>CM055974.1:20982500-23740000 GCA_029531755.1 Holothuria leucospilota | reverse complement strand
GACTGATGCAACGCACAGCTGTCCTTGTAGGGTTCATTGAATTTTAGGCTTCAAATATGACGGCTTAAAGATTGCGTATGTTGTGTGTACAACTTACAAACTAGTAAATGACACGAGGTGCCAGTGCATGAAAAACGTAAAAGCGCGCAAACGCAGCACATGTTAAACACGAAAGTAGTTATATGCGACATTGTCGCACAAATAGGGGCTGGCTAAAACACTGGGCTTGCCTGAGGATTCCGGAGGGCGAAGCCTCCGGAAGCTCTGAGGTTTAAGTATATCTCTGGGTGGAAAATTAAGTCTCAGGATGGATATATTTTGGTTCATTATGCATCATCAAATGCAAAGATTCCCACTAATTTTAATGTAGTTTTAGGGGGTTGGGATTAGGAGGCCCGCCAGTGCTTTAGCTAGGACGTTTTCTCAGTGTGACATTTACTGATCTGTGGCCTGGGGGAGGGGTCTAAGGAGAGGGGGAGTTCCCCCTCCCCTTTTGAAATTTTTGGAATTTACAAGTTGCCTAGATCGCAAATGGTGCAATATTTGAGTGGATTTCTGCCCTAATGAGGAACCTCAAAATTTACACCCGGCGGGTAGAAATTGCGTGTCAGATTTTTTGTGCGACATTTGTCGCCGTTTATGCGACATTGTCCCACAAATAGGGGCTGGCTAAAACACTGGGCCAGCTCTAGGTCCCCTTCGCCCCCCGGAAGCTCTGAGGTTTTAGGATAATCCCTCGGTAAAAAATTAAGTCTCGTGCAGGATTGGTATATTTTGGTTTATAATGCATTATTCCAGTGCAAAGATCCGATTAATTCTTATGTGTTTGGCTATTCCTCCCCTCATGCCACTGTACTTCAGGTGCTGAACCTGTCGTTCAGAATTGGAACACTATGTGTTCAGCATTTGAACACTAGACGCGTCAGGCGTTCAAATACGATAAGTGGATAGGCGTCCGGCGTTCAGAAAGGAAGAAAAAGTGTTCAGAATCTTAACACAAGCGTTCAAAATATGCTTTGAACGCCAGGATCTGAAGATGGGTTCTGTATGTTTCATTTCGGTGTTCAAAAGTTAGAAGCCTGAGATTGCAGTGAAGGCAAGACAAGCGCGGCACGCATTATTTTTTTCCCGGGATGTTTGTGGGTAAACCGGATCCTCGGAAGTTTGCAAAATGTGTCTGAGGTCAAGGTTAGTGTTTAGAAGACGAGCTAAGGATACCCTCTCCATGGGTAATCGGGTGCTGCTCCCCATGGTGATGATTAAAGTGAGGAATAATGTGCAGAAAGTGGTTTTTCAAGAATGTCATATGACCCGACATAGTGCACCCACACGGAAGCCGTTAATTTCCTTTCTTTTCCCGAGTTGCCGACGGACTCAGTCACTAGTCCAGTTACACCGACGGCCGTTGATACGGCCGTATAAGGCCGTCACATGCATAATCAATTTGCCGACGGACCTTCAACTTGAATGGACCAATTAGATGAAGAGCCGAAAATCGAAATAGCCGATAACTGACTGGCTCTCTCTTTCTCTTTTTTCTTTTCATTCTTCGTCTTCCCTTTCCTTCCCTTCCTTTCCCTTTCTTTTCTCTTCTTCTCTCTTCTTTTGCTCCTCTCCTCTTTTCCTCTTCTTTTCCTTTCCCTCTCCTCTTTTTGACGACAGACCGAAAATTTGCCGACGGGCGACCAAATATTGGGGGGTGTGACACCCCCACACCCCCCGCTCGCTACGGCCCTGTGTCTACACTGTCCGGGACAACTGATCCTGAAAATTCTTGAGTACAAATGTGACGGACGTTTTCTCCTGGGCAAAATGTGTCCGGGCAGACATTCTTAACCCACAGGATATCCTGTCCCACATACTGTTTCCTCAGGGGATCTGGTCTGGGACGCCCGGACGGTATCTACTTTTACACCGGAACTTTACGGTACTCCTATACGTCAGTACGTATTGCCATATTGCTTAGGTACTACTTCCAATAGACGAGTTGGGAAATTTGTTCTTCTGGTCGGGTCACAAGGTCAGTTGTACCATGACAACGACAACGCGTTTAGCTCTGCGTGCTCAGCATGCAACTCCTGCGCTGGGGCACTGTAAGCTTGGTACGCATCACCTTTGACTCATTACCACAATGCATTGGAGTAGGTACATATATATATATAGATATATATATATATATATGTATATATATTTGTGTTTATGTATAATATATAAATATATATATATATAAATATATATATATATATATATATATATAGATATATATAATTATATATATATATATATATATATATAATATATATATATATGTAGTGGGTCGAGGTTGGTTGATCGAAATTAGCATGTAGGTCGAAGTGTAAATAGTACATTCGATCTTGAATTTTACACCAAGAAATTAAAAAAAATTCAAGATCGAATGTAGGCCTATTACTATTTACACTTTCGACCTATATATATATATATATATATATATATATATATATATATATATATATATATATATATAATATATATATATATATATATATATATATATATATATATATATATATATATATGTATACATATATATAGACCCGGCCCTAGTTCTGCCAGAGAATATTCACCAATACCGTGTGATCCTCCATGCAGATCATTTTAGTCTGGAATCGATCCAGTTTCTTAAAGTCGGGATGTAGAAAAAAAAGCTCTATGTAGAAAAAAAAAAAACAGGCGAAGCGTTGATGTGCCCGAAGGTGCACGCCCACCTAATTCACTTTAATAATATCACTGCTTACTCAATTAGATCATTACCGGAAAAATACAGGAAACCATCGGTAAAGCCGAGACCACCTGAACAAATGATGTCTTTTGTGACTGGCTACACTTATATAGCTTAAAGTTTAGGCGCATAGGAGCTTCACATTACCGCTTAAGGTACACATGGAATTCATTAAAACAATGGGTGTCTTTACCACCAGTACAAACCCTACAAAACTTAAAATGAGGTATGAAAATGTCAAAACAACGATATTTCATTCATTATTTCTTATTTCAAGTCTTAAATACCTTGTCAAGATGAATTTTAAAATACGTAAGTAACAACTTTGCTGAAATATGCGCCAATGGTTTAGGGACCGCGACCGGGAGGGAGGAGTCAGGCGCTGCGTGACTTAAGTTGACGAGCTCAGATTGAAACATCGACAATGTCTAAACCATGCCTGTTAGGGCACGCCCGGCGGATGTGTTTTCATACTGTGTCCTTGCCTACGTAGCAGGCTGTACGGAATATTCTTTGTTCAGTCATATCCCCAACAGGCTGAAGAGCTGAGCAAACAGGGGTAAATGTGTCCTGGAGCTACAGGAGAGGCCAGAAGTCGGTTCAGGTCCTCAACGAGACCGGACGTGTGTTTCACATGGCTCGTTTGCTCTCGTCGTGGAGGTTTAGTGTTTTCGGTTGGGTCTTCCGCTTGGGTGGGCGTGTTGACGCCATCTCGCTTGCCTCCGCCTACACAAACATACCCCTCCCAGATTTTCAACAATATTACGAAATAATGCACTCCACATTACTATTTGAATACTGCCGTGTGAGAAAGTACACCATTACTACTATGACTTTCGGCGCACTTCGCGCGCACCCACAAGCATTGTTCGGGTTGAGTAGTATTGTTTCAATGCAACTCCTATACCACCATCCACTTCCCCCCACAAAATCCCCTTGCTCCGTCAAATTATGGGTCATTGATACAACTACAATTATACAAAAAATAGAAGTAAACTTCCAATTTCGAGATTTGTTTGGAGTGAATTTAATGCCATTTCCAGAAATTGAAATGATTCACGCCCGCTGTGGTGCCTTCTGAACTTTGAATCACTTCAACTTGAACCCTAGCTTCCCTGTGATAAAATTCTGTAGCTACAGACCTAAATAAGGTAAATTCGGTGAGTACCACTTATTCGAACCTGGTCGGTATAGTGTTCATCAGAATTGACAAAACTGCCCCCCCCCCCCGACACTAACCTCACATATACCGCTGCCCTAAAGCCTCCTGAATCATCCAATTGACATGCATGATATTAACGACTTATCCCAACAATTAAGAGGTATGGTAAAATTAAAAAAAAAATGGCGGTCTATTAAGTACACATCCAGTGTCCTTTATCGTGGATCAAATGTCTTTTAGAGGAAGTTAAATGCTCCACTTTAAATGTGGTCAAGTTTTTTTATACCCCAGACCTTCACTGGACCCCCACAGGGCGTTGCCTTAAGAGCCCACCAGGGGTAATAAGGCGGCCCCTGGCCCGTAGCCAGATAAGGTACTTAAGGGGGTGAGAGAGATTCTAGGGGAACGAAATATTTTTTCGGGGGAGGGGGGAGATGTGTTAAAATGCACTAAGGCAATGACACTAATATTGCTAGGGGAAGAAATGTTTTCTTGGGGACACCGCCCCCTGGATGCGGGCTTGGCGCCACCGCGGTGCCTTCGGCGCCTTTGCTAAATTCCATCCTACAGGTTTCAGAATAAATCCCTGTCAATAGTAAAAATGGTCTTTTGCAGTTTGTGAAGGATTTTTCGACGTGCAGTAATTGGTGTCCTGTATGGAGGAAACTCGTCTATAACGTTGGAGGGAATTGGTAAAGATGTTCTTACTGGTGAAGGTGTAACTATTTGAAAGATGTTAGTTTCGTAGTTAGTAGGTTCGAAAATACGTTTCTCAGTTTGCTAATTGTTTTGCACAGTGTAAAATTTGGTCAACTTTGTCCATCATCATCATCATCCACCCGCCCCCTTCCTCTTCCTCGACCACCACCACGATCTATTTATTACCTACGAATATTCCCTTCACTATAATTTTTTTCTGGCAGTGGATCCTACTTTAAGTTTTTTATGTTTATAAGTTTTCAGTTCTAGTTACTGTTTTTCCTATTAGACTGGCTAGACGATTGCTCAAATCCATTTAATCTTCATAATACCTATCAATGATAAGCATGACGACCATGTTTGCATTATAGTCTGGCAAGTAGCCAATTCAAACCAAAAAGCGTACCATCAGGGAGTGTCAATGACAATCCCGGATAGTGAAATGTCGTGTGTAGGACCAGGGAGCTGGACTTTGGAGGTAGAGGGACAGACTTATTCGCCGACCAAACACGGGAAACTATGGAGTCTAATCATAGAGAAGTGTCCCCCATCCTATTTTATCTTTTTCAGGAAAACAACTAGAAGGTGGTCAAGGTACTATCAGGGAGGTGTTATTAGACAACACCTCCCTGGACGTACTAATTTCAAGCCGGTGCTACTGTTAAGAAATGAACTCACTTTTACCGATTTTATAATTAATGAATGAAACTTAAATCTTTGTTGACATATATTGTTTACATATAATATAGAAGCATGACATATCGGAATTCAGGGAGCTTGCGCCAAAGGTCAAAAGGTCGAATTCAGTAGATGCACTGGTTATTCTGGAGGACAGCGAACCACGCACCACATTGCTTTGGTACATGACCTATGTAGCGTCCGCGTGTGCTGCTTGTCCTCCAGAACGCGGTTGCGTTAGGTGATTTTTACACGCGTGAAACTTCCCTATACCGTTTTGTCTCGATATGTTCCGACATGATGGATGGGGCAGGTTTTAGTTTTACCAGACTGAGATAATTTTCCGTAACTGGAGAACAATCATGGTATGAAGTTTGCCCTGAAATAAACTCACTTTTTTTGCTAAGGGGGACATCAATCCCCTACCCGGCCGACCCCCTGTGAGCGGACTCCATAACCACCAAATTTTGGTTTGAACTGTATGTTTGCCTCATTCCCAGTCAGGGGTCCATAAAAACACGTGACCAAAATATTGCTTCAAATCGCGTGCCTGAGACACTGCTTTGAAAAAACCGCAAGTCAGACTACCGTGACGACCTCCCCGTGCTCTTTTCTCCTAACAATGACTTCAAAAGTTTATTGGTATGCGATGCTTTCATATGGCACCCTGTCGTGATCAGTTCCCATAATTGCATTGCATGCTTGTGACCCAGACAGAGTGAACCGAGCATACAATAATTGTTTGGACGTGCAAAACCTTCTTTACTTCACTGCATCTGATTGTTTCCGGGCATTTATCATATAAATACACATATATTAGTTACTTTAGTTTCAGCCATCTTGACTCTTGCAATGACAAAGAAAGAACACAACAAGAGTTGTAGTTTCATCTTGTATTCAAAAATTTTCGATCCACTTCTGAGGAACTATTACCAGGACGACTCTGTCTACAATTAACAGAATTCAGTGGAATTCTCAGATAGTACACAGATATTACGCTTGAGTAACTTGTAACCAAACTTCTAAAGCTCGCTCTGTCTACTATTCCAGTGATAGTTCCATTCATCCAGGTAACTAGCTACTACCTCATGAACCAAGTACTAAATAGACCCACTCCCACTCATTGAGAAATATACTAAATTTGCCAAATTTGATTAAGGGCTTTTGTTAGAAATCGTTTGTCACATTGAATGGAATTTCATTGGGATAAGGAACTTTTTTAAAGTCCCAAAAACCTAAGCCGAAGGACAAAATACCAAACAAACTCATTACTCAAATGGAATAGTACGTACGATAGAGGTTTTCCCCAAATGGGCAACAAATTGAACTGAACGTGACCAACTGTTCTGTTGAACAAGAAAATTTTGAAGAACTTGAGGGCTAAAATCTTTCAAACCTGAAATGATAAACATTGTGAAAAGTTTTTTTTTGTAAGTTTTTCTTTTCGAATATAGTCATTCTATCCCTTTTCAACAGTTTTATTGAGCCAGATAGATTAGGGACTGCCCCATCGCTGATAAGGTCACGCCATAGAAATTTAAGTAAAGGAGAATGATGTCAAGCCATCTGGACTGAAGCTACTCAAATGGCTTTCTGTACGACAACAAAGCAACTTCGCAACTTCGCGTAATACATACAACACGTCGTTACTCTTGCCCCAGTTATTGGCGGAGAAACTACACGTTTTCAGGAGTACAACAAAATACTTAAGACAGTATGACTTATTCCTGTTGTGAAAATTGCTCCTAATCTTTCGAAAAAACGGATGAAAAGACATTTAACTTTTGAAGCTGAAGGCTGTACGTACGGAAACAGGCAAATCAACCATGCAGTTTTTTTTTTTTTTTTTTTTGCCGTAAAGCGGAAGCGCCCTCACTATTTTTGTGGCTCCACTGGTTAAACTTGCAGCAGCGATGCACTGTGTCAGCGTTCTCCCTTACTTCAATTTTTATGGGTCAATTAGATAGAACACTCAAAAAAGTAGAGCATGGATAACAAAATATCGTTCAACAACAGTACTTGTCGTCTGCATGTTGTAGTGCATAGTGTATATATTGCAACTTGACGATTAAGATATCTTTTGTACTCTTTTTGCAACTGCACAGGGGACAGTCAGATTAATTCAGGGTCAAAGTAAAAACTTTTAGCACAGTGTGCCTGACTGGTTTTAAGAGACTTATCTATTAACGAGCCAAAAAAGGGTTGAATAGATTCCTTGAAACTCGAACAGATGCGAAACAAAAAGATTTTTAAAGCTCAAAGTTCTCAGAAATTTAACAGGCCCCAATTTCAGTCTTGAAGTTGATTTAACATCCATACTGCACTTTAGAAAACGGTGTCAATTGAATGAAAGAGGCTTCCGCCTGACTTTCTGTTTCGCGATAAAGTCACTGGCTATAATGTTGTTTACCGGTGCATGACAGTATCATATAGGCCGCCCTCTCTCAACAGGAGGTACTTTTGGCACCCTGCCAAAACACATGGGAGCAGATGGGTTTTCCCCACTGGATACGTTCCTAGATTCACTGAAGTGTGACCGATAATCGAAACTACAGGGTCTTGCATAGTGCTTCTGTTTTTTCAGGTTCGGTTCCTCTTCCCAGTCTGTCAGCACAGTCGACGTTTTCTTCCCATTACTGGTGAGAAAGATAAGGTAAACCGAGTGCTCAGTAGGCTTAATGGTTTCATTGAAGCAATTAATGCATTTAAGTGAAATAAAAGTAAGGATAATTTATAATTATGGTCCAATCGGTACGAGGGTGTATCAATGAGGGTAGCACTTGTTGTGAACCAGGTCTCTATAGGTAGTACCTGTAGTGTAATGATGTGCAGCTACGTAACTGTATGTATAACACGAGTATGTGTACTGTAACTATATATATATATATATATATATATATATATATATATATATATATATATATATATATATATATTATATATATATATATATATATATATATATATATATATATATATATATATAACGCTAATTCCCACCTTAAGGGGAAATTCTTATATCTGATTGTACATAGGGCGAAAAAAAGATAATAAAATACAAAAGAAATAAATTCGCCCTAACGTCTAAACATATAAATTAACGTTATTTCAATGGCCAGCCATCCGTTCGTGTTAACAGCTAGGTGTCCGTAAATTTGACAACTTTGAAGTAATGGCATCTAGTTTGTAAATCTAAGAGGGCGCCCTTGTAAGTTTACGTATTCCTATAGAAAAAGTGTGTGGAAACGTTAAGGCGAAACTTATATTTCACCCGAATTTTTTTTTCCCCTTAAGGTCGACTTTTCAACAACAACTTTCCCCCTAAGTGCCTATTTAGAGAAATATATATATATATATATATATATATATATATATATATATATATATATATATATATATATGGTACTCACGTCTGTAAGCATACGGAGGTAGATGGAATGTTATAGACGAAGGAAGCTATTCTCAGCGGGGGAGGGCTTGATCGTTTAAGCCCACCGCCCTGGGGGACAAGTTTAAACACTAAGAAAAATATTGCTGCTAAAGGTCCATCTGTGTAGAATCAAAGAAACCATATTATATTAATGATAAAAAATGACGACAGCTATTTGCCGACCGCGCGGCCCACAAGACAGCGTTCGGCGGTTTTCCACGGTGGGCCGCGGCCGGGTGCTCCCTTTGAAAAATGACTATTTGAGGGCCCTTAGCTACAAATTGATTCTACATTTTGTGTAAGGTAGTTCTGAAGTGCATTCAAGGAAAAGGTATGATATCTTATTGAACAATTTTGATCATGTCACTGAGCAAGTAAAGTTCCTCGTCCCCACCTGTACGGTAAATCATCACTCAGTATCGATATCCGGCCAGTGGCACTTCGCGGGTTTCGGTAGCCGGTAAGTAGCATTCTATAAAGTCAGGCTGTGTAGGAGACAGGAAGAAACAACTGCGGTGCAAAATTTGTCAAGATGGTGGAGAGTGAGATTTCCTGTATTATGGAGTGTCTAGGATGCCAAATATCTTCCAAACGGGCGTTCTGTGCATGATAGTTTTCTCGGTGAATTGATCCTTTCTGTCCCTGACTTTGTTGGAGGCCTCCAAGTTGCTCCTATACTTGAGTCTTTACCGATCTGATTCCACGTGCACCCTAGATGTGAAAAATTTCATGGAACAGCAACAATCAGAGATCTTATTCTTATTACAGAAAGAGTAAAATAAAATTCCCTGAACACACTCTGCAGAGTCGAGGCAGACACAAAATTGCAAGTATGTATTTTAGAATTTTAGAATGCCATTTCCTGCAATCGTGGAATTTTGAAACGCTTCATTTCCCCCTGATAGTTGGTGATGACAACCTTGTAGATTACACAGGTTAAAGAATGTCACTAGCAAAACTGTAGTGACAAATTCGCCTTACTGGCTTATTATGCAGTTTCCTGCAATCTGGGACGCTTGGGAAGCCGAATCAGTTCTCTCATACTGGCCGCCCACGACACCAACGGTACTAGACACATAATAGTCAGTTGTGTTGTAGCGGAGTGGGGTTCCCTGCAACCTGGGTTATTTGAAATGCCAAATTTTCTGACCAGTCCTAACCTTGGTCGAGCTGACATCGGGCTTGTTCCCGCAACCCCCCCCCCCCCCCCCGTTACGAATCACACCTTTGACAACTTCTTGAACCCGCCACCATAAAACGATTAAGGTCGGTCCATTTCCGCTTAGGAATACATGCAAGTATGAGCAGGAAGGAATGGATGTCAGTGTAAGTATAAGATACCTTCTGAAAGTATAAGATCGAGTGCAATGAATAACATTGTGCGCTACGTGTGGGCGCTTGTATGAATGCAATAGTCCTCACTTAAGTATGCAATGAAGTTCTAACTGTAACAAAGAATACATACCAGAAACTACAGTTTTTAAAATATAAAAACTTTACATTCGGACAAATCTTCATTTTTTAAATCGCACAGGACGCATCAAAAGTACAAATTTATTCTCATGAACATGGGTCAGCCAAACTTGCTCTTTGGTAAGTATAAGTAGCATACTCAAGTTTCAATCAAATATTAGAATCTCTATAACCGAAATATCGTCCATAGATAAATTATTTACTTTGATCATTTCGATCTGCGTATGAAAGGTTCCCACAAATATATTCACCCTTTTCAAGTTTTTAAGGGTTCACACTAACCACGGAGGTAGCTTAAAAGGCTTTATTTTTGTAGAAACTTTTTGATAACGAAATTTGTGCGAAAATGCCAAAAACGATGGAGAAATCAAACTAGAACTACTCTGTGTAAAATATGTTTTGGCGACATATGGACCAATGGAGATTATTCTCTAAACCCGCAGAAAAAAAAAACAATCTTGTAAGGCATGCATAGTAAGGGACACCTCATATTTATTATGTAAATTCAATGTATTTTTACACCAAATAAAGCAATATAATAGAAAATTCCCTTGTGATATGGATTGTCTTTTTGATTAATCAATCCATTTCGTCTTGTGGTAGAGATTAAAAATAATTTAATGATGCAAGATCCTCGTGTAGATTTATTCGTTTTATAAGTTTTTTTATTCAATCATGATCGAGAAATTTCGAAATTTAAACAGCAATTTTTTTTTAAAGATGTAGTTTAATTTTGGCTCGATTACCGGTTTTCAATATCGGTATGTGCTGATATTTCCCATTTTGTCTTGTGTTTGTATCTGTAAAATTTAATTAAAATGCTAATACTACCTAACCGATGTATCCCGTTCAATATTTCATAAAAATTTTACTTTATTTTAGTATATTTGGCTATATGTTCCAATGTTTTCGTCATGAAAATTGACACAGCACTTGGCGGTAGTACCCTACAGCCTGTAGTTTAGTGTACAGTACGCTCATTTCTCAAATATTGGTATCGGTTAACATCGACCGATATTGAGAATTGAAATATCGGAATAGGTTATATCGACTATTTGTAATAACGGTACATCATTAATATCTGCAGGGGATATCACCCACCTTGTCATGTGATCCATCGTTTCTTTAAAGAAATATGTTTCGCTAAAAGTTCCAAGAGGTGTCAAAAAGTTCTTGACGCACAAACTACAGTAATTTATTTTTATTAGTAACTAACGAGCGACGTTTTCCTGATGGGTTCCCACTTCTAGAAATCCTTGATCCGTCATTTCTATAGCTGTTAGCCGAGTAAATGCGGAACTACTGTAGGTTTTGTGGCTTGATATATCACGGGGCCTCTCAAACGTAGATATACCGCTGGGTGTATGTACGACCAATAACGTGTTCCCCAGGTAGAGAAAAAATTATAGTATCCACACTTTTTTGCAACAGTTTATGTTACTAGTTTTAGCCAAGATTTGGTCAAGGAGGGGTGGGGGGGAGGGGGCTCAGAAATAGTGAAACAACTATTTGCAATGACTGGGTAAAAATGACATTTAGTTCAAAATATTACTTCATTTTACAATTCGAAAGTTATACATGTAAAAAAAAAATGAGTCAGTCATCTCAGAATATTTTCCAAGAACCAGCTGGTTCTGGGTTTCACTTTCTTCGCTTTTAAGTCAACGGGTGCTTAAACCTAAAATCCCCCTCCCCATGGCTACGCGACGGTATAGTAATTGTGAGAATGATAGGCATTTGTTGTACCGTTTTATTATAGTAAGACTGCACTGCAGTAGGTCTATAGGTTGTCTTACATTGTCTTACATACATAGCTTTCCAGTGGAACGAACATCACATAATGGTTTTGCCGATCACTTGAGGTCCACTTCCGTTTTCTAATAAACATATTCGACAAAACTGTTCGTCTACCCCCTAAAAGAAACACCGCGTAATCCCGGGGTAGATGTACCCCAAGTTAAAAAAAAACCTTGCCATATACTATCACTTTAAAGGTCAGGTATTACCCTTCCATTTACAGCCGCTGTAAAGCATAATATATGGCCCATACATGACTGCATTGTGCGTAGTTTCGGTAATGTTTTATAGTAGTAATGCACTGAAGTATGAATTGGCCCTAATTACTGTAGTTCAAATTGGCGGTTTCTGTCCCTTTAGTTTGTTTAAATCTGAAAAATATTATTTCCTCAGTCAAGCCACTTTTTCTTTCCACGGTAAAAAGGAAATTTTCTTCTAATGCAAGACCCGGAATCGAAATGTATTTTCACAGTTAATTGAAATCATTAGTTTGGCGGGCACGCTTTTCGAAAATGTTCCTCTTCTAAGGTTATTTTTAGTCTAACGCACTATTTTAAAATTTTGATAACTAACAAAACAAAGACAGGGATTTTCCCTCTTGTAAGTTACAGTTTCCGTTCTTATGTTTATGTTGGGAAAGTCGTTTTCTTTTCTGGATAAACGAAATATCTTCTTGATGGTACATCAAGAATAACGTAGTCATTTAACCTACATGTAAACAAAAACACAATCAGAGCGCATCTTAGACTGCGGGGGTGACGTTGGGGAACAATCCGTACCAAAGGGGCTTCCCAAACAACATTCCACTAATTAAAATCACGGTGAACTTTTTCATCAAAGTTTAAAGTTCACCTTTTCCCGAATAGTCCATGGATGTATCACGAAGAGCGGGGCCTCTGAAGTGTTTGAGCCTAGAGCCGCTTTTACTTCAATTTTCTCCTTTTTGACAATTGTAGTAGCAAGAACGTAATTAAATTTTCGTTTTCTTCTTTAACTTTTTCACTTCTGGGCCCCTCGAATATTCCTCGGGCTTTTTGAGTACACTTCGAAAATGGGACGCTAATGGCCCTCGGGCCGCCAATTGAGAACCTTTAGGACCTGGAGGTCCTTACCTCCCAAACATGCACACATTTAGGAAGTGAATTTTCAAGGTACTTTATGCGAGGAGACAGGGGTGTGCTGTGTGTGTTCTTTGTTGACATAATGTATGGTTTGTTAATTTTGATAATTATATGGGCGGCCACTTTGTTATTTTCGCGATCTTGGTTGACCTGGATCCTGCAAGAAATGTTCAGAAAAATACTTTCTGAATGTTTATTACTTCTGAATGTTTATTACAGAATATGGACAGACTTAATGCTAAAATGTGTTGAAAATATTTTTTTAAGGATAATTTTCCTTGTTATGATAAAATATTGTGACTATACAATTGGCGGCCATGTTGTTTTTTCTGCCCGATCTTGGTTGACCTGAATTGGAACAAAAATGTTCTTAAACATGAATTTTTGATTATTTCACATAGAACATGGCCATATATTAATAGCCAGTGTGCCAAACATATTTTCCATAAATATTTTTCTCATTATTTCAATATATTATAAAGATTATATGGGCGGCCAATTTGCTATTTTCGACATCTTGATTGACCTGGAACCTGCAAAACATGTCCAGATAATACTTTCTAAATATTTATAACAGATAATGGATACATTTTAGGTTTAAATGTGTTTAATTTTTTTTTTTTTAGGATTTGTTTCCTTATTATTATGAAATATTGTAATTATACCACTGGCGGCCGTTTTGCTTCTTCCTTTGGTTGACCTAAAATCCAAGAAAAATGTTCTGAAAAATACGTTTGAATTATTTGGCTTAAAGTATGGCCAAATATAAAGAGCTACTGCAATGCAAAGTCGGCTAGTTAACTAATCCACCCGAAGGCGCAACCGACTTTGTCGGCTGGGCACCCGATTTTAGAGGCAAGCCTATGTCAAGTGGGAGGAAAGCCGGAGTACCCGGAGAAAAACCCACGTACATCGAGCGGGATTCGAACCCACGCACATGTGAGACACATTGGTGCACAACAGCTGAAATAGACCACTGTGCCACTCGACGACCCAAAAAGAGCTACTGTCACAAATATATTTTTAAGGATTATTTTCCCTATTATTATAATATATTGAAGTTTTAACACTGGCGGCCATTTTGCTATTTCCGCCATCTTGGTTAACCTGCATCCTGTAGGAAATGTCTAGAAAAATACTTTTTGAATATTGACAACAGAATATATACAGAGGTTAGGTTTACCTGTGTCAAAAGTATATTTCATGATTATTTTTGTTATCATTATAATACGTTGACATAATTATTGCATTAGCAGCCAGTTTGCTTTTTCCGCCATCTTGGTTGTCCTGAATTACGAAAGAAATATTTTGCAAAAAATATTTTGGATTATTTGTCACACCAGATATCAAAGGCAACTGTGCCAAAAGTATTTTCAATGATTATTTGTCGTATGATTTTTATACATTGTGATCGTTATAGGCTATTGGCGGCCATTTTGTTGTTTCTGCCTTTGGTTATTACGCTTTGGCCCTGCATAAAATATCAGAAATCATGCTTTGAATGTTATGTACAATAAAGATATTTGGGGTTTTCAATCGAAATATATTTTAAATGATTATTTTCTGAGATTTTTTTGCATTTTTTTTCTAATTGTTTTCTTATTTCTGTGGGGAATTTTACTGTATTGTTTACTTCTTCGGTGCCTTTCCACCATATTGGTCGGCAAGTACTCCTTTGCAAAGGATTGTAAATTTCAGCCTTAATTTTAAAACATTAATTTACATCATTATGATTGGGGATTGTGGAAATTTACGATGTTTTTACGCAATTTCTGGAAGCATTTCATTCAGTTCGGCGGCCATTTTGTTTTTCCGCCATCTTGGTTAACCTGAATTTCACCAGAACAGTCCCAGGTTTTAATTTTGGAATTTTCGTCATAAAGTATGACCAAATTTTAAGAGTCAATCCTCAAAAATATGTTTAAGAATATTTTTTATTAGTATTTAATTCAAAATATTCATAATTTTTGCCGTCTTTTTGTTTTTAGCAGTCACTTTGAATGATTGAGACCCAAAATATTTACTGTAACCACTTGATTTCGTGTTCAGGGGACCACAAGGTTTCCAAAATATGTTGGGTCCGAGAGTTGTGGGGGAGTGCCCGTGAGGTGCCTCTGGTCCATGGAATATGGTATTGATTGGACTAAGCCGATTTTGGGAAGTTTTTTTACATTTATGGATGAATCATGATACGAAGCGATTCATTAGGATCATCATCATGCATGGAATCGTGTAAGGTGACAATGTTTATGGTGCTTGCTCAAAGTTACCGATGGAAAAATTGCAAAATAGTCAATTTTGAAAACGTTGAAGCTGTCTAAGGAAGATGGCGAGCGTAACTTTAATCTATGCAGTCATTCCAATGTAGTTTTAAATATCAAGTAAAGCTGTATGGGTAGACACATGAGCGTGGATCATGGGGGACGGGGGACGCGCGCCCTCACTTTTTTGGAAGGGGACATTTCCAAAAGTCCCCCCCCCCCACACTTTTTCAATAATATAACATAGATTACGAATTGACACTACATTTTAAAAGCTAAATTGCGCCCAAATATGGTACCATTTGCCGTATAGACACCTTCACATTTCCTTTTTTTTCAAAGGGGAGGGGGACACCCCCTTCCCATAGATCCCTCCCCCAGAACGGCTATTCACAAATGGTGAAAGATCCCCTCCGCCGTTTTGGAGATGGATCCACGCCCTTGGGTAGACATGTTACAGGTAGCGGGATGTGCCTTGTAATGTGTAATATGTATCGGGAGAAAAGTTATTGCCAGAGTTTGGAGGTGGGGCTTTTGTAAGAAATATTCTGTCTGCGGGGTTGATGCAAAACAAACCCACTTTTCTCTAGCCTCTTGCTTTTAGCAATGCAAAGGGGGAAAAAGACCATTCCCGTTACTTTAAAAATGTTTGCCAAGGGGGCAGAAGGTGTTTGTCAAGACCATTATGTGTATAAATTACAATTTTTTGCCTAGATCCCCCTCCCTATGGAGGCTTTTGACTCTCGTATTAGGTTCACGAAACTTTACCCTCATAGATTTAGCCTCCTCCCCATCGTGAAATCTCGGACCCCCCCCCCCCCCCCGTAGTCAATGCTGTGACTACAGTCACTCTGTCAGTAGAATACTTTTCCAAAAGTCCCCTCGACTCTCTGGCGAAGAGCCAAGGGGCGAAACCAAACGAAGGCGCCAGGTGCCCGAAAGGACAAACTGACCAACCTCTATATATAGACCTTCAGACCTCTACATCATGGGTAGAATTTCACTGTTTTTACACTGCTTTATACATTCAGAGGCTATTGACAAGATAAGTAGACCTCTTTCGTAACTTGCAAAATATATGCTCTGAAACTCAGCAGCTGAAGTTCGATAGGCTATTGGCTTAGGCCAATGTTTATGTCGAGATTTGGAGTTATAGCCTATCTTATGTGGGTGTGTAATTCCGTGACACCTTTATTTAGCGTGCTCACTTCGAAGTACGTAGGCATGGTACAATGCCCACTTCAGAATTGTCTTATTGGACACACCCCCAATTTGTAAACATTAATTTACTGCTCGGGTAAGTTTTGTAATTATATACACTACTCCCTTCAATTGTCGCGTAATGACTATATTATAAAAGGTACAATTTTAAGCCTCTAGTACTACACTGGTAGTCTCCTTTCCAATTTTCACACATAATTAAGTTTGACATTACACCAGGTACAGAACTGCAACTGACCCCAATGCTCCAGTGCACACCAAACAAAACAAAAGGCTAGACAATGAACTTCATACAGAAACACTGCGTATATAGTGCCAGCCTAGTTTGTATATAGACAGGGCGTCGACACCCATTAGTGCAAAGACTAATTTGCTGATGCAATAGGTGTGTTAACTTCCGACCTCATATTTGCTGTGAAAATACAAGCCTTTGAACTGACTTCAAGTGTGATCAAGGAGTGGTTGATCATAATACAGGTGTAAATTATTGCACGTTTGGTATTTCACCTACAATTATGAGCATAAACAATTTTGACCCGTATGTTGTTTTCACCTGTGCCAGTGGGTCCAGCCTAGGTTGCAATCATCATGAATCAAAGTTGTCATTGTGGGAACTTCAGAACGTAACGGTCAAAGAAAAAGAAACAGAATGAAGAATATCGCAAACACAGCCAGTGACAGACCACGACCTTGTGAATGTTCACTATAATATCTGTCCGATGGCACTTTCTGAATGTATGCTACAGTAGGTCTGTCTGCACGACAGGGGCGTAGCTAGGATGAAATTTTTAGGGGGCCTAGGTATCAAATGGGGGTTAAGGCATTGATCATCGTCCTTAATTTTTATACATTGTATTAGGCCACAAACAATTTTTGAGGGGGAATAGCAAACATCTGGGGGCCCAGGCCCCCCAGGCCCCCCGTAGCTACACGCCCGCTGCCCGATATGTTTTGGGGTTGAAAACATTGTTGTCTAGAAAGTGATGATAATACAATGTTTTATTACTTTTATACATAGGCGCAGGAAGCTTTTCTCGACGGGGGAGAGGGGGAGGGGCTGAACGTTGTTCCTGATCGCCGTCCCTGAGGGAGGGATCTAAGGGGAGGGGTGTCCCCTTCCACTTTGGAAAACTTTTGAATATTTAGTGCAATATATTGGACAAATTTTAAGGAAATTTACTGCAAATTTTTGAAATTTTTACAGAGGAAACAAATAAGGGGTTTTCCTCCTTGTATTGGGGAGAGACGGAAGTATATTTCCACCCACCACATTTTTGATTGGGGGCTTTATCCCCACACCCCGCTTCCTACTCCAGTGCTTTTACAAAAGTTATATTTCAAGGAGAGGCGTGGCTATATGTCGGAGTGAGAAAGGAAAATATGTATTCAGTGGCGTATTAAGGATTTTTCAATGCGGGGGGGGGGGGTGCAACTGAATGGTCGGTGAGGGCAGTGGCGGCGGAACATCTTTATAATTGGGGGCTAAAATGTGCACGCGTGGCATGCACGGCGAACGAAGCTAGAGGCATTTAAGAGTGTGAGATGGTCCAGGAAGATTGTTTCAATTAGGGATGCAATTCTCTTATATTTTGGAATATTTCACCTTGTATTTACAGAAAAGCTATAGTGTACAGTCCTATGCAGTTATACACGTATGCCATGGAAATACTGCCTCGGAGGTGGTGCGCCCATGCATATACATAGCAGGGATGTATGCGAGTCCACGTAACCCAATTCCGGCCAATTCCAATTCCATTTGCCACCATTCGGGGCCAATTCCGAGTTGAGTACCCTCCGATTCCGAGCCAGTGACGATTCCAGGTCCCTCCCCCATTCCTGGCCATTCCGAGTCCGACCATTTGATAATGTAGAATGTCGTAAAAATACTTTTTGTACTATTTTGCAATGACACTCAATAAAAATGGGCATTTTTAGGAGTCAATTTCATACTCTGGCTCACCATGTAATTTAGTCGACTGTATGTGACCATTCATGTGTTGAAGTGTGCACCAATAACAATGTATCCTTAAGTAACCTTTAGGTGAAACTCATTTTTTGTAGACTCGGCTGGAATCGCCTTCGAGTCCGAGTCCAGCTGCAGCCCATTCCGGGCCAATTCCGATCCTGCGGCCTTCCATCCCGGGCCAATACCGAGTCCCACCAAAAACGAAATCGAGTCCGAGACTAGGACTTTACAGCCCTAATACAAAACCACAGCAAGATAAGCTCAGAACGTCGTTTAGTATGAACATGTGCACCATGCGTGGCATAATTTCCCCTGCCTAGTGTCAAGTTTTTCTTTTTTCATTAAGAGGGGTAGAACGTCTTTCATAAGTGAGTGGACGGAGGGACTGGCTATAACTTGAAGCACGGAGTGTTGTGCGAATAGCAAGGGGTCCATGGGCCACCAAAGGGCCCTAGCGTGGTCCAGGAGTAACATTATGTTGAGATCCAGGAAGAAGATTCCCTGGAAGCTGAGTTATGAACAAAATGGGGACACTTGCATCCCATGGAGCTGAGGATCTTTACAAACTTTGAACGAAAATCGCCGAAGAGATTGTTCAAAAGAATGAGAGAATGGTTACCTGTACTTGAAGCCGTACTTCTACAGACTATATGACTGAGTGCAGGCCTAAGTTACTTTGCTCATATCGTACGTTGTATTATTTACTTTTGTTTCAGTTAGAGGGCGTATACCATAATATTTCTTCTTTATTCCTTTTGTAGCTTGAAGATCCAGTTCTTGTCATGACCGGACAACCCCCTGATAATTCCGTCCATGAGACTGACGATTTCCACCGCACAATCCAAGTATGGCCATTATCTATTAAACAAATTTCCTCCAGAAAATTAGGAATTGTCCAAGGTAGGAATTGTCCTGGGAGGGACGCCTCATTTTTTTCCCAGGACGAGTCAGTCCAAATTGGTTTTTCAAAAATTTTTAAATTTGTTTCAAAATGAAGATTAGGGTTACAATTAAAGTTAGGGTTACGTGGATTGAGGTTATTTGGCCAGTTCTTTCATAATCCAGAATTACAACCAGAAAGACCAAAGGCTTAGTGATTCCTTGCCAAATGGGGGTGCTTTGTTGCACTGAGGTTTATCCCTCAAATTTATCTTTCTTGACTACATCATTTTTTGTTTTAACAATTTGACCTCTGCTGACCTCACATGACCTTTGAACCCCACCAAATATAACAAAAAAGAAAATCAGAAGTGTCTTGAAAGGGATTCAACTCCAATGAATCTTGGATCTTGAAAATTCTTGGAAAATTTTGCTTTTTGACCTCTGGTGACCCCAGATGACGATCTTGGGAATACTTGGGATATTTTGCTGTTTGACCTCTGGTGACTCCTGATGACTATCTTGGGAATTCTTGGGAATTTTGCTTTTTGACCTCTGATAACCCCAGATGTCGATCTTGGGAATTCTTGGGAAATGTTGCTTTCTGACCCCAGTGACCCCAGATGACAATCTTGGGAATTCTTGGGAAATTTTGCTTTTTTGACCTTTGGTAACCCAAGATGACCTTTGACCTCCACCAAAAACAATATGGTTCTTCCTTACATCATTACAAATCTATATACCAAATATAAAAAGTGTCGGTTATTACCACCTTGAGATATCGTGATTATGAGCATCTCCGCATTTAACCTCCAGTAACCTCAAATGACCTTTGACCTTCACCAAAAACAAAAGGACTCTTCCTCTCAACATGACAAATCTATTTACCAAATAAGAAAAGTGTCGGTCATTACTATCTTGAAATATCGTGTCTACAAGCTGTTTACGAGGTTTTCGCAGTTTAACCTCTGGTGACCTCAGATGACCTTTGACCTCTACCAAAAGTAAAAGGGTTCTTCCTCTCGACATGACAAACCTATACAGGCCACTCCTATCTTGACATTTAGTCGATTTCAATGTTTTCGGGTCTTTTTGACCTCTGGTTGACCTCAAATGACCTTTGAACCTCCCAACCAAATAACAATAGCATTCCTTTCTCTCAAGATCACATAGTTTATATCACCACATATGAAAAGTGCCAGTCATTCCCTATCTTGAGATATCGTGATTAACGAGCTTTTCTCGGCTTTTTAACCTCCCGTGACCTCAAATGATCTTTGACCTTTACCAAAAATAATGGGTTCCTCTTTCCTCTCAACATGACAAATCATATATACCAAGATGAAAAGTGGTGGCCATCACTATATAGAGATAGCGCGATTACAAGCCATTTACGGGTTTTTCGCAGTTTAACCTATGGTGACCTCAAATGACCTTTGACCTTTCCAAAAACATAGGGTTCTGTCCTCTCACCATGCACAATCATATACCAAATTAATGAAATGAAATCGTCATCCCTATCTTGAGATAAACGCGGATTTACCAGTTTTCGTTTTTTACCTCTGGTGACCTCGGATGTGACCTTCTGACCTCCTCCAAAAACAACATCATTCTTTCCTGCCTCAACATGACAAATCTAGGTGATAACCAAATAATGAAAAGTTGGTCCCGGTTCAATCCTATCTTGAGATATCGCGATTACAAGCAGCGTCACAAACACACTTACACACATACACACACATACACCCGCACATACACACACACATCACCATCGCATAGATTCCTTGCCTGCCTACGGCAAGGAATCAAAAAAGGGTCGAAAAGCTGTCATTTTGGTATTAGAGGTGGGGCCTATTTCCAAGAAGCTGATTGGTCCATTGGCCAGATTTGGACTGACTCGTCCTGGGAAAAAACAAACTACGCTGACGGAACGTCCGCCGGAGTTGTCCCTCAACCTTTCCCACAGTCTCCATTCTTCAAGTTATGCTAGCGGGAAGAAAAACATTGAGATAGCGTGTGTGCCTTTTATCGTAGCAAATACAAGGACTTTTTTTCGGTGAATCCATCCCTCCCTCTTTCGTCCGGAAGTCTTCCTATGAGACACTAAAATTTACACTTAGCTTCGAATCTGTGCTCGTCCACATCAACCAGACACCCGTGGAGTAAACATCAGCATGAAAGAGCAACATTAAGACAACTTATGGTAGAGGCAGTGAAGTGTTCCCAGCAGACTTTGCACGCTGCAAAGCCGTCTAAATTTTGGGATCCTCGGTTGTCAAAATGATTTGCGCTTCCACGCACTAATTGAGCCTTTTCAGAATTACATGGTTCAAATTCCGCCTGGTGTTCGGGTTTAGCCTACTTGGATTTCCTCAGCTAGGGTAAATCCGGCTTTTCTCCTCACAACCGGACAACCCTGAGAAGGAGAGGTAGCTTTACCCGTTCCCCTCAATCCTCGCTCCCAAAACCAACGTAGGTTTTCCAAAAAAGGGGTTTTTTTTTAGAAGGCCCCAAATTTTGAATTACAATTTTTTTAAAATTTGTAATTCAAAAATTTTGGGCCTTTTTTTTACCTATTGGGAAATATTTGTTTTTTCATGCTTTAACAATAAGAGATTCGAGAGAGTATTTACTATTATTACATCACGAATAAGGTATCAGGAGAATCAGAACGTAGGTTAAATATAAAAATCAATACAAGTAATTAAAAGTTTGTAATTGACGAGATTGTATGTACCTTGCTAGCAAGATAAAGAGGTCTCGCCCACCGTAAAATGTATAAGGGCTGTGGGCCGAAGTTCGTAATTCTTAATGGATTAGGTAACTGTAGTAGGCCTATTTCAAAATACGGCATGCGGCGATGGTGTTGAAATTGTCCAGAAACCAACCGACATAATTATATCCCAAACCTGTCGCAAGAAGATACTCCCTAGAACAATTAAACACCCATTCTCTATCATCCAACGGTTTTGAAAAATTGAAAGACCCAGATACCTAGGCTATTTTGTAGTTTGTATAACATAACCAACGTGCTGTTCTTTTGTACATACCGGGGAAGGGAAATGAATGGAACACTGATATTGGACGCGAGTTGAAATTGAGTTTGAAGTGTATGCGTAATATGACATCCTTAGGCTATACCTAGAAAAATATACACCTCACCCCACCCCAAGAAAAATGTCACGTTAGCTTAAATACACTTTCAGACGATACTAATGTTTTTCTCTCTGAAAGGGGACATTTAACTGTGCTTATTATTCAACGAACTCCGCACAGCCAACATGACCCCGTTAAAACTGAACCTGGTAAGTCTATCATTACTCTATATCTCAGTGTTGTCGGAACCTAGGTAATATAGAGACTGTGACCCCCAAATAATTTTTGGTCTGAATTTGCTTCAAAACATTATTTTAAATTATGTTTTTAAAAGGTAAAAGGGCCCGCCCGTCAGAAAATACCAAAATTCAGGAGCTGAAAGGTTCAGCACCAAATCTTAGAAAACCCTCCTGACGGTCCTATACTATAGTTCCTCTGACACAGAGATGGGAAAAGGACTCCAATTCTAGTTAGCTGAGAGGATCCCCCACCAAAAGCCCCCTCCTCACCATAATATCGTCCATATCTTATTTCCTTTCGATCTGTCGAATACACTGTTTATATCCCCACCCATAGGATGTATACAGGATAGGCACACGCTCTGGGTTACGCCCAAGTTGCCGGAATCAGTTAAGAAGAAAGAGACAAAAACGATATAAATAAATCCTACATACACAAATATGATCGACCCCTGCTCTTTCCGGACAGTAACGGAAAGAGCAGGAGTTGAACAGTTGTACTTAAGTATGAATCGGCCTCAAAGCTTACACTATTTCATGACAATTAACCAGTGTAGGTTTTAATCATAATATTTTGAATGAAAATTACCTAACGAATTTTTTACAAGACTATGTTGACTCGTCTGTTGTACCGTAACTCTTTAAAACATAACCACAACTTAATATACGTAGCTTTAAAACCTACCTATTCCACAGTTCGTTAAACTTCAGTAGAAAACGTCCGTTAGGCTATAACTCAAATTCCGCTGATGAATAAATTTGTTAGCGCGTGCAACAAAAATCATTTCATAATTGTGTCGGTGAAACGTCAAATAGGTTACTTTTATACATGTTTCGGTGCAGAATTTCCAGTTCTGGGAAAATCGATTCCTGTGTAAATACAGTTTATCAAATAAACGTGCTGCGCTAGCATATTTGCATACAGCTCTGATACAATAGACAGGAACTTAAAAAGTTAAGGAAGTTATTAGTAATGATGCATGATACAATAGCCCAGCGGTAAGTACGTGATCATGCGCTGCCGAGACGTGTGTTTGTGACAGTTTCAAGGAAAGCAGGACTGCATATTTGAAATCCAGACATAATCAGATTTTTCTTTGAGGTTATTGAATTTTAATTCAAAACAAACATAATCAGGCATGACGTATGAGTTATTAATATAGAAAATGAAGTCATTCTGTGTTGTTAGTCTAGTACAACAAGTACAGTGTTTTTATTTGCTTACACTTACGAGTATAAACCTTTTTAAGAGTACAAGTTTTAATGTGCCCCAATGCATTACATTTAAATCTGTGCGTATTCGGCTATGAGTACAAGGCCGATTTTACGAGTACAATCAGGGAGTTGTAACTCTCTGGTATACAACGGAGTACAGCCAAGGCATTAAGTCGGCCATTACTTTTTCATTAGAGGAATTAATTAACCATTACGGTGGCCAATGCTATCTGTAAACTCGGCCGTTTACGTGTTCGTATACGTAAGGAACACGGACGGCTGTAAATATTCGTACACGTGGGTGTGCACGTATACATTATACATGCGGGTGGAGGGCGGGGCGCCGGGCACCGAAAATTGAGCCTTTTCACATGAACTTGTGTTGCCAATAGGAAACAAGACAAACTGTCGGGTTTGATCCTAGGGCAAATTTATTTGTATGAATTTAAGCGATAAGTGTTTTTAAATTTTTTAAAACAATCTCAAGGCCTGCATTGAAGCAAGACATTTCAATGTAAGATCTTCGGTGTATTAATCCTCCTTCACCTCTTCAGTTAAGGCCTGAGGGTGAGTACTTGTACCGACCGTCACTTTTAGTTTTCAGGTCTTCAGTAAGATTTAGTTTCAAAGCACAAAACTATTTTGAGTTGGATTCAGTTTAGAGATTATAGATCTAAATCACCTGATGTACTCGGGTTCTTCTGCAAAACACACACATTAAGGTCTCGCTAACGAATGTTGCAGGGGGACCAAAAATTTTGAAATACATTTTCTAGATTTTGTACTCCTTAAATCAACCAGCTATGCTCTTTATTTCTGTCTTTTCTATATTCTCTATATATATATATATATATATATATATATATATATATATATATATATAAACTCTAAGTCTGAAAAATCTGTTTGTTGTGAAAGTCATATATATATATATATATATATATATATATATATATATACAAATAATATATATATATATAACTATATATCTTATTATATATATATATATATATATATATATATAGTATTATATATATATATATAATATAAAATAATATATATATATATATATGTATATATATATATACGTATGTCCAAGTATATAAATATTATATATATATATATATATACTATATACTATATATATATAATTATATATATATATATATATTATACGTGTGTCCAAGTACTGCCAAAATAATAATTGTGGGAAAGTTAGTTAAGCTCTTCTTTTTATTTGCTGCTTAATTTTATTTTCTATTTCGTTTACTATTTTATTGTATATAAAAATTCTTCTCATCGTTAGGTTTTACTCTTCTGTTTATTTTTTATATATATCGTTGTTCCTGCTTCATGGGTTTTTCCTGTTTCTTTTCATTACTAACGTTTTTAGTTTCTTTTTTTAACTGTTTTATATATCTCATTTTGTACCTCTCTCCTTTCATTTTTGGCCTTCTTAAGGTTTTCGTTCTTAAGGTTTTACTGTTGGACAGCATTACAACTTACCCGGTCACGATCTCAACGATCTAAAATGTATACTGTTGGGCTCTTCTTTTACTTCCCAACAGATCCGCCGTAATTCTGAAACCAAATGGGTCCTAACTCTCAATACACACATCGCGGGTCTGAATAGGGATTTAGGGATAATCAGTGACACCTTCCACAACCCCCAATTAATCTGACTGCCTAGCTTTTGCTTGTGAATCTTTCTTATTGCTAGCCTTTTCTCAGTCATCCGTCGTTATACGCTGATGAAGAACACAGGTGTGTTCGAAAATTTCGTATCACTGTATATTGTACATATTTGCTATATATTTGCAATAGATCGAATACGTGCTTCAAAATGTCAACCGGCCTGTTGGCCTTCTTAACGTCTACTGTATTTTTTGTATGGAGCACACGTGGATTCCATCACCTCAATATACATATATATATATATATATATATATATATATATATATATATATATATATAATATATATATATATATATATAATATAATATATATATATATATATATTGTATATAATATATACATATATATGTGTGTGTGTGTTGGTAACACCTATTTCTCCGTCAGATTTTCAGTGGAAAAACTCGGACAATATTCTCTAGTTGTACAGGTTCCTCTCCCCAAATAGGCTTCAGCTCCCAGTTAAAATATATCTCACACGTCTCTGATTACAACCGTTACAAACATGCACTCATCATTCGTATATAGCTCTCTAGTATATATACTCTCGGACAGCATAGAAGTACCTTTTAAGTGGCTTTTCCATACCCACACATAACTGACAGAACTACCGGTACTTGACACAGATCAAGTTCATTGCGACTCATTCGTTTCTGGTGTTTACATTAAAATGTTACAAGGTTTTTCCCCCGCCTGACACACCTATTCGGAAGTTCTATTACCACTAAATAGTGAGCAGGTGCTAAAAGACATTTCCGGAATTATAAGGAGTTACAGGACAGCTTATATTTCCGGAATAATTGAAATCGTATAATATTAAGTATAGCCTATGTTGGTATCCTGGTTGTACGAGAAAGTAAGTCTACGTGTACATTATGATTCGAGTTAATACGGAACCAGTCCATGCATGTTGCAGTATCCGTTCATTCCAGGAGATGCGATCATACATTTCACCGCGAGAGGATACATTGCGGGTGATGACAAGTTCCGAATGAGCATTTGCTAGTCAAGCATATAGTTTTCGTGACGTAAAAAAATAATACCCGCTGTGATCTTTGAACTGTGGTTGTACTCATAGGTTATACCTAAATGTACCATTTCTTGTTATCACCATCTTTTCAAGTGGTTTCATCTGTATCGCAAAACATGCACGTCAGACATGTCCTAAGAAAGCATGGTTTAACACCGCAAAGACCTCCTTTGCACACTGTACTATTGAAATGTACTAACATTAAGATATGTGATCGTTGACATCATATCATCATCACCCTCTTTTCTTCTAAGCTACCTTTTCAATGCCACTACTATGTGGCCGCCGTATGAGGAACGAATCTCTGTTATGTCTTCTGTACCCATAGATTAGGATATAGGAACTAGAGTGCTCACTCCCCGAAACAGCTGTGATCGCATGGGGACTCGGCCGCCATACAGTTTGTACACACATGCTCGCACACAGCATAGCTTCTTGCCCCCACCTATAATGGTAAATGTAGATCAGTGTGGTAGATGGGTCCCCATGCAATCACAGCGGATTTACTTACGCGGTATTATGAGTGTGCACTGTAGTTCCTATATCCTATATCTGTACCTTTGTTGCAGAATATATAGGCTACCAGCAGGGCTGTATCCGAGTCCGTTTACCTCGATTCCGAGCCAATTTTGATTCCAGCGTTCCCAGTTCCGCAGTTAAGCATTAAAAGGTCATTTAGGAGATAAGTTCATAGTCTGGCTCACTCTGTAATTAAGTTCACTGTGCGTGATCATTCATGGTATTAAATTTTGCAGCAACATCAATGCAGCTTTACGTAACATTCACGGAAGGCCTAAAGTTACGTTTCTTGACTCGGCAGGCCTTGGCTCTGATTCCAAATCCAGCTGCGGTCTATTCCGGGCCATTCTCGAGTCCAGTAAAAACGGAATGGAAAGCGGAATTGATTCCGAGTACGGAATCGGATGTTACAGCCCTGGCTATGAGAAAACGTATTGTAGTATTTGTACATTAAGTCATTAAAACATTTGCAACAAAACATATGTCACAGGGTTAAAGTTGAAAGCCAAATTCTTCTAGGCATTAACAATACTGCATCCATTGAGACTGCGGGGCAGCTAAATTCCGTGACATTGCGATGAATGGCACTGGCTCTAGTAAAGTATTTGGAGATTATTCCTTGTGCAAAATAACAAAAGGCCATGGAATGATTTAAAAGCAAATGACAACGTGATTCATCACGACACAATAACATCGTTGTCGAGGGAGGTGGCAGTATAGGGACAACTCGTTCTTACATGTGGTTTTCAGGCGTGGCCGTCGCCTTGAGTTCTATTTACACATCATGCGAGCATTGTGGCGTCGTAAATTGTGATTGTATTTACTAAAACTCAGAGAAGGGACGTTTTATTTCCACGACCTTAGACGAGGGTAATGTCCATACACCGCGACGACGGAAAGACTCCATCGCCGCCTCCCGAACTAAGCTGCATTTAGCCATTGTATATTGTGAGTTATGTTATAACTTTTTTGTACAATTCCTACGTACTGTGAGGTGTGACACGTAATTTAAGTTTCTCAAAAGAGAGCAATTACGTTGTTTCCAAGACAGAAAGTTGAATTAGTCTGTAGACTGTGGAAATTGATTTTTTTTATTCTGTATTTTTATGCTACTTTGTTGAATCCTACATTGTGTAAATAGCTAAGCAAAATTTTTAACTAAAATTATGGCAAGTATTAAAAGGATCATACTACGGGTTAAAAGAAAGCGGTTCAAATCATGCCGTTACAAACGAGTTGGCTGGTGTAATGGTGAATAACTCATCATGATTAATCGTTTTAAGGCGAATTCAGAGATAGAAACTTAATGTTTATGATACTTCCACAGGGAAATTAAAGTGATTAGGTACTATTTTAAGAGGGTATATTTACTCTATTTTATAGTGCTGTCGGTAACTGACTGAAGGCTAGCGGTAACCGCCAACGAACTGTGGGCGTAAACCGACACTGAGGGCTAGCAGTAAACCGTATTAGCAGTACCTAACTGGTGGACGAGGGCAGAGAAACCCTGATGTTTGCCAACGCCACACCCTTAAACGAAGTGTTTGCTTTGTATACCATATTTCTTATGAACTGTTTTTTGGACGAAAGTCATAATACGGTAATATTAACTCAACTGCAGGGAACGACGGATATACCGTACCCTTGGCTTGAAGTGAACTCTGTTTGAACTTTTGAACTTTGTTTTGTTGAAGTATATTATAGCCTATGTTAAAGGTGTTTATAGCGTGACTCCGCACAAGAAGGAGAGAGCAAGAACTTACCCTATTTTATGTATTCCAAAGACATTGAATTGTTATAGCGACTCCGCACAAGAAAGGAGGGAGAGCAAGAACTTATTTTTTTTTCTTTTGAAGTTTAAATACAATTATAATCAATATTATTATATACTGGAGTTTCATATATTATTTTGTTGGTTTATCGTATAGCACAGTAAAGAGTTGCGAGCACGGTGCATGCCACCCCAAAACGGTGACATAAATGGGGCTTAGACGGGAAAACTCTTTAACGTCTCCTTAAGCAAGTAAAAGAAAATGTAAAATAATTAATTTTGCAGAGAATATTTCTTCATATCAAAACTTAGGCCTACTTTTCATCACGAGAAAGATATTCATGTAAAAGCGAAAATTCTTATGTGTGAAAGCATGTTAAGAAATTGTCAAGTTTATTGTTGCTGGAAAACCTTGCTTATGTACTCTGCATCAAGATATTGTGTGTAAGGGTAAACTGCTGACACGACTAATTTTATTTACTACGTTATTTTGGTAAAGTTGAATGAAATCTAATTGAATTCTTTTTTTCACCTTGTTAACAGGCGGAAAAGATCGAGTCCTCTCCATGGTTGGTGTTTGGTGACGCCTCGTCAGGTACAGGTCGTTCGGTAAGTCAAAGGGCTAACCCAATCAGTTTCACTTCCGCTCCTTTGCTCTTTGTGTTGTGTAGTCTCATAGCGATTACTATGGCCACACCTACTCTAGAGATAGAAAAACTTCTCAAAGTGGGTAAGGAACTTGGATTTAAGGGTGAAGACCTCCAACAATTCATAGAAAAAGAAAGGGTAAGGTTTTGAGAGAGGACCAGGAGAGAAGCATTCTGAAGGAATTTGAAATTGAGGAGAAAAAGATTCAATTACAATTAAAGTTAGAAAACAGCTCAAGAAGGAAAATGCATCTTTGACTGCAAGTGCAGCAAATGAACCAAAAGCTAAACCACCAAAAATTACCGACATTTTGTAGAGGGTAAAGATGACTTAGATGCGTATTTGCAACGTTTTGAACGGTTTGCTACGGTCACAAAAATGGAAGAAGGAAAATTGGGCAACAAATTTGTCTCCCCTGCTCACAGGAAAGGCACTCATTGTTTATAGCTCCCTGTCTGCAGCTGATGCAAACGATTATGACAAATTAAAAGCGGCAATTTTGAAAAAGTATAACTTGACAGAGAGTGGTTTTAGAAGCAAATTTAAGACTTCCAGACCTGACAGGAACGAAACTGCAAAACAATACATTGCCAGACTAGACAGGTATTTGCAACGGTGGACTGATCTGGCAAAGGTGGAACAAACCTACAAAGGGTTACGTGAATTTTTAATCAAAGATCAATTCCTTGAAAGTGTCCCAAAAGACTTGGCAATATTTATCAAGGAAAAGACAACCCAAAGACCTTGATAATGTTTCTTCAATGGCCGAACCAGTACTTAGAGGCCCATCATGGCTGGGTACGTAATTATATTGAAAGGGGGAACAAAATTGCAAGCAACAAAACTAAAGAAAAACTGTTGCTACCCTGAAACAAACCAACAGAAAAAGAATCAAAGAGGAGATGGAACCAAGCGATTGACATGTCATTTTTGTCAACAAATCGGGTCACTTCTGGAGAAATTGTCCCAGATGCTCCAAAATCATTTGTTCCAACAATGGCTATGATGATAGACCTTCTGCGTCAACAGTCATTGGAAAATGAATTTGTCGAGAACGAAATAAGTAGTCAATCACAAGACAACGATAGAAACTGCTAAAGGACCTGAAAATTCTGAGTCCGAAGATTCCGAATTGGTTTCTTTCTTAAAAGTTGAAGGAGATAAAGAATTTGAAAAGGCCGCCAAGGAGGGCAAACTTGAGTTGAAAAATGGACACCTGCATTCCATTTATGAGTGCTGCGTGTACAAAACCGCACCTGTACTATGCCAGTGACGACCGGACTTGTAGGAAGTACTAAAGTAAACGTTCTCCGTGATACGGGTTGTAGTGGCGTTGTCGTAAAGAAATCACTAGTACCGTCAAAATCTTTAACGGGTGAAATAAAGACCTGTGTACTTATAGACGGAAACAATACGTAGAGTCCCTGTAGCTAAAATTTATGTAGACACCCCATTCTTCACTGGAAATGTTTCAGCAATGTGCATGGAAAACCCAGTTTATGAGTTAATACTTGGGAATATAGATGGCGTTAGATTACCATCAGAGCCGAAACCTTAAGTTGGGTACCTCAACAGCGAGAAAGTGACTGAAAGCATACCCCAGCAAAAGTCTATGACTGCGGCCGGTAGAGACTAGAGGCCAAAAGCAGAAAAGACAAATCTTTTCGGCCACTAAAAGTAAAGGCATTGTCTTCAGGAGGGGTGACAGTTGAAAAGTACGAGCAGAACAAGAACAATGATCCAAGTTTGGAGAAAATTAGGCAATTTGAAAGTAAAGGGGATTCCAAAATATCTAAATCGGGTGCCCTGTCCAAGTTCGTAAAAAGAAATGGCGTAATTTTTTCGCGAGTATTCCACAACCGTCTGTTGAATACGGCAATGTTTTACGCCAAGTGGTTGTACCAGTTAAATTCAGGCACACCGTAATGCAACTTGCTCATGAATCAATTTTTGGAGGCCATCAAGGCACTAAGAAAACCACAGAGAAAGTTATCTCGAATTTCTACTGGCCCGGAATTCAGGCTGATATTAGAAGGTTTTGTCAATCGTGCGACATTTGCCCAACGCACCACACCAAAAGGAAGGGTCACAAAAAGTCCCTTAGGCGTAACACCACTGATGGGACAAACCGGTTTGAAAGGGTAGCCATCGATCTGATAGGTCCCATAAATCCAACTTCAGATAGAGGGCATAAGGTACATACTTGTAGTTGTTGATTATGCCAGTTCGCTATCCCGAAGCTGTCCCTATGAAATCAATAGAAAGCCGAAAGGGTTGCCGAAGAGCTTGTGCAAAATTTATTCTAGGGTAGGCGTTCCGAAGGAAGTATTATCAGATCAAGGATTCACAATTTACTGCAAATGTGATGAAAGAAGTGTAACAGGCTCTTGTCAATTTCAGCAGTACAAAACTACCCCTTATAACCCCGAAATGTAATGGTCTCGTGGAACGATTCAAACGGTACAACTGAAATTAATGTTGAAAAGAATGTGTGAGGAAAAAGCCAAAGGACTGGATCCGCTACATAGCACCACTCTTATTCGCTTATAGAGAAACGCCTCAAGGTAGTGCGGGTTTTTCCCCATTTGAACTACTTTATGGAAAGACGGTCCGGGGACCAATGCAAATTCCTCAAAGAATTGTGGACCAAAGACGTAGAACGTACACCGACAGAAACATACTTATCAATACGTACTCGACTTACGTGAAAGACTTGAGGAAACATGCAAACTTGCAAAACAAGAGTTACAGAAAGCTCAGAACGATACAAACGGTACTATGACAAGAAATCAAAACCTAGGATACTGGAGTATTTGGTGACCGAAATTTTGTTGTTACTTCCGACTGACAACAACAAATTACTGATGCACTGGAAGGGACCATTACGAAGTTATCGCTCGAAAAAGTGACTTGGACTATACTATTAACTTGGGACAAGAAAAGAAAACCTTTCACATTAATATGTTAAAGAAGTACATTCGTAGACCAGACAATCCCACAGTAGTGTCCATTTTGCAACGACAATGACGACCATGACGTAATTTGTACATCAGTAATTTGAGGTACGAGTATGCTGACCATACCGACACTGATGACGCAACTTTTCTCAACAAGAGGGGAAATGATTAGCTTACCACCAACGGTGGCCACTGAAACTGCAAGTGATGTTCAAATTAACAAAAATTTGAGTCAAGAGGAATATCTAAATTGCGTGAAGTATTGGAAGAGTACAGTAATATTTTGACTGATATTCCTGGAAAAAGACAAAATCTTGGAGAACATGAAATCAAGTTGATTGATCAAAACACCAGTCAGGCAAAAGCCATACCCAGCTCCACATGCTCTGAGAGACAAAATTAAGAAAGAAGTACAAACAATGATTGAAATAGGAATCGTAGAAACTAGCGATAGTCCTTACGCAAGCCCACTGGTGATTGTGAAAAAGAAGCCTGATGGCAGTGCAGATAGATATTGTGTAGACTTTCGTGCATTAAATGCCAAAAACAGTATTTGATGCCGAACCCGATACCGGATCAATCTGAAATTTTTGCAAAATTAGCCAACGACCACTATTTTTTCAAAAATCGATTTTAAGTTAAAAGGCTACTGGCAAATTTCCGATGAAAGATGAAAACAAAGAGTTAAACTGCTTTTGTAACACATCACGGGCCTTTTTCATTTCAAAGTTATGCCATTTGGCCTGGTGAATTCGGCTGCTAGCTTCAGTAGAGTAATGAGAAAATTGTTGAGAGGACTCATAAATGGGACAACTACATAGAGACGGATAACTTATTCACACAAGCACGTTTGACGAGCAACATTAAGGCACTTGACCCAAGTGTTTGAAAGACTGCTCTCTGCAAATTTCACTGCAAGACCCACAAAATGTTTTTTGGCTTTTGACGAAGGTTGAATTCTTAGGCCATATAATCGTAGGCAGAGGCCAGTGTAAGCCGAAGCCGTTAAAAATTGAGGCAGTACAAAAGCTTGTAAACCAAAGACTAAAGTCAGAAATTGAGATCTTTTCTAGGACTAACTGGTTTTATTTAACGTTGTGCTACCTTCCAAATTAGGTCCGACGATTGTGCATCTCCATTGACTGACAAAATTAAAAAAAAGGAGAGCCCAAAAAATTATTTGGCAAGAAAGTCAAGAGGCAGCTTTCCAAACGTTCAAAGAGTCAAATTGGTAAATTCGCCTATTTTTGCATCTACCAAATTTACAACTACCATTTATTCTGAGAACCCGATGCAAGTGACACAGGAATGGGTGCTGTGTTAATGCAAAAAGTGGACGGATAAAAATTCCCCAACTTTCCTAATGCCAGCCAAAAAGTTTACAAAGTGTCAAAGAAACTATGCAGTCATTGAAAAGGGAAGCGATTAGCCATAGTATGGGACAGTGAAAAAATTTGAAGCTTATTTGTACGGAAGGGAATTTACTATTGACACTGACCACCAGCCTCTGAAATGCATTAATCGGTCGAAAAGTTGTAACATAGTCTAATCATGAGATGGTGCCTCTTGCCTCTACAGCCTCTATATATATAAGATTGAAGTTATCAAAGGAAGGAAAACTTTGGTGCCGATTTCCTGAGTAGAGCAGTGGAGAGATGTATAAATGTAAATATGAATTTGTTTTCGATTTGAAGAAAAAGTGGATTTTTTTCTTAAGGGGGGAGTTTTGTTCACAGGGTTAAAGTTGAAAGCCAAATTCTTCTAAAGGCATTAAGCAATACTGCATCCCTTGAGACTGCGGGGGCAGCTAATTCCGTAGACATTGCGATGAATGGCACTGGCTCTGAGTAAAGTATTTGGAGATTATTCCTTGTGGCAAAATAACAAAAAGGGCCATGGAAATGATTTTAAAAGCCAAATGACGAACGTGATTCATCCACCCCGACACAATATAGTCATCGTTGTCGACGGTAGGTGGCAGTAATAGGACAACTCGTTTTCTTACAATGTGGTTTTCAGGCGTGGCCGTCGCCTTGAAATTCTATTTTACAACATCATGCCGAGCATTGTGGCCGTCGGTTACATTGATGATTTGTATTTACTAACCTCAGCGCAGAGAAGGGACGTTTATTTCCATCCAACGACCTGTAGACGAGAGGTAATGTCCATACACGCGCCGACGGAAAAGACTCCATCGCCTCCTCACCGAACTAGAGAGCTGCATTTTAGCCATTGTATCGGGTGTCGGTAAAGACTGAAGGTAGCGGTAACCCCCAACGAACTGTGGGCGTAAACCCACAATGAGGGCTAGCGTAACCGTTTTTAGCAAACAATGGGGACGAGGGCAGAGAAACCCCGAGTTGCAACGTCACACCCTTTAAAAGAAGTGTTGTTTTTATACCCTATTTTTAGAACTGTTTTTGACCCAAGCTAAAACGGAATATTAATCAATGCAGGGAACGAAGGATAACCGTACCCTTTTTTGAAGTGAAAATTGTTGAACTTTTGAACTTTTTTTTTTGAAAATATATTATAGCCTATGTTAAAGGTGTTTTTTAGCGTGACTCCGCCCCCAAGAAGGGAGAGAGCAAAAATTCCCTTATTTTATGTATTCCAAAGAAGAATTGTTATAGCGACTCCGCACAAGAAAGGGGGAGGGGCAAGAAACTTTCCTTATTTTTTGTATTCCAAAAAAAATTGAATTGTTATAGCGACCCCGCCAAGAAAGGAGAGAGCAAGAAAACCTTTTTATTTTTTTTTTTAAATTTAAATACAAATTTTTAAACAATTTAAATTATACTGGAGGTTTATAATTATTTTGTGGTTTATCGAACACATAAGGAGTTCGAGCACGTGCACCCCCCCAAAAGGTGACACAGAGGGATCGGCGTTTTTTCTTTTTGCGAAAGTAAAAGAAGAAAGTGAGCAAGGGGGAAACCTAGATGATCGATTGTATGTTCACCGGCCCTTTTTTTTAAATGGGGGGCGAATTTTGTTCTATGTAATACGGAAAGAAAAGTCCAGAGAAATTAAAACTGACCTTTTTTAAACAACTCATGATCCTGAGGGTGTCGAACGTTAAAATGTACTTGCTGTAGATTTTTTTTGCCCAAAATTAGAAAGGAAGAAAGCAAAAACAATTAAAAAACTTACGGCTCAATTGTGGAGGGGGTAACACATTTACCGTGTCGAAACGTTAAGGAAACCCTGATGCTCTTTTATATCCATTGTTATGACTGGTCTTTTTCTTGGTGTGAAGGTAGTTTGCATGTGATGTCACCACTTGTATGAGTTTACTTGTGAAGGTATTCACAGCAAGAAACCAACCTTTGACTTTCGCTACTTCTTATGTGACAGTGTAATATTCCCTGTCCAATCGCTGCCTTCTTATTCATGAATTATTATTTGAGTGTTTATGTGCAGGTAATGTAGCAAGAAATATTGGATTTGTCCTTAATATTTTGAATTGTGTCATTGTATTTTGTATGGTTTATCCCCTGGAGTGGTAATTATCATATGAATCCTACATGAATATGTTTATCTTTATCCTGTCATATTAAGCAAAGCATTATTTTTTCAGATATATGACGGCCTTCCATTCTTTCAATGAACTTCTTTCACCTTCGTGTGGGTCACAAGTCCAATGGCCTTCTCAACACTTCTATCCACGGGGACCCGTATGACTGTTGTGTTCACTTCTGATGACACTGAAACTGCCCCTGGTTTCAGAGCAACATTTGAACAAGGTATAAAACAGTGTCGGTTTCAGTACAAAGTAATACTAGAGCGTTTAAAAACAAGTTATTTGAGCACTTTTGCAGTAAATAGTACAAACTAACGTTTCCATCATTCTTCCTTGACACCTAAATGGATTAGAAATTTCGAATAGTTCGTATACACACGTAAAAGAAGCAAGTACTACATCTTATGTAGATCTTTGTCTGATGTTTCATTTTCTAATGATTTTTATGTTAATGTTCCTTTTACAAGTTGTTCTTATTAGCCGAGCTCAAAGCAGACTGACGATTTTTGATTATTTATTTTACTAAAGTATAAAAGCACACAGCAGAGCGGGAAAAAATATTTACGAAACCCTACCCCTAATCAGATGTTTATTCTATTTAAATCGTAGTGCCCCCTCGGGAGGAATTTTTCCTTGTTGTTGATGCCGATAACAGAAAAAATTTAAAAAACAAAATCGCCTAGGTACTAACGGGGAAGATTTGTTAGTTACTGGTCTGCAACGTCCTTTTGCTGTCGACTTTGACCCCGTAGAACGAAAAGTTACTTTACAGATGTGGTAGCTAAATTTATTGGACGAATAACATAGACGGATCAGATCAGGGGGGACAATTGCAACTAATATGGTCGATGGTGAGTGTCTGTTGCTTTAATAAATTTAAAAAACTTTAAGCCGTTTGACAAGGCCCTAAGCAATTTCCTATCTACCTACGTTAATTGTCTGGAAATCACAAACCCGTGTTAGCTTAGTGGTACAGACGCTGCCGGAAAGCAGCTGAGGGCGGGTTCAAACCCTCGGTGCGGTTCCATTTTCTCTCTGGTATTTTTTCAACCTCTCCGTCTATGATAAGGGCTATGTTTATCTTAGGACTGGTTTCAACTCAGATCAAATGTACTACTTTTTCCCCTTCGACCTACACATTCTAACTTCGATCTACCAAACTCGACCTATATAAATATATAGTATATATATATATATGTATATATAATCATATAGAAAACTACAGACGGGGGTTCCTCCGATACAAACAGTGCTCAATACTATAACAGTAGAGCAAAATACAAAAGGAATCAGTACAATTGGATATCAAGCCACTACCAGTCGTTTCGTGCTAACGCCCTTCTTCAGATGGCTGTGAATGAATGAACCTTCCTACAGCGAGCCTATGATGTTTTGGCCTACCGGGTTTTATTTTTTTGTGGGCAGAATTTGATTTTATCGTGCCTACAAGCGGAGATTAGCTCTGAACGGAGTTGAGCAAGTTGCACTTGCTTCTCATGGATAGAATACAAAAACCTTGTACTCGTCCATATTATATATATATATATATATATATATATATATAAAATATATTATATATATATATATATATATATATATATATATATATATATAATGTGTCAATCATTTCTGTATTAAAAAGTCGCCCAGAGAGACCTCAGGCCATTTTTCCTGTAACATAGGCACTTGCCAAACACTGAAAGAGTATATTTATAGTAAATTGAAAACTTGGCCTCAAGCAGGATTCGAACGAGCGACCTCCTGCTTTGGCTGGTTTTCCATTCACATATAAATACAAAAGGTCAAATACCCTAGGCATTGTCTTTAGTCATTTTCTAATTTTACTACTCCATCTTTGCTTGGAGGGCTTACGTTATTATCAAAAATAGGCAAAGGGACGTGAGATTGTGACCCCAGTGATTTTTATTCAAAATTTTTTTTTTGATATAATTTATGTCGTTTTTCTTTAGATATTTTTGTGATATAAGACCTATTTATTTCTGCAAAATGACATAATTCACGCGACTAATGCAGTTCATGACGACTGTAACCAAGTAACTATTTAACGTGTTCACTTCAAAATTTTATAAGAAATTACACGTCCTCCTGCAGTAACCCCTATGTCCTACGAATAGAAAAAACCCCAAAAAATTATGTCATTTTTTAACTCCCGCTTAGATGGTATAGTGCCCTCAATCACAGGTCGAACAACTTCGCCCCCCCCTTTTCAGAAATCCTGGATCCGCCCCTGGAAGGTCACCTTCACACCCCAAAACATGTCACCCTAGCAACGGGCCTGGTCGGGTCCATGATCTCCGACAATGATCCACGCTGCGAAGCGTGGTTTCAGCTATTTTGGGACATGGTAAAATGTATTTTACCTGGCAGATCTCAATGATGGTCATGTTAACTTTGAAATGATAATTCTTATTAGACAGGCCCGTAGCCAGGCCGGGGCACAAGGGGGCCGTGCCCCCCGTGCGGACCACTGTGCCCCCTATACGGAAAATCGATCGAAAATAAAATTTTAGTACATGTAAACGGTGGCCCTGGTATTACACCAAGCGATTTGTAACCAAAAATGATCCCAAAAGGAGTTTAATAATGAACGTATTTTGTTCTCTGTAACATTTTTGTTCTAAAATCACAAAAATTTTCGCGCGCTACGCCCGCTTTCATCTTTAGTTACATATAGTTTTAACACCCGTTTCAGATATGTTGGCTTAATTTATAATGTACAGGTTCCACGATTAGGCTATTGTTCTTTCGTGTAGGTGTGATTCCCGGAAAAACACAAAACTGAATCCATAAAAAGTTCCATCCTCTTTCTCTTACGATCGGGAAGATTCTCAATTCAGACTCAACATCATGATAATCATTTTGTATGAAACGTAAAGTGTCTCAGTGTCCAGGGGTGGTGGAAGGGGGCATCCCCTCGCGACCAGTCGCCCGGCGTCTTGGTTTTGTTCTTAAAGACAGACACTCATCACCCCAAATACATTTTGGTTGGGAGAAAGCAAAATTCTCAATTGGTCATAGGTGAATGCTCTTTGATAAACATCAAAGCTCACAACACACAGTATGAGCAGAGAATGTTCTGGTTACATATTATGGCCTTGTACGCCCAACAGGATATGCCCTTAAGCAATAAACTAGGTTTGTGTCTGCACAAGGAGGGGCTCAACACAGTTTTGGAAGAAGTAACTTAGTCGGGAGAATTGGAACTGTCTAGGACGAAGAGGGCAGATTCTTCCATAGAAACCCAAATTTTCTAACTTTCCTTAATAAGAACCAAATATTTTCAATCTTTCTTCAACAGAACCCCAAATTTTTCGCCGGTCGCCCAAAATTTCGCTTTCGGTATCCAATCTGTAACCCATTGTTTCTGACGGGGCTTCGGGTTGCTGGACCTGTTAGGGGAGCTTGGTCCCTTCGTCGGCCTTATCTTTCCACCACCCCTTGCTGAGTCTGTATGCAGGTTTTACCGTGGTAAATAATTTTCTTGCAAAATTTCGGCGCGCTTCGTGCGCATTTCTCACAAGCGAAGTAATATCACCCGTGAACATTATTAGTACAAAAATTCAAGTGAACTCTTCCAGCCAAAGCTAGGTGAAGTCTCAAAGTTAGATCCCGGACATCAAGGGGCTTTCATGTAGTAATCTAGTACCTTGAGTAACATTCGCTCCGCGACGACTATACGGTTTCAAGCTACATTTACTCGTACCAACAATTTATTCCAAAATTTACTTTTTCTCATGTTTTTTTTTCATGCAAAATTTCGTTCAAAGTAGAAATACGATAATGACCATCCGAAGTGTGAACTGCGAAGACATTGGTGTGCTCTCACTGTCATTCAAAGTCCTACTCAAAGCTCCATGCTAGTGTTCCCATATTGTTAATTCGCCACATTTTCGGGGAATTTCCCTCTGGTTCCTAACAAGATCATACTGGATCACACCAAGCCTGCCTAATGGCAGCCCCTGGTCCCGCCTCGCCTTTCGCAAAGTACTTAACCGGCTTCACCTGCGCTTGCTGAGCTGAAGATATATCGTGATTATAGTGTTGTTCCCTTCACTTGTGGAGAATTTCTACGTCTCTGTATTGCAAGCGGAGGGAAAAATTTCCATCAGAAGAGTGAAATTTTCGCGCGCTTCGGCGCCCGTATGTGCACACGTAAAACCGATACCTTTATGCTATGTGTGGTAAGCTTGAGATATAATCCCCTGTAGTTCCGTCAAACTGTAATCCTGTGGTGGTACTACTGACAACAAACATAATCTTCTTCGGTGCCCCTCTATGAGGTGTCGGTGCCCCCCTATATCAGAATTCCTGGCTACTGGCCTGTTATTAGAATAGGGCGTCAGTCATCATAAGGGGGGGGGAGGGCCTGTAGGAAGACACCCCTCTTCAAAACCAAAGGGATTGGTTTGTGCTAAGTCATGTATGTCCCCCGTCCCCCCCCCCCACATTTGAATACGGATTGACGCCCCTGTGACAATGGCGCAATTGCGGCCTCGGAAATTTTCCAAGAAGTGAGCAATTTTCCGCAAGCGACCCCACGAGATCTCATATGCAATTGTTTCCATTAGATTATGCATATATATTTCAGAGATCGCCACAGTACCCAACAGAAAAAACCAAGTGGGCAACTGGCTTCGTGCTGTTGAAACATTTTGTTGTGCAAAATGGGCAAGCCGTCATTTATGCTGCAATCATAGCATAAAGGCAAAGCTTTCCGAAACATCTAGAGTATTAATCTCATGTTCCCAATTTTGTAATCACCCCAAAACTCTCCGGCACCGTGACTTGTCCAGGGACCTAAAACATACCCGTACCCGGACCCCCCCCCCCCATCTCAAAAACGCATTCGCACCTAAGTGGCAACTCCTCAGAGTTAGCCCCATTGTGGCGGGACCTTCCAGAAATCCTGAATCATAGAATAGCTAACCCATTAATTTTCGACATTTTAATTATCAATATTCTTTGACAATCAGACGCTATAGCATTTAACAACCGCAAATAGTAAAGTTGAATGAGCAAAAGAATAGCTTATTCATATACTACAAAAATATGATGTCCTCATCCCTTGCAGAAAAAAAAACATACCATAAGGAGGTAATTGGCGTTTCAATGCTTTGTTTCATTTTGTGAGCAGATCATAATTTTGTGTCAGGTATGTGTTCAAGACTTTTAGTACGGCAGCACACTTTTTTTCTCAGCAGTTTATCCGTTTTTCTTTCCCATTGACAGATATACTACACAACTGAAATGGAGATTTCACATGCCACTGGAATCCTCCTTGTTTTAGTCTTTACAGCCGTTGCACACTCTGCTCGATGGGAGGCGAACCTGGGCTGGTGTACAGGAGGAAGTAAATTCTTCTTAGGTGACTTCAACGGGGATGGTAAAACAGACTTCCTCTGTCACCGGCCAAGTGACGGCTATAAGTGGATAGCCTTCGCCAATTCCAACGGTCAGTTCACTGGGACCAGCTGGCAACAAGGAATAGGATGGTGCTATCATGCTGGTGCTGAACTTCATATTGGTGATTTCAATGGTGACGGTCGGTCTGACATGTTGTGCCACGATACGAACAACGGGTATAAGTGGGTAGCACTTGCCAACAGTAACGGAGACTTCTCAGGCCGAACCTCTTGGCAGGCTTCTCTAGGCTGGTGTCATCACGGTGGCGCTGAACTTCACATCGGTGACTTTAATGGCGATGGGAGGGACGACATGTTGTGCCACGATAGAAACAACGGGCACAAATGGATCGCATACGCCAGCTCAAGTGGATCGTTTAGCGGTACCAATTGGGAAAGAGGTATTGGGTGGTGTTACCACTCTGGTAGTCAACTCTTCATCGGGGACTTCAATGGTGACTTTAAGGATGATCTTCTCTGTCATGACAGCACTGGGTACAAGTGGATTGCTTACGCCAACTCCGCTGGAAATTTCAATGACAGGACCGGATGGGAAGAGGCCATTGGTTGGTGCAGTCACTCGGGTGCAGAGTTGTACATCGGGAACTTCAATGGAGATCGCAGAGATGATTTGCTGTGCCATGACTCCGGAACTGGCAGAAAATGGGTTGCGCTTGCCAACCGCCAAAGCAACTTCAGCGGTAGGACAAGCTGGGAGGCAGGTTTGGGATGGTGTCGTCATTCCACGGCAGAATTTTATGTTGGGGACTTTAACGGTGACTATGAGACCGATATGCTTTGCCACGATACCAGTTCTGGCAAGAAATGGATCATCTACGCCGAGTTTCAGTTTACTGTCAACTCGATATTCCAGTAAGAAGCAACACTGTTTACTCTCGTTTTATCTTGGCACGCTCCAATGAAATTTGGCCTCAATGAAACAACTTTTGGTCCCATTTGTAGCAAAGTTTGAATTTCAAACAAAAGTATCGTTTAATTCAAACAACTAAGTAGAAGATTTTGAAGTAAACTTTACACGGAGAAAGAATGAAAATGACTCGGTGAAGGGGTGAAAACATTGTGCAACTAGAGTACCTCTAATTAAACTGTTATAATGCAAGTTTTGGCCGTTTATCATATATATTCCTTACAGTCTTTGCTACAAATTAAAGCAAGCTACACGGCTTGATATAATTACGTTTGTTTGAAAGGAAGCGGTAACATTTGGGAATGACTCACTAACTTCTTCAGAAACAACGTTTGAGATTGTAGATGACGATTTACTGAAGTTGCCGTAACATGAAAAACAATTGAGCAAATTGATAAATGAGTTATGCATGTACTGGGCTATAGGCTAAAATAATACTAATGAGTGCAGTCAGGAGGTAAGTACAGGAGAGGCTGATATCAGCAGATCTTATCGAGATCAGACCATGTAAAAAAAAAGAAGAAACAAGGAGAGGAAAAACGACAGCAAATAAAAACACAAATCTACGTAGGTACCGACTGGTACGTGGATTAAGTGTTCTAGTGATAATGACCAGGGGCGGATTTAGGATGGGGGCCAGGGGGCCCGGGCCCCCCTTCCAAAAATTTTTGAAGTTTTTTCAATGTCATATAACAAATGACTAGGCCCTGTTCCAATTAAATAGGCCTTTGTGATGTGTCAGAGTGAAATTCAAATTTGTTCATTATTTAAATTTCTACCTCAGAAAATAAGTCTTATGTTAATAATTCTGTTACTGACCTCCGGCTGATAACATTTTGGCTTATATTGGTCACAGTAACTTTTTCCGGGCATATTGCAAGGGGTTACCCATGAGCGCTGCATTGGATTGCTAACTTCAGTCTATTACCGACCGGGCCCACAGCATTGGGAACACTGCTTCTACTTTCAAGGGAATTTCAGAATTCTTTAATATTTAGAGGAATATTTTCAACAACCTCAGGCTTTTAACTATAACTTGCTGCAACATTAGCATCTTCTTTAAGCTTTGTAATTTACTTTAATGAAATGTACTTCGAATTTAGGGTAATAATTGAAAAGAAGACTTCATTTCGGGAAACTCCTATCCTAATATGTGGACAACATAGGCTACTCTCCTCTTTCATCCAACCAAAATTTAAATTTCACTAAATTATGAGCATTTTCCAGCCATATATGATCAGTTTCAAAAATATACTAAAGACATCACCATTTTGCATCTAAGCAATCTTAAATTAACAAAAATTTTCTCAAAGGGGAGGGGAGTGTCCCCTCCCCTTAGACCCCTCCCCAGAGAAGCATGTTTCACCGAATCAAAAATTTAAATATCACTAAATTATGAGCATTTTCCAGCCATATATGATCAGTTTCCAAAATATACTAAAGACATCACCATTTTACATCTAAGCAATCTTAAATTAACAAAAATTTTCTCAAAGGGGAGGGGACACCCCTCCCCTTAGACTTCTCCCAGAAAAGCATCTTCCACCCAACCAAAATTTAAAATTGACTGAACACTTTCCAGCCATATATGATCAGTTCAAAAAATATACCAAAGACATCACCATTTTGCATCTGAGCAACCTTAAGTTAACAAAATTTTCTCAAAAGGAAGGGGAACACCCCTCCCCTTAGACCCCTCCCCCAGGACGGTGATCACTCATCACATACTTAACCTCCTATCAAAATACCCTGGCACCACCCCTGGTGCACCACCTTCCCCTTAGATCCCTCCCCCAGATCGGACTTTTATACAAACCACTATGACCTGGGTCCCCCTTCTGACAAATCCTGGATCCGCCACTGATGACGGAATGGTCGTCCGAGTCCTTCGTTTGTCCAGTGTAAGCGTTCTCCATTCTGTATTATAAAGAGTACGAATAAGTTCCACATAGGCACTGTTGTGCCACCGTGACCGTCAATACTCCATGAGCGTGGCTTATATCTTTGTATCGGTACAGATTTTATAGAAATCTACACTTCAGCACGTAACAGAGGTGAAGAAACTAAAAGAGTATATCAGAAAAGAATAGGCGTAGGAAGTTGAGGGAGGGGGACTTAAGTTATACTTTAGTTAGACCCACTTAGACTAAGAACTAGTTTTCCCTCTCTAAGGACTAATAAAATCTACCTGACTGAGATCGAAGAACAAAACCCTCGCTATCGTTAGAGTATGGAGGACAAGAAATAATTATTCTGATATGCACCCTCTTAATGTTGTTCGATGTTTGCCGATTGTTGGGGCATTTCAGGAGAATCCTAATTGAAGATTTTCTATCATTTTTTTCAAGCTATTCTGGGTCTGAGCACTCTATTCCATGTGGAGGGGGGGGGGTATCCCCAGATGCCCAACCTCCTCTACAAGGGTCATGCCACCCATCGAGGAAAGACTGCCTCCTCCGCCCGTAAGGGAAATTTCCATTTTCGCCGGGACTCGGAGCCTTAATGGGTACGATAAAGCATGCTATCTCCGACGGCGCACCAGGAGCACCGACAGTTCTATATTACAAATATATACGTTTGAAGAATAGTAGAGTAAACTCATAGTATATGTACGCTGAAAGTGGAAAAAGGGGTTTCTATAATTCAAAGATATCTGCCATTTGAACACAAAAATTGCAAATATCTTGAAATTTATCGTGGGTATCTTCAAACCAACTTTGGATTTAGAAAATAAAAGAAAGAATTTTAAAAGATCATATTTAAACGGATTAAAGATAACTTATCTCCTGTGGGCGTTTCTTCGATAGAATTAGAGATATCTTTAACTGTTTGAAGAAACATTTAATATAGGATTGCGATTGCAAACTCTTTGACGGGGCCCGGAAGCGCGACGAAAATTTTGGGGTTTCTATTAAAGAAAATTTGTAACTAAGGGGCTTTTATTGAGTGAACTTGGTAAAATTCGGGCCTTTTCGAAGAATCTGCCCTCCTTTCTAGCAGAAGCAAGAAATCCATCCGCTGGGGGGGGGGGGGCGACTGGTCATCGGCGGGGACTTATCTCACCCATTACCCGATGGAACAGAAAACTTTCCTTGACGGGAACAGCCTTCCTCCAACATGACTGAGAGGTCATTGAACCCCTGCCCTCCCTACCCTTGGCGTCAGCCCTGTTCTGGGCTAAAAACCAAAACGACTTAACATGCGGACGGAACACTTAATCTAGTGTACAGTCCAATTGATAACGACTTTTATTTCATCAAAACGTGTGAAAAGAACAGATTTTGCTAGTCTTGACCAAGGTTACATAAAACCCTGTCAACTATCAAGACATTTCCAATCACTTTTCCCATCCCGTTTTATCATTAGCTGTTCACCTATCGCCCATAACACTCATGCACAACTAACCGTTTGATGTCAACTCCCCAAACGGTGACATCTTTAAACAAACTTCAGGTCAAGATATCTTTGGCAGCACTGACACGTTCTTTTTCCAAAGTCCCGTCGACTCTCCGGCGGAAAACCAAGGGACAAAAGCAAACGTTATTCCCGAAGGAGCTACGTCCCCAAAAGGACAGAAAACTTAACTGATCAACGTCGCGACGTCTCAGACCTCTACATCAAGCCACAGAGGAAAAGTACATTTGTAAAGAGCGTTACAAGTCTTGGCAGCTCTGACACATTTTTTGGTACTCTAACAGACAACTCCTGCCCTGATTGACTTGTACCTTGAATGAGTGAACCCCCATGTCCGTTTCAAAATGGTTGGTCATCCCCTTCAACTAACAGCATATCTCTTCGAGTCTTCCTTTAACCAGGAAGTTGCTTTAACCAAGACAAACTAAGATGCAGAGGCTTGCCTCATCAATAGCATAACTCACCTCTCACGGTCACTCTTTTAACAATGAATTTGAGTTATGGATATATATATATGTATATGTATATATATATATATATATATATATATATATATATATATATATATATATATATATATGGATATATGAATAATGAGTTATGGGACATTATGGTGAGCTCATTGACACTATTGATGGTGGGACAATGCAGCACTGCCTCCAACAGCTACTATGCATACCGCACCAAGCAAAAGTGAGAATTATCATAATAGCAAACCATGGTTCTATAAAAGAAAGTCACAGTTCTTCAAAAGATAACCAGAAAACCGAAAGACTCGGTGATTCCTTTTCACTGCAACTAATTTTAAGTATTTTTCGCTTTCCGGAGTTTCAAATTGACACAATTTGAGCACCAAGTGCTCCTAAGGAAATTCCTGCTAGATACTCCTATTGAAGGCGATGTACCAAAAAACCTGAAACTCCTTCCCATCAGGGAGCCTTGTAATAGCATGGAGCTACTACCTGGTCCAAGTATTAGCTCCAAGGTAATAGTTAGAGCAAGAACTGACTTAATGGGTTCAACAAAGACAGCACAAGGGTACCTCAGACCGGGAGAGCAGCCAACTACATGGGAAGAAAGCCACCTACAAGATCTATCATGGTCTCCCTTCGTGGAATACCATATTTATGAAATAAACACCATTTGGCCTTTGGTTATCCCAAATGACCTTTGAACTCCACTTAAGCAATGTAGTTCTTGTACTCAATTTGGGGCGGCATCCTTATGCTAAATATGAGCTGTACCATTGTTATCCCTATTAAAATATCAAGTTTGTAAGCACTGAGTTTACAAAGTTTTTACCACTTGATCTACAATGACTTCAAGCTTTCAGCTATCCTTTGACAAACACAATAGGGTTCATTAACCGACAATAATGCATCCACATGCTAATTAGTAATAATTGATGATACATGTAAAACCAGAATGCAAAAATGAATTGTGGTTTCAATAAGTTTGATTCACATACACAACCCCAAATGCCAAAATGTCCCATTTCTCTCAGTCATTGGTTGAAAGTGATTTATATGTGCTGGAAAGATACAGTTTTGTGTTCATATTTTGTCTTGGGAATTCTTCGGGTTTTTTTAAATTTTGCCTCTGGTGATTTCAGCTGACATCTGACAAAACTCATACAGGGGTTTTCAACTGAATTTAATGCAACACCATGTGGCGTATGAAATCTAACCAAGCTTCCTAACTTGAGATATCTTGTAAACAAAGTTTGACCCCGTGACCCAAGATGATCTTTGACCTCCACAATAAATAATATAGTTTTCCTCTCACCATACAGCGTCCTCATACTAAGTATGAAATATATCCAAGTTTCTTACCTAGAGATATCGTGTTAACAAGGTTTTCAAAATTTGAATCCCGGTTGACACCAGATGTCCTTTGACCTCCACCAAAATAAAGAGCTTCTACCTTTGACCATAAGGCATCCACATGCCAAGTATATCTACCCAAACTTTTTACCTTGAGATATCGTGTTAACAAGGTTTTCTAACAGTCGCTGTTTTTCCCCCTGGCCCCAAAGTCTGGAGTATGCTGAACCATTTGAGCAAGTCCAAAGTTATAACAGGAGAAACTTACAACCTACAGCCATCTTGGTAGGCCTTAACTTGCACGTCCGACGGCGACGCGCCGCGTATACAATGTAACGTTTAGTGTATAGGTTAATTCCTCTGTCCATATTGTTGGAAGTACCTTATGTGGTCCCGGATTATAAAAATCAGTTTACTGAGTAAGATTTGCCATGAGAATTTTATAAAATGTTCTATTACGTCATAAAGCTGTCAGCACTGTAGAAATTTTGTTAGCCCCATACGAGAGCCAAATACTTTTGGTGCTGATCTGGCATCGTAAAGAAGGTGGCAGAAGCAGTGGGGAGCTACATCCCCCAGTCAAAAATGTGGGGGCTAAAAAGTGATCACCTACTTTTCAATAACGCAATTTCTTTATATATGAAACTTCTTTCGATAAAATGTTAAACTTTTTTTCAAATGTTCCCTCAAGATACACAAAATGTAGCATCAAATTGCATCTAAGGATTCTGAAGCGGGAGGGAAACACCCCACCCCTTTAGGTTCCTTCCCAGGACGGCGGCTTATAACGTTACCCCCACCCTCAGCTGAGAACAGCTTCCTTCAGTCAAATCTTTTAGACTTTATTGTGTAAAAACAGTTGCGTGATGTTATCCAAAAACATAAGTTTTCATTATAAAGTTAACACAATTTCCAAAAAGAACGTTACATGTTAGACAATCATCATGTTAAAAGACTAATTAAATTAATAGCACTATATGCTTTAAGCGTTTGCTTGCTCATGGTTAATTTAAAAAAGTCAACTTCCATGTAAGATAAGTTTGTTCAAGCGTAAATAATGAATGTGGATTAAATAACAGTACATTTACTTTGAGGTAGAAAAAGTAAACCGAAGAATGTAAAAAAAAAATATTTACAAATCATTAAAGATATATTTTAACCGTGTCGTTTTCACTGTTTTTCTCATTTGGCGGACTGTATCCCCATGAAGGTATAGTTCTCAAGTTAAGAGGGTAGGAGTACGGTTAAGTTCTCTACAGATAACTTTACAGAACATAGTTTCAAGCAAAGTGACGGGAAGGGTTATAAACAGCTCCCTGGTAGGACATGATGCTGGATATACAGGCGTTGCATGAAAGATCTAAGGATAAGCCTTTTTATAGGGTATTATAACTGGGGGCATGTGGAACATGTGCCCACTATCAGACATAAGCGTACGGGACCATTTGGATGTTAGGGGCACAAAGTTTTTGCACGAATCTCGTAGCCTTCTCAGAAATATTTCGTACGAATTTCTACAGATTCTGCCCAAATTTTGGGGTTTTCCGAAAATTGGGGGACACAATGCCCACTTACCCCTGCCTCTTACGCCTCTGGTCACAGGTAATAGCTTACGCCACTGAGCAGTGTTCAAAGTCCTTTGACGTGTACACAGGTCACGGGGTGGGCAGCCTGGACGAGGTCAGGGACAGGATGTGGGAGTCGATTAATGCAAAGAGCAAAAAACACAACGGATGGAAGTTACAGAAAATTCTGTGTCTACCGTCAAATCGTTGAAGCAAGAGAGTCTACTTGACATGCAGTAGGATCAGTCTGGAGAGTAAGTGTATCTGTGAGAGAAACTACTGGGTGTACGGAACAGCATGGCAGCTGTCCCTTTCATTTAACGTTTGATAAATTTTGAGGATGTAAGCAGAGGAGAGCTTCCCTACCAGGGGGAATTTCCCCTCACCTTTGGCACCGTCATAATTTTGAAGATAAATTTGGCAGCCTTCCGGACCCACAACCAAAATTAATTTCACTTTGTTACCAAAAGGTTATTCTTATTTACAATCGAAGGTCCGGTAAGGTTAAAACAACGCTGGCTTTGCAAACTGCTTGTGGTATGAACTAAGTTTCGACAATGAGTATGGCATCTGGAAATATAAGATTTCAGCGCCCTTCATGCCCAATTGTCGCCGTTCACAACTGCACACCCCGACTAACCCGACTAACTTTATAACGTAACTAAAACAATTATTAAGGTGAAAACTTTCTTTTGAATACTAAATGTACACCTAGCGCTTAATGCAAATTTTGAAAAAAACTGATATAAACTCTCCTTATAACAGAGTAACGTAATGAGTGATGTTGCGCCTAGATCCCTGCCTGCCTGAGCGGAGTGGTTCACGTCACAGTAACGGTCCGTGCATCCGTTACGCCTAAAATGAAGCCTGGGATCAGTGGCATTTCGGAAGGAGGGAAAAGACTGGAGAAATGGGAATTCATTTCGTAAGGTTTGATTTCTCTGTTCCGGTATCATCGGTATCATATAAGTTAGGGTGGGGAACCTCCAACCCGCAGGCCATATACAACCTGAAAGACCATTTGATCCGTCCCTGGAGGCAATTTCAGAAACACATGATTCAAAATGATAAGTATAGTTACTAACCCTCCAATACTCTTGCACACTACTTTCAGGATAGTTCTGGTAATTTTTTCTCATAAAATTACTACTAGTGTAGTATCAACGAACTGGGAAGCTGGGACTACTACATGCAGCTCACAGTAGCCTATTCATAATGTATACACTGTCAATAGGTTTAAGGGGAGGCTCTAGTAAAGAAACGATGTTTGTCACATACCTTCCAAAAATTCTAAAGACCCCCAAAATGTGTACATCCCCAACACTTAGCCTAAATAGTTATCTGCATATTAATTAGCATAAATTGCATATTAATTATCATAATTTCAATATTAATGAGAAAATATTTGGGAACGCCCTATCTTCAAAAAGGAACAAGCTACAAGCACGATAAATGGGTTCAACTTAATTTAAGCTTATACTCTAAGGAGTGACGATCCCAGGTAGCGGCTAGTTTTGCAGTAACATCGCTAATGCAGAACAGACTTGATTAACTTTATAAATTGATGAAATAAATCAAAGTGTAAAATTTAAAAAAGGCAAAAAATTTAATTTACGCACAGACTCAGTTATCAAAAAGTGAAAATGTCAGTCCCTCCCTACATATAAGAGAGCTACCCTCTCAAAAGAAGAGGTTTCTAGGTCGAAAAATAACAAAGTACGAGTGTCCCAAGTAACGAGATCTACGATTAGTTTGCAAAACTAGGAAAAGGCAATCTTTACCCAAAGATAAAATAAAATGCAAAGAACTTATGCGACTGAAAACATAAATATAAGATAATGCTCTTACTTAAAATGTACAAGTCTGGTATCAAAAGATAGCCTTTAAGAGGCAAAAAAAAAATGTTTTTGACCAGAACCTCTCCTTAACGGTGCAGCTTTGAACAAAAGTGTACTGTCACACCTATAGACTAAACCCGAAAAAAGCAATATTTTTGTGCATCCTGTGCTAGTTTCGGTGGATTCCAGGGGTAAGAGCCTTTCGCCCTCCCGTGAGTGGGTAAAAAGCTTTAACAATTTGATAACTTTTGCAATTTAGAGTGAAGAAAAAACAATAAAACGCTTTGCACGCACTATTCAATGCTGCCACATGTTCATTATAACTTCATACATCATGTATGAGTTTGTACCCAAGATTCATAAGGGGCCCACATGGGCCAGCCCATATGGGCCATATGGGCATATGGGCTGGCCCATTTGGGCCCCTTGTAAAATCTTGGGGGCAAATTTAATAGGCCCCCGATGGGTTCAACCATATTGGGCCCATATAGGTTTGCTGCCTGGGATCAAATTGACCTGCCGTTAGTTCAAGCCAAGAACGGAGAAACAAATCAAGTTGCTTGCGATCTGCTGAGCCTCATGCATCCAATGTTATTTAAAGATAGGCCTGGTGCAATGCCTCAATTAGCTATTCCAAACCTTCCAGGTGTTTCCCGAGACCGCGTGTTTGGTCTAGCGGTAGAGCATCCGCCTCTCACGCGGAAGGCCCGGGTTCGATTCCCAGGTCGAGTCATACCAAAGACTCTAAAAATGGAACCTACTGCCGTTGTGCGTGATGCTCCGCATAAACAATGGAGTAGGGAAAACAAGCCAGTGAGCCACAACTGGAAAAAAGGCCGTGGTCGTCTCGACTTGAACCAATAGGTTGGAAACTGGGACGTAAAACTCCATCTAACTCTAACTCTAACTCCAGGTGTTTCCCGTGGACCCAGTGCACAAATGCCCGCACAACTGCCGACCGATAGGCCACGCCCCGATTGTAACTTGGGATTAGCTACGATGTACTTGGCCCGCGAGATCATTTTAGTACGATTATCATTATGGTGGCCCTTTATAGGAAAAACCGGGTTTCCCATCCTTGATATAAGTGGTAAAAATTGATAGGATACATAACATGGTACACATAGCCGTCGGAACAGCGGTCTGGAGCTGAATTAACCCTCCAACAATTTTCAGGTTCAGTTACAACTGCTTTTTGGTCTAAAATTTCTTCAGAAAATACCAGATTCTATAGTTGAATGGCGGTTCAGCCTCCCCCACATTAATCTTGTAGTGCAATAATTTCATTTTCGAAAGGGGTGTGAGAGAGACTCCCTTTCATTCATACAGAGCAACTCTTGCCCCTCTGAAATGAAGTAGGCTATTCCATTTCAAGGAAGGGTCGAACGAAACTGCCTATAAATGGACCTCAGTGTAAACTAACTTAGTCCTCCATCTCTTCAGCCTAAGTCTGAATTGAGGCGAATGAGGCCCGGCCCGTAGCCCCACAGCCCATAGACTCTATATGGGAGGCATTGTTATGAATGATGTTAGTATCCTTAAAACTAACTGCGTCAAATACCTAGGCCTATTGATCGATGATCAGTTATGCTTTAAGCAACATATCGACGATCTCTGTAACTACCTTGTAAAGTCTAATGGAATTTTTTATCGCCTTAGGGCCTCGCTTACTCCTGCTGTAGCAACCCAGCTATATTACTCACTTGTTTTCTCCAAATTATCGTATGGTGTGGAAATATATGGTATGACTAAACCCTTATTGCTCAAGCCCCTGCAAGTTCTTCAGAACAGAATCAACTTTTACTTTCAAAGACCGGCGTTATCCTACGAATACCCTGCATAGCCTGAGACCTAAGCATCCTTAAGATCAGCGATATTCATGTATTCAAAATGTGTTGTTTTATTTATACTAAGTATGCCAATAATTGTCTTCCATATGTATTTGGTAATATTGTTAACCCTAACTTTTCCACCAATGCTCGTCCAAGTACTAGAAGTAATGCCCTCTTTACGGTTAGCAGGCACCATACTAGACACGGTAAATTATTGTTAAACAACTACTGTTATAAAATTTGGAATTCTCTCCCCAACGAAATTAAAAAGATTAGAACATTTGCTACTTTTAAGCGTAAGGTAAAAAATTACCTGATCGCTCAGTACACTGACTAAGTTTCCCTTTCTTTGTAGTTTTCTTAGTTGCGTCGTTGTTTGTTTGTTCTCTTTTTCTTCTCATTTTCTTTTCTTGTTATACTCTTTTTTGTATAGTCTCTTTCTGGGCACTAGCTCGTTAAACATTGTTTTTCTATTGTCCTGTCCGTTTTTGTATTTCTGAATATATTTGTACGGACGAAATAAATAAATGAAATGAAATGAAATTTCACACGGGGAGGTAGAGAGCTAGGAAGATGCTTGGGCTAATGTAATTGTGCGTCATGTATCGACGTCGGTAGTATCAAGGTCCTTCTACCTCGTACACAAATACACAAATAAACAAAAAGTAGCCTACCTCCACTGCATGCACGACCCTGGCACACGCGGAGTTTCACTAGAGTTACTGGAAAACTTATTACTACTCCCCTACCTTAGTACAGTACAGAAACGTAAGGCCAGCAGGGAGCTAGGGCATTGTTGAGCTACACAAAGAACACTTTTGTATTTGACCTTTTACGATCTTTTATGATCTCACTAATACCCTCACACACTCTTGAACTTGGCAATTCAGAGCACCACGCAGTATGAGCCTGGGGTCTCAGGAAGATGCCGACATGTTGAGGTTCGTCAATCGGGTCGCAGTTATCACGGGGGCAGGCGGAGGTATTAATTGGTGTTCAACTTTTCACTTTGCTATAAAATCCTAGTATAAGTTAGGCCTAGGAGCTATGTCTAACGTTAAGCCTACGCGAAGGTTACGTGTAAAGCAGATCATTTTTGAGGCCAGTTGAAGCAGCAATGCTCTTTCTTTTTAACGTTATACTTACAGTTAGGGCCTAGCCTACAGTACCTTGGTCCATTACTTATTAGGCCTAACGTTATAGCAGCTGATACTGTCTGATCTGCTGATAGTGATACTACAGACATAACAGGCGAGGGGCTAGGCTAGTCCTTGAACAGGACTCTATGCTACGTACACTTTGTTTTACTCCGCACTAGAGTCCTTGTCCTGCCTACACAAAAAACACCAGCAGTTAAGGTTTGGGAGGAAAATTTATCAGAAACTGATTGTTTCTACACTAATTGTCATTTCTCCGATTTTAAAACAATGCAATTCAGTTTATTATCATTATATTGTAGAAAAACGTGCATTCACAAAGCTCACAGGTGCGTTCTAAGGCCAAAACTCACAGAACTCGCTTTGTCGTTCGTCAAAGAACGGCAGCCATATTGTCAGAATGGCTCTTGGCAGCGCTTCAACGTTTTGCTGTCCAATTTCCTGAAATTAAGTGCAAGATTTCCTTAAAATTTGTTACATTTTCTTGGTTTCAGATTTTGAAGTCAATATCTACCGGTTTGAGGTGGAGGTCCATTTCTTATATACAAATATTTTCCCCAAAGTCCAAAAATGTGGATAGAACAACATACTATATCCTTTTGCATACTATCCTGGTTACAACTTTTTACAGGGAAGTCAGTCACGTGACTGCACGGGCACTCTAAAATCTTGTAACTCACTTAGTGTTAAGGTCAGTTTTTACCTTCAAATTTCACCTTCTTGCTCCCCTCTATTCCAAGAAAAACTGGTCAAGAAGCATAGATGCAATGACAAAGAACGTTCATGGAAAGTATGGTAATCATAGGTGAATATTTGAAGCTGTGAGGAATGCCGGTCTGCTGGCAGACCGGCTAACAACCGGAAATTTTGTGTAGGCAGGACAAGGACCGTGGTACGGAGTAGGTTCTACCGTTAACGCAGTACACGGTCCTGTTCAAGGACTAGGCTAGGCCTATATAAGATAGTGATGGAATTCAGGCCTAAGGTTAGTTTCGCCCCTACCGTAACTTGCTTTGTGTTCAGTGAGTTTTGTTTGTAGAAATGGGTAAAGGGCTACTGCAGCAAAATTTGTTGTGTTAAAACATAAAGGGCAATGGGAACATCACAGTGTGTGCATGTGTTGGGGGGGGGGGGCCCGGGTGACACTAGTCCACAGTCTGCTGACTAGTATTTGGGTTGCTTTGGGGCTTCCCAATCCCATACTAGGTCAGTAATATACCCATTGGCAAAATTGGGCTACCACATCTTCAGAAATTTTGAATGGCCTCGATCTTTCTCAAATTCACGTACAGGCTAGGCCTCATGCCCGTAGCCAGGAATTCTTACAAAGGGGGCACCGGCACCTCATGGGGGGGGGGGGGCACCGAAGAAGATAATTTTGTTTGTAGACAGTAGAGCCACCATATGATTACAGTTTGCGGGAACTACAGGGGATGATATCTCAAGCTTACCACAGCCAGCTTAAAGGTATCGGTTTTACGTGTGCACATACATGCGAAGCGTGCGAAAATTTCACTCTTGTGATGAACATTTTTGCCTCCTTTTGCAATACAAAGACGTGGAAAGTCTCCACAAGTGAAGGGAACAAGACAATGATCACGATGATGCTTCTTCAGCTTCGCAAGCGCAGGTGAAGAGTTGAGTACTTTGCGAATGGCGAGGGGACCAGGAGCGGCCATTAGGCAGTCTTGGTGTGGTCCAGTATGATTTTGTTAGGACCCAGAGAGGGAAATTCCCCAAATGTCTGAGGAAATAGCACACCGGGAACACTAACATGGAGCTTTGAGTAGGAATTTGAATGACAGTGAGAGCACACCAATCTCTTCACAGTTCAAAATTCAGATGGTCATTTATCGTATTTCTACTTTGAACGAAATTTTGCATGAACAGAAAAAAAAATAAATTTTGGAATAAATTTGGGTACTATTAAATTTAGCTTCAATCCATATAGGCATGGCGTTACAAATGTTACTCAAGTTACTAGATTACTACATAAAAAACCCCATGATACCCAGCATCTAAGTTTGAGCCTTCACCTAGCTGTCGCTAGAATAGAACACTGGAATTTTTATGCTATAATGTTCATAGGCGATATAACTTCGCTTGTGAGAATTGCGTGCCCGCCGAAATTTTGCAGGAAAATTGTTACCACGGTAAAACCTGCATACAGACTCAGCTAAAGCTGGTGAAAAGGTAAGCCCGATGACAGGACAAAGCTCCCCTTAGGGGTTCATCAACCTGAAGCCCTGCTAGAAGCAATGGGTTACAGAAAGGATGCCGAATGTGAAATTTTTGGTGCGCAACGAAAAATTTGGGATTCTGTTGACGAAAAATTAAAATTGTTTGGTTCTTATTAAGGAAAATTAGAAACTTTGGGTTTCTATGGAAGAATCTGCTCTGCTCGTCCTAGACAGTTCCAGTTCTTCCGACTAAGTTACTCCTTCCAAAACTGTATTGAGCCCTTTCTTTTGCAGACACCCTTGTGCAAACACAAACCTAGTTTATTGCTTAAGGTCATATCCTGATGGGCATACAAGGCCATAATATGTAATCACAACATTCTTTGCACATGGTGTGTAATGTGAGCTACAGTACTCTGCATCTTTTAACTTTGATGTCAATCAAAGAGCATTCACCACTGACCAATTGAGAATTTTGCTTTCTCTCAACCAAAATGTATGTGGGGTGATGTGCGTCTGTCTTTAAGAGCAAAACCAAGATGCTGGGCGACCTTCCACCACCCCTGGACATTGAGACACTTTACTGTACGTTTCTTACAAAATGTGTTTATCATGATGTTGAGTCTGAATTAAGAATCTTCCTGATCATAAGAGAAAGAGGATAGAACTTCTCTTGGATTCAATTTTGTGTTTTTCCGGGAATCACACCTACACGAAAGAACAATAGCCTAATTGTGGAACCTTTACCTTTATATAAAGTCAACATATCTGAAATTGGTGTTAAAGCCATATGTAACTGAAGATGAAAGTGCGCGTAGCATGCGAAAATTTTTGTAAGTGTGTAACAAAAATGTTACAGAAAGCAAAATACGTTCATTAGTTAATGACTTTTGGGATCATTTTTAGTAAAAAAATCGCCTGGTGCAATACCAGAGTCATCATTTACATGGTACTAAAATTTTATTTTGGATTTTTCATATGGTGGGGCACAGTGGTCCGCACAGGGGGGCACGGCCTCCCCGTGCCCCGGCCTGGCTACAGGCCTGCTAGGCCTACTCCTACGTAATTGACCTCTACAGGTCCTTTATATGTTTAAGACCCTTCATTATAAGATAATTTGCACTTTATGTCCAAAAATTTTGATTTACCCAAACGATACTGTTTTGTTTTTTAAACATTCTTGAAACTGCTAAATCGTGTTACTAGGACGTTAACACTATTGTATGCTACAGTAAATAGCACGCATTGATGTTCAATTGTGACATTGTCCATAGCTATGGTTACATTGATACATGCACATATGCGTATGTAGCAACAATCATGGCAGAAACACACGCAGACGATGTTACTCTCACACTCACAGTAAGCACGCGGGAAAAACTTTGTACAGCAGTAGCCTAGGCCCTGTTTACAAAGTGTACGTGAGAACTAGGCCTAGGCTTCCTAGGCTGGGACAACACAGGCAGTTTTAACATTATTTAGTGCATATAGACCTATAAATAAGAAAAGGTACAGTAGTGCAATTCTATGACAGAGTAGTTAACAGTAGCCAGATTTGGCATATTTATTTGACCATATATACCCTATGCATGAATACATAGCCACAATAGCTGAGCCAAATCTGCCATATTAATTTGGACGTGTATTATTAGTGCATGTATGGCAAAATCTGGCTACTGTTCCCTACTTTGTCATGGAAGTGCACGGTACAACTATAGAATACCTGCCTCATCAACTAATACCACTAAGCATCTGGATGCTTAGTCATACTCACTTAAGCTAAGGCCTATGATGCGATTTCTAGCTATGAATAAGTCCCTGCACTGTGACTGGGACTGAGCATCCGCCTCCAGATAGATGCTCAGACGTAGTCACTTAAGCGAAAACCTATGATGCAATTTCTAGCTATGAATAAGTCCCTGCACTGTGACTAGGACTGCGCATCCACCTCCAGATAGATGCTCAGTCGTATGAATGATGTAATTTCTAAATAAGTTGCCCACACTGCGACTATGACTGAGCATCCAGCTCCAGATGGATGCTCAGTCAATTTACTGACGTAATTTCTATAAATAAATCCTCCACACTGCTACTACAACTGAGCATCCAGCCCGAGATGGATGCACAGTAGGTTCAACTAATATGATGTAGTTTCGATAAAGAAGCCCCCACGCTGTGACTGCGACTGAGCATCTCCAGATGGATGCTCAGTTGATTTACTAGGCATGATGTAATTTCTATAATAAACCCAGACACTGTGACTGCAACTGAGCATCCAGCTCCAGATGGATGCTCAGTCTATTCATTAGGCATGTAATTTCTATAAATAAACCACCTCTTTGCATGCTAGGCCTTGGTCCCTCATGCATGAGTCACAGTGTTGTTCTCAAATAGCCTGTTTGCAAATAGCTCCTATGCACCGAGACTCCACATCCAAGGTTTTAAAAAGTGGTTACTCCGGCAGTTCTAACGTTATCTAGTAGGCCTAACTTACAAATATAATAGGAAAAGATATGGTACTGTACTTATGAAATAGTCAAAATCTCAGTTGGGGAAATTTTTAAATAACAGATTACTTGTGCTTGTAAAAGGAAGAAAGCCATACTTAAAATGTCTTTAAATGGTATATTTTGTTGCACTTCTTGTGCATCCCACTTTACAGTACATGCTCATTCCAGTTTTATATTCAAAATTATGTCCACTTACGATATTATTAAAAGTAGGACGATGTGATGGGGATTATTGCAAAAAACCTGTGCAACTTCCATCCTCCCAACCGTCAAACCTACTGTAGTATGAAGAAATCAACAAGCCTTTATGGTCCAGATTACACTGTGATGAAAAAATTTGCAAACTGCAATTTTGAGGTCTACATTCAGTGCTGTTTGTGCAGGTAGGTCCTTAAATGCTATGTGACATGAAGGAAGTACTGTAATTTCAAAATGCCTGGGACCCCACGCTTGAGGGAGGAGCACTCTGTGCTCCCTTGGTGCCTGCTGTGCTGTTGATTCATCTCCCCCCCCCCCCCCCATCCAAATTCAGAAGTCCTCTGCACTGATCTCCCATGAAAAGGGTAGATTTTGGAGTGTATTCAGAGGACAAGCTCAGTTTCTCTTACTTTCTTGCCTTGCTAGAATAGGTGTAATTGCTATCAACAGGTAAGATGTTTATGCTTCCCAGAGAAAATTGGAAGAGCAAAATGCCAACATATTTTGTGATATTTCTATTGGGTCACAACTTCTTTCTTTCAAATTTTTGCTGTAACTTCAGGAGTAGTCAGCTAAAATACCCAAAATAGACAATGAAATCACTTTACATTATCTTACTATGCCCCTGGTCAGATTAATATTGGAAGCAATTTCTTGCAGTGCAATTATAAAAGCTTTTCTTGTGAACTTAATCATGGTCTGCCAGAAAATTAGAGAATATTACAGCATATAAAAGAGAACCATCAGATGAAATTCCATTGGTTGTGGACTTTTTTTGTGTTTTCCTTGTCTCTTTCATTCCCCTTGGTGTAGTATTGAAAAAAAGGTTAATATCTCATTACCATAATAAATTGAATGCCTCCCATGGGGGTGGGGGTGGTAGTTGTGAACATTCACTTTACTCCCTCAGTACACCCTTTTCCTGTTCAGTCGTTAACAGTCCCCTCCCTCACACTCAACTTGAGTGAAGTTGAATTGACTCTGATGATGCCCCTTAATGTGCCATAGTATTCTTTACATGGCTGCAAAACTTGCAAAACTTCTTAGGCCCACATACTTTGGAAACCAAAATTTCTAGCTCACCTGGTCTACTTAATTTGGGACTAAGGTGAAAATTTCTAGCTGCAGCATGATTTTCGCGGACGCAATGCGTCTTCGCGTCCAGCTTTTTGCAGGCGTGATTCTTTAAGTGCCTTGCGGTGGTCACAGGGTGTTCTCATCTTTCCAGAAATTTAAACTGGTCAATAGAGGGGTGCTGTGGTTTAGAAGTTACACCAATACTGTACGTAAATCAGTTGTGCAAACATGTTTTGGAGGCCAAAGTAATAGGAACTCACAGGGACTCAGTACATATGTTCCAAGTTGACTTGTGAAAATATTGTGTAGTGTGTACAATAATTATTTACAATATGTGAAAGTAATTTGACCATATTCAATGGCCAGGTCAGGAAGGTCAGATGGCGGTGGTACCATACGTATGCTTTTGTGGAAAAATCTATTTCTCACAATTTAAAAAGTATGCTGTCAGAGGGAGGAGGGGTCTGAAGAAAGAGTACATTAAATGCTCTTGTGAAAAAGAAATGAAAGTAGATGAACTTGACAAGAGTGAGTCCTGCTCTGTAGTGTAGTGTAGTAATGTCATGTTCAAATTTTAAGTCTTGTACATTGTGGGCCTATGCTAACTTGCTAAGTATAGAGAAAGACTATTGTACAGACAGGCTCCATGTTCACTAAACCACTTGCTGACAAGCAATTCATGCAGTGTAAGTTGTTCTAACATAGTGTACCTAGGCAGAAATCTCAGTAGGATAGGGGATATATTCATGCACGTTGGACCCAGTATAGAAAAACATTTGGGAAGTTAAGTTTTGCCTTGGAAAGTACTGTTCAGAGACTGCAGTATGCAGTTACTGTATGTGCCATGCTGTGAATCTCTTTCTGATACCCCTGATTGGTGAATGTAAATTTTTTAACCTAAAATCCTACATATGTACATATCGATAGACCCCTTTCCAAATAGTAATTGCAAAGGATTATGGGATAGCTTTTTAATATTCATCCTTTTTATCCACAGTAAAATGCCTTTGACAAAAATGATGCATACCAAAACTTTATCCCATAATCCTTTGTAATTGCTTTTTGGAAATGGTTCTACTGTATGCTCATGTGAATGTTACTTGTAAGTACTGTCCTATAGCAGTTTATAGTTAATGAGTTAAAAGTTCTTTTCCCATATCATAATTCTAAAGATACAGTGTATACTCTCAAAGGCTGGGGATAAGCTCAAACAGCCACTATGCCATTAATTGTAGAGTCTGTTTGATTCACTGTAATTAACTGTTGATAGGCTATCAGGGTGGGCAAAGTTCAAGAATAGCACAAAAATTTATCTTTAAACTTTGTGTGCATGGATTGCCTATCACTGCACAGTAGTCTGACATGATCGTCAGGCTGATATAGACAATGCTTAGTTGAAACTTAAGGGGTAAATGCTTTGACCCATTATGAAAAAGCATACCTCCCTGGATCTATGCTACTGTACTTCATTTATGGTCCTTCACTATACCTGTTTTATGCAGTTTTCTTGTTCTGACACATCATGAAAGATTCATGTATTAAAGGGGAATTATTGAAAGGGTGAGGAATTTGAGAGATTAAGCTGATATACCGTATCATAGGTTGAACAGAAAGATTATGACCTTCAAGTTAATGTTTGATTGTTACCATATCTCCAGGGTACACGTTTGCTAACTTTACTTGTTTCTGTAAATGAACAAACTTACAGTAGGTACTTGAAGTGGTGGGATTTCTTTATGAAGGTCATTACAAACAATGTCACGTACAGTAGTCACTTAACCACACTGTATGTGTACCACATTCAGGCAAAGTGTTTGTAGGGGATAGGGGAGGGGCATGGTGGAATGCCAGGTATGATTAGACATGTCATGAGTTGAGCCAAAAAAAATTAAGGAGGCAATCAGTTTGATTTACATGGTTTGGACATCATGGATAATGTGGTTCTCTTTTAATTAGTTATTTCAATTTAATTCATACTGGGTATTTTAATTTAATTCATGATGTATTTACTATATTAAATGCCCCCTCTCTAATAAATGCCCCCTAATTTTTTTGACTATTTTTTGACATATTTTAAGACTTGGAACTTGACATAAATTTGCCTTTAAAAGACTTAAGTCTTATCATGCTTGAGTGGGATAATAACAGTCAAACTTAAAAACATTGTCTTCAAGTATTACTCATAGAAGGAAGGATTGGGTTGACCAGATACTGTTTTAGTACATGCATACATAGCTTTTGGTGCTACATTTTGCATATTAAAGAGAGGGTGGAGCTCAGTAGGAGAATCAAGTAGTGGTACAGGTATCTCCCAAGAATACCAGTTTCAAGTACCAAATCTCCCAAGAAGTACCCTTTTCAAATTGTGGGTTTGTGACTGTCAAAGGTATATCTCATCCACAAAGTACTGTATTTGAATGATGACTTGTACCAAATTAGGAACAAATTTCAAATTTAGCCAAGGAAGCAGATGGTTCCATGAACTTGAATTCAATTTTGAATTCTTCCATTCTTAAATTGATTAGTGCAAGTTAGTTTAGCTACAGTAATTCTTTCAAATTTTGTCTTTGAATTTTTTAGGTCTAGGGAGGGAGTATGCCCTGTTGCTTGCCTCAAGAGGAGCCTCTGTAGTAGGTAAGTGCAGTATTTCTTCATCTTTTTGATGTGCTGTTTTCTAGTACAGTATGTTATCATTGAAAAGTAATCACTGGGAGGAATATTTCCACTTTTTACAAGCCAGTGTGGTGTCCACGTATGCGTAGCAATGTGAATGACAGTCCTTTACCCTCATCAGTAGTGCTACAATTTGCTTTGTGTTACCTCCTGTTGGCAGACAGTACTGAAATGATCAATGCACAAATCAATACGGCACTTATTAATCTGTTGAATGGACCATCTGTAAGGGCTAGTGAAACTTAAGAAAATTGCAAAGGCTTTGAAGTCATGCTCAAATTTGTAATACTGATTAACATGATCGAAGGTTACCTCATCTGTTGGAAGGTATGAGCTTTTTTCCTCGTGAGGTTTTACGAAAATGATTTCATAAATGAGGGATCCATTGGTTATTACACAACTATCAAGTTCAGTCAAGAACTTGTTATCTTTCTAAAATTTACTACCTGTGTACTCTGAGGGTGGCAGTTATTATGAGTGGATATTCATGTAAGAAAATATCTCCAGTCAAAAATACTGTTTGGAGAATTCAACTCCTGCTGAAGGAAATCAAATTACTTGAATGACTGAACACTATCTTTTGTAATGGAATCATCGGTCCAATAATGGAAAAAAAAAATCTGGGAGAATCCACTGCAAGCACTTAATTTTGTCCCATCTTTCTCTGAGATTTATAACAGTGTTAATTGAATTCCATTTCCATAGGTGTTTTGCATTATTCTGGGGTGATGTGTCATGGCGTTCTTTACTTTTAACACGAAGTCATTTTCATCCAAAGCAAGTCATTCCCATACCCTCTTGCAACCTGTTCATCTCCTTAAATATTTTTCTTTACTCTTTCCCAGTAAATGATCTTGGTGGAGACACAAAAGGCGGGGGCAAGAGCTCCGCAGCTGCAGACAAGGTCGTTCAGGAGATCAAAGACAAAGGAGGAAAAGCTGTTCCCAATTATGGTTTGTAGCTGCCATTTTAACTTTTTTATGTGAGGAAGGAGTGGATTAGACCTCGTCAGGTCCAGGGGAATCTACCAGACTGCATCCCTCTTGCCCTATAGAAGTCACTGTTAGGGAGTAATAAGAATACTTTTGTGAGGTACCTACTCCAGCCTGGTTAGTGGACTGTATCCTTTGTGGGGCCCTACCCTGCTCTGTGCATTGCCTAACCATTAACAGATATTTTCATGGGGAGTATCATTGTACAATTAAAAAAAAAACATAGCCATTCCTGTAGCACCTTACATTGTGTCATAAAAGTGGATGCCTGCAGTACTCTAGCTCAAGTCATGGAAAGTTTGGAAGTAACAGGGAAAGAAGTTTGTAGTACTGAACTGCCATGTACTAAAAGCTCCTTCCCCCCCCCTCCCCCCCCCCCCTTGCCAATACTGATTGTATAATACTGTACAACAGAAAGGTAACACAGGGTTTTATGCAGATATTTCAAGTCCATCCATGAGTTTGCTAGTTTTAACTTGTGTGGATGTCAGTAGAGCTAATACACATGAAAATGCACATATTTTGGCTGGCTACATTGATGCAACTGTGTGGTCACTCAGTGTGGGGTTTGGCAGCATGTGGTGTCAGTGTGGGGTTGGCACAAGACATCAGATTCAACTCTATTTTAGAGTATTCAAAAGTGTAGATTGGTTGTTTAGAAACTTTTCCTGCCCTTTCACTTGTAACAAACATCCTTCTTCAGATAACTTATCTTAACCACTAGTTTAGATACAAAGATGTATCACATTATCAGGCCTCGAATTTAACGGGGGCCACAGAGGCCATTGCTGCCGTAGATTCCCTGTTTGCTGCAATGCCCTGATAAAATGACTGAAAGTCGGGGCCAAAGTCGCCCTCATTGCCTTCAGTGTATGACCTCCGTGCCTTACACTCTGTATTAAGTATACAACACATAGTTTACACTCGAACGCATGCATTTCTTTCTACTACGTTCAACTACAAAACCAAATGCTTTGGTACACAACTTTTTTCTAAACAAAAACTTTTGGAACACACGTTGTAACAGTATGTAAATGGCCTTGGTGGCCTTGGTGCCCTTGTTCAGAAATGAAAATGACTCTAATGCCCTGACTGATTGTCTTGGTGCCCTAAAAATTCAAACTGAACCAAGGCCAAATGGCCTTGCCCCTTGAAAGCTGAAGCGTGAGGCCTGCAGTATTTATCATGTAGTTTTGTGAATTACGTTGTTTTTGCTTGCATTTCCAGATTCTGTTGAAGACGGTGAAAAAATCATTGAAACAGCACTGAAAAATTTTGGACGTGTAGGTATGAAGATATTCTAGCCTTTTTCTGTTGATAAATTTGATAAATGTATGTGAAAAGCCTATTCTGTCTATACTCCTCAGTTATAACTCCTGTAAGGTACGTACAGTACTGTAAATTCTTGTTTTTAGTGTGTTTGGTACTCCATCGTGATTTACTGACGTACAAATGCGACGTTGTTGTGGTGGGCCTTGCAAGTGATCTTTAATCTTTTAAAGATTTTACTGCAGAGAGAGGCACAGGATTCAAAAGTTAACATAGCTTTCATGTGTGGAACTGGTAGGAGAGAAGAAAACTATAGTCTTGAAGTAAATCCTTTCCATTTTGTAGTCTGTGAATCAACAGTGAATTACTGGTACTGTACAATATTTTGCCCTCAGTTTGCACAAATCCTTTTGCATTCAGATAATGTTGGCTATCTCTTTGTTCAGATATACTGGTGAACAATGCTGGCATCCTCAGAGATAGATCTTTTGCAAGAACAAGTGATGAAGATTGGGGTAAGTTTCTCATAATTTTGTGTGGACCACCTGCATACAACATTTTGTACTTGTGTCAATTTTGTTACATTAATCAAATACAAAAACCAATGCCTTGAGTTTGCTTGACACCGTGGAACTTAAATTGCATATGTAGGAAGAATACAGTAAGAAAAGTAAAATTTCCTCGGAATTTAATCTGACTCAGCTCAATTGTGCCAACTTCTAAATTTGCCTGTTTATTTCATTTGAACCATTATTTTGGCTATGCTGGCTGCCCTGGTTTGGACCCATTGTCATGAGGGCATTTCATGGAAATGACCCTCTTACCAAATTTGGGTTATGTTTCCTGTCCCCTTCCCCCCCCCCCCCCCATTCAGTTTCAAATCTGTGGTTCAGACAACTGTTGACAATAAAATGAATAATAATTCAAATGAGGGAAAGGTACTAATGTGTTCATGCATGGCAATGTTTTTGTTTTCTTTTTCGTTTTGTAGTAGGTATGTTTTCATTTTGATTCTGCCAATTATTTAAGGCTTCCCAGCTCACTATGACTATCTTGTACAAAACAAGTTTTGACTTGACTCACTCATTCTCTCTAGTTACTCTCCTGTTATAAATACTTTGTGTTTTTCATTTCAATGAAAAAATATCAGTCATTGAAGGAGTCTCTGTCATCCACTGTTGACCTGATGTCAATAATCTAGCTAAGAACCATGTCACTAGCAATCCTTCTGATCCTGTCAGCAATCCTTCTGATTCTATCATTTCCAGATCTAGTCCACAGGATCCACTTGAGAGGGTCTTTCCTGGTCACAAGAGCAGCGTGGCCTCACATGAAGAAACAGAATTATGGCCGTATCATCATGACAGCCTCTGCTGCAGGAATCTATGGCAACTTTGGTCAAACCAATTATTCTGCTGGTGAGTAAGAATGCTTTATCATTTGCTGGTGTGAGGATCATGCAGTAGACTTGACCATGAACAGGTGTCCAACACAAACTAGAATTTTTTCGCTTTGAGATCTCCTGAAAGAGATGCTTTATGGAAACTTGAGTATGACCTTTGCAAAACAATGGAAGTTCTGTTGGTAATTGTGCAACCACTCTTCAGTATGCAGTAATGTTACTGCATGGTACATCAAAGTTTGGACCACTCCCACATGAGATACACTGGTCAAGAGTTTTGCTAATATACTGGTAAACAAGCTCAACTTATCATAATCATATCAAAGGGGAAACCATATCTGCCATACCAAGCAGGTGACACCTGCTGTTCATTGATACCTGCTGAAGAAGTTTGTTGCTTACTTGAAGGTGGTAGATGCATGGTTTGCCTGCACCCTCCAGACTTCACAAAGGATTTACAGATTTACCATATGTCGACCTTATTCAGGCTAGTAGCACCTTACACACTACAGTATTTTAGCTTAATTTTGGGAGATGTTTTAGACAGAAGTTTTAATATCAAGTTGAGGTACAGGTGGTGTTTTTTGGTATGAGTCCAGTTGGAAAGAAGAGGTCCCACATATTCTCCTCCCGCTTTTCATCCCCTTCCCCCTCCCCTGCCCCTGCCCTTCCCCCTCCCCCTCCCTCCCCCACCCCTTCTTTAACTTCTATCCTTGTTCCCAGAATACATCTCTTCTATCTCTGTAGCACAGATTATCAATTGCCCTCTCATTTAAGGCAAATACAATCTCACATGGACCTAGTTTTTGCTCATTACATTGTAATTTCATTTAACTGTGAATGCAGCCAAAAGTTGACATGGCCATTGCATGGTCAAGTGGTACATGACAACATATCATCTCACAGACCATTTGTTAATAACAGGAAGGAGAAACCTTGACCAGTTCATGTTTCCTGTCATTAATTTCCCTTGTTTGAGGGATTGTTCTATTCCATCTAATCCCTGATAATTGTGTTACAATAGAGGGTGCAGTACAATATGTGGCAAAATTTGCATAGTGGTACATATGAAAAAGTTTTTTTTCTTTTTTTCTTTCAACTTTATTTAGTTACCTTTTTAATAACTGTCTGTTCTTTATTTACATTCATTTATCCATCATGCATGAATGATTATTTCTTACAAATTTTCACAACATATACAACTATTCTTAAAGGGTAAAGCATTATTAAAATGACATAAATTTTTCATGAGGGACCAGTCTCATAAACTGAATGAATAAATTAGATGAAACTCAGACAGTAATTGAAGGCAAAAATGGATAATCTAAGCTTCAAATTTCATGACTAGTTAACCATAACATGCATTGGTTCTGATGCATTTATACCTTGCTGTACTTGGAGCAAGCCATCTAGTTACACCCACCACATGCAGTTGTCATGAACAAATTTTTCCAGTGTAAGTACAATATGCAAAGAAGACAAAGACAGAAGTGCATTAAGGTACTGACACCATTCTTCCTGGAGTATTTCAAACTACAAACTTGGTCTTGCGTATTGGGTCAGATCTACCCCCCCTACCTCCCCACAGATCAAAATTTGATGATCAGGATCCAGACTTGATCTACACACTACAATTTTGATCTTGAGCACAGGATTATTAATCCTTAGCACTATATCAGAGCCAGGTCTAGTGTAAAGGCATCATTAGTTACAGCTGCAAAAATAAAGCTGTCTGTGGGGTCGGTTGGTCATCGGGGTCTTTACCCGTTACCCTAGGGACTTTGGAGTGAAAAAACAACTGACTACAGTATGACCATATGGGAACACTTTACGCGCAATAAATTGTTTTCACACAACACATTGTTGTCATGCGGAAGTGAGGTGTCACCAACCATCCCCATAAAATATGAACAAGATCTCATGATGGGAATAGTGTGATCCTATTCCTTACATGAAAAATTCCATAAATGTTTCAGAATGAAAATGGGTGACATAATAGCCTTTTATTGCTGCATTTTTGTCCTTAAATATTCATTTTTGTCACCTAAGAAGGATTTTTACCATTAATTGTTTACGTTTGTTTGGTATGTATAATTGATCCACGATCGATTTATTTCTGTAATTTCTTTAATTTCCAGCTAAACTTGGTCTATTGGGTTTGAGCAATACTCTTGCCATAGAAGGACGCAAGAACAACATTTTATGCAACACTATTGCCCCCTTAGCCGTCTCCAGAATGACAGAGGATATTTTACCAGATGGTACGTATGTGCCCTCTTTGTGTAAAGTTAGAAAATATCCAGGTTTTGTAAGAATTAAACTTTTGAAATCATTCCTTATGGAAATTTGTGTCCAATTATCCATTTAGGTGATGAAAATTTTATGATGTTGAACTGGCTTTACGTGGTGGCAGCAGACAGAAGAGTTATTTGCTATGTATGGCTTCTGCCACAAAGGCTAGATAGATATGAATTTGTTAATTATGACTGGAATTCAGTCCTAATTTATGAGGCCCTGGGACAAGTTCATTGGGCTTTCTGCTTTAGCAGCTGTTCTCAGAAACTGCAATTTGATGGAATTGGGGGGCTGTATGTGAGATACTTCCATAAAAAATATCATTCTTAAATGTGATAAAAAATATGTTATGCTCATGTTTTTCCAGTGAAAAAGATAAAAAGGATTTCCCTATGTTTTTGAAAAGGGGGCCCCTATCCTCTAATCCACCTTTCACAGAAACTCTGGGTATTAAGTTAGCACACCTCCAGTTCAAGAGATTTATTGGTTTCGATGAAAGAGAACCTATGTCGTCATGATTTTGTGTGTGTGTATGTATGCAAGCATGTATGTGGGTGTGGTGTGTGTATGTGTGTTTGTGTGCTTAGCTCATTAACACCATATCTTAAGAAGGGAACTCCGACAGGTTTTAAACTTGGTACATAGATGACCCATATTGAGAGGAAGAACTGTATTGTTTTTGGTGGAGGTCAAAGGTCATCTGGGGTCACTGGGAGTCAAACTTTGAAAACATTTTTAACACAATATCTCAAGGTAGGAAGCTTGGATAGATTTCATATTTGGTATGTGAATGCCTTATGCTGAGACAAATAATGCTGCAATTTCTGGTGGAGGTCAAAGGTCATCTTGATCACCAAGGGTCAAACTCTGAAAATTTTGTTAACATGATATCTCGATGTAGGAAGCTAGGATAGAGTTCATACTTGGTATGTGGCTGCCTTATGGAGATGGGAAGAAGCCTATTGTTTTATGGTGGAGATCAAAGGTCATCTGGGGTCACCAGCAGGGATGTAGCTAGGGTGGGCGGTGCTGGGCGGCCACACCCAGCACTCAATATTTTCACCGGCACTCCAGGCAAACACACGTCTCCCTGCCCACCACAAATCTGCCAACCAAGACCTAAAACTAACCCCAAATCTACTCTCTAAGTAAAATGTGGGAAAAATGAAAATTTAATGGTTGAAAAATGGGGTAGATGCCATGGAGTGGGGTGAGGTGCTTGCCCCAGATCAGACTTTTACCCAGCAATAAAATTTGGCTAGCTACATCCCTGGTCACCAGAGGTCAAAAAGGAAAATTTTCTAAGAATTTACAAGATCAAATATAAATACAAAACTGTATTTTTCCAATATGTTAAGATAGCATTTGACCAGTGACTGAAAGAAATGGGATATCATGGCATCATTTACAATTAAACATACATCTTTGAACGTCAGTGCATTTTTGCATTCTGGTTCTACAGAAAATGTTGACTGACATACATAATCCCTGGAAAAACTTTGAGGTGTGGTGTAGCTCAAGTTGATGAAAGGATGTGCTCAGTTTATGGTGTGGGTGTTGTAGGGAAATGAATTTAAGTACTCAGGAACCACCACACAATTTTTAAAGCTCTTCTCGTTCAAAATCTCAGCAGTCATGGTTTACAAATTTAAAAACAGTGTGAAAGGCCTGCTTGTGAGTTTTTGTATGGGGGTTAAGCATGCACCAGAGCCCACAAAACGGATTAAATTTAATGCGTAAGTCAGTGTAAGAATAATGAGTGGTGTGCTAGCTTAAAGTTATATCCAGTGTAGTAGTGCTTGGGGAATTTAAGTACAGTGATTGGAAGAACAATAACAGCTAAAGGCACAATCTACTGTCATGTATTGATCTAAATTTTTTTCAAAAACTGTGCAGAAATGAAACCGCTGCTGAAGCCTGTCAACGTTGCTCCGTTAGTGGCTTACCTGTGTCATGAAGACTCAGATGAGACAGGGGGCCTCTTTGAAGTTGGAGGAGGATGGATGGGAAAATGTGAGAAATGTTTCTAAAGTTTTAAGTGTACGACTTGTTGTGTTTTCTGCCACAAGTTTACTAGAACAGGTGTATATTACTCTACATTTTCAGGCATCAAAGTGATCCTATATTTCCCATATTTGTATGATTTTAGGCTTGTTTTCCTATATTCTCCTATATTTTTCTGATCTTACCAGAAAAATTTTCTTTTGTATGGTGTTTTGGGGTGAAATTTTCAGATGTATTCTTTTTCCAAGATAGCTGTCGTAGACTCAGAGTGTCTTAGACTCAGAGTGGCTTAGGCGACAGATAGCGGTGTATAGATGCCAAGTGTCTTAATTAAATGCAAGTACACAAAGACCAATTTTAGGATTCAGAAAGATTCTCATATGAAACTACGTAGGGCACTAATAAACACTTATTTCACCACCCATAAATGTTCCACTCTCACACCTGTGATTTTAAGTACTCGATGATTTCATCTCTTTGAGGGAATTGTAGTGGTATTGTCAAGGGGATGGATTTCAGTCCTTTGCCTGGTATCCACTGTAGTCATGAAGTCCTCCACATTTTAAAACCCTTACCTATGCTTTGCATGCACAGGAAGCTGGTCTGTGACTAATTCATTAATTCAAAATATTGTAGTACAGTGGTTCAAAATACCAATATTTTCCCTGTCATCTACCATCTTTCCTTGAACTGAGTTTTCCATTAGATCAGTTGATTGTTCAAAGTGTTGTACAATTACAAATCTCCCCTAAAGAAAAAGAACTTAGTGCTTTGAGAAAAGTAAGAGTCTCACTCAGGGTTTGCGTTTTATGCTGAAATGGGCGTTTTTTACACCAACGGAAATTTTACTTACGACCAAAAATACAGTTCAGTCATAAATATAAATTTTGACCTGCCCATCTTTACGACAAAAAATTCAACTCACTTAACACTCACTTGCAGAATTATAATATTGTTCTCACTACACATTCCACTAGTTTACTGTAAGGATAAAAAAACCCTAAAACCGGTGGGCCTAATGTTATAAGTTTCCATTCTCTGCAGTATATGTTGCATCGAGGGCAGGATCTGCGCTGCTGTACATGGGTTATTCTAGTACTAGTACTTAAGTAGACTAACGTTACACTGACGAGTGCTCACAACAAATTCTTCATAAAATGTGTGCGCAGTGTGTAATACTGGGCTGCAAGTGGATACAAGTGATACAACATGCAATGCATGCATACTGTATGTACACTTTATGGAGATACATTTGTCATTGTGTGTAATCTAATATTGCTAACGTTAGGTAAAGCTACACCTGTTGCTGGATCATACATGGAATATATTGGATATTTTCGGCTACATTTCTCTTTGAGGGAAGTGAAAATAATTTTTATTATCCAAGGATCGGTTCTCATCATAAAAACAGATCGGTATTAACTTATTTCATTCACACATGAATTTATTGATAAGCTGTGCTAACGTTGTTGTAGACTATAGCCTACAGGCTAGACTAGGCCTACCTTGCCATTTACAGCTTATTGCAGTAGGCATTGTATATTTAATTATTTACACCAGAAATTTTAAAAATTACGACGCAGAATTTTGAATTGTCGTAAAAAAGAAAATACTATCATGAAAAAAAACCACGACCTTTTCAGAGAAACACAAACTCTGGTCTCACTGTAATATTTACAAGTTTACAATGTGTAGATCTCTAGGGAGGTTATCCCTAAACTCCACAAGAAGCTCTATGGCAGGTCTCTGGATGCCACATCAATTTATCCAACAGATCAAAGTGGAAATCTAATCCATGTATGGGATGTGGTACTGCAGTGCCCATCATTGGTGGCAAGTGGGGGCACTTGCCAATTTGCCCTTTCCCTAATTTTGTCATGTAACTTCCTCAAGTGAGATTTTAGATGTTAAGTATGTTAATGCACAGACAGTTTTGCACACTGTAGGCATCTTGACATATGCTACACTGTTCTGCCAAGTCGTACAGATTCGAAGTGAGCAGTGGTATATTTAGGGGGAGGGACGATTGGGCCATGCCTTCTCTCCTTCGCTGATGCTGACTTTTTCTTTAATTTAGTAGCCTAAAATATGTTAATTTTTGAAAATACATTTTACTTCAAAAGATAACATATTTAGCACCAGATTGCATGTAAGTCACCCAATCATTCAAAAAATTTTCAAAGGGGAGGGGGACACCCCCTCCCCCATGCTGGCAATCACAGAATAAACTACATGGCCCCCATGAGACAGTTATAGCTATGCAACGGGGAAGTGAGTTTGAAGGTATTCATAGCAACCATACAGTTGTCTTAGGCCTATGATCTTACTGTCATCACCCACATGTCACACTTATCAAGATTGACTAGCAATACAGTGTATAGTTTATAGCAAAATGTTGTATTAAGAGACCATTTCCTGTTATTTAAGCAGCAAAAAAATTCAAAAATTTCCTCGCCACAACCCCATTATTATTGGAGCTGAGGTGAATTCTGTCTGTGTACTTTAGGACATAAGCAACAGTTTATTGTCAGCATTAACTACCCATCCATTCAAAGCACCATCATATGGTCACATTCCATGTTCTCACCTTCTAATATTGCAAATTTTGATGCCTTTTTGGTATGCACAAATTATTAGTTTCCTAAGGTACTGTGTTTTTTTTCCATCCACAACTGAGGAATTTTGAAGATAATTAGAATCGCTGGTGTGTGACATTCCTATATTTACTCTATATTTTCCTTGAAAAATCCTATAAAACCCTATATATTCATCAGTATCCTTCCTATAAAACCTCCTATATTTCTGTGATGGACCACTTTGAAGCCTACATTTTAAGTAAACTGAAGAAGGTTAACATTTGGAAATGTATCTCAATGGTAGTCATTGTCCTGTGCCATCACTTTTGCAAGCAAATGTCCAAATAGTGCCTTGTACACATGATGTGCAAAAGGAAGCATTGCTACACTCAAAAGTTTGTATTTTGAGTGTAGTCATTAATCAGATTAGTAAGCCTTCAACTTTTTTATCAGTGAAATATTTGCATGTTGTAGGACAAGCTGTTAGAGGTCTTTGATAGTGCCCTCTGACCTTTGACCCTGTAGTGAAAGTAAGCCAGATGATAAATGCATTTGTTTGTGTGTGAAGGTCATGTCAATGATAACAGAAAACAAGATATATAGTCTGTAGTTAAGATTATATATGTCATAACTTCAGTTGAGTTTACAATACTCTCAACTAAATCATAAAAGGTGGTATGTATGAAAGTATGTCACTTTCCAGCAGAGACCTTGTGAATTCTCCTGGATTTTGAAGTGGAGGAATTGTTTATTTTCCGGACAAAAAACATGAATAAGAAAAAAAATTGTTTCTTTTCTGTGATCTGTTCGTGAACCCATATTAGATAATATCCCATCACCACATCACAGTGTATGTTCAGATAGGTGTACCTCAGATTGTTGAGGTTAGCTCATATTTTAAAGTTCATGGCATTTTTAAATTATTTTAGAGCCATATAAGGCATGATCACCCACATTTGTTAAATATTTAAAAAATGGCAGTATATTCTGAATCATTAAAGAACCAGCCCTTAATCATGCAGAGATTTAATTGAATAGGCACTTTTTAACATTGTCTTAAAGTATGTTGTTCTTGATTTCATGTTTTACAGTGAGGTGGCAGAGAGCTAATGGAACTGTCTGTCTTAGTTCAGGGGAAGGTTTTACCCCAGAGGCAGGTACAGTGAGACATTTTTTTCTTTTATTTGGACCTTTTTGCTGGAAGAGGGAGGGGGGGAATATTGGAAGGCAAAAGACAAAAAGAAATTATCATCACCCAAAGTGTTTAGGATAAAAATATTACCTTTTGAGGTGTAGATTCTGATAGAGTTGTCCGGAGTATGCAGTGTCTAGTCTGTACATGTGTGTGGTTTCCAGGTCAGAGGATGAAATCTGTTGAAGTTATCACTTAATGACATAACAGTGAAGTACATACAACTAATATGGCAGGTTCCTACAAGTTTTAGGTCTAAACTGAGTTGGCAGTTCTCCCCAGTTCTTGACAAAAAGGTGGGGTCAATCCCCCCCCCCAAATTGCAAAGGCCATGGCAAGTAATGTAAGGGTATCCCAATGCAACATACCTAGAAGAGGCATATCTCACTCAGAGTAAAGCTTGTCTCAAAATTACTTGCAGTGCAAAAGCAGAGAAAGGTGGTGGTTGACAGACTGTCAACTTTGTCAACTGTCAACCTACAAATCCAACAAATCTCTGTCCAGACAGAAACAATTCTCCCTACTCAGTCTACTTTCAGTCCCTCCTCCAATTTAAAAGAAAAACACCTGTCTAGTTCACCTCTTCCACAAAACTGCAATGGCCTGTACTGAGTTTAAATTGCCCATGGCTATACAGTGTCACTGCTGTGTGTATATGAGCTGTGATACACTATTGAGTGATCTGCAGCATTCTGTACAAGTCATCATTGACCAATCAGAGTGATGATTTATTTGAACTTATGCCAATCAAAGTGTATGTAGAAATACCAATTGTATTTAGGAATGTGATCATATTCCTACATATGTGTGGCAGTGTGGGGGTGATGCAACAGCCCTTTAAACTATCAAGACCAAAATAATCTTTAAACTTACAGTTCAAGACAAACAATAGACGAGTTGGGAAACTTCGATGTACAGTGCATGCTGGGAAGGAAAGTGTACCATAACAGAGACTGCATGTACAAGACAGATATTTTGTATAATCAAGTACAATTTTCGAGTTTAAAATTATGTTTTTCTAGACATCAGTCACAGGTCAAAGAGAATTTTCTTCAGCGGAAAAGTTCTTTTTGAAGTTAATCTCCTTATCGTGGACCGAAATGGTTGGACAGAATGACGGTAAATTGTGGAAGACTAAAGCAATAGTTGCTCAAAGCCTTCATATCTGTACGAAAATGACTTTGGACTTGATGTGTGGTACTACATGGTACAACAAAATCTAATTTCCCACCTCGTCTATTAGGTTTTGACATTGTGAAAGTAATTTAAGAGTTGGTTGCCTATGCCTGATTATTGTGTAGTCCGTACATGTGATGTATATAGTTATACTCAACACGTGTGTGCTGGGAGAATAGTGTTTAATTCAGAAGACCTGATCAACCTGTAACAACATAGCAAAGAAAGTCGATGGTAAAAAGTGTATTGACTGCAAACAAGTTGAACTATTAAGGCAAAAATAATCATCTTTGCAGCAGAAAGGTCAGGATAAACAACTAAACAGGATAAAAAACAGGCTAAAGTTTTTAACATTTTAAGGGTTTGTCTTCATGTATACAAGTTGTGGTCTGTTTTTGTAATGTAAGGTGATATCCAGTACAAGGTGGAAGGGCAATGTCACAAGGTCACTTCATTTGTAAGAGTACACCGAACCTGAAAATTATGAAAGAACCGTGTGTAGCTTTATTCTTGACATCCCTTGACTTATTATGATTTGTGACTTAAAGCTGATAAAGTGGGTGGTAAAATGTTTGTCAGACATTAACAAGAAACTTTCAACAAATTTTGCAGATCGCCAGTTCCAAGAAACAAATTATCTTGTAGAAAATTTTAAGTTTGATGATGAGTGATATTCAGGTAGACCTACAAGTTCAGCTCAGTTTGTATGTCACATAACGACTGCAATATCACAGTTGCCACAGTGTTTGCACTAAGGAATTGAAACTGTGCGGGAATTCCCTCTCTAAAAATTTTTTTGTGCGGGATTTTCAAAATCAAGGCGGGACCTTATCCCTCCCATAAATTCTTCTTGAGCGGGATTTCCGTCGCCATCGCAAAACTACTCCCCACGCAAGAGGTACTACTTGCTGTTAACGGCAGTTAATGCTTGTCACTAACGTTAGTGCTTCTCTCCAAGTTCAAAGCCTCCTCCGATACAGCTCCAGTTCGTCACTAGGTGTTTTCCTTCTGAAGAATGAGTGAGTATAAATCCGTGAACTTGAAGTTGAAGTGGAAAATATGAGTGAACTTCATTGGAGATACACATATGATCAGAAATTAATGAGAGGAATGTACGACGTAAAATGAAGAAAGTACATACTGTACATATTCAATACAATTACACATGTAAGACTCCACAGTGCACTACAGCTCTACAGGTGTGTAACCAAACGTACTGTACACGATACAACGTTGCGTTTGCAACCCTGGGACTGTGATTGAATTTCAATCCAATCAGATTAGCTCTTATTTATACAACCTGCAGCCAGAATATAAGAGCTGCACTGTGAATGGCTAGATTACGATGATATTTGTTGCTACCATAATCAGTGTTCAGCTTGGGAGTTGCGATCCGCTTGCTTGGGAACGATTCTATATCGCAATTTATTGTGCGTACTATCATTGCAATTTCTCTGTACAATCACAGCTGTGGAGAAGTGCGCTGGAATTTGGGCTGGATTCAGAACATCAGCTGCCCGCTTATGATTTATTTATGTGTGGGAGCGGAGAAGGTGTGCGGGATTTTCCCGCATTAGATTTAATTATGTGCGGGATTTGAAAGACAAAAGCGGGATTCCCGCAATCCCGCGCCTTAGTGCGAACACTGAGTTGCCATGTAGCAAAGAAGCAGAATTGAAATAGCTGTGATAAACAAAAACTTTGACTTGTCACAAAAGAGCAGTGATGACAGTCTGCTGTATAGGTTGAGAAGGAAACTTTTCCTAGAGAAGCAAATACAGGTCCACAACTTCAGATGCCAACCTGTATAATCCTCTGGAAATATTTGTAAATTCCATAAAAAAAAATCCCTAGGATTATATTATAAAAAAGTTTTTATAGTGCTTATTTTGTTAAGGATATTCAAAAGTGCTGGACAGAACAAGGAAAAGGATCAATAAGTTGAAGCATTATGAATGAGGTATAAAAACTTTTTTAGGTTCAAATGCAGTGTGCTTACTTGTGCCTGAAAGTCAAGTGCAATCTCATTATTGTGGGATGACATAAAAACTTCACAATTGCACTCTTGCAGCAGGTATCTGGTTGTTTGTCCTTGGTTACACATTTGATATGTGAAGTGTTTGTGTATGGTATCTCTCTTGAAACAAGTTTCTGGCAGTAACTGTTTATTCAAGATTTTTTTTTTACAAAATCCACAAGATTTATGTTTATTATCACAAGAAATTTAATAAGGGGGCTATTCATGTAACATGTGGACAGTCTGTAAATTTAACATGTATAGGGTTCAAGTCTATCCAGTTGTAAAGGTACAGTTTAAACCTGGGGAATGTATCCATATGGACAAAAATTGACTTAAATGTGTATATCATTGCAGTGAAGGAAAACTGGGGCAAGATTACTGATTTTGACAACAGCATCTTCCCAGGATCAGCGGTAGGTAAGTCAAGGTGTTAATAAGACGTATATTATCTTTTGTATATCATTTAACATTAAAGTCACAATGGTTGATCTACAATTTATTTTTGGGATTCTTATACTTAAGTAATTTGTAGACCTTTAATTTAGAGAAAATTTCTAAGAGTACTGGTGCTGGGAAGTGTAAAATTCTATTAGTTACATATGGTCATCAGTATGTATGTGTGTATTGTACACTGAACTCTATCTTTGAGAGGGTTCTCAAACAATCTAACAGCAGAACAGCGCCATCAGGTTTGCATTTGGAGCTAGTAAAGTGGCAGTTTACTTGGCTCAAAGCTGGTGCTGAGCTATGACTCTGTGTTGCTAGTACCAATGTATGTCAGGCCAGGCTGATGTGAGCTGCCAAGATGGACATTTGGATTCAAGAAAGGAGGTTGTAGATCAATATGAAATTTAAGAAGACCCACATATGTCAGTCTTAAAAATATTAGTAGTGATGAATTTTGAATCGTAAAATCAGACCTAGCCTAGGCTTAGCCTACAGCAGTAGTCTATGACACAGCACATATCAGTCTAAGCTAGAAGCTAGGTCTGGGTTATGAACAGTGTGGGTGTGTGCATGGTCCCTGTACAGTATTCAGAGGGTTAAATGCTTTGCTCAGCTTATGAACTGTAGTTGGCATACACAGGAGCACTATAAAAAGTTGGTTCAGTAATTACTCATTTATGGCCATTACCCTTGAAAGTTCTATGGGTTTAGCCTTTCTGCAAAATGTTCTAGTGTAGTTTAAAACATTTCTTCTAGAGTGAGAGAACAGATACTCTTTGATTTCAGTAATTGCATGTGGTTAATCTATAAGATATATTGAATTAGAGGGAATTGTGGAGGGGGAGTTGTCCCATGGGAACTGTTCGGGGGGGGGGGGGAGTTGTCCAATGACCATATGTAATAGTTCATGTTTCAACATAGTTCAACCTGTTTCATCTCACACAGAATCCATGACTTCCATAGTACAATACATACGAGATGCTCAGTCCTCAGCGAGTCCAAGTGACCCACCCTCTGCATCTGATGACCCTGTAAGTCTTTCTTCACTTTCTTTCATTTGAACCTTGATGAGAAAACCATTCTAATGTTCTATTACAAAACTCATTCCATACCTTTTATGAAAAGTCCTACAGGCCATATCTCATTGAAAACCTGAAACAATAATCCAGTGGAGTAAAGGCATGGAAGAACACTCTCATCTAGTGCTGAGTTGGTATGGAAACAGTAAATTTTCATTCCTAAATCCTTCTCCTAGGATTTAAAAGTAGGCATGACACAGCCAAAGTAAGTTTCTCAGTAAATAATCTTTGGGTCTCCTGGACTAAACTACGTCCATATATACAGGAATACAACCAAATGAATCCCCAAATGTAGGCTAGGCTCTGCCAATTTGAAATCAAAAGCGAAAATACTTATGTGAGCGCATCTCAAGATGTGACCTCATTGGCGGCACAGTCAGTAGCACTACTGTACTAGGCAGCTCACCCATCATTCCACACAGGGAACCGAATCATGTGCATGGTTACACATGTTAGCTTGTACATCATTGCAAACACCTGTGCTACGATATTAGAGCAGCACGTGTGACCAGTTATTACGTTGTGAATGATGCGTTGGCATGCACCACTGAACAGTACACAGAGTATAGGTATGCTTGTTACAAACTGTCCATACATGTGCACAGCTGTTCTGTGCAGCATGCCAAACACATTCTTTTTGCACTACAACAGAACTGAAGCTTTTGTAGGAAAGCTAAAACATGCACATGCATGCACACATGCACATCAGCCAGTGATGTGCTTCAAAGCCCCCAACACCGACTGCGCTGTGTGCTCTGTTTTTTGGGTGGGTGTTGTGGTGTAGGCCTTTTCATGAAGTTGCTAAGATAACTTTACCTCAGTGTTACATAAGTTCCATATGTAGATACACGTCCTTATAGAGCGCAGTGTTTGTGCTGCCAATTGCGTCATTAAAGTCAGGCAAACTGTTGCGGCATTTTCGAAATTGGTGTGTTTGACATTTTTCTTCAAATTCTTCTATTTGTGCCAAATTGCACCAGTTGTGACTGTGTGAATTGGTATTTATACATCATTGTATTCAATCCTGCATTTATATGCAAAATTTATTTTTGGTTGTGTCATGCTCACTTTAAAGTCTCCATCTGACTGATGAAGATTCTTTCCCAGAGGCCAGGAATGCTGAAAGACCTTCATTTTGCACTGCTTTTGGAAATGGTGAAAAATGTCCACAGATTTTGGTTTCCTATTTTAAACGCTATTTAAAAAATGGTGAAGAAAGCACAGTTTTGAGTAATATGGATGAACGGATTTGATCTTAAACCATTGGCACAAGAACAGAAATCATTTACCTCCTTTTACTTTCTTTTTAGAATGCTGCCATTGGACACCAACTACCTACCAGCCATTTTGCCTACACTAACAGAGATTGCTTGCTGTATAACCTTGGAGGTGAGATTACAATATTCCTGTTGGTGTAATGGATTGCAGAACTTCCCTCTGAAGTTGTTAGTGGAGATCCCTGTTCAAGTGAGGGCAGTATTCATATTCTACCATTGGTTGTGAATGAAGGAGTGGTACATTTCTGAGCACCTTACATGTCACAAGCTGAAGCAGTAGCAACAAATACTTTCTGTGTGTGGAATCTTCTTATAGATAGGTGTACAAGGGAATCAAAGAAGTTCATGTTAGGAACTTGTCATGCAAACCAGTAACTGAAGAATCATTGTATGAGTATTATTGGTATGCTCTCAGTATACACCCATCAGTGCTGTAGGGCAGTGTTACCTTTTGGTCCAGGGGACCACTTCCTACCCATTTTTTTTTTACCACACCATAGCCTAAACAGTTTGGCAGAAATGATGAGCCATTGGCTGGGGTGTTGCTCCATTCCCGCATGTCGGGAAGGTGTTGATTACTGTCAGAAGGTGAGCAAGCCACTGCCCCTCTGAAGGAAATGGTGTCAGTCTAGCTCCCTGGTTGATCCTGTCAATAGTCACATGCTTGTCTTAAAGATTAAGCTGTTCACATCTAAGTACAATCATGTTTTATCCTCGAAGCCGCAGATTGCCTACATTGATTGCTTTTTGGAGTGGGTGAGGGTGGTTGGAGAAGGACAAGTAGAATGAAGGAGACCTAGCCTGGCTCAAAGAAATGAGCATTAGTAATGGTGCAATATTCAGTGTCTTCATCTTTAGGCATTCTTAATATACAAGTCCCATGACATGAAGTTGTATACACAAGCCCATTGAGACTTTCTCACACATTCTTGTGTTTTTTCATGAATATTTTGCACCTTTAAAATGCCTCAGGATGGCTGCATTCAGTGGTATTATATCTGTAAAGTATTTTGGCTGTAAAAGGATAGAAGGCCAGATTAAAGAATTTGAAACACTAGGTTCTGAAAACTGACAGTAAGTTTTTGATTCCTTGCCAAAGGCCGAAGGAATCTATGCAATGGTAGTGTCGTGTGTGCGTGTGTGTGTGGGTGTGCACCCACCAACATGGCCTTAGCAGGTACCGGGGCAGCCGGCGAGAGCTCGGCTCTCGCACATCTTTCCAAGCTCACGAAGGCTCGAAACTGGCATAGCTGCCCGAAAATTCAGTAACTGCGAAGAAGAATCTTGCCCGGCTGCACGTGTCTGCCTTGGAGCGCAGCCCGCCCTCAAGCATGTCCGTCTACTCAGTTCTTCCTTCGCGGGCAGCTTCGCTGCTGGGAAAATCCCATGCATTCCGTACTGGGTCCTTGCCCAGTACCCCGTAAGGCATTGAGTGTGCGTATGTGTGTGTGCACTCACCAACGTTGCCTTAGCGGCTACTGGGGCAGCCGGCGAGAGCTCCACTCTCTCAGGTCCTTCCTAGCTCATGCGTGGCTCTCAACTGGCGTAGCTGCCTGAAAATTAGGTCACTGCTAAGAGAAGTCACGCGTGGCTGCACGTGTCTGCCTTGGAGCGCAGCCCGCCCTCAAGCATGTGCGTCTACTCAGCTCCTTTGCAGGCAGTTTTGCTGCTGGGAAATTCCCTAGCATTCCCTGTGGGGTCCTGTGCCAGTACCCTGTAAGGCATCGAGGGTGCGTATTTGTGCGGCCGTGATATGTGTATGTATGCACTCAACAACGGGGTCTTAGTGGGTACCAGGGCCTCCGGCGACAGCTCTGCTCTGGCACGTCTTTACTAGCTCATGCGCTGCTGGAAACTGGTGTAGCTGCCCAAAAATTCAGTCACTGGGAAGAGAAGTCACACGCAGCTGCATGTGTCAGCCTTGGAGCGCAGCCTGCCCTCAAGCATGTCCGGCTACTCGGCTTCTTTGCGGGCAGCTTTGCTGCTGGGAAATTCCGTGGCAAATTCCCTGGCATTCCCTGCGGGGTCCTGTGGTAGTACCCCGTAAGGCATCGAGTGTGCATATGTTTGTGTGTGTGTATGTGACGCTTTTGCTTGTAAACACGGTATCTCCAGAGATGCCAACAATTACAATTTTGGCGTAATGATTACGATTTTTACACTGGTATTACACCATTACGATGATGTGCCAAAATCTTGCGATTTGCGTAACGTAAGGTGTGTTAATATTCTTGCAGGCCTTCATTACTAATCCCTGTTCATGATTTACGTTTTGCAAGTAAAACAAGGAGTGTTTAAAGTGTATGTTTAAAAACCCGGTTGGAGATCAAAAGAGAAAGATTAAAAAGACAGAAATCCGCTTGTTGATTCGCATTATGTGATGGAAGGAGTTGTCGTACGGACATATTTTTCGAATCACATGGGTACAATGTGTCATTCTTGTGCATAAAAAGTAGCAAAACGAAACACGTGTGCAGCATATGTAGTGCAACTGTGCAATGTCCGTTTCTGTGTACTTCAGATTGGTGTCTTTGACTGGTGTACGTAAAATTGCTGTTCTTCTGTATAATCATTTTTCATGCACTATACTGTACAGTGTGTGTTATATTATTCCGCATCATATCATACATGGACACGTGTGCAGAGTGAGCTCCGTTGCAACAAGATGTGTAGCTTGGCTTTAGGTATCGTAAATTTTTAATGTCATAGACACAGAACAGCATTCTGTGTGTATTATAGATATTTTTCAGAAGAGTTATATGAAAGAAATTAAGGGAGATTGAAACACATCATTGAGGCATTTTTGTGCAGGGCCGTGGTAACGATCGGCTGAGAAAATTGTCAAGACCCAGAAAGAAATACGTACAGCCTAAGACAGTTGTTGCAAGTAAGGGATGTTACGTTATAGTTTGCAAAGGACTGGATTACCGTACCGCGCGGCACAGAACTTTAGCTAAAATTGAAGTACAGGCTGACTTATTTATTCCAGATTTTAACGATGGTTTTGTTTGACATTTTTAATGTGAACAATAAGTCATAAAATCATGTTTGTATCAAAATATGTCTATGTAAACGTAAATGAATTTTTAATACGTACTACAGACTTCTGAATTTGCATTTTGGGATGAAAGCTGTGGGACTAGTATTGTCACAGCGTTAGGCTCCTAAACGTTGCACAGACTGATTGCACAGTTCTGGGAAATTCCCGTACGGGACAAAAGTGCTAACGCATCTATGTGGGCAACTTTATTACAAAGGATCACTTTGGGCAACACGTCCATACACCCATAACTAATGTGTACAAGGCCGGGGGAGGGGTCTGCAGGGGATTTTTCTTTAAGAATTTTGAAGCACCATAAATAGGGCAAGCTTGTCCAAATAATCTGCCCAAATTTGGGCTAAATGACTGTAAAACTTAATTTGAAAATGGAAATTCTTCAACACATAAGTGCAAAATCTGCAAAAGATTGCACCATTTTGCATCTAAGCCCCCTTCATATAAGCAAAATTTTCAAAAGGGGAGGGGGAAACTCCCTCCCCAGGACAGCAATTATTAATGGTGTACGTCATTTAAAAAACATCACTTTCTCTATGACAGATGTTGGCATCTCTGTATCTTAAGAGGGGTAACTTTGAGGGATCTCAAACGTGGCATGTAGATTGCCCATATTGAGTAGATGATCCCTGTTGTTTTTGGTGGAGGTAAAGATCATTTGGGTCACAAGAGGTCAAAAGGTCAAAGCCTTGTAAACACGATATCTCAAGAAGGGTAGTTCTGAGGGATCTCAAACTTGGCAGGTAGGTTACCCATATTAAGTAGATGGTCCCTATTCTTTTTGGTGGAAGCAAAAGGTCATTTGGGGTCATAAGAGGTCAAATGGTAAATACCTTGGAAATTGCTTGTAGACATGATATCTCTAGAAGGATAAATGTGAGGGATGTCATACGTACCATAAACATTGCCCATATTGACTACATGATCCCTTTTGTTTTTGGTGGAGGTCAAAGGTCATTTGGGGTCACCAGTGGTCAAAAGGTCAAAACCTTGTAAAAACTGTATCTCAAGAAGTGTAACTGTGAGGGATCTGATACTTAGCATGTCCATTGCCCATATGAAGTAGATGATCACTATTATTTTTGGTGGAGGTCAAAGGTCATTTGGGATTGTCAGAGGGCAGAATGTTAGAACGTTGTAAACACGATAACTCAAGAAGGGTAACTCCGAGGTATCTCTTACTTGGCAGGTAGGTTGCCCATATTGAGTAGATGATCCCTATTCTTTTTAGTGGAGGTCAAAGGTCATTTGGGGTCACCAGAGGTCGAAAGGTAAATACCCTGAACATTGCTTGTAAACACAATATCTGTAGAAGGATAAATGTGAGGGATGTCATACTTACCATGTAGATTGCCCATATTGAGTAGATGATCCCTATTGTTTTTTGTGGAGGTCAAAGGTCATTTAGGGTCACCAGTTGTCAAAAGGTCAAACCTGGTAAACACTATATCTCAAGAAGTGTAACGTTGAGGTATCTCTTACTTGGCATACCCATTGCCCATATTGAGTAGATGATCACTATTAATTTTGGTGGAGGTCGAAGGTCATTTGGGGTCACCAGAGGTCAAAAAGTCAAAACCTTGTAAACACTTTTATCTCAAGAAGTGTAATGAATGAGGGATCTCATCCCTTACCTCGTGTATTGCCCATATTGAGTAGATGATCCCTATTGTTTTTGGTGGAGGTCAAAGGTCATTTGGGGTCACCAGAGGTCAAAAAGTCAAAACCTTGTGAACATGATATCTCCAGAAGGGTAACTGTGAAGGATCTCATACATAGGATGTGGATTGCCCATACTCGATTAGATGATCCCTATTATCTTTGGGTGGAGGTCAAAGGTCATTTGGGGTCACCAGAGGTCAAATGGTCAGAAAGTTGTAAACACGATATCTCCAGAAGGGTAACTGTGAAAGATCTCATACTTATCATGGTGAATGCCCATATTAAGTAGATAATCCGTGTCATTTTTGGTAGAGGTCAAAGATCATTTGGGGTCACTAGAGGTGGAAAGGTCAAAAACTTGTAAAACACATATCTCAAGAAGGATAATAGAATGAGGGAACTCATGCTTACATTGTGTATTGCCCGTGTTGATGATCCCTATTGACTTTGGTGGAGGTCGAAGGTCATCAGAGGTCAAAAAGTCAAAACCTTGTAAACACGGTATCTCCAGAAGGATAACTGTGAAGGATCTCACACTTAACGTGTGGATTGTTCGTATTGAGTAGATGATCCCTACTATTTTTCATACAGGTCAAAGGTCATTTGAGGTCACAAAACATCAAAACCTAGTAAACATGATATTTTAAGTAAGATAACTATGAGGGATCTCATACTTGTCCAGTGGATTGTTCATATTTAGCTTTTATATCATTTTGGGTCACAAGATTTCAAAAGGTTTTGACCTTATTAACATGATATCTCAAGTAGGATAACTGTGAGGGATCTCATTCGTGTCATGTGGGTGATTCATGTTTGTTACAATATATCTACACAGCAAGGAATCACTAAGCCTTTTGGCTTTCTGGTTTCAAACAATGATTTTGCACATTTATGTGACTGCAAGTTGTATCCTCTGTTCTTCACTTTTGTTCTCTTTTTTTTCTGTTGTAGTTGGGGTATCAACCCAACAGCCTGATTTCTTGAAGTTTCTCTTTGAACTCAATGAGAAGTTTTCGGTTCTACCAACATTTGGAGTAATTCCAGCCTTCAGTTCCCTCCTGTCCCTTTTGTCAGGAAGTGTCCCTGGCTTATCTGGAATCAACCCTGCTAGAGTAAGGGCTAAAATCTTTCTTTTTGTTATGATGTAGAAAAATTAATCCATGCTCTGTTGCTGTATACATCACATTAGCAGCAAAGTTAACAGCAAAAAACATGGCTGCAGCCATCTGCAGTTTTGCTACTTTGACTTGCTGCCTAAAATAGATTAGAAGTTAACATGAACCATGTCTTTCTTAAAGCTACAGCAGGTTTTATTTTCGTGACAAGTTTGACTTTTTTTTCCTTTGGTAGGCAATTAGTTTCAGAAGATAAGACTGGGTTAGCAAATTGGTCGGAATTTGCATGTGATTATGATTTAAACCGTTGGTGGGTTCAAAATGTCAAGGTTTTTGTCATTCTTTGATTGATGTTTCTGCTTACTGTTATCATAAAGCACTTGTCAAAGCCTTCAGAAGGACTGCATTGACAACTTACCTAAGTTTCCTCTAATTCATAAAGGAAATTACTTTCATCCATCTTGTAGATGCAGGCATTTTGTGTTTAGTTCAGTCCATTACTAATTATGGTTGAAGTAGAAAGGATTATGGAAAACATTTTTTTATGTCATGTTGTAAGTTGCTGATGATAAACATTGCTCTGATATCCCTCTGTAAGATACAATTGGATTAATTTTCATGCCAGAAGACATGTCCTTACAACTATATTTGTTAGTATGGAACCAACTTTTTTTACCGTTATCTGTCAATGAGGTTTTACTGCAAAATCACACAATTCAGGGATACATCTAGGAATCTTTCTGTAATAATTTCTTACTGTTGGTTTCAGATACTCCATGGGGAACAGTTTCTTGAAATTTTCAAACCAATTCCAACATCGGGGATGTTGCGCAATGAAGCTGTTGTGACTGACGTATTAGACAAGAAATCAGGAGCTGTGATACTCATGGACAGTGAGTTATCTGTGTGTTGTTTTTACATTTTATCAAATCTGAGATTTTACCAGAGCTCGAGGCTGAATTACAAAAGTTTGTGTTAAAGGCTAAAGATTTCTGGTACCTGCAATTCTCACTGGCTAGAATAAACTCCTGATTAGGTGAAGGGTCAGTTTTAAGAGTTGAAATCTCGTGGAGGAATTAATCATTTGTGGTATAACAAAGAAATGCCCTTGCTACAATATGCGAGTGTCATACATTTTCTGCTTGTGAGTATAAGCCAGTTCAGAATTATCACCGCACATGGACAGTGTTGTAGGTCACAGGTCATATGGTTCGTATGGTTCATATGGTTTGTAAATTGTGCACTGTGTCCAACAACAACTCTGAAATGTCTTGTTGAAAGTCTTTCATGTTAAATAACGTTAGTGTATCTGAAAGCACAATTAGAATAATGTAACTTGTCATAACTTATAATGACATTAACAACATCATTCTGTACCCTTATAACCTGAAGCCACTGGGCATGGGCAGTAATAACTCTGAACAGGCTTATTATATTCCACTCACTGTTAGTGAGTGATATACTGTCAAAGTCAAACCCAGAGGTTGACCAACTTCCTTGTCTTCTTTGATTCAGCTGGATCTTTGAAAAAATTATTTATTTTTATTTTCAAATCACAGGAAAGATTCAAATTTGAGTTTTAACCGGTATTTTAAAGGGAAATATTGCGTTTGTTTTACAAAACTGTTTTGTTTTTAAAACCAGTAATAATAGATATAGAATGATATGCAATTCAAGATAAGACAGTACGGAAGCTTTCTTTTGAAGAAGTAAGGCTTTCACATGAAGAAATTTGGTTATTTGTTTCACAAATACAATTTGTTCACCAAAACTTTCAAAAATTCAAATGATGCAACATCCGTTACTCTTGTTATGCATAACATTTTAAGGAGATAAAGCTATTGCTAGATTTTATTGGTGAGACTGAACACTTTAATAGTGATGAAGGTGTTTTCTTTCTATGATATATCGGTGCATTTTAAACGCAATATTTCCCTTTAACTTCACATATGAAAGTGAATATGTGTTAAATTGCAGGTTATTTTTGTTGTCTCATGCTTGTTAATTGCTTTCCTCCAGCAGTGATGAAAACTTGAAATATTTAGGAGGGTTGAACTATTTTAGCAAGGTAGTCAGGTTATTAAAGTGAAGATTTGGCATGATTTTTTGCGGATTCAATTAATTCCCAATGAATTACAAAGTAAAACCGTTTGTAAGTTAGCGTGAAAAAGGATTAGTTAAAAGGATTCCATAGACCCACTGTAAAAACCAAACCTTTGTAAACCTCTGTAACAATTTATCCTTGTTTATTACATCATTCTCAGAAAAGTGCTAAATATGGTGGTGAAAGACACATTTATGTTCTTTGAAAATACAGAATAAGTGATGATGATTGTCCTTTTGCCCATTTTATGAAGTAGGCTCCAGGAGGGGGTTAGGAAATCTGAAGAAAGAGTTAGTTTTGTACTTTCGTAAAATGAAAAAAAAATGACGACCCCCTAAGGTGTATTATAGCTCAAATGTGTGTTCAGAATGTTTCTCCTTGTTCATGAGAATGACCCCTGCCCCTCCTGCGGTCTCTGTCTTTGACATTGTCTACAAGATATGGTAAACTTATCCAGATATAAATGTATGTGTACTGAAACCAGAAACTTAACTAACTGACCAACCTCTCATTTTAGAGATATTTACATTTCAATCTGTCATGCATAGCTTTGACTAAACAAAGAAAAGATGCATGTGATCTTGGTCAAAAGGTATTTATTTTCTGTTTTGTCTATTGACCAATAAGGCTGTTAGACTGTGAATCAGCTATCTTTCTTAAGCATGAACTCGTGGTCTTTTTTCCCAGTCAATACCTATGATGAAAATGATGAACTTGTGCTTCGCAACCAGTTTTCAACATTTGCTGTTGGCTCTGGAGGTTTTGGAGGCAAACGCAGCTCTGACAAAGCAATTGTATGTATCTCAGATTTCTGTAAGGGTTCTCTTTCAAGGATTTAAACTTCCAATTGTTCATTTTAATGATACTTCAAGAGTAACTGTGAGGTCTATACATTGTGGGCCAGAGAATGAGGCCTAAGGGACAAGGGAGAGTGGGTAGGGGTTGTTTTACCAGTTAAATGTTACATATGTGTGCATTGTCACCTAGATGATGCTAGACTTACAGTAAGAGTACAACATAGACCTCAGGTGGCCGCTTCCCAGTAAGGCGCCTTATCTTAATTTTCTTATGCGTCTCCTCGCAGTTGTCCAGGACGACTTTAAATCCCCAACTCAAGACGCAGTGAATAGGCTATTGTGCTCTCTGCCCACAGGTAATTCCTTCAAAACTGCGAGTGGACGTATTTCCTTTCAAGTTTGAGTCTTAATCCTCTTACCGTTCAGGGCAGTAGTGCAAGTATTGTGTGATGGACACGCGTCCAGATTAAAATCGCTGAGGGTATCGATAATTGCTTTCATTGGCAATATCGTCGATAAAATTACCCATGATTGTCAGCAAAGTGCGGCGAATACAGATGTTAAACTTCATGTGCTTGATTACAGAACTAAACGAAAAAAAGACGATGGGTCTTGTCGCGTTGATACGTAAGCTATATTGCATACGTACACAAACTTTGCACAGAAAAAAAACACCCCAATATATCGCGAGTCACCTTCACAGAATTTGTATTACTTCTAACATTATTTTGCACACACTATGCACTAAATAGCGTTCAAACTACATGTACTCCGAGGTAAACAATCTTATGGTTTTTCGGTCAAGACATTTCTACATACAGGGACACTTTGCACCAGAGAACAGCAAACCCGACAACGATTGATTGCAGTGTAAGAACTGACAAGGCCCCTCCGCTTGATTAGACCGTTTTACAAATACGAGACTACCTCACGGGGCGCGCAGTTTTTTTCCCACGAGGATATGGGCAAATTATGCCAATGGACCAATGAGCTTCTTGGAAATAGGCCGCACCCCTAATTCCAAAATGACAGCTTTTCGACCCTTTTCTTGTAATTCTGACACCGGATTATGAAAGAACAGGCCAGATAACCCTGTCCTTTTAACCCTAACCTAAGTAATAACCCTAACCATGATTTTGAAACAACTTTGAAAAATTCTCAAAATCAAATTTACCCATAACCTTGTGGGGAAAAAAATGAGGCTCGCGAGGCAGAATGTGTTTGCGCAGCTCACAAGACTTCGCCTAGGCGTGTTATAGCTCCATATGTAAAAGGTGGGGCCTATTCGCACGTCGACTAGCCGCCGTGTGGACAAGATGCATTGATCGCTTATTCGCACGTCGACTAGCTACCATACTTTACTACATACGACTACGTGGTATTTGGTGTAGGTAGTACGCATGGTAGTACGTACGTACGTAGTTGAGCCTATGTGCGATATGTTTTGTATGCATTGACCGACACAAAGTACCGACCGATGCAAGTCAAGGTACTCTATTCTGTAGTTTTTAAGAGGAAGTTTGAAAGACACATGCTTAGCCTATTTGATGTTTCCTCTGTTGTCAAATCCCTCCAAACAAAACAGCTTTATTTTCTTCATTCACCTCCATGTTATTGCACTGCTTGCGATATGCATTTGGGCAGCGCTACCTATTTGTACATGCTGTGTCCCTCAATCTTACGCGTACGTATATGCGGTCGCCGTGCGAGTAAGCAATCACTGCATCTTGCCTGCACGGCGGCTAGTCGACGTGCGAATAGTCATGATGACGCAGTTATTTTAAAATCGTTAGGTTAGCGTACAAGCTCCAGGAATGGGCTGAAGAAAAACGTTCCGCACCGTAAGGTTGCTCAAATTAAATTTGCGAAAATACGACAGTGGGCTTAGTAAACTTGTTTTACACATGCCTTGCGACTGTTTTATGAAATAAGTACCAACTTGATATTTTTTTATACCTTCGAGTTACCAAACAAGGACAGGCGGTACCTCAACACAATGTGTGTGTAGGCTACGACATACAGTAGAATTGAATTTCCGGTAGTCTAAGAACACTGGACAAAAATGCCATGCCGTCTATAGATGAACCAATTTATATACAATAATGTGCTGAAGAACAACTGAAACTTTTTTTTTTACATTTGCTGTGACTGTGTATGTAGTAAAAGCTATATGCAAAACGGGTGGGGAGGGGGAGGGTGGGGTGAGGGGTGGGGAACAGGGGAGGGTGGCCTATTACATCTTACTCCTCACAGGCATGAACAAAGCTATGATTGAGGGTAGTTTTAGGTTCCTGCAGCAATACAGGGTTAACTTGGACTGACTTGTAGATGTCCTTGTCACCACGTAACAGTAATATATATGGGAACAAAAGTTTTATCAGTGTGTGAGCATTGCACATGAAAAATGCAAAAGGGGGGAGGGGAATGGGAGAGAGGGGGACGGGGGTAGCCCATGATATCTTTCTCCTTCCCTGTCATGTACACATGTATGATTGGGAGTGGTTTAGGTTCCTGCAGCAATACAGGGTTAACCTGGACTGACTTGAAGATGAGCTTGTCACCACGTAACAGTAATATATATGGGAACAAAAGTTTTATCAGTGTGTGAGCATTGCACATGAAAAATGCAAAAGGGGGGAGGGGAATGGGAGAGAGGGGGACGGGGGTAGCCCATGATATCTTCCTCCTTCCCTGTCATGTACACATGTATGATTAGGAGCTGTTTTAGGTTCCTGCAGCAATACATGGTTAACCTGGACTGACTTGAAGATGTGCTTGTCACCACGTAACAGTAATATATATGGCAATAAAACTTTTATTAATGTATGAATATTGCACAAGAAAAATTGCCATACCACCTACAGATGAACCCATTTATATACAATAATGTGCTGAAGAACAACTGAAACCTTTTTTTTTAACATTTTCTGTGACTGTGCTTGTAATACAGGCTATATACAAAATAGGTTGGGGAGGGCCGGAATGAGGGGTGGGGGAGAGGGGTGGGGAAAAAGGGGAGAGGTGGCCCATTACATCTTACTCCTCACAGGCATGAACAAATCAATGATTGAGAGTAGTTTTAGGTTACTACAGCAATACAGGGTTAACTTGGATTGACTTGAAGATGTGCTCACCACCACGTAACAGTAATATATATGGCAAAAAAACTTTTATTAATGTATGAACATTGGACAAGAAAAAATGCCATACCGTCTACAGATGAACCCATTTATACACAATAATGTGCTGAAGAACAACTGAAGCCTTTTTAAAACTTTTAAACGAAATATCTGTGAAAATTATTAGCATTGCAGCTCTACAAATACCGTTTTGCATTGTATGTAGCTAGCTTAGGCCTTTAGTGTATATGTCTAGTACAGTGAAGTGCTGTATCAACACCCTACCGAAGGATGCCAAGTTAGGGGGAACCGTTGAACTAAAGCTTGCGAATTTATTGCGAAGTGTTTTTTAAGGTCTTTTAAACATACCATGTGCATGTTTTAATATTCTTGGTTGATTTGGGTTATTTTCGATTCTTCTGACGATCGATATTTTACCGTGTACATGCCATAGTGTAAAGTGTATGGTAGCAATTACTGTGGCTTACTTTTGAGATCGAAGCATTTATTTCAGGGCCTCGATCTCATCTTTTTGGAAATGAAAGAATTTGAGTATGTTATCACAAAGTGCCAAAAGGAGCACTGAAATAATTTCAGTGATTTAGGTTGTGTTTTTAATTCGTTTCTAAAATGAAACGACAATCGTTTTCAACGATGTTTGATGGCTTTACAAACCATACCGTAAGATAGGGCCTTGAGCAGTTGATGGCTTCAGCTAGCCAAACATCGTAATGGTTTCAACATGATTGCAGGCTTCTAGGAAATCAAAACGTTATTTATTCATTGCCAATAATTTAACGCTAAAGTTCAACCGAGTGTGTCATCCATAATGTAAAAGTTATGAGGGGAATACTTTTCACAAATTTGCATTTTTCGAGAGAATTTCCGAAAATTCGAGGCTTGTTGCCAGCCAATCTACGTAGTTACAAAAGCAGGGGATGCTTCTACAGCCTTCTGCAGGTCGATCTGTGAAGCTTGTAACGTTTACACCGCACAGGTTGGGACCGATCATTTCCGTGATTTTGCGATGCACAGGCTCACAAATTTTCAACTCACAAAAGTAATAGGCGGTAGCTATTTTAACACCACCCGAAGTTTATGATCGACGATGAATTAAACTACTACAGGGTCTAAATTCTGTATCGAATTATCGTCGGCACAATACAGTATAATCAATCGATACTATTGCTTCTTCCACGCAAGTAATTTGCCCACACATAAGCGGATTTAGACAGAGCACAATGGGCGTCGGCTTGCAGTTGAGTTAGCATTCAACTATGACTAACTGATCTTTTAAGTAGGACGCGGCAGAAAAAGACGACTTCAGGTGGACGCAATGCTTTGTTTTTTGCATCCAGACCCAAGAAACTGCGAGGAGACGCATAAGAAAATTAAGATAACGCGCCTAAACATTTTGCCATTGGATTGACATCGGATTTGGGACCACATTTCGTCAAACCAATGTCCACTGCATTTCTGCTTGCTAAGTCGTTGGACATCTAGTGGATGTTGGCAAAATATGGACAGCCATCTGGGTCAAAAAACAAGCACACAAAACTTACATAAATATATGTAAAACCCAAATTGTATGAAAATTTCAAAACAAGAACTGGCATATGAAGCCTTTGATAAGACCTAGCTGTCATTGTGTATGAAGAAGGCAGTAAGGGGGATCTACAGTCCTTTGCTTTGTTAGGATGCCGCCTATTCGAACTTTTTGGCAAACATTCTTTTACGTGAGTTGCTTTACATCAGTTGTTCTCAAACTTTTTTAGACTAATGCCCCCTTCCACCATCGTGAACTATCCCAATTCCCCCCTTCCCCCTCCCCTTGTCCTACCATTCATGGTTGGATGCTTAACAATATTTTTCTGAGTTAACTTTTTCTATTTGCAAGAACAACGAAACCTGTAGAAGACAGGCATGCTGTGAAACTAGTACAGAGAGCACAAATGTAGTTCAGTCAGTGTGATGGGTGTGCTTGGTGTAACGCTGTGAGATTACAAATGTCTGGTTCAGTAGCGTACCCAACATTTCTCTAAAGGTGGGGGGGGGCACACAGTATGTTGTGTGATCACTGGCCTGGAGAGGACCCCTCCCCTTTGAAAACTTTTGAAAAATTGGTCGTTCTTACATGCAATCTGGTGCCACATATGCTACCTTTTGAAGGAAAACGTGTGTTTAAAAATTTACGTTTTTATAGGAACTAAAAAAAGGCATCAGTAAGGGGGGCATGGTACAATCCCCCCATATATGCCACTAGTCTGGTTCCATCTAATTGAGGAAGAGGCGCAGATTGCCTCTTCCAGTAATGTGAAGGCAATTCAATTACTAACTTAAAGGCATTTTCCAGTGGCTTTTCATTAGGATCCTGTGTGAAAGACAAAAATATTCCAGTTCATGCCCTTCAAACCCCGTAGCAATACTCTTTTCCTAACTTGAGATATCTAACGTTAAAGACTGCTTATTTTTGTCCAACAATACCTCTACTTCTCATCAAGGTCACAGAATGTTATGTAAAGTGGGCACATTGCCTTAGATTTCTTTTGTTTTTCTTTATAATTGAATGTCCTGTTGTCCTTGAAATTTGATACTGCTGGAATGTTTGAATATCATTCCATGTAGATTTAGCATAAATCTACAACATATATAGGGCGCAGTAAACAAAGTTGCTAAATATTCCCTACAGCGGTGTCAATATCATAAAGAAATTCAAGGCTTTGTCAAATTAATGTGCCGCGATGACATCACAGTTTCCCATGATGCACTTCGTCTTGAGAAAAAATTGCATTTCTTTGAAAATGTATACCTTTCAAACGCTACAAGCTATTGAGATGCGGTTTTCACCTCCTAGATGAGAAAAATTTTCTGCATTTTTTACAGGTATTGATTTTTGCCACTGGCAAATCCCTTTAAATATTACTTTCAGGTATTTTATTTGGGAATTTTGGATTCATTATTCACTTGCTGACGTTTTTGCCTGATGGCTGCCCATACTTTGCCAAGGTTCATTGGACATCGCAAGACTTTGCAAACAGAAATGCAGCAGACGTAGGTCTGACAGAAACACTGATCCAAATCCAACGTCGATCCGACGACAAAATGTTTACTGGGTTGAGGCCAAAACTGGCCAAAGAGATGATTCGAAAATAGGCATAAAAAAAGACATCTGTTGAGATGTGACTTGAATAGGAAACTATTTTTGTGATTTTGCAGTTTCATGAAGTATTAAATACAAGCTGTAATGTAACATAAACTTTGCAATCTTGGGCCTGAATAGATACAGTATTTCAGTCCCATTAAGGGTCAGGTGTCTGAGTCATGTGCCACTTTTCTGCACCCTACCCTGTTATTCTGCAGCTGTAAGTTAAAATCATTATATGGCACTCTATGACCAGACAAATCCCCCTAGACAACCTTCCAACCCAGACAATTTCCCCCTTGACAAGTCCCCCCCATGATATTTATCGCTCACACAACTTCCCACACTATAAAACTTGGATGTATCCTAGAAGTTTGCAAACCTGTTCTTTACACATAGTATATTAAGAACACACTTTAAAAAAGAAGATTTGGTTCTTACTAACAGCCTCCTGTAAATAAACCAGACAGGGCACCAGATGCAACGATGTCAGAGAAGACCAGCGTAGATCAGGCTGCCCTTTATCGTTTGAATGGAGACTACAACCCCCTCCACATTGATCCATCTTTTGCTGCAATGGGAGGTTAGTTTGCAGTCATTTTGGAAGAAACTAAAAAATTGCTATTTTGGGGCAGAATGTATGCTGTTTTGGGCTAAAGATGCAGAAACTTTTGGCCAAAGTGCTGTGGCCTCAATTAAAAGTAGCCTGATGTGCATATGATTATGAGTATAAAGTTGCATAGGCAAGTAAATTAAACACTGCTTAGTGTTCTTTCTTAAGGGGTGGATATCAAATTAAAGACTATGTAAAGTTACACAGCATAATTGCAGTGAATGTTCTGAACCAGTAATGTTTGGGGTGGGGTTGAAACAACAAGCAAATGATTCAGTGAACCTACACCTGTGATCAAGTGTAAATCGTATGCTCTGCACAATTGTAGTGTATTGTGCCTCAGTGTATGTTGATATGACTCTTTGTGCTTACAACAGCTATAAAGCATGCATCAAGTTACACAGAAATTTTTGCACTACTGTATAAACTTTTGTGAATATATGCTGAAGTAAGATAAATTATAAGAGTCTGATTTACAAAATATTTTTGTACATCAATATTCTTTGTGAAACCAGTGATTCTTCTTTCACAAAGTAATCACGATGGGGCATTTATGTGTTTTTATGTTCCGTCCCCATATTTTCTACCCTCTTCTAATTTCAGATAAATGTTGTTCAAATATTGTGCAGTAACTGAAATTCAATCAAGTCTCAGTTGTACTTGAAAGATTTAGATGTAGATACAGTTTTGGTAAACAGTCATTCTGTAGGCCCTCATAAACCCTCCAAAAATCAAACAGATCCACTCTAGAAAAATTTTTGCCAGTTTAAATGAAAAGGCAACTTTAGTATTGAAAAGGCAGAAAACGACTCAGTCCAGCCAGTCTGTTCTGCAGAGTCATAAGTATGGTTGAGGTCACTGGCATGTTTTAAGTTTATTTTGATAATATTTTATTTCTTGCATTTCAGGTTTTGAAACTCCTATTCTTCATGGTCTGTGTACCTTTGGCTATGCAGGGAGACACGTACTCAAGACATTCTGTGACAATGATGTGACCAAATTCAAGGCAATCAAGGTGAGAGATAATTTGGTTTTTTGGTGTTTATGTTAAATTTGTGGGATCTCAAGATTTGGAAATGATTTATCTGAATGCTCCATACTACACTATTTCTGGTTGACTGTTTCCTTCCTGTGATAATCACATAACTGAAAGTCATTTTGCTGAAATTTTGAATTTGTTTTGGGAATATTTGTATGAGAATGTCATTTTAGTTTCAGCTGCAGATGTATCTCTTTATCACCCCCCAAAAATTGCAAAATACTGCTCTACTGGCAATGTTCAAATGCAGCACCTAGAGCTGCATATGGCGCCTTAAAATATTTTGGTGACACATGAAAGATTTTTGTTCTTCCAGCATAATCACCAAAACAACTTGCTAGGGGGCACATCACCAACTTAATTTCTTTGCTTTGTCAGCACCAAAGTAAGATAGGCCCCCAAAAGTGGCACTACATGACTGAAATTCTGGACATGTGTGCTTACGTAGTTGGTCTTCTGAAGAAACACTAATGTGACTACAAGGTTATTTTTTGTAACCCCCCCCCCCCCCAAAAAAAGAAAAATAAATAAAAAAATAGAAATCATCATCTTATCCATAGAACCTTACATAGGTCAACACCAATGCCAGGGTTGTCATTTTGTAATTCACTAAGTCTTCATTCAGTTACTATATCAAGGAAGCATACTTTGTGAACCAAAAAGAAAATTTTTAAAATTAACCGTAAGCTAATAAAATTTAATCATCATTTACTCATTATCATTATAAAAAAGCTGTCAAAGTGAACTTAGTCAGTTTTTTATTCTGCCAACCTTACAGGTTTTATATTAACTTGTTTGTTCCTTACAGGTCCGATTCAGTGGAGTTGTCCTACCTGGTCAAACAATCCAAACTGACATGTGGAAAGAAGGGAACAGGATTCTGTTTAACTCAAAGGTGTTGCAAAGTTTATAAAATTGGATCTTTTAGGATGCAGAATTTTTTGTATATATCTAGGAAAGGTATTTGATGTATGGAAATGTTACAGTGTAAAATATTTAAAAATCCATGTATTTTTATGAAATTTTAAAGAAGAATAATGCAAGATTGATCTTGGAAGTGAAGTTTCATGTGTCAAATATTAACAGGTGGTCTTAGTCTTCTTTTCGTCTGCTAAAAGGTGGAACCAATGACGTAATCATTAAATAGAATTTCTGCGTCGTTGTTAAAGTGGGCTAAGATTAGACTATATGTTAGTCTTTTCCTATATAAAAGACTTGTTTGAGAATTGGTTTGCTACAGCAAGGTGACTTATTGAGGATTTAGGCTTGTTTCTTAAATACTGCCCTCATTTTAATGATGTGGTAAGCAAGAAAGACTATTTTAGAGTACTGTCATTGTTTTTAAGTATAATATTGTTTTGTGAAGGTTTTCTGTTCAATGAGGCAAATCATTTCATGACACAGGAAATGTGAAAACATGTACAGCAGCATCATACTATATTAATTGGAGGCAAAGGGGGTAGGGTAAGCTTTTTCCTTTGGGTAACTTGAGAGCATTAATTTTGAGAACATAGGTGTTAGAGTGTTTAGTCCTGTTTTATGATTTGTGAAATTTGAACACAGGCCTTACAATACAAGTGTTTACTTGCTTATTGTATTTGTTTTGTTTAAAGGTGGCTGAGACAGGTAAAGATTGCATCTCAGGGGCCTATGTGGACCTCACTGAAGGAGCCCAGGCCCAGCAACAGGTAAAAACTTGTGTTTTAGGGTGATATACAATACTGTTGCTACCATTTCTTAAACCTGGAAGTTCATTTTTTCATATACACAAACACAAGTATACCACACATTGGCACTCTTACATGTACAATATTGCAAACCCCAGAAAGTCTACAAAGTTCATTAAAAATGTTGCCATGTATGTGGAAACACTTGCATGTATGCCAGTTTGCCCTGGATAATTCACATATTCCCCCTTACTCGTAGCCCTGGGGGCAGGGGCATATGGGGGCCCTTCCCCTTCAAAGTTAAAAAAGTTTGGCCGTAAACATGATGCTGAGTTTGATTCCAATAATAAGACTAATGCTTGATAATGCCTCAAAGGTCAAGAGTGACTCTATGAAATGGCACCCTGGTGTCGGTGCCATTAATTTGCCTACATTACTGCCATATTGAAGACATGGGCAGGTGTAAACCTACTACAACACATGAGCAGTATGGGCTCAAAATGAAATGCAGAAGTAGCTTTTCTGCCATGATCTCAAGACATCTGACTTTAGCTGGATGTCACAAACCTTCAGTATGACAAAGGAGCATCAGTATGGGTTATGAATGAGTGTTTTTGCCCCACACACTTTGAAGTGAGAAACAGTGTTTCCACAGAGCTACTGTGATGGGATTTTAAGGCACCTGCTGACCCATGAAAGGAAAATTTAAAAGAGGATTTGATTTCATCCTGAACTAATACAGTGTGATTGACAAAAATCTGCCAATTATCCACTAAAAATATAGAAAAATAATGGTAAAGTTTAAATAATGTCTGTCTGCATCAATTGGTGCCTCATACAGCTCATATGGCACAGGGACCATGGACAGGGACCCTGGCTGTAAGGGTTACCACGCAACTCTACACGCACTACATACATGTATGCTCGACATCACTTAATGGTCAAATGTTCTGATATTGAGCAGTTTGAATCAATTGGAATTTTTTAAGGAAACACTGGTCATTATAACACTTTTTTTCTTATCGGGCATGAAATAAATCAGTAGTTTTGAAAGTATACTTTGCCTTAAGATGGTGTCATGGGAGGATCTGGTGTGAATTACAGACTGTGTCTGAAATATCACTTGTAAACTGGCATAAAAGCTGCTTAATGGCTAGAACCTCTGTAAAATTGGATCTCACTGCTGAAGTATGATCTGTGTGTAGATTATCTCAGAAAAATAGCAATAAGGCACCATGACAAAACAGCAAAGCTGCGGCTTATCTCAGGACACTACAACAACCAGAGGTTTTGCAGTGGTACCTTACATAATTATTACACAAGCAGTTATGTAGTGCCTGCATCCCCTGTTTGCCGGTGTATTGTGAGTGGCTAATATAATTGTATTTACCAACTTATATTATCTCTGAACTTTGCACTTCCATCTTACAGCCTAGGGAACCCCTTGAAGTTGCCTAAAAAGAACCTTGAAATTGATGCCAGATGGCATGTCGTATAAAACAGTCTCGCTTGTTTAAAGATAAATTTGCTCTTATGAAACATAGTTTAAATTGAACCTGACCCAAATATTCAGAGTACTTTTACCAATACCACAATGTCATTACAAAGTTACGAAAAATTATATCAAGGGGCTGTACAGGATTGTAATGTAGACTTGCAGGCAGATGCATATTTCAAAAGCGTTCGAATGTGCTACCCTCATATTTTTGGCATTTTTATAGTCCTTGAGAAAAAGATTTGTGTGGGTGATACCCATATAATTTATGTGAAGAGGATACAGCAGTGTGTTCAAGTTTGGCAGAGTGGATTCTAATATTGACGACAGGAAATTCATTGAATACAATTAAAACTACTATCCCAGTAGATTGCCAGAAGTACAATGTGAATTTCAGTGGTACTTTTGTGTAGCAGTATAGTTGTGGGTAGTATTACAATGATTTGGTGTTGAGTTAATTTTGAAAGGAATGTAGATGTTTCATTTTATCGTATAGGGGTGTAAGAAGCATTCATAAAGTGTTGACCTAGGGAGGGTCAGGGGGGTTGGGTGGGATCAGGGGGACTCTTATTTGAAGGTAGCCTTTTTCAAAAGGTATGTTTTCCGGGTCTTGTAGGGTCATTTGAAAAAAGGTCACTTAGGAATGTTTTTAGATCAAACCACCTGTATATAGTGGTTTGAGCTATCTCAATCAGCCACTCTATCCGTCTATCCATCATGTCTGTCAGCAATTGTTCAACTGGCTGTCAAACAATCATTTCGCGATGGATTTAGATTGAACTTGGATACAAAAATTTATGGGTGTGGGGCGACTTTTGACCAAAAGGAAGTGGAGGTCAAAGGTCATTAGGGGTCAATACCGGTTATTATGTGAAAATCTACAAAAATGTATCTTCTTCCTGAAGGAGCAAGCTATGTTCTTGAAAAGTTGGTCATAATGTTTCTCAAATAGTGCTCCTTTCAGGTTGTAACACAGAGTTTGGATACAAGGCCATTTAAGGTCCTTAGAGGTCAAAAGGGGGAAAGACTTGATTTGGAATTACTTTGTAGCTGAAAGTGGGATGGTATCCAAAATTGGGTGTGAACACCATGTGGTGCCAAAGAATGTGAAGGTCATTTGGAGATCATCAGGGGTCTCTTAAGGTCAAAATCATTGATTTCTGATAACTTCTTAACCAAAATTAGGACTGCACCCAAATTTGTTAGATTTCATTACCACTTGGCTCCAAAAAAATGTTAAGGCCATGTGGAGGTTATCAGGGATTTTTGGAGGTCAAATTTGTTGTTATTGTGTTATTTACCCGAAACTTGGAAGATGCAGGACAGACAACATTCAGTGCAAGAAATCTTGGAAGTCACTTATAGATCATCGGGGTCATTTGAGGTCAAATCTGCAAAGATTGTTCGATATACATGAAACTTAGTAATGTATTCAACGCTTTTTGCCAAAACTTATACAAGTACTGTGGGAGTCATTGTGATCGCTCAAAGTTGTATTTCAAAGATTCATAGAGTCAATAATATTTGGTGCCAGAAATTTTGATGATAATGACCAGTTTGAAGTTTCCAAACTTTCAAGGGTCACTCATCAGTCCATCAGTAAATGTAAGCTCAGTGCCCTTGCTTATGAGTACTTGTACATAAATATTAAGAAAGCTGGCTTTTTAAGGCCTCCAATTTGAGCCCTTCTGTTACTGGGTTCCCTATTTGCTTCAGGGTCATGGCATAATGTATATATACCAAAATGCCACTAAAGATATCACCTTCCTAGAACAAATGTTGACTTGGATTGAAACTCAACAGTTTGGAACTTCTGCACCGTTAGCGCTCTAGTTAGCTCACACATTGTACACAGTACATGTGTGAGGTTATAAAATGAGGCAGATGCCGTCAACTTTTCAACAAAAGTTTTCAGCCTCTTGATGTGTGGAGATTTTTAGCTGAAATTTTGGTACACGATTGTTTGTCAAGAGAGCATTAAAACTTGCCTATTTGCATTTTGATATACAAAAGTTAAATTTGGTTTTTAAGCAATTTTTGTAGGGCTGAGTTCACTATGCCTGCTGAAGGCTCTGTTTGTTCATTGCACTGATAGCATTGCAAGCAAGGAGTTCCATGGGAACTCCCTGCATTGAGCAGCTACAGTACTTGATTCATGATAACAAAATTTGGAGCAGCTCTGTGGTCAGTTTCGCTGACAAGAAAGGAAAATGGTTTAACCTGTTGTGGGGATATCTCCCATTTTGTTCCTGGATCAATTGAGATGGTCAAGTCAAGTAATTGCAATACTGTAACTGTTTTGAGTTCATTTATTATTATGCACTTCTCTTACCTTTTGCCTTTGTAAGGTAAGGAGGTTTTGTGGAAGTAGATGAATAAATGATATAAAAATTTGGTTCTTTGAGTTTCTATTGTTAACAGACATGAGAAATTGTGTGAGCTACACAACAGCATTGCTGTTCTAGTCTTTGTGATAAGGGAGTGCACCAGGTATTTTTTCTTTGAAAGGATATGTGGGGTTGTGCATTTCTCAGTGTTTCTCTTCCCCTGGTTCTTCCCCTTCCAGATTTTGTAAGGCATGCCCCAGCACTTAATGTAGGTGTATGTAATATGTGGTCCTCTCCCCCTTGGTCAGCCCTGCCTTATGAGATTTTAATATGCCATAGTAGTAAATGATTGTATGTCAAATGGTTTTGTGTTATAACTCTTGTCAGTAGTTGTGACACAGATGGTTTGCAAATCTGTAAGGAAGTCAGATGTACATTAAACATGTTCAACTGTTCATTAAAATGTGTTGTGATGCTTACAGAATGATGTTATCATTTCTTTTACATTCAACCATCTCTTGGACACCTTGCCAGTCTGGAGGTGGCGCACGTTTTCCGTTTTCCTTGCCTCATCATGTTGTGTTTACATGTTGCTATTAATACACAACCGTTAATTAAAAGTACACTTTATACCTACATCAGGAATTCCTCCGTTTACTTTTGGCAACTGGTTAGAAGTAGGTATTATCTCTATTATGCCCTACTTTTAACATGTATCGCAACAGCTGAATCAACATTTTACAAACAAAGCTCTCTGAATTTGAGATTTGTACAGTCCTGTCCTTCTTTATTCAAATGAAATACTATAACTAAAAGTATGAACCATCTCAATCTTTGAAAGGCTTGCTGTCAGGATACCAGGTAGTCCTACAGTTGTTTGTATGGTTCAGTACACTTTTTCTTGCGTCCTGCCCAATATGGTATTAAACTTGGACCATCAGGTATGTTGTTGGACCATAGCAAGTGGGCAAACTGTCCTGTTGTGCTCCCACTGAATAATCTTCACATTCCACTAGCCTGATATCCTTACATGGTCACTTATCACCTGAGTAAATCTGCTTCTAGTTGGAATGATGATCCAACACAGTTGTTTTGCATACCTGATACCTCTCAGTGTCTTAGTCATAACTACTGTCTACATATGTTTTTGGAAAAGAAATTTTGAAAACAATTTATACATACCTGTCTTAAAAACCTTTTTACAGACCTCCTCCTCTGGATCTCTGAAATCTGATCTAGTCTTTGCTGAAATTGGCAAACATCTAGCAGCGGACCCCAGTCTGTACAAGAAGGTGGATGGAATCATCGCTTACAATATAACTACTGGTGGAGCTCCTGCTAAGACTTGGAGTAAGTTTGTGTTTTAAGTTTTGACAAAAAAAATTCTAAGTAGCAGAAGTAGATTGAGGGATTAAGTAACATATACAGAACACAGTGCATAGTGAACTTTAAGAAATACTTTTTTTGAAATCCCCCCCCCCCACCCCCCAACCCTGAGTCTGTTTTGAGAAACTTTGGTAGTAGACAAGACGATGGTAATAAGGAACAAAGTTTGCAGAGTTATCCCACCATGGACCTCTGGAGAATTTTAGCAGAAATCTAAAAAGGAAGGATAAAAATAGGCAAAACAAGAACTTACTATGTAATTCCTTCTTTGTACTCCACTTCTTCAAGAGGTCACTTGCAAAAGGTGTTGTAGTTTTAGCCCATTTTTGGTGGCTACTTTCTTGTCAGAATTCGTCACCCAAAGGTATGCCGTCAGTAAATTGTTCAGAAATATGTAGCACTCTATTGAAAGGTTAACAAAAGAAAGTTAAACAATCAGTGTTTGATAAAGATGTATTGTTTCACAGGTACATTGTCAAAGAAAGTACCATACTGTTTCTCACACTTAAAGATCCTGACCTGACCCCCAAAAATGCTGAGTTCTGAATAGCTTTACTGGATTGACACAAACGGCTACATCGACAGTTTTCATTTTACCTTGGGGAATAATTTATGAAGCATGGCGTCACAATTGGCAATACACAGAGTTGGTCAAATTTATAGTTCACAATAAGCAAAAAAGAGTAGCAGTGTTTGGTACTTGTGTAATGCTAATCTTATCTCTGATGGTATGACAAAGCAAAAAACCTTGCCAAGGCTGTGCCACATTGACAGTTTTCATATACCTTAGTTCAGCATTCAGCATCAGATTGAATTATGCTACACAAGGTGATCAAATAGCTACTCAAATGCAAAAAATATGTAGCAGTTATTATATACACTTGTAGCACTAGTCTTAAAACTTATGTTTATGATAAAGCAGCAAACCTCAGAACTGCTCTGCGACATCATTGTACCATGTCAACATTAGCAAATCTATCCAGTATCACATTGCAATTTGCTATACAAGCTTGTTAAATTGCTTCACAAATGCAAAACTGTGTAGCAGTTCTGTATACATGGTACCCTAGGCTTATCAATTTAATAGTAAAGCAATAAACCTCAAAACTGCTGTTTTATATCAACAGTTGTCATTATGCCTTGATAGCATCAAGAATGATTTATCCAGTACAGCATTGTGATTTGCTACACAAGCTGGTCAATTAGCTACATTAATACAAAAATAAGTAGCATTTTTTTTGTACATATATAATACAAGGCTTATCCCTTGTTTTATAAGAAACCAAGAAATAAATCTCAAACATTCTGTACAAAAGTTTAATGCTAAATTTTTCACTGAGTTTGTTCTGTAAAGGATGTTGTTATCACGATATCTCAAGGTATGAAACTTGGATAGATCTCATATTCAGGGAATAATTTATTGGGTATGGCATTGCAATTTGCTACACAAGCTGGCCAAATTGCTACACAAATGCAAAAATGTGTAGCACTTTTTTGTGTGCATAACCATAGGGTTTTCAGAGATCGTACATTACAGAAGGAAAAGATTCTCAAACTGCTACGCAAAATTCCATACTTTGTTCTTGGTTGCCTCATGGTGCGAAGAAGAACCATATTGTTTTTGGTGGAGGTCAAAGGTCATCTGGGGTCACCAGAGGTCAGAAAGCAAAATTTTCCAAGAATTCCCAAGATCAAGCATTGAAAAACAGAGATATTTCAAGACAGGGGTGATGGATACTTTTTTATACTTGGAATGTAGATTTTTCACTTTAAAAGAGAGAACCCTATTGGAAGGTCATCTGTGGTGATCAGCGGTGACACTCTGAAAACCTCGTAAACTAAATAGGCAATGGGCCGTACCTCCAAACTGTGTCCAGCATTTTATTACCAAAGATAGGTCTGAATTTTTGTACCATTCCAGAGATATGATTATAGGGTACAACATTTGTCACAAGCATAACTGTTACAGTAATAATTATAATTTTAAGTATCTGATTATGAAAATGTGTGAAGGAGAATGTGACTATAGCATGATTAGGAATACCATTCATATAATGGGTTTGTTCATGGCATGGTGGAAAGTGCTTGGTTTCTGATACAGATGACCTGGGTTCAAATCCATATAAAGACACTTCTTTTTTCTTTTATATTTGGTGGGGCTCAAAGGTCAGCAGAGGTCACATTGTCAAAACATTGTAAAATGATATATTCAAGAAAGATAAATGTGAGGTATAACCTCAGTGCAACAAAGCATCCCCATGTGGCAAGGAACCACTAAGCCTTTGGGCTTTCTGGTTAATTCATGTAAGGCTTCTTTAAGACCAGCTTCATAGTATTGCTTGAATGTAGAAAGTGGTTTCTGTTTATCTTGAAATTTATTTGAGAAGAAGAAAAGGAGCTAATCTTGGATTGACATGCATCATTCTGTGGCTAAACTCGCATTCAAGCATGTGATTTCCCAATGGATTGAAAATTTCCCAGTGGCTTGATGCATCTGCTTTTAGTAAGATTTATTTACCTAGTGCATCTAAGTAGCAATCCTTGCAGCAGCAAGACACAAGTTACAAAAACTATTAAGACATTGTTGACATTGAAATATATATTTAGATCTTTAAGGGAGGAGGGATATGTGAGAGGTGTGTAAAGATACCTTTTTCCCTTTGTCTGCCTGAACTGGTTTGCCTGTCTGTGAGTGACATTTTTCAGGAGGGAAGGGAAGCATTTGTCACTTAGATCTACATTTGCTGCCTTTAGCTTCATGCTCAGTTTCTACATATTTTGCACCCTACAAAGATAGATTTTGGAACTTTTACTTATTTACTATCAGCTGGGAAGTGATGGTTGGCTTGGGGATGTTTCTTACCAATATAGTGCACCTTTGTTGATGGTTAAAGGATCATATAGAGCTCCCAACCCTCCCGCTTTGGGTGGAAAATTTCCGAAAATCCTCCCTTGGTCCCGCCTTTCCGCTGTGTCCTATTATTCTCCTGCCTTGAGGAAAATGTTGGCTGATGTACACCACCTTCCATGAGTGGTAGTCAAAAAGCCATTACAAAGGCATCTTTAATGTGCAAGTTATGCAGCATGACTTTTATAAAGTTTTGGGGCCCCTAGAGCCTGCTGTATTTCATTTCCAGTGTACATTGTGCTAACAGTGTTTCCCATTCATTCATCACAGACAAATGGGTCTTCTGAAGCTTGTAAAACACTGAGAAGTCTGGAACTTCTGGGCACTCTGCCCACTGGACTGGGGTGTTCCCCTGGACCCCACCAGGGGTCATATGGCAAGCCCCTGGACCCCACCCATTAAGGGCTTTGGGCTTTGTGCTTGCTGTGCACTTCATGCGCATTTCCACTTATCATATCCTTATATCCCTATTTTGAATTCAGAAATGTTGGGAGCTCTGATCATATGGATCAAAGAGGAGAGTATAGTGTTTCAAAAAGTGCAAAGAACATAACAAAGTTTGGATTTGGTCATTTCATGCTAATCCATCAAAAAGGATGAGAGTAAGATTGTTGGGATTTAAGGTACATTAAGGGATGGTTTATACTTCTACATTTTCACCTACTATAAAAACCTTAGGTAGTCATCCATTGTTCATCCAGGCCAGTCATGGACATAGCTCAGAGTTGAACAGTGTTCAGCTTTCATACCTTCATGACATTATACTAAAGTATGATTTGGCCTTTATAGTATGGTGGGAAGTGTAAAAAACCTTTTTGAATCTAAAATGTAGATTCTTAATCAGTAGTAGACCTTCTCTTCAGCACAAAGATGCACCTTTGTTGTATAAAAAAGTTAAATCTGGTTGAATTCTTCCTTACAGCCCTAGATTTGAAGACACCCCCAGGATCTGTGTATGAAGGAGACCCAAAGGGAGCCAAAGCACATGCCACTGTTACTATTGATGATGAAGACTTTGCAGATGTCGCATCAGGATCTAAGAACGCCCAGGCGGTAAGTGTGACCTTTGACCTATCTGTCTCTTCTGCCGGTACTTTGGTAACTATCATACACATGTCAAACATTGTTTACAGAAAGGGAAAGTCTAAAATTTTGTGGATCTCTTTGAAAGTGAAAGTAAGATTAGTAGACAATGTTGAGGAAAAGTTAACCTGTATTGGCATCTCATTTTGTGAATCAATGTCCCATCAGTTTCAATGCAAAAGGGCAGAAGGAATATTTGCATCACTGAATGTAATACACAGTAGCAGAGATTTGTGTGAAATGGGGAGGATAAATCGCTCTGAAGAAAAAAATTTACTGTGTAAAAATGTGAAGGTCATTGTGGGTGCATCTGTGAAAAGTGGGGGTATCTTCCCTCATCCCCCAGTATCTCAAACTGTGGCAACATGAAGCTATCAGGCCTTCATGCATGTCAGCCAGCACCATCTACAGTAAGTATGCAGAACAACCTTCAAAGAGTTACCTTAGCTTTGTTGTTCTACAGGGCACCCTCACTCTGCCCTGAACGTCTTTCACTTTCTCTGCTATTTATAGATTACTTCAAAGAAAACATCTTTTAATAGTTATGTTGCACATTCTGTTCTCCATTTAGTGTTGTGTACGAAAACACAATTTAACTTTCATGAGTAATGAGTTGCAGACACATGAGCTAGTGCTTGCTTGTACATAAGTTCAGTGAGTTTCGTAAGTTCCTTATCTATTTCAAAACATGCTCATTTGAGTTAGGGTTTGGTAACCAACTTTGTCAATATGTACTTTTGATTTACCCCGTGATGAGTTGTATCTAAGATTTCTTACCAGGAAATTCGTATGGATTGTTTGCAGTGTTTTGATGCTAAAAGTTTCTCCATTAAGCAAGAACATTGAAGTATGCAAAATTGTAATCTCTGTTATTCTTTTTTTTTTGCTTTTGTGGCGGAAAATGAATCAAACCTTTTTTGTGTGATTTGAGAAAATATTTATTCATGTAGAAAAAGTGTTGCCAGGTAACCACAAGCATGGACTAAACATTTATAACGTGAGCCATTTAGCAAGTCTTGGGAATTGATGTAGGTTGTGGTTGGTTTAAGTCAACAACTGTGTTTTGCCTGTCATCCCATGCAAATAAGACTGTTAATAAATAGTTGTATGGGAAAAATGTTTTATGATAATGAATTTCTCATTGGTTCATCTCAGATTGATATTATTTTAAATGGTTTCTTGGATGATAGCAAGGTGGTTTAAGTTTACTTCCTTTAACACTGGCTTATTTCAGCTTTTCGGATTTTTTAGTGTAAGTTAAGGTTGTACGGCACCAGGAAATTTCGGTACCGGTACTGTCAGTTACACACAAGTGGTATTTTAAGCAGTGCCAGCTCTCAGGTGTTGATTTGGCACAGGGGACATATTATGCTGTGAACTTCAAACATGACTTTATAAAATTGCTGCATACAAGCAGGGCAAATTTATATGCAGGTTCCCAGGAAGATGCAATGCAGAACCCTCAGCAAATAACTATCAAAACAGAATGATCTCGTAGAATGTGTGAGGTTTGTGTATCCTGCCATTGAAAGATATGCTGTTTGACCTGTGTAGGCTACTCCTGCTTTGTGTACTATCATACTGTCATGATAAGTTTTGTGTCAGTCACATGAAAACATGCAATGTTTTGCAGGTTTATAATGGAAAGGGAGGTTTATTTCAGTGTGCTTGCTGGAATGTATGTGTGAAATATATAGCACTCTTAATACAAAGCAGCTACAGTATGTTATTGAAATGCATGGCAAGATCATATATGGCTTGAGTCTTTACATTTGAACAGAAACTTCTTTCAAACCAGGTCACTGTCATGACATTTTAAGTGTTTGATTCCATTTTAATCTCACATGTTACATCCATCAATAGGTTCCTCTATGCCTCTAACTCTGTTTAATTACATTTTTGCTGGTACATTCTATCATTCAAATTTTTACAAATGGATCGTTTGATCCAAGAGAGAGTAGAATTCAGTCATGTATTCCCATAACCTATTTGTATTACTGCAGACTGCTACCTACCATCAACTTGCTCTCATTGCGTGCAGGCTTCCTTCCTGTATACTTCATGGTTTGAGTGAGTTAGGTCACAGTGTCTTTGCCAAGAACACAGTGACATTATTAGTGAGCTTACATAACTCCTGCAAACCAGACTTGAGGTGTGAGTATAATTTTATGAGTACAAATGCAAGTGTGATGTCTCTGATTGTGAGTATATATACCAGACGTAGTGTGAGTATAATGTCATGAGTATGAATTCAAGTGTGATGTCTCTGATTGTGAGTATATATACCAGACGTAGTGTGAGTATAATGTCATGAGTATGGGTACAAGTGTAATGTCTCTGATTGTGAGTACTTGCAGTGTGAGTACAATTTCATGAGTATGAACTCAAGTGTAATGTCTTTGATTGTGAGTACATACACCAGACTTATAGCATAAGTACAACATCATGAGTACAAGTGTAATATCTGTGATTGTGAGTACTTACAGTACTGGCAGTGTGAGTATAATGTTATGAGTATGGACATATACAATTGTTATGCTTCTAATTGTGAGTACATGTAGTATCCAGACTTGTAGATTGAGTACAGTGTCATGAGTATGAGCACAAGTGTAATGTCTTTGACTGTGAGTACATGTATCATACTTGTGAGTACAATGTCATGAGTGCTAGAACAATTTTTAATATCAATTATTGTGAGAACATTTAGTACTTGGGGTGTGAGAATAATGTCATGAGTATGAATACAAGTGTACTGTCTCAGATTGTGAGTACATGCACCAGACTTACAGCATGAGTACAGCACCATGACTATGACTACATGTAAAGTGAGTTTGGTGGTGACTGCAAGTACGAGTACAAATCCTTCCATGAGTATAAAATTTTGGATTGGCATCAATGGCTACACTGTCAAAATCATGAGGGTGAGTACATATCCATTCTCACAAATAAAAGTACAGGCAAGCTTGCCAGAATGTGAGTATGAGTACATACTCACTATAAATCAGCTGTGAACAGACATGAAAAAAGTCTTTCCTTGATTTCCTCTGTTTCTGCATCAACAGCTCTTCCAGTCAGGCAAACTAAAGGCATCTGGCAACATCATGTTACTCATGAAAATGGGATCACTGATGCAGACTCCTTCAAAGATGTAAGCAGACCAGCAAGCCACAATCAAGATGGAGGGTGGAGGGTGGGAATATCAGAAGCAGAGGTGATTTTATAGAAGGACTGAAGGGTCCAGAAATGGTTTAAACTTAATTGGAGTACTATAGGTTGATAGCACAAAGTTAAATCTGATATTACAACGAGGAGTTTAAAATTAGAGAGCTGGATGTGAGTGAGTTTTAATGGATGAAAGAAAACCAGGAAAATATTGATTTTGGTGGAAAGTAATGATTGGTTGGTTGGATGTTAATAATTGATACATTATCATTACATGCAGAATGTGACATCACGATCCTCCGTTAGGAAGATGGATCAATTTCAACTCGAAATAAAAACTGTGCTTAAGATATATATCAGATATTTTTCACAACTTTATGACGGGTAAAAACTTCTGAAGGTGTGATGCAATCATTCTGTTGTGAGTGATACCTTCTTTTTTACACAAGACCAAATTTGAATCATGGTGACATTTATAATCATCATTTTCACAGATGTATCAGTTGTATTCCTATTTTAAATCATATATATAAAAAATTATGCTTCCCCTTTATTTTCCTTTCTGTGTTTGCCATCTTTGAAGGATAAGAAGTATTCAGCTTTAACAGATATTCCTTGTCTTTAGTTTTCAAAATTAATGAATTAAATAGCTAGTTATCTTGATATGAAGAGCTTAAAGGGCATAAGCAATCACACCCAAATTTAGTTTTAAACATATTAGCTAAATTTCACAAATATCCTGTTATTTCCCTTCAAGTATAATGTTATGATACTTCAAAACATAAGTATTCAAAGTAAACCAAGGTTAGGTGTTAGATGTGAGATGAGGTTTTACGGCTCAGTTACTAACCAGTTGGTTTAAGTCGGGCCAGCCACAGCCTCTTTTCCAGTTGTGGCTCACTGGATTTCCCTACTCCAAGGAGTTTTTCTGGGTGCATTTCGCACTTCAGTGAGAAAAGTATTGTTAGATGATTCTCAAGAGCCATTCCTGAATAGGATACCCGGGTACACTAATCCAAATTGGGGTGACTGCATTTTGCCTTTAAATATGGTTTTCCAGCTTTTCCAACGTTGACATACTGTTAGGTCATATCTTGCCTTTCACTAATTTCCCCTCTCAGCACTGCTTGTTATGTTTAATTCAAATTTATGCAAATCTTAATCATGCCAACCAAGCTGGTATCAAAACAATGTAAGGTCAAAAAATATGTTCAAGTGATTTTTGAGGGTATTCTTTGAAATTACACCAAATTGCCCTTTGGGTGATATGAGCACCACTGGTGCTCTAGTTCACTAATAGTGAACTATAAAATACGCATTATGTTCTTGAAAATTGTTACATTATGATAAAAGGTTGAAAATTATGTAAATGTTTTTGTCCTCAATGGATGTCCTATGAAATGTCAATTTGTACCTGACTGCAAGAAAATAAATTTATGGATAATGCTTAATAAAGTTGACATGACTGAAAAATGATAATGACATTGTATGTTTGTGTACATACTGTTTGCGTTAAGCCTGCATAGTTGGTCCATATGGTATCCACCGATCCGTGAGTTAGAGCTAGATGAGGTTTTACAGCTCAGTCTGTAACCAATTGGCCAAGGCCTTTTTCCAGTTGTGGCTCACTGGCTTGTTTCCCCTACTCCATTGCATATGCTGAGCACCAAGCACAATGGCAGTAGGTTCCATTTTTAAAGTCTTCGGTATGACCCAGCCAGGAGTCAAACCCCAGACCTTCTGACTGCAAGTTGGATGCTGTGACCACTTGACCATGCAGTCAGTGAGATCCTCTACAATTGCTTACTGAAGCCAGTGTTAGCAAAACTAATTTCTGCTCTACAGGGTACTATGAATTATGACTAAGTTGATCATGAAACCTGTTATTTTGTCATCATTTCACTCATTGCTATTTTGTTCTTATACATTCTTCAAAGTAGGAATGGGAGGGAGGATAGGGGCTGGGGGAAGAGGGGGAGGGCAGGGGAAGCTTTCATCTCACTTTGTTTAACATTTCATAACATGATTCCAATTTCTCCTTGACAAGGTGTAACTTCTCTTAGTGAAAGTGTAATCTGAAAGACAGCAGGCTTTCACAAACTTGCCAGTAAAAAGAGGGAAAGAGAGGGAAGAGAACATTAAACTTTAACAGACATAACAAGTGCTAGAACCCAATTTAAAATTTCCTTCAAATGCAGTACAAAATCTTTCAAAGAAAAACAATTTAACATAACAAGGTTAGAAGAGTTCCACAATTTTCATATTTGGTTGCATTCCCAACTTAACTGAGTATTTTTTGTGATATTGTGACTAACCTTGAGCACAGTTCTATTTAGATGCTGGTTCTTTATGGTTCGTTTGGCACATTTCTTCTTCGATAGCAAAGTCATAAAATTAATTTACACCCCTCCCTTCCTTCCTTTATTCTGGTGTAACAATACCCTTCTGAAAGCTTAGCTGGGCTTGGAATGTGACAATATTTGAACAACCCTCTTGGGGAAGCAACAACAATTCCACAAATTGTATGCAAGGTATGTTTTCATGGTTCATGTATGGTATACTTTCATTTGAATGCAGAGTGTTACTTCATGCACCTACTTAATTGTAAAGGCTCAAGTATGAATGCTAAAGTTAATTAAATATTTGTATTCAATTGTATGCATAGTGCATTGACCCTTTTGAAATCATTCCTATAGTACAGTATGACTTGACCAACCTATAAGTGCAGAAACAATGAAGTTATCAACCACGGACTGTTCCATTTCTCAAAGAAAGGGAGGGGCATTGTTGATGTGATTCTTCTTGTGTTTTGTTTACAATTTTAATTTGTTTATATTGAAAACATAGTAAATCAACATGAGTGTCTCCAGTTTTAAAGTTTATATTATTCTTTATGACAAAAATTAGTTTGAATAAAAATAAACCTACATCCTCCTTTAAGGTTGATCTATGTCTGGCTAAGGATAGTGAACTGCTTGTCTGACTCTTCAGTATGTTAATGACTACACCAGATGTGTCCTGACAGCAGGAATCCATGCATCCAAGACATTAATATTGATTTAGCAGACATAAGTTCTATTTGACCCAGTCTGAATAAGTGGAGCAAATTTTATGTTGTTTGAAATGTTGCTTTGCCAGAAGTACATGACCTGCTCTTAACTTCTGGATCTTGGCTACTGTGTGAAAGAAAAGTACACAGGTGTTTTTGAAGGGTTCATTCTCCCTGTGAAATAAGTCAATAACGCCAGTTCTTGTGAAGATACTGTAAGAGTAGGCTTACATAACTGCTTGGCACAGAGCTGCGGCCGTAAACCAGCACTGCAGGGGGACATGTGACATAAAAAAATAATTATGCTGTGCTATATGAGTGGGGGAGTTTGTTCACAAATATCTTCCCTAGTAAGAGTCTGAAACTTATTACTGGTATGTCGTGCTGGTGACTGAGTTGCCATATGGACAGCTTTCACGTTTCCAGAATGTTATTATAGTGAAGTGTTTGTGTGGGCTTCTCACATAAAGATGTCGGTTTAACTTCAAAGGTACATTACTTTGTTTGGCATTCATAAAATTTTCCATATATATATTATCTATCCCTCTGCCCAGTCTTTCCAACAAATATATCAGATGATGTCCGCTACTGAAGGTTTCCAACAAGTCACGTTGTGAACAACTTTCATCCAGGTCTGAAATGACCGTGAGGATGTAAAGACTGAGAAATTTATCTCAGATATTTAACTGATGAGTTGTAATGTAGCAACGTATAAAACGAATGGCAATAAAAGATGGGAGTAGGTCTTTAATATTACAGTCATCCTAGAAGTAATATACATGAGTTTACCTTAAGTAACAATCTTTGATTCAAAAACTTAATGAAGACAAGTTGACTCCATTCGTGTTAGGCTCCGCGAACTGTGCAAATTGCAAGAAGCAGTGGTATGTCCATGTAAGGAAGTTATATAAACCTTCAGCTCACTGTTAAAAGATCTAAGCTCAAATCAAGTTTTGATATGTTAGAGGGTACTTATGCTAAGCATTGTGGTGAAATTTGCATTGAAATCCGATGTGTGGTTGTCAAGATATTAGCATTTAAAGTTGTCACATTATCAACACAAAGTGAACTTGAAGCAAGCACATATGACGTCATATTCTCACATTAATGAGTACTCTTCTGTTTTTCTTTGAACTTAACTAATTTCTCCTCCATAATCCCATGTTATTGGAACGTGAATGCCTGAGAGACATGGGAGTTTTACAAACTATGGGGAGCTCCTATCGCTATTAACTTGAAGGTCAACATGACAGACTAAAAAAAACAAAGAAAACAAAGCATTTCTCATCAATGTGAGGAAGTGATATAACTCCTGCTTGCCTCAAGCACACTTTAAGTCACAAATATAGTAACTTCATTTCCTGATATCTCGAGTACTACATGTCCGATTTGAATGGAAGTTTCACCAAATTACTTAGATTTAGTTCCTCTTTCACGTGTGAAAATTAATATTTTGCTTCAACCCTTCCTTAAAAAAGAAAAAGAAACCTGTAAGATGACCAAATTAAAGGTGTGTTGATTTCTTGGAACTAATACAGACCTTCCTCTTTTACTTCACTTTGTGAAGAGACTCTTTGTTGAATAAGAACGAAAATCTCTTTCAGTGACTGTATTCAAGTTGGCTGACAATAAAAGTCAAGAAATGGTTATGGGGATCAGGAAAAGCCAATTTATCGGGCAGATATGGCGACAATCGGGCAGTTTTCCTTGGTAAGGCAAAGTTTTTCCTGGGCAAAAACGGTTCAGCACCTCTAGAAAAACCACGGGACCCACCCCTAAATTTTGTGCCTCTCAATGCACGTCAATGTATAGTTTATGCATCTTAAAGGGGAAATGCAGTCCTCCCAATTTGAATTAGTGTACCCCGGCATCATAATTCAGGAATGGCTCCTATCAATCATGTGACAACATTTTGTTACATATTTCTTAAATTCATGCAGGATAACTCCTTGGTTTACCTTCTGAATATTCAATGTTTTTGTATAGAAACAAGAAAGATACTTGAGCAAAGTAAGAGGAGTATCTGTAAGAGTATGCAGATTAAACTTGAGGCGACTGCTGTCTCCCTTTAAGGAAGATACATGATCATACCCTTTAAAGGATTTAACCTTTTGATAGGTCAGATACTAAGTTCATTGGTATCATGTTACCTTGCGTTCTTTCGAAAGACCCTAGATAGCGACTAAACCGGACATAGGCCCACAGATAAGCTATTCCATTTGGCTTTATTGCTTTCTGAGAAATAATTCAAATTATGTAACTTTATAAAGGGTCATTTGCCAGTTAAATAAGCGGTTGTATTCTGATACCGTCAACTATTACAGACTATGTAATTTAACCCCCTGTCAATTCATTGAAAAAGTTGACATACATCCGTGTTGTAAACGTCAGAGCAGAGAGTTGCTATTTGACCAAATCGCAACTCCCCGGTCAGAGCAGGGAGTTGCAAATAGCAACTTCCTGGTCAGAGGGTGGTTTGCTTTGCTGTTCGATTTCTTTGGACTTTTCATCTCATTTGTGGCTCTTTTTTACCTATACTTAGCAGGCTGTACGGTATGTGCCTTGGTCAGTCATATCCCTTATTGTGAAGCCTCACGGGGGACGGGGGGGGGGGGCTGAGCAAACAGAGTCCGCTCCACGATCTAGTCCCTTCCTGTCTATTAAAATAAGTGGGAAGTAATTATGTTATACCTGATAGAAAAAAAAAAGAAAAACATTTCAAACCTCGTGTTGTCCTGCCTTAGAATATTAAGACAGATTTCCCCATGTGAAATCATAGTTATAACGCAGATTATAATTAGAAATTGTAACAGTTCAATGCATGTTTTCAAGTAAAAAAGTTTGCTGCAAACTGTCGATCATTTCACTTTCTCTATACATTTCCGTCCGGACATTTTTATGGATGAGTGTACAAGTACAATATTAAATAATGTAAGTTAGAGCAGGGAGTTGCTATATGACAAATAGCAACTCCCTGATTAGAGATAGTTGCTGCATACTTTACATGTCCTGTAGAGTTATGCAGTGAGAACTTAAAGGCTCTCTAATCTCATCCAGACAGTGGCAATTCTCCGCTACTTTAGCCCCTCCTCCAATTTGAACAAAACCACCTGTTCAGATAGAGCCACAGAAGCCTGCATTGAGTTAAAATTTTGTTCGAGGCAATTGTCAAACGGGGGAGGGGGGTGTTATTGGTCATTAAGAGAAAAGATGATATACAGTACAGTAGATGCGGACATTCAAAATACAGTGAAGCTTGTAAAATAATAGAGGACTTCACGAAATGCTCACAATAGCCTTTCCAACCACCTGTGTGGCGCGCAGGGTGAGATAAATCTGGACCTCTTTGTTTACTCGCAAAGGATTGTTTCTAAATTAGGTCGAAGTTGCCAAGTAAAGAGGGCTTAAAAAATCAAGGAGGAAATAAGCCATATTCCTTGAATAGGGACAAGTCATATTCCTTGACTAGAGATATCAGCTTTTTCAAGACCGTTTTTAAGAGCCGTAGATTCACAACAGGCAGCATGTGATCAATTATTTTAGGATTGTCCGGTCCATAATGTTACTCTTATATACCGTGGTGTTTTGATTTTCTAAGGTAACACAGTCTCATTACTCAGTATCCACTATCCTGGTTTCATCGGTTGCAAACTATATCGGGAATTTAGCCGGGTAAGTTTTAACGACACAGATACTGGACCAATACGATGCCGATATTGGCCGATACACAGATACCAGAGACTGACAATTGGGTCGGGCTAACACCGATTGATATGCAATATGGCTCAGATTCCAGGCAGGGGCGGATGTTTTCCTTCCAACAATACCACGGTGTCGCCTCTAGAGGATGCTCGTGTCTTAATTCATGTCTTAATTTCGTCGATTTGTTTCCCCCAAACGTTTGTTTGTTTGTGAAGCATTGTATGCCAACCTATCCCCCAATTACTCGTGTGTGTATTTGTGCATATATATATATATATATATATATATATTATATATATATATATATATATATATATATATATATATATATATATATATAGTATATATATATATATATATATATATTATATATATACCCGAAATATATATACTAATATATATATATATATATATATATATATATATATTATATATATATATATATAATAGATAGAGATATAATATACATTATATATTTATAGAAACGTGTTAGTTACTACGCAAAGAGTATTTAGTTTATTGAATTACAAACGTTTCGGTTTAAACCCGAAACGTCTTTTTTCATTCTTGCCTTGTGTTCAAAAAGGCTATGCCAGAACTTGGGTTGAATTTCTTTCATGAACAATCAGTTACTAACTTTTCGACCCTATATATATATATATATATATATATATAATATATATATATATAATATATCAGATATATATATATATATATATTAGTATATATTAATGTTTAACGGCAACAAAGTACTTTCAAACTTCCACATCATGCTACAAATTAGACTGAATGCAGTGGCGTACCCAGGATTTGTCTCAGGGGGGCGGACATGCAGTATGTTGTGTGACCGCCGGCCTGGGGGAGGGGTGTCCCCCTCCCCCTTGAAAATTTTTGAAAAATAAGGTGTCCTTACATGCAATCTGGTGCCAGATATGCTACCTTTGAAGTAAAATTTGTGTTAAAAAATTTACATATTTTTAGGAACTTACAAAAAAATCGGAATAAGTGAGGGGGCATGGCCGAATGGCCCTCCCCTCTGCGTACGCCACTGATGGAATGATCCCATATTGATGAGAGACCCCTTCAGATGTTTTGAGATGTATGTCTGTTTTCGGAGAGTGTTGTGATCAGAATAGTTCCATGTATAATTACCTTTTTAATGGTCATGAGAAGGAGTGCAAACCGTGACGCATGCGCGCGAAGCGCGCCGAAATTTTGTCATTATATAAGATTTCCCTGACGAAATCTGCATTCAGAATCTGCATCGAGACACTTAACAATTGCCCAACAAACCTACATACCACTCTAAAAGCCAGTCAAATAGAGCCACGGCACTACTCTTTTACGCAAATGTGGGGGGGGGACATTTGATATTGTGTCCCCCACCCATCGAAATGTGGGGGGGACATGTCCCCCCGTCCCCCCCAGGATTGACGCCCATGCATAGTCAGTAGGTATGGGATTCCTCTCAGTGAGTATGCATCTTTAAAGTATACCAGGCCCGTAGCCAGTCAAGGCACTGAAGCGGATGAGATATCTTTCAGGGGGGATATTTTTCAAGAAAGGGGTAAGATGTTAAGACTTATTAAAGCAGTTTAAAGTAAAATTTTGGATGTGGAGAAATTTTTTTACAGAAAGGGCGCCTCCTCACCCCTCCACCACGAGTATGAAGCTTACAAAAAATCGCTATGACAAGAGTAAAAGAGTGTCTGTATTTAGATGCAAACAAGCAAATCACCGAGCTGTTTACATGCGTGTATTTTAAAGGAGCAGTTGAGCTGGAAAGTGTTTGATTTTTTTCAGAAAAGTCATTCAAAACTCTGCAAACCAGGAAATGCCCCCTTTTAGCTACCTTTGCCACTGATAAGGCTTAAAAGTTTCAAGAGGCGGAGAAGGTTTGTGTAGCCAAAACTTGATTACGCAAAAAAAACTTTCCGGAACACTGTGGTGGCTAGCTGAACCTCGTTTGTGCGCCTCTGCCTTTGTCAAAACCAGAGTTGTTGACTCGAGTCGCTGACTTGGACTCGAGTCCGACTCGAGTCGTACATTTTCTTGACTTGCGACTTGACTTGACTTTAAGAAAAATGACTTGCGACTTGACACGACTTGAAGAAATATGACTGGCTTGCGACTTGAATTGAACATATTTGACTTGGCGACATTGAATGAAAATGTTTGTCGCTGAGTGTCCCATGCTTTTTTTGCCATAAAATTATGTAAGAACAGAACGCAAGTTTTTCTTTCATGCTTTCAAGATTGCATTGTGCCGCGAGGAGAAGGCTATGATACACTCATACAGGGGTCGAGAAAAAATATAGCTGTAGTACAGCATAGGTTATAAAAGCAACCATTCCAACGCATACTTGGGGCAAGGCTCACCCCTAATTACAAGCACACGTCACATTTCGCAATAGTGAAGATCAGGCCTTTCCAACCTTTTTATCAATCAAGGCCCCTTCCACAGAATGGTGTTGAGCAAACACCATGACTACAAAATATTACTGACCATAAAAGAACGCCCTATGTCTATAAAATATGAGTGACAACAACTGAAACCACATGTTAACATAAATGGTGTTTAATATAGTCTTTGTATGTGTGGATCCAGGTAATTGCAAACCCATGGGGGTTTACTAAGTGATGGCGAAGCCCAAACTTGCGATCGTCGAAGGAGTGAAGACTTGATGGTGTGGGAGGGTTTTCAAGAAATTTGTAATATGATGCACTGCGACCTTCTGCAATTCCGAAATAGGATAACCAATACTGATTGTTAATGAGTCAAATGGCCATGAACACGGGGTCTGGTCACTTTCCAAGATGCAGTTTGCTGGTATTTGGAAATCAAAATAATTTAACTTTGTAGTATGCTTGTTGGCCTCATTTTATCTCCATTTTATAAAACACTAAGTTTTGAACTCAATGGAACATGTGTACTATCTTTTTAAGCTCCAGCTTTTTATTAAGAACTTTATTTTTTCAATTCCCCCTGCTGCCCTTAGCACTTCCCCTTCCCCCTGAAGAGCAAAATCGCTCCTTCATCAAGGAATTTCCATATCTGTGTGCTTGCGCAGGGTTGCAGCCTAGGCCAAAGCTCGGGGGGGGGGGGGGGGTCAGTTCATGATACTCTCTAAGTGTAGCACCAAGTGGGTTGCCTACAGATAGCTGACATCAGGACCCAGCCTTTTTACCTGTGCATGATTTCTGTGACATGGCACCTCTACAAGACTGGTACCCAGCGCGGGATTCTACCTAACGCTCTTAATACGACATGGGGGAGCCACCATCGTAAAGTAGGCCTTGCAAGAAAATGTTCGATGAAATGTATCCCAGGTGGGGGTGAGGGGGGGATGACAGCTTTTAGACCTTAAAGTTGGATGTAAACATTCTTTTCTTTAAGATTTCATGCTTTAGAGTCAAATCCAGATTTCAAGAAGAAAAATTAGATTTGATTTAAAGGGAAAATGCATTCACCCCAATTTAAGTAGTGTACCCGGGTGTCCTTTTCATGAATGGCTTTCAGAATCATGTTACAATATAGTTATCATTGAGTTGTGAAGTTCACACATAGAGTAACTCCTTGGTTTATCTTGAATATGCAATATTTACGTTCTTACATATCATGAATAATACTTGCAGTGAAATTAATCAAAAGTTTGTTTACGAGCTCATTGAGATAAGCGCTAATATAATTAAAAGTAATCATAGTCTATTTTATCTTTAGTCAGCGTATGTGCTCGGCTGGCGTATTCCAGTGGTGTATCTTGTGGGAGGAAAATGGGTAATTCGTTTGGAAGAGAAACCCGCATAAGATCGCGTCCACGGCGGGGGTCCTGGGACCTCCAGGAAAAATTTGGGGAGGAACGGAACTCTTAGATGTGATTTCGTGGTTTGAAATCATAATTTGGACAGTAAAATTGTCAGAATTTTATTATTTTTTCTCAAGTAGGCCAACTTTCATTTACGATTTTGAAATCTCGGAGGGCAGTTTCCCCCTGCCCCTCCCCCCGCAGGCTACGGCCATGCGTAAGCTCTATCATAAACGTATATTCACACGGACGCTTTTTCTGAAATCTTTTCCATAATGTAATTCAAGAAAATAGTTTTACTCCTCATGAATATTTTCGGGAAAATAGCAGACATGGTGTTACTTTTTTCTCCTGTACCAGTTTAAGCATACATTCATTTGTTGGGTGACTTTGTACCCAGGTTAAGAGAATACTAATCATACACGAACAAAACTTTGACACATTATGTAGGGTACATCATAGAACTGTAAAATGATGAGCAGTATGACTATGTTTGGGTTTATCCTCCTTATTTCAGAACGACCCCATTTCCATAAGAAATTAACTTTTCTTACCTACGCATTGGAAGCTACTTTATTTTTGTAAGCTTTTGTGGTCCAATGATTTTCTTGAGAAGTTGTTGGTTGTATTTTCTTCAACTTGATATGGACATCATCATATACTTCGTAAATTCAAGATAAATTAAGGTCTACAGCCTGATCTCCACATTAAGAGTGTATCTGGGAACTGCAGTCTGGTTCATAGGCTTATAATATTTTATTTTGAAAATAATGACTTGTGACTTGACTTGAAGGAAAATGACTTGTGACTTGACTTGACTTGAAGGTAAATGACTTGTGACTTGACTTGACTTGAAGGTAGATGACTTGCAACTTGACTTGAGAAAAAGTGACTTGAATACAACTCTGGTCCAAACTCCAAAATATCCCTCGGAGCGGACTCTGTTTGTTTGTTTGTTTGTTTGTTTGATTGTTTGTTTGTTTGTTCAGCCCTTCCATAACTGAACAAGGAATATGACGTACAGGCTGCTACAGTTTGCTCCTTATGACAGTCTCAGTGGCGTATTTGGGATTTTTTAAATGGGGATGGGGAAGAACTGAGTGGTGCAGAGCAGTAGCGCCAAGACGTTTTTAAAACCGGGCACGCGTGCGCGGCGAACGTGAAACCCATAACAGGGTGGGGTCCAGGGGGTCCGCCGTAGGGCCCCTGGTGGGGTCCAGGGGTAAAGCCCTCGTAAGCTAATGCGTTTAAGTGTTTTAGATGCTCCTTGAAGATTGTTTTATTTAACGATGGGATTCTCTTATCCGTTTGGTGTATTTGACAATTTGTTCTTGATAGAGCTATACTATATACACACATATATGTAGCCATCACCAAATGACCTCAAGAAGCGCACATGCGCCGCAGGTGTGCAAAAGTTATCCCATCTCTCTTGCCCTAGTGGAAATTTCCCTCTCTTGCTATACAGGGGAGTAGCGAGTCTTCCACAAGTGAGCGGAAGAATTCTCTCAGCTCCGTAAGCTCAAGTGAACAGCAAGCAGTCTTTGGCTCGCCGTAAGACCATGACGTGGTCAATCAAGGAGTAGGCTAACATTATGGTGGGAACCAGGAAGAAAATCCCTCGGTGCCTGGAGTATTTTAACAAAATGGGGATAATTGCCGAATTTGCCGTTGTAAAAAGTGATACTGTCCTGCTACCCGGGAGTGATATCCCTGAGGAAAAAGTGTCCGAAGGAGGATATCCCGGGATAAAATTCCCAGTCCCGGGCAGTTGTACCCGAAGAATTCTCAGGACCAATTGTCCCGGACAGTGTGGACACTATCTCATTTTACACTGACATACCACCTCACCTCCGTGACGCTGACATTAGAGACTTCACATTGATCGTATCTTTACTAACTTTGAACGAAAATCTGCTCGAACAGATTGCATAGGAATGAGAGAGAGAAGGGAGTACTTAATTGTGACCAAAGGGGATATGACTAATAAGTACTGATTTGAAATGTTTATTCTTTGTAAATACGTTAAATAAATCTTCAACACTATGGACCGAATGAATATAAGTTTGTAGCACAAGAAAAACTTCAAATCGTATAGCCATCACCCTGCGATTGTTACTCAAAGTATTAAACTTCGACATGAAAACCCCATGATGCCCTGAATTGTGTGAAGTTTTGGGTAGTTCATGTGTGTTATTGTGTTAGTAATTTTGTGTGCTAAGTGCATGCAGGCTCAGTACATACCGGTAGCTTTCATTGTTTCTTACAAAATATGTCTGCTATAATATACCGTAGCGATAGTGAATTGAGAATATACCGTAGCGACAATGAATTGAGAAAACCAAAGAAATCTCCTTTTCATATATATTCTGTACATGCCGTCTGGCCTGCACGCTGAATGTAAATCAAGAAGTTTTTTCTATCTGAATCAAACAATTTTGTTACAAAGATATAGTCACATGATTAAAAAGAGACGCTCATGAACTAGGATACCGAGGTATACTAATTCAAACCGGGGTGACTACATTTTCCGTAAGTACGATTAATATATAGAAGTATGTTTACATCTCCACTTTTGAACTGTTTAGAAAACGTCATCAAAGTAAGTACTACAATTTAAGATAATCAGGCCCACACGAATTTAGTGTTATTTCAGACATATTTTACCGGGAGGTTAACCTTGTGACGTTTTCGTCACGTTGAAGTCTTAAATATGTTCATTAGACAAAATTTAAATACATTTCTCCGGTGAAATAGTCTGGGAAAGTATTTTGGAAGGTGACTTATATAAACACGGACGAATAAGCCTGCATTTTAACATTTAAGGCACATGTCGTGTTATTACATCTAGATGGCTTATGTCCAAATAATTAATTTTGAGTAAATGAAGCAGCAATGTTTTAGACATAATTTTTTCGGTGATGACTCCAGTTTATAAATGATAAAAACTAGTAAAATGTGTACTTTTAGCCTCTATACTGATATCATGCAAAAATTGAACATATGGTATTATCTAGCTCTCAGATGTGGGGTTTAACTTTGTTTACAAGGCTGTTCATACTTGAACTTTCAATGATCAGGTAATGTGCCTTGCTTCAACCATTTACAGAACATATCAAGAATGCATTACGTCAAAACAACGAGTGTAAGGCTGAAAATGTAAGAGGAACAAAGCATCTTTTTCAACTAGTCCTTTATTACCGTTGTCTTTCACCTATAGTGCTGTATTCATTATTCTGTTATTGGCTTTTTCTTTGTGCAGTTGTTGCTTATTCCGTCCTTATGAGTCCCAAATGGCAACCAGTTTTTCTCATGGATTTTTGGGCTATTCCCATTACTCTGTTTTGTACGTTCTTTCCTCGGTTTCATCTCCTGTATTTTTGACATGTCTTTTATCTTTTCTTCTATTTTTAATTTTCTTCAGTATTCCGACCATACGGTTCCCAAATAAATAAATCAATTCATCAATCATTACATAAAAGAACGTAAGACTTTTCGTAGTACGCTTGCCATTCAAGTGATTTGTACCGGCACAATATGCCAGCATGACTTAATGTCACAAAAATGTTAAAGTGTAGGTAAAGTATAGAATAAAAAGAATATATGTAAATCTCATTCATCCAACTCCTATGTTAATAGCTTATTTTGTCTCTGAGATATAAAATATTTAAATTTATTCACTTAATTTGAAATAGTCGATTGCGCAATAATTTGTGATGGCCCTCTTGTACAACTCATTTACCTGCTTTTGTTTCCTTTTGAAACTAAAATGTTTTTATGACCTTTGAAAATTAAATATTTTCTTGCATAGCAATATTGTGCGGCTAGAGCTTGTTTAGTCAAGTCAATCTAAAACAGTAAGACAGTAATCACATTTTGGCACAAGGTGCAGAAGCTTTCGAAAAAGCAAAGAAAAGCAAAGACGGTAAGTTAAGTACACGAGTGACATCACAAATTCTTACGCAATTTACCATTTTCAATTGAGTGGATAAGCTTCAACATTTTATATCCCAGCCCAGAAATATCCTGTCAGGATGGCAGTTGAACCATTTGGATTCATTTTCTAAGCTTTGTGACTTATAGTTTTGAAATTTTAGGTAAACTTTAGGAAGTAAACTTAAGGCGTTTTAGATCTGAAGCGACGATATGGAAGGTAAACCTTTAGAAAAAAGACTGGCTCTCCTAACAAATTTACTCAAGACTAATTTGATCACTACTTTTTACCTTTAATTTTAATAAATGCGTCTGCTAGTATTCACGTCATTTTGATTGTGCTATTTACGATTGCTGACAAAAGAAAGCGTCAAGATCAACATGGAAAATGAGTCCTAAATTTAATTGAAGGTAATCTTCTTAAGTTATGAGGTACATAATTTAAAAGATAAGATTTACAAGCAATTAGGGCTATGATGAAAAAGGTACTTACTATCTTCGAAGATCGGTTTGAGGGATAGTCTTCTCTTCAGGCAGATCGACCAATGTTGAGCAGATAAACCGTGATTAGCTTTTATTTTGTTTGAAAAAAGTAATTCTTTACCACGATTGTAAACTGATATTACCCCAAACATATCAAGTTTTTTAGAGAACTTAAAGACTTTACAAGAAATGAAAAAAACTGACCTTTTATCGAGATGTATTGTGATACGCCAATAAATATGACCTGTACAGGTTTCACTTTTTCCTTACCCTCATGTGGTATTCAAATATTCTGCTCCTTTAATTAAAACGACTGGTTTCCTTCTTGTCGTTTCCAATTGGTCACAATAGGCATTTCTCTTCTCAAAATTTTATAACATAAAATTCACCAAAATTTTTTCCTACCAAAGTGTACATTTACAGTCTAGAGATTCCCGGGGGAATTGGTGTAAAAATTATTAACTTGAAACCAAAAAATTTAATGACAATTAGGAAAAATCCGTGACTAAGCTAGGCTTACAAGCTAGGGTGATTCAGGCAGATTTCCCTAGTTAGCAGGCTGTAAAGCATATTCCTTGTTGGTTGGGGAGCCTTATAGAACGGCAGAATAAACAGAGTCCGCTCAGTGGGAAAGGTACGATTTGGAGAAAGGGGGGTCATCGAGGAAGAAATCCGTACCTACTCTCTAAATCCAAAAGAGTGAAATTAGGGACGGATCTAAAATTAAGATTGAATATTAACTCTAAAAGAGTGAGAATGACTCTTTTTGGATTGAAATCTTTTCATCCAAAGTTAGATTGGTCCCTAATTTCACTCTAAAAGAGTGACTTTTCACTTTAAAGGTGTAAGAGAGTAAAGTCACCGAAGGCGGCGCTCCACCCGGAACATTCAAAAAGCTCCGCCTGGAACATTTGAAAAAAACTAAGCCCTGTAAGTGAGCTCTCCCGGGTTAAGATCGAAGATGTTAAAGTCAATCGTAATCAAAACAGTGGAATTTTTAAGATTTTTTATCAGCGATAAATTGGCCTACTAACAGGGGTGCACCGGAACCGATCTTCGCGGGAACCGGAACTTAAAAAAGTTCCAGCCGGATAGTTCCGTTCGGAACCAGTACTTGGATATGTTCTAGTTTTGCAGTAAAAGTAATTTGGAACTGTTGAACAGATGAGGGCTGCAATACTAATACCTATACAGAATGATGCTAACTTGAAAGAGTTTGATAGGTAGTGGAGGAAATGAACCATACAGCTGGTTTAACTGTATGTGTGATTCTCTTGAAGTAAGTACAGTGTGGATTTCATTTTCTTACACTGATTGGAAATATTTTGATTGCATGTTTTTGACTTGGGGCTTGATATTAACATTTACCCGATTGCCGTGGCAATTTCTGACTCCTAACTCAAATTTTAAACAAAGAAAAAACTTATTTCTAACAGCTACAGAAGAAAAAAATTAAAACCCCACAGTTCACAAATGATGTTGGCATCGATAAACTCCCCAGTTTACAAATGATGCTGACATTGGTAAAACTCCACAGTTCACACATGATGCTGACATTAATAAAACAGTGGTGGAAAATTCATCAAACCAGTTTAATTGAAGACTTCAACACACTTGTACTTGTCAATAGAGATAAGTAAAATCTAAGACTATATAAACTCTCAATGTGTAAAAACGTTTATCTGGGTATAAGAAGGATACAACTTAATAATTGTGAAGAAGAAATTCAAGGATTTTTTAACAGAAACTGTTTAGTTTTGAACCGAATCTATTCAAATATTTGAATAGATTTCTATTCAGTGCGCATTTGCAAAGGACGTTTTTAGAGTGTAGTGTGACTGTATGGAACCACCTGAGAAAACAATTTTCAGTAAATTTTAGAGGCTACTTGCCCAACTTGGCAAGTGAGTTTGAAGAGTACGGTAACTGTACAGCCCTGTGATATTATTTTGACCCAGAATTAGGGGTGTCACTACCTAAATTTATGGTTAAGTTAATAATCCCATCAGGGGCGTAGCGAAGGTGTAATCTTTGGGGGTGTAGAGATTATGTTTTTCCGACAGATCTGGTAATACGTAGAGCGAAAACGAGTCCGAAACGCAAGTTTAGCGGGTGGGGTCCAGGGGCCCGCCTTAGGGCCCTGGTAAGGTCCAGGTTCAAAGCCTCGGTGGGGAACCAGGGGGCAAAGCCCTCGGAAGCTCTGAGGTTTTGGCATATGTCTGGGTGAAAAGTTAAGTCTCAGGATGGATATTTTTTGGTTCAAAATGCATCATCAAATGCAAATATTCTCAATAATAGGCTATTCCTCTCGTCAGGCCACTATACTTTAAAGTGGATGGGGTCCAGGGGGGAAGCCCCCTGAATCTCTGAGGATTTAGCATATCTCTTGGTAAAAAATTAAGTCTCAAGATATATTTTGGTTCATAATGCATCATCAAATGCAAGGATTCTCAATAATTTTAACGTATTAGTCTGTTCCTCTCGTCGGTTCACTATACTTTAAAGCGGTCGGGGTCCACGGGGCCATGGTAGGGGTCCGGGGGCAAAGCCCCCTTAAACTCTGAATTTTAAGCACATGTCTGGGTAAAAGTTAAGTCTCAGGATGGATATATTTTGGTTCTTAGTGCATCATCAAATGCCGGCGAAACCCCAAATTGCCTTGAGCGAACCCCCTCCCCCTTACAAAGTACCTAGCACCGAAATGTGTTAGAATTGAACTCTTCTTCGTAGGGAGGTGTATCATTTAAAAAAATGGAGCAGATGAATTGCTCATGAATAGAAGAAAAAAAAAGAAGAAAACGACTTGTATAAAAAGCCTATCGCAAATATTGGAAATGAACTGCGACACTAAGCAAAAATAAACAGAATAAACGAAAAGAGCTTAGTATCTCCCCCTTAAAGGGCATTTAAATCTTCACCAAGATAGATGTCCATCCCCTTCCCAGTCTTAAAAAGAAGCGTGATCCGGAGTTGGATCGTGGTTCAAACGAAGCGCCTCTTTCCAGCTAGCCTCTGTGTCACATGAGGGACCCGCCGGTCTCCCAACCTTATTACCCATCCTTTCTGGGAAATATAGATTATCCTTGGGACAAAGTCGGATATAGAAGTGCTCTCTAGATGCACAGAGAGTAACAAATATGAACAAATTACTGCCCGAACTTTTCTCCAAACCCCATCTGTTTAAAAATTACGATGTAAAAACCAGATGTAAATTTGTCCTCTTCCTTGCAAAATGTCCATTGGTAAAGATCCCTTAAGAGGCCCACCGTTGGGAGTCGGGACATGGCTTCCCCATCTGGTACGGTAACATTCACTTTGCATAGCCACCTGGATAGGATAGGTTACCAATGTTTCTTTCCTAGGAGGTCATCTTTTTCAGTGCTATTCAAAATTTTAGATGGTCAGAGTCGCCTTATTTTTCATGGTTTGGTTTTTTACAGCTAAATAATACGTTTTCTATCATCAGGGCAGCCGACAGGGCAGAAAGGCTCTACAAATAACCTAAACCCGCGGTAATTTCTGGTCCTGAAAGTCACTTCAAGTGGAAATGTACATAATTGCTTTAATAGATTGGAAAATATGGGGAAATTTGATTGTCATGAGAACTAAAAATTTGTATTACTTCACATATTTGTGATTTGGCTTATTTCACATTTTAAAGGTATTCATCGTTTAATCGGCAACTTTGTTAATGGTATTTCTACATAATGTCTGTGGGATGGTGTTGGCGGTAGCGTATCTGAGGGAAGGAGCAGTTAAGGGAGGAAAGTGCCCCTCTCGGAACTTTGATGGGAATGGCCAGATCAAACTATCAGGCTGATTTAGTCAAAGTAATGAAGAGGGGGCAAGGGCGGATCCAGCCTCTAGCTCATGGGGGAGGGGCAGTTTGATAAGGGGGCGTCAGCAAGTGGTAGTTTTACTTAATTTCTTAGGACGCAGGAGGGGCGCAAATTTCTTGTACTGGGGGCGCCAGATTGGATCCGCCCTTGAGAGAGGGAGAGGGGAACATAGAAAAAGATTTCACATTGGTGTCCCGTCGGTTGCAAATGCAATAAAACATTGAAACTGTATTGGTGCATTCCATTTCTCTTGCTCTTCCCGCGCTTGCATCGTTGTAAACTGTAGATGCTATTTAAGTGAAATTATTACGAACCCCCATCATGGGTTTGCGCCTGCAAAAGGCTGTGGGGTCATATGCCACAACACCTAGTCCTGGTCTTCCGTGCACATATATTCTCCCAAGTTTTGAGAGGTGAAATTAATAAGATGAAGTGTGGGAATTTCGAACGGCGGTCAGTCACCTCAAAGGTTTCTTGATATAAATTTTGTTCTGAAAGAAGACATCATTATTTTCATATAATCCCCAATTATTTTGCATGCTTTGAGTGCGACGGCGTTTCGAAGCTTTAAATAAATTGTTTGGTTTCAAAGAGGAAAGTATGGCAATCCCACCAACCTAATACCATATTCATCCTCGGTTGTATCGGCTATTCGATGTGTTGTATCTGTTGGTCTGGTGTAGGTATCATAAATGAGTGTGTGCGTGTGTGTAAGGAGGGTCTTACCATTTCGACTGGCAGATAGGCAGATAGATTGAAATATTATTCCCGATAAGAGTCACTATCCTGCTCAATGCGAGAAAAGACAATGAGAAAAGATGCGTAACAGAAGGAGGATTTCCACCAAAATTCTTTTTCAAGAGGGTCGCCAACTTGAACCTATTTGTCCGTCTACTGAACTTCAAACTTCAGATACCGCTTCGAGTTCCCGAGTCTTTTAACACCGATAAGCAGGGGCGTCAATCCGTATTGAAGTGTGTGTGTGTGTGTGGGGGGGGGGGGGCATACATGACTTAGCACAAACTATCAAGCCCTTTGTTTTTGAAAAGAGCGTGTCTTTCTATAGGCCCTTTCCCTGTGTCCCCTCTTGTGATGACTGACGTTGTCCTATTCTAATAAGAGTGAGAATTCCAAACACTGGCGTAACCATGATTCTTGTTTGGAGGAGGCCAACTGCGGGGCGCGACCGCCGGCCTGGGGAGGGATCTAAGGGGAGGGGTGCCCCCTACCCCTTTGAGAAATTTTTGAATATTTAAAAGTACCCTCAGACTGTCAGATGCAATCTGGTGCAACATTTAGCATCACTTGAAGCCAATTTTTGTGTTCCATTACCAATTTTTTTTCAGAGTTCGATGGTGGGGGCATGGCCCCGTGCCTCCCCTCTGGCTGCGCCAGTGATTCCAAAGTTAACATGACCATCACAGATGATCTGCCAGTTGAAATACACGGAGTCCACGGAATTACTTCGACATGTTACTTTAATCATGTCCAAAAATAGCTGAAACCACGCTCCACAGCGTGGATCATTGTCAGAGATCATGGACCCCAACCACGCCCGTAGCTAGGGTCATATGTTTTGGGGTGTGAAGGCCTCCAATTCGGACTGGTTGGATGTTTTTCCAACAGAGTGGCGGCGTGTAAATTGCACTTTGTTATGCGCTCTGCGTTTTGCATACAGCTATGGTGATCTTTCCTTCATTCCTTTGTCACTACATAAAGGTGTCGTCCGGGGGGGGGGCACTGTCCCCCTCCCCTTTGAGAAATTTTGTTCATTTAAGGTTGCTTAGGTGCAAAATGGTGCTATCTTTGGGATATTTTTGGAGCTGATCGTATATGGCTGAAAAATGTCCATAATTAAGTGAATTCTAATTTTCCGGCTGGCTGGATGCTTTTACTAACTGCAGTGGCGACGCGTAAATTGCACCCTTTTATGCCCCCGCGTGTGTATGCAGTAGTGGGAATCCTTCCTTTGTCACTACATGAAGGTGTCGCCCTGGGGAAGGGGTCTAAGGGGAGGGAGTTCCCCCTCCCCTTTGAGAAATTTTCGCTTAGATGCAAAATGGTACTATTTTTTTTGGAGCTGATCGTATATGGCTGGAAAATGTCCATAATTTAGTGAACTCTTAAGTTTGGGTTAGGTGAAAGAAGGGAGTATGTTGTCTAAGAGAAGAATACGTTTTCAACAACCTTCCTGAAGCCCCCTTTGGCTACTTTTACTGCTTCTATTCTGGCAAAGTTTTTCCCCAAAAATACCTGCGTTGAGTCAACAGAACTTTCTTGGACTATTATGAAAATTTTCCTTTCCTTCATTGTGGATTATAAAAGGGAATCTAAGGCTGGCACTGTATAGGGCCTCCTGGAAGCTCTGGATCAAGTTTACAAAATGGGGCAATGGCGTAATGCTTATTACCTGACATCCAAATGGTAATATAGATTATAACGCCAAGCACTTTACATCTATCGTATTTTTACTAATTTTGAACGAAAATCCAGACGAACAGCTTCCAGCAATGGAGAATCGGCCAGAATGAGAGAATAGGTGCAGTAAGGTGATGTAAGACCTCCCTGATAGGTGTAGCAAAAAGTGTGAAGGACTAACAAGCGCGTTTCAGCCGTTTCTTCGTAAGTGTATTAGCAATCACCATCTATACCGATAATGGCTTCGAGCGAAGCGCTCGGTAAAAGTTTTTGAAAAATGTATAACGGCAACAACGTGCTTTAAAGTTTCAACCTTCTACATCATGCTTACAAATTAGATTAAAGGATCCCATATTGATGCGGGCACCTATACAGATGTTTGGAGATGTATCTCTGTTTTCGGAAAGTGTTGTGATCAGCATAGTTCCTTGTATAATCACCCTTTTAAATGGTCATGAGATGGAGTGCAAACTGTGATGCATGCGCGCGAAGCGCGCCGAAATTTTTCATTAAATAAGATTTCCCTGACAAAATCTGCATTCAGAATCTGCATCGAGACACTTCAACAAACCTAAATACCACTCAATAAGCCAGTCAAATAGAGCCACGACACTACTCTTTACGAAGTGTGTGTGTGTGGCATTTGATATTGTGTCCCCCACCCATGGAAATGTGGGGAGACACGTCCCCCCAGGATTGACGCCCATGCCGATAAGTGATTCCAACCTTAACTTCCATGAACTTATCCTGGTTAGACACTCGATTCAATTAATTTCTAAAAAGGTGTCCAAGCGGTTCGTAAGTTCGATCCGGATCGATATGGTGTTCACAGGCTGGGAGGCAAGAGCTTTTGCTCTGTTTGGCAAGTCTCTTCAAATACGCTCCTGAATGTTGGTGGGTAGGCCTGCTAATGCCACGCGGGTATGCTACCTACTGTGCACCCCCCCCCCCCTCTTTTCGACAACCTAACAGGCCCGTGTTATATTGTGTACCTGAGCCCGGATCAGCTTCGGAAACCCTGACTGTATTCTTCGATATGACTCAAAATTTTTGCGCACTGTCTGCTTATACACACCCCTAATGCACAACGTTTTCCTGACTTAGCCTACAGAAGTTAACGAAATACTTGGAAGATGTGAACCACTTTGTCTGGCGGGCCATAACTACGACAGAGCGCATTTATCCTTGATAGTTACCAGTCGCCCGACAAATAGTATTTTCCCCTGAAAACAGATTCTCCTGCGAGTTCCTAGTGGAACAATTTGACACCCTATGGATGCCCCCTGTTTGTCGGATACCTTTTGAAAAACACGAACATCGAGAAGCTCGATACTTCACCCTTTATACCTGGTGCCAAGTGTACTGTTGCATGGAATGACAATGTGTAAAAGTTTTTCCTATTCCAAATTAAATCCCGTAGTTCTTCTCGAACATGTCGCTCATCTCATTCTCTCTCCTGGCCTGTATTGGGATTTACGATCGCTGCCCATCCTCTGGTATCACCTGACGCAACCTTTCCCCCTTCCTCCAATCTTAGAGAGAGAGGGGGAGAGAGAGGGTGGAAGAGAGGGGGAGGGAGAGAGAGGGAGGGAGAGAGGGAGGGAGAGAGGGGAGGGAGAGAGGGGAGGGAGAGAGGGGAGAGAGAGGAGGAAGGGAGGGAAGGAAATAAAGATCGTGTGTTCCACCTTAGACCTACCCTTGACTCTCAAGTTTTTTCATCTTTATGTAGTAAGTCTACACCATAGTACTGTCTACGTTCGTGTAAGAGACGCACGAACGTGATAATTATTACGTACGTAATAACTATCACGTACATACGTGATAATTATTACCCACATACGTAATAATCTTTTTACCATATCCTATCTAGAGCTTCGTAGAAACATACATTAGGAACATACATGATGAACAGTGAAAATTTGCATTATAAAGTTTAATTACTGGTACTCTAGTTGCACAATGTTTTCACCCCTTCACCGAGTCATTTTCACCCCTTTCTCCATGTGTAAAATTTATTTTAAAATCGTCTACTCAGTTGTATGAATTTAAACACCACTTCTGTCTGAAATTCAAACTTTGCTACAAATGGGACCAAAAGTTGTTTCATTGAGGCCAAATTTCATTGGAGCGTGCCAAGATAAAACGAGAGTAAACAGTGTTGCTTCTTACTGGAATATCGAGTTGACAGTAAATTGAAGCTCGGCGTAGATGATCCATTTCTTGCCAGAACTGGTATCGTGGCAAAGTCCCCAACATGAAATTCTGCAGTGGAGTGACGACACCATCCCAAACCTGCCTCCCAGCTTGTCCTACCGCTGAAGTTGCTTTGGCGGTTGGCAAGTGCAACCCATTTTCTGCCAGTTCCGGAGTCATGGCACAGCAAATCATCTCTGCGATCTCCATTGAAGTTCCCGATGTACAGCTCTGCACCCGAGTGACTGCACCAACCAATGGCCTCCTCCCCATCCGGTCCTGTCATTGAAATTTCCAGCAGAGTAGGCGTAAGCAATCCCTTTGTACCCGTGTTGCCAATAGAGAAGATCATCCTTAAAGTCACCATTGAAGTCACCGATGAAAAGTTGACTACCGGAGTGGTAACACCACCCAATACCTCTTTCTCAATTAATACCGCTAAATAAACGATCCACTTGAGCTGGCATACCAAATCCATTTGTATCCGGTGTTTCTATCGTGGCACAACATGTCGTCCCCCCTATCGCCATTAAAGTCACCGATGTGGAGTTCAGCGCCACCGTGATAACACCAGCCTAGAGGAGCCTTCCAAGAGGTTCCACCAGAGAAGTCTCCGTTACTGTTGGCAAGTGCCACCCACTTATACCCGTTGTTCGTATCGTGGCACAACATGTCAGACCGACCGTCACAATTGAAATCACCAATATGAAGTTCAGCACCAGCATGGTAGCACCATCCCATTGCTTTTTGCCAGCTGGTCCCAGTGAACTGACTGTTGGAATTGGCGAAGGCTATCCACTTATAGCCGTCACTTGGCCGGTGACAGAGGAAGTCTGTTTTACCATCCCCGTTGAAGTCACCTAAGAAGAATTTACTTCCTGCTGTACACCAGCCCAGGTTCGCCTCCCATCGAGCAGAGTGTGCAACGGCTGTAAAGGCTAAAATAAGGAGGACACCAGTAGCACGTGAAATCTCCATTTCGGTTGTATAGTATATCTGTCAATGGGAAAGAAAAACGGATAAACTGCTAAAAAGAAATGTGTACTGCGTTATTACAGGAAGTCTTGAACACTTACTGGTACAAAATTACGATCTGCACACAAAATGAAACAGCCCATTGAAATCTCAATGACCTCTTGATGGTATGTTCTTTTCTGCCCATTTTGCTCAACAAAATGTCTCAACAGCATGAAGCCAGTTGCCCACTTGGCTTTTTCTCTCTGGCACTGTGGAGATCTCTTGAAGTTATATGCATAATCTAATGGAAACAATTCTATATGAGTCGGTCGCTTGCGAAAAATTGCTCACTTTTTGGAAATTCGAGGCCACAATTGCTCTGGGAGTTCCAGTAGGTACCGTAGGATTCCTCTCAGAGAGTATACATGTTAAAAGCATAACATGCCCGTAGCGAGTCAAGGTACTCAAGCGGATGAGACAGCTTTCAGGGGGGATATTTTTCAGGAAAAAGGTAAGATGTTAAGACGTATTAAAGCAGTTTAAAGGGGAATTTTCATGATCCCAGACAGTTCCAATTCTCCCAACTATGCATCTTCTAGCTCCTCCCATAACTGTATGAGGCTCTTCCTTGTGCAAGAATAAACCTGTTTTATTGCTTAAGGTCATGTCCTGGTGAGCATACAAGGCTATAAAATGTAATAAAAGTACTCTCTCTGCCTTGTGTGGAATGTGAGCTTCTCTGCATCTTTCAAATTTTCAAACTTTGATGTCAATCAAAGAGCAGTCACCAACTGAGAATTTTGATATACATACACTAAAAATATACTTTGGGGTGATGACTGTCTGTCTTTAATTTAAAATTTTGGACGTGGAGAATTTTTATCGTGTTTACAAGGTTTTTCGGTTTTTACCTCTGGTGACCTCAAATGACCTTTGACCTCCACAAAATCAATAGGGTTCTTTCTCTTATTATGAAAAATCTATATACCAAATATGAAAAGTGTCCTTCATTGCTATCTTGAGATATCGTGTTTACAAGCTATTTACAAGGTTTTCGCAGTTTAACCTCTGGTAACCTCAGATGACCTTTGATCTCCACCAAAAGCAATAGGCCTACTATTCTTAACATTTCAAATCTGTATACCAAACATGAAAAGTATTGTAGCGAAAACGCTAGTTAAGCGCCCTCTATTGTTGCGTAGTACCTTTAATCTGTCTCGGGAAGTTAATTGACCCTTGACACGCGCGTACCTCTAATTAGTAGCTATCGTGGGAATTATCACGCGCTGGTGCAGTGGTTCTATCGTTCCACTGCTGGGTCCGGATGTCACGTGTTCGGATTCCCGCCGGCTTACTGTCGCTAAGCCTCGTGTGTTGAACTGGAAAAAAAAGAGCAAGCGGTGGTCAAGGAAAGACGTTGCACTCCCTCGGTCTATCGATAACGTGAGTTAAGCAGTAATTTTTAAGAGAAAATTAAGAGATTGTCAAGTAATTCCTTTCAAGCAAAGTAGAAAATGAAGTAATCAAAGTAAGGAAAATCAAGTTCTGTTCAGATTAGACGTGTATTGGCAGGCAGTCTTGTGTTGATTAACTTGCCGTCAGTGTTGCTGTGTAGGCCCGTAGCCTAGACTCGTTAATGGCTACGACGCCTCGTTGACACACTCTGTTGTATAGTAACGTTAGGACTGAAATATTTTGTGCAGTATAGCGTAAACAATCTCTACATGTATGTGAAGCATTACATTTACGGTAGTATGTTAGCGAATCTCAGGCATATACATGCCCGTGACCTGGGATTTTGAATAGTGCAGCAGTATTGAACCTTAAGCCTCGAGGAATTTAGTAGGGGCACGGTACCTGTTAATAAGGAGTGAGTGTAAGTCCACTGTAATACGAGAATTAAGCTGACCAGCTAAGTACTTTGCAGTGACCGTTAACTGGTTAATTCGAGTGGTTTTAGGGCGATGTGGCCCAAATATCTCTATGTCCTAGACATGTTTAAGAAACTTATCACCTGGTAAGGCCATCCAAGCATTCTCCGTTCTCACGAGTAAGTAGTGCTCACGAGTAAGTAGTGCTCACGAGTAAGTAGTTCTCACGAGTAAGTAGTTCTCACGAGTATGTAGTCCTCACGAGTAAGTAGTCCTCACGAGTAAGTAGTCCTCACGAGCAAGTAGTTCTCACGAGTAAGTAGTCCTCACGAGTAAGTAGAGCTCGCGAGTAAGAAGGAATGATGCTCATGAGCGCATGTGTCACGAGTAGTTATATCCAATGAGTAGTTGATGTCCATGAGTAGTGCTCGTGAGTAGTTTAGGTTGCTATTGCTCACTACGGTTGTTCAGGAATGCTTGCAATAGTAATGATTGTATATAATGGATTACGCTTACTCGCATGTACTTTCATAGACCGAAGTGGCTTGTTCTTTACTCATCAATCACACTGAATCAACTTGTACAAATTCTGAATAAAATTGATTAAGACTGTACCCATACCCTGTCTTCATCTCTGTGTGTGTCTGCTTCAACATCGTTACCCTTTGACTGGACTGGCTGTGTCGAGGACGACGGCGAGCGCTACACGTGGTGGCAGCGGTGGGATAACTGACCAGTCCAGATGTCCGAGCACAGCCGGGAAAGCATTCAGATGGACAGATCAAGCCCAGTGTCTACTTCTGCAGAGTCGTGGGTGGACATACTACAGAGGCACACAACAGACGGGGATCTGGACAGACAACGTGAAGGTGCTGTTTCCAGTCAAGCAGGTGGTGATATCCGGGTACCTTCAACAACACGGCAGAGACTAGACAGTACAGAACCCTTGATCTCTTTTGATTCAGGGGGTAGGCAGAGATCAACGCAGCGGACCGAGTACGAGGTGCTGAGTACCACAGAAACAGACGGACCGAGAAGAGCAGCAGTCCTGGGAAGTTACGAACAATTACTAGACGGAAACCCCACATGGAAAGACGACGACACAAGAGAACAGCCACTGCAGTCCTCACAGAGACTAGGCGTTAAACCGGAGCTGCGTAATGAGATTGGCGGTCACCCTCCCCCTGTTAATTCATGGCTAGATGAAATGATGAAAGGTAGAAATTATGAATATAGAGGGCGTTCTGGTATGAATACAAGGGAACAGACAAACCCATTCAGTAAGTTCTTGCCAATTGAGACGAAATACCCTGAGAAGTGTGAGGCACCAGGGAATAGGGGTAGGCCAAATGTCCTCCCACCTCCATTTGATGGAACAGGAAATTGGGATGATTACATGGTCCAGTTTGAGCTTATAGCGGAACTTAATGCATGGGACCAAGTACAGAAAGCTTTGTATCTGGCTGCAAGTTTAAAGGGGCAAGCTAGGGCCATCCTTAGTGATCTGGATAGTACACACAGGAGGGATTATAGTCAGCTATCTGCAGCCCTGTCAAACAGATTTAGTCCTGCTAACCAGACACAATTATTCAGGGCAATGCTGAAGAATAGGGCTAGGAAACCAGACGAAAGCATACCACAATTGGCGCAAGAGATTAAACGTCTAACTTTGCAGGCATACCCCGAGGCTCCTTATGAGACGATTGAAACCTTAGCCAGGGACTATTTCATTGACTCCCTGGGGGACACAGACACCAAGTGGAGAGTGTACCAGTCGAGACCTCGGAACCTCTCTGATGCTGTGGTCGTAGCTGTGGAATTAGAATCCTTCTTCCTAGCAGAGACAAAGAAGGGGAACCTTCGCAGGCCCATAGCAAGAGCAGTAGTACCACCAGCCAACGATGGAGATAAGGTGGAAAAACAGATGAAATTTCTGGGTGAGGCTCTGGAAACCCTGACCAGTAACTTCGAAAAAATGCAGACACAGATTCTTAAGCAAGAGACGCAACTTCGAGACATGCGAGAGACGAAACAGAAGTCAACAAGTCCTCAACTTGATGAGAAAAGAGGCAACCACAGATCGTGGCAGGGTAACGAGAGACCCTTACCAAAGTGTTGGCGCTGTGGTAGACCAGGTCATCTGAAGAGGGATTGTCCCGAACCACCGAAGGAAGATGAAAGGACACAGAACAGAAATCGTCAGGAAAACTGCCAGCAGCCGAGCTTACAGGCCGAAGGTCGGCAGTAGACAGTGACAGTAGGCCTGCAGAATTTAGTGTGAGAGGGTATGGGATCATAGACAACGACTCGGGGATCAGAGTAGATGGTTTGTTGCAAGAGGTGCCAGTTAATTTCCTGGTTGATACAGGGGCAAACATAACCATTATTAATCCTAGAGTCTACACTAGTATCCCTAAAAGTAAACAACCTAAATTGTTGCCTGCACCGGTCAAAATGTTACTTGCTGATGGCAGTGTCTTCCCTTTTCAAGGACGAGGGGTGTTTCAGGTGTGTATTGCGGGACGAACGGTTGAGCATGATGTGTGGGTTGCTGAAATTGGGTTAGACGCCATTTTGGGGCTTGACTTTCTAAGGAAGCACCAATGTCATTTAGATATTCTCGGGGGAATCATATCATGGGACCAAGTACGACTAGGGGAGCCACAGGTTGATAGGGAGCAGCCTGATTATCAGGTGCTGGAGCCCTGTCGGGTAATTTTGTGTGAAACAGTGGTGATTGCCCCAGGTACGGAGTCAGTGATACGTGGAGAAATATCAGGGAAATTTAAAGGGAACCAAGGGCTTGTGGAACCAGCTGAAAAGTTTGTAAGTAGGCATGGCCTACTGGTAGGCAAATTGTTGGTCAATCCAGAGAACCTTGTAGTACCCTTGAGAGTGTTTAACCCTAGTTTCGAACCCATACGAGTGTATAAAGGTACAGTAGCAGGGGTACTGGAGGAGGTCGCAGAGGTAGTAGGGATGGAAGGTAGTTCCAACGGTAACCAGGCGACACCAGTACGGACTGTGAATACTGCTGCTGACGAAGGCCAAGGTACAGATGAAGTCCCGCATCACCTCGTTGGATTATTGGACTCCTGTGGCAACCGACTTGAAAAGGAACAGTACAGACAGCTGAAGGAACTGTTGATCCAGTATGGTGATGTGTTCTCTATGTCTTCCAGTGACTTAGGGCGAACAACGGTTGTGAAGCATGCGATTGACACGGGATCTGCCAAACCGATAAAACAGCCAGCACGAAGAGTTCCTGTTCAGCAACGACAAGTAGAGAGAGACCTTGTAAAAGAAATGCTCACGACGGGGGTTATAGAGCCATCAGCCAGTGCCTGGTCGTCACCAGTGGTACTCGTCAAAAAGAAGAATGGCAAGACTCGATTTTGTATTGATTACAGGAAGGTGAATGCAGTAACGTCCAAGGACTCTTACCCTATCCCTCGCATAACAGACTCCCTCGATGCTCTAAGTGGTGCACAGTGGTTCACGACACTAGATCTTGCGAGTGGATACTGGCAGGTTGGCATGGATGAGAGCGATAAAGAGAAGACAGCGTTTGTGACTGGCGAAGGATTGTTCCAATTTCGAGTTATGCCATTTGGCTTGTGCAACGCACCCGCCACTTTCGAGAGACTTATGGACAGGGTTTTGTCAGGTCTTCACTGGCAGGTGTGTCTCGTCTACCTAGATGATGTGATAGTGTACGGGTCTACGTTCGAGGAAAGTTTGGGAAGATTGAAAGAGGTCCTTGGCAGACTGAGAGCCGCAAACCTGAAGTTAAGTCCCGAGAAGTGCAACCTTTTTCAGCCCAGTGTTACATATTTGGGGTATGTGGTTTCCAAGGAGGGAGTAGCTACCGACCCACAGAAGGTGGCAGATGTGAAAGACTGGCCAAGGCCACAGAACCTCACAGACGTGCGTAGCTTTTTGGGGCTGTGTGGCTACTACCGAAGATTTATTGAGGGATTTGCTGACATTGCCGCCCCTTTATTCAAGTTGACGGAGAAGAAGCAGGCATTCGACTGGGATACCGATTGCGAGACAGCAGTCCAAAGGTTAAAAGAAGCTTTGACTTCAGCACCAGTCCTAGCGTACCCAAACTCTTGCGGCAGGTTCATTCTTGACACCGATGCCAGCGATTTTGGGGTCGGAGCAGTACTGTCACAAATCCAAGACGGGGAAGAAAAAGTAGTTAGCTACTTCAGTAAAGCAATGACGAAACAAGAAAAGAGATATTGCGTCACCAGGAAAGAGCTCCTTGCAGTTGTTAAGGCAGTGAAACAGTTCCACCACTACCTTTATGGAACCAACTTTCTGATAAGGACAGACCATGCTGCTTTAAGGTGGCTGATGGCGTTCAGAAATCCAGAAGGACAGATTGCCAGATGGCTGGAGTTACTGAGTACATACCAGTTTGACATCCAGCATCGACCTGGAAAAAGTCATGGCAACGCCGATGGCTTGTCTCGAAGGCCTTGCGGACGTGATTGTAATCATTGCAATAGAAAGGAAATGCCCGGTAAGGAGACAGAAGAAAGGCCATTGTCCTTCCCGACACACAGTAAAGTGAACGAGCGAAGTAAGGGAGAACAGAGAAATAGCCCAAAGAACAGCGTTTTACCACAAGACACTCTGGTTGCAGCTGTCACGAGGGAAAAACAAGAAGTAAATGACCCTCCATGGTTACAAGAATGGTCTTTGGAAGCCATTAGAGAAGAACAACTCAAAGATGTGGAGACAAGAAAGATCATTGAATGGAAAGAAGAAAGCGAAGTAAGACCGGAAGCTGAAGAGATTGCTCGGGAGAACAAAGAGTTGAAGAACTACTGGGCACAATGGGAAAGACTTGAAATAAGGGACGGTGTGTTGTGTCGCAGGTGGGAGAGCCACGATGGAAGAGAAATAAGCTGGCAACAAGTAGTACCGCGAGGACTAAGAACAAAAATCTTGGAACTCCTCCATGACAACCCAACGGTAGGCCACATGGGGATCAAGAGAACAGTGCAGCGGGTGCAGAAACGGTTTTACTGGCATGGTTGGAGAAGGCAAGTGGAGTGGTGGTGTAAGGCATGCATTGTCTGTCAAGAGAGAAAGACGCCCAAGACCAAAGGAAAGGCAAGCATGAAGGTTGAGCGGGTAGGAGCACCTTTGGAAAGAATAGCTATTGATATTCTGGGTCCGTTGCCGGTAACCGATCGAGGGAACAAATACATCATGGTCGTTGCCGATTACTTTACCAAATGGGTAGAAGCGTACTCCATCCCCAACCAAGAAGCTACAACTGTTGCCGCCGTCCTCGTCAATGAGTTCATCTCTAGATTCGGGGTGCCCGAAAAATTGCATACAGATCAAGGCAGGAATTTCGAGGCGCAAGTTTTCCAAGAAGTTTGCCGCCTACTGGGAATTCATAAAACTCGTACTACGGCGTTGCACCCACAGAGTGATGGGTTGATAGAGAGAATGAACCGTACCCTTGAGGAGATGTTGTCAAAGATGGTTGATAACAATCAGAAGGACTGGGATTTGTGCCTCCCGTTGGCCCTAATGGCCTACCGCTCATCCCGACATGACACAAGTGGGTTTTCCCCGAACGAGATGATGCTGGGGAGAGATATTGCTTTGCCAGTTGACTTGCTTTTTGACAAAGCATCGGGCGAAACAAATGACCAAAATAAAGAGGCAGTGGGGCAGAGCCAGTATGTATTGAAACTCCAAGAAATGTTGAGAGAGACCCATTACTATGCTCGAAATTACATGGACATCGCAAGTAATAGACAGAAACGAAACTATGACAGGGACGCTAAAGAAAACGAGTTCGAAGAAGGTGACAAGGTCTTTCTGTACAACCCTAAGAGGAAACGGGGCTTGAGTCCAAAATTAGCTCGAGACTGGGATGGGCCATGGGTTATAACGGCTAAGCTCAGTGATGTGACGTTTCGCATCAAGAAAGGAGACACAGGTCGAATGAGGGTTGTCCACCACAATCGACTAAAGAGGCTGGAATCCCTAGAAATATCGGGGAGTACGACCAAGAAGAGGCCCATGTTCTCCACAGCAGGTGTCCAGACTGACCGGACCGAAATGGCATCGGACCAAAGCTCTGAAGATCGGAGTTCATTCAAGCCATCAGAAGACAGAAACAACCCCACAATCCAGGCTCCAAGGAAACGAAAACCGCCTCAGTGGCACCGTGATTATGTCATCTAATCTGCATATGTACCTCAAAAAAACGCTAACTCCAAATTAAAATGTCTTTCTGTTTTGTTGCAGATGGATTACACGGATACCATGGGGGAGAAGGAGCTTGAGTCGTCCCGAGAGTATAAGTGTAGGATCTGTAAGGAAAGGTGCAAAACTGTGAGCAGGCTGAGAGAGCATCTTCAGGAGAAGCATAAATCAGCTAGGTTCAAGTGCAATCGGTGTGATTACAGCTCAGACAGAAGGGGAAATCTATCCAGACACATCGAAGTCACGCATTTGAAGTCCAAAAAGGCAGGTGGGAACTTACCAAGCACTTCCAAGACCCCGAGTGAAACAGAGAGCAAGGACAAGACCCATTCTCACGACAGCAGGCGTTGTGTCCCGAGAACCCCTAAGGTGCAGAGAGAAGTGTTGCCGTATGCTCCGAGTTTAAAAGAACTACTTGCCGAAAGTCCAGAAGAATGTAGGCTGAAGGTCAAGGAATCTGGAGGGTCTCCGCAGGAAACACGGCAAAGTGCAACCGATAACCCGGAGAGCCCAGACCACCAGAGTTCTAGTGCAGAGTCACCCAAGGTCATTCCAGTTGACAACCTTGCAGATCGAGGCCCAGATCCACGACTCTTCAGAGGCTTACTGTCAGGCAACCAGACGAACACGGAACGGAAGGTCAGTGAGGCGAGAGTGAAGGCACGAGGATTGTCCAGCGATTCCACATCGTGTACCTGGCAGATGAAACGAATACCAGAAAGTGGCAGGTTTTTCGTGGTGACGACGGAGACGGCAATCAGTCCAGGTGGTACTTTCTACCGAGCAGTAAAGGAGCAGTATGGAGACCTGTAGGCGTCTACTAAGAAGTTGTATTCAGTTTAACATGTTAAAAGTCTAACATGCTTTTATTCTTTTGATGTATAAATGTTTTGAAAAGTGTTTTGTAATTAAGTGCATTGTAGGTAAGTGCATTGAAAACAGGTGTATGTAGCTGTAAATGTGTTTTAGAATTTTATGCTCGTATTTTTGTAAGGCTGAGGATGTGCAACGCCGAATGCGTGGAAGCATTCTTTTTTTTGTCGGAGGGGGTGGTGTAGCGAAAACGCTAGTTAAGCGCCCTCTATTGTTGCGTAGTACCTTTAATCTGTCTCGGGAAGTTAATTGACCCTTGACACGCGCGTACCTCTAATTAGTAGCTATCGTGGGAATTATCACGCGCTGGTGCAGTGGTTCTATTGTTCCACTGCTGGGTCCGGATGTCACGTGTTCGGATTCCCGCCGGCTTACTGTCGCTAAGCCTCGTGTGTTGAACTGGAAAAAAAAGAGCAAGCGGTGGTCAAGGAAAGACGTTGCACTCCCTCGGTCTATCGATAACGTGAGTTAAGCAGTAATTTTTAAGAGAAAATTAAGAGATTGTCAAGTAATTCCTTTCAAGCAAAGTAGAAAATGAAGTAATCAAAGTAAGGAAAATCAAGTTCTGTTCAGATTAGACGTGTATTGGCAGGCAGTCTTGTGTTGATTAACTTGCCGTCAGTGTTGCTGTGTAGGCCCGTAGCCTAGACTCGTTAATGGCTACGACGCCTCGTTGACACACTCTGTTGTATAGTAACGTTAGGACTGAAATATTTTGTGCAGTATAGCGTAAACAATCTCTACATGTATGTGAAGCATTACATTTACGGTAGTATGTTAGCGAATCTCAGGCATATACATGCCCGTGACCTGGGATTTTGAATAGTGCAGCAGTATTGAACCTTAAGCCTCGAGGAATTTAGTAGGGGCACGGTACCTGTTAATAAGGAGTGAGTGTAAGTCCACTGTAATACGAGAATTAAGCTGACCAGCTAAGTACTTTGCAGTGACCGTTAACTGGTTAATTCGAGTGGTTTTAGGGCGATGTGGCCCAAATATCTCTATGTCCTAGACATGTTTAAGAAACTTATCACCTGGTAAGGCCATCCAAGCATTCTCCGTTCTCACGAGTAAGTAGTGCTCACGAGTAAGTAGTGCTCACGAGTAAGTAGTTCTCACGAGTAAGTAGTTCTCACGAGTATGTAGTCCTCACGAGTAAGTAGTCCTCACGAGTAAGTAGTCCTCACGAGCAAGTAGTTCTCACGAGTAAGTAGTCCTCACGAGTAAGTAGAGCTCGCGAGTAAGAAGGAATGATGCTCATGAGCGCATGTGTCACGAGTAGTTATATCCAATGAGTAGTTGATGTCCATGAGTAGTGCTCGTGAGTAGTTTAGGTTGCTATTGCTCACTACGGTTGTTCAGGAATGCTTGCAATAGTAATGATTGTATATAATGGATTACGCTTACTCGCATGTACTTTCATAGACCGAAGTGGCTTGTTCTTTACTCATCAATCACACTGAATCAACTTGTACAAATTCTGAATAAAATTGATTAAGACTGTACCCATACCCTGTCTTCATCTCTGTGTGTGTCTGCTTCAACATCGTTACCCTTTGACTGGACTGGCTGTGTCGAGGACGACGGCGAGCGTTACAGTATCCATCATTTCTGTCTTGAGACATCGTGTTTACAAGGTTTTCGCAATTTAACTTCCGGTGACCTCAAATGACCTTTTACCTCCACCAAAGCCAAAAGCGTTCTTTCTCTCAACATGACAAATCTATATACCAAATATGAAAAGTGTCCGTCATTGCTCTCTTGAGATATCGTCTTTTCAAGCAAAGCTTCACATACACACAAGACATCACAATCGCATAGATTCCTTGAGCCTTCGGCAAGGAATAAAAAACCTGGTTCCGGAACACTGTGGTCACTAGCTGAACCTCGTTTGTTACCCCCTGTCTACATCTTAGTCCAAAATACCCCGCGTAGCGGACTCCCCTCTTTTAGGCTTCCATGACTGAACAAGGAATATGACGTACAGCCTACTACGTAGGTAAAGTCCAAAAGGGTTTACCATGAACTAAAGTAATTGAGGTTTTTGTGTTTCACGAACAAGTTTATACATAAAGTTTGCTACAGTTTGCTACTTATGGCAGTATCAGTGGCGTATTCAAGATTTTGTAAATGGGGGTGGGGAAAACTGGGTGGTGCAGGGCAGTGGCGACGAGACGTTTTTAAAAGCGGGAGCGAGTGCGCGGCAAACGAGAAACCCATAAAAGGGTGGGGTCAGGGGTACGCCCCTGGTAGGGTCCAGGGGAAAAAAGCCTCGTAAGCTAATGCGTTTTAGTGTTTTAGATGCTCCGTGAAGATCGTTCTATGGGATATATTGAACGATGGCCACTGCACAAGGTAGACGCGAACATATATAGGCATGTTGAAGTGACACTTTTTGCGTGCAAGAAGAAACGGCTTTGGTGGGTAGGGGAATGCCTGGACGACTTGGGCGCTGAGCCCAAATGGAAAATTTGATTACGTTGCCTATACTTGAAGTTACATGTGTTAAAAATTAATTTTACATTTCTGTGAAACGGAAAATGAAGGAGTGTCTTACGGACTAGGAAACTATTAGTAATGACGTTGAAACAGAAGTAATGGTTGTGAAATTTTTTCGCGATGCCGTATATTCTGGTGTCAGATTAACAGTGCATTCACCTTTTCAATCATTAGTTTGCATTGTCATTTTTCAAAAGATGCAGGTATGAAAAACAAAATGTAACAGTATTCTGAAGTCAATTCAGTGCCTTGAATCACGTCCATTCAATAACCAGAGACGAATGCACTTCTTAGGAAATTCTTCGCATCTGTTTCTTTACGTTTGCCTTTTACTTTACCGTGCAGATAGCACGGGTTTTATATGAATGGTTTTGCTTTACACCGTCAGGTAGAGAAAAAAGTATTTGTTACTTAAAATCTTTTACGACAGTTTTATGTTTACCCTCTGCCCACAGTTGAATCATCCCTTCATTGGCCATCAAATGCTTATACACAATAATTTTTACGTTTTTTTGAAGAATTATTGTGTTCATTCACAAGTCCTATAACTGTAAATTTTGTGGAGAAAAGGGGAGTGAAAAATGGTAAAGCCAAAGGTAAAGCAACTGCAAACTGGAGGGCTGTCAAAATTCACTGAACCAAAATGTGTATTTCTTAACCCCCTACCCTCGTCTTTGACTTTATCCCCCCCCCCCCCGGCCCAACTTTTATTATCGGATACCGACAGTTACCTTTCCCCGGAACGTGTGAAACTAAACTGACGGGGAAAGAGTTAATCCCAGTGAAGAAACAATATTTGTCAAAAAAGGAGCAAACATTATACAACATGACATATATCATATAAATAGGCTAACACTACAACTGTGCTACAAATAATCGTGTGCATGTGGCGCCTGAAATACTCTTAAGCAAGCAGTTTGCTTCTCTCAACACCAGTACCATTGCGTGTTCCTTTCAGACAGAAATGTGGTCAAGTCTACGAATAATTACCCTCCTATCTCCTCCCAACCAGCGACAGTCCCTGTTTAATATCTTTTTCTTCCTCTCACATTGTTCTCCTCCTCTATGAAAAACTTTATTCCATGACCTCTACACTTCTTGTTGTTTGACGCGCGTTGTTTTAAAGCCTTGCGCTGCGCCACCACCCTTTTTCTTTTCATTTTATAACTAGTTTTCTTGACAGCGTAATCAACATTTAACTTATTCTTAAATATTACTCGTTCATGGGAATCTTGTTACTACATACAGACACACCCTTTCAAAGAACCATTGCAATAATAGGGCGTTACACTTTCTTATCGCTATAATCGTTGTTCCTTTTAAGATAAAAAAAATCTTATTTATGTTTTCTCATATGCTTCCTGAGACAGCTATATATACATCAGACAGCTTCCCGACGAAAGTAAATGAATTGTCATTTTCAAAACATTCAGGTATATGAAAAGCAAAATGTAACAGTATTCTGAAGTCAATTCAGTGCCTTGAATCACGTCCATTCAATATCAGAGACGAATGCATTGCTTAGGAAATTCTTGGCATGCGTTTCTTTACCTTTGCCTTTTACTTTACCGTGCACATAGCACGGGTTTTATGAGAACGGTTTTGATTATGATACTAATAGATGAAGTTAATTGTGTTCAAATGAATTTTACATTTCTGTGAAAAGGAATATAAAGGAGTGTCTTACGGACTAGGAAACTATTTTTCATGACGTTGAAACAGAAGGTTCAAACTGGTTGAAAGCTGATATTTGGACACAACATTGAAGGGGGAGTGGGGGTTCGGGGCGAGTCTTTAGCGAGAGAACTTATCATGACAGTTTTGGCGATTTTTTTTCATTTGTTTTGCCGGGGATTTTCTGAACACATGAACAAGTATACTGCACAAGGTAGACGCGAACGTATATAGGCATGTTGAAGTGACACATTTTGCGTGCAAGTAGAAACGGCTTTGGTGGGTAGGAGAATTGCCTGGACGACTTTGGCTCTGAGCCCAAATGGGAAATTTGATTACGTTGCTTATACATGAAGTTACATGGGTTAAAAATGAATTTCACTTTTCTGTGAAAAGGAATATGAAGGAGTGTATACGGACTAGGAAACTATTTTTAATGACGTACAAACAGAAGTAATGGTTGTGAAATGATCAAAATTAATTTCGCAAAGCCGTATATTCTGGTGTCAGATTAACAGTTCATTCACCTTTTCAATCATTAGTTTGCATTGTCATTTTTCAAAACATGCAGGTATAAAAAGCAAAATGTAACAGTATTCTGAAGTCAATTCAGTGCCTTGAATCACGTCCATTCAATAACCAGAGACGAATGCACTTCTTAGGAAATTCTTCGCATCTGTTTCTTTACCTTTGCCTTTTACTTTACCGTGCAGATAGCACTGGTTTTATATGAATGGTTTTGATTACGTTGCTATACGTGGAGTTACATGTGTTAAAAATGAATTTTACATTTCTGTGAAAAGGGTAATGAAAGAGTGTCTTACGGAATAGGAAACTATTTTTCATGACGTTGAAACAGAAGGTTCAAACTGGTTGAAAGCTGGAATTTGGGCACAACGTAGACGCAGACGTATATAGGCATGTTGAAGTGACACACTTTGCGTGCAAGAAGAAACGGCTTTGGTGGGTAGGGGAATGCCTGGACGACTTCGGCGCTGAGCCCAAATGGGAAATTTGATTACGTTGCTTATACATGAAGTTACATGAGTAAAAAAAGAATTGTACATTTCTGTGAAAAGGAATATGAAGGAGGGTCTTACGGACTAGGAAACTATTTTTCATGACGTTGAAACAGAAGGTTCAAACTGGTTGAAAGCTGGAATTTGGGCACAGCGTAGACGCAGACGTATATAGGCATGTTGAAGTGACACATTTTGCGTGCAAGAAGAAACGGCTTTGGTGGGTAGGGGAATGCCTGGACGACTTCGGCGCTGAGCCCAAATGGGAAATTTGATTACGTTGCTTATACATGAAGTTACATGAGTAAAAAAAGAATTGTACATTTCTGTGAAAAGGAATATGAAGGAGGGTCTTACGGACTAGGAAACTATTTTTCATGACGTTGAAACAGAAGGTTCAAACTGGTTGAAAGCTGGAATTTGGGCACAGCGTAGACGCAGACGTATATAGGCATGTTGAAGTGACACATTTTGCGTGCAAGAAGAAACGGCTTTGGTGGTTAGGGGAATGCCTGGACGACTTTGGCGCTGAGGCCAAATGGGAAATTTGATTACGTTGCTTATACATGAAGTTACATGAGTAAAAAAAGAATTGTACATTTCTGTGAAAAGGAATATGAAGGAGGGTCTTACGGACTAGGAAACTATTATTAATGACGTTGAAACAGAAGTAATGGTTGTGAAATGATCAAAATTAATTTCGCAAAGCCGTATATTCTGGTGCCAGATTAACAAAGCATTCACCTTTTCCATCATTAGTTTGCATTTTTATTTTACAAGACCTTGCAGGTATGAGAAGCAAAATGTAACAGTATCCCCCGTCCAATGTTGGTTATTTTTCATGACGTTGAAACAGCAGGTTCAAAGTGGTTGAAAGCTGGAATTTGGGCACACCATTGAAAAGGGGAGTGGGGGTTCGGGGCGAGTCTTTAGCGAGTGAAACTTATCATGACAGTTTTGGCGATTTTGTTTCATTTTTTTTGCCGGGGATTGTCTGAACACATGTACAAGTACTGCACAAGGTAGACGCAAACGTATATAGGCATGTTGAAGTGACACATTTTGCGTGCAAGTAGAATCGGCTTTGGTGGGTAGGGGAATGCCTGGACGACTTGGGCGCTGAGCCCAAATGGGAAATTTGATTACGTTGCCTATACATGGAGTTACATGTGTTAAAAATGTATTTTACATTTCTGTGAAAAGGAATATGAAGGAGTGTCTCACAGATAAGGAAACTATTATTAACGACGTACAAACAGAAGTAATGGTTGTGAAGTGATCAAAGTTAATTTTGCGATGCCGTATATTCTGGTGTCAGATTAACAGTGCATTCACCTTTTCAATCATTAGTTTACATTGTCTTTTTTAAAAACATGCAGGTATGAAAAGCAAAATGTGACAGTATTCTGAAGTCAATTCAGTGCCTTGAATCACGTCCGTTCAATAACCACAGACGAATGCATTGCTTAGGAAATTCTTGGCATGCGTTTCTTTACCTTTGCCTTTTACTTTACCGTGCATGCAGATAACTCGGATTTTATATGAATGGTTTTGCTTTACCGTCAGGTAAAGAAAGAAGTATTTGTTACTTAAAATCTTTTACAACAGTTTTAGGTTTAACTTTAACCACTGCCCACAGTTGAATCATCCTTTCACTGGCCATCAAATGCTTATACACAATAATTTTTACGTTTGATGAAGAATTATTGTGTTCATTCACAAGTCCTATAACTGTTAATGTTTTCGAGAAAAAGGGAGTGAAAAATGGTAAAGCCAAAGGTAAAGCAACTGCAAATTGGAGGGCTGTCAAAATTCACTGAAACAAAATGTGTATTTCTTAACCCCCTACCCTCGCTTTTGACTTTAATCCTCCCCCCCCCTCAACTTGTATTATCGGATACAGATACTTACCTTTCCCCGGAACGTATGAGACTAAACTGACGGGAGACGAGTTAATCCTAGTAAAGAAACAATATTTGTCAAAAAAACGGAGCAAACATTATACAACATGACATATATCATCCAAATAGGTTAACACTACAACTGTGCTACAAATAATCGTATGCCTGTGGCGCCTGAAATACTCTTAAGTAAGCATTTTCCTTTTCTCAACACCAGTACCACTGTATGTTCCTTTCAGACATCAGAAATGTGGTGATGTCTACGAATAATTACCCCCCCCCCCCATCACCTCCCAACGTGCGACAGTTCCTGCTTATTATCTTTTTCTTCCTCTCAAATTGTTCTCCTTCTCTATGAAAAACTTTATTCCATGAATTCTATACTTCTTGTTGTTTGGCGCGCGTCGTTTTGAAGCCGTGCGCTGCGCCACCAACCTTTTTCTTTTCATTTTATAACTAGTTTTACTGACAGCGTCATTAATGTCTAACTTATTCTTAAATATTACCCGTTCATGGGAATGTTATTACTACATATAGACACACCCTTTCAAAGAACCATTGCAATAATAGGGTGTTACACTTTCTTATCGCGGCCTGAACCGGAACTGAAAAAAGTTCCGGCCGGATAGTTCCGTTCGGAACCATATTTGGATTATTCTATTTTTGCAGGTAAAAGTAATTTAGGAACTGTGGAACAGATGAGGTCTGCAATACCATTACCTACACAGTGTGATGCTAACTTGAAAGAGTTTGGTATGTAGTGGAGGAAATGAACCATACACTGTAAAAACAGTGTTAAGGAATTAAACACTTTTCTAAACACTTTTTTGCCCCCACTTTGGAAACACGTTTACACTCTAAACACGTTTAGGAATTAAACACATAATGTTTAGGAATTAAACATGTGTGTTTAGGAATTAAACATGTTTCCAAAGTGGGGGCAAAAATTGTGTTTAATTTCTAAACACGTTGTTTAGAGCGTACAGTGTTCAGTTCTACTGTATGTGTGATTCTCTTGAAGCAAGTACAGTGTGGATTTCATTTTCTTCCACTGATTGATAATATTTGATTGCATGTATCTGACATGGGGCTTCATATTAACAGTTATCCGATTGCCCTGGCAAGTTGTGACTCCTAACTCAACTTTAAGCAAAGAAAAACGTAATGTCTAACAGCTACAGAAGAAAAAAATTAAAAACCCACAGTTTACAAATGATGCTGACAAACGAGTACACCTTATATTTTCAAATTCTATGAGTACCTAGCCATAGACCCTTTTCCAAATAGCAATTACAAAGGATTGTGGGATAGAATTTTTGTACACATCCTTTTTGGCCACAGTAAAATGCCGTTAACATTAACAACGCGTACCAAAAACTCTATCCCACAATCCTTTGCAATTGCTATTTGGAAAAAGGTATATGAGTATGAGTACGAGGACAAGTACAAAGCTATGAGTACGAGTACAGGAAAATGAACTCTAACACGAGAACGAGTACACTTCTAAATACATGTATAGGATGTAAGGCTGGAGTAATAAAATGTACAGCAGAAACGGTCTTTGAGGGAGCAGTTGGTCCTTTTGTTCACCTATTACAAATAAATGCTGCATTTGATTTCTATATTCTACTATTGATGTTACCTAAAAGAATACTGTTAACTGACTCGAGAGGTGAATGAAATGAATACATTCCTATATGGTTTTTCTTCATTCTATGAAAACTCTGTTTTGCTTGCTTCACTTTGTCAGATCTAAAAGCAGTTCATTCTTCCGAATTTTGAAGCGCTATAAAGCTATAAGAGCCATTTATGGTTATCCCCTGCTCTTCTAGGCCAGTCACGGACATTGCTCAGAGTTGAACGGTGTTCAACTCTCATAGCTTCATAGCGCAATACTTAACTTGGAGTTTGGAACTAAATGAAACTAAAAGAGGGGTAGCCATAAACTATACTGTATAAATCACAATTTGTAAAACTTCATTGTGAAAACTTTGGAGTATACTTGTGGTGCTTGGGTTAAGTAAAGTCTATGTATTTGTCTCGATGTCATTATGCAGAAAACTGAAACCAACTATCACAACAATTCACTGCCTGTTGAGAAGACTATATGATTCAGGCTTTCCTTTTGAATTTAGGCTTGTTCTTTTCTAAGATTGTCAGCTATTAAAGACATTAACATTGATCAAAGTAGACTATTCGAACACTCAGGCTGGTCATTTTGGTTTCAATTTGCCCTCACTCCCCCAATCTAACCTCTCAAAACTCGGGTGAGCGAACCAGCACATTTGAAAATAACAACTAACACTAATTCCAGTTGGGTCATTACTTTTTGAGACGTAGACTCTGAATACGTCACTGATTTAAGGTAATTTCAAACACTGTAGTTCAAGGCTACTCTTAAGGCAACAAAGGAGATAATACTCAAAATTTATTAGGTACACTGGCCTAGAGGAGTAGTGTGGGGATTTCTTCATTGAAACCAGATTTGCTTTTCAATCCTTTTCCCCTCTTCTTAACAGCACTATTTGATGTTTTGAGATATTTTGTAGGTGTTGATTAACTCAGGAAGAAAGTTTATGTATTACAAAATCAAGGAAGATTACCAATATTAATATCCTGGACTGAAATGTCTGTACGCAAGGGCAGCGATTTGAGAACAGCATTGGGGGTAGGGGGACTGAAACCCCAAAATGATCCATATATATATATATATATATATATATATATATATATATAATATATATATATATATATATATATATATATATATATATATATATATATATATATATATATATATATATATATATATGTTAGTTAGATAAAATTTAACGACACACCAACACAAATGTGTTATGTAGTGTCAAGCAAAGTTTCAATACGGTGCAAGTCCTTCCCTTTAGTCGCCTCTTACGACAGGCGGGAAATACCGTGGGCATATTCTACAACCCCCAGCCCACAGGGGGCTCTATATATGTATGATCTTTATAGGTATGTATGTATGTATGTATGAATGTATGTATGTATGTATGTATGTATGTACGTACGTACGTATGTATGTACGTACGTACGTACGTACGGACGGACGGACGGATGGATGGACATATACGGATGTATATATATATATACACTTACATAAATGCGTATACACATGTGTATACATACACGAATACACAAACGTCACGGATTTCTTATATATATTCTTCTTCACAGGAACCCCCAAAGGTGATGATAATACCAAGGGTATAGAGTTTATGCATTGACGTCATGCGGCTTCATTTTGGCGCCAAAACAGTGAAGCACATTGCACGCACGACGTAGACTTCGCACGCGACAGTAGAATACTACGCGCGCATCCGACCGATACACGAATCAGCTGTCTGCATTTGCAGGGGTAAGTTGGAGGCAAGCGTGACGTCATATGTATGAGCTCTATAGGAATTTGTGGTTTTCAACTACTAGGCAAAAAATGAAACGTATACAGATTTGCCAAAGCTTTCAGTTTCTTTGAGTGAATTGTCACTCTCCTTGGGGAGAAATTCACTCCTTTAAGGTGTGGTCACTGGGCACACTTGTTGAGTGAATTTTACTCTTTTGTTTTTGATTCCTTTAGTGCCGAAGGCAGGCAGGGTATTAATGATATGGTGATTTCGTCTGTATATATATATATATATATATATATATATATATATATATATATATATATATATATATATATATATGCGTGTGTGTGTGTGTGTGTGTGTTTGTAGAGCATTAGAAGGAATTCCTCCTGAGAATTCAGCCTAGCGACCCCCTTCTCCCATCATAAGAAAGAGACTTACATTAGGATACAGAGGTATCTTACGTTAGGATACCGGGGTGCCTTACATTTAGACTACCGGGTGCCTAACATTAGGATACCGAGGTGCCTTACATTAGACTACCAGGGTGCCTTACATTAGGTTACCGGGGCGCCTTACATTAGGACCCTGGGAAGCCTTTCATTAGGGTACCGGGGCGCCTTACATTAGGACCCTGGGAAGCCTTTCATTAGGGTACTAGGGTATACTAATTACAACTAGATGGATTGCATTTGAACTTTATTCAAAGTACTTTCCGTTTTAATGCAGTCCTTGACATCGATATGATACGTATACGTATACAATTTACTGTTACAAACAAGTAATTTTCCCAGGTCGTGGGTACTTTTGATATACAATCCATCAACTTCGTCAACCCATTATAAAATTGATGGATGTACTGGTATTTTATTTGGTGTCATTTCCAATTTCAATAACATCGTTTAAAATTATTTTTAGCCAAAGTTGTATCTTCCAAAATATATAGTTGTGTTCCACCGTTTGTGGTTTGTTCTCCTTGCTTAGTCCTCTCTAAAAGTTGCAGCAAACTGTTTTCCCCCTCTATTTTACAAGACGGAGTAAGCTAGACCTTGATGGCAATTCACAGATGCTCACCTCAAAGGCAATAAACCAGTGTGTATGAGTAGGTTATCTCCACCATTTGTACCGAGCGGTCCATTTCTGGTTGTTGAATTACCCACCAATAACGAAGTCCCTCTTAAGCTTTCCACTTATCTATGTCGGATTAGTTTAATGATATTAAAAGATAAAGATAGAAAGAAAAATAAAAATAAAAATTAGATTTTTCTGGCTGATTTCGCCGGCCCAACAGACGGCGTTTCGCGGTCCATCAGTTGAGAAACGATTTGCTAGATAATGTAATCAACATAAGTGTGTAAAGGTTCTGTTCACATAATGAGCTACACCAACCCAAAAGCTGGATTTTCTTCAAAATCTGCAGAGAAATACATGCCACCACCTTCGGAAATATCTTCCAAATATCTCTTGGGAAATAGTTAAATAGTTACACAATTTGCACTGCATATGGTAGTTAGACAGCGATTACTTTGGCTGTCTGCGAACTTTAAACATGGTATCGTTTTGTGCGGACAGCTAAAGAGTATTATAATAAATTCCTGCAACAACGGGGGAGCTTTTAGTCAAAACATAGTCCAAAGTTGCATGTCAAAGCTCATACAAAACAATAATTATTGCAAAGAGAGGGGATGTTGAATCAACCAAGACCCCACCCCAGCTCAGATCACAAATCACTAAACTTCATTTTGGCCAGTCCTCTCATAGATGAAACTTGAATCAGCCAGTGTTACCCTAGTAACAATAGAATAAAATGTGGCTTATTTCTACTCCACAACTCTCATGGGCTATATACACATTTTTACTTCGATTTTCGTTAAAAAATCAGAAACTTCAGTTTTTGCAAAAACGTTCATGCTAAGGTTTTGACATTAAAAGTATATAGTAATCGCGAGTAGCGTCGCCACTTTTCAAAGTGGGGCACTGAGGGAACAACGGTCCACCAGGAAGCATCCCTTTATGAAAGGCTGTGTAGAGCCAAAGGCCCCGTAGGAGTGCGAAGCACTCTCTTGCAGGCGAGGAGTCCAGGACGAACAATTGAAGGAAGCTCTGGGCTGTTTACAACTGAATTGTGGCCATAAGAATGAAGCCGTTAATAGGTCCTATTCAAGTTTTACAGAAATTGTTGTTCCTCTGAGTCTGCCCACACCTTTCTTATTGGAGCATCTTCCTTCATGTTTTTTTTTCTGCTTCCTTTTTTTCTTGCTTTTTCTTCCTGGTGCTTCTTGAATCCAATGTGATAATGTTTCGTTTACGATTTCTTCAAAATTGATAAAAGAAGAAGTCCTATGAAAAAAACAACATAATCAATCAAAGATTCATAGAAACAGAAACCCAACTCTTCCCCCAAACGTCGCAATCAGTGCTTACAACTTTCAGTGTATGCACTCTTACATGTTTTCATTTTTTGCTTTGTTTTTTTTTCCTGTACTGTTAACGGGAAATGAATCAAAATCAAATGGCCGATAAAGAGGATATCTAGTATCTATATTGGGAACATTTGTGGAAAACGTTAAATACCAATGCATCTTGGGATTGGATTCCAGGTTTCGTCAGGGCGGCAGACTGCGGAGGAAGATCGACCGGCTAGGGAGAAGTTGGGTTAAATGAGACGTTCACTCTGTCCCCTTCCTTAAATATGACGTTGACTAGGATCAGCTTGCCGTCAACGATTGCCGGAACTGGACAATAACTGTTCCAAGAGTCAAATAGGTAATTTACATATAATTTTTGGCCTACGGAGGTATTTATTTCCATATCTCGTAATTCTTTCTGTGGAAAAGCAAAATTATTGCATTACCTTCTTCGGTCTTAAAAATTAAGGCTAGTGGGTACCACTTGGGCCCCGTTTAAAACTTGATGGTCCCATGTGCACAGTCATACAGAAAACAGACAAAACAGACGGACAGACAGACCGACAGGCACAAAACAGACAGATCAATTAAAGAAACAATCAATCAAAAAAAAAATCCTACCAACCAGTTAGCAATAACTATGAAACCAAACAATCCAAACAACAAACCATGTATCCTCCGAGCATCTCCTAACAAACTAACGAACAAACAGACAAATATATAGGGAGGGGGAGGTTTCACGGGTGCAAAAGTCAACTAACACAACCATGTTCTGGGGGACAAACAAACACACGCGGACGCTAGGTTATCTACTAAAGCAATGTGATGCGTGGCGCAGTGTCCTCCAGAACAACAAGAGCGTCCACAGAATTTGACGTTTCGACCTTTAGTGCAAGCAACACATAGAGGGGTTTCACCGCGTCACGTGATCGCGCGTTTCTTTGGTTTCAAAGGGCAAGATCGCGCGTTTTTTAGGGGTTTTAAAGGGGGAGGCGTCCATTGTGTCACAGTAGTATCTATGGTTATGCCGTGCGCGTGTGCTGTAAATACCCTTACTGAGTGTGTTTTCCCCTTCAGTCCCTGGGAATCTCAATCGCGTGACGTCACATGAAATCCCTATAGAGAGATTTCATGTGACGTCACGCGCAATGGATTCCCAGGCACTGAAGGGCAAAACACACGCAGTAAGCGAACTTACAGCTCACGCGCACGGCATATCCATAGACACTACTGTGCCACAATGGACGTGTGCCCGTCAAAACCAAAGAGACGCGCTATCTTGCTCTTCAAAACAGAAAAAAAAAAAGACGCGCGATCTTGCCCTTCAAAATTGCGGCTGAAATACCTCTATAGATAGTTCTCACGCGACGTCATAGGAGCTTTTCACGTGTATTATTTCAGCCATGTCTGAGGGCAACCCCGGCATGTGTGTACAGGCTTGCCCTCAGACATGGCGGTTGCTAACCCCTAGCTGTGAAGTCACTGAGAACTATCTATGGCTAAGCGACCTACCGCCAGTCCAACCAAGCAACTACCTGCGTCTGCAGCCACGTGCGCCTGTTTTGAGGGGCAAGGGTTATTCCTAGAGGGACGCTGCCTTGCGTCAATCATGATCGTCTGCAATTGTAATCTTAAATCATAACCATATGGGGCACTGTCCAAGCCACCCCCCCCCCTCCCCCGTTGTCTGCGACCCGTATCCGAATCATCTAAACAACTATAAGTGTCCAACCAATCAAACAGTACACGTGGAAGCCACCAGGCCCGAACCAACAGGTTTTCAGTCGCGTCGGGTCGGTGCAATGTGCCCCGACACAGATTAAAATTTGGGTAAGTTGTTCCAGGGAGTCGCCAAACGTACAATCGGCTTATTCCACAAAGCATAGGTGACAGGTTTCAGGGATACATTATTTGTCAACTTTTAAGTTAATTTCGCCAGCATATAGCATAGCATTTATTAGTGCACCACCCCCCCCTTCCCCTTTCTAGCTACACTACTGCATGTTACGCGACACGACGTTTGCATAAGTAAAACCGCCAGAACAAATCTGTTATTTTTCTGTAAGTTAGAGGTTTGCACAAAAGGCCACCCACTTCGATGGAGCTGGGAATCAGTCCTCCATAACACGCCTTCTTAATTGGACTTGCCTACCATATGCCGCCTCCCCCCAGTCTGCTGAGACCTTCATATGTCAGGGCCTATTAAGAACTATGTAGGCTCGGGAGTGATTTAGGAATTGTTCCATGTTACATTAGCTCTTCACATGGTGAAAAGTATGCGGACATGCAACCAAAATACGCTTTTTAATCAACAGTAATAGATTAAGACCCCCCGATGAAAAATTTGTTGAAATCATTTGAATATCTTTCTGCGTTCTTTAGATATACCACTATATAAAGTTTGACCATTTCTGAGATTCTTCATTAGCTATAGACGCAAACATTTTGATGTTGAGTGTTGCACAATGTCTTTGTTTCTTTTTAGTGTTAATCCTTTCTAAGTTACCTGCCAAAGGTTTCTAGTTTGGTGTCTAATTTGGACATTTTCCAAGATGTCAACGGCTACTTCCTCACCAAATTCCTCAAGACACAGAGCACGTTACAACTGTCCTTGGAATGAAAGATAGACAAACAAATGATAACATGTATGTCTCATGGGTCCCTCCTTCTACGTCACAACTTTGCATGCATGAGCGTACGGTACTCAATTTGGTGATGGGAGAGGGGGCGCTGCAGCCCTTTTGTCCGAAGTTTTAGTGCATGGTTGTCCAAATACAACACACATTTTTCTCGAAAATCGCAAATTATTCTGTCCGAATGGGGTTCGCAGTCCTAACCCCCTTCCTCCGCCACGCCCGTCTGCCACGCCCGTCCTTTTGTTTTCATATTTAGCTCATATTTACTAATGATGGAGGTACGAAAACAGTATTTGTCTAGTAAAATTGTTTTGATGAGAATTGTGGCTACTTTAAACCTTTTTATTGCTTTTTGATTCCTTGCCGAAGGTAGGCAAGGAATCTATGCGATGGTGATGTCGTGTGTATGTGTGTGTGTATGTGTGTGAGTGTGTATGTGACGCTTTAGCTTGTAAACACGATATCTCGAAATGGGTAACTGTGACTGAGCTCATACTTGGTGTGTGGGTTGGCCATATTAAGTAGATGATCCCTATTGTTTTTGGTGGAGGTCAAAGGTCATTTGGGGTCAGGAGAGGTCAAAACGTCAAAACCTTGTAAACACGATATCTCAAGAAGGATAACTGTGACTGAGCTCATACTTGGCATGTAGATTGCCCATATTAAGTAAATGATACCTATTGTTTTTGGTGGAGGTCAAAGGTCATTTGGGGTCACCAGAGATCAAATGGTAAAAACCTTGGGAATTGTTTGTAATTGTTTGTAAACACGATATCTCCAGACAGATAAATGTGAGGGATCTCATACTTACCATGTAGATAGCCCTTATTAAGTAGATGATCCCTTTTGTTTTTGGTGGAGGTCAAAGGTCATTTGGGGTCACCAGAGGTCAAATGGTAAAATCTTGGAAATAAGTTGTAAACATGATTCTCAAGAACGATAAATGTGAGGGATGTCATACTTACCAGGTGGATTTCCATATTAAGTAGATGAAGCCTGTCATTTTTGGTGAAGGTCAAAGGTCATTTGAGGTCACCAGAGGTCAAATGGTAAGACCTTGGGAATTAGTTGTAAACACGATATCTCCAGATAGATAAATGTGAGGGATCTCATACTTACCAAGTTAATAGCCCATATTGAGTAGATGATTCCTATTGTTTTTGCTAAAGGTCAAAGGTCATTTAAGGTCACCAGAGGTCAAATGGTAAAATCTTGGGAATTAATTGTAAACATGATATCTCAAGATAGATAAATGTGACTGATCTCATACTTACCCTTTGGATTGCCCATATTAAGTAAATAATCCCTATTATTTTTGGTAGAGGTCAAAGGTCATTTGGGGTCACCAGAGGCCAGATGGTAAAACCTTGGGAATTAGTTGTAAACACGATATCTCAAGAACGATAAACGTGAGGGATCTCATACTTACCTCATGGATTGTCCATTTAGAATAAATTATCCCTTTTGTTTTTGGTAGAGGTAAAAGGTCATTTGAGGTCACCAGTGGTCAAATGGTAAAACCTTGGGAATTAGTTGTAAACTTGATATCTCAAGAATGATAAATGTGAGGGATTTCATACTTACCAGGTAAATTGTCCATTTTAAGTAAATGAAGCCTGTCATTTTTGGTGGAGGTCAAAGGTCATTTTAGGTCACCAGAGGTCAAATGGTAAAATCTTGGGAATTAATTGTAAACACGATATCTCAAGGACGATAAATGTGAGGGATCTCATACTTACCATGTGAATTGCCCATATTGAGTAGATGATCTCTATCATTTTGGTGGAGGCCAAAGGTCATTTGGTTTCACCAGTGGTCAAAAGTTCAAAACCATGTAAACACCATATCTCAAGATGGGTAACTTTTAAGGATCTCATATGTAGCATGGGGATTGCCCATATTGAGTAGATGATCTGTATTGTTTTTATTGGAGATCAAAGGTCATTTGGGGTCACCAGAGGTCAAAAGGTCAAATCCTTGTAAACATGATATCTCAAGAAGGGTAACTGTGAGGGATTTCATACTTGGGTTGTGTATTGCCCATATTGAGTAGATGATCTGTATTGTTTTTGGTGGAGGTTAAAGGTCATTCGGGGTCACCAGAGGACAAAAGGTCAAAACATTGAAAACATGATATCTCAAGAAGGATACCTGAGGGATCTCACACTTGACATATGGATTGTTCGTATTGTGTAGATGATCCTATAATTTTTCGTGCAAGTCAAAGGTCATTTGAGGTCAAAATCTACTGAACATGATATTTCAAGGAGGGTAACTATGAGGGATCTCATACTTGGCCTGTGGATTGTTCATATTTAGCATGTAGGTCATTTTGGGTCACAAGATTTCAAAATGTTTTTACTGTATAACATGATATCTCAAGTGGGAGTAACTGTGAGGTATCTCATGCTTGTCATGTGGGTGATTCATGTTTGTTACAATATATCCATATGGCAAGGAATCACTAAGCCTTTTGGCTTTCTGGTTACATAAAGCAGGCAGATATGACATTAACATGTCCACAGACCTTTACACAGTTTGAAGATTTTGTATTTACAGGATAATCACATGAATTTATAAGGCATGGGAATTCTTTTCGATGGAAATACAGTCATCCCTGAAGCGTCTTCAAAACTGTACCGCCGATCCAAGCGCAAACTTTTCTTGTAGTTGTGTGACGCCCTCACTATTCCTTACTGCTGTATTTAATGTACAAAGCTCGACTTACTACCATACAGTCATACATTTGGATATTACAGGATCCGGCTGTACATCGATTTTTCCCACAGGACGCATACGGAGGCGTTTTTTCAGGAATAGCCATAGAGATTATGATGAATGAAGAATCAGGCTGGGCAAAGGGTTAGGACAAACATTGTATATAGTTGTTCCCATAAGCCCTAGGAAGATCCGTCTCAGGCGATGTACTTTGACGTTCTGACGTTTTGAAATTAATAAAAAGCTTTACCAGAGATACCGATATGGTACCGATAAGTGAACTTCGCTTAGCATATCATATTAGTATAGTTCAAGATATAAGTTAGTTTGGGTCAAATGTCTTTGCGCTTGTACAGGTATTGTTGAACCACATCAACAATAACGTATAGCCAGTTACTGGCATGAGAGAGTGGGTGAGAGTGAGGCAGGCTTACCTTTGACGGGTCTTTTGGACAATTTCACTATTTCATGGTTGAAAATAGGGGAAAGATCTCTGACAGGGGGGAGAATGCCCCTCCCCCCCCCTCTGGATACTCCATTCCTACGCATCAAACCTATCAGGTTAATCCGAGTAACAAGTATTTGAAGAGCGAGTATACGAATGTTTACTTTCCACTATACGAATACATTGTTGCACTGTACATTGTGAGAATCCCAAGTATAATTTTCCTCCGACGAAACTAATACAGAAGTGGTTTTCCGTTGAATGTTGTTGTTGCAATACTCCCTGCTTTACTGTGACTTTCGGAAGTTGGATGTAGAGGCCATAACTAACGTCCATTGAAAGTAGAGTGATTTTGTAGGTTTTGAATCTTAGAGTGGCTGATGAATCGAAAGTTAAGAGAAAATTACAAGCCTACGTTAGGACTACTAGAAGCTAGTATTGGTCGCAACATTCAGATTAGTTCGTAAATTGTACCCGTGTCACGTTTGGATAAACAAGGAACCATGTAAACTGAAATGCATGGAGTACGAAGTTTATATTCAAAACTGCAAGCTCGAATTCCTGCCCTAGTGTAGAACATGCATTCCTCACACATACCGAGGGCGTCCGACCTTCAGACCTTCTAGACTGTTTCATCATTTTACAAAATCCGTATCTAAGTTATAAATAAATAATTTGTAACAATAAAAGCAAATCGACAGGACAGATAAAAATGGAAGAACTTAATTTTAACGGATTAGAATGAACAATGAATAAAGTGCACATAAAAGCCGCTGCCTTCCGTAATTTCTAGACAGTAGCGGGATTTGATGTTTGAAAGTGGGGGGGGGGGGGGCAAAATTAGTACTGCTATAGCAAAACCAACTAGATTAAGACGTAGGCCTATATAAAGTTCGGGGAAAAGTGAGGGGTAAGTGCCCCCTTGCCCCCACCGTAATCTCGCCTATGTTTCTAGACTTGGGGTATACTGCATAAGTCACCCTTTAGGTCCTATGCAACTGACAGACCCTGTCGTTGCGAGAAAAATGGTTTATAGCCTACCTCAATGATGGCAACTTACACAAGATTTGGTGATTCTGTACATTTAAGGGTTGTTTTATTATAGAACTTAAAATTTAGATGCTTGAAAAAATTATCCAAGCAGGTTTTACATTATTAATTAATTCTTGATGTATTTTAAGTCATCAAATACGCGAATAAAGTCTCGATGCTTACTGAGTAAATCGCTTAAAGTCACTTTTAAAAATTGTTTAGTTCTGTATCGATTTTAAATCTGAGACTTTAAATAGACCTCTTGATAATAGCCCAAGTAACAATTCAAATGGATCACAAACTACTAGCCTACTAAGTGGGGGGGGGTGCACTTAGGGAAAGCCCGTATAACCAGACAAGGTGGAGGGGAACAAGATAGCTTCCATTGGGAGGAAATATTTTTCGGAGCTCCAAATATGCCCAGATGTGCCAAGGTAATAGGAACTGTCTATGGGGTAAATTTTAGGTGGTGAAACATTTGTTTTATCCTATTTTTCGGGGAAAATAGTGACACAGTGTCTGGCAAAAGTGGTCAACCCCCTCCTCCTCCCGCTCCTCCTCCTCCCCATGAAAGTTTGTCCCGTACGCTTGTCCAAAACAGACAATGTCTGACTTCACTCTTAACTTTATTAAAGATCACATCGAAGCGAAACAAGCAGTTGATTGTATACGGCAAAAGTTTTGCTAAGGTCAAAACAAACCTTACTTGGATATCTTGGCTAAATTACGTAGTCAAATTTCCTTTTATCTTTCAGATATCTTTTATCTTCTTTCACTCCGAAAAATTGAAAAGTTATTACAATAATGAAAGGAGTGATATTGCGTATAAATTAACAATATACTGTAAATACTATGTTTAGCAATTTAACACCTGTTTTGCCACTTCCTTGCAGACGCCTTTAAACTCTAAACGTGTGTAGCAATTAAACACTATATCTGTAGCAATTTTTGCACAGTTCTGAAACAGGACGTTTAGGAATTTGACACGTTTGCTTAGCAATTAAACATGTTTACAAAGAGGGGCAGAGAAGTGTATGAAAAAATGTTTAATTCCTAACCGCTGTTTGAATGCTTTACATTAAGAAATTTCACATGGCGGCATGGTAAAGGAATTGCACATGAGCTGGCACATCTGCATGGATATTTAAATTTTAAATCTGAAGAGGGCTGCATTTTCTTTTTAAAAGGGAGAACAGAACGATAAGCTCAATCCTAATAAATCCTACAAATCATTGGGCCATAGAAATACTACGTATTTTCAAATTCTTGCCTGCCCTTTAATTCCGACATAGACAGTAGGTGCATGGGTGTCTCATATGAAAGTATTTCTCAAGTTTGTAATTTCATCACATCAAAATGATTAGATTCAGAATTAATATGAATACAGAGGTGGTTTTAATTATTACTGAAATGAGTTCATCAATTACAGAGAAATTAATGGCAAAATAGTCATCCATTTGAAATTTTTCACGTTGCAAAAGGAATTTTTTTTATAGTACCACGAATTTCTTTGCTCACGTATGGACGCTTTGTTGATTTGTGCGAACGACGGGAGACAGCCTGGTCAACGAATTACTGAAACACTTTTAATGGAAATGATGGTATGGTTTTTTGTTTCGTTACATTTTAAATACTTCATTAGTTACTTAAGGTCCTTTGTTATTTCGTTGTGTATTTTATGTGTAAGATGTGAGAAGGTAAGATAAGGGCAAGGTTTATAACAAGTTTTATATCAAAGTGTCAAATACACTTTTTTGAAATTTTGAAAATTACTGTCACCATGGAGCTGCTCCATGCACCTCACGTGATAACACCCAACCAAGTTCGTGTTCAAGCAACACTCGAACGCCAAAAAAAGCATAAGCTACCCGGAATTGTGTTTCTCTTACTAGACGTTATTTCTTTGAATAGTGAAGAAGTTAAAGGCCTTGCTCTGCTGTTACAGAAGCCTAGCTTACAAAAGAAAAAGAAATAAATGCAATAGACGAGTTGGGAAATGTTTCCACGCAATGCAATATGGGAATGGGTCAAAGGTGAAGTGTACCATGCTCACAGTGTCCCAGCGCGGGTGTTGCATGCTGAGCACGCAGAATTAGACACGTTGCCCGTCAGTGTCATCGTAAACTTGACCTTGTGACCCGACCGGAAGTCCCGAATTTCCCAACACGTCTATTTACTCCTCAGTGAATGATCATAGTGTAGCCCACGTGCGTGTAAGTCGCTGCGATTCTATCATCAACAGACTGTATGCTTCAGTTATGAATAATTCTGTTTAATTCGATCCAAATTTATGGCAAAAATGATTCAAAAAGAATGTATAAACAACATTGATATACACAACAAAAATGTCAAGAAATCATTTGAAGGGCACTAGAAAAACAGAAACCTGTTAACTGGGCTAGTGACCTATATAATAATAAAGAAAAAGAACGTATAAGAAGGAATACATGTTTAGAAACACATAAAAAAAAACATAATTGAACTGAAGAAGGGTAAGTGAATGCACTTTTAAGAGTTGGAGCTGCAGTTGTTGCAAGGGACATTTTATTTTAAATGTAACCCTCAATACATCAAATCATTTCCTTTAAAACAAAATACCCACTATAATTTTCCTTCCTGGGCATCGGCGTAATATGTGTCTTTATTAATGAATTAAACTATACCCTTCTTATAGCGCCTTACCCCTCCCGCTGAAGTCTAAAAAGCTGAAAAACTTGCTACCCACGGAAAAATAAGCTCGCGTAGACACGGATTACAGTGTATAATATGTATGGATTGTTACGACCTTATAGCCCAGGCCCGACGGTAGTCAGTGGCGTATGGGAAGAATATTTCTAAAGGGGGAATGGACGTCCTTGCCCTGAAATATTTCTTACTTGGCAAACTGACATGAAATGAATTTTGCCCCGAAAAACGATACTTTTTACTCCGAAAGTGACAGTTTTTTTTACTCAGAAGGGACCGGCGGCCCTTTCAGATCTCCTGCCTTATACGCCTTTACCGATTTGGACAAAATTATACTTCATAGCTAGCCTCATCTTAGGTTAGCAACTGCGGAAGAAAGTTTGGTAATTTTTCAAAGTACATCAGATAATTTCCTTCAGCAAAAGTAGGAAACTGACTGGCGATTCTAAGAACCGATTCAAGATGACACTTTTAAAACTTTTAGAATGCGCCTGCAAAGTCGAGAAGATATTTCAAAGTGTGCCATTCCGCTTTTGAAGAAGTCATTTCTCACGTGAGGGCGATATTCATCACGCTCGTGTTGTCTCGTCTTGAGCAAATATTTTCGATTCGCTGGTTCCCTTTCCCTCCTCTATCCTGAAACACGGGCCGGTCAAACAATGAGCCCAACGAAAAGAACTAAATGACTTTAACGCCTGGGGTAACAAGACTACCACAATAGGGCCTTCCCTTCAGGGCCCACGGTTCAGAACAGTGGCTGCTAATCTCACCAACAAACATTTCAAGCAGATTCTTTCAGAAGCGGTGCCTTTGGGAGCAATGTTTGGACAAGTTGGTACTGCTAAGTGACATCAGTGTAAATAACCGGTGCATAATACTGAAGCTAATTGGTCCTTCTTTGGTGCAGGACCACCACTCGAGCGTTTACAATGAATATATAATTCACAAAACGACTGCTTTATTTAAAGCTCCGTTTCTTTTCTGGATACCACTGGTAGTAAATCTCACGGCTAATTACAGCTTTACAAATCTCTAATTTACTAGGGCAACGAAAATCCAAACATTTGTTGACATAGTAGATAATGACAATTCCTTTGAAGAAGAATCTGTTGCATGGCTTAGCTTCCTGCTTTCCAAAGGTTTCGACAAAAAGATTTGTTTAAAACCCCCTCCAGAGACTAAAAAATACCCAAAGCGCTTCAAAATCCAACCTATTGTTTCTTGGACAACAGTGCTCCTGGTTGTGTATCTAGAAGACAAACGACAAAACAATAGGAGATGGAATGGATGTAAAGTTTTATCACCCACGTTGAGCGAATTGGGGTCATAATAGGCCTTTCTAGTTAGTTGTAACAAGGCTTTCATACAGTAATAATAGCTGTTTTGACCAACCAGTCATTCTTTTCCGAATTGTTGATAATATCCCTTTGCTATGTGCTCATTCTTGTTTACAGAGTGACAAATTTGGATATAAACAACCATTTTGGGGAACTATAAGGGAAGCAGAAGAAATTTGCCTCGTAACTATTCACAAGTCTCAATTGACGGAAGAGAGGGAGGGCATGATAAATTGCATAAAAATCCTTTGAATGCCTGCTTGACAGACCGAAGTTTTATCCGTCGTCAGTCAAATGCGATACATATCATAGCAACTTGGCTATGGGAGTTGAACTTTGGTGGAAATACATGTACCATACCCTTACGCAGTGGAAAAGGAATTTTTAGGTGGATGTGATAACCCCCAGCCCACCCCGCCCTCGTTACCAAGTTAGAGCAGCAAAATCGATCTCTGTATAAACACTGAAAATAAGCCACTTGTAACTCTAAATCGTTTTTAACTTATAGGCAATGTTGTTAAGGTTTGAAGCCATTGTCAGTGCCCTGCAAAGGACATAGTATATACATATATATATATATATATATATATATATATATATATATATATATATATATATATATATATATATATATATATATATATATATATATATCTTCTGTTGAAATCTTCCGCAATGTGGAAGAGAGATAATAGAAACTAATTATGAACGCATTAAAAAAAGAATCTTTCGTTTAAACAACAACCGTCCATTTGAACAAGAAGCACAAGTTCTCTCGTATAACGTAACTCCAGATAGGTTGCTTTTGGTGATTCGAAGACACACCATGTGAAGGAAACTTGAGAGGAGCCAAATCCGTGCATGATTGGACAGCTCCCACCACCCTATATGGAAAAGATTAAGTGGTAAGTTTTCGGAAGAGCATTTTACGAGTGATATTCTTTATAATCTATTTTTGAAATGATGTCAGGGGTAAAACTATTCATGAAGAAATTACTTCAAGATGAAGTGCATACTTCGCGGACAGCATTTATTCTGATTCTTGGTATCTTTGTGTGGAGATACAATGTAAAATGAAATACAAATAAGACAGAATTTAAATATGCATTAAGGTTTAGATGACTTCATTGCAAAGATCTGTGCTCATTAGTCATTTTGTTTAGAAACACACAAAAGCATTTGTAAAAACAGCCCATTCTAAACTGGCGGCTCTATACTGACAATGTATAACGTTAGGCCAGAGATCTCAGATGTTCACCTCCACTTAAAGGGAGAATGAAGTCACCCCAATAAAGAATTGTATAGTAGACTATCCTATTTCCTAAATGGCTCTTGAGAATCATGTGACAGTATTTTTCTCACTCAATTGTAAAATTTACAAGGAGCAACTGCTTGGTTTACCTTGAATATGCAATATTTATGTCCTAAAATATTATGAAAGATACTTGGAAGAGAAATAAGAAGAAATTTGTGACATTTAGCTATTGTTTCAAAATAGGTTTGGGGCGACTGCTTTTGACCTTTAATTTAAATTTATTCAAATTCGTACAAATATCAAATATTTTTAAATAGTAGTAAGAACGCAATAGAAGAAGGATTTGGCCTTTATAAGTAAGAGGCTTGCTTTCTCTTGCTTTCTGTTAAAATTTGCATTCAATTACTATTTGTAGGTTTAATTCTCAAAATACTAGCACATCAATTTTCACATTTTCAAAAGTGAACTTAAGGGAGCAAAGCACAGGACAAAACTGACATTAATCAACAATGATTTGTATTCTTTTTAAATTTACAACCATATTTCTACTCTTCAGTTTTACTTTTTCGTAACGTGCATGCGACTTTCACAAATTTTGCACTTCTCCATAGACCCTTTCCAAACAGCGATTACAAAGGATTATGGGACTGAGTTTTTAAACGCGTCGTTTTTGTGAAGGGCATTTTACTGTGGCACAAAACGATGTGTACCAAAACTCCATCCCATAATTCTTTGTAATTGCTATTTGGAAAAGGGTCTATAGAGAACTCATATACCTACATCTATTTCGAGGTCGAAATAATACATTTAAAGTACAAAAAATTACTCATCAGTGTGAGGAGATGTCATTAGTACTGTTTGCTCCAAAGTTTACTGTAGGTTACCAAAGTAGTAACTGGATCTGCTAATATTTCAAGAATCACGCATCAGGATTAAATTAAACTTTCACTGCAAATGCTGATAAGTTCCTCTCTCACATATACCAAAAGAAAAATGTTCACTGATGAAAATGAATAATAATGAAAAAATGATGTATACTTTCATAAAAATCAAGTACTATAACTGTCATTGTTATTACTACTATTTTTCGTGTTATATGTGTTCACAACTTGAAGTTTTAAAAGTTTGGCATCCTATGACTTCACATGGCCTTTCAGCTCTATTAAAATCAATAGCTTTCTTCAAGTAACTCAGTATAATGCATCCAAATATCAACCAGACTTTAAAGTATATAATAAGTATCCATAAACTATTTTTGAAGCATCATGTACCCATTTAACCTCTTTTGACCCCAGTGACCTTTGACCGTCAAACAAAACAATAGGGTCATTTTAAAATAATATATCTTCATACAAAGTATATGATACTTATCCATTTATAAAATCTTGAGTTTATATGTTAATAATAATTTCAAAATTTGACGTCTGGAAACTTTAACGAACTACCGTTTTGATGTTTATTTAACAAAAATATAATGTAGTAATACGTCCTTGGGCATATGTTGTTAAACTACAGGTCAACCTATGAATTTAATATTATACGTGAACATGAAAATGTAATGAATTATAAAATGGAGCGAAATGTCAGTGATGTAGCTTTTATTTAAAAACATACCGATAAACGATTTTGGCTACACATTTTAATGGAATCGTTTGACTGTTGTTAGGATCCTTACTTATTCCCTGAAATCACTGCTGCTAAAACCTGCATGCGTTCACAACTATAATTCGTTTTTGGTTTCCCAAAAGATGAGGCCTAGCTTCGGGGCCACACGCGAACAACATTCGCAAAACGATGACAGATTTCGTCCAGAAGTCTGGTAAGAACATAATCTGTTGTGCAGTAAATTAACGCATATACAACTATTTCGTGTATTCGATAACAGTTTACTTTGTTTACAGGCCTTTCTTGGAAAATGTTGATATTTGATCTCTTTGCATTTTATTACATTTTGGCAAGCCTTCAGTACGTAGGACTTTAACATGGTTTCTCTACACTCATAACAGCTTAGGGATTTGTTTGCTGCTTAAAGACAGGCCATGTAACCGGGGATAAAAATTTTCAAGGGTCCCCCCGAGAATTAAAAGACTTACTATTGCCTTAATGCATTGCAGCACATCTCGCCACTAAAAATAGTTTCTTCCCTTATCCCGAAACTATCTTGCCACCCCTCCCCCCTTAAGTAACTTGGCTGGCTACTGGCCTGCCTCTCACATCGCAGTTTTCATTTTAATAATTGCTCAGATCGATGTGGACCTTTACGTAACGAACCGCGGTTTGCGGGGTCATATAGGCTCTCGTCCAAGATAGCAATGAGGTCGCGACAAACTATATTTGTTTCATTTGTTTGTACAGTAAAAAGTATTAAAACCTGTATACATTGGCGGATAGAAACATTTCTCTACGGGGTGGATGGTGTTTGTCCTGAAATTTACCCTAATCGGCAAACAATTATGTCATGAATTTTGCCCTAAAAAACGACACTTTGTGCCCAGAAATCGACATGATAACCCAAGGGGGAGGGGTGAGCTATTGCTCCAGCTCCATCCTCATACGCCTATGGAAGCTATATACCTGTCAAGTGAGTCGGTGAGGGAGAAAATTGAGGAAAGAGTCTTTCCAAAATTAAGTGTACCGAATATTTGGCGACATCTAGCAATCTCTCGGAAATAGGCATCTTTGTGTAGAGATCTTACGACCGTACCTACTTTAAGACTTTCACCTGAGGCCTTGGTCAAGCCAGTAATAATAGCGACTTTTCGATTTCAGGACGGTAGAGCAATAGGACGGAGAGTTAAACGCACGCGCGCCCGGCGTTCTGTCCTGACATTTAATGCGTTTCGATTTTAAAGACGACGGTGCGGTAGAATCGCAACAAAACAATGACGCGCTCATTTAGTTGCAATGCTTTGTTAGCATCCACACTCATCGCTAAGTTGTAACAGTGACGAACCTACACAGGATTAGAGTATTTTATAAAACTGTGAAAGTTTTACCTCAAGGTAGCTTTCCTTAGCTTAGCACTGAAACGTTCGTAAAATGGCTTACAAGATATGCACTGTTGTTGTTTGTCATGTTCATTTTTGTCAGCAGCTTGCATGCCACATGAACAAATAAAGTACGTTTGTATACAGCGAACTTCAAATTTAACGTCACAAAAACACGTACGTTATGGGCGAAGGAAATTACCATGGCAACCCCTGTACCGTCCTGTTTCTAACAGAACGTTAAATCGGTCGACGACCGTCCTGAAAATCAACAGGACGGAGCGATGCTTGCTTCTACTCATGCGCAGTCCAGCTTTTTCCTGCGCGTTCCGTCCTCTTTTTCTACCGTCCTGAAGTCGAAAACCCCGTATTTTCATCTAGTACAGAGGCGGGTATAAATGTATACGTCGATATGTACATATATATATATATATATATATATATATATATATATATATATATATATATATATATATATTATATATATATATATATATATATATATATATATATATATATATATAGTAGAGACCCCAAATTGGCGCACCTTCAAAAATTACTAGCTATCACTGTAGCAACGTTACTGTAGCGAGCCTAACGTTTTTGAGCATATCAGGTATTTTGTTTTTCACGATAATGAATCCATTTCAGATACATGCATACCTTAATATGATTATTTTTCAAGCATTTTATAACTGCATCCCACACTCTTGTGTAATTTTTATATCTAGAAATAATACTCTCTAAAAACAACGAAAATTACCTCGCCCTGGTGTGCACTGTCCCAAAGTACTGCTTCATCTGACGTATTTATGCCTGCACTGTGTGCTGAGTGTATAACCTAGGTTATAAGGTTATTATACTCTGTTTGTAACTTGACCAAATTTCCCGTCTTTCTTAGGCAGGTTAGGTCAGCAAGTTAATACAAGTTTTGCATGATACTGTGTGTGAGGCAACTAAGCGCCTTCCCCGCGAAGCGGACTCTGTTGCTAAGCACCTCTACTACAAGGACTACGCAATACAGCTTGCTACGTAGGCATCTGTACGTAACTGTACAAAGTCAATGAAAATTGTTGCACACTACACATATGGAAACTGCGCCACTTTTGGGTGTTGTAAAGACTGATATCGAAGAAAATTTCGAGTCTAATCAAGCTTTTTTTAACTAATTTCTGGATGGGAGTAGGAAAAGTGTGGGTGGCAATGCACCCGTAAGTTACTACACATTTGGGAAAGGCAAACAGGAGAGTGTTTGGATTTATTTTATTCTAAATATCGGTTTGGAAATGCTTGGGTGGGTCAATTTCGGGGCAACCATGCTATCTATCTATATATATATATATATATATATATATATATATATATATATATATATATATTATATATGTATATATGTGTATATGTGTATATGTGTATATGTGTATATGTGTAAATGTGTATATGTGTATGTGTGTGTGTGTGTATATGTGTATATGTGTATATGTGTATATGTGTATATGTGTATATGTGTATATGTGTATATGTGTATATGTGTATATGTGTATATGTGTATATGTGTATATGTGTATATATATATATATAATATATATATATATATATATATATATATATATATATATATATATATATATATATATATATATATATTATAATATATATATATATATAGGTCGAAAGGTAAATAGTAGTACATTCGATCTTGGATTTTTATACCAATCCTAGATAGAGCATAGCCCTTATCAAAGCAGGAAAGGTTCAGGGACAATACAACTGAGAGAATTTGAGCCGTACCGAGGGTGTGAACCCGCCATCCTCCGCATTCCGGGCAGAGTCTGTGACCACTACACCAGTTCGGCTTGTGATTCACAGAAGTGACAGACAGACTACAAATACCTCGTGTGATTCAATTTTCTCTCCTGGTTACCATGGTAGTCCCAAGCGGGATGAATATTCAGTAGGTCGAGGTTGGTAGATCGAAGTTAGAATGTGTAGGTCGAAAGGTAAATAGTAGTACATTCGATCTTGGATTTTTATACCAATCCTAGATAGAGCATAGCCCTTATCAAAGCAGGAAAGGTTCAGAGAAAATACCAGAGAGAAAAATTGAGCCGTACCGAGGGTTTGAACCCGCCATCCTCCGCTTTCCGGGCAGAGTCTGTGACCACTACACCAGTTCGGCTTGTGATTCACAGAAGCGACAGACAGACTACAAATACCTCGTGTGATTCAATTTTCTCTCCTGGTTACCATGGTAGTCCCAAGCGGGATGAATATTCAGTAGGTCGAGGTTGGTAGATCGAAGTTAGAATGTGTAGGTCGAAAGGTAAATAGTAGTACATTCGATCTTGGATTTTTATACCAATCCTAGATAGAGCATAGCCCTTATCAAAGCAGGAAAGGTTCAGAGAAAATACCAGAGAGAAAAATTGAGCCGTACCGAGGGTTTGAACCCGCCATCCTCCGCTTTCCGGGCAGAGTCTGTGACCACTACACCAGTTCGGCTTGTGATTCACAGAAGTGACAGACAGACTACAAATACCTCGTGTGATTCAATTTTCTCTCCTGGTTACCATGGTATATATATATATATATATATATATATAGGTAAAAATGAAGTAGTAAATAGTGCTAAAAGTTTGTGAAAAATTCCACGACGTTTCGGGTTTAAACCCTTCATCAGGTGGCAAAAATGCAACTGATCGTTGACACGGCCAAACGTACAATTTAAAAAAAAAAATACACAATAAAATTGGGCACGGTAAACCTCGGCTAGGAAAACAGACAGTGTTAAGTGGTTACCACAAGTCAAAATAATGCAGGAATTGCTGCGTTATAACAGTTCAAGTCTAACGTTCAGACCATGTGGGGACAGGGTTCCAAGTTTCATGATTAGGCGGTTTTCGGCAGCTAGGCGGTCATGATCGGAACCTCGACACGAGATGGCCGCCGAAACCATCAAGTCACGGATCGAGCATGTTGACGGGGGATTGAAGTGGGTGGCTACCGGGAACCCTGGGAGGTTCTGTTTGATTGATCTCAGGTGCTCGGTGACTCGGTCAGCAAGACGACGTTTTGTTTCTCCCACGTACAGTATATTACAGCGTTTACATACGAGAACGTAAACAACATTGGCTGAAGTACAGGTAAAATGCTGATGAACGTTAAACCGGTTGTTGTTGGGACCTACAATGGAAAGGTTTATGTCATAACTGACCACCGGGCAAGTATTGCATCTCCCACGGTTGCAAGGAAAAGTTCCTGGGGTGTCAGGCACTACTGCTTGAGGTTGAGAGGCACGGACCAAGTGCTTAGATATGTTCTTTTCAATTCTGAATGCCGTGATGGGGGGATCAGGGAAATGGTCACGGGTGGATGGGTCATGACGGAGGGTCTCTACATTCCTGTAAATGGCACGTACAATGGGGGTTACAGATGGGTGAAAGGATAGGACCAACGGGATACGTCTGGTGGGTGTATGGTCAGTTTGGGGGCAAGGGCAGAGGCTCTATCAATTCCTTGTATGCGTTTCAGGGCATTAGAGAGCACTCTTTGTGGATACTGGCGTTGTTCAAAGAAAGAAATAATCTGTTTGGAAACTTTAGCGAAATCCTGGTCGTCGGAACAAATCCGTCTGGCCCGTAAAAGTTGTGAGAAAGGAATCGAATTGGTACAAGATCTGGGGTGGTTGGAAGGGTACATGAGGTAGTTGTGAGAGTCAGTAGGCTTAAAGTGGAGATTGGACTTGATTTGACGGTCGGAGATGGATAGTTCCGTGTCTAAAAACACTACTGAGGAGTTGGAAATACAGTGAGTGAATTTCAAAAACGGGCAGAACGTTTCAGCAAAGTTAATGAACTTTTCCAAATCGTTTCGAGGACCCACTGCGACCCCAACAATATCGTCAATGTACCTTTTATAAAGTATGGGCTTGATCCCGGTGTATCGTGAGAACAACTGCTCCTCAAAGTGGCCCATGGTGAGGCAGGCCACAGAAGGTCCCAGTTTAGTGCCCATAGCTACTCCTTTAATTTGGCGGAAAAAACGACCATTGAACTGAAAGCAATTTTGTGTCAGGACTAGTTCAGTTAAGCGAAGAAAGGTGGTGGTAGGGATGCTAGGGTCCTGGCGTTGATCAAGGTAATGGCGTATGGCTGCTAAAGCAGCGTGATGGGGGATTGAAGTATAGAGGCTGCTGACATCCATGGTGAATAAAGTACGTTCACTGGGATTCTCAGGAAACTCAAAATTTTGAATTAACCTAAGGAAGTGAGGAGTATCCTGGATAAACGAAGGTAGGGTTGAAACTAATGGGGAAAGTACAGAATCTACGTACTGTGAAATCAGAACCGTGGGGCAGCTGTGGGAAGACACAATGGGACGACCAGGATTATTGGCCTTGTGAATTTTGGGCAGTAGATAGAAATTGGAGATTTGTGGGCAAGGGTGCAGAAGGGCTTTAGCCGATTCAGGAAGATGTTTTTGACTTACAAGGGTAGCTAAGGTTTTCTTGACCAAGGTTTGGATTTCAGAAGTGGGGTCTATCGGCAGTTCGGTGTATGCTGTTTGGTCTGAGAGTTGTTTCTCAGCTTCAGAAACATAAAGATCTCGACGCCAAACAACAGTGGCACCGCCCTTGTCAGCAGGCTTAATAATCAAATTCTTGTTCTTCTTGAGGGACAGAAGGGCCTTCTGCTCGTCCAAAGAAATGTTACGAAAGGGAGTTACTTTGGGAGGAAGGAGACGTTCTAAATCGGCATTAATGGACTCAATTACACCGTCCAGGACCTTGCTTTTACCAGGTTTAGGGGTCCATGGAGATCGCTTAGACTGAAATGAACGGAAAACGTCCTCCGATGAAGTGTTGTCGGTTTCATCGGAATCTCCAAAATGTAAGCGAAGGCGGAGCCTCCTGCAGAACGAGGCCACGTCTCTGCGGATAGAAAACTCATCTGGAAGGGGGTTAAGGGGGACAAAATTCAAACCTTTTGAAAGGACTGAACGTTCAGGGGAGGATAATTTCATGTCAGAGGGGATGGTGACGACTAATCTAGTGTAAGGAGTACGGTCACTGCCAGGGGTTAGAGTGGAATGCTCCTTGGGTAACAAGGAAGCTAAGGTCTTAGATTTGGATTCTTGTAAAAAGTTGTAAAGTTTACGGTTATAGACATGGATGAGAAAATGTACTTCGCCAGCGTTAGGGAGTGAATTAGAAAGAAAAGACCTTTGTTCATTCATGGTCCGGTCAAATAAGGCCTTTTTCCTAACCATTCCGCTAATAGCAGAACGCATCAAACCAAACGAACACGAACGTAGGTAACGTGTGGTGTTACGTCTATGAACGGGGTCTGAGTAGGTATGAACGTGAAACTTGAGTTGAAAACCTCTTGGGATAACCTTCCTACGTAGGCACGTGCCCAAGAAGTGGATGTGGCTGGCAAACCTAGTTTTACTGAAGGTTGCCATAGCAAGAGAAAGTATGGTGGGAAAATGTTCGCTGGGATAGCGAGCAATTTCCTGTATAAATGTACTACGAAGCCTTGAAACAAACTGTTTCAAGCAAGGCATGGTCAACTGGTCAAAAAGGTCTTAAAATCGCAGTGAAAGGTAGTCAAAGACGTAAATAAAATAAGGTCAAAGTACTGCGTAGCACTTATGAAGTAGGTAGGTAAAAATGAAGTAGTAAATAGTGCTAAAAGTTTGTGAAAAATTCCACGACGTTTCGGGTTTAAACCCTTCATCAGGTGGCAAAAATGCAACTGATCGTTGACACGGCCAAACGTACAATTTAAAAAAAAAAATACACAATAAAATTGGGCACGGTAAACCTCGGCTAGGAAAACAGACAGTGTTAAGTGGTTACCACAAGTCAAAATAATGCATTATTTTGACTTGTGGTAACCACTTAACACTGTCTGTTTTCCTAGCCGAGGTTTACCGTGCCCAATTTTATTGTGTATTTTTTTTTTTTAAATTGTACGTTTGGCCGTGTCAACGATCAGTTGCATTTTTGCCACCTGATGAAGGGTTTAAACCCGAAACGTCGTGGAATTTTTCACAAACTTTTAGCACTATTTACTACTTCATTTTTACCTACCTACTTCATAAGTGCTACGCAGTACTTTGACCTTATATATATATATATATATATATATATATATATATATATATATATATATATATATATATATATATATATATATATATATATATATATATATATATATATGGTCAAAGCACTGCAAAGCACCTATGAAGTGTGCAGGTCAAGAAAGTATCAAGCTAATGGTTTGTGAAAAGAGCCCAGTTTAAACCCTTCATCAGGTGGCAAAAATGACGTGATTGATTTGCACCGGGAAAGCGCAACATGCCTGTAAGTCTTCCCTGGAGGGTTTCAGTTTGTGTCACAGAATGGTGTTTAGACTCTAACATTTGGTGTGGAAAATATAGGTGGCCCCCTGTGTGACTCTGCATCCATTGCGTTCGCGAGGTATACCCTGTTTTCCTGCCGCTACTAGTTAGAAAACTCTTTCGTCATATGATAGGCCTGCACGTAAACTCTAATACTGGGCAAGCTAATGTACAGCAAAATTGGTGAGTGTACCCATGGAGCATGCACAGACAAACCTCCCGGAGTTTCCCATGCCCCTGACTACGCTAGTGGAGTTGCCCGTTTAGTAGAAAGTGATTCGAAATTTGGCTTACATCACAGAAATTTGACTCTCATAAATAACTCAACGTCTCAGCCATTGACGTAGCAGAAATTTCAAAAGTGGAGACTTCCCTCCTTCGTAATAGCGGGATTCTGCGGCATAAAATTACAGCCTGATAACAAACCACGACATGGAGTACGTGATATATACCATGTAGACGGTTTCAAGTTACCTTATTGCACCCTATGCAGGGTTGCACCTTGTGACATTGTCACATTTATCATTATGATTAAAATTTGATCCTTAAAATGTCGTACCATTATTATCTAATCATAGGCCTATTTCGAAGTATAACAACAACAACAACCGTACGGGATTTCCCTATTTCGTATCTCTTCAGGTTAACTGCAAAATATATCTTAACTGTTTATCCACGGAACCCCCATTATTCCAAACCACTTGTGCCAGTTCAGATGGATTTGCATCAATCTGATGTCTAGAACTACTACTACCTTGTCCACGCTGTTACGGTATATGGAGCTAACACACCCATTGGAGGTGACTTAGCTCCATGGTTACGGTAAGGACGGCTTTGATTTTGCAATTTTGCTTTTAAATTGTTTTAAATGGAATTTTTATTTATTTTACATCCACAGTACCAGCAGTCATATAAGGTACAACTGTCACCTTAGCGAAAGCGCCTATGCTCGCAATTTCAACCAATTAAAGGTGGTTAAATGCGTAGCTTAGCTTTAACGGAAATAAACCTATAGTGTAGCGCAGTTTCACATTTTGGTGTCTCGAAGTAAATAACCAGGGAGTCGTCCAGAGGCTAACTTTCTAAAACCTCAATGTAACCACCCGATGCTGACTTGCAAACGGCTACATTTTCGTGCATTTTTATTTCGACTGTGATTCTGATCAGGGCACCGCGTAGCGGTACTCAGCGGCATACTCCTTACTGACGGGTCTTTTACACATATAGTTCCTTCATAGCGGCGAGCTGAAAGAAAGGCTTTGTTCGCTTCGCATGTCAGAGGTATTTTATCGGTCCGCATTAGCTTCTCTGTTTTTGTGTGTGTGTGTGTGTGTGTGTGTGTGTGTGTGTGTGTGTGTGTGTGTGTGTGTGTACGATTTAGAAAACTCTACTGATCGTTGGGCAATAGGGATCTTAGAACAAACGGACGCTGAGAAGTACGATGGTTTGGGAGAGAGACGACTCAAATGTTGACAGCTAGCTTGGGGAAGCTCGGTTCATTCAAGTTCCTTACCGCTATTCATATAGGCCACGGCAAATGACTCTCTATCAGGCATGCAGCCTGAGAGCACAAAATCCTAATTACGAGTACAAGGCCCCCCGTGTGAGTACAACGGAAAAATGTACTAGAGTACGAGTAAGAGTTAACTTCTGAGTAAATGTATGAAATTTAAGGGTGGAGTAATAAAACAACAGAAATCTTCAAATGTATTTACGGTAGCTGTTGGTCTATTTCTAAACCTATTACAAATATAGTATGCTGCATTTGATTTTATATACCAAGAGCGTCAACAGTTTCTGAAAAGTGGGGGACATGGCCTTGAACATCAGAACTACTTCAAGTGCGAATCGCGAAACGGTAGAAGCGAGGTATACGGGGCTCACTTAAGGTCCCCGGAAAAATTTGCAGGCCAGATAATCTACCGAATAATCAAAGGCATTTTCTTACGATTTTAATCCTTTACGTGTCTGTTTCCATCATTTCGACTTTTTCGAAAGCTGTGGGATCAGACATGTGTCTACATTTTTCGTTAGGGTCTGGGGAAAGGGGGGTGGGGGAATACCTCTACTTTCAGTGAGTGGGGGAACATGTCCTCCGTCTCCACCTGTTGACGACCATGCTTATATCCTTAACATTTTGTAACTAGAATGCAATGCTTTTTACTGAGCCTGGAGGAGAATGAAATGATTGATTCAAGAAAACTGATGCGGACTTTCCTTCTGGATTTTGACTTACTTCTTATGGGAATCAGTATTCACAGATGTTAACATTGATCCAAGTAGGCTATTAGAACACCGGTCAGTTTGGTTCAATTTTAACGCCTGGTATATTGCTCTCCACAATCATGCCAGTCTCAAATCATGTAAGTGAATGAGAGTATTAGCCAACAACTAAAAGTAATGTCAACTGCGTCATTAGGTCTTGCCTACGTAGCAGGCTGTACGGCATATTCCTTGTCCAGTCATATCCTTTTGGTTTGGGAAGCTGAGGAGCTGAGAAAACAGAGTCCGCTTTGCGGGGTACCGTACATTAGGTCTCGAAAGGTAAACTGTTTCTACATCAAAACATGCGGTTCAAAACTACTCCTTTTTGAAGGAGGGGGTCAAAATATTAATATGCATCATAAGGTCATTTTTAATTCATTTAATGCATCTAGCGATTTGATAATTAAGCAATTTCTTCGGTTTATTGAAAACAGGTTTCCTAATACTTTATTGCCCTTCTTAACAACACAATTCATTTTATATTTTGAGAGAGATGAAGAGTCTGTGTTGCTCAGCACGAATGCATTAGATTCTTACAAGTTCTATTAAATTGAATTAAATTTAATTGTGGCAACTCGCCCTTAAGATTATAAATGTATGCCTGAGTTAGCTTCAAGGTCACGTGGTGTATCATATGCAAACTTGTTGCAATGATGCGTGACTGATGATGTCGTAGATCATAAGACCAGAGGAAAACGTTCCCAAAACCTATAAACATTGGTATTTTTAGTCATACGTGTACCCGTCAATTAAAAGATTGTGTATAATTATTATAACATTAGGGTGATATTAAAATATTATGCACATTATTCGCTCACTTCACTCACTAGTATACTAAAGATAGTATTAAAGGGGACATGACATCCCCCAAACAAGAGAGTTTCTAGCAACTCTCTGCTTAAACATGTGTGGGTATAGCCCTAGAGTTCTAAATACAGTTGATACCTACACTTTGATTTTACATTCATTCAAACAACACAGTTTCACTCTGGTTGGTCAAGAATGACTTTAACAGTCAGTTATTTTCCCGAGTTAAAGGGAAAATGCAGTCCCCCAATTTGAATTGGTGTATCCCGTCATCATAAGACAGGAATGGTTCCTATCAATCTTGTGACAATATTTTTGTTACTTATTTGTTAAATTCATGCAGAATAACTCCTTGGTTTACCTTCAATATTAGAATTTGTATAAAGGAACATATAATGAAAAATACTTGTGAGCGAAATAAGAGATTTGTAAGATTTAGCAGATTTTTTTAAAAAAAAAAAAAAACTTGCTGCGACTGCTTTCTCTCTTTCAGCTCACACACACTGTGCTTTGCAATATTGCCTATAGCAATTAAAACTCGGTGCAGGCTACTGTGGCTCTGTCTCAGAGATGTACTCGACAGGATGTTTCCTTTAAATTGGAGGAGGGTCTAGAAGTCTAGAGGTACAAGGACCAAGGAGACGGGCACTTTGGCCCCCGCACTGTTTCTGCCGTGGGCATTTTGGGTCGCCTCAAACTTGGATGATAGGCTAATATTTTTTTTTTGAAAATATACCGGTATCGGGCCGCTTCGATGATTACCCCCCCCCCCCACACACACACTTCAAAATTGGCTCTTCGGCCCCTGGGTTATCTAAGTAGGGAGAAATTATCGAGCTGGAGCCAAAACTATCGTTTTTGCGACAGGACGGAATTTGGTGGATGCCACCCACTCAACTAACTCTTAGGATGCATTGACCAAAGCTCTTGTATGTTCATATTAACAAGTTGCTAGGTAGCTTTCGTAACCACCATAAAAAAAATTAAAAACCACAAGTATGTTGCCATGGTAACCAAAATTTGTTGTTGCAACAGGACGGAACGATAGAAAGCACATACTTTAACAACACAACTATCTTTTTGGTTTTTATCAAAAGTGAAGTAAATTAAAAATTTAAAAAATTAAAGTTCACAAGTAAACATTAACTACAAATTGTTTGGTGCCTACTTCAGGAGGCAATTTCAAATTGTGAAATTCCGTCTCTGTTAATTAATAACAATTAAAAAAATAGGGTGACAGGACGGAAATGCGATAGGACGGAAGTTGTCCGCAATGTTAAATCACACACCATATGTTGAAAAAAGCTTTAGTAATTGTCTTTTCACCTTATTTATGATAACACATGGTTGGACTACATAGTGCCAGTTGTGTCCCTACTTGACTGTACATGTGTCACTCTACAACCCCCTTCCCCAAGTACTGTATCAATCTTATCCATGTACAGTAGTAGGTGTCACGTTTACTGTATCTTTTAATTGTAATATAGACTCAGACATGTAATATGAATGTGTATTGATAGCTCTACATACTAGTCTAGGTATACAATACAGCAGGGGGTTTATATTGTCCCCACCCAACTGGCACAAAAATGATTGATGAAGCCAATTAAGACATTTTATAACACATAACACTGATGAATGCACGTGCCCTTTTAATGGTGTTATCTTCTTCCATGCATTGTTGCCAACACTCGGTCTATACAATAATAACCATATTTATTTTCTGGCTAGGACATACATTGCTGTGCTGGGGGAGGGGTCTAAGGGGAGGGGTGTTCAGGGCCGTAGCGAGCGGGGGGTGTGGGGGTGTCACCACCCCCAATATTTGGTCGCCCGTCGGCAAATTTTCGATCTGTCGGCAAATTTTCGATCTGTCGGCAAAAAGAGGAGAGGGAAAGGAAAAGAAGAGGAAAAGAGGAGAGGAGGAAAAGAAGAGAGAAGAGAAAAGAAAGGGAAAGGAAGGGAAGGAAAGGGAAGACGGAGAATGAAAAGAAAAAGAGAAAGAAAAAACGGGCCAGTCTGTTATCGGCTATTTCGATTTTCGGCTCTTCATCTAATTGGTCCATTCAAGTTGAAGGCCCGTCGGCAAATTGATTATGCATGTGACGGCCTTATACGGCCGTATCAACAGCCGTCGGTGTAATTGGACGAGTGACTGAGTCCGTCGGCAACTCGGGAAAAGAAAGAAAATTAACGGCTTCCGTGTAGGTGCACTATTTCGGGTCATATGACGGTCTTGAAAAACTACTTTCTGCAGATTATTCCTCACTTTAATCATCACCATGGGGAGTAGCACCCGATTAACCATGGAGAGGGTATCCTTAGCCCGTCTTCTAAACACTAACCTTAATTGACTTCAAACACATTTTGCAAACTTCTGAGGATCCGGTTTACCCACAAACATCCCGGAAAAAAATAATGCGTGCCGCGCTTGTCTTGCCTTCACTGCAATCTCAGGCTTTTTAACTTTTAAACACCGAAATTAAACAGATACAGAACCCATCTTCAGATCCTGGCGTTCAAAGCATATTTTGAACGCTTGTGTTAAGATTCTGAACCTTTTGAACGCCGGACGCCTATCCACTTATCGTATTTGAACGCCTGACGCATGTAGTGTTCAAATGCTGAACACATAGTGTTCAAATGCTGAACAAATATTGTTCCAATTCTGAACGACAGGTTCAGCACCTGAAGTACAGTGGCATGACGGGAGGAATAGTCTAACACATAAGAATTAACCGGAATCTTTGCATTGAATAATGCATTATGAACTAAAATATACCAATCCTGCATGAGACTTAATTTTTTACCGAAAGGTTATGCTAAAACCTCAGAGCTTCCGGGGGCTTCGCCCCTGGACCCCCATCAGGGACCCTAGAGCCGGCCCAGTGTTTTAGCCAGCCCCTATTTGTGGGACACTGTCGCATAAACGACGACAAAAGTCGCACAAAAAAAATCTGACACGCAATTTCTACCCGCCGGGTGTAAATTTTGAGCTTCCTCATTAGGGCAGAAATCCACTCAAATATTGCACCATTTGCGATCTAGGCACCTTTCAAATTCCAAAAATTTCCAAAGGGGAGGGGGACACCCCCTCCCCTTAGACCCCTCCCCCAGGCCACAGATCAGTAAATGTCGCATTGAGAAATCGTCCTAGCTAAAGCACCGGCGGACCTCTGGATCCTAACCGCTTAAAAAATATAGCGGCCTGACGAGAGGAATAGCCTCATACATTAAAATTAGTGGGATCTAGTTTGTATTTGATGATGCATTATGAACCAAAATATATCCATCCTGAGACTTAATTTTTCACCCAGAGATATACTTAAACCTTAGAGCTTCCCGGGGCTGCGCCCCCTGGCCCCAGCCATGGGTCCTTAGGCAAAGCCCAGGACCCCACCGGATAAAGCTCGTTTTCGCGCTACGCATTACCAGATCCGTCGGCAAAACATAATCTGCATACCCCCCCAAAGATAACACCTTCGCTACGCCCCTGGGGGTGTTCCCTTCCCCTTTGGATTTTTTTTTTTTTTTTTTTTGGTTTTCACGGGTGTCTAGATACAACTTGTGCAATATTTGTTGCTTAACCAGGGTTTCTTTAACTTGGAATGAATTAACGTATGTAAATGGCTTTGAAAAATCAAATCCTAAAGTCCTAAAAACCTATCAGATCATGTAAGAAATACATGAAATCCGGACATTGTGGACAATTTTACAAATCTTCCCGGACGCCAGCGCGAACCAGTAAAAAGAGGACATGTCCCGGTAAAACCTGATGTCTGGTAACCCTAATATTAATATATGTACACATATACCTGTACTACACTATGTTATTAATCCTGATAAGAAATGTATACTATAATCTATTTTCTTAGAAGGTGGTCTGCATCACTGAAGACCCTTGAATGCACTAAAGTCAATTTCCAAGTCAATGCACTTTATTGTCAGTTGTTGCCTTTCACAGAAAACCAGGATACCAGTCAAGTTGAAAGTTACATGCCTCTGAATGAGTACCCATAGGGATTATCCTGTCGCCTTAGCTTAATAGTTATGTGCCTGATTGGTTTTCAAAGTTTACTGGCCAGGTGGGTCCACAGTTTCAACTATAGTCATTCTGATTCTAGTCATATAAGAGTACTGGCAGGATGTGTGTATATGTGGGTGCAGAGGAGTGGGGGTAACATGTAGATTACAGGGAAGGGGTCATTTCTTCCAGATTACCATAAAATGAAGAAATATACTCCTATTTCCATACTCATTGTATTGGTTAGGATTTGCTCTACCCAAATTTCGAAGTGGAATTGTACGTTTGATGTAGAGGAGGGGGTCAGGGTATGAGAAACTAGGGGACAACACGAGTATAGCCTTATGATTTATCAAGTTTAACAGAAACAAACATATAATTTGCATTCAGTCTACTTTTTTGAGTTTCTATTTCCATCCTGTCACACCATGCTTTCTGTCCTATGGCACCCATTTCTGTCCTGTCGCACATATTTCCGTCCTGTCATGAAAATTATCAATTAATATTCTGAGTTAATAAGAGGAGTTGATTGAAAACTAATATGCTTGTTGTGTGAAGCACCTATGTCATTGATACTTTAGAAAGTTGTGTAAATATGACTTACATGTAAGCCATTAATAAGTTAATTAATTAGTTGAAAAATGCGACAGGACGGAAATTAACCAACTTAATTTGCATATTACTGTTAATTAAAAGGCTGATTTAAGTATTTGTTTACCAGTTGATTAGTTCACAATTAGCTAGTTGGTTATCAAAAAATCAGAGATCTCTTTCTTAATTAATAAGTTATGCCTAATTTTAATTTTCCGTCCTGTCGTGCTATCTACATTCAATTCTCGTTAAATCGTCCACTTTTTACATCCTTGAACAATAAATATATATATATATATATATATATATATATATATATATATATATATATATATATATATATAATGTCATTAACTTCAGTTACTATGCTATAAGGTTCCATACTTTGTTCATTAACACAAACAACTTCATAATTCAGAGGTTTGGTTGACCACTTCTTGCTTTGGCCCTATTACTACTCTCTGAGGTGAGATTAGAGAGCCATGAAAGGAAAAGAAAGCACTAGCTTTTAAGTAGAAATATAAAATAAAATAAAAGGTGTAAGCAAGTCACAAAAACATGATCGTCATACCTTTTCTGCTATGGAAACAGGTTTATTTATTTACTTTTACTTTTATTTGGAATTTTTTGTTATTATTACTTTTTGCAGCATTGGGAACCGTCATTTGCGAAATGATGATTTGTAATAAGTCTATGATGATACAGCGACAACGTGAACATTTTCTGTGTAAGTCATTATGCTTAGTCTCACTTAGTTATTTGGACACAGTCAACACTGAAGTTTCTCCTAAATTATATTAATTTTTGAGTCCTTAATTTTAGGCAAATGTAAGCCAATCCATTATTTCATGTTAGAACGGTATTAACAGAAAAAGTTAATTTTTTTTTTAGATTGCCTGTAATTTTCTTGAATATTAGCAACAAAGTTCTTTCAGTTGAAATTTTTGCAAATAGCATGTCTTTACAGAAAAATATTAAACATTAGTTTTTTTGTCTTCGAAATTTATATGAGGCCATGTATTTGCAAACTGCATCACTCACCTTGAACAGCAGTTTGTGACCACTGCGATAATCGTTTTGGTTTTTCAAGAGGGAGACTACAGAGTTTCTCTTGCCGACCGGGCAAAATTTAAGGAGGACCCCGGCTTGCTTAGTTTGTAATGCTTATCCCGCAGAACCAAGTTATGTACCGTATATTATTAACAGGGGCTGGGTTTGATGCCGGATAATAGGGGGAACCTGGCTAAAAAAGCAAACGGAAGAGAAGGCGCCGCGGGGACACGATGCGCTTCCTTACGTGAAGGGGACGCCTTGTGGGGTCCAGGGGCAATTCGTCCGTGGGGGATCAGTGGGTTAGGCCACTACACGCTCTGAGGCATTAACAGACATGAAGCATTTGGCTTTCCTCAAATGGCATTGGATAGGTACTAAACAGTCCACAAAAGCCACAATTTCACCACTTTGATAATGGCCTAACCTCGGACTAATCTCGGTAAATTTTGATGAAGAGGATTGTCGGAGCGTACGATAATAATAGTAGGGTTTGAATGCCGCTATGAAATAACAAACCAACTCAAGATGTCGTAGTTATAGTAATGAGGACACAAATATTTACATTCGCGAAAAAGCATCAATGGCATTAGACCTACTTGAGACAGTTTATCGTATTGTTTATTTTACCAATTACATCTATGCTACGTTCCTCAGCTACCTATTCTTTTTTACCTTTTCTCCAGAGCTCTTGGAAAAATTCTTACTTTTATAAATTTTAATATTAATTTAAAGACAAAAATGAAACTACATTCCAATTTGGCTATTTGGTTGTTTATGGCTGGTTTTTATCTTTTACTTCTTCCCTCGACAAAACGTCTGTCAAAACTACTACAAAAGAAATATAGTGACAGAATTTTGACTATACTTATTCAAAATGATATAACTTGTAACCACTTATTTTTGTTTTGAATATTTTTTTAAGTTCCCTTCTTTCTTACCAATTGAAGTCAGCGTTTTTAAATATTTATGTAGAAGTTTTATCATTAGAAGCTTTATTTGGGGTTATAAGGCTATTTTCCTTTTTTCAAATAGGTAACTTATGATTTGGAAAATTGGGGTTTCTTTTTTCACCGTAGCAATAGTTTGCCATGACAAGCAAAGCAGGACAATAATGGAGATCAGAAATACACAAATGGGGATTTTGCTGTATACCGTAAGATCAATGTAGTCCGTTAGCACGGACACGAATGCTGCGAGCGACTGTTTCTTTTGTTTTCACAATGAAACCTAACCCCCATTCAATCCTTTCAGTAAAAATTTTTAGGAGGTTTACTTTAAATAGAGCTTGTTCTTCCAAACGAATCCTCTTTGACCTGTTGTCTATGTCGAATCAGGGAGTTGCAATTGCAACTCCTTGGTCGAATGAAGCACGATTTTGAACTCGAAAATTGTGCATGCTAATAGTACAAAGAAAATTGTGCGTGCTTAAACAATATACTAGTATTGTTCAGACAGTCTCTATGGTTGGTACAACTTCCTTCCCAGCATGCATTGTAATTCTGTACTACTGAAGTCTCCTATTAAAATGATATTTGCAACTCCATGGATTGCCTCCCTGCGTATAGTTTGTAATGTGTTTCTTTGATCCGTAGATCTTCCCAGTATTATAGACTACAGGACCGCAGAATGAACCGTTTACTAGAAGGACAGTGTATTTGTGGCAACTCAGACAACCGCCGATTCTGGGTTTTGCGATCTTTAGACAACGATGGAGAAGTATGGGGCGTTTGTTGCCAGAAGAGAAAATGTCACACTGAATTCCTGATTGATCGTTTCTCCCCCGCAGATAGGGGAGATGTTGCCAACCTTCATCAAGTCAGCTGGAATGGCAAAACGCTTATTCAAGTGAATCCCTTAACACCGCCAAGCAACTATGGCTTCCAAGCCAGTCTTCAGAGGGTTCGTGTTAGGAGAATTCAGCAACTAATTAAGGGTGACCAAATAATTTGGAGCAGAGGTTATTTCATTTGGCATCATGGTATTGTGACCCAAGTCAACACTGACGGGCCTTTGAATTTTGAAGTAGTTCATTGGTCAATGGTAACCAAAACGAAAATGCAAATCGTACGTGAATTGCTTAAAGAGAGTGATCTTGATAAGGCCTTCAAAATCGACTACAGTGAAGTTTACGCCCAGACTGATGATAGTAGGAACCTAGTTGTCTCAAGAGCATATTCTAGACTTTATTCAGAATCCAACGAACCTTCGATTCTGAGACTCATTAAGATCAAAGGGGAGTATGACTATGACTATGCGTTTTCAAATGCAAATTGTGAACACTTTGCAAATTACTGCTCACAGGGCACTGAAAGTTGCTACCAATGCTATTACTTTGTCAAAGCAATGGTAAACACGTTTGGAGCAAGCACTTGTCTTAGTTCGGTAAAGGCAGCTTTCATTTTCATAGCTGAGGCGGTAGAAAATGGCTCACGTGCAAAAGAGATAGCGGGTTCTTCGGCAGTTGCTATTGTTGAAAGTCTCCATTTTATAGTTTCCATGTTAATTCTGAGAAAGTTGAGCAAGATGGGTTTAGTATCACCTGGGACTTGCTTGCACGAAGTTGTGAAACATCTCTTTGGTATAATTTTGGCAGTTATATTTACTTTAATTGTAGGTCTCTTGGTAGGGCATATACCTCTTCTGGAAGTTTTCCTTACACCTGTGGTAGCTTTGCTTATGAAGTTCGTTGGAATGCAATTGGGTTCTGAACTAGGGTTGTGTATGGCTGACAAGTGCATAGAACGAGACGAAGGGGCTAGGGAGCAACGTAGTGAGCACGCTTACATTCGCTTGTAGCGCAGAGAAGGCCAGGTGAAATTAACCTTAAACTACTGTAACCAACCGAAAGGGGCAACAATTACAAAATTGATGACCTGAAAAGCCTAGTAGTCCTCAGAATAACGCAAACAATTTTACCTCAACAAAATGTTTAAAACCTTACTGTGTTGTACTCTTTTGCTTTCAAAGCAGGAAGCTGCTACTGACAGCTACCTTTCAAAGCAACGTACTTAAAATCACGTAAAATTTCTCAAACATGTAAGGTGTATAAAATTTCAAGGCCCACAAAGAAAACAAACCAACTTTTGTGACTTCGGCCGCCCTTTCCCGCACTGGAGTTGTAGCTCCCCGTTTCACATGATGTAAACCGAACATGAAACCCAGCAGGGAGTTGCTATCATCAAGTCTCTGAACCCAACCAACGACGAACACTCATATAAAGAAGCAATAAGATTCGTCCGATGTTTTGATGCGGAATGGTTAGCAACTACCTACCATGGAGCTATTACGGAATAGCTCCGTGGCCCTAATAGATCCATGGACCGACCACCAGTGGTAACACGAACGCAATGCGGCATCATGTGAGCCGTGTAAAAGTTACTATAATACTTCCATATATAATACTACAAATGCTAGATAACAGCCGTATGTAACGTACACCCGCGCTTGAGCTAATAATGGGTACATCGTTCATGGCCGAGGCCCTACGGCTCAAGGCACAGGTGCTGACGGACGCAAACGTGGACGCTCTACGACCTGCACAGCAGTCATGGGTGCCAATCCGTCCTGGAAAATCGTGGAGAACCCGTGTTTGTTCCCTGATACTATCTAAGCGGGGTGCGATCATGGGTTCGCTCGTAGCGAGCAAGAATTTTTTGGCAAATATACCCCCAGATCGCCGGAAATAACACTTCCCGGACCCAATGATCCTCCCAAACCTCCTTAATTTTTAGATCTCATGGCTTAGAAGTTGGGGATATACATGGACGTCTGCAGAAAAAATCAGGGGACAAATAACCCAAGTAGACTTTTGTATACGAAAGGTCTAGGGCCCTTTACCAAGAAACAATTATAGACTGCCGCAAATGCGATTTCCGTCCTATATTTAACAACTGTGGGTAAATATAATAAAATGAGAACGGGTGACAATTTAAGTTACATGGACTGACATGAACGTTGCTCTGCATGCTCTTACATTCATCTTAGAAAGTTCACATGTCTCACAGTAGGATGAAAAGTGCACCATAGTGTATTCAGTCACGGTCCGTTTTGCTGACCACAGTTTACCAGTCACGTGTGTAGATCATGTTTCACATGACTGAATGCACGTCTTGCCGTGTCAATAGTAACAATTCTCGTCTTTTAAAGCATGTCATTTGCACAATACTGGATCAAACTTCGCCAAAGTTCAATACAGGGGAATTCGAAATGCAGCGTTTGGTTAAGACAAATTGGTGGGGACACGGTATATCATGTCCCCACCACTGAAAAAGTTGGTGGGAACGCGTCCCGCTGTCCCCACCAGGACCTGCGCCCATGACTACAGTATTTGCACAGTGCACTGGGATAGTCTTTCACCCAGTCGTTGCGATATAATACAGTTAAAGTACTTTAATGAAGTCTTTGATGAGGTTTGTCTCCTCATATTTACAATGTTATTTTGAAATGTTACTTTGAAGAATTTTAAATCGTCTTAGTGAAAAACACATAGCCTACTGGTTTGGAGGAATATGTCCCTATGCTGCCACTTTCAAGGAAATGTTATAATTTTCTAGGAGTATTCAGGAATTGTCAGTCTATGCTTTAGGTTCTAGATGTAAAGAAATCTGGAAATTCAAAAAAGTTGATGAACATTGAAGTGAAGTCTTCAAATAGTCAATAACAGTATAAGTAAATTGGTATTTAATGAAAATTTTAGAAAACCTTTATCAAAAGATAGACATAGTCTATAATGTGATAGTGTTCTCCGCTGTGTACCGCGAAAGGCACATAACTGTAAGCTCACCAGGGAGTTGTTATTCAAATAACTCCCTGAGCTCACGAAACGATTATCATATCGAATGAAGGAGTAATTTCTTATGCAACCGGGAGGTGAGTACAGCCTGGAGTGGGTTTGATATGAAGGTAAGAAAATTTTGGAGTCCATGTAAAGGAATTAGCGTTTGGTGTGTGGAAATTTTGTGACTTTAAAAGTCTTTTTGTTTTCCTGTTTTCACCGGTGTACCAAGTGGAACGATTGGCATAAATGTCAATATTGTAGCGCACATGCGCACTACGATAATGAGTTTCGGTGATGTGGTACGAACTCACGGAAGTTTTGTAGCACTTAGTGAAAGGGGCGGTTTTATTGTCGTTACTTTGTTAAAAAAGAAAGTCATAGTTTAATTCGCATTCAAATTCTCTGGAATAAGACACGACATGTACAATGATATGACGATGAAGAATTAATGATTTAATTTCCACTACGGTACTCAATCCGTTGTCAGTGGTCATTCGTCTAGGGTAGACAGTCGAAAAAGGCAAGTTAGTCTTGTAAACTGAGGTTAGGCGATGAGGTGAGACAACTAGTCGCATGTGTGTAGTACAGTACATGATTATGTATATACTAAGACTACTAGTGAAAACTTAGAGATCATTAGCGTATTGTCCGTTTAGGTTTAGGGACTTTGTTGGGTCTATAAACCTTGCAACTACTTAAGACCTCAAAATGTAAGTTATTTATTATTGCCTGCATGTATAAAAAAGAATGCATTTTGATTGTAGCTGAGAACTTAGAACTCTTTTTGTAAGAGACATTAATTCTTTAAAATAACGCGTTTTATTGTAGGGTTAGAATATTGAGCAGTGTGTCCACGTACCCTGAAATCACTACACTCAATTGTGGCACTACCCGTGATCTTGTAAAATTTTCGACTGAGTTTGGAGGATTGCAAAAGGACTACATAAAATTAAAAGGGAACTAACTCGGTTCAGTTTTAGCCAAATGTACTGAAATTTTTGACAATATTCCGATTTGTTGCCCCTATAGACCAGATCCTTTTCATATTTGAATAAGAAGTATTTAAGAGGCATTTACACTCTAAAAAAAATCTAGTCAATTGGGGCACGAACCGGAATCTTGTCAATATTTGACAAGATTTGTTTCAAAATTGACTAGAACAGGTTAAAAAATGAAACTATTTGTTTCATTTATGAGCCGAATCTAGTCAAAGATTTGACAAGATTCCGGTTCGTGCCCCTATTGATTAGATTCTATTCAAATTTGACTAGGTTATTTTTAGAGTGTATAATTATAAAATTTTCCTGTATATTTCTTTCTTTCACGCAGTATTTGTTTAACTAACTCTTGGTAGGCTATAGATGCATGTAAATTCAAGTAGTTTTTTTGGCATTTAGAATTTACCTTCCGCAATAAGCGAGTTCGACATTACAGGATTACAGTGCATGCTGGGAAGGCCTACACCATATTGCATTGGTAGACACAATCTTTCCGTTAAAATCATGGTCTTCGAATCGTTGGGGAAAAGTAATTTGCTTTAAAGAAACCAGTCGGTTACTTCAAAAGTAAAAATCTCTTAAACTTGGGGTGAAGAGGCTGGAAGGGATAACATTTTATGGTAAAAACGTAAACAAGCTAGTCACTGGAACAGTGGCGTAGCAAGAGGGGGGCGGTCGCCCCCCCCCCACAAAGCCTCCGAAGGCCTCTGTGGGAAATTTCTGGTCTCTGTCGGAAATAAATAAAAGCAATTCATTTGAAACACTTACAACACTTCTTATGTTTTTAAGCAGAATCACCCATCGGTATGTCAACGTGAAAATCAGAATTAGGCCTCAAAATTGCCCGAAAAGCAAAAAAAAAAAAAAAAAAAAAAAGGTCCCCAGAATTTCGAATCGTACAACTATCAAGATAATAATCTGTAGGAATTTTTTTTGCTTTGCCCCCCCCCAACAAAAAAATATCTAGCTACGCCACTGCACTGGAAGCGTGTGTTTTTTGCGAAAAAATAGCGGAATCGATCTCTTGGTTAGCAAAATTCCCGGCATGCGTTGCAAGTATTTGATATCGACATCGTTATGTCTGTGTGTGAATGTGGAACGCTTTCATATTTTATTTTCGACTTCAAAACTAGTTTGTTTGTGGTAATAAAATGTGTTTCATATAAATTTCTTTGACTTTGCAATATTTTGTGTTAAAAGATTTTTAAGATCCAGAGGTTTACAAAAAGAAGGTAGGGACACACTGTGTTATGGCGAATTCGAACATTTGAGTGCCGAAGTCGCGAAAATTTGACAGGGGTTGGGTGTCTTCCTCAAGAATACTTGAGACAATACCCAGTTAGGAGCAATTTCTAGGCCCTCTGGCAAGTAAGATGAACACGCTATACAAAACACGGTTTTTGAAACAATCATTTCCATATGCACTTAGCCTTAGATTCTACACTTGGAACAGACTTTTCAATATAATTATAAACAAGAACAGGGGCGGCGCCAGGATTTGACTGACAGGGAGCCAAGCGCTCCGACGGGACGGGGCGATAGTGCAGTAATTCGAAGCCCATCTTAGGGTGATGGGTTGTCAAAAGTGTTGACGAAAGGAAAATGTCCCGTGAGCTTTGCAAGCCGAAAATTTTGGGTTTCATACTGAAGAAAATTTTAAAGGAGAAAATTTGAAAAAAAAAGGAATTTTAGCGAGGCAAATTGGAAAATTTGGGGCTTTTAATCGAAGGATTTGCCCTAATGCAAAATCAAGACCTGCCGGAATTACATTTTTAATCGTACTCATTTCGGCTCCCCGGCGAGATTGGAAAATTCCCCCGACTGGGGGCCATGTCCCCCTTCCCTCCGCCTGGCACCACCTCTGGACAATAATCTGCCATAATACCCCAGATCGGAGAAAGGATCAGAGTGTTCACATTAACAATTACAAAAAACGAGTGAATAATACATAAACCACAAGCGTAGGAAGCTGTTCTCGACTGGGGGTACTGAAGGTTATTTCGAACCACCGTCCAGGGGAGGGGTCTAGGGGAGAGGGGTTGTCAGCCTAGATAGCTTCGTAGCAGGGAGGTGACATTACCACCTCCCTGCTATATACGAAGCTATCTAGGGGGAGCGCTAAGATTAATTGGCGTGTAACAATAAAATGCCTCCCAGATTGCTGGAAATGGAAACTCTCAGGCCTTTCTTGTGAGTTAGATTTATACACTCCTCATTTTTAGACCTCAAGTTTAGAAACTTACAGTCCCCCCAACTTCACCCCCCAAAAGACCAAAAATTTTCTTCTTTTAGTTCAATTTGTATAGAAAATGCAACATGAAGACGTTTCTTTATACGCTTGGATTTATTCATTGATTTACATAGGTAAATGAAGGTAGAAATAAGTTACTTTGATGAGCAGGGAAGGATCCAGTTGTTGGTAACGAAGAGGGGAAATCATTCGTCAGGGCGTAACCTTTCTATATGAGCAGCAGAGGTGTGCTTATGGAGATGGGTCCAGAGGCTTCCTGGACTGTTTTTATAAGGGCATATAGCCTATAGGCTATGCAATTTCCCGGATTGTGTGGGACTTACAAGATCTGCACAGTGCCGGTTTCAGCATTTTCTTTAACAATAAATGCGGTGACTGGCGGAAGAAATTTTCCTATCGGTCGGCGGGCTTTAAAAACCCGTTGGGGTGTTATAACACCCGGAATCCATATAGGGTTATGGAAAGACGACGACTCAGGACAGTGATAAGGAGAGGATTGGTACAAAATCATTTTGAACACCATTCCATGACAGGGCATGTTTTGCACAACATACATACATACTTAATGCAACTATGATAATGGAAGTACTACCTCGGACTGGTTAATTTCTATCGGAAAAGCTGACTTGTTGAATTGCATATCGCCCAGGCCAGGAGGCAATTTGTTTCGTAAGACAGCAAGGAGGAAAGATATAAATTATTCATATTCAACGCAGTTTTGAGGTACAGATTTTAATTGATACTATTATCTGCGCATGCTTGACTCATTGGCGCTAAAATAGCCGATCTGCTTAGCATGTTTACTTTTGTGAGTGACAGCTGCATGCATTTTATGTACTCCCAGGAGAAAATTCCAGTTCAGTAACTGGAAATTGGTTACTGGTTCCAACTGGTAACAGTTGGAACCAGTTGGAACCAGTAACCAATTTCCAGTTGCTTAACTGGAATTTTCTCCTGGGCTGTACGCATGTATTGCAGCTGAGTAGACGCTAATTGTTGTCATTGACAACAACAGTGTATACCGGTATTACATACGTGAACTGAAAAGCATAGGAGAGCCGGAAGTGCCAATCTTAGGACAGGAACTACCGTGAGGTGAGTCAAGCCCGGGCAATGGGGGGACTTCGCCTCTACCCCAAGTTAAAATATTACCACTGCATTTTAATGTATCTCGCCCCTTGAAAATTTTTTGCCCCTGGAAGCTATCTCTCCCCGTTCAGTACCTTATCTGGTTACGCGCCTAGGTGTGGTGGGGGAATGACGTGGGAAAAATTGATATAGTATGCTCTGCCAAAGGAAGCAAACGTCACCGCGTAGCCACTTGGGAAGGGCAGTGGGATGACTCGGTGCGATTCACCACATTTGAACTTTACCGTGTTAAAATTGAGGGATTTCTTATCTTGCACCTCTCATACTGAAAGGGCAAGGCGGTAGGGGCCACTTGACACCATCGCAACTTAGGGGAATGCACACCTTCCCTGCTACCCCCACCCCTACTTTCAGACATCAAGTCTGCCCGCTGGTTCAAGCCAAGTGAAACCGGCCGGCGAAATCCCACCGTTGGGCAAACCTAGGCTGGAAGCATTTTGCTAGGTTGCTAGGTCATATATTATGCATGCAGAATACATCATGTTTCAAAACTAAAACATCCCTTTATTCGCAATCTCCAGATACTCTGTCTTTACGACTGTCGACAGATACCAGCATGATAAGATAATGTTACAGAGGGTGTGCCTATATATTTAATACATGTTGCGAAATTGGGATTTTTTGCCGTCGCAATCGCGTGCGGGTTGAACTTTTGTCCTTCTTGTAGTTAGGCGGGTCAAGTGTAGATATACGGGGGTCATGCTTCCATTGAAAATGAATAACTAAGTAAAGCACTTCCTTATCCGTTGTGGTTACTCAGACGAAGTCCTATGTAACCATACGAATTGAATTCTAAAAACTTGCATATGATTATTATAATCAAGAGCTAATTCGTACAACCTTGACTCGCCATAACGCTGCCAAACCTCTCGACCAAAATTCGCCCTATCAACGGCCTTCCGTGCACTATTCGCTAATCGCTAATTTCCAGCGCAATGCGGTTCATTACGTGCAATGCGTGTCATCTGCAGAACCACTAGAGTCACCCACTAGTGACCAGAGCAAAAAAGACTCAAAGTATCTTGAATATATTGTCATGTTTAAACTGCATTAGGCCTATGACAGAAATCTTCTGTGTTTGCTCCAGGCTCTCTTTCGATAATGCATATGGTTGTCCTAGGACTGCCTAATAATGTGAGAAGTTCGACGTTGCGGTACTCCCATGTTTTAACTTGTTCAGTTCAGGAGATTCGCCATTTTGGGAGAATCTAGTTTCCCCGATTAGGAGAAAACTTGGTCATGGGCGCCGCCAAAATGCCTGTTTCACGCACTTCCACGCGTTCTTTGTGTACAATGTCAGTGGCACATGGATACTTGGAACGCCCTTGCAAAATTTGTAGGTTAGTAGGTAGGCTAATGGAATTAAATGTATATTCGAGGAGGTTGATTGAAGTTTTAAGTATGGAACCAAATAATGTGAACGGCCCTTGCACGTGAGTTACAGTTTAGTCTGTAGCGTTATGTACACAATGATATTTTATCCACTCCATTGCTTTAGTTTCATAACATGAAAAAACTTAGCATATGAGAAGTTTTCTGATATCATATTTCTAAAAAATACCTGAAAGAAGAAATGCAATGCGTACAATACAGGCATGTGTAAATAAATATCCATGTATGCCATAGGTAGACCAGAAAGTCCAAAGAGTTAGTGAGTGATTTCTTACAACTAGGATATAATTTTAGTACCGTAGTGTCAAATTGACAGCGTTTCATGTCATATCCAGGTAAAGAGTGCTGGAGATCCATGGGCACAAAACCCTGCTAATATTTTAATATTCACAATCTACGGTGGGACGTCAAGTAGCATAGTAATAATTAATTTGTCTTCTTAATAATTTGCCAATGTAAAGAAACGAAGTCATTCTAAAGCCCTGCCAGTGTCACTAAGCTTGCCGTCTCTTCACCTGTTTTTTGCAGGATTTATTCTCTCGACGAGTTGCCGTATCACGATTTTAAAAATGATCAAACATGGAGCTATTTCAATACTCCCGCCTCTTGATTTCTAACATCCAAAGTGCTTTCTAACATTTAATTCTTGCAGGAGGCGTACAGAATACATTTTTCCTAGGGGTTGAGCAGCTTTGCACGAAAAAAAAGCCTACGCTACCTGAGAAAACTCGCTCGATTTTTTTCCAAAGCTTTGCCCCAGAGACAGGTCATTCTCGAGCTCGGGGGGGGGTGTAGCCTGCACCCCCTGACTCATTCGCACATATGCTCATAGCCTATAGAGGGATTTAATGCGTGCTCACGTGACGCGGTGAAACTATAACTTATAAAAGGGTCGTAAGGTCGACGTCGTCAGTCAAATATTGGGCTATGTTTCTTTCAACCTTTAATGTATCTTAGTTCAACCCTGTTTTCGTCTCAACAAAGGTAGGTTTCACTCCCACACGTTCAACGAAAGTAATCAATCATTGTTGGAAGTATTAAACAGTAGGTTCTTCATTATTTTCGTTAGCGGGACTCCTTTTTATCAGGAAAATCTCCCCGTACCCAATGATCTTTTCTCTATCAGATCTCATTTTGAAATGAGTGAACGCAGTGGCGTAGCTAGGATTTTTTGTTTGGGGGGGGGGGGGCTGGGGAGCTGCAGATTTTTGTGGGGGCTCTCGTTTACCAACTAAGAGGAGCGCCACCATGTGTTGGAGCAGATCGTACCAAGAAATTTTGAGAGTTAAATATATCCCAGATCGCCGGAAATGGCACTTGCCACTGGGCTTGATAGCAGCCATCAAGATATGCAATTTTGGTGAAAAAAATGTAAAGTTTGATTTTATTTTATTCTCAAACACATTTCTATGAGGACGGGTTAGCTCAGCTGGCCGGACTTGGGGTCCGAGGATTGCAAGTTTGAATCCCGTTTACTATCTAAGCGGAGCGCCACTATGAGTTGGCACGGAGCGTACCAAGAAAAAAATCAAAAACAAAACCTTGTAAACACGATACTCCATTAAGGAAGCGTGGATACTCAGTTCATACTTAGCATGTGGATGCGTTATAATCAGAAAAAGAACCATGTTTTTGGTAGAGTTCCTATTTCAGTCTTGCAGATAAATTTCATGTGACACCCTGCTTACGTTTGTAGGCCTTTGCTTTACCCGAAAGGTCCTCTCAAAAGCCTTCCCTAGGTTTGGGTCTGTTTCCTTTTTTTTTACTCTTCACTGTTTTCATTATGTTTTTCTTATCCTTAGATCTTCCCGCTAGGTTGGCATAAGAATAGGCCTTTCGAAATTACAGGGTATATTTTGTCTGTCGTAATATAAAAGAGAGATACCTGTTAATACCAGTTCAAACCTGTTGTATTCCACCATTTATCAACAGAAATTTTCTCATGGAGTGAATTGTACAGGAATATTTCAACTTAAATGTTAGGATATATTGCTGTACTCGCAAGCAGTACTTTATTCGGTAGCTCAAAATTAATGAATTCAATTCTTAACATTTTGTAAAGCTTACGTATAAAGGGATCTTAATTTCTGTGCGTTCCCTAACACTGTCATCAAACTGAGCCAGATTATTGAACACATCATCATCACTACTTTTTTAATCGTCTTGCGTTTTCATTACTTGTGTATTTTCACCACTCTACCCTAAGCTTCTAAATGCTATGAGATGGCTACCGTTAATCAGGCAGACACGGTAAATGGGCCTTTAAGCCTTCAATAAAACTCTCCAAAAAGACTTAGTCTCAAGTGTGATTTCAAGTACTTGAAGGTGTACAATACACTTTACTTTCAAACATCGCTCCGCTTTCAAGTCATCCAAAACTTTGATCGCGTCATCTAGTAGGGCTAATATCGAGGGAGCTCTTCAAAACTATTCGTGCATGCTCTCTAGATACCGTGGAAGTAAACATTGACAGAAAGTCCATTTATCGTCTGCTAAATCCACGTATTATTCAGTCTCTATAATGGATAGATTCTTTCACACCACAGCTCTTTCAGTCAAGCAATCATCAAAGAGGATAGTAGGGAATTGAATGGATATTATTAAAACACCTTGATTGACTGATGATCACTGCTCGGACTCTAATTAATATTCATGAATCCTTATTGACCAATCACGGGGAAGAGTGACCATCAGTAGTCATCTTTGAAGAGTTTCTTCGTTTGAGGAAGGCAAATAGAAGTACAGGAACACATAACTCAGGCTGGTCACTGAATAAGTAGGATATTACCCGGTAGTCTGATCTCACAGTAAAAACTTTCTTTAAAGCACTTTCAAATTTCTCTTCAAACTGGAGATGCGTTTTTCAAAAACTTGTCGAGATGGAATAAATTTTTAAATATGCAACGGCTGTTTCTACAGACGGACATTTTAAAGATCTTGCTTACAACCTCGTAGAGGTTTTTGTCTCTTACTTTCAATCTGACACTGAGGAATTTCTTACTGGTAGAACTTTTTGCTAATACTTAAAAAAATCCGAGTTTATGAAAACAATTCAATTTTATCCATAATCATATACTGTTCCTTGAGCTCGAATGTAAAGAATGTACTTGTCAAACTGTTGATAATTTTCGAAACAAAAAGTTCCATTCTCTCCAGTGATATCTAATGTTTCTTCAGAACCAAGTGACGGTGGTTTTCTGAAGAAAAGGAAAAAACTGATAATTTATTTCCTAGGAGTTTGCATTTTCAGGTAGCTTCAAAATGACTTTTGCCAACAACATTCACGAGGATACTTGTACTTCTCCTGCCATGGAACACAACGATAAATCTACTGTGGAAGATTTTACTGCCGGATTCCGTAGAGTCGAAGACCATGGAAGCTTCGAGGCTGTTTCGGGTGGCATTGATGAAGAGGACGAAATGGAGTTACGTAGATCTTCTTTCCAACTCGAAACCGACAAAGATCTGACACAAAAACGACGTTTTGCCGACGTTAAACCACCGTATTCCTACATTGCATTAATCACTATGGCGATCGAAAATTCTAAAGACGGAATGCTGACGTTAAACGAGGTATATCAATTCATCATGGACAAGTTTCCTTATTTTCGGGACAACCAACAAAGGTGGCAAAATTCCATACGTCACAATTTGTCCCTTAACGACTGTTTTATCAAAATTCCTCGGGCACCCGGACGGCCCGGGAAAGGCAATTATTGGGCACTCCACCCTGCTTGTGGTGACATGTTCAGCAACGGAAGTTTCCTGCGAAGAGCGAAGAGATTTAAACTGCAAAGGAGGAAAAACGAACCTGCTCAGATACAACATGTCAATTCATTTAACCATTTTAATTTATACAGCCATCAGCCTTATCCGACGCCGATAATTCCTCCGTCTTACATGCCAACTTTTACGTCGTTACCTTCTCGTCCGTACGCCGTAGATGCCGAATTTTGGACCCGCCGTTCGTCCTACTCTTCCCCGCACAGTTACGGGCCGTCATCGTTGTTTTCTCCTCCGCCTTCGAGACACCATATCAGCCATTTATCGAATGTACCTTCCGGAGCTTACCAGTCTCCATTTTACCCCAGAATTCCGACAGGTTCTCCCCATTCACCGCCTTTCTTCCATACAACGAGTCGAAGAGCTGTTTTTTCTTGACAGTGTATTTAGTAAATGAGCCACCCACCGATGACCAATGTATAGTGTTATTATAACTCAGTGTAGCCTTAGTTGGCTTGTAACGTCCGGATATTTTTTACAATGGTTCATACGAACAGGATTACTTGATTCTTCAACCACTGTCTCTACAAAGAAATAAGAAGGTGTTCATTATATGTACTTGTTCATCCCCTTGAAAAAAACAAAATGTCCATAAGTTTCTTTGCTGAAACAATAGTGCCTGCATTGCCTTCTGGGATACCGGTACCAAACGGTACTTATAGTGCTCTTATCAATATGTTCCAACGATATGTTCCTACGTTTGTTTAAAAAAAACTTGCAGCAATATCAATGAGAAGCAACTGCTTTAAAATGACTGAGTGCTTTTCAAGAGGAGCCATGCCTTATTTTCTACAAAAATTCATTGTATAAGGCCCAACACGAGTGTAATCTATTCTACCAGTGGGTTTTCGACAAAGTGGAATAGAGGCCGAGGGACGTTTACTAAGAAAGAGAAATATTTTACTTTACTTTCAATCAGTTGGATGCAATTTCAAATGAATATAAAATTTGTCAATGACAAGTTTCGCACAGATCGAAAGATTTTATTGAATCTACTAGATTTGTTGATGCTGAGCGTGGTTAGTTCTTAGCGTGGTTCTGAACAAGGTCTATATCGAGATATGAGATAAGGGATATGTTTGATATTATGTGTACTTTTTGATTGGCGTCACTCATACAGTGGAAAGAGAATTGCCTTCGGGTAAGCAAAGAAGCTTCATTTTATCAAGTTTTTTTGTATAATTTATTACCCATTAGACGAACTTGTATTTTACGGATGTATGGTGTTTTAACTGCTCATTTTGAAAAGACAGCTACATTTCCTTTGCAGATATTAAATATACATTTTTTGCAGGGGACAATAACGATCACACTTGGTTATGAGTCTTTCACTACAGGGCCGGATTTACCTTTATGGGGGCCCATGGGCACAAACCAATGTGGGGGCCCCCACGACTATAATTCTCCACAAGACTAGAGTGGGAAAAGTCACGAAAGAGCGGCAAGGGTTGTGGTCACTTTTACCCCCCCCCCCCCACACACACATTCGAAATGAGCTCCATAGATTCCCTGCTTACGTACATGTAAGCCTACAAAACGAAAATTAGCACAGATGATCTTCACAAACTACCCCAAAAATACAATAATGTAATTTTGCGGGGACCCCTGGGCACATGCCCCACTGGCTCATGCTTAAATCCGGCCCCGTTTCACTATATAAGTGGGGAAAACAAGACCAGTAAGGACAACTGCTACCTTTGATCTCCCCAGGGGGAAATTTGTGGGTACTATAGTCCAACTTCATTGGCATATTTGTGCATGAATTTTAGGCATTAATGTTCTTCATCAAAAGTTTAGTAACGATGCGCCAACCTTTTATAATTTTCGTTCGGCTCATGTAGGCCTATTGGGAGCCGTTTCTGATGTCCAAACTTAATACGGATATTAAGAATTATTTCATAAAATATCTTACCGATTTCAAATAATTGGTGATTCTAACAAATAATTCCGTAATATCAACAATTTTATAAAATATCGATGTGACTAATTGAACTGCTTATTTTATTTATTCCGACTGATTATCTTTAATAATTGATGAAATAATAAGAGCAAAAGGGAAAAGGGATAGAAAAAAATCAAATTTCTATTTGTTAGGTGACAGCTTTTAATATTACGTGAAATTTAAAACTGCAAATATACAACTATGTATTCCTTTTTATGCAAGTATATATTCCTTTTCATGGCCGTCGGAATCAGGGGGAGGTGAATGGGACCTATACCAGGTTAAGTTTGAACTTCTTTTTTGTATTATAACGAACGAACTTATCTTGTAGAGAATGAAAAACTCGGGAGGTGAATTGTTCATACCCCCACAACAAACCCCCACAACAAATCCTAGAAACCCCTCGACGGCATTTCTTAAAAAAGGTTTTAGTTACACTCACAATATAACTTAACTTCATAGCCAATTTGGCTAACAAATTTTTCCTGTTTATGAGTTACCGGTGTGCTACAAAATACAAAGTGTTTGATTTACACAGAAAATATTTTATTTTAAAGTTTTCTTAGTTCTAAAGAAGCATTTTGGCAGTTTATAAGTTGTAGCAATAAAGTCAACTCATTTTTATACATTCTGTGCCAAAACTATGCATCTTATGATGTGACTGTATGTAGTTTTATTTTATAATAATCACTGCAATTTGTTCAAATGTTTTATAAAGTAAGAACTGTGCGGATTGTGAATAAACAAAGCAATAATTTTTAATTACATAATATAGTTCCTTCTTTGATTTATAAGGGCAGGGAGGTGAATTTCACGTCGGTTATATTAACTTTTTATATTTTTGATTCCCAAAATACAGAATTACTCGTAGAGTCATTTCAAATCTGTTAACTTCCGCAAAATAAAAGACAATTTTATATCTTCAACACGTAAGCAACTCGTGACTTGTTTGTCACCCGGCAGCCCGGTCAACTTGTTTCAGCCCAGACTTTTCTCTTATTTTCATATACCAAAGTTCCGTCCATTGCCTTATGTAAGATGGCCATCTTTCAGAACCGTGAATTCATTGCATTATATTTATGTATGGTATGGTAGGCCTAATATCTCATTAATTCTTTTCTTACAAATAAAACGTGAAGGTTTTTTGTACCATTTAAGTTTATTATAAAAGGATCAGGAACAGTAGCAGTATATTTTAAGGAGGGTCCTCATATCATGAAAATCAATCTTACATATACCAGCGAGCCAAAACGAAGCGCAAAAACCCTTTTGTAAAATTTGAATTCTGTATCGAAAATATTTTTCAACGCTTTTGTACATATGGCATACTTACCAACATGGAAATGCTGCTGACCTAGGTTGACAAGGAAATTACGGAAAAGTTATCACTAAGGGAAAATATCGGCCCCACCATACGGAGATACCGTAATTAAAGGCTTAGACATGGGAAAACATCCCGTGTTGATGTTTTCTTTCGTCGCTTTAATCTTTTTTTCGTATCAGAAGGATTGCTACCACTGTTGTCTCATCGTTGTACGCATTTACCGATTAACTTTTAATTGAAGACTTTTGGGGATACCGAGCCGTCCCCCTACCCCCTTCTCCTCTTCATATTATGTAGCATATTCAGCTTGCTTAGTTAAGGGAACTTAATGCGCCAACCATTTTTTGAACAGTTTTCGTCGTACTTTTGCCAGACTACACGCACGCTCGGTATTTCTGTTCTGGTTATAGTTATCTTCCCACAAAAATAGTCGTATTTTATCAAGAAGACAAGATACTATGGTAGAAGGTTTAGTTTGTCGGCTTGCTTGTGCTTTACAAATATTCATTGAAGTAGAAATCATAATTTTCACTCTTAAAGGAAACAGCATCTACACTGTAAAAATGTCAAATTTGAATAGAATCTAATCAATAGGGGCACGAACCGGAATCTTGTCAAATCTTTGACTAGATTCGGCTCATAAATGAAACGAACAGTTTCATTTCTGAACCATTTCTAGTCAATTTTGAAACAAATCTTATCAAATATTTGACAAGATTCCGGTTCGTACCCCAATTGACAACATGTTTTTTAGAGTGTAGCTGTAATCTCATCTCTGCATTAAACAGTACCGTAGCTCGGTCTTATAAACACCGCTTAGATTCATTTCTTCTGGTAACAGAATTTCCTGTTCACGTTGTCTGCTTTTATATGACCAAGAAATGGTGGTGTCAGAAAGATTATGGTTACTATCACTATCGGTCGATGTTTCTCATTAAGCTCGTCCTGTTTCTGTACTAATTTACCTAAAATGCCGATAATACCCTCTTGAAGTATGTTTGGGATCCTTCATAAAAATGTAATGTTATTTTGCTATGTTTGAATACGAGACCCAGCATTATACAGTTATACCGGGTGTTAGGAACCTCCCTGATTATATCTTATGTGAAGGAAACGACATGTACTTACAGATGCTACACGATAGCCTACGCTTTCGTGTACACTACGCTTGTAAATCTCTAACATCGGTACAACATTAGATGATAGTGCAACCATTGAGATTTGCAACTATAAAGATATATTTCAAAAAAATGCATCGAGAGTGCTGCATTCTAGAAATTTGATACCGGCAAGCGAATCATGCTATTCCCAAGCAGCGGCTGCAATTTGTTCTCAATATTGGAAGGGCATGTCCCCCGGGATCGCCCCATGTTCCACAATGTGCTGGCGAGAAAAAGTGACACGACAAGAAAAGGAAAGCATTACAGATGCAAAATGAGCACGAACAGTCGACTTGTCGTAAGTCAGCTTTTTGAAAATAACTATATGTGAATCATTAATGACGATATATCAAATTTGCAGTTGTTGGCCTGGGGTTAAGAATATAACCCTCTGATCTAATCTTTTTTTCTTTTCCTTCAAGATAAGAAAGATCTATGAAAGAACAATGTAGTCTTAAGGACATGTCTACAATCGTATGCCACCAGTCCACCATAAAAGGATGACTTTTTCGTGGCTTCATGTTGAAGTCTTCCAATAAGTTTTGTGACATCTCAGCATTTCTTCCAGTTTGCCTATTCACATGTCCTGTCCTCTGGCAGTATGGGTCAGTAGCTTACTAGTTAGATACACACTAACACTCATTTTATTTTACCGGCTCTTTACTTTTCCTTTCACCGGTTATTTCTTAAGGTAACTGACGATTTATCTTTGCTGACACCTACTTTACCTCAGATCTTCCGCTTCTGTGATTTACTTTCAAAACTTTGTCAGGCATGAAACGAAGCTTGAAAGAGGGAATGATCTTCGTAAAAAGCATTATCCTAATCCTCTTATTGATCGCCAAGTATTTAAATTATCTACTCCAGTGAATCCTGATAAGTTTTCAATGAAGAGAAAGAAGCTTTACTGTTTGAAGAGTCAATATTTTTGAGAGATTTTGAATGAGGGGACATCTGTTAAAGTGATAAGATGTCCCCCATACTTTTCAACCCTCCTAGTCCTTTGTAAAATGTTCAATATCTCAATTGTGCAAGCAAAGGATTGAAATCTCCTTCTGCAAATAAACCAACTATCTCCTATTTAGTGGATCTCAAGAGAACTTTATTTAACAGTTACAGAGCTTTCTTCGATCAAAGTGCAAAGTACGTTCATCTCACCCTATCCCACCCTCTCTGCCCGTGGAGAACCAAGGGACAAACAAAAAGTTTGATGAATCAAGACGTTACAGTTGAGAAGTAGGCCTATGATATACAGAATTGAATACTTGCCCATGCAGCCGATTCATTTTTCAACAGCACTGTAAAACACTCCTACCATGCAATTTAAAATGTAAATCGTGCCGACGTCAATTTAATTTTACCATGGCTGAAAATAAAATAAAATAAAATTTCATCGACTGTAATTTTAATCCTTGAGTAATTGTTTTACGACGTTAGAAGCGACCATAATAATGTTACCCTGCGGAGCGGACTCTGTTTGCTCTGCCCCTCTTTAAGGCTTCACAACACAGTTCGGGTTATTACTGAACAAGGAATATGCCGTACAGCCTGGTACGTAGGCAACCGTATGTGGGAGAGATCCGCAATTATCTCCATAATAGGTGTCGAATATATATATATATATATATATATATATATATATATATATATATATATATAATATATAATATATATATATATATATATATATATATATATATATATATATATATATATAGATATATATGCACTCCTCTTTTGACGTACATTTTGGTATTACATGTAAGAGTGCAGCCAGTATAGGTGTAGGAGTATAACAATAGTGCAAGATCCTCAATGGCTCATAAGATACTTGAACAACTTAAACTTTGGTCAGTTCAGAAGTGATTTTTCTGATTCGACACTTTGGAGAGCCTCTTGACGACGGGGCAAGTCCCGCCTAAGCCCTGTCGCTTCGAATTCGGTCTTCTTTCTTCCAAAACAACAAACACTGTTTACAAAAGTTGTTGCCTCGATTACTTAACTTGAATGAATCTTTTACTGGTTTCTGGATTTCGAGCGTACCAAGGTAGTAGAATCAAGATATCACAGAAACACAACATCATCATTATAACTACAACAGACAGAAAAACCGTAAAAATAAATTGTTGCATCACCTTGGGTTTCTTAGTCAGTCATATGCTTCTTTCAAAACTTTTAAAAGATTTTGTAGAATGAAGCATTGTTTGTGACATTTCCCGGCGGTAACTTTTTCCTTTTCTCCCGTAATAAAAGACTTTCTGGGGCCAAAACGGCCCAGCCCCAGAAAAAAAGGGTCCCGTACCTCTATGCTCCGTAAGATTCCAGATGAACTTTTATCATAAGTAAACAGAATCCCCGAAGAAAAAATATAAATACTTTGTTGTTTTACAATAGGAAATAAATTCAGCCAAAGTGTGATGCACAAAAAATAAAACTTTCATGTTAAAATTAAACTTTGTCGAAACGTTGGGCTTGTCTGAGCCTCCCCCTCTCTTAGCTGTGCCGACTTGTTTGTGGTAACTTCAGTTTTGTGGTTAAATTATTACATGTTAACTTTCTAATGTTACCGTACCTCGGTACGATATACGAATGACATTTCCCAAGCCAGTGGTATTGTGTTTCTTTAAGTTACAGGTAAGCTTACATGGGACCCATTGCGTCCCTATAAAGGGCTGATATACCACCTCTCTCTGCATTCAATCAAAAACCTTGATTTTTTACAAAAAAAAAACTTTTTTTTCAAAGCGACTTATTAAATTATAAAGAATCTTGGTCCTTTTACCGGTATTTACATTAAAGATAATGGGATATAGGTACAAGGCAGTTGTTACATTAGCATTCTCTGTTTGAATAGAAAAGCCTATTTAAGCTACTCTGAATGCAGCTTGCTACATCTCTAACAGCCACCCTCCAAGAGCGAATTATTCAAAGGTAATGTAGCAATCACTTGAAGAATGAACAACTTAAACTGCAAACGATTTTATGCTTTTTATTCACAGCAAAGGACCTCACTCCTCAGACTGCATAAGGACTTCAATTCCGCCTGATTAATAGAAATTTAAAGCAGCAATCGTACGGTTGTCACATTTATTTCTGGAATCATAGTGTCAAGGAATTAAAACATTCGAAAGAGAATAGAAAAGAAGAATAAAAGAAAAGAAAAATAAGAAAGCCGTGTGTTGCAAATCGGAGTCCAGGTGGGGTCAACTGTCGAGGCAGTTTGGACTGGAGTTTGTTAAAAAGGTCGATCAGGCTTTTAAGTATAACAGTATGGTATAGCCTATATGGGTTGACAGGATCACGTGATAGCACAAACGATTTGTATTGGTTCTACTGCTCTATTTGATTTGAATGGTTCCTTAAAGGGAAAGAGGCGCCCCTAATTTGAATTAGTGTATACCCCGTCACCCTAATTCAGGAATGGCTCCTATCAATTATGTGACAATATTTTTGTCACTTGTTTGTTAATTTCAGGTAAAATAACCCCTTGGTTTACCTTCAATATTCAATGTTTTATACAGATATACTATGAAAGATACTTGTGAGCAAAATAAGAGGAGATCTGTAAGATTAAGCAGATTTTTGAAAATAAACTTGCGGGTGACTACTTTCCCCCTTTGAGAGTGAACAGTTTAGCTAAAGCACGCACGACAAATAAAAAATGTTTGAAATTGTCCTTTTGTAAATCTGTAATAACTAGTTCAATATATGGGCTATGGCTGTTCAATTAAATTATTAGGAACCTTATGAAAGATCTAATACTTCTTTTTAAGCACAAGAGTAAAGCCCTTGCTTTGCGGCTGAATTCATAGCAGACCATTTAGTACTGCGGCAATACTCAGTTCCTTGTTTTTTTCTTTCAGTTATGCATTTACGGGTAAAATTTACGATTTTTGAAAATTTTAGATTTACAAGATCAGTAAAATCACACAAAGAGCAAAGCTGCTGCTTGGTTTCGAGAAAATGGTATTACAGGATAACTCTAAAAGACTTGATAACGAAAGTATTGTGCTTACGATGTATCAACATGTCACACAATAGGCGTTAAAACTTTACAGTCTCACCAATAAACCCAAACTTTTTATTTCCCTAATGTCGCATTCCATTAGCTTGGTGATCACGGTGTGCACAGCTTTATTTTCTTATGTAGTGCAGGTAAGCTGACAAAATTTTGAACTATCAGTACTGCAGAAAAGAATAACACTGTGCACACCGTGATCACCGAATCAATGGAACGAGACATAACATGTATAACAAGAGTCATTGAAGTGCTGCATCATTTGAATAAATTTCCCGTGGGCTAAAAGTTGTTAATTTATCTCTGTGTGAACCCTTATTTCTTGAAAATTAAGTTACCTTGCTAAATTTTTTGAAGTGCATACCATGCTGTAGTCATACATCATGGTTTTAAAAATGTGAGTATTTTCTTTGTTACAAATGAAATATTTGACTTAAAACAAGTCTGTTGTGACTAATAAACAAGGAATATAATAATGCAAAAAATTAGTGTTTTCATTGTTTTCTTGAGCAACGTTTTCATTGATTTGAAAACGTAAAACATAGAATTACCTGTGACATCACATCACAAAATTTGCAGCTGTAAATAAGTCGTTAGAAAACAAAGTTCACAGTGGGCTTCTACATGTAAGTAACTTATACAAAGTGCGTACAAAATTTCAAATTTTTCTGTGGCCACGTGACATCGTAACAGATATGGCACAAACCACCAAAGTTGCAAAATGGCAACTACATTCCGAATCAAGTAAAATGATCATATCACCATGAAAGAACATGAAGTGAAGATCATTTGTCTGCTAACTTGTTTACCTGTTTATACAATTTGTCGCTGTCATTTGAATTCACCTATAAAATTTGTTCGTTCGAAGCTTCACAATCGACACTTATCTGGCAATAACAGGGTGACGTATGCTTTGATAAATACACGATTTTAAACCCTGACTCACAGTTTCCTCTTAATTTCATTTTTTTTTTAATTTTTCTTTTGCCCTTGGCCAGACAAGGGACCGAAGGAGGACGGGATATCTTCTAGTGGGAGTGAAATGTTTGTAGGAGGAGTGAACTATAGCCTAGTACCGGTACTGCATTGAGCCAATAGCAACTTTTCACTCGGCCAAAGTAATGGAAGAAGATTACTCACTGCATTTTAAACTGATAGTTCAGTTAAACTTCATACACGGGGCTGTAGTCTTCGGAAATTTACTTTCTCCTATCGGCCTTGAGACATTTTGAAGAAGTTTAGTTCCATACAAAGCTATACCAGTCATTTTTCTAGACATGTGAAAAATGGAAGTTTTGGTGATGCAACAAGTTTTAAACCACTGTGATATTTTTATTTTGAAATGTCTTTCAAACTTATGAAAATATAATTGCTTTTTCAATGTGCAGATTATACATGCTTTGCTTTTATTTTGAAATATTTGGTACGTTGACATTTAAAAGACAGATCTCTGCAGTAAATAAGTGTGAGTTTGCAGTGATCATGTCTGGTGGCTATATATTGTTACATTCATCGGTCGGTCTCATTTCATCAAGGCAAAAGAAGACAATGGCGGAAGAGGCGCATCTTCAAAGAAACTTGAAGAACAAAAGGATCCCACGTCTTATTATCTCAAACTACAAATTATCTATTCACGATAATTCAAAACGAACAAACTTGTTTTCGTGATTTCCCCCTGGAAGATCGATAGCCAAGTTTGAAGAGCCCTATGCGGTCATCAGTGGTAGGTACTTCAATTAGCAAACAAAGTGGTCACTGTTTTCACACCTTGGTTCCAAATCGCCGACAGACAATGGTCCACGTACCCCAAAGGTGGGGTGTAAATACTAGATAAGCCTAGACTTGGTAGACGTAACAGGTCACCGTTAAGATGCAATTTTTTGTATCGAAGAAAGAATTGTGTGTGATGTAACCACATAACGGTAAAAGATGTTGCAAGTGGCCAATGAGTCATTTATTCTGTATCAATCTTTTAAACGAAAGAGGAAATTTGCAAACGACTGTGAATTTCAGTCCACTTCCGAGGACAGTGGATCAATAGAAGTTAGTGAAGAAAGAACAATACTTGAAGAGAGTTTGAAAGACAAATAAAAGACAATTGCTTGTTCAACATTGACAGAACGTGAGCAGATGTTACATTCCGAAATGAGAGAAGAAAATTAGTATTTTTAAAACACGTTGATTTGTTACTCACTCTTACTAACAGTTAAGGAAGTAATAGACATTAAATAAACCAAAGCATGGTAGAGGGCGTGATTGATCTGAAGACAAACCTTGGACAAGGTAATTAGTGATCGAAAATAGGACTCATGTAAGAAAAATAACATCTTATCATTGCATGTTTACTTGATCAAAAGTCGAAAATGTGAGATATTCAATTTAAAGGGCATGAGCAGTCGCCCAGATTTGTTTTGAAACAACAGCTAAATCTCACAAATATCCTCTTATTTCTCTTCCAAGTAGCTGTCATGATATTTAAGGACATAAATATTGCATTTTCAAGGTAAACCAAAGAGTTACTCTGCGTGAATTTCACAATTCAGTGAAAAACCTTATCACATGATTCTCAGGAGCCATTCACGAAATAGGATACCCGGGTATACTTATCCAGATTAGGGTGACTGCATTTCCTTTTAAAGACGTCAACACGCATTTCTCCCTAACATTTAAAATACACAGCTAATTTGAATAATTTCGGTTAAGGTGAAAAAAAATTCAATGTTTCACAAATTTTAAAACTCAAACAAGCAAGAATATAGTCAATTACCTCTGCTCATGACTCTAAAACATGGAAATAGCAGGTGCCCTTTGAGACAAACTGTTTCGCAAAGTGCAGCCATCTTAACTGCTGTAGAACACCTTTATTGTTGGATCATGCTTTGTTTTAAACAAGTAAGGGTGGCAATCACAGAGGAATGGGCTAAGGGCGATATGCGATAGTCCCTAATATTTTGGTTGGGCTGAATAACTTTTATTTCAATTATAATCCTCAACAAAAGTAATATTTTGTGATGGTTATGATGAAGAGATGACTTTGCCACCATCGCTTGATGACAAAAGAGAGCCTATTTGCGGCTGGCGAAGTTAGCGCGCCCTTTTTTAATCAAAAGCATGGCAACCATACAAACACAGAAACAGATATATGTACGTGTACGTCCGTATGTCCATTTACGTATGCGAATACTTTTGCTTACGTGTGTGCATGCGCATTTGCATACGAGTAAGTGCATGAATATGGTCATGCGTATACGTTCACGTATATATCATTGTGTACACTCCATCCATGATAACGTCCAAACATTTGCCGCCCTTTCTTCAAGTTATAGGATGTTAGCCTACTTGTGGTGATTACTCACCGTTGCTGAAGGATAAGTAATTCATTCTTTCATCAAGAGTTAATGCTATGTGTACTCTCTTTTCAGTTTCACATGTGAAATCGTTCTTAGCAAAGCATTTGTTGACTAGAGCCCTAATTGCTCGCTTGAATTTATACTGTCCGCATTCGTTTGCCACAAGGTCTTACCAGAAAGCTAGAGAAATATGAGTCTATTAGACGCATTCATTTTTACAAAAAAATGACGTCACGGCTGGTTGGCAAAAGACTTGATAAGGCGCACTTACGCTGTCGTCATAATGAAAAGTAGATTCTAATTCGTCTACCTCATGCGTTCAATCGCGCCAGTATTTACACGCTCAAAACCTAACGTGCACGCATATGTTCTTGGGCATGCTCTATGTCAACCAGTGACGTAACCATGAATCGCCTAATACCACTTTATCCATTAACGGGTAGCCTATCCCAGATGCCATCGTCCAGGTCTGAATTTAAGGTAACCACAGACAAATGTTTTTAATAGTACTCAAAAAACACAAAGAGCTTTCAAAACATAGCGAATTAACTCTATTGATTTCACTTGATGCAAAACACACAATCCGACTTAGCAGTCATTTGCCCCAGCCAGTCAGTTAAATACATTGCTTTCATAACAAATCAAAAGTTGCTTACGTAAAATTCAATAGTGGACAATCGTCAACGTCCAAAACTCGTTTAAAAGGTTTGTCATGCACTGACCAATTTGTGCAAATGTGGAATTAAGTGTCCTGAGTGGTAGGAGGTGAGTAAATCAATTGCAAAGTTTGAGCTATCGATTGTGGCAATGACAGTTTGTTCGATAACACATGTCAGTAGATAGTTCGTCTACAATTTGATGAATTGACTGTACATTGTCAGAGGTGGTGATACGTCTGTTGCTCATCTCTGTTAACTGTGCAATGGACATGAGAATTCATACAAATAAACTTACGGCTGTATGAAATGGATCCATAACACGTCCCCGCCAATGCTAGCACACAATTTTCACGCAATGGCTTGCAGATTTGACTCACCGATGTTCGAAGAAAAAGCAAAAATGGTTTCATTCGCTCCATGATACGAAATGACTGATACAAAAACACAGATATTCACCAAAAGGAAGGTCAAATGCAGCTTATAGTCATATTGTATCAGAAAGCGCATAAACCCCAATGCTTTTATGGCTCTAGGTGGCCCTGAACCACTTTTATACAAGCAATTACATTTGTCCTCTGTGGGTAATGCTCTACACAGGCCCGAAATCAAGGGGACAGGGGATTCCACCCGGCAATTTTTCAATCTCCAAGAAATTTTAAAGAACAAAAGGGGGGGGGGGTGGAGGTTAAGAAACTCTCTTCTAAGCACTATCCAAATGTTTCGCTGAAAAAGCTTTTAAGCTCTTTAAAATTGCTGCAGATGGTGCTTTCGATGTATCACTGATGCTACCCCGCGGAGCGGACGAAGTTTTTTTTCGTTCAGCTCATCTCAGCGAAAAAAAAAACCAACCTAAGGGGGCGGCAGCCACAGAGGCGCTATGTAGGCTACATTGATGCAGGAATACGGATGCGACATTGAGACTCCGCAGAACACAAACTACTGTCCACAAGAGGAACCGGCAACATATTTCCTGGATTATGGGCCTTACCGGCCACAGACACAAGTCGATAGTGGGTGCCTGCTTAGTGGGTAATTGGAAATTGCCAGTGTACGTTATAAAGTGTAGTCGTATACAATATTGCCTGTCAAAAAATTTAACTCACGCTTCGGCATGATGGGAGTCTCAAATATTATAATTTGAGGGCTCACCTACAGACTACAAATGTGGGCGATATTGGATGCAAAAGCAATTTCATGAGTTATTAGTTACATTGTATTCGACGATTATTCCTGCAAACTAAAATTCTAGAAACAGTGATGTGGAAATTTTGAGCTGTATGTTGATTGGTCCCAAGAGCACACCATTTCCTGAGTGATCTGCCCAAACTCAAGGCCTGCTTTGAGGATCGAAGTAACCAGTGTGACAAAATGACAAAGAAAAACCGGCACTATTTATATTGAGAACGGCCAGGGTCAAGATATGGGCGAATAGGCTATGTATAGCGTGTGCATTCACTAGGAAATTGTCATCTCTTTGTTGTCCATGCATAGAAAGAAGTCTACTGAGGGCGCAGTCAAGACCAGAGGTATACATTATACATACTGGTGTGTGATCAGCCACCCTCCTCTGAGAAAATCAAAAGTCGGTATCTGAACGAGGTGGTCTCTAAAGATTAGGGGCAGGAAAAGAGATGAGAGAAAGCAGACGGCAATGTTAATGGAATGGGTAGTTTTTGCAATATGAAAGGATTAAAGTTACTAAACTGCATGCCCCAAAGCTGACTTTTTGGGCTCGGTTCGCGTACATCCGTAGTGCATGGATAGTTACCTTAGTTCTCCTGTTCAGCTGGACAAGTTGAGGGCGAAATAACTGTTCCAAAGCCCCATGCAGCCTCCCTACCATCATTCATCCTCCTCATCTATGGTTCCCTGCAGTTGTGGGTCCAGAATTCATTTCTGCAAGGGGGGAGGGATAAACGGGACCGAAGGGCAAATATGGCCACATACCAAAATTTGAAACATTGTTTAGTGTACTACCGTACTTAATTATGTCCAAAAAAAAAAAAAAAATTAGAAGGAGACCCCCGGGCCCTTAGTCTGGATCCGCCCTTGCGCTGTTTTTTTCCAATCGACCCGCCTTTATACTGCCCGTCCGAGTGAGGCTATAATGAATTGACTGCTGTTGTAGAAAATTGGTACAAACTGGGGGTTTTGTGTTTCTCAGTTTATGGCGAACTTCAGTCTAATGCCATTAGAAGATAGTGTTAAAGCTTCATTCTAAACCTTACCCTGTCAGTGTATACTTTGCGGAGGTTAGACAATTTTGCTCCTGGTCCCACATAGGGGTGTCGCCCCTGGACCCCACCAAGGGCCCTAAAAGTAGACAACTGGACTCCCCGAGGCCAATTATCGAAGTAACCGGCTGATCAATATATTGAGGGGGGCGACCAGATTTATAAACATAGTTTTCGGAACAATCGTTATAATTAACTTTCCCAATATTGAATCTGTGCAGCCAAAAGGAGTGAGAATTTTGCGTCGAAAAACATTTTGTTTGGGGGGGGGGGGGGTTATAAGCTTATCATCTTTATCATCTTTGGGCCATTTATTGGTGGAGCTTCGTGTCCGAATACTATGAGTAAGTAGAATGGTCGTTTGTGTATTACCTTCAAATTTCTAAATCCTGTAGGGAAACTTAAGGCCGCCATTTGATTTTTGGTTGGTTAATAGTAAACGTGTAGCGAAACAGTTCAAATTGTTAAATTATCCTCAACAAGGCAGTAGTCACCAGTGTTGTAACGAGTCACTCAATTTAGCAGTCAAGTCGAGTCATTTACTACTTTCAATGTGAGTCGAGTCGAGTCAGTGACTTGCCGAGCCATTGTATTATTTTTATGAGGAAAATCATGATACAATTTCTCGAGTCATTTCCCTTTTGAAAATTAGTGACTCGAGTCATGACTTCTTTCATAATCCGGTGTCAGAATTAGAAGAAAAAAAAATTGGTCGAAAAGCTGTTATTTAAGGAATAAATCGCATTTGGTGGACTATTATTGGTGAATAAACCGCCGAGACTCCAAATTTGGCAAATTCGCCTCGTCCGTTATTTTGCAAATTTGGAGTCGAGACGGTTTATGAAACAATAATAGTCCGACAAATGTGGTTTATTCCTATTCTACCACCAAAAATGTGTGGTAAACTTCATTTTTACCAGTGTTTACGTCTACTGACCGTATGTTGTGGAATAACAGGTCAGTGATTAACCAATCAGAATGCAGGATTCTCAATAACGGATGGCTAGAGATGGTAGAATTTGGAATCAGGGGTGTGGTCAATTTCCAAGAAGCTGATTCGTCCATTGGCATGATTCTTCCATTACCATCCTACGGTAAAAAAAAAACTCGCCCCTCAAAATTATATAACCAGCATATAATACTCTGCACAACTACCCGAGAAAGATTCCCACACAGACAAATTCTCATCGGGCATTTCCTACCCTGAACCATTCCAAATTTTGTGGCTTAAGCCCCCAGTCAAAAATGTGGTGGTGCGCAAGTGTGCATCCCCTTAAGTTATTTGTTCCCTCTGTAAAATATGTCAAACATTGCATTAATTTTTCTTAACATTTGTTCCAATATTGTACCCAATTGCATCTAAGAACCCTCAAATGTACCAAAAAATTTCCAAAGGGGAGGGGACACTCCCTTAGACCACCTCCCTTAGGACGGCGGTACGAAACAACGTTCAGTCTCCCAGTCAAGAACAGCTTCAAGTTCTACGCCTATGCTCCTGGAACCGGGAAAGCGATGTGGAAAATTGTCCAGGTGGGAATTATCTTGGTGGGAGTTGCCGCGGATTGGAATCGTCTCTGAGAGAGTTTCAAAGGAAATCGTCGGGGGGGGGGGGGGCACTGTCCGGCCGGAAATCATTTTCTTGTATTTTCACCAGAGTTCGTCCGTCGGTCACGCAACTAGTTCTGGCAATGACAGATAGAATCGAATACCCATTTGTTTCCATCTACAGCATCCATGAAGTGAACTCTGACGTCATTGTTCCGTGTAAGCATCATAACAAACCGAACTTCCCACAGCTTGACGTCAGGATCAAGAAGACTCGACTGCCTCAATAATACTTTGCACCGACAATCTGGCAGACCTGCTACGTTACAGGTACTTTGTTGTCAAACAAATTTTGAGCGGTGACAACAGAGGTCATTCTGCTTATTGTCAGCTGACTCTTCGCTCCCAAACTACATAGGCTAGACCTTATCGCAAATAGCCGGGACGTGATTGTGGGCATGTTAGTGATGATGTCCGTGGAAAAGTGATGAATTCATGCCAGTAATTTTAAATGAGGTTTGCAAGTAAGCAATTTGCCTCAGTTCAGAAGCTGGCATTTCAGATAACTTTTGTGCGAGAACTGTTTTGTTCTTCTCGAGTTTCGCGCTACTAGACCTTACATAATGCTTACCGTTGATGTTTATCATAATTGCCGTAGCTTGTTAGGCCTAGTAAAGGCACCTAGGCTAAATTGACGCGGATTGGAAATTTACGTACCTACACAAATACTTGTTACCAAACCAGCAACGTTATTTAAGTTAACCTGCTAAGATAGTTATGTAATCAGAAGTAGGATAAGTATGGCCTACATAGGCCTAACATTGCTCGCAAATAAAAATCAGTGTCAATATTTTGGCAATTAACTTCTAAGGCTTATTGTCATTTTGGAAGTTTGTTGGGAGCTCTATAGTGGAATTAGACCCAGGGCCTAGGCCTATGTCATACTAAAAATGGGATATCCGCAAAACACTCAGAGTACCTCAGTTTGATATTGGTGACCAGTTGTGACTACTGTGTTTGTTTTATGAACATCTTTGCTGCATGTATTTTAGCCAAAAGGTGCTTTTCTAAAGTTACATCTTTATGAAAAAAAAAAATTCATTTGAAAAACCCTTCACAGTTAAGGATGCACCGGATATCCGATCCAGCGTGATAGTGAAAAATGACCTGGTTCCGGCCGGATTTTTCTCAAATTCTAGTCAGAAGTACATCTGTCATTAAAAATTGGAGTACTAGCATCACAGATGAATTTATCACCTTTGAAAACTTCTTGTTTTTTGGTCCATGTTCCATACAGTAGTAGCAAATTGTCTCATAAGTGTTGTGTGTAGGTTAGGAGGACCTAGTTCGTTGTGACACTGAAAATTACATATCTTCTATTTTGTAGTCTCATAGTATAGCCATTATGCACTTGTAAAAATTAGTGTAGGTAACAATAAAAACATTCAAAGTTAGCCTGTCCACAGTTATCCCACAGTACCAACATTTGCAAATGTCATAATTGTATCAGTTATTCCTTGAGACTTTGCACAATTTGAGTTACATTCATCAGAACATGCTTCCATTAACATATAATGTCACTTTAACGATCTAATGGTTTTTGTTGTTTGAAAGGGACAGTGTGTTATTTTACAGTAAGTCAGTTTATTCAATTATCGTTCTGTCTGCATAATTCTAGAGTCTAAACCTTACAATATTGCACCAGCTTTGACCCCCTGCTGGATAGTACCACCACAAAAGTAACCTCAAGCTCACTGCCTTCACTCCCCCTCCCCCACCCCTTTGTCCAAAATGCTGTTTCTTAATGTTTCTCCATACAGTGCAGAAGTCTGATTCCAGTGGACCTTATCTGGTTGGATTTGAAGTACTAATACTAATACTAATCTGGAAAAATCAGGTTCTGACCAGATCTAAAATTTTGGATCTGGTGCATCCACATGAGAACACATACAAAGTTGATGGACACCTGCAGAGGCCTAGTCATGGGGTGTCTAATTGTCCTTAAACATCTCATTAAAACAGAAACAGATGGGTTGAATTTTGGCCAATTTTGCATTCTTTTTCATATAGAATAATAAATTCCTTAGCAACATTTATAGTACTGTTTCTGCAATACAGCAATAAGAACCAGAAAGCCCAAAGGCTCAGTGATTCCTTGCTGAAAGGGGATGCTTCGTTGCACTGAGGTACATCCCTCAGATTTATACTTCTTGTATGATGTTTTGCCTTTGGTGACCTCACATGACCTTTGAACCCAACCAAAATTGAATAACAAAAGAAGAAATTGTCTGGAAGGGATTTGAACATGGGCCATCTGTGAGAAACCGAGCACCATACCACTACACCATCAAAAAACTCCTTAAGCATATGGTATTTCTAATCATGCTATACTTACCAAATACTTTACAGGTGTTCACAATTAGGTAATTAAAATTAGAGTTATTAATATAACAGGTATGCTTATGACAAAATCAATGTCCGTCTATAATTTACCTTTGGAATGGTACAAAAATTCAGCCCTAACTTTTCGTTGGTCATGAAACGCTGGACAAAATTTGTAGGTACTACCCACTGTCTGTTTAGTTTACTTGGTTTTTGTAATTTTGCCTCTGATGACCTCAGATGGCCTTCAACCTCCAACAAAACGCATGGGGTTCTCTCTCTCTTAAAGTAACAAATTTATACAAGTATAAAAAGTATCCATCATCCCTTTTGTGAAATATATTGTTTTGTCAAGGTTCCCGGTTTTTGACTTATGATGACCTCAAATGACCTCTGACCTCCACTGAAATAATAGAGATCTCCCTCTCTGTACAATAAAGTTATATACCAGGTATGAAAAGTGTTCGTCATTGCTATCTTAAGATACTGTGAGAAATTAGAGTTATTAATACAACAGGTATGCTTGTGACAAAATTAATGTTGTCCCTCTATAAGTTTACCTTTGGAATGGTACAAAAATTCAGCCCTAACTTTTTGTTGGTCATGAAATGCTGGACAAAATTTGTAGGTACTACCCCCTGTCTGTTTAGTTTACTTGGTTTTCGTAATTTTGCCTCTGATGACCTCAGATGGCCTTCAACCTCCAACAAAACCCATGGGGTTCTCTCTCTCTTAAAGTAACAAATTTATACAAGTATAAAAAGTATCCATCATCCTTTTTGTGAAATATTGTTTTTTCAAGGTTCCTGGTTTTTGAAATATGATGACCTCAAATGACCTCTGACCTCCACTGAAAACAATAGAATTCTCCCTCTTTGTATGATAAAGTTATATACCAGGTATGAAAAGTGTTCATCATTGCTATCTTGAGATATTGTGTTTACAAGCCATTTAAGAATTTTATATTTTCACCTCCAGTGACCTCAGGTAACCTTTGACTGCTACCAAAAGCAATAGGGTTCATCTACTGACTACTGTATAATGTATCCACATGCCCAGTACTGTATGAAAAGTATCTATGCTTCATACCTAGGAATATTATGTTTTCAATGTTTTTGGCTTGTGACCCTTGGTGACCTCACCTGACCTTTCACCTCAACATAAAACAATAGGGTCCTTCCTCTCAATATGATAATTGTGTAGCAATAATGGATACTTCTCAAACTTGGAATATCCAAGTTAGAGAAGTATCCATCATTGCTATCTTGAGATATCATATTTACAAGCCAAGTATTACAAACACACCAGCTACAGGCATGCATATATATATTCATGGCTTATTTAGATTCATGCAATGATTAGGTCTGCTTGTTTGTTGCTAGTCCTATTATGTGTAAAGAATTATAGGGCAATTTCCTTTAGTTTTCTTCCCCTATATGTTACTTTTGGAGTCCATTTTGTTTATCTAGGGCAAATTCACACTCCATACCAAGAGTTTTGGACCCTGATACGTTGACTACAGTATGTGTAGCCTGGCCTGTAGCCCTAGTTGTTTGGCTTTTTAGCATCTGTGTGCATCATTTTTTTTAAGGGTTACAAGATTTGATTATAAGTGGAAGGCCAAATTAAATGGACAAAATGGGGAAGAAGAGTCTGACATTACTTTCCAGAGAAGTATTTTAATGTCATGATTCTGTTTCCTAACAATAGGAATGCAACTCTGTTTAAGTTTTAGCAGACTGTAAGGGATGTGGGTAGGGGGCTGGGTGGGTCACTGCCCACGTGATGAGTAGTTGAGTGTTTGTAGTGTTTGAAAAAATGTTACTTTGCTCTGAGATTTCAAAATTTGGCCATGAAATAATGCCTGAAACCATGAGACTGAATCTAAAATACTATGAGAGTAGGCAGGTGTACATTTCACTAATGATAAACATATGGTTATCACTGTTGTGAGCTTTTAAACATGGTAAATGTATGCAAATCTCTACTGTATATATTCCATAGATGAGGCCAGGATGTGCACACTAGGCCTAGCAAGGTATGGAAGATCCACTGTCCATTCTAGTCATTCCTTTAAAGCATTTAAGAAAATACCATACTGATCAGTGGTGCTGGCACAGGAGGGCATGGGGGGCGTGTGCCCCCCCAATCTGTTACAGAAATTTTTTTCGAAAATTTTAAAATGATCTCAAAAGGCGTTTAAGCTATAGATTTCTGTAGGGGGTAGGGTGAGGTGTGTTTTTGACCGAGTAATGGGATCTATTGTATAATCATTTTCTATCACAAATGGTTCTCAAACTACCAGAATTATCACAAATTCTTCACAAACTATCAGAATTTTTGCGCGCTCCGCGTGCTTCAAACCTTACCTCAATATTTTCCTTATCAAATATTTGCGGTAGCAACTTCGCAGAAGCACAGCAATAAAAGTTGAAAGCTGTTTATGAATTCTCAGGAAAAGAACTGGCTTTGTGATTGGCATAGGTTTGCTGAGGGTGTCTCGATGCAGAGCATGAATGCAGGTTTTGTCATGGTAATCTTGTTTCATGAAAAGTTTCAGCACGCTTTGCGCGCATTCATCACGGTTTGCACTCTATCTCATGACCATTATTAAGGGTATATAATACATGCAACTATTCTGATCACAACACTTTTCCGAAAAACAGAAGTACATCTCCAACCTCTGTAGGGGAGTATAGGATCTGTCTTTCAGTCTAATTTGTAGCATGATGTGGGTGGCTAAAAGTACCTATTTGCCGTTACACACTTTTGAAAAATACCTACTTTTTCAAGGAGGTCTAATACATTTCTGCCGTGTGCACTTTGGGCCACCTTAAACTGCCTATTTCTCCCTTGAACAAATTGGGCTGCTTCGATGATTAGCTCCCCCCCCCCCCCGACTTCAAAATTGGCTCTGCAGTCCCTGCCACCCTGCACCTATACAGTACTCTCCCTCCCATTCCCTGTTGCTGGAAGTTGTTCGTCTGGATTTTCATTTAAACTTAGGAAAAATACGATAGTTGTAAAGTGCTCAGCATCATACTCTATAGTATTATTTGGACATCAGGTACAGTAATAAGTATGTCAGTGCCCGATTTTACAATATTATTCCAGATCTTCCAGGAGGCCTATATTGATGTCTGCCAGCCTTATATACCTCTGTTATAATGCACAATGAAGCAAAGGAAAATTTTCAAAATAGTCCAAGAATGTTTCTGTGGACTCCACACACGCATTTTTACAGTACATAAAAACTTTCCCCAAATAGAAGGCATTAAAATCAGAGAAAAGTGGGTTTCAGGTTTGTTGACAACGTACAGTACCCTCGTCTTAGACAACATACTGTCCCTCTTTCACCTAACCAAAAGTTAGAATTCACTAAATTATGGATGTTTTCCAGCCATATATGATCAGTTCCAAAACTATCCCAAAGATAGCACCATTTTGCATCTAAGCAACCTTAAATTAACAAAAATTTCTCAAAGGGGAGGGAGACACCACATCACCTTAGACCCCTCCCCAGGACAGCACCTTTATGTAGTGTCAAAGGAAGGATCCCACACTGCTGTATACAATCGCAGGGATGCATACTCTCCTCTTTGACCTAACCAAAAATTCAAAATGACTAAATTATGGATATTTTCCAGTCACATATGATCAGTTCCTATTTATCCCAAAGATAGCACCAAATGTTATTGCATCTAAGCAACCTTAAATTAACAAAATTTCTAAAAGGGGCGGGGGAGGGGAGGGAACCCCCTCCCTTTAGACCCCTCCCCCATGACGGCACCTTTATGTATATAGTGACAAAAAAGGATTCCACACTGCTGTATGTACAAAAACACAGGGCCCATAAAAAAGGTATAATTTATGGAGACTTTGGGGGGGGGGGACTGAGGTGGCATTATTATGACGCCACCTGTGGTGCCCCCGAATCACCAAACCCTGGCAGCGCCACTGATTCTAATCCATTTAATTAGTTATCAAATTGATCATTGTATTTCATAATGTAAGACTAAAGAGTATATGTGATATCAATTTCAGGTTTTTCTGTACAAGTATTGAATTGACTTTTATACTGCCAAGTCTGTAAGTACATGAAGAGGAATGGGTTGTACTGTAGCTCTACTGAGACTCAACACTTAAAAGTTTCTAACCCAGAAGTATATTCAGAATGGACCGTCCAACTGCAGATGAGACACAGAGCTTGTTTCCTAAGAGCAGAAGGTCAGAGGTTCAGCGGTCAGTGCTGTGCTTACTTGTGTTGTTTGTCATATATGTTTTAACACAAGCAGACCGTCAAGCACTTGCTGTACTCATTCCATCAGGTTAGTAAAAATGCTGTAAGTATTCATCAAGCAATATTGTAGCAACTTACAGAGTGACAAAAGGAAAGGTTCAGATTTTGGAAGGACTGTATAAAGTGCAGTAAGATTCTAAGCCCTAGGCAACAAAACACTTCTTCTTATCATGAGAATCATGATATTGCTGATATTTTATTGGTTCCTGGACAATTCCTTACCCAGAAGATTCCCCCTCCCCCAACATCTTCCCAGGGACAGTTCTTCCCTGGACAATTCCCAACCTTCACAGTTCCCACCAGGACAATTTTTCCGCACAATCCCTACCAGTTCCAAATTTTATGGCAGGGGAAGATGCCTGTCAAGAGGTTAGTTTCAGGGGTGGGAATTGGGGAATTGTTCAGGTGAAATTTTCTGGTGGAAATTGTCCGCAGCACTTCTGGGGGAAATTGTCCAAGGTGGGGGTGGGGGTGGGTTTTCTGTTCACAATTTTATCATTCAGAAAAACAGTTTCCATTTCCAAGTAACTTGAAGTTGATGTGTGCCAAGGTTTCAGGTATTATAATGTCACAGCCTCACTTTTTTGGACAGTGTCAGGATTTTCATTGTAATTGTTTCCACCTTATTTTGGGTGCCGAGAATCATTTAAATAATTGCTTTAGAATTTGAAATAATATGTTTGTTGTTTTGAAGCTAATATGCACATGCTGTCCTTGTGTTACCAACACAAGTGTGGATAGAAAATGTGAACAAAGAAGAAACAAGAAGATCTCAGCCTTTAAATAAGGATCGTGATATGTCTTAAAAGATCACCAAAAGTGAACATAATTGGAAAAATGCATCTATGATGTGAATTTAAGCTACAAAATGATGGCTTCTTGACACCCAAACAAGATACATAGGTCTAGTTTCAGTTTGTACCTAGCAGGGGGTTAATGAATTCTTCTAGAGCTCATTTCTGTCATATAACTGACATTTTAAGACCTAATTTTTTTCATAAGTTTAAGCAACTTTGTCACTTTCAGACTTTCAGTTATCAGTTTTGCCAAAACATTTTTCAACTTGATCCAGCATTTTGCATCTTAAGCTATTTCATACTTAAAATTAAGATCTTTAACTTAATTACAAGCTATATACAGAGAGAGCCTTTTAGCTGTTAACTTTCAGTGGTAGGAAATATCAAACGCCCTTCATTTCTCCTAACTGTCAATCACATTCACTAGCATTTAGCTAATGTTGAAGCAGCATCCATCATGTGGCCTGCTAAGAAGTACATTTCATCATATTTCTTTTTAACCATATCAGTTGATGTCTGAAGGAGCTGTATTCTAGACTCAGAGTGAACAGATTTCATTCTGATTACAATTTCATATTTTGCAGGTCTAAGATGCTTCAGTAATTTCAGCAGTTCCTGTGAATATGAAGGAGTGAATGCTACTGATAAAATGACTACTGCCATCTCTGTCACAACATGGACTGCCATCACGGCCAAAAATGATACTTTCAGTTTTACAACATGGGAAGGGTTGAGTGAGCAGCCAGCATTGGGGAAAAGACACCAAGACACCATGTATGGCTCATATCTCCCTGGTGATAACATGTATTCATGGGATGAACGAGCAAAATCTATTTGTACTGATCAGGACTGCATCCATTTTAGTGATACTCAGGTGACTTCCAAAGAGACTCTTTTGTAGGGATGCACCGGATATCCGGTCCGGCTGGATAATGAAAAATTATCCGCTTCCGGCCGGATCTTTTAAGAAATCCTGCCGGACAAATTCTAGCCCGAATTACGTCTATGATTAAAACATAAGGGGTTGCTTCTCCAGATGAGTTTAACACCTTTTCAAAAGCTTTGCTTGATTGTGTCCATCTTGCATCTAGACATTGACCGCATCAGGCCTAACTGTGTTGTGGTAGGTTAGGTGGTCCCAGTTCATAGTGACACTGACAGTGACACAACTTCCATTTTGTAGTCTAAGAGTATACACCCTTTGTGCACATACTTATCCAAATTTGTGGAGGTAACAATGAAGACAAATTCAAAGTTATATTATCCACAGTTATCCCACAGGAGCCACATTGCATATGTAATTTAATGTAAAAATATTTACTTTACAATCTCTGTCCATCATTTTCATCTGGACATGCTTCCATTGAAAACAACTACAGTCCTTCAAACAGTCTGAAGGATTTTTGTTAAGCTTAAAAGGTGCAACTCACTGTGTGTTATTTTAAGTTACTTTAATTTTCAATTAATGTTCTGTCTGCATCATTCTGGTGCCCACGCCCTACAAAATCACATTTAAGTTGTGACCCACCGTAGGCTAGTACTATCACAAAGTTAACAACCAGCTCCCTTGCCTATGCACACATACAACCCCTCCCTCACCCTCAATTCTTACTCTCAATGCTAATTTTTAATGCTTTTCTTTAAAAGTGCAAAAATCTGGTTCTGGCCAGATAAAATCTGGCCAGATTTGAAATACAATCCAGCAAAATACGGTACTGGGCGGATCCAAAAATTTGGATCTGGTGCATCCCTACTCTTTTGGTACAATATGTTTTCTTACTAAACTTGATGTGATTTATTTTATGTACAAGGAGTGGACATGTGACTTTGAAGATAAATGGAAGTGTAGCAAATGTGAGAGTAACCATATTGAGCTTAAAAGTACTTACAATGTGAAAGTAAAATTTTACATTGCAAATTGGATAAAGAGAAATAAAAAGTGACACTTCTGTTAATAAATGTAATTTTCAAACCAGTTTCAAAATATTTGAAGCTGAAGATAAAGGACCAAAAGTATATTCTTGTCTAAGTGAAAACAAGCTTAAAAGATTAGTATTCATCCTGACCCTAGTTTACTGTACTTCTAGTGTACATCAAGCATTCTTGAAATGAAGAATTGCAACAAGTTTCAGACATACCACAGAGACGCAGTGTGTTTATTTTGGGCCTAATTAATCGAAAAGGCTAAAAAGATAATGGAGGGTAGAATAAAATCAGACATGAAGCCAAAAATTGTTATATTAAAGGGGAGCACAAGTGCAAAAGGGAAGGGGGCATTGGCCATGATTTTCGCAATATGGCCTCCGTCATCTTGCTTATCCATTTTCCAATGGGGGAAAACACAGTGGTACAGCCCCTAGGCTTCATTTAGTTACAGGTGTTGGACATTAGACAAATTGCACTTTCAGATTCTACATTATTGTAACATGGGTTCTTGGGAGTGTCCAGAAATATGAAAAATATGTGTCAGACAGGACTATATCAGGTTTGAACCAAAGATTATTGTTATGTGAAGAATGTGATGTTGAAGGTCAAAGCTTAGTTAAGGCATGTTGGTGATGGTGTTGGGTGGCAATAGCTGCATACATACAGTGCCTGAAATGTTCACATTCAGTTAGATGCTTTCTGTGACCATGAAAATTCCTTTTCCTACTTTTCTTCATCCTCCATTTATTTTGTGCTACTTCAAATAAGCAAGACAAACTTCTGTATGCACCAATAATTTATTCTACAAATATTTACTACAAAGATTTACACACATTGCATATCTCATACGAGTACAAACATAAGAATGTATTCCTGGTTACAAGGCACTATTACAAAGTGTCACTACTGAAATAACTCATGCTGTCCACAAATGTATTTCATGAAGGAGCATAGGTCACCCTGTTTTTCCTTAGAGAAGGTGTTTTGACGGTAATATATTGCTCCACAGCAATTGCAAACTTTAGCCCATACATATATTCATTCAGAGTAGGTGTATGATTGTTTATTTACAATTTAGATAAATTACTTCATATGTAAAAATGAGAAAATTATATGGGTGACTTAATCTGTGAACTTAACCAAAAGATACATTTTGACTACAGAAAAGGATTACTTTTTTAAGGATAAAATTCTCAACATCTAAAATAATCATTGCTATACTACAGTCCCAGAAAATATGCTCAATGGTTACAGAAGTAATATTACACAAGGAACTTCTGTGTTGCATTTCCCCATAAGGATTTAAACAAATTCTTCCTACTTGTTAAAGTAAAATAATGACTCCTGATGGGAAAAGATCAGTTTTCCTTACTCAGCCATCAAAAATAATGATGTACGTCATTCATATTGTGAGTAATTCAGGCAATTTATAAAAGAAGAAAACGTTTCCTGCAAATCTCTTGTCTGTGATAGATATGCAGTATTAGGTTGGACAGGTTTTATTTAGATATGCTGTGTTTATGTAAATCAGTTTTTTTGTGCACATTTGGTTCTTCACTCCCTCCCACCCTAAATCATAGATTCCTGTTGGTTACCATTGTGTCAAAGTTTTGCTCGACAAATGGGGGTAAGAATCGTCCCCTTAAAATTTTTCGAAATTTGTAGCTTACTGTTTCGTATTCTTTTTCATCTTTGCAGCAAGGAGTCCTTACTGGTCCAGCTTTTACATTCATTTATTGTATCGCTGGTATCCCTTTTGCAAGACTTGCAGATGCAACTTCCAGGGTCAGGGTCTTCCTGCTAGGGTTGCTACTAACAGCCTTAATGGTCCTCTTCACTGCCGTGTCCAAGATTTACTGGATGCTTCTCTTTGCAAGAATACTTCTAGGTGTTGGTGAGGTATGGCCAGAACGTGACATTTTGCACAGATTAGGATTTTACATGAATGAGAAGAGTTTTTTCAGCCACAAGCCACATCTCTTAAACCCACACACCCCTACTATTTGCATAGCATGAGACATTTCCATTTGAAGCTTGTACTTGTCAAGAAATACTTTCTTAAAGAAACATAGTCAAACCCTGGTTATCTGGACTGGCTTTGCACTTTTACCAGACTAATATTCAACACAATAAAGGTATACCAACCAAGTTTTCAATGCATTACAAGGCAAAATTCAACTGAATTTCAGTAGAAATACACTAATATTTCCTGGGGCTTTAAATTCACGGTAAGATGTCACTATGACAAAAACAGCCTACATCTCGGCATTGACAACAGTTTGTAACGCTTTGTCAATTTGGAAAAAAATCATACGTATTTGTTTTGAAATTCTTGCTAGGAGTCAGGGGTTGGTATAGGCTTGTCATTCCACATATAATATACATTAGGATAGGGTATAAAGACCTAGTTTCACTAAATCTGAAAAATAAGTATCCTAGTGGACTTGGCACCTAAAAATAAAGACAGTAGACCTTCTGAATACATTACAAATGGCTGTTTAAGAGTCTTCTACACATATGTTTCCAATTTTTTTTTGGAAATTTACACCGAATTTATACTCTGTATATCTGCTCAAGTTTGTTAGAGCTTCGCTTCAGCTATAAGCAAATAAGCAAATAAGTTTGTTTGAGCTTGCTTCAGCTTCGCTTCACATTTAGTGTGCACAAAGCATTGGTCAATCAGGAGACCAGTGGCTTAAATTTTGAGAATGAAATCTCTGGGTTATAGAAGTCTACAAATCTGTTTGTCATATGATCGGTCATGAAAAATAATGACTAAATATTTTGGGGCATTTTTGTCTGTAATTTTGCTTAGTCATTTCGAAATTATTAGGGAAATGATTTGGCACTCATTTTAGGGACCCAGTGTACCATACTTGATCAGCCAAATTTGAAACCCTCAGCCAGACTTGAAATCCTGTTTATCCGAACTTTTCGGTATCCAAACTACTGTACCTTCAGTCTCGATGTATTTAGATAAACAGGGTTTTACTGTAGTTTCTTAAAGGTTATACCATATTACAGTATATAGCATGCATTAGCAGACTGTATGCAAACTTTTTGATGTACTTTGAAGATTGAAGTAACTATTTTCCCTGGGGTTTAAGCAGTCACCCAAGCCATCTTTTGAAACAGAAGTATCTTTCATGATGTTGCAACTCATTAATATTTCAAACTAGAAGTAAACCACATAGTTAATCTGCCTAATTTTAAAAATTAGTAGCAAAAAGATAGTCACGTACAAGATTAAAAAGAGAATTATAAGTTGGCATAAGGGTATACTTTTTCAAATTTGGGGTGACTGCATTTTGATTTAAATTTGGCACCTGTGCAATATTTAATTGCTCTAAGTGTTGGTTTACATCAATTGTTATGTTATTATTTATTTGACTTTTAGGAAACACTCATATTTTATCAGGGGATAATCCCCTTAACATCTCTGTAGAAATTACAGGTGACAAGTTTAAAAACTCCGAGAACCTTTCGGATCAAAGCATGGCATGTTCCTGCTTTTCAAAATTCATTTCATGCATTCTTATCAAGAGTGATTAGATTTAGCCAGTACAGGTCAATATTAGAAATGATTTAAGGTAAGAATGAAATTAATTCTTCTTTTCTGTTCTTTTCCAGGCCATCTGTAACCCTGCTTCCTATGCTCTCATAGCAGATTATTTTGATTCCATTGATAGGACCAAAGCCCTTTCTTTTTATCATTTTGGTGTTTATGCTGGTGAGTTTCCTGTTTATACTATGACAGTTTTGTTTTCATTAATGTTGGTACAGTAAGTGTTTCCTCCTAACTTTTGCAACTTCCTTGGCCTCCCCTCAAACATCTCAATTTTCAATGACTTAAGGTATTGAATGACGGCTCCCAATCAGGCCTTGACTTTAAAGTTTTGTTTCCTACTGGGTGAGTGCAATTGTCAAACTGCTGGCTAGGCAAGAAACTTACTTGTCAGACTTTCTCAATGCAAATCGTGGATTCTGCTTCTAAGAGGTTTTACTGGCTTGGCGTGGAACAGGTCAGTGCCATGAGAGGACTTGCAGGAAAAGAAACTCACAAAATAAAATCAGGCTTGTGGCGGACACTTTACACCCAAGAACTTAAGTTTTACAAATATTGTTTGCATCATTTGTGAGTGCTAATTGGAATGGTTTCTCATACCCCTCACGGTTGGCTGAAGTACTAACACTCTTCCTACCCCTTACAATTTGAAAAGTGAGGGGTGAGGATGGGGTGAGGGTGGGGGTAACCCCTAGCTGACATGTCTTGTCACTGCCTTAATATTTTAAACACTAAAGCAATTTAGGTTACCCATTAGTTTCTTTTATTAGTCAGAACAAATTCATGGAGGGAAAATGTGGGGCAACTTTGAGCATTATGCAAAAATGGAGGGCATGACCTTCTGCCTTCCCATCCTGAGCCCACTGTCACTGACCTCTGGTCATTGGGAGTACCCTAATCAGAAAAATCTCACATTCCTTTCAATAGTTTTGTACTCGATAAAGAATATCCTGCCCAACTCCATACACAGAAACTCTAATCATACTTGATCAGATAACAGTGCCATTTTACTGTGTTTGTTTCAGGTGGTGCTGTCGGGTATGCCATGGGTGCAATAAACTCGTCTTTGTGTTGGAGGTGGACTTTTGGGATGCTATTCATTTGCTTGTGTTTATCAGTTCTTTTTGCTGTGTTTATACTCCACGAACCAGAAAGAAAAACCATATCCCCACTTTTTGGAAAAACCTACACACTGAAGGTATGCATGAACTTCTTGGTTGTAATATCAGTGGCGTATGGTGTCTTAGATTCATTGTCTTTATTTTTCTCAGTGAAAGTGGAAAATTATGTTTTATCAAAATATTGTGGTAAAATGTGTTCTTCTGGAAATAAGTTGTTTGAAGCAGTAAGACATCTTGTAAACAGCACATTGATTTCATTTTCTCAGAAATGTTTGCATTTGTTTACACCACACCACATCACATCGCATTTCATCCCCTCACTTTCCATCAAATACTGTCCTACACCACGCCAACCCATGTCATGCCACTCTACGTCACATCACATCACATCACATCACATTACATCAGTTGTGGTTTTAACTCTTTTTTAGTCCTTAATGGAGTTACCGGTGAATTAACGAACAAACAGTACCAACTTGAAATAGTTTTCCGCTTTCATGTTTTACTGTTTGCTTATCATACACACTTCAGACTGTCAGGGGGTGTACTTGCCTATCCCAACTTTTCCTGTTGTACAGATCTTCTTGTGAAATAAGCAATTGATGGAAAGAATAATTATTTTATCTGCTTGTAAGTGCTAAAAAGTTAAGATAAACTAATTTTATTCTCTCTCTCTGTACTTTTCTTAGGAAACAATTTATCGATTGAGGAAGAGCAATCCTTACTTGGTGCTTTGTTTAGCAGCGGGGATAAGGAATATAGGAGGATATGCCCTTGGTGCTTGGCTGGCCACGTACTATGCAAGGGTCTTCTTTCTTTCATCCAAAGACTTTGGTTTGATCTTAGCTTTAATTGTTCTCATTGGGGGAGGAGTTAGCTCTCTGTTTGCTGGATACCTGGCTGACAGGTAAGCCATTATTTTATCTGCTTGTAAGTGGAAGGAGGACTTGAAAGTAGCCTCAAAGCCTAGTGGAAAGGAAAATGTTTTTTTTTATGAGCCTGTTGTTGGAAAAGTAGGGCATGGGTGAATGAGTGAGCTATATGCAAGCACATGAGTCCCCTACTCGATATAAGTCTTGAAACTTTGTAAATTGGATGCACTATTGTTCTCTTTCGTGTCCAAAAGTAGTCAATATTAATGTCATGATGTGTATGAGGTGTGGTCATAAAAAATTTGTTTTCAAAAGTTGTGATAATAGAATACTAAGTGTATGGTGACATGGTTTGGTCATTTCAAGGTGGTACCAGGGTGCTAATATCATCCCCTTTCTGGCGTACTGACGAATCACCATAACCTGAATTTCACGAATCTGTGGTTTTTCCATTTCACATAGTGACGAATGTTATCTCAGATAGAGGTTTTTGCTTAGTTAATCATTTATGTTTTGAATTGTAGAATATAAAAGATATGACAATGTCATTTTAATTTTTAATGCTAAGATATACAGATTCGGGCGTAAATTGCATTTGTCACTGTGCCAAAATGATTAGATATAGGCTACAGATTGGTCACTAGTTTGCGATTCGTCAGTATGCCAGAAAGGGGACTAAATAGAGTACTATGGTATGTTCTGCATGTTGTGATGTCTGTTGTCTGTGGTATCATGCTGTTTTCGTAAAGTTGTGATTCCAATGGTCCTTGGGTATGGACAGAAACTAATGGCGTGAATAGTAATTTTGTATGTCTTTTAGTCACGGTTCAAGTGCAAAGTATTATGTTTTTATCTAGATGGTGATGCAAGTGTTACAATTGTGTGATCTGTGTGGTTGGTGAAGCTTTTGGTGTAGTGGTGTAGTCTGTAAATAGTGAAGGTATGGGTATATTAAAGGCATGGTCTGTCATCAGTTGTATTGTCTTGTAATTCAAAAATGGTTGTGCAAGTAGTCTTGAACATGTTAGTGATCTAACAGCCTGGAGTAAATATCTGTGGTGCTTGTGTTTCATTGAATGCCATTTCGTTTGTTGGTCTGCTGTAGTGTAGAGGATAATATAGTTTTCACAAGTTAGTACATTCAGAATATGAAATAATGAAAAAGTAGTCCACATTGCTTGGTGTGTGAATCATAAAAAATAGTATGTTGATGACATCAATATCAGTTTTTATCTGGAATGCAGTTTTTCTACTTCAAACATTAATTTTCATATCCTACTTGTGATTCTTTGTAGATTTTCTGAACACCACAGACCAGCCAAGGCCTACATTATCACTATCTCTCAGGTACTAGCGATTCCATTCACATTAGCTGCCCTTATGACTAAGAATGTCAGTCTTTCCTATGCCATGCTGTTCTTGGCCTACCTCACAGCTGAGACCTGGCTTGGTTGTGCTGCAGCTATTGTCCAGGTAAGTACATGAAAGAAGCCACCTCAGACCTGGTCAGGCTACAGATTTTGTCTTTGTGGGAAGGAGGGGGTAGGGGGTGTGTGCCCCTATTCAAATGTTTTCTTGAGGAACTAAAAAGCAGTCTAAAAGATTTATGGGGGCTATTTTGTGGTCTCAGAGGCTGTTTTTATTGTTTTTATGTTGACACATATTTAAAGTAGATTGACAGAGGAAATTTTCCTAACATTGGTATATTTCTGCTCTCTGGAACATCTTTCTGGGGTGATTTTGGATGCTGCAAGAGTGAATTTATGTATGTAACATTTTAGTGATTGGAAAGCTTTGCTGCAGCTTTATGTGTACTGTTTGATAGTTAATAAAATGAAGTTATTGGCTTTTGTTTACGAGGAAGGAGAAGCCTATGAAGTGGTCACACAGATAAGCAGATTTGTGTGCTGTAATTTTATTGTGACTACCATATCACAAGAAGGGGAACTTTCACAGAGCTCATACTTGGTATGTGGATGCCTCATGTTGAGTGTATTTATCAACTATGTTAACCTTGTCAATAATGAATTTTAAGCCAATCGCAGTACTCAAGACATATATACAAATAAATTTAGAATCATATCTATGTAACATTTAGAATGATTTAGTAGTTGTCAAATATGCACAAAATCATATTGCAATACTAGCTATAGTAAAAAAAGTTCTGGGGAAATTTGCAAATCTCTTAAAAACATTTTGCCACTCCAGTAGTCAAAATGCTGGAAACCATCACAGCATTTTTGACATTTGGATAGTTTTGTATCAGCGAACAATAGATGAGCACATAACTAAAATGTAATGCTGAGGGTGAGACATGTCTGCTTAGAAACGACAGACACATAGGCAGTGATTTGTTCTCAGTATGGAGGGGGGGGGAGGGACATGACCCCATTTTCAAATAATTTACTGTGTGAAAAATCAAAGTGGATGGGCGATTTCTCAAATATTTTTGGGGTAATACCCCCAGTCCCCTCCCCCCCCCCCGGATTGCCACCAATGCTGTGACAAATTTGATAATTCCACTGCAGTGTAATATGTATTTCAACCCTGACAGGTGGTTCTATTACACTGTTAAAAACAATACATTTGGGAAGCCTGCTATGTGAAAGAAGTTTTGAAGGTTGTATTAATAACTCAACATCAAGAAGCCATACAATTTATCATTTTAGCTCAATAATACCATTCAAAATTTACAGAGTTGTCTTTGTTTATGTATTGACAGGATCTGTTCACCCCCAGTATGAGGACCCAGGCGTCGGCTGTGTACATTACAGTTAATACTATCATAGGAGGCTGTCTAGGACCAATACTGGTAAGCAAACTAAAGTTACTGCTCCTGAAAATTGGGGTAGAGTGAATAGGGAAGGGTGACAAGTGACAAGGGGGCAGTCTAGAGAGAAGGAAACAGACATATGTAACTAGGCTTGGCAGCTGTCACAGAACTGCTCATGAAAAAATCAGTGTGGTAACTTTTACCGAAATTTTTGTACAAAGGTGATATTTTAATTGTAAGATTTCTGAACTAAAGGTGTCAAAATTACTTTCCATCCCTTAAAAGTGGCTTTCATTTGGCCATCTAGGCATGATTTGCTCCTGAAATCAAAATTTTGTTTATTAATCTGCTTAAAGAATGGTGGATTATGCCTTAAATAGTGCTGTGGAATTTTTTCACCTAGAATTGACAAGCTCATATGTAATATAACTTGATATCATGATAGCTTTGTGGGGATGGGGGCCGGATGTTGGGATGAGAGAAGGGTTAAGGTGGAAAAGAAGATACATGTAGAGTTTTGTGTGGTAATTAACCCCCTTCTTTATCCCCTTCGCCCTTAATCCCTACTACAGCATAACCGTCTGTTGTGAGTTTTTAAAGATAATCTTGGCACAATGAAAATTTTATTAAATAAATTAGTGTCACTTTGATAGTTTTGTCACTGAAGAGCTGCAATTAAACCAAAACATGTTAGAATTTGTACTGATGCTGGAATCTTAACTTAGTGAGTAGATTGAAGCTAGCCCATAGCCACCTGTTCAATTTTGGAAGGGCTGTGAAAAAAAAAAATGGAGAGGTGGGATGAAACAGGGGGTAGCCCAGACCTAGTGTCTACAATTCATACTGAACACTGAGATCTTAGTGTACTGATGGAGTTGCCTTCTTGGATGCTCTAGTCTCATAGCCGTATTCAGTGGTGATGCTTGGAGGGGATGGTGGAGGGGATTGAATATTCTTTCCAGGTAAAATCTGAGACTAGCAAGAAGGTAGTTGCTTCAAACCAAACTGGAATTAATAACCACAAATTTATTGGAATTGGGAAGACAGATGGGGGCAGGATGGCCTTTTTGTCATATTGCCATGTGACTTTTTGTCAGTGAACCTCTTTTTGCAATGGTTGTTTAGTTTGTTTGTGAAAAGTGTCTTTTCTGTACCATATGCAAAATTAACCTGAACTGCTCGGTTAGGCAGAAACTTTCTTTTGTTTGCCTATTTTTCTTTACAGGTGCCACCAATCTTGAATTCCACAAAAGATTGGGCCTACTGTGACCAGGGTATTGGCTATGCGCTAAGCATTGTTGTTGGTTGTAGCTACCTCGTGTCTGCTGTGCTTTTCTGGATCCTAGGCTGTATGATGAAGGACGAAGATCCTACCTCAGATGACATCATGATACTGTCATATGACACCAGTGACATCGAACCAGACTTTTCAACTGAGGCAGATTACCAGTTCTGACAAAGGTGTGTGATAAGTAACACCTTGGACACACTGGAAATTGTCTGGAGGTAAGGGTAGAGTGGACAAGTGGATCAGATGTCAGACTCCTGATTCAAGAATTGCGTTCCATTCCTGGCCAGTTCATCTCATTGTGTGCTAGAGTAATATGTTCATACAAATACCTTCCATCAGCCTACTATTAAATATGGTCTTGTGATGTAATTTAAGCCTGTTTCAGCTGTAGCCATGCTAGAAGGGTTGTGACTAGGCATAGGTGTATGGAGTAGTTTACACGGGTAGCTGGGGGGGTAGGGTGTGGGAGCAGGGCAGGAACCTTGCTTTTCATGCAAAATATGAGCTATTTTTGTGCAAACATGCGTAAAATTTTCTGACAAAAGTGCTGCTGCCAGGGCCTTAGCCAGGATGCAGAAACTGGTAGTCTTACTTGTCATGTATACCTCTTGTCACACTGGTGCCAAAGATGGTGTCCATATGTTTTGAAAACAGATGTGTGTTTAATTCTTCCAATTCAGAGTATGAGTGTTATGTCTATTTTAGCAGGATAAATTTGTTTTGTGATATAGTGAGTTTTGAATTTGTGTTTAAGTTGAACATCAGACTTACATTCAGTTTGGAAACTATACCTTACGTTTTTTTGGCCGATTGCTGCAAAATTCAGCCTTCTCTGTTACAATTTGGCCGTCTCAAATTTGGCGATATGCTCAGTTAGTTAATTCCTTAGCTGCAGCCACTAATTGGAGTAGTCCTGTGTGCTTAATTGCTTATGTGTATATGGTAGATTATTATTGACCTGGACTGATATGGTTGATTCCTTCGATCATGACTTGTCTGTAAATATTGGTTCCTTTAAAATGCAAAGATTACTTCACACTTAAATATAATTACTTTATATACACATCTGATGAATAGTGGAGGGAGGCTTTCAGATGTCTGATAAAAATTTCTGACGTATGCTAACACGTTGTCTGGTGCAAGTTATAGTGTTTAGTAATTGTACCTGATTCCTGAGAAAAATGATTTGAGAAGTGGTCACACTGACCGATTTTGTTGGGTGATTGGCTTATCGGTAAAATGGCCTTAGTCAGTGTTTAGTCGGTGTGTGTAAACATTTATGTTGACCATTTTTTCTGACAAAACTGTAGGCTGAATGGATTGTGTAATTGAAGACTCTGATCAGGGAGAAACATTTGTGTTGGGCTGTGGGAACCATGCATACATAACATTGACTGATAATTGTATGTTAACACATGCGGACCGATATTTTTAGCAAGTTTCAATGCTAAGATCAGTCTGTGGGACCATGGCTTTAGACAGGACAAAATTTTCTGTCTGATGTAGGTTTCCATATGTGATGAAGATGAGCAATGCTTGACAAAGAGGCAGGTTTTGGCAAGGAGTTGGTTCATTGATACTGGTTATATTGGATGAAAGTGTTGCATGTCTGTGGAAAAAAGTCACATGGTTGATGAAAGAGTCACATATCTGATGAAAATGTCTTTTTGATGAAAGTGTCTGATATCTGTCACCTGTTGCAATAATGTTTGACGCAGGTATTTGTTATGGAAGGGAGTGTCTTTTTAAATGTCTTCAGTGTCTGATGTCTTTTGCAGAGTCTAATGTTTGATGAAAATGACTGATCTCTGATGAGTATATGTATGCCTGCTACATAATGCATTATCTAAAATTAAACAAAGGTGTCTAAGATTTGATGGTGCTCAAAGACAACTTCAGTTTGGTGGAGGATAGGTTGAGTACTTATTTGATGAAATCATGAAATCTTTTAATCATGGTCGTTAGTCTACTGCCTTGAAGATTTTGGTGTTTGAAGTTTTTATCTTGCAAATATAGTTTTGGAAGGTACTTATATACATAATGGTGCAAAATTTAGTTGGTTCTTATATATGCTTCTTTCATGCCCATCAATTATAAAAACTTAAACAGTGACATATTAAACCTGACTTTGTGGTCAGGTAAGGCTTAGAGGGTAGGAAGGTGGAGCCTACCCATTTAGTGAGGTCATGAATGTAGATAGAAAAGTGGTATCAAACATGAGAGAAAGTAGCATTGAGTAGCATTATTTCACTCAGTACAACATAAGTTAGCAGCAATTAATGTCAACTAATAAATATGTATCACAGCACCACAAGATTTTTCTTTGGTGGAAATACTGAACGGGCAAATACCTTTATTTTGTGTGTGTGTATGTGTGTGGGGGCTGGGGTAGGGGGAGAGGAGAGGTATCACTGTAGTTAATGGTTATAAATCCCCATCAGACTGTAACAGTTCTTAGTAAAACATGGGTAGCTTCTCTGTAATTAGGTTTGTGTCTTTCATCGTGCCTTGCTTGACAAGAAATTCCAACTTACTGTATGGCTACGCTTTCATAGGTTTCCTGGCGACTTTTCCCTTGGACAATTCCTACTTGGAATGTTTCTGAATATTCCTGTGACTTAAATGAGGGGAGTTGCCTGAGGGGCATTTATCGTGGTTAAAAATTCTTACAACTTGTCCATAGCGGAAATTGTTTAGGTGGGAATTGTCCCGGGAAGTCATCTGTGGGAAGTTATCCCAGGGAAGATTGTCCAGGTGGAAGTTGTCTGGTCACAGCTTCTTATTACGTTCACCTGAGCTGACTTTGTTGTTATATAACTGTCGTAATACTGGACCCCAAATATGCTTTCATTCTTGTTGTTACATGAAGTGCAAAATTGTTTGAAGTTCTTGTACGATAGTAGTTTGAAAAAAGGATTTAGTACTGAAGAATAAATATGTTGGAGGAGAAAGGAGTTAGTATCACTTAAATGTCTTTCAAGAGCAGAGGGTTACGAAAAAAGAGATTTGTATTTCTGGTTGTTTTGATGTCATGTCCATGTGCAAAGGTGTAAAAGGTTATTTTTGGGGACAAAAGGTCTAAACATTCATAGAGTACATCTCCCTGCTGCCTTGCAGTCCTTGTTATTACTGCCATCTAGTCTCATTTCAGAAGGATTGCTTGATGGAGCAGGTCCCTTTTGACTGAAGGTCAGTTGCATGTGAGGTCCACTGACAATTAATCAAATCTTACCCCTGATCCTAATCTAAACCTTAGTCCTGTTCCATACACTATCCTTAATGTTTATCCTAATCCTAGCTCTAACCCTTAGTGGATTTGTGGCCTAGCAGACCATTGGTCTAGTTCAGTGTTGGAATGATTATCGGTATTCACCATCGGTATCGGCTGATATTCCCCATTTCATCCTGTATTTACCTTAAATGTTGATATTACCTAACCAATATTTGTCATCCCATATTTCATGAAAATGGTACATTCTTTGAGTATTTTTAAATATTAGTTGCAATATTTTACCTCATCAAGATAAAAAAGCACTTCATTGGGGTGCCTGGTAGCCTATAGACCCTTTTGCAAATAGCAATTACAAAGGATTGTGGGATAGCATTTTGGTCTGCATCATTCTTATCCACAGTAAAATGCCATTGACAAAAATAAAAGCACACAAAAACTATCCCACAATCCTTTGTGACTGCTATTTGGAAAAAGGTCTATGGTTAGTTGCAGAATGCTTATTTCCCAGATATTGTTATTGGCCAATATTGAGAACTGAAATGTTGGTATCGGTAATATTTGCTATTTGCAATATTGGTACAACACTAGCCTAGTTTACCTTTGGTCTGGTGGACGTTCAGTTTTTGGTGTTTTCATCTCATGGTGTTGTGGGCTTTGTTTTCTATGATTTGTTGCCTTTAAGATTTGTTTGAATATTACTTCAAATTCTGTAAGAATTTAATTTGGTAAAATATATTATAAGTTTTTTAGTTTTTATAACAAATACTTATCTTCTTTAATCTAAGAAAAATGATTTGTAATCTGGTAAGTTTTTGTAAAGTTTCTGGAAGAGCTTGCAAAACCTGTAATGATGTTTACTATCATAGATATGTTAGCAAAATTGCAGGAAATTTGGCATCTTGACTTGTAAGATTGAGAACTGCCATTTCCAATTGTCTGGTTCAATTGGACAAAATAGTAAACATAAATCAAAGTTATGGATTTGCCTTGCCAACAGTTTGATGGAAGCTGCTCTTTTTTGGTGGGTGAAGGTAGTGGCAACTTTTGGCAAGAATGGTTTGCAAAATAAGAAATTGTACTGAGTTACAGGGACCACTGTGGTTATGGATACTGCTACTTTAATACATGGACATACACAACAGTCACATATTTGCAAAAGAGGCCATTCATATCAAGGACTGTTTTAAGCTGTGTCGGGTCCAGCCATGTGTTGAGTTATAATAGTATCTTGTTCTTACATAGGCATATGAGGGGGTGTGGGGAAGAGTGGCAATCCCCCCCAGCAGAAAATGCCTATTTCAGGACAGAAAGTGTCTGTCAGGGGTATAGGTACTCTTTTGTCAGGGTAAAATTCAGGTTATGATTGTATTCCAATCTGGAGGAATTTTCAGAGCAAGCAGCCGCAGACCCCTAAACGCCTATACCTGTTCACTCTTAAAGGTCATTTGTATTATTTGACTGGAATTAAGTCAAAAGTAACTTTAGAATCAAACCTTGATTAAAACATGATTTATGTAACTTCTGTTGAGGCTACCTCTAGCCAAATTGTCATTTTTGCTCAAACTAGTTTCATACAAAATGTGTGTGGTTCCATTTGTAAAATTGATGAAACCTCAGTGGTGTGGTTCATATTGGATGTATTTCCAACCAAAGTTGGTGAATTACAGGGTCATGGAAGGGCAAAGACTTAAAAATGCAGACTTGCAAAAACTTTGGTTTAACTTTTATTTCTTTAGTGAGATCCTTGAAGGAAAATAGCAGTAAAGAATGTTGCACAAATTTAAGGAAATATTGGGATTAATGCACAAGGTTTTGTTGGTATAAGGTTGAAATATAGTCTTGATGTATAAATGCAGTCAATAATTTAAAACTTGTATTTGCTGCATTGGGCAATTATTGGAGTAAATTACGGTTATATTTTTTTATATTGTGACAATTTTATGAATATTTTGTAAATTGGAGTAAAGTTGATTTTGTTTAATTGTATGATTTAATCTTCTGTATTTTTATCACGATTATGACCATATGCAATCTGCCTCTGAAATAAAATATGCAGATTTAATTTAAGTAATTATTGTTTGTGGCATTATTTTCTTTTTATTTGAGATGTAGTTGGTATATATTTTGCAGAGTGTAACTTGAAGGATGAGAAGCGACAGGGGAGGCCACTTCATCCCCCATTTGCAAATTGCTTTTGGGCTCTTTTTTGTGTTAAGTAACTAACTGTGTATTTAATTCTGATTAATGGTTTATGAAGTCAGGGAGGCATGACTAATTCTTGCAGACACCTTCCTCTTGCCAAAAACATCCAGTATGCGACCCTATGCAAAGGAGAGTGTGACAGAAACTGACATAATTTAGTGTGCTGCAAGTGGCCTCATAGCCATGCAAGGTGTCCAAGGGGTGGGAGTCCAAGGGGGGTAGGAGAAAGCCTTCAGGGGAGAGATATATTCCAGGGGTTAAATATGTTAAGATGTATTAGGCCAATGATAGAAACTGTTGTTCTAAAAATTTTTAAATGTGGTAAAAATGTTTTAGGGTGGCAGTACCACCCTGCACCCCCTCCCTTGACTATGGGCCTGACAGAAATAGAGTGAAAAGTTCTGTAACAATGATGCTGCAAACGTCTGCAGTGTTGGAATGGCAAAAGACGTTAGGATCAGTATCACTGGTAGTTTGCGTAAGTAGCATGCAGTAGTAAGGCGTATCCATTGACTACACATAAACAAGGCTTCTGTTATGACATGTGGAGCTATGATTCGATCAATGATAATCATTTTTGTAGGTGACCCAAATTAAAATAAATAGATATGCATCGCCGCCCACCCCGACGTACAAGACGAAATGAGTAACAGAGTAACTAACAGTTTATAAGTCTTCTTTACAACGTCACAAACACACAAGCATACCCCCCCCCCCAAACACACACACATATTCGTGCGTGACGGCATTGATTACTTTTGCCTTCGACAAGGGATCAAAAACAAACCTTGGGGTATTCTACATCAGTCAGCGGTTTCTGATCTTTGGCAAGGGTGTAAGTTAAAAGTAAGTCAGTCTCTGCACTAAGGAGCAGCGTGGTGTTACTGCAAGGGTTAGGAACCGCGTCACTGTTCATTTTTCATAGTCGTACTTCTTTCAAGTTCACGCAAAGCTGTAAGAATACCAGCAGAAGAGCAACAGAAAATTTATGTTCGTTTAAGGAGGCTTAGATGTAGAATAGTGCTTAACAGTGGCAAAGTTTCAACAGATCATAGGTTGAAAAAGTCTCATCTTTTAGTGAATTGTTCTCATTTTCTGTTGGGTGTAAGGGAAGGGTGTTGTGTCTAAGCGTAGGGAGTAAAACGAACTTCACCCTTTGAGAAATTTTTGTTTAGGTGAGGTGGCTTAGATGCAAAATGGTGCTATCTTTGTCAAATTTTTTAACTGATTACATGTTAAGAAATTACCATTTCTTAGTGATATTTTGAATGCAGCATTCATGGTACCCCTTCAATGCTGGTACTATGAGACCGGCATAGGGCCTACTGGAAACTTTCAGATAATTACAAATATGAGGACGTTAGTATGATGCTTTAAACTGACATCCAAATAACACTACAGCAGAGCACACCAAGCACTTTACAAAAGTCGTAGCTTTACTAATTTTGATCGAGAATACAAATGAACAGTTTCCAATGGGAAATGGCCGAGAGGGGAGTAAATGTACAACGAAGGAGTAGACGGAGGATTAATAACTAATAAGCATGTTTCATAATGCTTATTCTCTGTACAAATGTTGCCTATAGTATAAGATAACCACATAATCGCCTCTTGATGCGAGCGTGAGGTTGGACTTGCATCCCTCGTTTCCAGAAATAGTTCTCTCAGAATAATTCCGTTTATTATTGTCCTAATAATGGTCATCAGGAATGAAGTGTACACCTTGGTAATTGTGCGCGAAGTGCGCCAACAATTTGCATTAAAATTGATATAAAACCCGTACCTTTACCTGTTTACCTGATAAATATTCAAAACTTTTTTTCTGAATTATTCGGTTGTAATTAAGGTCAACCAATATAATAAGAAGAAAGAAATCATTAAAAATATTTTTATGTTTTTCGGTCTTATTAATTGACCTGGAACCCCGACAGAAATGTTCTGAAAAATAAGTTCTGAATATTCTTCGTAAATTATGAACAGATACTAAAAGCAGTTGTGTCAAAAACACTTTTAATGATTATTTTCTTTATTAATTTACAATATTTGTGTTTCCCCACCCCTGCACTGTTTCAAACTTTCTTTGTTAGGTTGAAAAGTATGTATAATATGCTGCAGAGCATGAATCATAAAAACAGTTTGAGGCTTGTCGAGTGAAATTAAGATGATGTGTCTCACCGTAATAAAATAATATTGTATGTCGGAATCGACATGACTTCGAAGCAGGGGTGGCGTCAGCTGGGAACAGGGAAAAGGCCCTCCGTCGGAAAAGGTTACCCCCCCCCCCCCATCCTGTCTGGGAAATTTTCCTAATACATTGAGAAACTTTATTAGGTATGATAAGGCATGCTGTCCCCACGGCGACCAGTCGCCCGGCCGACTTACTTGATTTTACTCCCAGGTTAAGGCAGATTCTTCCTTATAAGCCCACATTTTTCATTTTATTATCAAAAATATAATTATTTTCTAAAACCAAAATTTTCCAAGTTTTCTTTAAGAAAATACCCAAAATTTTCGCTGTGAGGAGCTCCTCGAACGTTTGTATTCCTTATACCCTTGCCGTAATCCGTCGCTTTTGTCGGGGTTCGGATTCCTGCCCCCCCCCCCCGTCGAGGAGCTTGTCCCCTTGTCAGTTAAGAGCCGATAGGTAAGACTGATATTATTGTCATTTAATGCCTTTAAGCATATCCAATAGTGCCACCTCTGATGGTATACGTGGTGGTTGTAATATGACGAAAAATGTCAGCTATAGGAAAACATTTTCCTTTCAAAAGGTTAATAATATTCTGGCCTTCTGCGCATAATTTATCTTATCAACGTAGGCTATAAGATATTAACAAGCTAGCCTATTACGGCGTTCCATTGGGTACGGTCGGTGCGCTCCGCATTTCTTTTGTCTGTAGAATTGATAGTTCAAAATTATGTCTGCTTATCTGCGCTGCATAAAAAATGACGCTATTGCACACAGTGATCACCGAGCCAATGGAACGCCAAGCATATCTTAGTATGAAATGAGTCGAAGAGCTTTTTTTTGTGAATAATAACTCCCGATGATTTTCATGTCAGACGGAGGTTTTTTTTCGGCTATCTTTAAACTGTTTTCCCAAGACAAACGAAAGATTTCGCTACAATCAAAGGTCACGAGATCATTTTGAAACATTTGTAGGCCCACAACCTTTTTTGAAGGGGATGGAGGGGAAGCCAAATAAGACAATCATAATTTTATGTATGCAGTTGAGGGTAAAACTACATTGAAGTACACAGCTGGAGGGGACAGCTAAGGTAGTCTACTCCCCCACCCAGAAATGTTCAAAATAAATTTTTATCTCAATAATCTGTGCAAATTTCGGAGATTTTAAAATAAATATTGTTTAAATGGAAATTTAAAGGCACTTTAAGTGCCATTCAGGTACTATGGGAAGCATGTTTGGCATTTTTTTTTCTCTCAGTACGCAAACGCCAATTGAAGATTGCGATCTGCTTTGCCTGTTGCCAAGCTATGTTCCCAACCCCCGGCTTCCCCACTGCTAAAAAATTTCTGCTTACGACCATGTATGCTCTTGTTTATCAGTATCCTGCAAGGATAGAATTTGTATGTGCTTACATTTGAAAGTCACGTTCATTTAACCGACGAACAACCATAAGGAACTCAAGAAACGCTTGCTTAGTCGATGACTCATCTAGCGCACTTGCAAAATAAAACCTCTCATAGACTGACAGCATTTTCTACACAATATAATAAATGAAGTACTGCAGGACTTAGTTGTTAGTACAGTCATACGCACATCAAATACTGTACGGTGTTTCAAACGAGCTCTAACAATACGCGCGTCAGGTTGCCCCGGTATCGTCTTTATTATTACGCAATAAGCATAACGCGTTCGATATTTCACCGTTGATTTACCTGCAGCAGTGGTACTCAAGTACCAGTTAATGTGTGCTTTATACATGTGGACGTGTTTACTATTTGTTTCTTTGGTTTGAATAGAACGAAATTATGTGAGTGAAACGAGAAGAAATCGACACTTCCTAGTGCTGGGAGTTTCTCTTAAAACTGGGAAAAGGTAAGAAATCCTTAAAGTAATGAATCTACTGAAGTGCGTTAAAATGGGAGTGTTTCCAGCTTGTTGCTTTATCAACGTTAAGAAAGACCGGTTAAGATTTCAGGTTGAGCAAGTGTCGAAAGCACGCAAGTTTGATGTCACAGTTTGTCTACACCCATGTTGCAAAGAAAGTGAGTTTTCAAGATCGACATTTTATTTATGTTAACAACGGAAAATTCATGCTGAAGCAAAGTCAGGCTATTCGGAACTTACAAGTAATCTAGCCTAGGTCTATATAGACTTATAGTGCCAACTGGATGCGGTCTTCATCGTAGTCTAAGGGAATGCAAAACACAAACTGAGCCGTTTTTTTTTTTTTGAAGCCGCCAAAACTGGTCTTGCTTGCACTTAGTCCCCTTAAACTGGTAAGGGCTAGTATGTAGCCTGTCTCCAAGAGCTTCCTATTTTTCCTATTTGCAACTGACCATATACAGGCCTTTACCGCTGGTGGCACGCTAAGTGCACGAGACCGCTCTCATTTGGGGGCTAAGCAGGCTTTGGCCTTAGATTTTAGGAACGTTTGCCCTGAAATTGCATATTTTGCGCAAGACAAAAGCAGACTCCCAGGCTGTCTGAATGGGTGGGGGCTGCAGACCGCCCGTTTCCCTTTTTATTCACAGGTTTTAGCACGTTATGGGAAATAACCCGTGGGAATTTTTTTTAAAAAAGTCTTTATTTAAAGCAATAAATTAATTGTATGTAGCAGGCCCGCAGCCAGACAAGGTACTGAAGGGGAGAGATAAGGGCGGGGACTTTAAGGGCGGCTAGATAAACTTAATTGCATCATTAAAACAATCGTTATTTTATAATTTTCTTCGGGGAGGGGGACGGGGAGAACATTTTTCTAGAGGGCTCCACTCTAGAGGGCTCCACCCTCTTCCCCCTTGGCTACTGGCCATGTGTGTGCTTGCACATTAAAACTTTCAAACTTCTTTTGCCATGCAAGCTGAGGAAACAATATCAGCCACAAACGTCATAGATCTGCATCTTAAAATGTAGTTGTAGCCTTATTCAAGTAGGTAAATTATAAAGCTGGTAATGACACTGAAGGAACCTAAGTTTCACACTCTTTTCTTGGGGGCGGATGGGGTGTAGCGTGGTTTGGATGGTCAATCAGGCTGTCTGAGCCGTCCAGATAGTCCTTACCTGGATTAACCTGGATTCATTTTGTCGGCTTGATTTGACGAAAATCAAAACAACCTGTACGTCGAGTAATTATACTTCAGTAAGATAAACAGGCCCTTAGCCAGACAAGGTACTGAAGGGGGCGAGGTAGCTTCCGGGGTGTGAAGACAATTTAGGTGCGAGCCATATTAAAATGCATTTAAGCAATGATTATTTTTAATTTTCTAGGGGCGAATTTTTTACTGGCACACTTTGCCTACGGGCTTGAACATAAGAGTAACAGATTTATGGGTCAAAACGAGGGAGGGTCATCGTGTGCCCCCCCCCCCCCCCCTGCGAGAATTTGCAGAAAGAGTATCCCTTATAGAGAGACAACGTCATCCTATCGTTTAAACGGAGTTCGGTCAGGGGTTCCACCTGGGGTTCGGTTGTGGATAAGGTTAGCGTTAAGTCAGTTCAGAGGTTACGTTAGGATTAAGTGGCCTCTTTAATAAGCAATATCCGAAGCACAAATAGAAAGGATATCTTACGAATGAGTACTATTTTACCGTACTATCGACTATGGGGTTTGCGGATTCGGTTCTCTCCCTAGACTCATGTCTTATCATGCTGCTTCCCCGCTGTCTCAGGGCCTTGTAGTCATATAATAAACGCAATGAAATTTTCGCTATTTTTTCGCGTCAATACATGAGTAAAGTCGGCGAAAAATATGGGGATCCCGCGCCTGGAACAACGCCTGGCCTTATTTGTGCAACTAATTTAAACTTATTTGCTTGAAATGTACATGGAAAAGCACTTTGCATGGGTGCAGAAAGTTTCATTAGTTTGGAATGTTTTGTCATAGAAAATAATTAAAAGATATTTATCTTAGGCCTACTCCAGCTGAAGCTCTTGTCGAGACACCTCAAAATTTTCGTCTACTCTGATTTTCCAACTTCGTAAATTCCTGCTCATACAAAGTAAAAACGTGAACAAAATCAGAACCCTTTCACCAAGAGTCGGAATTTTCCTTTCACTCACCCTGACATTCTGTCAAAGGCAACTCAGGAGTATACGTCCAGGCCTTTGGAAATTCGGAGTGCGACAGTCGGAAGTTTCGCCAGTCGCAAATTCCGACCATCACACTGTTTTCAAACTATAGCTAATTTTACGCCCACTGAGGCTGGGGTGAAAAAACCCTCTAGCAACCTCTCTGGGCGTACAAACGAGAGGGGCGAAAGGGCTGCCGTCCCATCGAGAGGCAAAGATAATTTCTTTGGAAAACTGAATGAAAAAACTTGGGCGATTTGAAATTTAGGTTTTCCTTTGGCAAAAAAAAAAAAAAACTCTCAGCCCCGGAAAACTATCCCTAACGACTAGTCTATGTTTCGTATGACGGTGGGGATTGTGGGATAAGAGTAGTGTCAAACTTTTTTCCTGTCCATTATAGTGATAAAATGGCATCGCGGTTTACTTTATTAGGATTGTATTCTAGTTTTCGATACAAAAGTTACTTGTTATTCCATATAACTGCTACCAGGCGCGGATCCAGTAATTTTCAAGGAAGGGGATAACAATAGCGAATCTCAACTGCACCGAAGATAGACCACGCGTGCGAAGCATTACACCCCCCCCCCCCCGTTTGCCGTCTCTTCAAGACGACTTTGTCACTGCAGTTTACTTTTACCGCGGTGTCCTCATCTCCCCTAAATGTGCCACTAATAAAAGTTGACATCCAGCGATATGTAAATTAGCGTCAATGCCAAGCAACTCAGCTGGCTTTCGCACCATGTACCCTCATTATGGCCTTCGACTACTTCTCTGGATTGCTAGTGGTTTTAACTAGGACACTTATCTGATAACTTAGAAGAAAAAACCCCACCCTTAACTTAAACCGAAAATTATACATCATAGGGATGTTTTAAAAAAGTTAAATTTCCCCTCCTGTTTTAGTTTGCTTTTCTCCTTTTACTTCTTTCACTTTCCCCTTCGTTTTCATCATTGTTTCGAGCAAGAAAGGGGTAATACACCCCCTCCCCTTAATCCACGCCTGCCTGATACCTTCTTGATATAAGTATTTATCTCATGATTTATTGTTAAAAGATAATATCCCGCATGTTTGTACTTCACTCTTATTTTACTTTGGATAGTAAGTGCAGCATAAGTTGTGAAGAATAAAAGGATGGGGGCATGAAATCATGATAATATGACTTGTCAGAGCAGGCGACTTACTAGGATTTGGTCGGGCAGGTTCAGACCACACTTATCCAAGGAGAAAGGGTTTCACCTCAAGGGCACAAAATATATATTGGAGTAAGTGGTTACAGATTCACTATGGTGGGTGTGGGATCTAAGGACCCTCCTTAAGGCCCTGGTGGGACCCAGGGGCAACGCCTTGCTAGGGGAAGCAAAGGCTTTTTTTTTAGAAAATTATGGACGTTAGAATGGAACATTTTTCTGTCTTCAAATAATATTGAATGCGCACTTAATGGACCCCCCAAAATCACAATTTGACCATTTTTTATTACTGTACCCCAACTCGGACTAATGTCCGAACAATTTGATGATGCAGAGAGTTGGTGAGTGGGGACACTGGATAATGTTAGGGGCTGCAAGGGACTTGAAACAACAATTGCATTCAAGTAGTCCTACAACGGATCAATAAAGTGAAATCTAATCTAATCTAATCTAGTCTAATTTAATTTAATCTAATCTAATTAACAATGATACAACTGTTTGCGCTGGGTGCGTGGGAAAAATGATATTTGTAAACATTGTGGTATTGCTTTACATCATGTTACGTTTCAAAAGTTATCCATTCTATTACTTGGCCAGAGCCATGTTGGAATATTTTCACAAGACGTAAATGGTTTGCGGTAATGTTTTGACTCTGTTTGACACTGTTTCAGCCTCCCTCACCTTAAATAGCTACGCGCCTGTTCCAGAGCATGCTAAATTTGAAAGGGCTTGTATTTGAAAGTTTTAAATTCTTTATCCTCTACAGAATGCATGCATTTCATAAAACTGGACAGTGCAATGTTGGAGCACCAAGATAACTTTGGATGCAGAAGATGAAAGCAAAGACAAGGTCGATAGTTACTTTCAGAACTTTCATGCATTTACGTCATCTGCGACCAGCAGTATGAAAAGCTCACGATCAAATAGCCTACCAAAATCTAATGATGATAGATCTCCAAGACAAGAACCTAGTCCCAAGACGAACCGTCGTAGAATTGTAAATTCAACTCCCAACCCGTCCCGATCTCGTCCCCAAGGATCGGCGTCCACCATTTCTGCTTCCGATTATCGACCATACACAACGTTGCCTCGAATCCCTAAAGATCCCCGTCTTAGTACTGTTTCCGGAACATCTCTTTCAAGCGTTGCAACTGGAACTAAAAATGAATTGCCTCATTCTGAACGCGTTTTAAGCGCCGCCGCGGTTTTGTGGCGCAAGAAGCAACTGCATGATGTCATTCTGTCCGTGGGACATCACCGCATCGGAGCCCACCGATTAATTCTAGCCGTCTGTAGCGGGTACTTCAATGAACTTTTCACGAACGAGGAGGCTGAAGATCGAGATGAAGCTAATTTCGTTTACACTCTCCACGGGATAAGTTACGAAGCCTTAAAAACCTTGCTCGAGTCTATGTACACCTCACACCTCAACGTAACGTATGAAAACATCTGCGAGCTTTTAAATGCTGCCATCTATTTGAAAGTTCCCGTGGCATTGAATACTTGCAAGGAATTTCTGCTCCTGAATCTGTGTGCCGATACATCTTTGACAACACTGTCGGTCGCTTTCGACTTCGATCTGAATGAGATAATAGAACAAGCTACGCAAATTGCTGCCATGAATTTTGTTCATATTTCTAAAACCAATGAGTTTCTCGCCATGGAAGTCGAACCTTTGAAACATCTTTTACTAAGGGATGACTTGAGGGTCGACTCAGAGTTACAAGTCTTTAAAGCAGTGCAAAGTTGGGTTGAAGCGGACATGGACGTACGGTTGAACGATTCGGTTGTCGATGTTTTGTGTTTGGTACGGTTGCCAATGATCGCACCGACTGATCTGGTCGACCACGTCGAGAACATCGACTATTTTATGCAAATTCCCCACTACGACGACCTCGTCAAGGAAGCACTGCATTATTACTGCCTCCCTATGAGACAAAGTATTTTGCAATCCCCTCGAACAAATCCCAGATCACTGATACGTTTGAAGACTGTTGTTTCGTTGGGAGGACAACCGAGAAAAGCCAAGGAAGGGGTTTCTAAGGAAATACGGTATTTTAACCCAGACACCAACAGTTGGAATCTTTTGGCCAAGATGCCTCAACCTCGTCACCACCATGCTGGTAAGTCAAAAAGGTCGTGCTTTCTATGCAGTCGAGGGCGGCCAGTTGGGAATGAAGTACGGTGATGGAGGGTAGGGGTGGGGGGGGGGGGTGTTAGGCGGAAAGTTTCGACAGTGATTTACAAGCAAACGTAAACTATGTATGTGTATACGTACATGTATTTATAAACGGAATTAATGTATTTATCTGAGTATGTATTTGTAAAGCTTTCTTGCTTTTAGTAAAATCGTGTCTCTAAGTACTAAGTGATAGCAATGTTGGCTCAGACTCAGCATACTCTCACCCCATTGACCATTGACAGAATCATGATGGTCTCACTAGGTGGGGGACGGGGCATGTCCCCCACTTTTGGAAGTGGGGCCCCACTTTTTCCAGTAGTTTGATTCCATGGCTTGCAATGTAGCTAGTGTTTTAATGAGATCAAACTCGGAAATGACGGATTCAAATATTGGAAAAATGCCTCATGTTACACCACAAGTATTCTAGCCTCCAAAATTTTCCAGATACCTTAAAAGCCCCAGGAGGTCATGTTCCCCACTTTTGAGATGCAGTTGACATTCTTGTACAGAATTTGAGGAGGGGAACGGAAGATATGTCGTTCCCTTAACCTGTTGGGAGATCGTGCCCTTCCTGCGTGATTGCCGCACTTGCGTGCAGAAGCAAATCACAAAAGCTACATCCTTAGTTAATTTAGAAGGAATGCGACTGTTACAATTATGTCGTGTGAGCAAATAGAGGGAGTGAGAAGGGTAGACGGAGGGGGGGGGGGGAGGACCAAGGAGCAGAAATAAAAGCATCAACTTTATTCAGCAAATGTTATACCAATTTGACATCAAATGAAACGTTGATGTCTATATGGTATCCTCAACACAAAAAAAAAAAGAAATTTAAACACAATTTGGTATGGGATTTTAATCGAGGATTGTCGCAGTCCTTTGCCTACGTTTTCTTAACAAAGTCGGGAAACGTAAATGAATCTTCCAATTGGACAAAAGTCAGTGTAAAATGTATTCGGTTATACCTTGAACGTGTGTATATAAATGTCAAACCAAACTGAAATACTTTACAGTACTTTTCAAATAAACTGTGGGCACCTCACCTCAGATAACTTGTCCCTTTTGAATTGCCATTTCACTAATCTTATAGTGAACGGTAATCTACACTTCAATAAAAAAAATGAAACAAACAAATTTGTTTTTTTACCTTCTCAAGGAAATCCCTAAAATATCACTTATACGGCACTACCCACAAACTTCTGGGTGGTCGAAGCCGGGGAGTGGGAGCTGCAACCTTCCAATAATTAACAGTTTCATGCTTTTCTTCAAACGTTTATCATTAGCTGTGCCTTAGAACGGCCAACAATTTCCCTTGAAAATGCCAAAAGCTAGGCAATGAAGAAACATTGATCGTTACATTAAAATTTCGTACCACATTGTACCTTTTTTATTTCCCAACAATATATATCATAATTTTCCGACAAGGAATACTCTCCCAATACAGTTAAATCTGGGAGGGATTATGTCTCTGGTTAAATGTATCCATTGCAATATTTCCACCCGACACTAATTCACTTTTAAGTGAATTTTTGATCATAAAATTTCCGACATTTTTGTAGCCCAAATTAAAGATTTTTTTCAGACAAAGAAAATAAATTACAAGAGAAACTGACAATTTTTTCCCGACGGACGGAAAATGTTCCTGACAGACGGCACTTTGAAAATTTCTTGCAGTGTGGCACCTCCACCCCCCGCCCCCGAGTGACGCCCCTGAACTCACTTTACTTTCGTTCTATCCATCTATGACCACTAGGGACTAGGGCCAAAGCTGCCATAACCGGAAAATGCGTATGCGCGTGTAATTTTGTGTACTCCGTGTTGGGGATGCCCCATGCACACCCCCACCTTCTGCTAACGTGGGCACATCCAACGGAGATTACCAAATGTTTGTAAAGCTATATCGCCGATGAGATTATTACATATTTTCAAATGGAATTGAGTGCGCTGTTCTGAGGATGCAAAAGTTGCAGTTTTAACTTCTTTTGGAATAAGACTTACAGCTGGTCATTTCAAGGAAGGGTAAACGAAGGCAGGAAAGGTGTGGATGATTGTAGAATGATCTAATAATTAGCACTGATGGAAGTAATTAAGTGCCAACCGAATCAACTTTCAAATCAATGTCCTATAAAAACATCTTGCAACGTCTTGACAAGTTTTCGAGATCTCTCAAAAAGTCCCTGAGTCCTCTTATCCCCGGAAATACTTCCAAATATCGAGTGGCGGAGCTCAGAGGTTTGTTAAAAGGAGGCCAAAATTGTGTTATGGGGCGCTTTGTAGTGGTCAGATACCCGTTGCAAGACACTAAGCTATTCGCGTATAAATGTTTGCCAACGAGGCCACATAGTTTTTTTCTTTTGTGATATGAGTGTCTGCATAGGAGCAGAACACGGGCGAAGAGTCTAATCCAGTCTACGAAAGGGCTGACTTTACTCGTAGAGAAGAGTGCTCAGATGCAAAATGGTGTTATAATTTGCAACTTTGGAAACATTTTACCAGAACAACAAAAGCTGATCAGGCATTCGGTGAAAGCAGGGAGTCTCTGGCAACTCCCTGGTGAAAGAGGCTCCCACAGAAGCAACGGAGGTGCTTTTACGGCCTGAGGTGGGTCCGAGGGCCTCACCGAGTAATTTTTGGAAAAGTGAAGCCCTTACACGCGATTTATTATGAAGTTAGTAATAAATTTGTGTATAGACCTTTAATTTTCTTTTCACAGAACAGAAAAAGTTGATATTGTTTACGTCTTTGCTACTCCATATCTGATGCGTCAACATTCAAAACAGTCCAACTGAAGTTAGTCATAAGGAATCATTTTGACAAGTATTACGTACTTAAGTGGTACCTTAAATGACACAGTTCCATTGTCTCAAATACTTTATTTTAAATTTAATACGTTAACTTTCACTGTCTGTATAATCTTTTTATCTCCACCCTAAGTGGCCGTTCTAGGTGGATTTCTCTATGTTGCCGGTGGACGGGAAAAGGCTAATCCTACAGATCATCCCCTAAAGACGGCTTATCGATATGATCCGAGAACCAACTCGTGGATTCAAATAGCAGATTTACTACATTCGAGGGAAAGTTTTCAGCTTGGAGTTCTCAATCATATGTTATACGCAATCGGTAAGTTAATTAAATGGGGTTTATTGAGTTAGTTCATGAATTTCATGATCGGTGACCGTAGCCAGGAGTTCTCTCACGGGGAGGGGGGGGATGCAGTATTGTGATCACGGGCCTGGGGAAGGGGTTCTGAAGGGAGGGGGAGTGTTCCCCCTCCCCTTTTAAAACTTTTTGAAAAAAAAGGTGCTCTAACATGCAATCTAGTGCCACGTACGCTACCATTTGAGGCAAAATTTGTGTTAAAAAATATACGTACTTTACGTACTTAAAAAAATCGGCATCAGTGAGGCCGTGGCCCACTACCCCCTAAATACGCCAGTGTTCATGATTTTTTGTCACACCTGTTGAATTTCACTCACATCTTGATGATAGACGGTCAAAGAGATTCTGCACTTCTAATACACAACTGAAATGACAATGATAGGGTACTAATAATAAACATCATTTAAACAAATTCGCTACCAGACCCTTTTTACCATTTAGTATTAATCGTATGCAACCCCTCTTCAAAGACAACCAATGAGTGACGCTTACACCAACTTGATCATCAAGTTGGTGTAAGCTGTTGAACAGGCTCGCAACTCCTCTTGCCAACAGCTGTTGTGATCAGAGCTTCAGTGTTGTATTTACATGCTGTATATTCAAGAGAGGCTGGTGTATCAAGGGCTTTGACGAGCATCGCAAACTAGCTCTTAAGCCCATAAAACTACAATTTTTCACGTTTTCGGTAACTGCAGGAGGTGATAAATGACTGTAATGAGACCGTTTAGAAGCATTGTTATGCAATAATTTACTTCACCATCGTCACAATAATACATATCAACTCAATGAGCCCCTCAGTTATAAAAATGGTCGAATTATTTCTTTTGCCACTATCTTCAGAGAAAATTTGCAAGGAATATGCAAGCTTTAATTTCTGATTACGCGTGAGTGTAACCAAACAAGCATTTATAGGGCGACGAAAAAATATTTATGAAGAGATCGGTATAATCACCTTTGGATTTCATATATTTTGCAGCTCAATTATCAGAGATTAGCGAATGACTTCGTCATGCTTTTCCTTTAGATCATATTTAGGCCTAATTATACCTCTTACCATTATCAAAGTATGGCATGATGATGATGTTAGGGTGCGGATACCCTGCTTTTTATAACCCTTTAGATTGTTGAAATTACCAGAGGAAGCTTCTTTCAAATGTCATCTTTGGACACTTTATGGATAGGCCAATGCGCTTTCTCATACCAATGATAATTTGTAAGCTATATAGGTGACACAAATTTTAACTCACTGTTTTGTCAGAGAAAATAATCTACATTATCCTTTATTGCCCGATATGCCAGGTGGACGAGTCGACGACAAGACATCTCTAGCGGAGGTAGAAAGATACGATCCCTTTAAGGACAAATGGGTAGCAGTTGCCCCTTTAACAGATCCAAGGCGTTGCGTTGCCGTCACAACGCATGACAAACTGCTCTACGCAATGGGTGGCTCCGGTAAGGTTCACACGCAATTCTTATCCAGACTTTGTACGAAGATATAATGTTATAAATGATGTAAGTGCCATGAAATTACTTTAATAAAAGAAATGTCACACTCTGAAAAAAAGATGGGGGGCAGGGGGCATGTGCCCCCGAATGCAATTTTGGGAATTTAAAATATTATACACCAACACGTCCTTCATATCCTCACAGTTTCAACCTCCTATATGAGATTGGGATTTGGATGTGAGGACTCACTGTTACCTTACCAATCAAGAGGCTGCATTTGTACAAAATGTTCCAAAAACTAGACTTTAGCGGCGCGCTTCGCGAGCATCTATTTTTGTGAAGCACTACTGGGAAATATATTCCGTAATTATTGTTTCAATATCTATTTTCAAGAGCTAAGGGACAAACAGCGGCCGTGATGTTTGTGGTCAGTTAAGTACTCATTCAATCATGATTCCCTTTGGAGATAGTAGTAATTTATTCTAATGGTTACAATTTGGTAAATACCAAGGGGCCCTTCTCCCTCTGAACCCCAACCGGGCTTTTTTCCTTGGACTCCACCAGGAGCCGTACGGCGGGCCATTGGACCCCACGCTCACTAGGGTGTGCTTCGGGCTCCCACTGCACTGCGCAGTCCTTTCTTTTGTTGTGTTCCTCCGGGGGTACGTGTGCCCTCCACTTGAAAAATTCTAGCGATACTACTGCTCTGAATAGCTTCTAATGGGCGTAACAGTAACCATTCAAGGATCTGTTGCATCACCCAGACATATTTAGAAATAGCTCTAAATACAAATGACATGTACATATCACTCAGCTCACATACAGCCTGTGTGGATATGGCCTTGAGTAATGGAACTCAGTACAGGTTATCGTTGTTGTGTCTATGAGGTGCACTAAACAGGTGTTCTTTTTGAAATCGGAGGAGGGGCTAGAAGTAAACTCCGTTGGAAGAATTTTTTACTGGTTGGGGTGAGACGAGTTGCACTTTAAGGTTTTAAGTTACTGCATTCAGACACAAGTCGCATATAAGTCAAATTGAGATGCATAATTTATCCGTGACGGTTGAGATTAATTCCCTGCTACAGTTCCCACTTTCAGGTTTTCCATGAGAATTTCAAGTGTTCAAAGTGAATATCATGTGCTGGCCGATTGGCTATAACGTGAACTGCCAACTTTAAATGTACTTTCAACGAGAACCAAGTCCACCTTTTGGGCAATCTCTTTCATTTGAGTGACATTTTAACCCTTCTGATCAGTGCATGTACACTGGCAATGAATGAAAAAAAATCAATGATCCCATAATCCTACCACAACAGTCGTACGAGTAAGTGGCGGGTATCTGGGCCGCAAAAAATTGTCGGTTTCAGGACAAAGCACATCGTTTACAGGGCCAAATTCATGCCATTATTATTTACTTATTAGGAAAATTTCAGAACAAACACCTTCCAGCCTGAGCCCCTGCAAAATGTCACCCCATACGTACGTCTGTAACAATACCCCCCCCCGGCCCCCCACCTTAGCGCCCTTCTGTGGATGTATTGCTATTTTGCTGGTTCGTAACGAACGTAATATGGTTTTCTACAAAAGTTTGGTTCAAATTCTCTTCATATCTTCAACAGGCCAGGGTAAAATTTCAAGTCGCGTGGAATGTTACGACGCAGTGTCCAACACATGGAAAACCCGGAAACCACTCCAGATTCCTCGCATTTTTGCTTTGCTATCTCCTCTGGGTGACCACATATATTTGGCTGGAGGAGCAACCGTTGACAACTCTGGTGGTTTGTGTTGTGTAGCAAACATTGAAAAGTACCATCCTTTTACAGACACTTGGACAACTTTATCTTGCATGCTTACCCCAAGGGCAGAGGCTGCATGTACTGTTATTGACAAGAGGATTTTTTACCTTGGAGGATACAACTGGGATACCAAGTCATGGGTGCAGACCGTGGAAGCTTACGACGCAAGTGATGATTCTTGGGAAGAAATTGGAAACTTTCCAAAGGCCTACACTGGCATGGCATGTTGTACATTGACACTACACAAACTGCCATGAATGAACATGTGAAGACTATCTCATGAGGATAAAAGTCAATGCATCTTAGGAGAAGAGCTGAAAACGAAAGCCTGTTTGTTGCAAAATAAAATGCACCTCACGCGCAAGCTCGCCACAGGAAAACAGAAGAACATGATACCAATTCACTCACTGGCAGATATCAGCAGGAACAGCTTCTACTCAGACTGGTTCATAAAATTCCTACGAAAAGGTCTTTAAAGGCAATAATAAAAGATCACATTTTCCTCCAGAAACTGTTTTTATTGGAACTATCAACACAAATGCTATCAGTTTATAGTAACCAACTGGTCACTCTTGTTCTAAAACAACTTTTACAACAACAATATGGCAGTCAAAACGTTGAATACAAAATACTGAAAAACTTTATGGCTATTTATACATGTACAGGATGAAGGCCTTAATTTGAAACAACAGCTAAATATGGAACCTTATTTATGTATATGTTACATCAGATTTCATTAAAATGTTTAAATAATAAAAACATCAGATCACCACCCTGATAAAATTTACTTCTTTTTATAACAGACAAGCTTGTGCTGTATAACATTACCAAGGATCACATTTTAGGTAGTTAACATCTTTGCCTTCATAAATAGGCCTGTTGAAATATTATGGTAACTATTTTTAAAACAATTTAATATCTAAGTGCACTTTTGTTGTTGCATAAAAACCTGCTTAGTTGGTATTGTAGAACAGCTTCACTTGTATTATCATTATCGTTCTCACTAACACAGCTATGTGGGTAGTGTTTCACTGAAATTTGTCTTTTCATATTTAACAACAGAATGTTTCATGTTTGTTTTGCTCGAAAAATTAAGTAGCAAACTTAAGTATTTAAGACTGGAAAATGAAATAAAAAATTGTGCCCTAAGAGATCATCATACATTTTCCTACATTTCATAAAAACTGCCATATCCATGTAAAAAGTCGAATTTCTTTTAAACACACATGAATGGTCATGAGTGCCATGTTAAATGCAATAATTCACTTTTTTTTACCTTCTCTGGATTAATTCTTCTAGATATACAATCTTTAAAGGACTAATGATGTAAATGTTTCCAGTGCATCATAACATTGGATGTATGTTGATTGCACAGAATATATCTTGTCACCTGGCATGAATCTGCCTAACTTTGGAAAATTCAAGTCAACTCACACTTGTTGGGCACATTTCAAGTTTTATGCAAATAGCACCAACTTGTGTAGTATCCACAAAAATCCAGCAACTACCCTCAATGCAGTGCAAAACAAGTACGAAAATGTTTGATAAAACCTGAACAGGATAGATCAGGAAAGAAAACTTTCAACAACAAACATTGCATTCAATGTCATTTGAATACATCCCAATCACCTACTTCTGTATGGGTCAACTAAATTTTTACTCAGCTGAAACTGAAAATTTCCGTTTCAGGGTCAAACTTAATTTTCTCTTGTTCAGTTTAAGCATCATTGTAAAAAAAACATTTCTAATGACTCTAACACAATAGAGTAGAATTTGTAAATTTGCTTGTGAATTATTCTTTTTTAAAGCCATTTTGAATTAGCAAGGCCTTCTTCATCACAGCCTGAGAAAATGATAGCTGCTTTGCTAGATCAGTCTGCTTTTAATTAAATAGAGCCATGCGATTGTTTCAAGCAAAACCATTACCTTTGCACCTTCTTTTTCACAAAACAAAAGGAGAGAACCAAGACTGGTTTATATTACATATTGTCTCTGCAACGAATATATGTCGAATCATAAAACCAAAATAAAAAAAAAGAAATTTACACATATAAAAGCAATACAGGCTACCATTCACAATGCATTTTGTAAGGTGAACAATGGTGGTTTATATTACATATTGTCTCTGCAATGAATATATGTCGAATCATAAAATCAAAACAAAAAAAAAAGAACTTTACACATATAAAAGCAATAAAGGCTACCGTTCACTATGCATTTTGCAAGGTGAACAATGGTGGGGAAAGGTAAATTCATTCAAATGGAGTAAGGGTGTTAAATCTCTACTCTAGATCAAAACAACACATGTTGCAGGGAAAAATGTGAAGTTAGTAGAAAAATCTGCTACAATACAGGAATAAAGGAGGGGCTGAAGTACATCACTTTGAAGGCTGTATGAAACTTTGTTAAGCCCCTGATGATGTGGAAATATGGATTCACATCAAGCTCCACCTTTCAGACAAATCCGGCACAACTTTTAAAGTTTTCACGCGACTGTTACCCAATCAGTGGTGTTGTAACTATCTTCCTTGATAGTGTCCCTCTGTTAGAACCATTTTAAAATCTCCAGACACACCAAGTCAAAAGCATTCATTATTCAACTTCCGGAGGAGTCTTTTCCATTTGGTGGTTTTTCAGTCCTTTACAATAGAGTCATAACAATGAGAGTAACAAAAGATGTGACTGACCAGTACATGTATGTGCTGGTAACACTTGAACCACTTTTCTCTGTTGTAACTTCTCCTTCAGGCTCACCTTTAGGATCAGATGTAGTTGTAGTCTGGGCAGTCTGTGATGGTTTCACTGACTGCGCAGTCTGGTTTGTTACCAAAGCCTGCACAGTCTGTGATGGTTCCACTCTCCTCACAGTCTGTGATGTTACCACTTCTGCTACATCAGTGGCCACATCAGCCCCTGCAGAAGCTGCCCCATCACAGCAGGAAGTAGTCACTTCTATAAAAGTTAAGAAACATTATAGTTGTAATGGCTTTTTCTTAAGGTGGAGTGGCATGTTATGACTATATGATATCAAAATGTAATACCAAACAGATCAAAGGTGGCACATGGGCACAAATAAGATATGATGAAACAGCATCATGAAAACAGCACTCTGAAAAATACAAAACACTCTTTTTGCACTACTCTGAAAACTGTTGGGAAAGTTTTTCATGGGACCATAGAGCAATTTATATTGCATTGATAAAACAATAGCACCAAATTTGTTAGAGAGAATTTTCAGCTACTTGCAAACACTAGAAATGTTCTAATACACATTATAAACCAGAACAAGAAATGAAAAAGTCAAGCCTTGGAAAAATTGGCTAAGTTCTAATAAACATTATAAACTAGAACTTGAAATGAAAAAGTAAGGCAACTAATTTGTTACAAATGGTGTTAAAATTAATAGAGAAGTAACTATACCCATACCTGTAGCAACTCCTGTTGCATTCGTCTGAGCTAAACAGCTGTGCAGACACATTACACTGGATACTAAAATAACCACCCAGATGCTGTAGGAGTCCATCTTGTTTACGGTAGCTTTTTGAATGTCTATATCGAAAGTGCAAAAAAAATATTACAAAATGGTTTAAAATTCAAACATTGCAATTACTGGCTGATACAAAGAGACAGGCTCAACAAGTAGCCTTAACTGGCCTTCTCAAAGCTTCAGAGGCTGTACATGTTCATGTTCACTTTCTTGATATGAATGATATATCTATGGTACTAGAGCATCTTCACAGGGAATAATTAATGTACATAATGTGGCATATTGTGCAGAAAATTTTCTCCTCTTTTTAGTGACAATTTCCTCCTCCCCAACTGGAATACAGAGGCACAGAATTGAAAGTCTCCCAGTAAAATCATGCTCCCAGACTATATGGTGACCAGGGGCCGGATACTGGACCCTGGAGTGGGGTCCAGGGTACAAAGCCCCAGAGGTGCCAAGGTTGTTGCAAATTAGGACACAAGCATGAAGCCAGGGGAAAAGGACTTTTTGCATTTTTCAGAATGGATTTTCTTTTAAAATGTACTTTATTAGGCCCATAAGATAAAGTTTGGCTTTGTGTTTCCACAGTCATCAGAAATGGCAAATTTTCCATCGATGCAGTTTCTTTGGCTGTCTTCAAATCCATACCTAAATTCAACTTTTACAAGCTTCTCCTCACAAAGAAGCATTGCACTTCACTATAAACCCATCAACTGGAAGCATAAAAGATTCTGTGCATATACCCTCTCTGCGATTTTGTGTTCCCTCCAATAAACCAAGCTTTTTGAATGATTGTTTTTTCATTTCACAAGTGAAGAAAGAAGGCTTTAATCCTGCAGAGGGAAATAATGAATTTGGAAATAAACACTCTGGGGATTTTGCTCCTAGCCTTCTACCACAGACAGAAGTATGTGACTGCGTTAATTCACACTGATACACTCCCTTTGCAGTTTGCTTGAGTGTTTTCTGCAATGAATTGTTACCCTACTCAACCTTTCCAGTCGAAGTTTCTGAGATTTTGGGCTTAGGCCTTGGGTAGGCCTACTCCAAAAATAACTTTTTTAAAAACGAATTCTCTTTGACCCACAATTGAAAATTGTGTGTGCTTATACAAATTAGGCCATAGTAGCCTAGAGTCTTGCTCAGGCAGTCTGTGGTTGCAGGTTAAACTTCCTTCCCAACATGTAGGCCTAGCTAGCTAGGCCTATACTAGGGCTAGGCCTAGGCCTATTGTATTAATCCTGTAGGCCTATTACCGAACAGCTTTTTCAAAATGCGTCAGCGAAGTCAGAGCTGCATGTTTCACCTAAAAACATATTTGGTGCCATCTAGAGGACCCTAGCCAAAGTGATTTTCGTTTGCCATTGGGTCCCCTGCAAACTTGACTTCCAGTAGGCCTAGGCTACTAGCCTTGCCTAGGCCTAGGCTATCCCAAAACAGCCTTTCAAAGAACACAGCCACTTCATTGATTCATTCCTTTACTTGATTTGCAACAAAGTAAAATAGGGCCCCCCCCCCCAAAAAAAAAAGTGGTACTGGGGACTGAAATTGTACCCCAAAGCGACCAAATACTTCTACTAGGCCTTGGTCAGCAGACTGCGGACTACTAGGCTAGTCACCCAGCCTAGGCCTTGGCCTAAGCTTAAAATTAGGCCAACCGTGTCACGTTACACCTCAATGTTAGGCCTACAGCCTAGCCTAACGCTGGCCTTGATCAATACCAAAGTAATACTAATAGCATTAGCCATGGGCCAGAACTCTTGACTTGAATTTGAAAATTACAACTCTTGCCTGACACTGAGTTTGGGCAACTTGCACTACATATCAAGAAGGGAAAGACAGCAATTCATTCCATTTGGTACTTTGATACCTTTCGAATTGTAGAGAGGACAACGCGACGCCTGGCTGGTGTTATTCAAGTTAAGTTCCAGCGTAAAACAAACGACGCGTATACATATAGAGCATGCAGGATCCTGCTCTATGCGCGTATACCATATTATACCACGCAATACTCACGATCACTAGCACTGTACTTACTTGCGTACGTATCAGAGCCATTCAACGTCTTGTACTTCATATGCGTACCGTACTTGCATTATGCATATAACCGACCGTGCACTACACAACAAGTACGTTCGTCGTCACAAGCGCAGTTACTGTAACTAGCTAGGCTCGATGCTTGATTGCCGTGGCAACAACGGATTTGCCGAGAAGGCTGACCCAGTGCAGTTTACCGCGGCGCGTGAAATATCCTGCATGCTACGTGTTTGCAGTGCACTGGTCTTAACGTACGTCATGCGAACAGCGATACGAGTGGCTTGCTTAGCGTTCGCTCATTGGAGGAAAGTTCTACAATGTTAGTACGGAAGTGAATGAGAGTCACCCACGCAAAAGTGAGGGCTGATCATAGAAATTCAAGTACATGAGAACGCTGGCACAGTGCATCGCTGGGTGTTTAACCATGGTGCTGATCCAAGTGCTTTATATTGCTTTATGTTGCTATGCGCACACCCAACCCTGCACGTTTGACTCCACCAGGAGTGTTGTGCAGTATTTTTCCAGATCCAGATCCAGCTGTCCCTCGAGTGGCAGAGTGGTTAATTCCAGCTGCACCAATGTGTTTCACAAGTGGGTGGGTTCAATCATCCTCGAGGTACGTGGGTTTTTCTTCGGGTAGGCTACTCCGGCTTTCCTAATTCCACTTTGACAATTGGCTTGCCATCAAAATCGGTTCCTCAGCCGACGAAGTCGGTTGCGCGCCCGACTGAAGCAGCCTCCGGCGGAATAGTTAATTTTATAGAAGCTAAAACCATGAGCGTCAGGGGGTAGGGGTGCAAACGACCCCCCTTTGAGCTGTTTGTTTTACAGAAAGGTTGAAAGGGTGTACCAACTTGAAAATCGAAATAGGTTTCTTCTACAATTGTAAAGTATAAAGTTCTTTTAATGTTTTGAATAGTTAATTTCGCCGCAATTACACACAGAAAAACCTGTAAAGTAGGATGACTCTCTAGATTTCGACTCCTAGCGAACTGAATGCATGACACATGCTTGTTAGTATTTAATATCCACCTTCGACTCGACTCAGCTCTGACGTTTTTACTTGATCGGACAGTATTATGAAGAGGTAGGTATCCTACAAAAATCTGCCACGTCAAAAAGCACTTTTAAGTTAAGGAAATGGTGGCACCGATATTTGAATTTAACTTCCTTTTATCCTGCATACGTATCAAACTAAGTGATGGGTTAATCATTGTCTAAATCTCAACCAACTTCTGTACTTCCTCCAATTTTTGCTTTGCGTTTTCAAATTTTACCTTTCCATTACGTATTTTAATGGAATAAATGACATGTACAGTATTTTCTAGGTCTTGACAGAGAAAGGTTGAAAGTAAATTGATATCACATTGTGCACAAACCTACTGTTCCGGTCTATTGAGCCTGATAACTTAAAGGCAATAGGCAGTCGCCCCAAAATTTTCTTTGAAAAATCAGCAAACTCTTGCAAATCTCCCCATATTGCATTACAAGCACCTCTGAAGATGTTTTGAACATAACTATTACAAACAATAGGTAAAGCAAGGTGAAATTCTCCTTGAATTCCACAATTCACTAACAAAAATATTGTCACATGATCAAAATAGGCCAATCATGAACTAGAGTGACAGGATACACTCACTCTGTTTGGGGTGACTGCCTACTGCCTTTAAGCAATTAAGAGACGCTATTCATTGCAGATTTGAACGATTTTCTTAATTTTTTTTTTTTTTTTTGCATTGCAGAGTTCAGTTGCTGAAAACTTTTCTACGATTTGTTATTTGAGGTTAGCTATCTCTACTTCCTTAATCTTGAATAGGCCATTCTATTATATTCCACGAGCTTCCGAGGGTTTTTGTCCAGGGAATCCAAGTGCCTCTGGATCCTACCTGTTGGTTCCCTTGACCGAGCCCATGGACCCCATGATAGGCCCACAACTTTAGAAGAAAAAGGTTCTGATGCCATCGTCATTTTATGACTTAAAAGCTTTCTCTTTGATCCATCCATGGGTTCTTGTTTTGCTCTTATATGAATCATATTTCTGGCATTGTCAAACTAGCAATATTGATTTCATCGCATTGTAGGAATTCGAAATGTCTAACTCCTCAGAGCTTCCGTGGACTTCACCGCCTGGACCCCCAACGAGGCTTCGCCCTGGATCCCGCCAGGGGCCCTTGAGCGGGCCCCTGGTCCCCACGTCGTAGTGCTTGTGCAATACGCGCAAGCAACATCGCTAACGCGGCAATAACTTCCTTCTTCACACAAAATACGACCCCCTTTAAAATGTCTGGTGACGCCCATGAAAACAGATTAGAAGCGCGGCGACTCTTCAAACGATATATATTGGAGAAACTCCCATCCTAAAAAACACAACTTTGTCATTACACTTCCTTGCCTACCGCGTGAAGTAACTGAAGTTAGCCATGCAGCACTGAAGAAAATGTGACATCTCAAACATGACATCAAAGACAATAGCTGTACTTTAAACATGCATGGGTCTCCGGTACTGAGATAAATTTGAAATCACAAATGCTCTGGATTGCAGGAAACCGCACTCTAATAAAATTAACATACAACTGAAGAAAACAGCATTAGTAATTACGACCACGAAGGGACACGAGACACATCGAGAAGCCCTCAGCAGGCCTAAGATAGCGCCAATGGCCGTTCGAAGACATTTCAGTTGGCAGGGAGGCATCCGGTCAACGTATAATCCGTCATTACCATGTATAAAGGTGTAAATATGGATATCTCATACTATTCATATACCCTACTATTTAATGTAAAGATGCATTGAAAACGAAGCCACTATTCTTACAGTCAGTGGAAATTCTTCCTTGGACCAGGTCCGTTATAAAGAAAAATATGCCATGTTTACTTCATCTCCCCAACAAAGAATACTTGTGTTGAGTTTCCTTGCAAACGGCCATATACTCTACAATACACTACTAGATATGATTTTAAATCTGCGATGTCTGCTAGGTGATGAAGGCTATACTACATCAAATTTCACTGATCTTCACATATAACCATTGATCAATCAGGGTGACTATTAAATTTGAATTTACATGGCGAATTCATGTCGATCAGAATCTGGAAAGAAAAGTTATTTTTGGTTTGACAAAGAAAGCCCATGTTTCTTGAAAAGGACAAAAGATATCAAAATAATTCCAACATATTATGCGAAATTTATTTGTTGAGTACAAGCATCTTTCATACTTAAAGGAAGGGTTAGTATAAATTTAGTTCAAACAAATGAACATCCGTACACACGGACGGGTTATACTTACAACCTTGGGCAATGGGTGTACATTTTTGGAATTTAATTATGCGATCATTTAGTTCTCGTTAAACGTGATATTGAAATGCAAGAACTTTGGGAAACTTTTCTTTTCATTCGTTCGTTCGTTGTTTCTTCGATATCTGCTTATAGCAAAACTTTAATTTTGATTCCATGCCGAAGGCGTTTGGACTTTATACAATAACGGTGGAATGTGCATGTGTGTGTACATGCGTGGTGTGTATTTGCGACGCTTAGTTTGTAAACACAATATCTAGAGATAGAATTAATGATGGATACTTTTTATACTTCGTGTATACACATTTGTTATATTGACAGGAAGTGTGGCGTTGCTTTTGGCGGATGTCAGAGGTTATTTCAAATCGACAGCGGTCAAAAAGAGAATCTAGCAAACACGGTAGCTCTAGATACGAATAATGGGTTATTTTCATAGCTGGTATGCAGATTTATCATAACGAGAGGAAGGGCCCTGTTGTTTTGGTAGAAGTCAAAGGTAATTGGGGTCACCAGAGGTTAACTACAAAAACTTACAAACTGCTTGTACACATGATGATATCTCAAGAGAGTTAGATGAGGTTTTACGCCTCAGTTTCCAACCAATTGGTTTAAGTCGGGCCGGCCACCACCTTTTTTCCAGTTTTGGCATACTAACTTGTTTTCCCTACTCCATTGCTTATGCTGAGCACCAAGCACAATGGCAGTAGGTTCAATTTTTCAAGTCTTTGGTATGACCCGGCAGGAGTCGAACCCCAGACCTTCCGGCTGCAAGTCGGATGCTGTAACTACTTGACCATGCAGTCAGTCCAATGATATCTCAAGAAGGGTAAAAGTGAGGGACGTCATACTTAGCATAAGGGTGATCCACATTGAACGCAAGGTCTCTGTTGTATTTGATAGAGCTCAGAGGTCATATGTAGTCAACAGAGGTCAAACAATGAATTATTCATAGACGAGATATCTCTTGAAAGGCCACCTTGATGAATCTCAAATTTAGCATGTGGATGCTCCTCAACGAGTTCAAGAAGCCTGTTGTTTTTGATAGAGGCTGTCAGAGATCATTTGAGGACACCACATGTTAAATTAACAAAACCTCGTAAACACATTATCTCAAGAATAACTTTGAGGAATCTCTTAACTCACATGTTAATGTTTGACAATAAGTTCAACAACGAACCCTAAAGGCTTAGTGTTTGGGGGAGATAGAGGTAAACTGAGGTCACCAGAGGTAAAACAACTGCAAATGTCATATATCAAAATGGGTGTTGATGATCCACCCAATAGAACCCTAAAAACTACAATGATTTTGGCGAGGCCAAAGGTAATTGGGGGTCACAAGAGGACCCTGTATAAATATAAAGGCTATCATCTCACTTGGCAGGCCAGTAGGTGCCAAAGCTTACACCCAGTAGAACCCTAAAAACTACAATGATTTTGGCGAGGCCAAAGGTAATTGGGGGTCACAAGAGGACCCTGTATAAATACATCTCCCATGCTAATAATGGTACATGTCAACATCTTTCTGCCACTGCTGGGATTTAGGCAGAAGAAAGAATTTGACAAGTACTTTTTTTTCTACAAGGAAAAACAAAATGGATGTTCTAGTAATGACATCGTACACAGAGATTCAAATGACAAAGGATGTTTTCATCAATTCCATTTTTTTAATATTCTTTCAAGTATCCTTAATTAAGCATGGAGTAAATTGCAACCTGATATCAACCCCACCTAAACAACTGATATTATATGAGCTACCCTGCCAAGTAAGAAAATACAGAATAATACACAACATTGCCATATGTATACTTCAATGATAAATGGGATGGGGGTTGGGGGAGGGCATTATTAAGACATGCCATGTTTGGTATACTATCTGTCACCATATACTACAAATTGCACACATTTCTCATTATCTAGCTATCATTTACCATGAAAAATTGTACGTTACAGAATGTAGCATAATTTTGAGACCACAGTAGTAAATTTGAAAATTGTTTTCACATGATGCTTTATAGGATGGGTCAAAAGTGAAGTGAACACTCACACAGACAGAAGGTTGTCAGAGTACAGCTGACCTTGTGACCCCACCAGAACTAAATTACCCTAATGGCTTATTATAGTTCACTTGAAATGTAATGGGTAATAATCGAAACCAAGTTGTAATTTGTGACAGTACAATTTTCTCAGAGCCATCTCCTTCAGCTCCACTGTCCAACATTCTAGTTACAGAAATATCTTTAAGAATTTTGCTACTGCATTTCATAAATCTCAAATAAAATTAAGTACTGAGCTGTTCTGTTGAAATCTAAACTACTCCTTCTTCAACCCATGTGCTCATTACAAATTTAACCTCAACCCCAAAACCTCAACTCCAAAAGGTATCTACAATGTACTGATTACATATTTTTTCTGAAGTCCCCTCACTCTCTGGCAAAGAGCTGAAGGCAAAACCAAACATTACCCCTGAAGAAGTTTTGCTCCCCGAAGGAGCCACATCCCAAAGTGGACAAGACTTGACCAATCTCTTGACCTTCAAAACTCCACATCATGGGTCTGTCCTGCATGACCTCACTCTAGACTGGCTGAAAAGAACAGATACTTACCCATGATCTTAACCAAAAGCTGGGAACAGCCCTGAAACTTGTTGTTAATTAGTCAATGAATACACTCTTAAGACATTTCAATCACTTCTCATTTTAGTACAATTGCAACTGTTTTTCATTTTGTTATACAGTATATTAATTAATGTATGTGGCTTTATGAAAATGATGGAAAGTAAGTTTAAGATGCAATGATCTGAATTTGGGAGGGATAAGCAAATGCAACTACAAAAAATGGATAAGCACTGAAATATTGTCTAATAATCAGAAACAAACTTTATTCTTAATGACTGACAAAAACTTGATTTTTTTATGAGAGATTTTCAATTGTTTGATCCATGGTACAGACTTCAGATTCAGCACTCGTGGTCTTTTCTGCCAATTTTTATTTAACGAGCACCAGTTCAATGGGTTTTCAAATATAAGGACCACAGTATTAATGACAGGCATTAAAGATGTATTAAAACCAAAGATAAATCTGCCATAAATCTCTAGATATTATTACTGGGCTCATAAGTAAAATTAATGCCTGAAGTATGACCAGAAATACATTTAATTTGTGCAGGTATAGTTAATACTCCACATATGCATTTAGTGAACTTTTTAAGTCAAAATTTTATCTCCAAGCAGCAAAATATTTTTGTGGGTAATGCAAAAAGTTTTCAGTTTATGGATACATTGAGTGACCAGATGATGATCAGGCTCCCCAGCATTTTCCAAGTCCATGTCATTTACTTACTAGTCACATGACCTACAAGGCTGTGTATGGGAGAAGCATGAATGAACCTCATACTAGCTGGTTCCTTTTCTGTTTGTCGTGGGCAAGTGTTTGAGTTGCTGCAAAGCTCCTGTTGGTCCACTCACTTATGTTGTTGACACTGCTAGTTCTTTGCCTGCTTCTGTCACCTTTTCTTCCCATGGACAGTACCTTGAAGGATGGTCTTTGATAAATGGCTAGATCTTGTATCATATCCACACATCTCAATTTTATTTCCTTCATAGTATGAGGTACAAGTTGTGTGACAACACCGTGTACTAGTCCATGTGTAAAGTGGCTGGTTAAGGAGACCGTTCAAAAGATTTCTAGTGCTTGGATTTTTGTTTGCAGCTCTGACATAAATGTCCATGACTCATAGGCATAAAGGAAGATTGATAAGACCAGAGCCTGAAGGTACTCCAACTTGGACTAGAGTAAGATCTTATTCTTTCAAACTGGCTTGAGCTTTGTTGTCAGAAGGGGTCTTGCCAGGACTTCTGACCTTGAGCCCTCCACATTGATGATAACTCCTAGATTCTTGAATTCCTGCACTGTCTCCATCACTTGACCACTTCATGACTTTCAAATATTTCAAAATTAATTTAGTATTCTTCATCATCACCTTTGTCTTTTCTTACACTGAATTCTACACCATATTTGTTGGGAAAACAGACACATTTGCAGAATGTCCTGGCATGATTCTCACAAAAATAGAATTACCGAAGATGACAGCAATTTAATTTAAAGAATTCAGCAAAAGTGAAAATGCAACTTCAGGGATCAACATGAATGGGGTAATTTTACTCAAATTTTTGTCAGTTATACTGATTTACATCCAAATACTGAATAAGACTATTACGATTAAGCAGTTCATACCATTTTGATAATCAAAACTGTTAGGAAAACCCTAAAACAATTAAATTTTAGTTACAAAAGAAGCATAACAACAGAACCGTGAAGGGACATGCAATGACTGCCTTAAAGTATGTTTTAAAGTAAGTACACTTCCTTCCTTGCAATAATGTATATTATTCTGGGACAACAATACCATATATCTGCTCACCATTACACCTTAACACTAATACCCACATTTTGAAATTAAACATAAAATTGCCAAGAGAAAAATGCAAATCCTGTAAACGGAAATGGAGCCATGTTAGATTATATTTAAAGCCATATTCTTCCATAAGAAATGCTCAATACGAATAACATCTTTTTTCCTTCAGAGGAAGTTTTTTCTCATTCATATAAGATGAGAGAAAATGCGAAAATTCTGACATTTTTCACATGCATCCACAAATTCTCTGAACTTGAAACATTTTTCTGGCCTTCACAAAGAAAGCACCAGAGCTGGCTCTTCTGAGATCTTGCTTCAATTACACTAATAGTTTCTCTATTCTTCTTCCCTCTTCTCTCCAAAACTTTCTTCACTCTTTAAAATTCTTTTCTTCTTTAATTCCGTAAAGCGCTGAATGACTTCCTCAACAGATCGTTCTCCATGCACGAGATTGTCCCTCGTTCGTACATTTACCGTTTCGTTGGTCTGTTCCTTTTCACCGACAACTGCAACAAAATTAAGCAATATTTCAAAGACATTGATAAAACACCTCTGCAACCAGGGGCGTAAATACGGGGGTGTGTCATGAAAATCAAAAGTCGGTCTCTGAGCACCAAAAAGTGGGTCTCAAATCCAGTCAGTTAAAAATTTAATTGATCATTTACCTGCCCTGATTTTCCTCTGTTTCCATGGAAAAATACGGAAAGTTGTAGTTGGTCCCAAAATAGTTCACACACACACCCCCCACCCCCCCCCCCCCCATTCGAATTCATGTATATGACCTGTCTGAGGAATTTCCATTCCTCTCTATAAGAGATTGTTGTGCAGATTTGAAGAAATAAAGTTACCGTTTCCATCTTCATTACAGTCAGACGTAATGGTGAGTAGGTTTTCCAAATCCACACCTGAGTAGCAGTCACTAGCTCAGAATCACATGGGCAGAGTCAAAGTCCCAACTCGTTTAACCTGAAACTTTGCCTAGCATTAATAGGAAAGCATATCTAGTGACTTTTTTCCCTTTCCCCACTATCATTACTATCAAAAGTCAGCGCTAAGCAGTGTTCAATTGACACTACAGAGAGAAGTTTGGAATCACTTAATAGCTGCTCTATAACATGTGTGAGGTGAGTCTGGTGTCTTCTAGATCACAAGTTCCATTCATGAATGATTATACCATTTGTGCTGTGACCTGAGATACTTCCTCTTAATTGCTGCTCTCCACCACAGTTCCATTTTAATACATTTTAGAGGAAAGGAAGTATTGTATATTATACTAATTTCACCATACTGTGACACAATAATATACTTAATGTTAGAAAGAAATACAGTACTTAGTATACACTTAATTCCATCAGTAAGTAATAATGCTGAAAACTATAATATCTTCTGATTGCAGAGGGCGCTGTGAAAACTAAAACTATAAAAATAATGACAAAGAAGTAGTTGCATTAACAGTACAACAGAAGTGTGTACACAATACATGGCATTGATAAACAACGCATATAAAATGTAGCCGACTGCACCCAGTGCCACCAACTATACTCTTCACCCATATCTGTTAAGTGTCTCTACACCTGACACTTAAATTGCTTACATCTATTGAGCAGAATCATATGGCCTCATTACTCTCAAAACTCACCAAAGATAAAGTTGAACTGGCTTAGTTGAGCATTCCTGATCTTCTTATTCAGCGTGTCACCGGTGTCCACATCGACCTCAGTCTCGAATCCAGCATCGTACAGTCTCTTCTGCACTGATTCAGCATAACCATTGTGTGCTGGTCCGACAGGGATGACCACAGCTTGCCTCGGTGACAGCCAAAATGGCCTACAAATGAGTTGAGAGCAATGCAAATCTTACATTAACACATTCTTACAAATTCTTTCTTTTTTATGTTGAAAACCCACTTTTTTGAAACAAAAATTTTGCATAGCTAAAGCTGTCATGTTTAAATGGTTAGGCGAATGAATGATTGACTGATTTGAACAGCGTCTAAATCACCCAAACGTTTCAACAGATTTCCTATCACTGAAAACAGAAGTTTAGCATTTTTCTCCCTCATGTTTTGCTTTGATTTCTTTTCATTCAAACAATGTTTATTGTCAATTTAATAAGCAAATAAAAGATTAAAAAATACACTGTCCTAGCTTGGTGACTCCTTTTCACAGAATAACTCCATAATACTCACAGACTCAAAGTACTTAATACCCTAAAAAAATGCAGGGCTTTTGTTTTATTGTTCACAGCAGTAGCACAACTCTGCTTATTGCTTCAAAATAAGGTTTTTGCTTTGCAAAATTTAAAAATGTGCATGTGCAAGAGAATACCCCATTCTGTCCCCTGATTGGTCAAAATTTTAAGTGCTCTAAATGTCTCAATAGCTTCAACTCTGGCTAACTGCTCTTGTCAGAAAATGCACTTTAGATCAATTTGAGATTGTAAAAGTGCCTCAGAAGGTATTCAGGTTTGTTCATTGATAATTTTCAGTGACTTAAAACTTATCTGGTGAAATGATTGCTAGATGTGGTGGTACAGGTTTAAAAGCTTGTACGTATTGCGAACTTCATTGTGCATGGTCTATGTACAGCCAGTAAGCATTAAACGGTGCTGATATTTGTACTAAGGTAAAGACTTAATCTGGACACTTCTGCACACTGCAAAGACAAATCTGATGAATTGCTGAACGATCCCAACATTTTGCTATTAAACGTGTTAGTTTGCTACACATTTACAGCCCTACTTGTAATACTGATAGCTCATGCAGACAGGTATAAATGAAGACATGACATTAAAAGTTGACAAGTATCTTCAAACGAATCATAGCCAAATATCATCACAAATGCTATGACTTGCCGCACGTTAAAACAAAAAGAAAACTAATTCACTATGCCACATATGAGCTCAGCAGATGGGAAAAGTACATGGATAAGAAACATAAACTTACCATTTTCCAGCGTAATTCTCAGTAAGAATGGCAATCATCCTTTCTACTGATCCTAAGACGGCACGATGGATGATAACTGGCCTCTTCTCAGTTCCATCCGTTCTGTGGGGTCAAATTAAAAATGAAAAACAATAAAATATGATGAACAACATAAAACTTCCATGAAACTATTTTAACTTTGTAATCTACAACACAAAGGCAAACTATGTCTACCAATATGACTTTCACAATAGAAACAAAATCCTTTACAAAGTCAAATGATTCCAAAATACCAACAAGAATGTGACAACATAGTTTACTTCACAAATTTGGAGAAAACTGTAGCAGAAGCATGCCTCATACTAAATGAAAAGAAAGCACCTATAGAACTAATCAGTGGACAAGTTTTCTTTTGTCATTTTCTATTTTTTAAGATTTCAGGGAAAATCAAAACAGGCTTGGGTTTTATATTTTTCATTTTTTGTACAAATGTTTTCTTTTGAGAATCAAACAAGCTGATAGCAATGCAGATTTCTTGAAATGAGGATCCTCTCATGTCTCTTGGATGGGGGCATTAAATGACACTTCTGAGAGAAGAAGCAGGAGTGGGAGTGATTAGATCACCGTTGCCTCATCACCCTCTGACCTCTAGTTGCAGAGAGATGGGGTGTTCACCCATGATCACCTTGGTATTGAGTACTTGATTAAGCCCAAGTAGCATTCTGACCCTGAATTGACTAAATTAAGATTCTTGCTTTGTATTTTCTACAAATGTAGGAAGATACATATTCCTTTGATTGTCTACACTGTTACAATTTTACTTCAGAAAAGTTCAGGACAATGAGCCTTTTTACTGAATGTTCAAATGTTAGATTGAATTACCAACTTCAAGGCAACGATTATAACAGACAGCTTAATATTTTCCGGTTATTGAGATATAGCTCCTATTAAAAAAAAGACAACTATTAAAGTTGCACATCATCCATAATTTACGGCACCAGAATGATTCCTCTCAAACTTACGCTGAATATTTCAGGTTAAATCGAATAGGAAGTTGAAAGTCCAGCTGAATTGTTGCACACTGATGACACCGACGTAGAGCATCTTGGATGATGATATCAATCTAAAGTAGAGTGGGTAAAAGAAAGGAAATTTTTCACGAAACTAATCAAATTCAGTTATGGATAAAATTGTGTCTGGTGACTAAAGTATTGCAACTGCATGGTCCTAATGTAAGTTAATAACTTAGGGTTGCTTCTAGGTAATTATGGGAGTCTCTTCTGAGCAAAAGTAGCAAAATGATTTGACTTTGATGCAAACTTACAGTCAAATGTGTTCAGTTAAGTACCTAATCTATTACTGAATTGATTCAATCCTCAATCCAAGTCAAACTGACGATGAGATGTAATTTTTCCTTACATGTCAGCTCAGGGAAAGGATAAGAAACCCCACAAGGGACTTGAAGGCAAACACCATAAAGAATCTGGGGTATGGGATGGGGAACAGGAATAAAAGAAAAAAGAAAAGCAGACAGAGAAAAGAAATTTCCAAATATACTATGTGTTTTACAGACTTTACCTGAGGAATACAAATAATCTTGAAGCTACCAATGTCTGAGACAAGTAGTGTGGTTTAGGACAATTTGGGAAGGCTCATACAATGCATAAGCAAACAAACAAATTTAACCAAGCACATGCCATACAATTAACTGTCTTGTGTACAGTAACCTCTAACATTGTCAGTCTTTCTTCTTTCCTCATAATGAGGTAATAATCAGATATGTGTTCCTTCCAAATTTTTTTAAAATTCCCAATGAAAAATACCACCATAGAGGTTGATCTCAATGTATGTTGGCCAGGACCAGATGATGAAAGATTTGAACATCATGAGAGAATGGCTGATGTTTGAAAGATGCACCTACCTTGGGTCCATAGAAGGCTCCATCTTCTGGATTCAACTTCCAGGGATGACCAAATGCATCAAGACTCTCTGAAAGTTGCTTTACAAAGAAGGAAAAGACAAATACACAGAAATGACGACATGTACTGAAATGCAAATTTGAAAACCTTCCTTTAAGTTAATGAAACCCGACCTCTTTTGTGGAACATATCCATACAAGGCACAGTGTCAAATTGCAGGGCTCGAAAATAGACTGGCGCTCTGGTACAGGAGTGCCAGAGACCGCCGCAACTGTGCCAGAAAAACAGAAAAGTGGGTATTTGTCTGGTGCTGAAAATAGTGCCAGATGCATGAGGCAATAGAATTTATGAACTCCTGTGCCCACTCCCTCGCAACCTCCACATTCAAGGTGCTATTGAGGTCAATCTAAACCTGCCATACTGTAGGCTAGCATGCACCCAGCCCCTCCGGCCAATTCGAAGGTTTTCAGAGATAGAGTGACCACATCATGCTTAGTACTGCCTGGTATTACACTAAATAAATGCTCTTTGTCTTATTTCCTGTCTGTTATTTTGAATTTCATTTACTAAATGCACAAGTAACATTCGGAAGACGATCAGAGAATGTTACATGCAGGGAACAGTGTCTTCTCTGAAAAATTGAAAACAGCTCCAGACAACAGGAAAACAGCTCCACAAAAGCTTCAAAATGAAGGTCTTCTTCAGCTGTTTTTAGCTCTAGAGAGGAAAAGCTTATTTTCGAGCCCTGAATTGGTCAGGCTACACCTGTCCAGGCCAAGCTGCAGTCGCTACTCCCATGTGTTGTTACTATAAACATCACAATAGCAGGACTAATTTGATCCTGCCTTCGTTATGTATGTAGTAACAAAGAAGGGCTGCAGCCACTGCAGCTTAGTTGAGACAGCTGCAAGGTGAGGCTTTCAAACAGTGTGTTTTTAATGTGTGCTTCAGAGTACATATATACAGTCTCAAATACATTCTTTCTGAAATTATGCATTTGTGAAATGAAATCAAAAGAAGGATGTGCTTGATACTTGCTACAAAGTTCTATTCCATTGCACTTGGCATAAGCAGAGAAAGTTGGGAGGCTGAGAAACTCTTTCCAGGGAAATTTTGGTATTTGGAGAAAAATTTTGGTCATTGGGATGACTGTATACATTATAATATACAAAACCTTGTGGAAAGTTGAACTTTCTTCCCTAGAAAGAGTTGGGATTTTTCATCCCTGGCACATGGGCAATATTTTGGTGTATCTGATGGCAGAAATGATCGTCAAGATCTTGCACTGCATTAAAACGTGCAGTCACTATGATTAAATAATCTTAATGTTATAATAAATCAAAGACCAGACCTTATGTGAAATGAATAAAAACATTTTATAGGATGCAAGGATGAAAACGAATTTGGTCAAACTGTTTTACTTTGCATTCTTTGCAACATATACTACTGTGTATAAAGATTTTAAGATCCCATTTAAATTTAGCACCTGTGGGGATAGAGAACACAGCATTCTTCAAATTAAATTTGTGCATGCTCATATAATTTTTAATTAAGGATTTGCTTAATTGACTAGCACCATGAAAACTTTCAAAGCTCCTTAAATCAAATGTTTGATATCCTGTCATTAAACAAATCAATCTTGCAAACCTGCACTAGGAAAATGTGAATAAATGTGATGATATTCTCATATCAACTCCAGGAATGTGCCCACCCCAAACGGCACTGGACAGCTCAGCCTGGCACGAAAACTTACTGCCCAGTACCACTTTAAATGTCAAGCACTATCAAGTACTGTTGTGCCACATCTTTCTATGTGGTACAGATATATCTCAAATGTAGTCCCTGCCACAGTACTTTGAGAATGGGTCATCAATGCACCTTGTAGTCATAGGCGAATCCCTTCAACTCAATCCCCACCAAAGACCTGATAAATATATCTACATATGCCCTTTACGGAACAAACTTAGTAATGAAGGTGAAAGCAATCACACAAAACTAACTTTTTCTGCACTGTTCCACACTTCAATTTCACCAAGATATTTCTTGGGTCGAGTTGAAAGTTCCAGTTTGTAAGTGAAACCAAACACGTTGTAGACGGCTTCTAAAAAGTCTAGGCAGCCTTTGATTTCTTCCTTGATCTGTTGAAATGAAAAATGATTATTTTGAGTGAGATAGTGACAAATCAGGTGATAAAATCTACAGATTTTTTAAGGACTGTTGGAGGTACATGTAAAGACTAGTACATGTTTTGCAAGCTACACTTACACAGGTGTAGGAATGTGCACACATGGAATGCTTAACATGGAATGTTGTAAGCTTACCAATGGCACCATTACTTAGGGGTTGGACAAATGAGCGATTTTGTGGAGTGACAAACGCACAGCGATTCTGGAAAACCCGCAAAATAGTGTGATTGTAATTGCAAAAAGCACAGTCACATAATGTGGTCGCTGAACCCGTCATTTGCTTGAGTAACAGTACTGTTCATGTAAAGTTTCAATGCCGGTAAAAAGCTCCATTTGGATTTATTTCTCGAATGTTTTCACACGCACTTAAGAAACTTTCTTCCTCGCAGCTCATCTGTCAATAGGTGAGAATACAGCTGCAGTACATTGGTACTATTAAAGCCACATGTATGTGCCTGTATAGCTGAAAGTTTTTCAAAGTTCTAGTTGTATCGTGCCACACATTGAGCAATAACCTCTCACCTACCGAGCAGTAGCCCTTACACCCTCCCTTATAATTATGCAACATGTCTGTAGCCCATCGTCTCTCTGTTTATTCGTATGTACAATCAGTGCAGTGTTAGTACTACAGTCAAGGAACTGCTTTATTTGCAGTCACACGTAAATCCAGGCTAGCCGTATGCACTGCATGCTGGCATTGGTGTCACTGTGTCACTGTGTACAGTACGTGTAAATTGTTGGAACAATGTAATTTTGCAAAGAATTCCCTTGCATACAGTTAACTCAATGACGAAGTCCCATTGAATTACCATGTAAACGTTCTTTGAAACAACTTTTACAAGAGCTACCTGTTGTTGTTGTTTTCATTACTTCACCTTATAAAAATCATTTCAAGAATAAAAGGAAACAGTAATTTGTCTTCAAAGATTTATCTTCCCAAATTTAAGAGCTTTTCATCTGAACTACAGTAGTTGCGTAACATAAAAATGAGATCGTAAAAATCTCGATTTATTTTGTCGTAATACACACACTGTCGGGCTGATAGGTCAATTGTCTCGAGTCTGTAGGCAAGGTCAATCAAGGTTTCTCAAAGCATACTGAAGCAAGAAATGAAACTTGTAGCCTACCATTACTCTATTGTGATGATATGTGTTGGGAAATACAGCTAGGCTCATTGGCAGCTCTCTTAACTAGCTGTGCTACCAGGGTGGCTATACTGATAGTGCATAGGTGGTCGCTCGTAACATTAAGAACCGATGAAGGACCTGTGTATGCATGTGTACGTGTGTGATCCATGTTTATGATGGACCATACAGCATACAGGCTTAGTTATTATGTGCATACTAGTTTATCAAAGGTGCTCACAGATGTAGTACGCTGGAATTTTCTATAAATTGGGCGTGAATATTTTTTTTGGAGGGGGGGGGGGGGGAATTTGACATTTTGGTAAATTTTTAAAAAATGCAAAAAACTTCAAAAACCACTAGCTGGGCTGCAAAAAACGTGGTCGTGCATTTGTCCAATCCCTGCCATAACTTAACGAAAGATCAGTCACTTATTTTAAATGTGTCCACCTTTGCCTCACTTGATTGCCCAACAATGGCCTTTTGGGGTTGGGTTGCCAGTAGAAACATGATGTAGGAGAAATGGGTCAATTGCATGCACCCAACTGTTCCACATTCCCAATAAACTTTGACTTATTTTTCTGTAACTAAGGCAAAATTAGGTACACATAAGAACAACCTTTAGGCCTGAAATGTGTTGCAAACATTCTCAAAGGAAGCTCAGCTGAAAAAACTTTATGTTGTGATCTGCTAAATAGGGAAGGAATGCATACTTGCCAACATTGTCATCTCAGAAAATGGAACATATGTAGCATATGATCCACTGTGTGTGGCGAGCGCACAAGTGCTAACCTCAATGGGTGGGTCCAGGGGGCGAAACTCCTCTTTTCCTCTCTAAATGTTCACAATATATGTTGAAATCACTTAGGTGTATGCACAGATTGACTTTATTTTTGCCAAACTGTTGCTTCACAATTTTTCTGATCATTTACATTTTAATACTGAAAGTTAGAAAAATGGAACGTTCTGATTTTTATGGGTTTTAAAGCTCATAAAACGCAACAGTTTCCCTTATAACAGAATGGTTGGCAAGTATGGGAATACCATCTAGAAGAAATATCCTTGATTTCTTACCAGTTCTTGAGGGCAAAAGATGTGGGCATCATCTTGCTGAAAGCGTCGCACCCTGGTAAGGCCAGTGAGGGCCCCAGATAATTCATTCCTATGCAGCACACCAAAATCAGCCATACGTAGGGGCAGTTCTCTCCACGAACGTGGACGATGATCAAATATAAGACTAAAGAAAAGGAAATATAGTTGCAATTGATGGACTGAAGCAAAGCACATTTGTATTTTACATATCCATCTGACCAAGACAAGTATCAACCAAATTATTTTGAAAAGGTGAATGCAGCTTTGGAGAATTTGGGACAACTGTCCCATTCTGGTTTCTAGATAGGCCAAGTTTAGTACCAGCTAATAACACAGTGTCCAAATACTGTTTAGAAAGGGAAAATCTACTAGCAGAGGTTCAAGGGCCAGGTTGAAGGCCTGAACTGGAGTTTCTTCTAAACATACCTGACCTCCTAAAATTGTAGGTTTTGGAGGACACTCATACATTCAGGATTATTTCTCATATAAACAGATTTCGATATTTATGTTGGGGTCTTTTCAAATTCTGTGCTGGTTGGAAACCTGAAAATTCACACTAAGTATTGGCCAGGCAGTGCAAGTTCTGGTGCTACCTGGCATAGCAAGAACCCTGGCCCTGCCAAAACTGTGAAAAGGGATAACCATCCTAGTATAGTTTGTAAGGCACCTATACTTTTGACCTTTGTAAAATCTAATAATTTTTCAGGGCAAGCTTGGCATTTTAAATTCGAAAGGTTACAGAATTATGATGGAAAGAAAAAGAGTAAATTTGTTTCTATGCACTTTTGTTCTGTGGACACAACAAGCAACATGATTTCCAGTGATGTCGGTGTCATTCTTCAGTTTTCTAGAAGCACCTGAAATTCAAGTACATATTGTAAGCCACACAAATCCAAAACTTCATTCACTTTCCCTAATGGGTACCCTGAGATTGTCATGTTGAGGACAAATTCCATACTACTTGTTGATAACTTTTAAAAGGCAAAGAAGAATTATCTTACCAGTGACCTGGGCAATTCATTGGCTTGAGGGCAAAAGTTTCCTTTTCTGATTCAAACGAAAACATATTTTCCTGTCAAAAAATTAAAAGATCATTTTAATGAACTATCGTAATGGATATGACTTGTTACAAGTAACATTACTCAGGATATCAACTTTAGAATATATTTGCTATTCCATTTGTGACTAAGAATGCAAGGTAATGATTTCTAACTTGTATGTGGACAACAATGGTTCACAAATCTCAAAAATCAAGATTCCAAGGACTGCAAAAATTGTTTTATAAAATTGGCTCATCAAAATGTTCAGAAAATAACTTAAAATATCCCTTGATTGGTGTAACCTCCAAACCTCATTTACAAGCAAAGCTCCACTTTTCCAATCTCCCCCTCACTTTTCTTCTAAGTAGCTTCACCATGCTTCTGAACATAAGTATTGCATACTAAAGGTAAACTAAAGGCATGATTTGACAATTTCAATAGTGAAATATTGTCAAATGATTTAAAAGGGCCACACATGTATTAGTACAGCAAGTGAACACATTTTTCCTTTCACTGTTTGAAAAGTTCTAGGCAATGACAATTAAAATGCCATTAATATTACAGTCACAGTACTGGAAGTATTTCCAATTTCCTTTATCATGGTCAGGTAGTCAAACAAAAGTCTCCCATCTTCCCCTCCTCCTCCTTTCCCCCTCCCCCCCCCCTTTGTTACAGCAATACCAATATTGTCATCACCACTGGCATAAGAAACTCAAATTTCAGTAATTTCCAGAGGTTCCTTTCAAAGTTAACTTCATCATGACCCTTGCTTCTCAATAGACTTTCTGCACATATTGTCACATGGCACAGAAACTTAAGTGAACCCTCAGCTGATGCTGAGATCTGCAATTTGGACAGCATCACAATACATTTGTACTGTATGTAGCAGTATGTACTGTATACCACATGTAGTCAAACCTTTCTGAAGCTCTTTTTTTCTAGTTTACATTGTTAATGATGAAATTTTTCTAAGTCATAGGCCTGAGTGGAAAAAGTTGGGAAGCTGGGAGGCTCCTTCCAAGGAAATTTGGGTATTTGGAGGGAAATTTTGGTCATAGGAGAGAAATTTACACCTTTTATGTACATGAAAATATGGGAGGAATTGTGGAAATTTTGACTCCCTTCCCAGGAAATAAACATTTTTTCCAGCCCTGGTCATAGGTTAATTTATCTCTGTCATGTATCCCTCTCTCCTATTTTTTATCATTAATACAATATCTGTCTAAAAAAGAAAAGCACCCCTTTAAACTTGGTCTGCTCGATGTTCATTCAGTGGATAACGTTGAGTGTATGTATTACGCGGAATTCCAATCTTTATTTTTTAACAACACAAAAAATGTGTAGTGGAACCAATTGTTATCAAGTAGACAGTGAAGTCACTGCATAGGGTCTAATGACAATGGTACTCACTGCATAATGCTGCCAGTGACCTGAGGTCTCCCACAGTTTACTATTGTAGATGTTGGGTGACACCACCTCCTGGAAACCTCTCTTCCTGTACTCAGACTGGAGAAACAATCACAAAAACTTGAAGATAGACTCACTTTATTTGACAGATTCTACTTAAAGTGTACTTTAAGTCTAAAATTTTAAAAATATATGTTACAAATCCTGAAAAATACATTCAAATGGTCCAATTCCCATCTTCACAGGACATTCATCAGCTGAGATATAAACTGTTGAAGCTAATTCACTCAATTTAAAATGGTAGACTGCACAATAATTTGTGATGTCATTCTTGTACTACTCAAATTACCGCCTTTGTTTTTCTTCGTTTTTTTCGAAAGCCACTGCACCTTGTGCCAAAATGTGATCACTGTTTTACTGTTATAGGGTCACTTGACTACATAAGCCCTTTCAGTACAACATGCTATGCAAGAAAACAGGAAATGTTTCAAGGTCATATGAACATTTCAATTTCAAAATGAAACAAAAATGGATAACGTGAGTTGTGCAAGAAGGGCATCACAAATTATTGTGCAATCAACTATTTCAAATTAAGTGAATAAATTTCAACATTTATATCTGAGCAACAAAATAAGCTATGAAAATGGGAGGTAGATGAAAAAGATTCATATCCCAACATCTAAAACATATATTCTTGTGATAAGTATGTGGGTATGTCTTCAAAGTGGTCATTAAATTTTAAAGTGGCTATGCCACGTGTAAATTTTCAGTTTAAACCCTTTTGTATCCTTAGGAATATGTTTCCTACAACGAAAATCAACCATTCTGTTTATTTACAACTTGTTTTTCCGCTCGAAAATTGAGAAAAAATACACCCTCTTCCAGCCCTGAAAAGTTAGTCTTTCCAAAAATTCTCAAAATCTTGTTACGTCATGTGACGTCACTTTAGGAACTGATCGTTGTTTGGCGTGGTATCCTTCGGACATTTGATACAGTGTTTGCATTCCATTGTACCGGTTACCAAGGTCGATACAATGTAAAACCTGCGTGAAAAGTTGTAAATTTTGGAATTGTTATCCCTTTTCTCGTGCTTACCACTTGTTTCAGTCAATTAAATGCATTTCACGCAGGTTTTTCGTCTTGGTGTCATGATAAGTAGCTGCATGTACAAACATTCACAACACAACAGCATAGGTACAGCATGGAAGTACTACCAGGGAGTTGCCGCTCGGAGTGGCAACTCCCTGGTACTACTTCCATGGGTACCGTACACAACATACCTGTTACTACACAATGTATCACCAGCACTGTTTCGTAGTAGGTACCATGTGAAATCAAATTTAATACTTTCTTTGGAATGGCGGATCTGAGCCAGGGAGTTTTCCTCTAATGGCAACTCCCTGATCGGACAGGAATGGTCAGTGGACTGTCGGTAAAGTGAGTTTTCTTGGATTTGAAATCAAAAAGGCGAAGGCGATACTGAACAAGACGTCAGTGGTGCAGATGGGGTGAGTAATTTGTTACGGCGCACAGGACCGTATCGATTTGTGACAGTGTTAGGTGAGGTAAAAGTACAACACCACAACAATTCGAGCACTAGAAGCATTTGGAGTAATTGAAAGGGACTTTAGCTTGGAAAGTTTTATGTAGGCAGTCAAAATATGAACTTTAGGTTACTTTCGTGCAAGTGTCAGTGGAAATCGTGGACCTAGTAGCCTAGGCTATGATTGCGTGTGCACAGTATTATTCGCTGGCTGCTGCCAGTCCACTCACTGTACGCAGACCGAACCGAACAGTATACTGCCGAGTTTTTTCGTTTTTCGGTTATGAATCAAGAGTTTTTGTAATTATTAGTAATAGCCTATTGCAGCCCCAAAATATAACAGACCGACACCACTCTGCAAACAGACAGAATAAAGTTAAAATTCAAGACATGCCACGAATTACAATAATTACCATCTCTTACGTATGTATAGGCTATGCTGTACGCCAGGTTCGGTATGCGGAGGATGGTGTTCCTAAAATGACGTCATTATTGTGTTGGCTTGAAATCTCATTTTCAACAGTCTATTTTTTGGTGCAATTTTTTGAAACATTAATTTCTTTGTAATGCTCAAGGCTGTAAGGGTGATGAAAACAGTTTTAGAAAGAGCTTTTTGTGTACTTTAGGCTAAATTAGTCTCCCGTTACTCCAATTTACGTGTCATGGCCACTTTAAGCACTGAATGTACACTTTCATCTTGCGGTTCTACCCTATCAACTATGTCACATATTTCTAACGAACCCTATGAGGTTTAATACTGCTATTACAACACCCGAAGAATGTTGCCAGGTAGCTTATGACAATGAAACCAAAAATTTAAACCACTTAAATGCAGCCAGCACATTAGAGACAAAATTCTGTAAAAAAAGCATTCATATAAATGTTTGAGAAGATGAAAAGAATAATGATAGAAGGCAATGTAAAAGCAGCTTGTGAAAGAGACTTTGACATTGAACATCAACTGAATTTTAATTCCTACTACTGTTAAAAAGAACCTTCCCAAAGGTGAACTTGCAAATTCCACATCTATGCGAAGATTCCCCTTTGTAATTTTCCTACATCTAATGTATGACTGAGGCTACCACACTTTCCCTTTCAATCATCCCCCCTCCCCAGAACAAAGGAACCAATGAACAAACCAACGGAATTGAATGAATGAATGAATACACACAGCTTTTTCCAACACTTCAATGCAAAATGAAGGATTTCCTTTTCAACGAATGTTCACCATCACATGTTTTTGTAGACTCGGGCTTGAATGAAAACTTAAAGCATCCTACCTTGATAAAATCAATAAGGGTATTGTAGATGAATGCTCCTTTGGGCTGAAAGAAACAACTTCCTGGACTCAACTCATGGAAGAAAAACAAACCTTGTTCCTGCAAAATCACAGAACATATAGTATATTACAATCTAAATTTTTAGTGACACCATAATATATAATGACTTTCTCATTTTCATTTAGACCCAATTTTAAAACAACCTGCAATACACTCACCAATTTCAGCCTATCAGCTTCTAGATTCTACACAGAAACTTACCCAAAATCACCTTTCATTAACAATGAAGTTTAACTTAATTTATACTTCAAAAGCTCTTGTTGTTTCCTTTCATACCACAAACGAGTACTTGTGGTAGAAAATGAATTCAAAACAGGATCTCACACTTCTGAAACCTTTTTTGCAGTGCAGCTTTTTAAATTCTACAGGATTTTTAAGGTTGCAGTTGTTTCTTTCCTATATGTGGCTGGTTTAGGCAGCTAAAATGTTGGAGAATTTCTACAGATATTTATTTTCCTTGCTGGATAATCCACCTCAAGTGCGAAAGTTCTGCACCTTAGCTTCAGTACCACAAGATGATCAAGTTCTTTTATCCAAAATGCAAAAGGTACGAAAATGTTGCAAGTGCTGAACTCTGTTTGGATAATTTTGAGATTACATAAAGTGGTACCAGGTGGCAGCCACACAGCTGGGTACTGGACTGTCATACATTTGAAAACATGCTAAACACCTTTCAAAACAGATGTCTCCTGTGTGAAAAAGCAGCATTTTCACAAAACTGTGAACTGTGAACACCAGTAATGGAGAACCATAAAATAAAATCTGGAATATTACATACTTTGCCAAGTTTTCTGTGGTCCCTCTTAGCAGCTTCTTCCTGTAAATGTTTCCATTCTTTTAACTGCTTGGTTTCGGGGAATGAAATACCATACACTCTCTGGAGGCTCTCTGCTTCTGAATTACCTTCCCAGTAAGTAGCTGAATTCTTAACAAACATAAAAAAGATAGTATGAAAAATATCATTATTATTTTAAAACACCAACTATATACAAAGAAAAGAACAAAGGAAGCCAAATCATAGCCCAGCAACAAAAGACAAGGATACCAGCCAAAACACCAGGATACCAACTAAAACACAACCATAACAGAAAGATAACAGCATAGGAGTGAATTAGAAGTAAACGTTTTTAGCTGCGCAAAATATTTTTAAACTGTTTCTATTCTTTCAAAATGCAGAATAAACAGACTCAGCTGTACACATAACCGCATTGCTCTCAGACAATTTTTATGGATTGGACTGTCAAATGATGCTTGAAGAGAGCAGCAGCTTTGGTTAACGTTAAGTTGGAGCTTGCATCTTTAATTGATATTTATCACTTAAATTTATTGTAAAGTTGGAGGTCATCAAATACAAATGGAAGCATCAAGTAGTCTTTCCATAAGAGTAACAGGTGCAGAGGATGGTAAAAAAGCAGCTTACCTTTACAACATCAAATGCTTTCACTTTGCCAGTGTGTCTCACATGAGGACCACGACACAAATCTATCAATGGGCCACATCTGTATAAAGGATGGAAAGCTAATCATTTAACAGCTTTTCTAAATGGAAACTAAGACAAAGCAAGTGAGGCTTAATAGACTAGCAAACTTCAACATCCTTCAAAACAGAGTAATTGGGTCAAACTTCTTAAATGGTCGCCATTCATAAGTCATTTACTGGTATTGCTGGTGAGAAGGTTCCAATGAAAAAATTTTTCCTACAGTACTAAAAGATATGGTGACATGCCACCGAAAAGACCCTGATTTTAATTGAAGGTAAAGGAATAAAAATTAAAATTCCCCTGTGAAAGATCCTCCTGGAATAATTTCAATTTCTTCTACCTTTCTCAAATACCTCTTCAAAGTTTGATGGTTCTTAGTAACCCATTACCTATGCAAAAGTAATGTGGAGTGTTGCACAGTGTTAGCAATTCTTTTGTTATTCCTTTATAAATTATCACTTAGCTACTGATCAGATTGTTTACAATTTTGTGAGTGATATCAATGATTTTCAAGAACACCATTTTAATTTCCACAAAAATTCCTCGGTGGATACCATTGCAACAAGTGTCTTTGAAATGAATGTTGGAAAAACAAAGATTAACATAAGACATATTTGGTAAGTGCATATTTCCACGTCACAAATTTGCATGGTTAGCTCTTGTTTTTTTCATGAAACAAGTATGAACTGGAAATTACCCTGTAAAACAGTCAATGTTTGATGGATTTTGATGGGACCTGTGGTTATTTTCTAAATTTTTAGTGCTTTTCACATCAAATATCTAACTATGCAATTCTCATGCCACCAGACCTCTAAGATGAGAGGGGCATTCAGAACCTCAGAATATGAAACATTTCTTTTGCTCTAAAAGTCAAATGCATACGTGTATGACAATATCGCACAGGCACATAATGTGTATTTCAAAAAAAAAAGAAAAAAAAGAAAGACTCCTTCCGAACTGACAAAATCAAAATGGTGTCATGCCAAACAACGTATTGTGTTTACATGGCTTAACTGGTACATTGTACACATTTTTAGGGCAGTACTTACCTGTATACAGTAGTGGTAGGGGTAGTAACCTTCTGATTCAGTATCCTTTGCTTGAATGGGTTGTACTAGAGGAAGTGAACAGGAAATAGTTAATGGTAGAGCATGTGAAACAAAATTGGCACAAATTTTTCTCTACTTATCCTGAACTCCTATCTACAAACAATTCACTGTTACCTGGGTTGATAAAGAAACCATGAAAATAAAGTTCAATGACAAAAGTAGCATTTTTCATGAACACTTTTTACATTGGTTTCACTATTTCTTTATTTCATGAGTCTGTTTGCAGACAACTGACCTGTCATCACACTGACAACCAGCCTGTGCATTATCACAAATAAGATAGCTTCCACCAATCTCAACCGACCTCCACCGCTCTTTCATTTCATTTATTGTTTCTTTTCACAACAATAAAGTGGTTGAATGCACCAATACTACAATGCCAGTCAGAAATACTTAAAATTATTAAAGTGGGTTCCCCTTCACACACTGATCCTTTTAAAATGCCTTTTTTCCGTCATATATCAATTCATAATGACCTCTTACAAAAGGACAAACTTCCATGATTTTTCCAAGGCTTTCCAGGGCAGTTTCATCTTCCAGGATTTTCCACAAGTGTCCAAACACTGAAATGATACTATACATGTTGGCAAATGATGCAATGACCCAGAGACTAGCTCGTAAATACTCAAGCATCCTCATAACCTCACCATAACCTGCAATAATTATTATAAACTTCTAGCATGCATTTAAGACAAACCAGGACCTAACCAGTTTTCCTGGTTTCAGTTTCTAACAAATCAATTGGAATAACTGGTGCACCTTTAAGAGATCATCACACACCCATTTTACACTGACTACACTGGCTTGCCTATAGAGTACCAAGTGCATTTTAAGATATGACTGCACTGTATTAATCGTTTCAGGCAAGATAAATTGGGACTATAGATTGATAGTACTAGCATGTTCTACATGAAGGCATCATTAACCTGGTTTAGACCATGGAGCTATTACAAAACAGGCTCCATTTTTATCTCATAGTCTTACCTCAAACATTTTCAGCAAGTCTTCTTTTTTCATTTCCAACCGAATAAATGGTTGTTTATCTTTCTGAATGGTTTTCACAACTTGATTGATGCTAGGAAAGTCATTGCTGGAAACTTGACTGTTAAAAAAAGGAAAAAAAAAAAACAAATTTTAAAGGTCTGTGAACATAGACACATTCTATCAGTCCCTCTTTCCATGCCACAAATTTGTATGTGTAGCTCATGTCTGTTCATAATATAAGTGCAAAAACAGTAACTGTCTTGTAAAATGGTCAATATTTGATGGATTTGGGGACTAATTGTTTTATTGTTTTTAATGCTTTTACATCAAATAAGACTACAGCAGCAATGCTGTTGTCGCTCAACCCTAGTGTTAGCGAGTATACGGATTTTCACATAAATACCAGTATCGGTAGCAGTACCAGTAATGAAAGTACCGAAGATATTTGTGTGGTTATTTTAACCGGTTCCTGATAAAACTACCAGTACTTCTCTTTTGTTCCAAACGAAAATAACTGTACCACTTCTTTTAGGTCACGATATGCAGCACTGTCACAATTAAAATATTTCACACAAATATCTCTCCCCCAAAAATGTAATCAACTTTCCATCTTCGGTATGAACAACCATGGTATACACTGTTCAATTAGCACTTGGACTGTGTCAGGGATAAATCTTTATAGCTTCATGTAGTTCATCCCCTTATGTAAGGGCAGGGATCAGAAACTAGACTGCCATAATGCATAAATGCAACCAGTTTGTGTAGGGCAGTTGCATAACCAGTGGAGAGGAAGCTATCAAATGTCTTCCCTCCCCTCCCCCCTCCCCTCTTCCCCTCTCTCCCCTCAGCCATGAAATTGGTAAGCAAAAAACAAAGTGCGACAAAGGGCCCACATGGGACCTTGGACCAAAACTGTCAGAAAACCATACACAGATTACTAACCAAGCATCATTATGACAGGCCTTCAACTCTGTTTAACATTATACGGAGGAGGGGTTAAACATTTTGCAAATTTCACAAAATGGACCCTTCGGCCCATCTTGGGTCATGGACCTAAAATTCCTGAAAACCCTGAAGGCACCACTAACAGAGTATCACTATGACAAACCATCATCACTGTACAAGAATATCTGTAGGAGAAGAAACATTTTGAAGAATTTCATAAAATGGGCCATAGCTGGGCCCATACGGGACCTTGGACCACAAATTCCTGCACACCTCAAATTGCCCACCACCTAAGGAACACTGTGTTCAAGTTTCAAGAGAATCCATGAAAGCATTTGGGAGTAGAATCCTTTTGAAAAGTGAGACAGACATTTTCTCTCCCTACAGTGTAACATAAGCTCTACCCACACTTCGTGGGTTGAGCTAATAAACGAGTAAAAAATCCCTGAAACCGCTATCCAAAATTTGAATTCCCTACTCAATAATTCCATGCAAGGAGACTGGCCAGGTTAGATGTGACATTAGTTGTGGTGCCTAACCCTTCACATCCAGTAAAAATGTACAAAGGACCAAATAAGGATCTTGGCCAAGCTTCGCCTACGGTATGTGTAGGCTACCAATAGCGTGAAACCTACAAAACTGTGTTTACCAATATCTGAATAAAATTTGCAAGATTATTTTAATGCTGTATGAAAGCTTGTCTTTGTACTGGATTTGGGTGATAGGCTACTTGATGTACAATTTGATAAGTTCTGAAAAATATAATCAATAAATGTGTTTTACGCTATTGGTATACATGCTGTAGGCTAGGCCTATTGAACACTTCATACTTCAATTGCATTAAACCTGACGTTACGTTGTGTAGCTTACAGTTCCTCCAACGTCAGGCTTCGCATCCCCCATTTCATTGCCTAGGCCTATGCCAACACAATCTCACCTAAACTTTGTGGTGTTTTAAGCAGTCTATGATAGGCTACATGTAATAGAAAAAGACTCAAGCCATGTAGACCTTGTCCTGTTAGGCATAAGTAAAATCAGTAATGTGCCACTTTTTATTCTGGGTAGGCTGTTAATGTACATGTACATCACTAATCAGTGGTAATTGTGCGAGACACACCAAGTCAGTTAAGCTACTTCCAAGTTAGGCCTACAATAAGTTCTAGCCTAAGCTAGGCCTACGTCTAGCGTAGGCTACTGTAGGCCTAACGAAAGGCCTAGAGGCCTAGAGGCTATGCACTTCGTTTCGGTCTCACTTGCGTGATTTTTTTTTTTTGTCCCTGTATTTTCATTTTTCTATCAAACTGCATCATCTTTCAGGTAAACTAGGCCTAAGCCTACCACGATCACATTTTTGAGTTTCGATGTCACTTGTACTTGCGTAAGGCCACAGGCGCCCCTTAACATTGTATAGTATACCCCTATATAATACATAGCCTAGTGTATGTTATACATAACATAACATAACATAACAGGTTAAAGGGCAAAGGAGGGCTAAGGCCCCATAAGATGCCCTGAAGTCCATACAACCTTAACTGAAAACAAAGAACCAACCAACACCAAACGAGCCCAGCACAATTAGATTCTACCACACTTATGGAAGAACTTGTCAATGTTAACCTTAAAGCAGTGCACAGATGTGGAGTTAACTACCCACTCAGGCAGACTATTCCACTCGTTAACAACTCTATGAGAAAAGCTGAACTTCCTAATGTCGAGCCTTGCAAAATTCTTAACTAGCTTCTTACAATGGCCTCGAACCCGAGAATTACATTGAACTTTTAAATAATTGCAAGAGGACAAAGGATTCCTTTCAGAGAGAAATTTGTACACCTGAAGCATGTCCCCCCTAATCCTTCTCAACTCCAGGGTGGTAAGCCCAAGATGCTTAAGTCTAACATGATAACGCAGGTGTTTCACCTCGGGTATAAGGCGAGTGGCTCTCCTTTGAACCTGCTCTAAAAGAAACTTGTCCTTTTCATAGAAGGGACTCCAAGCCTGGGCTGCATAGTCGAGGTGGGGTCTAACCAACTGCTTATACAGATTTAGTACAATTTCTTTACTAAAACTACTGAAATTCCTCTTGATCAATCCAAGCACCCTATTAGCCCTAGCAGCAGCAGTTGCACACTGTCTAGATGGCTTTAAATCGCCTGTAATAACTACACCCAGATCCTTCTCAAAAGTCACATCACTCAGAATACCATTCATGTTATAATCATAGCTGAAATTTTTAGGACCAAAGTGAAGGACTTTACACTTATCTGCATTAAAAGACATTTGCCAAGTCTGAGACCATGAAAATAACCTATCCAAGTCTTTTTGCAGTAATGAGGCATCGTCCTTATCACTAACCTTCCTATAGAGCTTAGTATCATCAGCGAACTTACTAATACTAGATGTGAGAGAGCTATCAATATCATTGATGAAAATTAAGAAAAGAAGCGGGCCAAGAACAGAACCCTGTGGAACTCCACCTGTAACTTCTTTCCAAGAAGAGAAATTACCATTAACAACAACTCTCTGAGATCTACCATTGAGCCATGAATTTATCCAGTCAGCACAACTGCCCTTGATGCCTAACCTATGCAGTTTAACCATAAGTCTACCTAATGGAACTTTATCAAAGGCTTTTGAAAAATCAGGGTAAATGACATCAACACTGTGACCACAGTCAAGAGATAAGGAAACATCCTCAAGAAAGCTTAGTAAATTAGTAACACAAGATCTACTCGGTAAAAAACCATGCTGTGACAGATTGAGTAACCCATTATCTAAAAGATATTTAAGCAAACAATCCTTGATTACAGATTCCATAACTTTGCACACAACACTGGTTAAGCTGACCGGCCTATAATTGCAAGGCAAGCTCCGATCCCCCTTTTTGAAAATTGGAGTAACATTAGCAATCTGCCAGTCAGCAGGTACAAAGTTCGAATCCAGAAACTTCTGAAAAATAATGCAAAGAGGAACTGACAAAATCTCGGAGCATTCATGGAGAATGGCAGGATGGATCCCATCAGGCCCAGGGGCCTTACTAGCTTTTAAACTCTTCAACTTATTACAAACCAACTCTTCAGAGAAGACAACATCACTAACTAAAGAAGAATTATTACAAATCCCTACAAGTCCCCAAAACAGATGATTCCTTGGTAAAAACAGATACGAAATATTCATTTAACAAATTAGCCATATCCTGATGATCAGTAACTAGTGTGCCTTCATTACCTTGGAGAGGCCCAACACCCTCCTTAACCTTCTGCTTAGACCTGACATAGGCATGAAAAGATTTTGGATTTACCTTAACCTCCTTGGCCAATTGCTTTTCAAACTTAGCTTTAGTGTCAATAACCAAATTTTTAACTAAGAGTTCCTGCTTCTTGTAGACTGCAAAGTCATCAGAATTCTTACTGACCCTATATCGACGCCAGCACTTACGTTTCTTCCTGGCTGCTCTAAGTACCTCTCTAGACATCCAGATTGGCCTATTTTTAACCACAGCTTTCTTGAGTGGGATACACAACTTTGTAGTGTCAGTAACTATATTACGAAAGACACTCCATGCTTCAGCAGGACCTAAGTGAGACAAATGTGCAACCCAATCTATGGTAAGAAGCTCTTTAGCATGAGTAAAGTTAGCCTTGCTGAAATCTAAAAGTTTTGTCACTACTTTGAAGTTTGCTGAAACAAAGTAACTCAAAGCTAATGAGGTCATGGTCACTAGATCCTATCTTACCACCACTAGCTACATTTCTAACCATGTTTTCATCAGTACTTAGTACCAAATCCAGACAATTGTCCTCACGAGTGGGAAACAGAACATGCTGGGTAAAGAAACCATCAGACACTGCCTCGAGAAAATCCCTCCCATGTGACCCACTAGTACATGAATGCCAATCAATATCAGGAAAGTTGAAATCCCCAAACACAACTATACAATGTTAAGGGGCGCCTGTGCGTAAGGCCAGGCCTAACATTAACGTTAGGTCTATAACGTTAGTACCGAGTACTTTGTTTTGGTCTCACCTGCGGTTTTTTTTTCCTTTTTTTTTTGTTCCTGTATTTTCGTTTTTCTATCAAACTGCGTCATCTTGCAGGTAAACTAGGCCTAAGCCTACCACGTTCACACTTGTTTAGATCTCACGTGAGTAATTTTTTCTTCCCTGTATTGTCTACTCGAGGATCACAGGCAGTTCTAACGCTATATAGTACATACATATATATAAATAGACTTTATATATATGTATGCATTATATATGCGTTAGAACTGCCTGTGCTCGAGGATTGGGCTAATCAGACGAACCTAGCATGCATGTCTTCAAACAGCCCGAAACAATATGTACACACCTTCCCAAATCAGCCACCAAACGTCGTGATTCATGCATGTTCCAACAAACAGGGAGTACACCGGATGGACCAAGATGTGATAATGCATGCTTTCATATGTGTGCCGAAAACGAAAACAGACAGAATACATGGAAGATTTATGTCCGTTACACTAAACGAACAAACTCCCTCCAGATGTTCACCTCTCCACACAGCCACTTACACAAATAACCTCTTTGTCCAAAAGAGTTAGAATTTTAAAAGGAATGTCAAGTCAGTAAAATGACAGAGAATTGTCAATATTTTCGAACACACTTCACTGAGCCCCCGGAAAAGAACAAAATCTGTTGCCACCATGGTGTGCATCCTTCATCCAAAAATACAAACAAATCTGAGGCAATTTGAAGAAGCTGAAAACTTTCAAAAAATGAGACAGACACAAAAAATGAGACAGACATTTTCAGCCCACAGTATAACATAAGCTCTACCCACACTTCGTGGGTTGAGCTAAAGATATGACATTTACATGTCCACAGACCTTTCAATACCTTGAAAAGATCAAATGCCTTTACTTTCTGATGTTCTACTTAAAGCACATTGAAGCCTGAAGTTCATGCTAAGCCATGTTGCCAAATTTTTAGGAAAAGCAGAGTATTCTTTACAAGGTAATGCAAAAAATTCTCAACAAAGAAATTCACAAAAACAGTCAATGATGACTTGAACTGATTTCTCAGACTCCTTCCATCTCATTTCCAGGGAAGGGGAGTATACCTCTGACATCCTTCCCCATCATTGGCGGTGACAATTCATATCTCCCTCCCTTGTTTCATGTGCTTCATATGCCCTTTCACTGCTAACCCCTGCCCCCTCCTCATCCCCCTCCTCAATGTCATAAAAAAACCAAATTATATTTAAGGTTATTTTTAATGACTGACAATCAAGAACAGAGATAGTAAATCTAGCCCAAAGTACAGTAAATGTAATACACTTTTTATTCAACTTCATTTAAACAATTTTTCTTTTCCATCATTCACTCTCTTCCAGCACTTTCAGGCCAATGGAGCTAAAAGATACCAAAATGTCATTTTTTGCAATTATGTTGTAATAGAAATAGATGCATTTTAACCAAAACTTCACAACATTTATGTACTTACTTGTTTTCTAGAAACATGTCATAGTAGAAACCATTTTCAATTGGTGGGCCATAGCACAAACAGCCTCCATAGATTCGTTCCAAAGCTTCTCCCAGCATGTGTGCACTGGAGTGCCAAAAGACTTGCTGTGCTTCTTCGTTGTCAAATCTTAGAATTTCCAAGGCTGTGTCACCCTCTAGAGGTCTGTCCAAATCCCAGACCTCACCATTCACTTTTGAAATGACAGCATGGTCAGCCAGACCTTGACTATAAATAACCAATAGAAGAAGGTACTGATAAGCAATTTTTTTGACATAATACTGTGTAGATGTGCAAATAAGGCATTTGTAAGGAGGCCAGTGAGAATAAGTTCAGCATTTTGTTTCAACTTTTATTTTCATTACATCCATTCGGAGGAAGGTCTCATTTTCAAATCATTAACGGTTTGAGAAAATGTTATTAGCTGCATACCACCATGGACACACGGCCAGCCATACAGTCATTATCATAACTGTGGATTCACGGTCGGTTCAATTGTATACGCGCAATATGAATTACCAAGTTATCGCAGAGTGTCCCCATCTGTCCAGCTGCATGACTGCAAAACTTGAATATTAATGATTAAGGGCTCATCATGAAGTTAATTGCAAGTAAACTATCATTCATAAATTAGGCTAGAAAAGTAAGTCACAATAATTGATATACAGTAACTATTAATACATAGACTACCAGTTTAACTACATGCACTCTCCTACACATAAAAACACTAAAACACAAAGTTAAACCTGATCATCTCCTTCTCTCAGAATTAAATGAAGACAAAGAAAGAAACCTATAGTCTGCTTGGAGTATAGACACATGTAGATGCCAACAATCATATACTGAATTTGAACAAAATCAAATTTAGTAAAAGAAATGACATACATGACTATGCATCAACATCAATATTACTGCCATTTTTTTTATCAAACAGTATTCAATCCACAGGGTCCGCCTTCAGGATTTTGTTTTGCATAGCAAAACTGCTACGCACTTTTTATTTTGTATAGCAATTTGGGGTCGAAATTTCCACTGTTCTGCTGTTCCGAGAATAGTGCTTTTAGTGCCGGAACAGTAACTTTTCAAAAGCCACTGTTCTGTGGAACAGTGTTTTTCCACAAGAAGCAAAGTGCATATAAAGATACGCACATGCTAATCTCTGATAAAAAATCCCCGTAAATTTTGGCTAAGTATGAAATGCAATCTCGTTCCACCGTTATCAATTCAAGTCGGTTACACTTGCACGTGTTATTCCCCATGCTGCATGGTACAGTACTGTGTAAACTCACATACTGAAGTTTTACTACCAAACGCAGAAAACTTTTAGTACAGTATGTCATTTATTGCCCTGCGAGCGAAGGTTATCTTGCATCACCCCTTGTCTTGCGTGGTATGTTCCAAATGACCTCTTAACTGTTCATTGATATTCCCTCCACTTTATTGTGTTTTTAGGGGGTTTTGTATTAATATTCCCTCCAAGCTAGCAACTAAGCACTGAAACTTGAAACGACTAAAAGCAATTCTGACTGCTAATATCTGGCAATCAAAGTCAATGGGTCCTAAGTGTTTGCTTTTCCTCTCAAGATCTTCCGATTGACTTACTGGGTGGAATGATACTTGAATCAAGGTTATGGCGAAGGATACGACTAGAACGATTTCACGTAAATTTGCTGTGAGAAAATAACAACAATATGTGCACTCATCTGTTGGCAAACCCACTCATTGCTTTGCTATAGCAATAAACCGCAATGCAATGGATGAATCAAGCAAAAATATTCCTTTACCATGGAACTTCTTTGCTGTCACTCAAATCCCACTTGCCTTGCTTGCTGTGCCTTCTGCATCAATTTTGAGTGTATTTCATCCTACAGTAGGTTTTGGGACACTGCAATGCTAGGTCTCGGGACAATGCAAGATTATTGGTGATAAATTTGTGCTTAAAAAATAAAAACCAAAAGAAAATCAGGATATCCCACTGGCTAATCCCCGCTGCAGGCGAAACTTCACCCTCCCCGCATTGCGGTCAAGTCGTGCAGTCATACCACTCGAATACAGTAGACAGCAATTTGCACCTTTGCAGTCTGCACGTGTGCATGAACTGTATGTATACTGAGGTACTGTGCTCCAGAACAGTAAAATCTGATTCGGAAGAGTAATTTTGGAAAAAGCGCTGTTCCGTGGAACAGCAGCAAAAAAATTAAATTTCAAACCCCTGCAATTTCCAGATTTTGCATAGCAGATTTGCTGTTGGCAAAAAAGTAATCCATGTCAGTTTAAAAAAATTACATGTCGATTTCAGTAAACATATTCTCGTAATTTGATGCAACCTATTTTGAACGTTTAAACAGTTAAACGAACGATCGGCCGTTTACACAGTGCCACCTTCAACCAAACGAATAAATGGATAACCCGCTTTAAAATTACGAGGGAAGGTTAGCACCTTTTCTATCCCTTGTTTTGCTTTGATATCTTTTCATGGAAATGATGTTTATTTGCCAGTTTAACAACCAAATGTTGCTTCGCAAGTAAACTGTCGTACGTTGGTGACTCTTCGATAGCATACAACTCGGTGATTCTCACCTGCTAATTCCCCCTAAACAAAATACAATGCCTTTAATATTCTGTTTGAAGCAGGAGCCCAGATCTGCTTATTATTACATAACAGGGCTATACAAATTGATTCACACTTTCTGTTTACTTTTAGACCATAATCATAGCCTAAGTCTCTCAGAGAACCAACCGTAAAACAGAAATACTTAGATGCACGCAATTTTCAATGCAGTTACTTGGCTATTTCACATCACCCTATCGTGTATTACCTACACATAAGCAGAAAGTGTAGGCTCACACGTGTATAGTTTCATACAGCAATACGTAATGCATGCACGCACTACTTATTCCTAATAAATATCTGTTTGATGCTGTGCACAAATCAATTTAAGGAATGATGGAATACAAATCAAGTGTGTCAATTTTTCTTGCACAACTCATGGGGCCATGTATATATTAACTGCGTAAATACTGCACAAGGCACACTTTTCTATCACACAAATTAACATGTGTTTTACATGAAAAGCACCCACTGCTACTACAAAAACTGGAAATTCAGCAGTAAAAGCAGCAATCGAAAAAATACTATAGGTTCCCCGTACCATGCCTAATGTTCTTGTGATGTAAGTGAATAGTGCAGGTGCGTAGCCTAATGTATGGGTGTTTGCATACAATTACGGACCTACACATGCACTGACTTTACTGTTCTTTCATCGGGCGTTTCACTTGAACGTTTGTACAGAACACAGACATGGCCAAAGGTACTGGTGTTTGCATACATTTCGGCCCTATACCAAACGTACTATTGATGACTGCGAATTCCACATTGTTTTAATTTCGGGTGAACAAAATGAAAATCGGTGAAATGATCGCTAAATCTCAACGTACAGGTTTAAAAAGCTGCATATTTTGAACATCGCTGTGTATGGTGAATAGAGCCAGAAATGCATTACACAGTTGATACTGAATGTGGACATCGTTTAACGGTAAATAAACATTTATTAGGGCCGTTTAATGCTCAGGAGATTAAACAGAAATTGACAGCCCTGGTATTATTGAATAATTAAAAACTCACACAGAGAATTGATTCATTTTAATGATAGTATTTAGGTTGGAACTGAAATTTAAAAATTAGGTGTGAAACGAAGTCGTCAAATCGTGTGGATGTCAGAATGCCTGTACCTGTAAAAATAACTTCAATCGATTTCCAGGTTTGTGTCCCAAATCTGCGAGGCGTTAAAATTTTTGTATTGCTACTGTGCTTCACTTGCATCGCAAACTGCTATTGTGGTGGACCCTGTTAATCCACCATTTTTAGAAGTATTTGCCATTTCATTTAAATTTTGTCTCCTTTGCTTACCAAATATCCCTCATAATGCTCCTGAACAAAAATACTGCATGATTTAAGGTAAACCAAGAGATTCCTGCACCTTTTCAGCTGTCTTATCCCAGCCAGCTAAAAATACACACCCACAATGTAAAAAATCCTGCAGAACTTTTAAAAAATCTACCCCACACAAACTTTGAAAAGTGGGAGATCTGACTTTCATTCCATTTTCTAAGATGAAGACTGGTTGACAACGATAAAACATGAAAGTTCTATTGACATGATCTAAATGACTCAAGAATGACTACAGAGAAGCATAAACTTGTATTAACTTTCCAAGGAAGCAGACCTTGGGTATCTTAATAGTTTACAGAAAGAAAGTATGGCAAGCTAAGTAGGCTGGATCTAAACTTACAGCACAGTAAAGATTTACACAACTCACCTGATCCCCTGAGCAACTTCATAGGGAGTAGTACGCCAAGACTGTCCATCGACAACTTTACCATCTGGCAGAGTAATTTTAATTAGTTGTGGTTCCTTAGCTGACAAAGAGAAGTTTTAAATTTAATGCACTTTAACACCTGGAATTGCAATGTTTGGAATGATGCTATATAATTATGAATTTCTGAAAGGGGGAGAGGGAAGAGGGTGAAGGGGATGTGGGAGAAGAGGGAAAAAGCACGAAATATCAATCACTGTCACTTGGGATCTATGGCACGAACACACCACTGAAATGCAGAGTAGTCCTCACCTCTCCCTTTTCCTAACACTCCATTTGAGTGTGCAAGATTGAGCTGCTGGTTTTCAATTGCATGGTCTGGTCATGACCCCTCATGCAAAGTTATAAATTTGTAGCCTTATCTTAACCAACAGCATTCATGTAATATTACAATTTACTGTCTACACTTAATAATTTAAATCAACAGTACAGTATAACATTTCAAAATAGTCAGAGAAATTCTTGGAATCTTTTTCATTGTGTAATGGCAAACTCTAAAGATGATTTTTGGTTACAACAAAGAACACCATTGGTGAAGCAAATTTTTATTTTCTTTTAAATCATATTTTCATGTATTTTCAAATTCACGTTTTCACTCTGTTGAGTACAAATCACGTAATCTACTACAATGCCAGTAAGAACAAACAGCAAATCTTAGTTAAGTTCAACACACAAAATCAAATCACATCAAATCAAAGATTTGTCACCCTGCCCCTTACCCCTCATCAGTGCACATTTTCAGAGACTTACCTGCTACTTCTGCATCATACTGGGCTTTCAAAGTGTCAAAGATCTCTATTCTTTTCTGTATAAACTCAGGCCAGGGATTTAACTGAAAAAAATTCCAACTTAAGACAATGACAGACCTGTCTAATATTGAAAAGACGTGATACACTGTTCATAACATCATGTACTGTAATTATACTTGCAAATATTACAGAAGAAAGAAATTGTTGCTATGGAAACTGCAATACATGTACTTTGTTATGAATTTTAAAACACAGAACTGAATCATTTCTACAGATGAATCTTATCTGAATGCATTATTTTCAGATGCCATAAAATAATGTGTGCAGACAACATCCTGAACTGGATCCCAAACTAAGACCACCTAATGTAAGTATGTCAGTTTTGAGTAGTCTTGGGCCGACAGTTGAATGGTCTGACAATTCATAAAACCGATATCATTTTGGTCTCAGGTGGCCTGTCCATTGCCAACTGGTGTAAATTTAGTGCCTTGTTTGTAAGCACAAATTATCACTCCTACCAAAGTGCCAAACAGTAGGCCTACAGTACTGTGTGTTCCTATCTCTTTGTGCTGAAATAGGCTCTACAAGATTTTATCATGGATCTCCTAAGCCTATTTATTTTTCTGTATATTTTGTGACCTTTCTGTCATAGAGAAAATCCCTTCAACTATAATGTGCATTCAACCTTGCTTCCATTTATTCCGTTTGATCAAGGGTAGTCTGATACAAAAGTGCCATGAAATTTGGGTGGGTTGGCTCAATCCAAAACAGGTGCATGCCAGTTTGGTTGTGTGTGATCTAAATACAAAGCTTAGTTGACCTCTGGTGGTCTCAGTCATGCCCAGATCAATAATTTGGTGGTCTGGACATCAAAAATCATACCACAGCACACACAGCTTCTGATGCATTTCAATACCGCCAGTATGGGTATGAGTGAAATACCTGGTATAATATATCAACAAACTGATGCATCCTTTTTCCCCCGAAGGGAGTCAAATTGTCTACAATTCCTTCTATATTTTCATCTACAAAAAAGGTTAATTTCCCATCTAATTGCTAAAATTTCCCTCCAAATACTCACATTTCCTAGGAAGGACCCTTTCAGTTTCCCAACTTTTTCGACCTCAATGCAAGTATGGTACTATACTCACCTCTACACTTTTCTTCTCTCCTTTGCCTCCTTTTGCCTTTCCTTGTTTTTGTGCGCTTTCATCCTGTTAATATTACAAGCCGATGTAAGTTGGTGAAGAAAATTGAAAAATAACATTGCCCCATGCCATCATGGTTCAACTCACTTCTTATATGATCAAGTTTGAGGTGTGAAATTCTATGCAGGTATTACTTTTTTATAGGGTAGGACCTCTTAAAGGGAGAATGCAGTCACCCCAATAAAGAATTGTATAGTAGACTATCCTATTTCCTGAATGGATCTTGAGAATCATGTGACAGTATTTTTCTCACTCAGTTGTAAAATTTACAAGGAGCAACTGCTTGGTTTACCTTGAATATGCAATATTTATGTCCTAAAATATTATGAAAGATACATGGAAGAGAAATAAGAAGAAATTTGTAACATTTAGCTATTGTTTTAAAATAAGTTTGGGGCGACTGCATTTGACCTTTAAATTCTGACATGGAAATTGACTGCTTACAGTCCTTTACCTTGTGAATGTGAGACTAATTTTGTAAACTGAAAACTGGAGTAATGCTTACAGTAGGCATATGGGCTCAACCTATCATCAATCACAATGTACTTCAACTATGCCTTGATATTAGAAAGTTCTAATATCACATGTCTTCTTTGCACAGTAAAGAGGACATACAACATTAACACAACCAAAGAAAATGTTAGTTAAAAGGTGAAAAAAGGCAAAGCAAAGCAGCTCTACCAAACAAAATACCCTAGACAGGGATGACACAGAAAGTAATCACTCTCTTCTATCCACTCCATAAAAGTAAAAATTCACTGCATTTTTCTATGCCTAAATGATCATGCTTACCATCATATGTTATCCTTCTAAGGCAGTCAAATTTGAAATGTTGGTGGTTTTCTTTTTGTAACAAAAACCATTCTTGTACTTGTCCTACAACATGAAATTCTTCAACAAAATGACATCAGCCTGGTAAACTTTTGGCAATACAAATAACTGCTTCCCAGAGTACTTTGAATAACTGTATTACTTCATCAAAATGGATTCAAGGATTGTAAACAGGCCTAGGCCTAGGTTGGGAATGATGCAATACTTTGTTTGAACTTGCTCAAGTTGGCCATGGCTGAGCAGTAAGATTGAACCTATTTTCCACAGTCCAGGAATATCTACTCAGGCTAGGCACAGCTGATGTCAGTAATTTACTCACATCGTTCTACTCTGTTACGTCACTTTTAAACACACGTTGCAACCAGAATCGTGTCAAATATTTGCTACGTTCAGCCGAAAAGCAAACTTTACAATCGTTCTTCTTCTTTGCACAGTATTGTACAGGGCTTAGCCTAACGTTACGCCTCACGCCGTATGGTTTGTAATGTTAAAACACTGTTGATCTCAGTACAGCAATGCAACTACAATACAGACGCGAGGTATTACTTTGCTTACCGAAGGCATACTTGCAATCCACCTTCTTTTCGTCACTGAGATCACCCTACGGAGTGAGAAGCGAAGGAGCATGTAAAAATCGCGAAATTTTAAGTCTGATTGAAGTTTGCAGTAAAATTTGGCTAAGGATAAACCTGCTGCGGTAACACGTTGGTGTCGGTCAATGTGTTAACCAAAGACAGTATAGCGCCGTACTGTCTTTGGTGTTAACCTCGTTGATGTGAAAATCAGTCGTTTGTAACAACTATAACCTAAAGTTGTAGTACCTCAAAACTAAACCAAAGAGGTGACAGTCACACTCAATTTTAAAAATATCTATCAATTGCTTAATCGAAAGCAATAGATGCACTGAAGTTTCAGTGATCATAATACAAGAAAGTCCTAGTTTCTAAAAAATTAGTTGTAATTGGCCATTTTTTTTATTAACTATATTGTTAAACTGAACATCTTTATGATGGCACGGTAACAGTGTAGGAATAAAGCCCACTGAATTCATAATTTCTCGGCGACCTCAATATACGGGACGGAAATTGTGTCGGCAGCATGTGCAGCGAGTAGGATCAACAAACTTTAACCGTGCGCTTTGGACCCGCTTTGAGTGCAGAAGTCCGGAACAACCAGTTTCAGTTTACGCCTGTACAATCCGCCCCCATGAGCGTCCGCAGAAAAAAAAAAAAAAAACCATTCGGGGGGGGGGGGGCAAAATTTTTTAGGCGGGAGAAATTTTTTCATGGGAAATATTTTACTCCCAGAAAAGACTTTAGATGCTACTTTTCACACAGTGTTGACAAAGGCGTAGCCAGGAATTTGTGAAGGGGAGGGCGAAGCCCATAGACAGACTCTCAGCGCTTCGCGCCACCATGGGTTGGCGCGGAGCGCAAGATAATTTTGGCCCAGAATTCTAGGGTTATTCCTAAATAATATGTTTGGGCAAGGACTAGTTGCTAGCAACTCCCTGGTTTCGGGGATGCCATATCCACTTTAATGTGGACGTAAGAATGGAAGCTTTTCAATACCTATACGCCTTACCCCATATGATATGTTCAGCTGCATGGGCGTAGAAATCGGGGTGGGGGCTTAAGCCTCTGGTCAAAAATGTGGAGGGGCGGAAGTATGCTTCAGCCCCCCTCAATTCAAGGACAATAACCTCTTATTTGTTCCCTCTGTAAATAATGTCAAAATTATGCAGTAATGTTCTTTAAAATTTGCCCAATATGTTACACCAAATTGCATCCGTAATTGGACCCACAAATATTCAAAAATATTCCAAAGGGGAGGGGGACAACCCCTCACCTTATTGTCCCTCCCCTGGCACGCAGGTAGTCCAAAACTACGTTCAGCCCCACCCCTTCCCCGGTCGAGAACAGCTTCTTACGCCTGTGCTGAGTTGTTCCTCAGTATATGGTACCATTTCTTATCAACCAAGTTAACATTGCAGCCATGCAGGATTATAAAAAGGTTTTTCTTTTTATCAAATAAGATAGAGACGAAAAACAACCACCCCTTAACGCGCTTAAAGTCGTTTCTTCAACAGATTACTAAACTTTAAGAAAACAGGACAATTACAACAAAATTTAGAATTGTACGCATTGACTTATGTAACCGAAGGCGAGGGAGAGGTGAGCTGGATATCAGGCAGTTCGTGGTGATGCAATGGCAAATTAGATAAAGTTTCTAACCAACTGGTTTAAGTCGGGCCGGCATGGCCCTTTTTCCAGTTGTGGCTCACTGGTTTGTATTCCCTACTCCATTGCTTATGCTGAGCACTCAGCACAATGGCAGTATGTAGGTTCCATTTTAAAGTCTTTGGTATGACCCGGCCAGGAGTCGAACCCCAGACCTTCAGGCTGCAAGTCGGATGCTCTGTCTAACCACTTGACCATGCGGTCGGCTGCAATGGCAGGGGAAATCCCATTAGACAGAAGGTTAACCAGACCGAACAGGACAAACTAAGGGTGAACGCAGTAATTTTCATTAATTAACCTCTAGAACGTGCAATTAGACTTTTGTTGTGGCAATAATAGTACAACCTTCACTTTCAAAATTGATAATCCCCGAAAACAAAACGGACCATTAAACTCTTCCGTAGAATTATCCGAATGCATAATATAACGTACGAACAGCGTTATGTGGACACGAATGAAAAGTTTAGGACCTAATGTTAAGCTATGTAACTCTTGTTGAACGAGGAGACCTAACGTGTTTTATATACGTAAAAGTGTAACAGCTGTTTTTCAGTTGTTTGACCAAGGATAAGATTTTTTTGAACACTAAATGAACTTATAGGACACTCGCAATGTGCAGTAGATGGTGATGATATAAAAAGTATCATATCCAGAGATCTTATATTACAAATTTCATGTACAAAACGATCTTTCTACGGTGGTTATTAAAGGCCATGTCTTCGTTTAAGGCTATGCTCATCCTAGGGCCTGTTAGAGTTGGAGTTAGATAAGGTTTTACGGCTCAGTTTCTAACTAATTGGTTTAAGTCGGGACGGCCACGGCCTTTTTTCCAGTTGTGGCTCACTGGCTTTGTTTCCCAACTCCATTGCTAGGGCCTGTTAAGTCGATCCTTTTACATACTGTGCTGCCCCGTGTTCCGGTTTCGTGACTTTCAATCTCATGGAATGTAATCACCCCGTCCCCCTTATCATTTCTAATTTACATTATGTTTTATGTATAAATATCTAGCCCTCCCAATTTTCTGGGACCACCACCCACTCTCAGTCCCGATATTTCATCTTCACAGTATATATACCGGTCCCCCATTACCTTCATAGCAGGTGTCGAATTTGAACTGCTCTTTTGACGTATATACTCTAATACCTAGTAACAACGACAGAGATTATCCAATTTCACTATATTCATGAGCCCAATTTGATGTTATCTCTCGAATGTTGATTGGTTTCAACATATGAATATTCATATTACAAGTAGAAGCTTCAGCCGTAACGTTCGCTTTTACAAAATAGGTCAATGGGACTTAACTGTGTGAGCTTTAAGCGGGAGAAAACACACACACTAAAACCCTATTGACGTTGGTCGTCTGAAACAGCATGGCAATCAAACTTGCTTTAGTCGATTTTTCGTTGAGTGTTTATAATTTGTGTTGTTGTGATCGTATATATGAATAGCTAAGAGTGTTTAGTTTTTATGCAGTTTCACGAACAATTCTTGCGAAAGTTCGCGGACGTTGGTATTACGAATGCAGCCAATATAGGTGCAGGAGCAGTGGCGTAGCTACGGGGTGGCATGAGGGGGCACGTGCCTTCCACGACAAAGCCGTGCCACCCCACGTGCCCCCTGTGAAAAATTCTGGAATGTACAATTTTATATAGTAGTCCTAAAGAGAGGGAGAGAATTCAGAAATTGTGCCCCATCAGGAAAGGTTCGTGACCCCCCAGTGCTCCCTGGTCAAAAATCTTGGCTACGCCACTGTGCAGGAGTAACTACACGTCCGCCAAGTGGGTAAGGTCCCCCATCCAAGTTTACAGAATTCCCTAAAGTATATGACTAAAAATGTGTCATATCCCCCAGATATGTTCTGAAATGGGGTAAATGCTATTTTAAATTGTCACGTGTCCAGCCTTTGTTTGACAGGTGGGAATGTCACCCTGGGTTTCCCTGAAAATCGAGTGTTCAGTGCTCATTAAGTTTCTTCTTCTACCAGTGACGTACTAACAGGGGAGGGTGTTCGTTCGGGTGCCAGCCACTGAGGGGTACCATGCCACAGTTTCCCCTTCCCCTCAAAAATAGAAACATTCTCTTATCAAAATTTTTTTTATGGAAACATTGTCGGTAGAAAGCTTTTCAAAGATAGCATCATTTTGCAACTAAACCATCGTGACCCAGTGGGAGACAAGGAATCAAAACCTGTGGAAGCTGTGGTCGGGTTATTTACAACTTTTTGTGCATTCAAATAAAGCATTAAACCAACTTCAAATGGAGTTAGATGAGCATTAAACAGATCACAAGTGACCATTCTATGAAGAACTATAAGGGAAACTGCATGCACTCATCCCAATTTTTATGCTGAAAATGATAATTCATTTTTTTATCTTTAAAATCCAGTAATTACGTAATAAACATCATGATAGATACTTAAAAAAGAAATAAAAGGAAATTTGGAAGATCTAATTGATGTTTCAAAATAAATTGGGGGATACTGCTTACTCCCCTTCACTCGGACTAAGAGACATTGAACTTAATGGTGGGGGGGGGGGGTATATGGGGCTTTAGAACAATAATATCACTCGCGCAGGATCAAGTAAAAGGGGACCATGGAGCAACAACGAAGTTCCATGACTGGACAAACATCTGCCGTGGGTGCGCGCAAAGTCCGCGCTGCCGAAAACTATTTGTTAAAAACATTTTAGCGATCCAACCTCAAATGCATTTCATCGGAAGCTATTTCTCCTATGAACAAGTATATTGTCTACCTCTTTAAATTTATGAGTACCATATTTAGATGGGGTTAAGGGGATGAAGATCTTGGAGAAGCTCACATAGAGATGCAACTGGTTGTAATCCCCATCCACAGCGTAGGGACATTTTCTTAAATTCTGCATGCAAATTTAGCAATTCTGAAGCAAATAAAGGGATAAAATAGCAAGACTCTCTTTACTGACAAACAACCAATGACAAAAGTTTTTTTTCGTTACGCACAGTGGTTTACCCAGAACTAACTTCTAGGAAGAAGTATGGGAACGAAACTTCTATATCAAGGCGCGTTTGTAAAAACTTTCCATTGTATTTTAAACTTAAAGACAGACAGTCATCACCCTACAGTGCATTTTTGGTGTAGGGGTATCGAAATTCTAAGATGGTTACTGCTCTTTGATTGACATCACAGTTTGAAAATTCAAATGATGCAGAGTAACTCACATTCCACACACTGCAGAGAGAGTATTTGGATTACACATTATAGCCGTGTATGCTCACCAGGACATAGAGCCTGAAGCAATAAAATAGGTTTGTGTCTGCACCAGGAGGAGCTTTATACAGTTATGGGAGGAGCTACAAGTTGCTTAGTTGGGAGAATTCAAACTGTCCTGAGATGACGAGAATTATCCTTTACAAGCTTTTAAAAGTTTTTACATCCTATTATGAAATACAGGCGCGGATCCAGAAATTTCGAAGGGGTGGGGGCTGAAAGCCCCCCTTCAGTATTCTCCTAGATTAACATTATGCTAATTTTTGCGTATTTGTTATTGTTGATGTGGCGAAAGGGGGAGGGGCTGAGGCCGGGAAAGCCCCCCCCCTTCCTTGGATCCGAGCCTGAAATATGTGTTCCATCAGTGGTTCATGTTTCTGTCGTCATAGGTCTATCTCCAGTCAGAGAAAACGAAGTGGCCCGGAGTGACTAACAGAGAGCCATCTTTGCTATCTTGTTCGAAACTCCTGCAAGTATAACCGCATACACAAACCTATACCGGTACTTTACATAGATGTGCAATAAATTAATGGGGGGGGGGGGGGAACTAGTGTGAGAAGGTGCGAGTAAGTGTGTTATAATATTTTTTCATTCGGGCCTTATGCTCTTGCTCCATACTTACTTAATCATATATGGGGTCGGTCGGTGACACGTCACTTCCGCACGACGACAATGTGTTGGAGTGAAAACAATTTATTGCGCGTAAAGTGTTCTTATATGGTCATACTGTAGTCAGTTGTTGTTTTCACTCCAAAGTCGCTGAGATAACGGGCAAAGACCCGGATGACCGACCAACCCCATAGACCTTATGCATATGACGTCACAGAGCAGAAATTGCTCCCTCGTTTGGAGGCAAGCGCGTATCATTGCAAGTAACCCCAATAAATGCAGACAGCTGATTTGTCAACCAATTGGATACGCGCGTAAAGCCGCGGTCACACTAGAACGAATTCGGATCGGATTACGATCCGATTTTTGTGAGTTTTTATTGAAATCTTTTCCATTTCGGGTCAGAAAGAGCCAAAAATTTGCCAAGCAGTGTAAATATATGATTTGCATCAGAGGTCAATGAAAATTAAATGTTAACTGATTTTTTCGTGACGTCACACCGACGGGCAGCTTTTATCGGACACGCGTAGTCCGATAAAAGCTGTCTGTCGATGTGACGTCACGAAATAATTCGTATAAATTTAATTTTCGTAGTCCAGCGATAAAAATCGTATAATTAAACAGGCTGGCAAATTTTGGGTTCTTTCCGACCCAAAATGGAGAAGATTTTAATAAAAACTCACAAAAATCGGATCGGAATCCGATCCGAAGTCGTTGCAGTGTGACCGCGGCTTTAGTCTACTACACGCACATGGGGAGTCTACTGCGTGCTTGCCATGTGCTTCATTTTTTGCCTCCAAAATGGCGTCGCGTGATGTCAATTCACAAGGTCTAAATCAGTTGTTCTTAACCTTTTTCGTCCCATTTTCCCCTTTCCAGTCAGCCACCACGTCCCATTACCCCCTTTCAAATCAGCCACCCTATGTATCCCCCTCCTAAAATATATCGAAAGTGGTTTTCTCCATAGTTCACATTCACAGCAAATTTAGAGAATGCCTGTGGACAATGATAATGACCTTTAGGACCGTTTTTTGATCATCACCTGGTAATAACTTGACAACACTGAAAGAACGTGCCCAATATCCCTGGAAAACACACCCTAACCTGTTTTCCTAAAGTACCCAAACTTTAATTTGGAGACAATTTTCCAATGTATAATCCTTTACTTCTCCATAAAGCGGTCCTAATGAGTTCTAGTTAATCATCTCCCAAATATGTGAGTACACTAAAATGGGTATGGTACCGTAATCGTACTATGGTTCAGTACTTACATTCACCACAGTGTCAGATTGTCGGACTTGGGAGTAATCTTACAGAACTAGAATAATTAAAATAAAATACTGGACAGGATCGGTGATCAATAATTACCCACCTGAGATACCAAAATTACCCCCTGAAGCAGGCGCGGATCCAGGGGGGCCCGGCCCCCCCCCCTCGCCACGAAAAAAAAAACGAAAGGAGAAAAAAGGAAGAAAAGAAAAAAAAAAAAAAGAAAAGGAGAAAGAAAAATTAAGAGCAAAAAATGAATAGAAGTGTCTAAGAACGTATTCAAAGTATATATTTCTGTAGGGGTTGGGTGGAGCTATAGCTGGATTATCTCTTTAGATATCTTTCAAAGTGGTTGGCGACCAAAAATAGAGCTACAATGTTCGAAAACAGGTGAATAGCTGAGTAATGATCCTTGACTTAAGATCTAAATAAGTAAACATCGTGACATATGCAGTATGGGCCCGGCTAGCTGCACTGAAATGTAGTAACAATTTTGCGTTAAAGAGTGAAATGCTTTGTAATCTAGAGGGATTGAGAGGCAAAGTTTCGCCATACAGACCTTGCAGAATGAATACAGAAGACAAGCTGTCAGGTGACGTGCTATTGTGCACAGTGGCACCAGCCGTTGCAGGTAAAGTAGCGGCGTGCATACCCTGTTCGATTTCGAAACTGTCTGAAAAGTTTTAAAATGAACTGAAAAGGCTTTTAAGCTACAGACAGTGGCGTCGGCACAGTGGGCAATGGGTGACGTGTGTCCCCCTCCCCCATCGATTCTTGAAAATTTTTAAAATGGTCCCAAAAGTCGTTTAAGCTACAGATTTCTGTGGAGGGTGTAGGGTGAAATGTATTTTTGATGATTGGTTTATTTTTCTTACCATTTTCTTTCAAAAACTGTTCTCAAACTATCATAAGTTTTGGAAATCCTTGACAAATTCCAAATTTTCGCACGCTCCGCTAGCGTCAAGCCTTGTGTCAGAGTTGTCCTTATTATCAATAGCTTTCGGTAACTACTCACGGAGGACCAAAGGAGCAAAAGTGCTTTTTAAGAATTCTCAGTCAGAAGATTCGTTTCTGAATAGCATAGGTTGGTGGGAAAGTGAAAGTGTCCGATGCAGGTTCTGAATGCAGGTTTTGTCATGGACTAATATTTTACTCAAAATTTCGGTGCGCTTCGCGCGCATACGACAGGGTCTACACCCGATTTCATATACCATTGACAAAGCTATGACGCAAGAAATTATTCCAATGCAAACATTTTTGTAAAAAGTAGATCTTCTTCTCTGTAGGGCTCTTATCATTATGGGATCTTTGACAAACTAGTCTAGCACATGATTTGAAAGATTGAAAGTACGTAATTGCCGTTGCTTATTTTCCAAACATTTTACCGCGACGTTCAATAACGACGAAAATCTTTCTGAAACGAATTTTGCCTGTCCACCATCCCTCTTGCTATACCTAAAAAGAAGGTGATATATCATATCTCCTCCCATATGGATTTCGGGTAGTGAGAATCCCGTTGGTCCCTTTTTTGTATACTGTAACTAATTCAGAGCTCCCGGGAGGTTCTATACTGTTCTCTGTCAACCTTGGATATCCTTTTAAAATGTAAAGGAAAAATTTTATTATAGTCCTAGAATGTTTCTGTGGACTCCACGCAGGTATAATTGCGTGTACAATATTTCCATGGGTGTGGATCACGGGGGACGGGAGCACGCGTCCTCTTCACTTTTTGGAGGGGGGGGGGACATCGTCAAAAAGCCCCCCTCACTTTTTCAAAAATGATGGAACAGACTGCAATTATGCTTAGGAAAACGTAATTTTTAGAAGAAAAATAACCTAAAAATCCTACACTTTTGTTGCACCAAATCGCATCTGAGGGCATTCAGTTCTAGAAAAATTCCTTTAGACCCCTCTCCCATGCCGACGATTACAAAACTTATTGCCTCCCCGTGACGCAAATTCTGGTCACCACCACTGTTTCTTCCACCAGGACGGCGATTCACAAATGTGAAAAAGTCCCTCCCCCGCCCCCCCCCCCCACTTTTGGAGATGGATCCACGCCCATGATTTTTCCTGGGACTTTAGGGGTTTGAAGGCAATATATTAACCGTCTCTTACTCCTCTTTTTCACCCGAACAAAAGTTAGAATTCACTAAATTTTGGACATTTTTTTAACATACAATCACTTTAGAATGACCCAAAGATACCACCATTTTGCATATAGGCCCCCTAAAATTAACAAAAATTTCTCAAAGGGAAGGGTAAACCCCTTCCTGGGATTGCACTCTCATGTTCTAACAAGAAAAGGCTCTCCCACTCTTGTATGTAGCGTATACAAAATCCCACTGCCTAAAAGGCACGGTTCAGCAGTTATCTGCGGTTCCCCCAATCACCAACTCCCGCCGGCACCATCGGTCATAGATTTCTGAAGGGTATAACCTTCAGAAATCCATAAAGAAGGTGATATATCATCTCTCCTCCCATATGGATGTCAGGTTGTGAGAGTCCTGTTGGTCCCCCTTTTCAGTGTACAATTAATGCAGAGCTCCCGGGAGGCTCTATACCGAAAATTTTCGGCGCGCTATTGTTTACGCTTACGGAGAGAGGTACGTTTTTATTGAGTGATGGATTTATTCTTATCACTTTTTACCAAAAATCATTTGAAATCTTAACGATTTTTGCAAAGTCTTCTCAATATTCCTTGATTTTCGCTTGATCTGCGCACTTTTAGCCTTGAATTGCTCCTTTTACTATCAATAAGGTCCCAAACGTATTCGCATTACTCATCGGTGGGGTTCTACCATAAGCCAATTATTCGTGTGCATAAACGTGATTTCAAAGGAGCCAGCATTGTAAGGATGTAAAGCAACTGATATTCATTTTTTCACCCCCCTCTTCTTATGAGAACTGAAAACTTAGTATCCATCCCACCTTCTAATTGATATACACACATAAAGGGAATTGACACCGTTAGTCATAGCAATGGTTTTAAATGTAAATTCAAATTTTCGGCGCGCTTCGCGCGCAATTGTTTCATCTAACGTCCAAAACCCGAATACCGTATAACGAAAATCAAACACTCATTATGGCAAAAATCATCTCAAGTTACCTACAAGGGCTCATGCTGGCGTGTGAGTTTTAAGATAAGTTATATTCTCCGGAACTTCTGCAGGTACATATAGTAACTTATACTGAGCCATACACATCAAATTCCATGAAACATGAAAAGGTATAAAATCTCACTGACATAAGAACTGGAGGTCGATTTCTGTGCTCTTAAAATGCAGTATTGCGAGAGCTTCCGGGGGCTTCGCCCCCTGGACCCCCACCGGGGCTCCGCCCCTGGACCCCGCCAGGGGCCCTAACGCGGGCCCCTGGACCCCACGCGTAGGAACTCGCTCTTCGCGCTCGTGGTGCACCTTCGGTGCACATGAGATTTTCCATCTTGGCCCCCTCCCCTCAAAATTTCTGGATCCGCGCCTGCCCTGAAGGGGTAATTACCCCCAGGTTAAGAACCACTGGTCTAAATAAATCACAGCAGCCGTTGCGTTCGCGTTTAGATAGGCGCTGTGTAGTACATTCTTTAGTTTTTTTGCACTATTAATTTTAAACTGTCTTCTTAGTCAATGTGTTATCTGTACCGCATGTTGTGTTTTAGATACTAGGCCTAGGCTTTGTTGTATCCAAACACAGAATTGAAGGTAGTGCCTAATGCCTATAGTATTCTATTTATGTAAGAAGACGAAAGCCTTTATTCAAATTCATCACTCAGGGTATCGTGGTGAATACTCTTGCTAAGGTATATAACGTTTGTTATCTTAGCGCATGGGTGGGGAAACTCCTGCCCGCGGGCTGCATGCGGCCCACTAGACCGTTTGATCTGGCCCACGAGTCAATTTTATACAAAATGTTAATTCAGAATCACTTGAAACATAATTGATAATAATCTTTTAGCTCATGCCGTTCTCCGGATATTAGCCTATACGTAAATACTCTGAAATGACACTACCAGTATGGACCGTATCCTGAGCTATATAACTGGAGGACGCACGTCAATGCGGAATACGCGACGAAACTGAAGCCGACCTGGAGGGTCACGTGATGTAGGTTAGCTTACTCAAGTCGATTCCATTGCCCTAGAAATGCGCAGCTACAAGTGAAAATAATGTAACGCAGAACTATTGATGTACACGCTAAAGCAATCCTTTGTTACTCATTACGTCTCTAGTGCTTTTGTTGTAATTACTTAGTAGGACATCTGTACACTATGTTTCATAATTGTGTAATCAAAAGATTTTTTTTTACAAACTTTCCTTGTTTTTAGGAGTGGTCCTGCCTATTTGAAGGACAGCGCGTGTGACCGCATTTCGTATGGTGCGTAGAGACGCGATGACTGCGTAACATTCGCGATAGCACCGTCACTGAACAGTACACAGAGTAGGCGCGCTTGTTACTGACTGTCCGTACCTATGCACAGATAATCTGCACAACGCGTCGAACGCGTCCTCTTTCCAAAAAAAAAAAGGCGCACGAAGGGAAAGTAACACGCTCGCACATGCACGCGTGCACTTTGGCCAATGATGTGCCTCAAAGCTTTCTACACGGTGAGCGTTTGGTGTTCTGTATGTTATACGGCTATTGTGATGTATGCCTTTTCAGGAAGTTGCTAAGGCAACTTTACCTCGGCGCAATGGCGTGCATATGCTAACGCGTGGTAGCCGGCAAATTAGCGTCCAAGAGGCTGAAGAGACGCTAAGGCCGACTACGGCGCGTTAGCATGTACATCATTGCTTTTCACTTCTAGGTACGCGTTTCTATGGCGGTGGCGACTTGAGTAAGCTAACCTACATCACGTGACCTTCCATGATGGCTTCAAAACATTATTGTGGAATGATCCTTCCTAGCATATAGTTCAGTGGGACCTTATGCATTGACGTCACGTGAAACACATGGCACGCACGAGGTAGACGTTGCACGCGCGTGTAGTAAACTTTCGCGCGTATCCGATTGGTTCACAAATCAGCTGTCTGCATTTGTTGGAACAACTCGCAGTGATACGCTCTTACCTCCAAAGGAGGGAGCACTTTCTGTTCTGTGACAAAGATATTAACAGTACAGATTCCAAACTTAAAATGGCGCGTTGACTCCTCATGGGGGCCAAAATATCGGTACGGAAGTGCTGATCACTGTTCAGTCGTTTTGAAAACAATAAGACAGATTAACGTCTTGCACAAGTGTAACTACTTGTTAATTCGGAACATTCTTAAATCTAAGAAATAATCACTCCTCAATATATTGCATTCCTGACCGAGAGAATATATGTTTCTTCCCGTGGCATGGCAAGCAAACACTCTGTCATGAACGCACAGTTACTGTTTTGAAGTCCGCAATCTATAAATAGGTCAGTTACCATGGTCTCGTCAAAAACGCAGTTAAAAATGTGTGTCGACTTCTTACACGCATTTAACGGGAAAACAATTAGGCTAGCGCGTTCTTTTTTTAAGAGCGCGCTAGTGAGCTTCACGTAATTTAGATAAATGCACAGAGAAAGGTACATTGCGCGTATGAAACGCGCTGTCAAAGCGCACGTGGGTCAACCTTTTTATAACAATGGCGTTGTCCGTAACGCGTTCTTCTTTTCTTACGCAGATTGTCGAATGGAACGGCCCACTTGTCAATTCCACACTTCCCCCAGATATTTGCGTCTCCATGAGGAGTCATGTTGTATTTGCAGGATGACAACAGGAGAGTCACAAAATAAATAGAGGACAGTTGACTAAAGTCTACTGCTTTTTACGAGCAATTCAGCGCCAGAACATCACTAACAGAGGGCGCTCTTTCATAATCATTTCAAAGATATTATAAGCATAGATTCCAAACTCCTATACCTACACTGTTACGCACAGTGACTCCACATGGAGACGCATGTATCGGGGCGGAAGTGTAAATTTGACATGCGCGTCGTTTCATTCCGCGATCTGCATACAAAAATAAGAACGCGTTACAGAAAATTCCACTGTTCAAAGAGGTTAGCGCGGGTGCACTTTTACAACGCGTTCTATACGCGCGCGCGTATAGAACGCGTTGTAAAAGTGCACCCGCAGAATACGTTTCTCTGTGTATTATCCGGAATACTTGACGCACAGTTCTGCGCGCTCTGGAAACAAACGCGCTAGTTGCTTTCCCGTTGTGAGCGCATAAGTAATTGAACGCGCATATAAAAGTGCGTTACTTGAAGATACCTTGACAGGAACTGACCAATGAATGTCCATGAACTTGCAAAACCAGTCATTGTGCGTTCATGTTCAAGTGTAAATACGTAGAATGACGCGTTGAAGAAATAAGTTATTCTTGTTCAAGTGGAATTTATTGAGGCGTAGTACTTCTTCAGTCAACAACATTCCGAAATAACAAGTATTAACACTTTTGTAAGACATTCATTTGCCTGTTTGTTTTCAAAACGACTGAACGGTGATCAGCACTTCCGCCCCGATATATTGGCCTCCATGGGGAGTCAACGCGCCATTTTAAGTTTGGAGTCTATGCTTGTAATATCTTTGAATCATTTCCATACATAGCAAGTCAATTTCCGTAAAAGTGTAGGTATAGGAGTTTGGAATCTATGCTTATATCTTTGTTCTGTGACATCATATGTGCAAGGTCTATTCTACCAAATCCCTAGTGTGCACAATGTTACATTGTCATCATTTCGTTAGTATCACTGATGTGCATGCTAACGTGCTCGTTACCATGCACGTCATTGTTAGATATAAAACCGGGCCCAAAATGCTTGTAGCCTTAGTACATCTAATAAATTTCCGTTATCACTGCTGGTGATAAAAGAAACTTTGCATGTCATTCAACAGAGTACACTGTCGCATGAAAAGACCTACCTATTACAGTACGAAACTCAGTTTGCACTGTGTTTGTGTTGGTAGATTCCGGGCAATGGCGTAGCTGCGGGGGCTGGGGGCGCCAGCCCCTCCACAAAATCGTCGCGCCCCAAACGCCCCCACTGGCGATCTGGGCCAAAAAAAAGGCCAAAAAAAAATCACTCAATTGGGCTACTCAACTTGATAATGATAGACTCTACATGGCTGTGGAAAAATCTCCATTCTAATCAATCCACTGAAATCTACCGGGATAACTCCACTCTGAATAATTTTGAATAAATTCGGATAGATTGTGACAAACTTAATGTGTCTAAGAATAAAATTAAGACAAACTTTACATTTTTTCACAAAATTGCACATCTTGATGGCTGCTATCAATCCTGGCAAGTGCCATTTCCGGCGATCTGAGCTTGAGATGTATTAAAATCTCAAATTTTCTTGGTACGCTTAGCGCCATCTCATTGTGGAGCTCCGCTAAGATAGTAAAAGGAACCCCCCCACAGCACCCAAAACAAAAATCCCACTGATTCCTGGAGTCAGAACTCCTGTCCCTTTGAAGAGTGATTTATTGTAATTATAGGTAGAGTTAGTTGTAGTTAAAGGTAGAGTTTTTTCACATACGCGGTTTCGGCGCGCTTCGCGAGCCCTTTTTGTATGTGCTCGTTCAGTACGGTATTACTTCATACATATTAAATAAAAAGACAAATGGCCATGTTGCAATACTTCTGGTCTGTACAGACTTGTACATTCAGTGCCAGTTAAGGCTCTCCAGAAACCCTGGGGTTTCGGCCCACAGGGCCTGTTTAGGGCCCCTTAGCCTGCTTCCCATGGGAAAAGGTTTCCCATCCCTGGTATAGATGGTGCTAATCCTTCATACTTTGCTAATACGATCAGCTCCAAAAATATCCCAAAGATAGCACCATTTTGCATCTAAGCAACCTTAAATTAACAAAATTTCTCAAAGGGGGAGGGCTACGCCCCCTCCCCTTAGACCCCTCCCTAGGATGACACCTTTATATAGTGACAAAGGAAGGATCCCCACTGCTGTATACAAAAGCAGGGTGAATAAAAAGGTGCAATTTACGCGCCGCCACTGCAGTTAGTAAAAACATCCAGCCAATCGGAAAAATTCACTAAATTATGGACAGTTTCCAGCTATGTACGATCAGCTCCAAAAATATCCCAAAGATAGCACCGTTTTGCACCTAAACAGCCTTAAATTAACAAAAATTTCCCAAAGGGATCGGGAGCCCCCTCTCTTTAGACCTCCCCCCCAGGACGACACATTTATGTAGTGACAAAGGAAGAACCCCCACTGCTGTATACAAAACGCAGAGTGCGTATAACAAAGTGCAATTTAAACGCCTCCACTCAGTTGGAAAAAAATCCAGCCGGTCGGAATTTGGGACCTTCACACCCCCATATATATCACCCTAGCAACGAGCCTGGTCGGGTCCATGATCTCTGACAATGATCCAGGCTGCAAAGCGTTGTTTCAGCTATTTTGGGACATTATGAAAGTAACATCTTGAAGTAATTCCGTGGACTCCGTGTATTTCACCTGGCAGATCATCTGTGATGGTTATGTTAACTTTGAAATCTTATTAAAATAGGACAAGGTCAGTCATCATAAGGGGGGGGGGGGAGAGGGCCTATAGGAAGACGCCCCCTCTTCAAAACCAAAGGGACTGGTTTGTGGTCATGTATGTCCCCCGTCCCCACATTTGAATACTGATTGACGCCCCTGCCTGACGGATTTATTTTGGTAGACCAGAGACAACGATAGGCTACCACTCCGAGCAGAAATTCATTTAAAATAGTCACACAACTCCATCAAGGATCAAATAAAAAATTTTTATACCTCATAAGAATATAACTTTCCTCCCGTTTCTAAAGTTATTTTCTCTGCCTTTTCCTAGATACAACTCTGGAATGGACACCTGGACCAACGCCACGAGACGTGCAACGAGAATGGACTTATGGATTCACAAAGAAGACCATGGCTGAAATTCGTCTCCGACACTTATGGTAAGGAAAATTTTTTGGGTAAGCCTACACTTATAAGAATTTGTACTACTGTACTACTGTAAAGCATATATAGAACAATTGTCCCCACAATTGGGCCCTATCGGGCATAATTTGTACTACTGTAAAGCTTATATAGAACAATTGTCCCCACAATTGGGCCCTATCGGGCATAACTTAATTGTACTTCCCTCCTCGAGTCACTGGCCCTACCGTACGAGTTCGACAGACACAAGTGAACTTTAACCAGGTTTCAGGCGTTTTTTAATGCGATTCAATTACCGACTTTAAATAAAATCCATGTATTTTTACTTATTAAACTTCAAACAAGGTGGAAAGCGTTTGTACTATATTTATCTACTTATAAACGGAACTGAGGAAGAAGAGTGGACAAAGCGTAACCGAAAATTTGGACGTTTTTATCCCAGAAATTACCTTTATGAAAAGCCAAATATAAGTAAAGCGACCATGAGTGGCGGCAGGACAGACAGGAATTTTCCCAACAGGGGACGGGCCATGTCAGCTGCCCCAAGTTCCGACATTCCTGTTTCGAGGGGATGATGAGAAGGGCAAATGGAGGAGCCTCATTATTATCCCATGATGCCATTGAAGGCATATTTCTGCATTATATCGCTTAATACTTTCAAGATCGGAATTGTGCACTGATAGCGCTCTTTGAATCTGGTTCGTGAAGTTGAAAAGCGTGCGCGAAAGAGGGCCGAAAATTTTTGATAGGCTTACACACAAAAAACATATGACGAAAAGAAAAAAAAACACACCTGTAAGGTCTGTAGACTGTATCGGGTGTGTAAACATACATTGTATCGAAACCACTTGGACTACACGTATTGAATGAAATAGCCAAAACGTTGCTCCGTAAGTCGCTCACCAACTGACTGCTACCGCTACTACCGCGATGAACACACACAAGAGAAAACACCAACTAGCTTTGCGATATTGGGTATGAAAGTTACGACTTCACATAAACTATGTACTCTGCCTATATGTTGCTTGGTAAGGTGGACAGGACTTGTGCTATCCTGCTATGTGGAATGGAACTATTGAAGAGAACCGAGTGACTCTACAGCCTATGCGCGCCGAAAATTTTGGGTTCTTAGTAGGAGAAAAAATATCCGCTTGAGAGCAAAAAACAAGTAAACCGTCGGACGATCAGTTGTCGTCGGGGACTGCATACTTTCGTCTAAGACTCCCGCCGACGAAACTGTAAAACTTCGCCGACAGGGTGCCAGCCTTCCCCGACGGGGGGCATGAGCCCTTCCCCCACCTGGCGCCACCGCTATCTCGACTAGGGGAGGGGGGGTTAAAATGCTCTTTGTTGTGTTCCCTATATAGTTGCGGCGTGACTGGCAAAAATACTCTGTCAGAGCAGATGACTGAAGTCGAATGTTTGCTTTTTATTTGCGACAGCAGACCGGTCATCAGTCCAAAGATGTCAAAAAATTGAACCGACTGACATTGCGTTATTTGACCTGGTGGTGATTTTATATAGTAATTTTAAAATGAAACAACATCGATTCGTCTATTGTGACTTCTGGTCAAATCTTGACTGTGGACATTAAGCTAAGATTGGCTTTTTATTCCCATCACTAGGGCCGCAACACAATAAAAGAAGCCGGAGTAATTCCAGACCACGAATAGCGAAACGTATTTACCTTCTCTCTCTTGTTCATGAGAGGAGGGATACTAGCGGGTGGTGGGAAGGTTTTGTAGATGTAGCGTGTAGGGAGTGTGAACAGATCATTATTTTGCAAGACCAAAAAACTAGCAGTGACCTTTTGGAATCAATATTAAAACCCAATAGTAATACGTTGCATAAAGCGCTAGCTAGTGAGTATGACGTAATATCCGCGTGTTTTGTATTACTTTGAATGCCCAAGCACGCCACACGTTGTTCCAAGCGAAAAGTGATTAGAATGCCTGACTGTCACGCAGGCAGTAAAACATACTGTAGTCACATTCCCTGTAAAACGATTGCACTGTTCGTGTTTCGGGGCGGGCAATATAGGCTACCGTAGTCAAATATATTGCCGAAAGTTTCTGCTAGACTTTTACGGATGGATTGATCGATACTGGATGAGGGTAACCAAAATTTCCTCGGAACTGGACAACTGTAATTACCTGTAAAACTGTCTCGTTTTTTTTTTCTTTTTTTCTTTTTAAGGCTAGTGTGGAAAAACCCAATTTTGAAAAAGGGCACATTGGGAAATTTGAGGGGGGGGGGGGGCCGGACGTCGGCGACCCCCCCCCCCGGATCCGCCACTGCCGTGCAACAAGAATGGCCTGGTGGATTCACAAAGAAGACCCAAGACAAGCAACCATGGCTGAAATTCAGTGTAACCAGCCTTCTCCAACCGACACTTATGGTAAGGTTTCTAAACTTTGCTTTACTTATTGCTAAAATCATGACATTCTCGTAGTTTCTGCTAGCAGATATCACACCGGAATGGATGCATGGACCAATGTTATTCGATGCGTAGCGAATATGTCCTAATGGATACATGCTGAAAGGCGAGAGACATAAACCACTCATAGCAAGAATTGTTTAAGTATGTACAGACATCTCCGATTGACGCTCATAATGAAGTTTCCCACACCTGATATAAGATTATAACATTCCTTCTGTTCTTGAAATCATTTTCTCTTTGTTTATAACAGATATAACATTGAAATGGACACCTGGACCAACGCCAAATGACCCAAAGAGGATGGTCTTATGGATTAAGTTATGAAGACCCGACACAAGCAAAGCAACCTGGACAAAAGTTCATTGAGTGTAACCAGCCTTCTCCAACTGACACTTATGGTAGGGTTTCTAAACCTGTTTGACTCATTTCTAAAATCATCTCCTTGTAGTTTTTGCTCCCAGATCATTGTTACAAGGGAATGGACGCGTGGACCAACGTTATTCGATGCGTAGCGAATATGTGCTAATGGATACATGTTGGAACGCGAGAGGCATAAACCACTCATAGGAAGAATTGTTTTAGTATGAACAGACATCTCCGATTGACGATCATAATGAAGTTTTCCATACCTGATATAATATTTTAACATTCCTTCTGTTCTTGAAGTCATTTTCTCATTGTTTATAACAGATATAACACCAAAATGGACACCTGACCAACGCCAAATGACCCAAAGAGGATGATGACCTTATGGATTAAGTTAAGAAGACCCGACACAAGCAAAGCAACCTTGACAGAAATTCATTTAGTGTAACCAGCATTCTCCCAACTGACATTCATGGTAAGTTTTCTAGACCTAATTTCCTCCCTTTCCTACAACATCTCCCCTTTCCTAAAACACTTCTTCCCATAGTTTTTGCTTGAAGCTAAAAGCCGGAATGGACGCCTGGACCAACGCCATGATCTGTCCTGATAGATCTCCTATCAGATATTCATTTAGTATAACCAGCCTCCAGATACACACCGAAACAGACACTTTGACCACCGCCAATAAATCTGCAACGCAGGTGTCAAACGACCACAATAATTACCAAAAATTTGTTTAATGTGAGGCCCATAAGGATTTCCGAACGATATTATATGATAAAAACTTGTGTTCCTTGAGACTTTTCTCTTTAGTTTGTGGCAAATATGACACCGAAAATTACACCTGGACCAACGCCATGAGATGTGCAATGAGGATGTTCCCATATACTTGAAAAGACCGCAAATAAATTACCATGCCTTACGGAAATTTATTTGTTCTAACCAGCCCTCTTCAATTGGACTTTGATAAGGTTTTTAACACCCGTTTTAAGATGATTACTTTCCTTCTGTTCCCTAAAGTCACTTTCCTTTACTCTTTTGCAGATGCCACACAGTGGATAGACACCTGGACCAATGCTAAGAGATATGCAACGAGGATGATCAGCTGAATTCATGCTACAAGACCAGAGATAAACTTTCAAGCCAAGCAGAAATGCATTAGATAACCTGAGAAGTAGTAAACCACTATGGAGACGGCAAGAGTGCACTGCCTATCCGGTCAGAAGCAGTACTGATGCAACTGACGAAAATTTCGTATACTAAGCCTTTACGCATGGTGAGCAACACACAGAACAATTCCTTCCAAATGTGTTTTATGAGGACGGGGGGGGGGGGGGGGTGCAAACCAAGCATCGTCACAAGCAATGTTCCAACGATGCTTGTCCACGAAAATGCATCATGCAAACTTTGTAACTGTGGAAAGGTACATTTTGTCGGACCTAATATGAAGATATTCATTTGCAAGATTCATCCTGCAATCTTGGTGTTAATGTGGGGACCGCTAACTGAACGAAATGAGTCATTCGGCGATTTTTTTTATGTTATAACCTCCTATGCTAAGCAGTGGCGTAGCCAGGTTTTTGTCAGGGGGGGGGCTAGAGCACCAAGATTTCCCCCAATTAGTGATCTGCTTCCTAATAATCAGTGTTCTCCGCAGGTCCAAATTTTGTCCGGGTGCTTTCCTCTGACCTGGCTGATGTGACTGATCGCCGTCCTGGGGAGGGGTCTAAGGGGAGGGGGTGTCCCCTTCCCCTTTGGAAAATTTTTGCTCATATAAAGTGGGCTAGATGCAAAACGGTGCCACATTTGGTGCTAAATGTAAACTGATATATCACCAAGAATTCCTATTTTTTTAGGAAGCTTTTTTTATCTTGCTTGTCTTCAGGTCTTGGTGAATTTTTCTTGAGTCCTACTGGTAGATCAGAATCACAATGGGTGAAGTACAGTAATTCAGTGAACCCTGGTACACCTTTCCCTTCATCAGTTCACCACATTCACCACAATCAGTCCAAATTTTACGAGGACCTACCCTTGTAGCAGAGTATAGCACTTGACCACTGACCCATTCTAACAAACTGCATATACGAGAGTGCAGCTGCTTTAATTATCAAGAAACATTGGAAGTATACAGTAAAAGGACAGAGTCCCTTGTCAGAGGTCCAGAGATCCCATGCTGTATAAAACAGATAGTAAAACATAACTAGAACAACTACGTGTATAAGCATGGTGTCATTCCATCTCTGAAAACCTTAATGAGGACTGGTTGTGCCAGTGTGGCATACACTTTTAAATAAGTAAAGTGTACTGGTTGAGAAATTTAAAATTTTACCAGATCATGCGCAAATTTCACCCTATATTCACTTTGAAAATTTCCCCCAAGATTTTTACAGAGGGGGCAACTCGCCCCCTGTCCCACTGGCTACGCCACTGATGCTAAGTATGAGAGCCATCAGTGATGCCCGTATTGTGATCTCATGATCTACAAATGTGACAGCTAAAAAAGGTGTTTATCAGCATTTAAAAGGAAAATGCTGTCATCACAATTTTAACTAGTGTACCAAAATATCTATTTTATTATAAATGGTTCTCTTTAATCATGTGACAAATTTTTGTTAACGAATGCTAGATACATGCAGAAAAACTCATTTTACCTTAAATATTCAATATTTACATCTTGAAACATTCAAGATACACTAAAGTGAAATAAGAGGAGCTTTGAAAAAGTTAGCTAATGTTTCAAAATATATTTGGGACGACTGCTTATTCTCTTTAAGAGGTCTGTTCAAAAATAAATATCTAAATTGCTCAGTTTTGTTTTTGCTCCTCCTCAATCTCAACACATATGTGATCATATTCTCATGCCACTATTTGCACACACCATTGCTTATGAACGTAAGGAGCCATAATAAGGCATAGCCTGTGCATTCGTCTTAATTTTTATGGCAATAAAAGTATGGAACCAGTCACTGATTTTAAGTACGCTGCTGCCAGTATAGGTTTAAGAGCGATGGGAATGTTCCTTTAGAGGTGATTGTAAAGTTGCAAGTTCATTTATGGGCCCTAAGTCCATATTATTTCAACATTGTGGTCAAAATTTTCTCGTTTAGTTATTTTACTTGTGCAAAGCTTTTAGATATCATACAGCTGGATCATAGTGGAATTGCAACATGGCTCCAGCTACTTGCAACAATTGTGCTGTTATAATTTTGAAGATAGGAAAATATCTCACATGCCATTGAAAAGAGTGTACTTAACCTGTGTTCTGTAAACGTTTTAAGGCATGTAGCACTGAACGTATTACACCAGTACTTTACAGAACTACTCCAAAAATGGTAAGGACAACACCAAGACGAGAATGATATTGGTCCACGTTTTGTGTTAAAGTGTTGCTTTAAACAATCTGACTTTATCGCTAATATTAATTGCAGCACATGAATGTATATAGATATTAGATAGGCAATATTATTGCTTTACCTTTCTTATGCTAAAGACGAATGTAAATCTGCTAGCAAAGCAAGCAGAGGTTGCATGGAATATACATGAGATTCAAGAGATATCATGAGATCTCATCCATATGAAGTAGACTAACAAGCTTATCATTGCAATCACAGCAAGAAGATCTCCCTTTAAATCTTGTATTTGTTACATTACCAAATTAGGAAAACCGTAAAATTTGCAAAAGACCATATGAACAGATGAAGGTAAAAAGGTATCCTTAGATTTTTCAAACTGCGGAACTAATGAAGGAAAATTCGCAGTTAAAACACGGGGTTGAAAAGCTAAAGGTTTAATAGGCAAAGAAGGGGTAATTTGCAATTCTATCCATGTTTTGAAAATTAATGCTGAAGTATCAGACAGGTAGAAATATCTAACCAAGAAAATTATTTCACTCCCTTTTTCAGAGGACATTCAGCAATTGAGTGAGCTATCGAGACTTCAAGAAGATGAACAGAAGACAGTCGCCCTATTTGCTGAAAACTGTATAGTAGCTGCCTGCCTATAACCGAGTGGATGAAATATCATGGAAATAAGCTCAAGATTAGAAAATTTTAATTGATGAAATTTTAATGAATACGAACATTTGCTATTGTGATAGTGATAGTCCAGCCACAGTACAAATCTAATAAGTTCAAATGTTTCTCATTTCCTGCTAGATTGTTAGATAAATATGTAATAAGATAAGAAAATACCAAAAAAGCGAACGTTGTTATCCGTTTCAATTTCAAAATGACATAAATGCATAGGATGCATTCTTCATAGGCTGAGCCAATCAGGGCCCTGCATTTTCTGCCCTTCTACCTTTTGTTAGGAGCGATTGCGAAATTGAGGTTCACAGAGAACTGTCAGATCCGTCTCTTCGTCCTTGTTGGCAGATACATCCGTGGTTCCGTATCCTCGTCTACCTCGAGACAGACATCCTGACACTCCTTCCTCTGAGGGAACAACTACTACTCTAGGCTAGTTCTAACGTTAAGACCACCAGTCTTCGAACTCAGATGTAAAGAAACTGCTATGTCTTCTCACCAGCATGCGGGCGTTTTTCAGTGAGCAATAGATCTGGCAACCCTCAGACTACACGCGTCGACACTGGTGACCTGGGATTCAGGAGTTGAAAGCTACCACGTTGAGTGCTATTAGGTAAGTTACTGCTGCTTCTCCCTCGCTAACTGACGTGACTAATCTTCTTTTCTCACTCCTCAACGAAGGTAGGTCTACAGGCGAGCTCAGTTCGTGAATATCAGTATCACCCGTTCCATCGGTAAACCAGACATTTCCTGATGGGACAACAGTTGAAGAACGTCTTAACTTGACTCATCTCAACGAGGATATAGCCATTCTAAGGTCCATTTGTTGCATCTTTACATCGTCTCTGTCGATGGATACAATTATGTGGATCCTAGCCACAGTTTTTTGTAAACCGTTCCATCGTTCTTCGTCACAAGATTTCACAGACAGAATCCTCCTCCTCTAAGCTGTATTAATCAGTCGTCCACGGTGCTGCATTGAAGCTTTGATGACCAAATCAGAAACCATCAGGTTTCTTGTTGCTTTCTAGTCAGGTCATTTCACTGACGAACCGAATGTTCAGCTTCATGCTGGAAACTGTTCGTCCTTGTTGTGTCACCAGGGGATACTACTTACTTCTCAGAACGAGGTTTGAGACCTGCTGTGGCTTCTGAAATGGTACCTTCAAAGAACGTAGGATCTTCAATAGTCAAATAGTCCCCTATCATATCTAGAAGTACATACAGTCCAACCTTTAGGACGACAACCTCAATGAACCAGAAGGTGAAAATGGTTGATCGGCATTCCTTGTCAGTCCTTTGGCTTATACGCGCGGACGGCTTTCTCTGATACTCTCTTTGTGAATGGAAGCTTGGCAGATCATGAAGGGTGCAACGTGTAAAACGCCTTAATCATTCGTGCCTCGGTACCTAATGAACTCCCTAACAGTAGACATGAAGTTAGGTTGTGCTGTTCTGGGTAGGGTTGCTTCTGGGTCGGGATGGACTCCCCACAGTTATGGTTATTCTGTGGAACAGTAATGTTGGGGTCAGGCAAGGTAGGAGAAGTATTGAATATCCCAAACTTATCTGACTAGGGGATTCGGTAACAGACGACTAACCCATCTCCCTCGCTACGGCATATCTACCATTACAAGCGCTTCGAGGAGAATGGACAGTCAAGTGCTCTACGACATGGGGAGCGAGTGGTTGGCGCGGACCTTGCTTCTTCCTTCTTGCTAGTTGGTTCTTTTGCCGTTTTGTATTTGTCTACTGGGGATGCTCGGGATAGCCTGACGGTGATACTCTGGGTGAGGGTGCCCTTCCACGGATTCAAGCTGACTGTAGGTTCAGGTGGCGCCAACTTGACAGCTAGTGAAATTTCTCCCCGTTTTCCATTCTGGCGATCTCATCCTATTCGGGCCCTTGGCTGCGTTAAGGCCCATGAAATTCGTTGTTTACCTAAGCCCCTCTAACCTCAACCTAACCCCTTATAAATCGCGTAACGTAACCCCATTTAATCGCGTTACCCCATATAAATTGCGTTACCTAACCCCAAATGAATCGCGTATCATAACCCCCTTTAAATCTCTAAACTTGAGGTTGTAGGGTCAAGGTAGATACGGAGAACCTGAGCCTTAACTCTACCTGGGTTAAGATAGAGATGCAGATTGTAGATATGGATAACGAGGGACCGAAATCTCACCAGCCAACTCAAGTCCTCGAACCTGGGGTAGTGTTAGATCCACGGGAGAGCGCACGTCATCGGGGGTTTCACTGTAGATTAAGCCCGAGGATCAAATGATCCTGGCAGACGCTTTGCTGACGGCAGGAACCTAACCGGTGAAGTTAGAGCACACAAGTTCTGCTCCTACGTCTTTCGCTCCAACATGAAGTAAGCACTTTACGAGCGTTGTCCTCGAAAGCCGTGGTAAGTGGTCGGTCTGCCGCAGCGTGAAAGACGGATTAGTCAGTTGTCACCGAAAAACCAAACCAGAGAGGTTTGTGGGCATTCATTACACCCTTATCTCTATCTACCCCTACACTACTGTTGCACAGAATAGTTCCATTACAGTGAAGGGAGAGATGAAAGTGGCTCAGGAATATTCCCTTCCTGAACGGCAAGGCAAAACAACACGTCTACTATTAGTGTTTTCTACAGGTAGCAGGCACAAAGGGTGGGGAGTTTTGCATGCCACGCTGTTCATGATATACACTGCTTTCATCCAGGAAGAGGGTACAGGGTTAAGCCGTTAAAATCCAAAGGAACATGACAAGGTGAGCGGCTCAACAGCCTACTAGACTCATTGAGATTGTCACTGGGGCTGGGGTGTATAGACTTGTAGGTACGGTAAGAGGCCTTTGACTTTCGAAGGTCATGGGTTCCTTCAAGGTGCCGTTTCAGAGCTCTAAGTAGGTCTTAAGGTTTGCTCCGTATAGTAAGTAGCATCTCATGATGACGTGGTAAGGATGGACAGTCCCCGGAATGAAATTGAGCATTTAGATTTGATCGGTAAAGTGACCAGACTAGGAAGTAACCGGGAACCCGACGTTCTCTGGTCTGGCCATCAAAATTAATGCAATTCCTGTGCGACTGATAAATTCAGATGCGAGGAAAAGGATTCTGCGTGTGTAATCTCGTGACGAAGTGCGATGGAAAGGGCCACAGAGAACTGAGTCTAGTGATCATATGACTGTATCCATCAACAAAGATGGTGTGAAGACGAGACGAACCGACTTTTGGAATGACCATATCCCTGACAAGATGAGCTAAGTTGAGCCGTTCCGAAACTGTTGTCTCATCAGGAAATATCTGCTTTACCGTTGGTATGGCTGATACTGGTATTCACGAACCGTGTTAGCCTGTCTTCCCTCCTTCGTTGATGAAAGAGAAGGGAAGAGTGGTCGTATTGGTTAGAGAGGTAGAAGAGGCAGTAACTTACCTGATGGCGCTTAACGTGGTAGTTTTCAACTCCTGAATCGTAGGTTCTCAGTGTCGACGAGTGCAGTCTGAAGGTTGCCTGTTCTGTTGCTCATTGGGAAAGGCTGCACACTGGTGAGAAAATGTGACAATTTCCTCACATCTAGGCACAAAGCCTCGCGGTGTTGATGTTACAACTAGCCTCGAGTGTGTAGATGTTCCCTCAGAGGTAGTAGTGTTAGGATGTCTATCTCGAGGTAGGTGAGGGCACGAAACAACGTTTGTCTCTGCCATATGGGGCGATAAGACGGATTCGACAATTCTCTGTGAACTCATTTCTGCAAAAAGCCCCTGATACAGGGTTGGGAGGGTGGTAGGTGTAAGTCATCGGGTTGGACCAGACTAGGGAGAGTACACCCTGACTCATTAAGGTAGTAGAATATAATCACTATTGATTCCATGACATGACAAACATCTGTGTAAAAAGGTTTAATGGCCACCTATACTGAAAGGTACTGAGCAAGAAACAGGATTAAAACAAAAGTTTATATGGGATTAAGAACAAACAATGCAGAATAAGAATACTACCTAAAAAGTTCCAGATCTAATTAGTTTTGTAGATGAGGAAATAATGATACTATAAGAGGGAAATACGATAGTAATGGTGTTTAAATTAAAATTAACATGTGTTGTTAGCATACCCGTGCTTAATTTAGCATAATATCGTGTCACTGGCAAGTCATGTAATTTTAAGACAATTGGTCCAGGGTCAGTAAATTGAAAGCGACTCAAGCTTATTGTGTTGTGCTGTTACACCGTCAAACAAAATCAGTGCATTCTGAGTGGTTATACACTCTAATTTTTGCATTTAACAGCGAATTCTATCCGGTCTTTCATTTGTGAGCAACCTCGACTGTTCAAATAAACGTTTCCAAAAGGCGCTTAGCATAATATTGTGCATGACACAATGCAAGTAATCTTAAAAGCTCCTTGGCCCGGGTCAATGTACAATCGGAAGCAAATTCAGCTTCATAAATGGTACTGTGGCAATTAATGGGAAGTATTAGCAGGCATATTCCTGCTCTAAGTGAACTATTGCAAGTATCTATTAATGGTCTGATGGCATGAAAATGACATTGTTGGATATTTAATGCAAAAAGCATTGACATCCAGAAAGCAGATGCAATTCCTATCAAAATCCATCAAATATTGACTATTTTGACTATTTTCCTTTTGTATCATGAGCTAAATAGGGAAATTTGTGACGTCGAAATATGGACATACCAAATATGGCTAATGTTAGCCTTAACTTTTTCAACCTTTATATCAAGGACACTTGTATAGCGTTGTTATCCGCAAAAGGAATTACTATGGAAAGTTTCATCCTTTAACTTCCAAGTGAAAACGCTCCATTTGCAGCATGTCACTATAACTAAGATTAAGATTAAGATTACGATTAAGATTAAGATTAAGATTAAGATTAAGATTAAGATTAAGATTAAGATTAAGATTAAGATTAAGATTAAGATTAAGATTAAGATTAAGATTAAGATTAAGATTAAGATTAAGATTAAGATTAAGATTAAGATTAAGATTAAGATTAAGATTAAGATTAAGATTAAGATTAAGATTAAGATTAAAATAAATTAAAATAAATTAAAATAAATTAAAATTAAGATTAAGATTAAGATTAAAATAAATTAAAATAAATTAAAATAAATTAAAGTTAAAATGAAAATTAAAATTAAAATTAAAATTAAAATTAAAATTAAAGTTAAAGTTAAAGTTAAAGTTAAAGTTAAAGTTAAAGTTAAAGTTAAAGTTAAAATGAAAATGAAAATGAAAATGAAAATTAAAATTAAAATCAAAATCAAAATCAAAATCAAAATCAAAATCAAACTCAAACTCAAACTCAAACTCAAACTCAAACTCAAACTCAAACTCAAACTCAAACTCAAACTCAAACTCAAACTCAAACTCAAACTCAAACTCAAACTCAAACTCAAACTCAAACTCAAACTCAAACTCAAACTCAAACTCAAACTCAAACTCAAACTCAAACTCAAACTCAAACTCAAACTCAAACTCAAACTCAAACTCAAACTCAAACTCAAACTCAAACTCAAACTCAAACTCAAACTCAAACTCAAACTCAAACTCAAACTCAAACTCAAACTCAAACTCAAACTCAAACTCAAACTCAAACTCAAACTCAAACTCAAACTCAAACTCAACTCAAACTCAAACTCAAACTCAAACTCAAACTCAAACTCAAAAACTCAAACTCAAACTCAAACTCAACTCAAACTCAAACTCAAACTCAACTCAAACTCAAACTCAAACTCAAACTCAAACTCAAACTCAAACTCAAACTCAAACTCAAACACAAACTCACACACAAACTAAAACTCAAACTCTAAACCAACCTCACTCTCTAACTCAAACTCAAACTCAAACTCAAACTCAAACTCAAACTCAAACTCAAACTCAAACTCAAACTCAAACTCAAACTCAAACTCAAACTCAAACTCAACTCAAACTCAAACTCAAACTCAAACTCAAACTCAAACTCAAACTCAAACTCAAACTCAAACTCAAACTCAAACTCAAACTCAAACTCAAACTCAAACTCAAACTCAAACTCAAACTCAAACTCAAACTCAAACTCAAACTCAAACTCAAACTCAAACTCAAACTCAAAATCAAAATCAAAATCAAAATCAAAATCAAAATCAAAATCAAAATCAAAATCAAAATCAAAATCAAAATCAAAATCAAAATCAAAATCAAAATCAAAATCAAAATCAAAATCAAAATCAAAATCAAAATCAAAATCAAAATCAAAATCAAAATCAAAATCAAAATCAAAATCAAAATCAAAATCAAAATCAAAATCAAAAATCAAAATCAAAATCAAAATCAAAATCAAAATCAAAATCAAAATCAAAATCAAAATCAAAATCAAAATCAAAATCAAAATCAAAATCAAAATCAAAATCAAAATCAAAATCAAAATCAAAATCAAAATCAAAATCAAAATCAAAATCAAAATCAAAATCAAAATCAAAATCAAAATCAAAATCAAAATCAAAATCAAAATCAAAATCAAAATCAAAATCAAAATCAAAATCAAAATCAAAATCAAAATCAAAATCAAAATCAAAATCAAAATCATAATATGCTGCTTTGAAGCTTATATCACGTATAAATTTAAATTCCAAGAACGGATCCAGCAAAATGTGGACCGGGGTTGGGGAGGGTACGCATCACGTAGAGTACGCAATTGTGCTATTGCCTCGCATTTTTCATATCATTTTGATTTGCCATAAAAAAGGAAACCGGTTTAACTCCCTAAGGTAGAGGTTATCAACCAATACTCTGTTTGAACTATTTACAGATACACAAATACTGCTGTGAACAGTTTACTGTAAGTTTGCAAATATCTGCTGGCTATTAAACGACGACGTTAAAAAAATACCATTTTAAGCAATTGGGTTTTAAGAATTACAAAGTTTCACATCAATGCATTTTTGTGGTTAAAACTTAGCTAACACTCTCACAATACTTAGCTTACACTCCTAAAAAATTCACATCTTTAAGCATAACATCAGCTTTATGGAAGCTAATTAAAAAAATAAAACATATTTAAAACAAATTGTAAACTGTATGGAACACATACAGTTGTGGTTCTGTAACATCTTAATAGATTTCCTGTAGAAGTCAACACTTTGCCAATGGTAGCCTGACCCTTGTTACAACCAAGTTATATCTCAAAAAATGTACAAAGTATTGAGGTTTTTCAATCGTACCGTTTTGTGATTGAATGATTCGTTACAGGTGATTTTCACCCACGATGAAAATATTTTATGTGATAACCTTATTGTAAGCAGTAACTGAAGAGAAGTGCATGCTATTACGCAAGTACAACTTTATCAAGTATAATTTGTTACCATCGAAGGCTCACCCTTTTGTTAGTAATTAAAATTTAATTCATTGAAACTTAGTGAAAAGAGGATGCTTGTGTTTATAACTTCTTGGCAAAGAATTGAGGTTCTGATTTGACGCTGATTTTACCACAATCATTTAAATTCAAATTAATTGGAGGGTTATTGAAACAATTTGCGTGTTCCTAGATATTCCGAGCTGGATTTTGGTTGTTTTCATCCGAGAGCATTTTAAGTTTTCCTTCTGAATTAACCTCCTTTAAAAAGTTTGAATTCTTGCAAAGTTACCACAAATGATTAATAGTTATGTGTAAATGACTTTGAAATGATTTTCAAGAACAATCTACGACTTTCTCATCTGTATTACTATTTTTCGTTGTAAAACATTTTTAAGGGTTTGAAACTAAAAGAAACGGCTAACTTTGACTTGAAAATGCGACGATGTAAGCTACGGTAACCGACTTTGAACTTATTCTGTAGATTTTGCTTGCTTGCATCCATATGTAATGTATATTTATAGGCAAGATGGGTTTTTCATCCAAGAGTCATAGTGTGTACATCGTCCTCCCACTTTGCAATAGTGGAGGGCGTAAATCTACGCCTAACTTGCGTGTTCGTTCTACGTAATAGTCCTTGAATATAACTATTTAGGTTACTAAACTTGGCTAGCCTCCCTCAATGAATAAAAACCATGGATAGATAATTCACCTAGATTACTTACCTTCCCTAGAAAAGGGAATGTGGCTTCTTACCGTATCGACGTTAATGCGATGCACACGCTATGAATCTACGGTTTTCCCATCTACATTGACCTTCTGTAAAAGCTTTTGTAACTTGCAAAACTTTACCATATGGCTTGGTATATGTGAGTTGACTTTTGTAATTGTAAAAAATTACACGTTTTGAAACATTTTTATGCTGTGCAAGTTATGTGTAACAAACACTGCATGTTTTGCTATCAATTTAATAAAAGAAAAAAACTTAATAAACTGAACAAATGTTTCTACTTGGATATTATTTTGTGCGTTTGTCTGCCTTATTTTGTATGGATAACCTTGGAGACGTAATGATCTAAATTATGATCATGCTTAGGTTAAGAGTGCCATGAAAACAAATAAATAAATGATAATAAACTTATTTCCGGCCCATTGGTTACTGCAAAATTGTAAAATCTGTAAAAATGATAAAACTGATTGGGAAAACGTTTTCTACTACTCCTTTTATAAACCAACGGCCTCCCCATTAGTTTCACTTACACATTGTTGTGCTGTCTATGCAACAACCGAGTATGGTCCGTCGGGGGGGGGGGGGGCATTTTCTTTACTGCCATCTCATATGTAATTTAGGTATTCTCCTTTCCAAATCAAGACCAGAAGCCAAAATGCTTAGTAATTCCTTACCGTATGGACATATTGCAACAAAAATAAGCATGAGATTCCTAACAGTAATCCTACTTGAACTTTCATAATCATAAGGTTTTGACCTTTTGAAATCTTATGATCCAAAATGACCTCTCACCTCCACTCAAAACAATATGAATTACCTACCCTATATGGCCATCTACTAAATATGACTAATATATGAACAATCCACGGGCCAAGTATGAGATCCCTCACTGTTATCCTCATTAAAATATCATATTTACAAGGTTTTGTCCTTTGTGACCCAAATGAACTTTGACCTCCACGAAAAAATGATGGGGGTCATCTACTCAATATCAGCAATCCACAATACAGTTATCCTTCTTGAGGGTATTGTGTACAAGATTTTGATCTTTTGACCTCTTGTGACCCTAAATGACCTTTGACCTCCACCACAAACAATAGGGATCATCTACTCAATATGGACAATCTACACACTAAGTATGAGATCCCTCAAAATTATCCTTTTCTAGATATCGTGTTTACAAGACTTTGACTTTTTAACCTCTGGTGACCCCAAATGACCTTTGACCTCAACCAAAAACAATGGGGATCATCTACTCAATATGGGCCTCTACACGCTAAGTATGAAATCCCTCAGTCCTTAAGTATGACATCCCTCAATCCCTCACAGTTACCCTTCTTGTGATATGGTGTTTACCAGATTTTAGCCTTTTGACCTCTGATGACCCCAAATGATCTTTGACCTCCACCAAAAACAATAGTGATCATTTGCTCAATATGAGCAATTCACTTGCTAAGTATGAGATCCCTCACGATTAACCTTCTTGAGGTTTTGACCTCTAGTGACCCTAAATGACCTTTGAACTGCTCTAAAAATGATAGGGATCATGTAATTAATATGGGCAATCCACACACTAAGTAAGAGATCCCTCACAGTTATCCGTCTTGAGATATAGTGTTTATATTGTTTGAACCTTTTGACCTCTGGTGACCCCAAATGACCTTTGATCTCCACCCAAGACAATAGGGATCATGCACCCAATATGGGAAATCCACTTGGTAAGTATGAAATTCCTCACTGCTACCCTCCTGGAGATATAGGGTTTAAAAGGTTTTGACCTTTTGACCTCTGGTGACCCCAAATGACCTTTGACCTCCACCAAAAATAATAGGGATCATTTACTCAGTATGGGCAATCCACATGCTAGATAAAAGATCCCTCAAAGCTACCCTTCTTGAGATAAAGTGTTTACAAGGTTTTGACCCTTTTGACCTCTGGTGACCCCAAATGACCTTTGACTTCCACCAGAACGATAGGGTCATGTACTTGATATGGGCAATCCAAATGGTAAGTATGATCACTCACCTTTATCCTTCTTGAGATATCTTGTTTACAAGCAATTTTCAAGGTATACCATTTGACCTCTGGTGACCCCAAATGACCTTTGACCTTCACCAAAAATAAGAGGGATCATCCACTTAATAAGGGGTATCTACATGCCAAGTATGAGATCCTTTGAGGTTACCCTTCTTGAGATAGAGTGTTTACAAGAAAAGTGTCTCATACACACATACACACATACATACACACGGCATCACCATCGCATAGATTCCTTTGACCAAGTCAAGGAATCAAAAAAGGGAAATAATGCAGAAATGTGGAAATATTAACAGCCTTTTTTCTCGTACATGACTGTACCCTCAATTAATTAACCGTCAATTAATTAACCTTCGGACAAGGGTATAGTAATGGAACTTCCCAATAGTAATGGAACTTGTTACTACACCTTTTCACTGCCGTCACGTTTTTCATAGCAACAGTGTAGGGGGAGGGGGATGGTGGCAGGCCCTTTGCCAGACAAGGAACTGAAGGGGGAAAAATGGGGAGAATTTTTTAGGGGAGGGCTTGACATGCTAAAATGCATTAGAGCGATGGTAATTTGAATTTCGGGGGGCCGTCTCCTGACCCTCTTGGCTACGGGCTTTGGGATAAGCTAGACGTACACATTTACCATCAGTCAAAGCCAAACCAAGCAGTACCATGCTGAGGGATGTCAGTAGCTGGGGTATGACGACACGTTACAATGGCAAAAATCGTCTGAGCCTTAGTTTCAATTGATTGAACCTCACGTTTGGTTTATGCGCCCATGTTCAAAGCACAAGTGGAGAGTGTATTTTGCGCCCCCTCCTATTGGTACCGACACGTAGGCTAGTTTGACAACTGAGAGTCAACAGCCTAGCTGGAAACCAACCAAGTTCTAATGCTAGATAAGTAAGTAGTGCAACCCATCTTAAAAAAAGATTTGTATCACCCCAAGTATGACTTTGCAAAATGGTAAGCAAAAGTCTCAATTGGTGACTACTCTTTGATTGACATCAGAGTTGCAAAATTCAAAAGATGCAGAGCAGCTCACATTACACAGCATGCACAGAGTTTTGATTACATAGTACGGCCTTGTATACTCACCAGGATGTGACCCTGAGTAATAAACTATGTTTTTGTCTGCACAAGGAGAAGCTAAAGACAGTTATGGGCGGGGCTAGAACTAGCATAGTTGGGAGAATTGGAACCGTCTGGACTGAGAAGATTTCCCCTTTAAAGGGAGAGATCCGTCTATTCACGAAGCCCTTCATAATTCATCTGTTTCTCAACCACTTGCATGGAAATTAAATTTCGGGAGAATGATGTCCTGCCATCAGTGGACTGAAGCCACTCATCTAGCTGTCTGTACGGCAAAAAAGCAACTGCGCATTTGCACCAGTTACTGGAACTACAAGTTTTTAAAGTCAGGATTATGAAACGAAACATTATGGCACCAAAACGTCTGAAAATTACTCCTAATCTTTTCGAAAAACGGATAAAATGACTTTATAAGCCTAACACACACGGAGACATAAAATAATCTGGCCTTCTGCCGTACAGCGGGAGCGCCCTCTTTATGTCGTGTCTTCACATGTGAACTGTTTAAACACAGCGATACACTGTCACCGTTCTCCCTTCAGTTTCTGTGACCACTTGCATAGGCGGGATTACTGGGGGCAAGCGGGGCACTTGCCCCCCATTTTTTCCAGAGCTTAAAAACTAAAAATAATAATAAAAAAAATGAGCGAAAGTAAGCGAGACCAGAGAAATTATAAGAGAATTTTCAATAGATTATTAAGATTAAATTTTGCAATGTTTAATGAAAGAAAATAGTAATATCGAAAACCATAATATTGCTAGGAAAATTTTTCTCTGCGCGCTTCGCGCGCACCTCCAAGGAAATTGACTAATACAGTTGAAAATTTTATCTAGCCCGTAAAATTTCTTTCCTTCTGCCCGCCACACTATTGTGACTTGAAGCTCTGAAATAAGGGTTACTGAAAGTACTAATGTAAGACATAAAATGCACCATGGCCTTTGCAAACAAAGTCCCAAATCCTACCCATATATAGGGAACCGCAATTCTCAAAAGCAAAAAAAAAAAAAAAAAGAATCGGCGATCGGCGTGCTTTGCAGAACAGGCACCTGGGAAAAGTAGGGAATTTTTATGCAACGAAAACACTGCATTTAAAACTAAAGAAAAATAACAGCCTACAAGTAACTGTCTCAACTCTGTTTTCTTCTGCGCGCTTCGCGCGCACCCGTTTTAAATGTTACTTCGGGGTTACTTCCTGTAGAACATCCTGCTTGTCATAGCTTCGTTCAAACTCTTCTAATATCATTCAAACCACCAAGAACGAAGCTATGACAAGCAGGATGTTCTACAGGAAGTAACCCCGAAGTAACATTTAAAACGGGTGCGCGCGAAGCGCGCAGAAGAAAACAGAGTTGAGACAGTTACTTGTAGGCTGTTATTTTTCATAGCTTCGTTCAAACTCTTCTAATATCATTGAAACCACCAAGAACGAAGCTATGACAAGCAGGATGTTCTACAAGAAGTAACCCCATGGCCGTACGCAGCGTTGGGAAGTTCCCCCTCCCCCAGAAATTTTTATCACCATCGATCTGTATAAATTTACAAGATTGTATAAATGCAAGGTGTAAGGCATGGAAAGTGTCATTTTCGATACCGTAATAAGGGACAGGCGCTTAGTGAAGGGGAGGGGGGGGGCAAGAGCCCTCTCCTTGAGGATACTTTTCTTTCTTAGCATTTTAGTACTCATATCACTAAACAATATGAAAAATGCGATTTTTTTTTCAGCGCGCTTCGTGCGCACCCATTCTGGATAGTAGACCTCCCATTCTTAAAATTATTGTTCCAAAGCCCCGGGAAAACCTCAAAGTTATCCATTCTCCCCTACTTCCTTAAACCATCAGCATTATCGATCCCATCTGACTGTTAGTCTCATGGAGTAAGAATATAATTGAAACCAGAAAGCCAAAAGGCTTAGTGATTCCTTGCCAATAAAATTTAAAAAGCAATCTTCGAAGCACTAATCGCAAGGATATCATAAGAGTAAGCACTATTTAAACGTTTTTTATAGCGTTTGTCGATGACGTTCTCTCCCTAAACTCATGTCTTGAGGTTATTCTTCTTGGGACAGTGTTTACAAGCTAAGTGTCACATACCGGACACACACCCACACACACACACACACACATACAGCACACATGGCATCACCGTCGCATAGATTCCTCTAACTACGCCAGGGAACCAAAAACTTTGGTCTCGATCTTTCTCAAATTCACATAGAAGGCCTAGGCCCATACCCATTCTGAAACGTTTGTATGCTGTACGCCACAGAATTACGCCAAATTCTGTTATGCAACGGGACTAATATTTGACGGTATACCGGCATTATTGTAAGTACCGGTATGTACCGGTACCGACAAGTTTACCATCCATCATAAGGTACCGAAGTATCGACGAGAACCGTACCAGACGGTACTGCGAAAATATTTTTTTACAGATACTACAATTGAATGAAATATTACTGAAATATAAATACCACATCCATTGGATAACTGCCTTGAGTTTTTTATATTAAAATATAAACATGAAACGTTCGTTTGATAATCATTTTTTACCATTCCAATCACAAATTTCACCTCGGAAATGTTAATTAATGTTATCCTACGTCGCTAATGAGTACCCTTGTCAGGGGCGGATCCAAGGGGGGTTTTAGGGGTTTAAACCCCCCCCCTTTGATTTTCGAGGATTTTTTTTCATTTTGTATAATATATTGTTTATTTTCCCCGGTATATTTTGAAGGTTATTTTCAGTTACAACAATGCAATTAACATGCCATAATTATAAGTTTGCTTCACAGCGTATTTTTCCTTCTATCGTTCCGATTCTCTCTCATTCAAAATCCTTATAGTGTCAGTGAGTCCTTCAAGAGGAGGTCCAGCTCTAATCTTGGTTCCCATATGCAATGAAAACGCATCCAGTAGTGCCTAACTCTGTTTTAAAAAATAGGAACGCGACTCCAGATTTTCGCTTGTACTCTCGCTGAAAAATTCAAATATTGTGTTGACTGAAAGTGATTGTCGTTGAACTGGAATCACTTAATATAATCAGAAATCGAGAAGGCTAATCGTACTTTGGACAATCCGTTGGATGTAAAGACGTTCATGGAAAATTAGACTGTTCAGTTGGAACATACATCTAAAGAAGTTACCATTGTTCTGGGAGGTATTATAATCCAAAATTCGCTTATATAATGAATCCCTTTCATTTGTTACACAAAATATATTCCTTTTTTATCCAAGAGTACGTTATGACCAAGATCACGTTTAAACATTATTCCATGCAAAAGAGTGGGTGTTTGCCTGGAGTTTCTTGCACATGGGAAGTGCCAGTGACCTGAAGGCGGTATTTTAGCATATTATCCTTCGTGCCTCTAGACGACATGGTTGTATGTACAGCAAGGGAGGGTATCAAAAAACGTAATGTTTCCATGGAAGTGACAAGCATACAAAACATGAAACATGAAGATGGCCTAAGTATAGATTGTAAGGTCTGAGAAGGGTCAATTTTTCTTGGTTCACGTCGCGCAGTGATGGCGCCAGGTGGGGGACAGGGAGGCCATGGCCCCCGTCGGGGAAGTTTTACAGTTTTTGTACAGTCGGGGAGTCTTAGTCGATACGGTAAAGTGTGTAGTCCCCAACGGCGAAAAGTCGCCCCGACGGTTTACCTGTTTTTTGCTCTCAAGAGCAGTGGCGCCGGCACGGGGGGCCTAGGGGAGCGCGTGCCCCCCCCCCCAATCAATTTCAGAAATTTTTTTTGAAAATTTTAAAATGATCTCAAGAAGCGTTTAAGCTATAGATTTCCGTGGGGGGTAGGGTGAGGTGTGTTTTTAGCCGAGTGATGGATCTGTGGTTATCATTTTCAATCACAAATGGTTCTCAAACTATCAGAATTATCCCAAATCTTTCGCAAACTATCAAAATTTTCGCGCGCTCCAAACCTTACCTCAGTGATATCCTTACTGTCAATAATTTCCGGTAGCAACTCCCGTAGAAGCACAGTAACAAAAGTTGAAGGCTGTTTACGAATTCTCAGTAAAAGTTTGGCCTTGTGATTGGCATATAAGTTTGTTGAGGCATTGACAGTGTTTCGGTGCAGAGGATCATATATGCAGGTTTTGTCATTGTAATCTTATTTAATGAAAAATTTCGGCGCGCTTAGCGCGCATTCGTCACGGTTTGCACCCCATCTTATGGCCATTATTAAGGTTATAATACATGCAACTATTCTGATCACACTTTTCCGAGAAACATAAGTACATCTCCACCTATGGGATCTTTCAGTCTAATTTGTAGCATGATCTGGAAGGTTGAAAGTACGTATTTGCCATCGGTTGTACATTTTTTTCAAATGCAGCCATTCCCGGTAGGCCTATAGATGGCGATTGTTAATACACTTACGACTAAAAAGCATTTTGAAATGCGCTTTTTAGTCCTACACCCCTTTTGCTATACCTAGAAGGTGTTCTCCTGGGTTTTCGTTCAAACTTAGTAAACATACGACAGTTGCAAAGTGCTCTGCATCATACTCTATAGTATCATTTGGATGTCAGGTAATAAGCACCATGTCAGTGCCCCGTTTTATATAATTAATCCAGAGCTTCCAGTCGGCCCTATACCGCTGCCTGCCAGCCTTAGAAACACCCTTTCATAATGCACAATGAAGCAAAGGAAAATTTTCGTAACAGTCCAAGAATGTTTTTCCGTGGACTCATCGCACGTATTTTTAAGTAAAAACTTTCCCCGAAAAGAAGGCATTAATTAAAGTAGCCAAAAGTGGGACTTCAGGAGGTTTGCTGACAAACATACCCTTTTGTTGGACAACATACTCTCCTCTTTCACCTTACCAAAATTAGAATTCACTAATGTTTGGATATTTTCCAGCCATATATGATCAGTTCCAAACGTATCCCAAAGTTGGCACCATTTTGCATCTAAGCAAACCTTAATTTATGAAAATTTTCTTAAAGGGGAGGGAGATACCCCCGCCCCTTAGACCCCTCACCCAGGTCAGCACCTTTATGAAGTGACAAAGGAAAGATTATCACTGTTGTATACTATCGCAGGGACGTATACTCTCCTCTTTCACCTAACCATACTCTCCTCTTTTCTTAGAATTCATTTAAATTATGGATATTTTCCAGCCATATATGATCAGTTCAAAAAATATTCCTAAGATAGCACCATTTTGCATCTAAGCCACCTTAAATTAACAAAATTGTCTCAAAGGGAAGGGGGGGAGGGGGTGTACACCCCTCCCCTTAGACCCCTCACCCAGGTCAGCACCTTTATGAAGTGACAAAGGAAAGATTGTAACTACTGTATACTATCGCAGGTACCCATAAATAGGTGCAATTTATGCAGACCTGGGGGAAAACTGAGTTGGCATTTGGACGTCATCTGTGGTGCCCCCCTCCCATCACCAAATCTTGGTGGCGCCACTGCTCAAGAGGACAATTTCCCTTAAAAGAACCCAAAATTTTCGGCACGCTAGGGGCGCGGTAGGGTCACTCCAGTTTCTTCAGTACTTCCATTCTACATTGCTAGATAGCACAAGACCTGTGAAACTTAACAAGTAACATGTAGGTAGAGTACACAGTTTATGTAGAGGTCGTTAATTCCATCCCATATCGCAAAGTTTACTTGCTGTTGTCTTGTGTGTGTCATGCGGTACGGTCAGTTTGTGAGCGACTCAAGGAGAAAAGTTTGGGTATTTCATAGGGTAGTCCAGGTGGTTTCGATAAAATGTATGTTATCCCTGATATGGTCTACAACCCCTACAGTTTTTCTTTTTCTTTTTGTTCTTAATGATTACATATATGTTTTTATGCAAAAAAAAAAAAAAAAATTCGCGCGCTTCGCGCGCTTTGCAATTTTACGTTTCAGATTCAAAAGTACACTATCAGTGCGCAACTCGGCTCATGAAGTATTCAGTGATATTATGCAAAATATGCCCTGCAATGACTTGGAATATTTAGGCTCCTTCATATCTCCTCCTTACCACCCCTTCGACATAGGGGCTGTCGGAACTTCGGGTTACTGCATGATCAGGCCCCCTGTCGGAAAAATGCTGTCGCTACCGACCTGGTCGGTTTACTTATTTTGGCTTTCAAAAGGGTCATTTCTGCTATAAAATCCAAAATTTTCGGTCCACTTTTCCCACTCTTCCTCAGTTCCGTTACTAATAGCTAAATATAGTGCAATATAGTTCAAGTAACTTAATATAAGTAGAATACATGGATTTATGTAAATGTCGGTCATTTTCATCTTTATTTTGCTAAACCTAGTTAATGTTCTCTTGTGTCTGTCCGTGCGGTACTACTAGTGACTCGAGGAGGGAAGTTCAGCGTAGGTTATGCCCGATATGGCCCAACTGCCTTGACAATTGACCCATATATATATGCTTCAAATAAGTACAGATTCCTTTAGTGTAGGCCTATCCCAAACATTTCGCGCGCTTCGCGCGCTTTGAAATTTCACAGTTCAGATTCTAGGAAAAACGATAAATCAGGGCGGAAATATATATCTCTAGTATATACAAATATTATGAAATATATGCCCCGCATTGTTATAATCTAATACACAAGTTTTCTTCAAATCCTTCCTCACCAATTCCTCGACTACAGTCATGGCTGTCGGGGCTTCGGGTCGCTGGCCCGCCGTCGGGGCGTCTGTCCCCCCTCCGTCGGGCAAATCCTGGCACCACCCCTGCGCCGCGCCAACCGATGGTCGCGCTCCGCTTAGATAAACGAGACAACCAAAAAATCCCATGCATGCAATTAAGCCTACCAGTTTAATTTTAAGGCCCCATACCAAAATACTTTCAGAAGATTTCAAAAAGAGAAACCAAGTTTTCTTTATTGAGCACAAGCGAGCAACTTAGAGTGAGTCACTGTGAGTGCCTAGAGAGAGCACAACAAATGACTGAATGCTCCGAACTCCTCACGCCCAAGATCGTGATCGGGCTGTATAGCAGACAACTTTCTGACAGGACATTTATCATAAAATTTCTGACACAGGGAATTTCAATGAAAGCTTGTTTTTATACGGATCAAAGAGCCTAGGAAACGCATGGGAAATGCCATTTCCTGCAATCTGGGGGTCTTCTGGACCAAAAATTTTCTCTGTACGCTTCGCGCCAACCCATGGTGGCGCTCCGCTTAGATAGTAACTATATCACAAAACCCCCCCTTTAGTCAAAACCTGCATCCGCCCCTGCTTGTGACGCTCGTTTTAACTTGAAGGAGAATAAAGTTTGCAAAAACGGCTTGTGTTGTATTTGTAACTCATCTAAGCTTAAAACTATTATAGAAACTTTTATTAACCAATGAAGGATTACAACAATATTTATGAAAAGTCACATATGAAAACATACAGCTTCGTCAAAATGAGCTTACACCATAATGGTGTCGTATATAGGCCTACAAACTAGGCCTATGCATAATATACAGTGTGCAGATATTTACTAACGCACTGGAAGCCAGCACCAAGTGACTGCTCGCCGTAAGTGTGATTGAACGAAACCTAACCAGGTGACTACAATTGCCACAAACCCCATTAGCAATATCATGGCACCCTTAAGGGAAGAGTTGGTGCTCTATTCCCGTCTATCATAGCACCACAGTCGGTGGACACAGGTCGGGCCAAGTCCAGGGTAACATACGGCGGAGCCACTCCATGAATGTTGCCAAGGGTCCAACGAACCATTAACTGACATCCATGTACCAATATTCCATTGTCAATAGTACCAGTCGGGCCGAAGACAACAGTTGGGAGAATGGCAGTGACAAATGAAATAAATGCTGTCTAACAATGCTCACATCTTTTGTTCTTGTTGTATGTCAAGTCTTCACCTCTTTTAAATAATATGAGTAAAAATATTGTTGCCACATACCTAGCCACATCCCGGCCGTAATCGTAACCAAAGTCTCTCACAGAACGAACTATATGGAAATACTTCGAAGGCCACAGTATTTTCATGCAACTACTTGGCTATTTCACACCATCTACCCACATAGCAAGCTGACGGGGGGACGCCGTCGGTTAAACGGCCGCGGCACGGCGGCAGCGGCGTACCGCTGGTTTACCGCCGGCGGCCCGGAGTCGGTGAAAAGTCGGCATGCCGACGGCGGGATTACCTCGACATGCCGCCGGTGGTCCGACTGCGGTGAAAAGTCGGCATGCCGAAGGTAGGATGGTGGCGGCATGCCGACGGTGGGCCAACGGTGGTTATAAGTCGGCAAACCGAGGGCGGCATTGAGTCGGCGTGCCATTGTTGGGCCGCCGGCAGCTAAAGTTCGGCTTCCCGACGGCGGCAAAGCAACCGTATGCCACCAGCGGCCCACCGGTTGCGAAAAGTAAACAAGAGAAGGGTAACACAAGTTTATTTCAAGGGCCGTTGATGGACTAATTGTAATTAATAGACACGATTATGGCGAGACACAGTAAAGGGCCTTGCTTTCATGGGTAATTGCTGCTATAGCCTAGTGTTTTCAACAATTATTGGATGTAAAATACAGCGATGGTATTGTGACGGTTTTTATTTTAAGAAATACTAGTTAATTTGTAGCCCGCCCTCAGTAGTGTTAATATCCCTTAAATCCGAATCAATTGCTGTACCGAAGCACATATGTAGTTCAAAGTATATGCATTCTGCGGACGGATGCATCCCGGTCTATTTCTTTAGCGGATTTATCCAGATCCATTCCGTCAGCGCATGAATTTGACGGCGAATGCAAGCTAGGTATATTCGCAAGCAAGTCAATTCCACAACTGATGGGCGTGCGCGGACCTCGTGTGAGCGAGAATGTATGCACGTGTACCCGGAGGGCTTTGTGCGCATGGTCAGAGTTGCTCGTACAGCATGTACTGGTGGCTCCGCTCATGAGTGCGGGTTCGTCCTCCAATAAGAAGTAGTTGGTTAATTATGAATAAAGATAAGTTAATATGTACCCAATCACATTTAATGTATTTCGAGACTCTTGAGCAGAGGGGTGAAATAAACGATATAAAAACCCCTGTTTTCGAAGATTTTAGGGTCGAACACCCACCATCTGTGATGCTTTACAGAAGATTTCTTACTGTTTATAATAAATTTCCTTGCTTCGTAAATCTCTGGACTTTGTCATTTTTCACTAAGAGGTGTCTTCCTTATCCGGAAATCGATCCGTTGGTACAACTCACCAAGGCCCTCCCATCACTTACTTAGCTTCCGTATTGCGAAGCAAATCCGCTCGGCCCGTTACAGTATATTATTTTTACAACAATTACAGTACTTTGCGGCAAATCACAAGAGTAAAAAAGACATAGGCAGTATTGTGTGGGCCCGTAGCCACAAAGCAGGCTACTGTATGTGGCAATCGAGATAGCTTCCAGTGGGGAGGGGGAAAAATTTTTAGTGGGCGAGATAAACTGATGGTAATTTTTGACTAGTAAGGTCGAGAAAATTTTTCGGGCCCCTGCCCCCCACTGGCTATGGGTATGATATATGGTGTTGGTACTTTCTGTCCTTTCTTGTGATCTTTTTTATCCTTCCCCGTCTTGTCTTCCCGTCAGAGCGACTTCAGGGGATTTCCTCTCTCACGTTCCATAAAATGAGTGCTACCAGAATCCCATTAGCCAAGCTGCAGTTGTTCGTGCTACATTTACACGCGTGTTGACAGCCTCATATCATTTGCTGTTAAAAATTTGCACATTTTGCAGAGGTAGGTCATTTAAATTTACATGACCTCACTTGCGAATCCTCGGTGATGAAAATTAATAATGCAACGACCATTGGCAATGGACATAGTAAAGTTTACACAAATTAGAGCAGAGTTGCAGATTATTCTCTACAGAGCCGTCTACTAGCCAATCATATTATATTATGTCTCTGACCACTGAATATTGTATATGCGCCAAGGCAGCACTCTCACAAAGTTTGCACAAACTTTTTAAGTGGTTGGACCTGCGCTGTGCACAGCATTCATCTCGCATTCGCGCATCAAGTTTCAATGTGAATGTTGTACAAACACAAGTTCAGCTACGCACAACACAGTTAACCTTTTATATCCAGCTCTGCGCCTGATATAGATACCCTGGATATGCAAACCACTAGATCTGGCTAATAGCCAACACCGTATCAGGGCGCGCAGCCGGGCTAGCTTCATTGCAACGTATGTCTGAGCAGACGATAGTTTTTGCTGTACGAATCCAATGAAATTGCACTCCGGGACTTTCCATGCATACGAGCGTTACCTTTGCGTGTGCGTGCACATAACTATCACTATTACATGTGCAGTGCTTCGCACGAGCGCGCCTAAGTACGTACCTAGTCTGTTTACGATCGAACGTACAAATTAAATTACCCACACTGCATGCACGGGGGTATGGGGGTGTGACACCCCCGTGAAAATCAAAAGTCGGTCTCTGAGCGCCAAAAAGTCGGTCTCAAATCCAGTTAGTTAAAAAGTTAATTGATCTTTTACCTGCCCTGATTTTCGTCTGTTCCAGTGGAGAAATAGGGAAAGTTGCAGTTGGTCACAAAATAGTTCACAGCCCCCTGCGAATTCATGCATATACGCCCTTGGGCACGGAATCCGTGTCAATGACGCCCACTTAGTCTGATTTAAACCTAATTTTTCAAACCTTATTTTCAAGCCTAAATTATTCAAATCTATTATTTTGAGGGATATTCGTCCGGACTCCAGGGGCAGCCTAATCAACTTTCTTGTTCCCAGAATAAAAGGATCCACTAATCGTACCTTTTACTTTGCAGGTATTGAGATTTGGAAGTCCCATCCCAATGCGTTAAAGCAGATTGAAAATACCTCCCGTTTCAAATTTTATATCAAGAACCATCTTCCAACAACTCACTTTTACCTGAGCTAAGTGTCTATGCCATCTAACCACTGATGGCCCGTGTCTTTCATCTAGCGGCAGTGGCGGATCCAGGCGGGGGGACAACAGGCGCGCGCCGTCATGTCAAAAACAAAAAGAAAATGCTTCAAAATGTGTCAAATATAGCACCATTTTTCATCTCAGGCCGCCTCTAAAAGCAAAAATTTGCCAAATTGGAGGGGTAACCCCCTCCCCTTATACCCCTACCATAGGACAGCAATCAATCAAACCTTGCGCCCCCTCTATTGAAAATTCCTGGATTCCAGCGCAATACTCCCTACTTATCTTCTCCTTCCTTGTGCAATTGTTCGTCTTTAGGGACCCCAATGGAAATAAGCTTTTCTTGGGCTGTTTGGGTTATCTATGGTACTCTGTTTCGTAATTCCATTCTCTTGTCTTTAGTGTCATATTTGCTGTCTTCTTGCCTCTGGCATATATTTTATATGCCTTCTATATTTCTTGGTGTTTATATTTTTGTATAGGCCTACACAGTCGCACGTCGCAACCAAAGACAAGTCATTCACACGCAACAACTTTGCGGGCCACGAATTTTACTTAACTTGGCGAGACAAGTCGTGCGCGACCAATAGTTGCGTGAAAATCCATTCACACGAAACGATTTGTTGCATGCAATGTTTACCTACGACAGATGGTGTGACGTGTGAATGAGATACAAAAAAAAAAAAAAAAATCAAATAAAAAATCAAATATAAATCGGGCCTGGTAAGTGATGGCGCTCTTTCAGATTCTCAACGTTACCAACTTACCAGTAAAGTTGCAAGCGGCCAAAACGAAAACAAGACGCTTTGCTGTCGTCACTGTACCTTTACTGCATTAGTTCGAATTTTCAATTATTTTTGAGGTATATTTCTAACCCTAAGTGTTTCACTTTCAGAGTCGCTTGTCAAATGATGAACTTGAAGTGATCTTTCCATTTGACTGTGATGTGTTTCCCTTTAACCCTTGTGAATTGCTAGATATTATCTTGTAGTAACCGGTTATGCGAAATAGGCAGGATACGAGATTAAAAATAGGCAGGATACGGCTACGAGATAAAACCACAGGTGTTATAATATAACACCTGTATGGTAGCCAAAACATAATCTATATCAGGCCTGATTTTTAAGGAAATTTACAGGTTGCCCATCGGACAACCTGAAGCTAAATTTAGGTTGTCCGAAATAGTTTTTGGTTGTCCGAATGAAAGTGACGAACAAGAGATGAACAATTCTATTTCCTGTCTCTGCCATAGAAAACAAACATTTACTTTAAATTCCGCATTTTTCCACACTTATTGGCATGGTACAATGATGAATGGTAGTCAATACCATTGTCTCCATGCCACTTCTTAAGGGGTTTTTACGACATACTTTCCTGCTGATGTAGGGAACTATTCAGTTACAAATAAAATCTACTCGTCCATCGGACAAGTTCGAAGAGAGAAAGTGGTTGTCCGATGCAAGTTTTACCCGTCACGGACGATCGGACGAGTGCTAAATTTCAGCCCTGTATATAGGCCTATATAAAAAGACAAGGTAGCACACTTCACAGCATTTTAGTACCAACTTAACATAACAACATAACAGGTTAGCCAGTAAAGGGCAAAGGAGGGCTGGGTTTACGTACCTGGTCCACCAGGAACTTGGCCTAGTAAGGGACAAAGTCCCCAGTGGCTGGAATGGTTGATGGGGCAGATAGCTTCCTTAAGCTAGTTGTATGCCCCCCTAGCTTCTTGAATAGCGGTCCTGTGCTCCTTTTGAACTGTGAGACAGTTTTGGCCTTAACAGCTTCATGCGGCACAGAGTTCCTGTCATCAATGACACGCTGAGAAAAGTAGTAGCCTAATGTCTCAGCATAAGAATAAGAATGGTCAATGCATGCCCCCTTGTGGTCATATGGGATTTCTGATGACTTTTTAGTTGAAATAGATCATGAACAGAGATTCTGTCAAAACCTCTCATGATTTTAAAAACTTCAGTCAGGTCAGCCCTGTGCCTTCTTGCTTCCAGTGACATTCAATTAGTATGTTTGAGTCTTTCTGAATAGTCCTTATCACAGAGGTTGGGAATCAGTTTTGTAATCCTCCTCTGTACTCCTTCGATTAAGTCGATGTCTTGTTGAAGATATGGCCTCCATATCTGGGAGCAGTGATCAAGGTGAGGCCTCACCAGACTTTTATAAAGTTGTAAAATGTTTGGCTTGTTTTTGTCCTCATAACACCTTTTAATGAGCCCTACAATCTGGTTTGCTGTTTTGACAGCTTTAGCTATATGACCACTGACAGAACGTGACTTATGATTACACCAAGGTCCTTTCCTTCTGACACTTCAGTAAGCTTTACGTTGTTGATAAAATAGTCATAATTTGGATTCCCTTTTCCAATACACTTTACACTTTGATGAGTTGAATAATATTTGCCAGTCCTTGCTCCAATCCACTAATTTGCATAAGTCGTTCTGCTAAGGCCCCATAAGATGCCCTGAAGTCCACACAACCTTAACTGAAAACAAATAACCAACCAACACCAAATGAGCCCAGTACAATTAGATTCTACCACAGTTATGGAAGAACTTGTCAATGTTAACCTTAAAGCAGTACACAGATGGAGTTAACTACCCACTCAGGCAGACTATTCCACTCATTGACAACTCTATGAGAGAAGCTGAACTTCCATATGTCAAGCCTTGCAAAACACTTGCCCAGCTTCTTCCAATGGCCTCGTACCCGAGAATTAATTTGAACCTTTAAATTACTAGAAGATGACAAAGGATTCCTTTCAGAGAGAAATTTGTACACCTGAAGCATGTCCCCCCTAATCCTTTTCAACTCCAGGGTGGTCAGCCCAAGATGCTAAAGTCTAACATGATTTACCTCACCTTGGGTATAAGTTGAGTGGCTCTCCACTGAATTTGCTCTAAAAGAAACTTGTCCTTTTCAAAGAAGGGACTCCAAGCCTGGGCTGCATAGTCAAGGTGGGGTCTTACCAACTGCTTATACAGATTTAGTACAATTTATTTACTAAAACTATTGAAATTCCTCTTGACCAATCCAAGCACCCCATTAGCCCTGGCAGCAGCAGCTGCACACTGTCTAGATGGCGTTAAATTGCCTGTAATAACTACACCCAGATCTTTCTCAAAAGTCACATCACTCAGAATACTACCATTCATGTTATAATCATTGCTGAAATTTTTAGGACCAAAGTGAAGTACTTTGCACTTGTCTGCATTAAAAGACATTTGCCAAGTCTGAGACCATGAAAATAACCTATTCAAGTCTTTTTGCAGTAATGAGGCACTAACCTTCCTATAGAGCTTAGTATCATCAGCAAACTTACTAATACTAGAAGTGAGAGAGCTATCAATGTCATTGATGAAAATTAAAAAAAGAAGAGGGCCAAGAACAGAACCCTGTGGAACTCCACTTGTGACTTCTTTCTGAGAAGAGAAATTACCATTAACAACAACTCTCTGAGATCTACCATTGAGCCATGAATTTATCCAGTCAGCACAACTGCCCTTGATACCTAACCTACACAGTTTAACCATAAGTGTACCTAATGGAACTTTATCAAAGGCTTTTTGAAAATCAAGGTAAATGACATCAACACTGTGACCAGAATCAAGAGATGAAGAAACATCCTCAAGAAATCTTAGTAAATTAGTGACACAAGATCTACTTGGTAGGAAACCATGCTGTGACAGATTGAGTAACCCATTATCTAAAAGATATTTAAGCAAACAATCCTTGATTACAGATTCCATAACTATGCACACAACACTGGTTAAACTGACCGGCCTATAAATGCAAGGTAAGCTCCGATCCCCCTTTTTGAAAATTGGAGTAACATTAGCTACCTGCCAGTTAGCAGGTACAAAGTTTGAATCCAGAAACTTCTGAAAAACAATGCAAAGAGGAACTGACAAAATCTTGGAGCATTCATGAAGAATGGCAGGATGGATCCCATCAGGCCCAGGGGCCTTACTAGCTTTAAACTCTTCAATTTATTATAAACCAACTCTTCAGAGAAAACCACATCACTAACTAAAGAAGAGTTATCAGAACCCCTACTAGGTGATTCCTTGGTATAAACAGATACGAAATAATCATTTAACAAATTAGCCATATCCTGATGATCACTAACTACTGTGCCTTGATTTCCTTGGAGAGGCCCAACACCCTCCTTACAGTAACTTTCTGCTTAGACCTGACATAGGCATGAAAAGATTTTGGATTTACTTTAACCTCCTTGGCCAACTGCTTTTCAAATACCTAGCTTTAGTGTCAATAACCAAAGTCCATACAGTACAACCTGAAAGTCCATACAACCTTAATTGAAAACAAACAACCAACCAACACCAAGTGAGCTCAGTACAATAAGATTCTACCACAGTTATGGAAGACCTTGTCAATTTTAACCTTAAAGCAGTGCACAGATGGAGTTAGCTGCCCACTCAGGCAGACTATTCCACTTTATATTGACAACTCTATGAGAGAAGCTGAACTTTCAAATTTCAAGCCTTGCAAAACACTTGACCAGCTTCTTACAATGGCCTCAAACCCGAGAATTAATTTGAACCTTTAAATAACTACAAGATGACAAAGGATTCCTTTCAGAGAGAAATTTGTACACCTGAAGCATGTCCCCCCAATCCTTTTCAACTCCAGGGTGGTCAGCCCAAGATGCTTAAGTCTAACATGATAAGGTAGATGTCTCACCTCGGGTAAAAGGTGAGTGGCTCTCCTCTGAACTTGCTCTAAAAGAAACTTGTCCTTTTCATAGAAGGGACCCAAGAGTCTGAAGGAATGATTTTTATGCCTTGTCCTCAACTTAACCTCCTGTCATTCCAAATCCAATTCATAAGAATGTGCCATAGAACTTGTGTCAAATTATGGGAGGGTACTTTCACAACTGCATTCTGGGAAGGATTATTCCTTAAACAACTGACAGGAGTAAATCATCACCATAGCATAAAGAAGCATGATCCTCACACATGATCAAGCTCGCAGATAGGAACTTTCCTACCCACGATGCTTCATTCTCCCATAAGTCTCCTGATGGTGATGTCACATTAATTGTACTGGGTACAGAATTTTCCTGTATGGGATCCGGTTCTCTGATTGGATAGTTCAGACTCATGTAATTATGCAAAGGGTGCTGTATGGAGGACAGGCTGCCTAAACAACGGTAGAAAGCCAGATGTATGGCAACCTTACTTGATGATGAAGTCGTATGAACTATGATGTATAACAGTTAGTAGGCCTAGGCCTATTAGGATTTTCCTCACTTGTAATCTGTCAGACTTAGACTGTCCCTACCAATAGATGATTTGGACTTATGCCATGACATACCATGCAGGAAGTTCAAACCATCCAATGGAAGTAGCAGATTTGGGGAAATGCTCTTACCTCATGTCATATAAAGTCACTACCATTGAGATACAGTAAGACTCACCACACAGAATGATCTTGATTGAAAGCATGTTTTGTGTTTTTACCTCTTCTAAGTCACTTTCAGATAAGCTAAAGCTGCCCTCACTTTTTGCTTTCTTGTTGTAACAAGGTAAAGTACCAACCAGGGGTACAGGTAATTGATGAAACCAAAGAATTGCCATGGATCAAGAACAACTTTTTGCCAAATCCTAAGTTAAGAAGCAAAGTTCCCTCATTAGATGTCAATATAATTCCTACATTATACTGGGTTTGTTATCTTTCAGATAATGAACTGCTTTTCAGAGTAAAATGGATGGCAATTCCAAGGTCTCAGAGCTGATAGATGTTGGAAGTTTTCTCTCAAAGTGGAAAGAGGTCTTGGATGAAGATGACTTAGGTTTGGAAGAAAAGGAACTGGACCATAGTAAAGTTGCCAAGGCATTGAAACAAAGTGAAGAAGTAGTAGCTGAACTTGAGGAAGGATGCCAGTATGTATCCCCTCCTCCTTCTCACCCTTCCCCTATTTCAAGAACGGGTTTTATAAATTTGCACATTTGACAGTGTGATGCACATACTGTTAAATGAAGGGTCTAAGCTCAAAACAAGTTTTGATATGTTATACTGGGGCACTTATTCTAAGCATCCTGGTAAAATTTGCATTGAAATATGATGTGTGGTTCTCAAGATATAAACAGTTTATGTTGTCAGATGTCAACACAAATTGAACTTGAAGCAAGCGCAGATGATGTCATAACCTCACATTAATGAGCTCTTTTTGATTTTCTCTAAACTTTACAACCACTTTTTTTCTCCATAATCCCATTCTATCAGAATGTGAATACCTGAGAGGCATGGAAATTTTACAAACTTCAAATTCCACCATGGGGAGCTCCTATCCCTATTAACTTCAAGGTTAACACAACAGACTGTACAAACACAGGAAACAAAAGCATTTCTCATCAATGTGATGAAGTGATATGAAGCCTGTTTGCCTGAAGCTCACTTTTGTTTACAGATGTAGTAACTGCATTTGGTGATATCTTGACACATCTGATTTGAATGGAAGTTTCACCAAATTGCGCAGATTCAGTTCCTCTTTCACAGTATATGAAAATTAAGTTTTTGCTTAAACCCTTAAAGGGCAACAAATCTTGCCCCAGACAGTAAAAAAAATTGTGTACTAAATTTACTTCTAGCCCCTAGTCCAAGAAAAACACATTTCTGCTGCACCTCCAGGGACAAAGCTAGAGTACAGTAGCCTGTACTGAGCTGAATTGTTCAAGGCCATATCCGTACACTGCTGTATGTGAGCTGCCTGCCATACTGGGTGATCTGCAAAGTCATTGGCCAATCTGAGGGCGGCTACTGTTTGAACTATGCCAGTCAAAGTGTAGTCTCCAGTGTATTTATATACAGGTATGGGGATATTCTGAATTACCTGTGGTGATATAACAGCCCCTTATGGATAGGCATGCAAAAAAGGCATAAGGTAGAATATACTAGTACCATGGAAAGTCTGAGAATGAAATACATAGGGCAGCTTTCCTAAGTAGTAAGTAAGTCTAATATCAGCCAGAACTCCCAGTTTGTTAAATTGGGATGGGGCCTTGCATAATTTCAGAATGGATTAATACAATATGGATTCTGTTCCATACTAAAGGATATCATTAGGAATATGAAAGTATGGGCAAATCTGTAAATTTGATGCCAGTTGCAGGACAAAGTTTGTCATCCCAAATAATTCAAATTTCTTTCGAACTTTAAGACTTTTAACTTGTAGCCCCTCCCAAATATCAGCAATTAGCTTAACATTTTGGGAACATGTTTAAACCTAGCCCCACAGCAGATGGTAGGCAAGAGTTCTACCCATTGTGATCTTACTGGATATTCTAACACTAACCTATCCTGTTGACCACAAGCAGTTCACTTACTGAGTTAATGAGCCAGCTAGGGTAGAGGCTTCAAAAAGTTCAAATGGGAAACAATAAGCTTTATTAGTGATGATAAGGAGTGGCAGTCTAACTTCATGGGAAACAGCTTAGTTGCATACTTGGCTGACACTGTATGGGTGGCATTTTTTTTTGCATTAGCTATCAGTTAGCAATGCATAGCCTTAAGCTTCTCCTATGCATAGCTCAAGCAGACCCATGGATTTCATTTCATGATGTGTCACAAAGTGAAAAGGGGCCATTGTGCCTTTGTCAGCTGGCTGCATAGGGCTAGGGTTGGCTATGCTCCCAAATGTTGGGCAGTGAAATTACCTATGGATGATCTTCTACTCTAGACAATGAAGTATCCCTCCAACTGTCTTCTACTCTAGACAATGAAGTATCCCTCCAACTGTCTTCTACTCTAGACAATGAAGTATCCCTCCAACTGTTTTTACCCTTTTCAAACAATCTACTGCACACCATGTAGCGTGATGAGAATGTCACTGTTGCCTCATCTGTACCCTTGCAGTAACTCTACTGTGCAATATTCACAGGTCTGTACACTGGTCATCGACCAATCAGAATAGCTTTAAACTTGCTGTCTTTCCAGGGGTGGCACCAAATGGGTTGCACGGGGCCCTTGTTAGGGAAATTTTCCAATTTTGTCTGGGAACATTCATGGGTTTACTAGAGCTTATAATCTGGGATGGCTAACAGTTCTCCCAGCAGTTTACATGATTTTGCTCTCAAGTAAGCTAGATTCTCCAAAAAATCCTCAAAATTTTTATATTTTCCTCCACAAAACCCCAAATTTTTCAAAGTTTTCACCTGTCTCTTTCATGCCAGTCAAATAAGTGTGACCATTTAAAAAGTAAAGGATGTTACTTTGAATGTGTTTGGGTTGAGTTGAAGGGAGTCAGCTTTCATTTAGGGCAAATGAAGTCACCCTAAATTTGATACCTTGATATATCTTTATACTTTGTAATGGCTTTTCTTAATCATGTAGGAACGGTGTTGTGAAATTTATGAGGAAAAACTCCTTGATTTGCCTTTGACATTCAATGTTTTTGTCTGCTATCATCATGGAAGATACTTCTGGAAATAAGGGGAGGTTTGTAAAATTAGCTTGTTTTAAAATAATATTGGGAGGCTGTTTGTTCCATTTATTTAAAGTCCATGGCATTACATGCATTTTGCAGGATATTGTGGTAATGGTATTCACAAATGTGTGACAGACCTAATGCAATTTTTGATTGCAAGGTACCTGTATAATATCTGTGGAGATACAGTATATTACCAGTAAGTGTTCTGCTTTGCCGTTTAGTGAGGAAACACTAGTCTGTCCAGCTGCTGTAAAGATTGAAGACATGGAAGATTTCGATTTTAGCTCCGGTCCTCCTGAAGGGGGTGAGCAACTGGAAACTTTGAAGTAAGAGATTTTTTTGTTTAAGGACCATAAGTCTTGCTCTGCTTGAACCAGTTTCGATGATGTCAATTAACTGCCTCCAATAATGGCCTTACCTGACTCCTTAATTCATTTTGGGGAGGTCAAAGGCCATTTGTAGTCACTGGAGGTCAAACTGTGAAAATCTTGTAAACATGATATAGTAGAGAAACTTCAATGAATATTTTATATTCCTCTAATTTGGGATTTAGGCGAAAAACCGTATGAAAAAACGCGACTGTTGGGAGAACTCGACCCTTAGGCGAAAAAATCGTTTCGCCTTAACGTTTAACACACTGTTTTATATAGGAAAACGCAACTCTCTACGCAAGTCCGATTTACCACATAATGTTTTATGCAATTACTTAGCTGCACACCACCTTACGTGCATGTATCCATTAACACTAAGGACTTCTAGGCCATTGAAATAACGTGCATATATATCTCAGAACCAAAAGGGGAAATATAATCTTATGTATTTTATTGTTTTTTCCTTCGCCGGTTGTATTGGCGGTATACCGATTTCGCCTAACAGGTCGAATTAGCATTATACATATATATATATAGATATATGTATATATATATATATAGATATATATAGAGATATATATATCAAAGCCTATCCATTTTGCTGGAGGTCAAAGGTTGTTTGGGGTTCCCAGAGGTCAAATAGGGTAAAACTCAAAATTAACTCAAAATGCATAAACTTGAAGGACATTTCCATTAATACAGTGGTACCTCTTACTGAGTATATGGTCCCTATTGTTTTAGTGATTGTCAAAGGTCTTTTGGGGTTACCAGAGGTCAAACTGTGGAAACCTTGTAAACATGATATTTGAGAATGCAAACTTAAATGACTCTTATATGTGATATGTTGGTGCTTCATATTAAGCAAAAGGAAACAGATTGATATTGGACTTAAAAGGTTATTGGTTGGTTTGGGAGGTCATAGGTCATGTAGGATCATCCAAGGTCAAAGGGTAGAAACGTTGAAAACTGCTGGTAAACACAAATTATCGAAAGTTGAGAAATTGTGAGGACCTTGCAGTTTGTTAACTTGGTTTGTGAATGCCCCACATTGAGTTGATTATTGCTTTTGTGTTTCTGACTTATAATATTGCATCCCCAGAAATTTGATATGTAACATTCATAGTAAAAGTTCTCCATGAAAACTTTTTGTTTTATTTATATTTAAATATCTCTTCTAGTTCTCAATATACACCTCGTTAAAACTTTGATGCTCTGAAGCAAGTTTTGAACGACTACTTATGCCCTTTTAAAACATTTCCACTTTTTAAATTTTTTCAGTCTAAAGAGTGGGTGGGCCTTCTTGATTTTTTTGGTTCCTTGCATTAGCAAAAGGAACCTATGTAGTCAGCTTGGCATGTGTGTGGGTGTATATGTGTGTGTGTGTGTGTGTGTGTGTGCATGTGTGTGTCTGTGACACTTGCTTTGGTACTCAATAAGGGAAAGTTGGACTAAACTGAAACTTAGTATGTAGATCCGCCATAGTGAGAAGGTGTGCCGTATTGTTTTTGGTAGAGGTCAAATGTCATCTGGGGTCGCCAGGGGTCAAACACCGAATACCTTGTTAACATGATATCTCAAGGTAGGAAGCTTGGATAGATTTCATACTCAGTATGTGGATGCTTTATGGTGAGAAGATGAATGCTATTGCTTTTGATGAAGGTCAAAGGTCATCTGGGGTCACAGGCAGTCAAACACTGAAAACTTGTTGTTAACACAATATCTCAAGTTAGGAAGCTTGGATAGATTTCATAATAGTTTGTAGATGGGTTATGGTGGGAAGATGAATACTATTGTTTTTCGTTCAGGTCAAATCTCATCTGGGGTCACCGAGGGTCAAACACTGAAAATCTCATTAACACGATATCTCAAGGTAGGAAGCTTGGATAGATTTCATACGTAGTATGTAGATCTACCATAGTAAGAAGGTGTGCCCTATCATTTTTGGTAGAGGTCAAAGGTGATCTGGGGTCACCAGGGGTCAAACACTGAAAACTTGATGTTAACATAATATCTCAAGGTAGGAAGCTTTGGTAGATTTCATACTTAGTATGTGGATGGGTTATGGCGGGGAGATGAATGCTGTTGCCGTTGGTGGAGGTCAAAGGTCATCTGGGCTCACGGGCAGTCAACCACTGAAAACTTGATGTTAACACAATATCTGAATGTAGGAAGCTTGGATAGATTTCATACTTAGTATGTAGATGGGTTATGGTGGGAAGATGAATGCTATTGCTTTTGGTTCACGTCAAATCTCATCTGGGGTCACCGAGGGCCAAACCTGAAAACTTTGTTAACATGATATCTCAAGGTAGGAAGCTTGGATAGGTTTCATACTTAGCATATAGATCCACCACAGTGAGGTGTGACCTATTGTTTTGGTGGAGGTTAAATGTCATCTGGGGTCACTGGGGGCTATTTGGAGGTTATCAGAGGTCATTTTGAGGTCAGTTTGTGGACTTATAGCAAGCCTGGTAGTTGAAGTCAACATTCACTGCCTTTAAAGGTCATGTAGCAGTCACCAGAGTCACTGGCAAACTTCATATTACAGTAGCTAATATTTTGTTTGTATGCTCATGGCTCAGTGTCATTACATTCAACTAGGAACCATGTGCCCATTGGGATCTTGTTTCATGCTTGCATTTTGTTTATGTGTCTGTTTTTGATGTGTTTTTTTCCCTTTGACTCCATCTTCATTTGTTTACAACAGGATACGTTATGAGGCTCATTCTCAGAATGCCCAAAACAAATTTTTGCGACTTCCCCGATATTCCAGAACTAGCAATGGGAAGGTGAGTTTCTTAAAGGATGTAATTATTAAACAATATGCAGCAGAATAGTTTCATTCATCCCTAGGTTAGTTAGTTAGTTAGATGAGATTTAGCAACACAACAGCACGAATGTGTTATATAGTGTCAGCCAGATAAAAAGGTAAAGTTCAAATACAGTTCAAGTTCGCTTTCAAATAGTTCAAGTCCTCCCCTTTAGTCGCCTCTTACGACAGGCGGGGAATACCGTGGGCATATTCTACAACCCCCAGCCCACAGGGGGTCATTAATCCCTAGGAAGCTCAACAAAAGAAGGAATGAAGTAAGATATATTTCTGGATATTTTTTGTGGCCTTTTAGAGGGAAATATTGCCATTTGAATAAATATCACAAAGTGATATCAATGTAATCCCATTGTGGTCTTTGCCCCTTCCCAAACATAAATCACGAATAACTTGCAACAGATCAACACTAATCTCACAAAAAATGGACAAAAAGAAGCAACAATTTCTACATCGAATTGGCTCATTATCGAATGATAAGCCTCGCCCACCTGCAGCGGTTTTACTGCTGTGTATTCATTTAGGAATAGCAGTTTATACGTCGGGTCATATTTACACTCATTATGCAATACGTTTTGACCTTGCTTACCCTGTGCTTCATGCTCACCACAAGCTACCACCAGTATCCGTACCGCTTGTGCTGTACTGTGGGATGTTGCAGTGCACTCAGGGAGATGCAATACCATCTCCCTGGTTCACAATTCGGTTCATGTATCACACAGTGTGCGTTAGTAGTTACAGGATGGTAAGATTGTGGTACTTTATCTGTGGAAGTCTTAATTTTTTGACGAGTGGCATCACAGGTTCGTAAAATTTTCGTTTTCTACTAGGGACTTAACTGATAGTAGCAGTTGCTGAAGCACCAACACCTCTTTTACATCCTGCTGTTTGGAAGGGGAAGCATCCTGCTTAGGCCCAATGGCTACAATTCGAATTACAGTAACTCTAACTCTGTGTATGGCATACTGGGGAGGTGATAAGACCCGCTTAGTATACTAACTGTAGTCCAGTACAGACAGTGTCTTAGTGATAGTTCTCAGTTGTTTGTTCGTAATTTTACAAACATATTTTGTACATGCTCTAGAAGGCATCTGTTATTGTCTGACATAACATGGTAAAGTGATGTGATTGGTGAATTTCAAATCGGGGTGACGAAGGTGTGATTTTTGCATAGGTGAACAGATTTGTCAATTGTTACAGAAAGGTTAATTACTCGTTAATCAGTGCTCACTGGGTAGAATTTTTTCCCACTTACCTCTCTTTCATGGAACAGGACCTGACCATATGTAGAAGAGGATAGATTAGATAAAAAGTCTGACAAATGCAATATTTCCCTTTAAAGGTATACATACTGCTTTTAATGTTTAGTACACAACTATTGGCTTGATGTTAAAAGTATCAGAAAAGGGAATTATCTGTGTGGTTTCCACCTTTATGCATAAATTTTTTTTACATCATCAAAATTTGAAATTTCAGTGTAGGAACTACTGGTGGAAGTGGACATTGAAGAATGCTTTCATTAATTTATCACTTTTCATTGAAGTATACGTTACAAAATTTGACCTCATGGTAGTGAAATGATACTGCAAGGTACGGCACAAAAAGTTATAGTTTTGTTTACAGCAGTGTTCATGCTAAGGTGAGTGATTGCACGATTCTCGCACTGACTTTCCAAGTCCCCCAACAAAATAATTATCTGTGGGAAATTCCCGCGCAGACCTCACGGCCCACACTTTTTTATTTTCTTACATACTTCATGTTAATTTGGAACTCTCAAAATTGTCTGTGAGACTGTGACACAGGAGAACAATCGGAAATCAATGAGTCTTACAATACCATAACTGATTCGCTCATTTCTCTGATTTATTATAACTGGAAATCTCCCCCTAGAACTTGAAATCCCCCTCAAAAAATTTGGGTGGGGGAATCCCCCCACCCCCCCCCCCCCCCCCTCAGTTTCTGAGCCCTAGTATAAACACTGGTTTACAGTATACTTGTTTTTATAATATCAGTATTGGATCGGTATGGGGTGATATTGAGAAGTAAAATATCGAATAATGGTTGCAGGTTGATAATATTGGTACATCAGTACATCGCAGGATTTAGTTTTACCCATGGCAGTTTTAATTGGTTAGAAACTGAGCCGTAAAACCTCATCTAACTCTAACCCCATGGCAGTTTGAGGCAAACTCTTGTTTTGATATTTGAAAGAGGAACTAAATCTAAATATTCTAGTGAATTTACATTCAGTTCTGTTGTGCATATATCAGCAAATGAAGTTACTACATTTGTGACCTTAAGTGAGCTTGAAGCAAGCAGAGGTTATATTATCTCCTCATATTGATGAGCAATGCTTTATTTTCTATGCTTTTTAATTTGTCGATTTGGCCTTGAAGTTAATAGGGATGTGGGCTTCCTATGGGAAGTTTTAAGTTTGTAAAATTCCCATTGCTTTCTTGCTTTCACATTCTGATAACATGAGAATGAGATTATGGGGGAGAAAATATGTTGCACTGTGTAAAGAAGAACAAAAGAGAGCTTATGAATGTTGGGTGATGAGGTCATATATGCTTGCATCAAGTTTAAGTGTCCAAACTCCAATCAAACCTGAACCATTCTTTTAAATCTCTGCAGGACTTATTCTACGATGAGGGTGAAGTGTCGGAGACTGAATGTCTTCGGAAAGAACCAAAGGTGCTCCTCCATGTATCAGTGTACAGAAATTATTTTGACTATAAAGTGGAGGTAAGTGAATGCCAGGAAAATTTCCAACAAGAGTGTTCCTTTTCTTTTATTGATAATTACCATGTGACCTCTCTGGCTGCATAGGTCTTAAAACAGGAGATGCCTGGTATTTAGATATGTTACCATAGCAAAGAGAAAATGTTGTGTAGTCATGTAATACCAACAAGTCAAATGGAATTTCTAGAGTTGCAAATGAAATACAAAAGATATGAAAAAGAAGTAAGCCTTATTTGAGGTCTTGCATTTGAATCATAACTTTTTGGCTTGATGATGGTTCTAACCATGCAATGAAATCAGGATGGCATGTGTGTGTGTGTGTGTGTGTGTTTGTGTGTGTGTGTGTATGTTTGTTGGTATGACACAGAGCTTGTAAACATGATTTCTTCAGATAAGGAATATTCATACTTTCCACACTTTGTGTGGATGTGACACATGATTGAGTAAAAGGTTTTAGGAGGTCAGAGGTCATAGTCTAGTACCCTGTAAACATGATAGCTCAAGAAGCCAGAGGTCATACTATGAAAACCTTGTAGTCAGTACATAGTGTCTTAAGGAGAGTACTAGCAGGAGCTCATGCTCGCATTTGAATAACTTGAAATATTGAGTTAAGTGGTTATGCTAAAGTGTGGGATTGTAGGATTCATGCACAAAAGTTGGATTATCTCTCAAAGAAAATAACATGTGTGGGAAATTCCTGCACATTTTCAGTGGGCTTATCCAGCCAGTTATACTTGTAACCGTCACAGATAAAATGTAAGATATTCCTTCAGAACTTAAAATTTTGTCACAAACACATCCTGTACTTGATTTCGTTTTCTAACATGAACATTGTATTGGTTGGGGAAGCATGGAGAATCCTTTTACAATTAGCAGAAGGGTCTAAGCTCAAATCAAGTTTTGATATATTAGAGGGATGCTTATTCTACGCATTCTGGTGAAATTTGTATTGAAATGCAATGTGTGGTTCTCAAGATGTTAGCAGATAGAGTTGTCACATTTTCAACACAAGTAAACTTGAAGCAAGTACATATGATGTCATAGCCTCATATTAATGAACAGTCTTTTGTTTTTCTTTCAACTTTACAACTAATTTTCTCCTCTGCAATCCCATGTTATGGGAATGTGATTGCATGATAGGCATGGGAATTTTACAACTTCATATTCTCCATGGGGAGGCCCTATCCCTATTAACTTCAAAGTCAGCAGAACAGACTGAGAAAACAAAGGAAACCAAGCATTTCTCATTGCATAGATTTAGTTCCTCTTTCACATATGAAAACTAATATTTTGCTTAGACCCTTCCTTTTAAGTCATGGAAATGGCAGTGAAAGTTTTGCACTCTGGATCATATGATTTTTATTGACAGGGTCACTGGGACGTACACAAAGAAAGAGAACTCCTTGTCTTAGCTGAAAACAAACTGACAGAATTCAAGGATAGCATCATTTGTCCATCAGACATGGCATTGGTGTCATCTGACATCAGCGAAAATCCAGATGTGGAACTGAAGGAGAGGGGTAAAGATGCCTTCCCGTCAAACTATTTTTACATTGAAGATGTCTTTTATCCTGACTTACGCCATCCTCTTTCAAGGGATATAAGCATGTGAGTGTTTAAAAGGCCTTTTTACAACTTTTGTGGTGTGTTTGTGATAAATAGGCTTAGACAAATCCCAAATTTTTGAAGTCCGATACCTTTGGCCCTAGTTCATCAACACTCTGAATGGAGTCACGATTCCTACAATGACCTCATAACTGTTGCAGGAAATGAACCTGAGCAGCAATGTACTGTCGATTAACACTAGCCTACCAATGAGTATTAATACATCAGTAGGCTTACACTACTGGCTTCTCAACAGCTGTAATTAAGGAAAATGGTCGGCTCTCCAGAACTCAGTGACATGACCAAAGTAGTGATATATCGGGATAGAATATTTTTGATGTGAAAATTGTCAGTCGAAATCCCATGGTGTATAGGAGTAAATTTTCAGGAAACCAAGGGTAAGGTCTGGTTTTATGTAGTGGGTTGACTATACTAGGTAGTAAGCTATAGCGATTGTGCTTTCTGTATGAAAATGTGGAATATTCAGTGAAGATAACCTAAGGAGTAATTCTGCATGAATTCAAAAAATAAGTAACAAAAATTTTGTCACATGATTGATAGGAGCCATTCCTGAATTATGATGACAGAATACACTAATTCAAATTGGCAGGACTGCATTTTTCCTTCAGAGTTACAAAAATTTACTTCTCTGTCCTTTATGAAAACATTCCATAACAAGATATGCTGTTTAAAGAGGAATTTTCATGATCCCAGACAGTTCCAATTCTCCCAACTATACAACTTCTAGCTCCTCCCATAACTGTATGAAGCTCTTACTTGTGTAGGAATAAACCTGTTTTATTGCTTAAGGCCATGTCCTGGTGAGCATCATTGCTATAAAATGTAATAAAAGCACTCTCTTTGCCTTGTGTGGAATGTGAGCTACTCTGCATCTTTCATATTTTCAAACTTTGATGTCAATCAAAGAGCAGTCACCAGCTGAGAATTTTGGTACCCCCACACTGAAAATATACTTTGGGGTGATGACTGTCTGTCTTTAAGACTGATTTGTGTAACTGTGTTTGCTCAAGTACTCTTTGTTAATCTGGCTCCAGAACTTGTACAACTTTCCAACTTGTTTCATTTCTCTTCCCAAAAGACCAGTACAGGAGTGGATGAAGTCTAAAAGACCTGGTGTTCAAAGTACATGTAAAGTTCAAGTGATGGAAGGGGTGACTTTTAATGACCTCAAGATCAGACTAGGAACTCGTTACCTTTATGTTCATCAGGGCAACTGTGAACACCACATTATCTTTAATGACATCAGGTAGGTTATGAACAGGTAGGTTATGAACAGCTAGGGTAAACTTTAAGCGTGGGGTATTTGAATCATTAGTCTGGCAGTGAAGCTCCTCCCAATATTTTGGGAGCACAATTCACTGCCACCTAAAACCACATCTGCGGTTATCATGTGTTACATTGCCAAAATGCAAACCTTGACAACTTTTTAACAGCTCTTGTTAAATCAGCGCACAAAGAAAATTTTGAAAAAATCTTGTACTCGTGACAAGAGTGCAATGGAAGAAGGGGAAGGAGAGGGGAAGGCTAACTGGCACTTAACCCGTAAGAGGTCCCTCATTTTGAGTTTTGCTTTTTTTGGTTCTAGGTGTTTGCTCCCCCAGTCCCCAAACCCAATCTACACCCCTGCACTGGTTGTATGTCCCAAGGGCTTGAGGTGGACTCTTGGAATGAACAGATTGTGAATGGTTGATGTATAGTGCCAAGAGCATCTGAGGAATGGATATATGCACTTTATAAAATACCAAATATTGGCATTATTAAAGTTGGATTTTCTCCAATCTTGAGCATTTTGGATACCAATTTTTCTTATGTACTGGTAGACACAGAGCTCTTATAACAAATTTGTGTCCTAAAAGTGCAGTTTCCTACAATTTAGGGTGGTTGGGATACCAAATTTTCTCTCCATACTGGCGACACACGCATGGGAGATGGCGAAGTGCAGTGGCAAATTTGCGTTGCACACTGCATTTTCCTGTTATGTCGCACATTTGTAATTTCAAATATCCTCACCTCAGCCATTACCTTGGTTGGGCTGAGGTGGCTTTGATTTCATGTGGTGCCCCAATTAAGGAACCACCACCCAAATAAAGAATCCCTAGGTTTGCCACTGCCTGCTGTGCAGGCCCTTTTGGAGCACTTATGTGTGGACTTTCCCCCTCAAGAAGGAGCCCCTTTCTGTTACCCTGGATTCTGTTACTATAACAAAGATAAGCATCAACCCAAGGAAATGTGGTCTGTAGCTGAAAACACTTCAGAACCCCCTGGGGGTGGATCATCATGACTGTGTTATCAATTAAGAGTAATCATATTCACCGTCAAAGAGAAAGACATCAAGTTTTGCATTGGTTATTTGTAAACATTCCTGAGAAGAAAATTGCATAACATGTGAACCTCTTGCACCATTTTTTTTAATTACACAGACTAATGACTGGAAATGATTGCAAAGACCTCAGTATGTACCCATTGCTGAAGAATCAAGTTGGTAGGAAGCGATTGCTGTGTATGGTCTGCAGGATTCTCTGCTCAAAGTAAGATTTTGCTGGAATTTTGAAAAGTTTTCCTCACATAGTCCATTTTTTGAGTGGATTGGTTATGATGAAATCAGCTATTCTGTATAGTTTACAGACATTACTGCATTTGTCTCTTTCTTTATCCAGGGTGCAAACTAGCCAGCTGTGTTGTTTTGGGAGGAAACATTCTATTTTTTGAGTTTTCAATCTCATAGGACTCGGAATGTTTCGATTTTATGGGCGGCTCATTCCCCCTCTTCGGTCAAGGCTTGTCCACCTCCCCCATACTGGAAATTTTCCAGTTTCATTGGGAACTTTAATCGGTTTGATAAAGTTTTAAGTCCCGATGGCTATCAGTTGCTAACATGATTTTTGATTCCTTGCCGAAGGCAGGCAAGGAATCTATGCGATGGTGATGTCGTGTGTGTGTGTGTGCGTGTGTGTGTGTGTGTGTGTGTATGTGACGGCTTTGCTTGTTTACACGATATCTCAAGAAGGGAAAGTTGGACAGTTCTCAAACTTGGTACATAGATGGCCCATATTGAGAGGAAGAACCCTATTGTTTTTGGTGGAGGTCAAAGGTCATCTGGGGTCACCAGGGGTCAAAATCTGAAAACCTTGTTTACACGATATCTCAAGTAAGAAAGCTTGGATAGATTTCATGCATGGTATGTAGATGCGTTGTGGTGAGAGGAAGAACCCTATTGTTTTTGGTGGAGGTCAAAGGTCATCTGGGGTCACCAGGGGTCAAAATCTGAATACCTTGTTTACACGATATCTCAAGTTAGAAAGCTTGGATAGATTTCATGCTAAGTATGTAGATGCGTTGTGGTGAGAGGAAGAACCCTATTGTTTTTGGTGGAGGTCAGAAGTCATCTGGGGTCACCGGGGGTCAAAATCTGAAAACCTTGTTTACACGATATCTCAAGTTAGAAAGCTTGGATAGATTTCATGCTAGGTATGTTGATGCGTTGTGGTGAGAGGAAGAACCGAATTGTTTTTTGTGGAGGTCAAAGGTCATCTGGGGTCACCAGGGGTCAAAATCTGAATACCTTGTTTACACGATATCTCAAGTTAGAAAGCTTGGATAGATTTCATGCTTAGTATGTAGATGCGTTGTGGTGAGTGGAAGAACCCTATTGTTTTTGGTGGAGGTCAGAAGTCATCTGGGGTCACCGGGGGTCAAAATCTGAAAACCTTGTTTACACGATATCTCAAGTTAGAAAGCTTGGATAGATTTCATGCTAGGTATGTAGATGCGTTGTGGTGAGTGGAAGAACCTAATTGTTTTTTGTGGAGGTCAAAGGTCATCTGGCGTCACCGGGGGTCAAAATCTGAAAACCTTGTTTACATGATATCTCAAGTTAGAAAGCTTGGATAGATTTCATGCTTGGTATGTAGATGCGTTGTGGTGAGAGGAAGAACCCTATTGATTTTGGTGGAGGTCAAAGGTCATCTGGGGTCACCGGAGGTCAAAATCTGAAAACCTTGTTTACACGTTTTCTCAAGTTAGAAAGCTTGGATAGATTTCATGCTTGGTATGTAGATGCGTTGTGGTGAGAGGAAGAACCCTATTGTTTTTAGTGGAGGTCAAAGGTCATGTGGGGTCACCGGGGGTCAAAATCTGAAAACCTTGTTTACACGATATCCCAAGGTAGGAAGCTTGGATACATTTCATACTAACTATGTGGATGTGTTATGGAAAGAGGAAGAAGCCTATTGTTTTTGGTTGAGGTCAAAGGTCATCTGGGGTCACCAGGGCTCAAAGTCTGAAAACCTTGTTTACACGATATCTCAAGGTAGTGAACATGGATAGATTTCATATGAAGTATGTGGATGTGTTTTGGTGAGAAAAAGAACCCTATTGTTTTTGGTAGAGGTCAAAGGTTATCTGGGGTCACCAGGGGTCAAAGTCTGAAAACCTTGTTTACACGATATCTCAAGTTAGGGAGCAAGGATAGATTTTATATTAAGTTTGTGGATGTGTTATGGCAAGAGGAAGAAGCCTATCATGTTTGGTTGAGGTCAAAGGTCATCTGGGGTCACCAGGGGTCAAAAACTGAAATTTTGTAAACATGTCATTACAAAGAAGGAAGCACAGACAAATCCCTTCTAATACTTTTTTTTTTCATTTTTTTGGTTACTCATATTGGTTCAAAGGTCATGTGGCATGAACTGATGTGAGCAGGGGTGAAATTGTGACCACATCATAAAAAATGATGAAGTAGAGAAGTATAAATTTGATGGATGAACCTCTTTGCAACAAAGCACCCCCCTTTCGGCAAGGAATCACTAAGCCTTTTGGCTTTCTGGTCTCTCAAGGAGGGCAGGTTTTTTTATTAAAACCCCAAATTTTTAAATTTACTTCTTTGAAAATCCCAAATTTTCAAGCTTCAATTTAATGACCTAAAATTTCCCATTTCCTTCAATGAATGCCCCTAATTTTCAAACTTCTTGCACAAAAAAAACAGAATTTAAATTTGCGAAATTCCCATGCCTCATGTGCATTTGTGTTAGGAAGGCATAATATAACAGGTGGAAATAGGTTTTAAATTTAAAAAAAAAAAAAAAAAAACTTGTTGATTAATGTGAGGTTAGGATATCCCATGTGCTTACTTCAAGTTCACTTTGGGCTCAAAGTGCACTTACTTCATATATTAATATTGGAGAACCACAAAAAGGAGTTTTGATGCACATTTCTCCAGAATGCTCTCATTACCCTTTCAAGATACCAAACTATATTTAAGGTTAAACCCTCATTTGAAGTTGATGATCAGTGACTCCTTGCAAGAGTTCCCTTGTATTCTTTGTTTTGCAGGTGGATGACAAGAAATGACAGTTTTTCCCCAATGGATCCTACATTCTTCTGCGATTCTTGCTTCCGTATGTTGCATTATGACAAGGATGGTAACAAACTGGGAAGTTTTGAAGCCTATCCTTACGTTGATGCTGCAGTCTTCAGCTGAGGACAGGCTCTCTTGTGATGTTTTGACCTTGCCAGAATACTTAACATCGACTCAGTTTAGTTGATGTAGAGCTGCTAGTCTTACGAAGATCATTGCAGTTTCAGGGAAGGTGTGTTTGAAGTCATACAGTGATGTTTTACACTCGGCAATGACTTTACTGGAATGAGGCTAGCAGACAAGAATCTCTGAATTTCAGCTGAAGGTAGGACAGATGAGGGCACCGATTTGTCAGCTCAGACTGAGGTAGTATGTGTGGAGTCCACTGTGAAATGTCACATTGGTGAGTGGTTTGACTGGTGGGAAGTTAGAAGCTACAACAAGGCTCACTCAGCTGTATTTTAATGGTACCTTTGGAGATCACTCATCAATTTACTCTGCTGGAGTGAAGTTTGTGGACATATGAGGATATTGTGGATTTTAAGCTGAAGCCAGTGGACATATTGTAGATCAGGGGTTCTCAAGTGTTTCTTGGTAAGGGACAGTGGTGCAGTCAAGATTTCAAAGGAAGGGGGGCTGGGGGTCAAGCAAAAATTGGGGGGGGGGCAAAAAGTTGCTCCTGTAAGCTGAATGACTTTTTATAGAGCTGATTGGGGGACAAGTTGGGAGAAAAGGCTTTGACTGGGGAAAATGCCTCCCATAACACCAATCCTGTGGTGGTGCCATTGAGATATCATTAAAAAGCTGTTCTTATTAAAATTTTGGGCTCCTAGAATCTGCTTTGGGGCATTTAAGTGCAAGTGGCAGGCCTCCACTTGAGAACCTACAGGTTATAGAGGATTCTTGGCATTTGGAACTTAGATTTGCAAGGTATCTTTGAAACCCAACAAATGTATGGCAGGTAATGAGTGATTCTATTGGTGTAAAGCTAGTGGGCATACAATATGGGGATTCTCTTAATTGTTGACTGCAACTGGGAAGGTCAGGATCTACTTCAACCATCAGTGGTTCTATTGCTGAAAAGCTAGTGTAGACATATCTGGATATTGTGAATTTTAATGTGAAGTAGACTCGAGTGAGGGAACTCTGAATATTTAGCTCCCATTTTTTAGGGTCTGTAACAGCCTGCTATAATCATGAGTGCAGCCTTTCCTTGTAAATGTGGGTTCTTTTAAAGGTTGAAAACAAACAAAAATGGGTTTTTAAGGTTTAGATAGGATTAATAAGGGCTTTAGCGGCTTACACTGAAAGACCAAGATCTGCCCTCAGGCTCTGAGTGGCCAAGTTTTCACATTTGGACATTATTTCAAAGGTCGGTTGGTTGGCATGCACTGCTATGTGAATGCCATGCAGCATCAGTTGAGATACAGTGTATTGAGAATATTTTTGCCAAAATGCCTTCTAGATTGCCAAAAATGGCAATTCACTGGCCTCTAAAGTGTAATTTTCATCTACAATTCCTAAGTTTTGATCCATCATGTGGTAGTCCTGTTGAAATCAAACTTTAGATCGAGCACAACTCTTTTATGAAATGGGGCTCCAGTCTCTGGTTCTCGTGGCATTTAGTGGGCATACAAGGTTACCCTGATGATGAAAGAGGGTTAGGCAGAAATCTTTTGGTCTGCTTTACCTTTCTTCCACTAATGTTGCTAAAGATACATGATACTTAATTAAGTTTTGACAAGATGCAAATTATAAGCTTTGAGTGGCATGGGTAAACTGCATTGAGAATCCCTTATACCAGAGTGACAGTAACACATGTGTGAATACAATGTCAGAAATATGAGTAGTACATAGGTGTACAAGATGGGGCAAGGGTGGGGGGTTCCATGAGCTTGTGTAGTTAGTTAGATGAGGTTTAACGGCCCAGTTTCCAACCAATTGGTTCAAGTCGAGCCGGCTACAGCATTTTTTCCAGTTGTGGCCCATTGGCTTGTTTTCCCTTACTCCATTGCTTATGCAGAGCGTCACGCACAACGGCAGTAGGTTCCATTTTTAAAGTCTTTGGTATGACTCGACCTGGGAATCGAACCCGGGCCTCCCGCTTTAGAGGGGGATGCTCTACCACTAGACCAAACACACAGTTGTGTAGTAGTATCTGTAGTCTTGAGTAGGATAAACTATTTTTTTCAAGGGTACAAGCATAAAAATTTACATGGAGTGCATAACTTTTGAAATCTACAAGAGTGCAAAGCGTGAGCATGAGTACCTACTCATTTCAAGTCCAAGTGACACTGATGACCAAGAATGGTGAAAGCTTTTAGTGTTCCCAGGATCTTGGAAATGATATATCAAAACACATTGTACATCTCAGGCACCTCACTGACAAAGAATGAGCTTAAATGGAATTTAAGCAAGATGTTTGCTAGGACTATGAAAACTTCATGGATAGAAGGAGTTGTGTAGTTCTGCTTCTGAAAAACAAAACAGAACTCATTTTGCAGGAGTTACTATGAGGTATGTCACTCTACTACAAATTAGATGTCATCACGTATGGGGTGACACAGCAATGTTCAGTAAATTCAAAGTGATTAGGAAATGGTTGAATTGTGGATTTGGGCTTGAGGCTATTGTAGCCAGAACCTGTCCTTGGTGAATGCTTTAAGATGTTCCATGAAAATGAGCCTTGTGTTGACAAGTAAATAGTTTTGTTTTAGAGGTATGCAGGGTGACTATGAGGTTGGAGAGTATACAGTTCACATGAAACACTTCCACATGCCTTTCCATTTTCAAAGCAATTCTGAGTCATATTCTTGCCAACAATGAAAGGAACTGATAAATAAAAACATGGACAATATTTCTTCAAAATGCTTTTCATTTATTTACAATTTTGTAAAAAAAACTAGAAAGCTACATGTTCTCAATGTACACAATCGTTACGTTCTTTGAAAAGGTGATACGTTTGGAAAGCGATGATGATGTCAAGTTTCTACAAAATTTAGAGAAAATTGATGATCGTTACCTTCTTATTTGCTTTTCAGTTCAGTTTTGTAACTGCTGAATATTGAACATGAGAAAACAAGAAGTTTTCAACTGTTTCTTACAAATGGACTGAAAGAAAGAACAAAAGTATGTATCCATAATGTGACACCCTAGTGCCTTGCTGCTAAGCCTGTAGCCAAAGGGCAGGCTTGCCCCAAGAAAATTTCAAGTTGCCATTAGCTTAACACAATTTTACACACTGAAAATTTCCCCCTCTTAAGCCATCAGCCCCCCCCCCCCATCTCCATCAGTACCTTGTCTGGCTACCGGCCTGCTCACCACGTGAAATTTGGCAAAGGAATACCACATGAACTTGCATTGTTGCTGTAGCTCTATATCGAGGAATCTACTTTCCATAATTAACTAAATCAGTACTATTGTGTTATCATGTCTCTTTCATATGGAAATCAATAAAAACAAAGTGAACAAATCATCAACTTTCTCAATGACATTTTCAGTAATTTTTCTCTAACTTTTTCACATTCATGATTTTCAAGATTCTGTCATTTTCAATAGCCACCTCATTCTCAAAACAACAGAACAAACTTAAAAGAAAAAAGCAAAGCCATTTATGAAGGACATCTGCCAGTTTACCAGTCCTATTGGCAATTTCATTGATAGTCCTTAACTGTGACTGTTGCTATGACAACCCTAAACTGGGTCTGCTATTCTTTGTCACTTCCGTTTCCCCCACATCATACTTTATTTACTGTACTCATTTACTGTATTACCTAAAACATTAGGGTGCATTTGCCTAAAACAAGCTCCAGTCCTAAGGCTCCTCTCCTGTCAGCCAAATATTTCACCTTTTTTTTTATAAGCAGTATGGAATGTTGACAGAACCCAGAGCCAATCTAGCATACTCAATGCTTTAATCTTTCTTAGTCTTGCTCTTCAATAAATTCAGCTGGCAAACTATTTGAATGATTAAAGTGATGCTAAAAGACTCGAAGGACATAGAACTTAAGTGTCAAATTTGTGTTTTAGAAAGCAAGTTAGAAATTGATTTCCTTTGATCAAGGACATCTGAGATGCTAAGCTAACTTTAACCCCATACAGTCCCTACTACTCTTCTTGAATTTTACCATATGGAAAATTGCTGCATCCACCACTGATTAGATGCATTGCAGGAGGAGGAGGGCTAGGGGTAAAATTTACCAACAATACATATTTAAAATGTAATGCCCAAAATGTGACAAAATTTATGCTAGAGGCTACAGGCATGACTTCTGAGTACATTTGGTCAATAGTGGTTGATGGGTCCAGTGTACAGCAGTTGAAATTTTTCTGGTTTTAAACCCCATCCATATAGAATTTCAGCCCCTAAAAAATACTTGTTTAGTCTCATCTCCATTTCTAGCAGTTTAAAAGAAAATCTGTCCTTCAAAAGTTCTTCATCAAAAGGAAGCTTTCCAATGCATCTCTGCATCACCCTAAGGATGATTTCTCTTGATGAATGTAAAGTTTGTCACATTATATTTACAATTGAATGTCGTCAAATTCCTTTTTTCAGTTTCACATAGCTTTCCTGTGGTACTCTGGTGATGCAACCTCATAATCACTGTTGTTGAAATATGTTGATGAATTTTTCAGGAGAAACTTGAGGAAGTCATGGACATTGGTGAGAAGGAGAGACATGCTTTTCTCATCAAGTGTTGTGAATGCCAACAGTCCTCCAAGTTTAACTAAAAAAGAGAAACAAAAGCAAGCTAAATAGTGGAGAGGAACTTTAAAAATGTTTTCATGCCAGCTCAGAAAAACACTGGAAGAATTACCAAAAAAGTGGAACAAAGCTTTTGGCTTCAGAAAAATTTAGATGAAAGGTTTACTACTCAGAGACTTTAATAACCTCCTTTAAACTTATCTCTCAACCAATCAGACCCTTTAAAACTTTGTCCAGAGAACACTGGAATCTTAAGGAACACCTGCCTCATCCTCTCTCAGAACATTTCTCTAAAACATTAACATTTGAGGCATTTTACTTGGACAAAAAGCTTTCTGCAGTATGTCTTTGCAGTGTTTTAATAATGATTTGGGTAGCCATGGGAACCAGTCACAGTGTAACAGTTGTGATTTGAAGATATTTTTTAAGTTGATATTTTCAAATTATGCTGGGTCCAACACATGGACTTTCAATTGACATAGCAGACTTTAATGATTGCAATGCATGATGGGATTTGTAAATGTAAACAACCAGCACCATGCTAAGTAGAGGGCCTGCTAACTTAGCACTAGTGCTACTACTGTATTGTTTTACTCCCAGTTACCATGCTCCTTTTGTATGCATGACATAATCATTAAACTCTGCCATTGAAATGAGCCTACAAGTTTCTCTTCTCTAAGCACTCATAAAAAAATGTTGAACAGAAGAAATGGATCACAACTTAAGCAAGAGAAACAGATTCAGAATGCATGTACGTTTCCTATTAGAGAACTTCTACAACAGTTTCAGCTGAGACAACTTACCAAACAATCTCAAAAAATGTTGAGCTCCATAAACTTTGGACATTGGGCTCTCTTGATGTGATGCAAGAATCTGTAAACAGGTTGATAGGGAACTACTTAGTATTGATAAACACTAGGACTAGACAATCAGAGCCTTACAGTGAACAAGTAGTATTTGAAAATAATCACAAAACACTGTATGAAAGGAATCGGTTCACTTGAACCGTTTTTACTATGCTTCAGATCATAATGGATATAACACAAATACCATGGTACTTCTTAAATGGCAAATCTGGTCATCCCAGACAGTTTTCAGTTCTCCCAACTACATTACTGCCCTCCTCCCAAACTGTCTTAGGCTCCTCCTTGTGTAGACACAAACCTAGTTTATTGCTTAAGCTCATGTCCTGGACAGCACACAAGGCCTTCATGTGTAATCAGAATACTCTCTATGCATTGTCTGAAATATGAGCTACTTTACATCTTTTGAATTTTCAAACTTTGATGTCAATCAAAGTGCAGTCACCAACTGAGAGTATTGATATCCCCCAACCAAAAATGAGCTTGGGGTGATGAGCGTCTGTCTTTAAGTTGACACAGTGAAAATCAAAACTATTTTTTGAAAAGCAGAATCAGCCCCATGTTGTTAGTTCGTTACTAGTATGTTAGTATTCTTGCACGGAAGAATATGTCTTGCACATGTACTTATTGCATAATGATTGATGATGGCTTGGTGAAATGTAACAATTCAAATGTGACAACTGTGAATTTAGTGAACTTCTAATGCTGAAAGGTCCTTGGCTTCATGCAATACATGGTAATACTATTTTACTGTATGCGGCCATCAAAACTGGGTTTCTAGGTTGCAGTCTTCAATAATATTTTGGTTTGAAGTATTTCTAGTTTTTCTTCAAAAAATTATTACTGTGTCTTAGAATGCAAAAAAATTACCTTAGAAAATACCAGTTCAGAAGCTTCAAGGTCCTTCCCACACCACAACCTTAGATGCTTTCAATGGCCTTGCTGCACAATGGGTAATATGCTAACCAGGCACCTGAACAACACACACATCTAACATTGTTTTGCAATGTCATTCCCAGGTGGATCCACAGCACCCCTTTCAGGACAACAAAAAGCATTAGTTGGTCACATACTGCTTAACATTTACCTATAAAAAATTTAATGAGCTAAGTAGACTGGTATTCACTGAGAACAACCAAAACAGCAAAAAATTATTTACATGTAATTTTAAGACTTACATCTGCATACTGGGCTCTTTCAAACTTGTACAGTAGCTGGGTACCTAGCATGACATTGAAGTACTCCTTGAGACCCTGTGTGACCTCAATAATGATACTCTCTCTGTAGAAAAAAAACATCAGTTACAGGTAAAGAAAGGAAACTATAAGTTGAGGATATGCAAGAGCTGATCTGTTTACCCTATCCAACTAGTGAGGGATTCTGGGAATCTGAGGAAGAAGGGGAGAGGGGGGAGGTGTTGGCATAGACAGGATATCTCTTCTTCCCACAGCATACAATAGGAAGATTCTTGCTTTTATATCTAGTAAACTATCAAATCTGTGTCTTTTTAACTTCACATACTCACAAGCTGTTGGTCAAAGACTTACACTTTGCTACTCACCTTAAAACTGGGGTCATCTTTATAGTTCAAAAATGCCAGACTTATCATTTGTCAGGTATGGTGGAGGTAGTCATAGTCCCTTTTCCAATTGCAATTAAAAAGGATTGTGGGATAGAGTTTTGGTACTGAACATTTTTGTCAATGGCATTTTGCTGTGGCAAAAATGGATGCACACCAAAATCCTATCCCACAATCCTGTGTAATTGCTATTTGGAAAAGGGTCTACTGCACAAGATATTTTAACTGACAAAATCACAACCATATTCAATATCTGTGCTGCAAGTGCAGCTTTGTACTGATAATCATATATTCTGGAAAAGAAGTATTAATGAACAGTCAAATTTTGCACTCACAACATAATGGTGGATAGCACTATATGTAAACATGTAACAGTACTAATACTGCACTAACTATACAAGTCTGCTGACAAGATGGAGAACATTCTTAGCAGACTGAAGTTTCCAAGCACCACAGATGCTCTTCAAATAACTTCTTATACTTCCCATACATGTGCACTTTAAAAGTTTGTCGTTTTTGGTATTATATTATGTCTTCATGACCTTGCAACCACATTTCTGGCAAACCTAATTCAGTGATGCATAAGCCATTATTCTACACATTCTTTAAATGCCTGTCTACTTCTGGTCCTCTTTACAAGTTCTTCAACTTTCCGAGAAAAATCTTTCAGTGTTGCTTGTCCAAAATTGTGGAACAATCTACCTGAGGGTGCCAGGGACTTTCAATCAATCGACAGCTTCAAATCAAAACTAAAAATGTACCTATTTACTAGAACTGGGATTACCTGATGGTTTCATACTTGATTTAGCAGCAGTGTGGAGACAAACAAAAGGTGCAAACACAGTCCTCTTCTGCAGAAACACCTCATGAATTCAAATAACTTAAACATGATGGTAATGCCCTACAATCTTAGAACATCTAGTATAAAAGGAATAACGTATCTTTGAGTGCTAAGGGCTACTTACAAAAAATCACTTACTTTGTGGCTGTCTTTGTTCTCTTGTGCTTTATGTAATCTTCAATGATAGAGTCAACATTGTGTTTGGCAGGAAGATGAAGAAGCTGCAAGGATTAAAAAAGCAAGATGAACATTTAGGCTTTGTTCTTCTCATTGGCAATAGTGGAGGTAGGTTTTGCACAAGCCTGAAGGAGAAAATCTCGCATTTTGTGCAAGTCAGTTGTACAGATAATGCCTGGTGTGGGCTTAATTTATCTGTCTAGTATGTAATTCTTGATGGGTTCACTGGTAAGAGCAGGTAATCAGTCAAGGTACATTTCTTGGATGGATTCATTTTCATTTTAGAACATCACTGCTATTTCTGGTTAGGAAGAAACATTACCCAATGCACTCTTGTGGCAATGATATTAATTTAAAGTGTTAACAAAGGTTCCAAGGTATTCATTTGAAGTACATTTGTAATTCTAGTATTACATCACATCTGCAATTGCTGTTTTGTTAGAAAATGGACTCAAAGTGGGATCACACACTTTCAAATACTTATTACGAGGGATTTTGTTTACGTTTTGCATGATTTTTCACATGGTAAGAATGTCTGTTGTATAACTGGATGGCTTAGGCAGCTTAAAGGTACAGTTATTCCCAGCACAGAGTTATTTTCTTTGTGGGATTACTTGACTCAGGTCTTGAAATTCCACAATTGTGCACCTTAATGAAATCACAACCTGGAGGAATGAACTAACACTCAAAATTTTTCAATCATTCTTAAAGGGTCTGTGGCATCCCCCCAAACATATTAAGGAATAGCCCTATAGTTCTTAACAGAAGTGGTGACTGAACTCTATAACTGACATAAATTCAAAGGATAACATCACTCTTATTAGTCTGTCAGTGATGACTTCTGCCCAGACTGCTCCTACAAAGCCTGTGTGGATATGGCCTTGAGCAATTAAACTTAGTGAAGGCAACAGTTGCTTTGTCTGGGAGGTGAACTACACAAGTGTTCTTTTGAAAACTGGAGGAGACATTAGAAGTTAACTTAGATGGGAAAGCTTTTACTGCTTCTGGTGAGATCTGTTGCCCTTTAAAGTCCAGTATTCAGCATGAAAACATATTTTCATGAATTTCTCCCTGTACTCACCATTTTCTGCTTTGTGATGAGATCCCAGTCATCTACAAGAATTGGTTTCAACTCCTCTGGTATCCGAACTTTCACTTCAACTTTACTAAGGAAATGTTCTTCCTATACAAGACAAGGAGTGAAATACATAGATTTCTTCTCAATATTTGAAAGAAGCTGTTTCTGTTTATTAAGGCAGTAATAATATATGGTAGCACTGTTGTACTATGTAACACATTTACTCTGTTAGTTCTGCTTGTACATGAAGTTTATTAGGTCCTTTAAAGTTCTTAATCTTTAAACATTCTACTGTAATCCCACCTAATTTTGTTAGAACAAGCAAATCAAAATTTTGAAAAGGGCATTTTTTAAAAATTAAGAATATTAAAACCTCAAAGGAAACATGACCTCAGACACAACGCTGCATAAGAAAATCCCAGTTGCTATGACTAGTGATGTATCGATAATGCAAGTAGCTGATATTACCGATACCGATACTTCAGTCTCAATATCGGACAATACAGATCCAATACCATTATTTGGGAAATAAGTCGGCAATTAACCATAGGCCACGGGACACCACAATGAAGTGTCCTGTCATGTTGATGAGATAAAATATTGCAACTTGCATTCAAAAATACTCAAACAGTGTACCATTTGCATGACATATGGGACAATAAACATCTGTTAGGTAATACTGGCATTCAAGATAAATTTTACAGATACCTATATAGGATGAAAATTGGGAATATCTGCCGATACCGAGGGTGAATACCAGTTCTCCTTCCAACACTAGCTATGACATCAGTGACCACACACAAAGGTTAGCTATCTTCTTGTCTTCTGAACTGGCAATGTGTTTAAGATAATTCAAATAAGGGAACTTTCCCTGGGGCCCATTTCAAATCAAAAATAACTTAAAGGGAATATGCAGTCATCCCAATTTAAATTATTAAACAACCTTATTCTCATCCATGTATGGCTTTCAAAAGTCATTTGACAGCAAAATTGTAATTGAATTGCTAAATTTATTCCAGTTAACCCCTTTACCTTCCAAATGAATTATTTATGTCCAGAAACATGATGAAAGATATCTGACAGAGAAATGAAAAATTTGCAATATTTAGGTATTGCTTCAATGTGAGGTTGCAGACACTGCTTATGCCTTTGAATTCCCCATCCTTTCTCTTGAATATTCATGAAGTTAGTACTTATGACTATTCAAAAGTAGCATTATGGTGTACTTACACTTTCAACATTTAAATCTCCTCTGGTTGCTCTCTTCTTTCTGCCAGACTCAGGAGTGGCCTCTTGTGAAGCTGCAGCTGTGAGGGAAATGAAGGGAGAAAAATGAAGTTAACCTCTACTTCAAACATGTTACTGTTGTTTTATTGCCTTGTTAAAAGAAGGTTAAAGCTTAAATTTAGTTTTGATATGAAACAGTACTTAAAGCATCCTGGTAAAACTTGCATTCAATTCCTATTTGTACTTGTTATAGATATTAACAGTTGAAGTTATCACATTGCCAATGTAAAGTTAACTTACTGCAAGCAGACGTGACATCATAACCTCATGTTATTCAATACTTCTTTGTGTTTCTTTACAATGAGCCAGTTTACTCCACCATAATTTGTTTTCTAAATGTGAATGCAGGAGAGGCAAAGGAATGATGCAAATTAACATTTCCCATGGAGAAACTCATATCCCTACTAGTGTTTATTTCAAAGTGGAAACAGTACATTGAAAAACAAGAAAACCAGCATTGTTCAGCAATGTGAGGTAATGATATCATTCCTGCTTGCATCAAGTTCACTGTAGGATACAAATTTAGAGATACCTGCTAACACTTCTACAACCGCACATTGGAATCAAACAAAAAAATTCACCAAAATGCATAGATTTACTTTCTCTTCCACATGTCATAAACAATTTTTTGGCTTTAACCTGTCCTTTAAATCAGTAATAACTTATAATGTGAAGAAAGCTATTTGCTTTAACTGTTAAGCAACAAATACAATTGACAGAAGAAAAAAGGAGAAGTGCAGGAAGGAGATAAATGCACATTAAAATAACATATTTAGTTAAACATACAAGTAATATCAAATTTATTTAAAAATAAACATTTACAAATCAACATTTCACATGAAAATAGGCACACTGACTGAGGAGGAATAGTGAGGCTTACTAATGTGCCTACTAATTTTTCACTGACTTGCTTCTGACACCAATCATGGAATAAATAAAGGTATAAATCTAGATATATTTTGTTGATCCTTTTCAACTGTGAATCTTAAAGCTCATCATAGTGGCATTTAAATTACAAGTCCAGCCCCTCCCCCTCCCCTGAAAACCCCCACCAAATAAGTAAGTATTCCACACGAAGGGTAAGAACATCTTATTTTGACTTGATTTGATACACTTTATATTTCCACTCCAGTACTGAAGTACAAAAAATATGTACATGAAGATTACACTACAAGAAAAGATTAATACCTTTAACAGCGGGAAATAAAAATTATGATGTTACAATACCTTGAGCTGCTTCTGCTTTGGCTGCCTCTTGCTTAGCTTTTTTGTTAGCTTGTTTTTCAGCTGATGGTGTGGAAGCACGTTCTTTCTCTTTTTCTGCTTTGTCTAGAGGTTTCTTCTGTAATCGGGCTTTCTTTGCTTTCCTAAAAATGTTAGTTACATCCAGTGAGAGAAAAGTCATACAACTTTGTATTGAAGTTTGTTCCAGAGGTGTTAAGTTACATACAATAATTTTCTCATGAGAATAAAAAATGATAATCTATCTTAACATTCTGAAGAGAGTTTAACTTTTCTGAGAAGGCATACTTTCTAGATTTTCAGGAACTGAAACCTTCTACAGTAAGAATTATTCAAATTGAACTACCACAAAAACAAAAACAAACTTCTGCATGGGATTTTTTAAAAACAAACCAATTCTTCACATGACGAAGAATTTCTCACACAGTAAAATGTTACCTGGAGTATGATGATATACAAAAGATGCAAGGTTCCTGAAAAAGATCATGATGACAACAGTTTTCTGGGCGTACAATGAAAATAACACTTGTATTGTGAATACGATGGCAACTACAAAAGATATATTTTTATCAAGAAAGTCAACAAATTCTTACGCTTTATGAGCAGCAAGAAGCTCCTTTTGTTTCTGCAGGTTGGCTTCATTGAACTTCAAAACTCGTCCCTCTGGTACCCACTCGTCCCAGCTATTGTGAAACAAAGGAAAACAGAAATTTTAAATTCATCCCTGAATGATAAAACTGTACAGCAGCTTACAGCACACATATCCTTTGGGTTTTATTGCGAATTTGGTAATCTCAAAATTTTAAATGTTAGTTCCTCAAACTATACACTATCATGAAGTGTACTTTGTTAATCCCTCCTAACCAAGTGTAATTGTCTAAACTGCAGTACTAAGAATATGCCAAAGATGATAATACCATTACAAAACAGAGCTGTCAAAGACAGGGGGCTGGAGGGGGGAGAGGTTCAGCCCTAATAATTTTCAGTTTGAAAGCTTTCTTTCCAAAATAATTATTAGCTGTGTCTGGGAATGACCAAAATTTTCCTTTGAAAATGTTTAACTCCAGGAGAGGCACGATATCTGCCCCTAATCTTAAAAGCCTTTCATTAGCCTGAAAAAATGCCATGCAGGACTAATTGCATGCATCCTCCTCATCTTAGACAATGAACTCTTTGTTCTTAACTGTATTAAGCCTCTCACTGGTGGTTATTGTATCTGAGGAGGATCAGAGTTGCTAAGGTGGCCTTTAAAATGCCCTTTACACTGAATAGGGCACTTCGGAAATTCTTCTGGCTAGCAAAATTTTAGGCAAATGCTAAAGAGCATTTTGGCACTTTTGGCATTTTCAAATTGACGACTTATTTTCTTTCAACAATACCTGGCAACAGAAATAGTCTATAGTCAACCAATTGCACGGATAGTATAAATTAGTGAATGAGCAGTCCGTTATCATAAACCACACAGGTATGTTACAACACAGTCTTGCTTCTTGCACTTACAGTATATAAGACTAATGTCAATGAATTTTCATTTGGCATGTGGTATGGCCATACTGGGTGCCAAGACACTTCTGACCAGGAAATCTGAATGGTGTCTAGATCCTGGCTACAAACCATAGTATCAAGTTACCCTCTCTATTTCTTTTTGAGTGAATATAGTATGAGAAGTTGGTATTAAATACCAGTTTGGTGTCAGAGACCTGAACAAAAACTTACTTTTTGTTCCAACCATTGTAGTGGATGAAATGTTTTGTTTGCTTGTCTTTCACTTGAGTCTTGGTACACTGTAAAGAAAAAAAAAATGAAAGTATTAAAAATTTCACTACTTTAGAGTGACCATGAATGCACACTAAACCTCCACCAAGGCCTGGTCTATATCTGTTGAATCATAACAGCTTCTAGGACCCTGGAGCCAACCACTGTCCCACTGAGTCCACTCGAGACTTTGGTCCAGGACAGAATCCATTTAAAATCATACTTTAGGAGAAATAATCCCCCCTTCATTCACTCCTCATCCCCCACCACCACATCCAATTGCTCTTATGATTTTCACAGTGGCTTAGTACAGCCACTGTCAATTAACTAGTTCAATTTCAGTAGTAAACAATTTTTATCTTGTTTCTGCCTAGCAGTGACAAAACTGGACAGGTGCCACCTGCCCATGGTGTACACAGGAACTGGGCTAAATAGTGGTTGAGTAAAGCCATGGTAAGCTGGAGTGAAAATGCAATAATTTATGTACAAAAGCCTGGTTCTACATAAGGAAGAGATCTGGCTTGGCTTACTTTTTGGGGGGACAGGGGAGGGGGGAGGAGAGGGAAGGAAGAGAGGGTATCAAAGGTAATGGAACACTACCATCCATCCATCCATCTCCATGGTCACATGTGACATGTGACCATGTCACCATCTCCATGGTCACACGTGACATCAAAGTCCCCAATGGTAATATATACTAAAAGGATAAGAACTACTGTACTGTAGGGTAGTATGAACAGTATAGGCCTCCCTTTCAAATCTTGCTCATACAAAAGGCATTTTTGACACAGGAAATGGGCTGAACATGCAGACTTACTTTTGCTTCATATAGAAGAGGTCCATGAAAACACAGGACTCTCTCTCCTGTGAAAAAGAAGAAAAATATTAGCATGCTGATTAAATAAGTCTTTAGTTAACATTTATACCAATTATTTTTTATGAACTTGTCATATAGTTTAAGTTTTTCCGTATTTATACCCATCTGAACTGTGAAATAACCCACAACTCTTAAAAAAGCTCAAATACACTTTCCAGCTTATTACTTAAAGATTTATGCTTAGCTAATGCTGTAAATGAAAACAAAAAATGTCTTTACTTGTCTGCTAGGGAAATTTTGTCACAGACACCTCAACAAATACAATGTCCCATTAAACATCTACACCAAATAATAATTTGAATCCAAGTTAATTTAAGACATTAATTGCACTTGTGATTCTCCATCACTTGCAGACACTCATTACCCAAAACACAGTCTATAGTTGGGGAAACCAGATTTCACCATCAAAGGTCTGCGGACATGTAAATGTCATGTGCCTATTTGATGTGAAAAGCATTAAAATGGATAAAAGTAGCCACTATTTCAATCAAATCCATTAAATATTCACCATTCTATAACACACTTACATTACTATTGTTGCACCTACATCATGAATAAACATGAGGTAAATATATGTTAATTTAAGAGATAGAAAGAGGGTCACGTGAGATATTTCTCACGTGTTATTTCTCATATATTTCTCATATATTTCTCATATATTTCTCATATATATTTATATTTCTCATATATATTTCTCATATTTCTCATATATTTCTCATATATTTCTCATATGTTATCCTTTGTTTGTTTTTAAAACCTTAATTCCAAGGAGAGTTGTGCAGTAATATTGGCATGCCCTGAGGGGTTTATTTTGGAAGAAGCTATTGACTACTTCGAAATGTCTAGTATGTACCAAACTTGAAACTAGCAGGTAAGTAATTAGCAGATCTATACTTTACAAACTTGGGTTAACCAAATATATACTGATAGTGTGAAACATTCCACACTGTGTCTTTGCAGAGCTACTGAGAAATATCTGGAATGGTCAAACTTTGATGATGTCTATCAAGTGTATATCTTGAGAAAAGAGAACGATATTTGAATAATTTCAACAAATTTTTCATCAAGGGTTCTAAATCTGTGATGTCACTATTGAGTACACCTGTAATGCAGATGTTTTGTTTACATGTCCACATACCATACCCTTAAGGACTTACACTTTGGTAGATAATGGGCAAGTTTAAAATATGATTTCCAATACAAGCCAATGTTATTGGACATTGACACATGCAGAACAGTGAAATGTGACTGTGTAGCATAAGCACAGCAGACCAAGGAGTTACAATGTCTCAGAACTCCATGACCAGATAGATATCATCAGTATATTTAGCCTTGGGGAATCAAATTTATGACAAGTACTATATATATATATAGACCTACATTATGTGGAGAATACAGAAATATGCTGGAGGAAGGCTAGGAGTAAACCTAGTTGGTTTTTAACCTCTAGTGACCTGACATGACCTCTGACCTCCACTAAAAATAAAAGGCTTCTTCCTCTTCATATGATATCCATACACCAAGTATGAAAGGTATCCATTATTCCTGTCATGTTTATACAGTAAGCTACTGCAAGCATCACAAACATACTGTACACAAAAACAAACACACATATACACACACTAGCCAAGGTGTCATTGCATAGATTCCTTTTGCCTTTGGCAAGGAATGAAAACTACACAATCACAATGAATGATGTTATAAACATTTCAAATGAATCTTTTCATTTTTGATTCCTTGCCAAAGGCAAATGAAATCTATGCTATCATTTCTTTGATGTAACAGAAAAGAAGACTACCCTACTGATAAAAACATTATAGGGAATATTTATCATCTACTGCAGGGGTCTCCAAACTTTTTTGCTTGGTGGCCCCAACTTTCTACTTCGGAATCTTGGTGGCCCTAAAAATGAACGGGTCGGTGAGAGGAGTTTGATTTGACTTGGTTATGCAGTGTTAATAAAGCAGATCACTGGTTCTTAGATTAGAATCACTCCCATTACTTACTTTTAATGAGAAATTTGGCAATAACTTTTCGTTCCAAAATCCTTTTCGCGACCCTCCGAAATATTTTCGTGACCCTTTTGAAGGTTGCGACCCCTAGTTTGCCGACCCCTGATCTACTGTATCTACAAAACTCATAAAACTACAAATGATTCAACCCAGGAATGTTTTGGTATGGGGACATTTTGGCATGAAGACGTTTTGACTAATAGCTGGAATGTTTTGGTACTAGGACAACTTGGTACGACAGGTAAAATGACATTTTGACTGGTAAGCCCTTTTCTCAAACAGAGCTTCCCTGTGTGGGGTATTCTGCATTTAGGACTAACAGTTATTCCACATGTGGCTAGGGGGAGAAAGCTACCCTATTGTTAAAACGGGGTTTGGTCAGGGGTTCCACCTGGGGTTCGATTATGTCGGGTTCAGTTAGGAATAAGATTAGAGTTAAGTCAGTTTAGGGGTTAGGTTTAAGTAGCCTCCTTAATAAGCAATCTCCAAAGCACTAATGGCAAGGATATCATACAACTGAGTACAATTTTCAAAGCTTTATGGTGATCAATGTTTTCTGGGTTTTTCCGTGCTGCACCTGTTTGTGGAACGCCCTCCCACCAAGTCTTCAATGCATTGATCAACTTAAACTTTTCCAAACACCATCTTAAGACCATTTTGATTTCTTCTTGTTATTAATGTTTGTTTTCATCACTGGTAAAGCGCATTGGGAACCTCAGTTAGATTCTGAGCTATATAAAACATTATTAAATTACTCAGCTGATTTAACCACATTTTTGGGTTTGTGGGTAGACTCATGTCGGTTACTACAAAAATTCTGTTAAAAACTGTCACATAGGCCTAATATAAGAGTACCAATCATGAGTAAAGTAACTGGGATCCGGATCTGGAAAAATACTGCACAACACTCCTAAGTGGAGTCAAACATGCAGGGTTTGGTGTGCACAAGTAGAATTAGTCCTCCCATCTGAGACCTCAAGGCAGAGTCCTTGAAATGCTTGGGGTCCTCAGGATCTGTTATATTCTGGGGGATAAAGGTTCCAGTCTCTGACGGTACAAGGAAAGAAGCTGTATTTGTAGCAGTCCTTGTTGGTTTAGATAAGTAACTGTTTGAATGATGATGCCTAGAAGGCCGCCGGATCGGTTGCAGGAGGCTAACAGTTGGCAAGGCAAGGAGGCCCAATCTAGCCTTATGGAGTGTAACCAGCCTGTTAACAGTCTGTCTTTGAGACTATCCCACCCTAGATCCTTCAACATTTCATTTACACTACTGTGGGCAAGTAGTCATTACAAACAAACCTAGCAGCCCTACGTTGCATTTGTTCGATTTTATGAATTAAGGAGACTGCGAATGGATCCAAGACAGATGAAGAATACTCCAATAAAGGCTGAACGAGCAGGGTTTTCACTCATCATTTTTTTTTTCAGGAGTCAAAGACCCTTCAAAATAAATTTACAAGAGTCAAATTTAAAAGAGAAGGGGTCAAAATAAATTTGAGTTTAATACAACAAACTTTATTCCTGTTTTTTGTTTATTTTCTATATTAGTGATGCTTTTCCACTATCTTTTTCTTGTAAGACATGATATTCAATCTGTTGATAATCAATATGGGAAATGCAAAGTGCTACATTTTGTGAATTAATTTGCACATTGAATGTATTTGCAATATTGCGTTATCATTACTTATTGTTGGGGCGAAAAAAGCTGTGCGTCAGTTTGACCACAGAAGGTTTGTGTCTGTGCGTCAAAATGAAAAATTGTGCATCATTGACCAGGGTGCCCGAGTCAGTGAAATCACTGAACGAGTGCAAGATTATTAGAATTATAGTCACTGGGTTTAATACTCCTGGGGCAGGACTGTACTGTAGATTCCTTTAAATAAAACCTAAGGACCTATTTGTTGATGGGGAGAGCCTGATATTCATAGGGTTATTTATTCATAAGGTTCATTATTCATAAGGGTTGTTATTCATGATGTGCTGAACGGCAAAAATAAGGTTCATTGTTCATAAGGTTTGTTATTCATAAAAAATAAATGATAAAAAAGGTTTGCTATTCATAATCGAGAATAAGGTTCATTGTTCATAATCGAAAAAAAGGTTCCTTGTTCATAATCCAAAAAAGGGTTCATTATTCATAATAAAAAAGGGTTCACTATTCATAATTGAAAAAAGGGTTCACTATTCATAATCCAAAAAAGGTTCGTTGTAAGGTGTAGCAGTATATCGATTTTATCGACATTAGTCGATATTTGCTACTTAGTAATATCGTCGATATGTTTTTTCAAAAATATCGATATACAGTAAAGTCTTTATATAGTACTAATATCAATATTCTACTATTCACTTGGATACCAATTCTACTACTGTAAAATAGCGACACCCAACACAAATATCGATATTTAACAGCAGTGACTCATAACCGATGTGAGTGTTTTTAAAAACCGATACCTAAGCATCGATAGGGTCAAGTAGGTCTAGGTTCACCTCCTGTGACCTTCGTAGCACAATACTGAGCTGTTCATCACAACGCAACGAGCATATAGGCATGCTGTATGAATTGGTTTGCGTACGCAGTGGAATACTTCAATGTACTGTGTACACAGTGGATGTTGGTACAGACTGGTGATCCACTGCCAAGGTTACACGTGGGGCGTAAATGGCTGAAAATGTACAGAGCTAGCTCATGAGCCGTATCGGTGACACAAAAGTTTTTTCTACGGAATTGGTTACTGCATGCAAGTTTATTCCGAGACCTTACAAATAAAGTAATTTTTTAAGCTATTCAGACTTACTGTAGGATGGTCTATCTCAGACTATCTCACAGAGTAAAGGTCCACAAACTGAGAAAATAACAAAACATTTTTGCAAATACATTCGTTAGAAGTTCAGTGTGGCAGGGATGGAAATAAGAATTTCATCTTGCCAAGGACCCACTTCTTTTTCAAAAGACCCAAGAAAATTTAAAGGGCTTCATTTTTTTGCCCTCCAAAAAACAGACCTTTAACATGAATGAGTCCTGTGAGTTGAAAAACAGAAGATGCTCTGTATAAATACTGGTATAAACAGTAGTACTGTACCAAAATGACCTCTACATGACCATTGACCAAAACATTCTGACCACCCTCAGTGATGCAAATTACTACTAAAGATACATCACTATTACAACACCTTCAGCTTTCACTGTTGGGAACAAAGAGTAACATTTAACTTTTCATCATCCCAGACAGTTTCAATTCTCCCAACTATGCAACTTCTAGCTCCTCCCATAACTGTATAAAGCTACTCCTTGTGCAGGAATAAACCTGTTTTCTTGCTTAAGGCCATGTCCTGGTGAGCATACAAGGTTATAAAATGTAACAAAAGCACACTCTCTGCCTTGTGTGGAATGTGAGCTACTCTGCATCTTTCAAAGTTTCAAACTTTGATGTCAATCAAAGAGCAGTCACCAACTGAGAATTTTCATACCCCTACACTAAAAATATACTTTGGGTGATGACTGTCTGTCTTTAAGGAAATGATCCCAAGTGACCACTAGATGACCTTTGACTCCAGTCACTGACTATCATTGACAACCCCTTTAATGTCCATTCATCACTGAGTCCAGTTTACATGCCTTAAGATTTGCCCAAGTATTGTTGTGGGGGAAGTCATATTTTTCCACTTTCTCGTAAGAGTGTTATATATGGCCAATATATACCCAAAATTTGTTAAAATAAAGTAAGAAATGTAGGCAAACAATGATGTCATCCTATCCATAAATAACACTTTTCATGCATAGCACAATGTTAGAGAACAAATACAACATAACCACTTTGCAACAACAATTATTGAACAATTTTAATGGGCCCTCCAGCACTGGGAGCTTGCATTAACTTGCGCACAGATACACATGCTGTAGGTTAGGCTCGATGCATAACACGTTTATAGGCAATGGAAAACGTTACAAGCCTTTCTGTAGAAAATTGCCCCGTAGAGAAAAATACTTAAGCTGAAACTTGCGAAAATATTTCAGATTCTCATTTAAGGGTGCGTTTCACATTTCACTGAGACACTGACATGATTTGGATATTCTTGACCAGTTAGGGCATTTTGGATGCTTGAATTTGGATGATCAGTTTGCTCAATTAAGACATACTGTCTACAGTATACACTGAGTGAAGTAATCTGGAGCTGGTCTGTGCAATCCTAACTATGACTATTGGGACTAAGATCTTAGCTCTTTATGTTTGGGATTTGTCACAATTTTGAGCACATATTTACTGATTCCAAGTTGACACTGCTAGAATATTAATGGTTTATAGGGGCGGATTTAGGGGGGCCCAGGGGGCCCGGGCCCCCCCCTTCCAAAAAATTTTGAAGTTTTTTTCAACTTCATAAAACAAAGGACAAGGCCCTATTCCAATGAAATAGGCCTATGTGATGTGTCAGAGTGAAACTCAAATTTGTTCATTATTTTCTAGTACCTCAGAAAATAATTGTTATGTTAATAACTCTGCTACTGACTTTCAGCTAATAACATTTTGGCTTATATTGGCCTCAGTAACTTTCTCTGGGCATTGCAAGGAGTTACTCATGAGCGCTGTATTAATGGATTGCTAACTTCAGTCTATTACCGGCCAGGTCCACAGCACTGGGAGCACTGCTTCTACTTTCAAGGGAATTTCAGAGTTCTTTAATATTTAGAGGAATATTTTCGACAACATCAGGCTTTTAACTATAACTTGCTGCAATATTACCCAGTGGTGTCTTATTTAGGCCTTGTAATTTATTTTAATGAAATGTACTGTGAATTTAGGGTAAAATTTAAAATTCACTAAATTATGAACATTTTCCAGCGATATATGATCAGTTCAAAAATATATTAAAGGCATCACCATTTTGTCTCTAAGCAATCTTGAATTAACAAAAATTTCTCAAAGGGGAGGGGACACCCCTCCCCTTAGACCCCTCCCATGAAAAGCATCTTTCACCCAACCAAAAATTAAAATTCACTGAATTATGAATGCTTTCAAGCCACTATGATCAGTTCAAAAAATATACCACAGACATCACCATTTTGCATCTGAGCAACCTTAAATTAACAAAAATTTCTCAAAGGGGACAACCCCTCCCCCAGGACGGCGATTACTCATCACATGCTTTGCCCCTATCAAAATACCCTGGCACTGCCTCGGGGACACCCCTCTCCTTAGACCCCTCCCCCAGATCGGACTTTATACAAACCACTATGACCTGGGCCCCCCCCCCCCTTGCCAAATCCTGGATCCGCCACTGGTTTACATAATATTAGGTTAATGTTTTGGGTCAAGATTCTGAGGGGTACAGTACGCTACAGAAATTTGTTACTTCAGACACATCAACGTTGGTGCATGCGGTACCTGCATGTACTGAATTACTGCACATGCACATGAAAGACACACACCACATGCTGCACTAGACAATATGTTGTAGAAAACACATTGGCCTATCATCCCTGCACGTTTTATGAGTGTGTCCCTTCCATGAGATACGGGACGCCTTTAAAGCTGGAAAAACGCCTCTTTCCCATATTATGAATATTGAACCTTCTTTTCCTATTATGAGTATTGAACCTTTTTTCCAATTATGAATAACAAACCTTTTCTCCTATTATGAATATTGAACCTCTTTTCCAATTAAGAATATTGAATCTCTTTTCCTATTATGAATGAACCTTTTTTTCTATTATGAATAACAAACCTTATGAACAAAGACCCTTTTTTACGATTATGAATGACGAACCTTATGACTAAAGAACCTTATGAACATTAACCCAGGTTATGAATAAAAAACCTTATGAATATCAGGTAGCCTAGACCCCTTGCTGATGAGATAATATGGTTAATATGCTTGTTCCAGGTAAGGGTGGTAGAAATGTCAACTCCTACTAGGTAAGTATGGCAGTCAGTAGATTCCAGGATTTCATTACCTAGAGGGTAGGCCTAGTCATAAAGTTTAGGATTCCTTGGCTCAAGTGAGTAAACCCCAGTCTGGAAAGTTTGCATCTGCTACACTGAATTTTTACACCAGTCTTTTTTCTCAATTTTTATACCATGCCAAATTGTTGTAGGCTACTGTGTTTTGAGTACAGTGTGTATGTAACAGACAAAGAAAATCATGCCATCAAATTGGTATATAAGCTCTTTACTGCATGCCAATGACCTTCGGCGTAAAATACATGTTTTCCAGATGGGAGGAAACCTAATTCAGAATTGAAAAGCATTTCTTGGTGTTAGAACTAGAGTGCATTTGCCAATTATTCTGCCATTTAAAATGGGTAGGCTATACTATTTCTGCATTTTCCCTTTAAAATGCACAGCGATGCACTGTGTCAGCGTTCTCCCTCACTGTACTTCAATTTCTATATGGCTATAATGGCCTAACGTTAGTCAAGTACAAGTAGGCCATTTTAAGTAGTATTAGACTCAGTCTAGCCTAACGATAGGCCTAACAAGTAACATAAACAATAGCCTACAGGCCTAACGTTATGCTAAAGTAAGACCGAGTGAATAGTGATGATAACGTTTGACCTCCATTTTACATCCACTAGGGAAAACTTTGAAGTTGTAAAATTAAAGGAGCAGTACCGTCGGCAAACTTGACTTTTCCGGAGGGCATAATTCTTGGTACGGCTACAGTGAAAATGGTGATGATATCAAACTCCCAGTAAAATTGTGCTGCCCATGCAGAAAAGCTTTCATGTGTCTAGCCTAGGCCTACGGGATATTGCTTTACTCAACCCAATGATTACTGTACATTCAGCGGTTTAGAGGTAAAATAAAATACTTCATAGGATATATAACACTAAAATATATTTCTCTTTATCATAATTGTAAGATTTACCAAAAGTGAGTGTGAAAACTATAAATTATCCTTTATAAAACGGCCATTTAAATTCTATTAAAATCAACCTATTATCACGTGATATGATCACATGAACAAATATTGCTCCTCAAAGGCTCCTACTAATTGTAGCCCTGCTCGCCCGGTGGTAAACTTAGCCCGGCAATATATATACATCATCATGGAAGTACCGTGCATGTACGTACGTAAACCACTTGACCGTAACTGGCTACAGGAGCTTGGTGGCAGGAAAGAACCTTTCCGTGTTGTACGCCTATAGGCTATTTAAAGGCTTAAACTCCTTTTCGAGACTGGGGGAGGGGGAGGGGGATGAACCTTGTTTCGAATCGCCGGCCTGGGGGAGGGGTCTGAGGGGTGTCGATCCCCCTCCCCCTCTGGAAAATTTTTGGGTATTAGTTAGGGTCCTCAGATATGCAATTTGGTGCAACATTTTGGACAAATTTTAAGGAAAATTACTGCAAATTTTTGACATTTCTTACAGAAGAGACAAATAAGGGGTTTTTGGTCTTGGATCTTGGGGGGGGGGGGGGCGGAAGCATACTTCAGCCCCCACATTTTGACTGGGGCTAAAGCCCCCCAGCCCCCGCTTCCTACGCCTATGGCTGTAAACACTTCAAAGTGATTACACTTTGAATTGCGGTGGTTGCGAAGGAGGCTCATTTTCCAACTCCTTCTGTATGTAGATCGATGCAGTGCCTAAAACGTTACTACTATTAAATGCTTTAAATTCTTATTTTTCGGCGCGCTTCGCGCTCATCCTTCATATGCGCTAATTGTCCAATTAATAATTCAAGAGGGACAGAGCGTACTTTGGATTATTTGGATTATTACAAAACTCCGTGCATCCTTTGCGATTGCTCATCCTAGCTCCCAATCCTCAACCTGCTGCATCATAAAGAAATCCATTGACCGTTAGTCCTGTGTATTAAGAAAAAGGGGCTAATTGCAATTTTTAGTGCTTATTCAGTGCTATTTGTAGATAGATATAGCTATGTAAATGAAGGCAAACAGTACTGAAATGTCCGCAAAAGTGTTATTTTTCGTTACGATTCGCGCGCACTCATCTTGTGCTCCTGTTAACCTAACATAACTTCCAATAGAACAAGTGAGTATAATTATTGCAAAACTCCGTAAAAACTCTATGACCCTCCATCACCCTAACTTCAATTTTACGCTACTTTGCTATTTTCTATTTTGCTAAATTACGCTATTTTGAAAAGATGTATAGACAGACTGCGATTTATAGTCAGTTTGGTGCGTGTGTGTCAATGTCACAGTGAAAATGTTTTATTCTAGTGCCGCATTCGTGTAGTGGGGGCACCAGGGAGGGGGAGGGCATTTTCCCCCATTCAGGAGCTCTGCCCCCAGATGTCCCCCACTCAGCTCCTGAAGAAAAGTGGCCTGACGGGAGGAATAGCCTAATATATTGAAATTATTTGGAATCTTTGCATTGGATGATGTATTATGAACCAAAATATACCTATCCTGAGGCTTAATTTTTTACTAAGAGATGTGCTAAAACCTCAGAGCTTCCGGGGGCTCTAAGTTCGGCCCCTGGACCCCAACCGCTTAAAGGTGTAGTGGTCTGGCGGGAGGAATAGCTTAAAACATTAATAAAGCTATTTGGAATCTTTGCATTTGATGATGCATTATGAACCAAAATATATCCATCCTGAGACTTAATTTTTCTCCCACAGATATGCTAAAACCTCAGAGCTTCCGGAAGCTCTGCCCCCTGGGCCCCCACAAGGGACCCTAGGGCCCCTGGCACCCACTTGCTTAAATATACAGTAGCCTGACAGGAAGAATAGCCTAATACATTAAAATTATCTGGAATCTTTGCATTTGATGATGCATTACGAACCAAAAATATCCTTCCTGAGACATAATTTTTCCGACATAATTTTTGCTAAAACCTCAGAGCTTCCGGGGACTTTGCCCCTGGATCCAACCAGGGGCCCTAGGACTGGCCCCTGGACCCCACCCGCTAAAGCTCGCGCTTGGCGCTCGATTTCGCGAAAATTTTTTTGCCCCCCAAAATTTTCTTTTGCCCTCCATCTGCTCCTCTCCCCACTTTTAAAAAATCCTGGTGCCGCCACTGCGGTCGTGTAAATGCCTCAGAACTCCCGAGCATTCGCCCCTGGGACCCAACAGAAGATAATGACTAAAATGGGCTCTAAGGCCGGCAACTGAAGTATCAAAGACGGTCTTATGTTCCTTTACCATGGAGTACCGAGACCTCGGAGGTAGTACTTCCATGACCAAATGGACCTTGCTGTTGTAGCAGATAAATAAAAACCAAGGTCAAACTGATATTGCTAAATGTTAAACTGCGTTTTCCGTTTTTTTTTGGGGGGGGGAGGGGTTGTCTTGTCCTCCCGTCGTACTTAAATTTCCATCTTTTTCTTTTTGCAAAGATTTATTTAAAACTAGTGTTATGAGTAAACCGTTTTCGACACGTATATTTTGTCGGGAATGAAACTCTTTCTTGTTGGAAAAAGGACCAACAACCCCCCCCCCCCCACACACACATACTTATCTATTCATTGGGACACCCCTGGCTGCATGAATAGTGGTGATCATGCTAGCACACCATTCTCTAAAATAAGCCGAACCATAGAACTGAAAAGCTATAATAGCACCTCGCACTTTACCTAAATGTTATTAAATGTTACTTTAATAATTCCTAAAATACAATTTGCTTTTGAGAAGATCATAGCAACATGCTCTTTAAATGACAAATCCTTATAATGAGTATATTCCAACATCTTTCAATACCCGTGTAAGTTTCCCATTTTCTCATGATTTCCTCTCTTTCTACTTCTTTATGCCAGACCCGTAACCAGAAATTATGGCCTGAAGGGGGGGGGGGGCACCGGCACCCCAAAGGAGTAACCGAAGAAAATTGTAGCTAGTGGTGCCGACAGATGATGGCAGTTTGCGATCCTAAGGGGGTGATATCAAAAGTCATCACAGATGACTTAGAGCTTGCTAGGTTCTCAAGTGGCGTCCCGCTGGTAATTTGTGACCCGCCACGTCCATTAATGTGGCTCTCAGAAGATTCAAAGATCCCAAAAAGTTCCTTTATTCCAAAATTTCCCTTAAGGCCCCCATTAAGAAACGACCACCAAGTTACAGATAAGGATCCCTATGACTCTGCCTGCCACTACTTGCTGTGCTGTTGCAGGCACTTCCGAAGCTCTTATGTGTGAGATTCGCCCTCAAGAATAAGCCCCTGTCCAAACCTAGGGTTTGGCCTGCCGGCTACAACAACAGTGATAAAACATAAACTCGAGAAATGAGCGAAAACACGTGAGAACCCTTGGCTTAGAGAAATCGGATGTTCGTTTGCACATGCTCGTGAATCGATAAAAAGTTCCTTTCCTGTTGGAAATTTCACCCTCTTTTTGCAATACAGAGACTTGGAAAGTCTCCGCAAGTGATGGGAGCAGAACAAGGCCATGATCATGGTGATGCTTCCTCAGCTCTGCAAGCGCACTGAAGTGAAAAGTTCAGTACTTTGCGAATGGTGAGGCGACCATGGCTGCCATAAGGCCCGGTGTGGTCCACTATAATTTAAGTGGCATCCAGAGGAAAAATCCTGAAATGTCTGAGGAATTAGCAAAATGGGCATATTAGCATGGAGCTTTGAGCTGCCTCCGACCGATACTGAGGGTACACCAAGCTCTTCGCAGTTCACAATTTAGTTTACAATTATCATATTTTCACTTTGAAGGAAATTCTCAATGAACATCTTGCAACAGGATGAAATGTACAGTCACCACGCACAGGAAAGTAAATCTTTGAATAAATTTGTGGTACGAATATATCCATCTTCAACCTTATACCGTCACCGCGATACGAATACTCAAGTTAGTGTAGATTGCTACCGCGCGCCCCATGCCTGGCCGCATAGGAGTACCGTCGGGAGCTTTTCAGTTTGGATTCATTAAGAAATAAGACGCGTCACAAGATGACTTTTAATTGATTTTGTCGCGAGCAAAATTTTGGGCACTGTATACACCTGTACACACTCCGTCTGCCCGTGTAATCTGGCAATTGAAAACATCCCAGAACTTTTTTGCAACTTTCGCCCGAATATTCTACCATTTCGGGCAAAGTGTTGCGCAAGGCTATGAAGTGAGGCTGGGGAAAATTGTTTTTGCATAAGCTGCCCGAATGTGTCGCGATTTTTTTTTAAATCTTTTTGAGTTTTCATGAAAAGTTTACCGTGACTATGATGCTTTTTATTTTTGGGGAAAATTTCTGAAAGAATTCGGATATTAGGCCATTTTTGCGCAAGACTATGAAGTGAAGCTGAGGAATAATTGTTCGTTATATGTTGTCCGAATGTGTCCCAAATTTTTGTAATGTTTTTGATTTTTCATGAAATTACAATGACAATGATGCTTTTATTTTTCGGGTAAAGTTTTGAAAGAATTTGGGCACGCTTAGGAGTTTTCTGTGTAATTATAAACATGCCAAATTTTTAAGACTCAAACAGTTGCCCGAATTGTTCCAGACCACTGCCCGAAATTCAGGTCTTGCGAAAATTTGGGGGGCAGTCTTCCCCCTGTCCCCCGCTTCGTACGCCTATGTCTGACCCCTAGCTTTGAGTGTACACCTAGTTTTGGATATAGAACAGTTCACTGGTATATTTGTGCTAATAATGTTCATAAGTGATATTAAAGTCGGTTGTGAGGATGGGGAGCGAAACGCGTCAAACTTTTGCAAGAAAATTATTGACAATGGTAAAACCTGGCTACAGGCCCAGCTATATAGCTAAGAGTGGTGGCAGGATTTTCTTGACAGGGAAGCCAAGCTCACTGACGGTTGGCCAGCAACCCAATTCCCCAACAGATGAGACGAGTTGCAGGAAAGGATGACCAACGCTAAATTCTAAGCGCGCGCGTAGGGGGCAGAAAAATTCGGCGTTCTATTTCATAAAATATAATTTGTGGTTTATACTAAGATGGAAAACTTTGGGTTCGTATTAAAAAACCTGTCCTCCTTAAGAGCAAAATAAAGGAATTCGTCGTACGAATGGTTTCATGCCTTATCGCACTAATTAAGTCTCCATGACGAAAATGAAAAATTTTCTGACGGACGGCAGCCTTTCCCGATGGGGGCCATGTCCCCTCTCCCCGCGCTCACTTGGAACCAAATCTGAACTCATCACTGAGACACTTCATTTTCTTACAAAATGTGTTTGCCACGATTGCATAGAATATTCCAATAGCTAGGCAGGAAAAAGAGGACAGAATTTCGCATCGCTGCAATTTCGTGATTTTCAAGAATCACGCCTACACGGAAGGGCAAGAATTGTGGAACATTTACTATTGAATCGAGCCAGCATGTTTTACACCGCTGGTTTAAAAAGCAAAACAGAACTGAAGATAAAAGCGAGAGTTGCGCGCAGACGTTTTTGTTCTTATAGAAAAAAAATGCTACAGAAAACAAAAGTACGATCATCATTAAGCGCCTTTGGGATCATTTGATATTTTGGTCAATAATTGCTAGAGGCATGCCGGGGACACTGTTCACGGGTAGTATTTTCGATTTTCCAAATGGGGACAGTCATAGTCGTAAAAAAAGGGGGGGCGATCGCCCCCGCACTCTGATTGGTGGAGGCGAAAACCTTTTTCGCTTTGGATGATATGCTGCCAAAATATGGCATTGAATAGGAGAAAATTACTTCAAAGTTTGTCAAACATTGCACCATTTTGCATCAAGGGCACTTTAAATAGTCAAAAAATTTCGAAATGGGAGGATCGAGACACCCCCTCCCATTGGACTCCTCCCCCAGGCCACTGATCACTAACATTCACTTCAGCCCCCACTTTCAAAGAGCTTCCTACGCTTATGACACAGGTCCGCACGGGGGCACGGCCCCCATGCCCCCCCCCCCCCCCGTGATCGTCGTCCATGTTTCCAACCACTTTTCTGCTGACTTTACATCAAGAATCCTTGAAAGTTTTAAGCACAAAAACTTGAAGGTTTCATAAAAGAAAATGACTAGAAGTTTTTCCTTAATATGATTTTTGCCTTTGCCTAAGTAATTGCGGGTGGATAAGACCCAGTCCCAGGTGCGTCGCAACCGGCCTGGCTACGTACGAACCTGCTGCATGCTGTTCTTTAGTTGTACTTGTAATCGTTGTAAGGTTTTATGTTTTTTTTTTTTTTTTTATAATTTTCCGTTAGGGCCTCGGGTGAGGCTTAGCTGATTTTATCTAACCGAGTTGTCCACACATGTCTTGCCAATGTTAAATAGGCCTAGTAAGTTTTATTGATGCGATTGCATTTATCAGTTGGAGACACTGGCTGGTGTCCCTTTTATTAGCCATTGCAGAATGAAATAACTTTTCTGACGTATATAGCCAAGATTCAAAATACTGAGTTGGAGGTTAGATCGAAAGCCAGGGCTGTAACATCCGAGTCCGGACACGAATTCCATTCCGGACTCGATTCCGTTTTTCATTGGACTCGGAATTGGCCTAGAATGGGAGGTTCTGGACTGATCGGAATTGGCCCAGAATGGCTGACGCTGGACTCGGACTCGGAACCGATTCCAGCCGAGTCCACACAAATGAAAATTCAACAAACTAGGTTTCAAAATGTCCAGATGAATCCCAAAAATGCATAAAAACTCATGGTCTCTTTTCTCCTAGAGAGAAGGGGGATTAATCGCCAATAATTGGTCATAGTAAAGATGAATGAAGCACATATGCATGCATGGCCTGACTCGGACGGACAACTTAGGCTTGAGTCTCTGGACATGGAAGGCGGAATTGGCCCAGAATTGCCGGGTTAGAATAACAATTTGGCTCGGATTCGAGGGGCACTGGACTCGGATTTGGCCGGAATTTTTGGAATTGGCTCGGACTTGGATTGCTGAGGTGGCCGGGCCTGGTTACAGCCCTGTCGAAAGCCATGTCGTAGGCCCATGCAGTTACTTTCTCATGCGGGACATTGCAGAATGAAATAGCTTTCCTGGTGTAACAAAGTTTTAAAAAATTGGAGGCTTAGACAGAGAGTCAGGCCGTAGACCGTGACCCACGGCAGCTACTCTTTCTCAAGCCTCTGGTCTTTCATGCATTTGTGATCATCCGGACTTTGCTGCTGCGCGTTGGCTGGTCTAAAGTTCGCCAGTGCGCAGCTATCATCTACCCAACTGAGACCAGGGCTGTAGTAAAGTCCAGCCAAGCTCGAGTCCAAGTCCATAAGGTCAAGTCCGAGTCCAAGTCCAAGTCCGAAGGCTCGAGTCCAAGTCCAAGTCCGAGTCCAGTGTTCTCGAGTCCAAGTACAAGTTCACTAATTGTAAAATTTTCCGGTACTTGGCTTTGAAATCTCCCTGCTAGCAGTAAGCTCAATATGCTACGACAAACTGACCAAACAAATTAGAAAAACCTCATGTTAAACTGAATGAAATTATAGTAAGAAACTGATCAATTACATGTTCACAACAGTACCATTAACACTGTAGCTTATGATATCCTCCATAGGCCTAAGTAACCCAGGTAACACAATGTAGGCCTTAATTGTAGCTTGTATAAGAGGAGCTTGTTGTAGTAATCAGGACCTACTATTGGATTCAATCATACCTTTGCTAATCCATCTAATCTTCGGTCCCCTAAAGAAAACTACAAAAATTAGTGTTCTCCACAGATTTTCAAAAGAGGCGATCTAGCGCAAAGAGCACGGGCGATGGCGAAGCTGCACGTTATGTGAGGGACTCCGCTGACTTGCTGTCTTTTTCAAGTTGACAGATCCTACCCAGTACTCATAGTTACCATTTTACAAATTTATCACTTCATTTGTTTAAAAATATGTGCGGATCGGCCTTCATTTGAAAAAAAAAAAAACAGTGGTATATTGTCAACTTTTTTTCAGAGGCGGGGTGGAGCGGAGCTTTTGTAGAGGGCTGGATTTTTAGGGGGAGGTCGCTATTTCAGGGGGAAGCAATTTCCAATTGGGGGCAGGCCGCCCCCTAAAATTCCTTGTGGAGAACACTGAAAACATACTTTCAGATACCAACAAATCTGCCTTTAATTCCCACTCACCCTATTTCCACAAAAGACAGACATACACACACACGTAAAAGAGTCAGCATATTAAGCATTATCATAGCTGTATGCACATGCATGCAATTGCTTCCTGATGCCCTTACATACTGTAGCACAGACCAAATTAAGTGGTTGTAAATATGCTGATAAGGAACTAATAAATCTTCCTAAAACTAAGATCTTTTCATAGTAGAAGTCCTCATAACCTACAGTACACAGTAGACCTACTACATCAAAGAAAACTATAGGCTTTATTACATGGCAAATGCCATTGCTTTTGGGAGGATTATGAAATTTAAAATAATATGATGAAGGAAAAGGCTGGACTTGATGGACTCGACTTCAAGTCCATCCAAAGTCCGAGTCCAGAAAGCCCGCGAGTCCGAGTCCAAGTCCAAGTCCAGAAAGCTCAAGTCCAAGTCAAAGCCCGAGTCCAAAAAAAAAAAAAAAAAGAAGCGGACTTTAGTCCGGACTTGAGGTCAAGTCCGGACTCGAGACCTCCAGCCCTGACTGACCCTTACTCAAAATCCATATCTGGCTTTATATCTGGAAACATCTGGTTGATTAAAGACTTTATATGGCCATATAAAGCCATATATAACTTGATTAAAACACAACCCAGATATGCATATAAAGTTTGATATGGCCATATAAAGCCAGATATAATTGATATAATCGTGATCTAGATATGTATATAAAGTTTGATATGGCCATATAAAGCCAGATATAACTTGATAAAACTGTGATCCAGATATGTATATAAAGTTTGATATGGCCATATAAAGCCAGATATAACTTGATAAAATGGTGATCCAGATATGTATATAAAGTTTGATATGGCCATATAAAGCCAGATATAACTTGATATGCTAGATATGCAAATGAGCATTTTGTTAGTTTGTTTTATTATTTATTTGATTTGATTCTTGGATTATGCTTGTTACAAACTAAGACATGTTTTGGATACAGCATCACCTTCCCAGACATTGCAGTTATTTAGTGGCTACACTTCTGTTAATACCGCAGTGTACTAAGTGAACTTAGGCAAATAATTTGCATATTTGGGCGGAGCTTGTATCTAAACCTACATTTTTCATGATTTAGGAAGTTGAAAGTAAAATATGCACCACGCAGTAAACAAAATTTAGAGTCAAATACGTAATTAAGTTTAAAATAAGAAGCCCATATCACTGTGATTACATTAAATAGGAAATTTCAAGGCATTTTTCTGTTCATTGTTATGAAATAAGTTGAATTTATGTACTTAAGTCAATTCAACCTAATACTTACATTAAATTCTAATTCATGGAGCACTTAAACATTGTTTTCTGACGTTAAACTGCATCCGGTTGTGGAGCTTGTTAAAGCGTGGGGATAATGAGGTTACCCTTTGCCACAACTGCCTCCGGGACACCCTTGGGCAAGGTGCGCCTGTATTTTTGGCCCAGTTTTGTTCAGTTTTTTGTTTTTGTGTAAATAGTGTATATAGTGTACATACTGTAAATATAGCAAGTTGACTCCACCCCGGACCCCTCGTGGCAGGTGGACCCCGCCCCGAACCCCTCGTGGCCCCTTGGGGCAGTTTGTGATGATTGCTTGGTCTGGTGTTTTGGTTTTTTGGTTGTTGTTGGGTGGTGGTTTGGTCTGGTGTTGTCTTTCGTTGGCGGTATGTAGTAATATTGGTTTAGGGTGGCCAGGGGGAGGTTGGTTTGTGGGGCATTGGGTTGTCTGTGTGTGCGGTTCTATGGTTGTAATGAACATAATTTTGTTTGATTTGGTGGTGTGTGGATAGTTTTGCCTTTATGTTCCTGTCCGATCCGGTTTGAGTTTTTGTTTTTTGTTTGTATGTGCCGTTTCGATGCACTTAAAAAGCCTGGTGTTCAAAGTCTCCATGAGGAGTGTGGACTATAAGTCCTAACTATGATTCATAACTAGAGCAGATCTGTGCCATATACAGGCTTGATCCAGATAGAACTTTATCTGGCCATATATGGTGTTTATCCGATCTGATATAAATTCCATATCTGGTGCAGATATGGGCCAGATATAAATTTCCATATATGGGCCAGATATGGGCCATATAAAGAGTGAGCCATATAAAGTTTTATATGGGTCATATATGGCACAGATATGGGCCAGATATAAATCTCTTTATATGTGGCATATATGGATTTTCCATATATGGGCCAGAAATGGAGTAGCCATATATGGGGCATATCTGGGCCATATAAAAGTGAAACTTTACCTGGGCCATATATGGCCATATATGGCCTTTATATTATATCAAGTTATATCTGCCCAATTCTTGTACAAGCCAGATATGAATTCCATATCTGGCCCAGATATGGGCCAGATATGAAATCCCATATCTGGGCCATATATGGATTTTGAGTAAGGGGAGACCCGGCAGTTCTTATGAATTGACCAACAAGTGTTTAACAAATCAGCGGTTACAGAAAGTCAATGTTCCCCGCCATGTACGATTGATGAACAGTAGGTAGACTGAAATCACCCCAGTGTATTACTTGGTTAACCACAATCCGACTGAGTCCGACTCGGACGAAACTTACCACGTATAACCGCCTACAACCCATGCTCGACGAGCACTCAGGTTGAGTTGCATCACATTCCAAAAGGCTTTTATTCCACAGTATCGGACATGGTATTTCATGGCAGACAATTATACAATACGATTTTCTCGACAGCCTGGATTTCGTCAAAAGACAATGGCTTCCCTAATAGTGTAGATCCACAGAACCCTCAATATGTGACTTTCTTAACAATATATAACAATTTCCCGACAAACAGATCAGAATGGCTTCCCAAGACAGTTACAACCGGGAAGGATTAGTTCGTTGGTTAAATGTGTCCAAAGCAATATTTCCACCCGACAATAATTTACTTCAAGTTATAAGTAACTTAAATGCAGGCGCGGATCCAGGGGGGCCGCCCCCCCCCCCCCTCGCCACGAAAAAAAAAAAACGAAAGGAGAAAAAAGGAAGAAAAAGAAAAAAAAAGAAAAGGAGAAAGAAAAATTAAGAGCAAAAAATGAATAAAAGTGTCTAAGAACGTATTCAAAGTATATATTTCTGTAGGGGTTGGGTGGAGCTATCGCTGGATTATCTCTTTACATATCTTTCAAAGTGGTTGGCGACGAAAGGAGAGCTACAATGCTCGAAAACAGGTGAATAGCCGAGTAATGGTCCTTGACTTAAGATCTAAATAAGTAAACATCGTGACATATGTAGTATGGGCTCGGCTAGCTGCACTGAAATTTAGTAACAATTTTGTGTTAAAGAGTGAAATTTTTGTAATCTAAAGGGATTGAGAGGCAAAGTTTTCGCCATACAGACCTTGCAGAATGAATACAGAAGACAAGCTGTCAGGTGAAGTGCTATTGTGCACAGTGGCACCAGCTGTTGCAGGCAAAGTAGCGGCGTGCATACCCTATTCAATTTCGAAGCTGTCTGAAAAGTTTTAAAATGAACTCAAAAGGCTTTTAAGCTACAGACAGTGGTGTCGGCACAGTGGGCAATGGGTGACGTGTGGCCCCTCCCCCATCGATTCTTGAAAATTTTTAAAATGGTCCCAAAAGTCGTTTAAGCTACAAATTTCTGTGGAGGGTGTAGGGTGAGATGTATTTTTGATGACTGGTTTATTTGTTCTAACCATTTTCTTTCACAAACTGTTCTCAAACTATCATAAGTTTTGGAAATTCTTGACAAATTCCAAATTTTCGCACGCTCCGCTAGCGTCAAACCTTGTGTCAGAGTTGTCCTTATTATCAATAGCTTTCGGTAACTACTCACGGGGGAACAAAGGAGCAAAAGTGCTTTTTAAGAATTCTCAGTCAGAAGATTCGTTTCTGAATAGCATAGGTTGGTGGGAAAGTGACCGTGTCCGATGCAGGTTCTGAAATGCAGGTTTTGTCATGGACTAATATTTTATCCAAAATTTCGACGCTCTTCGCGCGCATACGACAGGGTTTACCCCCGATTTTATATACCATTGACAATACTATGAAGCAAGAAATTATTCCAAGGCAACATTTTTCTAAAAAGTTCCTCTCCTTTTCTGTAGGGCTCTCATCATTATGGGATCTTTGACTAATCTAGTCTCGCTCATGATCTGAAAGATTGAAAGTACGTATATTTGCCGTTGCTTATTTTCCAAACATCTTACCGCGACGTTCAATAATGACGAAAATCTTTTCTGAAACGAATTTTGCCTGTCCACCATCCCTCTTGCTATACCTAAAAAGAAGGTGATATATCATATCTCCTTCCATATGGATGTCGGGTAGTGAGAATCCCGTTGGTCCCTCTTTTGTATACTGTAACTAATTTAGAGCTCCCGGGAGGTTCTATACTGTTCTCTGTCAACCTTGGATATCCTTTTAAAATGTAAAGGAAAAATTTTATTATAGTCCAAGAATGTTTCTGTGGACTTCACGCAGCTATAATTGCGTGAACAATTTTCCCATGGGCTTGGATCATGGGGGACGGGGGGGGGACGCGTCCCCCTCACTTTTTGGAAAAGGGGACATCGTCAAAAATCCCCCTCACTTTTTCAAAAATGATGGAACAGACTGCAATTATGCCTAGAAAAACGAAATTTTTAGAAGAAAAATAACCTAAAAATCGTACACTTTTGTTGCACCAAATCGCATCTGAGGGCATTCAGTTCTAGAAAAATTTCCCTTAGACCCCCCCCCATGCCGAAGATCACAAAACTAATTGCCTCCACGTGACGCAAATTCTGATTACCACCAACTGCTTCTTCCGCGCCACCAGGACGGCGATTCACAAATGTGAAAAAGTCCCCCCCCCCCACACACACACTTTTGGAGATGGATCCACTCCATGATTTTTCCTGGGACTTAAGGAGGTTTGAAGACAATATGTTAACCGTCTCTTACTCCCCTTTTTCACCCGAACAAAAGGTAGAATTCACTAAACTGTGGACATTTTCTAAACATACAATCACTTTAGAATGACCCAAAGATACCACCATTTTGCATATAGGCCCCCTAAAATTAACAAAAATTTCTCAAAGGGGAGGGTAAACCCCTTCCTGGGATTCCACTCTCATGTACTAATAAGAAAAGGCTCTCCCACTCTTGTATATAGCGTATACAAAATCCCACTGCCTAGAAAGACACGGTTTAGCAGTTATCTGCGGTTCCCCCAATCACCAACTCCCGCCGACACCATCGGTCATATAGATTTCTGAAGGGTATACCCTTCAGAAGTCCATGAAGAAGGTGATATATCATCTCTCCTCCCATATAGATGTAAGGTTGTGAGAGTTCTGTTGGTCCCCCTTTTCAGTGTACAATTAATGCAGAGCTCCCGGGAGGCTCTACACCGAAAATTTTCGGCGCGCTTCGCGCGCAATTGTTTACGCTCACGGAGAGAGGTACGTTTTTATTGAGTGATGGATTTATTTTTATCACTTTTTACCAAAAATCATTTGAAACCTTTCACGATTTTTGCAGTCTTCTCAATAGGCCTATTTCTTGATTTTTGCTTGATCTGCGCACTGTTAGCCTTGAATTGCTCCTTTTACTATTAATAAGGTCCCAAACGTATTCGCATTACTCATCGGTGGGGTTCTACCATAAGCCAATTATTCGTGTGCGTAAACGTGATTTCAGAGTCAGCATTGTAAGGAGTGTAAAACAACTGATATTCATTTTTTCACCTTCCTCTTCTTATGAGAACTGAAAACTTGGTATAGAACCCACCTTCTTATTGATAGACACACACAAAGGGAATTGACACCGTTAGTCATAGCAATGGTTTTAAATGTTAACTCAAATTTTCGGCGCGCTTCGTGCGCAATTGTTTCATCTGACATCCTATACCCGAATACCGTATAACGGAAATTTAAAACACTCATTATGGCAAAAATCATTTCAAGTTACCTACACGGGCTCATAATGTTTGCGTGTAAGTTTTAAGATAACTTAGATTCTCCGTAACTTCTGCAGGTACATATAGTAAATATACTGAGCCATACACATCAAATTCCATGCAACATGAAAAGGTATAAAATCTCACTGACGTAAGAACTGGAGCCGATTTCTGTGCTCTTAAAATGCAATATTGCGAGAGCTTCCGGGGGCTTCGCCCCCTGGACCCCCACCGGGGCTCCGCCCCAGGGCCGTCTTAAGAGATCACCGGGCCCTGGGCCCGGCAATGGAGAGGGGCCCCTCAATCAAGTGTGTTCGAAAAAAGTTGCGTAAAAAATTGACATCCTTGACCATCGCTCAAGCATAGACATGCCTGCATTTACCCCCCCCCCCCCCATGTCGCGCATAAAGCATGGAAATTGGAACACGCAAAATCCGTTATGAATCTTGTTCAAGAGTATATAAAAGTATTTCCACACAAAAATCTTTTACGCTAGGGGAGATATGATTTTTTGCGCAGAGGTCAATTTGCGGGGCCCCTGACATCGCGGGGCCCTGGGCCCAGTGGGCCCATGCGTTAAGACGGCCCTGCTCCGCCCCTGGACCCCGCCAGGGGCCCTAACGCGGGCCCCTGGACCCCACGAATAGGGACTCGCGCTTCGCGCTCGTGGTGCACCTTCGGTGCACATGAGGTTTTCCATCTTGGGCCCCCCCCCCTCAAAATTTCTGGATCCGCGCCTGCTTAAATGTATAGTGATCATAAAATTTCCCATTTCTGTAGCCCTTTTCTTTTTTGGACAAAGTAAATAATTGCAAAAGAAAGTGGCAATTTTTTTTTCGGGTCCCGACGGACCGCAAAATTTTTTAAGTTCTCGACAAACTTCACTTTGAAAATTTCTGGGGGTGTAGTCTGCAACCCCATACCCCCGCGGTAGTGACGCCCCTGCATGCAGCAGCTGAGATCGATGCTAGTAGCCTAAATATGGGTTCAGCGAAGAGCTACAAAATTATAGGAATGGAAACTTTTTATCAGGTGTGCTAATTTCATTACCGTCCGTCGTTCTCACAACTTGCTGGTTAAACCAAGAGTAAACGCCTAACTCTGGCACAGTTTTGTTTTGTTTTTTTCTTTTTTTTTCATTCCTGGCTATTTAGAACTGGAATTCTTTACCTCAAGCAATTATTGACTCCCAATTATGAGCTGTTTTATGGCAAGGCTTGATTCTCACTGGCACAAGAAGCCTGTAGTGTTCAGATACAGAGCTAACTGCACAGCGTTTCTTGAGCATGCGGAAACGACCTTTGGCCAACAAGCATCGAATCTGAAGGATGTGATACGCCGATCTTTGATCTTTGCGTTGGCAGCCGCGTAATTTTTTTTCCCTTCGCCGGTCTTCGTCGGGCGCGTCGGTCTTATTTTAACAGGACCCTGGTATTTATCGCACCGTGACGCCGGTATCAGATTATAATCTCCCGATATATACGTGTTCTGTCACTGCGTGCCAGTCAACTCCAGGTCAGCAACCTTGCAACTGATCATGAAGACCGATTAGCTGTCACATATATAACTTATAAGGCCTGACTTGAGGCTGCATTCTGCAATAATCATGTACCAATTTGACAATTTGGCCTAGTTGCCATTTTCCTGAACGGGGCAGCATTTAGGCTATAGCCTAAATCTCAAATTTGATTTTGAAAGAGCCTAACGTTAGGCCTACAATGAGTAAACTGCCGGTGCTAGTTAGGCTTCTGTAAGTTACAAGTTCGTAAGTTGATTAGGCTTAGGCCTAGGCCTAATGTAACTTTTAAGTAGAAACAAACTTAGCTAGACTAGGCCAGGGGTCGAAATTCCCACTGTTTCGCTGTTCCGAGAACAGTGCTTTTAGTGCCGGAACAGTAACTTTCCAAAAGCAACTGTTCCGTGGAACAGTATTTTTCAAGTTCCAGAAAAACACATTGTAACTACACGCATGTATCCTTATCTGTGATGAAGTAATCATGCTGTGAATATCAAAATCCCCTGTAAATTTGCACATCTAGCGATCATTCACCATCATCAGTTTTCGATTCATTCAAATCTAACAATGAACGAGACCAAGTATCAAATTCATAGCTCATTAATCGCACGTATGATATGGGGCGAATATACACAATCAACGGTACTATAGGCCATGTGTGTACATGGCATGGCATGTGTACAGGTTCGTAATTGCCAATACTATAAGGTTAATACGCACCCACTTTGTACAGAAGTTGATGTACGTCGCAAGAACATTGGGCATGGTATGGAAAATTACATTTTTCTATATTTGTTTTTACCGCTTAATTATTACCCGTTGTTACACCGTAGTTTGTAGTAATTTTCAGCAGGTGCTTTTATGTAAAGCATTCATGTTAATTTGTGTGAAATTAAAGTGTGCCTTGCACTTTATGATTTATGAAATAACGATGCCTGAAACGTAACAAAAGTTTGTCAAAATAATTCGATTGCCTTGTATACACGTACCTCCTAGTAGCTCACTTGATTTGCGCCTAGCGCATGCACTGAACAAATATTTACGTATGGATATATGCAGTTCGTGCATTCATTACGTACTGCTATATGAAATACTCAAAACAAACACGTGTGAGCCTGCACACTCCGTTTACGTATAGGTAAAGCACGGTAGGATGGTGTGGAATGTCCAAGTACATGTACTGAATATATTGGCGGGCGTCCAGGTATTTCTGTTTTAACGTTCGTTCTGTGAGCGGCTTAGACTACGATCACGGTATAAACTGTGAATTCGTTAAGCCGTATTGTGAACTAACAATCAGATTTGAGCTACTGCTGCAAACGGGATAAAGGCATTTTGAGTAGGTGAAAATCGATTCAATCATGGGATTACATTGCTGTGAATGAAAAGTCACTAAACGTTTATTTTGAAGCATTAATTTGGTCATTGGATTTGCAAATAAACAATGTTTCTAAATGACAGCTATCAAAGCAAAACATGAGGAGAAAAAGTGCTAACCTTTCTTTCTTTTAAAGAAATTCGTTTAAACGCTTGGTTAAATTTAGTGGCGGTTAAACAGCCAACCGGTCATTAAACCGTTTAAAAGTTAAAACGTGACAGGCTGACAGCTTCCAGCAATTAGGCACCGAAACTTGTTCAAGGACTGAAAGCAAGTCAATCTGACTGCTGACATCTCGTGTCCAAAGAAAATGGGCCTTAACGTGTGTGTTTTTTCTTCCTTAAAATATGACATCGTCCCTTTGACTCACTGTGTGAAATGATTGTTGAATCAACCACGCTGTGAAGGACAAGAGTAGAATTACGATTTTACTTAAATTTGCGGCCCAGAAAAGAACATCAGTACGTGTGCTCATATGAAGGAGAACCAACTCATTGCATACAAGAACCTGCTCTTTTCCAGTATATGAAAATTTGGAACAGTGAAATCTGATCCGGAACAGTAGTTTTGGAAAAGGTACTGTTCCGTGGAACAGTGGAGAAAAAATTAAATTTCGACCCCTGGACTAGGCCTGGTAGTATTAATGCTGATAGGCGAAACATTAGCCCTAAACTGTTAGGCCTACTGCAATTCTTACATAGACCTTATGCCAAATAGCAGATCGTGAAGCACCATGGGAAGGATAATTCCAAAATGGCGAGCTTGAGTATTGTGACGAACAACCTTCTCCATGGTGACCATCTACTTCGGTCGTCTGTTCATGGAATAATCCTTCCCAGAATGCAGTTTTGAAGCGCCCTCTTTCTATTTGGCATAAGGTCTATAGGGGCCTAGGCCTAGACCTTGTTCACTAGTAGCATGGTTGCCCCGAAATTGACGCACCCAAGCATTTCCAAGCCGATATTTAGAATAAAATAAATCCAAACACTCTCCTGTTTGCCTTTTCCAAATGTGTAGTAACTTACGGATGCATTGCTACCCACACTTTTCCTACTCCCATCCAGAAATTAGTAAAAGAAAGCTTGATTTGACTCTGAAATTTTCTTCAATGTCAGTCTGAACAACACCCAAAAGTGGTGCATTTTCCATATGATTTTTTATATATTTTTCATTGACTTTGTACAGTAACGTACAGATGCCTACGTAGCAAGCTGTATTGTAGTCCTTGTTGTAGAGGTAACATAACATAACATAACAGGTTAAAGGGCAAAGGAGGGCTAAGGCCCTATAAGATGCCCTGAAGTCCATACAACCTTAACTGAAAACAAAGAACCAACCAACACCAAACGAGCCCAGCACAATTAGATTCTACCACACTTATGGAAGAACTTGTCAATGTTAACCTTAAAGCAGTGCACAGATGTGGAGTTAACTACCCACTCAGGCAGACTGTTCCACTCGTTAACAACTCTATGAGAAAAGCTGAACTTCCTAATGTCGAGCCTTGCAAAATTCTTAACTAGCTTCTTACAATGGCCTCGAACCCGAGAATTACATTGAACCTTTAAATAATTGCAAGAGGACAAAGGATTCCTTTCAGAGAGAAATTTGTACACCTGAAGCATGTCACCCCTAATCCTTCTCAACTCCAGGGTGGTAAGCCCAAGATGCTTAAGTCTAACATGATAAGGTAGGTGTCTCACCTCGGGTATAAGGCGAGTGGCTCTCCTCTGAACTTGCTCTAAAAGAAGCTTGTCCTTTTCAAAGAAGGGACTCCAAGCCTGCAGGCTGCATAGTCGAGGTGGGGTCTTACCAACTGCTTATACAGATTTAGTACAATTTCTTTACTAAAACTACTGAAATTCCTCTTGATCAATCCAAGCACCCTATTAGCCCTAGCAGCAGCAGCTGCACACTGTCTAGATGGCTTTAAATCACCTGTAATTACACCCAGATCTTTCTCAAAAGTCACATCACTCAGAATACTACCATTCATGTTATAATCATAGCTGAAATTTTTAGGACCAAAGTGAAAGACTTTGCACTTATCTGCATTAATAGACATTTGCCAAGTCTTAGACCATGAAAATAACCTATCCAAGTCTTTTTGCAGTAATGAGGCATCATCCTTATCACTAACCTTCCTATAGAGCTTAGTATCATCAGCGAACTTACTAATACTAGATGTGAGAGAGCTATCAATATCATTGATGAAAATTAAGAAAAGAAGCTGGCCAAGAACAGAACCCTGTGGAACTCCACTTGTAACTTCTTTCCAAGAAGAGAAATTACCATTAACAACAACTCTCTGAGATCTACCATTGAGCCATGAATTTATCCAGTCAGCACAACTGCCCTTGATGCCTAACCTATGCAGTTTAACCATAAGTCTACCTAATGGAACTTTATCAAAGGCTTTTGAAAAATCAAGGTAAACGACATCAACACTGTGACCACAGTCAAGAGATAAGGAAACATCCTCAAGAAAGCTTAGTAAATTAGTAACACAAGATCTACTCGGTAAAAACCCATGCTGTGATAGATTGAGTAACCCATTATCTAAAAGATATTTAAGCAAACAATCCTTGATTAGAGATTCCATAACTTTGCACACAACACTGGTTAAACTGACCGGCCTATAATTGCAAGGCAAGCTCCGATCCCCCTTTTTGAAAACTGGAGTTGCTGAGCAACAGAGTCCGCTTCACAGGGAAGGCGCTTAGTTGCCTCACATACAGTATCATGCAAAACTTACAGTATTAACTTGCTGACCTAACCTGCCTAAGAAAGACAGGAAATTTGGTCAAGTTACAAACAGAGTATAATAACCTTATAACCTAGGTTATAAACTCAGCACACAGTGCAGGCATAAATATGTCAGTGAAGCAGTACTTTGGGACAGTGCACACCAGGGTAAGGTAATTTTCGTTGTTTTTAGAGAGCATTATTTCTAGATATTAAAATTACACCCAAGTGCGGGATGCAGTTATAAAATGCTTGCAAAATAATCATGTTAAGGTATGCATGTACCTGAAATGGATTCATTATCGTGAAAAACAAAATACCTGATATGTTCAAAAACGTTAGGCTCGCTACAGTAACGTTGCTACAGTGATAGCTAGTAATTTTTGAAGGTGCGCCAATTTTGGGTGTGCGCCAATTTCGGGGTCTCTACTATATATCCCAGGACTAAGTTAACACTAAGTTAGTCCTCAGTCAGGCCCTAGACACTACGCTCCATTAGCACTCTGCTCTGTGTAGTGGGAGCATAGTATACTAGGCACTGATTGAGGGCTACCGTAAGTTAACACCTAACACAAGCAGGCTAGGTCTATATGGGAATCCTCCAGCAAAGCAACCCAAATACGTAGGCCTGCTGTCTTAGCCTAGGCCTAGCGTTAGGCCTATACTGTAGGGCAACAGACTGGACTAATTAAGTTAGCCTATGCTAGGCCTACAGTAACTAGCATACGTATATAGCAGGGAATAATTTAAGCCCCTCTCACACATAGCCAGGACCTTAACACGACCATCCCGACCTGCACGAAGCAGGCTTGGTCGACGTAGTCTTCACACAGTCCTTTTAAGGTCCCAGCAAGGTCCTGATAAATCCTAGTGAGGTAGGAGTGATTGGCGTCTGGCCCTGACTGTTTTGAAATGTTCAAAACGGCCAGGACCAGGTGCCGACAGTACTACGTCCTGATTTGGTCGTAGTAAGGTTGTAAGTCGATCATATCTCGGTTGGGGAGGTCATATCTCAATGGTATGTCAGTCGTGTCTCAGTCTTAGTGGTCAGGGTAGGATCTGGGGTAAATGGAACTCAGAGGACCTTGCCCAGACGATTCCGACTATCACACGACCTTTACGACCATACTCCAACTATACGAGGACTTTGTGAAAACCCAACAATTCCACATCAATCTAGTTCGGTGGGTTCTCCACAAGTGCTGACTGCGCTATGATCGATATCCGACCTAGACATGATTGTTCCAGGACCATGTCAAGAATGTACCAGGACCTCGTCACTACCTACCTGACCTTTTGAGGACGTCACCCCGACTACCAAGACCAAACCCGACTAAAGTGAGACTGTACTAGGACTGTACTACGATCACTCCAACCGTACTAAGACAGCCACCCAACAATCCCGACAACACACTGACCGAACCAAAATGTTTGAGAAGTTTCTTGAACATCTCTGGATCCACTCGCTGAAAGTTGCAAAACCCAATCTGATCCTTCCGTGCAAGCTGGGCAAGCAGGTGCTCGTACATGCCATATTCAGGTCTTTTAAGCAGCCACTTTCGGGTCCACACACACCTCTTCTTGGCACTACTGTAAATGTTTTGCAAATGTGTTTTCTTTATTGCTAACCCAATCGCAGCAAGTAGAATGGCCTCCTCCTTGTAGAGCAAGTCAAGAATCTGCTGACTGTCTGCCATGGCTATCAGGAATTATGTACTCAGGTTCAGATGAAGCATACATGTGGAAGTTAGGGCGCATCGGAATGAACAAAACCAGATACCGATATACCAGTTGACAGATACCTGGTATTACCAGGTATACCGGAAAATTTCGCAGAACCAGTACTTCACACATTTACTGCACTATCGATCAAATGTTAGCATGCACTCTCCCCCAGGCCAACAAATATATTCACTCTTTCATGACGGCCATTTTTGCTATCTATTTTCTCTTCTTTACAGCAAGATATTTCCAAGATTTGACTACTGTTTCGTTTAAAAAAAAAGAAAGTATGAAAGACTAAGTGTCTTACGTGTCTTTCATTTCAAGCTACCGTAAAACCCATTAAAAAGCAATGCAAGTATGGCATGGAAATGTACCATAGCCTGCCTCTCATCTGTGCTAGCTAGCTGTACTGTATTCATGAACGCTGTGTGTACAGTTCAGCACTAGCTGGGTCAGTCTGACGACAGCTGTACGGTGTGCTAGTAAGCATTATAATCGGTATGCACTATGTATGGGATTTACCTGGTAAGAATTCCAGCCGCAATGCGCAGAATCGGTATTGGAACGAGCACCAGGTAAAGTTTATACACACTAAGAGGCCTTGTATTGAGTAATCAGTATACATAGCAGGACCTGCAACTCCCTGTTCATGCTGCCTACTAAACAGTTACGAGGTACGAACGTACGCACTGCACAGAATCAATTTCTGACGAGTTTTCGAAGTTTTTGACAAACTGTAAACAGTTGCGTGCGTGAAAGGATTCAAGATAGGAAACTTCGTGGTTATAGTGAGCTGCTCTTAGGCCTACTGTGGTAAAGCTTTTAAGCCATTAGTCATAGCATGTTATGGGTTAAATTTATCAACTTGTGGTTTTTCAGTACAAGTGCTAAAGATTGTGTATGTGGATAGCAGCTAGTTCTGGGATTTTAATGTAATGTGCACAGGGTGCAAACAGTGAGAAGCAGTAATATTAACGAGTTTGTGTTCGGTATTTCTATTGGGTATGATTTTTACCAGGTACTTGGGCATGTTTTCCGGGATACCTGTTATTTTCGGTGTATTTGTTTTCAACAAATTTCAATACCGCCGGTATGGGTATGAGTGAAATACCAGGTGTACCTGGTATATTGATATACTGTACCGATGCACCCTAGTGGAAGTCAAACATTATTTCTGACTGGAAATGAACAGGCCGCACGTGTCTTGGTCTTATCATCATCTGGGTGATCGTGTCTTGGTCGTATCTTGATTGGGGTGGTCATAGCTAAGTCATAATGATCAGAGTAAGGTCGGATTAGGTCCTATCTTAGTCATAGTTCAGTCGTGTCTCGGTCCTCTCTCATGATGATCGGGTTGTAGTTCTATTGGGTTGGATCAGTTCCTGGTAGGGCTCTACCTCGGTACTACTTTGGTCCTATCTTGGTCCTATTTCGGTCGGGATTATCGTTGCATGCTCCTATTTCAGTCGTGATTGTGACAGTTGGGGTCTAGGTCTGGGCCATTTTTCCCCGACCCAACCCCGATCTGGAAATAGATGTCAAGTTGGCATGGTCGCGTAGATTGTTGAAAGGTCCTATCGCTGTGTGAGAGGGGCTTTTGTATTCAAATTTTGTGTAGCAGTTTTGAGAATTTCATCCTTCTGTAGTACAAAACCACTGAAAACACTATGGTAATGCACACAAAAAAGTGCTACACATTTTTGCATTTGTGTAGCAATTTGGCCAGCTAGTGTAGCAAATTGCGATGTGATACTGGATAAATTATTCCCTGTATAGATCTAGGCTAATGTTTCATGCTATTTTAACATTTGGCTAGGGGCAAGATTTGATGTCTTGTCTGAAGTGGGGGGGAGGGGGGACTGGGGGCAAACCCAGGCTGAATAATGTACCAAGTGCTGCCACTCCCAGTTATAGGCATAACCCTTTGAGGCCTAGAAGCGGGTTACCCTGCCCCTGTACATGTATGGGATTTATCAAAATTGTAATGCATGAATCTTTTTCATACAGAAACATGACCCAGGCTTGCCTTGCAATTGCTTGCATCTGCAGAAGACAAGAATGGAGTAGCATCTCCTTCCAGTTGTAAGGATTTTATGATATTGTAGTGAAGTCAATTGTTATGTTGAAAAACACAAATGTTTTTACTACTGGATATGCACATTGGCTAACCAAGGAGGACTTCCCTCATAAATATTGTGTACAGGGAGCCTTTTCATGACAGGCCCTGTTAGTGACATACCTTTTAACTGATGAGTATTCTGTTCAAGGGTGGTGCCAGCCTTAATCCGTATGATAAAATATGTTATCCCAATGACCTTCAGTTGCCCCGATGATCTGCTTGATTTAGGGCATAGGAAGGGCATATTCTTCAATAGAGACCCCAAATTTTCCAATTTTCCTTAAAAAAGCCCAAAATTTTCAAATTTTCTTCCACAAATATCCAAATTTCTCAAAATTTCTTCAATAAAACTCCCAAATTTTCAAATTGTAAAAAAAGGCCAAATATTTTTCAGCCCTTGCGCACCAAAATTTTGCATTCATCCTTTTGTCAACTCATTGCCTTTGTCGGGGCTTTGGGTTGCTGGCCCCCCATCAGGGAGCATGGTCTCCCTGTCGGGCAAATCCTGGTACCACCAATGATTCTGTTGCCTAGCAAATGTACTTACCTAGGCCTAGTCGTTGTAAAAGTACATAATTCATAGTCATACACATGAGCTATTAAATTTATCCAGTTCAAGATAGGCCTATGTGTAGGCTTAGGTACCATTCTTGAAGATGACTACAGCATGTAATATTTGTATTGCTCATGCACACCAGGATGTACAAAGCAGTTTTTGCTAGAATAATAGGTTAGTTTCAGGGGTAGCGTTAATAGTTAGGTGTTTGCATTAATTCATATTATAGGACTCCTGCATAAACAACCGAATACCAAATATTACACACAAGCATTCTTAATTTTAAAAGCTCTCTCCCACCCAAAAAGTAGAGGGTTTCTTCTACTCTAAAGTAGAAAATTGAAACTCAGATGCTCTCCTTGTAAGGAGCAGTGAAAGAGTGGGAAGAATTAAGGGGTCAAGGCTGTGGCATCCCCCCAAACATATTTAATAAACACTTTCTAGAAACAATTGGTGACTTCACTTTGATGAATATTCATTCAAACAATAGCTCCATTCTGGTTGGTTGTATGCAGTGATGACTTGTACAGTCAGTTGTGTTCCCTTGCAGTTAAGCTCACATGTAGTTGTGTGTCAAGATGACCTTGAAGAATTGAAACTCAGTTCCAGCCTACTGTGGCTCTGTATTGGAGGTGTATTACGCAGGTGTTTTTGTTTAAATTGTTGGAGGGGCTAGAATAGAAGTAAACTTAGTAGGGGGAATTGTTACTGATTGAAATGAGATTACAGAGCCTTTAACCCAGGGTTGAAACCAGGGACCTTTGGATCACAAGTCAGATAGGCCTGTACTTTACCATCAAGTCATAGTACCTTCACAGTATATAAGAGGAGTAGGTAATTATAAATTTAAACTTGGACAATTGCATCACACAGGAATACCTCTTTCTGCATGCAATGCCGCCATTGCCTAACTACAACCCCAGGGCAAGACATTACCATGGTTGCATGTGCATGGCCTTAAACTCTTAGTTGACCTCTAGACTTGTGCCACTTCATTCCATTATTGTACCTTTATTGCCTTAAAAAGAGACAAGTAGTTCTCTCTTATCAGATAATGTCAGTAAAGCAATGTTAAATTAAGCCTGCTGTAAATCAGGTGAGTGGTATTAAAATAGATCATTGTGTTTACTTTATCATACATTAGTGCATACTGTAGTAAAATGTTTATAACCCTAGCTTGCATAGGGGCACAATCTTGAGCCATAAAGGCATATATGCAGTACAGTATATACAGACACAGTCTGCACTAAAATCTTCAGATTCAGCTACTTTTTTCACACTTTGTGTTATCAGAAACCAACTTGGAGATCCATGAAGGATATACACCAACAGGACTGTTCGTATTAGTTTCTGTTTTTGTAGATCTTTTGCAAATTTTATGCCGGAATTCATATGAAGATTTACTGTTTTTTTTTTGTTTTTAGTTTTCATTATTCCAGGACGTTTGTCAATCTTTGGCACCTACTTAATATTTTTTGTATAGTAATACTTGGAGTAGTTTGGTCATTTGTTTGCCACATTTAATGTTTTCATAAAAAAGTTATTGACATGAATGAATCTCAGCTTTTGAAGTACTTTTCGTGTACCTTTGTAGTAGGCTTACATGTCATATGTAAAAATTAATGCTGATGCTGGCTTGATATCCTGTATTTCATAAATAAGGTAAGATAAAAAATAAATATGGTAAGATGAACAGTGTTGTGAATTGTAAGTAAAGTTATTCTTTCAGAATTAAATTGCAAGCCTTACCTTTATGCATGGATATTTCAGGGAGAAATCTTTTTAGTCTCTAGCAGAAGGTATTGTGAGACTCATTGATTCCTGTGTCAGTGACTGCTCATTAGTCCCAATGTTATTTTTTTCTGTACACTATGTCTCTATAGCAAAAGGGCGAACCAAATACAGAGATGTTCCAATGTTGGTCTTTGCTGACGTGCAGTAAAATCTTTTACCCGGCACTGTGTAGAAACTCATGAACCTTGCCTGGCTTTGTTTCTATTTGGCACAGGCATATCGCTAAAAATTCTTTCAGACCCTTCCCAGAGAGTGCCCAGCACTCAGGATATCTTGAGTATGTCCCTTTCAATATTTATTGCACCCTTGAAAAAGTATTTTCCTAAAACAAAAAATCTGAAATGTAACTTTGGCTTTCTTGTTCACACATGTTTATTGTTTCATCTTTTATTTACAGAAAGTAAATTAAAATGGCATTAAAAGGAGTAAAAGTAATAGAACTGGCTGGACTGGCACCAGCACCATTTGCTGGGATGGTTCTTGCTGATTTTGGAGCTCAAGTCATCAGAGTGGATAGAGCAACACAACTGTATAGTATGGACCGACTGGCCAGGGGTAAACAGTCCATTGCGCTGAACTGGAAGAAACCCGAGGGGCTAAACGTCTTGAGGAAACTGTGTGTGTCAGCTGATGTTGTCATTGAACCCTTCCGACCAGGTAAGAATGTGATGACAGTTGAAGACATTTGAAAGGAAGTTGTGTGCTGAATTCAAGGCTTAGGCTTTCAACCTTTACTTCAGACTTTGAAGCTGAGGCTGTCAGTCTTGTTAAAATGCTGGTGGTTTTTGCTGATTACTAGTAGAAATGACTGGTGCTGTGGCCGAGTGGATAAATGTGGTGGCATTTAAAGTGGTGAAGCTTAGCAACTGGGAGGTGTTGGGTCCGATCCAAGCCAGGTCAAAGTAAGGTAGGTTTTTCATCCAAGGGCAGTCTATAGTTTTCTATCTGAACTGGCCTTTCAAAAAAGATACCAAATTTGATCTAAATTGTTGAGTTGGTTAGCCTCCCGACCTGAAGTTGTAACTCATAAGCCATGTAGGCTTCTACTACATCCATGGTCACTTAGCATCATAAAACACCTGCCCTCCAAGGCCTGCATTACTTGCATTTTTGTGAGTGAGAAACCTAGAAAATAGTGTTTGCACCGGGTACCCGTGTACCCGACCGATGATGTCAGGCCCCGGTTCTGAAATTGCTACCCAGATCCAAAGTTTCATTAACATAGATTGCATGTGTGACATAACACCTACTTTTTCCTGGCAAAATTTATCACGCACATGCCTAAGAACACTTGTCATGCCCATACGTAAGATACGTTGGTGTTATATTATATCAACGTGCAAAGTAAAATTTCCTATTATGACTTTACAACAAACTTGTAGCCTAACAGAAGTTATGTTTTCAGGTACCCGACCGACCATCGACTTCGGGTCCCCTGTTCCGAATTTTGGACCTGGTGCAAACACTACTAGAAAATAATAGCAAAGTCTCCTTTTAAATCAAATAAAATGATAAATGATAAAAATAGACTTATTGTGGGGTAATTTTCGTTCAGTGTACTATCACTTTACCAAATAGCTAGAAGTGCAAATTCTAGGTCTGTCTGTCTAGTGTAACCTAGAAGAAGAGTCTTGCAGGGTTAAGTTGATTTTACCTTTCTAAGGATGAGTAAATGTTTGTCCTGTTGCGTTCGTGAGCCTCCGTGCTATTAAATGTTGCTGTACCATGTACAACTTATCTCCTAGATCACAGTGGAAAAGGCTGATTTAAACCAGTCACAATCTCTATCAGATGTGATTTGAATCTTTTATTGGTAAAAGGTCCACTTGTATGTACAATCATTTTGCATTTTTATAGTTTAATATTAAAAGTGACTTGTAAATGATCAGTTTGCCACATTCAGTTTGAGCTTGTCTGTTCTACTACAGTCTAGTAGAGCTATTCCAGTGTTCTCCACTAGCTGTTTTGTCAGGGGCTCCGCTCGTACAAAATCTGCCACACTACTTTAGTGCCAGGACAAAACTTTGCCGCCTGCACAGAAAATTGACCTGCCCGGTCAAGAAGTTGTATGTACACTCAGTCACAAAGACTACAACCTAGTCATTCGACTGCCTTTTATATTTGATTTCAAATGCTCAAGACAAGCAATGTATAATAAAACATTGGAGATGCAAACCCAGCTTACTTGCACCTGAGCTCTTACATCATTCAATATGCACTTAGGCTACTGCATTTCTTTCATAAATTACAACAACAACAGTATTCAGAAACCCAAAGATCCCCAAAAGTAGCCTTGTGAAGAGAAGCTTAACCAAAAAGAGTTCTTACCCAAGAAACATTTGTTAAACTACAAATATTCGTTAGGCCTAACTACTTTGTATTGCTGCTTAGCTTTAATAGATTGAGTTACAAAGATAAAAGTACACTGTGCAGGTTAAGGTCTTCAAGTTGCAGGTAAACTTTGGTTACTGTAGCTTTGTTGACAGTTTTCTAGTGTCCTTCATATGTCCTTAATACTTGTTTATGTAACTTTTTTACTGTGTTTCATTGTTCATATGAGAAATAAATTTGAATTTGAATTTGATATTGAGCCATATCAACAGTACAGCACAGCAAATCTACAATTTATTGCTGTACGTAGATTACAAAATCATTTCACTTGGTTTTATGATATACTGTACCTTGCCACATTCAAACATAGGCCATGGTGTTTCACTAACGTGAAATGTTTGAACAAATTTGTAGATCTCTGTAAGCGATTCTAATGATACACATGCCTTCTAATTACTAACGCTAGTAATCTATGTGAGAAAGGATAGTGATTAATATAGACAATAGCTATCCACAGTTATTGCATTTGAGCTAGAAATGCTGGTGTGGGTTGTATGAAGGAAATTCTTACACATGAATTTATGAAATAATTGCTACTTTAGAAGAAAAAGAAAACCTAAGTAGGGGAGATTAGGTCTTATAGTCAGGAAAAGACATTGGTGAGCATGAACGTTGATAAAAATGTTGTGCGAATATGATTTAGATGACTAATTATGTGGAAGTTAGCTAGATCAATGTTTCAGGCTAGGCCTAAAGTTGTACAAACTGTAACCAGACACAATCCTAGTCATGGTGAGGTCTAGTATTAGCTCAGTACTGCTAGATGGGCCCTCCTCCTTATTGAGAAAATTCTAGCTTGTTTGAGAATGACAATAATTAGATACACTCCTTGGTTTTAACATGAAAATTAAGTATGAAGGTTGTCTTAGAATGTCTTTGAAAGTTTGAAGTGGATGCACAGGTATTTGTAAAAAGGTATTATACAGAAGTTGATTTCAAGAAAATTTGTGGTTGTCTATTGGGCAACCTGAACCTACCTGCCTGTCTTGGTTGTCAAAAAGAAATATGTTGTCTGAAAAGTCTGAAAAGAAATTCTGAAAGTGTCCTGGTAGACATCTGTTTTCATCATTCATGAAGTTTGGGTGAGACAAACAACCTACTGTAACTTCTTGTTTTAGTTGTTGTTGGACAACTCAGTGACTGTTAAAAGTGGGCCCCTGGGTCAGTTATCCCAGCTTGCTAACCCTATTAGCAGGCCTGTAACATGGGACTCATTATTATAGAAGGGCCTCTTCAGCATAAAATGTTTTAAAACTCTTGGAACAAACATACTATGACCCTTTCAAAGCATCCTTGGGACCTAAACCTCTCCTCCAGGGGCATGCTTTAGGCATCAGTTGATCAATGAGCTAGCAAAAAGGAGCAGAAATACCTGCCTTCTATTTTCTCAGCACTGCAGGGTGAAAGTGAGTTCAGAAATCGTGCAGTCTTTCAGCTTCGTTGTAAAAGAGAAACCTTTATGAAGTGACAGGCAGTGCAGTGACACGCCTATTCTTTATGGTAGGCTATAGTAGGGAAGTTTTGTATCTTAAGGGTCTGTGTAAGTCTGTGTTGTTAGTTTTAAATAAAACTTTTTTGAAAAATAATTTAATGATTGTTATAGTAGTACATGCTAATGTGCTTCAAAACTAATCACTTATATGTATCTTCTCATTGTATATTGTATTAGGAGTGATGGAGAAAATGGGACTTGGACCACAAATTCTGTTAAAGGAAAATCCTCGTCTTATCTATGCTCGTATGACTGGTTTCGGGCAGTCTGGTTGCTACAAAAACATGGCTGGCCATGATATAAACTACATTGCGACATCAGGTACTGTATAATAGAGGTCATTGACTTGTCTGTTTTAGCATTTCCTGCAACTTTCATCATAATGTAAGATGTTTGTATTAAAATTTTAAATGTTTCCAATGTCATTTTAAAGAGGGAGATCATTTAATGGCTCTCTAATCTTATCTCAGACAGTAACAATTCTCCCTGTTAACTTCTAGCCCCTCCTCCAATTTAAACCAAACCTCCTGTCTAGTATACCTCTAAGACAGCCACAGTAGCCTGCACTGAGTTGAAATTGCTTGAGTCAATATTGTCAAACATAGTGCGTGTAAGCTTAATTGAAACACAACTGACTACACAAGTCTCTGTTGTCCGAACAGAGTGAAACTGTATTGTTTGAATGTATGTCAATCAAAATGCAGTTATCAATTGTTTTTATTCCTAAATATGTCTGGGCAGAGAGTTGCTTGCAACTCTCTGGTTTGGGGGAATGCCATATATTCCCTTTAACAAACACATCTGCAATAGAAGAGAAAGTTATACCAACATAAACGAAGCTTGTAGAGTGGCTCAATTTGGCTTCCACCTGCTACCCGTCTGAACCTTCTGTCCCTCTGAACCTGCAGGGATAGTCAAAAATTCTCTTTGCAGAGCCCTAAAGATGTAGTTTATGAATGAGCTTCATTCCATCAATGGCCCCTTGGTCTTCTATCCATTCTTGTACACTGTATATGTAGGCATAAGTTCTGTGGTGCTGCACTAGAAGTACTACTGGGGAGAAGACAAGTTACCCTGACTTCCCTGGGTATGCACAGAAGTGTACAATGGTAGTAATGAGTCTCTGTACTTAAGTTTTCATTACCTTAATCTAGCCAATTGCCTTGTGCCTATGTTACAAGGAAGTTTGAGACAGATTTCTGACACAAATGAAATATTTTTGGTTCAAAGTCCTGCAGACATTAGTTTTTGTAGTAATGAGCTTAACAAAAAACTTGGTTTACACTGCAGGTTAACAAAAATGGTGCAAATACAGTTATCCCATACAGTACTTACTTTGGACCAAACTTTGTACTTCGCCCAACTGATAGAAAATTTCAGCACACTTCATCTGTGAGTGCCTTTCACAACTTAGCAGGGACAAAGTTACTAAGCCTCTCTGCCTATTAATATGCATGACATGTTCAGACTATCATATCAGTTCTTGTGAGCAATTGCTGAGGTATTTTTAATACAGATATATGGGTTTGCAGGCAATGTTTTGCTCTTAATTTTGACTATTGACAGATGAGCTACAAGGAAGAAAACCAAATGGACTTTTTACCAGCCTAGAAACTATACATGAACAGACCTGTTACTCAGTCAATTTAGGTTCAGCAGCTAGATATTTGCCAATATGATTGCGCTTTTTTTGCATTTTTTTTTCATACATCTTCAGTGAATTAAGAATAGTTTATTTTAATTGCAAAAATGAAATATGCAAAGAAATGTAAGATCGAGAAATGGCAACATAAGCTTTTGAGAATCAGAGATGATTGAATGGTTGATGATAGGAACAGGAAGAACTCATAAGTTGTGATGAGTTCACTTCTGGAAAAATATAAATAAAGAGCTAATCAGTGTTTACAAAAGAAGATAAGGAACCAGAAAAGCTACTCTTTCAGGTCATTTGAATATCATAACTAAACATACCTTTGAAACAAAAAGGTTAATGCAGTCATGGAATGTGAAGGTTAATAAAAGAACTTGTGAAAAAATCTCACTTTTTTCCCAAGGTGCCTGCAAGCTCCAGTACGTAGCTTTTATGTGAACCCACAAACGCTATGTGTTTTTTCAACTAGTGTAGTAGCAGACTGGCGTGCTCCCAAATTTTGCACAGGTACCTCTAAAGGAGTGAAGTTTGCCCAGTAATTAGAGGGTATACTGCATAACATTTCAGATGTCCCTGGATTAGATTGCAGCTGAACCACATAGAAATTTAAAATTTTTGATGACTCAGTATTTCCTTTTTCAACATGAAGTTCAGAGTGATGCTAAGGGGGTTACAAAGTTGGTGATTAAAAAGTAGATTTCTAGTTGTCTGACTCTGGAAAATGTGTAATGCAGGAAGTCATCCTCTTCAGGTCTTTGCTTGGTTTTATGTTGAGCAGTGCTGCAGAGCAACAGATCCGCCATCTCTCCCAATGGGCAAGTGGCTAGAGACAGGTACACTCTTATATGCTGAATGGGGATGTTAAAGGTGGCCAGGGTAGGAGGATTGGGACTGATAAGTACCCTCTGTAGTTGTTACCCTTTAAGTACTTGTTCAAAGGCAAAGGCAAAGGTCACTGCTGTTCATCTATGTTTAACCTGGTATGTGGTCCTTGATGAGCTCAAATGACTTCCTAACCCTGAGTATAAATCAAATGAAATTTTACCTACTGAATGACAGTGGTGATTTAGATTCATATTCAACAGAGGAAAGTGTAATGCCAGTCTTAAGTCATATTCTGAAATCCTAGGAAAATCTGAAGTCCCATTGTCCTGCATGCCCACTACCTTAGGGCCAGTACGGTGTTAGCACTAAGGATTTACCCTTGAGTGCACACAATTAACTGATTACACCCACCCATGTGTGATTGTAGACATACTGACCAACTGTATGTACAAGCTATTTATAGTGCATTATATGCTACTGTGAACATTTGTAGTCCATACACCTTTGGAAGTCAACTGGTGGTTATCTAAGAACCAATTTGTGCAGTAGAGTGTTCAATGAGGCTGTCTTACAAACTCAGGTAGATATTTAACCTGGGAGGGAATTTCATCTCTAAAATTTTTTTTGGGAGGGATTTTGAAAATCATGGAGGGACCTCAATCTCCATAAATTTTTTTGAGAGGGATTTACAAAATCAAGGATGGACCTTCCATTCCATGTTCTGCAACAGAGGCGATGGACATATTGCTACTGCTCTTCATTACATTATATTACAGTATAAATAGCATGCTTAGGAAGCATCGCACCGCGTAGCTACTCCCCATGCTAGAAGTCTCACTTGCCATCATAGGCAGTTCCTGTGTGTCACTCGTTCTAGTACTGGCACTACTCCTTTGAAGCCTCCACACACCTCCTCCAATACCTCAGGCTCAGGCTCTATTTCGTCACTCGGACTTGGTGTTTTCGTTTTCTTTTTGAAGGAGTATACATCCTTTGTGGACATTGCCCTTGATTTAAATTGTTATTTGAACTTGAAGATGAAAATATGAACAAATATACGACTGGAAATTAATGAGAGCAGCGTAAAATGATTTGTAGTGAACGACGTAATTTTGAAGAGGGGACTATACATATTCAATACAAGACACATATGAGAGTCCACAGTGCAGTGTAGCACTACAGGTGTGTAACAAAACATACACAATACAACGCTGAGTTTGTGACCCTGGGACAGTGATTGAATAATCGATCCAATTAGATTCGCTCTTTTGTAAACACAACCATTAGACAACATACATTACGATCTTCTCAGCAGGTGGTAAGAAATACCACCAGAGACTCCTGTTTTTGGCCAGAATTACATATCTACCTGAGTGTGTAAGATAGCCTCATTGAACGCTCTACTGCACAAATTGGTTCTTAGATAACCACCAGTTGACTTGCAAAGGTATATGGACTACAAATGTTCACAGTAGCATATAATGCACTATAAAGAGCTTGTACAGTTGGTCAGTATGTCTACAATCACACATATGTGGGTGTAATCAGTTAATTGTGTGCACTCAAGGGTAAATCCTACTGCTGGCAGCACTTTTGGTAGTTTACTATCAAGTGTCAAATTATTACACCCTGAATGAATCTCAGGACCAATTTTTAATGGGCTGCTTTGGCCATCATGTATAAGAGATGCGCTGTGATCTGGGTAGATTACGATGATACTTGTTGCTACTATATCAGTGTTTATTTTGATCGGAAGTCAAGGCAGCTTGGGAGTTGTCACTTGGTAAAGATTCTATTGCAATTTATTGCGTGTATTATAATTGTATTAAGATCTCAGCTGCGGAGAATTGTGCAGGATTTTCCCGCATTAGATTTAAATGTGTGTGGGATTCAGAAGACAAAAGCGGGGTTCACGCAATCCCACATCTTAGCAGGAACACTGCTTAGAGATATGCTAAGCAAAGTTCTGAACTGATGAGACCCTGTACTAGACAACCAGAAAACCCTACAGGAAACCATTTGGAAACTTCTCAGTGCCTCCATTAAGCATTCATCCACATTATATGCATTGCTTAGTTGTCCTCCCCAAAAGCAGTACACTTTTACTCGAGTGCTTCCCAACAGCTTTTTTTGATACATATTATACTTAGGGCATGAAAAAGGTGGAGAATAGGTCATAGTTTGTCTACTGGTCATGTGTTCAAAGGCATAGTAAACAAGAAGTGTCAGTTTGCAACCTGCAATTTGTCTGACTGCCAAGTTTGGTTGTCTAAGCTTCCATGGCCATGAGAAACTTTCCCCCATTACATTTAGGTAGCAAATTTTAACTCTCTAGTCCTCATCTCACTGTACCTTTATTTCTCTTGCCTCCCATGTGAACACACTGAGCTCTGTGGTGTATCTCTTCTGCAAATACACCAAGCTCTTTGAACTGTGAGAGTTTATTTACTAACACAAAGGAGGTTCTACCTTGCTGAGTCAACTGTATTATTAATTACACAATAGGCAAACAGAACAGCTGCTCAACAGCCTGACTGAGGTGTGAGAGGATTTGAACTGTTTGCTGAGCTAGTCAACTGGAAACACTCGCCCAGGCAGGCAATTGGTGGGTATTTGGGAGCTACCTAAATCTAATGGGGAGAAGCTCAGCATGGTGATGAAATTGGTAAATTGTAGACTGCAAACATTCCTGCTGAATGTCTGTCATTCATCCCCATTTGCCTTTGCCCAAATCCATATGACTCCCCAAAGTTGTTTGAACCTGGCAGACTTGTGGTAAGAATGTACTCGTACTCACAGTTTTGCACAATAGTCTGTACTCATACTTGTGAGAATTGATGTGTACTCATACTCACAGATTTTGGAAGTTATACGTACATTGGTGGCGCTAATGCAAAATTCTGTATTTGTACTCATGGAAAAGACGTTCTCTTACTCTCCAGATACACTCCACTTGTACTCGTACTCATGACATTGTACTAACACTACAAGTCTGGAACCTGATACTGTATACCTGTTGAGATTGCAAGGTATACCACCCAGCCACCTTCTCATCTCATACAGTGTGGTCAAAGTTTCACGTGTATATAGCTTCCCTTTGAGTTTTTGATTTGGCTTCATATGAGACACCTGATTTTGTTGACCTACTTCAGTTGAAGCTTTTTCTGATAAAGTACATGGACAGGTCAGTACTACTAAACATATGCTGGAGTGAGGCCAGCGAGGGTCAAACTTTGGTCGCAAATGGTTTAAATCCCTGACTTGAACTTTGAATTTCTTCTGCAAAGGTAAACTTACAGTATATCTAACATCAAGCCTTTTTTTTTTTTAGCTTAATGACTCTTCACGTCATGTCATTAATTATTGAAGAAAATCTTTTGCAAGGCAAATAGGAAAGGAGATACGGATTATAGAAAGTTGAAAGATGTGTGGTGCCATATAAGAGGCTTACTGCTTTAAAATAAGGGCTTGAGCAAAAATTCTTGTTTGGTATACAAAAGAAGAGCTCAATCTACCCAGACCTTATAAATTTTTGATTTGATTCTGATGTGTGGTTCTTAGTGCTTTAGCAGATGAAGTTACTTCATTTATAAACTAAAGTGAACTTGAAAGTAAGCACAATTTATGTCATCTCCTCATATTGACAATGAGTTGTTTCATTGGAATTCGATCTATTGTTTGACTTTGAAATAGAGTAGGATATTTCAAGTTACCAAAGGAGATGGATTAGTTTTCAAACTTCACTTGCTTCACTTGCTTCACCTGTATTCCCATTACAAAATCATGAGATTGTGGCCGAAAAAATAAAACCTTTTGTTAAGAGTGAATAAAAAAAAGAAGAAAAAGACCAAAAGAGAGGTTATGATGTCACATGTGCTTGCTCTAAGTTCACTAGGTTTGAAAATGTGATAACTTTATCTACTTATATCTTGAGTGCCACAAATGTATGTCATGAAAAGTGAAATTTACCCAAGAGTTGGGAAGGTCCAACCACAACTAATCCTCTTAAGCCGAACGCACATGGATGTCAGAAAACACGAAACACGAAACAAGTTTGTTTCGCACTTGTTTCGCGTTTTCTTTGTGTACCCGCATACGGTGAAAGGTCAATGCACACATGAAAACAAAAAACAAGTGCGAAACAAAACTTCAGCTGTTCAGACGGAGACTTTCTAAGCTTTCCTAGCTGCGCTCGTCGTAGCCTAGATGGTAGGTAGCCTCCTTGAGAAAGTGCCAAAAAGCCACCGACCAGCAGGGGTGGCACTGGCCTTTGGGGCCATGTCTCCGGTGAGGGGTTGGTCCCCCACCATGGAGCTTTTCCACATTCAGAGCCATAGTGGGCACGGTAAAGTATATGAAGGCCCTGACGGTCAAGATGTTTTTTGGTTTCAACTGCTCAATGGGGCAGTTTCTTCAATATGAACCCATAATTTTCGGTGCGCTTCGCATGCACTGGAGTTTTCCTTGTTTCGGTTTCTTCCATAGTCCATTCCACAGAGCTTAATTGTACAAGCTGCAATTAACCTTTAAATTTAGGTAGCCTACACAGTTTTATATAAAGGTCGTGGGAATTTCATCCCATATCGCGTACCCTAGTTAATGTTGTCCTTTGTTTGCCGTACCGTACGGTAATCAACTCGTTGAAGGAGGTTTGACTATTTCATTGGGCAGACGGTAGATACGATACAATGTGTGTAATTACCGATAGGAGTCAGCCACCCCAACTGTTGGTTATTCACTAAATGAGTATAGGTTCTTTTATGTGTACCCCCACATTTTCGCACGCTTTGCACATTATGCATTTACAGAATTTAAATTTCCCTGATAAACGCTAAATCAGCACACAGGATGGCACTTCAAGTATATGCAGATGCCATGCAAAATATAACCTGCAGTGAAATGTTATTGTGCTAACATTTTCTTTTAATCCTCCTCAACCTTGACGACATTGTTCTAGCAAACATGTCGCCTCTGTAAGAGCTTTGGGTCGCTGTCCCTCCCCCTCCTCGAGGGATCCATCCCCCCAACGGGAGCCTGGCCCCATGTCGGCCAAATCCTGGCAGCCACGTGTGGTTCATGGTCCTCCTTTTACTTGAAACTAGGAGTCGAGGAGGAAACCGTACGTGCAACTGACAAAATCATGAGAGCATGCCTCACGCAGAAAGATAGCAGTTGCACCCGGATTTCTGGCAATAAATGCGACTTTAATTTCTCCCTAAGGCAAGAAAGGGGATTCGGACCAGAAGAGGGGGGCGCCCCGTACAGACCATCATACCCCTTTAGAAATTGATTGCCAAGGGCTATATTAAACAATCGTAGTCAATTTCCCGTTTTGAATTGCTGTACCTGCCTCAGTCTGCACGTCAGAATTTCTGGCTAAGGGCCGGGAGGGGGTTGTTAAAAGTGAGCACACAACACTTCGTTATTTTAAACAGCAAACTGGTATACTGTGGTAGGAAGCACCTTTCATGAAAGTAGTGTATGAGAACTGAAGTCTGTGAAAAAACATCCTTTTGAAGAGAGTTAGCATTTTTTTACTGCCTTCTCCATTCAAATACTCTGACAAAGGAACAATAAAGATGTACGGCCATTTTACCCACACACGGTATCAACTAACAAATTTTCAGCATCAGGGCGCTAAGACGGTTCCATGTAAGTCACCATTTTGTAATCTTGTGAGCCAATCTCCGTCTGTTAATTGTTCGTGACTCCCAACTTGTTTCGCGAAACACGAAACAGGCAATGCACATGGTAGACTGAAACACTCGTTTTGCGAAACAAGCACTATTTGTTTCGCGAAACAGCGTTTCGCGAAACGATGTTTTCTGTTTTCATCCAACGCACACGGACATCAGAAAACACGAAACGTGTTTTCTGTTTCGTGTTTCGCGTTTTCTGACGTCTGTGTGCGTTCGGCTTTAGGAAATAAACTGTGCAGCTCAACTTCTTGGCAGGCACGACCTTACCTTGACTCCTGAGAACTTCTATTGTTGACTGAATATGTGTGACATATTGAATTGATACAGAGGACAGAATAGTGACCACTGAAATGGTATAGAAGACTGAATAGTGGCTACTGAATTGGTACAGAGGACTGAATAGTGGCTGAATTGGTACAGAGGACTGAATAGTAGGGCATCCTGGACTAGTGAGAGCAGCTGTGAGGAGGAAACCACAAAGCTTACAAATCATGTACCAATAAGGAGTCCTAATCCTAATCCTCCCAAGTTGTGTCTGACAGATTGGGGAAGCTAGAGGCCCATTATAATGGCAAATCCCACGCATGTGGGAATTTATATGAAAGAATGCAAAGATTAAGTACACCATTAACATATTCAAAATAAATTTAAGTATCTGAGCTTACCATTGAACTAACTCTTATGCAAAAAATCATTGCAAGTACCTTTATACGGATCTACTCTCCCCACAACTAAAGCTTCGTGATTGATTTGTACTCCTGAACAGATGGCACGGCTGAAAAAATGGCCAGTTTCCCCCCATTCAATCTTTCCCTAGTAGCTGAACATCAGACCAATTTGAACTTTATTGGAATTACACTAATTGTTGTGTAACATTGCAATTTTTAGCAGCATTGTGCAAGCATTGGCAGTGATGCTGGTCTATGTCAAAGTGAAAAAGCAGTGGACCCAAATTCATGTAGGAACATCAGGCAAATCGTAAAAATCATGTCTTATGTCCGTTAAAAGTATTATAGCGTGCCAATTGGGGTGGATTGTTTACAGGTGATCGGTCCGTTGGATGAGGACAGAACTCAACTCAAGAGAAAACTTGCACAGTTGTTACAAGGTTTACTTATAGTGTGAAAAGTTGGATCTGGCTCTGTTGTCCAACTATTGATCAACTGACTTTTCATCTCAGAAGTACTTCCTTTTAAATGATTCTTACTCTTAGTTTTTCCCTCTCCCTACTTTCTAATTGGTTTAAGTCAACTTTGCCCAATACAAAAGCCTACACGATTGATTTGTATTACTGAACAGAGCCCCCCCAGCCCAAAAAATGGCCAGTTTTCCCTATTCAGTCTATCCCTGGCAGCCAAACAAGCCACAAGTCCTCTGCCTTAAAACTTTTACCCCCAAAATATACCCCTGAATCTGGTGCGTTAATCTGTCTTTCCCATACGTGTTCTGTACATTGGTGTACTGAAAAAGTCTTGTATGTGTGCGCGAGGGTCCATAAAGAATGAATGGCAAGTAACCATTCTTTGTGCGTTCTGTACTTTTGCATGAGTCTCTCATATGTGTCTGTGGATATGCGTAAGCAAACAGATAGTAACTGGTCGTTTCTCACATGGGTACTGTACTTGTGCGCCAGTCTCCTGTATGTCTCTGTGTATGTGCGTCAACAAATGGATAGTAGTGTCCATTTGCCATAAATGTCTATGAAAGTTTGTGATTGTTAATAGCAGGTACTTCGGTGAAATTAGTCATGAGAGAGGGAGACAGACGGTTGTTTAAAAAGTTGTGTGTGTAGTTACTGTACATAGTAACTTGGAGATATGCACTGTGATTGTTAATAGCAGGTACTTTGGTGAAATTAGTCATTAGGGAGGGACAACTACAGTTGTTAAAATTTTTGTGGGTGCAGTTTACTTTAAGATTTTGAATCATGCTCTACTCTCTATTGATAAAATACCAAGACTGGAAATTTGCTCCTGCCTGAAATGAAACCTATGGTCTTGAGCATATAGTTAAGTATTTTATTCTGAGCAATTTGGAACTTATTTTTAAGATTTCTACTGAGACTAGTAGGCCAGTAATCGAAAAGCATTAAATCTATTTCGCTCCTACTTACCTCCCCTATCACTACTAGCCATGCATAAGTTTATTTGGTTGATTCAGACAATCTGATTGACAATGTGGAAAAACAGCCTAGCATTGGGATGTTTTAAAACATTAAAGGGATTGGTCTGTAAAGCTTAACAGTTGTCACTTATGACATCAAGATATTTTATATCATTAAAGTAGCAGACATAGAGTGATTGCATCTGATAATTTTGAAGTCACTAGCACATGTAAGTGCATGTACATTGTTAGAACAAAAATGGCTTAACATAGATTATCTTTATTAACAGTGCTTTCATAAGTAAACCACTTAATACATGTTTCCAGAGCTTCTCCATGTCTATGGGATGTACTATTTCACATTTCCTCTTAAATTAAAAAACAGAATAGCACTAGTTTGAAGCCAGTGTCTACAGAGCCTTTGGGTAGGAGGGGGAGGGAGGGTTGCAGCCCCCAAATAATTTTCAGTTTGTTTTCCAAAGTTACCCTAGGAAATGCCAAAATTCTGGAGTGAAATAGTCTCCCCCCCCCTTAGATTAGATGCCGTCTGACAATTCTGGTTCAAATGAAAATCACACCACTTTTATAACATAGAATGAGGATAGTAAACAAAGATGTACCATGAGGAACACCTTCATTTGGGTCAGATAAGAATCCATCTACCCATGTGACTTTAAATCTCCTCAAAGATAGGAAAGAAACGTTTGGTTTAATCTGAGACCCATTTCTTTTAATAAATTGTAGTGGTCTGAAATATTCAAAGCCTTTCTAACTGCCATCATTACCATACCAGTGAGAAGGTGTTGGTTTGATTTATGTTGATCGTATCATTTAAATCTATCAAATAGGTTTTGACAAAAAACTTCTTTTATCTAAATTCTGATCAGTACTTGTATTAAGCAAATTGTCCCATAGAAGGTTATTTTCAAGTTAGACAAAGACTGTTTTTTCTGGAATTTTGGAAGCCATACATGTATACAATTATCTTGGTGTTATTTGCAATATCAGTCATATTCCCTTCTGTGAAGAAATATGAATTAAGTGTAACTTTTATGACCTTGAACTCAGAAACTTTATCATCAGTGATCAATAGTTGACGATGTAAACGGAACTGTTGAAGCAGAAGCACCATACTTAATAAATCTTGCAGGAAGGTTATTAAGGCATGTACTTATAAGAGGATTGAGTCGTTAAGCGCTTTTCATAAAAATCTGTGGTAAAGTTTCAAGATGGATAGTGATGAATGAAAGCTGCAAAAAAGTCTTACTTTGTCCTACATTCAGTCTACAAAATCCTTCTTCTGTAAACTGTTTTGTTGACAATATAATTCTTACTGTACATCCTACTTCTTCACCTGGGCCTACTTAATTGAAAGCCTGTAATTGGCAACTTTTGTGGATTTTTAATGCTTAATGGTATGATAAAGTCGAAGGGCTTCTAGGGGTCAAAAGACCTGTATGGGGTTTGCGCACCCCATTACATGATATCGCCCTTACTCAAGTCACCTTTCACTGAACAGTGCAATACCCATCCTTCTGGGGGAAAAGCCGTGATTTTACAGGATGTTCGCACCAACAAATTAATAGCCTAAAACTTGGACAAATCAGTAAAAATATGATAAAACCTGATAAGCATCCTAAAGGCTATAATCTGTATGTGCAAACCTCAAGTAAAATCCTGACTTTCCCCCCAGAAGGTCGGGTTTTGTACTGTTCAGTGAAAGGCGATTTGAGTAAGGGCGATATCCCCTAATGCCCAAGCTCCTCCTTAGCTATACAACTGCTACTAGCTGAATGAATTTTGAGAAGTTAGGGGAAGTTTAATTCAACACTGTGTGATGAGGCTGCTTGCATTTGTTGCCGTAGTACCATGCAGTTTCATAATATAGGCCGTCAGTTTGTGGAAATCTGCTTCATATCTAAGAAATTGCCAACAACCCTTAATATTATCTCTGTACAGAACGACAAGAGACTGTCACTCTGTGGAGCTTTTTAAGAGCATAGTAATGTTTCATGGTTTTGTGGTGATGCCACATGTCTAAAGAAAAGGTAAATTACACATTCTCAGTGAAACCATTGGTATCCATATAGGGTTTAATAATAATGTACCACAGGGAACTGCATGGTGTGGAGAATTAGGGCACTGCATGTGCAACATTGGAACTGGAGTGTATGGAAATCTTGAACTCAGCAGTAGGGCTTAGTGATAGCAACTTTCGACTGTGATGATAAGTGAAAAAATTTTAAGGATATTTCCATCCAGATGGTGAATGTTTTCAGTGAGTCGGGGGGAGGGGGGCTACCTTTTAATGTACTGTAATGTGAGGACAAAAATCACTAAGTATTTGGAACTAAAATATGTCAAAACATGTCCAAATATTAGTGTTGCTGGCTTTTGTCAACAAAATTTAAGATTATTTTTAACATCTGCTGTGAGAATGATGTATGTAAGTTTGTGTGTCCCACTGCAAATACTTTTCAGCCCAGAAAGGATTATTCTTTACAATAAAGATACTAACTTTTAAACTTGTATGCTCCATCTCATAAACCAAAAGATCGAAGCATTTTAAAAACTGTATCACACTGATTTTGCTGGCCATCAGTATTTTAAAGAAAAGAATTAAAAATGTCAGGAATAATTTATCCGTGGATTTGATTCAGTGCCGCAAAGATCATCTTTAGGTTTAAGCATGTGGGGAAGGATTGCCATGCATTTTTAATTCGCGCTTGCCAAAGTCTGCTACAAGGCCAGTCAAAGGGATGAAATTTCATAACAGAAAGACTTTAAGTAGAGACACCTTATTTGCTAAGATTAGCGATGCGTCTCTGGATGCAGACTTTATGGAAATGGGAGGAAAGTAATCTGCACGAAGGTTGCATTAGATATTATACAGCTTATATTTGTTGATAATGAAGATAGCACTGAGCAGGAGATATGGAAAGATGTTTATGAATTTCAAAGTACAAATCAGAATGACTAAATAGTTGGTATACCGTATATTTGTGAACTTTGGAAATATTGTCCTGAATGGAGCTTGTCTAGGAAGCAACAAATTTTTTTTCTCGAATTGTAAAGTTTTCAGGTAATTATAATGGTACAGAAAATGTTAACCACTATTAAGATCATGATATATGCATGTAGAATCAAGGATGATCTAAATTATGTATCTGGGTAACTTCATTTTTGAAAAATAAAGTTCTGCTTCTTACAGACGGAACCGAACAGCTTTGTAATTCATTAATAATTTGTTTACTAAAACTTTCCAAATTTAAATGATGCAACATTCATTAGGCTTGTTTTGTGAAATATTTTAGGGAAGTAAACTCATAGCAAAGATGTGGTGGCGAAGACAGTGATGAAATAAAATCTATGTGATGCGTTGATGCTTTGTAAAAACAATATGCCCCTTTTAAAAGGTTTTTGATTCCTTGCCGTAGGCAGGCAAGGAATCTATGCGATGGTGATGTCGTGTGTGTGTGTGTATGTGTGTGTGGGTGCACTTGTATTGATATCCAGCCGAGGACCTTGACCAGAATACACACCTACCACCTGAGGACATTTTTTCCATCTGAGGACCTAAACCCAGGTCCTCGGGTAAATTTAGTTCCATTGCATTCTACACACGTTTTCCATTATCTAGGTATAGGTAAGGGCAGAGTCCTCTACTGGCTATGAATTTGAAACAGGTGTGTGAAAATTTCAGAGGTCCTCAGGTGTGTAGGATACAACTGGTGGACTTATATTATATTGCCAATATAGTGGACTTAGGAGATATATGTGGCTTCCCATTCGGTGTGTATAGCGCCCTCTAGAGGGTAGTAATACAGTGCATGTGTTCATTTGTCAATCTCATAGTTGTATGTGCTGGTCCGCAGGTGAATGTGCATACATGACAACGTGCGCAGGTCCTCGGTTTGTGATGAATACCAGTATGCGTGTATGTGTGCGTGTGTGTATGTGTGTATGTGTGTGTGTGTGTGTATGTGTGTTTGTGACGCCGCTTGTAATCGCGATATCTCAAGATAGGATTGACCGACACTTTTCATATTTGGTATACAGATTTGTCATGTTGAGAGGAAGAACCCTATTGTTTTTGGAGGAGGTCGAAGGTGATCGGAGGTCACCAGAGGTCAAAAACCGAAAACCTTGTAATTGCGTTATCTTGAGATAGGGATGACTGACACTTTTCATATTTGGTATATAGATTTGCCATGTTGAGAGGAAGAACCCTATTGTTTTTGGTGCAGGTCAAAGGTCATCTGAGGTCACCATAGGTTAAACTGTGAAAACCTCATAAATGGCTTGTAATCGCGCTATCTCGAGATAGCGATGACCGACACTTTTCATATTTGGTATATAGATTTGTCATGTTGAGAGGAAGAACCCTATTGTTTTTGGTGAAGGTCAAAGGTCATTTGAGGTCACCAGAGGTAAAAAGCCGAAAAGCTCGTAATCGCGATATCTCAAGATAGGAATGACGGACACTTTTCATATTTGATATATAGGTCTGTCATCTTGAGAGAAAGAATGCTCTTGTTTTTGGTGCAGGTCAAAGGTCATTTGAGGTCACCAGAGGTCAAAGACCAAAAACCTTGAAATCATGATATTTCAAGATAGGAGTGGCCTGTATGGATTTGTCATGTTGAAAGGAAGAACTGTACAGTTTTTGGTAGAGGTCAAAGGTCATCTGAGGTCACCAGAGGTCAAAAACCAAAAAATCTTGTAATCGTGATATCTTGAGGTAGGGATGACCTACACTTTTCATATTTGGTATGTAGATTTGTCATGTTGAGAGGAAGAGGCCTATTGTTTTTGGTGAAGGTCAAAGGTCAATTGGGGTCACTTGAGTTAAAAAGCCAAAAAGCTCCTTAATCATGATATCTCAAGATAGGAATGACAGACACTTTTCATATTTGGTATATAGGCTTGTCATGTTGAGAGAAAGAATCCTATTGTTTTTGGTGGAGGTCAAAGGTCATTTAAGGTCACTAGAGGTCAAAGACCGAAAACCTTGAAATCGCCATATGTCAAGATGGGAGTGGCCTATATAGATTTGTCATGTTGAGAGGAAGAATCCTATTGTTTTCGGTAGAGGTCAAAGGTCATTTGAGGTCACCAGAGGTTAAACTGCGAAAACCTCGTAAATGGCTTGTAAACACGATATCTCCAGATAGCAATGACCGACACTTTTCTTATTTGGTACATAGATTTGTCATGTTGACAGGAAGAAGTCTTTTGTTTTTGGTGAAGGTCAAAGGTCATTTGAGGTCACTGGAGATTAAAAGCTGAAAAGTTTATAATCACGATATCTCAAGATAGGAATGACCGACACGTCATATTTGGTTTATAGATTTTTCATGATGTAAGGAAGAACCCTATTGTTTTTGGTAGAGGTCAAAGGTCATCTGGGGTACCAAAGGTCAAAAAGCAAAATTTCCCAAGAATTCCCAAGATTGTGATCTGGCATCACTGGGGTCAAAAAGCAACATTTCCCAAGAATTCCCAAGATTGTTATATGGGGTCACCAGAGATCAAAAAGCAAAATTTCCCAAAACTTCCCAAGATTGTTATATGGGGTCACCAGAGGTCAAAAAGCAAAATATCCCAAGAATTCCCAAGATTGTAATCTGGCGTCACTGGGGTCAAAAATTAACATTTCCCAAGAATTCCCAAGATCATCATCTGGAGTTATCAGAGGCCAAAAAGCAAAAGCAAAATTTTCCCAAGAATTCCCAAGATTGTTATATGGGGTCACCAGAGGTCAAAAGCAAAATATCCCAAGAATTTCCAAGATCATGATATGGGGTCACCAGAGGTCAAACAGCAAAATATCCCAAGTATTCCTAAGATCGTCATCTAGGGTCACCAGAGGTCATCTAATTTTCCAAGAATTTCCAAGATCCAAGATCCATTGGAGTTGAATCCCTTTCAAGACACTTCAGATTTTCTTTTTTGTTATATTTGGTGGGGTTCAAAGGTCATGTGAGGTCAGCAGAGGTCAAATTGTTAAAACATAAAATGATGTAGTCAAGAAAGATAAATTTGAGGGATAAACCTCAGTGCAACAAAGCATCCCCATTCGGCAAGGAATCACTAAGCCTTTGGGCTTTCTGGTTCCAGTATGGAATATAGCATATTTTGCTTTTGCATTCCAACTGTTGAATTATGAATTTATAAGCAACTTTTTATGATGGCAAGATGACAGGCTGAAAGGAAAGGTTTGAAATTCAAAGAAAGCTGTTTTTGGGGGCATGTTAGAATATAAGGACAAGAGCAGAAGAAATCTGAAAGGATTTTTTGAGTACTGCATTTGAATCTGCTTCTTGTTGCTGGTGAGTAAGTTCTCAATGTTATTGCAAAAAAAAATAAAGAATTTTTTCAAAATTGAAGAAACTTTCCATGTTTTTCATGCTACAAAAAACAGTAACAGTAATAAAATAAATCAAAAAAAAAAATAAAATGTGTACCCTACATGCTCGGCAAAATAAAGTAATAATGTCCTAAAGTATGGGGTCAAAGGATAGCCTGTGGTGGAAGACTGTGTATAGTATTCAAAATAGAAGTCTCATGAACAGTATGAAGAATATCGTTCAAGGAATAGAACCTTGCACTTTTTTACCTTTGATTTTTCAAGGGGCCTAATGGTGGGCTCCTGGACCCCTGTCCACAGAGTACAGTGCTATATACAGACCCATGATCCATTTTCAGACTTAACTGTCACATCCACTTACTGCACATTCCTGCTGTTGGTTTCTGCAGCGGCGGATCCAGGATTTTGAGAAAGGGGGGGTGCACACATCGCCGGGAAGGCCGACGTGCAGAAAAAGGTCTTCAAAGTTTTAAAGACCTTTTTTTTTTTTTTGCTTTTTCGCATCTGGGAAGCATATTTTCCATATCTCTTTGCTCATTTTTTCATTTGGCTGGTGAAAAAATCATTGTTCATCGAAAAAAAGGGGGGGGGGGCGTGCGCCAGGTGCACCCACTTCTGGATCCGCGCCTGTTCTGTGTTGTAAACATACAGGTCTGTAGACATATAATTTTTTGTACCTTCTTATTTGATGTAGAAAGCATTACTGAAAAATGTTTAGAGTAGCACATTATTCCCAATTAAATTCACCAAAATATTGACCAGTTTGCAGGGCATTTACTTGTCTGCACATAGGTGTAGGAAGCTGTTCTCTACGGGGGGGGGGGCTGATCATTGTTTCAGACTGCCATTCATGGGAAGTGTCTAAGGGAAGGGTCTAAGGGAAGGGTCTAAGGGAAGGGTCTAAGGGAAGGGGGTGTGCTGTGAAAATTTTTTGATTGTGTAAGGGTCCTTAGATGCAATTTGGTGCAACACATCGAGCAAATTTGAAGGAAAATTACAAATTTTTGACACTTTCTACAGATGGAACAAAGAGGGGTTTTCATCCTTGAATTGGGGGGATGGAAGCATACTTTTGCCCCACATTTTTGACTGAGGCCTCTACAGTTAGTATCTTTCATGATATGTTAGAGGTAAAATAAAATGAAGAGTAATTGTCCATTAATTTTATAATTCCATTGTAAAAATGTCACATGAGTAGTCACACATGAATTAAGTTACTAGGGTACACTTGTCATGACTTTGATTGCCCTTTAAAGCATTTTTGATGTCTCCAGTACAGCTCCCATCATGTTGTGTGAATACAGTAACCTAAACATAGGTGTGCTTATGCATAGAGTGTAGGCTTGGCCCACTCATGATTTTGAAGGTCAAGTTCTTATGGTGTATTAATTAGGCCATGCTTACTTTGAGTTAATGCTGTCAAGGCTACAATAACATCACAGCTATACACTGCACATACCATAACTTAACAAGTGTCAGATACCTCAAGGTGTATGTGCTAGTAACGTGCACTACAGACCATGGCAGATGCCTAGTAGACTGAAAGCATGCCAGACCTAAGGTAACAGTCCATGGATACATTGCCAGACCAGCTGACCCCTGGTCTAGTGGACCTTTTGCGTAGTGGACCTTTGGACTATCCCACTTTTGGGATTAACCTGTAGTGTATTGGACCCTGCTGTTTTCCATGGCTGATGAGCCAAATTGCCCGTGTTGGTTAACCATAGTGGTCAAGGGAACTATCTGTGATCACATAAAGGAGAGGACTAGAAGAGCCATCACTGTAGCAGTACTTTATTAGAACTTACATGCAAACCACCCCCCTCTCTCCCTCCCCCCCCCCCCCAAAAAAAAAAAAAACACACACACACAAGTGCAAATTTTGTAGAGCATTAAAGGTATGATTTTGTACATGCTTTTTTGACTGTTCGAAAAATTCCACTAGAGTTGCAACTCAAAGGAAAGTGGATTGCCGAGTAACAACATGACTTGTAGCCAAAAGTCGTTCGGTGGTAACCCACCCAAGCCTAGTGTAGATAGAGGATGTGTAGATAATGTAGATAATATGACTGCATGTTTTCAACAGAAGAAACTACATATTTCATACACAATTAAAGCAGTACTGGAATGTGCATGTTGATTTCAGTGGTGATGTACTGGCATTTAATATGCACTTGTCAGTGTTTATAGAACTTAGGAAAGTGTTGGAAGTTGTGATTTAAGAGCTGCCCCTTCTATAGTTATACAGTGCACTAATCCTACATACTGTAGCTGTTTTGCTGTACTGAGGAAATGTAAGTTAAATTTTGTCAAGGTACCTGAGTTTTAATTTGCTTGCTACCAAATGTTGCAGGAACGTAATGTTAGTTGACAGTACCAGAAGGTGTATCACAAAACTATGCTTCTGCCCCCCACAATTCAAGGATGAAAACACCTTACTTGTTCCCTCTGTAAAAACATCAAAATTTTCCAGTAATTATTTCCTTAATTGTGTTGCACCAAATTGCATGTAAGGACCCTCATATATTAAAAAGTTTTCCAAGGGGAAAGGGAACCCCCCTCCCAGGACATAAGTCCAAAATGCCATTCACCTCTACCCCACCCCCACCCCAGTCGAGAACAGCTTCCCATGCCTACCGTATGTTGCAAATTACTTCATTTTAGTAATTCATTGCCATTAAAAATTTGGTCAAAACTTAGAGGAAACATTCTGATTTTATGAGACCCAAACAACATTTGAACTCATTAACATACGTGACTAATACAGATTTGTTCTTTGAGGAATTACATACACGATACTTTTAATAATTTCTGGATATCTTTCTTCTTTTGTTCCAATAGGTGTTTTAGCACAACTGGGTAGAAAAGGTGAGAAACCCTTGGCTCCCATAAATCTCTTGGGAGATTTTGCTGGTGGGGGCATGGTATGTGCCTTGGGGATATGCATGGCATTGTATGAGAGAGCCATGTCAGGAAAAGGACAGGTGATCGATGCAAATATGGTGAGTCTGTTGCTGAAATATTTCAACTTAAATATTTAATTTCATTATGTGCCTAGGCATTTAAGGCCGGAAGGGGAAAATAAGACGTCATGTTTTTACGCAAACATGCTTAAAATGTTGGGTTAAAGTGTTCATCTTCACTCCCTATCCTCAATTGAAAGTGGTGCCTTGTTCTTATGACCATGTAGTCTGAAGCTTGTAAAAAATTCAATATATTACCATCTCTTGCCATATTCACTTTTGATCTTTGAATAATTATGGCCTCAAGGCAGCCATTTAATGATGTTAATGGACCATTATCTTGGGAGAGGCTACAGGCTTATAGATTACAGGACAAGAGTGACATAGTTAAGGGGAGTTCAGTAATACAAGCCCAGTGTGAGTCTCACACCCCAGAAGGAGCCTTCATTGGAAAAGTGAAAAAATATACAAATCCATCTGAAGCCCTGCATTCAGATGGAGGCCAAGCCACCCAACCTACCTCTCCCTCCACCCTCCCCTGTGAAAAATTTTCTGGCTGTGATATAGGATTACAACCTTGGGACTGATGACTTTCAGTTAACACTTCCAACTCAAATTTGGAATTTGTAGTATGAAAATTCAAATTTGGAATTTGTAGTATGAAAATCATAGATTTCATGAGGATGAAAAACCAACCTTTCTATGATCTGGCCTAGGCCTGGGATTGAAACCCAGACCTACTGACTAGGAAGCAACAGAAACTCTGTGCAGTAGCCAGCCACCTGTCAAGCCCAGGCTAGGAGTAGCAGTATTTTTTTTTTTTTTTTGGGGGGGGGGGGGGTACAGTAAGGAGAATTTAAGTGGGAGTGAGCAAATTTCACCTATTTTGTCAGGCTTCCAGCCATGAATTTCATCAAATCTTGGCTGTCTGATCACAGTAAGTGATAGGGCTTGACAGGGCTAGAAAGCAAGGAGATCCAGGGGCCCAGTTCAGGACTTTTTGTAGAAGCTGGGTTTGGGGACAGTGCAATGGTAGAATTCCCTTAGGCAAAGCACTTAGAAGCCTTTTGTTTTGATAAAAGTTGGAAGCTTAAGTGATGTTGAATGTGTCGTTAAAGCAGTTGATGAAAATTACCTTAAACCATCAAAACACTCAGTGAAAGTCTTTGTTTAGCTTTTCATCAATTTTTCTATACTTTTGGATAGGTGGAAGGGTCAGCATACATTTCTGCATTCACCTTCATGACCAAGGGCATTGGTTTAGTAGGGGGCGAGAGGGGTACAAACATGTTAGACAGTGGTGCATTCTTCTATGATACATACAAGACCCTGGATGGCAAATACATGGCAGTTGGTGCCCTGGAGCCACAGTTTTATGCAGAGCTGTTGAAAGGTAATGTGGAGAAATGATGATTTGTAGGCGGGACTGTAATGCAAAGAACGATTGGTGGAGGGAGTGGGTGCAGAGGGATAAGAGAACATACATTTATATGTACAATGTGGTAAAAGTGTAAAGTTGTATTTACAGTTATTTGCCGTGAAGGAAAGGTAGATAGGGGTCCACTAAATCCAAATGTTGGGATCCGGTATAAATCAAATTTTGCCAGATTGTACCTGAAATCTGGACGTATATTTATAAGCAAACTTTGACATTGTTTTTAATTGATTGCTGCCTTCTGTCAATTTAGATGGTCATATTGTAAGATTTTTGATATTGCAATTAACTTGTCTGACTGATACTATAAGTGAACTTATAAAGTGAAGTAATCAGTGATCACCAAACCAAAACTTTCTTGGGTGATCTCTAAAGGCCGGTTTATACTTCCAAATTTTCATGTGCTGTAAAGCTAAGAGCCATATATGGTCATCTCTTTCTCTTCTGGGCCAATCACAGACAGCCCAGAGTTAAACTGTATTCAACTTTCATAGCTTTATAGTGCTATACTGAAGTATGAATGGACTTGTAAGTTTTACAATTAGTAAATATTTAAACTTGGGTTGGGAGACATACAAGAGTGAGGGGAGGTGGAGACCTGGCTCAGGCATGGTGGGAAAATTTGGGGAAGAATTTAGCAGTGACAGAGAAGTTTAAAGGCATTTTTCAGTGGCTTTTCACAAGGGTCCCATATGAAAGAGAAAAAATTTTCAGTTCATACCCTCGAAACCTTGTAGCAATACTCTTTTTCCTAACTCAAGATATCCAATATTAAATTAAAGACTTCTTATTTTTGTAAAAAAATAGCTCCAGTTCTCATCAAGGTCACAGAATGTTATGTAAAGTGGGCACATTGCCTCAGATTTCTTTTGTTTTCCTTTATAATTGAATGTCCTGTTGCCCTTGAAATTTGATACTGTTGGAATGTTTGAATATCTTCACGTGTAGGTTTAGCATAAAAGCACACCATATGTACGGCGTAACAAATTTGCTAAATATTCCCTACAACAGTGTCAAAATCATAAAGAAATTCAATGCTTTGTCAAATTAATGTGCCATGATGACATCACAGATTTCCCATAATGCACTTTATTTTGAGAAAAAAATTGCATTACTTTGAAAATAGTATCTTCCAAATGCTACAAGCTATTGAGATGCGGTTTTCACCTCCTAGAAGAGAAAAATTTTCTGCATTTTTTGAAGTCATTGATTTTTGTCACTGGCAAATCCCTTTAAGAGAAGCCATAAAGAAGAATTGGAATTTGAACCCACTGTAAAAAATTAAATCACTGGACCAGTGGAAAAGAATTGGGGATGGGATAGTGGTAAGTTAAGAGGTCAGCAGAAAGGAAATCCCCTTGATTTCTGAAGTAAGTTTGATGGCTTGAGTATTATCACATACCCAAGGGGGGAGGGGGATTGACTGTTCAGCAGTGTCCTCTCCCACAGTAGTATTTAATAGTTCACCAAAAATTTTGTTGCTCAGAAACCATCATTGAAGTTTACAGCTGTAAGCTGTCCTTTTGGTGTGAAAATATTGTGGAAATTTGTTTTGATGTTTATTCTGAAAAAATTTGTTTACCCATTCAGCAAACGTTTGTGCCTAAATTTCATTCCTGGTGATCTGTGTCATGCACTTTTGTTTGTACTCCCAAAGTCTTACCCCTGGTGTTGAAGGACACTGGGGATTTAAGGATCAATCATTTCCATATATAAAATATCTCATGAATCTGCAATAGCAGTCATTTGACCACAATTTTTATACCTTAATGCCATCATACTGTGCAAGTGCTCCTTTCAGTTTCATATCGCTCCACAACTCTTCTGAGATAGATTCTTAGATAAGGGGATGGCTTTTTATCCTTGTCCTGGTTGTAACCTCTTTGCTTTATATGTTTAATGTCTAAAAACTAAGATACAGAAAAAGATTAGAAGTCAAGTTGGTTTGTCTTACGACTGGAGAAATACTGTACTTTGATATAAAGAATTAGCAGTTTTTTATTGACGTGAGCTAGTTTGTCCTAAGGACAACCTTCGCGTCAAATGATATTTCAGATTATGATCGGCATCGGTTTTTAGAAAGGACCTCTTCATGGCTGCTTGTGTAAATATTGGAGATCAAATAGTACACTTAATCATCCAAATAGCTAACTGGAAATTTAAAAGGTCATAGGACTTTGAATATGACAGGGTTAATTATGAGATACTGTCAACAGTTGAGTTCGTTAAGTATTTGTATGTATTATATTGGATTGTGTTCCATTGCATTGTGTTGTATTGTATACTGTAGCTGTAGTAGTAATATTGTATGACATTACATCACACTGCATTGCACTGCACTGCATTGCACTGCGTTGCATTGTACTGTATTGTGAAGTACTTATGGCAAATACTTAGTTCAGCGACCATTATCATATGGTGCTTAATAGAAATACAGCTGTAATAGTTTTGCCTGGCAAGTGGGTGGAAGGGTGTGGCCTTTGCTGTACAGTATATATGCGATACCTGGTGATGGATTGTTAATGGTTTAAAGAGAAAGTAAAAGAAAGGTCATGCCAGGGTCAGTTACTGCTAGGAAACTGTGTTAAGGGACATGTGAACATTGGGCAGTCACTTTTTGCAGCCATTAAGTGTGCTAGGCTTGGGGAAATTTAATACCTGACTCTACTTCAGAGTCATAACCATAGAAATCAAGGTAAGGGAGAATGACGTCTGGTGATCTGGACTGAAGCCATTGATTTGGCTCTCTGTTCGGCAATAAAAGCATCAGTGCATAATACAAACATCACATCATTACATTTGCCCCAGTAATTGTGGAGAAACTACAAGTTTTCAAGTTGGAAGTATAAAACAAAACAAAAAAAAGCACCATGACTTATCAACGTTGTGAAAATTACTTCTACTCTTTAGGAAACTGGATAAAATGACATTTAACTTTTGAAGGTGATTGCACACTGTATGTACGGAGACATGCCAGTCGACCAGCTTTTTGCCCTAAAGGGGAAGTGCCCTCACAATTTTTGTGGCTTCACTGGTTAAACAGGCAGTGATGCACTGTGTCAGCATTCTCCCTTACTTTAAGTTCTATGGTCATAACTCTCTGACGGGAGTCTTGTAATGACTCCACTTTCCTAGGGGTCATGACTCCTAGGGAATTTTCAGAACTGTAGCAAGACCGTGCATCAAAATTAGACAGACAATTTTTGATAGATTTACTAAACTATGATTTAAGTCATGTATAGAAAGACAGGCAATTAAAAATAAGTCGAATGAAAGAAATTTACTCTTTTCAGTGTAGCTCATGAATGGTTTGTTCACCCAGACTTGGCAGTTTATAAAATGATGCAATATTTGTCACTGTTATATACTCATGTAGTGTTTGATATTTTTGCAAAGCTATTGCTTGCATGTGTCTGTTGGTGAGATTAAATGAGTTAATAATGATAAAAACTAGTTCATACTTTATGTGCAGTGTTAATGTTATGTAGATGGGTTAGGGAGTGATGGGGAGGGGGGTGTGGTTGGAGAAAAGGTAGTTGGTCCTTTTCTTCCCTCTGGCATTACCACAGGTCCTGAATAGGTGGAGTGCTCATAGTTTTGCATTTCATCTCTTGACAGGGTTGGGCTTGAATCCAGAAGAGCTGCCAGACCAGCTGAATCGAGAGGAATGGCCTGCCATGAAAAAAATGGTTGAAACCATTTTCGCTTCAAAAACTAGGGAGGAGTGGACGAAAATCTTTAATGGAAAAGATGCTTGTGTGACACCTGTTTTAACACCAGATGAAGCTCCGCATCACCCTCACAATAAAGAGAATAAAGCTTTCCTTGCTAATGATGATGGCGACTTGGAGCCTGTACCTGCACCTCGACTGTCACGTACCCCGGCCTCTCCAAGAACTATGGCTCAGCCCTCAGTGGGCCAAGATACAGAAACCATCCTTTCAGAACTGGGTTATAGTAGAGAGGAGATGCAACAGCTTGCTCAAGCTGGAGCTGTAGGAGGCGTTACATCACAATCTAAGTTATGATAGCAATATGATATAGTGTTGGAACGATTATCCGTATTCACCATCAACATCGGCCGATATTCCCCGCCATTTTCATCCGTATCCGTATCTGCAAAATTTGCCTTAAATGCCGATATTACCTAGCTGACATTACTATGGCCTGAAAATGGTACACTATTGGAGTATTTTTGAATGCAAGATCCAATATTTTCAACCTCATCAAGATGAAAGGACACTTAACTGTGGTGCCTTCATGACGCTAGAAACGAATAGCAAGTTTTAGCCATCTCTAGTTGACCACTCGGCCGATATTCCCCGCCATTTTCATCCGTATCAGTATCTGCAAAATTTGCCTTAAATGCCGATATTACCTAGCTGACATTATTATGGCCTGAAAATGGTACACTATTGGAGTATTTTTGAATGCAAGATCCAATATTTTCAACCTCATCAAGATGAAAGGACACTTAACTGTGGTGCCTTCATGACGCTAGAAACGAATAGCAAGTTTTAGCCATCTCTAGTTGACCACTCGGCCGATATTCCCCGCCATTTTCATCCGTATCAGTATCTACACAATTTGCCTTAAATGCCGATATTACCTAGCTGACATTATTATGGCCTGAAAATGGTACACTATTGGAGTATTTTTGAATGCAAGATCCAATATTTTCAACCTCATTAAGATGAAAGGACACTTAACTGTGGTGCCTTCATGACGCTAGAAACGAATAGCAAGTTTTAGCCATCTCTAGTTGACCACTCCTAATCCAGAATCTATCAGAGAACTTCCCGTTCAGGTATCTTGAGATCAATAAAGTTAAAGGGTTTGAACCCCTGTAAAGCCTGTTTGGACAATAGTTTGTTTGTAAAAGAGAATAACTGTTGCAATTATAGAGATAAGTTTCACCCGGGAAAAAGCCTTTTTCTCGGGTAATACTGGCTAAAATGTCCTATTCAATTCTAGCAGCATGTTGTAGCCTTTGAATGATTAGATGCAGAATACTTTATATTTCCCAAATATCAGTATCGGATCGATATCGACTGATATTGGAGAACTAAAATATCAGTATGGGTAATATCAGTTACTTGCAGTATCAGTAATACACTAATATGATCTATCATAATTTTATTTCAACCGAATCAACCATTCACATTCTTTGCACCAATCGTCTGAAATTGACAAGCAATTATTGTTGGTGAAATTAGTAAGCTCAAAAGCAGCCATCAGAGAACTGCCTGTGTTAAATACTTGGCTGAAATGCCTGAAGTGTTTTCCTAGTTTATTAATTTTTAATCAGGAAGCATTTAAGAGGAAAAACCACTTTTGTTTAAATTGCCAGCCTCCTGTTAAGCCAAACTTTTCAAAAGGCTTCAGTTGATGTGAAGCAAACATCACATTTTTGTTTTTCAGATAAGATTACCTCAAGAATTATTTTCCTTTGTATGTATTATCAGCATGGCATCATTCACAACTCATTACTTCCTTGTTTTTTTTTGTTTTTTGTTTTTTTTTTTTTACAAAAAGCCAAAAAATGAATGAAATAAATCATATCCAGTAAAAGTGAAAATATATTTTAATTTGGATGCAATTTGAAGAAAGACATTTTAGGACACATACTGGAATTGTAGTAGGCAAAGCTTTTGTTAGGATTTTTATAAATATAAGAATCAAACAAAGATTAAACTTTATAGTTGTAAGAATTAGGAAAATCAGAAGAGTAAAAAATTTTGGGAAGGATATCAGGTTGATAAATATTTAACAGGGTATCTGCTGACTTGAAAAGTGACAAACTTTTATTTTAAATTTCCAGGCCTGGAAGATAAATGGGGTTTTTCCAAGACCAGTAGCTTCTATTAAATATGTTGAAAATGTACATTTTTATCCGAGAATTTTATACCCATTAAAATGTGTATTGTCATATATTTCTCTCAGTTTTGTCCTGGGAAGAACATCAGAGTTAAGGGAGGAGAACCCTGATTTCAATTTCCACAGAGCAGTGTTTGCATGTGTGCTCTCCGTTTTGGCATTTGTTCAGCATTTGCTTGAATCCCAAAAAGGTGCGTGGGCATGCAATAACCACTCATTTTAGCTAGCCTAAATTACTCAGTTATAAGTAGGAAATTCTTTTTAAAAACTGCCCCAACATTTGAAAAGCCATGTCTCTCTTTGGGATGGGGGGGGGGGGGTTGGGGGTTGGGAGGGGGAGTTGGTTAGGGGAAGGTGCTCCTCTGATTTCCTTGTCTGGTTAGAATATGGCCTGCATAACTAGCTGTTCATTCAGTGAGATACCTAATGGTTGGTTTGGAAAGCAAGGTGTAGCTGAGCAGCTTGCCTCTACTCTGTAAGGCAAGAAAGAGGGGATGCTGCACTGTTGCCCCAGGAGATCTTATAGTCACTATTGCCCTTTTAATAGATACTCATCCCCACATCTATTCTTGTTTCTTAGCCAAATGGATAGCCGATTCTGTAGTATCTTTCTTAAGCAGTGAGATGCCTACATGGGTTTGGGAAGGTGAGAATATTATGCAAGCTAGTCAGCTTGCAACCTGTCTCTTCTCTGTAAGGCAAGAAATAGAGTGTGTTCTATATAAATCTGGAGGGAACATGCATAGATACCAGGTGCATATTATTTTATTCTATGATGTATACTTGGAATGAGAAAGGGGGGAGGGGGAGGGGCAGGGGCAGTGAGGGGTATAAGAAGATCTTATTCCTTCTATAACCATTTTCACAGTTACTCTACCCTGCACAACACCTCTTTACCTTGTGTGCATAACTGGTTGTGTTTTGTATCTCCCTAAATTACTGAGATAGCTTTAGTTTAGGTGGTTTGAGAGGCCAGGCATATGAGTGGGTAAACTATTTCAGAGTTCTTTTAATATTGCTACCATGCTTGAAAATTCTTTATGCATGATTAGAAGCCTGGGAATGATGTTATTTTCAATGTGCGTGTTTGCTTTAGGGATGATTTTAAGCTTTGTAAGTATCAGAAACAGAAGAACTAAAACATATGGGGTTAAAATAGAGGAATGTTTTGTGTGATCGACTGAAGTCCAGGTTTTAAACAAATAACAAACTTATATGATATATGTGAAAAAATAGAAACAGAAGGTTGTATTCACATCATAGGGAGTGAAAAATGTTTCCATTGGGTAGATCTGTCATTATCCTTCTGTTGCCAAAAAAATTGTGACCAATTTTGGACATGGAATTGCTAGAAATTTTGGATTTTCCATGTATTCAGATGTTAACTTTTCTAATTCATGGAGATGAACCACCCAAATGTTTTTTTAGAAAGCAAAAAAAAAAAAAAAGAAAAAAGAAAAAAAAGAAAATGGTTCTTCTTTTTCCAGTAAAGACAGCTTGCATAGTTTGCCTGCATAATAGAATAATTGAGAAGGATATGCATGGTCCTTACCAGTGCATTTCAACAAATTTAAAAGCGTAATTTTCTGATTGTAGTACATATACAGCCCTATAGCTTACTCATTGGTATAGTGTTGACAGTGTGCGCCATCTAGCTTATGCTGTGTGCCCATCACAATTGACATCCCATATCTGTCCCAGCATCCTTTGCTCAAGTGAAATATGTAGAGTATCACCACTGTATGCACAAGCTAAGACTTATCAAAATGTCCATAGGCTTCTGTTGTTAAGACTTACTTATGTGGTTTTGTATACAAGTTACATGCAGTAGGAGTGACAAAGTGATCACAGGTGTATTGGAAATTCTTTGCTGGGAGGAGGTAGGACTGAGCTGCTTTTGTTTAAAAGAAACCAGAATTGAACTCTTTATTGCAGTATTGCCTGAAATTTTCCAGTAATCTGCTTGAGGAATTGGCTTTGCTCAAACTCCAGCCGCATGCTCTGCTGGCTCATACTCCCATTTCATTATTGTTTACATGTCAACTCATTGCATGTAATTGAAATATGTTAATGATTGATATAGATTTCAGTGCCCATTGTTTCTTTTTAGGTTTGTTGCCTATAAAACCTTTACATACAAGTTTTTGTCAGACCTGTAATGGAAGACATAACCAGCTCAAGTAAGCATCATATGGAGGACAGAATGCTCAAAATCTGAACTTTTTGGCAGGGGTGGCACCAGGATTTGCCCAACAGGGGGGCCAAGCTCCCCAACGGCAGGGGGGGGGGCAGCAGCCCGAAGGCCCCGACAAAGGCCAAAAGGACTAAATATGGAAAGTTTTTGGCACGCCGCACCGAAAAATTTTTAGCTTTCTTTACAAAAATTGTGAAAAATTTGGATTTTTACAGAAGGAAATTGAAAATTTTGGGTTTTTTGAAAGGAAAATTGGAAAATTTGGGGTCTGTATTGAAGAATCTGCCCTTCCTATTAGCAAAATCAAGCAGATCATCAGGGCGACTGAAGGTTGTTGGGACTTCATATTTTATTGTACGGAATAAGGCTCCCCGATGAAACTGGAAATTTCCCCGACGGGGGGCCATGGTCCTCTGGCCCCCCGCTGGCACCACCCCTGCTGTTTGGTGTACCAAAAGGCCCAAAACATGGCCACCTTTCACATTAGCCAGACCAAGGACAGAGGAGGCCAGGCTAAGTGGGATTTAGGGACCAATATTGTCTCAGGCCCCATTAAATTAAATCCTTAGATCCTCAGTAGATCAGAAAGAATGTGTACTTCCAACAAGAAAGAATTGGAAATGGTTTAATTTTCCTGTTAAGAAAAGAAATATTTTCACCCCACCAAGGGAAAAAGTTTGATTTCTTCCAACAAAAAAAAAAACTTTCCTACCACCAAGGAAATAATCTTTCCTTCCAGTAAGGAAAACAATGTTGCCACCTTGCTAGAAAAAAAAAAAAAAAATAAAAAGTAAAAAAAAAACAAAAGCAGCTAGCATAGTTACCAACTAAGTTGCAGTTGTTTACCTTCATTGTTGACATATCACATCAAGTGCATTTAACCATGTTTAATACTGATAGCTGTTTTCACAGCAGACTGCAGCATAGCCTAATTCCATGTCAAATATAAAAGTGCATGTCAAAATGGGCTCAGATCCTTCATAACAAATTCACATTTAAAGTGACTTCAATTTTTAACGCGTATAATGCAGACATTCAAGTCAAATATAAAACTATGTATGTATTCTAATTGGTTCAACCTTTATAAAATATTCACATTTTTATGCTGTAAGTCTTGTACTATATTCCATCTCCATAACCCTCTTAGCTTTAAGCAGAGGTCGCGTTAATACAAAGTGCATCACTTATTTACGTCATGAGCCTACTCTAAAATTCAAATACAACTAGGTCACAAAATGGTAATTGTTAAAAATACAGAGAAGACACACATAACCCCATATTTTTCTACCTGCCAGATGATAATGGAAGCAAAACAAAAAATAAGAAAATGATTAATTGGTTGCTGAGTAGAAAGAACAACTTTGGATATTTTGTAAACAGCTAGGGCAAGTCTGTATAAGCTGAAATGTGGGTTTTTGTATCCAGTTACTCTTAAGTCCTTGACGATATACAAGGTTAATGAAGCATTACCACATCTTTTCATCATTACTTACCCATCAGCTGGGTTACTTAAACTACATAAATAATGAAGATATACAGATCTCTGCTACAAAGCGAGTTTATTTAGATCAAGGCCAATCGTATTATGCAAATATGACACTGGTGATGAAACACTGACTCTCTTTAGAAGGCAAACAGGTCACTTCTGCTGCAATTTAAAGGGGTGTTTGGGAGATCTATGCAACCAGGTCATCATCGAAACTAACTTTTATTTCCCAGGTCGCATTATACTATATGATTAATTTGGGTGGTACGTTTGCATCAATCGATGTGGTACAAAGGGGACATATCCAATACAAAATTACTGGCATACGTGCACCAGTAAAGTAATTATGATTTCCCAAGGTTACGGGGTTTATTTTGTCAAGCTCACTACGGACTGGAGTACAGTGACTTTGTATATGTGACATACGTTCTTTGTATATATTGCATGGCGGCTCATACGAAGTAAAGTAATGAGTTTTCCTTGAAGTTGGTTTATGATTTGCTGAGATGTTTTAGACCAAATTGTTCAGACTCGCATCACTAGATCTGAATCAGGATGTTTAATTAAAACCTAAAATTGCAAATTAAAGAAAAGTTTTTCGTGGCATTAATTTGCAGTTATGAAAGCAATATGATTGCTTGCAATCCAAAATTTTCTATATGTATACCATGTTTTTCCTTAATCATTATTCATCTTGATTAAGAGCTCTTGAAAAAAATGCTTTCTATGATATTAGCCCCTCTGGCTAAAAATGATTGGGGTTATTTATACAGGTGGTTGAAAAGAATTGATGCCAATGCTGCATTTTCAGATATTTTGCTTACACTTTAATTGTCTTCTGAAATGGTAATAAGAGCATTGATCATAGGGTACTTGAGTCGGCTGTATATTCTTTCTTAAATTATTTGGTACTTTATTAAGTTTCCCAGATTTTTTAAATTTGTGATAATTCAGGATGCATATTAATTAGGCACTGGAGGTTCATTAGCCTTCAGGATGATCATGTAATTATGAAGACTTTGTACCATTACAAAATAAAGAGGATTGGTATGGTATTTGTTTTGTGGACAATTAATTCAATAAAATAATAAAAGAATATTAAATACCTTAATGGAAGATTATCCACATGGTGGTAACAAGGTTAATTGTGCATTAATTGAAATAAATGCAGTAATGAAGCTCAGCTTGTGCTGAGCATTAAAGGGGAATTTTCATCATCCCATACAGTTCCAATTCTCCCAACTATGCAACTTCTAGCTCCTCCCATAACTGTATGAAGCTACTCCTTTTGCAGGAATAAACCTGTTTTATTGCTTATATAAGGCCATGTCCTGGTGAGCATACAAGGCTATCAAATGTAATAAAAGCACTCTCTCTGCCTTGTGTGGAATGTAAGCTACTCTGCATCTTTCAAATTTTCAAACTTTGATGTCAATCAAAAAGCAGTCACCAACTGCGAATTTTCATACCCCTACCCCTACACTAAAAATATACTTTGGGGTGATGACTGTCTGTCTTTAAGGTTTTATTTGCCAGTGTGTTCTTTTTCAACATTTTTTAGTCCTAAAGGCATATAGAAGACAGTGGCTAAAATGTGGGGGGGGGGGGGGGGCTTGAGTCTGCTCCCCCTCCCTTCGACTTCTCAAGGATCATTCCAAGTACTTTTCCACTCAAGTGCAATATGTCTCATTTCTCAATAAAGTATCCAACTTTTTCAAAATATGTACTTCAGTAACTACACAAAATGTGGCATCAGTGTGATTCAGTACAATGTCCAAATATTCAAACATTTGTCCAATGGGGAGGAGGTAGACTGAACCTCCCTATAGGACAGTGGCCTAAAAACACTCAGTCAGTAGTAGGCCAAAGTCTAAATATGGAATTTGAGTACATTTGTACTATACAGTGCTAGTACTTAAAACAAACTAGAATAATTTGCAGGTAATTACAAGTTCTTTAACATGTTTTAGTCTGAAATGTTCAAGAAGACTCTTGGTCCCAAAGTATTCTAAGTATCTGAAGCAAATCCAGTGTTCTATAATTTGTTTGTGATGACTTCAGGGGCAACTACTGAATTGTCTTATAGTTTTTAGAAGTCTTTCCCATGGATAAATGAAGAGAGGGAGAGGGAGAGGGAGAGGGAGAGGGAGAGGGAGAGGGAGAGGGAGAGGGGAGAGGAGGGGATGAGGGGGAGGGGAGGAGGAGACATCTCTTCTCCCAAAACCCTCATCATATAGGTATAGCCCCCAAAATGAGATAACAAAAAAGTAGTGTTGTAACATTTGCCTCCACTCTTCTTCCAGCCCCTTTCAAAATACATTTACTATCCTGTCCGTCTGGCTGTTCTTTTGGGAGGAAAGCCTTACCTGTATCTGTTTAGTTTAAAAATGTTAACTGTCTGATCTGTTTAATGTAAAATTGTTCAACTTAATTGGTATCATGAACTATATGGAGATTACCACAGACTACATTCAATGCTGATTTATGACAGAGAGGCACATGTTTTAATTGCCATGAGGGAGTTTATATCAGTTGGACTTTGAATTATGTGAGCTGTGCTTAAATATTATTTTTTGTCTCATGATCTTCTTCATGTTGCCATGGCTTGATCTACTGCCTGCAGAGGTTTATTAGTACATGTACAAAGATCAACCCTAGACAAGATCAACGTGCAGCTGTGCACCAGGGGACAGCCCACTATTCATAAGGTTCATTGTTCATAAGGGTCATTATTCATAACATGATGAACGACAAAAATAAGGTTCATTGTTCATAAGGTTCGTTATTCATAAAAATAAATGATCAAGGGTTCATTATAAGGTTTGATATTCATAATGGAGAACAAGGTATTCATAATAGAAAAAAGGGTTCAATGTTCATAATGAAAAAAAAGGGTTCATTATTCATAATGAAAAAGGGTTCGCTATTCTTAATTGAAAAAAGGGTTTGCTATTTGCAATCAGAAAAGGGGTTCGTTGTTCATAATCGAGAATAAGGTTCGCTATTCATAATCCCCCAAAATTTCAACTAGTCTTTTTGAAAGGCCAATTACAGCCAATCTAAATAGACCATTTAAAATTGCCATCAACATGATGTAGACAACACATTGGCATATCATCCCTGTGAATTTTAAGGGCGTGCCCCCTTCTACGAGATACAGAAAGCCTCTAAAGCTGTAAAAAGGCCTTTTTCCCATGTTATGAATATTGAACCCCTTTTCCTATTATGAATATCAAACCTTTTTTCCAATTATGAATAAAGAACCCTTTTTCCTATTATGAATATCGAACCTTTTTTCAGATTATATAGAACCTGTTTTTCCATTATGAATAACAAACTTTTTTTTCTGTTATGAATAACAAACCTTATGAACAGTGAATCTTTTTTCTATTATGAATAATGACCCTTATGAATAAAGCACCTTATGAACAATGACCCTTATGGATAAAGAACCTCATGAATATCGGGTGCACCCCGTGCACCAACCAGTTGGTTATGTGCGATTCTGTTACCAGTGTACGTATTTAACACAAACTTTAAATGTCGATTACCAAAGCCGAAAGTAATGCCTGAATCTTCAGAGGCTGTCACCCAGCCCCAGTGAATATAACTTGGCAGACCCACTAGGCAAATAAGTGAAAATAATTTTGTATAGTGATTCACAACTGTGAACCACATCTGAGGGCGGCTGACAAATGCATACAGGTATAGGTCTTGCAAAGGGTTCACATTGCTGGGGAACAGTGTACATTCTATAGCAGACCTAGTAGAGGCTTAGTAGATCATGATCAGTCATGCATGTGATCAAAGATCCAATAATCAATCGCTTATGAAAGTATACCTGTAGCTCAGGGCAGGCCGCACAGAAGCGTTGATAGCGCTACCAGCACCAATAGCAGTGCTGAATCGTACTGCTATTGGTGTTGATAGCGCTATCAACGCTTCTGTGCGGCCTGCCCAGGGCTGTCAACTCTCACACATTCAGCGTGAGAGTCACACATTTCAGCGCAATCTCATGCTCTCACGATGAAGCATCGGTTTCTTACGCAGTGTCTCAATATGGTGGAAAAAATACCACTCATAGTGCAATGATGTGTTGGGTGTTGGTAAAATGCCAGCTATCACGTCACGCTACCTCTGAGTTCCTTGCAACTGATGATAGTCTGCAGTAAGCGGACAGTGCAGTTTACAGTATACTTCATCTCCCACCATCGAGCTAGCCCCTTTCAACCCAGATATGAACAATTATGTGTAAGTCCACTGGATATTTATATTCGATTTTATAAAGTAGGCTGTCAGCAATACATACCGGTAGGCCTCAGAGTGGTATAATAATATAATGTATAGGTATAATGTGAACAAAATGTTTGAAACCGTGTTTAAACTTTACCTTCTTAGTTGACACTATATAACACAATCTTGCTGGTGTGTCGTTAAATCTCATCTTACTAACTCCTTAAAAATTTCCAGGAACATGAAACATATGACTAAAAACTGGCAATTGTGGGCATGCAGTCACGGTAATGAGGCAGGGTAAGCGCCATTTCCTGCAATCTAGGGGTATTTTTGGCAAAAGATCCGGTGGGATGATTCTCCGTGCAAACCGATGGTCGCACTCCACGTGAGTAGTCTCCCAGCACATCTCACTCTCACCTAAAAGTTGACAGCCCTGCATAGCTTTGGGTGGTCATTTGGGGTAATAGGCACACAGGGTAGTTTTTCCATGGGGTGATCTGGGACATAAGGTTGATCACTTCCCCCAAATTTTATGCATATTTGCCTGAAAAAGGAATAAATATTTACCTGCAAATACCAAACCTTTTGCCTGAGAAGGCAGCTGTCTCCCTCCCAGCCCCTACCTTATACACCTATGATTGAGGTCAGTAGCAGCTTCCAATGTAGTAAATTTTATTTTGGGGATCAAGGGGAAAAAAATATCTTAAAGTCACACTTCAACACCTTTCACAATACCATATGACCAATCACATTGGTTGGGAGGGTAGTGTTATTTTTTGATAAACATGAGGCTAGAATTCTACAGGATTTAGCCATCAGGTGGCTTAATACGTCTATATTTTCCCCCTGGGGAAAAAAGCCTTTTCCCGGGGAAATTTGGCTAAACAAGCCTATTGAATTCTAGCGGCATGTGGTATAAGTTTTTTGAGGCAGTTGTGCCCACCCCTTCTGCTGTAGCAAGCTGGTTATGATTATGGGATATGTATATTATGGGCCTTGTATGCTTACTAGGATATGCCCACAAGCAGTAAACGAGGTTTGTGTTTGGAAAAAGGGGAGATAAAGACAGTTATGGGTGGGGCTAGAAGTGACTTACTTGGCAGAATTGGATCTGTCTGGGATGAGATTTATCCTTTAAAATTCCAAACAGTAGCATATATAGGCTAATTTTGTGTGACTGAAATAGTGGATATGGCCTGCAAAGCAAAATTTACTGTGTAAAAAGTGAAAGCGAGTCAATGAGCATATCTTGCTTTTTTTCCAGTCGTTCACCTATGTAATTCCAACAGCCCATGCTTGAAAGGTATTAACATACTGCATTTCCTTGATCTTAATTTATTCAGTGCACCCTCTTTTCCTGGTGTCGTTGTCACTGTTGACCATCTGAGTACATCAAAAGAAGGGCATAAAGCATACTAAATTTTGCTAAGTCTCGGCCAGGAATACTGCCTTTAATATGCTGTGGACTACACTTGCACAGGCTACCAGACTCGTACTTAGTTACAATTCCTCAGGATGGCATCTCCATTCCAGGATAACTTTCAAAAAATATGCACAAAACAATCATTTTGAAATCCTCATGTTACTTTACAGGTTTCAATGAAGTGTTGTAACACTTCTGGCTCTTTTTCTACATTAAACTGTAAGATTTCCCTTCAGTTGGCCACATTTCTTCCAGAATGTTAGTTAGGCACTTTAACTGTTCAGGAGCCAGCAGTGTAAGCTTACTGGTGTACTTTTACACATTGAAAGTCTAGTAGTTGGCAGTTTGTAAGGTTGCTGGGTAATATTTTCCTCCATCAGTTATGATATCGTAAGAATTGCAACCCTTCGCAGTCACAACCAATAGGGCTGTAGGTGGGCCTTTAACATGTTTCTTGTCCTATTTAGTGTTTGCCTCACTTCCTGCTTTGTTCCATCTTTTTCTGGACTTTAAAGGGTTTGTTTTCATGTTATTTTTTGAGCATTGTATCACTGTTCTGCATTACTGATAACAATTTGTTATAGCTGTAATGGCACTAGATCTCAAAGATTATACACCTTCCACTTCCTAACAATCAGACAAATCGGCAGTGATAATGTTTGATATATAAAGGGTCATCATGAATGGCCATTTATGTCAAAGGATAGTCACCAGTTGTGAATTTAAATAGCTGCATGTTCCAATCTATGTTTAGGATGATAAAGTGGAAAACAGTCACCTCAAATTGAATTTTATTTTAATACTGGGTATGATAAATCCAGGGTGGAAATTTTTTGGTACTAAGTTGCAGAATTTATAAATTCCCTTGTCATTGCATAGTACCTGTAATGACATACTCAATAGTTCTATTGGGCCAAATCATGATATTTGTTAGGGAGATTTGATAGATTTAGGTGATATGTGAAAGTAAGGTTGACTGGGGTGGGGGTTGGGGAGGGGCACTGCACAGGCCCTTTACTGGATAGTAAGTGACAACTCTAATAAATAGCAAGGAGATATTTGTAAAGTTCCATTTTTATTTATTCATGACAAAAAGTTGAAAAAGAGAGAAAGATCAAACATATCACACTGGATCCAAACAATCAACATTCCGTTTTTATTCTCGACAAGTGGAAGACAAATCAAACATAAAGATAAAAAGTTTTCTGCTCTCTTTTTGATTCAATCAGCCATTTCTTACAAAATCAAGAAAATCTAATGTACACAATTTTCAGCAACAAAATGGTAGGAATACAAATTATTTCTGAGCCTACTGCTGTCAACTTGTGATGTCATTAAATTTATTCCAATCAATTCATTACTGTCTTTTTTTTTACATAGACCTTCCTCCCTTTAGCACAACTTACCATAATAAAAATCCCCCCTTTAGAGTGTTGGAAGTGGAACTGTAAATACCATACAAGCATATATGAAAGCAAGAAAGGAAAATATCTATTAAGTTGTGGAGGTGGGGTGTACAGAGATTTTAAGGCTCTTTCTTTTTACGGATGCTTTATTTGCGGCACTATTGTTAAGCATGATTACTATGACTTGGTCTACAATGGTCAGGTACAAGACCATGTTGTTCTTTAAAGTTATTTACATGGAACAAACCTTACCAACCCTCATTAATACTTAGCCAAATCCTACTGCATCACCTTCTACCTATATCATGCTGCCATGAGAGATTAAAAGAGTAAATGAGGATAAACATATCCTTTTTGCTTTCTTGAAAAAATCCCTGCACAGACTGGTTAAAATGAGAAAAATGCAAAGCTAAACTTCTCATGCTATATACACCATAGTCAAATACCAAAACATGACAATTTTAACTAAAAAAAAGTTTCTCTGTCTGCATCACAAGGGAGGGATTTTTTACATCATTCTGCACCAGTTTCAAAAGAGGGCCAAGGGTATCATGAAGCTGCTTAATATAGGCTCCAGGTGAATCTAAACATATCTTACAAGTTGAGAACAATTACCATTTCTGTCCTTCTAGTAACCACTCTTTCCAGAGTACTGCCTCACGCTGAAATGAGAAAAAAAAAAATGTACGATGCAGTTATGAGACACAGTACCTTCTCAGCAATCAGTTTCAACCAATTTGAACAAATGCAAAAAATATTTGTGAAGTCAATTTGGGCATCAATCATAGGATGTGCAAGAACAAACCACATGATCATATGGCAAACACAAAGCATACCTTTCCTTCTGAGATATTAATAAAAGATACACCAGTGGCAGTCTGTCATGTTAACAAGGCAACAAAAAAAGGGGGGGGGGCAACAGCTGTTTTCTTTGGCACTGATATGATCAACACAAGTTTACTTAACAGTGTATCAAACTAAAACTTTACAATTCCCCCTCCTCTCTTCCTCCCAATCTGCCATCTCTGAAATACAACATACAAATCTGATGCTGTTGTCTACTTTTGACATTTTTCTAGATGTACACCTTTAGGGGAATATTTTTCTCTAATCTCCCAAGGGACACTCAGTGACTATTGAAAAGGTAATATGAACACAGATTGACTGATAATAACCATTCCTTACGCCCTAAGCACACTGCACAACCCAACCATTGCATCCTTAACGATGCTTATAGCCTGACAAGTGTTGAGGGGAAAAGGCGAGAAAGATCTGGGGCATATTTTTTGACATGGGGGAAAAGAAATAGTTACACTAATGCAAGTGTAATATTCTTTAGAATTTCCTTGGGGACGGGGAAAAATTCTCTAAGGATGACGGTGCAGCACTCTCTTCCCCCCCCCCCCCTTTGACTACAGGCCTGCTTTAATTATCAGTGCATTCAGAGGGAGGACAAGCACTTTTGCCAGTTTGTCATATGTGCTTCAGTCAGGCCGATCCAACTTGGTCTCCAAAGGCTTGCATGCATTTAGTTGTGCAGTGTGTGGTGGGCTGTAAGGCACAGCAACTTAGTTACAGAAACTTAGCAAAACATCTTGTGATTAGACAGTTATTTCAATACTACCATGAAGCAAGATGTTAGTTATGAGCATGTCAAAAATCTATTTTGATTAGTGAAAGAAAGCAAGGCAGTTATTTCCCAAAACTAAAAACAAGCAAGTTGAGTAAAATAATAACTAAGAGCAGCACATTTTTTTATCCATTTAACAGGCCCACATCCCATCCTTGCAAGAGTCCTAAGTCCATGGTTTCCTCCAATGAGAAATCAGTCAGGTTTGTTCAAACTTCCATTGTGTTTTGCCAAGTGCAGCCATTACAATGTTGCTACATTTTCCATTACAGATGCAAAATATAGGAATTTATTGTTGATAATTGTCCATCCCTTCCTCTGTATCTTCCTTTGGCAGACTTGCAATCCAAACATAATGAAGACCTCCACCAGGCAGGCTCCTCCTATAATCATGCATCTGTGACAGGCACAAAGAGGGTTTCTTCCTTGAAAATGTCATGCATATAGTAAACATGCTGTAACTCCCATAGCTAAATATATCAACCTTCCATTCACTCTTCCAAGACAAATGGATTAATCCGATGATCTGCAAAATCCGCCGACATTATAACTGCTACAAGGGTGCATCTAATCAGCTTTCAGAGTCACGATATCCAGCACTGGGCCCTGAGCCCTCCCAAAGATAAATATATACATTCACTAAGCTGCCATGATGCTGGGATTATGGTGAATGATATCTACTCAGGATGATAATTCATTGGTTAAACGGACACATTTGTATTTCGAAATGCTGGTTAAATATGGCAATCATGATGCACTGCAGCATTCCAGGTTATGGGAGTGACAGAAAATATTAGCAAGAAGCACTATGTATTAGTTCTGTCACTCTTTTGCTGGTGATGGAAATTAAGATGCAAAATTCGTCTCCCCTCAGTGGCCGACTGTGATTTTTTGTTGCCTTTAGAATATCTACCAACAAAAAAATCACCAGTCTTCCATGAGGAGAGACGGAATGGAATTAGTCTAGGTGATGAAGATGCAGATTAGCAGGAAAAGAGCAAAAATGATGCAAACTGAAAAAGTTATTTGGCTGTGATGAGTTTCACTTCAAAACTTGCGTGGATGTGAGTTTTACTTGGCTAAATATGTCTAAGGTGTTTCTGCAAAGCTCTTCCAAAGGATTCTTTCCAACTGAAAAATCATCTTGAGTGAATTTTGGTTTCTTGGTTAGTAGAGCTGTGATGCAATGGTGTTAAGTAGCTTGAAATGTTCCAAGAAAACTAAAAACTGCCAAGATGATTCATAATAATGTTATTAGCTTAAAGAATCAGTCCTTGGAGAAAACTAGTGCAGCTTATGTGGTGTCCTTCACCCCTTGTTAAGAGATGTGTAAGTACTGATGCATGAAGCTGATGGGATTCCAGTGTCAGGAGCTATTTCCAGTCATCACTACTTAACCTAATAACACGAACACTGGTTTACAGGAAAAATGTTATCACAACCTTGATGATTATCTAGACCATTATGGTTCTTTCCCCTGACTTAGAGTACGACTTGGCTAAAACTTTCATTTATCTGTCAATGCTATCAACAAGTGGGAAATACTTCAGAAAGTCAAGACAAAGCTACATGCTAACTGTGGTCAATGAAACTGCACTTGATGAAAATATCTGACAGGCTCGTATGACCATTCAGAATTGAGACCATCCTTCAGCCCTCAAAATAACAAGATGATGTGAGATGTGTTCTAAAACTTCTTTTTTATTGAAGTCAATTAATCCTTACAACCCTTCAAATCCTCACCCCCTGAGCAAGTTTTATCTTTTAACAAGGGGAATTTTTCTACACCACTTTCCTGGATCTCAGTCTAAAACCTGCATACAACACAACATAGAAATTGCCCGTCACTCTGTCCTAAATGTCAGCGGTGAAATGCTTGGATTATGGTGCGAGGGCTAAAGGAGTACTGTGTTAATTAATGATGGATGCACAGGCACATTCTATTAACAGATGAGGGTACATTATAAAGGTTGTCTTTGCTTTACTCTGAATACAGCATTCCAATTTCTCAGGAAAAAATCCATCAAGATGCATCTTCGCAACATTTTAAAACATTCAACTTTTTCTACTGACAAATTTGAGGATATAGCCTTCACTGAAAAGCCTTTTCCTGGTAGGATTCTCCACCATTTTTACAATTACCAAAACAATGCTGTCTGTTATTTGCACCCAAGGAAAAGATCTCCTAAGCTCTGCATAAATTTCAAAAAGAGTGCCATCTATTAGTAAATCTCCTTTAAAAAGATCCCACTTAAACAATTTTCAAACTAACCCCATCTAGCAAAAAGCCCAACATCCCCATGCAATTCAAAATATGACTAACAGGAGTGGAAGAGTAAGAAAGCAGTCTGTGTCATCTCACCTGAGCTGAAGCAGGTACTGAGCATTTGTGATGGCATGCTGGTCACCTTCAATGGTGATGATGCGCACATTTGATCCAGGGAGTGGTTCATCTATCTTGATTTTGGCTCCAGAGTCTTTGCGAATCTTCTTGATGCGTTCACCCCCGTTACCAATGATGGATCCAGCCAGCTGAGAAAAACGAACATCAGTCAATGACAAATACACCCAAAAGTAAAATACACAAGCTCACGCTGAGATAGAAAGTTACAATGTTTGTTCAGATTTAGCTCTTTAACACTCTTTGTCAAGTCATAACAAGCCTTAAGGATTCTTTCACAACTCAGGATCATGAAAAGCATAAAATGAAGCAAGACAAATTTTACATACAGACCTTAAACATTGATCGACAAAAAGTATTTTTCACTGGCCTTCAACTAACACACTTAGTAATACCACATCATCATGTCATTTATGTCCAAAGTCAGTGGTCACTATGCTGATTATCTAGTGGGGACTATCAACATAATTTCTAAATAAAGCTTTCTTTGACTTTATAAAGGACCCAGTCACAAAATGCCTTTGTGTCCAACACAAGACAAAATAAAATAAAAATAAGGCTCATTAGATCACTTTTATGAACACTATGTCGATCTCCAGCCCCTTTTCAAAAGTTTCCTCACCCTAGTAATAAAATTTCAGAGTTTTGGAAGAGAAAATGCATCATTAACAAGAGCTTCTTCTATTGCCCTTTGAAAGAGGTTTAATTCCCCCTATTCTAAATAAATTTGCTTTCTTTTTTGAAAAGCTGATTTCTTAAGGCCTAAAATGACATTACACAATGATTTTACAATTTACAGGTTTTCAAAAACATCAAAAACTTTCAGTAATGCCGATATTACTTCATACTTACATCTTTGGGGATGGTCACTTGGGTTTTGGTCACTGAGTGATCATCACCTCCTAAATGGAACAAAACACAAAAATCATTTTGAAGCTCACAGCATTACAGATCATATAGAGGTACCCTACACATTTTTTTGGAAATGTAACTGAATCAAACTTTTCTGTTAAGACAACAACTTTTCTTTTTCTTTATCTATCATTTTTTTTAAAAGTTATCCCACATTCACATCTTTCTATGAAAGACATTCATTCCTACAATTGTTTTTGGAAAAGGAAAAGGAACAGCGCTAACTAAAAGATTTAAAGAGCAATGTTTTTCTTCCTTTTTTATCCTGCCATATTTTAGGTAGAGTGACCACAAATCTCATAAGTGATAAAGTTTGCTCTTCCTTCTTTTGAAATGCCTACAACAAAAACAACATAATAAAATACAACCCTAACACTACAGAAACCTTACCTACACATCACACTGAACCTACGAGAATTCAATAGAAATTGCCAGCATCTCCTAGCACTGCCAGTCAATATGTCTTTCATCTCAAATTTCTTATATCAGGGTAAGAATTAATCTTTCTTTCACTACGGCTATTTTTAAGCTGAGTTTGAAAAAAAGCTAGCCTCTGTGTATGTGTCTATGAGGGCTCCGTTAGCAGCTATAAAGACTACTTTTATTGACATTTCTAATATTGAGATTCACTTAATATGTCAGAATAAATGGGCAAATAAAAAGTCCATTTTGGCAAGGTTGGGTGCTTTTTTTCCTGCATAATTTTTTGAGGGTGCTACTTCAGAAAATATGTAGCTAATTGCCCTCAGCCCCACTAACTGCTTACCCTGCCTCAAGGGTAGAGACTCTTAATACAATTTGTGTCTTGTGTAATATTCTTAAAATTCTTCACTTCTTTGGTAGAAATTGAAATCAAAAAAAAAAATCTGTCTCCAGTTATTACAGTTTATCTTATGGTAATTGTAAATGAACATAAAACAATGCTTACCCTCAAAGGACTTGCCCTCGAATGAGAAATTATCCATGTCCTACAAAAGCAAAACACCAGAATGCATTCGGAATCATTAACACAGTTTAGAGATGTAAAAGTTGAGCATAAACTTCTCGTGTAAGGAATCCACAAATGACATTCAAGTATTTCTCCATTACCCTTCTTCTGTAATAACAAACTTCAAGAGCTTTCAAGGCCTCAGGAGTAACCCCTTTAAATTCAAGCATTCTCAAGAGTTTCAAGACTAAGAATGAACCCTGGTTAAGAAACTGCATTCACAAGGAATACAAGGTTTGGAAGCACTTTAAATCCAAACTACCTACAAAACTTTAAATTCATTGTTTTGCCCTCAAAAATTCACTCAAAGAATAATCACTTTTGAATTATTACATTTCACCATCCTGGAACTTCTGGGTGATCAATTTACCTACTTTGGATAAGTCCCGAAGCTTTATTTATTTTTACATATTACATCAATACATAGTGGGGCTGACAGTTGACAGTATATCTGTAATCCATTATGTGACAGAATGCTTGGGACAACTGGGATTATCAATCAGCCTTACACAATGCTAAATTATGATGTCACTTTTGCCATTCAGAAAATCCAGTTTGTTACTTTAACAATTCAGGATTAGGAAGCCAACTGGGCTAAAGAAAGGCCCCATAGAGGTGTTTCACTGACGTCAAAGGAACATGCGTCTCTTTGATTGTTAGACGAGCATCCATTGTGTCACAGTGGTATCTATGGTTATACCGTGCACGTGTGCTGTACATACACTTACTGCCCGTGTGCTTTGCCCGGCCCTGCTGGTTAATCCCAATCATGTGACATCACATGAAATACCTCTATAGCAAATGATTGGGGTGAACAACAGCAAGATTTTTTCAACTAGTGGTCAAAGTTTAACAGCAAGTGTGTACTAACTGATCCCAATCCTGCTCTAGGGACCTCCAGGTAACACCCCCATCCAATGAAGGATTGTATATGCCATCTTCAGCCACTTTCCTCGGGTGGGATGGGTAAAGGATCCTTGCTCCCTACCACTGTTAAACAGCTGAGCTGAGCAAAGACCTAAAGTGGGCGAATTCCTGAATCTAACTACTTATACACAAAGACACATGTGCTGTGGTGCACAGTAAGGGGCAATGGATGGAAGCAGTTCTCCCCATACTCTTCACACTGTCTCTGCATAAAAGTGTTCACAGAGTGTAGCCGATATAAAGTGGAATATTTCAGTGAAGACTGTGACTTATCCACTGTTTTACCAAAATGGATTAATCCCTTGTGTAGTTATCACTGGTTTCTAAAACTGAAATCTTTACTATTACACAATTATTCCATTACAAACGCCAGCCCTAACACATAAGTGTTTACAAAAACAGTGACATGTAGAAACTTTCCAAGTTAATATTCAACTTACTCGGTCACGGGAGAAGTCGTACCCATCACTGCAGAGATAAGAGAGAAAACAGGCCTTGTTATATCGCAAACATCCAAGTGTTAACAACATGTACAGGTTATTTTTAAACTCTATAACACAAACATGTCAATAAATCCTACACATAGCATTGTCTTATTTGGATCTTACAGGATAAAAAATGTAAGGCACTTAGAGGTAGGGGTGACACTTAGCTATACCTTAGCAAACAACTTCGACTGATTTTCTACAAATGTATCATTAATTTGCACATGCACAGGTCAATCACACTAGGAAAGAGATCAGGATTGTAATAGGTACTCATGCTTGGGCACATTTGCCTGTACTCACTGAATTCAAAATTTTTAAGTATGTGTACCCACACTTGTACTCAAAAGATGTGCACAAGTACTCACAATAATAGACACTACACTCATACTCACGATATTCTGCTCATACTACAACTCTGGATGAGAATGTCCCCAAAGTATATACTAGTATTCATAACCATACAACTGAACTCATGACATTGTACTTACAATACAAGTCTTTGCCCCCAAAGTATGCACTAGTATTCACAACCATACACACTACAATTTAACTCATACTCATGACATTGTACTCACAAGACAAGTCTGAAAGACATCCCCCAAAGTATGTATTAGTATTCAAAACCATTGACACTACAACTGAACTCATGACACTGTACTTACAATAAAAGTCTTTTCCCAAAGTATGTATTAGTATTCATAACTATACACACTACAATTTTAATCATACTCATGACATTGTACTCACAAGACAAATCTGAAAGACATCCCCCAAAGTATGTACTAGTATTCAAAGCCATTGACAATACAACTTCACTCATACTCATGACCTTGTAATCACAAGAGAAGTCTGGAAGATATTGCTCCCACTTTATCTCTCTGACACCTAACAGATAAAATATTAGCACAGATCTAGTTCATCTTAAACCCACAAAGGTACAGTACACGGGCATGACACAACCACACACACAAAAGCTTACTTTCTTTGCCTCCTGTTAGGTCCACCACTGCCTCCAGGGCCATAGCCTCTCCCATCATTGCGCTGTCCACGAGGTCCTCGCATTGGCATCAGTGGTCCACGGCCACCTCTGTCTGGGCCACCCAGACTGCTCTGGTAAGGTGGGAAAGAGCCAAATGGTGGTGGGCCATCGCCATGGTCAGGGCGGCGACCACCGTAGTTCCTGCAGTTGAGGAGGAGTGGATCATACAGCTGCACAGGTCCCTTAATTGGTGCCTATGAAGACGAAACAAAACCGACTTAACCTCACAACAAAATTCATTTATGATACCAGCAAGTATAATCACTGTAATGACCTGCAACAAAGATATGATTCTTTACAGTATGATCACCAGTGGATGTTCAACTACCAGCCAAATACTGGAGCCATACTTTTCTAATAAGCCAATTTTAATATCAGCACTACCCAAAAGAAATATCCAGATCAAATGGAAATCAGTTCAAGACTGGCCAGTCCATTGCTATCTACTGGTTAAGTTATTCACAGCCACTTCTCTGCCAAAAAGTAGAGTCACCATCCATATTTAGGCGATGACACAAAAGCAAGTAGAGAAAAAGCATTAGTTTCCATCTTTTAGAAGGGTGTGATTGCTAGGTAACAAGTAAAGCACTTACATCTTGCACAACCTTCACAGTTTCTCGAATGCCTGCAACCACCTCCGCCACAGTACCCTGGAACTGGATTACCCTCTCGAAGGAATGTGGGCAACATTCGGAGTACACTTTGATGGTTGCACTTGATTTCTGGTAGGAGAGAATGACAGAGAAAGAGAAGGTCAAAGTTAGCAAAGCTACAGCTTGGGTGAAAAAAGTGTTTCACAAATAAATACAAAAAAAAAAAATACAAAAAATTCCCAAAGAAACACACCATTCAAAATGTACCACCAATGATCTTCGGTGTACGTTACCTGGATACTTTTCACACTTAAGGCTTAGCATCTTCATTTCAAGGTAAGTTTGACACTCAACACACTTTCCAAAATATTTCAAATTCCGCAACTTTCCAAAATGATTACTCCCGGCAAAAAGTAGTAACTGAAATAAATATTTTTCTCAGAATGACCTACAGTATCTTCACACTAGTTTTAGTGCAAGAGACATAATTTCCTTATTATGTTCAAAACACTTGGCCTTTACTTTTTTATTCACTCCTCCTTGATGACTTTTGTAACCTCATATTCAGATCAATAACCTAAGACAGATGAAATTTGCCCTATAGCCTCACATACATTAATGCCTCATCTACACTTATGCTTCATCTACATCAATTACACTTCTAATCATCACATCTCCATCTACCTGTTCAAGCCTCCCTAATAAGAAATCTTCCTCTGACGATCCCATCACATTACACACACCCGCGTATTTTCCCTCAGAATGATGCAAAATTATGTCCATCCTCTCAACTTGACTATCTTTCTCCCAATTTTTAAGTCTTATCAAGTCTCTTTTTTTTTGGGGTCACCCCTTTGCTTACCTCTCTCAGCTCCTTGATCTTGAAGCCAGCTCTGCCAATGATGGCTCCAGCTGAGCTCTGGTGAACCAAGAGACGGGCCTCACAGTCATCACTTTCAGATCTCTGCTGCTCTCCACGACGGCCACGCTGTTAGATTTGGACGAAGATAAGAAAAAGAATGAGCATTTCTAAGCTTCATCACCATGCTTGTGATGCTGGTTTTTGGGACAACTCTTTCTGGATTGAATGCAGCCCAACTGGTTAAGACAGTCTGATCCAAAATGTAACATGCTCTTTGCCTCACTTTGCATTAAAATGATATAAAACACCTAAATAAAATTAAAAAAAGAGTTGGCGTCCCTCTAACATGACCACAACATTTGCTGAATAGGTGCTTCTTAGTGTGAAAGAAAATTTCAAAACCTTCCTCATGCTACCTAGGTCTCATTAAACAGCCACTGCAGTTTTATGTGCAATAGTAGGCTGGCATCATCTCTACTGTAAATGAATGTATGCAATCCTGAATCCAGCCATAGTTCTAGTATTCTCCATGCCATATATCATATTACAAAGCTGCATCTTTGATGGACTTTTTGGCTCTAACTTTGACTTAAACCAGACTTTGATCAATGCCATTAGCTCCTAGGGCCCCAATCTTCTCTTTTCATGCCAAACGTCATGCATGACTTTGCCCGGAATTTACGTGACTATTGCTCCCCTGGAAATTGTAGGGATAGCAAGGGGTATTCTGAAGCAAAACTATTGCATAAAAAGCTTTCTCAAAAAAGTAAACTCAGCTCTGTAGAGTTACTTCAAGTGCATTGATATTTCTTCACTTGGAAGCGAGGTAAACCTTTTTTGCACAATCACAGTGCATGGTTTGATGAAGGCTTGCTGAGATGTATCAAAACATGCAACAGACCAAAAACTGTGTGTAAGTGACCTTGTATTCAAGTATCTTCAATTTTGTTCACTGTGTAATAATGATCCTGCAAAGAAAGGGGTGATACGATAACCAGAACTACTAATGACATGTAACCATAGATGTAGAGGGGCTAAACTGCTCAGGGCCCCCATTTAAAAGTAGTCCATATGCTTATGCACATAACTTACAATGCTACAACATTTTGCATAAGTAGCTAGTGAGTTATTTTACCTGTTAAAGTTCAGGAATCCAAAAGGAAGCAAAATGCAAGAGAGATATTCTGAAAATGAAGATGTCAAAAAAACTTACTGGCCCAGTATCTTTCAAACATGGCATCAAATCTTCTAGACATCCCATCACATCTCCAAACTTCCCAGAAAGAGTGAGCACTCTATAATATGAGATGAAATGCATAAAAGATGACAATATACTATCTGTAAAGGTATTATTGAATCAGGAACTCTTAAACACCATTACTTTACATTGTATAACTGTATTATCTTAATTTATACCTGCTACCTGATGTTAAAATTTTTGTAAATTTTAAAGGATCCCATAAAAACAAAGAGTATTAAAAATCTCTTCTTCCAAATGAGCAGCTGAGAAATTAGAGAAGCTACAAGCCAAGCAATACAGACTTACTGGCTCAGAAAAGTACTGCTATCCTAGGCAATAACTTATTGGCTTACAAGTTAATATGTACACCTTACTTATACAATCTACAGCAAGTCTAATTCCAGGTAGAGGGTTAGCTCTCTCCCTGCAAGCCTTTACACACAGGAAGCCATTATATGTACACGTACACAGTGCAGTAGATGTGTAAAGCCTTCATAAAGTGTATGTTATTAGGGTTTTGTTAGGAAAAAATTGGCTCTTACAAAATTTTTTAAGGAGTAATAAGTATAGTGGTATAAATATAGCCAAGGTACTGTAAACCTGACAAACCCCTCCTATATCAACCAGAGAGCCCCTTTCATATATAGCAAAGCACAATGCATGATGAGAAGAGAGAAAATATAGCATGTGGATGACCTCATTGAATGTGACATTTAAGCATGCACAGCATGTAGGCAAGGCAGAGATGAAGAACCTTATATCTATGAGATAATCCAACTAGACAGGGGGTGCTCTTGCAATACTACCTTATCAATCAAATGAAGTCACAGTGGGGAACAAACATTGCTAGCCTTTGTTGTATATATCAAAGTGTATGTAGAGTCCATTAGGGTGACACTGTACAAACTAATGTCAAAAAAGAAATCCTTGTATGAAATTTCATTCATACTGTTTCCTATCAATGACTCTATTCTCCACAAGAGATAAGGAACTGAGTAACCCAAGTCAATTTCATACTGAAAAATGAAAAATGATGCAAAGAACAAAAAAAAAAAAAAAAAATCAAAATGAAAACACTCAACCCTGAATGAGAGTATTACTTAACTGGCTATTCCACCAATATCTTTTTCAATTTCCCAAATGCATTTTTTTTTAAAATTTAAATTGTTTTTTTCTCTACTTCTACAGAATCCTACCTCATCTTCATACGACTAAAATGCTCCACAAAGAAATTACATCCTACAGCACAATAGCTCTTCAGGTAATTGTTGCAAGTAAATGAGTCAATACTTGAGAGATTTTCAAAGTACAGTGGTTAACTTTAACCTTCACCCTCCAGCCTGCACTGCAAAGAACCCACACTTACACGAACCCAAGCAGACCAACCATAAGTTACGTGTGATGGAAAGCATCTAAATGAGGTATATTAATAAAACTGCCAGTCTACAAAACAGAAGAACCAAAATACCTACATGTGTCATGCAGGCTAGAGAACTTTTGGCATTTTAATATTCAACAAAAGTGAGATGTTGTTTCTCTTGTAACCACAGAGCGTCATATTTTGACACTCTGCCATTCTGCGTAGCGATAAATAAACATGCATTTTTGCAGCTTTCAAAAATGAAATAATTGCATGGAAACTTAACGGACACGCTCATGATTTACAAAAGTGTTTAGAAAAGAGTTGTGATGACTCATAAACTTAAGTGTATTAGGGCAGCTAGCTTTCTTACCTGTCAAATTCCCTCTGCTGCCCCTAAAATGCTGCCCTCAAAAAAGGATCAATAACCTCAAAACATTCAAAATGTAGCTTATGTAAACTAAAAAGCTTTACAGTCATGCAAAATCTACCACATCTCAAGTAAGTGTAATTTATTTGGTGGGTCATTAATTTGGACCACATACCACCCCTCCTCTAGCACAAGTTGCACAATAGAGGTTATTCACGCATCAATAGTAGAAATTGATACCATTTTGTCTAACCTTCCCCTCCTGCCCAAACCATTTCCAACGAAAACTTAGTCAATAAAAGTAACCCTGTGAGTATGGCACACATAAGATGGCAGATCAGACACAAAATACAATGTGTTGTTTCTATTTCTGCACCAGTGATTTTTTGGCAAGTTACCCACAATTTAGTGAATATTACATGCATATGAATAACCTCTAAAGAAGATGGTGAGGTCACCCTGGAGTGGTGGCATATAACACAAAGAGGCACAAAAAGAATGTTGTCAAAGAATGACAGGCTTTATGAGGAGCAGTGGTCAACATAATAATCGCCGATTTTACAATAAATTTGAAAGTTTTGGTGCAGTTAGAAAATGATGTTTTGTGGATATGAGTGGTAAAATTTTGATATTTTTTGCCAGCATTCAGAGAAGGAAAACTAAATACTCTTTTTTTTCATTTTGACAAAAACTCAAAAGAACTATCTTTTAAGTATGATTAAAAACTATGCAAAACATGGTGATTGATGGGCCATAGTGCTCATCTGGGCGTGGGCCTTGGAACATACCGCTCTGGACCATCACAATCGGGAATTTTGACGTCAGCATTGTACTGTGGTAGGGTGGGTCCGGGCCAGTTCGGGCGGGCAGGACATTTCAGAGGTGGGTCAGGTCAGGTCAAGATGATTCACGTTGAGCCACGATAGGAGGCACGTTGCAGGGCCAGGCATGGAGAATGGGATCAGAATCAGGTCCAAAGGTCCAGGAGAGAGAGAGCCATGAGTTGAGGACCGAGTAGAAAGGAGGAACCATCAATGGGCATGGGTGGGATAAGGGGATAAAAATATGGTACCAAGTGAGGGACATATTCATACATATCATCATGAACATGTAATTTTCTTTGGAAGTCAAACCTTAATTTAGGAAAACCTCTCCCTTTCTCAAGCCCTCTGACAGGAGGGGACCATCCTATAATAGGAAAATGGTCTGGAACTTGGCTTCTGTTATGACAATAAACTTCATAATTGCATCAAAGGTCAATGGTTCATTTGGTATTGTTTGACTTCATTCAATGAAACATATGGAAATGAATATTTCAGAGGAAATAAGCATAAACCCTCCCCTCCTTTCTCCCCCTCCATCCCCCCACACTTTTGGCAGGTAATGTGGGTACAGGTACACTTTTGAGACATGCTTAAGACCAATGTTTATCTTTAAACCTGCCACAACCTTAATAAGACTTGTGAAAATACAGTATACTGGAAGCCTCACACATACAGTTAAGGACAACAGTCCACTGACCTTTCTGAAAAGGCCTCCCTTGACCTTGTACAGAATGAAGAGGCTCGACAATATAGTGAAATTCAATTTCAGTCTCACAATGGAACCTCTAAACAAGAATCTCGATTCCAAACTGGAGTCAAGTGCTTGCACAAGCCTGTAATATAATGCCACCCTTTTATGACAATCTCATGAATGGACCCCTCCTGCTAAGCCCCGACATCCCGCTCTCCCTTCCAAACATCAAGATTCAAGACACATCTCCATTTTCAGGTTTAACTGAAATTGTTTCATTTCCACACCAGCTATATAAAGATTTCCAGTTTATTCAAAGATACCTAGCACAAAAACATGAATGTATTTTCTAAAAGCAGACTTCAAAAATAAAGTATAAGTCTATACTACATTATGTAGGAGCTACAAATGCTTAAAACATGACTGTAGGGACTGTAATTTTACACACTCTTTTTCACATGAGTTCATTCACACCTATGCAACTGTGTCCTTTTATAATCACCATCCTATCATTTTGGTCCTGTGCTTTCTACTTAAATGAAGAAAAAACTGCTGCACAATTTTGAGAGATTCACCTTTCTAAAATCAGTATCTCTTAGAGAAGTTGGGGAGATAAATCATAGTATACATGGCAGAGCCTTCCATCGTGACAAGGATATTGCTCTACTGAGAGGCATTTAACTTCAGATCCCCAAATTAGGGGAGACAGCCATTTCATGGCACTCTGGATGTAACCAAAGATGGCTAATTGCATTATTAAAGATGCTTGGGTATTTCAGATGAGATTCACTTTCAATTTGATGTTTCAAACAGTAAATTTAATGCACACATGCAATGACAACAGCTTATTAAACCGTTGGTCGACATCTTCAGCAGTCAGTAGTCTACATGGAGAGCATAACAGGGAGGAAGATTCTACATCATTTTATCAGAATTATCTACAAGGCTGTCCCAGTCATTCATGTTTTTTTCAGGAAATGAATTGTGTGTGCTTGCCAAAAAAACTTAAAAGAAGAAATTTTAGAAATCAGAGTAACACTTCAACTAAAGGAGAAAATAACTAGATACTTGAAACTTTTTCATGAAATCTATAAAAACCATCATTTGAGAGAAAATGGACTGAATCATGCCAAAAGTCATTTGACAACAGTGATACTACACAAGATATTAACTCATAATATTTATTCACATCTGAGCTTAATTTTACCTTTTTACAGAATATCAAAGGACAACTTACATTTGGGTAATTCTCAGCATCATTAGTTATAAATCTGTCACTCTTATGGCCTAATATAAAATCAATTCTTCTTGAGCAGTCAGTGGCAGTTACAAAATACATGATAGCGTTGCTATGTTTAATAGAAATATTAATAGTGGTCACTATAAAACATATTCTTTCTTGACTATTTCAGTTTCTAAAGCTTCTTTGGAGCTGGGATTGAACCTTACATACCTCACTCCTCAATCGCTTGATGTTCAGGCCACCTTTGCCGATAATTGGGCCAGCACACTGGAAAGAAACAAAAAGGGGAAGGGAAACAAAATGTCAGACGTTTTTGAGATTGCTACTAAAAATCAATATGTGAGGATGAAGAGGAGAACTTTTGAACTCTTTGATGCATCTTCAATTGAGGAAGACATCAGGAACAAGCCTGCACAAACAGCAAAAGTGCAAAACTAAGGAATGGAAGACCCAAAGTGAAAGTGGACGCTAAAGGCTGCACAGCTGCATAAATACTTCGACCAGGGGGACGAAGGGTCCTTTTTATCAGTCACAGTAAATAATATGTCTTTTATAGTTTAACAACAGCAGTTTTGACGATCTAAAAAATTTGTTTGCTGCCTTCCAAAAATACAATAACCTGCAATAGTATGGTCAAATACATTTCTAATTGAAATAACTCATGGCTCAGCTATAATTTCAATCTCACTGAAAGCTTTCAACTTTGTAGAAGACTATTCATTTTTGGGCAAAAATGGAAAGTGCCACACTCTGAGGAATCAGATTGGTAGAGTGTGTTGTTGCACTCAAAAGGTCAAGAGACCTCATCCTGTTAAGTACATTACACAGTATTTGATGTTTATGCGAAAAATCCCAAGAAATTTGTAAATTGCACCCTGTATTGTGGGTGGTAATGGAAGCTTAACTTCTACATATCTTAATGAACAGCTTCATTTATGCATTTGATAGTCTTAGTACATTGAGCCAGATAGAGTTAATGCTCATATTGCTAAACTACCTTCAAGATACATTTGCATAAATTTGCATACTTGCATACCAGATTGAGAGCATCTTTTTGATGGAAGAATGTCTAAGAGCTTAAAGTCATGCAACTCCTTCTCAAAAACTTCAATCTCTAATGAGTGTAAATGTACAAATTATTCACAAAAACAAATCCTTACTGAGCCCCTGCCTACATGATTTAACGGACAAATAGCTCTCACTTGTAACGAGGACAAAATTGCTGCTTTGAGGAACACCTAACATGTAAAGACAGTTAAGATCCTTCTTATTTCCAAGTCAGTAACGCTCAAGGGTAAATGGATATTTGTCCCAAAAGCAGAAAGGTAAAGGAATAAGGGTTTGACCTTTTTAAAACAAAACATGCAAACTCACTTGCACAAACAGCTTGCTCATATGAACAAACAGAGGTAGATTTGTTACACTTTTTAATCACTTCACACACCTGAATGCACCTACACCTAGTCGAGCATTAACCAGGATTTTGAGGTTGACTAAAAATAAAGTTCAGAGAACAAAACCAAAGTATAAAAGGAAGTGTGCAGGTGTCACACTTTAAAACAACTTTCTTTACTGAACAAAAAAGGATATTGCCCAAAAAAGCATGATGTGTCTTTTTAATTATTATCCAAAAATATTTTGGTAAAATAAACCTGTTTTATGCTATCCTTCCTCTTTGCCTCATTTTCTTTTCCTTGTCTGTCAATTTCTTTGTAGGCTACTGGACCACTAATTTATTGTTAAAATGGATCTTCCACTCCAATCCTATCTACATATAACCAAACAAGAGCAGCAACAAATAAATTGCCTCTGGCATTCCAATCTCTATTTTTTTGAAATTCTTCTTTCCCCCCACTACCTGCTGAGCACGATCAAGCCTTAAACCAATTTATAGCCCCATGGGTAGGCATCTCTCGCGCTCTTTCCGTACCAGTGAGCAAGGGATCCAGATGCTGCTCTTGCAGATGGCCTCTGATTAGCAGCAGGCAGCTTGCCAGCCATCTTCAATTAGGGGCAGCATAGTCCGATGACTCAAGCCGACACTTGTGACATTGGAGGCATTAATCTCCAACGCAGCCTAAAATACCCAATGCTAACGGAATTACATATGGATTGGTGGGTTTGAAAGGCGCGGAAGTTGTGAAATATCTTGGAGGCAAAAATGACCTCCAGCTACTCACTCCAGGTGACGGTAATTCAGAATTGTAACATTGGTATTGCTCTTATCTCAAATACGTATATCAGCTATTTACTAACTGAATGATGATCTCAAATAACCCACTCCATTTACGCAAAACTGGCAAAAAATTTGAAAAGCAGAAAGTTGTGTAACAGAGACTAGTGGATCAATATAATTATCACGTTTATTTTGAAAACCTAATACTGAAATCTAAATGAAACAAAGAAGTAGTATATTATAACATGAACAAGAGCCCTCAGTTCATCTCTCAATTTTCTTTCCTTCATTCCCTACCCCTTACCCCTTCCCCTTCAAAAGTATCATTTGTTGTGACTATAAAATGATAGTTACACTGGGTGCTACTGTATATAAAAATAATATTTATGTTTTAAACAACTTTCGTATGGAGCTTGCAATGCCACAGTGCAACAAAACTTTAGGGTTGTGAGACAAATGCAATTCATGCATTTGTGAAAAAGAAAACACAAGAGATAAATGAGCTGTTAAGCTAGTGAAATATTCATGCCAAGATCTAATATCAAAAGCAAAATCCTTACAATGTAGTCAGCATAAATCCACAATCACAGCAATACCTGGGCTATTTTCCTATTTGCCAAACATCACACAGAAGTTAGTTCCAAGTTAAGAACAAAGGCTAATGTACTTTCAAAGTATCCACGAACTTAGTCAAGCAAAGAACCTATAACTTCACAAAAGCTCTTTCAGGCATAGATCTACTCACCCAGTAGCAGTGCTGCCACACATCTATTGCTCAATACTTTCCTATCCATAGTGTAAGTCTAGTAGCCTGAAGTTTTACATCTGTCTCAGTATTCCATCTTTTAAGACTGCTTCTAACTTACTCATTCCAACCCTAAACTTAAAATACAAATGATTTTGTACAACACATCCACTTCCTATAAATTCCTCTCAGTCATTTTGTATTTTTTTTTTTTAAATCCCAGCCTACTTTTACCATCTTCTTTGTCTGCAAGGGTACAAAGTGCACCTGGACAAAGCAACAAGGGTTTCTTCCACTCAAAGGTCTTACTCCCCTCTCACAGCATCAGCAGTCATGCAAGCAAGAAATGAAGCAAGCAATGCTTCATACAGCAGCATCTGTGAACTCCTAAACTGCCACAAAGCAAACAATATCTATCATACCACCTCACTGGCTCTCCCAATCTTGTCAATGGCTGACATATGGCCCTAGCCAGCTGTAATCCTCTGTTACAATATCTTGTGGTTACTTTTATTTTGTATCATCTGCTTAGAACCCTCTTTTGCATTTTGTTTTGTTTGCATGAAACCCTTTGAATAAAAGAACAACACCAACTTGTGATGCCATTGGTCGCACTGCATGTGGGATTACTATCATTTTGTGAAGGACCCAAGCCTTCCATTTAGTACCACTTCAGCTATTCTTTTGTTGTGAAAGGGAAAAACTGTTTCTTTGTTGCATATGGCACACTGTAGTCATCGAAATAGGTACAACTGTGCAGTTTTGATACAAATTTATTTTCTCCTGATAAAACTTGGTGATGGTAATAGCTGGCCATTCAGAGGAACTGATTACCATGTGTGAAAGGAAGAACTAGCATACTGAAGCAGTTACATGAATGATGAAATGATGTGTCTATCAATGTTCCAAATATTTGGGGGGGGGGGAGGGGGGGGAGAGGAGATGGGTACATACCCACTTCTATAGCAGCCAATGCCCAAATATAAGGTCGTTTGGAGTTGAGACATAACACTTGCTGACACTACCTTGCATTTTTAAGCCTTGGAACTAAATGTGCTGAAATCTTTATTTTTTATTCTGTTTTTACAGCTGTCTTTTAATAAATAATAAATGGCAGTGTTTCATACTCAAGATAAAGTCAGACACAAATAAGACGATCAAATCAGCAATATTTAGAGTTTCAACTCGACTGAACGCAATTACTATTTTCATTTCAAATACAACAATAATTACCATGACATTGTAAATGGCTGATATCCTGGCAAAGGAAAGAGGTTAACCATAATTTCAAAATTCTTCTATGATCTTGATTTTTCTTTTTCTTAAGAGCAGAGGGGGAAGGGGTGGAGAGGAAACAGAGAAAATAAATGTGTACAAATTGTAACCAATATCCTGAATACCAACTCTGTTACAGAGATGGAAGGACTTCAGACAAGAATTGTTTTTTTAACTGCATCATGATATGCCATGTACGGGATTTATAGAAACTCCACCTACAGGTGCCACTTTTTTGTACTCCTAAAACTTAACAGTAATTACACACTGTGATTTTCACCTGTTTCAAAACACAGAGACAGCAGAGACGACATTATGGTCATTTTATTGATCGTTACCAGAGCAAATCTGCCAGGATTGGTTACTGCTCAAATGATGAGCCACAGATGATTTACCTTGACTATATGAAGGAAAGCATTACCCTTTCAGGTTGCCAGTTAATTCTGCCACGTATTTTTCTAAAATCCTTCTGAATCTGAATGTCAAACGTCATCTATATATTCCATCTTGAAAGGTCGACAGCAACATTAACACGCTAAGTGAACACTAAGAGTTACCCCTGAGGGCTAAATGCATTGCATTAAAGATACCATCTGCATGCAAATCCATCCCACTCTTAAGTATTATCTCTTCCACTTCTGTAAGCTATTGGTGCCATACACTAAGTGCATTTTGATACCATGCGATACATTAAAACCATCCAATCTACCTTCTTAGATGCTGTCTTACCTTGACTTTGGCTAAAATTTGGGTAGAGTATTGATGCTAATTGCCCTTCTTATCTCTTTTCATTTTTATGTATTTTTTTGCTTTTGTGCTTCTGAATTGTAGCAAAATTTTTTTCAGGAACAAAAACTTTCTTAGCAACAAAAAAAAAAAAAAAGCCTACATTTATGTGTATTCCAGATCTCTTTCCTTTTTCTTGGAGTGACTTTAAAGGAACTTACAATTTGCACTGCTCGCACAAAGAAACTTCTGAAGACCACCTGCTACCTTTATTTAATAATCATCATGGGTTGAATGAATCAGATACAATAATACCTTTCCCCCATTGGACTTATTTGCTTACATTCTTACCAAATTAATGCCATCAAGAAAACCTTACCTCCCAGCAACCAAATAACAGGCTTAACCCTCACAAGGGATCTTCATTGCACTAATGACAGGGCCAAGTTGCCAATTAATGAGAAATTTCTGCCAAATGATGTTTCCTGTCAATATCCTAAGAAACTAATTAACAACAGTCAGAAGCCAGGAATCCTTATAAAAGGCAGACCCAATCTCCTTGCTCTGACCACTGTTTGGTCACAAACACCTGCTAATGAGCCTCTAATCTAGTTTGGGAGGATTCACTGACCCTTAATTGCTCTGGCCATTCCACTTAGGTTTTTTGTAAGGATTTTAATTTGGTCCCTTTCTTCATCTTTGTTCGCCAAACTCAAGGTTCTCATATGTCTGAACTGTAGATGTCTTTATGGGTCATCCAGGTTTTGTTCTCTGATGTCATCAAGGCATCCTCCACCTACTCACTTAGATGTCTATGTGATCTGATAACATCTAAGATGCAAGTAATTTTACACCACAACTTCTCCTTTCTTAACTAGCAAAATCCTCCCGAACAGAATATTTTGCGACAAGTTCACAACAGATTGCAGCACAAAAGGAAAATTTTACAACCATTTTATGACAATTACCAATCCCATTTTCCTTTTCGGACAGAGGGGGAGGAGAGCAGGAATTGACTACGAGATAAATTGGACACAAGTCTGTCAAGATATTCCACTACAGCGCTGCTGAAAATTTAGCAAAGATACCTGTTAATCCAACATTTCCAAACATTTAACCTCACAATACTTACCACACTCTGAATCAGAAAACGGAGGGTAACCTCTGGCCCCTCCCCCAAGCCATAAAAGTCATCATCTCCCCGAGCCTTCTTGTTGCTAGGAGAATTCCCCGAATGGTGGGATTCTTCAGCTGTGCGCTTGGCACCTGTTGGAACAACAAGAAAATCAAATATTTGAGACATATTCCACCCACTGAATTTGATTTTCTTGGGAATCTTGCTTTATCTAAAGAAGTTAAAAATGCTAGAAAGTTTCCCTCATGCATATCATCTACATCTACAACAAGCAGTGCTTAAGGCTGGGTCACACTATGGTGATTTTCAATCCGAAATCCGATCCGAATTTTTCTGAATGGGACCACTGTTTTGAGGGTGGTCACGCTATATCAATAACTTATCCTAGTTTAGTCTAACGATAAACTATTCTGTTACCATTTTATAACTTATACTGCTCAAAAGAGCGGTATTTGTTCAAAAATCAATCCGATTTTTGCAGGCGTGTCCAACAAACGCTGTCTGCTGATGTGACATTACGAAATAATTAGTTTACATTTCATTTTCGTAGTCCTCTGATGTAAATCATATATTTACACAGGTAGGCAATTTTTTTGTCTCTTTCCGACCAGGGATAGTAAAGATTTTAACTGAAACTAACAAAAATCGGACCGGAATCCTATCCAAAATTGCTCTAGTGCAACCTGCACTTTACACTTGAACATAAGGAAACAGGCTATTCAAATTTAGCTACTGCAATATTCATTATTGCCATACTATCCCAAGATAAGCAAAAAGTCAACACAGCAAGGAGACAACTCTGGGGTTTGATGCAGTCCATGTTTCTTTACAAGTACAAGTAACATGAAATCATTTTCATCTACAAAGTTTTGTAAGCCTTTCCTGGGCATTAACTGCCCCAAAATGAGACAAAATATATGTAAGAACCTCTCTTAATGTAAAGTAAGCCCTACCAAATTCATGTCACAGTAAGTGGTAAGTTAAAATCTTTATCATTATTAAAATCCCCAAAAAATGAACCCTGGACAAACAGAACATTTTGAAAACCCTAATGAAAATGTGACAAAATATATGTAAGAACCTCTCATACTGTAAGCCCTGCCAGATTTATGTCACAACAAGTGGTTAAGTTAAAAAATATTCACCACTAAATCCACAAAAATGAACCCTGGATAAACAAGGAACATGTTGAAGGCCTTAATGACTTATGTTAACATTAATGTTGCACTGAAAATGATTGCAACTGCATCTTCAACACATTTCGTATAGTATAAGTCCAAACTACTTTATATACAAAATACTGAGGAATCCATCAAAATTCTTGATTGACTTCTCAAAACCTGCAGGCAAAGTGAAAAATGTTCTCAGTTGTTTAAATTTCTTTTGAATGGTAAATGTCATGATGATGAATGCAACGAGAAATGAAATCAAACTTCTGAAGAAGACGGCAAGTCACATAGAGACGTTAAACCCCTGATGGAGATGTGTACATAGTTAGTATAAACCACAGAGAAGAAACTTGTATGGGGGAAACTGATAGTTTTTATCCTGCCCAAACAAAGAAGTATCATGTTACTTTACAACAATGAATATTCAACAAGAATACAATACTATGACAAAGGACACACACACAGCTAATATGGTACCATAATACTTGGCAAGGCACTGAATAGTCCTATCTATAATCAGTTATTAAAAATATGTTAAGTGAACAGCTCTGCACTGCTCTGTGAATATTAAACCCTGGACCTGCTATATTAATTTACACTGCGTAACATGTAAAAAAAAAGGGAAAGTGGAAAGCCTTGACGCACAATTCTTGTAAGCAACAGGTTCATTCATCCCATCATCTACAGTATGTTTAATACTGTATCCGATCCCAGTGTGTCTTCTTTTCATGCAGTATTTCCATCAAATATACTAGGCATACATATTTTTTTTGTGCCAATTGCTACAGCAATATTAAGCTGTTATATAACTTAAACTGTTCCATCGATGAATGACACAATTTTACCAAACATTGACATCAGCATTTCTTGTGATACTGACCTCTTCCTCTGAGGCATGGTATAGGATGCAAAACTGTATTACAAAGATTGCTGGGAACCAAAGCAAGCTAAAATTTGCTGCATGTGCAATTCCTAAAAATACTTCAATATTCTGCTCTATATCTCTAAGCAAATCACTCTACTTATCCAAATCTTCTTCCTGTGTTTCAAACCTGTTGCACCATAAATTCTCCTAAAACCAGATAAATCTGGAGGAAAGTTGTCCCAGAAAATACAGTTGACCTAAAATTCACTCTGTCATACATGTCCACAAGCTCCAGGAAAAAATTGAGAAATTAACCAAACTATGTCCACTTCACATTTACTTTTCAAATATGCAGTTTGACAGACTCTCTCTATATTCTCCCAAAGGTGCGTGCCAACCGTCCATCACAATGGTAAGTCATGCGAGAAATAACTAATGTATGGTATATCAGGCGTGCAAGCACGCACCAGCTGCCTAAGTCACTCGCTGGAAAGCAGAAATCTCTGTTGAACTGACATCACCTACGGAGTGGAGAAAGATTGGGAGAGACAAGAGTATTTGTGATATGCAGTATGCAGGATGAAACCAGGCACAGATCAATTCTGACCTATCCAGTGGGTGGCCTTAACCAATAGACACTAACACAACTTGACCAAAGAATGGTTTAGAAACCCACAAACATTGCCTCACTTGAAAATTAAGAAAGGACAAAATCCACAAAACTTGATGAGTCTTTAAGCTCCTCTTTACCCCCTATTTACATATATATTTGCCTAATTGTCCAACAACTGTTTGACAGACCGTTAGCGCACAGGGCACAATCTCCCTACGATTGACTCATCTCACTTGCTCATTCCTCACTACCCACACTTTTAGAAGAGAACCTGTTGGAAAGTTGCCTGCAATTTTTGAAACCTTTCTGGTTTTCACTATAATAAAAAAATCTTAATCAAATAAAGATATGGCAGAACCTAAAAGAGAAGTTTGGATGAGTATTCCTTCTTCTGAGGTTGAGGAGAAATGAAAAAGACTGAGTAGATATCTATCACTGGACATTTAGAATTAACCTCATTTGACCAAAGGAAGATTATGGAATCTGCAAATACTGTCTCACTTTGACAATGGAAGTCTGAAACAATGGTGACTTATTAAACTGAGGGGTTAAGAATGGTAGAAACCAAGCTCAATTGATCAAAGCCAGTTAAAACAACACATGATCCCACTAGAGTATGGATAAACAATATGGTAGCTAAATCCACTATCTAACTTAAGAACTAGAGGAAGAAGGTAGAACACTAATGAAACACCAAAAATGCTTGGCAACATTATTCTGAATTCTCAGCCCTATTCTTACAAAGTATGCCAAACCTCCTGCCATCATTACTTCTTATCCTCAAAGGTGTCTTAACCATGACCAAAAAACCTGCTCCATCATCCCAAGGTATGAATGATTTCATCAGGCTGTCATACATTTTCCATCAACACAAACACAAGTTATTAAATGAAAAGAAATTAAGCTCCATCATACAAACACTACACACTTTTGACACAATTTGTTTTGGTCTTTAAGTCTATAACTTGTGTAACACAATAGTGCAACCTTCTGTCCATGAAAATGAAAACGAGGACAAGCAGACAATTGCAGCGTATCTTGTTGAGAGCCTTCCAAACGTTTTGACGTGATAAAGCAAATATGTTTTATTTGCACAGGCCTCTACCACCAAGAGATTAAAAGCAGCCAACCAATTCCGAGGTGAAATATGATTCGGAAATTCAGTCAATAATTTACTGACCAACTTGTTATTTCTACCAATATACCATGGAGACACTTGAAAGTAGAACGCAAAGCAGGCTGTGTACCTTTCACTCACAGAAAGCTAAAATCATATTGATGAAAAGAGGTTGCTACACTTTATTGGATTTTAGCTGAATTATATATGACTGGGGCCTTTAATTAGTAATGGAACAAAGTATGATCTACACTGTATGATCCACACTGCACTTTAAAGGGTAAGTACAGTCATCCCAAACATCAAGTGGAATAAATGAGGCCACGACCATTTTAACATTGTAAGACTTTTTTGAACTCCCCTGAAGATGTCACACTGGAAATTGGGACTCAATAGTTTTTCACCTTGAGACTGCAATCATCTGGGTCACTAAGGGCATCTATTCCAAAACAACACAATTTGATTTTAAATTTTGATGTTTCAAACAATAACTGAAATGATTGCTCATTTAATGAGACCTCCATCAATACATCGAGTCCTGTGGATCCTATTTGATTCTCATAGACTTGTCACAAATATTTCAGAATATTCAGCATTCAACTGACATTATCTCTGTGCCACAAATCAGTACTATTCCAAATTATAAGATTCCAGCAACTTCCAATTATGTACGTCATGACCATACATGCTTGGCTTTCCCTCTATGAAAAACTTAACAATCCTTATTCTGTCATTACTGCAATCAGTATAGAGCCAGATATGAATGGCAATGCCACACTGCCAATTACTAACAGCCCAGCCCTCAAACTCTTCTTCACAAACTTCTGCCCTCATTTCTAAGCTGGGCAAAAAATTAAGCCTTTTTTCAATTACCAGAGTTTAATTACAACACTGTTTGCCCCCAAAATAGCTTTTATTGGTAGTGGTTTCCATGCCCACAATGCTACCTTTTAACATCACTTTTACTGGAAGCCGCTTCACAACCACAGCCCTGGTAATTGAGCCGTCCTTAATTAAACAGTCCTACCCCATTTACAATGTTTAGTTACTTCATCTCCAGAAGCCAAGCTTGTCGATGACAAACTCACTTTCAAACACTGCATTAAGAGACGTTTCACTTGACTACATGTAAGGACACTTGCTCCACAGACCGAGAAGCCAAAATCTGCCCATAGTGGTATTAAAAACTCAAATATTGCAGGCAATTAGACAGAAATGAGGCAGTATTCAGCCCATCCAAGCAAAACCTTGACAAAAAGTGAAATAAAGTACTGATATAAACTTAAACAACAAAGTAACAGAGTGCTACAAAGTATGTGACAAGTTTGAAGGATTTAAACGAAATGCTATACTGATATTATTTTCAGCACTTTTCTTTCATTATGCGTTGAAAACATTTATCATTCATTGAGAATGCATTTTCTGTCAATGCTATGGGTCATTTCATTCATTGTAAGTGCAGCTTTTAAGATTATTTATCAATCATATTTGCAAAGGTCAGTGAATATCATAGGAACAGGAGCCATTATGCAATTGAACAATGGAATAATTGTTTTATACTGGCATTGCATTGTTTTATAGAATTATTGGGTTATCAATCACCAATGGTATTACAATTAGAAGGGATGAGGGTGGAAAAGGGCACTGAAAGCATTAGGGTCTTTTGACAGGGCTTGACATTTTAGACTCAAAAGGTCACAGCAAAACTGAGTCTGAAGGAAGGCTACTCACAGCAACTTTTTCCATTGTCTTCAGGCCCTTTTAAGGGGCACCATAGCAAACATAAAAAGGCATGACAGCTTTTTGCCATCCTTGCCACCAGTTCTGTCAAGCCCTACCTGTGGCTAGCCTCCTACTGACAGGGTTACCTCCTATCCCACCTTTCTTCCACAGAAGAAAAGGCTATCTTAAAATCTTGTGACACATTTGTACTATTTATATACTGAAGGGCACAATACTATAGTTTGCTGTACATAAGCCCCCCACTCAACAATACAGCTTTGATGAATTCGAACAGATGTAAAGATATAAATATCTATTAAAATCAAGCTCAAGAACCCAATACTTTTTTATCCAACAGTATAATACCAACTTCACCTCTTTTTCCATCTACCCTAACCCATAAATTCTCTTCCCTGGGGGGAAAGCAGAGTACACGTAACACAATCCATCCTGATAACAAAGACAAAATTTGAATAACGCCTTAATTAACTAGATTTCCACAGCTATATAGAGTACATATGCACTGTACAATACAACAGTTGATGTATGTAGGTCACTTTCTATAACATTCCCATGAGCATATGCTATTCCATTCTGATAATATCTACCCGTAAGAAATGTCTTCATCCCAACATCTTTAAGTCAAAAGATCTCATCAGAAGATATTCATATTCCTCAATCTTTCTGCGCGTGATTGCAACATCTTATCAAACTGAGACATTTCAAAATTAACCAGGGCTTTCTGAAGGAACTTTATCTATGTATGTAAGATTACTAAGATACAAGCAAACCGTGAAACTACAAGGCATGTAATATTCTACACATCTAGACAATCATGTGAGACAAGCTTATGCAGTTAAGGATGTTTTTAGAAAGATACAGCAACCTAGCTACGAGTAAAGTTATCAAAGGAAATAACCAGTTGCCCTAATCTTATTTTGAGACATTCACTAAATCTTACAGATCTTCTATTAACTTTACAAGTACCTTTCATGATGTCATAAATATTTCAAACAAATGGTAAGCCAAGAAGCTCTATTAATTTAATAATGCAGTGACCAAAATAGTGTCATGTGATTAAAAGCAGCCATACATTAATTAAGATACCAGGGTATACAAATTCAAATTGGCATCTTCTTTTCATATTAGCTATTTTCCTATAACAATTAAAAATTCAAATTGCGTTTGCCCAGCTCCAGTTCTGATTATTTCTCCTAATGCCAATCCACATCTTACTCAACTTCATTCAATATCAATCTTACTTTGCTGTTTCTACACAAAAGTAACAACACTAACCCTACAAACAAAATAGGGAAAATAACGGCACTAACCGAAAAACGAGTAGCTGGAATATATAACTACAAAATTTTATGCTGATCATTTCGTATAAATTCAGTGTACTAGCCAAGCCAAAATGACAGTGCAATCAAGCAACTGAAATAATTTTAACTTGGAACTTAAGTACAAAGTCTTTTACTTTTAACACAAAGCCAATGCTACACAAACCTTTTCAAGTTCCCTCTAATGTCTCTTCTTACCGCAGCATGCAACAAAATTGTTATCACAGAAGAGGATGCCCTCTTCCCATGTGAGAGCTCCCCCCCCATATTTTATTCTTTTTTTGCTCAATGATTGAAGACAAAAATATTTAAAGTCTCACATTCATATATTGACTTAAAATTCTCAGCAAGCTCTACAATCCCTCTACATTCAATCCTTGGATTCCTATGATGTTTAGTTATAATTCCATCCAGTCCAACTGAGCCTCTTAAACTTAAAATGTGAGAAAACCGACTATTCATGATACAGTAGCATTTCAGTTGCAGTACTTCTGATACATACCCAACATTAAAATTCTTTCTGCCTACACATGATCAAGCAGCATGTTTCTCCTTGCATACATGTCTAGAAGACGAAACCCTAGTTCAGTCAATTTAAAATATTTATTCATTTGCCCACCCAGCTTTTTCTCTCCTCAATATGCAGATGTGCACAACGCATGAGTCTCGCTACAGAGAAATTCCCATCTCTCAAACACCTTCCAAAGCCGATTTTCTGCGTAAGCCCAAGGGTATGGAATTTTGTTATACAGAGCAGAGTTCCCGGTGAATGCATTTCAGCCGCTTCCTACAAATCTAATCTGCCAATCGTGCATGCTTTTGAAGGTAACGATCAAACCGGCCGATTAATATTCTCCATTAAATATTCCTACTGGGTCTTAAGGCCTCTACTGGCATCAGCTGCAAACCATTCAACTCTGCACATTAGCCTCCAAAATTATTTCTAGATCTGAGGGAGATTGTTAATATGACTGGAGGGGGTGTCCACAAACAATGCATGACTGCAGTCACTTATGTTTTAAATCAACTTGGAGAGCAATGGACAAGATGAACATACTCCATTATAGAGCAGATAAAACCCATACATCTACTGTGTAAATCATATCTACCCTACCATGCACGCTAGAGCATTCAACATCAATCACATAATATCACTCTTTAAGAGATTACATTTTCTCTGCTAGTGGGAAAGCACCTAAAGAAAAGAATCATTCCTTTGCTAAAAAATAAACATTGTGGTATTTTGTATTAATTTCAAATTATGTATCTGGATAATTCACTTCTTGAAAGTTAAAAAAATAAAAAAAAAAAAAACACCAACAAACAATTATGAACAAGTTTATAAAGTTACCTATATTTAAGAGACCAATCTGTCAAGATTACATTTTTAAGTAGATAACTGCATGGTTTTTAAGTTATCAGGGCTGTAAGTAAATGAAATCCACAGAGGCCATGGCCCTTTGAGATGCATAAATATTCCCTAGAAGCTACATGAAAATCACCTTGCCCTCATTAAAACAATAAGCAGTATAAAAACTATATAAGCAGGAAACAAGCACAAAATATGTGACATATTACCTCAAAAAATGTGAAGTATTAAAAGCACTTTTAGCACTCAGCTTCAAAGAAATAATAAAACAACAAATTTGTGAAAACTACTCTTTTAAGATATTGCCATACATTTAAGAGCATTCTGTTCAGAGTAATACACTGACAGTCACCTGCAGCCAAGAGAGAAGTTGCACCTCGCCATTTACATCACAAAACCCACATGAGCAACTTTAGTATTAATCAAAATTCATTTTAGTAAATTGATGTCCTTTTCCAACACAAGCCTTCCATGAACCTCTACAGTTAAAATGTATTTGCAGCAGAGCCTGAGAATAATCTAAGAATAGCTACAAAATGCAAAAGTATGTCAATACACTGACATATATCTTCCCTCACTCTCCAATATATTCAGTGCACTTCCATATGTGCCTGTGAGTCTCTGCCGAAACACACTACAGATCACAAGTAAATGTAATCTGCTAGACATTTGCGAAATTGGAAAAGTCACTTGTATTTACCAAAGTTACCCTCAGAAGCAGTTTGTCTATTCAGTCAAGTCAAGAAGAATTAAGAGCGCACTACCTGCCAATTTTAAATCCAATTCAATTTTTTTTCTTTAGCTTAAACCAATATCTGCAGGCTACAGTTCTCGCTTACGCAGATACCCTGCAAATTCCAATTAGAGCCTTTCCCTGTGATACACACACGAAAGGCTTAATACTGTAAGTGTTTCATAACAGTGTAATTGCAAAGAGATTGCATTCCCTTTGCAGATACCCAAAAGAACACACAATTTTGTTTTTTGGTTTTTTTCCCTCTTCTTTTTTTTCTTTCCTTCTGGTAAAGTTTTGCCAAGATGATAAAAGTTGAAATGTTTGTCCCAATTGAGCAGTAATCCCTGATAGAGGCCACTTGTTAATTATGGCAGAAGGTCTCATCAAGGTGTCCACTAAGCCCTTAATGCTTACAATGAAGTCTACAATGCCTGAAGCACGACTGAGGAGCAGCGAAACTGCTCGGGTAATTTCCAGTTTGTATAAGGAAGCACTCACACTTGCAGTATGCATGACCAATCGGGAGGCCCCTAACATGCAACTTTAATGACATAATACAGTGAACTGCCATTCTGCTGATGAGTAACAAATGGCTAAAACTACAGCAAATGTGTCCAATCTATTTTTCTGTGACCTAACACCTCTGAGAAACTAACACGGGTAATGGCAGACACTTTACCAAATGATGTCCTTTGCTGAGTAATGTACATCATCTTCACTCTCTACGTATGTAGTCATGCCATCTTTTAGCACTTGTACTGATTCAGTACAATTTTCTACAGGTCTTAAATTGTTCTCATTTTCTGGGTTCACATTGACAGCACCACTCACACATTACTTTATGTTGCATTGCCCATTTTTAGTTAACTGAGTATATCTTGCTGGATTCTCCATATCACTGTGCTCCTATCAGACCCTGATTCTTGTCCATCTACAGTACTGATAGCTGAGTATACCTGGTTGTACTCTTCAGTATATTTACCTAATAATGCATGTATGTGTACTCACACTACTGAAATTGGAGTACATCTACAGACACTCTCTTAGTAAAGTGTTCTCCCAACTAAACCCTGGTACTTGTAGCTAGTACTGTTAACACTGCTTCTAGTTCTTTTCCCATAAACCTCTTGCCCCCTGTGGGCTGGGGGTTGTAGAATATGCCCACGGTATTTCCCGCCTGTCATAAGAGGCGACTAAACAGAAGGACTTGCACTGCATTTGAGCTGTATTTGAAACCAAACTTGAACCGTATTAGAAACCATATTTAAACTTAACCTTTTTATCTAGTTGACACTACATAACATATTTGTGCTGGTGTGTTCTTAAATCTCATCTAACTAACCCATAAACCTCTTAGAAGGGTTAATGATTTTTTAAGTTTTTTACAAATTATTATTTTTTTTTTTTTTGCTATATGTGTACTCAACTACTTACAGTATACTAATTTCTAAACTGTACTGTAGAGAAACATCTTGCTGCACTTTCAAAATCACTGTACTCAAATCCATACCATACTTCCACTTATATACAGAATATCTGGACATATACAGTATGTACTCATTGTACTGCCACCCAGTACATCTAGAAATCTGGAAATAAAGAACATTCCTGGCAAAACTGGTTGTTCTTGCGATGCCATTTTTCCATTCACACTTTGGGCTGATAATGTGCTCCTAATCAATTTTTGCACATCATCTGCTAATTTGCTAAACATAGAACTGTGCAAAACATGTACAGTATCAACAGCTTTTTCCAGGTTTCAAAGGAAGACACATGCCTATTAATACATTCTGCACTTCTGACCATGTAATTAAACTAAAAGGAGGATAATATACCTGTATGGGTCATCCCATGTGACCATGAAACTACTGTACCAACACTCAAAGACACTACCTTAAAGCCCAGGTCACACTGCCACAACAACCCACAACACCACGGCGACCACCCTCTGTGGTTGTGGCAGAGTGACTGGTTCCACGACCAGAGTTCCGTGGTTGTAAGCCATCGGCCTGATTGAACATGTTCAATCGTAATTGGATGCAGTCAGTGCACCAGAATGTCTACGATTTATGCAAATTGTTTACGAAGGAGAGTCACAGGTAGTCGTGGCGGTGTGAACATGGCTTAAAACAACAGGCTACAGCCACCTCAGCTAAGCTTACAGCTTCCTCAGCAAGACTGCAGTCATGCTTTGTTGCTACACATATTACTACAGTAGATGATTAATCCTACCATTACAATGTGTATACATACTGTATAGTGAAATATAGTGGCAGCACCTGCTAGTGCTTGGCTGAGAGAGCTGCAGCTTTGCTGGGGCTGGTGATACTTGACTGTTTTACCAAGGTGTGTAGGCAGTTGCATGCTATGTAGTATCCAAAAAGGTGAGGTGTTTAAAAAATCGTTCTTAAAGGATCTCAATTATCTTCGCAACTTACATTTCTTGCACTCCAAAAAAAAAAAAGTTTCCTGCTCCCAATTTTTTCTTTTTTTTGTTTGTTTTGCTTTGCTTTTAAAATTCATGTGATCAGTTCGATGAATACCTCCCTCCAGGGACACAAATATCTTTTTCTCTATGAAAGAGCTTCTCCCTGTAAAACTTTTCCTATCTCAGACTTCCCTCTATCAATCTCTTGATCTCTCCGCATTTGTAGCAGCTATGAACAACTTACCAAGCAAGTGAATTTATTTTCCATTTGAAATATTTTATATGAATATTTTAGCATCTAAAGCACCTGCCGCTGCAAGAGCTGCTCATTTCACTTCTGAGGCATGACAAAACTGCACAAGGAACAACCCTAGATGAGAAAATACACTGCCACATCTACGCACAAATGGACTTGACATAATCTTTGAAGGAACAGTCTGCACTGCTTCTTTAGCACACAATTTTGCACAGTATCAAACTGCAATATTTGGCACATACTCATATCACACTTTTTCAAGTTGTAAAAGCAACCAGGGGGGAGTTTATATTTATTGCTGATAGGCCTAAGTGATGGAAATTTGGATAATTCATCAAAATTTGCCTAGAATTTGGGAATGGCATGGTTACTTTCAGATGCAATATTTGCTATTAGGGACGCTGCTTTTAGGTATTAGTTGGCTGATGGATGGCAGAGCTTAGCATACAACATCCATCAGAACCGTTTTAAATCCCATATGAGGAAACCTACAACTACACACCACAAACCACATCCTTAGGGAACACTGACGGCTATGGCAGAATTTTTTTTTTAACAATTTAATGGAAAAAGAACCCATGAGAGGGGAAGGCTGTAAATAACATTTTCTGACGAGAGATGCTGACAGCTCCATTCCTAAAATCCAGCTCAGAGTCATTCCAACCTCTCAAGGGGTAATGGACACCAGGAAAAAAAGGAATTATGCCAAAATATAAGGAAAAAGCTGCCGAAAAACTACAAAAAACAAGAACAGAAAACTGCTGTCCTGAGTTACCTCTACTATCACATCTAATAATTGTAAAACTGTGCGGATTCTTGTCTAGCGTAGAATGGGAGATTAGTGGGACAGATGTGCAAAGAGTGAACCTGCCATTCCTATTTTCAATAAATCAAAGAGGAAGCAAAACCTGTACAAGGATGACAAGATGTATTAGCCATCTTTTAGGTTAGCTTGAACAACAGAAGCAAGGATTAAATAAATCTGGAGAGGCACTCCTTTTGGCCTTAGCGAAAGGGCAGCAACTAGAGTTCAATTGACAGTACTCCATGGATCTCAACTTGAGCCAATTTAATAGCAACTTTTACAAATGTTTTTCAATTATGGTGGTGCTCATAAACTGAAAGGGAACTGTTTGTTCAATAATCTTTCAAAATACCTCCTCAATACTGTTTCTGTTTCAAACTGAGAAACATTTGGAGGTATACCAGTAGTGGTGGATTTATCAAAACAGATTAATGGTAAAACTCTTGATCAAGCAGAAAAAAAAAAAAAAAAAATTAAAAAAGTAGAATCAAATTGTAATCATTTCTAAACATTGTTCCACACTGCAGTGTCCCCTTCATACAATCTCCAAAGAAGTATACAGTACTCTAGTGTATGCCAAAATCTGCTTTGTTTGTTTCAATTTTTCTTTTATTTTAGAGGAGGCTCTGGCAAAGTAGCAAACCCAACACACCTGAATGTTGGCCCAAATTTGTTACACTTACTTTAGTCATCTGCACATGTACTTTAATACTGACCCAAATTAAGGACAGAAATTGTAAATTCAGGTGTGACCTAGCAACAGACAAGCACTCTTGCTACGTGTATAGAGGCATCATGATCTTTGCAGAAGTTTTAGATGGCTCCTATACTTTTGGAGTTGAGGACAAAATTATAGCTTCCAAATGTGATTTTTGTAAATTTTGACAGCACTGAAAAATCCCCAGGAGTCGCAACTGAAGGGAAACTATGACCGATACTCCACTCCTGGCTGGAAATCATGACTCTGAAGCAGAGTTAGTTAACCTGCTTATTGATCTTATTTGCAGGTATTGGAATTGTCATTTTCAGAGCTCTGATACTACAGTAGTACAGATGCTTGTGTGATTTTCGTACTGTGTGTTGAGTAGCATCAGCATGGTCTTCTTCCTGTCATAAATGTGCCAATTATGAGTCTTTTCATGCTTCAAACTTCTAACAAGGCTTTGCTTTTAGCCTCCAACCATACCACACTCCAAAGTGGGTTTTTATGTGCCAATTTCCATCAAATATTTGGCCAATTAACATCGAATTTTACAAATATATTGCAGTATCCTGGCAGAGACAAAAATTAAAGCTGTCTAATGGTATTGGTACTGACACCAAAACTGATGAACACATAGTTAGAAACACTAGTTTATAACCCGGTATCTATTTTCATGCAAGATGACAGAAACTGTGGTATGTCAAGCTACAGTAGCCTCGTGCAACCATCCTCAAGAGTCAAATCATCACTAATGACAAGACAGAAAGATTTCTGAAGATTAAGTGACAAGCAACTTCTAACTGGAGTAACTGGCCATGTAGGTGACAAACTGATGGATGTCACACTTATGACAGCCAATGTTTTTCCTTTCTTCTTCTCATGAAAAAGCCCATGTCACTCACGGTTATAAATGCTTAAAGTAGACAGAAATTTCACTTTACACAAGAGATGACTCCATAATTTATTGATACCAAATTTACCCCTTAAGAACCATGTATGCGCTTGTTATCAATGTATGCATAACCACCTTGCAAGTTAAAATCTCACAAGTTGGTTAAATCTACCTAAATCTATTTTGCCTTTAAGCCCCCATTAAAAGCTGGATTGAGCAAAAATTACCATGCAAAACCCAGCAATAAGGAAATCGCCTGAGCTTGCCAATACCCATATGCCTGATGCTGATGGGCAAATACGGATGAGTCAAACCCATGCCGACAAAAGGATGACTATTGGATCTGCATGTATTATGCACATATCAGCTAGAATGAATATATGTAACGAAAGAAAAAAACTAAGAGGAAAAAAAAAAAAAGAAGAAAACCTCTTCAGGGAAAACTTTTTGTTGGAAAGGTTAAATGCACTTTTACAAGGTGCCATTAGCACAGACTTACCCTCAAAGCACTTGTGTACAATATGAAGATGACTTGATATGAATTTGTAAATGCTTGAGCTCCTTAATTTTATGACTTCATAATGCTTGCTAATATATTTACATAACAAAGATATTAATACCATTCAGGGTTGATATAAATGTTTCATGTAGGATATACTATTCCTGGCTCTGACTGGTTGTTATTGTTTAAAATTTGGGTAAAAAAGCCTAGGAAATATTTCATTCCTTGGTGTTTAAAGAACAAAATTAAGCACACATGTAGGCTTTTCCAATGCTTCCCAAACTTTAAGGAAACACAGATTCCGGACTTTGTCAAGACTTTCTGTACCAAGATGAAACTTTCAAGAATAAATAGTTATGTTGTGACAGGGGGAAAAAAATGTGCAAGATTGTTTTCACATACAGTATGCACTGTGGGTTGCATGAAGCAACATTATCTCACATGTGCTTTGTCCAAGGTTTCAGTTTTCTGATATCCAACAATTTTTCAAGACTTATAACACTAATTCCAGGACTTACAAGACCACACAAAAAGTCTCAAATGTTCCCATTTTCCCACAAAATTTTCCCATTTTTTCAAAAGCTTGGACAACCTGTCTACTGATGAAATTGTTTTGTCCTACTGATAGGATGGAAAGACAAAATACAGTACTATGCATGGTGGCTAGTATATCGATGAGGGGCATACTAAGTTTAAAAGGAATGATACATTTTGCTGAAGTATGCATTGATTTTATAAACAAAGTGGGAGAAGAGAGAGCATGGGGTATCTCCAGGTAGTATTTCCATCTTCATTCTAACAGCCGTCACTTGATCCATGGAAGTACTACCTCCAACACTTGCAAGTGTAACATAATCAGTGTCACAACACTACCATACTGTACATGAAAACCACAAAGCCAGTAAAAAAGTGACTAACTCAGCTTGCTAAGATCATGCAAAAGTATTTCTGATCTCTTGAAATAATTCAGAAACTAATTATCATGATGATCAAGAATATATGATCTCTTGCTCTGAGCTCTGCTTTTACCCCACAGAGAAATTCTTGAAATTGTTAATGTTTTTCAAAAATGGAATCTTCCTTCTGGGAGAGCATGTCATGTCACAAGTCAATGAGAACATTTACCTTGAGGGACTCATACCATGCATTTCAGCAATAAACACTGCATTCTCTTCATAAATTAGACTTGATTATTACCTGATAACCTCTGAATGAACTAATATAGATTACATCCAGAGATAATCAAGTCAACCCAAGAGACCAAACATGAACAAAACAAAATAATTCAATATCACTATTTTGTTCCAAACCATCCAGAGTTAGTGTGAAATATATGCAAATGAAAGAGAGCAAAGATGTTAGGTAGATGTGCTATGAGCTTCCAGATATGTGAATGGATTGTTAAACCAACCGGCTGCTACACCAACCAATATGAAAAAGAATGGTACAGGAGCCTCAGGGTAGAACACTTTGAACAAGAAGGGACAGAGAGGTGGGTGGGGGTAGGTATCCAGTTTGACTGGTACAGCTTTATTTAGCTAATGGTACCCTATGCCGCCATGTCCTATCACTGATCTTGTACAGGAAACTTTAATGGCCTGAATGTGTCTCCCTGCCCCCCATCTCTCAACCCCACCCCTCCCCTCCCCCCCCCTTTCACTAGTTGTAAGGTTTTCTTGTCTATACTGACCAACATGTTACTACAATTTTGAAATACGTTTTGCCTATCAGAAGAAACTTGGTTGTCAGGAAATCTTGGTGGAAAGATGCTTACATAGGATAAGTCTGATAACCATGAATGGAAAAAATGAGGAGTCTGTGAAGCTCTTTGCCAGGAATTTTTCAAATTTGGAGGGAAATTTAATTTTTTGTGTAGGAAAACATTAAGGAAATTGTGGAAATTTGATGTGCTTCCTTGGGAATAAACATTTTTTTCCAGCCCTGCTGATAACTGCTGGTTTTAATTCTAGCTAGTTCATTACACAGTGTCCTTCAGAGAGACTGTCTCAATTCCTTTTCTCCAAGGTACCAACACATTTCCAAGGGGTGTAACTTGTCACTTCTTATGCTCTTTGCTTGCATGATGGATTATACCCTCATGTATGGCACACTTCTTAATAAAAAGTAAGATCCATGTCTGATACGGGTCCCAGGATTCATCATCTACAAGGGTGCATAGTTCATCTGGAATACATTCATCATCACTTGGCCAACCCCTCCATGCCCCCCAGCCCACATCCTAGCCTCCCTACAATCATATGTAGTGGTGTATATATGCAATGCTTTCCCAGTGATCCATGGACAGACATCTACTGCACTTCAGATGGATGCAAAAGTTGTTGACAATCACCAAGTGGTTAAAGGTATGGGCATGCACTGAAACAATGTGATTAATAAAATAAAGGCGTTTATTGATATTTTCAACTGTAGGAAGCCAACTTTTAGTAATCAAAAACTGGGATATACTATGCTTTAGTTGATAAACACTCCTGCAAAAAAAATGGTTACATTAATCATACAAATATTTCATTCCAGGGAGCACACTATTTCTAAATTCTAATTCAAGGGAGAATATTATTTGTACATAGAGTGAGGACCAAGGGTGGGATCCACTTTTCATTCTAGTTCCAGGCTACAGTATCATTTGAATGATTTCCAATTCCAAGTTAAAAATTCCAAATTTAAATTAGATTCCACAATGCATATTCAGGGTTTTAAATCACATTAACCTAATCTCCTAGAAGCTGGATACATTTTTAGACTAACAGTTATGTCACCATTCACTTCTGAGAGAGATCTATCCCGAGGCTCACTTTGAAATTACTGAAGAAAGGAGATTTGAATATTTATTGATGGTTGTAAATTTATTTGAATATTCATTAGTAGACAAAATATGGTTTCCTCTTAATGAGAAGGGGATTCGAATTGATACATGAAACTTTATAGAAATGATTAATATGCTTTTTTCACGAAAGTTTGTTTTTTAACTAGATTGAAAATTGAGCTATCAACTCACAGCTTCATGTTTTAAGCTGACATTAATCTAACCTTTGTCACCAAAATTTGGAAGGTCAAAGGTGACAAAGTGTTACAGTAATTGCTTGGGACTTCACAGAATACAAAAAATGTTTGGAATTTTATATTAAATTAGCAATTTTGCCTGAATTTGGCCACTATGCACATTGTTGTTTATTTTGAACAGAGCAACAAGACAGAACAGAACAAATGATTGTTACTGATTTATGCTTACACAGGGATGAAACAAAGAAAAAAATGAAAAACCTTGAAATTTTAGACATTTTCACGTACTGCCTCTTTTTTGTTTGTATCCTGGAACTTGTTTTTGTTTTGATAATTTGCAACAATAAAATGTTCCCAAAGACCTACATTTCAAGCTCTCCATGGATGATGCACTTGTTATGAACTCTACTATAGAAAAGCACCAGCTGAGTCCACAGTTTTTGTTATAAACTTCGGAATGACGAGTTAAATTTGATAAAGGATAATGGAGGAAAGATGGACTATTGAATATTGAAAAAGTGACATGGCTTTAACAGTATCACCTACTTAATGATCTGTGAATATGGCAGCAGAATCATACTTTAGAATAAAGATTCTGTGTGATACAGTAGGGTGAGTTTAGTGCTTATGGTTGAAAAAAAAATTGAAAAGTGGAAAAAAAAAACCAAATAAAAAAATGATAAAATGGAAATAATGAAAATTTATAAGGGTACACCACCTCCTCCAGCTGCCATTTGGTCTACACTATGATCAACACCTACATGGGGGGAAATAAAGGAAAAGGTGAATTAGAAATGGTTGAAATGTTTATTTATTTTTTTTTTGGAAATCAGAAATTGTAAAGAACCAGTTTTATAGATCAGCAATGAAAGGGAAAAGCAACATTTCAAGGCAAATAAGGAAACTTACAAATATGTGTACATCATTTACAATTCAACAATTAATTTGTCAAGCTATTGTGCAGAACAAAAACTCCCAACAAATAGCACTGGCAATTTGCCAACAGAGACTATAACGTACAGTACAACACAAGCTCGCAAGATTCTCTATCCTGCATTTATTCCTTTTGGATACTCAGAAATTTATTTCTCAGCTGATAAACAGTAGTGCATAAGCTCAATATTCTAGTTTTTAATTTACAGTGACAAGTAGAATCCCTGTCCCTTTTCCAACTTTTCTGCCAGAAACAAAATGGCCTCAAATTCTAGCAGCTGGCGACCAAGTGCAGTGGCAATTTCTTCACCTTCTTTTCTTTCCGTGCAAGGCAGTCAGAGTCGCATCATCCACACCTGCTCTCCACACACTAACCTGGCAAGTGACCACAGCTTCGACACATCATTCTAGGCATGACTCAGTGACAATGCACCTGGTTATTACAACCAAACTTCTCTATCTTGCTGCATGCCATTTCTAAGCCCTACATAAAGCCCCTTGACCGTAAAATAATGCAAGGATGTTATTCAACACTACATGTTAAGCAGGGAAAGCCAGAGCTACAAGGTCTATCTCATATGGAACACTCAATTTTAGGTAAAGTTCGAAGGAAGATACAAGTATCAATGGCACAAGATCACCATAGTATTCCTGCTGTAACTGAATGCAGGCTGCTGAAATTTAACACAAGACTCTTCAGTGCTGAACAGTGCGCTTCTCTGCAGTGAAGTTGGCTTTCACTCGATCAAGAGTGAGGCTCTTTACAGAGTTTGATTAATGACCTTGGGCACTTAATAGATTCTCAAGTCGAGTGATAGCATTTGCACACAATGCCACAGATACCTCTCATCAAGATGGTGAGATCTTCACAATTTGGTAAACAAAAGAAATTTACAGAGAGAAAGATGGATATTTTGTTCCTTTTAAGGCAAGAGAAGTTTTCTGGTTTAAATGCATTAAGACAGGCTTCATCAGATGAGAAAAGAAAGGCTATGGCAACACAAGAAGTTCTCTTTTTTAAGCTCTGACTACGGAAGGGTACAATGCACTGGCAGTATTGCCCTGTCACTTGATTGATGGTTAATTGAAAGTGAAGAAAGCAATGACATCCAATCAGTGTTCAGTTGATAAATTTAAATTCAAATATTGAAACCAAAGGAAATGTGTGAGAAAAAGAAAATCTCTCATGAAAGCCATTCAAAACCAAACCATATCTTTTTCAGCTTTGAAGGGAACAAATCATCACTTGAGAGAAGTTAAGGAACTACAGTACACTTGAATTTCGCAGGGAAGGGGGGTGCTTAGCTGGAGAAATAGTGGTATCTAGAAGGAGTCATTTTTAGCGCAAAGAAAGGGGTGAACATAAAGACTGCTGGGACTGAGACACACTGACAGCTAAAGAATAATCTTAATAGAGGTCATCATGGGTGCAAAAAATCCCTTGCAAGAAAGTTTTGGTAAATTAAAGAGAGGAAAGTTTTGGCAACTGGGAGAAATTTGGCTTCCCTTGTACATTGAACATATAAAACTTGTGCAAAATTTGACTTGCTTCCCAGGAAATACACAACATTTTCAAGCCCTGGAGGTCATCTTTATCAGATAGTTCACACTCATTGACAAGCAGCAGCCTCTCAAAAATTTCCTAGTTCTAGCAAACACAGTTATATAATCTAAAAGACTACACTTCCACTCCTGTTTCTGCCATTGTTTGAACAGCAGATCATTTAAATTTTAAATGTATTCAATTCCACCACTGGAGACTGCCATTTTGCACTGATGATACCACTGGGGGAATAAATATGTAGATAAACATCTGTAGCACAGTTGTTCATTAACAGTATTACACCTGACTGTATTCTCAACTGCAAGGTGTAACTCAGCAGCACTAACAGTGTTTAGGTTTGACCTTTAAGCTTTCCATAAACAGCACAAGATGTTTTCAAGACAATTCAAGTCATTGCAATATAATAAAACCCTTCAAAAATTTACATTCTTTATAAACACCACAAACAGACCAAATTCACAGTTTTGGAATACTTCAATCCTCAAAGGTGGATTTTCTTTTCCACTAAAATGTAACTTAAACATCAATCATCAACATTACCCCGACCATTATTCCGGGTCCCTTAACAAGCCTAAACTTTTTTCTACAAATGAGCAATGAAATCAGGATCAGTTTTTTTGTATTACGAAGTCATTACACAGATTACATGTCCATCTCTAACAGCTTGTGTTGGTACTCAACAACATCTAATTGCATTTGGGACTTCTTTTATACTTTCTTAGCATGAAAGAATATTTGAAAGGCTGTTACTACGGCAACAACCAAAGTGATCCCACATATGTACATGTAAGAAAGCAGTCCACAATAAGATTGAAAAATCTTGTGACGTCGTATCAGCCTTATGGGGTGCCAAGTCTGAAGACGAATCTAACTTAATTTACATAATGCTGTCATGAATGCCGTCCCATGCACAGAAAGCCACAAAACTCCTGGAAACAACAACAGATTGCAACTTGCTCTGCGATGTTCTTATACACTGTTGTGCATGTCAAAATTCAAGACTGAATATTGATTAGCTTTTCCTTTACCCAGCTTGCTTCTTTAAAATGCTTTGTGGAGAGGTCATAAAACTCCTTTCCCTTTATGTCAGTTATTACTAATTAAACCCATTTTTACCTTTCTTGTAGGGCCCTACGTAGATAGCATGACTACACCATTCTTTCTTCCCAGCAAGCCGGTTTTACATTACGGATACACAAACTCAGCATTTATGACTCAAAAGAATTCATGGTTTAATGTTGCCATGGTAACTGGGCTCATTTTTCTTTTATAATAGCAATGTATTTGAAATATTGCCAGTTCTAAGGAATTGATAGTGTCTAGCACATTAATACAATTTGAAAATCTTCAGAACTGTGTGACACCTTAAGTTGGTAAAACCAAGAAATGGCTTGATTTTTAAAAATATATGTACAGAAGTTTTTTTTTTCTAGTTTTGCTTTCTTTTGCTTTTTTTCTAGTTTCGCTTTCTTTCCTTTCTTGCATCCTTCATAAACGAGAAACAATGCGACACACAGGATTTTGTTTATTCTTACAAACGACTTACAGTTCCAGTATTTCGTCTTCTCACTGCCATGATAAGTGTAAGGAAGGGGGAATGGGAGAAAAGGTCACACAATGCAACAATTCTAACAAATATACTCTTTTTCTGCTGTTGAGTGAAAACCAATTGAAACACTTTGAACTTTGGACAAATTTCAAAGGGGACTAAAACTCAACACCACCTCGAACATTTAAATGCAACCAATGACGAACAAGAGATATCTTACAATCTTGCATTTAAAACCTTTCTTCCTATCATAATGTACTAAATGTGTGGGATGGAATGCCTTGATATCATGAAAGGACTGCAGCTAGCAATGTAGGCCTACCCTTGAAGAAACAGGAAGGTCACAATAAAGGCAGCCCATTACTATATATCATAAGACTGATACATTCATAGAGATGAGCTCATCAGCATTCAAGCTAAGTTTCACTGTCAGCTTGCAGGCCTCATCTACTCAAATTGAGATATGGGGCACCCACTTTGACATCCTGGATGCAGCATTGATGTATCCTCATCAATGGCACTAGAGACTACACTGTTTCAATATCCCTCCGAAATAACACCCTCTCTGAAGTCCTCAATAAGTTATAGACAAGCTTCTGTTGTACCTTTAGACTATAGGACTCCTTTCAATATCACGATCATGAAATACTATCAAAACTGCAAGCTAAGTTTATGACGACTTACCCTCCTGGTCCACCATGTGTATCTGTTCCTGCTCAGCCATGTCGAATGCACGGTCACCTTCCAGAGTTGCTTCTTGCACAAGTACTGCCTTGGCTACTGTAAATCCCGATCACTGAGTGATGACAGCTTTAAAACCCACGGTCTGCCTAGATGATGTTAAGGACGCACCTATTTATTCAGATTGTACCCTCCAATAGCAACCTGACACGGAAAAAAACAAGACAAAAAGAGAGAAAGGCAGTCAGGAGCTATATCTTCACGATACACGCACACACACACACACACAAAAAAGCATAGCTGAATATTGAATGAGGCTGACACCGGGAGAGAGAGCAAACGTGAATATGTAATTAGATTCAATAAGGTGCTCCCCACACATGTACAACACACGTACTGTTGTTCACTGCACACTACACACACTTGCTTGATCATCTTCTAATTAACATCAGCCAATCAGGTGTCTTGACAGAGCCAGCATCTTGAGGTTTGTTAATAATGAACACAATGAGACGTGTGTGGGCGAGTGCGCGCATACAGCACCACGGTAACAAACAGCTCACTGTGCCAGTGCAGCATAGGAGATAGTCTCGCCAAGGTTAACGATGAGGAGTGTGGTCTCCCAATGACTCAGCACACTCGAGCTGAAAGTTATGATACGACGCAATTATGCGTGCCTGGCAGTGCCACAAAGCTTGGGTAAACAATGCAACCATTGAGACACATGGCAGCCAATTTGCCAATGGCTGGCTCTCCAAGGTGGAGTCTTAACCAAGTTTATAAAATGCTAGTTTCCAACAATCAATATCGAGCTTGTGGACGGAGTATGCTTCATTGATTGCTATAGTCATTGATATGAGTAGAGCTTCACTTTTCACTAAGAGTGACAAGTTAATGCCATGGACGTGATGACAAAAATGAAATGTGAAATGATGAAACAACACCAATCCCCTCTGTAACCTTTTCCAAACTGTTGAGGTGTAATGTAGCATCCAAAATGAATTTGATGTCACCTTGGAAGGTCACAAAATCAAGGGAGGGAATTCAATTTTTTCATCCTTTCACGAAATTTCATTTTTCTAACATGAGGCACTGCTGATAAAGTGGTGCACTGTGCTCAGAGGTATGATGTCTTATAGTCGAGGGAACAAATCTTTCTTTCTGGTACTTTTTCCACTGTTTCTACATGTAAACTGTAGGATGTAAAATCTCTGTTTGATAAAACTGGTGTTCAACTGCTGGATTCTAAACCTAGAGTTAGCACCTGTCATGCTTACTTTTTCCAATAAACTGTCTCTGATTATTTTAAAATTTGAATCTTAAGCAAAGTAGTGTGGGTTCATAGTACATACAGCGGTTGAAGCACATGTGCAGCAATATCTCTACATGTACATTCTCACTGAAGTTAAAATAAATTTAAACAGCATCATCTGAATCAGAAACCATGGCTTAATATTGAGAGATATTCCAAAGGAGAACATAAACAATTTCTCTTGTTGTCAAGAAATAGTGACATGTATTACGCCCTGAAAATAAGCTCCAGTGTCCTGAAATTAACACTTTTTTGCCCTGAAATCAGTTCTTTTCTTGTGCTCCTTCACTGCACCCCTTTCCCACCCTGGCATCCTATGCCAATGTTAAACAAAAATTAAAAAAAAAATATAACTGGCATTTGTAGAAATATTTTGAAAAATATACATTTCTCATATTTATTATGAGACTTCGTGTAATATTGACCACAAAATAGGAAGCACTTTCAATGCCACTGTACATATTCCGCAAAGTTAAAAAAGTTCAAGGAAATATCAGCAAGTAGATAAGTTTGTGGAATAAACTGTTTGTGCAAAGGAACACTAGGGAAAAGTTTACATATAACAGTGACACAAAAAGTTGCTGAAAAATATGAGAACACTTCAGAGATTTTAAGTGCACAAGGAGATCTAACAATAGTAAATAATAGCATTCTGACTGCAAGTAAGAAAATTGAATTTGCTGGAAAAAATTGTAGGCAAAATCAGCAAGCAACCACTGTGGGCTTTCTATCAAAAGAGTTTCACGAAAGGACAATTAAATTTGATCAATACCAACAGAACAGAAATGAATGAAAACAATAACAGTAAAAGTAAACTTATGTCTTCTTCTCTGACACAATTTTTAAGTTAGTTCTGAGCCACAAATGTAATTATTTTCACAAATTAGGTCAGGTTTCATCCCATATCTTTTATTGCTTGAATCAGTGGCATTCTTTGGGAACATTTTTGGACAACATTTTTATTAGAGAATGGAAGAACTCTTCATGATGCCTTTTTTCCGGTAGGTTATAATTATTAATCTGATTTAAATTGTATGCTTTTAGTGATTTTTCCAACCAATGGTGCACAACCATTGGTGAGTAGAACTTTCCACAAGGGCCCTTTCACAGTAGATGCGACAAGCTACAATACGATAAAAACAATGTTATTACTTAGACCCTTTCACGCTAGGCACGATACGACATGAGAGCATGCGACATGATGCCATAAAATTGAATTGCAAAAAAACAAAACAAAACAAAAAAAAAAAAACAACTATATTACCTTCTTGTCACCAAGAACTGTTTTCTTGTGGCCAATCATAAGATAAAACTGCCATTTTGTTAGATCACATGACTAATCGGGCACAGGAATATCACTGGGATATACATTATAGAAAAGGCAGCCTGTGGTATGAGAGGACTGGCAACATTTTTATAGCCTTAAATCATATACAGTAGGGTACTGGTACAGTGTGAAAGGCTTAACCTTGGGACTGCAGCTAACCTGACTGATATGGAAGTTCATATTTTATGTTTGGAGTGGCATTTGAATGGACATCATTAGCATCTGTAACATAACTCATAGCTGTAAAAAACTTAAAGGGAGGGGGGGGGGGGGGTTGGAGATTGAGCATTATGAAAATTTTTGTACAATGACATGAATGACATGAGTAAGATTAACATTGCCATGCATCTCTAGGAGAGTCAGTACCACATTGTTTTGTCATAGCATTCCACTTCAAAATTTTATAAAAACTGGTTCATTTGTGAAATACTGTAAGCAGGATGAAAAACAAGATATTTATGCAGCTTAACTTGGAGACTCCATGTTCATGAGTTCATGTACAGGCCGACATGGCAAGGCATAAGCATGACAATTTATGCACTACAAGTCTGGACTAATATTTACTCTGGATCCAGGTTTACAAATGAAAGTTTACTGCTTTTTTTTTACACATGAAAATAGCAACACATGCAAGTACATAATCTGAATGCAAGTTTACGATAAAATTCTACTCCTTTTCTTCAACCAGAAAGCCAAAAGGCTTAGTGATCCCTTGCCATATTGATATATTGTAACAAACATGAATCACCCACATGACAAGCATGAGATCCCTCACAGTTATCCTACTTGAGATATCATGTTAATACGGTCAAACGCTTTTGAAATCTTGCAACCCAAAATGACCTACATGCTAAATATTAACAATCCACAGGCCAAGTATGTGATCCCTCACAGTTATCCTCCTTGAAATATGTTTACTAGCTCTTGACCTTTTGTGACCTTAAATAACCTTCGACCTGCACGAAAAATAGTAGGGATCATCCACATGTCAAGTGTGAGATCCCTCACAGTTATCCTTCTTAAGTGATCGTGTTTACAAGGTTTTGACCTTTTGACCTCTGGTGACCCAAAATGACCTTTGACCTGCACCAAAAATTATAGAGATGATCTACTCAATATGGGCAATACACAAGCTAAGTATGAGATCCCTAACAGTTACCCTTCTTGAGATATCATGTTAACAATGTTTTGACCTTTTGACCTGTGGTGACCCTACATGACCTTTGACCTCCACCAAAAATAATAGGGATCATCTACTCAATATGGGCAATCCACGTGCTAACTATGAGATCCCTTACAGTTATCCTTCTTGACATATAGTATTTACAAGGTTTTGACCTTTTGACCACTAGTGACCCCAAATGACCTTTGACCGCCACCAAAAACAATGGGGATCATCTACTCAATATGGGCAATCCACGTGCTAACTATGAGATCCCTTACAGTTATCCTTCTTGACATATAGTATTTACAAGGTTTTGACCTTTTGACCACTAGTGACCCCAAGTGGCCTTTGACTGCCACCAAAAACAATGGGGATCATCTACTCAATATGGACAATCCACATGGTGAGTACGAGATCCCTCACACTTATCCTTCTGGAGATATCATGTTTGCAAGGTTTTTATGTTTTAACCTCTGATGACCCAAAATGACCTTTGAACTCCATCCAAAAACCAAAGAGATTATCTACTCAATATGAGCAATCCACATGCTAAATATGAGATCCATCACAGTTATCCTTCTTGAGATATCATGTTTACAAGGTTTTGATCTTTTGACCACTAGGGATCCCAAATGACCTTTGACCTCCACCAAAAACAATAGAGATCATCTACTCAATACAGACAGTCCACATGGTAAGTATGAGATCCCTCACACTTATCCTTCTGGAGATATCATGTTTACAAGTTTTTGATGTTTTGACCTCTGATGACCCCAAATGACCTTTGACCTCCACCAAAAATAATAGGGATCATCTACTCAATATGGGCAATCCACGTGCTAACTATGAGATCCCTCACAGTTATCCTCCTTTAGAAATAGTGTTTACAATGTTTTGACCTTTTGACCTCTGGTGACCCCAAATGACCTTTGACCTCCACCAAAAATAATAGGGATCATCTACTCAATATGGACAATCCAAATGCTAAGTATGAGATCCCTCACAGTTACCCTTCTTGAGATATCATGTTTACAAGGTTTTAATGTTTTGACCTCTGGTGACCCCAAATGACCTTTGACCTCCACCAAAAACAATAGGGATCATCTACTCAATACGGACAATCCACATGCTAAGTATGAGATCCCTCACAGTTACCCTTCTTGAGATACCATGTTTACAAGGTTTTGACCTTTTGACCTCTGATGACTCCAGATGACCTTTGACCTGCACCAAAAATAATAGAAATCATTTACTTAATATGGGCAATCCACATGCTAAGTATGAGATTCCTCAGAGTTACCCTTCTTGAGATATAGTGTTTACAAGGTTTTGACCTTTTGACCACTGGTGACCCCAAATGACCTTTGACCTCCACCAAAAACAATAGGGATCATCTACTCAATATGGGCAATTAACATGGTAAGTATGAGATCCCTCACATTTATCCTTCTGGAGATACTGTGTTTACAAGCAATTTCCAGGGTATTTACTATTTGACCTCTGGTGACCCCAAATGACCTTTGACCTCCACCAAAAAAAATAGGGATCATCTACTTAATATGGGCAACCTACCTGCCAAGTATGAGATCCCTCGGAGTTACCCATCTTGAGATATCGCGTTTACAAGGTTTTGACCTTTTGAACTCCTGTGACCCCAAATGACCTTTGACCTCCATCAAAAACAATAGGGATCATCTACTCAATATGACCAACCCACACACCAAGTATGAGCTCAGTCATAGTTACCCTTCTTGAGATATCGTGTTTACAAGCAAAGCGTCACACACACACACACACATACATACATACACACACACATACACACACACACACACGACATCGCCATCGCATAGATTCCTTCTGCCTTTGGCAAGGAATCAAAAAACATAAGAAATCATAGAGCAAGGAATGATACTAAGGACAAACATTCATAATCAGGAACTTGTTAGAACCTCAAAGTTTGTGTGATGTGCTGAAACTTCAATCACACAATCTCCTGTCACTATCATGACATGTATGTATGTAAGGACATTGCTCTCATTGGGAACAGTATGTATCCTTGAGATACCGCAGGACTGTTATTTTAGAATCACAAGATCAAAATTTCATTAACAATATAAACCTACTGTACACAGCCTGTTTGTAGACAGTAGCAATACTTTCATCACTGTTTTCTCCTGTACTTTCCTTTTAATGAACTTCTTGTTCGACATAGCCTAGCAACTTAGTCAAATTTGTGCCCTTGACTTTAGTTAAAACAGTGTACACCTACTCAAAATGTCAACTGAGGGCAGTATTTCACTAACACACTTTTGTGCCTTTTAAGTTTTATGAAAGTTCCATGAAAGAAATGTTAGCAAGTATGTGTCCCAGTAAACTACACTCATAAAAATATGATATGACTGCAGTAAATGGGAAAACAACACCACCTGATTTAATGAATTCTGAGATGTAATTACAAGCAGGTTCAATCAAGAACTGCATTTTTCGTAGTTTGGTCTATGGAGTCTGTCCTTGATATGTGACTTCCCCATGGGAACAACAGGTTGGGGTGATGAATGCATGCAGCGTGTTGGGCATGTGACACAGTCCACTGTTTTCACTCCAGCAGTGACAACGTGTGCAAAGGATTCAATTGTTGGTAACGAAATTCCTTTGCCATCTCCATACCACTATACAGTCAATTCTTGCTAAATCACTCAAATGTTGTTAGGTGAACATAAAGACTAAGAGGACCAACCAACTCCATAACAACATCTTCACATTAATATGTACCACTACTACTGCAGGTTACATTCACATCGTACAGAGAAATAAGCTGAAATGGTCCACTGAACTCTTCTGAAAAACTTTCACAGAGGGAGCAGAACAAAACTTCTCAACATTTTTCTTCCAAGACAGGAGTAAAATCAACTAAGCCCTTGAACTTTCGAGCCTTAATGAGAGTATTTTATGATGCTAAGCAAATATCGATGTGGGAGGAACCAAGGGCTTGAAAGTCTGTGGACACATAAATTATGTGATATCTGCCTATTTGATGTAAAAAGTAGTAAACCATTAAAAATGGCCGAAATTCCCATCAAAATCCATCAAATATTGACTATTTTACAAAACAATTACCATTTTGCACTTCCATCATGAATGAACATGAACTACTTATGCAAAGTTGCGACATGAAAAGGGGAACTCATGAAAGAGATGTTATGCAATCCTTTTCTTTGTTAAGCCTTCATTCAGAGGACCGTTGTAATGTTGGCATGCCTGGAGACGTTTATTTTGAGAGAAATTATTTTCTTCTTTGCAAAAGTCAACATTAAACACCTGATTAGAAACTAGCTAGTAAGTAATTAACAGATTATTTATAAAGGATTAACAAAAGACATATAGACACTGTGTAACACTCCACATCATATATTTTGGCATAGCTTTTAATGATCAATGTCAGAAATGGTCACTCTTTTGAAGAAGTATACCTTGAGAACGTAAAGAAATACTGAAATTATTCCACCAGATTTTTCATCAGGGGATCTTAATCAAACAATGTTGGGTAAAGCAACTGGTTTGTTTACATGTGCACAGACCTTTAAGGATTGAAGCTTCAGGTGGCTAGCTTTCAATTAAAGAATTTAACTAAAATCTGGAGTCTTTTCTATTTAGAAGGGAATTTCAGATGGGAAAACTGTTCACTGCTCTCAAATGACAACTGATTGCACTTGTACAGTATGAAAAACCAAGCCTAATACTGTCCATAATGTAAGAGAGGAAAATATAATATTATTAACACCTTGTAATGACTATGCCACAGTATGTCTTCTATATTCTTGCTGTTATTTTCTTTATACTGCAATCAGTTTCAGCTTTGATCTTTATTTACACACAAACTCACTTGATGACAACTTTTCATGCTATAAACAATTTAAAGTTTATCAAATAAAATCTGAAATGACAAAATAAATGCACTCTGTTATACTACAGTATTTATTCTTTTGCTCAATGTAAAAAAAAAATTCACCACAGAGAACTTTAATTCAAATATGATATTGCATGATGTTTTGTTCTCTCAGGTAAAGAAGCAGTCACCATGGAAATAGGCATCTTGCGTGCAAGCAAGAGGAAGCAGCCTCAATCAATGTGATGTAAATGGCAAGGAGGAGACAGTATTGATCAAGCAACAGTGGGATGTGTAAGAAATACGAATTTAACAAGATTTTGCTCCCTGTAATTTAGATCAAACAGAGTAAGTTATCCCTGGAGACAAAACAAAATCTTACACTAAAAGGGGGCAAATCTGAGTGAATGATTACAAGTGGACCAACCTTGAAGCAAAGCTAATACATTTATCTTGTTCAAAAATTGTACCAATTTAATTACAGCATTACTTAACAGACGGCCATGTTTATCTTTGAAATAGAAAGTGACCTTTGCAAGAAACAACAGGGAAAGTGACCTCTGCAAGTTACAAAATTTTCTGTAGAGTTTGTCATGTAAATACAGTACCTACTGGTTGGTCACTGTGATCAACAAACTGCCCAACCAATGGTTTCTGATAGAGGTCAACTACAAATTACAGTAGGAACAGTCTTTTAGCACAAACTCATAACACTGTACACACACATACAACACTATGAAAACCACTATGAAAACAAAACTAGATTCTTCCCATCCTTAACACATAAAATACCTGTACTGCACTGCCTACATGCATCCTTTTTTCAGTGTTATATATATATCTTCTCTGGTATATTCCTACTGGAAACAAGTCAGAAAAGAATTCTCTACTTATTACCTCAGTTTGGTTTTTTCTTCTTTTTGAATATATACATGTAAGGCATTGATATAAATGTAATTTTGATGTACAGTATGTAACAACACAACTAAGCATCCCTATCTCAAAGTCCTTGATGAGAATATTAATTTGTCTTGATGATCGTTTGGGAACAAAGGAACAGAATTCTGGAAAACAGAGGGCAGCAGACAGGATATACTTCTATATAGATATCATTTTGTTTTCCTTTTTTTTGTAGAATTGTTTTAGATGTTTCAGTTGGAAGTCTTCATCTATTCATTAAAATTCATCACTACAAAACAAAATATTGATTAATCACTTTGGTTCAAGTATAAAAAATACTATTGTAAGATAAACTGAATTCTCTTTCAACAGAAGTAAATAAACAATGTTGTTATGTTATATACTTATTAAGTATTAAAAAATCCTTTCACTATAACAGGGGCATATGCAAAAACAAGAAAACTTCAACCAATATGCCCAGTAGTATGTGACACAAATGTTTCAAGAAAAATTGATTACTTAACATCAATATCTATGTATGTTTGCTTCATACACATTTGACAAAAATGAAAAATGGGTTAAACTGGACTTACTAAAAATCTAAACCTTCCCATCTATTTGAATCTAACTGATCAACAGAATTTAAAATCAACCTGATTTATAGGTGAAGAGCAAATACAATCTGTAGATGGATTAATTGCATGGCACTAGAAAAGCCCTGAACATGAGCAATTAAGCATATGCCTACTTGATAATTTATGAAAATGAGCAATATTTGCTTTCAATGATGATTTCTAAGAATGTGGTCCTTTTATTTTGAAATGATTTATGAGCTTCTAGCTGGCCTGCCAATGACGTTAAAAATCTAAAACTGGTTGTTTGAACAACATAATTAAGTAATTAATCAGTCGTAGTACTTACAAAGGTTGAAATCAATCCTCAATCTATGATTGCTCTTTGGTATTGGACTATCAACCATTTCTGCTGAAAGATCAAACTCTAAGCAGCTACTACAATATACTGCTTCAATAACCTTCAATGCTCTCTAATGCAGAAGATACCAGTAGTATAAAAGAACTACAGCTTTACAGTCGATTCATCAAAACTCATTTTCAAGGGACTTCAAAACAAATTTGCTTTCAACATGATTAATTGGTAGATCTGATAGATTCAAACTTTCCTTTTAGAACTCAAAAGTCCTTCCACAGCTCACTCAACTTGTCAAGGTGTGTCATACAGTACCATGTTAAATGAAATGTTGTGACATATGCTTTTTTTCACTAGCAACATCAGATACAAGTTCTGAAAACAACTGTCTTGTCTTTTATGACTGCAGCATGAGGAAGAGAACATCAGATATCACAATTAAAGACTGCAGAGTAACAAACCTTTACCACTTATATGACAGACCAGTAAAGGAGTACCATTACTACCATAAGCAAAGATACCAACCAAATCCATGAATTCCTCAGAATTTCCCCCCTGGTCAAGGAACCTTAGGACTTGATACTTGCTTCCAATTTATATTTACTGTATGTAACCTCACCAATAAGTACCTGTTGGGAACTTAATGACTCAGTGGAAAAATGACCCGTTACTTTGGGCACCTATCTCGTCCTTCTCTAGCTGCCAAATCTGAAATGCTAGACAGTAACGTGTAAAAAGAAATTAAGGATCTGCTAAGAAGTTCATAAAAATAGAAAACAAACTCTTGACCAACTCTTGACTTATTCTGCAGCAGATATAAAATAGGGAAACCACCAGGGTTTCCGTCAAGGGTGGGAAAGGGGGGATTTGTCCCCCTTTCCAGAAGAAGGAAGGTAGAATCCCCCCCACACCCCCTTTTCATTTCCATTAAAATATAAAAAAATGTCAGTATCTCGGTTTCTTACTTAAGAAGAGGACACTTTTGCAGCAATGTTTGGACTTACATAAATAAAATGGCCTTTAAAACCCTTCAACTTTATAGGGACCTTAAAGCAAGCTTTTGCTCCCCTGAATCTACTTGCAACTTTGGCCAAGGACAGCATCAATTCGGACTCAGGGTTTAGCAGTAATAATTCCCCCCCCCCCCCCTTTTTGAATTTCTGGCGGAACCCCTGACCACCATGATAAGTTCAGGTGGCAGATACCACTTTGGACACCGTAACGTTTTGCCACCCCTGACTGAAAAAAAAAAAAAAAAAAAAACAACTAACACAACTTCAAGGTTTTATGTTGCAACACCCTAGGTGTTCTTCGTTTCTCTATTCAATACAAATCAAATTCTAAGTCTTCTTGGTCCAACAACTCCTTAGCTTAGCACACCACTACCTGAGTAAACAGAATCTGTCTTGCCATATCAAATAATAGGTCGGACACCCTTGTCAACTTAACAGAAGTGAAAGATGACCTGACAGCATAGAGATGAGTCTCCAAAGGTATTGTAAAATTACCTACTGTGCATTTCATTTTTCCACTGTAAGAAAAAGACTGTGTACAAAAAAAAATTAGCTCCGTCCACCTGCTTCAAACCCGAAGTTGGAAGATTTCACAATTTTTTTTACTTTTGAACTGATCATGCTGCCCTAACTGGCCAAAAGTAGATGTACAGTATACAGTAGATGAAACTGAGTCCAAGACTGTCTGATGAAGATTTATGAAGAGAATAAAAAGACATTCAACACAAATAGGGCAATAAACCTAAACTTTATGCCAAGGTTTAGAACTACTCAAATGGTACAGTAGGGTTGAATTAAACAGTGAGACTGATTTCAGAAGCTTGCCTGAGTGAACCTGTGGCTGTGTGATATGAGAGATTAGGTGTTAAACCATGGAAGTACTACCTCGGAGGTAGTACTTCCATGGTTAAACTTATGCAAAGGAACAAGCACCACAAATGCACCATTTCTGCACTTCATTTGAAAGCAGAGCACTGTCAGCATATACTTAAAGAACTGTAAGCACATATGATTCAGGTTTAGGGCTGATGAATGTAATTCCCAGAGTTACAAATTAGATGATTCTCATTCTTGTCTTTCCTTCGTAAAATCTTGCCAAATTTCTAGTCATTGTATGAAAACTTTATACTCTGAACTCAGATAAGAGTGATAAGCAGCCTGCAACTTACTGGCCCACTCAACACTCAAAGAAAGTACAAACAAATAATGTCTATCTTCTACAAGTGAACTTTTCAACCCTTGCAAATACAATTTTAATATTTTGCTTTTTGCTTTGCTACCTTAATCTTCCTCCTAAAACTCTTACCGATATTTTCCTATCAATGCATGAGCTGCTAAATAACAGTGCCATGCAGTTTACCTTCACTAAGTGACTCTTCACATTTATTATGCAAATCAGAAATGGTACTGAAACATAACAAAAGTACAATATGCCTCACTAATTGCTTCCATGATGGCTACAAGGCCAGGACAATCAGCTTACACAACAGGTGATGAGTAAGCTGTTTTCTCCTTTTCAAGGAGAAGTACACCCAAACCTTTTTAGTTGAAAGTGATATACAATGAAATATGCAACATGAAATTTTAAGCATAAAGAGCACTTTAGGACCATGTTGAGTTTTGAAATTGTGCAGTTTATTTACATCTAGCACTGACTTATAGCAAGTTCAATATGGCAGAGTTGTGTCACCCTGAACGTTAAGAGCAAAATTTTAATTACTTTCAGTGAAATCACCAAAACTCGCTGGTTTGGGAGTCTATGAGCTCGGATACTACCTCCTATCTACATACGTACAGTACCATTATTGCCTGCAATAACCGTCTGGCAGAAAACTAATAGCACTGCGGTATCCCCTAACAGCAGAGGGCGCCTAGAACCCATGCTGTAGCCAAAATGCAGAAGGATGATTTAGGGTTCTAGGCGCCCTCTACTGTTAGGGGATACCGTAGTGCTATTAGTTTTTGCCAGACAGTTATTGCAGGCAATAATGGTACATATAGGAGGTAATGAGGAGCGAAATAGACTGAAATTTTTCTTTAAAAATGTTGAGGGTTCTGATGTAACTCAACATTGTGCAACAATAAGACAATCACATTTAAGTAGAGCACTAACTCAAGGAAATTACTGTTAAAATAGTTATTAACCCACAAATAACACCCTCAAAAATTTGGGGACAAGGGTTCTATTGAGGGTCCAAAGTATTGCCCATGCTTCTGAACGGATGCAGGCCTGATTTTTAAAGAAATTTTCAAGTTGCCCATCGGACAACCTGAAGTTAAATTTAGGTTGTCCAAAATAGTTTTTTGTTGTCCGAATGAAAGTGACGAACAAGAGATGAACAATTCTATTTCCTGTCTCTACCATAGAAAACAAACATTTCGTTTAAATTCTGCATTTTTCCATATTTATTGGCATGGTACAATGATGAATGGTAGTCAATACCATTGTCTCAATGCCACTTCTTAAGGGGATTTTTATGACATACTTTCCTGCTGATGTAGGGAACTATTCAGTTACAAATAAAATCTACTCGTCCATCGGACAAGTTCAAAGAGAGAAAGTGGTTGTCCGATGCAAGTTTTACGCGTCTCGGACGACCGGACGAGTGCTAAATTTCAGTCCTGAGGGATATACTCAATTTGTGATGTGGATATTGTAGCAACGAAGTGAAGTACTCATTGTGTGAAAATAAAGAAAATGGAAGGTGCTTTTGGTACCTTTCTGCATTATATTTTTCCTCTATAAAAATTGCATTTAGATTGAAAAGGAAGGAACGACCACTCTGCTACACAAGCTCTCTTATCCCGTTATCACAAATCTGAAACCAATGACAAAGGCCTACTGATTCTCCTACTTTGAAATGAGGGTAGCGTGTAACCCTCAAAAAGTTCTGCACTGGTCTGGAGGCCAAGAGACAGACCAAATTCAGAGTGTAAGCCATAGGAGGGATAATTAAGGTGCAACAACAACAGCAGTACAATCAAGACAACTAGCTTTAATGTAAGTTCACTAATTTACTGTACCCTCAGGTTGATAACATATCATAACATATTACATCTTGAATTTGTCTATAGACAAGAAACCCTTAAAATCCATCAGGTTGAATGCATTCTGGGATACCCCACCTCCTCAACCCTTGCATCCCTATAATATAGGTCTACATACAAAAATGCCCCTTGACTCCATAAACTGGGTCTTACAATTCACAGGTCCTTACTTTCTGATCTAAGAGTGGGAGAAGTTCACATGAAATGGCCTTGAACCCTTCATCCCAGTTCCACTGCAATGCTTTCATTACATTATCTGCCTACCTCGCACCCACAACCATAATTTACAAAATAGCATGAGAACAGCACCTTTTCAGTGGACAGTACTATTGACACAATATCTTGAACAAATACTCCATACTTTTTGCCCAAGCTTAAGTTTCTTGAGTTCAATAAGTCTTAAGAAGAAATCTTCGACACCTTTTTCATGCTTTAATTTCTTGACTTTCACAAGTTTTCTTTAAAGGAAAACATGTGTTGTGTATGTGCATATATTGATGAAACTAGGAAAGGTTGTGATACCATCTTTGATCTCGTGATAGGAGATTAAACCTATCTAATTCATATTACTCCTGCACTTGCTGGAGATGGCAATGCTATAGTTTTTAAGTTAAATATTCAACCCCACCATCTTGACATAGGACAAAGCAAGCCACTTCACACAAAGTTGAGTCAAGCTGCATGTGGGCTCATATTTGAAACTTGCTAAATTAACAAAAAAAAAAATACAAAAAAAAAAGCCACGAATAAAAGTCAAATTTGCTAAAAGCTTGAACAAAAAGGCACAGAAAAAATGCTTCCATGACTGATATGATTTTTGAAATGAACAACTGAACTACTGAATACGCGTATTGTAAATGCAGATCGGAGCACTACAGCAAAGAACCTTGATTATGTTGGAACCTTCATTATGAAAGCATCAAAGTATCGATGAAACTACTCTTTGTGTGACTTCTGGAGGACATGCATTTCTGTCATTAAGTAATTCAACAGTTACAAGGAAGGAAGGAGAGGAAATGGAGGTCAACATTTCTACTGTGTGTTAATGGACCTGTCTTTTTGTGCCTTCCACAAGGAAGGGAAAAATAAATCTAGATCTTTTAATCATGTTTTTTTGTGACCTTAAACATATTGCAGTGACAATTGCATGCATAAAAGTATTTCTTCTTAGGTACTCATTGGGTTGACAAACAATCTCCCGTGACAGCAATTAAAGGTTCCTCTGGGTTTACCTTGTACGTATATAGTTTTGCCCATCAAAGCGACAAGTTCCGCTTGTGACTTCAGTCTCAACTTTTCCATCCATTAAAATTTGATTAATTGCAGGAAAGGGATACTGTATGATACAGAACAGCTGGCTTGCATGCAGTTTTGTACAACGGCAGCAATTTTCTTTCAAAAGTGGATGTTTTCATGTGAATGCACTTTCCAATTTAAGAATATAACCAACCAACAGCAGTACAACTGACAGTTACAGAGCTTGTTAAGAAAAAAAAAAATGCTGACTTCATAATGAACTTACACTGTGTCTCTTATATTTGTTTACAACTACAGTACCCTGTTTGTGAAATGTTCAGAAAATTGCTAATGAAACTCTAAAAATAAATATGCTTGCTTGTCAAGGCCTCTTCTATAAACCAACAATATCTAATCACCTGCTCTTCTTTGTTCTCAAAATGTCTCATTTTGCTTCCATCAAGGGACACTCAGTTGCACGTTGCATCACAATGGCCTCATTATCCCTCAATGGCTAATCTCCTATTCATTAGAGGGCAAGATGGTCAGAAAGGATTCTCTATCTTCAAAATTATAAAGGAAATGGTCTTGGTCTTTAAGACTGATTAGATGAAGTATGTGAAATCCTATTTTTTTCAGCAAACCTTTGCATATACGAGCCTAAAACCTTGTCCCTTACTGACAGAAGTCACACTGAAATTCCAAGGGCACAACCAAAAAAAAAAAAAACGATTGAAAATGAATTTTACTGTTTAACATGGTTTGTCAAGAAAACTGAAAATTAGAAAAACTCAAGAATAATAAAAAAACTAATAATTACTATAAAATCACTGACTTGAAGTGGATGACTTCTACACACAATGACCACTGTTGTTCACCAAAAGCAGCTTTTCAATATGTCCCTGATCACTCTTTTGTTATACATGACATGACAAGGTTAATAACAGATAATTGTAAGTATGGCAGTAGAGGCCTCTAGTAAATACATTATCACAACTTTTGCAACCACTATGGCTTGTCCACATGCTGCATATGAGAATTATCCATGGATGATTTCTATCTTGAGATACCATGTTAACACGTTTTTCAAACTTAAACCTTTGGTGATCTTGGATGACCTTTCACCGTGACCAAAAAAAAAACTGCTAAAGAGCCCTTCCACATACCAAGTATGTGAATGCCATTACCATTTGTATCTGGAGGTAATTGGTTTCTGCATGATTACCATTCTACAGACTTACATTAAACCATAATGTTTCATTACCATCAAAACTTCCAAAGTAAACAAGATCATGGATGCTAAGTGATGCCATTTGAAACAAATCCGGACACATTCAGCAACTGGTGACAGTAACTTGTAAACTTACTGTCACAATTCAAAAACTTGTCAGTCTCTGGTCCATTAAACTGGTATTTAAGTTTGGAATCAGTTTCTGTACAAAATTAAAAGCAAACCTGCTTTTATGTTGTTCCATATGGAAAAGAGTGGCAGTCAATACAACAAGCCTAGCTTATAGTAGTATGTGAATCTGTGAGCTATACTTCCCGCACCTATAAGCACAACGGAAGAGCACCACTGACCACCAAATACAGAGTGGCATGTTCTGGACATGGGTGGACAAAGTTGGTATTCTGGGAGGCTCCTTCCTGGGAAATTTGGGTATTTGGAGGAAAATTTGGGTATTTGGAAGGAAATTTTGGCAACTGGAGGGAAATGTACCATTTTGTACATAAAAATATGTACTGTACTGTATTGTGGACAATTTGACTTCCTTCCCAGAAAATAAACATTTTTCCCTGCTCTGGTTCTGGATCCCACCTAACTCACAACTCAACCATACCCACTACTAACTTCAATCAAACTGCCTTTGCTTCGGTGGCCCACAGGAAAGATGTATAAACAGGAGACGTCAGTAGCCCCAGCCTTTCAAACATGTAACTTAAGTCGAAATACAGAGGATTTTGGTAGCAAATGAAAGCTTTAATTCTGTCCCTTTCATTAGTACTGGGTACTCAAAATGACCGACAGACAATAAGACCTGATCTGCAGTGCTCAGTATTGTTAGCACTTATTAGTCACTGCCCTTAACTTGCCTGCGCACTTCTGTAAGCCACACTTTAAATTCACAGTACAACAGAAGTGACATCTCCATTACGTGATATTGCCCTTACTCAAATCGCCTTTCACTGAACAGTGTAATACCTGACCTTCTGGGGGGAAAAGTCGGAATTTTATATGATGTTTGCACCAACAGATTAATAGCCTAAAACTTGGACAAATCAATAAAAAATATGATAAAACTTAATAAGCATCCCAAAGGCTATAATCTGTAGATGCCAACCTCAAGTAAAATCCTGACTTTCCCCCCAGAAGGTCGGGTTTTGCACTGTTCAGTGAAAGGCGGTTTGCGTAAGGGCGATATCACATAATGTCGACTCCAAGCCCACAAAATGTTATCTTTAACTGAATATTTAGTAGAATCACACTTGTTTGCAAAAACTTAGTGCTCCTGAAAGCTCCCCTATTTCACACAGCTGTACTTCCAAAACTGACACACATTATGACATCTACCTTTTCATTTACGAATAAAGGCATTAAGCTCCCACAAACAAATGACTGGTTATGTTATACTCCCATTTATGCGTAGGTACTGGGGGTGGGAGGAACAGTTTGTTCTCATCTTCTACGCAGCAAGTGAACTACTAGTAACTTAGATGATGCTCTTCAGTTTGCAAAGTACATTATATATGTCACTGTCAATTTAAACTGGGTCTTCATTTAAATGTCACTTTTGCAATTCCACATCTACAGCTACAGCTAATTTTCATCTCATCGTTAGTAATGAAAAATGTGTTGCATTTTGTTTTTTCCAGTCAACAAAGTAATGGATAGCAATGACAAACTTGGAATTTGATGCTACATTTCCTAGCCAAAACAGAAAAAAAGAAAAACAGAAAAAAAAAAGTCTTCTACAGCTAAAAACCAGCATCATTTCCAGGTAACGGAAATTTGACACAGACATACACTTGCATATAAGCAGTAACCTCAACTTGTATTTCTATGTGTTGTTCACTTTTATACATTGTTTTTTATTTGTGAAAGTGCCTCAGTGCAATTTTTTTGTTTTGGGTGCTACAGTGTATAAATTGCAAGGATTGACTGATTGATAAGACTTAAGAAACTAAGGCTTAAAAACTTCATGAGACTTTAAGAACACTCTGTACAAGTTGATGAGTGTGAGGGTGTCCTATAATATGCTTTAATGCAGCAACTTTCCACACTTTCACAACAAGTGGGGAAACTGTCAAACAAGGCAGCAATACGAACTAAGCTATGGTACATAAAATTCTTGCATTCACAACTTAGGTCATTTACTACATCCCTTTGAGGGACACATCAAAAATATAGAAAAGTCACCAGGTGCTCCAAGCCCATCCCACTATGCATGCCAGCTTTCAAAAGCAGGACTGAACATTTCTTCCCCAATTCTTTTCCTCCTTAATTTTTTTTCTTCCACAGTATTTTTCCTTTCCATTTTATTACCCACACAGCCAAAACTTGTAGTCTCCTTACCTTACCATATCAAAGTATACCTTCTCCTTTCCTAACAATATCAAAATACAACTCCATCCCACCCCGCCTCTCTCCTCTCACCAAATCAATGTCCACAGCGTAATCACTGCTAATACTCTTAAAAGGCTGCGATTAAAAGAGTTCACTTAATTCAAAAGGTTACTGCTCTGCTGCACTTTCTTCCGTGTTTAAATCTTGCTTCTGATTCACCTCCCATTTGTTTAATGCCAGAGTCAAACAAGTCATCAATGCCAGTATTAGACAAGAACAAATCCTTATTACGCAGCTATTGCACCTGCCGACAAGACTATTGGGAGAATCTTAGAGATAGCACCTTGGAGGCAATGCGGGACGAGTAAAGTACATCAGGAGTACAACTCCTCGGCCCCTGGCAGGAAAACGACGGTGCAGATCGATCGCAGTCAGTTAACAGCTACATCAAATCTGCATCTCCCTCCTCACAATATGCCGTTTCTGCCTTCATCTTTTTTTACTGTCAGAATAATGTTCCTCGACCAGATCTACCCATGGCAATAAAAACAATGCTGCAACTAGTCAGAAGTCTGTTTGGCTTTCTATTTTGAATGCTGTAAAAACAAAGCTATTCATGTTGTACAAGGAAGAGTGATGGGTGTTGTTCAAGATGCGAATATATGGAAAGATCTTCTGTAAAGTGAGCAACCTGCACAAAAGGCTCAGCACTTGTACGCTCCTTCTCCTTAATTGGCTACACTCTGTGAAAATCAGGAAGGCTGAATCTTTATAACAGCCCTATTAGGTAGTGTTATGGGCAATACCTCTGAAACTCATTTTCACTAGTTTGCTCTAGGATACAAAACTTAATGCAAATGAAAAAGTACTACTAGCAGAGAGCCCTACTTTTATGACACTGCATTACGAGACTTACTTTTTATGGGTCACACTTGGGGAGGCTGCAAGGTCTGCTATTCCAATGAATTAGATGAAAATAAAAAGCAAATTGCCCCTGATTTGTTTTTAAATGTAGTAATTTTGTGTAGAACACCTCTCAAGTGAGATGATGTATTACATTCTCCGAAAAGAGTTTTCGTCAATTACAGTTAATATCCAGAAATTTAAATCAAAGTAACCTTGTCGGCATATCATATCAACCTAACCTTGCAAAAGTATCATCTTAAGCGAATTTTCTACAATGCTTTCCACCAACCTGATGGGGCATACCTGTCTCCAGTCTAAAGAATCTACAATTATCCGATTTAGTCTTGCACTTTGCGAAACAAGTAGCTCACTTCTATGGATAATAATATACTTAACATGTAGGGCATGTCAGCACTAGATGTAATACATTTTCACGATGGTTAACCAAAAGTAAATGTTCACAAGTAACGGTTTTATCACCTGTCATGGAAAAAAACCAAAAGCGCCCAGCAAATGGAAGATATATATCGTATCACTGGCTTATTGACAGGCTTGCACGATATTGAAAGGATCCTTTCTCTCCCCTAAGCCTCACAAAACAATTTTTTCTCTCTGAAAACTCCAGCTCCTAATCACATTGTAATTGATTCTAGCTCAAGTTGATATGATTAAGATAAAAAGTACAAGAAATAAAGCTACTTTGAGCCAACGATGGAAAATTGATTTTCGTCCTCTTTTGCTGAGTATGCCGTCAGAGATGAGACTTTCCACCATGAATATATTGGCAGGTGGTGTGGAAGCCTACGGCCCTGACTCTTTGAAGGTCAGCTAAATATGCCACACTAACAAGAGAAACAAAGAATTTATGAATAAATATTTTGACCATCGATAAATTCCTGAAGATGAAGTCACAGCTATGCACAACAGTGCTAAACCATGTCCTCTCCAGATATACAAAAGCCGTAACACAGAATATGGATGTACTGTACTGTAATAGTGGTGTGCATTACTCAAAAGAACTGCATATTTGCATGTCGAAAAAAAAACCAGTTTTACAGTAAATTTGCTAATCCGTCCAATTTAGAGCATCTCTTGGGTCTGTGCTTTCATTTTGTTTATAACTTTTAGCCAAAGTTACCAAACATAAGTAACCAACCTGTGACTAAATAGTCGGAAGTTTTGGAGTAAAGAATTGCAAGTTTTTTCCTTCCTACATTTTTCCTCTTTTAACTTACATCAAACCATCTCTTGCATTTAAAATTCAGACATTTTAAGTCAGAAAACTGACAAGGATGTATGAAAATGGAAAATATTATATGCAATACTCTGCACTTTTTGACAGTTGACATTAAAAATCAATAACAAAAGAAAGAGTAAAATACACTTGAATTTATTCATTTCCACACAAAAAGAAAAAAAAAAAGTTATCCCACTTCCAAACTCACTGAATGAAAATGTCATGTTATGGTGGACATACTGTACTACTGTCATTCATAATCTATTTCAGGCCAAATTGAGGTGTTTCATTATTTGGTAGTAAAAGCAGCAACCATAATAGAAAACGAGAGATGAGAGAAAGAGAAAAAAAAACTACACAGAAAGTGAGAACTGCATGATTCAACCCTGTTTGTATCTAGGTCAGAGGAAATGCAAAGCAGTATCACACACACCAACGAGGAACTCAAGGGGTGGGCAATAAAATCTAGGGTATCGACATTATCACAGGATTCCTACTGACTCTGGGATTTTCAAATGCAGGGGCTAATTTATTCATTATCTTGCCAATAAGGAAAAGAATGAAACAAACCTTGGTCCTTTTCTTTGTATCAAAAAAAAAAAAAAAAAAGAAGAAGAAAAAAAAAGTACCTGGTAGGGATCTAGACTAAAATGCTGGAAAACTTTACTTCAAAACTAGGACAGTAAATCAGAATATTGCAGTGTCTCTAGCATCTCAAGTAAATCACTGACAGGTAGCTTAAACCATTAGGTATGGCTTACAGTATCTAAACACCATGGCTGTAAAATGAAGTTGACAATTATGCCTGCTGTCAGATCTTCCCTAGTGTTGGAACGTTTATCGGTTTTCACCATTGGTATTGGCCAATATTCTCTATTTTCATCGTGTATCTGTATCAGCAATATCTACCTTAAATGCCAATATTACCTAACTGACATTATTATGGCCTGAAAATCGGACACTATGAGTATTTTTGAATGCAAGATCTAGTATTTTACCTCATCAAGATGAAAGGACACTTCTCTGAAGGATTTTTAAACTTTTAGAAAAATTATTGCACCCTTTTTCCACTTCACCGTAATTTCATGCTATTTGGACATGAACCAAAATGTAGCACACCATCACACCCTTGTTAAGGTCATTCAAATTACCTAACTTTTCCCTGGTTTAAGGTATTTTTGGTTTCAAATTCCGTTGACTAGGAAAAAGCAGACTCATTTTCCAGGTTTTTTTCCTGATTTTCAAGTTGGGTGGCAACTAATGAATGGTTCATTCTGATACTATATGTGGAACTCATGCAGAATGACTCCTTGGGTAACACTTAATATCCAGTACCTGCACTGCATAATCATGTAAGATATTTGTGAGGGGAAATAAAAGGACAAGTATACGATTCAGCTGACTAATGCTTCAAAATAAGTTTGGGGTGACTGCTCATTCCCATTATGAGCTATCTGCTGCAGAACTAGCTGTAAATACTTAAAAGGAAGCAAAATGTTACTGCACTACATTTTAAGAACCATTTGTAAGACTCTAGTAAACTTAGGTTAGTGGTTCATATTTTTTTCACAGCAGTATTCCACTATAGCCCAATGTGATATGTTTCGCATTTTCACAATAATATTGTCACTGAGAGGATGGTCTAGACCTGTCAACGTTTAAAAACTAGAAATAGGAATGCAAAGGCAGAATACTGGAGAATATGCTGGCCTGGGGAGGGGTCTGAGGGGAGGGGATGTCCCCCCTCTCCTTTGAAAATATTTTGAAGTTTAGCCTAAATACTCTTACATGCAAAATGGTGACACATTCAAAGAAAATGTACCAAATTTTCGATCAGGAAAACGTGAATTTTGAAGGCTGTTTTGTAAAAATTAGGAGGATACTGGCATGTCTACAGGAACTACCAACATAGAAATTCCAAAATTAAAAAACCCCGTAAGTGATTAGGCTTAGGTTTGTGAGTCTATAATGCACACAAATTGAATTTTGAACTACTTCCACAGAGGTACTGAATGCATCCCACTTTGCATTATGCATGCACAGTATGAACCTTTCAGATCATGTTAGGCTACTTGTTACTGTTAGGTTGGGTAGGCTAGGCTGCATGTACGTAATGTTCGTTGTTACACATTTTAACACAAACTTCATCTAAGTGTACATTCCTTGGCGGGATTTATGCAATGTATTCAGAACTAACTTCATGTAACAATTCTGACATATTTCTACTACTGTAACTTTCGTAGTTTAAAAAGTTAGGCCTCGACATAACTGTTAAGTGTAGACCTAGGCCTATAGCCTAGGCTGCACATGACACACAATGTGCTATTTGGATAGGCCCATAGGGCAGGACATAGGAGCTATATCCTGCACTATGGTTACATTACCATTAGGCTATGGCTTGCTATACCTAAAACAGCCCGCAGGCTCGCAGCTTCCTGCTGACACTTTAATGCTCAAAACTTCGTTAAGGGTCTTCCGTTCTGACCTCGACACTGTCACAACTACTGTGTTCCATCTTCGAAATATTCTTTTTCATGTTTCTTGTAAATCCCAAAGAATAGCATCACAATCTGTCCCACTGGTTATCAAACAAACATATAGTATGTACTGCGCTTGTGCAGTGCGCAGTACAGTATATACCACATGGCAATCTGTCGGTCCATAAGATGTGCTGCTATATACACTAGCAACTACATCCTTATGTAATGTACTGTCAGTGCATGATATCCTGAGGTATTTTAGTGCGCATACCGGATGTCTCATGTATATATCATACTGACGTCTTGGCTATAGCATTTACATAATTTTATGTATACATAAAGTCTGTACAAGTTTGATCCATGAGTTATTACTAAGGTGTGAGACCATAAAGCCATGTGTTTTAAATAATCAAGTTGCAAGGAAATCTCTTGTACTATCTTGTGGGTGGGTGCCTTAAATTTTTTGCTATGTACGGACTCAAAAATCGGAACTGGTTCCAATAAAATCGGAACGGTTGATAGGTCTGATGGTCCTTTCTCTACGTGGTAAGAACAACAGGTAATAATCCTTCATCTTAGATAGCCTACCAATTACAGGAATAGGAAGTGGGGGGGCTGGGAGGCTTAAAACCCCGAGTCCAAATGTGTATGTTGGGAGGGGGGGGGGCTTAGATTTTGTTTCTGCTCCCTCACTTTTCCAGCATGAAGACTCCTTCTTTGTCCACTTTGCAAAATTATCAAACTTCAATCAAATATATATTTAACTTTTTTTATACTGTAAATGTACTTTAAGAACTGCACAAAATGCACTTTGTTGCACCTAAGGAACCTAAATTACTCAAATTTTACTCCTTAAACCTCTCCACAGTCTTAGACATACAGTGCCCCCATCCCCCCAGCATAAACTTCCTCCCTTTATGCTGCCAAATAAAGATACATATGTGTACCTACAATCTGTTGTTTCAGCATACTCCTTCACTCAATAAAATGTTGCCATTCAAGGACAATTTCAAACTTCATCCATTTCAAAAACAAGAACATGCTATTTACAGAAATTGCTTCACTGTTTCCAGGAATAATTTAAAGATATACAGAAACTGAGCCAAAATGGCATACCGTATGTGCTTTGAAAGCTTCTGGAATGTGATAACACACTGCTAATCTAATGTTGAGTATTTCAAAAAAAAAAAAAAAACTAGAACTGATACTGTATAACAAGAATGAATTACAAAACAGGGAGCTGACCTTCAATTCCAATTCTGAAGTCAATCTTAAGACCACACAACAACAGAAAATTCTAATATAATGACGACACTTATCATTATATGACATAAAATACCATTTGTGTGCGTCATTATTTTATTCACAGGGTTCTGTTATTTAAAAGCATCCCTCAATCATAACTATCCACTTCGATTTATAAATATTCTAAGGTTCCATTTGTATGAATGCCATTTGCATTTCCTCTGCCAACACTGGCAACTGTAAGGTCAACATTCATAAGAGCAGAAAAGCTTAAGCTGTTACGAAAGAAGAATATTTTTCCTTCAACGGCAAACACCTGAGATTATTGTAGTTGGTGAAAAGGCATTTATGACTTCAAAACTGGCCTCTAAGAAGACAGAACAGAAATTATATTCGCACACTTATAGTTAATCAGGGGGTTTAATTATTCCATTAACACAGCATGGTACCAAATCAATGAGAAACAAGGGACAAGCAGTGCTTTGATATGCAAATAAATACCTGAAGTGGAGTACCCTCAAGGTAACAGTATATGAGCAGATTTAAAAGATCAGATTAAATAAGACAGGTATCAGGGTAAACTCAAAACTGATGCTTTGTGTGTTTCACACTTTCCTGCCGTTTGATCTCTACAATGATAGCAGCCCAAAAATATTTCTTTAATGTCAATGAAATGTTTAATTTTTATTTCTGAGGCCCATAACTAGGGTGGGAGGCAAGTTAGTAAAATTTTCCCCTCCCAAACCCCCAAGGAAATTCCACTTGGGCCAACAGACTTCACTTTAAATTTCCACGATACTGCAATATTAAGCATATGAACACCTTTAATTATTCAAGAAGAAGGGCATCATCCTTCGTGATCTGTTTGAATGATAGAATGATCCTCCTTGTTGGTTAGTTAGTTAGTTAGATAGGGGTTTAATGACACACCAACATGAATGTGTTATATAGTGTCAGCTAGATAAAAAAGGGTAATTGAGAGGTGAAATCACCTAAAAGGGAAAAGGATTAGGCAAAATTCTACAAAAATGTCTAGACAAAAGCAAATGTGGGAGTCATGTCAAAATTTCCTGCAAAGGCTACTTCCTTTGAGCCCAAAATGAGAGAAGGGTCTGTGTGCTCAAGGCTTAAGCCAGAGAGCAGTCCAGGAGTCATTTGGACTCCCAAAATTTTGGATTGCCCCATATGTATAATACATTTTAATACACAAACTTCACTAGAATTTACTGTTTGGACTCCCTGATCTCACCATGCTGGCTAAAGCCCTGTGTGTGCTCAAACAACGTCTTTTGGTTTGGCACAGTGTAATACTTCTGACGAATATGGGATCACTCATAGCAGTCAACGTGTGACTGACCATGACAGCACAGTCACAGGGGATACAATATGGTCTCTCATTCCCGTGGAGCAAATAAGCATGGGTTAGTTAAGTGTGACCTATGCGAGCCCTAGTCAGTACCAAATCATCTCTCCGTTTTCTGGGGGCTGCATTACCCACAGTCCTGAATGTTGGTTTGACTTGGTACAATTTGTTCTCAGGGAAAGAATCCCACAGTTCCTGCCATTTTGATTTTATGTAGTTGTTAATCTTAGGACGATAATCAGTGTGGGGCAAGTGGAGGTTGGTAACGTCCATCCGTAGGGCTTCTTTAGCTTGTGTGTCTACCCTTTCATTTCCGCGTATGCCCACATGACTCGGAACCTCGGCAAGCACAACTGATTTCTGAAGTCTCACCAGATTGGAGTAAGCTTCATGGAGAGCTACTACACAAGGGTGTTTTTGTTCAAGGCCTTTAAGTGCCGTAAGTGCCAAAGCCTCCTTGTTGGACAAACAGATTATGGGCCAGTTCTCAGAATTTAGAATACCCTTATTAACATGAATAATAAAAACTGGCAAAGCAAAACACAAATCATATTTTTTCTTGTTGACAAATGTGCCCTTAGCATTATATCAAGATTATTATGTAGTAATGTTACAATGCTGAAAATGACTTTCATTACGTGTAGCTACAGTTTACTATGTGAAGTTTCTGGCAATATAATCTTCAGACAAACAAAAAAGTGGTTACATTTCTCTTCATTGTGAAATTTCAATGTCTGTTTAATTAGGGAAATTCAAGCACCTAAACACAGTGTACAACAGTTTTAATTTTCCTTTGTGACATTCAATTCACAAAGTATTCGGCATAAACAAATATACAAAGATAATATGGATACAGCCTGCAGACGATAATGCTTTCCCGTAAAAGTCTACAAGAATTTATGTAAACCACAATCAAGGGTGTAATAATTGCTTAATTGTTGTTGACAATACACATTCCAACAGTAATTACATACATACACACAGCACAACCAACCAAACACTGCACAGTTCAATGCACAGAGGATAATTCCCTAATGTGTAAGTGTCGACGAAACTGGAGACATCAATTTCAGATTAAAATTTTGCAGCAGGTTTCTTATGTAACGTACACGATTCTCAAAAACACAACATCCACGTGGCAAATCATGTTGCAGAGTCATCGAGATGCAACACCACCACCTCTAAGCCTCTCATAGCTAGCAGCTATGAGGGGGACCTTGAGAGTGTCAGGGCTGAGAAATGAATCGTGTACACACTATATCACCTGTGCAAGTATAGCAAGTTATTCAAGCTGTTCTTCCTGAGAATCATCACAAATTTTCCATTCCCACAAATTAACATGCATCACCTGAGATGCCCTTCTTGTAAAACGTAACATGCATTCTTGATGTAAGAAAAGTATGCCAATCCCTCCTTGAGTTACACCAGTAAAACCTTCACCACTTTATGAACCACTAATGCTTTCACTATGCAAGGACAACCATGGATTAAAGTCCATGTTTTACTATTTTTTTATGGCATATTGAAAAGCTAATGAGCACAATCATATTCCAACGATGGGTGACTAAATCTGGTTTTGTATCTGTAGAAGGTGAAGGTCACTCATCAAAAATTTCCTTCCCCAAATTTTCACACTCACAAGATACACAAAGCCTTTAATCGGAGTTAAAAAGTTATAAAATTGCCACCTTATTTTATCAGAGGGAGAGTAACAAACATATATGCACACACATTCACAGATACATGCATTACTGAAATACTACATAATATACACGATACCACAAACAATCTCCCACCCTTCTCCCACAATACCCCTCTTCCCCTCTCCTTTAAATAACACTTCAAAATGGAAGAGAATGAGCCATTCTGATTACACCCATGTATGTAAAGTTTACTCTGCTTAAAATGGATGACTATGGCATATATAGCTTTCAGTAAAACTCTAAGTTTTGCTTAAACTGCTTTAAACTGTTACCTTGACTCAGAAAATAAGAGGTTGACCTACATTACTTCACAAACTCTTCCTTTCAAGAGCAAAAATACAACCCCACACTTGCATCAAGTGTCAAAGGCAAGCTAGCATGGGATATTAATAACTTTCAGAAACTACCAACCACAAAAACTCAATACTATTACTTGATCACAACAAAGTTGAAATGAAAGTGGGCAAAAATTGTAACCAACTCTAAAGGAAACCATGGGTTTGAGATCTCTATCCAAACAAGAGAAAGCCACGAACGAACTAAAAAAAAAAACAAAAGGTATCTATTTTATGAAAAAATAAAAATAAAATATATTAAACTTCCAGCCTTCCTCATTTTCATTAAAACACATGCATCTCAATAAACAGCCTGCCTCGGCAGCAAAGAATTTTATGAATAGATTCAAGGAACAATAGGCTCTCCATTGATTCTTTCTATATTGAAGATGCTATGGCAAACACACGTTTCGTCCTGATTGGTGGGACACGGATGCAATCAAATTTGATGATGGGAAAAAAAAAGAGGCAAAGAAAGGGAGGAAAATGATGTCAATTGAGTTCCATGCTACTCTCTGTGCGCTCTTCCATTCCATTTTTTTATTCCAGACATCTATTGATCACGGCTCAATGGGGAACAATGGCTCTATTCATCTCAGACACGCAAGTCCTTTTGGGGAGCCAGAACTTTTTATGAGAACTTGGCATAAGGATGAAAATTAGAAATTTTTTAGAGAAATAGCAATGTAAGTAATAAGAAATGGGGGACACAATCAAAGGAGTCTTAAACTGAGTCTCAAATCTTTTTAACAGGTGAAAAGGTACTGCAATGAATTTTTGACAACTTTCTTGAATGAATACCCCACTCTGCCACAAGAAACGTTATGTCAAACTGAAGGGAACATGCATGAGGCCCGAACTTTGATATTTAGACGAATCAGCCAATAACTACAATTTCTTCTCATTTCCTTCAATATGCCATACTTATGTCCAGAAACATCATAAAAGGTAATTTTAAAAACAAACCCACTTTTTCTGTGTGAATTGAACACTGAAAATGTTGTCGCAAGATCAAAAAGACCCCTGGTGAATTAAAATACCAGGGAACACTTATTCAAAATGGGGTGACTGCATTTGCAATTGAGATTTACCCAGGAAGAATGGGTAAAGATATTGTGTAATGCATTTTTTCCTGTCTCTCTTTTGAAATAGGGTTTTTCTCATGAATCCAGTTTATAAAGTAACATACTGTACCTTAGCCTTTCAAAATTTCATAGGACTGATATTTAATAGGTACTTCTGCATATATATATATATATATATATATATATATATATATATATATATATATATATATATATATATATATATATATATATATATATATAGATATATTGTACTAAAAGACTCACCACATAGAAAATCTTGTTCTACCAAAAGTAACGCATTACCAAATTTCAGCACGATAACTGTTCAAAGGTAAAAAAGGTTTAAAGCTTGCAATGCAACTAATGCAATCATCATTTTATACCACAAAGAAACAGTAATCTTGTCCTCAGTTAGTTAGTTAGACGAGGTTTAACATCCCAGTTTCCAACCAATTGGTTCAAGTCGAGACGACCACAGCCTTTTTTCCAGTTGTGGCTCACTGGCTTGTTTGCCCTACTCCATTGCTTATGTTGAGCACCAAGCACACAGGCAGTAGGATCCATTTTTTAAGTCTTTGGTATGACCCGGCCAGGATTTGAACCCTAGACCTTCCGGTTGCAAGTCGGATGCACTAACCACTTGGCCACTACAGTCGGCCACTGCAATCTTCTCCTCAGTTACACACTACTCACAATAAAACCTCTAACACAAATTTGCTACAGAAAAGAATGCATTTCTGACATGTCACCTTGATCTCAATGTACAGTGAGTAAACTTATACCCTTTCTAGATGTTGCAGAGTTTTTCAAATCTAGAAACTACATATTTAGGTACACATCAGCCAGCCTTCTGCAACACCTGAACACCTGGCCATTTTGTCACTACGTTCAAAAATGTTGCCTGGTTGCCAGATTTTCTGTCAGGCAAGTAGCCAAATCTAGCATCCACTGTAGTTAGTTAGTTTGATGAGATTTTACGACACACCAACACGATTGTGTTATATAGTGTCAAGCAAAGTTTAAATACGGTGCAAGTCCTTCCCTTTCGTTGCCTCTTACAACAGGCGGGAAATACCGTGGGCATATTCTACAACCCCCAGCCCACAGGGGGCAGCATTCACTGTAATTGGGAAAATGCCAAATGTAAATACGCTAGCAACAATACTCTAAATGGGCATCACCTGTACAAAAATCATGATGGTGTTGTAAATAACCTTGCCTAAATGATTCCATTTTGTCAATTCCTTTCCTTCATATATAGAGTTTTAACAATGATGTGATTTACCACCCTTTAAACATACGTACATTATCAAGGAAAAAAAAAATAATTAACCTAAAAATGCCAAAAACAATGCCAAAATGCTGTTTAATGTCGGGTTTTACCACTTTATGTTGCACACCAAAGCACTTTCAAAACTGCCAAACGTGGTCTTTTAAAATGCCATAATAATGGCAACCCTGAGTCACTGTATGTTGTCTCTACATGTCACTACATGTCTGAGCCTTCAATTTTTATGAGGACAAGAGTTTTCCATGAATCTTTCATCACACTGAGATTTAAACTATGTAGCTTTAAAATGTACAGGAGATTCAAGTTTTCGTAATGAACCAGTGAATTTTTTTACTGGATCAGTGTAAATTGTTTTATATATACTGCACTTACCATGTGCCAACTCTTCAAACAACCTTATCAAATTTTACTTTGAAACCTTCCACTTTTATACAAGCCACCCTCAATTAAATACTGAACCAATTCTGCCTTTATTTTTAACAGGAACACTGCAGTTTTGATATTGCAATCATTTTTAGCACTGTAAAGCGAAACCCGAATTTAATACTTCAATGAATTGAAAAATGTAAATTTATACTGTATTCAGCATACTGGAAGACAAAATGCTCTGAGGCCAATGCTACTAGACTTTCAACAGTTACATTTCTTCTTGCAAGCGTGCATCACGCAGAATTTTTGTTGACTTTTACAAAAAGTACTTTAACCTATGAAACACCAAGGGAAGGAATTGCCTCAGGGACTCTGAAGATATTAGAACATGCTTTATGCAGTTCCTTGACCGTAACCTTTGATAAAAGATCAACAAATTAACATAAAACAAGCGCAATGATTTAGAAGTGACTTTATACTAATGCTGAAATTTAAATACTAAGCTTTTAATTAAAATGCACATTAAAATCAAACAATTGCCATATTTGAATAAAAGTCATTTCCTGAAGCGTAGAATGAACAAGAAGAAGTAATTTTTTTTTTTTATTTAGAAGTGTTTTTTTTTTTTTGTTCTACATAAAATGCTTTCAACTGACTTCCATACATTTCCTAGGCTTATAGTAAGGACAGATGTAAATGGGTGTATTATCCCTAATGCTGTTTTCACCTATTGATCATTTCTCACACTTTGAAATAACTGGGGATGTCTTATCATTAAGTCCAAATACCTCTGGCAGGAAATCGTTGCGATGAAAACCTTATATGCTTCGAAAGGATATTATATGAAGAGAAAGTTGAGATGCTGTAACTTGAGATGCAATACAAAGCCTTGAACATTAGTTACCTAAGCAGGGTTGGGAACAAAAACAGTCACATTTTCCACAATTTCTAATACATTTTCATGTACAAAAGTTTACATTTCCTACTGATTGCCAAATTTTAAATTTCCCTAGAACAAGCTCCAAACTTAGGAACTTCTTTTACCCTTGATCCTAAAGTGAGGTGCACACTGCAACAACCCGACCTGGCCCAATTCACCCAGACTGCTTCTTGAGGGAGCTGGAGATAACCGTGACCCGAGTCATGTTGGCAGCATGCCGCCCAGACCATACTGTGACCAAACTTACTTGAGCTAGTTACAGCATCCATATAAGGGGAGGAGGAGGACTTCCACAGCTATCATCTGATTTCACAACAACAGCTTTTTATTGATTATACAGAATTATGTCACAGTCAGGTTAGTGACAGCTGCATACTGCTACAATCCAAATCATTTCAGTGTTCTCCACTGAGTTAATTTTTGCCCGGGTGCTCTGAAGGTTAAAGGTCAATGTCTTTAAAGAGCGGGGGGGGGGGTACTTTCTTTGAAAAATGTTTGCTAAAAATAAATGATAAATTTAATTATGGCCTTCTCTGATGACTAAGTACATTTCTGATTATTATTAGTCCATGTTCACACTTAAATTATTGCTGTTTGCTCTGTTTTAAGGTTTTGAATTGATTTCTGTCCGGGTGGCTCAACTTTTTTGTGCAGGTGCTGAGCATCCTCTGCACATTTTGTCCGTCTGCACCACCCTAACAAAACAGCTAGTGGAGAACACTGCATTTGTGGCACAACTGCCCCCAACTAAATGTTTGATATGCCCCATTTTCTCAAGATATGCTGCTCTCAACTAAAATATGTTTGAAATGCCCACTTTGGTCAAGATGAGAATACAATGTCAGACTGCAGGGGGGTTATTTTAAAGAACAAAATCTGGTGCACATTGCAACTACACAGCTGGTTTCCAGTTGTATCACAGGTGTGTTGATGCAGTGTGCATCAGCTTTAGGTTTCATTGTAAATTTTAACTACAGACCTGCACCAATATGACCATCCAGTCATTACATATGACTCAACACACTGCAGTAAAGTGTATAGACAGGAAAATTATTTAGGTACTTCGAACAAATTTTTCTCCAGAAAAAATGTCAACTTTAATACAATCTTGAGATGTAAATTTTCAAAATGGGTATTGTAACTGAAGCAGCAGGAGGGTAGTTTTTATTGAGTGAAAATGTTCTCTACATCTGCATCTTCTGTCTTTTTTAAAATTAAATCTTTATTTCTTTGACCTTCAAATGGCAGTTTTGCCAAAAGGAGGTCACCTTGCTCACATCCTATGGTATATGACTGGCCATCTAGCTGATAAGGACTGACCTTCAAAACAATAATATGAAGCAAATAATGCAAGCAGCAAGGGAAAAATATTCAATTTAATCTAAAAAAAATTCTTTTCGGGTGAAACCAAGACTTCAATATCAAGAATTTTTTTTGAAATATTAGCCCAAAAATCACCCACAGCGTTTTCAGCCAAAAATAGCTTAAAGGCATTAGATAACTGAAGCAAATTTTATTTAAAGTGTACCTAAAGTCTGAAAATTCAAAAATATATATTACAGAGCATGAAAACTGAATTCCAATGGTCCAATTCCCATCTTCACAGGACTTTCTTAAGCTGAGATATAAATTGTTGAAGTTTATTCACTCGATTTAAAAAGGTAGATTGCGCAATAATTTGTGATGTCATTGTTGTACTACTCAAATTACAATCTTTGTATTTCTTTGTTTTTCTGAAAGCCACCGCACCTTGTGCCAAAATGTAATCGCGTTCTTACTGCTTTGGGGTGACTTGACTATATAAGCCCTCTCTGTACAGCATGTCATGCAAGAAAACAGGAAGCGGTCAAGGTCATATAAACATTTTTAATTTTAAAAGAAAACAAAGCATTTAATGTGAGTTGTACAACAAGAATGTCAAAAATTATTGCGCAATGAACTGTTTGGATTTAAGTGAATAAATTTTAACATTTAATATCTCAGCAATGGAATAAGCTATGACAATGGGAGTTGGACCAATAAGATTAATTTTGTAACCTCTAAAATATATATTTTTGAATTTTTAGACTTTAGGTCCACTTTAAATGGGAAGAACTCTGAAGTGCCCTTGAAAATTTGTAACAGCAGTCTACAAATCAAGGAGGAAATTGTCTGTATCCTTGGAAAACCATTCTTGGTATAAAAACTAGTTTAACAAAAATTAACCACAGAAATCAAGAGAATATTTTTTGCACTACATCTATCCAATAATTGTGACATGTTTTTAAATTTTCCTTACCTTTTTGTTACAAATAAAGTGCATTTACAGTTTTTTACATGTGAATAACAAGGTTCTTGCTAAGTTACTTGAACTGGCCTGCCTCCAGTTTATATTTTACCTTTTCACTCTGAGCCCAGTTTGAAACTTAAAGGCAATAGGCAGTCGCCCCAAAAATTTGCTTTGAAAAATCAGCAAACTCTTGCAAATCTCATATTGCATTACAATCACCCTTGAAGATGTTTTGAACATAACAATACTATCACAAACAATAGGGAAAGCAAGGATAGATTCTCCTTGAATTTCACAATTCACCAACAAAATCATTGTCATATGATCAAAATAGGCCATTCATGAACTAGAGTGACGGGGCATACTAACTCTGATTTGGGTGTCTGCATTTTCCCTTTCAGCTTAGCTCCCAGTTTGGACAGTTTGGACTTCTAGACCATAAAGATAGAGATCCACTAAAAACAAACCTGTCGACCCTGTGAACCATTTTTTCATCCTGGGTATGACGTTAAACTGCCTCCAGGTAGGGTGAGGAGGTCATGTGTGGCGAGTAGTTTGTCCCCGACTATCGGCTATAAAATGCGCACATAAGACCGTTATTACTCATCCTACGACTGGCGGGTTGTCGGTGCCAAAAAACCGAGTAAGCCCCTCCATGGTTGAGCCCCCTGTGGGCTGGGGGTTATAGAATATGCCCACGGTATTTCCTGCCTGTCGTAAGAGGCGACTAAAGGGAAGGACTTGCACCGTATTTAAACTCTGCTTGACAATATATAAACATTTGTGTTGGTGTGTCTTTAAATTTTATCCAACTAACCTGTGAACCATTTTTGTATGGTAACAGGTACATCTGAAGGCATTCGGTCTGTTAGTTCCCAGGTATGAATATATTCCTAGCTAGAACCTTGGATAACCTTCGAAATGCTTTCACAAACACTGTGCAACTTTATTTAGGTAATTTATACTGAATGATGATCATAACATGTCCAGCTCTTTATTGTACAGTGAATACTACAGTATACAGGAATGGTTAATAAAATCACCACACATCACTAATCCTATGAAAGCATACTATATCCATTTCTGCCAGTGGTCATGAATGAAAAACAGTAAACACAATACCAAAGTGCTCACATGCTGCAAACTGGTGACATTAATATGATAATACCTAAACAACAAAGACATCATGTACCATCTTTATACAAACTGTTTTTTCACGATATATGTGATAAATCTTACTGACCATTGAAATGAAAAGACCTATGGGAATATAATCACACAACAAGAAAGAAAATGCCAAAATTCATCACTATAAAATAAGAGCTGTTAATGATCACTTATCTGTGTTAATGTAGCTCTTGAAAGGTTTCTACTCTGCCTGCTGTTTCAGACTTAATGATGCATTAACTCCTTTTACTGAATCATCACTGACTGCTGATCTGTTAAGCCATAATATTTCATCATTTCTTGACAGAGAGAGAAAGATGTGATGAAAACATCCGAGTTCAGAAAACTTTGAGTACAGATATTGTATACTTCAGAGAATTTATCCAGGGGGTAGGGGGTTCATTCCCACTGCACATGAAGGCAATAACACAGCCATGGGCTGAATGCCCATGTGGGTTCTAGGGGAAAAAGGCTGGCTACATACAAACTCAAACAAGCTGTAACTTAAAAAAATTTGAAAGGTTACAGATGGATTACTACAATAATTATTCCAATAAATTTAATAACAAGCCAAAATACTGACATGTTTTCTTTTGAATAAGAAGTAAACTAGAAAGAGAAAAAATCCTTCTCTTTGCATCTGGTGAAAGAAGATAAATCCCCATTCCCGCACTCTCCCCCCTGTCAATGAAATGAAAACATGAAATGCAAAAGTCTGACCAGTATTTGAAATAAAAAGTAGCAGTGAGGGGGGAGAGGCATTCAAACACACCTGCTTGTCTATTCAAGAAATCAGAAAAAGAATTGTTAAAAGGAATTCTCTCACACACAATGCATAATCTCTGTTTTTACATGCCACAAATCACTGGTTACATATCTATGTCCTCAGTTTTAACAAACTTGCTCGTGTTCACTTGATACTGTACCAAATGAATCCTTTCTGCTGGGACTAGAATTTACCGCAAGGTTGACATATACGGCTCAAAATAATAGACAAGTTAAAGATGCATGTTTCTTTTTGTCATCATCTAATCATATTACATTCATTTGTGGGAATTTTATTTGCCATTAATTACTTTGACCCAGAAGTGGGCAGGCAGACTTCTTCCAAAATCAGAAAAACCAAGTCAATGTATCTTATCAGAAATGACAGAAAATGGCAAGCAACGACTGTTAGGATTAACCTGTAAACTGATTACAATTCAAAGGGTGCAGTAAATTGCAAGGTAGAGGAAACTGACCATAAAAAAGATGCAGAAAACTACTGATAAGATCCTTCTCACGATTTAATGATCAACTTATTCCCTGCATAATACCATTTCCTTTCCTATCCAATACTAAAACTATCTTTTAGCAAATTAAGTTATCAGAAGCAATAATTGTAGAAACAATATTGTATCATGTATCTTTCACCTTTTTTTCCCTTTTTAGAATGAGTATGAGTTATCATCTTTAAAAATGGAAACTTCAAACCTTCTATGTACCTTATACAAACAGGCACTAACTGTAAATGTAATTTACTGCCAAATTCTCAAAATGTCAAATGTCATAAATGTATAATTGCAATAAAAAGCTACATCCTTCCCTATGACGTAATAGGAAATTCTGACAAACAAGATATGGGTCAAATTAGAGAAATTTGAGGACTTTTGTCAAACAGGAACAAAAAAAAAAAAAAAAATCTCCACATGGCAGAATTAAGACCCATTTAAACATACAGCCATTCACAGTAGGGCTTGAAGTAAAAAACCCATCAAAAGTAAAAAATACTGCTTCCCACGTTGGGTTGAAACCAAAGTTGGCAGCTCTATGGTTAGCATGTCTGGTACTTCACAATACGCAATACACATTTTAGCACTCTTTGACATACTACTGTATTATGGATTTCTCCATATTTTTGTAAAAACAAGTTTCCAGTTAAGTCAGCAGTCTGTAACTAAAACTTACATACCATAACTTATCTTTGTTGTGAAAACTGTACATATGAAGACATACAAATTAACTGGCTTTTGCATAAAGTGGAAGCAGTGTTCGCACTAAGGCGCGGGATTGCGGGAATCCCGCTTTTGTCTTTCAAATCCCGCACATAATTAAATCTAATGCGGGAAAATCCCGCACACCTTCTCCACTCCCACACATAAATAAATCATAAGCGGGCAGCTGATGTTCTGAATCCAGCCAAAATTCCAGCGCACTTCTCCGCAGCTGTGATTGTACAGAGAAATTGCAATGATAATACGCACAATAAATTTCAATATAGAATCGTTCCCAAGCAAGCGGATCGCAACTCCCAAGCTGAGCACTGATTATGGTAGCAACAAATATCATCGTAATCTAGCCATTCACAGTGCAGCTCTTATATGCTGGCTGCTGGTTGTATAAAAAAGAAGGAATCTGATTGGATTGAAATTCAATCACAGTCCCAGGGTTGCAAACGCAACGTTGCATCGTGTACAGTATGTTTGGTTACACACCTGTAGAGCTGTAGTGCACTGTGGAGTCTTTCATGTGTAATTGTATTGAATATGTACAGTATGTACTTTCTTCATTTTACATCGTACATTGCTCTCGTTAATTTCTGATCGTATGTGTATCTCCAATGAAGTTCACTCATATTTTCCACTTCAACTTCAAGTTCACGGATTTATATACTCATTCATTCTTCAGAAGGAAAACACCCAGTGACGAATTGGAGCTGTATCGGAGGAGGCTTTGAACTTGGAGAGAAGCACTAACGTTAGTGACACGCATTAACTGTCGTTAGCAGCAAGTAGTACCTCTTGCGTGGGGAGTAGTTTTGCGATGGCGACGGAAATCCCGCTCAAGAAGAATTTATGGGAGGGATAAGGTCCCGCCTTGATTTTGAAAATCCCGCACAAAAAATTTTTAGAGAGGGAATTCCCGCACAGTTTCAATTCCTTAGTGCGAACACTGAGTGGAAGCTCTCTTGCTGTTTTTGTGGCTTCACTGGTTAATTACACACTGCGATACACTGTATTAACCCTCTCCCTTACTTCAATTTCTAGAGTACATATGGAGGCTGCCAATGATACAACCTGTCAACCAGTAGCATATCAAATAGCAAAGACTTTACTAGTGTCATGCAAGGATAAAAATCTGAAAGCTAAATCTGATTTCCTACATACTAGGCTGAATGTTTGTATATACTTTCACATAGCACTGAAGTTTGACTTGAACAACCAACATGGGATGTTGTTGCATACTGTGCATTTTGCCATAGATGACTTTTCAACCATGAAAGGTGAATGGTCCAACTCCACACACATTAATCAGCCTTGACCAAACACTTGCCACAGCTACAGTACTCTCCTACCACAAACCTACTTACAGATCGGAGGCAATTGTTACTCCTCTTTTCTTAAGTTCACACATGTATCATATTCATGCATGACACACATAATGTGGACAATTCAGGTTTAACCCTTGTAACAATCTTTTCCCCCGCTTGCAGTCACAGCAAAAGTATTAACATTGTGTTGGAAATGTCCATTGAATTGTAAAAGATGCATCTTTATATTTAACCATCTCATTCTTGATATGTTCTGTAAAACAAATCGCCTTCCACTGAAAGGAGCCATCTTGCAGCCACCAGACAAACAAAAAGATCTTACAAGTTGCCATGGTTCCTAAGATACACACTTCATTTTCCATGCAACCACGCTGCAACAGTCAGATGGATTAATTCCCACATAACAACTCCTTCATTAGTGAGCCAAGCTTCTACCTATACCGTTTATTAGTATGGATTTTTATTTTCCTTTGCAAAATGAAATTCGGAAGTGTGCATCAAAGCTACGGTGAGTAAACATCGCAAAGAAACAAGACAACAGAACAAGGGGAAGGGAAACATATAAAGTGAGGTCTTCATTTATTGAATGGAGAGAAAAAGACCTTGAGGCAACAAAAAGAGCAGTGCATTTAAATTACCAAGTACACATTTTGAGATGTAAGTTAATGAAGCAAGACTGCATGGTTCATTTCCAACATTTATCAAACTCAAATAACCAGGGCACTGTAGCTTGCATTCAAAATTGCAAGTTAGTGCACCTGCGACTTCCACATGCACTTAAAACTTCACAAATGCGACACTTTCTCAAGGATAACTAACAAGACATCCACCCGACCATTCCATCTACCACAAAACCTTCTCAGAGTTATTTTGAGAATGATTACCACGAACCCAAGTGCCAAGCAAAAAAACAATATCAGTCCAAATACTGAAAACCTTTAAAGTGCTACACTTCCATCTCAAAGAATTAAAAGGATGATAAATCCATACCAGCTACTTTACCTTGATAACACACCAAATTTACACTTGGAGCAATCATTGAATCATGTCTGCATGAAAAGCTTGATGTGCAGTAAACAATACAGCTGCCATCTTTTCCTCGGGTTTTAGAACGTCAACATATATCGAAGCAAAAAGACAAAATGTTAACTTATATACGCACTCACACACACATACATACACACAAGATTTCTTTTTCTTGTCCATGAGTTATCTGTCTGTACAAAATTTCCTGCCTAAATTTTTGAAACAGAAAATGTCTTTCTAAGTCAAAATTCGAGGTTTCTACATATTTATGGTCCAATAGGTATTTCTTATAACTGCCTCCTTCATAATCCACATAGCCTGGTGGTTTCCATTTGGGGCGAAAATCAGTCAAGGGCTACCATGTATACATTCTGCTACAAAATAGAAATTCTGCTTTGGATACCTCAAACAAATTTGTGTATACCAGAATAAATACAGTGCCATAGTGTGACAAATTCTGCATCATGGGTATAAGTATTCCCCCTCTTTCCCCCTCCCCGAAGGAAAAAACCAAGTCACCTCCATTGTACCAAACCGTTTGAAGCAGATTTGTTTCTCGAGATCATTCAGCTCTACAAACTAGCCTTCAGTATACATCTCAATCACTATTCCTTTTGTGTGCCTGACTATTGATCCTCATGTTACCGGCAAAGATGAGTTGCCTTCAAACGGCCAACTTCATCATACAAAAGTCTGGCTAGACTAGAATTAAGGATCTGCATAAATCTACATGATTCACAAGACATACTTTGTGTCTTTAACCCTCTTAATATAATTTCACTAAGTCCAAGAATATTTGTATCCTCTACCTTCATTTGTAAACAACAAAAAAAAAAGTCCCCATTTTCCCTTCCTTAGAAGCTTTCATTCTTTCTTTTTGGCAGGTGTAACTGTGAAATTGCACACTTGTAAAACACTGAAAGATTAATGTAATTTTCTACAGGCATTTACAACTTCTATATTTTTCACCTGGAAATTTGGAAGGCCTGTGATGCCCCAACCAAGAGTATTCACCCTGCTGGCTTTCTGTACATGCGCATATATTGTATACATGTATAAATGACCCTTAAATCTTTCCACTCAGCAGAGAACGAAAAGTTAGAAACGTGCATTTTTCCCCACTCTAAATGGACCTGCATGGCAAGCCCTTTCAATCAGTATTTAAATTATTCACGATTGCTCCCCATGCCAAAGTGTTTAGGGATAATCCATTGTCGCAAAAAATTGCACTCCCCATAAATCATGATATTGTAGCTGGGAGACAAAAGCCAAATGTGAGGAAAGGATGTAATTAGTCTAGGAAAAGTAGCTGGCACAACAAACTTTTTTCAAAGGAAACTGGTTTGACACTAATAGCTGCCATGTTGAGTGTCATGAATATAAACCCAAGTTATTCTTTTTGTACTTCATTTTGCTTCTTCTGATAGTAAACTCAGCCATCTAGCATAAATCAATGGTGATGTTCTGTGCTCAGAGCAGACTCTTTTGTGCTTATAACTGACTCAATGCACGTACGCTGTGTTAGTTGATTTTCCTACGGCAAAGAGAGCTTGCTAAACTAAAGTGCAATTTGTGTCTGCTCATCAAAAGGACATTTCAACATCACCAAAATTTTGTTAGTCAACCTTCCCTTGAGAGCATGAATTGCAAGTTACAGCAAATGGTGATGAATTCGGCTGAGTTAAAACAAAGGAAGCTTTATCCCACCCTATCCTACTTGCATATTCATTTTCAAGATTTAATAATTTCAAATTCTGACTAAAGATGATCTACTGCAAGTATCTGATTTGCATGCATTTTAACTTCAGAACCTTCATCCAGTACTTTATTCTGCTCACAGTTTTAAAGGGGTATTTGTAAACAATAAACATAAGATCTTGCCTGCAAAAATAATTTCCCCAAAATACCTCATTTATGAAAGATTCCAGTTCGCACCTTCACTGTCAATTTCAATGCAGAAGGGAGGATCCAAAGGGGGGTTCTCACTACCTCCCTTGAATAGTAAGTTATACAATCTTCACAATTCTAGCTAAACCGCCAGGTTAGATTTATATTTAAGCCACCTGACGATACAGATTAATCAGATGGCCCAGTCTAAGAGTAAGGCTGTCCTTTGGAAAATTTGTGAAAAGAAGGTAACCATCTTTTTCAAATTCTCGCAGATCTTTCTTAAATACAACTGATTACAAGATGGCTTTCTAAGTGCAGAGCTTAGAGCCATCCCCTCTATCATACCTATTCAAAATATCTTCACAGTGTTAACTAATTAAGTGTTCACTTGACATTCAAACTATTCACATGATAAATACATTCCAGTTGCCATGTATCAGCTAAGTCTATACAACTATTTTACTGACCTATTACTAATCAAAATTGCATTAGACAGTATTATATATACTACAATTCCTGCACTTGCCTAAACAATCCCGCTTGTTGAAAAATTGTGTGCATGAACCCCCCACACTTTTCATTACCTGCTTTCTTTGCTTATGTTGCAACATGAGTTGTAACTCATTGAGATTCCCCATTAGAACCAAAAATCCCCCTCCCCCAAACATTTTAGTGATTTCCATCACCAATCTCCATCCCTCCCCCCAATTCTCAGACCAAGCACCAACACTTCACGCTCTGTCATCATTTCACAAATATTGCACACAAATATAAACCCTACTCCGCTGTTTTGGATAGCCTTGCCATTTCCAGTGACATACACACTGCATCACATATCTTTTCCTGCCGCATTCAATGAACATCTTCAATACGCAAAAAAATTCCAACACACTTGGTCCAATACTGACCAAAAAAAAAAGAAAGAAACAGAGCTCCCAACACATTCTGCTCTCATCCTTTCCATTCTTACAAAAAAAAAAAGTTTTTCCTTCCTTTTTCCAAGAACTGTTCAATGAAGTATCCTATCACAAATCAGTGGGACAACAACATCTAATACTTTCAAAGACTGTCTATATGATCACTCTAAAGGGGCACACAGACACTGCAGAAGAAATCCGCTTTGTCCAGTTCCTGTACCACTTTGCTACAAACTGCAAACTTGCCCCAAGTCCTCTGTAGACTGATTTTATTGTCCTATTGATTATTAAACAAAGCTTTGTGTGTGAGATGGCAGTCATCTTCCCCACCCTCAATCGTTTTACTTATCTAGTCTTGAAGCTCACCTCCACCATTTCTGCTACTCAAAGACATCAGTCTTGACCTACATTGTTGTTTTGCATTGACACTTATAGACTTGTTCCAAGCCATTCCAGAGGTTATGTTTAATTAAACATTTTCTTCAATGTTTTTCAGATAATGGTCACCTTTCTGTTTTTCAATCTCTCTGAAGATTTGAATCTGTTCTTGAAGCTAAACTTTACAGCTTTTGCTACCTAAATATCTAGTACCATTGAGGGCTGCTTCTTCATATTTTTTATTGCATACTTAAGATTCTACAACTTTTAGAATAAATTTAAGTTTTAAAATCCCATTTCAATATTCCTGTGTAAGAAATTTGCATCTCCAGTTTGGTATATGGGAAGATTTTCCAAAAGCATATGACATGCTTCCTGGTGCTGAGAATAATTTTGTGCCACAAAGTCCCTTTCTCCTCCCTTCCATTAGAAATCCTGTTTACAGCCTCCATTTGTTTTTCAGATGACATCAATTCCTTGGATGAATCTCATACAAAAGAAGAAACATGTTGCTATGACTACTAACATGCCTTTTCAAAACCTCCCATTGTTCAAGAACACCATAGATGCAGTTGTCTCCTGAATAATACTACAGAGAGTTTAATTGGGTCTCTATTATACTTTCCATGTTGAAAAACTCTTCTAAAAACCAGGTTAATTACCCAAAATGCAAAGATCGAAACTGTGGACAATAGCAAGTTGATGGCAGAACCTTTCCAGCAATATATTGGAAAATTCGAAAAAGGAAAATGTAGACATATGACCAAAAATATAGGAGAATGAGATTTCCACTTAGCGTGTATGCACAGGCTTTTAAGCAGCCACACCTATGTTTATAAATGCAACTTTTTGCAACAACCGATGAATATCTTTTATGTTGTAAGCACTAAGCAGACATTCTGAAAGTTTGTAAATAACAGGGCAGGCATGTAAGCCATTAGCAGGAAGAAAATATAATGATGTAAGACAGAAACGAGGATAATATCAGGACCATTGAGCCAATCAAGATTCAAAACACAAATAAAAAAAAAAAAAAAAAACAAAGAAAAAGAAGACGGCCAGTACACCTTTCTTTGACAACTGAACGAAAAGTTACCCTAATGACTGCACCTAAACAAATGTTTCCACATTTCTAAAATATATTTCCCAAAACTGATTGATTACAAAGATTCTTAGGCCTAATTACTGAAGGGCATACGTTAAGATCAACTCCTTGCTATTTCTTAAAAAATTTCCTGATTTTGTCAAAATTATCTGAAATATGGTGTAATGAAGGTAATTTCTCCTCTATGCAAAAATACTGAACTCCACAATGATTGACATTTGTCTTATAAATGCTTTCAAAGGCAGGTAAATTTGACCTTCTGGGTGTAATACTACACTAAGTGCATCTGCCACAATTATTTCTGATGAGATGAGTCAACGTTTTGCATTTGGATAGTTCCATTTTGTTGGAGCTATATGACCACACTTTTCTTTTTTGAACAAGTTTGAATATTACAAGACATGAGTAGTGTGAACTGTGTGTTACACAGTACACTTCCAACCCCCACCTACTGAACCCCAGGGGACGAAGAAGCTTTATTCCATGGGATTCCTCTCTCTCTCTCCTTTACATTTACATCATGCAATACGTACTTCAAGTAAACTTCTCCACAATGTACACTGAAACCGTTACAGTACTTCTACAGAAACACTGCACTTCAAAACAACATAATACAACAAAACGGTTTCAATAACTCAGGCAAGACTGAAATTTGGACTTGAGATCAAGCATGGTTAATGCACATACAGTACAAAGTTCGTTCAGTATTATGTCAGAAGGCAAACTCAGGTGGATGTAATCAACCTAAAACAGACTTGAAACCAAGTCCATTTTTAGATCTATACCAGACACTTCCATAATGCCATGAAAAAAATGTTTTGGTTTTAAGTAGTACTGAAGCTTATTACATTGTAGTGAATTTATATCACATCTTCCCTAGTTCTTTCAAAAAAAGATTCAGTTTTGGTTTCTCTTATTCTCTTTCAAATTCTTTCTTGTGGCTTCTTTTGCTCTCAAATGCTCCACATACCTACCATTAAATGACAGCCAAACACTCCACATCCCTTTCTGGAAAGAAAAGAAATACGGTACTTCAGCCAACAATACGAGGAAGTACTGTGCCAAGGTGCTCTGACATTGGGAAGAATTCTCTAATAACTTCAGAAGCTCCAAAAATGGGCTTTTTTGTCACAGACAAGAGTTCCATGCTTGGAAAAAAATTCCCATGCAAATCATGTTCTGCTTGCAGGCACATTCTCAATCTCTCAGAGTAATTTTGAAAGAACAGGTGAACCCCACAGAACCTAATCCCCACAGAACTCGCTTACCTGAAAGTATTCAAATGTGCCTCCCATGATGTTTTCAGCTAAAAGAAATTGTTCAGGGTTGGTTTATTACAAAGATTAGTGCACTTCTATTGGAAGGATGGTGGTAGTAAGAACTCACTGATCCATCAACTTAAGTAGACTGTGACAATGGGCTAGAAGAAGTGTTTGTTTACAACTAAGCAAAAGTTTAGTGTCATCATTTATACAAACTCATCACTGTGGTCATTCATCACTATCTGCTATTCTATGGGTTAAGGGTAAGAAATTTTACTTCCAATGACATCAAACTTGGTTGACATTCTGCCATCACAACAGGGTTTGCAACCTGCATGTAGAATGATACCAGTTGTGCCATGAACACTTCACTAATATGTATTTGTACTACAGTATGATGATGGTGGGGGTTGGGGGAGGGGGTTTAATTTGATGGAGACAACCAATTTAAGTTTTGCATTTCTTCGCACTCGGCTAACATACAACCTAAAAAAGTAGGCAATACAGTTTTAAAAGAACTTAGCATAGTTTCAAGAACACAAACTGTGCCATCAGATCCCCCCCCCCCCCATGCTCGCAAACCATACCATGGAACTAGAAACATAACAATAGTTCTTATTTAATTTTAGCAGCAGTCTGATACAAGCTGCATCTCAATGTGTTGTGGCCATCTTACAGACTTTTCATAACGTGTATTATCCTATACTGCAGCTTATTAGAACATTGTCCACCACACTGAAAAGATATTTCAAGGACTGAACAACTTTGGTGCAAAAACTTGGCAATGTGATAAATATGCCCTAGACATTTTTTGACTTTTTTGCTGCGACTTCTAACAAAACTCATTTCTTACATGAATTTCGGATTGCAAACTCTGTTTTTTTTTTTCATATGGCAAACAGAAGCAGAAAAAACAAAAACCACTGATCAATTATAAGATACATATTACATACAATGCAACTTATTTAAGTTTTATTTTAAGAGATATTTATGCTTTTTCTTGATTCAGAATCCAAACTATTCTCAACATTTTGATGACTACAGGGCAATTTTCTAGCCCATCCTCTAAATTAGCTGAAGCCTTGGGCAAATTTACTCATAATACATCAAATATCTTCCATTGTTCAAAGTCATGTTTCAGCTATGCTATACAAGAATGTTTTCATTCGTGGAAAAAGATTGGAGTCGGTCTTAACTATTGATGTAGTACACAGTTTACTGTAGTAGTTTAACCCGTCTACTTTGCGTGAAATTTTACATTTTTTATGCAAAATTTTGCTTTAACAAGTATGGAAACCTTACTTCCAGATTCTCCTAAGGGATCCAACAGTGATTTGGTTACCCATGACGACTAAATTCTGGGATGGACGACCAAACGAATCAGGTTGGTTGTCCAATGGGCAATAAAAGTGAAACAGATTGTCCATAAATTTTTCAGAAACCCAAGGACTAACCCCCAAAAGATGCAGTTCATGACACAATTAAGAGCCATGTCTTGGCCATTCAGTAGCATACACATCAATGTACATTCAATCCTCCATCAGATAAGGTCTCTTTTCAGCGTCAAAACTCTCATTACCTGTTGCCTGTCAGAACTATTACTGACTACATCAGCTAAGTCTCTGTAATAATGGACTACATATCTTTTGCCATGAGGCTCATGAATGTTACAGCGCTGAAGTTAAAGAAATTAGCAATTCACCCGCTTTCAAATGAACCTGCACTACATTTTAGAATAATTTGAAATCTGCAACTTCAGGCCACTCTGCTTTAAGACTTTTCTGCCACTATGTGCTTCGAAATGTTAAAACGCTCCAAAAGATGACAAAAAGTGGGATACAGAAATCCTTGTGACTAGAAGCCAGGTAAGGAGGTATCTGTTGCCATGGCGACCAATGTCAGGTGCACTTTAAACAATGCTCACTGCTTCCTAATGAGATTTGCTTTGCACGCAACAATCTGTCCGATGTGATTGGGAAAAGTGTTACAATGGCATGCTTGTTACAGCACCTGCTGATACCTGTGATACAGTGCTGTGTGTTACATCTGTCAAATCAGTGGAAACTGAAAAGCGTAAATGCTTTGCAACTAACACATAAAGAGTCGAAGAGTGCCTTTCATTTAAGTGGACATAATTTATTCTAATATAAATTTACATACGCTTTTTCTTGGAAAGGTACTTTGTTCCTAGGGACATTGGCGAGGTACTTGTGGAAAGTGGAAAGGAGTACTGGGTCCATACACAGACTGTTATGTTTCTCTTGATTTGACTTCCCCATGTTGCTATGAACTTCTACCACTGTTTGCAATTCTCCTCACTTAGTATCTATGGTAACCTCCTGAAGGCTTTAAAGTTTGTTTTTTTTTTGACTAATTAATAATCATGAGCTCACTACTCAAAGTAAAAATGCATAAAAAGGAATCAACATGTGGTAACAGAGTTGTCTCCCACTTAAGGAACTTTGGTTCTGAAAGCTCACTCTAAGATACTGAGTACAAACTAAGGAGAATACTACTGCACCTTCTGACTTTTAAAATAACTTTTAGAGGTTTACAGTCGACATATTGTATGATGGAGTAATGTTGGACCCATTATAGGTATGCAACATCAGTATCAACTGATATTCATTTTTTTTTCATTCTGCATCTGTATCAGTAAAATACACCTTAAATGGTGATATTGCCTAACCTTTATTCATTGTCTGATACATCATGATAATGGTACGGTACCATACTCGAGTATTTTGAATATAACATTTTTCCTCATCAACATGAAATGACACTGAGTGGTGGAACCTGGTAGCCTATCATTAGGTATGCAGAAAACTTATTTCCCAATGTCGGTATTGAATCGGTACCAGCAGATCCATATATTTAGAAGTGAAATATTGGTAACTGTAAAACTGGCTACTTGCAATACCGGTACAACAATGAGGAAAGACCTTTCAGCAAATTCTCAAAATCTGCTGAAAGATGTTTTTTTTTTTTTTTTTTTTTTTTGGGGGGGGGGGGGGGTAAAATAATTACTTATTTTCACACAACAGTGGGAAGATGGTGCACATGACTTCTCAAAAAATTACCACACTCAGCCTACACTTATTAAAAGTCCTTGTTTGCACAAATGCTTCTTATATCATAGTATTAATTCATACTACTTATCCTTTGGATAAATAACCACTGGGATGACAGACTGTAAGATTGCATTTCATCATTGATAAATATCACAGCTAAGTCACTCTAAGGTAATAAGGTTTGTCAATCACAGAACAGGCAAAAGACCCAAGTTTTCCTTACACTCTAAATAATTCAAAATAGTATGAAATTACCTTTTTAATGTACTGATACAATTCTGCAGTACACAGTTCATGAATTGTAAGTTCTTCAAAACAAGCCCTTGCCAAGGTTGAGACTTGACATTCTCCCAGGGCCTAACACCATAAAACTCTAACAAAACTCCTACAAGGAAGCATAAAAGAGGTTCTGGTTTAAACAGAATCTGATTCTTCTTAACATATACACAGGATTTCAAGTATCTAGGAGGTGAGATTTGTTTTTAAAAGATAAGTTCTGATGTAAGATTTATTTTTGATGTAACAATGAAAAATTTGGGCCTCTACCAGAAATAACTACTTTTGTTTAATCATATTCCTGTTTACATGTCTATCTGATCAACGATGTAATAGTCTCAAACACATTTACATTTCTGAAAACATTTATCTACATAAAAAATTAGAGGCGAGCACATCAGCTGATATACAAAATAAGCAAACCATATTTCTTTGTTTTTGTAGAAAATCTTTAGTTGTACTTTCATTGTCCATGTCACAAAAGATTTCCCATGAATAGTCCTCAGAATGAACCAAACTTTTATCTAATTCAGACATTTCCTGGGTCTTCTTTACACAATACAACTCTGTATCGTCTTTAATAATAATAAAACCATATACTAACAGGACGGCTCACAAATGTGCATCCATTCCACTAATTACGTCATTTCAATTCAAATATGACTGATTTTATGTTAAAATTTTAACTAAATATAATTAACTTACTCTTCATGATTGCAAGTGGTTATGGTTAAATGCAGTGTTATGAATGCCATAAAATTACTGTAATAGTAAACAAATTGTTAGTATTAAAAAAGTACACTTGCACTATTCCTGCCACTGCTATTCCAGTACAAATACCAAAAGTGTAAAGACCTCCATGAAGTCAGACGATTATTCTACTTGTACTAAAGGGGTGAGATCTGAAATACTTTGCAGTTCTTTTATTTTAGGTTTAATGTTCTGCTTCTCTTATGTCAAATTTCACATACTTTCCCAGACAAGCTTCTTTCTTTAATTCCCCGTGTGTATTATGTTCTTATTTTTAATATTTTTTAACACTTTCCATCACCTTTTTTCAGACTTTAGGAAATTTTTCTATTTTCTTAAAAATAGCACAGGCAAATGCCGTGTATATGCATGTTTATATTAATATGTGTTCAGTTTCACAACAACATTCCCGTCAACAGGAACATCTACCGAGTTTAAATGTGCTTCATTTCATTGCATTAAATCTGCCCCTTAAGGTACAAAATGAAAGCTGAAGCGTTCCTTTTGACTAGTTGCCAAACTGTTCCATCTAATTGCCTACCACTGGCAAATGAGTCAGTGAAGATGAAATATTGCTTACGATTAATTTTTAATACCACGAGTTATCTGCTACTTTGAGTCAAATCAATCCATCCCTGCCAATGAGTAACTTTCCAGGGCAAGATGTTCTCAGAAAACAGATTACATGATGTCAGAGAAACTAACATAATGATGAACATCACATGCACAGCACCTACAACATATAAACTGAATGGCTTAGACAGCAATTGTATCCTTTCAGTTGAGGTATTAAACAAAGTATGAAGGCTTAATATGTAGAGTATAAATTTGTTTATTGTTTTGCTGAAAGTGTGAAAGTGTTTCAATATTCCTATTTCTTGCACAGATCTAAAATGGTCAAACCAACTTTGGATCCCACGTAATTTTGAATTTTTGACATCTACAAACATAAACGATCAAATGTGCTTTTATTTTTGCACTGACCAATGGATAAACCCTTCACATGATGAATTTTTAGGCACTTAACATGAAAGAGTTATTTCGCTGAAAACATTCAATGTTTTAATGAAAAGACTAGACATGCTTTTCCATACTGTACTTGTGTTTCATTAGGTAATTAAAGCTGAAGATATATGGAACATTAATTTACAAAATGTGATCATGTTTACTGGAAGAGCCTGTACTGCATTTCCTTGGTGGCCAGTAATTTGGAAGTGATTAAACTGGTATGTCAAATAATGGCTAAAAGTAGCAGCCTTGACCTATATTTTGTTGGTATGTAGTAAGTATAAACATCATCAAACCTAATTTTGCAACTATATTTCACTTTTTTGGTGAGCATCTCCATATTTTGACTGTAATATCAAATCATAAGGCAAGAAAAAGAAATAAAAAAAAAAAAAAAAGCTAGTGCAAGTTGTTTGACCAAATCTGTATGCCAGTCCCCACCCAATTTTTTTTGTTTCAACCAAAATTAAACTTTCAAATGGAAAATGTCTGATATGTACACTTTTCATTACAGATTAGAAACCAACTTCCCTACTGAATGGAGTGTTACAAAATGGAATGCCATAGAGTTGACATACTGTACACAATTTACTTTGCTGTGGATTAATTTCTTTAAGGCACTTCTCACTGACATTTCAAAAGTGTGCATTATGAAAAACAACCTACAGTGCCCCCCCCCCCCCCAAAAAAATAAAAAAAAAAAACAGCATTTGTCCTCAAAATCATCCCTTTCCAACTCAATAAATCCCATTTTGAAGATCTATTGGTTTCTCCTCAAGGTCACAGAATGTAGTGAGTATGTAGTTGGCACATTGCTTTTGTTACTATTTATAATTTAGATCATGAAATGTTTGAATGTAAAAGATCTACAGTAAAACCCTGTTTATCTGAACACATCAGGACCGAAGGTAGTTAAGATAACGAAAAAATTTGGATAAACTGGGTTCCAAGTCTTTGCCTCAAGTATGGTACACTGGGTCCATGTGAAAGAGTGTCAACACATTTCCAAAATAATTCCGAAAAGGCTAGCAAAATTGCAGCCAAAATCCTCAAAAATATTTGGTTACTATTTTTTTGGACTGATGATATGACAAATAAACTTTAAGAGTTCTAAAACAGAGAGATTTGATTCCTAAACTTCGAGCCTATGTTCTTCTGAATGACCACTGCTTTCTACACACTTAAGGAGTGTATGGGCTGAAGAGAAGTTGTAACCGTCTGGACATGTACAGTATCTAGAGTGTAAATTTGGCATAAATTTCCAAAAATGTTCGAGACACATGTGTAGGAGACTCTTAAACAGCAATTCACAATGTTTGTGTAAAGTCTACTCCCATTATTTTTTGGTATGAAGTTCACTATGATACTAACTTTTCAGATTTAGTGAAACTAGGACTTACACTAGCCTAACATATTTTAGTATAAAAGGGTATTGAGCCTATACTAACTCATGGCTCATAACAAGAATTTCAAAACGAATTCGCAGGATACTTCTTCCAAATTTGACTACAAGATAACAGATTGTTTTCTATGCTCACTCGTCGGCTGTTGTAGCCATCATGACATCTTTCGGTGACTTTTAAAGTCCCGAAAAAAACGAGTGCATTTCTGCAACAATTTACGTTGAATGTTGCCTTGTAAAGCACTGAAAACTTGGTGGGTTCTACCGTAACTGTGTTGAATATTATTCTTGTTAAATCTGATGGCTAGTGCAGATAAACAGGGTTTTACTGTCGTAAAGTACTTTCCCATACTGTACCTAGGCAGCGTCTGAAATACTTTTGAACCCTTATCATTCTGAGTTGATAAAGAGCGCACGCCCATTTGTGGTTCAATAAAGTCCTGCAGGTATGGTTAGGAATTTCTCAGAACCTGCTGTTCTAATTGAGCAACATGATAGTCTAGAATCAAAGCTAAGAACTCAAATGAAGTGTACTCTTTTAGGTATAGGTATAACACTTACAAATTTTCCATTGTGGGACAATTGTCACCAAGAGAATGCTAAGAGGTAACTCTCATGTACTATTCTGAAGAAAAACTTGCCCCATTAATCTCATTCTAGGTGCTCCTTAACGAATATTGGGTGCTAATGGCTCTTGTTCAGTGTGTTACTGACAAGAATGAGCATGCATTTTTTCTAATTTTGTTATATTTTAGCCTCTGCCAGTCTCACTTGGGAAGCTTTTTTGTGGTTACCTGGGCAAATGCCCACTCCACCTGTGGTTTCAGCACGATACATGCAAAGGTAAAACCAGAATGCAACAATGCATTGAGGATACGATGAATTCATTAAGGTGGACTATAGCTAAATTAACAGGCTCTAAAATGTTATGAATTTGGGTGCTAAAGACTCTTGTACAGTGTGTTATTGACAAGAATGAACAGGGACATTTTTTCCTAATTTTTTAAATATTTTTAGTCTCTGCCAATGTCACTTTGGAAGCTCTTTGTAGTTATCTGGGCAAATGCCCATTTTACAGTACCTGTGTTTTCAGTGTGATGTATGCAAAGGAATAACCAGAAATGCAAACACGCATTGAGGTTTCAATGAATTCATTTCAGAAGACTTCAGCTGAATTTAGAGGCTCTAAAATGTTATGAATTTTGGCTGCTTAATGACTCTTGTATAGTGCTTTATTGACAAGTCTGAACAGGCATTTTTTCTAATTTTGTTAATATTTTTAGCTCCTGCCAATGTCACTTTAATAGCTTTTTGTGTGTGTGTGTGTGTGTGTGTGTGGTTACCTGCACAAATGTCTACTCTACCTGTGTTTTCAATATGAGTTCGCAAAGGTATAAAAAAGTATAGCAAACAAACTTGTTAAAACATTCTGAACAGTAGTTTCAACATCATTAAGAAAGAAAGAGGTTATGTCTACATTAATCAATATGCGGTTTCTCATCATGAGCTGCACCTCTGTACAAATGTGTTTCTTTGAAAATAAGCATCTCCCAATTTTTACATGCTACTGAAAAGCAACAGATTAACCAATCACTCCTTTAATGCCATCTACTTTACTAGTTATTTTTTTTTTTGGGGGGGGGGGTTGGGGAGAGGGTATTTGGTGCATGATTTGATTCAATTTACAATTGGGAGGTGTGGACATAAAAACTAGACCAAGGAACACCTTTAGATGGTATCACAGCTACTGCTCAATTCAAAGGACAAAAAAATCACCTTATGAAATATAACCCGGTAATAACCCATCTCTACATCACAGACCAGCCACTTACGGTTGTTCAAGTGTGCGCATATGAACAGCTGGACATTGTCCCACAATAGCTGTTGACATTTAACCCTTTCAGCACTATACAGACGGATATATCTGCCGTGCAAGATTATGCTCCCCACACTACAGGGGGATACGTCCGCCCAGGTAACTTGTCTTCATCAAGGTTAGGTTAGATGAGGTTTAATGACCCAGTTTCCAACCAATCGGTTCAAGTCCAGACGACCACGGCCTTTTTTCCAGTTGTGGCTCACTGGCTTGTTTTCCCTACTCCACTGTTTATGCTGAGCACCAAGCACAAAGAGCACAAAGGCAGGCTGTCTTCATCAAATCAACCTAACATCACTGTGCACTTTCCCTTGACACTGACCAGAAATCATATCCTTCCAAAGAACACTCAATTTTATGAATTTCAATACCAAACATGCTAGGTAGTTGCATTAAAAATTAGGTAGTTGCATTACAAATATCAGAGATAATTTCGATTGAAAATGGCTAAAAATTTTGTAACTGACTGAACATTTTCAAGTAGCCTAAAAGGCTATCACTTACATAAACATAGCTCTTTGTGTTCACAGAGACAAATTTTTAAAAGAAATTTTAACTGAATATTCAGCTTTTGATTTGGTCAGCAAGTGTGCATATTCAATGCGGTTTGTGTAAGGCATAAGGTTATTAGAAGTGACACAGATAGTAGCCTTGTTCCAGTGAGGTAAACTAGGCCACTACTAAGCACTGTTACTGCAGTCCCTAGTCCTGTCAATGTTGTAAACGTAAGTAGGGGTTAGGGAAATGATGATAATAGACAAAATGGACTATTTTTCAAAAATACCTCAAATAAATATATTCAAGTTATATACAACATCATTTAGTGACTTTAGTAGGCTTCATTTCTGCTGCAGAAAACTCATCAAAACCATGTACAAAAAAAAGGTATTAACAAAAGACCAAACATGAAAAATATCACAAATATTACCAAAATCTGAATACATTGGCATAATTTTGTAACTTTGGTACTTTGTTCCTTGTGTGTTACAGTGAATCTCACAAAGAAGTTCTCAATTGAAAGAAAACCTCATGTCCTTTTTATTTTCACCACTTCTTCATAAAACATTTTTTTTTGCCAGAGTAATTTGTAACTGAATGTAGGCTTTTGAAATGAGGAAGATTTAGAAATTACTTCAGGCATAGGCAAAAGTGCACAGTTAATTACCTCATTGCTGAAAGAGTTTATACGTATGATACCATACACTGTACTGTATGTAACACAACACTGAAATGTGCAATAACATACACATCCTTTCAATTACTTTGAAATGCAACCAAAATATCTGATTTTACTCAATAGTTACACAGCACATAAATTTCCTTGAAATATCTATGTGAATTAATTACATCTTTACTGTTGCCAAGGTAATAAAAACTTCAAAATTTGACCGTTTTTGAGGTGACTCACTTGCCATGCAAAACAAAGATGCAGAGATGTTGCTTACTGACACTGACACTATGTGTATTTCCTTTACATCAACACAGAAACTTATAAGAGCATGGAAATAGTACTTCCATATTAAGAGCAAAGGTTAATGTGTGATGTTAACATTTTAAAGTTGACAACAGCTGTTTGAAAAAAGTAAAACCACTCAGCATATACCCCTATTACAACTGTCCTTGAAATAAAGGCTGAATAAGCAAGGATACGATACAAGAAATATCTTGCATGTATCTAGTCCTAGGTCACAATTTTACCTATTAAGCTAATTATTTATTCATTTTGTGGGTATTATAAAAAAGTTACCTTGTAATTCTGTCATACTTTCACTTTTTATCAGACTTTTGGCTATGTTCTAACTTTCAATGCTTTTTTACACCAACATGACTTTTTAATGTCACAGGTCTTGCAAATTGCCAAATACAATCCTCAGCGAGGATCATAACAACATGCATACTGCCTCCAGTATGTAAGTGTTCAAAATGCAAATGTCTGTGTGTGTGCCATTAGGTAAAAAGTAAGATCACAGAACAAATTCTTAAAGCTATGTGAATACTGCAGTTTAAGTCAATAAACATTTACCTATTTGATACATGCACAACATGACTACATCTTAAAAACGTGTAGTGAATATCTTTAACTCTGCCCAAACGATTTCAAGCTTTGCAGATTGCAATTAGCTAAAAGCAAAATTCATCCTTTGAAATCGGTTGAGAAAGGAGGAAACAAGTCAATTTTTGCAAAGGTTTCAAGATTTACATGTTACCCTGAAAACTGACTAGCAAACATTAAAATACTTAGATTTTAAGTGCATTTTTGGTACAATTTCCTAAATTAAAGACTGTCAGATGCATTAAGTAGTTTACCACTTAAATGATAATCCACAAATTAACAGCTCATATTCAGTGCAATTTCATGATAAATATAGTACACCACACTACACCCAATCCTACTTATCATCACATTTCAAGATTAACTTTGCACAATTACTATTCACACCACTGGATCGGTACATACTTTTAGCCGCTACAACATTTAATTGAAGATATGAACAACATGAAGAATGATTATTAGTGTTTTCTCCAGGGAAAAGTGCTTTGAGTCATAAGGCTGTAAAAAGTGATGATAATTTCATGAACCTACACTAGCATCATTTTACACTAGCTTACTTGAATCTCTGTGTCTTGCCTAAAAGACCTGACTTACATCTCTTTGTACACTCGTAACTTTTTTTTTTACCATTTTTACTCTAATGGGTTTTTTCTTCTTCATGCTTTTCCTCTTATTCTCTCTAAGCCTTGGCAAATACATATTCATCAGACAGATCCGGTCAATTTATTCCAAGTGTATGAAATTTATCTACAAATTCAACCAACCTGATTCATTCTTGCTGCCCTAATACACTCCCCATTTTATATGCTCTCGATTTACACCCGCATGAGCAATTTTTCCCCTAAACATTATCATCCTTAATGTCAGCAGAATCGTTCAAGACTGAAAAACAAATTTCTCATTCCATAGATTGATGAGATGGGAACAAACAATTGTGACAAGGTAATACTTAAATTATATCCATCCATTAAGTTTTGCTGAATCACTGGGTGTGCTCATCAAAAGTGAGGGCAGCATTCACTTTTTCCAAAATCCAAAAGTAATGGGGAGCGAATGAAGCTACCAGATTTGGGTGTTTCATGCTAATTACCATCACAGATGGCAGCAAATACTTTTATGTTTCCTTCAGATTTAGTAATCAGTCGTACAAGCACAAAACACCAAAGAGGTCATTCAAAAGGCTCCAATGAGTGGATTGTATGAAATCTTATATAAACCACAGGAAAACCTTACTTTCACACCAAAGTTTCTTTGAGATGGGCCAGTTTGTTGCAGTTAATCTGACTGTATTACCAAAAGACTCTTCTCAAGGAAAAAGCAAGGATTAAATTTCAGTTATTCACACAAAATTTAGTTCTGCAAACTTACTAACAAGAAATAAAAGCAAAATGCATTACCAGAAGGTAAAGTTTAATCTTGGCTTTATTTGACAAAACCAAATATATTATGAACATTACCTTTCTCTTCATAATGGGCTTGCAGCAATTTCATCAAAGTACCTTATCCATGACTGCCAGAAATGTAAGTCTGAATGAAACATGATTCCTGGTTACTTTTACATGTCCACACTCAAAATGGCTCCTTTTAGATATTTTTGAAGTTGAAGTCAAACATGGGCTATTTAAAAATGTGGGCCTCACTCAACTTGTGCAGCAACAAAAGTTCACGGACAGAAAAGAGCATTTCACAGAGACTATTATTTAGGGGTTGTATGGCAGTAAACCCACACCATCAACCAGGCTAGCATACTGGCCCTACTGTACTGTGAGTACAGTACATTGCCTTGGTCTAGCCAGCACCGACTTACACTAGGACTAGGATGAACATTCAGTTTACATCTCAAGTCAGAAATCCTTTAAAAAAGAACAGATGTAAAGCAGGAGAGTGTTTTAGACACATCTTTTGGGATAAAAGTACTTTCAAAATCAAAATGCCACAACAAAATTTGTGTTAACCCATTGCAATATTGAGGGCACAAGCAGTTCCTTAGGTAAGGTCTTTTCAAAATGGCAGCTACATTCCTCACACAACATGGCTTTCTTTCTGAAGCTGGTAAATATTTAACGGATCTTCCCTCTCCATTTCACAACAACCAAACCGTGGTATCTTTTTTTTAACTCCTTTATCAATCCTCAGGCTTTATTCTCTCCTGCTATCTGTAATTTCTATATGTTCTTACTTTTGTATGTTATAGTAAGCATTTGTTAATTCTGTACGTGAACCAACAGTGAACAACTTTTTCCTGCATGTCTTGTTAGCTAGATGTAAGTGACAAAATATGGTCCCAGGTAATAAATTTTTGTGAAGAAAGTTCATCCTGTCAAACTACCCTCCATTCATTCCCTTGATGACTTACTGATGAACTGGCAAAACCCGATTTTGCTGTAGTGAAGAATTTTTTTCTTCCCAAGTTTAAATACTGTAGTCACACATGCTTTGTTTAGGTGGAGGAGGGTCCTTGCCTAATTGGTCTTTCTTAGTTTTAATTTGTAGAAATAGAATACATTACATTGTTATTCCAATACCAACACTGAGATATTCAAGCTCTGACTAAAATTATGACCCTTTGCAAATGATCCAAAATATCATGTTTGTCACTACTCCAAAATCAAGGTTTTGCCTATTCTTCAGTATGCCAAGGCGTGCATTCACGCAAGAATAGCACCACAGTTTTTCCATTATGGGAACTTTTTGGGAATTAGTTTTACGTTTCCTTTGAAGAACCTTTTGAATTAGCTTAAGTTTTGGGTCAAGACTCTTCACAAAAAAAAACATATACCTATCGTTAAGGAACCATGAGACGCATAAATCAAGTAAACTGACTGCAATTTTAGCTGCATTGAAGTGCTAAGGTAGTTACATATTTTTGTATAGGTATAGGCTACTGTACTGTATACTATAGTATTAGTACAATCCAGTGCAGATCATTTACACAGAATCTTCTGATATGATCAGTGGATGAAAACTAGGCAGAACAGTATGTAGGTCGACAGACTCCTTGTCTATGCCTGTGATGGGCTCAACTGTATGTACACTATTTTAAAAATTTCAATTTGCAAGGGATGGAATAGCATACTGTATGTTCTGGCATGTGACGGGTCAAAGTGCTCTAAATAACTTCGAGTTCAGCCTACTCTTATTGTCAGCAATTGTACTGTAAATTTGGGAAAATTGTAGGAAGTTGCAGGGTATTCAGCCTCCTTCATTGCAAATGTGGGGTGACTTTCAAATTATCCTTAAAATGATCACTAACCCTCTCCATGCAGGTGTAATAGTGAAGGTACCTTGACTCTGTTGTGAATGTGGACATGGCAAAACAATCAGCGAATGTTCCAACCGTTTAAACACGAAACAGGTTTAACGTAAATTACCAGCCCTACGTAGTCCAGCCCTTGAGGAAGATAAATTATTTTTAGAATGTTCCACGGCGATGGGTAAAGGCACAGGAGCCAACAATTGGTGAGTGTGTTGCTATACACAGCAGCTAATTTTACATCCTACCACTGCCATCCGCAAAGATACGATAGTGGGCCACTGTCATGTGTGTTGCTTTAAGTTAGAAATCAGCAGCAGATGTTACATCCTTTCCTTCAATATTATTTTCTTGCTTGCAAGTCTTCTCAAAAATTATTTAAATGCCTGCGATTTCTTTCGATTTTTCGAGTTTTTTACCATGCAATAATCATATCGAATCAAGAACAGTTTCAACTGGTATCCGTATAATGACTAGTTTGCCGTGAAAGCCTATTTGACTGGGTTACAGGTTACCTGCTTCAGTTCTTTGGTCAGCAGAGGGCGATTGGATTGGGACAATTACTCTCTTGTTTGTTAAATGGGACATAAAATGGTGTCTTGAGAGCAAGGTCCACCACACATTTGCCTCTTCATCCTCTGAAAACAGTGAAGCGAAGGCATTTTGATGTTCTTCATCCGGACTCAAATCCTCTGTCCAATCTTGATCAGCTAATACCCAAGTATAGCCTCTGATGGAAGATGTAATTTAATAGTAGACCTGGGCTACTAGGGCAGAACGGATTCTGTAGCTCAGCCCCTCTGTAGGGCTTCCCAAACAAACATCCGCCGAAGCAAAGAAGACCATAAAGTTGTTTTTACACTACTATCTATTCATGCACTTGTTTTTACTGAGCAAATACCTTTCACTTCTCAGTATATGGACACCACTAATTGTAAAACTGAAAGCCTCGCCTGACACCTAATGTTGAATCATTATGTTGCATAACCACTGGTTCAGCGAGTTCTAGAGAGGGAGTGGGTACTACACACACCGAGACTGGGGGTGTCATAGGATACTGCATGATTTTTAAGGGACCAGACGCAGCATAGTTTTGAATATTTGTTAACAAATCAACCAGTCAATTCAATGAATATCATAAGAATTTCTTCAGTGTTCACTTGTGCAGGAATTAGGGAAATGACTGTTCAAGGAATATTCTGTTCAACTTGATATGCAGGCAAGCCTGGGTCTTTTCCCCCCCCCCCCCCCCCCTCTTGGCGAGAATCTAAAGCTAATTAGTTTGAAAAGCTTGCCAAGTTAGTCTCTTGTATAATAGTATGACTACATTGCAACAACAAACAGCAAAGGCCTTGCCTAGCAACTACCTGCCCTAGGGCTCCAGTATATTTGATCTATAAAAACAGTGTGACACATTTTGTGTACTTCTTTTACTACCCACCCCACCCCCAACAAAAATGGGAAGCCCAAACCATGTGACATGAAGGACTACAGGCTACTGTAGGCATACAGTATTACTAGAATGATGTTAGACATTCATCTTCAGTTGGATGCTTAAATGTTGTAGAAGTCACTGCACAACTAGGTATGTATTTGGATGAGAGTACAACAGTCAGACTAGGTTATTCAATGTCAAATCACCAATGGCTGTTGCTCAATAGACTCAAAAAATTCCAAAAATATTTTGTGTGAATGGTCTGTCATAAAACATATCCTGAACATCCAAGCAAACTATGCTGAAGTTTGAGCGATTTTAAATTCCTGCTAATGTTGTTTGATGGAGTTATAGCTTCTTTAAATGGCCAAAATTTGCATTTTTGACTTTATCCACCACACATTTGGCAAATTTTTGGGGTCCATATCCCAGTAGGTATTACACCTTTGTGTATTGTTATAAGAATTGCAGAGAAAATATTCAAATAAAAAAAAAGAAAATTTAAGTGACGTAAGCCAGTAACGTTTTAATGTTTTGGTATATATTAAGAAGATGCAAATTATTTTTGTGCATAAAATTTTCAACTGGATAGCCTAGATCTTTCATTTTTTAATATTGCTGTAATTGCAGAATTAATACTTAATGCAGAATAGACAAGTTGGGAAACTTCGATTGTACAATGCATGCTGGGAAGGATATTGTACCATAACAGAGACTGCATGTGCAAGACAGATATTTTGTATCATCAAGTACAATTTTTGAGTTTAAAACTATTTTCTAGATATCAGTCACTGGTCAGAAAGAATTTTCTTTAGCTGAAAAGTTCTCCTTGAAGTTAATCTTCTTATGTTGGACACAAAGGGTTGGACAGAATGACGGTAAGTTGTGGAAGACAAAAACAACAGCCGCTCTAAACCTTCGTATCTGTTCGAAAATGTCCGTGGGCTTGATCTGTCGTACTACATGGTACAGCAAAATCTTATTTCCCAACTCGTCCATTATTGTTTTTCTTGTACTGTAAGTGAATAAATAGAACTAGGCCTAACCTTGGCCCTAAGCCTTTTACTTTTGAAGGTAGGCCTAGGCCTAACACTATAAATCTTTACCCATGGGTGGAAAAGCTGGGAAGCTAGGAGGCTTTGCCCAGGGAAATTTGAGCATCTGGAGGGGGATTTTGGAAACTGAAGGGAAATTTTGCTTTTTTGTGCATGAAAATAAAGAATTATGGAAAATTTTATTCCCTTCCTGGGGATAAATAAAGAAATCAAGGTACAACACCCCTTTACCAAAACGTCCCCTAACCAAAACTTCCTCGCCTATTGGTCAAAACATCCCTGTGCCAAAATGCCCCTGAGTTGCTCCATAGTAGTTTTATCATAGTTTTGTAAATAGTTGCATTCCCTGAAATGTTTAAATTAGTCAAAGTTACTTTTCTGTAACTTCAAGTAAGGTGTAGCGGTATTGCCAATATAAAATATCGATATACTGACCTGAAAATATCGATAATATCGATAATATCGATATTTTCGCAGAATGGGTACGCACACTATACATATGAAAAAACGAAGTATGGGAAGGTATTACCATGTACCCGGCCCCTGACGACTTAAATGCCGAATTGTACTACGTTGGTAGCGAAAAATAAATCAAGATTTTTGCAGAAAAATTAAAAAAAAAAACTGTGTTTGCATTTAACATTTGAGTATTTGCAGTCGCGAAGTAACTTTCAATTACTTCTTTGGGAATATGTCTTATATAGCTTTTAGTGTTACTTCAGCATCACACCAGACGATCAAATATCCCTCCATCTCGCTAAAGCAACAGCCATGATCTATAAAAAAAATCTGTAGAAGGTCTGCCCCTAAATAACTACAGAATAGTTTCAAAATCTGTGATTATTGGTTTCACTGAGTATACAAACATTTTCAAAACGAGTGGCCCAAACATTAGCGTAATTCCCACCCCTTAGCCTTCTAGCATGTGCTACGCCGATTCCTTCCACTATCAACAGCTTGTGTTTTAAATATTTTTCTTTCAAACAAAATATGGCGTATTTTGATTCGCAAGTTTTGGGATAAGTAAAAAGTGTTTCTTTTGGACTTACGTAAGCCAGGGGCCTTCTCCGTTTATCACAAAGAAGTACCTCTTCACCTAACTCTCGTAAAATACCTCGCAAGTAGTTCACTATGCAATGCTGCATGAAAACGGCCTTGTTTAGCTAGTCACTATATATCTAAAATACCGGCCGATATTTTCGATATCAACTATTCGTCGGTATTACACTCAACTATAACCACTAAGTTACTAGCAGTCGATATTTATATGATCTCTTGTATTCAGACATTCCAATAATCTATGAATGCAGTACTGCATGCTCATAGTGAAAATCCAGGCACCGGGCAGTCCGCTGCAGGTCTGCAGCTCGCTAATTCAGCTTCTCGGCACTCTTGCACGTGTCCGGTACCTGGGATGTCAGAATTTTCCCGAAACTTTCAAGCGCAGCTATAAGAACTTTTACGCAGCTATTTTTGCAGGATTATCCCCATCGTAGTGTCAGCGACCTTTTTTTAATGTATGGAAAAATATTACAGTCGAAACTGCTGGCAAATTTCCGCCCAAACAAACAAAATATACATCCCACAAAATAGTTGAAAAAACCCCTCGTAACAAAGTAGCTGATCCAGTCAAACGTCACAATACTCCTATGTATGCTGCTGCATAGTTTGTATGGAAGAGTCCAAACTGTAAATATTTTCTACAGTACTACACGTGTTGCATGTGCGGACTGATTGCGGCGTGTTCGTACATGTTTGCATACATTCATGTTGTCAACAGAATTAACGTAAAGCTTCCCCAACGAAAAATTACGAAGCTGTACTTAACCCTGTGGCCTATGGAATCACATGCGTAGTACAGTATGTGTACCAACACTGAACTTCTAACGAATGTATTTGCGAAAATGTTACGTTATTTTCTGTTTGTGGAACTTTACTCTGTGAGATAGTCTCAGACAGATCATCCTACAGTAAGTCTGAATATCATAAAAAATTGGTTTACTTGTAAGGTCTCGGAATCAACTTGCATGCAGTAACCAATTCTGTACAAAAAACTTTCGTGTCACTGATACGGCTCATGAGCTAGCTCTGTACATATTCAGCCATTAACGCCCCACGTGTACTTTGGCAGTCGATCACCAGTCTGTACCGAATCTACTGTGTACACAGTAGGCCTACATTGAAGTATTCCACTGCGTATGCAAACCGCAGAAATAGTTCTTACAGCATGCCTATATGCTCGTAGCATTGTGATGAACAGCTCAGTATTGTGCTACGAAGGTCACAAGAGGTGAACCTAGACCTACGTAAGCTAGGCCAAAGATTCGTTGGTAACTTGACTCCATCGATGCTTAGGTATCGGTTTTTAAACTAACATTCGTATCGGTTATGAGCCACTGCTGTTAAATATCGATATTTGTGTTGAGTGTCGCTATTTTAGAAGAATCGGTATCCAAGTGAATAGTAGAATATCGATATTAGTACTATATATAGACTTTACTATATATCGATATTTTTGAAAACGCATATCGACGATACTACTAAGAAGCAAATATCGACTAATATCGATAATATCGATATACCGCTACACCTTAACTTCAAGGACAATGAAGTTTAAATCCGCACAACATGTAGTATAAATTATGCAGTGTTTTAGAGTGGTATACATATACATAAGCAGGTGGAGCAATAAGAAAGAACAGTGGGCACAGTTTAGCTACGTAAGGGAAAACGCAGTACTCCCCCCCCTTCCCATTTGAATTAGCATACCCCATCATACTACTTCAGTAATAACACCTTTCAATCCACTACACATTTGGTTAAGAGTAATACCTGGCACTTTTCAGGTATAACACAGAAAGGTACCAAGACTAAGGTTCACTTCTCTTAGCCAATCACAGCACACGTAATGTGTGATGGTAGCAAGTAGTGAAAATATGCACGGCAAACTTTCGTTCTTTTGCTTTGCTTCACCTTCTGTTCCGTGTTTCCGTGAGCAAGACAGCATGGATAGCTATGCAGAATGCTATCACCTGTATCATGGGCAATGAAGTGTGACTAGACTGGATGAGTACCATTTTCATTTGCTCGCATTTTTTTCATGTTTGGAATTAATCTTATACACAAAGTTGTATCCGAAGAGGATTTGGATGTTCTTCTGCTGGAACAGATGGCATGATGAACAAGGTCTTTTGAGGTTCATGGTAAGAGTAAGAGTGTAAATATAGGCTAAGATTCATACTTCGTCCTGAGAAACGTCCTACCTTGTTAGTATATATTGTGTAGTATATGTACGTACTACATACTAGCCTAAATTTTCTTCACTATGCGATGTTACTGTTCAGAAAAGAAACTTCCCTAACCAACCAACAACAATCAACTTATGTTGGCCTAGCCTACAACCAAAAATCTTCTTACATTAGGCCTACACTATAGATTTCTAACATCTGCAACAAATCAATACCACTTGAACTTTTCTAACACTTGAACTTTGAAGAGGTTATTCCTTGGTCTAAGCTTTCTAATTCCCCTAGTCTTTTTTAAGTTGCAATTTGACGCTTAAGTTAGGCATATTTTATGTTCACATATCAATCATAACCATATGCATCAGGGTGCATTCTATGTAAGGCCGATGCCGAAGTTATGGTGGGTGTTCTCGGACAGTCGTATATAATCTAGCCACTGAATAACAGTGTGTGAATGTTTTTTACTCACCAGGCAGTCATTTCAAAGCTATGTGTATGAAGTGTACACAGTTTCATTTGTAGCACAAGAAGCCTTCTAATTGTTGAGAAAATGGAACCTAATTGCAGTAATAATTTCAGTTTGAAAATTCCTTGGCACATTTCCAAGTGTGCAAAACCTTGGAAATTTTTATGGCGTGCTGTAAATTTTTGTAGACAAATTCATGTTATAAGAAATAAAGTAATTTTGATTGCTACACTGTTCGTAAAAATGTTAGTATGCACCAGACTGTGCTGTATACCTTCATGTAGTGTAACAGAGAAGTTCAAGTAGTTCTGTCTTAGTTGGGTAATTACGGACAGTACACAAACCTGCATACATGTCCACCCTTATATGTATGCATACGCATGCCTATGTAGCCTATGTATGCGAAGTGGAAAAGAATGACGAGACCATGTGGTTATTAAGGAAACTTAACTAGGCTGAATTTGTTTGGATTAGATTTTGTGTTAAGACGTTGAAAAAGAATTATAGGCATACGTTCTCTATTATTTGATTTGTATTTTTTATCTTTAGTCCTAATAATATTGAAATAGTAAAGCGTCCGAGAATACCCGACTGTGTCCCACAATATCCAACATACACATAACATTTTCAAAGTGCTGTGTTATGTCTGTATACGTATGTGTAGATTCAGTAAATATCCAAAGCACATGAGTATAGTTGTGGCTGTTGATACATCAGTGTAATGTCACTGTATTGAAAACTAGGCCTATAGCAAAATAAACGTGAACTGTCCAACAATACCCAAACCAACCCTAGTTTTAGTTTGTCAAGCCTTCAACTCGCGCAGGTATTCCATTCTAGCCCAGTCTGGAAAGTTCGTATCTTCTACACCGAATTTTTATGCCAGTCACCTGTTTTCTCAACTTTTACGCCACGCCAAATTGTTGTACTGTGTTTTAAGTACAGTGTGTACGTAAAAAACAAGAAAATCACGCCATGAAATTGGCGTATAGTGACATGACCTAATAAGGCCACTTTCGAATGTCGTGCATCGATACAGTCAACAAAGCACGTCAAAAGTGCTGTCACAATCAGTGCGTCAATTTTTGATGCAGCACACGCATAGCAAACTCCCTTGCAAATGCACGCGAACCTGTTTAATATTTCAAGCACGCGCACGCTAAGATATGCAGCCTCAAACTGAACGCACAGTCTACACTGAACCCGTACATACAGCTCTGTACAAAAATTGTAAACAGCGCCCGCTGGCCTTATTAGGTTACTTCTGATTTTAGGCTTGAGCTGGAAACGCTGAACTTGTCGTAACGGTATCTCTTGAAAGGAAAAATCTGTGGTAAAGATTTATAGCTCTCAAATAAGGTCAAGTCCGCCAAAACTTTTTCAGGTACAAACAGATTCACATTCTTCTGTCTTGTTTCATAAAAACGAAAACTTTCTTAGAGTGGCCTTGTTAGGTCGTGCCATCATATAAGGTCTTTACTGCACGCCGAAGATCTTTGGCATAACATTCATGTTTTCCAGACGGGATTCTAGCTTATGCCGTTACTTTCCGCCCCTCGAACCGGCGTTTTCTGCCCCCTTGGGCGGAAAGTAACGGGGGGTGGAAAATAACTGAATTCCCTGGACCTAGGCTAGGCCTATAGCCTACTATAGTAGGGGGCCGTGCCATTCCGCCATAGGTACTTTCTGCCATAGAAAATGTGTTCATTCTGCCATAGAAAACATGTCTTTCTGCCATGGCAGTAAAGTGTCAATTACGATTATTTTAAAAGTGAATGATGTGTCGTTCTCAAAATAGGCCTAACCCTTTGAAAATATTTTTGCAAGGAAAACAAGACATTTTGTTTCTCATATTTTAAGAAAGTGCCTTTCCGCCATAGATTTTGCACCTTTCCGCCATGGCAGAATGGTGCGAAACCTAGCAGAATGTTATGGCGGAATGTACCGATGGCGGAAAGACACTAGGCCTAGATTCCCTACAGAATTAGCCTAGGCCTAGTAGCCTAGCCTAGGCTGTTAGGCCTAGCCTAGGCTACTGCGCAAGAATGACCGAAATTCCATTTCCCAATAGGCCTAGGCCTATAAGGAAATGGCCTGCATACTTAAAACTAGCCTTGCCTCGGCTTGGCCTACACTGCTGGTAGCCTGTACCCTGTTAATTGGCTTCACAATTATGCCTAGGCTAGGCTTGGCCAACACCTGACACAATGCTACTGCTACAGCCTACATTTTGTCATAACACTAGGGCACGCCTGTAGTTCACGCATGAAATATTGTGGTAGGCTAGTCTCAGCCTGAATTACGCTGAGCGTTATGCGGAACTACTTTCGATATTAACGTGTAAATTCGGATGGAGCTATTTTGCACATAAACTTCCATATTAAATGTCTTTAACACTACCAACTGATAGAATTGTTATTAAATAACCATATTCTGCGTCAATCCACAATAAGGACATAATCGGACGCGTTTTTTTGACAAAAATATTTGCAACTTACCGTGCTTCCAAGCCGAAATTTGAGAAGAGACAAAAGATGGCACGCCACCTATTTCTTGTACATATGAGTTCAACGTGGGTTAAAAGAAAAACGAAGTATTATGGCATCTCTACATGAATTAACTTAAAATATTCGTAAAATAAAATTTATGATATATTCAGTCTGAATTATAGCTTACATAAAAATTTAGAAGTACTGAGGTTTAAAAAAGGAGAGGATATTAAAAAATTTAGAGACAATATCGTAAAGAAATCAAGCTTCTGGCAAATGAGTTTTGTTTTGGTTTGGGCTTTTGCTTCTCAGCCTCTCTGGTTTGTGCAAATTCTGTCGGTCCTACTAATGAATGCCCGATATTGCCCGTCGGTACAATGAATGCCCGACCTGTGTGAATGATTGCCCGTGATGTGTTATTGATTGCCCGACCTGTGAATTGATTGCCCGTGCTGTTGTTGATCGCTCGTAGTGTGAATGGATGCCGGAAGATGCAACGGATGAAAAGCTCATAGTATGGGTTTAGTTAGAAGAAAAAATTCACAAATTGTTATTTTCAGTGACCTGATAACATTATGTGACATTTTTTCGTTTGAAAACTTAAAATTTGTAACTTTTCGTCACTAGCTACGATGACTCGATGAGATTTGAACGACACCAAATCCTGGCTGTGCCAATTGCAGCCATATATGATCAGTTCCAAAAAATATCACAAATATAGCACCGTTTTGCATCTAAGCAACAAGTTAAAATTAACAAAAAATTCTCAGAGGGGAGGGGGATGTATCAATTCCCTGAGGCTCACCACATGCTTCCCCGCCCATCAAAATATTCCGTCTGGCGTCCTTGCCTGTCACGTGGAGTGATAGACTGAAAAGAAAAAGTTTGGGTGTTCCCGAGTCTTCCCCCTGTGGCTGAATCCGTCCCCCAGACTTCAGTTGTAAATAAAGTGAAGTGGCTTTATCCAACGTGCATGTTTTGGTTCAATAATATTGTTTCTCAGTAATGTTTAGGTCTAGGTGAAAAAACTGTTTCTACCTCTTTGCATCATCAGCTTTACGCAACAAACTTTATTAAGTTACATGTCTAAGCTGATCCCACCTCCGAATTAAGTGTTATCGTGACGGTACGGCCTAACGTTAGGCCTCACCAGACTCAAAATGAAACCTTTCCTAATCGAGCAATCATTCACAGGTCGGGCAATCATTCACAGGTTGGGCAATCATTTCACGACGAGCAATCAAAATAGCACGGGCAATCAATTCACAGGTCGGGCAATCAATAACACATCAGGGCAATCATTCATACAGGTCGGGCATTCATTGTACGGACGGGCAATATCGGGCATTCATCAGTAGGACCCAATCTGTTACAACATCCCACTTACCACCGCTTGCTGCTAGTCACCACGCAGGCAGATGACTTAAGCACACGGACTTCAATACATGGACAGAGGATTGCGCAATCAATGCTGTCGCCACCGTTCGAACAAATTTAGGCTAACCAAGATGGCCGCCGGGCTACTACCATTTGCCCAATTTGACGGTGAATCTGCAACATTTCAGACAAAATATCAGTACAAATGGAAGAAAAATATCACAGTCCTCCATTCTATTTGATGAATTTGACCTGAGCTTGCATTCTTTCGAAAATATTGCAAGTTTTTCACACAATTTGTCGATACTGAGCCACTTGAGCAAGTCCAAACTTTTACACACAAGACTATAGCAGGCAGCCATATTGGTAAGCCTATTCGTGTACGTACGGTGGAGACAATTTACGCATAGGACGTTAGTGTAATATGCTCTGTCCATGTATATAACTTATAAGAAGTCCGTGCTTAAGCACAACGGTTGCAATTTCTATTACAGGTTGCAGATTTAGCCTACAGGCCTATACATCAGAGCACGTATTCCAAGGGAGCTCAGGCCTAGGCTAGGTTTAACGTTAGTCCTGGAGTTGGTCTATGTGATGTGCGTCATATGTCCTTAATTTTACTTAAAAATAGAACTTGAAGTAACTGTTACAAGTGTAACGTACAACACCTGCAATTTTCAGTGAGTGCGGTTCCTAGTAAGTAGTATGAAGGTTCCTGTCGATTGCTTGTACTACAGCTACCAAAATGTCTCATTGTGAGTTAGGCTAGTTTGTTGCCAACATAGGCTAGCCTGTTAGGCCTATGTCAGGCCTAACGTACAGTATGTGTACCAATAGCGTGAAACAAATAAAACTGTGTTTACCGATATCTTAATAAACTTTGCGAGATTATTTTAATGCTGTATGAAAGACTTTGTCTTTGTACTGAATATGGATGATACTCGATGTACAGTTTCATGAGTTGTGAAAAATACAACCAAAAAATGTGTTTCACGCTATTGGTACACATACTGTAGTTCTCACGTACAGTAGCCTAGGCCTTCACTTTGTTCCTTGAACAGTACTGGTTCTGGTTGGATACTACAAGCAGTTCTCTGCAGACGGGATATACGGTTGTAGGTGTGTGACGGCTAGCGGACCAGCAAATTAGATTGGATTAATAGATTCAGATCAGTGTTCGAAATAACGCATGCACACGTGCACCAGTGCATGTAACTTTTTGGCGGTGCATGTAACTTTGAATTGCTTACCTGCACGCGTGCATGTAGGGTCTAGGGCACAAAGATTGGCTTTTCTTGCCTAAAATTGTCCTTCAACAACCTAAAAACTGGTTGGAGATTAATAAAAATAGGTCAAATAGACAGAAATCTACTTGTTAATTCATGTTATGTGACTGCAGGAGCTTGCGTATGGCAGTATTTATGTTTTGATCGCATGTAGACAGTGTGTCATTCATGTGTCCTTCATTTGCGTAAATTAAGAAACACGTGTGTAGCATAGGCCATAAAGAACATACACAACATACGTTAGGATATTTAGTGCAACTGTGCAATGTCCGTTTTCATTTACTAGACAACAGTTCGGTGATTTCGACTGACGTATGTAAAATCGCCAGTTTGCAAAACGTTCCTACATGCACTGTACTAAACAGTGCGTTATAGGCCTAGGCCTACTATGTCGTATCCGTACATGCACAAATGTGCCATTGTTGTGAGTTGGTGATAGAGCAAATGCAATTCATTATCATATTTTAATGGTGCATGTAAGAATTTATTTGTGCAGGTAAAATTTTGTAGCTGCATGCATAGGTGCATGTAACTTTTTTTTTCTAATTCGAACACTGATTCAGATCTCCTCAAGGATGTCAAGTTCAGTTTGCGTAATTGATTTCTAAAAGTTTCAATAGATGGGGAATTCCTTACGGCTGAGGGCAAGCAATTCCACTCTGCCACTGTCCTAGGAATAAAAGAGAACCTGTAACAACCTTTTTTTACAGCGGGATGATGAAAGGAGATCGATGAAGACTTGCGAGTAGAAATTCCATTATTGTCGGGCTTAAGAATATAATCGTTTAGATCAATGGCAACTAAGTGATGGAGAGATTTGTACAGTAAACTCAACCTAGCACTGATCCTGCGTTCCTCCAAAGTAGGCCAGTTTAAGTTAGCAAGCATTGATGAAACACTACTTTTACGTCTTTGGTCTTTACAGACGAATCTGGCAGCTCTGCGTTGCACTGCTTCAAGCTTGTTAATATGCTCCTGATGGTAAGGATCCCAAATACTTGAGCAGTATTCCAACCTTGGTCTAACAAGGGATTTATATGCAGCTTCCTTAACTTTAGGGGAACAGCTGTACAAGTTACGACGTAACAAGCCAAGGACTCTGTTTGCTTTGGAAGATATTCCGTTAATGTGATCGGCCCAGCTTAATTTACTGTTAATATCCACTCCAAGATAAGTATGGTTGGGAACTGTCTGTAGGACACTATCGTTCAGTATGGCATTGGTAAGCACCATAGCGACCCAAATACTAGGTCAGCAGACTGTGGACTAGGTTAGACCATGCCAAAAAGGGTACAACTATAGAATACCCCGCCAACAATAAACCTCACCTCGCCTCCGGAGGCGCAGTCACAGTGAACTCAGACAAAGTAATAAAATAACTCGCATTCATAAACAGCCACTGTGACTGCGCCTCCACTCAAAACTGGAGTCTCAGTGGACTTGGACATTTTGCAAAAAACATTTGCATAAAAACACACGTAATTTATTGTGATTGCAAAATAACATGAATTCATAAACGGCTGGCGGCAACTGCGGCCCACAGGCTTTAGAAACATTACATACATATTACACACTATATAGACAAGGTAAGTCATTTCTCACAATATGTACTGACAAGAAGTAGGCTTATCACACTTCACTGCCAGTGCTTCCGCACTCAAAATCGTTTGGCTGATTTCACGTAATTTTTGATTCCATTTCAGGAAAAATGCATTTAGTGTGGAAGCACAGGCAGTGAAGTGCAACTGGGCCGTAGAGTAGGATATAAGAACTAGAGTGTGCACTCCTTATACCGCGTACGTAAATCCGCTGTGATTGCATGATGTAAGTGGTTCAAAGTTCGAACGGGTTCTAATTTCGAACACCTGATACAAACGCTGATATATTCACCAGTCCAAAGCAAAGTGAACACTAATTTAAACGATAAATACGTAGGAATTAATGTTTTCTGATGGAAGGAAGTCATATCTGAGCAACTTCAACAATATTTACCCATTAATAAAGGTTAAAAATTTGAGGCACTTCAGTTCTTACGTGTTCGAAATTTGAACCTACCACCATACATGTAGATCAGAGCATGTGTTAACAAACTGTTTGGCGGCCGAGTTCCCCTTGCAATCACAGCTGTTTGGGGGAGTGAGCACTCTAGTTCCTATACCCTGCTCTACGGACTGGGCCTACTTCTTGTCAGTACATATTGTGAGAAATGACTTACCTTGTCTAATAGTGTGTAGTATATGTACGTAATGTTTCGAACACCTGTGCTGCGGCCTGCCACTGCCACCAAGTAAAACCAGCCTAGCCACAGGCCTTGAGCCTAGGCATCCCTAAACCCCAAAATGTGGTTAAATAGCCTATTTTTACTCTCTTACTCATTCATACGATATCCTTGTTATTTGTGAATCAGAGATTGCTTATTTAAGAGGCCACGTAACCCTAACCTAGGCCTGATCCCTAAACTAACTTAGACCTAGACTAGGGTACCTAGGCCTAGTTCTCACGTACACTTTGTTCCCTGAACTAGGCCTAGGCTATTGCAACACAAACTTTTGACCGCATATTACTGTGAGAGTAATATCGTCTGCGTGCGTTGCTGCAGTGATTGTTGCTATATACGCGTATGCGCGTGTATGAACGTAACTATAGCTATAGACTATGTCACAATTGAACAGCAGTGCGTGCTATTTAGCACACAATAGTGTGAACGTCCTAGTTACACGATTTAGCAGTTTCATAGAATGTTAAAAAAAACAAAACAGGATCGTTTGTGTAAATCAAAATTTTTGGTCTTTTTTTGGACACTTAGTGCAAAAAATCTTAGAATGAAGAGTCTCAAACATATAAGGCCCCGTAGAGGTCAATTATGTAGGAGTATATGTGAATTTGAGAAAGATCGAGACCATTCAAAATTTTTGAAGTTGCGGTAGCCCAATTTTGACAATGGGTATATTGCTGACCTAGTATGGGAAGCCCCAAAGCTTCCCAAATACTAGGTCAGCAGACTGCGGACTAACTTAGACCCTAACCCTGGCCTAACCTTATCCCTAACCGAACCCCAGGCACAATCGAACCACAGGTGGAACCCCTGACCAAACCCTGTTTTAACAATAGGGTGACATTCTCTCTTTAGTCACATGTGAAATGTTAGGTTACTGGTTAGCATGTCTACACCTTAGGCATTCGAAACATTACGTACATATACTACACACTAATATATATATGTATAGGCCTGACATTTCTCAGGACGAAGCACGAACCTTAGCCTATTTTTACTCTCTTACTCCTACCGTGAACCTCAAAAGACTTGGTTGATCATGTCATCTGTTCCAGCAGAATATCCAACGTACCTCTTTGGATGCAACTTTGTGCATAAGATAAATTCTAAACAGTAAAAAAAGGTGAGAAAATAAAACTAAGAATAAAACCTGAGAAGAATTAGGCCCAGTTGCACTGCACTGCCAGCCAGTGCTTCCACACTGTACATTAATTTTTCCTGAAATGAAATCAAAATTGCCTGAAATCAGCCAAAGTGCATTCCACGTCAGGCCCACACCAAAGATATGCCAAGGAAAACAATAGAAAACATAAGAAAAATGCCAACTCCACGCCGAAGATCTTCAGAGTGAAGTGCATGCAATGCAGACTGGGAAATCGGTTTCCTGATATTTTGAAAAACGCTTTTATGCTACTTTAATGGCTGATCCAGGATTCCATCCTGTCAAGCCATACGTCATTTCCAAAAGCCATTTCCCGAAATAATCCCCTCCAGAAGAGCATTCAGATTTCCAGAATTTCGGGTAATTTCGTCAGCGTTGGTAAGGGGTGGAGTCAACATGAGCGACCGGTTGCTTCGCTACAGCAGACAACTCTTTTCACTTGTATACACGTTATGCAGTGTAGTACAACTGTTACTGTATAGTTTACTGGCTTAGCTGCTACCATGTACATGTATACATATACAGCTAGCAAGGAACGCTGTCGTCTTGTCCATGTGAGGGCCTATATACAGGCCATTTTGTACAAACCAGCAAGATCTGGGACACAGTCTGATGCCTAACTTTAGACTTGATGTTTTACTGTTTTTAGTCCATACATGATAAGTACGTACTTTTTTAAGATGTCAAGATGTATCTTCAGAAGTATTCGTATATGTGCATTGTCGCAGGCCGTTAATAAACATGAATAGTCAGTAAGTCTGAACAGCATGTGACCTTTTATGAATAATAATCTATCCCTGATTTTACAATTCCAGAAGAGTTCCTCCCTACTTATGATCTGAACATGTTCCATGGGTGAACATATTTTACACCACAAACATAACATAGAAATGGAACATGTTCAGATCATAAGTAGGGAGGAACTTTTCTGGAATCGTAAAATCAGGGAGGCCATCAAGATTAGGCTAAATCCCAACAACCATCACTAAACAGGGATACAGGCTACAATTTGGCGCCCATCTATGATGACCTCTGAATGCCTGAGCGCACAAGCGGTCAGGCATTCAGAGGAATCTAGCCACAATGCTGAATGAAGATGTCGTGATGACATTGCAAGCTACATCAAAAAGCTAAATTACAGGCTCAGAAAAGGTAACTATTTCATCTATATCGATATGACAGAGCCCAATATCAGTCTACATGCTGTTAAAAAGACATTTGGTTTTCAAGTAGAACAAGTATCTTATTCATAACTGAGATCACTGTGTGTGAATCAACCAGCCAGGCATGCATAATACATGACTGAGACATCCACAAACATTCCTGATTAGAAAAGAACAAACTCAAGTAGGAAACTCCTTCAAAAAAGAATCGATGAAACAGGAATATCATGCTGGATCTAAGGGAACATGAAAATGACGTTTTCTCAACCACCTGCGACCTGAGACAACTCATTCTGTAGAAAATCCCCAAAATAGTAACAAAATCCCCAAACTAGTGGTCAAGATGTTTGAAGGTCAACAACAAGGTTGAAAAGTGAAAACCACTAAAGAAACACTCTTACTGTACCTCTTGATTCAAAATATCCTATTGAAAAGTAATTGCTTGTATGGGTGTCATTCACATGACTACAGATTTCACAAACCAGAGAGTTATATGATTTCATTATTAGATTATTGTGTGGTGTTGCATCATTGACAAAAGAGACAGGCGAAGTCATTTTCGAGTATTCTGTGTAATTACATTATTGGTAAAAAACCAAGTTCACCATATACTTTGTTCTACTCAGTTGCTGTCCCCAAACTTGTCTGATAGTCAATTTAAGTTGGCTTGATGTGCACCAGCTCTTGGTGGGAAATGAGGGTATCCAATTATATATAAAGTAAAAAGCTTTAGTACCAACTATGGAGTGGCAAAGGTTGTAGACATTATATATTCAGGTCCATGGCTCCCTACCTTAAATCCCAAATATTTTTGATGCCTACCTTGGTATCAGACCATGTTTGGCTGTAACACAGGGTAATCATTTATAATATTTTTGGTTTTTATTTCTCTCTTTTCATTAGATATGTGGTTGGAGATGATAAATGTTTTGTGACCTGATGCTCTGTCAGAATGGACCATGCATCAGGACTAGCAGCCAGCAACCTGCAACCTCTGAAACCAAGGAAGATACCAAACCAGAATATTGTGTACCGTTTGAGACAACGTGAAATAAACAGGAAAAAGGTGGCAACAGACTTCCATGTGGGACGTTCTTTTCACCAGAACGTATTTCCAAACTTTACAGTTGTGAATGTTGAAAAACCTCCATGTTTCCTACGTAAGTTCTCCCCAGATGGTCAGTTTTTCATAGCATTTTCTGCAGATCAGACCTCATTAGAGATCTTTAGATTCAATGGTGCCCAAGCTGGAGGTGATCTCTTACAGAAGATTTCAGGCAGCAGACCAGACTTGGCAGATGAAGAGGCTTCAAATGTGCGAGCAGATTTGTTTTCATGTTACTTCCGTCACACTCACACCGTGAATGTCGCCCCCAGTGGAGAACACTTGAATAGGGAATGTAGCTTGTTTACAGATGATGGTAAATATGTTGTTGTTGGCTCTGCTTGTTACATTCCAAGTGAACCTCATCCTTTTTTCTTTGATGTATATAGGAACAATGAGTCTGTCTCCCCTAATCCTCGTTCACCCTTAGAGGACTATTCCCTTCACATTATTGACCTCCACACAGGGCTGTTAAGTGACACACGAAAGTTCCAGTGTGACAAGATATTTCTTTCACATAACCAAGGTCTGTACTTGTACCACAACACTCTAGCAGTGCTTTCAGTACAGCAGCAGACAATATACATTTTTCAGATCACTCCAGAGGGTACTTTCATTGATGTACGAACAATTGGCAGATTTTGCTATGAGGATGATGCTCTTTTCCTGTCAGCTGTGAGACCAAGTCCCAACACGAACTCCCAAACATATCGTCCCTACCGAGACCCCTGCATCAACTCACTGAAACACAGGCTGTTAACTTTCTTGTGGCGTAGGGCTCACAAAGATGGTACTCCAGAGGCAATGAGACATTTCTACAAGTATTTTGATTGCATCCGCTGGCTGAGAATGTGGAAGATTCAGTTACTCGACGAAGAACACCTTCTGATAAAGTGTGCCAGTGAAGACGTAGTCACGTTAAGAGTCCAAGACCCCAATTCCCAGCCGTCATTCTTTGTTGTGTACAACATGGTTTCCACAGAGGTTATAGCTGTCTTTGAGAATACCTCAGAAGATCTACTGGAACTTTTTGAAAATTTTAGTGATTTGTTTCGCAATGCTACCCTCCATGCCCCCATTCAGTTCACATGTTCTGCCTCGAGTAATATTCACGCCAGACAGATCCACCGACGTTTCAAGCATACCATCATCAATGCCAAGTATGGGGGACAATTAGAAGCTGTTAAACGTCTCCTTGCACAACTACCCATCAGTTCTCAGTCCTACACCAGCAGTCCCTACTTGGACTTGTCTCTCTTCAGCTATGATGATAAGTGGGTCTCAGTGATGGAGAGACCCAAGATCTGTGGTGATTACCCAATCAAGTAAGTTAGAGATAATTTTTTGTCTTGGAAGAATGGTTTCTGTATCTCTTTCCGTCATTCCATTCAAATGTTCGTTTAATTCAAACTACTTTCTCACAAGTGACAAAAATATAGGGAATGAAATGGCAAAGAATTTCTGAACAGCAAGATATAAAAAAAATAAAAAAATGTGGACAATACAATTGGGCTGCATTTGAGGCCCTGTGATCTACCATCTGAGTGATGGGCTGTTTTCTGTTTACTTGGGGGCCCTCACAAAGATCTTACCAGTGGATAGTTAGAAGGGGTCAGTGACATAGTGTAAAGGCCAGATAGGTAGTATTTCTCTTACCTGCATAGCTGGCTGTTACTATGGTCTCTCTCATAATTAGTGTTTGTGAAGCCAGGAAATCATTAGTAAACTACTCCTGCTCCACAGTGTAATACTACTCTGAAACTGGATACCAGAAGAACTGGACCGAGTCTCACTTTAGTCAAATTTCTGTAGCTATTTCAATCAATATATTATGCTTTTTTGGGGGCCAGTGGTTTGTGTACATCTCATACAAGAAGTTGTGATTCAGTAAATTTCAGTCTTCAAAATGAATTACTTTCCCAAGGCATAGCTGGTACATTAGGAAATGACAGTGACCTGCATTGGAAGGAGAGAGTGTTCTTAAATATGAAAAGTTTCCCCATTTTAGGATTTACCGTCTAAAAAATTGGAACAAGCGAAGAGTTGAAGAAGAGCATGATCAATGGTATGTGCTACTGTAAAGTTTTCTTTGAAGCTCCTTCAATGTCCACTTCTCTAGTGTTTTATACTAAGAGGCGTGCATTTGATTGCAACACATCTTTTTGCTTGTACAATATACAGTATATGTTAAATTAACTGACTTTTATCTTCCCCGTAGGTTCTATGCCAGAGACTCGGGTATCCTTCGATTCAAAATCTATCCAGGGTTGCTAACAAGGTCATCCAGCTCTTCTGCTCGCCGCTTGGTTGCATTCACCTTTCACCCTTATGAGCCATTTGCTATTTCAGTCCAGCGCACTAACACAGAGTACGTTGTTAATTTCCATGTACGTCACCAGGCTAACATGGCAGAAGAAAAGGTTGTGAAGGCCACACCTCCTCCTCCTCCAGTCAAAACTGGTAATGTTCAGAGAGTGCCATGTGTCTCTTCCAGAGCCCCATTCACCCCTGCAAGTCTAATATCCAACAGAAATCTTGGAGTAAGTTGAGGGAAGAGGAGTCATATGTTTGTAAAATGAAAAAAGTACAGCAATTCTTGTCTTTCTCAGGGTTTCCATGCAGTAGAAAATGAAAAATGTCTGAAATTTTTTATGGTTTCAGTTTGGTTATTAAGTGTGGAAGAAATCCTATTATGATTGAAAAAATTGAAAAGCGTGACAGTTTGTTAGAAGTAATGGTGCTACATGTGTTCACAGTACATAAATGCTTGGAATCAAGTGCTGTTGTCTGTGTTGTTTTTTCCAGAATAGTTTGTCATTCTTGATTCTGAAAATGGTCAACTTGGTCTTAAAAAGTAATGGATTAAGTACTGAATTTCAATACCATTAAAATGAGGGAACTTTGCTTCCTGTATGATTGATACAGGATGAGTTGGCAGGTTGCTGGGAGAGTCATGTTACCCTCAGTACAAGGAGCATTTACACTTTCCATCCTCATGGAAAACTTACCAAGGCAATGTTGAAATATATTATTACTCAGTGAATTGAAATATCAGTCAAATGGTGCTCAACAGTTCAGTGTATTCAAAGTTTTGCAGAATACATCTTGTGCATTGTCATCACAGGATGTCATTTTGGAGGGTAAACAGTGAGGTACACTGCACGATGACATGGACTTCAAATGCATAATAGACTCTTTTCCCAATAGGAATTACAAAGGATTGTGGGATAGAATTTTGGTGTACATCATTTTTCGCCACAGCAAAATGCCATTAACAACAACATCGCCTACCAGAACTCTATCCCACAATCCATTGCAATTGCTATTTGGAAAAGAGTCTGTAGACTCGCATGTATCCCACAGATACACAGATCAGCTGTCTGCATTTGTTTGTGTTGGTTGCAGTGATACATGCTTGCCTCTATGGGAGGGGGGTCTGTGACGTCATATGCATGAGGTCTATACCTACCACATTGGCTGTTTTGAGTAATACTTGATTTTTATATTGATAACAGTGGCTGTAGAATTTCATTAGATTGCCAGTGCTTTTTGCTTCTAATGTAATCAAAGGTTTTCCCCATGAACGAAATTCACTCATAGTTCTACAGTTTGCCTTTATCCCCTGCAATAAAATATTTTCCATTTTGGTAGATAAATTAGTTAATGAATTAGACCGATTCCCTGGATTGTCTGTAATATTCCATGAGCTGAAATTAGTGGTAGTTTTCATTTATTCTTCATGGGTAGAAAAATTCAGGAATCTGAGAAGCTTCTGACAGGAAATTTCGGTATTTTGAGGGAAGTTTGGGCATTTGGAGGGAAATGCTTGTTGTGCATATGCAATCACAGAAAGAATAGTGGGAAATTTGACTTGGTTACTGGGAAATAAATATTTTTTCAGTCCTGCTCATCTTGGAATGTTCTCTCCATTAAATCAGAATCCCATGCAGGTTGGTGACTTTGTTGCGCAACCTAACTTTGGATTGCCTGGAAATTTTTTTATGGTCCATTGGTTCCCATGCAGATTTTTTGGGGAAGAAAGTTTTAACTTCCACTTTAATACAAGTATTGACCCTCAGTATCAAGCAGAAATCTTAAAGGCTCTCCAAAATCACCCCAGACAGTGACAGTTCTCCTTACTAAGTTACCTTCTAGCCCCTCCTACTGTATTTAAACCAACTCTCCCATCTAGTGCACCTCTACTAGCAAGCTACAGTAGTCTACACTGATTTAAATTACTCAAGGCAATATTGTCAAACACAGTGTGTGAGCTTAATTGGGAACACAACTGACTGTACAAGTCATTGTTGACCAACCAGTGTGAAACTGAATTGTTTGAACGAATGTCAGTCAAAGTGCAGTTACATGTATCAACTGTATTTAGAACTCTATGGCTATTCCTTAATATGTTTGGGCAGAGAGTTGCTAGCATCTCCCTGATTTGGGGGAATGCCATATCCCCTTTAAGTTGTGGTTGTCATGGTATTTAGCCTCCACAAATTGGGGTTTAAGGATCAGATGGTCATATGTTCAGTTTTTTGAGTCTCCTGTCAGTGGAGAGAAATGTTTGTTATACAATGGTATTTTGCTTTAAAACAAGAAAATGCGTCATAAAAGAGGACATATTTCAAGGTGCCTTCTTACAAGCAATATTGAGGGAATTATCAGCATTGGCTCCCCTGAATGTAACTTTGTTTGGACAGTTCAAATCAAATTTACGTTATTTGCTTTTTTAAGTTTTGAGTTGAAGACAAAATTTATCATTTATTGTATGCAAGTTTGGGTAATTGGATTTTTAATATAAATGGATATATTTGGTGAATCAGATTGTCAGCTCTACCTGAATTAAATTTGCCCTCGAGTAGAGTCCATAATTTTGCCCTGCAGAGAAGTATATCTCATGTTGGTAGGTAGTAAGTTGGTGTACTCGTGACTGTTGAAAGGGATTACGCAGGTCGTTTTGCCCCACTTCCAGTTTGCCCCTAAAGACCTACCAGTTCTACCTGAAGTGCTGACCAGTTTGCCCCCTAATATGTGCAATAGACTGGGGCTGGGCTGAGTTGTTGATTGTGTCAACTTGTCAACTTGAAAAATGTACCAACTTTTATCAATTGTATCTTTCTTTTGCAGTACAATCTATTTTAGAATGCCATTCAGTTCTGTATTTTCTTTTTCAATGTAGCCACATTTTTTTTTTTCAAAATGCCAGTTGTATTTTGGTTCCAGCAAATCTCTTGATTTTGGAATTCCTGTTCAAGTTCATAACAAATTGAACATGTCGAACTGCATTTGGAAATTTTCATTTAACCAACAGCTTGTAGAATTAAGGGGGCAGCTGGAAGGTGCCTGGGAGCAAAACATAGAGCAGGGTGTATCGTGTTCTATGAGGCAATGAAACGACTTGTCTTTTGGAGTGAAACAACCAGGTACTGTTGAAACTTGCAACTTGAAAGTACTGTATTTTGAACATAGTCCAACCAGTCCACATTCCAAGTTTCTGTTTGACTTGAGTTTGCACTATTGTTGTAGTCAAGGCCACAGGTACTGAGACCACACCTCCAGAGGCTGCAAGACATTCAACATTGGTTTAGAACACAAAGCTAAAATACCATGAATGGTACATCACAACACACACAGTGAAATGAAGTCAAACTGCATGTTCTAGGCCGTGTTTCATAAAGGCTTACGATCGATCTTAAGTTTGATCCATGATCATGCAATAGTCCTATTGAAATCAAACTTAAGATGGATGGTAAGTCATGAAACGGGGACCCTGGTGCTGTTTTCATTAGTCCATTTAGTTGCTGTCTAGATGGCCAACAGCATTTGATTAGAGGTTGAAGTAAAAGTTGCCATATACATGATATACTGTAATGCCAAAGCACTTTGTAGCAGGACATCAAAAAAGTCTTTTATAGATAATTTTGCTAATTTAATACACAGTCATAATAATGACAGACAAATTGCCATATTGGGCATTACAAAGTGCTTATTTGACGCTGACACTCCCTTCAATTTATTATTCTATCAAGTACCATGGTATTTTACTAGTTAAGTGGTTTACAATAATCGAGTACGTGCATGTTAATGTAGGACATGGAGGTGACGTCATGGATAGGTGTGAGTCCATGTTGGGTGTCAAAACAGTGTGCAGCAATACACATCAAAAGTAATACAAACAACCAGTCATGTTACACGAAAGGTAAGCTATGTGCAAAACAGTCTGCTGCCACCCTACCGGTAATGACAACATGGGCCAACGATCGTGTGGTTTTCGTAATGAGAAAAACCTGCGATTTCTCGTTATCCAAATCACAGTGCGTTCAACAAGTGGTGAAGAAAACGAGCACGTCATCATCTCCTTGCAAACTGCCTCTGAAATTTGTTTACAGTGATAAGACATGTTAAGAGTTACATGTGTTTCTCGCACATTAAACCGCACAGCATTTGACACACAAAGATGACACAACAATGCAAATGTAATCTTTAGCCTGGTTGATGTGATAACGATCTTGTGGTCCTGTCCTGATGAATTGCCGACTGGAGTGGGGGTGAGGGGGGGGGGCGTCTTCATTCAGGGAGGGCTTCTTCACGACGCGTGCGTTCCCATGGAGTTCTTTTTTTTTATCACGATTTGTTAACACGAGCTTGTGATCTGATGATGTACACGTTATCCCATGTGATCGCAGTGCTAAAAGAGACGTTAACAATGGAAAATGTAACTGCATGTCAGTATTGTAGACGCAAACTTGAAGTCAATGTAAGGTTTGCCGTTAAGATAAAGTGCTTACTTACAGTTAACGTCAGTCTTCGTCAATTTTTAATTTATTTTATTCCACTATTTTGAGAATTCTGTGTAATGAACAAAAAGAAGAAATACAGTATTTTGATAACAAAACAACGCAAATGACTGCTTTGATAATCATGTAGTCAAGACCGCACTTACAATAATTTACCCTTTACTTGGCTGTGATCAGGTCTTACTTAAAATCAGTTCTGCAAGACTTATTTGACCAGGGCATGGGCGTCAATCCTGGGGGGACGGGGGGACAAGTCCCCCCCACATTTCGATGGGTGGGGGACACAATATCAGTCAAATGTCCCCCCCCCCCACATTTGCGTAAAAGAGTAGTGTCGTGGCTCTATTCGACTGGCCTTTTGAGTGGCAGTGGCATGTAGGTTTGTCGGGCAATTGTTAAGTGTCTCGATGCAGATTCTTAATGTAGATTTCGTCAGGGAAATCTAATTTAATGACAAAATTTCGGCGCGCATGCGTCACGGTTTGCACTCCTTCTCATGACCATTAAAAAGGTTATTATACATGGACCTATTCTGATAACAGCACTTTCCGAAAACAGACATACATCTCCAAACACCTGTAGGGGCCTCGCATCAATATGAGATCGTTCAATCAGTGGCGTACGCAGAGGGGAGGGCCATTCGGCCATGCCCACCCTCACTGATTCCGATTTATTTTAAGTTCCTAAAAATACATAAATTTTTTTAACACAAATTTACTTCAAAAGGCAGCATATTTGGCACCAGATTGCATGTAAGGACACCGAATTTTTCAAAATTTTTCAAAGGGGATGGGGCACCCCATTTGGCCATTCCCCCCTCACCGACGCCTATTTTTTAGTTCCTAAAAATACGTAAATTTTTGAAAGGGAACATATGTGGCACCAGATTGCATATAAGGACACCTAACTTTCCAAAAAATTTCAAAGGGGAGGGGGTCCTCCCCTTAGACCCCTCCCCCAGGCCAGCGATCACACAACATGCTGCGTGCTCCCCCCCCCCCTTGTGGAAGGTTGAAAGTACGTTGTTGCCGTTAAACACTTTTCAAAAATTTTCACCGAGCGCTTCGCCGAAGCTATTATCGGAACAGATGGTGCAGGCGCGGATCCAGGGGGGCCTGGGGGACCCCCCCCCCTCGCCACGAAAAAACGAAAGGAGAAAAAAGAAAGAAAAAGAAAAGGAGAAAGAAAAATTAAGAGCAAAAAATTAATAAAAGTGTCTAAGAACGTATTCAAAGTATATATTTCTGTAGGGGTTGGGTGGAGCTATAGCTGGATTATCTCTTTAGATATCTTTCACAGTGGTTGGCGACGAAAGGAGAGCTACAATGTTCGAAAACAGGTGAATAGCTGAGTAATGATCCTTGACTTAAGATCTAAATAAGTAAACATCGTGACATATGCAGTATGGGCCCTGCTAGCTGCACTGAAATTTAGTAACAATTTTGTGTTAAAGAGTGAATTTTTTTGAAATCTAGAGGGATTGAGAGGCAAAGTTTTCCCCATACAGACCTTGCAGAATGAATACAAAAGACAAGCTGTCAGGTGACGTGCTATTGTGCACAGTGGCACCAGCTGTTGCAGGCAAAGTAGCGGAGTGCATACCATTATTCGATTTCGAAACTGTCTGAAAAGTTTTAAAATGAACTCAAAAGGCTTTTAAGCTACAGGCAGTGGCGTCGGCACAGTGGGCAATGGGTGGCGTGTGTCCTCCTCCCCCCATCGATTCTTGAAAATTTTTTAAAATGGTCCCAAAAGTCGTTTAAGCTACAGATTTCTGTGGAGGGTGGAGGGTGAGATGTATTTTTGATGATTGGTTTATTTGTTCTAACCATTTTCTTTCACAAACTGTTCTCAAAATGTCATAAGTTTTGGAAATTCTTGACAAATTCCAAATTTTCGCACGCTCCGCTAGCCTTGTGTCAGAGTTTTCCTTATTATCAATAGCTTTCGGTAACTACTCACGGGGGAACAAAGGAACAAAAGTGCTTTTTAAGAATTCTCAGTCGGAAGATTCGTTTCTGAAAAGCATAGGTTAGTGGGAAAGTGACAGTGTCCAATGCAGGTTCTGAATGCAGGTTTTGTCATGGACTAATATTTAATTGAAAATTTCGGCGCGCTTTGCGCGCATACGACAGGGTTTACACCTGATTTCATATACCATTGACAAAGCTATGACGAAAGAAATTATTCAAATGCAAACATTTTTCTAAAAAGTACATCTCCTTCTCTGTAGGGCTCTCATCTTTATGGGATCTTTGACTAATCTAGTCTAGCACATGGTTTGAAAGACTGAAAGTACGAAATTGCCGTTGCTTATTTTCCAAACATTTTACCGCGACGTTCAATAACGACGAAAATCTTTACTGAGACGAATTTTGCCAATCCACCATCCCTCTTGCTATACCTAAAACGACAAGGTGATATATCATATCTCCTCCCATATGGATGTCGGGTAGTGAGAATCCCGTTGGTCCCTCTTTTGTATACTGTAACTAATTCAGAGCTCCCGAGAGGCTCTATACTGTTCTCTGTCAACCTTGGATATCCTTTTAAAATGTAAATAAGATATTTTATTATAGTCCAAGAATGTTTCTGTGGACTCCACGCAGGTATAATTGCGTGTACAATTTTCCCATGGGCGTGGATCATGGGGGGACGGGGAGACGCGTCCCTCTCACTTTTTTGGAAGGGAGACATCGTCAAAAAGTCCCCCTCACTTTTTCAAGAATGATGGAACAGACTGCAATTATGCCTAGGAAAATTTTAAGAAGAAAAATAATCTTAAAAATCGTACACTTTTGTTGTACCAAATCGCATCTGAGGGCATTTAGTTCAAGAAAAATTTCCCTTAGACCCCTTCCCCATGCCGACGATCACAAAACTTATTGCCTCCCCGTGACGCAAATTCTGGCTACCACCACTGCTTCTGCCACCAGGACGGCGATTCACAAATGTGGAAAAGTTCCCCATACACACACTTTTGGAGATGGATCCACGCCCATGAGTTTTCCTGGGACTTAAGGAGGTTTGAAGACAATATATTAACCGTCTCTTACTCTCCTTTTTCACCCGAACGAAAGTTAGAATTCACTAAATTGTGGACATTTTTTAAACATAAAATCACTTTAGAATGACCCAAAGATATCACCATTTTGCATATAGGCTCCCTAAAATTAACAAACATTTCTCAAAGGGAAGGATAAACCTTCTTGGGATTGCACTCTCACGTACTAACAAGAAAAGGCTCTCCCACTCTTGTATATAGCGTATACAAAATCCCACTAGCCTAAAAAGGCACGGTTTAGCAGTTATCTGCGGTTCCCCCAGTCACCAACTCCAGCCGGCACCATTGGTCATAGATTTCTGAAGCTTAAACTCTTCAGAAATCCATAAAGAAGGGGATATATCATCTCTCCTCCCACATGGATGTCAGGTTGTGAGAGTCCTGTTGGTCGTCCCCCTTTTCAGTGTACAATTAATGCAGAGCTCCCGGGAGGCTCTATACCGAAAATTTTCGGCGCGCTTCGCGCGCAATTGTTTACGCTTACGGAGAGAGGTACGTTTTTATTGATTGATGGATTTATTTTTATCACTTTTTACCAAAATTCATTTGAAATCTTTCACGATTTTTGCAAAGTCTTCTCGATATTTCTTGATTTTCGCTTGATCTGTGCACTTTTAGCCTTGAATGGCTTCTTTTACTATCAATAAGGTCCCAAAAGTATTCGCATTACTCATCGGTGGGGTCTACCATAAGCCAATTATTCGTGTGCATAAACGTGATTTCAGAGGAGCCAGCATTGTAAGGATGTAAACCAACTGATATTCATTTTTTTACCCTCCTCTTCGTATAACTGAAAACATAGTATCGAACCCACCTTCTAATTGATAGACATACATAAAGGGAATTGACACCGTTTGTAATAGCAATGGTTTTAAATGTAAATTCAAATTTTCGCCCGCAATTGTTTCATCTGACGTCCTATACCTGAATACCGCATAACGAAAATAAAACACTCATTATGGTAAAAATCATTTCAAGTTACCTACATGGGCTCATAATGTTGGCGTGTAAGCTTTAAGATAACTTAGATTCTCCGGAACTTCTGCAGGTACATATAGTAACTTATACTGAGCCATACACATCAAATTCCATGCAACATGAAAAGGTATAGAATCTCACTGACATAAGAACTGAAGCCGATTTCTGTGCTCTTAAAATGCAATATTGCGAGAGCTTCCGGGGGCGTCGCCCCCTGGAACCCTCACCGGGGCTCCGCCCCTGGACCCCGACAGGGGCCCTAACGCGGGCCCCTGGACACCACGAGTAGGAACTTGCTCTTCGGTGCACATGAGGTTTTCCATCTTGGCCCTCCCCCCTCAAAATTTCTGGATCCGCGCCTGTAGATGGGTTATTGTTAATACACTTACGATTACAAAGCATTCTGAAAACGACCTTGCTAATCCTTCACACCTTTGCCTTACGACGATCAGCTCCAAAAATATCCCAAAGATAGCACCATATTGCATCTAAGTAACCTTAAATTAACAAAATTTCTCAAAGGGGAGGGCTATGCCCCCTCTCTTAGACCCCTCCCCCCAGGATGACACCTTTATATAGTGACAAAGGAAGGATCCCCACTGCTGTATTCAAACGTAGGGTGAATAAAAAAGGGCGCAATTTACGCGCCGCCACTGCAGTTAGTAAAAACATCCAGCCAGTCGGAAAAATTAGAATTCACTAAATTATGGACATTTTCCAGCCATGTATGATCAACTCCAAAAATATCCCAAAGATAGCACCGTTCTGCACCTAAGCAGCCTTAAATTAACCAAAATTTCTCAAAGGGGAGGCCTCCCCACCCTTAGACCCCTCCCCCAGGACGACACATTTATGTAGTGACAAAGGAAGGATCCCCACTGCTGTATACAAAACGCAGAGCGCATAACAAAGTCTAATTTAAACCCCTCCACTCAGTTGGAAAAAAATCCAGCCGGTCGGAATTTGGGACCTTCACACCCCCAAATATATCACCCTATCAACGGGCCTGGTCGGGTCCATGATCTCCGACAATGATCCACGCTGCGAAGCGTTGTTTCAGCTATTTTGGGACATGATGAAAATAACATCTTGAAGTAATTCCGTGGACTCCATGTATTTCACCTGGCAGATCATCTATGATGGTCATGTTAACTTTGAAATGATAATTCTTATTAGAATAGGACAACGTCAGTCATCATAAGGGGGGAGGAAAGGCCCTATAGGAAGACGCCCCCTCTTCAAAACCAAAGGCATTGGTTTGTGCTAAGTCATGTATGTCCCCCGTCCCCCCTCCCACATTTGAATACCGATTGACGCCCCTGGACCAGGGCCTGATTTAAAGAGGCTTTTCTGTGGGCAGCAATCCCGGGGGGAAAGGGGGACATGTCCCCCCAAAATTGAGAAATAACCTGTCGACTTTGATTTTTCACACAGTAAATTATTTGAAACTAGGTTCATGTCCCCCCCCCCCCAAATTGAGAACAAATCGCCGCCGTTGGGCTTTTCCGAGAAACACGGCGGTATAGGTGTCTCTAAGGTGACTTGTTGGTCACGATGTTGAATTCAGTATCATAGCTAATTTGATCAAATTAGGCAGGCAAGGAATCTATGCGATGATTATGTCGTGTGAGTTTGTGTGTATGTATGTTTGTGATGCTTTTTGTAATCGCAGTATCTCAAAATAGGAGTGATCGACACTTTTCGTGTTTGGTATATAGATTTGTCATGTTGAGAGAAGGAACCCTATTTTTGGTGGGGGTTATTAGTCATTTTAGGTCACCAGACGTCAAAAACTGAAACTTAAAACATGACATTAAAAGGAGGAAGCACAGACAACTTGTCATACTTAGTGTGTAGACGGTTCATAGTGAGGACTGTTTTTGATGGGGACAGTTTTTGGTGAGGACAAAGGTCATCTGAGGTCAGTAGAGGTCAAATTGTGACAGCATAGAAAATGATATAGTCAAAAAGGATAAACTTGAGGGATTAACCTCAGTGCAACTATTTATCCCCTTTCGGCAAGTAATTACTAAGCCTTTGGACTTTCTGGTTCTATTTTATTTTTGTGTGTGTACTGAATACATGAGCAGTTTGAAATACAAACTGCCTTCGTTTCCCATCTGCCCGGGCCCGATGTCCATGCACCTCTACGGCCCTGCTTCCTGGTGTCAAAACTGGTCAAATTAAATGGAAAATCTTGGAATAAATCTTTGTGAAAAAACCATATGGCTACGAGATGCTGCACACTCAGGGTCGCCGATCCTAGGAGGCACAGGAGGTAGTTCTGTTCATTCTTTGAGGGTAGGGTAGTAACGCCATAGGTGCAAGAAGCGGGGGTGTGGGGCTTTACTCCCCTCTCCCCGTCAAAAATGTGGTGGAGGGTAAGTATGTGCTTCCTCCCCACTCAGTCAAACGACGAAAGCCCTTATATTTGTTTCTTCTGTAAAAATGTCAATAATTAGGAGTCATTTTCCTTAAAATTTGTCCAATATTTTGCACCAAATTGCATCTCAGGACCCTCAAATTCCCCTCCCCTTTAGACCCTCCTCAGGCCGGCGGTCCGAAACTTTTAGCCCCCCCCCCCCAACCCGTCTCGAACAGCTTCCTACACCTTTGGGTAACACGAAATGTTCCACACTGTAATTTTCCTCGAAGAACCGTGAAAGTTCCTTTAATTTTCTTTCGAAGAAAGCCATCCCAGGATGTTTTGCAAGGAAAAGGTCCTGCTAAACGAATTGGTTATGTGAAACGCAAATATATGTACTGTATGTTTAGGCTACACTTTATAATTAACTGAAAGTAACTCACTTGAGACCCGCTTGGAGCCTTGAACCACATACCGATAAGAGGAAACGCGCAACGTTTTTCATTTCTACACTTACGTCGCCCACATTTAGCAAATATGTGAGCCCTCACTATTCAAACAAGCACAGGGGGTGTAACCTTTTTTGAAAGAAGATACTTGTTTCTTTATATAATAGGGCGCCCCAATGAGAAAGTCGTTCTACAACGCAAGGTGTTAAGGCCGATTCATACTTCAGTACAGCGCTACAAAACTACGAAAGTTGAACACTATCTCTGATCTATGTTCGAGATTGGCCCGGAAGAGCAAGGGATGGCCATGTACGATTCTTACAGATTATACTGTAGCGCATGAAAATTTCGAAACTGGACCCATCGAACTCGCTATAGTCATTCAGATAGCGCGCCACTAAATGCGTCGTTTGTCAAGTACTTTGGAATTTGCTTCAGAAATTCTCAACAGCGTCATTTTCAGTACCGTCACCTATAGACTATAAAAACTCCCAGTATAGAACTAAACCTTAAATGCAAAATTGAGTGTTTCATAATATGAACATTGCAATGTTGAGCTATGCGGGATCGATGTAATGTGTTAGCGGGTAATTACGTTATCGTGATTTAACCAGAAGCAAGGGGGGAGGGGGGGTGAACAGCTCGTTACTAAAATCGCAACTTCCAGTGGGGTACATTAAATTGTCTAGGACAGTTTTCCCAACGTAAGAGAGAATTACAAACTTGCCAACCTGTTTGTAGTTTGTTATGAGAATTAAAGTTAGTCTAAGAAACACATAATCTTGACGCAAGTGTTTGCACAAGAGTACATCTAAGCATCCTTGTTGAATAAAATATTTCCCTTCTTTCCCGAGGGCGACAATTTTGATTTTCACGGTACTGTGAGCTATGAAAGGGTTTTAGCATTTTAGTCAGGGACGTTTTGGTTTGTTGCATTTTTTCTTGCTATATTTGATAAAACTTTGATAAGATGTAGAGTAGACATCAGACAATCAGAAAAGTATGTTCTCCACTTTTTTTTCATGTGCAAGGGGGTAGCCAGCCAATTCAAAATGGCCGCCATTTTGACCATTTTGGCTGATTTGGCTCAAGAAAGGCTCTGCTGCGCCAAGATTTGAGGTCTAAAACTTTTTTAGGAGTAAAGGTGGTAAAATATACACAGTCTCTCAAAATATACTGAAAGTTTTCCCCAAAATATTGATCCGTTTTGTTGTAGTGACCTGTCGAATATGGCCCTTTTCGCCAAAAATCGGCATTTTTGGCAAGTTTGGCGCTGGGGGACAAATTTGAGTACCAGATTCTCTTAAAGTGTGTACACCAACGACCTTAACTTTTGTTAATGAGTAGTCCTATAACCAGGCAGTACATGTGGAAAATTTGGACTCCCAGATTCAAACCTACATGAAATGAGTGGTACTGAAAATTTGCAAATTCTTTGTATTTCGTCGGGAAATTTTGGCCTCTGGCAGTCTGGGATCATTTTTTATGCCCAATATTTCCTTCAATTGAATAACTAAGTCTACTGATCTCTCTGCTATTAAAAGAAAAGTGGATTGTTAAGACACAGATCAATTTTCAAAATTTTAAAAGCAGACAAATTTTCCATTGGTATAGACCCTAAACGGCTAAAACATCAATATTTTCATGACAGTTTCATTAATAAAAAATACAAGTTTTGGCACAACAAGACAAGTTTGAACAATGATGATCTCTTTTAGAGCCACACAAGATATTCCATCTTCACAAAATTGGTACTCAAGTGCCTCAGTAGTACACAGAAAAAAATACACTGGTAGGTGAAAACGGAATATTGAATAAAGGAAACCCAAATATTGAAATTTATTAATTTTTAGTAAAAAATATGGGTAAAAGGGCATTTTTGAGCAGTAACATCTCTCATACTGTGCCATAAGATGCTCCCATCTCCATGAAATGGGCAGTCTAGTGCCTTGCTAGTTCACAGAAAGAATTTCGACTCTCAAATAAGAATGGGCATAAAATAACAGTAACCCAAATTCTGCAATTTCTTCACTTTTCCTTGCAAAATATGGGTTTAGGGGCACTTTTGTGCCGTAATATCTCTAAAGGTATCATACAGGATGCTCTGATCTTCCTGATATGGGCAGTCTAGTGCCTTGGTAGTACACAGAAAGAATTTTGAGTCTCAAATGAGAATGGGCATAAAATAACGGACACTCAAATTCTGCGATTTCTTCAGTTTTCCTTGAAAAATATGGTTTTAGGGGCATTTTTAGGCCTTAATATCTCTATGGTATCATACAAATTGCTCTCATCTTCTTGATATGGACAGCCTTGTACTTTGGTAGTACACAGAAAGAATTTTGACTCTCAAATGAGAATGGGCATAAAGTTATGGAAACCCAAATTCTGCGATTTCTTCATTTTTTCTTGAAAAATAAGGGTTTAGGGGCATTTTTGGGTAGCAATATCTCTGTCAGTCTGTGGATACCATATTATATGTTATTATCTCCATGGAAAGGATCCTGCAGGGACTTGGTAATAAACATAAAACTTTTGACCCGCAAGGCGGAACAGACTGGACATGAAATAGACTGATAGAGGGAAAATATGTTATACTGTATGTCAGTATGACCAGATGACCGTACACCGTACTAACCCGCTAACTGTACAGTATATTAATTGAAGAACTTTTAATCTTGGGTTTCCGTTATTTTATGCACATTCTTATTTGAGCATCAAAATTCTTTCTGTGTACTAACAAGGCACTAGACTGCCCACATCAGGAAGATGAGAGCATCTTGTATGATACCTTTAGAGATATTACGGCACAAAAGTGCCCCTAAACCCATATTTTGCAAGGAAAAGTGAAGAAATTGCAGAATTTGGGTTACTGTTATTTTATGCCCATTCTTATTTGAGAGTCGAAATTCTTTCTGTGAACTAGCAAGGCACTAGACTGCCCATTTCATGGAGATGGGAGCATCTTATGGCACAGTATGAGAGATGTTACTGCTCAAAAATGCCCTTTTACCCATATTTTTTACTAAAATTTAATAAATTTCAATATTTGGGTTTCCTTTATTCAATATTCCTTTTTCACCTACCAGTGTATTTTTTTCTGTGTACTACTGAGGCACTTGAGTACCAATTTTGTGAAGATGGAATATCTTGTGTGGCTCTAAAAGAGATCATCATTGTTCAAACTTGTCTTGTTGTGCCAAAACTTGTATTTTTTATTAATGAAACTGTCATGAAAATATTGATGTTTTAGCCGTTTAGGGTCTATACCAATGGAAAATTTGTCTGCTTTTAAAATTTTGAAAATTGATCTGTGTCTTAACAATCCACTTTTCTTTTAATAGCAGAGAGATCAGTAGACTTAGTTATTCAATTGAAGGAAATATTGGGCATAAAAAATGATCTCAGAGGCCAAAATTTCCCGACGAAATACAAAGAATTTGCGAATTTTCAGTACCACTCATTTCATGTAGGTTTGAATCTGGGAGTCCAAACTTTCCACACGTACTGCCTGGTTATAGGACTACTCATTAAAAAAAGTTAAGGTCGTTGGTGTACACACTTTAAGAGAATCTGGTACTCAAATTTGTCCCCCAGCGCCAAACTTGCCAAAAATGCCGATTTTTGGCGAAAAGGGCCATATTCGACAGGTCACCACAACAACACGGATCAATATTTTGGGGAAAACTTTCAGTATATTTTGAGAGACTGTGTATATTTTACCACCTTTACTCCTAAAAAAGTTTTAGACCTCAAATCTTGGCGCAGCAGAGCCTTTCTTGAGCCAAATCAGCCAAAATGGTCAAAATGGCGGCCATTTTGAATTGGCTGGCTACCCCCCTTGCACATGAAAAAAAAAAGTGGAGCACATACTTTTCTGATTGCCTGATGTCTACTCTACATCTTATCAAAGTTTTACCAAATATAGCAGGAAAAAATGCAAACCCCCAAAAAGCTACGAAACGGCCTGGACTATTTGAGGTAATCAGGCAATGGTTCAAGAAAGATACTAAGGTAGGGAAACACTATGGTCTATAGCACTGAAATAATGTTGTTGCAAATTATAAAGAATTGGATACGACAAAATGAATCAACCCCCAGCCCCCTCCTGTAAATAGTACAGTTCCATGAAGCCAATGGAAAACTTGGTGGTTCTTCACAGTAATGTCAAGGGTAATTTTACATTAGAGGGGCCTGTACAGTTAAAATTGATAATGGTTCTTAAACCATTATCAGTTGTAACTGTACAAAACTTGTGGTTGACATTATATATATATATATATATATATATATATATATATATATATATATATATATATATATATATATATATATATATATATATATATATATATATATACATACATATATATATATATATATATATATATATATATATATATATATATATATATATATATATATATATAAACCATGATCAGTTTAAAGTTTAAGTGTACATAAATTATAAAATGTGAAAGCAGAAATAGACTTTTTCAAGTTCAAAGAAACGTTATCTAGTTTTAACTGCACATGGTTTAATCTATGATTTCAACCATAAGTTTTGTACAGTTTTTACTTACGTTCTTAAACCATTATCAGTTTTAACTGTAAAGGCTCCTATGACAATCGGTTGTCTGGTCCAATGGGATTTATTGGCATTGACATTGTATCCTGACGATTTTCTGTAGAGGAATAGTTTTCTCTTTGGAATGGAACAACTTTCAAATTAAATATTCAACTGCCCAAGGCATCCATATGTACCTTTCTTGCCCTCCGGCCCCCAATCCCAGCTTCTTCCGTAGTCAAACCACTGACAGTTACACAAACTAGCCTATTATGCTCCCCGAAGTAAAGTAAGTATGCTATAGTAATCAATGCAAATTTGGAAACGAGTTACATCGGATCGTGCAATCCATTAAATTTTCTTAGTTCCGTGAGAAGCATCGTCTTAATTTTATGAAAAACACAACTGTACTTGTCGAGTAAACGGAAAAGGTTTAACACCTCCTCCTGATCAGTTTATTACTCAATGTCTATCTTCCCTGCTGTTGGGGACACTTCAATTAAAGGCAATAAGCAGTCACCCCAATCAGAGTTAGTATGCCCTGTCACTCTAGTTCATGAATGGCCTGTTTTGATCATTTGACAATGTTTTTGTTAGTGAATTGTGAAATTTGAGGAAAATTTCTCCTTGCTTGTTCCTATATTGTTTGTAATAGTTATGTTCAAAACGTCTTGTTGCTTGTAATGCAATAAGAGGAAATTTGCAAGAATTTGCTGATTTTTCAAAGCAAATTTTGGGGCAACTGCCTACTGCCTTTAAATTACGAAAACCCGTTTTGCTCTTAAATATAATTAGACCCATTTCTCGAGAGAAGAAGGGCTTTTTAGAAGAAAATTCCAGGTGAGGGTGGGGGGTATTTCCTCAAAAGGTACCATCGTGAATCTGTCTAAGAGGAGCGTCACCATCAGTTGGCGTACAGTATTCCACGAAATGTTTTGGCCAAAAGGCCAAAAGTTCCTACCAGACTGTGGAAATGACACTTCACATGCCTTGAAACGTGCATCCCCACATTCTGTATTTTACGACTTTGTTTTTTGAACAAACACTTCCGAAAAAAGATAAACGAGGAAACAAATTATTACCGCAAAATCACTGCATTGTAGTGGAAAATAGGACTTCACGTTACTTTGCAGCTTTATATAATTTTCACTCGTAAGGGTGGAGTCCCCACATAAGAGCATCGAAGTTGTTCCTGTAAGGTGGGTTCCTCGGGATTTCACTGGGAAAAATCGTTTAAAAAGCCCTTGCTTGCAGTTTACTGTGTTCTGAGGGCCTTCAAATCATAACTAGGACAATTGTGGTTTTCAACATTTTCATCAACAATAAATGCGAAAAATAAACACTTTTGAAACAGACTTACAAGTCTTCAAAAGAAAAAAAAAGAAAGAATGGTTGACATTCCACCTGGATAAGTACTTTACATGACATGGCTAGAAATCTATGGTGGCTGCATTCACTCTTCATTCAAATTTCAATGAGAGCTATACTAGAGAAAAGATATTCACTCTAAAAACAAAAGTGGAATTCACTCCATAAAGAGTGTGCTGAGGGACTACTCTTACGTAAGAGTGATTTCACCCCGAATGGAGTGAAAATTCACTCCAAATAGAGCAATATTTTTCTCCATGTGTATGAGTATTGCTCCATTTGGAGTGAATTTTTACTCCATTCGGGTGAGATTCACTCTTAATTAGGAGTGGTATATAGCTCAGCACACTCTTTTTGGGAGTGAATTTCACTCTTGTTTTTATAGTGTACTGAACACTGAAAAGGTTACTCTCCATATTATGATTGTAAGGTCCTATAAGAACCTGGGAAATTGTACATAAGGGTTCCTTTCCCCAAATTTTCCGAAGAGGGGGGTCATCGGACCCCGCAGGGACACGCTTTTATTTTATTCTTCCTGACGAATGAACCCTCCCCCAACATAATACACAGCTTGAGTACACCTGCATATGCGCACGCTAAAAGATCTTTAGTGTTATTTCTTATACCCAGGGTTGGGAAGTAACGAGTTACAAGTAACGCCGTTACTGTAACGAGTTACTTTTTGTGTAACGGAACCCTGTAACGAGTTACATTTGTATTTCAGTAACGGAGTAAGTAACTAGTTACAATTCTGTGTAAAAGTAACTGTAACGGCGTTACATTTGGGTCCCGTTACTTTCCCGTTACAAATAGTCAAAATGACCACAAATTGCATTTTACACGAAGTAGTAACAGAAAATTTTCAAATTGATGACACTTTGGTAGTAAAATTATTTTCGATATATTTATCGTTCATCTCTATTATCGACGTCGCCCTCACCGACATAAAATTTTATTCACGATTAGAATCAGCAGTTGATATTAGATGCACATGCTGCACGCTTACAGGGTCACTTGATTGTCGATTAAGCTAAGTTTAAACTTTGATTTGTGTGTCAATTTACTTATTAGACAGACCAATGTTTATTATCCATGAGACCGAATCTTTGTCCAATTAGTTGAAAAATACTGAACGGTCCTCTGGCAAACTAAGGCCCAGCTGACTTTATATAGCCTATTATATATACAAAGTGAAGTCAGCTGGGCCTTAGTTTACTCATATTGTCATTTAGAGGACACATTAGAAATAGTGCACCGTGAGAAACAGGTTGGTCCATAGGCATTCAAAAACTAGGCTTACTTTGAAAGTTTAACTATTGCCTTTTTAGACGTTAGGGCTGGACCCGAGTACACCCTATCCCGGTCGCAGCAACTGCTATTCTAGATTCCCTAATCTTTCCGAGCATGGTACGTACCCTTCAAGTTCCGGCCAGTTCTGATTCCAATGGCACCAATTCCAAGACCAGTCTTTTTGCCACTGTATAGCATATCAAACTTACATATGTTTTAATTCTATTGTACATGTCCACCATTAATAACGTCATCATTTGTAATCACATCCATAGCCTGGCCTCCTCGGTAATGTAGTTGATCATGTGTGACAATACTTTACATCTGTATATTGTACACAAATTTCAATGGGACTTTAAACACTTTTAATGTAACTTTCATATTTGAGAACTCGGCTGGAATGAGCTCCGAGTACAAGTCCAGTTACATCACATTCCGGAAAAATTTCGATTCCGGAACCCCGGGCAAATTCCTAATCTAGAAAAACGCTCTTGATACCGGCATTAAGCTAGTCGAATCCGGACTCGTGCGTTGGAGCCTAGTAAATTATACGGTGCCAATTGTCGGCAAACACCGTACATCCATTTATGTATCAAATTTAACATGTATGGTATCTTATTTGATGAATCAAACGTATGAACTTAGGCTATATCATATTCTTTCAATGCCCATAACTCCTTACACTGGAATAATGGTAAGGTTAATATAAATAACAGCAGAATATTGAGATGGTCAAATGGCGTTAAAGTATCCTAACAAAGCTAATTGAAAGTGGACAGAAGTGTCCGACTTAAAGCTTCACCTGTTTATTGTAAAAAGAAAGTGAATTATGGGTACATGGTCTTCATGTGTAAACTACATAGTCTCACCATTTCTCTGCATTGTTTTATATGAATGAATGTGAAATTTGAAATTTATGCCCAAATATCACTTAGCCCAACCTTAGCAGTGAGGTTTCAAAATTTTACCGTTCATAAATATAGAGCATCGTATTACCGTATTTATGCCCTTGAGGGGTGAAAACTTTAATTACTGCTAAAACAAAGCTCTCCCCCTTTAATAGCCGCTAACCGTTCTAAATTATGATGGGAGTATAAAGATTTTCATCCTCAAAGAAGTACTGTCGTAACTGGAAAAGTTCTGGTTACAACCATATTCGTCTAACAAATAGTTTGCGTAAGCTCCGACACAGTATCATGATTCGATGCTTCATGATGAGCGTTAGGAGCCTCTGCCTGAATCCCCAGTGAAGATAAGCTGGCATCATTGACTTTCTTTGGGGAACACCTAAGGATAGCCGGCACAAATGAGGTTCGGTCCTCTCATGTGCCCCTTCTTAAAATGTAATTATGCCCCACCCCCCTCCATTTCAGGTTCCGAGGTACCGTATATTCACCTTAAAGTAACTAGTTACTTTTGAAATGTAACTAGTTACTTTTCATTTAAAAGTAACTGTAACTAGTTACTTTTTCAACATTGTAACTGGTAACTGTAACGAGTTACAATTTTATGGAATTAACTGTAACTATAACGAGTTACTTTTAAAGTGTAACGGGAACAACCCTGCTTATACCGTGCCACAGCACGTTTTTATAAAATCGCCTATGATTACCTTTATTTGTATGCTTAAGTCAATAAGCTTGTTGAGTAACTTACTGATTTTAATCAAATATACCTTTTCTTCTTGAAATCTCAATTTGTTTCTTAAACATGGGACTCCTCGAAGCTGTTCCTAAGTCCGTCCTCTTAGCCCCACCATAACTAGTTATCGCCTACATACTTGGGCGTCAATCCGGGGGGCAGGGGACATGTCCCCCACGGTTTTGAAAATACACCCATTGACTTTAGATTTTTACACAGTAATTTTTGACGGAAGTGGCCATGTCCCCCCCCCCCCACACACACACACGCATTCGAGTAAAGATTGACGCCCGTGCCTACATAGGCAATAGTTTCCAGTTTCTAGATTCCGAAATAGTACCATGCACAGAACAATCAGGCGAGGATGAAGGGGGGGGGGGGGCTTTCCGGGCTATGTATGAAGTAAGCCTGTTTGTGAAAGGTGCCGTAAGGTATAGCCTTCTGTCTGGTGTAGGATACTTTTCGGCCGTAGGGCTTGCTACAATAGGGGTCATAGGAGCTGGATACCTGCATGGGGGTCATGGTGCTCCTTTACAAACATAAAAAAATCAAATAACCAATTGGAATCATGGAGGGTTCTACACCAAGTCGACTGTGGATGCATACCTGCGAGATCCACATTCCCCCTTCGACTGGTGATTAGAGGAAGAGAAAGCCAAAGAAGACTACTTATCGCTCCCAATCCTGCTCATCCAGACCGAATCCGATCGATCAGAGTGAATCCCAAACCTATATCCACTTTCAAGTTAAAGGCTGTGAGACTGAGCAGAAGGACCTTGCTCTGTCAACTGGCCAAGTGCTCTACAGCTAGTTGGCAAAGACCTGAAGCGGCAATTTTCTGAGTCTGTCAACCCGAAACGTTATGTAGGGGTGTAATAGGTTACCCGAACTTTAGCTGTTTTGATATTCCGGTTTTAATCATTACCTAGATAATTGTGAGCAGTATTTACTGAGGAGTATACATGCATATAAGTCAATGCATGGGCGGCTCTAAGAAATTTTGTTTGGGGGGGGGGGGGGCAAACTCAAATCCGTATTTAGGGAGGGTCGGAGACCCCCCCCGGGCAATATTAATGGTCAGCTCCGTATAGTATAATAGGAGTATGGCTATTATTATGTATTAAGCCGCGGTCACACTACAACGAATTCGGATCGGATTCCGATCCGATTTTTGTGAGTTTTTATTGAAATCTTCTCCATTTCGGGTCAGAAAGAGCCCAAAATTGGCCAACCAGTGCAAATATATGATTTGCATCAGAGGTCTATGAAAATGAAATGTTAACTGATTTTTTTCGTGACGTCACATCGATGGAAAGCTTTTATCAGACACACGTAGTCCGATAAAAGCTGTCTGTCGATGTGACGTCACGAAATAATTCGTATAAACTTAATTTTCGTAGTCCTTCGATAAAAATCATATAATTACACAGGTTTGCAAATTTTGGGTTCTCTCTGACCCGAAATGGAGAAGATTTTAATAAAAACTCACAAAAATCGGATCGGAATCCGATCCGAATTCGCTGTAGTGTGACCGCGGCTTTACAGCGATGCCCCATGTAGTTTTCAAGAGTTCTTCAAAAACTATTTCAGACAGTCAGTCATTAGCTGACTACTTTAAAAATAAAAATACAACCATATCAGCTGATCGCTACTCCATGGGGGGGGGGGGGGTTCAGAGGCAGGTGAGATGCCGGGCAAAGCGGCTTGATTCATTTGTATAAAAGAAGGCTTAGCCTCACCTTTAAATATTTTGTTTCTTTCATTGTGTCATAATATGTTTCAGCTTTGTCAAGAAGCCATAAAATGTGGGTTTCTGGATTTTTTTTCATGTGAGTTTCTGGATTGTTTTCTTAAACTAACGAAAATTTCGAGCACTGAGGACACTTGAAAACGATGTAATGATAGCACTATTTGGGATCTCAGTACCGTTCCGAAACGAAAGTTTTTAAAGGGGGAGGGGAAATCCCATCACTCAGAACGACGTCTCATCCTATATACTGTACAAATAGCTAGGCCAAAAGTATCACTACACTGAGCTTAGATTGACTCTATGGTGTGATTTATTTTAATTCAACTGAAACGGTATACGGTATAACGGTATACCGCTCGTGGACCAACGGCGCTGTCAATTTGGACAAGGGAAGGGAAACCTCTCCTTCTATGGGAAACACAATACGTTTAGGCTACATGCCTGTTACAACTTCAGGTACCTATGCTAATCTGGCCAGGTGACACCGGGGCAAAACTGCTTTTAGTTGTAGATGATAATCAATACGGCTAATGGATTGTGTATCTAATGACCCCGAAAGTTCTAAAGTGTCTGCAAAATTATGGGCATTTAACTCCAGCATTACCGTTACCCTCTGAAAATGACATTATGATGCCTACGCTAATCAGGTTACACATATCACAAAGTCATCATTTGTTTTGATTACCTTAGCTTCGCACTAAAGGTAGGTCCATTTGTGATGTCTGAAGTAGTATAGTAAGTAGCAAACAAGCAACTAAGAAAACGCGCGCGAAGCGCGCCGAAAAAATGTCGTTTTGAAAGCACTTTGTTAATGTTTAACCTTCGCATTGCATTGGAAAGTTATTCACTTCTTTAATTTTAAACCGAGTCAAGGAAAAGGCAGGACCTTACCCATCTCGAATTACATGTTTTATTTATTTATTATTATTTTTTGTGGAAAATTGAAGACCATACTTTGCAAACTTTGGGGGGGGGGGGGCAAGTGCCCCCCTGTGCCCCTATGGCGAGCCGCTAATGAGTCAATGGATTGATCTACATCCAAATAGATGGGGGACGATCCGCTAAAGGGGGTATAAAAGTGTAAATCAACTTTCTGAAAAGATCAACTCCTGGGATGATCTAAACTGTTACACCGATATGACGTACAAGGATAGGCTGTTTTGAAGAACCTACCCTATTACAGCAAACGAAAGGAGAAAAACTAACATGGGGACAGACTGCTTGTTGGATTATTCCGCTGAGCTATTCCTTCTATTGAAAGGACCCAAGTTCGTCGGTAACCATGCACTGGTCTATACTTAGGTGGGATCGTTGGGGAGCTTTCTGCAGTTGCTACGTACGTTAATGAAGGCAGCAGTGACTGATAAGTTTTTTGAGGGTGGAGTTGGCTTGGTGTACTGCCTTGCATGCTAGAGGTTCCCAGATCAAGTCCCGGTGGAACCACTTGGACATCTTCTGGGTACTAAAATTTACTTGTTCAACATAGCTGTTCACAGTGATGGTGAGCGGGTTAAATTGGTGAATTTTAATTGGGTATCTGGCTTTCCGACTCAGGTTGTTGTCCAATTCAGGAAGTATTCCGCTTTGCAGCTCAGTTCAGCTGTCGAACAGTGGTGCAGAGCAAGGAAGGAACCTCCACCCCTCCCAGCCTTTGGGAAAGTGGCTAAAGACTGGGGATACACTCACATCCGTCGGATGGAGGCGTTAAGTGGCCGTCCCTTGAGCACTATTGGGAGCGATTAGCACACGCTTGCCTCGTCAACCTCTGTGCACAAGTCGAAGAGAGAAGGCGAATCTCGCCGTGTTCATCCACGCTCTCTGGTATATAGGGTCCTTGATTAGCCAATTGGCATCCTGACCCTCAAACGTTAAACTGTTGCCATAAGATCAGACTGTTTAATATTAATCTATAAAATCCCATAACATACATAAAGATCTGCATACCCATTTGAGTCTATGACAGACGATGAGTTGGTTTTTTAATAATTACAGGCTGTAAATTGTCATAGAAATTTCTCCCGTAGTGGGGGGGGGGGGGATAAACCCCGCTCACACTACATTTATTGATTAAAGAAGCCATGGGTCAATCACAGAATTCAATTTTTATTACCGGTACTAGATTAGTTCTTTCATAAACTTAGCTTGTGACACTTTAAAATATTTACTCCCCATTTACGTAAATAACACCTTTCTAAAGATGGATGTTTTTAAAACATGGTTATTTAACTATTTCGGAGAATAAGTCTCCTTTAAGCTTACTGCACATTATAGTCGGTACTTCTAGTACAGCTTGTAAGCCCCTCATGGTACTTCAATTTCTTCAACAATGAACCTTCTTCGTTTTTTGTTTTAGTATTATCCCGCTATCACAGTCTCTGATAATGCAAGCTAAAGAAAAGCGTGATCTCATTAAAATTATAAGCTGGTGAAAAATTGACCGTCAAGGCGGACAACAGTGCTGGAATTAAAAATAGGGCCCGCTGTGTTTACAATAGCCGTAGCTGTAAATTCAAAGAAATGCTACAATACTTTTGAGTTTTTTTCTGTTTCGTAAAAACATACTGTTGCTTAACAGTCTTTTCTTCTTTCCAACTTTAACAACAGTTTATTAAACTGAAGGTTCGTTTGTCCAAAATCAAACATTTTCAATCTTTAAAGACTCTATAATCTCACCCAGACAGTAACAATTTTCCCTACTAAAAGTTTACTTCTAGGTTCTCCTCCAGTTTAAACCAAACCTCCTGTCTAGTAGCCTACACTGAGTTAAAATTCCTCAAGGCCATGTTCACACAACCGTGTGATCTTAATTGGGAACACAACAGACTTAACAAGTCATCATTGACCAATCAGAGCAGAGCGATTGTTTGAATAATGTCAATCAAATTGCAGTCTACAATTGTTTTAGAACTATAGGGCTATTCCTAAACATGTTTTGTTTTTTGGGGGGGGGGGGGGGATGCCACAGCTCTTTTAAAACATAACGTTGTGCAAAATTTTAGTTTCGCTATAAAATTGTCTGAAAATTTACATCAGTAGTTGAAATTATGTTAATTTGTATTTATTATGAAAACAATCTGTTTTAAGTAAATAAAATCACAAAACTGATGTTCTTCAAATATTGAGAAAAAGCCTAGAGGTGCTCATCTGAAAGTACCTAAAGGTACATCAAGTCAGCACCACAAGAGTTTACTGTTCTTGACCGAAGCTAACTGAAACATCAGAAATTAGTTCACTGTAAGAAATCTCTGTAAATTTACATCTCTATGGTGTATTGTAACATAATACTTAAGTGTACTCAGAATCTTATTTTTCGTGTTTTTCTGTTAAATGATTACTGTTCCATTACGTAATGTATTTCTGCATTTGCTTGTACCAGGAACTAATAAACCAATCCTATGCCCTGCTTGAAAGTTTTTACAACCGATGTATTGTTACACTTTGGAATATTCATTTTGTAAACAATTATTACCTTATTTGAGAAGTGCTAACTTTCAAATATAAAGTTCCCAATTAATAAGACACAAAACTCATGCAAAAATACTAGCTAATACCAATGCTTTTCGAATCATGAAGCTGATAAGTATCAGCGCCCTGTTTCAGGTTATCTTTTCCATAGACAGGCGCGTAGTATCGGGGGGGGGGGGCGTTGGGGCTTTTGCCCTCCGGTTGAAGAAATGAAGGAAGTTGTTACACTCTCTCTCATAGGTCGCTACATTAGGCGTTTGTCAAAACTGAAGTCAACCCGGGTTAAAAATCCTGCATACGAACGTGATTTAGTGCTGCCATCTGACCGAGTTCATTGGAGTGTTTTAATGCATTAACCCAAACAGAAAAAGAGTGAAAGAAAAAAATCACACAAACCGGAAATTTGGGAAGGAAATCACTGTTAAAAGCATGATCGGACGTAAATTTACATAACTAAAACTTACATAAAACAAGGGTTTTCAGGCGCGGATCCTGAAAGTCCCTTGAATATTCTCCTAGATTAACATTAGCCTATGCTAATTTTCGCGTATTTGTTATTGTTGATGTGGCGAAAGGAGAGGGGGGGGGGGTTGAGGCCGGAAAAGCCCCCCTTTATGTATTTAGTAGAACATTAGGTTTTTATGTATAAAGTTACATAAAAAGTAACCATTTTGTTATTAAGGTTTAGGCTATACGGTAACATATTTTTGTAAAGTGATGTACAAAAACGAACTTGTAAAGAAATTGCACTACGTTATTTTCTTTTGACAGTTTGACTAAAGCTAGGATAAAAACTCACTCGATTAAAAAAACGTCGCTAAAAATATTATGTAAATGTACAGAGTCAAATACTAACTACCATTTGGCGTATCTACATTTCTTAGATTTACTTCAAGTCCAAGATGCACTGAACCAAGGATTAAAGGAAAAGAAAACTAAACTAATTTATAACGTGTTCTGGTCACACCCGAATACGTGAAGCCAATAATCTTGATAATGGATTAACTGCAAAGAAGCACTCACAAAATTAGCGCACTTTAGCAAAAGGTCAAAAATTTACTTTTACTTTATTTTAACCAATTATATTTGTTAACGTTGCACATATGTTGACGAGGATTTCTTCAGTAATGAGATCAAAACTAAGCGTGAGTTTCGGGAACGTGACAATGTGATCAATGGCGAATCTGAGATATCTTCTCTAGAAGGGAAGGGAGAAACAAATATTGCAACATAGCAAAATACTTCCGTAACAAAGAATGGTACATGTTGGCTGTATAACAATTTCTGCAAGGGGTCATATCCCCTTCCACCGCCCACACACTGCCCCCGATATGACCATGTGAATTTTACAGTTTAGTTTAAAGACAGACAGTCATCACCCCAAAGTATATTTTTAGTGCGGGGGTATCAAAATTCTCAGTTGGTGACTGCTCTTTGATTGACATCAAAGTTTGAAAATTTGAAAGATGCAGAGTAGCTCACATTCCACACAAGGCAGAGAGAGTGCTTTTATTATATTTTATAGCCTTGTATGCTCACCAGGACATGGCCTTAAGCAATAAAGCAGGTTTATTCCTGTACAAGGAGTAGCTTCATGCAGTTATGGGAGGAGCTAGAAGTTGCATAGTTGGGAGAATTGGAACTGCCTGGGATCATGAAAACTCCCCTTTAAAGACTGCCCACCATCTGACCAGAAGAAAAATTTGTTTCTTCCAGTCATTTCTTCTGAGTGTGAGCACAACATCGTCTGGTACAATGGGTAGACCTATGTACATACACACACTCTCTGAAATGTCAGGATGAATATGAACCCATTCTGGATTGGTTTCGATCCGGAATCCGGATCATTTATTTGATCAGGTTTGGATGAAATGACGAAAATCCGGGCCGGTATCGATATCGAATACTCATGATCGGTTCAAGATGACAATATTTCTGTCCCTGTCTATTTGATGTAAGCAAAATAGAGAATGTAAAAACCAGTCACTAAGTATTCCCATCAAAATCCATCAAATATTGACTTTTTACAAGAGATATTTCTGTTTTTCACCTAGTTCTTGAATAAACATGATGATTAGCTCAAGTTTGCAGTCGATGCCTCTGCTTCGGAAGCCGACGCTACGGGCGCCGGCTGCCCACCCACTAACGTATTTTATCCCTGCATTGGCTGCAATCGTAATACCAACCTAAAAAGAATTACAAATTCGACACTTGTCAGGCAACCCTGACTGGAGGGACCGTGTTTACATTTAGTCTTTTCATTTATCTCTCGACGTCAGGGAACATTTTGTACTAATTTTCACTGGCAGTAAAGGTGGAGTTTCAAGTGAGAGCTTTTTAAGTACGTAGAAACAGGCACTGAGAAACTAAAGGAGAACCCCAAACCCAGACAAAAACCCTGTCGGATCACGAACACAATGCCAAACAAACTATTCAAACCATGCAACAAGGTACAAAAGAATCTTTGTTACTACTGAGATTCAGAAACTGCCACTGCAGCCAACCCCAAAACAACACCCTAGCCCAACAACCACAAACCACCCCAAAACAAAGTCCCACCCGTCAACCACACGCCAAAAGGCTACCACACGCCCGATGGCAACACCACACCCAAAGGCAACACCATGTCCGATGGCAACACTACGCCCAAAGGCAACAGCACTTAAAAAGCACTGGGCAAATACAGGTGCACCTTGCCCAAGGGTGTCCCGGAGGCAGTTTTGGCAAAGGGTAACCTCGTTACTCTCACGTTTAAACAAACTCCACAACCGGACGCAGTATAAAGTCCTACCCAGGACAAAGGTGGAGTTTCAAGTTTAATCATACGTATTTACCAGGAGCGATGTCTCTATTGGTCACTTACAGCTTTCAAATGACTGACATCGTACTATAGGTTCAAGTAGCTGTGAACAATGACGTCAAGTTGCACCGTAACAAACTAATCAAGAACACTTTGATGTAGGCGCTGGGCTTTCAGTAAGGTATGAAGCAAATGCTATCTTCCTTTCATGTGCTTGGCTTCTCCGTAAGAACTGAAGAAAAAGGTACGTTGATTTGGTACAATAGAATCTTATTTCCATCCACGTTTTCCATTGGCCCGGGCTTCAAATTCGCAACCGTGACTATATATGGACATTCATGCCACATTAGCGTTGTAACCCCTGACTGGCATTCCACTGTTTTTTTTCTTCTGCTTCTGTTGTTGTTGTTGTTTTTTTTTTTTTTTTTGTTTTTTCTTCTTTTTTTTTGTTTGTTTGTTTGTTTTGAGGTAAGTTTCTTTACTTTTTCCTCCCTGACGTCGAGGGATAAGTGAAAAGACCAATGTAAACACGTTCCTCCGAGTCAGGGTTACCCTGTCTAATTCGACGTTGCAAACTGTGGGGGTGCTCAATATTGGGAACCCCGATACTGAGGCACCCCGAGACCCCAACCACGAGGCCCAGGTGGAGGCCAAGAACAGCTAATAAATAAGACATATGTCTAGAATACTAGGTGCGACGCCACAAAGAGACTTCCATCTTGACAAGTTATGTTTTGAATAAAAATTAGAAAAGGAGTTTGGTAAGTCAATCGATGATGTTTGGTTGATGCCAGTGTGCTTTACTGCCACGGACTTCTTATATACATGGACAGAGCACATTGCACTAACGTCCTATGCGTAAATTGTCTCCACCGTACGTACACGAATAGGCTTACCAATATGGCTGCCTGCTATAGTCTTGTGTGTAAAAGTTTGGACTTGCTCAAGTGGCTCGGTATCGACAGATTGTGTGAGAAACTTGTAATATTTTCGAAAGAATGCAAGCTCAGGTCAAATTCATCAAATAGAATGAAGGACTGAGATATTGTTCTTCCATTCATACTGATATTTTGTCTGAAATGTTGCAGATTCATCATCAAATTGGGCAAATGGTGGCAACCCGGCGGCCATCTTGGTCAGCCAAAATTTGTTCAAACGGTGGCGACCGTATTGATTGCGCAATCCTCTGTCCATGTATTGAAGTCCGTGTTTACTGCCCACTGTATCGTTTTGTACCTATGCAGAATAGTTTCATCAGACAAATATTTCCACATTTGACAAATGGCCTACATATGTTACTGCAGGTTAATATGGAGCTGTATAGGTTTCTTTTGAACTGATAAACACCAAGGAGTCTTTGTTGGGATTAAGCACCTTTCAGACGAAATTCATAATACTGACCTCGCTATGGGTTACATTGTTTGTCGCAGCCATTTTACTTGGGTATTTTCTTGCCTTTCCACTTTCGACGGAAAGATTATTACAATGGAATATACGTCAGGAAATTTTCCCACGAGAGGTTTGATTAAGTAAAGCAACACAAATTTGCACTTTCCGCATTGAATGTTTCAATTGTGCATTTGTCTCTTTCCTTTTAGGGTGACAGTGTAATATAACTAATTACAAACTCATAGAAATATATAAGGGCAATACAATAAGAACACATGATATTTTGAACAGACTTTTGTCGTACAACCTGCCCAGCAGTGTTTCCATTAAGCCGCTGTGACCCAATTTTGATTCAAAGACTTGTCGATTAGATTCACTGATGCTAGGAAAATATAAATAAAACGAGGGGTTCCTTTGCCAGTTAGTCAGTTAGCTGAGATTTAACGACACACCAACACGAGTGTGTTATATAGTGTCAACAAGTTTAAATACATTTCAAGTCCTTCCCTTTAGTCGCCTCTTACGACAGGCGGGAAATACCGTGGGCATATTTTACATCCCCCAGCCCACAAGGGGGCAACCACGGTGGGGCTTGCTCGGTTTTGTGGCGCCGACAACCCGCCAGTCGTGGGATGAGTAAAAACGGTCTCATGTGCGCATTTTATAGGCGTTAGCCGGGGACAAACTACTCGCCACACACGACCTCCTCACCCCACCTGGATGCAGTTTAACGTCATACCCAGGACGGGTTTCCTTTGCTGTTGAGAAGTTGGTACAATGTGAACTTGACAAATAGGGCTGTCTATCACAGGGCTGTAGCCTGTGGGGGCAGGGGCATGAGATTTCCAAACCGTAAGTAAAAGTTTACCTACTTGAGAAAACCAACACTGTATTGCTGAAAATTTCATTGTCCAAATTATGATTTAACCCCCCCCCCCCCAAAAAAAAATAAGAAATCTCATACAAGGGTTCCTTTTCTCAATGTTTTCCCTGGGAGGTCCCCGGACCCGACAGTGGACGTGTTCGTATGTGGGTTTCTCTTCCTGACGAATGAACCCTGTTTCTCCTGTATGGTACACCGCTTGAGTACACCAGCCTATACGCTGTCTGGAGTCTGGAGATAAAAGAGCTTATTGTTACCTTTAATTATTAGCTAAACTCAATGAGCTTGTAAGGTGACCTTTAATTTAAAGGGCATAAGCAGTTGCCGCAAACTTATTTTGGTATTTTGAAACAACAGCTAAATCTCACAAATATTCTCTTATTTAAATCTTTCATAATACGTTCATAGAACACAATTATTGCATATTCAAGGTAAAACCAAGGAGTTACTCTAAACGTGAATTTCACAATTCAGTGAGAAACATTGTCACATGATTCTCATGGGTCACTCATGAAATAGGATACTCGGGTACACTAATTCAAATTTGGGAGACTGCACTTTCCCTTTAAATCAAATCTAATCCTCTTTCTTTGTTTCTAAAGCATAAAATAAAAAAAAGTAATAATAAAGAATGTTTAGAATGTGTCGTATCCTCTATCTGGGAGGCATTTCGAGGGAACATTATCTGTAAGACCTACTCTGGATCTAGGAAAACTTAAAACAAGAAAATTTTCTCAAAGAGTAGAGGTTTCATCCCTCCCTTGGGCAGCATCCCCTTCAATTACACCCTACCAAAATAGAAAAAAATCAATGAGGATTTTTAAACAAGAAAATCAATTCAACGCTTTATGAAGCTTTACCAAAGATAGCACCATTTTGCATCTTAGCCACCGCACATAGACAAAATTTCTCAAAAGTATAGGGCGTCGTCCCCTGCTCCTAGACAGCACCTGTTGCCTTACGCCCAGCCAAAAATAGGGTGAATATTACTAAAAAATGACAACTTGTAAAGATATAAGCACTTCAAAACTTCGACAACAATAGCACAATTTCGCACCTAAGCCAGGCCTTATATGTATTACTACCTCAGCATCGTCCCCTCAGGATGGCACCCATACATAGGTGAAATAAGAAAGGGTCCGCCAGGGTGTCCACTATCTGTAGGGACGCCACTTGTTAGCATTCCGCTTAGATAGTATCAGTTCTCATGAACTGCCCCCAGGGATTTCTCCCTGCTTCAAAAGCAGTGTTGGAGGACTCGAGGCCGGCCTCGGCCTCGAGGCCGGCCTCGAGGCCGGATCGCCGCGGCCTTGGCCTCGGTCTCGGCCTCGGAGGCTGCGGCCTCGGCCTCGGCCTTGGCCTCGGAGCTCCCGGCCTCGGAAATTCGGTCGAGGCCGGGCCGAGGCCGGGCAAGACTACCTCCGTTTTTTTAATAATTTACTACCATTTTTGCAAAGAAATAACTAAACCATGCGAAGTTTAATGTCTAGATTGCCTTGAAATTAATTGTCGATATTTTCTATTACAAGACAACATCGATCGTTGCGGTTGAAAGTGCAGATTAGCTGTGAACGTCCGATACAGCGCATGTACTGTAATCTTAATATCTTGCAATGCATACACCATACAGCAAGGCTGAACCCGCCACACACACACACGGTATACCGTATACTGGATAACCGGTACGGCACATGCACAGTTCTCCACAGTCCACACCACACACACACGTGCAGCGCAGCCTTGCCGCCGTGTCACTCGCGCGCGCACTATCACTATACTAGCTTGTTATTGTCCTGACGAAGTCGTCATGTCTGCTGATTCTCGAATAATAAAATTCGGATTTTATGACCACGAAGAGTTTGAAGAGAGGGGACGGAAAAAACATAGGGCACGATGCAAATTTTGCAAGCCATCAACACCTTTTGGAGGCCAGACGGTGCGGCCAGATTGCGCTATCCAGCACTCTATGCCCTGGCCCAGAATGTTCTTTCTGTGCCAGCTAGCAGTGCTCCGGTGGAGAGAGTTTTCAGCCATGGAGGACTGATCAAGAGGCCACATCGCGCCAAACTTTCCCCACAAATGCTGGAATGCCTCATGTTCTTGAAGTGCAATGCACACATTCTTAGCTTCTGAGCTTCTGAGCCAGAGAACCAAGCTCCTTCAAGTTGGGTGCAGTGGTGCACGTGGCAGTGTGTATGGACTTGTGAAGTATTGTGTTCCCCATAATATAGTTTGTATTGTTTTGGGGGCTTGTAAAAGGTAAAAGATCAAACTGTAGGTTGTAGACTTCATGTCAATTATTTTAGTACCTTCTGTACACACATCTGTTATTATGTACAATATGTAGTGACGGTGACACATAACAGTGTGAACTGTCAAGAAAAATTATTTCAGGTTGTTTGTGGATTTCTTCCACCTTTGGTCACGAAAATTGGCAGTTACAAGTTCATGAAAACACATTTTCTTGTTTTTAGATTGAGCTCATACACTAATTATGCTTTCTAAAATGAGTGCACAATTTGTATGTTATTTGTGCAGGCACACATGTACTACCGGCTTCTACTGCTGTTTGGTTTCTCTCATTTTTTCAATAGAGTGCTCAAAGTGATCAGCAATATCCTTCGCAAGGCAGATTAACTTTACTTTTTGGGAACTAATTGGAAGTTGGAACTGATCCCTTCTGTATTTTGTGAAAACCCATGTTTTTGTTTCTAAACACTAGTAGGTGACGGTGTAACTTGAGACAACTGCCCAAGTGCCCAGCTTCTTAAAATAAAGTTTGGTAAATTTAAATGAACTTGACTTATGTGTATTTACTATTTGCTCATTCTTAGGTTTACATAATTCGCTTCACAAGCCCGCCCTTGAATGGCAAGATATCTCAATCTAATCCCCATTGCCTCACCACCTCTGGGCAAGGAGTACGGATCCTGAGCTCCAGCTATAATACTGAGTGAAAGTATGCTCTGATTTTTTTTTCTCTGATATAATAAGTAACCCGGCCTCGGCCTCGGAGGGTTCGGCCTCGGTCTCGGCCTCGGAGCTAATGCCTCGGCCTCGGCCTCGGCCTCGGCCTCGGAGGGTGTGGCCTCGGCCTCGGCCTCGGCCTCGGAAGTAGCGGCCTCGACTACAACACTGTTCAAAAGATGAACATGTTTCTACAACTTGCCTCAAGTGGTGCCAAGTATAGGACCAGAGAACCTCTAAAACCTCAGAGCTTCCAGGTACCTACTTGGGATGTGAATCTTGGCTTCAAAGACCCTCTGCATATGTGTGCACTTCATGCATATACTTCAGTCACTTTTAATAACGAGTCAACTATTCAGGTACTGGGCATTCGGAAACAACGGATGATTTGTTGAGACTGGAAGAGAAACACTGCTGCTCAGTGACGCTGACTGGGAAAATAGTCAAAGGTTCTTTTACTCTCTTTTTCTTTCCTTCCCGTACAAACTAAAGGCAAAAGACTTTTCCCATACGTTGCTAAAAGACCCTTTTCAAAAAAAAAAAAAAACACTAACAAAGGATTGTGGAATAGACCTTTGGTATGCGTTGTTTGGTCCAAAGTAAAATGTCATTGACAAGAGCGACGGATATCAAACTGTCGCACAATCCTTTGCAATAGACCTTATGCATATGATGTCACATAGCAGAAAGTCCTCCCTCGCTTGGAGGAAAATGGCGTGTCATTGCAAGTTACACCAACAATGCAGACAGCTGATTTGTGCACCGGGGAATACGCGCGTAAGTCTACTAAACGCGCGTGCGAAATCTACTCCCTTCTTGCACGTGTGCTTCATTGTTTTCCTCCAAAATGACGTCAGTGTGATATCAATGTATAAGGTCGACTGCTGTTTGGAAAAGGCTCTATGAAGGAGACATAGTCAAAGGCCTGAACAAAGGGAGGGAGGGGCGTGGCCTCAATAATTTTCAAAGCAAAGTGTTTCCAGTAGACTCCATTGACTTACAAATGTCCTGCTCCAATCTCGTATAAGAGGTGGTGCCATGCTGGAGACAGGGGGGGGGGGGCATTTGAAATTATGTACCTAACTAGAAATATTGGGGGACATGTCCCCCTAATAAAGTCCCCCATGATCACCAAAGCTGTCAGTGTGAGTTTATGTGGTTGCCGAGGATGGTTTCTAATTATCCGATTCAGGAAGTGTCTCACTTCAAGTGCCCATTGCACAGTCGATAAGCGTTACAAGACACCCCACACAATTTCTACATGAAAGTTTCCCCCTGGACAACTTCTCATGGAAAAATTGCCACTCGGACGTTTCCCAACCATAACAATTACCCCTCACCAACTGAAAAATTCCTCACAGTAGTTCCCTAAGAAAATGTTGTGTGAGCTATTTTGAAATGATGTGGCGTAATGTTCTGGGTTCAGGCTAAAGATATCAGTTTCGTTGGCGACGTTGCAAAATATGACTAAATGACAGACACTCATCACCGCAAGTGCATATTTGGTTGGGGAAACCAAAATTATCAGTTGGTGACTGCTCTTTGATTGTCATCAATTTCAAAAGAGGCAGAGTTCACAGCATGCATGCACAGAGAGTGTTCTGACTACACATTAGACATTGTATGTAGTATATGCTCCCCAGGATATGGCCTGAAGCAATAAAGTAGGTTTGTGTCTACTAAAGGAGGATCTTAAGAAAATGTTGAGATAGGGCAGAAGTAACTTAGTTGGAAAACTTGGAAGTGTCTGGGATGAGGAGATTTGCAGCTTAATTTTCTTGACTTACTTAACAGTCTTGCATGTGATTCTACCCATGTCTAATTAATCATACGTGCTGGACGATGATTTAAGCATTATCTACGAAATAAATCCTAAGAAGGAGAGCAAAATGGAGCCACGGGGCCTACAAAATCGATGCCACCCGGCCCTAACTTTTCGTATTCAATTGGCCATTCCAAAATTAGTATATTATGAACGACGAAGAATGGCGTTGTCCCCAATCAGAATATTAAAGCACCTCTTGTTCACCTCAAATACACTTTTGTAATACCCAGGTATTTGAAATCATCATAGGTTATTACATTTCGATTGACATGTGCAGATGAGTGTAAGGTGAGATGTGCAGAAGTGTGACCGCCATCACACACAGTAGTTTACCAAGTAGAATATACAGGGCCTTAGCGACCAGGGTGTGTGTCTGTGGGGGGGGGGGGATCTCTCACTCCCCAAAGTTCGTCAGAGCGACGATAGTCGGAAAATCTGAAATACCAACTGGAATTTCTGATATCTCAGTCTAGCACATTCTTCCGACTGAGCCTATGTCAACTTTGTATATATTTTCCAACTAGATCAAATGAGAATAATACCAAACGTTATTTTCTCATGTAAAATCGAATTAAAACTGTCCTTTTTTTCGCAAATTCTTCTCAAATTATCAAAATTTTCGCGCGTCCCGCGCGCTTCAAAACTTACGTCAGTGTTGTTGTTATTATCAATACTTTGCGATAGAAACTTTCGAAGAAGCACAGCAGCAGAAGTTGAAAGCTGTTTACAAATTACCAGGTAACAAAACTGTCTTTATGACTGGCATGTTGTTTTGTTGGGCAATTGAAAGTATCTCGGTGCAGATTCTGAATGCAGGTTTTGTCATGGAAATCTTTTTTAATGAAAATTTCGGCGCACTTTGCGCGCATGCGTTAAGATTTGCAATCAATCTCATCAACATTATTAAGGTGATTATACCAGGCACAGTTCTACGGGGGCTAAGGAGGCTTCAGCCCCCAAAATCTTTCCAAGCTCCACAAAATTGCCCAAAATTTTATATAGACTAATATTGGTGAAGACATTGATATACTCAGAAAATACTCCAACTGTCTATTTATCAGGCCAGTAGCCACACTGTTAAAAATATCTCTGTTCATGTACAGCAAATTTGCTGTCAATTGGGTTTCATACATGAACAACAAGCACTTGTCTATGTACAGAACCACCCTGTATTTTTACAGAACTTCATCTCTGTTCGTGTACAGCAAATTTGCTGTCAATTGGGTTTCATACATGAACAACAAGCACATGTCTATGTACAGGATGCTCCAGTTCAGGTACAGGACCACGCTGTTTTTTTACAGAACTGCACAGTACTTAACAGGATATCACATGTATGTCTACAGAAAATCTCCTGTTTATATACAGGGTAAGTTGTACTGCAACCGTAAAAGTCTGTATTTTTACACTCTTAACCACCTTGTATACAGCAAAGATTCAGTTCTTATACGGTGTATAAATACGTTGTATGTATCCAGTGACCTTGTTGTGTTTGTACAGAAACGTTTGTGCAGTTAACATGACCTGTCCATATTTTAACAGCATCCCTCTTAATGTAGACAAAACATTGTTGCTTTTATAGGCATAGGCCTATTTGTTCTGCTGCGACCTCACGTGAAAGCATGTTAAATCATGGTTTACCGTGGTAAATTTACAACAATTTACACCGCATGGTATATGCAGTAAATTTACCTTGGCTCTATATACCATAGTAATTCTTCCACTATTTACATGTGTCGATTGTGAGGTCTAGTCTCGGACTTAGAAGAAAACTAGAACTTATAAGCATGTTTGCAGAGAAGAGAAGCCACTCTTTCGGGAGAGGTTGGCGGCCCAAAGAGAGCCTTTGGTTTGTATAGCCTATCCAGATTTTCTTCAACGCCTGTACCGTGTACGGGTGTTTCTCTTGGGGCTTTCCGGTGCCGCCACCTTTCTTAATTCCTCCTTCTTGGCCGATGGCCTAGCAGAAGAAGTTTGTCCAACATCTTCTTGGTCTCTTTTCTTTTAAAGTTGATTCTTAGTACAATTTTGCACTGCCCTCCTTTTCAAGGAAGCGCTGACGTTGCTTTTTGGTCTGGCAAGATAATTGCTCACACCAGACTCTGCAAAGCCCCCTTCTCGTTCGAAGAATCGCCGTTCCATGACTCAGAGCAGTTGAGGGAATTCGGAAGTCTGGGTGGGTTTCTGTGAATTCTCTCCTTTTTTGAAGAGGTTGTTCTCTGAACACAAGTTATTTTCTCTTCTTCAGAGTGTGGAGTCTTTGAGGGAGGCAGGTAGTCTCGAGTACATGGCGTTGTTTATATTTATATATTTACGCATTTTTGGACGTGAAAGAGAATACCATATATACTGAGCCCTGATTGGATGAACGCCGAAAGCGGCAATTTGAGCTTGAGAGTTTTCAAACACATTTGTGCTAGTTTGCAGTTCTTTTCGACTGTTTTTAGGTGTTTAGAACCCCGCTTTTGTGGGATGAAAGGATGAACCAGTATTTTCTTTCGGTATACGTCGGAGATTCCGTCCTAAATCTCAGTGCTTCTAACGTGCGTCTCATTAATGATCATTAAAAATATTTTTGACACTGAATAATGAAAGCAGACTTAACAGTAGCACAATATAGTATACAAATTATCGCGTCTTCTCTGTGGAACATGCTTTGTAAGCTTGTGTGATATTTAATAACAAAAATACCACACACATTACAATTTACAATGGTAATATGTATAAATTTACGAAAATAAATTTACAGCGAATGTACAATTATACCCGTTTCTTATAATGGCCTCGAACTCGGTGGAGAATTATACTGTGAACCTTTAATTAGCTACAAGACATAGCGAGGCTCTATCTATTATCCTGCTGTATTGGCCTCAGTATCAGGGCTGCCACTCAAAATTTTCTCCTTCCCCTTGCAATGAACGGAATTTCACCTACAAAATTATTTTACAATCCACAAATAAGTTTAAGACACTGTGGAGTTGGTAATAGCTACCTCCAGTATATTGAACAGAACCTTCAGGTGTGTAAAAATTACTAAGGCTAGTAAGCCAAATGCGGTAGGAGAGAGAACGTCACCCTTTGAACTCACTGTGTGTATTATATTTATATTACAATCATAGAAATTAAAGTAAGGCCTTACTTTAATTTCTATGATTACAATATTTTCTTAAAAATGACATAGGCTAGTATTCAAATGACAAAAACAGATTTCATGGAAAATTTGCTCTTTGAGGAATATAAAAGTTGTTAAAATCAAGCCTGATAAACGTTTTAAAAAAGGAAGCAGAGTAGGCCTACAAAAAGTTTGTAGCAATTGTGCTTGTCACTTCAGGCCTCCAATTACACACTTTTCGCAATTCTCGAAGACCAAGGCTGCCATACCAGTTGACAAGGACAAAATAATCCTATGTACTCTCCACATTTGTAGTAGCACTGAAGCTTTACGTACGAGGTAGTCTAGTGTATAGTAGTCTTAGGCTTTCTCTGCCCTAGATCATTAAAATCTCTGTTTGAGGGAGTTGATTCAAATGGCCCGGGCAGGGGCGTCCCTAAGCATCGATGAGTGTGGGGGGGGGGGGTGCTGGACATTTTTTTCCCGACAAACGGGCTATATTTTCGACAAAAAATGCCTCAACGCCTGTGTCAAGAAAGTTTTTTTTTTTCATTTTTGGACATTTGAGGGACCTTAGATGCAATTTGGTGCATCATTTTCGACAAAATTACTGCAAATTTCGATATTTTTTACAGAAGAGACAATAAGAGGTTTTCGTCCTTGGAAAGTGGGCGGGGGGGGGGGGGGCTGAAGCATACTTCCACCCCCTCACAATTTTCGCTGATAGACTTTTGAATATATCCACCTCGGCAATGTGCGCGTACGGTTTACCTGCAATCCGACTGTGACCCGCGCGCGCACGGCGGGGGGTCCAGGGGATTCAAGGCGGGGGGGGGGCAAAAATTGGTAGTAACTAATATTTAGAATAATATTCCATTGTTTAGGTGATTAGTGGTGTATTCCTTTAAGAAGAAACTGCATTTTTCTTAATTACGTTATTAGGTACATGTAGCCCATTACTCGTCAGGCCCGTAGCCAGAATAGCCAGTTTGAGGGGGCACATCGATGATGGAGTTTCACCGGCCTGGGGTGGGGTCTAAGGGGAGGGGTGTCCCCCTCCCCTTTGAAAATTTTTTGCCTATTTCAAGAACACTAGATGCAAAATGGTGGGAGATTTTCCATTTTTTCCTCCTATATTTGTATTCCAAAAAGGCTGGTCTCGAAAGAAATTTTTCCTCCTTCAGTGCAAGACCTTTTATTGAAAATTTTTTGAGGGACACGTGTCTCCTCTTGTCCCGTCCCTCGTAGCTACGTGCCTTCTACTCGTATAATTTAGAGAAAAGTCTGCTTGGTTTCCTCTTAAAGAATCGTCGCACAACGTCATCGGTATCAATATGGATTTTCCGGTAGGTAATCAGTAGCGCCAGGGCAGGGGTGGCGCCAGGATTTGCCCGACAGGGGGACTGGCCCGACAATTCTGTAGCCCCAAATAAAATTTTTTTTTCTAACGAAGTCAGGAAACTGCAAAAGAAAGAGGCAATTTTTTCCCGACAGCCAGCAAAATTTCCCGACGGACGACACTTTGAAAATTTCTGGGGGGGGGGGGGGTGAAGCACCCTCCCACACCCCCGGTTGTTCCTCCCCTGGGCCCGGGTAATGCTTCGGAGTGAGCTCTGATATTATGTACATTTTACACTGAAGGGTAAGTGTTGGTTATTGCTATATACTGCGCTTAAGTGGGATCTCCTTCTCATGAACATGACACTGTGTTGCTCTTGCCCACTGAAGTGCACTGTGAGGTACAGTAGCTTATATCCTTTGAACTGGACATTTTTTTTTTAAATTCCCCTACCCCCTTACGAAACCTCTGTTTTCTCCGCAGGTGCTACCTACTCCCTACAATTTGCCAAAATCCCCCACGTTAGGGGTTCCCCCTACGCGTGGCAACCTTGCTAAGTATACTAGCCTAAAAGGTAACAATTAAGCCAAAATATATAGGCACGGTGGCAACGCAAGACGTGTGACGTCAGTGCAAAGGTTGTCTAGTCAGGGTCGCCCTGCCGCGAGGAAGCATACGTGTAACCTTTGGTCAGTTTTCACTTGTACAGTCCGTATCTCCCACTAGATCATGGAGTAAAACGCGTAGCCCTCGGAGCCGTGCCTATCTGTTTTTTGTCGATTTATGGGGAACGTGACCTTGTAATTACACCCCACAAAATTAACTTAACACGGAACGATGTACTGTGTCAGCGTTCGCCCTTTGCTTAATTCCTATGTGTAGGCCGCACGTGTGCCTATATAGACCTATGCATTGAAGACAGTCGTCGATTGGCAAATAAACAGCTTTAAGCTACCCTATATTTCGACAGGATGGTTAATGTAGCGTAATCAGTCACTCCGGCATTCCCACTGTAAATAGCCTATCTAAACTTTTAGCCTATGGAAAGATTGTTGTCATTACAGTAAACTGCAACTCAGTTCCAGTCCTGCTATACGAAACCTGCATCGAAATAAATGAGTCTTCCTAGAACCTTCGTCGGAATGCATTGATCAGTCTAAGCACGGTACTCATCTAATGTCGTTTGTAGACCAGTTAAATGCATTATCTCCCATTGACCACAGCTATCCACCTCTTGAATACCTTAGAGCTTCCCGGAGGCTTAGCCCCATGAACCCCCCACCAGAACGTCCGGCTCCTATGACCCAAATCGGCCCTTCGCCGCCAAGGGGGAACGCTTCATTCTTTGGTACCTTTTTGTCATTTCAACCCAAGTTAATACTAGTATATACTACCCTCATCATCGTACAAATCGTTAGCTATATAGTGTCAGGGGCGGATCTAGGGTCTTTTCTGAGGGGGGGTCCAACATAAAAAGGGCACATTCATTTTTTTTTTAAATTTTCGTTCCCATAAACGTCAGCGATTACACAACTTATCGCATATTGACAAAGAAAGGATAAACCAAGAGACATGCAAAAACTGGAATCAGAACCTGGAATCTAAACGGTGAAATTACAAAGCGCGCGAAGCGCACGAAAAATTTTTGGGTAAGCCTACACTTATAAGAATTTGTACTAATTTAAAGCTTATACAGAACAATTGAGCGGACAGTTGGGCCCTATCGGGCATAACTTTATTGTACTTCCCTCCTCGAGTCACTAGTCGTACCGTACGACGGACACAAGTGAACGTTAACCAGGTTTAGCGAAATGCGATTCAATTCCCGACATTTACATAAATCCATGTATTCTACTTATTAACTTGAAAAGGTGGAAAGGTTTTGTACTATATTTAGCTATAAGTATAACTGAACTGAGGAAGAGTGGACAAAGCGTACCCAAAATTTTGGGTTTTATCCCAGAAATTACCCTTATGAAAGCCAAAAGAAGTAAACTGACCATGGGTGGCGGCAGAATTTTTCCAACAGGGGGCCGGGCCATGTCAGCTACCCCAAGTTCCAACATTCCCTATTTCGAGGGTATGATGAGAAGGGCAAATGTGGGAGCCTCATTATCCCATGCAATTGCAGGCATATTTTGCATTATATCACTTAATACTTCATGATCCGAGTTTCGCATTGTTAGTGTTCTTTGAATCTGGATCGTAAAATTGAAAAGCGCGCGAAGCGGGCGAAATTTTTTGATAGGCTTACACATAAAACATATGACGAAACAATAAAAAGAACTGTAGGGTTTGTAGACCGTATCGGGTGTAACATACATTGTATCGAAACCACCTGGACTACACGATGAAATAGTCAAACTTTGCTCCGTAAGTCGCTCACCAACTGACTGTACCGCATGACACACACAAGAGAACACCAACGATATGGAATGAAAGTTACGACCTTTACAAAAAGTATGTATTCTGCCCATATGTTACTTGGTAGAGTGGACAGGACTTGTGCTATCCTGCTATGTGGAATGGAACTATTGAAAAAATAGAGTGACCCTACAGCGCGCGTAGCGCGCCGAAAATTTTGGGTTCTTGTTACAGAAATTATCCTCTTGAGAGCAAACAAACAGGTAAACCGTCGATTAGTTGTCGTCAGGGACTGCGTACTTTCGACTAAGACTCCCCTACGAAACTGTAAAACTTCTCCGATAGGGGGCCAGCCTTCCCCGACGGGGGACATGAACCCTTCCCCCACCTGGCGCTACCGCTATCTCGACTGGGGGAGGAGGTTAAAATACTGTATGTTGTGTTCCCTATATAGTTGCGGCGCGACTATCAAAAACACTCTGTCAGAATAGATGACTGAAGTCGAATATTTGCTTTTCATTTGCGACAGCAAGACCGGTCATCGGTCCAAAGACGTCAAAAAAATGAACCGACTGACATTGCGTTATTTGACCTGGTGGTGATTTAATATAGTAATTTTAAAATGAAACAAACAGCGATTTGTCTATTGTGACTTTTGGTCAACTCTTGGCTGTGGACTTTACCTAAGACTGGCTTTTTACCTAAGACTGGCTTTTTATTCCCATCACTAGGGCAACACTATAAAAGAAGAGAGTAATTCCAGACTATAAATATAGCGAAACGTATTTAGCCTACCTACTCTCTCTTGTTCACGAGAGGATGGATACTAGAGGGTGGAGGGAAGGTTTCGTAGATGTAGCGTTTATGGAGTGTGAACAGATCATTATTTTGTAAGACCAAAAGATTAGCAGTGACCTTTTGGAATCAATATTCAAAACCCAATAGTAATACGTTGCATATAGCTAGTGAGTATGACGTAATATCTGCGTGTTTTGTATTACTCTGAATGCCCAAGCACGCCACACGTGGTTCCAAGCGAAAAGTGATTAGAATGCCTGGTTGTCACGCAGACATACTGTAGTCACATTCTCTGTAAAACGATTGCACTGTTCGGGTTTCGGGGCGGCCAATATAGGCTACCGTAGTCAAATATATTGCCGAAAAGTTTCTGCGATACATGGCTAGACTTTTACGAGTGGATTGATCGATACTGGATGGGGGTAACCAAAATGTCCTCGGAATTGGACAACACTGTCATCACCTTTCAAACAGTCTCGTTTTTTTTTTTTTTGCTAGTGTGAAAAAAAAAACATTTTTTGAAAAAGGGCACATTGGAAAATTTGAGGGGGGGTCCGGACGCCGGCGACCCCCCCCCCTGGATCCGCCACTGTAGTGTGCCACTACAGCTGCGTCGAAAAAGTTCCCTTTGTGGCAAATAAGAATTGAGAAACATGAAGGAAAACAATAACACTTATCCAATGGTGCCGCATATTTCTGTGTTTAATTTAATCCTAACAAAGTGCTCAAACAATTGATTCACAATGCACTCAACAGACAGAGTATTTTCGTCGTATTTACCAGCACGAACGAGTCTATAATAGCTGCAGCCTTATATAGATATGTAACCGAAACCTACAGTAAATATTTCTCGCATGCTGTAAGGTACATAAAATTGATGGAGTAACATAAACTTAGCTATGGCCCCACAAACGCTTACACTTTGATGTTTTTTTTTTTTTTCTAAGGTCCACAAGCTGATGATGTATGCATTAAAAGGAACTGTTTCACGGGGAACATAAAATTATTATAATTAAGTTCGAATTGGAAAATATTCTCCAACCTCAAGTTCGATCGCAACTTTGTTCCCAGATACATAATTCACCTATTTCGAGACAGAGTTATAGTGCGGCATATTAACGGTAACTATACTGTCTTCCTCGACATAACATTATTGGAATTTTACAATTTCTTTGCAACAAATGTTCCTGTTACAAGTTTGTGTCTTAACAAAAAGTTTTGTTTTTGAACAGAAAATCTATTTATATTCTGCAAACATTAAATTTCTGTTTTTCGGTAGTATTTTTTTGTAAGGAGACGTAAAAGTACTGTAAATTTACAACCATTGCTGGTATCGTATGCTTCGGCTACAAGTTTGTTTCTCTACAGAAAGCAAATGTTTTTGAACGGACTTTCAATGACAATTGAAAAAACATACATAATTGTAAATGTACAAAAATTCACTTATAATGGGACATAAAATTATTGTAAATGTACAATTTTTCTAAAATAATATGCAGTTTTTTCAAGTTTGTTTTTTAACAGAAAATTCCTGTTTTTAAACTGAAGTTGCCTGACATTACATGAAACATTCATCTTTTGTAGAAGTACAACAATTTCCCTGTAAAAGGACATAAATTTATTGTAATTTTACAATTATTTTTAACAGTGCAGCAAGTTCTGTAACGATTCTTTCTATAACTTCAAAAAATTTTCGCGCGCTAAATAGGCGCGCTATCATCTATAGTTCTATCTAGTGGAAACGCCCCCCCCCCGTTTCAACCACATCGGATTTATTCAACGTTTCCACAAATATTGTTCTTCCGTGTAGGCGTGATTCTAGAGAAACACGAAAATGCATCATTGCGAAGTTCTTTCCTCTTTTTCCTAACTTTTGGAAGATTCTTTCTTCAGCCTCGCCATTGTAGCAAACATATTTTGTAAGAAAAAGATTTTTCAGTTTCGTAGCAAAGCCTTAATGGGTAAGATAAAGAATGTAATCCCCGAAGATGACCATGCAGTCGCCCCAACAAATTTCATGGTTTTGCCCAGATTCTTCAATAAAAACCCAAACTTTTTCAACTTTCCTTAATGAAAACAAAAATGTGAAATCTTTTTTCAATATTACCCCAATTTTTTCGGCGCGCTTCTCGCGCCTTATATTTCGTGTTCGGCCACCCATGGCATCTGTCGGGACGTATGGAGTATCTGGCCCCCAGTCAGGGCCCTTCGCCCCCAATCGGCGAATCAAAGCACCCCCCTGCCTGAGCCTGCATGCAGGTTTTTCAGTTTGTCATTGAAGTAAACCCCCCAAATTTCGACGCACTTCACGCGCAATCCTCACAATCCACGTTGTGTCACTTATAAACATTATAAGCACAAACGTACCAGTGAACTTTTATTGCATTAACTAGGTGTACATTCTGAAGCGCGCCTGTTAGTCCTACACCCATTTTGTTATACCTGTCTAGGAGGTCTAATATCACCTTTCTCCACCTATACTCTCCTCCCGCCCATTCCCCACTGCTGGTAGTTGTTCGTCTGGATTTTCGTTCAAAATTAGTAAAAATACGATAGATGTAAAGTGCTTGGCGCCATACTCTATATTATTATTTAGATGTCAGGTAATAAGCATTATGTCATTGCCCCCATTTTACATAGTTGATCCAGAGCTTCCAGGAGGCCCTATACAGGTATATGCCAGCCCCAAATGCCCGAACAGAAGGCAGTAGAGTAGTCAAAAAAAGGGGGGGGGGAGGTTTGTTGACAACGTATTTTTCTCTAGACAACATACTCTCTGCTTTCACCTAACCAAATCTTAGAATACACTAAATTACTGTATGAACATTTTCCAGCCATGTATGATCAGTTCCAAAAATATCCCAAAGATAGCACCATTTTGCATCTAAGCAACCTTAAATTAAGAAAAAATTTCTCAAAGGAAGGGGGGCACTCTCTCCCTCCCTTTACACCCCTTCCCCAGGAGGGCACCTTTAGTTATGTGGTGACATAGGAAGGATCCCCACTGCTGTATATAAACGCGGGGCGCATAAAAATGATGCAATTTACGCGACACCTTTCAGTTGGAAAAACATCCATCCAGTCGAAATTTGGGACCTTCACCCCCCCCCCCCCTAACATATGACCCTAACTAGGGCCCTGAGAACAAAGCACTGGGAAAGAATCAAACTACATGTAGGTCTAACATTTAGGGTACATGTGAGGTGCCACAGACGTTTTTCGAAATTGGAAGGAGTGCTAGAACTCAACATATTTGGGAAAATTTCAACCATCTGGGGAAAGAGATTTCGACCTTTAATGGGACACTGTCATTACACCACCGTCATATTTCCAAAGTCATTCCCAGGTGCTCAGCTATGATTTTGTCTTGAAGGAGTTCAAACCGTAATAACTCAATGACGCCGGGGATAATTCTGTGTATTATATTGCCCTGGAATGGTTATGAGATACGGAATGCAAACCGTGACGAATGCACACCTTGCGCGCCGAAATTTTGTAGTTAAAATCATTTCTGTGACAAAAGTTGTAAGCAGACCCTGCACCGAGACTCTTTCGATTCCTTAACAAGTGTACTGTTATCTGCCAATCAGAAGGAGAGTCTTCTGCCTGGCAATTCGTAAAAGCTATCAGTTTTCATAAAATGCATTTCCCTGCTTCGCATTCCGGCAATACTGTGCTCCTACATAAGTACTCCTATGCACACAAGCTGTCAGACTTATTGTAACACGATCACCCATGAATACTTCGAATTCACTAGAGGCAGCCTTTAATGATAGTATTTAGAACACCAGTGAGAGGTGAGGCAAGAAGCAGGGAGGTGGTATTAGCCCTGGAAGCTCGCGGAGCGGGCGAAAATTTTGATAGTTTGAGTAGGATTTAAAAAAGGTCTGATAGTTGCAGAACAATTTGTAACAGAAAATTATGAAAATAGACCCAAACTCACCACCACCGCCACTGATCTTTGAACAGGACAGGAGCGGTCTGCATGGGAGGGGGAGTGGGGAAGGCCCTAACTGGGTAAAAATTCCCCCCTTAGTGGCGCCACTGCTCTGGTGACACCCCTATTGATACCCTTATAGGCACCTACAACGAGAAAGCTAGTCCTTGACTCGTGCTATTTAAAATATATATTAATAATGTTCACTTTATGGGATAGTTTAATTCACTAGCCCGATTTTAATCACTTGTACTCGGGCAGATTAACATTGCATTTCATAAAATATCAAATGAAATAAAATTCCTTGACAGAGTACCTGGAGCCAATTTCTGCCTTCTAAATATGAAATATATCGAGAGTTTCTCCCCTAGACCCTTCCATGGACCCTAAGAGGGCCCATGGACCACACGCGCCCAAAACTTCGGTACATTCGAGATTCCTCATGGGGTTCCGCTCGGGAATCCCTGGGTAGGCACCTGGGTGTCAACACATTGTGAATGTCCGAGAGCGCATGCAGCCTTTGTTGCACAGTTGTATGTGGTAGATCCAGGGAGGTGGTATTAGCCACCTCCCTGGTAGATCTAAGGAACGATTTTAGGAGTGAACAGATTATGACCGATTTCTGTATAGCGCCTTGAGCAGGCCGACCAGGGAGGTGGCATTATAATAATATCTTCTCCGTGGTCCGACAAGTTGGGCACATGCGCTTTATAGATCCTAAATAATGTTATTAGATGTTAAATGTTACTACCTCTGAGGTAGCAATTACTTCCAAGATGGAAGGGATGGAAAGGCTTTTTGTTTGGTTTGTTTATTTAATCTTTGTTTTGGAACGTTAACACCTTGAAAGGTGTTAGGAGAATTACACTTTAAAAGAAGAAAAAAGACGCCCAACATGCACCTTTATAGCAAAGTTAAGTTACCTTCGACAACGAGGATGAGCGGAAGGAGGGAGGGGGAGGCTTTGCCAAAACTTTTCAAAGGATTTTTTTTCAAGCAGACATTAACTGTTCAACTGGTGTCAGTTTTGAACTGACACCAAAACTAAAATTCTGAAGTCCTCCTCAATTCAGACACATGTGCACAAATTACTCTTAGATTTATACAGTTACATTAATGACAACTTAGAATTAATCTTAAAATTCTTTCTTATTTCTCATTTTCATCCCTGTTTTTACTACTTTGCCTCGGCAACCTACCCAAGGCTGAAGTGTTGGATTGGCTGCAAAGTGGGAGAAGGAAGGGTGGACAGGACTGGGGAGGGAAGGAGGGTTGATAATATCTTCATCCCTCTTTCAGGGCCATTGAGTGAACGTCTCACATTTGCAAAGTAGAGGACATAAGCATAACTAACTACGTTAGACCGTTATCGAAAGGCACTGGGTAATCGTTAGTCACCAATATGTTAGCCAAATTTGTACAGCAAAATGCAAATAACGGGCTTATAGCTTACATTCACAAATTGAAATAAGCAAAGGATGTTGATTGAGTGACATGGCAGTCACGGTGGCGTATAAAGGATTTTTTCAGTGGGAGGACCGAATGATCGACTAGGGTCAGGGGTTTAATTGGGGTTGTCCCACTGAGTCGTTTTGAGACATTTTGGCTGTAATACGGAGATTTAGATAACAAAGGGTGAATAATTTTCATTTCCTCAAAATTGTGGGTCGTCTTTCTATCTTTTGGGGGCCAATTGAGGGAGGACGCTCAATGTGCCCCCCCCCCCGTATCTGACACTGCAGGAGGTCTGAGCCACATGAACATTTAGAATCAGGTTTTAAGTAATTTCCTGGTCTCCTATTAGGCCTATATATATATATATATATATATATATATATATATATATATATATATATATATATATATATATATATATGTGTGTGTGTGTGTGTGTGTGTGTGTATAAATCATAAAACAGGAAACAAATAAATGCATCACTAGTTGACTTAAAAGAGTACAAAATAATCCAAATTTAATTCGAAATTTTCGGTTCCCCGGATTATTTTGTGCTCTTTTAAGTCAACTAGTGATGCATTTATTTGTTTCCTGTTTTACGATTTATTTTCTCGGAGTACATGTGGAACTCTCCTCTTTAATTATATATATATATATATATATATATATGTGTGTGTGTGTGTGTGTGTGTGTGTATGTGTTTACAAAGAGCGCCCATACAGAAAAAAAAAACATTGTGAATTTATTTTCCTTGATTCAATGTTCCACTGTCTTTGCTAGAAGTCTTACAAGTTTTCCTTAGAAAAATAAATAAGTACTTTTGGTCTCCTTCGAAATTCTTCCATCAATGGTCAAACCGAACGGTCCGTATGAGTGGGCAATTAGTGTGATAATTATGCAAATGCTTTCTGTATCGGATTCGTTACACAAGTTTAGTATATGCCATCAAACCTAAACAAATTGAAGCTCGTGTGTTTCTTCACTTTTGTTCTATAACTAATCAGGAATTAAAATGAAGTTCTCGTAAAGGGAAAGATAACAATTTTTAGACTTTCCTTTATTCCCTACAGTCTTTTCTTTGTATAGGCTTACTTTACATGCGACACCGGTAATGGTATCTTCCTGGTATACCGGTAATTAAGCTGAAAGCATTGTTGCTGATCCTATCTCTAGAGTCAAGGATTATGTAAAGTAAAGAATGACGCGGTTCTCATTAGTCCTAGAAGTAACTAACTTTGATATAACTTCTTTATTTACCAGCGATGTAGTAAAATTTTCCAACCAATCAAATGTCATGTTATATCCCAGGGGGATAATTAATTTGTAACGAGATGTTGGTGAGATCTTCCATTGGACTTGCTCTCCATCAGATCTAAAGAAGTAATGAGAGCGGTGAGTCCTGTTTTGGAACAAGAAAGATTTGAATTTGGAAAGAAACATTGGCCAATTCGTGTTGGTAAGTATTGCTTTGTTTAATCTTTGTATTTTCGCTAAAATGGAACATCTTGCTCATTAATTTGTAATTATTCGTAGCAAATAATAATTACACATATAACGGCGGTAGATACATTGAATGAAGGATAGCTACATTGAATCATTCACGTATTTTTTCAGAAAATAACCTGGTAGCCTCCTGTGTCTAAAGGATATTTTAACTGCTTCTCTCTTCAGAGGAAGGGGTTGCGGAGAGGCAATTGGGAAGAAATTTAGCGGCAGCATTATCCGGTTAGGATTTGAAAAACTTCTACTTCTCTCCTTTCTTGAAAAATTTATGTATATGATCGCACGCGCTCATATTAATAGCCGTGTTTGTCAAGTCTGATCGTTGAGTTTGACATTGTATGTTTTCATCAACTGTTACGTACTAATCTATCATGTACCATGTCGGGCATGTATCATGTATTCGTATACATAGGTCATAACATATTTATGTGTTGTTTTTTTTTTAATATAGGGCCCCTCTACAACTATGCAACAGGCCTCGCACTAGTTTAATCCGGCCCTGATTGTTATGTATTTGTTTATGTCCATAATATGTGTTACGATTTCACAGACCAGTGTTTTTACTATAAAGTGTGCAAATGTATGACAAGGGAATGTTTAAGTGTCCTTGAATAAGTGTTAAACTCTCCTGTTAAAGTTGATCCTTGCCCGATACTGACATACGTAAACGATGCATACTATTAGTGTATTGCTATATATCTGTATGTGTACATAACGCGTATCGATGATTCCAAACTGAATTTTATTCAAGAAAGGAGTGCAAAGAATTATCGTTACCGTGCACATGTGTACTAAGAAGTCACATAAAACAGCACATATTTCATGTCTCTTCACACTTTGAATGTAAAAGACAGCTCACAATTTATACAGATCATTTCATTACATACAGGCGTGTTGAAACAGTGTAATGATATGATAGCAAGTGCACTGTCCTTATTGTTTATATCATGTCTTGACGTAACTAACCCACACTAGATAACCTACCCAACAAGGAGGTTGTCATATACTACGAGGCACATATTGCATACGAACATCATCTGCTAATAAGTTACCATTTGTATCACGAACAAACTTGCTTCTTGAGATCTTAGTCGCAGCGCTAACCTACTGTATGGTATGATGTAGCGCTCTTAGAAATAAAAGACTTCTTGGGTGTCACATCTGTTAGCCTATCAACAGATGAATTGTGGGTTTAAGTCCCAAAAGTCTTCACTCCTGAGCCTACGTCTCCTACAGTCGTGCTAAAGCGAACATTGAATTACCATCTCGGCATCCTTGTTGCCTGGCAACTGATGATGAGCTCCATGCCCCTTCACAGTGCCTCAGAACATCTGTCCCCCATTTTTTCACTTGACTCGTTTGATGAGTACCCAGTGAGTACCCTTACACAGTCTGGGCCACACCCTAGTACCTAAGCGAACTTACCGTTGCTTACTTGATGACAAGTGTCGCACCCTATTTGCTTCACCCTAACGTGCTGAAAACCACAATATATCACCACTTACGTGCCCATGAATAGATTGAATGGTAATGAAAAGGTTTGCTAAAATTTTTATTACATTTTGAAAATGCGCTTCCCTGCCAGCTCGTGTTCACTGGGTCGACTTAAGTGGTGGTGTCTACTACTATGTACTGGGAAAACTCTATAGGGTACTTACAAAATTGTGGGCATAGGAATGAATCTTTCTGTCAGGTTTCTACACTGCTAAAAGTACAATTAAATCCACCTACATTTTTACAGTGTTTTTGTGTTTTACGTAAAGTTTTATTTAACCGACATTCGTTTTCTTCCGACTATGTTCATTTCTAAAAACAACAAACCGACATTTTCAATTTGTAAAACAAAACGTTGTGCTAATTTTTCATTTTTTCACAGAACTGTCCCTTTTAATTAACACGATTACCTTTTATCTATTATTACTGAATAAGTAGTCCCTCCAACTCAATTTTTAAACCGTCAGCTAAATCTTACAAATATCTAAATCTTACAAGTACCTTTCATTACATTTCTGAACAAAAAAATATTGAATATTTAAGGTAAACCAAGGAGTTATTACGGTTGAGTTTGCCTTTTAAGAAACAAAACTATTGTAACATGATTGAAAGAAATACACTCCTGCATTGGATGATCATGGGGTATACAAATTCAAATTGGTGACTGCATTGTACATTTAATCATTTTTGTGAAATTTCACCGGGCGACTTAATTTAACTAAGGGGGCGACTTTGTGGAGGGCGACTTTGTCGGGGGGGGGGGGAGTTGTAAGGGGCGAGTTTGCTAATGGGCGACTTTGTAAAGGATGACTTTGCTAGGGGTGACTTGACTGGCAACCAAGAGCTACAATCTTGGACAAAACTCGTTGGGACACCCCCGCTCCCCTTCACAAAGTTGACCATTTTCACGGCATACAGTCATTCTCTCTGAGCAACTTTGGAAGGAGGAGCGGGGGCTTCATGTAAACCTGGGAACGGAGATTCAAGAATATTATGACAAAGCGTCTCAACAGTTTTGTCCAAGATTGTCTGAGAAATTCGAGAAGTTAGAACTGCTCGCGGCCCACGGTAGAAAGTGTTTCTTTGCGTTGCGTTGATTCGCAAAAGGGTAGGTGTCTTTTCTTTAGGTATAAGAGAACAGTAACAGAGAATAATCAGCATATTCTGAGTCCATATTGAAGTTCTTGTTAATATAATACTATTAAAGCTAAAAGCATTGGGAAGGTAGCTAAATAAGTTCAAAGCGTCCTCTCGTCCAGGAAGACATTTTCAATAGTCACGTATTTTGGGCTCACACTGTCTGAACAGGTACCAAATAAAAAGAACATTCAGCAGAAGTACGTGTTGTATCCTGCCTATAAATTTATATTAAAGTAATTTACCAGAAATAAGTTAAAAAGTACTTGAATGTATATTCATTTCACCTTTATAACGCAGTAACTTTCATTTGAGTAGCTGAAACTATACAGAAAATATGCCATACATGCTAATTTGACGAGACCAGGGGTGAAGGCTAAGTTAACCAAACGGTCTACCATTTGTTTTGAGAGCAAATTTGAAAGCAAAATGTAAAGAAATTGAGTCGGCTAAAAGAAGGCATAATAGATACGTCATCAGCTTGATGTAACATGAAAAAATGTTGTCATAGGCATCAAATTCGCTTCAAAATATGTCTAAAACCAGCCCTAATCAACGATCTACCATCGTTATAATAAAAGCTTGGCTTGCAGTTCTGCTTTTAATATTTCATGGTAGATCGTGGCGCTCTTTCAGTTAAAATCTTGCCTTCTTACCACTAGTTTGCAATATCAGTGAGACTCTTCGATCTATCCATGAAAGAAATTGTTTTGTTTTCCGTCTTACAACTTAAGAAGAGTTGTCATCCTCCTTTTAATTTGCTAAAAATGCAACGCATATGGCTGCCATAGACATCGTTACGGAACGTAAACATTTCTGCCTGGCATTCATGCGAATACCTGAAACAGTCTGTCAATTATGATCTCACCAACCAACAATAAATCAGTATAAGCAAATAAACAAAACAACAAATTAAAACAATTTTAAATTATACTTTCATTTGGCTAAAATCCTCAGGCCTATAAGCCTCTGAAAAGTGTACTGAATACAGCTGCTCGGAAAATTAACCATTTTTCTATTGAATTTGTTCTCGTAAATCGCTCACTTAAAACTCAGACAATCTTGGACAAAACTCGTTGGGACACCCCCGCTCCCCTTCACAAAGTTGACCATTTTCACGGCATACAGTCATTCTCTCTGCGCAACTTTGGAAGGAGGAGCGGGGGCTTCATGTAAACCTGGGAACGGAGATTCAAGAATATTATGAAAAAGCGTCCCAACAGTTTTGTCCAAGATTGTAGGTCCTCTTAGCGCCAGAAACAGGTATAAACCCTCCTCCGCTATGGAGTAACACGTTGGCCAGAGTTTGCGGATTCTTCAATCATCTGCAGAAGAGATTTTAGAACATGAATGTAGGTTTCTTCTGCCTATGCTTTTTTCTTCGAGGTTATTCGTATTTTCATCAAATATACCACATAGTTTTATTTTTTATTGGCTTATGTTTTGTTACTTACCTGTCATGATCAATTTCTCAGTGTAAGTCAACCTACATTCATGAAATAGGGTGGGCGTTGTTACTATAATGATTCCGGCTGCAGACGTATCTGAACTTTCGATTAAATACGTATATAGGTCAGTCTCGTACAAAGGATTTTATCAGCCCGTTTGCAAACTATCACAAATACGTATACGTACAATTTAAACCAGGTTTTTGTGTTAACTGAGGTGGGATTTTGATATCATATTCTGTGGTGACACCCATCACCATCTCCTGGTGGCGCCACTGATGTCTTTGATTTAATTGTGACGTCGGCTTTAATGTGATTGTGAAGTCATCTCGACTACATGCAACCCTATGCATTATTATGATTTCCATAAACAAGCAGTTGACAGAGTCGGTTGCTACAGGACTGAAGCTCCCCGGATGTGCCAGTTAATAAGCCGACTTTGTTTTTGGTGCTATATGATGTTAGTTTTTCCATGCTACTGATGGACCACGATTGCTTTCCTAATTTCAAAACTATACCCCAAATACACCGCCATTGCCAGAATTTGTCTGAAGGGAGGAAATGTGGGACATGTGGTGTGTCTTATACTGATGTTCATTGGCATGAGAAAGGATGTCTACCTTTTTGAGAATATTTTGAACAGTGAAGTACCCTTATATGGAAGTTGGCATATTTGTATGGGTCAGGAGGCTGGGGATGACACCTCCAGAGATGGGGCAAAAGCCAAATTCTCCAGACGATTTCTGAAAAATATCGTGAAATTTCTCTGGCATGAAGGGCTCAATCCCAGGAAGAATGCCCTCACGCCTTTGTAATTGGTTGCTACATTTTTTAAGCTACATTTTTTTTAATTTAGTGTTGAAGAGTATGTATTGTAGGTGCTTAAACGAAAAATGTGGAGGGGTATTTCGCGTCAAAGGAAAGGGGGTGAAAGATATAGCCCAACATTTTCCAAAATAAGATGCTGCCCAAATTTGATTTTCTCAGATGGGAAAATCTTCAACTTGTCCTGGATGAGAAACCCGCCTCACCTTGACCTAGTAGATTCTCAAACTTCGAGCTGGGGGAGAGGGTGGTTATTCGTGGATAATCCCCCAATTTATAATCCTATACCATTTCAGTGCAGATGCTAATAATGGGCTCAGGTTAAAAGCCCCTCCAACCAAATTTGGTTCCCAAATCTAAACAGCTCAATATCCCTCCCTTTGAAGTTTCTAAACCTCATTTCTTCAAATGCCACCGCCATCTACAGCTACTAGTCCACTCTTCCACAGAACCGGAAGTTTCGATTTTTTTTAAGTAAAATTATTATATAAGCTGGCAAGTTAAGTGTGGGCCACATATACGTAATGATGTACTAGCGCTTATCATAAAAGTTCTACGAACTGACGAAACACATCTACCACCGGAGTGTCGGTCTATTAGTCTAGTCAAACTAGCAAAACACCCACCACTAATTGCAACAGAAACATCACCTGGTGGATTTTGTTGCTCTGATATCCCTTAATAACATGCTAAAAATAGAACAAAATATTTGGAGTGGAACATACTTTCTTGGACAGTGGCGCCGCCAGAATTTGGGGATTGGAGGGGGCATAACCGATGATGTCATAATGCCACCTCAGTTCCCCCCCCCCCCAAATCTGCTTAAATTGTACCATTTTTGTGCGTACCTGCGATTGTACACAACAATATGGAGTCCTTTTTGGCATTACATAAAGGTGCCGCCCTGGGGGAGGGGTCTAAGGGGAGGGGGTGTCCCATCCCGTTTGAGAAATTTTGGTAATTTAAAGTTGCTTAGATGCAAAATGGTGCTATCTTTAGGATATTTTTGGAACTGATCATACATGGCTGGAAAATATCCATAATTTAGTGAATTCTAATTTTTGGTTAGGTGAAAGAGGAGAGTGTGTTGTCTCAGAGAAGGGTATGTTGTCAAAAAACCTCGCCAAGCCCCCTTTTTGGCTAGGCTTTAATGCCTTCTATTCGGGGAAAGTTTTTAAGACAAAATACGTGGGTGGAGTCCACAGAAACATTCTTGGACTATTTCGAAAATTTTCCTTTGTCTCATTGTGCATTATAAAGGGTATCTATTACTGACAGACTCCTGTATAGTGCCTCTTGGAAGCTCTGGATTAATTACATAAAATGCGGCACTGATATGATATTACCTGACGTCCAAATGGTACTATAGAGTATAATGCCGAGCACGTTACAACAATGGTGTGTTTACTAAGTTTGAAAGAAAATCCAGACGAACATCTTCCATCAATGGGGAATGAGAGAGTATAGGTGCAGGGAAGTGATATTAGACCGATTAAGGACTAAAAAGCGCGTTTCAGAATATTTTTTTTCGTCGTAAGTGTATTAACAATCACCATCTATACAGGTAGAAAGAGCTGGATAAAAAAAAATTGAAAAATGTATAACGGCAAATACGCACTTTCAACCTTCCACATCATGCTAATAATTAGACTGAAAGATCCCATAGGCCCCTACAGATGTTGGGGATGTACTTCTGTTTTTCGAAAAAGTGTTGTGATCAGAATAGTTGCATGTGCTATAACCTTAATAATGGTAATGAGTTGGAGTGAAAACAGTGATGAATGCGCGCGAAGCGCCCCGAAATTTTTCATTAAATAAGATAACCATGAAAAAAACCGGCATTCATTCTCTGCATCCAGACACTTTCAATTCCCCAACAAACCTATTTGCCAATCACAAAGCTAGTCCGAGTTTACCTGAGAATTCGTAAACAGCTTTCAGCTTCTGTTGCTGTGCTTCTGTGGGAGTTGCTACCGGAAATTATTGATATAGAACAATACTGAGGTAGGCTTTGAAGCGCGCGGAGCGCGCGAAAATTTTGAAAGTTTGTGAAGGATTTGCGATAATTCTGATAGTTTGAGAACCATTTGTGATGGAAAATGGTTACAATAGATCCATCACTTGGTTGAAAACACACCTCACCCTACCCCATACAGAAATCTACAGCTTAAACGCCTTTTGGGATCATTTTAAAATTTTCAAAAAAAAATTTTCTGAGATCGATTGGGGGGCACGCGCCCCCATGCCCCCCGTGCCGGCGCCACTGTTCTTGGACAAAAAAGAGGAAAAATCATCAGTGTATCAGCCTAACACACTAAGACAATGAGCAAATAAGCGAAGGCTTGAAAAAATTAACTTTTTGGCAAGAATATTTCAATAGTTAATAATAAATCAAAGAATATCTACATAGTCATAGGAGACCCGGGGAGCTGAAGGGATCACCCCACACCTGCTGTTGGGCCGGGGGAACATTGTTACGTGACCCTTTTCACTCCACCGCTTTCTCTGAATGTCCATTCAATTTCTTCGTAATTTCCTCTGAATGTTGTAAATCGATAGGCTATACCATCTGGGGTACCCTAACTGCCAAAGAGTTTCCAATACATCAAACACCCAACCCTAAACCCCGATCCTCACCTTTCCCTTTCTACTACTTGGCAGCTTGGGGAGAGCCACATCATATGTTTATCCTGGTAAATTAGTGAGACAACATCCATGCATGTAAACTATCAAAATGCAATTTTTGAAAAGAAAGCTAAATGAAATATCACACAACCGCCGACATTTACGTGCAGGCATGGGTCGAACCATTAATCATCCATTTTGCAAGCTGGCGAAGGTCAGTCTCCAATATTCATGTTTACTGTCTATGATTACAATTTGTTAATTGGAATAAAACTCTCTATAAACAAGACAGTAGATCAACAAATTTAGTAGGCTATGCTTAACTGCTTTGAGGTAGAACATTGTTTACCAGTATCTTAATTATCTCATGCCAGTTAATAGGATAACAAGCTAAGTGTTCAAAATATATAACTAATTTGGGGTGGAGGGGGTACTCCTTACAAGAACTGAGAGCGTCAAATATGATATAATGCATTTTTTCGGACCGATATTTTACTTTGCGCTCAATCCAAGTGAAGAGAAAACTCCTCCAAGAGCCTAAACATCAGGGGTGGAGTCAGGATTTGCTCGACGGGGGGGGGGGGGGCGGACTCCCAGACGGGGGAACCAGCCACCGAAGCCCCTATGTCGTCGAAAGGTCGGTGAGGGGAATTTGAAGAAAACCTGTGTACTGTACCATGCCATTGCGGAGCATGTATTGCATAAAGTTTGTATATACTAGAGGAACAGAGTTCCGTGCGGATAAGTGTTTTCCCGGAATCTAAACTGTGAAATTGCAAAGTGCGCGATCGTTTTTGGTGGAGGTCAAAGGTCATTTGGGGTCACCAGAGGTCAAATAAGTCAAAACCTTGTAAACACTGTATCTCAAGAAGGATAACTGTGAGGGATCTTTAACTTATCATGAGGATTGCCCATATTAAGTACATCATCCCTAGTATTTTTGGTGGAGATCAAAGGTCATTTGGGTCACCAGAGGTCAAAAGGGTTAAACCTTGTAAACACGATATCTCCAGAAGGATAACTGTGAGGGACCTCATACTTAGCATGTGGATTACCCATCTTAGAAAGATAATCCCTCTTGTTTTTGGTGGAGATCAAAGTTCATTTGGGGTCACAAGAGTTCAAAAGTCAAAATCTTGTAAACAATACCTTAACAAGAATGGCTGTGAGGATCTCATACTTAGAGTGTGGAATGCTAATATTGAGTAGATAATCCCTATCATTTTTCGTGGAGGTCAAAGGTCATTCAGGGTAACAAAATGTCAAAACCTTGTAAATATATTTTAAGCAGGATAACTGTGAGGATCTTATACTTGGCCTGGGATTGTTCATATATTGTTAATGTAGATGGCCATATAGGGTAGGTGATCCATATTGTTTTAAGAGGAGGAGAGAGGTCACTTTGGGTCATAAGATGTCAAAAGGTCAAAACCTTATCAACATGAAATCTCAAGAAGGATAAATTTGAGAGACCTCATGCTTGTCATGTGGGTGATTCATGTTTGTTACAATGTATCCATACAGCAAAGAAATCACTAAGCCTTTTGGCTTCCTGATTTAATTGTGTTCTTCACATTGTGTATTTTTTCATATCACCAGAAACAAGTTTTTAACTTTCTGTAATGAACAAGGGTGGCGCTTTGGTCGCAATATGGGGAATTTTCAAAAAGTTATTGTGTGAAAAGCCTAAATTGGCAGTTTTTCAACTATTGGAGGGGACAATGCCTCCCCTGTCGCCCCCTTTTCTGATCACCTCCCATGGTAATGAAATTCGGAAAGCGATACTTCAAAGGAAATATTTCTTACAAAACATTCTTAATCCTCATGAAGTGAAAATTTTAGGCCGATCTATAAAGACTAAATTTTCTCTTCAGAAATAGGCCCACATTTCCCAAATTTTCCCTTGATTTTTGCCCAAACTTCTATATTTGACAGGCGCAGGTCCAGGATTTTTGAGAAAGGGGGGGGGGGCGCACACACCGTCGGCCGAAGGCCGACGAGCGAGGGCGGAAGGTGCGAAGCGGGTCCTCCCCCAACTTAAATTTGAATTCTAGATGTGCTTAGATGCGATTTCCCAGCATCTGGGAAGCGTATTTTCCATATCTATTTGCTCATTTTTTCAAAAAAATCGTTGGTCATCGAAAAAAGGGGGACGTGCGCCGGGTGCGCCCCACCTGGATCCGCGCTTGTTTGACGTAAGCACATCCTACAACTGTAATATAGTGTTCTAGTTCAAAGTAGTTTATTTTTGTGTCAAAATCAGAAACTTTTTACCTTGCTTTATGGCAGTTTGAGAAAGTTACTCTACATTTGTGTGTGAACTGGTTCCAAGATGGTGAAAAAGCAGGCATAAATTTACTAAAATGTTAAAACCTGTGTAGCGAAATAGTTTCTAGTCTAAATATCACCATAATAGTCTTACACCTACCACAACAACTGTAGTGGTGCATTTATGTCTACAAATAATAAATGCAAACCAAATTTGCTGTAAATCTTGAGAGATTGATTTGTAACTTCAAAGTCCGAGTCAATGCGTTGTCATGGAGAATGTATTTCCACATTTTCTATACCGAGCAAATATTTTGTGTATGCAAATTCGGGGCCCACAAAGGTCAAATTTTCTGGGCTTCACGATAAGCTTATTCTTGAGTTCATAGCTTAGCGGGTTGGAAGGAGAAGCTACTATTCGTCTGGCAATAACATGCCTGTTCGAATATGCATTTTCCTGGTTTTTCGCAGAAAATGAGTACAAAGCAGGTACCTTTCGATCTCAAATTTGAACATGTTCCACTCACTATATTTTTCTTTCCTTTTGATATATTATCAAGGAGACATTAATGCTGAACAACATAGAAGAGGTTTCATTTCTATTTCAATTAGTGGTTGGTTCAGTGGCCAAAAAATGAGTAGATTGACTGGACTATATCTGCAATGTTGAATTGAGCATGTGAAAGCAACCGCCTGGAAAAATACAGTACCTGTTGAAGCATCTCAAGCATATCATCGTTAAATAAAGTTGAAAATCTTGTTGAATTGTCCTAAAAAGTTCTCATGCAGTGATGAATCTAAGATTTTTAGTGAGGGTGGAAAGGCAGGAGGAAATCAGAATTTACACTTTGATACACCGTATAAACGAAACTCCACAATCAGTTGGTGTGCAAATTTGTCCAAAAATAACTCCTAAACGGCCGGAAATTAACACTTGCCCAGGCTTTTTTTTTGGTGTTTTGCTTGTGTGTGTCCTAAGAAACACATCTCCCTGACTCCTGTTAAAAAATTATAACTAAAATGCATTTTAAACATGACTTTGAATGACAACCTGGGGTGGGGTGAGGATGTAGGTGGGGTGGGGATTGAGTCCCAAGAGCCCCACCCCCAAGATGACCCTTATTTCCCAAAAGTGGGTCTGTATGTAGTCGTTTTGTTTTTATGACAGTTCTGAATACAAAAGACAATAATAGGTTTTTTTACTGTAGGAATCGTCACGGTTGAGTAAGCATATATGATAACCACTGGGGTTTCTTATCCAAGGAAGTTACACAACAGCTGAACAGCATTTTTGCTAGTGTATGAAACCAGGCGATTGACGGAATAAGCGCACGGGACTACTTTCATTGGGGGGGGGGGGCAGAATTTTTGCACGTGTTGATCCGAAAACAGCAATTCTTCTGTGCGAATGGGAGAGGGCTGCACCTCAACCTCCGCCTATGAATAACAGTAGTGCCGGTCAAACTTGAAGTTAGCTTCACTTTTTCTTGCCTATTTATAGAGAGCTGGTAAAAAAACGTAGCATATTTTTTCAATGTAAATGATGTTTTATAAAATTTTCCCGTTTTGTCGTTTTGTTTAAAATCATAATTTTTACGGATTGAACAGAAATTTCATTTTACCGCAAGTCACTTTGTAACTCTCATGGTTCCTTAAGAACAGTCAAGTAAATAAGTATTAATTTAAATTCATGTCGGTTTGCAGGATGGTTGATAAACTCCTACTTGAAATACTTTTTAAAGGGAAAATGCAGTCACCCCAAATCGAAATAGTATGCCCGGGTATCTTATTTCATGAATGGCTCTTTGAAATCATGGGACAACAATTTTATAACTATTATTTGGAGTCACGATAGCTGAAACCAAAGTTAATTTTGTAACTGAATTTTTAAATTTACGCAAAAACAATCCCATTGTTGACCTTCAGAATGCCTTATATAAGTTCTGAAATAATATAAAAGCTACTTGCAATAGACCGGCGTTTTCCAAATAACAATTACAGAGGATTGTGGCGGATAGAGTTTTGGTATGCGTCGTTTTTGGCCACAGTAAAATACCATTGACAAAAACGACCCCTACCAAAGCTCTATCCCATAATCCTTTGTAATTGCTATTTGGAAAAGGGTGTATGGAGATAAAACGAGATTTGTAACATTAGTTCATCAGACAATGAAAGCTTGGGTACGACTGATTATTCTCCTTAATGTCATTGTAGTCCCATTCTAGTTGTCTACCGTCGCATAATACCGGGGTGACAGACATTTGCCCTCCTAGTAGCCAGCTGTTGAGAGGAAAGAAACATGCCAAATGTTACGAAAATTGCCCTCCTCACCATCTATATACATTGTCTACTCATGATAAAGAAAGGTTTCATTCAAATTGTAACTCCCAAACTGTCTAGATTAAAACTTAATCTTCATTAAGTCTTCTCAGCGAGACCTTACACCAATTGGAAAAATTACCGTGGTTAAAACTTAAAGGCTTTCCAGTCGCCAGTTGATCTTTCTTTTTCAGGTGTTGCCAAGTCCACCATTGTTTTTTATTAATCAGCTTGAAGGTATTCTTTTTCTTAAGGAGACCTTACAGCAATTGGAAAAATTACCGTGGTTAAAACTTTTTAAGGCTTTTCCAGTTAGTCTTTCTTTTTCAGGTATTGCCAAATTCACCATTGTATTTCTCTAATCAGCTTGAAGGTATTCCTAATTCACTGTAAAAAGAGACGTCTTCATTTTTGTAACACATTATGGCGCTTAAGAATTAGATAACGAACAACAAAATGGATAAGCACAGTTAATGACTGAACGAATATTAACACGTGATAAAGATAAGGACGTCAATTAAAGTGCGCTCCGCCAACAAGTTTATATGTTTGATACATATGTTAATTTTTCTTTATTAAAAACAACTTGATGTTTACAGTAAACATGAAATAAACGCATAAACGTGTTTAAGAGATAGCGTTAAAGTGGCGTCAATGTGTTAAAGTTGGCGTTTTAGACGTTTAATTTGCTTATGTATTTTATTGTTTTTTTCCTTTACATAAACGCCAAGACGCGTTTATTATCTGTTACAAAAAAGTGTTAATCACTTTTGACAGTGTTTTTGAATTCATATTGTCTGGTAACCCCGATAAAGTTAAGCGTTGTACTTTAATAAAGGATTTCGATGCTGGGGGTTTAAAAGCCCACATCTACATTCTTTTGTTAGAGGATTGAAATGCTCATAGGTTACAAGGTACATCGATGACAGTGAAGCTTTGTGGAAATTATTTTTTGATCATTACCTGAAATCATATGGCAAAGCCTTTTTATTTGAATGTAATTTTAGTGTCAGAGATGTTTCAATCCCTAATGAATTTATTAATGATGTTTGTACTTCATGGTCTTATTACAGGACCGGATCCAGGAATATGGGAAAGTGGGGGGGGGGGGCCACTGTCGTCAAACGAAGTTTGTGCTTCTGTGGGTTCTTGTCCGTGCACACTTTCTGGTAGGAGATTCTCCTCATATTATGTGTTCTGTTAGGATTTCTTCTGATCATACCTCTTTCATTGGCTTGGATGTATAAAATTCTTGTTACAAAAATCATTTCTTTCCCGAAAATAGGGGGCGTACGCCCCTTACGTCCCCTTCAATCCGGCCCTGTTATTATACCTTTCATAACCCATTGAATGGTTTTAAAAATCAGATAATATGGAATAAAGCTTTCATTAAGGTTGACAAAAAGATCATATTTTATAGAAATATACACGAAAATGGCATTGTTATGTAAAGATTTATATGACGAGTAGAATAATTTTCTTTCTGTTGGTGGCATAAATCGAATATTTTCAATCCACAATACTCCTTTCACCCGTATTCAAGGTATTGCCGATTGAATTTTCATCTCTTGGAAACGGGACATTTATCCCTTGGGCAATGATCCTCAGACTCCACTCAAAAGCTTTGTAAGGCCTCTCCTATATATCACGACACGTGTATAAGACTTTAATATATGACATTAGCACTCCTCCCACCGCTGTGAAGAAATGGGAGAGTGAATTCAATTTGACTACTGATCAATGGAATCAGATTTTTAAAATCCTCTTCAATACTCTACAAGCAACAAAAATTCAATACTTCCAATTTCGTTTGCTTCACCGGATACTTGGTACAAATCATTTATTATTTCTTATGAATAAAAGGGTATATAACTTATGCACCTTCTGCAATTCAGAAGACGAAACAATTTCTCACCTTTTTGGGAGTGTAGAACAATTTAAGGTGAGTTGACACCAAAACCGAAATCTGATGCGTTTTGCAGGCAGGAAGAGAAATTTGTTATCTCAGAACGAATGGGGCGATTTTCTGAACTTTCATTGAATAAAATTGCCCCTGTTTGACCTTGGAAAAAATTTCCACGTTCCGTCCTCAAAAGGCGGCAGGTTCCGGTTTTGGTGTGAACTCACCTTTAACGTCAACCTTCCTCTTGGATATTGAACAAATAACTCTTGGTCAGGAATTCACTTTCTCAAAAAAGGATTTTTTCTTTGGTTTTAAGTTACATTAAGTGCATCCTTACAATTTCTTAATTTTTCAGCTGAAATATTTAATTTTCAACCAGAAGATTAAGCAGTCGTTTTGGCAGTACTTTGAAAAATCAGCTTTAATTTTCTAGAGTCTTCTCCGCTTCAAGTACCGCGTAAATGATGAGTCGGACTGACGTACATATCATACATTTAAGCTAAACCTTACACAATTAGGCTAAATCTTAAATCTCTGGGGGCGTTCTATATTAATTTTGATTGGGAAGATTGGACATGCCCTTTAATATCCCACGACAACGTGACAGGTAAGACACGTCCTTCGACAACGCCCACTGAATGTTTCCTAATTAGCTGCCTTACAAACAAAGTTTTGCATTCATTTACGAAGGACAAATGATATGGCAGCACTAAACACAACATTGAATAACATAGCCTAGTGTCTTTCTTTTTTTTTCTTGGAATTATATTACAAAAATTGCCTTGGGTGTCCCAATTAAAGTGGAAAAAAGAATTATCCTTGAGTAGACTACAAAGTCTGAAGGAGGGATTCTAGCTTCTTCCTTCACCCCAACCTCATGATACATTCATAACTATCCAATTGCTGTTTCGTACACTCTCCCCCTTTCCTCCATTGGCAGATAAGTTTGCTTTCTTGTGCTCCATGAGCCGTTTTACCTTACTGGCAATGCTATGGCTGCTTTCAGTCCACTTGTTAACTACATATAACTGACTGACTGCTGACGATAATAAGGCCGAGGCAAGATCTCAGTGCCATACCGTAGTAAAGTGTAAACATTATTGTAAATCATTGCCGATGATTCATGATAATAGCAATAGCTGTAACGTTAAAACTCTTTCTTGACTTAAAAAATCTCATGAAAGAGTGGAACAATATGCTTGAGTAAAAGGACTAAAAGTTTTGCGTGTAAAGCAGAGACGAGACTGCAGAAGTTTAGTAGCTGAAAGTGGGGGCATTCCGGGCAATGCCTACCACTAATTTTCCCCACCCGACTTGACTTCATTAACAAATGTTAAAGATGGATCCTTCAAGCGCCCCTTTCCCACCACCCAAATTTCAAATGTCCTTCCCCTTCCTTCGACTTTGAGCAGCTAGCAAAAGGCTTGAGTGGTAGGCGTTGGCGTTTTTTGTACACTATCTATGAAAAAGTATTCTATGCACAGTGTTCAGTCTTTATCTTGATATTACAGAGGATTTTCGAAAAGACTAGCCTGTGCAAAATTAGTAGAGTTAAATTGTGTTGTAGTTGATTACTTTCTCCCCATTCGAGAGCACATGTTTTGGTTCGAAGTTGTGGGAAAAACGGAAAAATTCATCCCGGTTCAAAGAATGAAACGAGGTTTAAAATGATTGTGCAGTTTATTTTGTATGTGAAACATGAGAATTAACAATTGAAAAGATCATTTTTTTTACCCAATGTGTACTTTAAGCAAGCGGGTTTAATGTCATAGCATTTTCAATGATTAACAGTGTTTTGCGTTTCAATCTATTGTTTTGACCGTGGATTATAGTCGAGTTCCATATTTACCACAGTTTATGTGAATATGTAAAATTCCATTGCATGCAATGCGTCCACAGTACTATTGTGTCACATTTTAAAAGAAATTTCAACAGTTGTATCAGTTAGTGGATATGAAACCTCCACTGCTTGTTCCATCCAGGGTTCCAACTTCACTTTTGATAGAAAGTGTCATTACTGAAAAACGCTTCTGTCAAAAATACGTCTCAATTTCACCGGAATGCATAGATTATGTTCCGTTTATACGAATGTAAAAAATGACTTCAGCTATTCTGTAGATTACGAATTTATTTCTTGTCGCATTATACACACCTCACAGGGGAAGAAAAGAGGGGGAGGGGGACTGGTAGACTTAAGTCTCAGTAAAATATGGCAGGTCGGCCTTAAGTATGCTTCCAACCCCACTATCAAAGGATGAAACCCCTTATTTTTCCACTCTGCGAAATGTATCATACTTTTTCAATGAAATATCAATTTTTTCAATGTACTTACTTTAGGCTCACAAATTGTAGCCTTAAATTGCATTAAAGGGCCCTAAAATGTTAAAAACGTTTTCCCTATGCCTCGGCCTATGGGAGGCAGTCTAAAACGTTCATGTCTTCCTCTCCCCAGCTGAGATCATCTTACTACGTCTATGGGCTTGATTGTATCCTCTGTGGGTGTGTATTTTGCTTGACAATAGTAAAACAAAAATTCATTACTCCCAGAAAAACCTCATTTTTAACCTTTTCTGGGACCGAATTGTTGTCCGAGTATTTGGTCATAACCTGCGAGAGAAATTGGATTAACTCAACCCTAGGGAGGGAGCTGTGGTCCAACCTCTCCTCGGTTTCTCATACCATGTCTGTGCAATACATATCATGGACGAATGTTTCAGTCAACATCGGAAATACAGATTGCCACCATTTAACAATAGACGAGTTGGGAAATGTTTCCACGCAATGCAATATGGGAATGGGTCAAAGGTGAAGTGTACTACGCTTACGGTGTCCCAGGGCGGGTGTTGCATGCAGAGATAAACACGTTGCCCGTTGTTGTGGTACACTTGACCTTGTGACCCGACCGGAAGTATCAAATTTCCCAACTCGTCTATTCTCCTTAAGCCAACCCCTTCTTATTTTACCCTTCCTACAGGATATTCACAAAGCACTGTCTTCGTTGCGAATCGAAACTAAAATCGAAATGGATGAACAATTCGAATCGTACACAATCACCACAGATGAGCTCCAGGATCTTGCCACGATAATCGATGGGGCATCGACACTAGCCATCGATGATGTCTCCGGTGAACGGCAAACGTTTTTCACAGAGACCTACGCTTACAATGTCGTCATCATGATCATCAACATTTCTATTATTTTCTTCAACGGTGTCGTGATATTTATCGTGGCCAGATATCGCGAGATGAGGAACACCGTCACACTTTGTTTCGTGAATCTGGCTATAACCGACATCTTTTACGTCTTGGCTCAGTCATCATACCCCTTGAGAATAACGACCGGATTTGATATAAAAACCATCATTCCTTGCAACCTTTTGGCGTATCTACATTTCGTACGTATTTCTTTTCCTTCCAAATAGCAATTTCTTTGTGAACAACTTGTACTTGTAAGGGCCTCTAGAGGAAAAAAAGATATCTTGGGATCCTGTAAGGTTTGGAGGGCTATGATCTTAGTATTTCAGAAGATAAATATTCGCAAGGGCAGAGGTGTACGGAGTGGAGTAGCACTAGAATTAGACTGCCCAAAATTCGGGCTTGAAGAATTTTTAGGGCGCCGCCAGAATTTCAAAATTGGGGGGCAAGCAGGAATGGGGGGGGGGCAAAGTTGTATGTGCGCATAGCTGTTGTACACTGTATACCTTTGTACAGGGGAAATGCCCCATATCCCTCTTGATTTTGAGGAAAGATGAGTCGAAAATGATTAAATGAGAATATTTTGAAAAGTCGGACAGAAAAAGAAGCTTTAGCACTGTGAAAGGAGATATCATGTTTACAAGTCAAGCGTCACAAACACACATACTTATACACCCATACACGCACACACACAATCGCCTGCCTGATTGCATAGATTCTTTTTGCATTCTGCAAAGAATCAAAAAGTACAGTTTTGACATTCAGTTGCAGTTATTTATTTGAAGAATGAAACAAAAGTTAAGATAGAACAATTTTTCCACCCTTACGATGTATCAGTCGCCAATGTTTGCATGTTATTGAAGCGAGTCCACGTGCCACAACTTTCACTAGAAAAAAAGAAAAAGTAATGAGCAGTCTAATCGTACAGTTCTGCATGAAAATGTCAAACCTAATTATGGGAACGAAACGAACAGCCTTCAGCAAATCAGTTTCAAATGGCAAATTCATTTAGTTTCTCAAAGCCATTCGCAAAATAATTTAGTTGACAGAGTGATATTTATAGCCGTTTCGTAAATTTCCCAACTTTCAGGCACGCAACGAGCAAATTATGTTTGGGTTGTTTCGGCCAAACAGCCTTCAGGCATCTTATAGGTACATTTTCAACTGCAGAATTTCGGCTGCAGAATATAATTGAGTCTTTCAAATAAAGCCGAAAAGTTTCCCGATCCCAAGGACCGTACAGAAATGGCAATAAGTCCAGATCCATGGGCGTATGAGGAGGGGTGAAGCCTGGGGACTCCATGTTCGGGTAGGAATTCGTCCTTTCGGGAAAGGTTTTTCGAGAAAAAAATTGTTAATGAAATCACTAAAATTTCAGACAAAAGCGTTTGGCCCCGAACCCAACTAACAGTAGTCCCACATGCATATGCAAAAGCTGCTCATATCCATTCAGAAAAGTGTGTGGGGGGAAGGGGTTGATTTTAAAGTGTGTGGGGGAGGGGTTGATTTTAAAATGGCACTAGGGAGAGCGCTGCCGTCAGCTGGTGTGTGAGTACCAGAATTATTTTCTTCACAAAAATACCTCCAGATTGCAAGAAATGACACTTATTTGTAGGTTGCATCTAAACACGGCTAACATTTGAGATCTCATCTTACCCTTCATCCTTCGAAAAATAAAACTTTAAAACAGAAACATTTTATTCGGTACATCCTTTTGCTTAGGAAAATGGAACTTTTCTTAAAGTATCGATCCGTATTTTGTGTGTACTGTAGACAAGTCGTATTTTAGAGAATTGAGGTACAAAGTAATTATTGGGTTTGTGTTATCGATCTAGATTTACAAGCAAACTTTATAGAATTCTATGAGGAAAATTCCTAAAAATGCCCACATATTTGAAAGATGTTACAAAATTTCTGTTAAAATGTGCTAGTATACAAACAAGCGCAACATTGAAACGAATATGTGTTCTACAGTGATAAAAAAGGACCGGTTTAGGTCCTATTTCTAACTGCTAGTTAAGATTCGTTTTATAACTAATGCTCTTTCAGAAATATTAGGGGCCCGTAAAAATTGGAACGCCAATGCCAATTGAAATGAACCATGGTCTTGCCCCCTTCGACTCTCTGATTTAGAAAAAACGACAGCCCTGGTCAACTAGACATCAGGGCTGAAATGTGCAAAGGCCATATAGCAGATGACACCTATTTAGTCTGGGACGCGCTTGAACCTTATTTAGGTGGGGCTGATGGGGCTGAAGCCCCAGGCCCCTCTGTAAAATAGGCCCTCAGGAGCATCGTAAAATTTTTTGTACAAACTAGTTCTGTTTTCCTTTGACATTTACCTGTTTGGGGAACGAATATGTCTGGATATAAACGTGGATAAGGTCAACAGTTGCAAAGGGAATGACGAAAAACACTATACGCAGGCAATGGGACATAATTCCACCCCAAGTTTTCTGTAATAAAAAAGTCTCCCGAGAGGCACCCAGCCCAAGACCCACTAGCTTCTAATCTGGCCCTGAGTCATGATCACTCTTTCACTCTTTGTCAGTCCACCGGATTACGGTACTGTGAGATGCCACATAGAGACCAAAACAATATTTCGTTTGACTTGTAAAATCTTCACTTGTCTGTAATATGAGATACTGCTTCTTCTCTTCTAGGTGACCATTACAGCCACAGGGCTGACCATGACCTTCTTGGCATTTGACCGATACAAGGTTATCTCCAGGCCTTTAGTCATCCTCAAAAACAGGTCGTACGTCAGAGTGATGCTGTCATTCGTCGCAGTTTGGATACGTGAGTACTTCTATAGATTTACAAGAGGGTGATGAAGAATACTGAGAGGAGGGGGACATGATTCCCAAATGATTTGGTAACCTTCATTTCGTCTTCCCAGTATTTTTAGTCAGAGGATGATATTTTACGCAGTGGCGTCGGTAGGACTTCAAAAGTTTGGGGAAGCAAGCGAGGGAAGCAGAAACGTTGGGGACAAATACGTGTGAGCGTGCATTATTCCTGTAAACTGCATGTGTGCTCTTACTTGTTATTGAACATATACGTGAACGTATCAATTGTGTACTTTACAGACCTTACGCACTGACGTCATGCGACGCCATTTGGAAGGCAAAACAATGAAGCACCATGCACGCACGGCGTAGACCTCGCACGCTCGTGTAGTAGACTTGCGCGCGTATCAGCTATCTGCTTTTGTTGGTGTGACTTGGAATGAAACGCGCTTGCCTCCAAACGACGGATCACTCTCTGTTCTGTGACATCATAAGGTCTATTGATACATCACTGTTAACTGCCCATGCCCCCTCCTTTTTTATGTCTTACATAAATTGCAATCTAATATTTTATGGTGGTAGGGTCTTAGTTCGAACACATAAGAATTGACGTACTCCAAGTTTATTTCTTTTCTTTTACCAGCTAATATTGTGGTATTTGCTCAGATACGATTTAATTTCATCGCAAAAAATAATTGTTTAGTATTTCTGGGTCGAATAGGTCATACTTTGCTTTGAGTAGAGTAGGTTTGAGTAGAGTTGAGTTGAGTAGAGTTGAGTAGAGTTGAGCAGAGTTGAGCAGAGTTGAGCAGAGCAGAGTTGAGCAGAGTTGAGTAGAGCAGAGTTGAGTAGAGCAGAGTTGAGTAGAGCAGAGTTGAGTAGAGCAGAGTTGAGTTGAGCAGAGTTGAGTAGAGCAGAGTTGAGTAGAGCAGAGTTGAGTAGAGCAGAGTTGAGTAGAGCAGAGTTGAGTAGAGCAGAGTTGAGTAGAGCAGAGTTGAGTAGAGCAGAGTTGAGTAGAGCAGAGTTGAGTAGAGCAGAGTTGAGTAGAGCAGAGTTGAGTAGAGCAGAGTTGAGTAGAGCAGAGTTGAGTAGAGCAGAGTTGAGTAGAGCAGAGTTGAGTAGAGCAGAGTTGAGTAGAGCAGAGTTGAGTAGAGCAGAGTTGAGTAGAGCAGAGTTGAGTAGAGCAGAGTTGAGTAGAGCAGAGTTGAGTAGAGCAGAGTTGAGTAGAGCAGAGTTGAGTAGAGCAGAGTTGAGTAGAGCAGAGTTGAGTAGAGCAGAGTTGAGTAGAGCAGAGTTGAGTAGAGCAGAGTTGAGTAGAGCAGAGTTGAGTAGAGCAGAGTTGAGTAGAGCAGAGTTGAGTAGAGCAGAGTTGAGTTGAGCAGAGTTGAGTAGAGCAGAGTAGAGTTGAGCAGAGTAGAGTTGAGCAGAGTAGAGTTGAGCAGAGTAGAGTTGAGCAGAGTAGAGTTGAGCAGAGTAGAGTTGAGCAGAGTAGAGTTGAGCAGAGTAGAGATGAGCAGAGTAGAGATGAGCAGAGTAGAGATGAGCAGAGTAGAGTTGAGTAGAGTAGAGTTGAGCAGAGTTGAGTAGAGTAGAGTTGAGTAGAGTAGAGTTGAGTAGAGTAGAGTTGAGTAGAGTAGAGTTGAGTAGAGTAGAGTTGAGTAGAGTAGACTTGAGTAGAGTAGAGTTGAGTAGAGTAGAGTTGAGTAGAGTTGAGTAGAGTAGAGTTGAGTAGAGTTGAGTAGAGTAGAGTTGAGTAGAGTAGAGTAGAGTAGAGTAGACTTTATTGAATACAAAGAGGAAATTACATGTCTGCGATAAAAGGAGTAAGGCCTAAAATGGAATGTACAAGAGCAGTGATGGCCAAAAAACATACGAAAGCAAAACTAAAAGCAAAAAAAAAGAGTTACATCAAGAGAGAAAAATAACACCGAATAAAACAATAGCAAAGAAATAAGAAAATAAAAGACAAAGATGACCTATAATCTGAAGAACAGTTCTAAGGCATAAAAGACATCAAAAAGGGTAAAAGAATAAAAGCTAGAATCTATCTGGTGAATGTGCACGTGCATTTCTTAGAGGTGTTCGAACTTAAAACCCTTTCGAACTTTGAATCATTCGCTGTATAGGATATGATTCATTCATAGCAACTATCATAGGCAGGCTTGCCCTTGTGGAACAGAGTCGATCGCAGTCTGGACCGGCTGATTGTATGAGTGCTCTAGATGGTGTTACGGACGTGTGACTCCTTCGACTTTTACTATGGACTGGACATATCAAGCCACTCTACGGAATGGAAGCAGACAAGCAGGATAACCATGAGCTGTTCCGACTATTGAAATAGTCGCCTGGTAAACGCCGTATAGAGGTTCTTCACGTGACGTCATCATGGGCTCGATTTTACCTTTAACGCCATTTTGGAAGTCAAACTTAGTGCACGCGCAAAACCTTCACTGTGTATTGTATGTGAATCTTTTCGTTCCCCTTTTCAAAGAGCTATTGATGATTGATTGTACTTACGTGTAGGCTACTGCTTGTGGGCTACATGTGATTGGTTTAAATGCTTCGTAACGATCACAATGAATAACTATCGCAATATTAGTCACTGACCGGATGTGAAGTGAACAACATAGGCAATTTAGTATGTGGACTCTAGAGTTCAAGTTCTGAATAATTTCAGAAACCCATCTAGCACTACGTTGTACATTTGTTGGAAATCGATAATACAAACTGTTGACCCTGTGGTTTTTCTTGACGATTACGCAACAAACTTTCGCCATCATCAAGAAAACATTCCGTTAAAAAGAATTAACTAAACATTTTAATCCCTTTGACCAATGCATTTGTAGGGTACATTCTGCGTTCGATAAGTTTGACGTCCGAAATGGCTGACTTTGTTGTTGTCACACGTATTTGTGACGTCAGTGAAGAGCCTCTGTAGGCGAGTCTGGGGTATAATTCGCTGCCAACATCTGAATGAGCGGTCACTGTGCTTTCACCGTACGCTGCGCCCTGAGCCTGTCCCATGCTTGTCCAGGAGACTATTGTTGCAAAACTGGGCGCACTCTCTAACAGTATACGCAGCACGAAACCCCACCGAAAAGTAACATTTTTTTTGGTCCAATCGTTTAAGCTTCTTGGCCGTCGCGCATTTTACGTTGAAAATGTGATTTCGAGAAATACGTTCATCCTACCATATCGGATGGTTAGAACTAAGGGAGCTATGGATTACTTATTTATCGTTCTTCACGGCAAATACTTTAGAGAAGTTATCTTATGCTCGTAAAGACGCCAGTAACTGGAACGGGTCAGTTAGTTTATTCAAATTATCGGGTGGCGCTATCATAGATTTCACTGGGATTAGCTTTCTGTGTGTGCTTCAAATCGACGCGTCTTTTGCATTGCCGTTCGTCTCACCGATGTCACAAATACACGTGACAAAAAACAAAGTCAATGGCATTTTACTGTGGCCAAAAACGACACATACCGAAAATCTATGCCGTAATTCTTTGTAATAAGCTCATCTCCCTACATGTAATGTATAGGGAGATGAGAAATTCGTACTTCACTTAACATCAGAAATGTGAAATTGTGTGTGTATGGGTGTTTGTGTGAACAAAAAGTGTGTCGTAGCTCCACCTTAACCGTAAGCTAAGTCAGATGAAGTTCAAACTTAGTGGGTAGGTACCTGACCATGAAAACTTGCGCAAACATAATTGGTGACGTCAACGACCATATCAACTCATAAACAAATAATGACAAACCAACTTTAGCAAATCTGACCTTAACACTCTCAATTTTGACCTATGACGCACGAACAAGTTTTCATGGTCAGGTAATTATTCACTAACATTGAATTTAAATCAGATGTACGGTTTAGAAGGAGCTCGCGCCCACTTTTTATTCATATACACACAGACACTCATACACTCAAACACGCATACACTCAGACACTCAGATACTCAGAAATCCAGAGGACACGCTTCACATTTCTGATGTTAGGTGAATTACAAATATTTCATCTCCCTATACTTAACATGTAGGAAGATGAGATAATAAAGAGGCTCTCCAGATTAAATGACATAACAAAATTTTGTTCTACATTGATCCTAAAATGGTCATAATGAAGAAGTAGTTTATCACTTTGCAACGCTTCAATACATTTTATGAGAATGCACTATAAAATATCGATAAATTGCCATCATTTTACTCTTCCCAATATCCTATGACACGTAACTGATTGATTGATCAATCGTTTACAAAAAAGTTTTGTACGAAATAGTGAAAGAGATGTACTTAATGCAAGCATGCAAAAACCTTTAGAAGGAACATTGTCATTATTTCCCTATCTGTACTTTCGAAAAAGTAACGAAGACCGCATGATATGTTAGGGCTGATAACATAAGTTTTAAAATGGTCCTTTTTGGTTGCTAAGTATGGGGACAAAGGTCAAAATACCGGTCAAACTGGTCAAATATGCTTAAATTTTTCGAAACAGTGTGTCGCGAACTCCTCCTTAACCGTAAATCTGATGAAGTTCAAACTTAGTGGGTAGGTACCTGACCATAAAAACTTGTGCATGCGTAATTGATGACGTCATAAGTCAAAGTTTGGAGGTCAAAGGTCAAATTAGCTAAGTTTGGTTGACATTATTTGCCTGTTAGTAATATAGAAAAGTAATAAAACCACATATTACGTTAGGACTATAAGATAATTATTAAAATGACACTTTTTGGTTGCTTAGGATGTCTTTAAAGGTCAAAATGTAGGTCAAAAATCAAATTTGCCTAAATTGTTCGAAAAAGTGTGTGGCGAACTTTTAAACCGTAAATCCGATGACATTAAAACTTAGTGGGTAAGCACCTGACCATGGAAACTTGAGCATGCAAAATTGATGACGTCATATGTTAAAGTTCAGGGACAAAAGTCAAATTATAGCAAGTAATTGGTTACTTGCCAATATTTGCCCACCGTATGTTGGGAAAAGCCATCACTTTTGCCAAAAGTGTGTCGCAAACTCCTTCAAAACCTTAAGTACCATGAAGTTCAAACTTGGTTGGTAGGTACCTGACCATGAAAGCTTGGACATGCGTAATTTGCCTAATTTTGCGAAAAATTGTTTCGCGGACCCTTCCTAAATCGTAAGTCTGATCGAGTTCAAACTTGGTAGGTAGGTACCTGACTATAAAAACTTATGCATGCGTAATTGATGACGTCATAGGTCAAAGGGCCTAGGTCAAATGTTAAATGAGCTCATTATTGGTATTTTACCGTTGTTTGCATATCAGTATAATATAAAAAGTCATTAAAACACATCTTATTAGAGAGTGTTGAGCCAATTCTTTTCTTAAACAGTGCTTTCGAATTGCTGAAGATCTAGATCGAAGTTCAAATAACCTAAAGTTGGTATTTCGTCATTATCTGCTTATCAATATGTTGGGAAATTTTATTAACCACAAGATAAGTAGAGAATATCGGGAGGGGGGATTAGATTTTCAGCTCCATGGATTGCCTTCTTGTTGTATTTTGTAGAGGTAAAAATGACATTCGTCGTTCCAAAGCCATTGTCAAGGCGTACTTAATTGCTTAGATGCAAAATGCTGAAAATTGAATATAAAATACTTAAATCGACAGTCGGAAAGGGATAGTAACCACCCAAAGTTTTGATGGTGAAGGTTATTCAGAAGGTCGTGAGCTGGTTGCAGAAATCGAAGAAAAGCAAAATATTGATAATTAGACAGTGGCGGCACCAGGATTTCAAAAGATGGAGGGAGGGTATAAGATTGGGGCAAGCAAAAAATTTCGGGTGGGGAAAATGTTGAACGTGCTCGTTGTTCCTGTAAGCTGTATACCTTTGTCAGTGGCGCTGTCAGGAGTTGGTGACTGGCTGATGGGTGAGGGGGGGGGTGTGACACCACAGAAGATGGTGTCGTAATTCCACCTCAGGCAAACCTGTGAAATCATTGTAAAATTGTGCATATCGCACCTGTGATAGTTTGCACACGGAAGCGGATCCTTTGAACCTTTGTCATCTCGTGTAGGTGGGGTCTAAGGGTAGGCCGGGGTGTCATCCCCCTTTGAGAAAATTTTGTTCATTAAAAGTTGCCAGACGCAAAATGGTGCTATTTTGGCGTATTTTCGAACTGATCATGTGCTGAAAAATTCCCATAGTTTAGTGCATGGTTGTGTTCGAGAGAAGGATGTGTATCTCAGTGGAGGGATGTGTACTCCGCTTAAATACTTTTTGTATGTGAAGTGGTTTAGATGCAAAATGTTGCAATCTTTGGCAAATCTTTGAACTAATTACATCCTTAGGGTTGTTAGTGACATTTTGGATGGGCATGGCACCCCCTCCAAGGCTGGAGCAACACCGGGTAAGTGGGAACGCGGTAAAAGAGACCAGCTAGTGCCTCGTGGAAGTTGTGCGGTAACTACAGATGATGATACTAACATGAGCATTGATAATCCAGACGACCAGTGTGCAAGGGGAAAGGAGCGAAAGAGTATAGTAGGAATCACCAAATTAAGGGTGGTCGACTAACAATCATGTTTAAAAATGCTTTTTCTTATTAAGTGCATTAAAATTCACCATCCATACCGATAGTGGTGCGTAAAACGCACCATAATATTTTTACATATTATGAATATGTATGCATATGTTGCATAAAGAGAAAAAATTCTTCTAATCTAACACTTCATGCTACAAATGATATCATATTGACTATTCATGAGATTAAATAGTTCTAGGATCTCCATTACATGAGGTGCTCGGTCACTACTGAGGTCGAGGATGTATTTCTATTTTTCGGAAAAGTGTCTTAGAATAATGTAGTGCATTATTGCCCTAATATGGTTGTTATGAGATATGGAGTGAGAATCCTGGAACCGTATAAAACTATTTTCACCCAAGTTTTCTCTAAGGGAGACCCCTTTAATGCCACATCGCTTATATGCACCTTCGGTAACCATAAGAGAGGGCTTAGCCCTCATGAATGAGCTCCCTGTTTCCTCAAAACCTAAATCTGCCCCTGTCAAGTTCATACAAGATTATTTAAGTCCGGCTAGGCGAAGGAAGAGGAGATAGGGGACGAGGAAGAGGAGGATGTTGAACATCTTAGGTGAAATTCTGTTGTGGCTGAGTGCCTGATATGTTCGTTGAATCATGGTCCGAAAGGGTTGCCAACTACAGGCTTATGAACTTGGAAATTGATAGACTTCTGGCAAAGCATTTTGTGGGACTCGAAGTGGGTTGTGCAATCACTCTGGTCTTCTTTGCAACAAACAATAAAACACTGATTGCTTTTTGGAAGGGGGGGGGGGGTGAGTGACTTATAAATATGAAGTAACAAATGAAACACAGGACGGTGATTTGAAAAGTCCTTGAATTGACAAGATCTAGTCTACTAGGGTCAGACCTTGGAGAACCAAATCAAATCACAATTACTTTTCGGTGTAATTCATTTAGCAGTATCCACAAAACCAATTTGCTTTTGACTGCTGACCTTTGAGAGTACGGTTTAAGCAAAAGGTGATAGTTTGTTCACGCAGCTGCAAATTTTATAATATTATTAAAGAGATTAGATGAAATAGTTCGTATTTTAGTTAGAATGATGTTGAGAATTAGAGCAATATTTCAAACAGGCCTAATGAACTAAATGCAACAGACAACATCATCCATGCTGTAGTAACTGAGCTAAAAAAAAAAAACCTGTTTTCACGCATTAGACTTCGGTTGTTTTTGTAGTGCGCCTGCGCGCGTTACAATCTTGACATTTCTTACCACGTGGAAGGCACCTACATGACTGAACTGTGAAACTTAGAAGTTCCGCACAGTCTTCGTTCAATGACTGTTTCAGAGACTACCTCCGGGGCTTTGCCGACAATAAATACATAACTGAATATTGAAACTTGAAAGTTTCATATAGTCCTCGTACAATTTTAACTGTCTCAGATACTTGTTGTGGAGACAATGCGCAAGCAACCGGTCCTGAGTCTTTCATGGCTACCGCCGACCTTTACCATTAAAAATCTGGCTATTAAGGTTGGCACAGCTAGCCGGCTAGTTCAAGCCACTGTGAACATGCAATGGAAGCCATACCAAACCCATATTACTGCGCGACCTGTCAAAGGCATGAGTGTAACGTTTTACACAGTGCCGTACCGTTGTTTCAGGGAGATGCTAGAGTAGCACTCCCCAGTTAAGCTGTGTTTACTTGGCGCGCGGATCGTGGATAGCGGAACCCGAGAGGGGGAACGCGGAAAGGATCCGCGTGCCCAATATACACCTCACGCCGATCGTTCCGCATTCCGTTATAGTAAAACCAGCCAAATAGTTCAATTCCCGAAATTAGGATACTGGAGTACACTAATTCAATTGGGTTGACTGCATTTTCCCTTTTAAAAGTACTATATGTGGAAAATTCTTTTCTTAAAACTGAGTGGCTATAAACCAGGGTTCAGCAAACTAGGGGTCTAGGCCCTTTTGAGGGTCGCAAAAATATTTCGGAGGGTCGCAAAAAGGATTGGGGAGCAAAAAAATAATTGCCACCCTCTCATCAACTCGTCAATTTGAGGGCCACCAAAATTCCGGAGTAGAAAGTTTGGGCCACCGTGACCAAGCAAAAAGTTTGGAGACCCCTGCTATAAACCATGACTTTGAAGAATTTCACACAATTCCACAAATCGCTCAATGTGCCATCGCTAAGTTGCTTTCCTTTAGGCATCTTGATGGTATACTGGTAAGGTGGTTGGTAATCAGTATGGTACGATGTAGTATGGGAAGTCCGAAATTGTGAAGAAATCATACTGGAAGCTACACGTGGTGTCCACCTGGTCACCAATCCGCTCGCGGAACGCGGAAAGAATTCGACAATGAGAATTCGTTCGGCGTTCCGCGTTCCTCCTGGGGTTCCACGTTCCGCGATCCGCGTGCCATTAAACAGTTTCACTGAATAAACACAAAAGGATTCTTTTCGTGATCCGCTATCCGCGATCCGCGCGCCAAGTAAACTCAGCTTTAGAGTAGCATCTCCCTTGTCGTATCAACGAAAGGCCTTTGTTTAGGAAGTGGCAAGTTGGCCGGTTGAGAGTTTGAAAACCATTACGACATGCGTTATCTAGGTAATTCATAGAGATCGGTGGTTTAATCCACACATGGTCAAATAACATGGTCAAATAGAGAAATGCAAACTGTTCTGCAGGGAGGTTCCAACAACTGATCACACCTCAGTGAATACAAGTTTAATGAGAACTGAGTGATCACAATGCCACTACTCAGCACTAGCAGAGATTTGTTTGACAAAGTGGGGGAATAATGGGCCTTTGAAGCAAAAGCTACTGTGTAAAAAAGTGGAAGTCAATGGAAGGGTTTCCAAAAAGTGGAGGCGGGACCCCAATCACCCCATCCCGGGTTTCCACGCACGGTACTCAGAGATTGTTACGTAATCGGAGAACATAGGCTATGGAAATGACAGCAACAAAATCCCTGAATTCTGAATAGCTAGGGGAAGGGTCGTGCTGTGTGTTAACTTGGCTAACTCACGTTTGAGGTCGGGTGCTTTGAGCAATTACGGGATTCCAAAAAAGTCGTAACCCGATTTGTCCAGTGTAAAACCCACTCATAGTCCTATAAGTACCATGTGTACAGTGTTGTGGCGTTGGAGGAGTGCCTTTTACGGAGTGTGACTTGCCATGGAGGGTAAGATAAGTTCCAGGTCTGAAAACTTCAGATATGAAGGGGGCAAGCCGGAAAACTTGGACCACTTAAGAAAAGACAGAGAAAAAAGAAAACGGAGAACGAGAAGGAATATTCAAAAGCACCAGTAAATAACTTTTGATGAGTTAAAACTGTGCATAAAATAACTTCAAGTTGGCCGGAATATGCATACACCGGGTACTGGATTTTAAAAATGTGATCCAACGGTCCAGATTACTCATACCATGTGTAATTTGGACCATTTTCATGTGTAATATGTGAACTACATTGAACTTGTGATTGTGATATGGACCACTCCTCATGTGTAATTTGAACTACACTCTACACATGATGAAGCTGAGTGCTCCAAATTACACATTAGTAATTGCAGTTATAGTTTTACACAGCATGTGGTCATTGGCAGTCGGCTCTTCAATTCACAATATCATAGTTAGATTGAATAAGAAAGCTGCCGAAATGAATTGTTCAAACAACATCCTCTCAAGAAAGTGGTCAAAAATAAAGCAAAATTTACATGTCCGGAAATACGATAAACATGTATCATTTGAAAAAATTTGAAAAAATAAGGCTATACGTAACATGAAAATTTGGAGCTAAATTAGGATGTTATGATACACATTTTTCATGGGGTATGGTGGAAGCCTGCCACCTATTTTGTAGCTGCTCGAACTGATGGTGGTCCAAAATATACGGTTTTCCCTTACGTGTGGTTAAATTCTATATTCTTGTTTCTTCCACAGTATCTTTCGCCATACACATCAGCATACCGTTTATCCACGAAGACGTCGGCCGCTACTGCAAGAATGTGTTCCCAAACGTAGGTTTTCAAACTGGGGAACGGATTTACCAAACTGTCAAGGCCTTCATAAATTACGTTTTCCCTGTCACGGTGTCGGCTTTCTTATACCTTCGTATCTACATCATCTTGAGACATTCTTTACCTTGTCATGAAAACTCTGCCGTAGCAACGGTCGGCAACGGGATACATAGCCTGCGGAGTCGTCGTTTACGTGGCATTCGGGTAGCCGTAATGGTGCTGATCCTATATGCCGTGTGTTACCTGCCTGCCGTAACCCTCAGCGTCTGGAAGGCTTGGGATCCTACCTTCTCGACCGAACAATTCTATGTGTATCATCTGGCCACCGGGTTGTTTGCTAAAATATGTATCTTCTTTAACCCATTTTTGTATACGCTCTCGGCAGCGTCTTTTCAAGCAAAAATACGAAAGGCCATCTTCTGTTGCTGTGAAGACACTGTTGGGATCAACCTCGAGTCAGGCATCGCCGATTCGTCAAAGCATTCCTTAAACACACTAAAGTTTACTGATAATATTCTTCAACCAAATTAAACAACATGAACCAAAACACCACTACGCAAAACCGCGTGGGATGGGGGGGGAGTGGAGGGTGGGGACTCTTTATAATGTCATGTAAGACCTTCAAAGATAAGACTTGGAAGGATCCTTTAAAAAAAAGTAACTGGCTTACAATATAAGTTTACAATGCATAAGAACATAACTTATTCGACAAGAAAGATCCCCCCTCCCCCTTTGTCAGGAATCTAGAGTTAAGCCTAACGAAGTCGTCCTTATATAAACTGTGTCTAGTCAGAAAAAAAATTGGCAATTTAGCATCAAATTCTGATCTATTTGTCTAACTCGCCATAACACAGAAAATGTCCTTTTAATTACAGGTCTAATTTGCCAACATCTGAAAACGTGTGCAGTCACGGCATATGAACAAACAATTAGCTAAATGTTCGTTATCAAATTAGATTTCACATATGAGGTCGGTATAAAATATTGGAAATATGAAAACATAAAAAATTAAGGCAAAAAAGCACAATTTATATTACAAGCAGTCAGTAGAAGAGATCTGAACAGTCAGGAAAAACTTAAATCGTTATAACTAACCCTCTTGATCGCATGGGTGTCAGCTTTAAGTTATAATGTATGTCAATTTATAGATATTTGATTGTTTGGTTGATATTGTTTGATTGATGTAGTTTTTCATTTTATCTAAATTATCACAGTCATCTTTAAATCACAGTACTACTATGCAGGGAGCTAGAAGACAGCTCCCTGCACTTTCAGGTACTTAAACTTTACGCCAGTTGTAAGTTTATATGAATATTGGTACTCGGTCTCATGACTTCGACGATGACTTGTCAAGTTAATGGAAGACCGCTATTTCAAGAAAGTTGTAGTAGAATATTTTAAGTGTTTCATTTCATGTTTTTATTTTCTAGTCTTGAACTCCCAACAAGTTAAGTCAATATGATTTATATGATATCAAACCATAAAGTATTCACAGTATGTAAAGGCACGAGTATTTCTTTTTTGTGGGTCGTAAATAGCTCTTTTGCACTTTACCGTCTGGCTCCTGAAAAAGGGTTCGTTACAGCAGGGAATTGCTAGAGACTCCCTGGTTACAGGCAGGGCTACACAGGTCGTATCAAAGATGGGGTAGTGGAGCAAGCGCCCCGGGCGTTACTCGAAGTGGCGCTTCTGAGCCGCCTCCTTTTAATTCATAGAAGCCAGTTTCATCTTCGAATAGTGAAGAAAGATTTTCCTTCCGCAAATCACTCAACCCACACGATACGGATGTCCGTCCTCATTCCACGCTAATCTCTGACTCAGGTTTGTAAATATTTTCTTAAAACTTTCCTACTTCAACTTTTCCCTGGAAGTGCAGAATCTTAAAGGCAGTTTCCAGTGGCTTTTTACAAGGGTCCCATGGGAAAGAGAAAAAAAATTCAGTTCATGTCCCCCAAACCCTGTGGCAATACTCTTTTCCTAACTCGAGACATCTAATAAAAAAAAAATACCTCCAGTTCTCATCAAGGTCACAGAATGTTATGTAAAGTAGGCACATTGCCTCAGATTTCTTTTATTCTCCTTTGTAATTGAATGTCCTGTTGTCCTTAAACTTTGATACTGTGGGAATGTTTGAATATCTTTCCACGTAGGTTTAGCACAAATCTACACCATATGTACGGCATAACAAACAAAGTTGCTAAATATTCCCTACAACAGTGTCAATATCATAAAGAAATTCGATGTTTTGTCAAATCAATGTGCCGCGTTGACATCATAGATTTCCCTTAATGCACTTTATCTTGAGAAAAAAATGCATTTCTTTGAAAACAGGTATCTTCCAAATGCTACAAGCTATTGAGATGAGGTTTTCACCTCCTAGAAGAGAAACAATTCATGCATTTTTTGAAGTTATTGATTTTTGTAACTGGCAAATCCCTTTTAAACAAGAGACATCACTTAGAGTTTATGAAAATGCAAGTTAAAAGCATAGAAAGAGCCATTTCCTTTAATATAGGAAGCACTTTTGAGAAATTTTCCGTGGCACGCTGTGCACCAACTAATACTAGCGCTCTGCTTTGGATAGTTACATCTAAAACCCCCAAAACGAGATGTCATTACAACTGACCCTTACACTTGTTTAAAAATGGGTGCCAATGTTTGAAGGCTTGAAAGATCCTCCCATGCTTGTCATGGGTGCGAAGTTTCGTAGCTTTGCTTTGTATATAAGTGTGTGAGTGTCGTTATGTTCCTTTCTTCCAATGCGGATTACGAATATTTGAACCAACAAGAAAGTGGACCTACTAGCAGACTCTGTAAAAACATGTATGACCACAGAAAATTACCCATATAGTGGAAGGTTTTTTCGGCTAATAGCGACAGATTGGGGCCGAAGTCACATGGCTACAACACCGAAAACTTTTCCACTACAAATAGAGGCAGTAACAGCTGTGAGTTAAAATTCGTTCCTCACATTTCCACATTCAATTTTACATATTCGAAAGTATCAGGTTTCCGGTGAAAAACTAGATTTGGGAACAATAAACAACTTTCGGTAATACTCCATATATCGGTCTACAATAAAAACGTTTTTGACTATTTATTGGCCCATGAGCTTGCAATATAGAATTACTGGACATTTGGTGTGTCATTTGGTGTGTCGTCGGAAAGTTCGGGTGACAGGAGTGGGCTGAAACTTTTCTATCTCCTGCATATTTGCATTTTCTAGGGTAATTTTGGCCGTTCTCAAGCACAGCTAAAAGTAATTTTTGGAACAAAAACTTCCAACTGGAAATAATTGGGAGCTGTACCCACCAGCCTCCTGCTCTGATGACCCTGTTCATAGAATTGATTGATCGATTAACATTTACATTTATCAGTTTATACGGAATTTTTACCGTATTTTATGTTTATCTTTTTGTTGTATAATTCAGAGATTTTATTTTTGTTTGTATCGCTAAACGGCTTAACGGCATTCACCAGATTGTCATTTTGTAGTTATAAATCATAAGGGTATTAATTAAACATGTTCTAACAGTTTCATTATTATGTTATTTTGGTTTCTCAGTCTTTGAGATTACTGGATAATATGCAATCGACATGGGCGTCAACAGGCATAACAAAAAAAAAGGGGGGTGTCCTTCTTTGGAAAGTGGGAACACGCATATCGTTTGTGCCCCGAATACACGAATGCATCAAAAACATACATAGAATATAACGCCGCTAGGCCTTCGAGCTTCACGTTCTCGTTTGTTCTAGTAAGGTAAAGTTCAGTCTACCCCACCCCATTTTTGAGAAGCTGTTGACGCCCTTGGCACTTGATGTTAGTGAAAACTATGTCAAACTGTTATCACTTTCAATTTTTAATAAACAAATTTGTACACCATATATTGTCTTGAGTTTTCAATCACTAAACTGCAGCCAACTTGACACCAGGCTCGGACCTAACCTCCCCATGGGGCGAATAAAAGGGGACCGGAGAGGAAGGAACGGAGGGGAAAAGAAGGAAGAAAGAGAAGAAGAGTATATTAAGTGTATAAGTGTAGGGGTTGGGTTGGCTATTTTCTCCTCAACATCAGTTTCCAATCAAGAGGGTAGACCAACCTTTTGAAAATTGAACTATGTTAAATGATTTCTAATTAAGAAGGTACTACCCGAAACGTTTGCGAGGGCGTACGGCTCGTGTACTAAGTAGTTTTCGGCGAAACTTCCCTGTGGGGAATCAGAAGGCGTAGTCCCCGCCGAAAGTGCAAATTTAATTACATTAGAATGAAGCATTTGCCTAGCTTCAGACGGCATTTGATGCTCATTAAGCAGACAACATAGAACACAATTTGATCATTTTTTATATTAGTATCCTAACTGAACTAGGACTAACGAAAATGTTCAGACTGATAATGCAAGGAGCTGGTGAGTGTACGGATGGATAATGGTAGGGAGGTTTTGAAACAATACCATTCGACTCAAGGTTTTGCACAGAAAGGGGCAATGATACAACAATCTACCATCGGTGCACTGGGAATGGCAGAAGAGGTCGAATTGTAGACGTTTTAGTAAGTGTCAAAAGTCATCCATCATACTAACCTTCCCTCCTTATTCATATACGTCATGTTTGAAGACGGAAGCCTTTTTGATTGAGTTATCAGTGAGGCTACTCTATAAATTCCTGGCAAATAACAATGTCTTAGTTGATTATTTTTTCATATCCAAAATCTCATTGGAGGCACACGGGGGCACAGCCAATCTTTGGGGCACATGCCCCCTGGCCCCCCGTTGGTGGCGTCACTGCCTACAATGTAGCCCTGTATATTTTCATGCAAGACAACGATGACGTACATGCTGTATACATGGGCCTAGACATCTGTATGTATAATATCTAACTCCCTGTCTTGAACTAGCTGGATCATAATAGCTCAGAAAATGAGATGTATGCACTTTTACTAGGACAAAGTGATGTACTAATGCTACAGTCAATTGTGAATATAAACATCCATGCTAGGACACACTGTTTTCAGCGGAAATTAAGGCTGCACTGTCTCAAAAAGGCTCCCTGGCCTGCACACATTGCACACAAAGGAGTCCTGTGAAACGCAAACATGGACAATGCAGTCACCAGTGGTGAAAAACAATGTGATTTTCAATCTAATTACCTCGACTTCAGTCATAAAATCCTTAATACCAAAGGACATATCACTCCCTTCTTGTTTTCAGGAAATGCAAGAGAATGCCAAGGCAGGCCTTTGTCAAGTTACTTCACAAAAAACATTCATGCTGCAAGCTGTATATATTGCAATTGCAGCAGTGAACAACAGTGTTCGTAAAATAATGATGTACTACAGAATACTTGTTAGTTGGGTAAAATACCTCATACCAAGTCACCTCTTCTGTCAGCTTTATTTCCATTTTCCCCAGCTGCTCATGGGCAGGTCTTTACCCCCTTCCCTTTCTTGAGTAGTACGCTACTGGGTACGTGTTTAGGCTGCCTACCCCAAAGGACCCCACAGATGCCCTTCCCCAGAATGGTGGGGTCTTAGTTTTGTAGCTGGTACGGTCTTAGTTTTGTGGCTGGTGGGGTCTTTGTTTACAGTTGGTGGGGTCTTACTTTTGTAGTTGGTAGGGTCTTAGTTTGTAGTCGGTAGGGTCTTAGATCTTAGATCTTAGGTCTTAGTTTTGTAGACACCCGTGTATCGCACCAGTCAGCGGACATCCCCTTTGCCCACAGGCCACCGAGTAGGTTGTGCAGTAGGTTGCACAACCCTGAGTTAAATCCACTGCCAATAAAAGTCAAGGAAAAAGAAGATGAAGATCAGACTGACGGCTTTAAAGATTCTATTATAAAGGTATATGTACGTGTAGGCATATGTAATAAATTAATGGAGGATTTAATGAGAAAGGGGCACGCGTGATACAGGTAGAGCTATAGACGGTAGTGACAAAATTTTAAGATTGCGATTTCCTACAATCAAGGGGGTTTGGGATGCCCATTTTGCTAGCTTTATACTAGAGCTAGGCATAGAAAAACTCAGAAATGGCAAAAATTTTACGTAATGAAGGGCAAATTCCTACAACCGAGAGCGTTTTGGATGACAAATTTACTCCCATTTGGCAGTTGAAACATGATATACTGCGGAATGGTATTGACAAAATTTTGTTTTGTAGTACTATTTTCTGTAATCTAGGGATGCCAATTTCGTACCTTAGCCTCAGTAACTGTGGGGCTGAGGTAGACTTCAGTCACGTAGAGCCCGGGATGAGGGGTAAGAATGTTAATGTACTGAATATTTCCACCACTGGAGAAACAACGCCGACATTATAGCCACATAGCCCACAAAAGAACCAGAACTCCTTCCTTAAAACGTGTGAAATTAATGCATCCTGAAAACTGTTACTCAACTAAGGAGTGTGGCAGGTTAAAAGAAATTTAATAAGTCACCCTGCCTCCAGTTCGGATCGATGTCGAGAAAGTCTTTCTGTTGGGGAAATGTTAAGTGTTAATAATGTTCTTTTACGGATATGGTTTCAAAAATTCATTGGCAGGGCTATATGACGGCCTGATAAGCCACAACATCATGCAAGCAACTACGAAATGCCAATCATCACAAAATTATCATATGTCGTATGAAAGTGTCATGGCAAGGGTGTCACCAGGTGGGCCATGCCCCCTCCCCTTTGGAGAAAGCTGGCTACGTGTTGGGGATTTTCTTGTTTCCGCGGGGCGCCTTAATGAGTACGATTAAGTATGCAATCCCCGACGACTTCTAATCAACCAGACGGCCTCCATGGAGCACATAAGTCTTCAATAAAACCCTCAAATGTTTTGAAGTTAAAACCCGTTTTCTTCATTAAAGTTCCAAACTTTTCGGTTTGCTTTGGGAGCCGAAAATTTTCCTTTCGCATTCTTCCTGTAACCGTCTCTTTTATCGGGGCTGAGGGTTGCTGTCCCCAGTCGGGAGCTAACTCCTCCCCCATCGAGTAAATCCTATCGCCACCCCTGTTTGAAGGCCGTTCGAAGACGCAAAAGATCTACGTTTCGGGACCTACAGTTCCGAAACAAAAGTCCTATTAGGCCTGCGATTGTAGTCAAGACAAGGTTTTGTTGTCCTCGACAGCCCACTCTTCAACTTGTTTGACTCAAGTTGAATCAGCCTTTCCAACTTATGTTTCATAGGTCCCGATTTCCAAAAATCAGATTTGATTAATATGTGTATCCTTCGTACCTGACGCTATCAATTATTTTCAGAGTAGGACCTAAATGGGCTATACCAAAAGCCCACGAATAGATTAGTGATAAAATAGGAGAGTGTGGCAACAATTTTATGAGTGTGCGTCCCATTCTAATTTCATTAAAACATTCTTTGTGTAAGATGCTATAGTAATAGCAGTCATAGCCCAGGAGTTCCTTTATAATGCTTTACAAGCACACTTCATGTAAAGCAAGGAACACGCGTCTATGATTACTAATTAGGCATATTGTTTTTTACTCTCTCCATGCAGTCTCGAAGCTGCCTTTCGCTCTGTTGTCACACGCATGTCCGGGCACGATCAGGACACCTTTTCTCGCTATCAACTTCAAAGGTTCTTGTTACATCTATCATTTATAGTGAACGAAGCTCTTCCACATATCGAATGTTTGTGAAAACATGACAACATAGCCCACGTGCATGTGCTTGTTTCGCAGCTTAAAGCCGCGGTCACACTACAACGAATTCGGATCGGATTCCGATCAGATTTTTGTGAGTTTTTATTAAAATCTTCTCCATTTCGGGTCGGAAAGAACCCAAAATTTGCCAACCTGTGTAATTATATGATTTTTATCGCAGCACTATGAAATTAAATTGATACGAATTATTTCGTGACGTCACATCGACAGACAGCTTTTATCGGACTACGCGTGTCCGATAAAAGCTGTTTGTCTGTGTGACGTCACGAAAAAATCAGTTAACATTTTATTTTCATAGACCTCTGATGTAAATCACATGTTATGATTAAAGGAGGTGCTTATAAAACTTAAAATGCCACGCCCGCTAGACACCCGTCCCAGGGATGTGTGGAGAACAACCGAATGATTTTTTTCTTTTATTGAGGTGGGAGTGGGTCTTATCCACCCATAATTACTTAGGCAAAGGTTTGCAGCAACCACACTAAGTAAAAACTTCTAGTCATTTTCTTTTATGAAACCTTCAAGCTTTGTGCTTAAAACTTTCAAGGATTCTTGATGTAAAGTCAGCAAAAAGTGGTTGGAAAGGCGTTGCAGTTGACTGGCAAGTTTTCCTGCGTGTATTAAAATGCACCATGCAAAACGCATAGCTAAACAAGCTGTGACGTCTACAATAGTAATGAGATGTCAACAAGAATGGGTGAAATACTATGTCTTCAAAAAAGACATCGTGATATGTCAGCTTTTATGAGCTTATGCAACTTTTCTGTCCTTCATAGTAGGATTCGATTAACATTTTGGAAAGGGCAGTGCAACTTTTCTGTCTTTCAAAGTGGGATTCGATTAACATTTTGGAAAGGGCAGTGCGTTGAAAGGTTGAAGAGAGAGGATGATTGTCTCAGGGCTCTTAACTCTAGCGTCGAACAGACCCTTAGCCAAGAGGAGGGGGGCTAGCCAGAATTTAAAAGTTGCGAGTCTCACTTGTTTATAAACGCCTTCCGTCACATCAACGCCCCAAGTGGGGGTCTTGGTATTTTGAATACAGTTTTCCGCGTGATTCCTCCAATGCAAATATTAATATTACGTCTGTTTAGTCGCAAAGGTTTCCTTTGAAATATTAGTGAGATTTAATTTCATGATAAAACTGAACAACGTCAAGTTGGAAAGCTATTCTTCGCATTTTTTTCTGCCGTTTCAAAAGAAATGTCAGCCTGTATCTCCATTACGATTTAACTGTCTCAAAGACGACAAGACTCATCTCTGGCTAATTCCTCTCGTGTCACTTTGCTCAGCTAATTTTTCACGTGTGTGGGCAAGTTTGGTAAGGTTCCGCCTTCCTAGGCAGATGATTCAAATATCAAGCGTGCACTCTAAAAACAGTTGGTAAACTTTTACCCAAGGTTGGGTTCATATGCCACCTCCTAAAATGCTGGGTAAAAACTACCCAAAGTTGGTCAAAAGCATTCCCATGGTGGGTGAATTTTTCCCCAGGTAAAGGGTAATTTTTAACCAACTTGGGTAGTTCCTTACCCAACAGTTTAGGAGGTGGCATACAGACCCAACCTCGGGTAAACGTTTACCCAACTGTTTTTAGAGTGCAGGTTTGCACCTGTAACGTAAAGTAGGCGCAGCCATTTTGCAATGACTTGATCATCTTCAGAAGACGCCTGCCCAATAGTTTAAAGATGTGAGCCAAATGCTCCGGTCAGTAGCACACGATGAGAGAAGTGGCACTCGTGTGAAAAAACATGGAGGAAAAATTAGTCGATTTGTGGGCAAATATGAATGCCTGTAGGACTTTCGGTTTCCGGACTTTAAGAGTAGGGAAAAGAGAGATAATGTCCTGTATGAAATTGGGCAAGAGCTTGACTAAACAGGTAGGCCTACTAAAATTTTTAGTAGCCTAGGTCATGCCTATATGGCCAATCTGGTTTTGTTAACAAGTAGCCTATACCGTTAAGAATAACATTACTCCTTTGCTGCATTAGGGCTATTTTTTACTGGTAAAGATAATCAGTGGGTGTATAGGCCAGACCTAATTAAGATTTAACTACGTCTGGTCAAGCTCCCTCTCAATTTCCTGCAGGGCTGATCACTCTCTTCTCTATTCTTACACTCTGGAGACGGAACGTCTTACAACTTACAGGCATTCATATGATTCCCACAAAAATCGACCACTCTGTACTTTAGGGTTGCATCACTGATTCAGCAACAAACGGTGGGGACAGCTACTTTGCGATGACGAGTTCATCTTCAAAAGATGCCTGCGCAACAGTTTAAAGATGTGAGCCAAATGCAGGTCAGGCGGCCCACATGGTGAGAAAAGTGGCACTCGTGTCAAAAAAAAATCAAACACAGAAGGCGAAAATCTTACCAAACCTCGCCCTCACACGTGAGAAATAAGCTGTGCAAAGTGACACGTGAGGCATTTTGCTGATGGGACAGGCTTTAGTTTTGCTTTTGGAACCCCTTTTTGGTCCTTGTTGATGTTCTGAAAATATTTCTGCCCTTTGTTATGTTCTTTGAGTTAGCCATTACATTATACTACGGTGTGCTGCATGAGATCTCAAAACTCCCGTAAACTCGAAAGAGATCATTCAGTTAAAGGAGCTGAGTAGTGCAGCGTACTTCCAAAATAAATACATCATACGAAACGAGATGATTACCCTCTGTGCGGGGCTAATTTTAAAAATATTAATCCTAATGCGTTTTATATTCTCATTTAAAATAATCTTGTAAAGTAGTTTTGCAATAACGTTCCTATACTATTTCTTGGCTTATTTGATTTTACACTTGCAAGATATTTTACAATTTGTTTTTTGAATTTCTAGTTGGTTACTTTTTCTTCTGGCACCGGCAATTTTGAATCGTTTCCACTTGTATCGGTTCTGATCGATGCATCTACCCAAGCATGTAGCACACACAACTTACAACGTACGTACGTATGTAGTATATTAGCGTTACTAGTGGCAAGGCACACGCCTATTTCGCGCATCAACTGCAGGAGGTTCATGAACAACATTGTGGATTTTGCAGGTATTGAAACTGTTTTTTTCGATCAATGCGTTTGTTTTTCGTGGTAGACCTAGGCCCTAACGCTAGCCTAAGTTAGGCTAACGTTAATAACAAGTGTACTGTTACACCAGACACACTGCATGCATGGCTTTGATAAGTATCGGTATCGGATCGAATCGATAAACCAAGAAGCATAACCGGATGTGACGTAACGAAGTCGGCGGGTCCGAGAATTTATTCTACTTTGGCGGCTACTCAGCTCCTTTAACCCATCGATCGGTACACAACTGAGGTATACAGTTATCGACAGAATTCCTACCACAACCAGATCCTATAGACGTTAGGCACATGACGTCATAGGGTCATAGAACCAATTGGCAACGTGTGCCTGCTTAGAGACACCAAGGAGTTGCAACTCCCTGGAGACACGCATGTACACAATTTTGTACACCTAGTGCAGTGCAGCATGTCCTTCAAGATGGCCGTTGTCAAGGAGAGGAACGAGCATTCTGTGAGTTGGATTCATTTCCATCGCATTTTGTCTAAAACTCAACAATATTGTAATCTTTAGAATAAGTCCATTTGTACTAATATTTTAACCTTTTGTGGAACACGACGATAGTTACCTCAACAGGAAGCTGTTTTCCAGTTCCCTGGGTTAACGTATTGTACGATAACAGAACCCGGCCGACAGAATCTCATATAGTTAGTGAAGGTAGCAGCAGCATGGTGCAAGTTATAATGTCATCATAACCCTTTCATTATACAATGATACGTGCCGACGTTGAGATACAGTAATAAAAATGCTGTAAATTTCACAAGCGATAAAGCTTACTGCAAACAACAAAAAGATTTATGATATATTTGGACTAACCTTTGATACGGGTAATGCAGTACAGACATCTGTACAGGACTGGAGTTACATATTTATTTATTGACTACTTGAACCACTGAGAAGTTGTCACAGAGTCTTGCTGGTCTACGCATGGCATAAACCTGTCTGTTGGCCTAACCCATACCTTCGACAAGTTGTTGAGTGATGAGCTGAATATTGTACAAGTAGTTTGACACCTTAAAGAAACCTACCGCAAGTTTGATGGGTTTTGAGCCTTGATCTAAGGAAAGTTCAGCTACATTCGTATTGACTGACATCATAGCTTACATATATCGTTCACATGCCTGTATGTTACATTACCGTGTATAACCGATCTCCACAGGCTCTAGTGTATGACATTTCACTTTAAGAATGGATAACTTGGGTTTCAATTCGGAACAGGTGGAGACAACAACGACATCTTTTACTGAAGAAGCAAAAAAAGATGTTCAAGCAAAAGAAAAGGCTGAAATCGAACAAGGTCAAACAGAATTGACGACCTCATCTCATGATGGTGATCGGATCAACTCGATCGTAATACTTAAAAAGTTCATTCCCTCTCGTGGAATGCTGATTGCCTGCTTAGCGTCCCTTTTGTTTTCGTGCGAAGATATGTGTTTGGAACTAGCAACTGAAAAAGTCGATCCCATCTTAGTCGTAGCTCTTTTCACCCCTTTAATCTTCCTAGCCTCTTTAACAAGTGTCTTATTTACCAGAACTCCGTTTCCGAAATCTGTTAAACTTTACATTTATCTCGGTGTATGCGGAGGATTCTTCAGTGTGGCTGTCACCATGATTTCCTTAGCAATCAGTAAAATACCCGTTGGTGATGCGGTATCCATCTTAAACAGTATGCCTCTCTTCGCAGGATGCTTCGGATGGATATTTCTCAAACAATCTTTGAGACCTATTGATGGCGTCTTTAGTGTTTTGTGCATCGTTGGCGTTACCTTGATCGCAAGACCTTCTTTCATATTCCGGCAAAGTTCGCACGAGGACGCCGAGTCAATTGGAGCCTTGTATGCGCTCATAAGTGCTGTATCTTTTGCTGTTTCATTTGTGGTAGGGAGACGACTGCAAGATAATGGTGTTCACGTTTTTGTTTTATTAACCGTCAACTCGAGTATGACATTCGTTTTTAACTCAGCACTATGTACGATACTGAATTTATGGAGTGTTCCAAATCCCCCATACTACTGGGCTTTTACTTTGGGTGCAGGACTTTTTGACTTCTTCGCACAGATCTCTGTATTTTTGGCCCTTAAGATAGAACGTGCTGTTCTTGTGACAATAGTTTTGACGTCGGAGATCATTATAACTTTTGTGATGCAAATTTTGATCGTACACATTATACCACATTGGTACTCTGCAATTGGTGCGGTATGCATCATAGTTGCTTGCATTGGGATGGCAACGAGAACGGAAAATGAGCCGAATTCGCCGGAAAACGAGGAATAATTTCCGGTTTTCGGTACCCCATAAGTACGTTACTTGTTATTCAAGGCTTTCTTGATCCACAAAATTGAAATTACAACTACAACTTCACCCGTTGACTTCAACACAAATTATTGTAAGGAAAGATCAAGTGTCATTGTTATAATTTCTCCTCTTTCCTAAAACAAATAACTGAGACAGTCCCTCGGTAAGACCATTCTATATATCTCATGTTGTTTTCGTTCTACGGGCCAGTTTGTAGTATTCACCCATATAGTTTTGCGTTCCTCTAAGACTGACAAAACAGCTGTGCCCTGTTGAAAACATGTTTCTACACTTTGAGCTTTTCTTGTTAACCATTAACCTTACTGCCCCCAAAAGAATGCCATTAATACCTAGGCGGTCCTTAACATTCACCAATTCACTGTGGAACTACCCTGTGGCAGGTCCTCGTGCTCACAACGCACCACAGTTTTGTTGGCGAACAAATGGAGGTGAACTGTGCTAAGTAGGCTACATATTCACCATCATCAATGGTATGATACATTAACACTTTTGAAAAGCAATTAGACTTGACTTTTGACCATGCCATGAGTATTATTGTATGTCAAAATCTAATACACATTCAATTCCAAGTCCTATATACTAACCGGGATTAGCTGTACTAAAAAGAAGTAAAATATCGATAGGAATAATAATAGCAGCCCCTCTGATACATTTGTCTTTTCACTTTCTCAGAGCAAGTTTTACTCATATCTTTGAAAAATTCATATACGCAACAAAGTGGGAGTAAAATCTAGGTGTTGTCTCTGTAATAATCAGACACCGTTTTTACATTGCATGTCAATCAGGGTTTTTGCTAGGCCAACTTCAGCCGGATTTAGTATCTATAGCCCTGGACCTAACGCAGAAAGCTGTTGTCTTCCAGCAAGAGCCCAAGGATCAGTTTTTTTAAAGCCAAAATCAGAAATATCACAATAAAAGACCGTGAGTTTGTCAAGAAAACTGCATGGATCCATTTTGTGGTATAGCAAATATACAGTGTTATTTAATTTAACGCAGCTGCCGACAAGTTTTGCAAAAAGTAAAAAAATGACACAAGACCCCAAACCATTTTACTTTAACGCATTACATCAATTAATAAAATGACCCGAAAGTGACTGAAGACACTGGACCAGCATTGATACAACTATTTAATCCCAACTTTAGGGTGTTAAGCATTACAGGCTAATGCTGGGCCAAATTTATACTATACCCCGTGCTAACAATGGTAGAAAATAGAATGGAGCAACGAGAGATGGAGGTATGTAAGCCCAACAATTGCTTGTATAACACTGCATTAACGTTGATCCAACCCTTCCATTCCAACTGTTGGATTTTACGCATCAGACTATTGCTGGGCTAATCTCGTAATCCTAACGGTTTAAAATAGAGTGTTGGACCAATAACGGCTGGACGTTTGTAAACCCCACAATTGATTGCATAACACTAGACCATGCAACGTTGATCAAGTAGTTCCAACTGTAGAATTTTGTGCGCTAGGCAGTTATTGGAGCTATTTGACACTCCCAATGATTGGAAGTAAAGTTTTGGACCAACAGTGGCTGGATTTATATGACAAAGGATCGTTGAGCAAACACTGGCCCCATCAATGGACTCCAAAAGAGGGAGTTGAGACGTAAACAACGTTATTTGCGTAACCGTTGGATTGATTACATTGACCAAAGTTTGGTTGGTTACATGGTTACAACGCCATTTCTTGCCAACGCTACCCGACCCTGCTCCAGTGTTGGCCCAACGTGGTATGTTATCTGGGAGGGTGAAGGACACCATTGGTGTCCGTTCTAAATGTTGTTTGCTCCCTGGAATTGAATATTTATGGGAAAAAAGGTACTTTTATCATTATCTTCAGATAAAAAAGTTTTACAAGTCCACATTAGGGTTTCTTTTTTTAGTCTGTGATGGTCTGCAAAATGCACATTTACAATGGGAGTTCCGGTTGCTCCCGACTGCAGGTGCCTGACAGTGTAGCTAGAACCCTAATGACAACATTGTTATTACATTTTCAACCAAAAGTAAACTTGAAGCCAGCAGGTATGATGCCATGGTTTCACATATAGTGACTAATGTTTTGTTTTTTTTTCTTTAGTTAAAAATATTATTTTGCATTTTGATTGTTTAGGATGGTAACTTAGTTTTCTCAAAGTGCAAGTAGTTTGCAATATTCCAAGGTCCAGTATGCGTTCGTATTACACTTACGATTAAGATTTATGTAGTATACAGTTGGATGTAAATCAAAAAAAAAAAAAAAAAAAAACGAAACAGTGTTCTTCAATGAGGCGTTTTAGTTTCAATTGTCACACCGCAGAGCACATGGTTTACGTTGAGTTGGTCGGAACTCCATTTGGGGGAGGTTTCAGCTTTCGCCTGTCGTAGAAAATTGAGTGCAGGAATTTTCTTAAATGATTTAAGAACCAGCATGTCACCCGAAGATGAAACATGACTTCAAATGGCCCACAGCAAAAACACGTTTGTAAGTTGTGGGCAAACTATCATTATAAATTGAAATTAGAAGTCCCAAGCTTCTTATTAGGTAATTAGATCCTTGAACTATGTTTAGAGTAAACTAAGTTCATACGCAAGAATGTCTGGTGGGAAACAAAAGGTTCTATCAATGTCTGGACCTATGTCGAATTGTGAACTTGGGACTTCTCTGATTGCGCAATGACATTTTTACAAGTGGGATCGCCAATTTTCAGATTTTAGGATATTGGAGGAAAGAGTTGACTGACCTTCTGAAAGGTACTTATCATGTTTTGCCTTCCTTGTTCTGTTTTTTCTTTTTCTATATTGAAAGTTTTTTCAAGATGTTATGTTTCGGGGTGATTACCTCCATAAGCATTTCCAAGCTTCCTTCAATGACCCCTCGGTCTATTCTTATTACTGTAGTTTGTATACTAGTCATTTTAATTTATCAAAGTGAATGAGTCTGAAATAAAGTTTTGTAAGACTGAACTGTACTGTATTACGTCATGGTGAAATCCGTAATCTAAGGAAAATTATCCAGCAGTTTTTGTTATTGTAAAAATGTAAAGATTTAAATGCTAAAGGTCGGTTATATGTTGTCATTTACTTGTTTACTCCTTACTATAGTCAGTCAGTCTTTTTTTTTGCATGTTAGCATATGCAAAACATGTACGCCCTTAATTCGTAACAGCAAAGGTAACATCGACAAAATGAGATATGACAAGTCTATCCGAAAACGTAAACCTGATGATATATATTTCTTCGTGTCGTTGGACATTTTGACCGTGACATATGACATTCGTTTCTTTAAACTCACTCGCCACAGCACTTTAATTATTTTAATATTCAAACAAGAAGGCAATCCATGGGGTTGCAAATATCATTTCCCCCATATCTCCTTCATATCTTCCGGGTTAATGAAACTTCCCAACATGTTGATAATCAAATACTGACAAAAGACTACTTTTAGGTTATTTGAACTTCGATCTCGACCTTTAGCAATTAGAGTGTTCAATTAAAAACAATATTTCTCATCGATTTCAACATATAATGTGGTTTTATGACTTACTCATATGCAAATAATTGCTAAAATCACTTTAAGCTTTCTTGAACTTCGACCTCTTGATTTTGACCTATGACTTCATCGATTACGCATGCAAAAGTTCTGACTGCGAGGTACCTACCCTCCAAATTTGAAATTGATCAGATATGGGTAAAGAGAAGTCAACGACACTTTTTTGCAAATTTTTGCCAAATTTGACCTTTGACCTACATTTTGACTTGTGACCTCTCACCTTAGCAACCAAACTCGAAGCACTATTTTAAAATTCGTCTCATCATTCTCATCATACCATGTGGTTTAATGACTTTTTCAAACAATGATAGGCAAATAACGTCAAAAACTAATTTGGATAATTTGATCTTATTTGACCTTTGACTTATGAAGGTATCGAATAGCATGCACAAGTTTTTATGCTCAGGTACCTACCCACCAAGGTAGATTGGACGAACGGTTATGGAGGCAGCGATAAGCTTTTCGCCATATTTAGAAAATTTGACCCTTAACCTACATTTTGACCCTTGACCTCTACCTTTACAGCTCGAAAGCATTATTTTAAACACAGATCTTGTCAGTTTTAAAGACGGGGTAGAGTGCTGCCGAACGAGGGCGACATCACTGCCTAGACAAAGTAATTTAGTGCCAGTTACTAAAACCCCGGAAGTAACTTGACGTAGCCTGCGTATGTAGACACGGGTGACGGATTATGTCCACCGATCCTATACATTGAGGTGCTCGACGGTGACATGTGTGCCAGCCGGGTTGTGACATTATGATAAGAAGCCCCAATTGCACGGTACTATTTCTGTTCACTCTACGTTGCATTACGCATGCTACAATGCATGTACAATACATAAGTAAGTCACTAAAACCCGGATGTTGCTACTGACGACGTACGTCGCATGGATCTAGCGTTGTGTACAGCGGTACATAATTACATATCATACACAACACGATATGAGTGTTTCCATGAGAACATTTGCCATAGAAACAGAAGGAAACATATTTTGGTACCAGTATTTCGACAAGTTGTCTGGACACCTTTGTCAGATGGATTAAGTCGACAGTAGTGAGATGCATGCTATCATTCACAACTATCCAAGATATCTTGTACATCAGGTTAGTGAAGTTTATTAAAGCTCGAACGGCTCGAAAGGCTTGAAAAGAAGTGGAGGAGCCTGAAATTTACATTAGAAAACAAACCACTAAATAAAAATTATTGCTACTACGGCATTTATTGGGTAAATATAAAAAGTGGTCCCCTGCACTCATCGTCCTTTTCACTAAAGGCATAGTCTAGTCACTTCAGTTTTTGCTTATCCTCGCTGGCAATAATTGCACTATAGACTAAGTACTTCGTACTATATTGATTTGTGGTTCTATATACATTTCGGCAGGCGTACGTTGTAATCGGATATGAATTAGGCCTAGTTAGTTTTCATTTTTGTGCACGTGTAAAAGTATAGGAAGTAGTTTCAAGCAGCAGTACGGAAACATGTATCGTGTAAGTTTAATAGAGACTGGGGTCATTATGGTCACACATGGATGGGGGGGGGGGGACTAGAGAGCGCTAATACTTGTTGTACCACTAGTTTTGTACATTGTTTACAGTAGGCCTATCTAACGTTAGTAAGTTGTGTCACACAGAACACTCAGTACTAACAGGTACGTGGTCGGCAAGAACTGGACCAAATTAATCAACCCTGGCCTTATCTAACAATACCTATGGTAACTACTTGACAGTAGTGGAGGTAGGTGGCTTTAGGGGCATGTTGCTTGGCCCCTGCCATCTTGGAAGGCTGCTCCAAAGTTGAAGAACTTCCCAATTGAAGGATGGAGCATCATTTGTTCGATGCAGTTGTAATCCTATATGGAGATTTACAGTAATAGCTTAGTTGACCTGATCAACAGTTTAGGAACCTGTTTTGCTTGGAGAGAGAGAGAGAGCAGATTCTTCAACAAATCAATAAAATCTAACATTTGGTGTGCTTGCTGTAGAGGGCTTCTAGGGCTAACGTTAGATCGGCGGAAGACCGTTCTGAAAATCACCACGAAGGTGTGGTTCTCTCTAACACGCATGGGCAGTGCAGGTTTTTACTGCGCATTCAGTCTTCTTGGTCTACCGTCCTAAAATCCAAAACTCCCTAAGTAGGGGACTGGCCAAGAGTGGGGGCAGGGTTACATTTTGTAAGGGCATACTGTTCACAGAGTTGTTGAATCGAGTCGCTGACTTGGATTCGAGTCAGACTCGAGTCGCACTTTTTCTTGACTTGCGACTTCACTTCTCTTGATTATAAAGACTTGCGACTTGACTTGACTTGAAGAAAAATGTCTTGCGATTTGACTTGACCTGAACATATTTGACTTGGCGACATTAAATGATGTTGTCCCTCAGCGTAACATGAATTTTCTTTACCAAAAATTAAGTGACAACAGAGTGCAATTTTTTTCTTCATGTATTCGAGACTGCGTTGTGCCGCAAGCGAGACGGATTCTGAAAAGACACTCAGGGGTAAAAAAGTACATCTGTAATGAAGTACTATAATTAAATCAATCATTCAACCCATGTGGATCCCTTACTACAAGCACACGTAGCACTTATAGTTAGTGTAAATCAGTACTTTTCAATCTTTATCGGCTTATTACTTATGCACCGTTGCTTGCACAGAATGGAATTGAGAAAAGTCCCTACCCTCATGTTTACAAATATAGATAAAAATTAAAAAGGCCCTATGTCTATAAAATATGAGTGACAAGAAAATGAAACTACATGGTTTGAAACTAACGTGCATTAAATTCGGTCTTTGTATGTGTGGCCCAAGAGAATACAAATCGATTGGGGTTCACTATGTGATGGCAAAGCCAAAACTTACAATCGTCGAAGGCGTGATGACCTAATGGGGTATATTGTCCTCCTTGAGAAAAACAAAAAACCAATGAAACACTGTAAAATACAACTTCTTGTCATCTGACAATCAAGAATTTAATATTATATGTAAGGCATTGCGACCTTTGCAAATTCGGAATAGGGTAGCCTGCCAGTAAGGGGTCAGGGTTCCTTCCAAGAAACAAATTAAAATTTACATTGTTCGATGCATTTACTGGCATCTGGCAATTGAACTAATTTACGAATACTTCAGTGCACCTTAAGGAGGGGTAATACTTGTTGACCTCATTTTATCTCCATTTTATGAACATTTATTCGAGAGCACAGTTGTATATGTTTTCTCCAGCGTATATAAAGAATATTAGTTTCCAAAAAGCCCCTGCTGCCCTAAGTATTTCCCCCTCCTCATGAATAGCAAAATCCCCTTCCCCATCATCAAAGAATTTCCATATTTGTGTGGGAACGTACGGCCCATCATAATCATACACGCATGCCTTGCGCGATGGGAATCATGGCATCCCCAGTGCTGCTTTTAAGAAATTTTCTGAAATCTTTTTTATATAATACTTTAATAAAAAGTTTCATAAATTTGTTAGGAAAATAGCAGGCATATTTCAACTATTTTACTATTTTTAGCATACATTCAGTTTAATGGGTGCCTTTACAAAGGTTCATAGCAAGCCTATCACCACTTGGTAAAAAGTTTGGCACATTATGCTGTTATCAGTGTTATGTAGCCATATAACTCAAAAACATTGAGTGATGTTGTGTTTGGGGAATATCTTTCTTACTTTGAAACCGATTCCATTTCCGTAAGAACTTAGTTTGGAAATAATGCGTTTAAAAAGCACCAACATGGCATACATTACTAAACTGTGCAGTATCCGTCACCAATAAACTCTAGCAATAGCTTTATCTCCTCAAAATGTTATGCATTACAAGAGTAATATATGTTATGTCATTTGAATTTTTAAAAGTTCGGGTAAAAAAATCATTAATTTGTGCAATGAGTAACTCAATTTCTCCTTTGAGAGCCTTATTTCTTGAAAAGAAAGCTACCATACTGCCGTATTTTGGATTTTATATCATTCTGTATCTATGAATATTGGCTTAAACATATGAAAATTATATGTAAAACAAACGTAATATTTCACTTTCACATATTATTAGCTACTAAGAGTGATTGCTTAAAGCTTATGTAATCCGTTGATTACTCTTGTTCTGGGAAGTTGTTTCTTTGATGTTTCTTTGTATGGACACAGCATATATCGTAAATCTTCAAAAAAGGTCAACCTGTGACTTCTTTGCATTAAAAATTTTTCAAAATCTACCACCTGGTCTTCATATTAAGGCTCTATCTAGGACTGCAGTCTATGTAGTTAATAGGCTGTTTAAATTTTTCATTTTGAAATTATGACTTGGGACTTGACTGGAGCAAAAATGACTTGTGACTTCAATTGACTTGGGTGAAATGACTTGTGGCTTGACTTGACATGAAGTTAAATGACTTCAGACTTGATATAATAACAGTAGAGTTATTTGCCCATCAAATTTCAAATCTGCTAATCTATGAAGATAAACCACTTGGTGTTTACACACTGGTGATAGTAAAAAAGGTGACACCTAACAGGGGTAACTAGCCCAAATGGGAAGATTAACAGTGGAAACTTAATTTTGAACAGTTTATGCAATGTACTGTCAACTCGTTGGGAAATGGGGGAGGGGAAGAGGAGAAATGCATCAGATGGGAGAGAGAAATTAAATTTCCTCATCCTCCTCTTGCTACACCAGGTAGCCTACTGTAGAGGGGAAACAACAGGGATGGGTTTAGGCTCCTTTTCTGTTGAGTAGTTAGTGAAATTGTTTCACATTCTTGCACAGCTACCAGGTCTTCCTCTGACAGGGGGCCAATATGTCATATATAGGAGAGTATTAATTTTCAAATCAATAGAAAGTACTTGCCTAGATTTTATTCTGAAACCTGGTATTCCACTTGAAATACAGGGGATGTGACAACAATGCCAGAAGTGCCATCAGTTTGAAAAGGGCTTCTGGTGGTGATGTGGGTCCTATCTCTAATAAGGTCCACTTATGGGCAACATCTCTGTGGATCCGTTGCATGGAAGAGAATCCCTTAAAAGCTTTGTAGTACTTACAAAATTAAGGCCTTTAGAAGGATGACTATATTTTCCGGATGGTATTGGATGCTGCATTGCACAAACTAACATTATGACAAGTGGACCACTTTTTTATGGTAGCTTCTTGGTAGTGGTTGATCATGATGTGGTCATGAGCTGGGACACCTGGATCCCATGCTTTCGGGGAAGACTCCATGTCCTTCCCTACTTGAAAAGTCATGAAGAAAAGCTCATGGCTGCGGACAAGATATAAGGTTCTCACTGAGAACTAAGTGCAACAACCCATACCCAACCAAAACTGACCCAGTTACAGATGACACCACTATAATGGAAAGCCCGGCCCAAGGTAAAAATGTTGTAGGATTGTATGTACACATTGATTCATGTGGGTGGAAGTACAGATTTTAATTAAGGGGCAAATTTTTACGACAGGAGGGACCTCCTTATTTCTGAAGCTTATGGATTAATAACGACATTATGGGATTCTTGGTATAATTCAGTCAGATCTTTAGAAGGTTACTTTACTCGGTAATACCAATTAACGTGCTTTACTCCTTATTTCTTCAACAGCCCATTTGAAGATGCAAACTTTGATGATGAGACAGCTAGATGAAGAAACAGCACAATTTCATGTGGAACAAGCAGTATAGCCTTTGCATATTAAGTGGAATACCACTGTAGGTTCAATAAACAATGTGTTCTTAAAGGGGGAGGAGGGGTGAAATGGTGATGGTACAAAGCGGCTGGGAGTGGGGATATGGCCTCATCAGGTAAAGCTACCTCCATCATGGAAAGTTTGCAACTAGTCGGAAAACTTTACTGTGTATGATAAAGTATGGCATCTGTGTAATCATAAGAAGGCAGTTTTACAAAAGTTTGTTAGGATGATCAAGCAATGGATTGTAGATACTTCTCATACTTGTTGTGTGGATCGTATGTTTATGATGAAAACATTGATCCAGAATAAGAATGTTGAGGAAGTTGGTTGTGGTGAAGAAACGAGTTTAGCCCAATTAAGTCATGTAAAACAATGCATTTTGCATTCTGGTTCAAGCAACTCATCCAGGTTTTCGGGGCTTTTGGTTGCTGTCCCAGCCCTCCCCCAGTGTTTGCATAAGGCAGCAGGATTGCAAGATTCCCACAATTTTCTTAACAATCCTGCAAGTGTTAAGATTGTGAGTGAGTATAGCCTACACCTTATTGGTAAAAGTGGACTTTTTATTTTGCATCTTATTGAAATCCCCCCACCCCCCTTGATCCGAAGTAAAAGTTCCCCTATTTTGGAGTGGGTAAATATCCCCCAATCCCCCAAAGTCCAAGACCTAGTGCCAATACTGGTCCCCACCCCTTCCAATTAGGCAAATACTGGCACCTCTACTTGGAAGAAATCTTTCATGAGACTGAGTTCTCTTTGCAACAAGTTCAGAAGCCTGGGAACCCATTCATTGGAAGTGTTTTCCACACACTTCTATTTCCAGCTGAGACTATTTATTACTGTTTGATTTAGATATGAAGTACAAACGCAGATTATGAGGCAACCCAAACAATTTGACCTAAGGAAGGGAAACTGTCAGACAGCGAATATTTTGATTATCAAGAGAAGAGAAAGTCAGGAACCTGCATTGTTCATGTTGCTTTATCCCTTATTTTGTACATTTAGGGGTAGAAAGCTTTAGGGAGGGTGAAATTGTTGCTATAGGAAAGAGGGAACATGTTTGTGCACTTTGCATGCATATGTGGGCTACTCTTGCTCACAAAAAGCACTACTACTTCAAGGGCCTGTGGCATCCCCCAAATGTATTTAGGCCTAGCCCTATAGCTGTAAGAACAATTGGTGACTGCACTTTGATTGACATGAATTCAAACAATAGCTCCACTCTGGTTTGCCAATGATGATTAGTACCTTCAGTTATGTTCCCAATTAGGCTATATGCAGTTGTGTATCACTGTTCAAGTGAGGAACTGAAACTCAGTACTGTGGCTCTGTCTGGGAGGTGTACTAGACAGGTGTTCTTGTTTGAATTTAAGGAGAGGCTGGAAGTAAATTTTTAAGTACAGAGAATATTTACTCTTTGGGGTGAGATTATAGAGCCTTTAAACCAGGTTTTGTGATCCTTTTAAGATTTGCAAACATATTGCTGAACTTACTGCCAATCAGAACAACCAGAATGATTTAATGGAACTAATTGAAGATACCATTCTATCTATGTGGCGCTGTTTAGCCAAATTTTCTAGGTATGCTACTAAGTGTCCATGAGTGTCAACAACAAAGAAGGGGAGGAGGGTATGTTGGCCTGTCAACCTTGAAAGTGGGGTGAGTATCATTTTCCCCCACTTTCGTTAAGAGTGCTAATAAAAAGTATGCATGTATTTGATTCTATAGGGAAGAATGACCCATTAATGGAAATCAAACTTAAAAAATGTGAAGGCTGCCATTTTCATTAATGGACATGTTCTCATTCAAAAGAAATGGTAGGTCTATCTCCAAAACTTGGTGATGTGATAAAAGTCAAATTATGTCGCCAAGCACAGTTCTGTATGGTAGGCCTATAGCTGTCAAATTACCATATGAACTGTATTGTGGTGAATAAAACTGAAAAACAAACCATAAAGATCTCATTTAAACGGGGATATGGCATTCCCCAAACTAGGTAGTTGATAGCTAGCAAATCTCTGCCCAAACTTATTTAGGAATAGCCCTAGTGTTCTAAATGCAGTTGATAAGTGCACTTTCATGAACAATACAGTTTCACTCTGGTTGGTCAACATCGAGTTGTACAGTCCCTGAGTTGTGTTTCCAACTAAACTCACACACTCTGTGTGTGACAAAATTGCCTCGAGCAATTTAAACTCAGTGCAGGCTTCTGGCTTTTTCTTTGAGGTGTACTAGACAGAGGTTTGGTTTAAATTGGAGGAAGGGCTGATTAAAGTTAACTTAGTAGGGCGAATTGTTACTGTCTGAGGTGAGATAAGAGAGCCTTTAAATGGTAGAATAATTGACCTTACTTGATGTTAAACTATAGTTGGTTTACTAATATGTAGCACAAAGTGAAAATGATAAAGTGATTGAAAATTGTTGTAGGAAGTTTGAAAGATAAAATTTTTAAGCTTGAGCTAAAAATTGATCAAAATGGTGGGAAAATGCATCAGATTACACTTCAGAACAAACTAGAATCCAAAATATTCCTGGGCTTTGTAACAGGCTTCTGAGCCCATGCATTTAAATCTTGTGCTTACATTAGTGCTGGTCAAGGTCATGTACCCCACATTTTAGATGCTGTGGTGGCCTGGAATGTGCCAGTCAATTTAGTACCTTGAGTAGTACATGTCACATATAAGACACCCTGGAATGTCGTTGGTGACTAAGGTAGAAAAGAGGGACCACCAAGCGAAAAAGTTGAAATATCTTAGCTGGGCCCAGCTTTGATATTTCAACCCGGGTACCATAGAAGTGCCTACCAATTTGGATGTGAACTCTTTGACTTCATCCTTTTGAGTTTCCCCAAAAACCCACCCTTGCAGGTCCCACAGATCCCATTACAGTGTCCTACTTTTGGCAGAAAAAGTTCCTACATATTAGTTCCTATATTTTATTGAAAAATTTCCTGTATTTATTCCTGTTTCGATGTTCCCTGTTGGGAGTCCTGTAATGTGCAAGCACTTGGTAAGGAATTCCTAAGCCTTTTTGGGTCTCTGCCTACAGTGCTTCAGATCCTTGCAATTTATTAATGTATTTATTTTAACTGTTGTAAATCACTGGCAATTCATTACGGAGATTTTTACATCCTATGACTTTCCCATTTATTTTACTGATCCACATCTGTAAATGTATAGCTCACCTTGTCTTAAAGACATACAAAAGGCGTAGGAACAAATGGAGTCACTCATACTCTCTTCAAACACTTCTTAATGTCACAGTTATGAGACAAAGGTTTACACAATAACTGGAGTTCCTTAAAAGTTAATTGACAGAAATATTACACTTAACAAAAGATTAAAATTAAGGTAGAATAGTATATTCTTTCTGGTATTCTGTACCAGTGTCTTAATTTACTTTGTGTCACTTTTCATATTTTCCCTCAACATTCTACAGAAGTACCATGTACAGTTTTTAATCAATATGACTGTTAAAAATAATAGATATAATTCTCAAACAAAATGCAAGTTTTGGGGTCCCACAGTATTGTTGATATTAATTCACTTTTGTAACTGTAGAAAACTTTTGTTTATGAATTTTTACTAAGTGTGGCCCGTCAAGTGACATGAAAAGTACTTCCAACTTTGTCAATATTTTCATAGTATATCCTGCAGGATAGTATAGCACAGCAGATACATCTTGTGTCATTGATATCTATTGCTATTAAAGTATATACTGTTGCCTGTTCATGGTAGAATGTCTGGGTGGCTTTGTCACCTTCATACTTGCATTCATACCCCTGAATCTTATAATGACACCCCTCTTCTTTCTACATGGAGAATGCTGTATTAGTCCACAGGTATGGAGCAAGTTCCTATACTTGAAATTCTTAAAAAATTTCATCAGCTGCAGTACAGATGAAGTTCTCTAAGTACAGTCCATGTATACACTGCATGAAAGAAATTCACAATTTTTCTTCATGTTTGCAACCATCTTTAGTTTTCATGGGTTTCATCAGGTTTGTTTGTCATTTAAACCTCATCGTATGGGTATTTTTCCATTGATATAAGCAGGTTCCTGTAAACAGGACATGCCAAGCATGCATTTATGGTTCTGCAGCACTTCTAACATGCCACTGTGTATTATGCAAAAATGACCACAAATCCACCATATGAACCATTTTCACCTTTCAAGAGAAAACCTTTTTCTTCTTGTCTCATGAGAAGATATTGGTAGGCTCATGGGTTCTGCCTTAGTGTATGTAGTTAGGTAGATCATTCTTTTTCCAGACAAGTTGATGCAATTCCTGTAGATGCCTTCAAGGACATAAAAAGGACATAACAAATGAATTTTGTGTAAATAACTAATTATATGTAGTTGCAATATTTTTAATTTCATTTCTTAAAGGGAAATACAATCAGCCCAATTTTGGATTAGTTTACTCTGGTATTCTAATTTATGTACTGCATGCTCTTTGTAGCCATGTGAAAATATTTTTGTCACAGAGTTGAAAAATTAATGCCATACGACTCCTTGATTTCCCTTAAATATGAAATATTTATGTTATGACACATGAGATACACTTGTAAAGAAATAAGAGTTAAAGACAGACCTTCATCACCCCAAATACATTTTTGTTTGGACAGAGTGAAATCTGCAATTGGTGACTGCTCTTTGATTGACATCCAATTCAAAAGAAGCAAAGAGTAGCTCACACATAACATAACACAGCATGCACAGTGTGTTTTGATTTAGTACACACCAGGGGCGGATGCAGGTTTTGACTAAAGGGGGGGGGGTGAGGTTTGCGATATAGTTACTATCTAAGCGGAGCGCCATCATGAGTTGGCGCGAAGCGTACAGAGAAAATTTTTGGTCCAGAGGACCCCCAGATTGCAGGAAATGGCTTTCCCACGCGTTTCCTAGGCTCTTTGATCCGTTTAAAAACAAGCTTTTATTGAAATTTCCGGTGCCAGAAATTTTATGATAAATGTCCTGTCAGAAAGTTGTCTTCCTTCTTGTGAGAGATGCATGGTACACAGCCCGACAACGATCTTGGGCGTCAGGAGTTCGGACCATTCAGTCATTTGTTTTGCTCTCTCTAGGCACTCACAGTGACTCACTCAAAGTTGCTCGCTTGTGCTCAAAAAAAAATTTGGTTTCTTTTTTTCAAATCCTCTGAAAGTATTTTGGTATTGGGGCCTTAAAATTCAACTGGTAGGCTTAATCGCATGCATGGGATTTTTGGTTGTCTCGTTATCTAAGCGGAGCGCGACCATCGTTTGGCGCGGCGTCAGGGGTGGCGCCAGGATTTTCCCGAAGGGTGGGGCAGACTCCCCGACGGGGGGCCAGCGACCCGAAGCCTCGTCAGCCATGATGTCGTCGAGGAATTGGTGAGGAGGGATTTGAAGAAAACTTGTCTACTAGATTATGACATTGCGGGGCATATATTTCATATTTGTATATACTAGAGAATTATATTTCCGCCTTGATTTATCGTTTTTCCTAGAATCTAAACTGTGAAATTTCAAAGCGTGCGAAGCGCGCGAAGTTTTTTTGGATAGGCCTACACTAAAAAGAATCTGTACTTATTTGAAGCATATATATATATGGTCAATTATCAAGGCAGTTGGGCCATATCGGGCATAACCTAGGCTGAACTTCCCTCCTCGAGTCACTAGCATTATCGCACGACAAACACAAGAGAACATTAACTAGATTTAGCAAAATAAGATGAAATGACCGACATTTACATGAATCCACGTATTCTACTTATATTAAGTTACTTGAAAAGGTGGGAAGGGTTTGTACTATATTTAGCTATTAGTAACGGAACTGAGGAAGAGTGGGCAAAGTGGACCGAAAATTTTGGGTTTTATCGCAGAAATGGCCCTTTTGAAAGCCAAAATAAGTAAACCGACCAGGTCGGTAGTGACAGCATTTTCCCGACAGGGGGCCGGATCATGCAGTTACCCGAAGTTCCGACAGCCCCTATGTCGAGGGGGTGGTAAGGAGGGGATATGAAGGAGCCTAAATATCCCAAGTCATTGCAGGGGATATTTTGCATAATATCACTGAATACTTCATGAGCCGAGTTGCGCACTGATAGTGTACTTCTGAATCTGAAACGTAAAATTGCAAAGCGCGCGAAGCTCGCGATTTTTTTTTTTTTTTGGTTTTACACAAAAAATATATGTAATCATTAAGAACAAAAAGAAAAAAGAAAAACTGTAGGGGTTGTAGACCATATCAGGGATAACATACATTTTATCGAAACCACCTGGACTACCCTTTGAAATACCCAAACTTTTCTCCTTGAGTCGCTCACCAACTGACCGTACCGCATGACACACATAAGACAACAGCAAGTAGACTTTGCGATATGGGATGGAATTTACGACCTCTACATAAACTGTGTACTCTACCTACATGTTACTTGTTAAGTTTGACGGGTCTTGTGCTATCTAGCAATGTAGAATGTAAGTAGGCTACTGAAGAAACTGGAGTGACTCTACCGCGCGCCTAGCGCGCAGAAAATTTTAAGTTCATTTAAAGGAAATTGTCCTCTTGAGAGCAAAAAACAGGTAAACCGTCGGGGCGACTTGTCGCCGTTGGGGACTACACACTTTACCGTATCGACTAAGACTTCCCGACTGTAAAAAACTGGAAAAAAAAACTGTAAAAATTCCCCGACGGGGGGCCATGGCCCCCCTGTCCCCCACCTGGCGCCATCACTGCTCGGCGTGAACCAAAAAATGACCCTACTCAGACCTCACATTCTATACTTAGGCCATCTTCATGTTTCATGTTTTGTATGTTTGTCATTTCCATGGAAACGTTACGTTTCTTTGATACCCTCCCTTGCTGTATATACAACCATGTCGTCTAGAGGCACGAAGAAAAATATGCTAAAATAGCGCCTACAGGTCCCTGGCACTTCCCATGTGCAAAAAACTCCAGGCAAACACCCACTCTTTTGCATGGAATAATGTTTAAACGTGATCTTGGTCAGGTGTACTCTTGGATAAAAAAGGAATACATCTTGTGTAACAAATGAAAGGGATCCAGTATACAAGCGAATATTGGATTATAATACCTTCCAGAACAATGGTAACTTCTTTAAATGTATGTTCCAACTGAACAGTCTAATTTTCCCTGAACGTCTTTACATCCAACGGATGTCCAAAGTATGATTGGCCTTCTCGATTTCTGATTATATTAAGTGATTCCAATTCAACGACAACCACTTTCAGCCAACACAATATTTGAATTTTCCAGCGAGAGTACAAGCGAAAAGCTGGAGTCGAGTTCCCATTTTTTAAAACAGAGTTAGGCACTACTGGATGTGATTTCATTGCATATGGGAACCAAGATTAGAGCTGGACCTCCTCTTGAAGGACTCACTGACTCTATAAGGATTTTGAATGAGAGAGAATCGGGACGATAGAAAGAAAAATACACTGTCAGCAAACTTATAATTATGGCATGTTAATTGCAGTGTTGTAACTGAAAATAACCTTCAAAACATACCGGGGAAAATAAACAATATATTATACAAAATGAAAAATCCTCGAAAATCAAAGGGGTGGTTTAAACTCCTAAACCCCCACCCCTTGGATCCGCCCCTGCACACTAGGACCTTGTGTGCTCTAACAGATACAGTATGCCCTTAAGCAATAAACTAAGTTTGTGTCCGCACAAGAAGGAGCTTAAGACAGTTTTGGGAGGTGCTAGAAAACCACTAGAAATAACTTGGGAGATTTGGAACCATCTGGGATGAGGGCATTTGCCCTTGAAGTCTGGTTACCTGATATTTCAAAATGAGGTTGGGAAGTCTGCCTATGCTCTTTAAATTACAGACACCTGCATGCGTAAAGTGTTTGGGTCATGTAACCTGCAGCAGACTAAATTAGGTACTTGGTCCATAATTCCAGCCTTGATCCAACACTACCCTCGTGGGGGATAGCCACTAGACCGAAGTTTCACTAGAACGAAGGTTTGCTAGACGGACCAACGAATGAATTTTCATCCCCTTGGATGAAAATCTACTTCGAGTTCCGTTCCGTTGTACGTGCTGACAGATAGCTAGTTCTTAGCATGAGTACCTAGTAGTACTTCCATGCTCCAAGTTCCCCGATTGTATGTGTGAATGACGTAATCATCGACGTGTACTGCGAACTTTTCAAGTGCAAATTATTGATGGCGCTATCATAACATTTTTGAATGTTTGAAGGAGAAAAGAATACGAAAACGCGATAGCGCCCCGGTTGTACGCACGCCATCCCGTCTTTAACATATCATGTGGTTCATTACTTTTTCTAACATAATGATAGACAAATAATGACACAAAACCAGATTTAAGCAAATCTGGCCTTTGAACTACACTGTCATCAATTACGCATGCACACGTTTTGCATGGTCAGGACCTACCTAACAAGCTAGAAGTTGATCGAGCTTACTGTTTAGGATAAGTTTGCGACACATTTTTTGCTCACACACACACTCACAAGCACCCCCCACACTCAGACGGTTAGACACTCAGAGATTCAGACACACAGCTAGCTTCACATTTCTGATGTTAGACGGAATTACAATATCTGATCTCCCTATACATTACATGCAGGGAGATGAGACAATAAAGAGGATCTCCATATTAAATGACATAACAAAATTTTGTTCTACATTTGTCCTAAAATGGTCATACCGAAGGATTATAGTCTGTCACTTTGCAACGCTTCAATACATTTATGAGAGTGCACTGTAAAATATCGATAAATTGCCATCATTTTACTACAAAAATTACTATAAAACCGTATGACACAATATAGATTGCTTGATCAATCGTTTACAAAAAAGTTTAGTACGACTCACTGAAAGGGATGTACTTAATGCACGCATGAAAAGAATGGAGGAGTTTGGCATCGATCCCCGTACCTCTCGCATGCTAGCCAGGGCTCTACCATTTGAGGAACACCTGCCTTGATGTAATTTAGAAATATCAAATTATTGTCAATAAATTGTATATCATATATTACGCAAATATAATACCTGTGTAATAAAAGAGAGATCTTGCAATAAGGAGGTTAACTTTTTTTTTTTAAATGAAGTAGTCTTTGACACCCATTAAGTAAACATTAAAACAATTTAGTACTTAGCCTATCGTAGTCACAGTCATAAGATGTTGTAAGTTTTAAAGTGTACCTTAAGTCTAAAATTTTAAAAATATATGTTACGAAGCTTGAAAAATGCATCCAAATGGTCAAACTCTCATCTTTACAGGACATTCCTGAGCGGAGATATAAAATGTTGAAACTTATTCGCTCAATTGAAAATGGTAGATTGCGCAATAATTTGTGATGTCACTCTTGTACTACTCAAATTGTGACCGTCTTTGTTTTTCTTTGTTTTATCGAAAGTCACTGCACATTATGCTATAAAGTTAACTCTGTCTTTTTGTTATAGGGTGACTTGGCTGAAAAAGTCCTCTCCGTACAAAATGCTATGCAACGGAACAGTAAATGTTTCAAGGTGGTATAAACATCTTCATTTTAAAAGGAAACAAAAGCAGATAATGTGAGTTGTACAAGAAGGACATCACAAAATATTGCACAATCTACTATTTCAAATTAAGTGAATAAATTTCAATATTTTTTATCTCAGAAAAGGCGCAAGCTATGAAATGGGAGTTGAATGAAATCTATATTCTTGTTATTCTAGACTTTAGGTCCACTTTAAGCAAAAGGGGGTAAAGTAATAAGAGGTTTGAAAACCTTTAATCTCATGTTTCTACATTTTCCCTGGTTTGTGTGTTATACCTAGCGGTAATTTAAAACGAAAATTAATACATCTCCTTCTTAATAGCAATCAAACTTTGGCGAATACTTCTCAACTTTTGTTTTCTTTTTCCGTCTCTGTATGTCTTTTCGCAATCCTTATAAGTCTTGTTGTTTTTATCTTGTTACGGCTTGTGGTCGCAAGTCAAACCAATAACAGCGAAAGATCACAGAAGAACGAGATTAAAATTCAACAACTTAATGATTATTTACAATCTCCTTATCTTACTTAAATTTACAATAATTAATTAGACTTACAATCCTTTACTTAATATTTGCCTGGTCTGGTCCAAGGGCTGGTAGTGCATGCACGTTGACGATGGTACAGTAGTAGACCTGCAGCGTGCTGTAGCGTAGGAACTGGTTCCACGAGCGAATAACGACAAGGCTAGGCGATGATGGATGATAACGATCTCAATACACAGTGTAGAAAAGGGCGTAAGGCAATTTTTCACAAGTGAACAGTGTCAGTGGCTGGCCTTAGGTGATTCTGTCAGAGAATAACTTCTCAACAGCGTCTGGTCTTGATGATGTCTCTCTGTTACAACCGTTGCTGAACTGCCTTTTATGCGCTAGGCTTTTCAATCGAGAACTCTCCAGAATTTAACAGAAACTTCTAGTGCACACAGTCCAGCAATTACGAGAACGTTCCTTGTATGCACGGTAGTAAACAAACAATGTCAATATTTCTTAGAAGTGTCGCATCACGTAAACAGTTCCTTCGAGAAAATTCTAGAAAGGCTGCGTTGAAGTTGAATTCTCTGGAGCTTTCCATTCGCTCGTCGATGGATTCAATCCGGTGTTCCTGACGGATCGTCTTGTAACAATCTATATCCAAGTGGAGGGACCGAACCAGATTTTTTATATTTTAATTTGATATTGGTTCAGCTCTGCTTGCATCTTTCAATAAGTTCTGTTACTGTATATATTGCTACATGAGATTTTGTTACATTTGTATAACGAATAGTTAACATGATGCTAAATCCAGTTCTTTGCATGAAAGTGCCAAAAATAGACTTACATATGGTTGGGTCGGGATACAATTATTACACTTACTCGAAGAACGTTATCGAATGTAATGAGTAATGGTGTACGGAAGCAAATATCGGTAAACAAGTTTCCAGTGAAGAGACCATGACAATTTTCAGAACGAAGAGAGCGACATACATATTGTTTCTGAAGCTGCCTATAAATTATCATTGTCATCAAAATCGGTTGTTCAACCGACCGAAGTCGGCTGCGCCCGAACTGAGGCTCCCTCAGACAGACCAGCTGACTAGACGTTGCTTTTGGTTTACACGACACAAAGGCAGCGAAGTTGCTGTGTTTAAACATGACGACGCGTATATTTCCTAAAACTTTTTAATTCTTGAAGAATTTTACATGACAATTCATTTGGTTGACTTAATGTAGGTGTTTTCTTGACTTGCTGATTTCCTTGATTTCTGGAATAATTTTGACTTGGATTCTTTTTCATAAAGAGTCACGACGGATCGATCTTAAGTTTGACCTATCATGCAATAATTCTATTGAAATAATCAAACTTCAGATCGAGCGTAAATCCACATAAAATGAAACCTTGAATACATCCGTTGATAGTGATACCTCTCGGAGCGAACGATGTTTCACGTTCAGGTCTTATCACTTCTACGAATAATACCTTTTGGGGAAACCAACGAAAGCCGCTACGCAGGCTATAAAATTGACCACGCGAGAGGGACTCGGCGTGGCAAAGGTGATGCATGGTTAGTACCGAACAGGGTGGTTGTTGTTTCAACATACCCTTTCTCAGGACCGGAGCCAGCATTTCAGGTTTGCAGGGGGCAGGACATAAGTCTGGAAGAGCATCTGCATGAGGTTCGTCACGAAGGTCTATGCTTAAAGTTACAATAGCTGCGAAAATTTAAGGAGAGGGGTGGAGCTTGACCGAAATCAGAGACGAGGGACCAAATTAGCGATCGCGATCGACCGGTCGTTAGTACGCTAACACTCATGATAGCCGATTTCGAGAAGGGCTAGTAAATTTTCTCGAATATTTGTCACTTTGTAAAACAAGTGATCTCAAAAAAAAAAGGCCTGCGCAGTATTAAAACGGCATGAAGAGTGCCACATCCATCAGTCCTGGTTTCATATTCTGCTTTAATTTTTGATACGCTCTGCGCCATTAGCGGCTCGCCATAGGGGCACTGGGGGCACTTGCCCCCCCCCCAAACGTTTGCAAAGCATGGCCTTCAATCTTCCAAAAAATGATAAATAAATAAAACACGTAATTCGAGATGAGTTAGGCCCCCTCCCTTTTCCTTGAGTGCTTTTAAACTTAAAGAAGTGAATAACTTTTCAATGCAATGCGACGATTAAACCTTAATAAAGTGATTTCAAAACGACATTTTTTCAGGGCGCTTCGCGCACGCTTTCTCTTAGTTGCTTATTTGCTACTATATATACTTCAGACATCACAAATGGACCTGCCATTAGTGCGAGCTGAGGCAATTAAAACAAATGGTCACGTTGTGATATTTGTAATCTGATTAGCTTAGTCATTATAGCGTCATTTACAGAGTGTAACGGTAATGCTGGAGTTAAATGCCCATAATTTTGCAGACACTTCAGAGCTTTCAGGGTCATTAGATACACAACCCATTAGCCGTGTTGATTATCTTCCACGACTAAAAGCAGTGTAGCCCTGGTGTCACTTGCCCAGATTAGCAAAGGTATCTGTCTACAAAAGTTGTAACGGGTATGTAGCCTAAACGTATTGTGTTTTCCATAGGAGGAGAGGGCTCCCTTCCCCTGTCCAAATTGACAGTGCCGTTGACCCACGAGCGTTCTTATGACTGTCAAATGGCCTGTTATAAGCAAAAGGTTCTCCAACTCTGTGCTAAAGTATACCGTTTCCGTTGATTTAAAATAAACACACCAAACAGTCAATCTAAACTGTACTGAGACTTTTGACTAGTGTCCTAGCTATTTATATATAGGATGAAATGTCGCTCTGAGTTAGGGGAATTCCCCTCCCCCATTAAAATAAAAAAAATTCTTTTCGGAACGGTACTGAGATCCAAAATAGTGCTATCTTTTCATCGTTTTCAAGTGTCTTCATGCTCGAAATTTTCGTTAGTTTAAGAAAACAATTTAGAACACCAATATTTTATGGCTTCTTGGCAAAGCTAAAACCGTAACCCAATAAAGGAAGCAACAAAATATTTAAAGCCGAGCTCATTTTATACGAATGGATCGAGCCGTTTTGCCCATTTCAACTGCCTCTTACTCCGCCCCTATGGAGTAGCGATCAGCTGATATGGTTGTATTTATTTTTAAAGTAGTCAGCATAATGACTGACTGCCTGAAATGGTTTTTGAAGAGCTTTTGAAAGCTACATGGGGCATCTCTGTAATACATAATTATAACCATACTCCAGGCATTGTACTATCCGGAGCTGACTTTTAATATTGCCGGGGGGAGGTCTTCCGGACCTCCCTGAATACGGACTTGAGTTTGCCCCCCAAACAAAATTTCTTAGAGCGGCCCATGCTCTGCGCCAACTGGTGGAAGCGCTCTACTTATAGATAGTCCGCTTTGGGATTTCAGCAAACAAGCTACCCATCCATACATTAGATCTACGTTCAGAAAAGTTAAGTCCCTGAGTTTATCAACATTGAAGAGTCCGTCCGCCAACTTATAAGCACGAGATTGGAAAGAGGGTGCTGGATAAGACTACTGTGACGATGTTCTAGAAAATTACGTCCTGCAGTATCGCTATGCAATCCAAAAGCCACCAACGTTCGTATTTAAAACTTGGATGTGCTTGATTGCAATCAATAATGAAATAAACGCTGTTCAAAGGAAGATTTTTGAGTCTAAAATGTCTTCATTGTATAAGTCTCCAGCACCGCCAAACATGATTTTTATTCTTTAAATGAATGCTCTGACAGTGGTACACTAGATTCTGGTTTCTTGCAGTTACTTGGATAGTTTTCAGCTTGCCACAAGCATATAACTTTGCGGCAGTTCCACAGTTTCAGTACTCTGAAACACCGATTTCACTTCGGTTCAGAAGCCAAAAATAATAGGCTCTGGCGGACATGGAGAGGGAGGGATCCAAGGAGATCCCCTTTCTATCTAGGCTTGTAAGAAAAATGTTTTGCTCCTCAGCTAAAACTCTCATTTAATTAGACTCTGTAATTCACATTAATGACGACCTGACGACCTTTCCTCGTATTTCATTACTGACAGGTCTTCTTTAGCTGAGGACGGAACTCACAAACTGTGGATGATGCATTTTACCGCAACGCACTGAGGTCACGCCCACTCCGGGTTGGGTTGAGGCAGACGATCACACATGTCGCAGGCCAATAGGAAAGTACCGTATAATTAAAATTATAAAATTATTTGTAAAAAATGGGGTGGACCTCCTAATCCCGTTCCCTTTAGAAACTTATCGTTTGGTCATTATTCCCATATCTGAGGAACAATTTTATAAGCTGAATCTGTTACCAAAATTAATTTATCCTTTATTGCCTTAAATTTGCATCGTCCAACCTCCAAGTTCGGCGATCGAATTTCGTTTTGTTTCCTTCGATGCCGCACTAGGGCTGTAACGTTCGAGCCCAGACTAGGGGGTGATTGAATTGTAAATTTTTTGATTAGGCCTTAACAAAACAGATGAAGCGCACTCATTTAGAGCAAAACTAGATCAACTGATGGGTGGTTGGACCCAATGGGGGATATCATACATTGTGTAGAATCCACCCCTCCTGCCAGATGACATCACCAAACGTTAGTCAGCGAGTCGCTTCCCGTACCTCACGACGGACAAAAGAGAACATTAGGTGGACTATGCTATATGAGATGAAATTCTAGACCTTTAAATAAACATTTGCATTTTGCCTATACATAAGTTACTTAGTATAGCGGAAAGGGTTTGTACCATTTATCTATAGCCTATGGAACGGAACTATAGAAGAAACTGAAAAAGATCTACAGCGCGCGGAGCGGGCAGAAAAGTTTGGTTTCTGTTGAAGAAATTGCCCTCTTAAGAGCCAAAACATGTAAACCGTTTGGGCAACTGTTGCCATCGGGACTACATACTTATCGTACAGACTAGGGCTCCCCGACAAAACCGGAAAAATTCCCCGGAGGGTCAGCCTTCCTTGACGGGGGACATGCCTCCTTCACCCACCTGGCGTTACCCCTTCATAAAAGTAGAAACTACAGAAGGGGACTGAAGGTGAAAAAAGGAAAAAAAGAAGGAAAAGGAAAGTTGCCCACAGGAAGGTTGGAGCAGCTTGTAGTTAAATGAGTGAGTATTCATTCAAAACATAAATATTCATAAAAAATATGAAACAAGATTAAAACACATGTTGGTGTTACAAAACAACACTCCAGATCAAGTTAATGTTGACACATTAAAGAGAAACTTAATCTGAGCATTGTCGTGAAATTTTTTTTCAATTGCTGTGTTCCGTTCTCGAGATGTTAGGATACCAAGTTACCACGCTGTCTACCAAAAGTGAATCTGAGGCAGTTAAGTAAACATAATGATATGGAGTCATATTGGTGATAATTGCTTACTTCTTTTTCCTTTGCAACCGAGCGTTTTGGATAGGGTTGCTAGTTTGCCCAGGGCAACCCGGGACCAAGCCGATAAAACCCGATGCAAGCTTTCATGGAGCAAGTGTAACGCCTTTAAGTGATAACTTCCTCTACATAGTACGCAAATTAAAAAATAGCACGAAATATACTGAGAAATAATCGGAGGATTTATGATAGCACTTACTGCAGAGGTACACAGAGACTATAATCTATACGTTTTGGCATTTTTTCAGTGGGGAATAACTGTTGTGCCTTGGAAAAAAGAATTAAATTAACACCAAGCGAATCTTCGTTTTTCGGTCTTTCTCAGGCTGGGTAAAAAGCAGACAGACCACCCAAGCCGAAGTGATGTCGGTTTCATGACATATCAGACCATCCAACCTTTGGTCCGAGATCACAAAGACCACAAAAAACCGACTCTTGAGTTTTGGTTTCAAGTGGTTTCGGTTTGGTTCCGGTTTCGGACGGTATGCACACCTTTAACTTAAAAACTACAGTCTGGTTTTTCATAAGATAATCTCTTTTAGGTTGGAAACAGCCCTAAAAATCGCGTACTTGAAGCAATGCTGACAACGTTTTCACCAGATTCACACCAAACAAAATAACAAACTTTGACTTACTACATATATCGTGCCGAACCCTCTACAGAGGGCGTGAGCTTAAAGACTCCCAAGATATTCCGAACTTCTGTAAGAATTTGTCTTCGTTTCCAAATTAAAAGAAAAGGAGCAACCTTTTTTATTTGGGTGGCGTTATGAGAACATTTCAAAGATAACATTAAAAGATAACTATCTTACTCGCACGATCATAACAAAATTTCACAAAGAAACTCATAAGTTATTTAAATTTTCATCAATTATTCCCTACCGTTCTCTTCCGGCAAAATGTTCACTTAGTAGCAAAGCGTGTCTCTTATTCAACTGGATGAACTATTTAGGAAAGCGAGGACAACAACAAGGTCGTTTGATGCATGCAGATTTACTAGGACAAAATTATGTCTCCTTTGCGCCCGTTGATCACTTCATTATTTACTCTAGGGCTACCCACGCAGTTATTGACTTCTAAACAATAACACAAATATTTTCCAAGGCAGCGAGAAAACTTCGCTCCTAAGAAAGTCGTGAATCGGTGATGGTTAATCCGAAACAGATTTCCTGTGCAGAAAGACAAATTCGAAAGCCAAACTGAAGAAACCATCAAGACATACGTTTGGGTAAGTTTTCAGCTTTTCAAGATCAAAATAGCGCTGAACAGCTCGATCTCAAAACAAACGTGAGTAAATTATTCTGTTAAATGAAGTTAGTTTGAGAAGATTTTTTTTTAAATTAGGCTTACTGTATTATATGTAAGAACAATTAAGTTTGTACGCCATGAAATTAGATTAAATGGTTTTGTCTTTTACTCTTAGAAAACTGTACGGATAAACTTGTTTGTAGGCCAACCTTGAAAAGACTTGGACTTATCTGTAGCGTATGAGACTATTTCCATTTGTGAAGTTCCTTAAAGCCCTTTTGCAGCTGTTATCAAGTATAAGTAAATATGCCCAGAATAATGGGAGATGGTGTCGTCTGCTCTCTTCGAGGAGTGGTACTTGGTTTTCCTTCAAAATGTGCGTGCATTTTTTTCTTTTAAAATCTCAGGCGCTCGTAAGGAGAATACATGGGTAAGAGGTATTGACATTTTACGTTTTAACTGCTTTTCGGTTGAACTCTCTACTCAATGAAAGTTCAAACAATTGGTTGAAAAATATAGAATAAAACATTGCTCAACAGGGAGCAGTGTATACTGGCACGAAATGGATTTAAAGGGAAAATGCCGTCATCCCAATTTGAATTAATATACCCAAGCATCCTAATGAATGGCTCTTTTAAATAATATGACAATATCTTTGTTACTAAATTGCTTGATTGATGCATGTTTACCTTTATTATGAATATTTTATGTCAGGAAAAGACATGAAAGAAACCCGCAAAGGGACATAAGGGGATATTTATATCAGCGAGCTGATTTTTCAAAATAAGTTTGGGTCCACTACTTATTCCCTTTAACAAGGTTCGTATCATGCAGACAGGTGTAAAGGTCGGTTCATGACAGTGGTGCCACCAGGGGTTGTCTGTCGGTGGGGGAGGAGGGGTAAGGGGGTTTGCCACCCGAAGACAGGACAACGCCGATGGGTTGCCGGAAGGATTTTGATACCAAAATGAGGGGAAGGGGGAATTTAGGGTACTGAATGAAGAACAAAAGAAAGTGATAACTTTTTTGGTTTTAATTGAAACTATTTAAAAATGGTGGGTTTTATTGAAGAAAATTTGAAAATGTGGGGTTTTTCTTAAAGAATCTGCCTTCCTTGAGAGGAAAAATAACTAAATTGAAGGGGCGACTGGATACCGTCGGGAACTACATACTGTATCATGCCCAGTAAGGCTCCTCGACGAAAATGGAAATTTCCCGGACGTTAGGAGGGGGGGGGGACAGCAACCCCCAACAAAGGACCATGGCCCCTTGCCCCCGCCTGGCGTCAACCCTAGTTCATACAGCAAGATGTATCTCCACTGTTAGAAGAAAGGGACTGTATACAGTCAAAATAAGTATTTTTCACACTACCTGAACACCATTTATGGTGTTTATATCTGAAGCAGCTATTTGAGGCGTATGAAATTGGGTCTGTTGGATCACCCTAAACATGTCAAGGAACCCCGGGGTATCTCTGTTCACCACTGGTGGCTACACTGACATAAATTCAAACAATAGTCTCACTTCGATTGGTCAGTTTTGACTTACTATAATCTGTGAATGTGATATAGTATAGCCCATTGTACAGCAAACATGGCACACACAGAATATGACCCTGAGCAATTTAAACTCAGTAGAAGCTACTGTAGCTTCGTCTTGAAGGTGAAGAAGACAGCGGTTTTTTTTTTAATTGTGGGAGGGACTAGAAGTAAACTTAAGTGGGGAATTTTAACTGCCTTGGTAAAGGGGTAGCTAGACTAATGTTGCAAGGGGTGTGAGGTCTAGTTTTGCCGACTGCCAAGGACGCAAGAGCGTCAATAGCTTCTCAAAAGTGGGGGCATAACCTTGACGAAAATAAGTCAAGTGCAAATCGCGAAGCCCTAGCAACGATGAATCCCTGTCCAGCTTAAGGGCCCCGGAAAAAATTGGAATTCAGAAGATCGGAGGTGTAATCTGGGGCACTTTGCATCATTTCAATTCATTAAATGGCTGTTTCCACCATTTCATTTTCGAGCTTGATTTTATTGAATTAACTGTTTTGTAAACTAGGGAATCTAACGTGGACCTGGTATTTTTATTCGTGTTCTAAAAAGTGTGTGTGTGTGTGTGTGAGGGGGGGGGGGACAAATGTTATGATATCCCCTCCACTTTCAAAAGTGTGAGGGGATTTTCCCTCCATGCCCTACCTAGGAGAATTGTACCAACAAAAGTTGTAAAGCACGGTTTATGGTCACTTTGTTAATATAGTTCAGCCTCCTTTGTGGACATGTCAGAGCTTGCCTATATAATGCCACAAGATACATGGACTGGGACCTGGTAGATCAATCAAAATTAGCTGAAATTATTCATCCCTTCCAAGTGACATTATTTTCAGTTGCGGCACCAGAGTTTTGAGAGTGTGGGTAAATGGTGGACAGAAGAAATTATTAGGACGAATAAACAAGTAATGGCTGAACGGCACCGAAGGATGCGACGCCTGACTCGCACTAGCCTGACTCGCACTAGCCTGGCTCGCACTAACAGCCAGTCTAGTTGATGATGGAGGGGAATTATGACTTGGGCACAGATGATGAGAGGGATTGCATGGGGCTTTTCAAGAGTTATATCACTCAAGCTGCTCTACAGTTAGCAGGTGTTACCATGCAAAGAAAGAATGATAGGTGCTTGCGAAACTCGCCAAAAATGCACGATTTAAGATATTTTAGTAATTTAAAGTCCAATTCATTGCATTCGAGGCTGTTTCTAATAAAAAAGATTAACACAGCATTCATATTTTGGATTAATACCAGATTTATTCAAAAACAAGTGGGGAAACGAGTGAAATTGTGGAGGATGCCTCCTCATGTAGCACCACAACTAATTGTATGCCAAAAAAAAAAAGAAACAAGCGAAATTTTGTTTGCATGTGCCTATGTTTGAGTCACAAACGATACATTTGGCACAAACGCCTCCTAACAAGAAGGGAATAAAATGGCAGATTATACAAACAGATATCATGTCTAGTCTTCCTGTATACTTTGGACCAAAAAATAATGCCATATAATGACAACAGAAATTAACCTTCTGGGCGCGAGGCACGAGAAATTTTTCGGCTGTTATTCTCCAACGGTTGGCACGAACGTTTCTACGATTTAGGTCATATTTGTCGGGTTGGGGAGCAGGTGTAGCGGGAAGATGTGTTTCCCGTGTAAAAAGAGTCCTCTTAGCAGTACCTCCACAAAACAAAATCCATGTACTGAAGACCATCAAGTATGGTACATAGTATTGTCACAGTCTTCATAGGGAATAACTAACTAACAGGATTAAACATTTTGAGGGTATATACCTGCCCATTTTTTAACTAGTGACAACGGGGGGAACATGTCAGTCTACTCGTTTAACGTGAGAGAAAGTCAACATACTCAAGTTTGGTATCACACTGTTACTGTCTCTACCCAAGGCAACCTTGTTAAAATCATCATTACAGCGGTGAAAGACAAATAATTTTCTTTAATAACCATCACTTCACGAAAACTTGTATGAAATATAATATAGGATTTAATTATAGGCCTACACATGTACAGTAATTTCATTTTTTTATCAGAGACAATGATAAAAAGTGGAAAGACTGAATTTATGCCATAAGCTCTGAAAATCAACCCTGAAAAATTAGTCTGTGTCCCACCGGACGATATTTCCAGGTTAAGTCCTGGAAACAGTGTCTGGAGACACAGTTTTTCCAACCACATTAAGAAATTGTGTCCCGTCAGACACATTTTACTGTTACCATCTTTTCCGGACAGTAATTACAAACAAATCCCACTATTAAATACTGTCCTTTTTTGCCACTGTCCGCTAGAAACACACAGTGTTTTGATTATCCGCAAATGATTTTGGCAACGATAAACTGAGGCATCCGTACACCTGTTTCGACCAGGTGGTGAGCAGCTGGCGTTCAAGCATGGAAGAAAACTGTTACATCGCAGTGAAGATCAACAGACCGTCATCAAAGGGATGCAAGTGTTTGTGTGTGTGTGAGTTTGTGGGAGGGGAGGGGGGTGATAGTAGACCTACCTGAATGGTATGTAGCAAACGGGGTCAGGGGGGCAAATCTCTGTTTGAGAGTGAGGGGGCGAAAACGAATATGGTGTACGCGTGGATTTGAAACTGTGCACGCGTAGCGTGCACCGCGAGCGAAGCGCGAAGCCCTCGTGGGTGGGGTCCAGGTGCAAAGCCCCCGTGGGGGTCCAGGGGGCGAAGCCCCGGGAAGCTCCTGGGTTTAGTATATCAGAAGCTGCAGAAAGATTGTCTCGAACGGAAGTTTTTTATTGTAAAGGCTCCTGGGTTTTAGAACATTAACACTTGTCAAAAGGGTTAGTTAGGGCACAAAGTTAATTAATACTGCTGATGTGCTTCACTAGATTAAAGTTTTGAAAGAGCTGGGATTTTCTGAAATGTACAAAAAGCAGGACAATGTTTAATCATTATTCGAGACAACCACAGATTGACTTACTTAACTGATAATAAATCTAAATGGTTCTTTGTAAGGAACACAGATTTTTCTCCTACGTACGGTCCTAGGAAAGGCCGTGACTCGTTTTCGTTAGGTTGTGCGTTCGTTTGGAAATTGTCAACCCTGCATAATGGCTAGTTTTTTGATGTAAAATAATATCGCGGTTTTGATTTTGCAAAGTTGAGTTTATAATTAGCAAATCTGTCACTTTCTGTGGCTCACCTGACCAAATTTTGCTCCACAAGACAAAATGTCAAAAAGTCTCATCAATAGGCTGTAGCACTATCAGTCACACCCTAGAAAGAGGAGCTTCAGTTGATAAATTTTCAAAGACAAACTACCAATGCCGCGAATATTCTCTTATTATTACTTTTTGTGCGTGTGTGTGTACTAGATTCATCATGATGTGCAGTTGTCTGCGCTACGTACGCATCAAGGGCTTTTATGCGTGGCAATAATCACATTTACAGCTTCAGAATAGGCAGCATTCATATTATTGTAGTGTTACGGTAGGTAGGGCTCTCTTGCCGAACCTGGGCTTAAAATGCAGAGATAGATCGCTCTGGCCTAGATTAGGAAACGAAGTGAAGGTATAACTAAGACATGTCTTAAGTGTTTTCGACTGAAAATTGATTCGTCTGCGCCGGGTTTCAGCTTCAGACGATATTCCATACGGCCTTGATCAAAAGACATTCAAATACTATGTCAGTTATAGCCTATAATTGTATTGTTGTCATGTATTGTTATCAAAGGGATGTCAAAAGTGACGAAGCGGCCCCAACAAATGGGGGGCCAAATTAGGGTTTGCCCCCCACTTTTTCACTTGAGAGGGTAAAGGCCCCCTCGCCCCCCAGGATTTTCGCCCCTGAACGGGGTGAAGGACTGACAAGCGCGTTTCAGAATGCTTTTTCGTTGTAACTCGTAAACGTATTATCAATCACCATCTATACCGATAATGGCTGTGCACGAAGCTCCGTATTTTTTTTCTATTTTTTGGAAAATGTATAACGCCAAGTACAACCTTCCATATCATGCTACGTATTGGACTGAAAAGTCCCGTATTGATGTGAGGCCCCTACAGATCTTTGGACATGTATATCTGTTTTTTCAGGAAGTGTTGTGGTTAGAGTAGTTTCATGTATTATTACCTGAATGATTGTCATGAGACGGAGTGCAAACAGTGAGGAATGCGCACAAAGCGCGCACCATGACAAAGCCTGCATTCAGACTCTGGATCGAGACGCTTTCAATTACCCAAAAAATCTACATGTCACTCGAGAAGCCAGTCTTTTACCTGGTAATTCTTAAACAGCTTTCAACTTTTGGTGTTGTGCTGCTCCGAAAGTTGCTATGGGAAGACACTGATAACAAGACTAACAATGAGGCAAGGTTTGAAGCGCGCGGAGTGCGCGATTTTTTTTTTTACGTTGCGAAAGATTTGAGAAAATCTTAATAGTTTGAGAAACGTGTGTGATAGAAAATGATTACAATATCCATCAGTCGGTCGAATGCACACCTCAGCCGTATACCGCCTACAGAAATCTATAGCTTAAACGCCGTTTTGGATCATTTAAAAAAATTCTCCTCTTTTCTCACCCCTCTTTTTCTGTTCTCTCTACATTTTTTTCTCCCCTGTTCGTTTTTTATCTTTCCTCATTTTTCAATGGGTGGGGGGGGGGGCATGGCCTGCTGCACTCCCCGCTGGATACGTACGCCACTGCCTATGACGAGGCCCGGGACCGTATTCTGGGCCTCGACTAGGCCGGTCTCGAGAACGGAGAATCAATTGTAAAATACGGCTGACTGAAAGCAGATCCAGGACAGACGCGTAGCCAGGGTCTTCGGCCCGGGGGGGAGGGGACAAAATGAAAATTTTCGTCCCGATTTCATGATTTTTCAAACTAATTGTAGAGGTGGGTCCCCCTCCCCCACCGTTTCTTTTGGGTCCACTTTATCACCCCGGGACAAGTCCGGAAGCTTCGGAATAGAATTGGGGGCATGAGAATAAATTATCGACTTGATATTCAAATGGCCTTATCAGTATGCGAACTTATAGTCACGCTGATCACAATTTAACTATTTACCATAACTCGATTTGATGAAGCCGGGGTGAACTGTCAGTGGTAAACTCGGTGTAAGATCGAAGAGGAATCATTCTTGAGGGATCAATGCCTTTCTTTAGAGAGACCCTTTGAGACTTTATCATCGCGGAGCGCCACCACCAGTTGGCGCGAAGCGTACAGGGAATATTTTGGCCAAAATGCCTTCCCAAACTACACTGAGGAAATGATCCTTCCCGGGGTGTTGTACGTTACACCAGTGGCGTGCGCAGGATTTGTGAGGTGGGGGTAGACTGTGAATTCCACCGACTGGCACAGAGAAAAGTCCAACTGGCTAGACGCAAACTATTAACAGGGGCGTAGCAAAAAAATGTCAAGGAAGTGGGAGGGACGCAGCTCATAGAAAGTCTCTCAGCGCTCCGCGCCAGCCGATGGTGGCGCGGAGCGCAAGGAAATTTTGGTCCAAAATGCCTCCCAGATGGCTGGAAATGGCACTTCCCGGGCCTGTTTATCGCATATAAAAAGGGGAAACACTAGCACTATTGTAAAAAGTAAACATAATAAAATACTAAAAATAAGGTGGGCGGCTGCCCTCTTCCTCCACCCCCTGGCTTCACGCTTGCCTAATGACCAGTATAAAGGTAGTCATCTTTATAACTAGATGAATGACCATTCTTCAGACTGCTATTTGTTTAGTGATTATTGTTATAATAGAGAGACAAAAAATTGATTGTTTGCCGTCCCGGAGGAGGGGAATTTTTGCTTTTAGAAGCTCGCTGAGATGAAAAATGGTGCTATATTTGACACATTTTGCAGCATGTTAAAACACCCATAACGGCCAATTGGGGAAGGGAGAGTGCGCGTGATGCTCGGCCAGTCTCGGTCAGACTGCTTCCGGTTTCCCCCGACTAGCTGATTTTCCCCGACTAGCTGATTTTCCCCCGACTACTTACAACGGTGGGGGCCATGGCCCGGGCCCCCACTGCGCTTGCTACTACGTTACACTCCAAAATTACTACATATTTTGGGTTTTAAGATGTTAGGAGGATTGCTGCCAAAGTCAGCCACACCAGGAGGTCCCCTGAGAACAAAATAAAATGTAAGTGCATAGAGCTAAGATTTATCACTTTATATCTAGTCAGCTGGGAAAGCAAAATATGGGTGGAGCTTGCCCATGTTATATTCAAACTCATGCTTATAATTTCTCTTGGCAATTTTTCTTGATCACTCATTAGGGTTCTGACACCAAACCCCAATAAGTGGCAACGCAACTGGATACTTTCCACTCATTGTGTGACTTTGAAAGAAAATCTGCACCTGGACATTTATTTTAAATATCCCTTTTTGATAGTGATTAAAAATAAAAATCGGGACGGTAGCTACTATCCCTATAGCTCCCACACTGACAGCCTTGCTTTACGTCCATTTTTCTATCCCCTTACTCTGACTGCTCTGCTTCATAGTCTGTCCTTCCGGACTCCCTAGTCGTCTAACGCTCTCTGTTCCCTTTCCTAGTTCATCTTTTCCTCTTTCTCATGCACAATCTGCCTCGCTTCATCCCTCGTCCCGTTTCTGCCTTCTTAGCCCTTCTCTTTCTCATTCCCTTTGGTCTTTTCCACGGTCCCTAGCCCTACCTGTATCAGTATACTCATCCCGTCGATATCTGAACCAGTGCTCTACCTTATAAAGCCCGTTTCCTTCTCTCCATCCTTTCCTTCCATCGATAATGATTCCTATTGTTATTATTTTATTTCCCTTTTCTCCTGTTATTTTCCCTTTTTTCTCTTTTTCTCCCTTCTTCCCCTTTCCTCTTCCCCTTCCCTTTTCCTTCTCCCTCTTTTTCCCTTCGTATATATTTTTTTTTATTTTTCCGTCGTCCCGATTTTACTTCGATTTTTCGCCCGGGGGGCAGTCTGCCCCCCTGCCCCCTCTGGCTACGCTACTGATCCAGGATGCAATTTTTAATGAAAAATGCAATCTCCTTTTAAAAATTAGTAGCTCCTTATAACAGTGTGGTACTGAATCATCTTTGTATGACACCATGGTAGTGACCCAGAGACTTAATAAGAAAGGAAAGATGTTTGATCGTGTCTGTTTGACTGAGGCTTAAATGATGTCAGATCTCGACAACCACCCTTCATGACCTTCAAAAATTGCGAAATTTTGCCAAACAAGTGCTCACGGACAAAAGTATTATTTGATCCAAAGGACATGGCCTTGCCTTGAATCTTGGAAAGTAATTTTACGCATTTTTGGTCAAAGTTTGGGACTTATTCTTGAGTTTGTACTAGTATATCTTTTGATACTCCGCCGAGTCCACTTATGTCAAAGTTAACTTACGGTCTCCCTCAGTTCACTTTGACATCCCATATAAGTTCACTTTCGTTCTCCTGCAATAAATAACAAAATGTTGAAAAGTCGCTTCCCAACTCCCCAGGGCCATACATCTGTACATGTTCAAGGCGACTTCCTCCGTAACCGCGTTTCGAAGGACAGATTTTCCTGTTGCTTATATGCAGACATTATTTCCTCGTAAAATTGTGTCCCCGGGACACATTTTCCTGAGGCGGAAGGACACTATTTCCTCAGAAATATTGTCCGATAGGACATATTTTTTTGGAAAATATGTCTGATCGGACACATTTTCCAGGAGAGACACCATTTCCTTTTACACAGGCAACAAAGACAACAGGGAGGCGGGGATGGGAAGCATGAGAAGAAAACTATTGGACGATACAACAGTCTACTTCATTACCATATAGCATCTTTGGTACAATGTAAATAGTTGACGTACCGTGTTTAGTCCTGGTTTACAGGTAGTATTTAAAGAGTTGAAAAGCACTCGAAAGGTGCGAATAAAAGAAGCAGTAAATTATAGGGATGCAAAGAAGAATTTGTATTACCGAGAGAATAAATAGATCAGGACGAATGTGCCTTCCTGTACGTGCTAACTTACGTGCTAATACGTATTGTATTCATCGTCTGCCAAGGAGATAATTAAATATTCAGTCTGGGATACTGTCCTTGTAGCAAATAAAGAGAATAACAATGCGTTTGAAGATAAAGTTGCAGACTTTTTACAGAAACTGTGAAGGTTACCTGTGTTATGATTATTAGGTGCTGAGTTACGTCCTTAGTTGCATGAATCCAACCTATGGCAGAAAATCAATCTATTTCTACAGCGTGGGAAGCGCGCAGAAAGATTTGGACAAAACCTGCAGAACCTCGGAATAAATGAACCTTGCAATAAAAGGAATTGTCTGTACTGATTCGCACTACGTGGTCTTCCGCTGGTTATGAACAGCACTTTTCCCAAAAACTCATGTAACATTCGGGACCTACACAGTATCCTTTGGATATCTTCAGACGTACTGTAAAATGTTTACAAAGCATCGTGCCTAGAGCAAAGTAAAGCTACTTGAATTCAGCGAGGGTATTGAAAAAAAATTCTCTCCTAAGCGGAATCAAGCATTTTCAGATACGGCAACTTCACGTGATATTGTGTTAGCAATATTCTATAGCTACACGAATTGAGGAACGTTAGACTCAGAGAACCAATGTCGAGCTAGAACACAATAATAATTCTCAGAAAATTGGCTCTCTAATGATTGATCACAGGCAGACAAAGCTAAAACAACTTTGATTTTTTCCAAGCACCAGCAATGTTACGACAAATATGTTTAAATTTCACAAACAAGAAAGAAAGAAAGAAAGAAAAAAAAAACAGACCTGTCAGACAATAGCAACCATTAATTTCGTAATTAATAACAAGTTATTCAGAAATCAACTCTAACTCTAAAGCAAACAAATAAGGGATTAATGGTTGGTATTACATCTAGTTTGAAAGACGATGTGAATTTGCTTTCATTCCTGACACGTTTTCGTTAGTCTAGACCTTTTATGCAATTGTCAGAGAACAATGTAATCCAAAACTATATTATTTAAATTAGTTTATGACTTAAAATGACATAAAGTTATGTAAAGGTCACGGCATTATACAAAGTGATGAATACATGGGATATACTTTTAAAGTAATTGCTTTGTATTATGTTTTGTATTTCGTTTCGCTTACGAAACGTAACGTCGTTATTACAACAATAACGTTTAGAAATGATTTAAAGCAAACAAATAAGGGATTAATGGTTGGTATTACATCTAGTTTGAAAGACGATGTGAATTTGGTTTCATTCCTGACACGTTTTCGTTAGCCTAGGCCTTTTATGCAATTGTCAGAGAACAATGTAATCCAAAACTCTGTTATTTAAATTAGTTTATGACTTGCGACATAAAGTTATGTAAAGGTCACGGCATTATACAAAGTGATGAATACATGGGATATACTTTTAATATAATTGCTTTGTATTATGTTTTGTATTTCGTTTCGCTTACGAAACGTAACGTCGTTATTACAATAATAACATTTAGAAATGACGTCAGGAAAAGAAAATAAGATAAGCTGTATTCAGTTTCAAATAACATAAAATCCTATAAACTGATAAAAGATTTTGTTTTTTCCAACTACCCTTTATTGCAAATTACTGTTTTAATTGATTCAGTGCTGTCGCCAAAATTTTAAGGAGGGGGGGGGGGCTCCCGGACGGAGGGAAGGTGAGCCTACTGGAATCTCAAAACAACCGAAGAGGTTACCGAAATGACGCTAAAGACAATTTTTCAGCCCTCGCGTGCCAACAATTTTAGATTCTAATTGAGAAAAAATGAACACGCTGGGTTTTAATTGAAGGAATTTTAACATTTTTTCATTTTTCTGGAAGAAAACTGAAAAATGGGGGGGGGGGGGGAGGTTAGTGGCTATTGAAGGAAATATGAAAATTTGGGAAAGTTTTCATCGAAGAATCTACTCTCCTTGATAGCAAAAACAATTAAACTGTCCAAGCGATTGGTCTTCATCGGATATTAATAGTTTGTCATGTCCAGTGAGGGTCCCCAACGAAATTTGAAAAAAAAAATCCTAGGCGGGAGGGGGAGGGGGGATCTGCACCCAGCCTGGCGCCACTCGAGTTGATTCATTCCTTTGTGTTAATGCAGTCTTATACAGTGTGATAATACATGCTTGTAACTTAAGTATTGTTTATAAAAATATAACATTCTTAAGAGTATCATGAGAACCGTCTAAAGAGAGCACAGTATCATCCTCGTATTGAAGAATTTTTAGTTCAGTATTTAGAACTGATATACCTTTAATACTTTGTGTAGCACTGACCTTCATAGCTAACGTTTCAACACAGATAATAAAAATATATGGACTTAAGGGGCAGCCCTGTTTGACGCCCCTTTGAATATCGAAAGGTTCGGATGAATAACCATTATTGTACACCGAGGCGGAAGAATTTGAATACAAAATACGGACCCAAGTGCAAAAACTGTCCTTAAAACCAATATGCAAGCAATGAAAGATAAAATTCCAGTTCAACGTATCAAATGCTTTTTCAAAGTCAATGAGGAGTAACATGCCCTTGGTGAAGGTAGATTTACAATAGTCAATAGTATCTAAAGTACATCGAATATTCTCACCAATGAAACGCCCTTTGATATAACCAGTTTGGTTTGTACCAATGATAGTAGAAAGAATACCTTTTACTCGAGTAGCTAAAGCCTTTGTACAAATTTCGTAGTCCGTATTTAATAACGAAATTGGGCGAAAGTTTTTAACCCGATTATGATCTTTCCCCGGTTTGGGTAACAAGGTAATTATACTACGAGACTGCTCCCGTGTAAAAGACATATGATAATGAGCGAGGTTTAAAGAATCTGTAACTGTTTTACTAATTAACCCCCAAAAATGTTTATAAAACTCAACTGGCAGCCCGTCACAGCCAGAAATTTTTCCATTCTTCGTAGAAAAAAGTGCTGCTTTACACTCCTTTACACTCCTTTACACTGCTTTACACCCGACCACTGTCGGGTTGTGTCAGTTGAGTCAAAGTTTGTCCCTTGGAATCGTTGTTACTCCTTCGGGGAGCAGAACTCCTTCGGGAGTATTGTTTGGTTTTCGCCCCTGGCTCTTCGCCAGAGAGTCAGGGGACTTTTGGAAAAAAAGCTTTACACTCCTCTTCCGACAATAAACCATCACAAGAATCTGCAAGTTCATTATCAAGTGGTTTTGTCATCTCAAAATTATTTAAAAAAGGAGTGAAATTAGCAGGGTGAGCAGAATACAGATTTCCCCCTGCCCCACCCAACGTGCTCTAGAACGAATAAAAATCCTTGCATCTTATAGTCAAAGATTCAGTCAAGCTCATTTCTAGCATTGTGTAAGCTGTTCAGAACTTCCAGATTCTGCGTATTGTAAAAACATTTTTCTTAATAAGAAACTGTTTTAATTAATTCACTTTCAGTTTTCCTTCTTTCTCTTGCTTTTGATTTAATGTAATTCATGGAAACCATACGAACTTTAAATTTAACAAATTCCCACTTCTTAGAGGCATTGAGGAACTGCTCAGTGGAATTAATAGTGACAATAGTGTCTTGAACTAGACGGGTATAATTTTTATCAGCAAGGAGTGAACAATTAAATTTCCAGAATTCAGGCCCTCGTCTACCAGCATGAATAATAATGTCCAAATTGATGATGGAATGATCGGATTGTAAACTAGGAGAGAAGAAATTGCGGGTAACCTGGGAAACAAGGTTACGGGAAATCAAGAAGTCTAAGCGACAGTTGATGTCCGGTGAAACATTGGAGGACCAAGTAAAATCCTTCTGAAAAGGATTCTTTTCTCCCCAGATATCTACTAAATCTAAAGTCTGCATTAATTCTATACACATTGCTCTAGCTCTAAAATTAGTCCTTGGGTTCCCCCCTTGTTTGTCTAATTCCAAGTTGAAAACGAAATTAAAGTCACCACCAATAACAAAAGATTTTCCCAGTCAATTTTGAAGTTTTACAAATAAATCATGAAAAAAATCTGGATCATCCAAATTTGGGCCATCAATACACACTAAAGAGAAGATTCTGTCCTTGATTTTAGAATCAATGATAATGTACCTTCCGTTTACCGACAAATGTAAAATGAGTACTTCTAATCCCGGACTGAACAATATACACACACCTTTACTAGTAGAAGAACCATGGCTGAATATAATGTGACCACCCCACTCATTACGCCAAAAGGACTCATCACTAGGCACACTATGAGTTTCTTGTAAAAAGTACATGTCCCTTTTTTGGGTATTAAGATAGGTAAACACCTTCCTTCTTTTTTATACTACCTTATTCCTCGCACATTGTACGAGCTAACCTTCAATTCATTCATAAAAAGAGTTTAGGGACCTTAAAAACCATTATTTTGACGGTATGATCCAATAATGATACAGACATCAAAAAATAAACATGAAGAATTCTTAATAAATGATGGCAAATTGAAAAAAGAAAATCAAACAAGAAAAAAGTCAAAACAGTGTGGAAGGCAATTTTCAAAGTGGGTAATACACTTATGAATGAGCAAATTCCCTACCAGCTGTTGAGGTTCGAATGAACTGTGACGAGTACAAGAATCATAACAGTACATAAGAAAGAGATTTTAAACAAATCCCAAATAAATAAATATAACACTAGTCACTTTGAATTATCTTAAGCGGGTACCCTAAATGAAGAAGAGTGGATATCTTTACTTAAGTGACAAACCTTTCATTCATATATTGTTACATTTTGCTTATCTATCTTAAGTACAGCGTTGATCTCTTGTCCCACGGAAAACTTCTCCATAGTTTGGAGAATGATTTTGGTGTTACCGGCACTGTGCTGGAGTGGGTCGCATCCTGTCTTAGTAATTGAGTTCAACGAGTGAGTGTGGGAGCTTCCCTATGTGATCCTCAGGGGTGGCGCCAGGATTTCCCCGACAGGGGGGCCAAGCTCCCCGACGGGGGGGGGCCAGCAACCCAAAGTCTCAACGAAGGAAATAAAGTGCCGAAACGACGTTTGAAGGAAAATTTTGGCGCGCGAAGCGCGCCGAAAATTTTGGGCCTTTTTTGGAGGAAATTTGAAAAAATTGCCGGCATTTTCCATGGAAAATTTGAAAAAAAATGGGGCTTTGAAGAAGAAAATTGGAAAATTTGGGGTTTTTATTGAAGAATTTGCCCTAATTTAGACCAAAATTAAGTAAATCGTCGGGGCGACTGGGCGTTGTCGGGGACTACATATTTTATCGTATACGTAACAGCTCCCCGACGAAACCGAAAAATTTCCCCGACGGGGGGGGGGGCCAGCCTTCCCCGACGGGGGCCATGGCCCCCTGGCCCCCCCGCTGGCGCCACCCTTGGTGATCCTGTTAATCTGTCAGTAGGAGTGCCACAGGGGTCATGTCTTGGGCCCATTCTTTCCACTCTTCATGACTCTTCCTTGGCTAAGATTATTGATCGTCATGACGTAAGTGGTTACGCTGATGATCACCAAATTGTCAAACTATCTAAAACCTCAAGTTTGTTATAATTCAAATGATATTGAGGCTATAACCTGTCTCGAAAACTGCATCATTGACATAAAAGTGGGCGTTACTTCATGATATAAAAATGAATAACGGTAGAATCAAATTTATTCTTCTAGGTACTGTTAAACAGCTTAGTAAAGTTGATTGCGACAGTTTTAGGGTTGGAAGGTTTAAAGTTAGAAAAGTTGATGATGTAAAATATTTGGTCGTCTGTTTCGACTGTTCGCTAAATGTTGAGAAACATATTACAACGAAGATAACAGCTGCTGAGCACAATATTCATAACATGAGTAAAGTATCGAAGTATCTCTCTAAAGCTTCCGAGGTAAAGTTGATTATTGTAACAGCCTGTTGTATGGCCTGCCAATAGAAAAATTCAAAGACTTTAGAAACATGAAAATTTTGCTGCTAGAGTGATAAGTGTCATCAATTATTATCACCAACACATTACCAGTGGCGTCACAAGGGTTGTTTGCTGGGATCAAGTGGCTCGACGTGTGGCCCCAGAGCCCAGGGCCCGGACTACCTGTCTGCTCGACAATCTCTTGTGGGAACTCAGTAGACTCTTATTTAAGGCCCAGCTGGCGGTGTCATTCTTCCAACAAAAGAACATGACCGCATCCTACCGCTCAATTTAATTTAAGTGCTCTTGCCGTCACGAAGTAATAATTCACTGGAGGCGGAGGGTGCAAAAAGTACACAAGCTTTCATTTCCTTTTCCGTCTCTTTCAAGTGTTTTCTTATTTATGTTTGCCTATATTTTCCTATCTTCCTCTTTATTTTTTTCTTTTTCGTCTGCCTTCATTTGCGCTCCCTGGTCCTTGTAGGGAGGGGCGGCTGGGTGTACATCGCCTCACCATCGATGCCTCAATATACACTTTTCGTTTCTGAGAAAATTTGCTCTAGGGGGTTAATTTACACAAGTAATGGTCAGTTAAACAGTCACTTATGCCTTTAAGGGTGACTCTTTATATCTACACTCATGTAGCTACTTTAAATGAGAATAGTCCATATGTTAACACCTATACAGAGACTCTTACGTAACGGGCAAACACATAGGCTATGTACTTAGATGTCTTTCAAAAAAAGAGAAAACCAGTCAGGGCATATAGCCCTGTGTTGTACATATGTTATATTTTTCAACTGTTTCTAGTCAAGGTTTTGGTGCTGGTTCCAAATGAGGTTAGTGCCAGTTGATAGCTGTTCGGAGCACTTTAATAGAACGCAAAAATCTAAAATGGAGGCCAAAATTGATGTTTTGATACGTACCGTATCTCTTTGTTGTGTTATATTACCTTTGAACACCCTCAGGTAAATCATATTTGCATGTGAAAAGCACATGTAAACAATACTTCCCATGTATTATGCTGCCAACTGGTTGCATAAAACTGACGTAACAACGTGAAAAGGATCATACAAAATAGCTGCCAAAGTCATTTTCGTCGGTTATAATGCACACAATATAGTGCTTTCAATGTATTAACATGGCACAGAGAAAATCACTTTCTTGAATTATTCATTATTTTACTTTTCAGTCTCACCAGGTTAATCTCAAAGAAGCGTTACTTAGCCAAAACGTTACACATTTCAAGGGTTATGGATGATGCATAATTTGAAAATATGAAAAACTGGCTAAACAAATTATCATGATGCAGTGATTTCTATCACTGCAAATACAGAAGGTTTTGAAAACTAAAATTCACAGTTCGTGGCTGCATCTGACTAATATAAGAAGTGGAAAGATTAAAACTATGCCCGTTAAACGTAAGATGTTACGAACCGAGGATTCGTCAAGGAGTTGTTGAAATTCAACACAGCAGAGAATGACAGTAAACAATCACAGTGCTCTATTTACATTCCCCACAACCCCCTCCCCAACCACATCGAGGCTTCGTACATTTGACGCTGGGAGCTTCAAAATTAAGGATATCCCCATAGAATCAATCCTGTGTAAACTCTCGGATCCACCCCTGAAACTGGACAACCAAAACAGGAACCATCAGGAGAAAACACAGTCTCTAACTTTTGATGGTCCAGCAGCCAGGGCCGGATCCAGAAATATGAGTAGGTGGGGTTGGGGGCGTAATCGTCTGCGGAAAGTGCATGGTGCAATCAGATGGGCTTGGATATGTAAAATGTTGTAAAGTTCTGGACAATACTGTTAATTTAAGAATCTTTGAACTTGAAATAATTTCTGCTCAGGACGTGAACGGACATGGAACGACTTCCATCAAAGTTGAGGGGTGAGACACTCCAAAGTCGAGCAGCCTATCGCCAATATATTAGTTACATTCATCCCACATTGCGCATGTTCTACTGTAAAATAGTAGCACTGTTTTAAAGCAGGGCTGTATTGATAACCTGAATGGGTCTGGAATGAGTTTCATCCTTGAAAACATGTAATTGCTTAAACCACCAACGGTCACTACAGCTGGGTCTCTAACCAGCTGGTCAAGTGTAAATAGTATAATTCTAGTTATGGGAGTATCATATTACGTCTATGTGCATTGCCTGTGTCCGTCACATTTCATAAGTCTATGAGTGTTACTATACGCAGGCCTCACACTCAGAGGGTTTGATACAGGGAGTTTATAGGGATGGATACAGAGAATTTAAACCCCATGAGATCAAATGGCGTCCTGTCTAGCTTTGCTAATTATTAATATACACGGAATTTCTAAAATGATAAACTTGAATGCCCCGCGATCTCTGAACCCCAACCTTATCGAACAGCACCCTCCCCTTGCATCATTTCTCACTTGATGAGCGTCACTCATGACTAAAACGTGTTCTTTAAAACTAGTTCCATTCCTGCAAAAATTAAAAATCACCCCAGTGCAGAACTGTTAAACTGACCATGTGTTAATTAACCCCCTAAAACAAAGTGCACTTTTGCGGCATCGATGGTAAGGTGATGTACACGTTATAACATCACAAACACCAAATCAAACCGCCGAATAGTGGAAATGATAGACTGTGCACTCCCGAGTATAATTTGACTGAGTGTTTGCACAATTTGCTACACCTAAAGAGGAGATATACGCCAAACAGTACATTTTGGCGGCCATTTTGGATACCTTCATGGCAGCAAAAATACTCAATAGTTATGAAACTTGTACCCACCGGATTTGGAATCAGCACCTAAAAATTGACCAAAAACAGCTGAAAAACATTATATATGTCAAAATGCAAGGTTGTGTGGCTTGTAGCTTGTACTATTAATCTTGCCTTTTCTTAAGCTTTTGTAAAGCACAAATGAACATTTTATGGTAGTGCGCTATATAAGTCAATTTATTAATATGTATCTTATATAACTCCCTGGTTTATCTGTGAAATATGGTCGCATGGTTTACCTGCGGTGTACAGTATCGACGAAGATGGCTGTGAGGTAAGAAGGCTTTACCTTTGAATTGACATTTTAAAGTATGGGCCGACTAGACATACCTACTAGTATCATTACCTAGATAACAGATGTGGGAAATTTTCCTTGAAGCCGTTTCCCATGCGTCTTCCCATTGGTGTAGCCAAGGGGGTTGACCATAATGGTGGCCGAAGCCACCCATCACAATCAAATGACAATTTAATGACCAAAAATGCTTAAAAAAGGTGCAAAAATATGGAAATACGTAGCCAATCCAATTAAACGACATACTCTAACACACATTCGTACATTCGGCCACCCCACCAAAAAATCCTGGATACACCAGTGTCCGCCCCACTCCCTCCCCTTAGATATTACAGAATCCCTATTTGTGCAGCCCGTTTGACCAACGGACTTCTCATAATATGGACATATTATCTTTCACTAACGAAGAGTGTTGTACGTAAACGTTTAGGTGTACCAATATGGCTGCGCCTTAATGTCCTCCTTACTCAAGAGATCCAGTATTGACAGATTAGGCGAGAAACTTGGGACATTTTCGAATAAAATGCAAGTCAAGGTTAAAATAAATACCACCATAAAGTGTTTTGATATTTGTTTCTATTCATGTTTGTATTTTGTCTAAATGTTGCAGATTCATTTTCGAATTACCCAAATGACAGAAGCCCGGCGGCCATTTTGGTACCCCCAGATGTGTTCGAACAGTGATGACACTTTTGGTTGCGTGATCGTTTGTCTATATGTGTAGGATGTCTGCTCTATGACCGCAAAGAAAAATTTCTTACTCTGTTTTTGCGAACCTTAAGCTTTTGAAAGGTTGATGCGCACAAAGAATAAATATCTTATAGTAGGATTACACTGTGTCTCATTAACTTCAATATCTTCAACAAACCATTTCGTGAGCAAATAATAAAATTTGGATCTGAAGCAACTTTAACTTAGCTTATCCTCCCAGATAATTTCATCTTCGATCAATCTGAACGCCCACCTCTGAAGTCAAGAAGAAAATGGAAGGATTACACAGAGCTTTTATACTTCAAGACTAGTTACTGCATGCAATCAAAGGGAAAAGCAGTAAGCCTGATTTAAAATAGTATACCCCGTTGTTTTACGTCATGTAGGCCGTTTCTGATCATGTGACAATTTAAAGTGTTACTGAATTGATAAATTCCTGTTGAACCCCGACTCTTTGGTTTGTCGTTAATATGCAATAGTTTTGTTATGAAACTTCATGAAAATATTTCTAAAGAAACTAAGAAGAAATTTCAAAGGCTTACTATAGAAGTTGATGTTTCAAATTAAATTTTCTTCTTTTGACGACGAAAAAATAAAAACAAACATAAAAATAAATCAACCTTAAATGAAACTACATAAAGTTCAACACTCTAATTCCCTTTGATACTTGTGGCTCTATAAAAGAACAGCAGAAAGTGTGACTTCACACGTGAGCTTCATGTGTTACAAAAAAGACGATCACTCAAAGTAAAATGGGTTCAAGAAAATTGTTTGTCTTTCTTGTATGTGACAGCAAGAGACTCTGTGCAGATTTTAGCCTGCGCAGATGCTCTCTGTTGCCTTACGTCACACGGGGAGCAGCTATTCGTAGGGATGGACAGAACGAAAAATTGCGTCAACTGATCAGTTGTGTAAACATTCTTACACTATTGACGTGGTAATACATCTCAGGATGGCCAAAACGGAATACTGAATACATGACTTAACACTCAATGATTTATATGTAGCAAAAGACCGGTAGCAGGACAAGGGAGATTACCTCTGACCTCCAAAAATATTAGGACTCTTTCTTTGAACATAGGAAAGTTAAATACTTAGTATGAAAAGTATCCACCCTTCCTGCACTATGATATCACATTTTCAAGGTATAGGCCCTATGTTTTACCTCTGCTGACCTTAGATGACCTCTGACCTCCAAAAATACAATAGCTTATTCCTCCTAAAATGATAATCTATAAACGAAGTATGAAAAGTGTCCATTATTCCTATCTTGGGATATGGTGTTTACAAGCATGCACTTTCCAAGGTTTTTGCAGTTTCACCTCCGGTGACCTCAGATAACCTTTGACCTCTACCAAAGCCAATAGAGTTCATCTTCTGACTATAACGCATCTAAATGCCAAGTATGAAAAGAATCCATTCTTCATAGCTAGAAACATCGTTTTTACAATGTTTTCGGCTTATGATCTCTGGTGACCTCACACGGTGACCTTTAACTTCCACCAAAAACAATAAGGATCTTTCTCTCATTGTGATAATTCTATATTCCAAGTATGAGAAGTACCCGTCATTGCTCTCTTGAGATACCGTGTTTACAAGCCAAGCGTAACAAACACACATACATCCACACCCACACATACATAACTCGCCAGCGTGATTGCAAAGATTCCTTTCACCTTCCGTAAGTAATCAAAAAGCTACATCCTTTTCGTTAATGTGTTATTTATCCTAGGGATAATTGATCCCCAAGAGATGTCGGACACGTAATGATGTGACAGTGGCAATGTCACGTGTCCTACTTCATTTAATTAAAACCTGATGATGCGCATGCCTATCGTCATAAATAGAAGAGCCATGTTGTGTTTTCAGAATTAACGAGGAACTGTACTTTCGAGTTTATTAAGGGTGACTTTTATTGCACCATCAACTTAATTACATTGCGACCAGAGAAGTCTATGGATGTTTGTCTGGAAATAAACAAAAATATATTATTATTCGCACGTACACGTTATTTATCGTAAGCATATTCAATAGTCATCACGCTCTGAGACCCATGGATGTGATAATATTTTCAATATATCGCCCTTGAAATGTTCCTACAAAAGACATAAAATGGAAAACTGGGTTAATGATGTTATAATTTAGTTTCAATCTTTTGTTATACCGATGTTTCAAGGAACCGCTATTAGTAATGCCGGATTCGCAATACCGATCCGACATAGGAATTTGAGAAGTGAGAGAACTGTACACCAGGCTATAAGCGAGTTCGATAATTCGTATGCCGTATGGAATTATGGGATACACGCGGGGTAAACAAAACGAGCTCAGCACATAGTATACTGAGTTCCCACATTTTCCATGCGTCCCAAATTTCGTGCAGCACATACATATATCATTAACTTCCGTAATCTACGACATCTACTCCTGTGTTATGAGTTTGCAGCGATTCGTCTGCCAGCTTTGTCAGTCCATTACCAGATATTAATCATCTGGGCATTTTCTCACAAGTAAAGTTTGCCTTAAATGGTAGTATAACCTTACTGCGATTTTATTTTCTTTTATCTAAACACAACCCTCGGTGGAGGGTAACCTTCAAGTTCCTCTGCTGGGTTGACACGTTGTGCGAAATTATGCCACCACAAAAGTTTGTATGTCTTGTCTGTGACCGTTGCCTTGTATTGTGTTGTTGCTACATCATGTCTGAAATTTCGATTCAATCAGATGTCGTTATAAACGAACTACTCTCTATATTTTCAACAAGATGGACTTCTTATCAGTTGAAACTATCGTCCACATATCTATCGCATCTGCCTAGCAAACTTTTTTTTCCCTAAATCTTAACAAGGGGACGGACATGATGTCCAAATTTGTAACAATAAAGGGAGGAAACAAGCACAACAATCTTGAAGACATTATTAACTGACTTAAGGAAAAAAAGGATCTGCCGACTTTTGTTGTCTGTGATCTAAATCTTGTGCTACAGTTTAAGGTTACAAGATCATTAGAGAAAACTGCCGAAATTCATGACCCATTTTCTGTCCTTAACTCTGCTATGGTGTCACGCGCGTGAGCTGTCGGACATTTTCATGCACCAAAAGTATTTGAATCTGGATGAGAGGCTTTCCTCAATTGAGCAGAAAGTTTCCGCGAAAAGAAACCCTGAAGGTCATGATTTGTCTCAGGTGTCTAACCGCAAGGAAAAGCCTAACAATTATCTTACTAAAGCTAGAGATCGAACAGTTACAACGGAGATATCTCAGCAACTATTCAGTGAGGAACCTGGGAAGTTGAACAACAGTGAACAGCAGGTTCCCTTGGCAATCTTAGTCAGCGGAACCATGGGCGGCGATCCTAGGGGGGGATGGGGGGATATATCCCCCCCAATATTTGAGAAATCGCCCATTGACTTTGATTTTTCACACAGTAAATTATTGGAAATTCTGGTCATATCCCCCCCCCCCCAATATCGAGAACAAATCGCCGCTCTTGAGCGGAACTATCCACTCAACACAGAGCGCACCCAGCTGGTCTTCTATTGTTCGGGATGGCGGTAAGCTGCGAGTTGTCTCAGAAGACAACAAGCTCCCTATGAAAGTTCAAAACAAAAAGAAATACAGAACGGATCCACTGGTGGGCAAGGCCAATGCCACGGGAATTACATCGATAAAGAAAAAGCGTGTAGCAAATGTTTTCCCCACTAGATTTGACCCCAATCTAGAAACTTAAGAATCAAAGACCTGTGTCGAGAGTAGGCTAAACTTAAGTCTCAAGACTTGGTGTGAACGCCTCATAAGCCAATCTGATGATCATTACAGTTCCTTCTATATCAGATCCGAATGTGATGATCCGTCTGTCTTTATGGATCCTGAAATCTAGCCTGAGGGCATTTATTTCCGATGGCACAAGCCAAATCGAAATGTGAAAAAAATGACGACTTGTGCGTAGAGGAAGCTGTCCTTTATAATACCATTCAAAGCTTACAGTCATGGATACTATCCTGATGAGAAATCGTTTGATTTGCCTTTTAGTTGTATCTCCAGCTTTCAACTCTAGAACTTAGGCTATTCAATGGTTCTAGTGATCGTACTAAGCATTGCCCCAGCAACAATGGTATTAAGATGTACGTTGAGGGCATAGCCAATCAAGATGCTGAGCTTACAAATTCAAATCGTCGCTATTATGATGTTTAATTTATTCACGCTAAAGACAGAATTAACAGGCTCTTCTTGAATGTATATCTCAAAAATTTCATGTGATATTGCTTACAGAAATAGGTAATTGTCCTGAACAGTCTTTCTGTAATGCTGTTTCTGAGTACGACTTTGAGTTTGTAGCGCCGCCAACGAAATGGGGGCGGTGCTGATATCTTCCTTAAAAGGGACTTCCTCGGTGTTACTATCAAGAAGAATGTAATTAGCTCTGGTTTTATAAATTGCTTATGTTTCAACTGTCAGGTTGAAGACTTGCTGCTGGAAGTCAAGTATAATAATAAGAGTTATATATTCGTCGTGTGTTACCAACACCCTTAGGGTAATGTCAATCATTTCATCAAGGCTTTAGCATCTGCCTTGATGACTACAGATCTCAAGATTCTGTGCCCTTTTGCTAGCGACCTAAACATCGACCTCCTTAAAGTCAACACTAACTCAGTAGTGAATAAGTATCTTAATCAATTGAGATGTAACTTTTTCATCCCAGTAATAACCATACCCACTAAGATCACTGACAGTTCCATGTCTCTCATAAAAATGTGTCGCATGACTTCAGGCGCGTATCCAGGGGTGGGGTGAAGGGGCAACGGCCCCAAAACCTTTTAGCAAATTTTCGTATTTTTTATTACTCACATCTCTACTTTGGCGTGTAAATGGACAATTTTGTATATAAAATGTGGTGAAAAAACACAACAATGTCTTAAAAGTGCGATTTTTGGCACTCTTTGGGCGCACCCATCGTTAGCATACATTTTTCCATTATTACTTCGTGCAGGAGAGCTTTGGTGAAATTTTGCTCGAGAGTCCCAGGTAACCTTCACCATCAACCACCGTCAAGCTATTTGCATCATCAATCCCGACATGCAGTTAATCAGTGGGGTAAGACTATGATTAAAAAAGTATAAGTCTGGCCCGTAGCCAGCTTTACATTTTTAGGGGGGCAAGTGCTGTGACTGAGGGGTATAAAATTTTCTCCTAATTTCCGGTGTACTATCTAAGCGCAGAGGCACCATCGGTTGTCGCGTAGCGTACAGCGATTTTTCCGCCAAAATACCTCACAGATTGCAGGAAATGGCACTTAATCCCAAGCCTTGTAAATTGCATGTACACAGTCTTTTTTGAGCTATATTAAAATAAAAACTGACAAACTTTACCAATAGGCTCTTTCCCAATAGGAATTACAAAGGATTGTGGGATAGAATTTTGGTGTGCATCGTTTTTTGCAACAGCAAAATGCCATTGACAACAACATCGCCTACCAGAACTCCATCCCACAATCCATTGCAATTGCTATTTGGAAAAGGGTCTATATAGAGTACCTAAATTTCACCAGAAGCATAATGGAGTAGATTCCAGCAGATTAATTATTATGCAGTTTCAATTTTCATCTGGTAGGGTAAAAAAAATTTTGGGTGGGGCATTACCCCGAATTGCCCCTCCCCCGTGGCTACGGGCCCGGTATAAGGGCATATCTTAAAAAGAGTCAAAATATGATTTTCGTGGTCTGTTTACTACCCTCCGAATATCATTTGATGAAGGTTAAATGCATCATTTTAATGCCCACAGTTTCGTAACTACTATACTATCTGTTCACATAATGTGCATATTAAACTAAACATGTATGTAAGAGGACAGGATAGCCTAAGTGGAATAATTGTTCCACATCCAAATGTTAAACCTACCATCATCCATATATATATATATATATATATATATATATATATATATATATATATATATATATATATATATAAATAAATATACTTCTCACCCACACACACCCCCGTCTTCATGTCGAACTGCCTTAAAGATAATTAATTATATTAAGGGAATGGTTAAATATCTGTGTGGTTTGTTGAGTGCCCATACAATGCTATTTGAAGACAGTTAAATGCTTCATTCTAATATCCACAGTTTCTACATATCCTAGAATTTCAGGGAGAGTTTGGCCTGGGAAGAATTTTACGAAGTAATAAGAAAAACGTTTGCAATGTAAAATGAAATAAAACAGCTTGCAGACTGAAAAGAGCCATTTTCGGCACGCCCCTAGCGTAACCATGCATTATTCTCACCATCACTTTTTTCAGGACAGCGGCTGGAGGGGAGTTACGGTATTGATCCAAAGCGGAAGGCAACCCATATTATCTATCCATACTTCCTACCCAAAATCCCCTCTTCCCTTTGTCACCAACACGATTGACCAATTTAACCCACCTTGGGGTATCGTTAAAACCCCCAAAAGGTCAATATGATTTCTGTGTCTGTTTATTACACAGCCATTTGAAGATAATGAAAATGTTTTCTAACGCCTCCAGATTTTTGATACCTCATAGCTTTCTCCCCTGGACAACCAGCGGGACTCCGTTGCCCGTAAGCCCAGCAGGAACAGTAAGCCTGATCCTTGGACCTCACACCCTCTAGAGGAGCTTTTCTTGCATCTCCGAGGGACGACGGTGCTGTTGGGTCATTAGATCCTGGAAGTCCCTCGTGACGAAATATGCGTGGCTATGCACCTGACAGATTCTCCCAAATTTTAAATGATATGTCTGCCCCTGGGTGGTGGTGGGAGAATTCTGGGCAATTTCGCCACATGTTGCTTAGCAATGATTTCTTTTGCAAGGGCTTGTGACGCACCCATGCAACGGCAATTTCAAAAACTTTGCGTCTCCAAATCTGACAAGGTTACAGGTCCAGGCATATTAAACCCGTACCAGTGGACTATACTATTACCCTTAAACTTTGCACATTTACTATTGATGAGGAAAATATCCACCTTATGACCTATCAAAAAATACGTGCTGAAAACGGCCTCCAACGAATTAAATCATACTGAAAATTTTATAATGTGTCGCAGTGCTGATTTAAGGGATAAATTGAATAAATCACAGCACAAATTCTAGGATTTCATAACCGTATGGTGCCATTTTATTTTATGAATAATAATGAAATAACCGATTGTGAAACATCTTACGTGGCAAAACCTGTTCCAATTTTGCAAAATCTCACGTTCTTTAATATTTACCGATTTCCTGCTCACTGGTGAGCGATATAGAACAAAAGGTTTTGATTTTCTTAAAACATCATAATCTTCATAATCTTATCAGATTTCCTGTGGTTCTCTATACTTTTGAACCGGACAAAATGCATCTCCTTTTTTACTGATGGCGATACAAGCAAGAACAAAAATTTGGCAAATTGCCCAATATTCCAGAGGAGGCAGTTTCTTCCGAATAAGCAGGATTAACTGTAAGTTCACGAAAGTGATTGGCCGACCATGCATGCTGCGATCGACAGCTCATAACTTCTTACTGTAGAAAGATCATTAGCTCGACTTCATCATTCCGGAGATGAACAAACGGATTTCTTAATTCCATCGTTTTTCTTCAAAGTCAAGTCCAAAGTAAGCCCAAAGTCAAATTCTTTGTAAATTTTTCGTCAGTCATACGTTATGGTTAAGGTTCCGTCTACTGTTTCTATACTTCATTTAATGGAAGTGTTCTGACCAACAGGATTCGGTAGTACATTTCCTTCCACTTCTGTAATTACTGATATTGTAAGTGTAAAATTGTAAAATCTGCAACTTTGAACTTTGTAGTGGAGGAACAAATATGTGAATGAAATGATAAAAAAAATGGTGAAAAGTTATCAGTTCTCGTAAACATCATTTCACTGATCAAGATGGATCGGTCCTTGAATGCCACCTTAAGCGATCAGCTTCATTGCCAGATTATTTCGAATCCATTGTCGTTCGTGTAGAAAAAAAAAGAGAAAATACCAGTTTGCAGTTCCGCGTTTCTTTACCTCTTCGTCCGCAGCAGGGTTAACTAAGATGGATCCCTTATGGCAACATTTCGAGACAAGCACCGTTGAATTTCTCGTCTGGGACGAACATGAGCTCAAACCGTCGCCTGACAACTTCACCCCGTCTTTTCCTGAAGAAACCGAAGAAACAGGCGTCTTTTTCACCAAGACATTTGTCTACAACGTGGTCCTTGTCGTGGTAAACCTGTTGGCTCTTTCTTTAAACGGTTTTGTGGTTTTCCTGGTGGCAAGATTTCGCGAACTGAGAAACACTGTCACACTGTGCTTTGTCAACTTGGCCATAACTGATATCTCGTTAGTTCTATTCAGCATGTCTGGTTCCCTTCGGAGGACAACAGGAATAGATTTGACTGTGATAACCGGTTGTGTCGCGCCAGTGTATTTACATGCGGTAAGTATGAAGACAAGTTAATCCTTGGACCGACATCCCAGCAAGCAAGCCATGGTGGGTCCCAATTGGGTTTTACTTGGGAATCTTGGGCTTAATTGGGCATGGGCCAAGGTTGGTATTTACCTCTGGTCCTAACTAGGGCCCAGCTGGGCTCATGAGAGAGATGAGAGAGCAGAGATGCTGTAAACTCATTTGGGTGAAGTTGGGACTCAGTTTTAATTGGGCTGAGTAACCCCAATTGGGACCCGATGAAACCCGTGTGACATAACAGATTGGACCCCAATTGGTAGTCCAGTTTGGCCCCAATTGTGACCCAATATGGTGTGTTGGCTGGGATAGTGTCAATTTTTGCAATTGTAATGGTTAACTAAGAATACCTCCTTGATTTACCTTCAATATTCAATGTTTTTATACTGAAACATAATGAAAGTACTTGTGAGTAAAGTCAGTGGAGATCTGCAAAGTTCAGCAGATTTTTGAAAATAAACTTGGGTACTGCTCTCTCCCTTTAAGGTTTTACCTACACCAAAAAATGAGGAGTGCTTATTACGTAACATCGTAGTACCTATGTAGGCTACATACAATATTGAATTGATCGTGCGTTTACCTTACATTTTGTTCATGGAAGACAGACTCATTCAAATAAACGTCATCTTTGTATAGACCTTATGCATATGATGTCACAGAGCAGAAAGTGCTCCCTCGTTTGGAGGAAAATGGCGTATCACTGCAAGTTACACCAACAAATGCAGACAGCTGATTTGTCAACCAATCGTATTCGCGTGTAAGTCTACTACACGTGCGTGCGAAATACGCCGTTCGTGCCTAATTGTTTTCCTCCAAAATGACATCAGTGTGACGTCAATGCATAAGACCTTATGCATTGACATCACACTGACGTCATTTTGGAGGAAAGCAATGAAGCGCACGTGCACGAACGACGTGGATTTCGCCGCGTATAGACCTTATGCATATGATGTCACAATGGAGAAAGTGCTCCCTCTTTTGGAGGGAAATGGTGGAAAAGCGCGTATCATTGCAAGTTACACCAATAAATGCAGACAGCTGATTTGTCAACCAATCGTATACGCGCGTAGGTATACTACACGTGCGGCGAAATCCACTCTGTTCGTGCACGTGTGCTTCATTAGGTGCGTTCGATTTGCAGTCCGGAGCCTCGGCTCGAGTCCATTTGACTTCACTTGAGCCAGCTTCGCGCTTGCGCAGATATGAGACAAACCGAATGCAAACTCGAGTGGCTCACCATTACGTGCCACATAGGCATGCGCAGTGCCTACGAAAACAACAGGTAGGCATCCACTGCAGGTTCTGTGCACTGCATGCAGCAGTTGTAAAGAAGTTAACTATACAGGCCTACCGCTCGATCATTAGACTATGTAGGCTATTCGAAGAAACGTTCAAAATGAACGATCGCACGAGAAAACAGAACGTTGTAATCGCTTCATTTCTTGGCATCTATTCAAATGAAGCAGGGCTAAAAAATACAGCTGTATTATAGCAATTGTGGCACCGAATTCTCCGAATTCAGCCGCACTGAAGTTCAACGGTAGGTTCCCAGTTACAACTCTACGAGAATCAAAAACCGTTTCAAACGGTACCATATGTAATATGAAAGTGCTTACTAACCGTGAGTTGACAGAGGAGTTGTTTATAATTGGAAATAACTCCCACTTACTTTGCTGTAGGAAGTTTTTCTTAGCCCTTTTCAACTACTACAAGGACCGATTTGCCGCACGGCAAGTCAATTACTTATTTCGCCTTTACCGTGTGACGTAAAACGCGTCGTGCGGCTCAAGTAGACCACCTCGGCAGGCTGGTCGTTTTGGCCGGCTCCAGTTGTGACATTTTACTGACGTTTGGCAAATCGAACGCTGGCTCGAGCTACTCGAGCCGGTAAATCGAACGCACCTATTGTTTTCACCCAAAATGACGTCAGTGTGATGTCAATGCATAAGGTCTATAGAGTGGTTGACAAGTCAGCTATCTGCATTTATTTGTGTAACTTGCAATGATACGCGCTTTTCCTTCATTTTCCTCCAAGCGAGGGAGCACTTTCTCCTTTGTGACATCATATGCATAAGGTCTATTGGTAACGCCAAGTTGGGCGCAGATGTTCAAGCGTACACAAAGTGATCAATCAGTAGACCTTATGCATTGACGTCACGCTACCTCATTTGGGAGGGAAAACAATGAAGCACACTGCACGCACGTTGGAGACTTCCACAAAGTAGACACGTGCGTATCCCACCGGTAAACAAATCAGCTGTCTGCATTTTTGATGTAAGTCGCAATGACACGCTCTTGCCTCTATTTTGGGGCACATTTTCTGGTTTTGTGACGTTATATGCATAAGGTCTATAGACTTCAGTTGCAGGTAGTTAGATGAGGTTTAACGGCCCAGTTTCCAACCAATTGGTTCAAGTCGAGCCAGCCTAGCCTTTTTTTTTCCAGTTGTGGCTCACTGGCTTGATTTCCCTTATTCCATTGCTTATGCGGAGCATCACGCACAACGGCAGTAGGTTCCATTTTTAAAGTCTTTGGTATGGCTCGACCTGGGAATCGAACCCGGGCCTCCCGCTTGAGATGCGACCTACTGCACGTACATAGGTGTAGCGTGCAAATATTCTCCAAGTGTGCCTCCAACAAGATCGAGCAAAACATAACATAACATCACGAAAAAAGGCTTAGTACCCCATCGTGACAAAAAGTTTATTCTCAGCGTGACCTGCATGTTCTCTTCATGGATTTTTCATATGAAATGGGAGCGTTACCTATAAACCTTTTGAATTGACGTCTCGCGATGTCATGGTAGAGGACAAACAATTGAGCTAGCTAGATAAGGTTCATGACTTTGATACACATACTGTACGCATTGCGCAATCTTTCAGCGCCTACGTAGACTTGGCGCTTATCCGACCGGTACAAAAATTATACCTGCCAGCATGTAATGGTACGCGATCACCTCAGCCGAGGGCGCACTTTCTGTTCTAAAACGTCATATGCATAAGGTGTGTTGTCATGGTATGATTGCAGCTTATGAACAGAACGTGTTCCAAAAGAAGCAAGCATACTTTAAGATTCCAGATACAATGAATACTTGATGGTTTGTCTTCCAGAGATCCATGAGCTAAATCTTAGGATAGCTCTGGCGTCTGCAGGTGTAGCTAAAAACTACATTTACCTGAGTTTGCAAATGCCACGTACTTCATTGGCCGTCACACATTATGTCAGTTTCTCCCACGCACAAAGGAGACTTTCGGTGAAACGTCACTTTTTCAGTGTATATCGCGCACTGCGCACGCAGTGCAGTGCAATGTTCGTTTTCAGTTAGGGAGCAGAACTCCTTCAGGAGTTAACGTTTGGTTTTCGCCCTTCGGATCTTCGCCGGAGAGTCGAGAGGACTTTGGAATATGTATACACCTTATACACCTTATACACTGACGTGACGCGACGTCATTTTGGCGGCAAAGCAATATGGCACACTGAACTCACGCTGTAGATTTTGCACGCGCTCGTAGAAGACTACACGCGTATCCGACCAGTGGACAAATAAACTGACTGCATTTGTTGGTGTAAATTGCAATGATACGTGCTTGCCTCCAGGAGTCTGCACTTTCTGTTCTGTGACGTCATATGCATATGGTCTTTACTGTGTTGAAGCTACTTAATTAAGACATGTCTTGTTCTCACTATAGATTGATTGGTGATGATTCCTACTGTTCTAGTCAGCCCGTCTGGGACAGGCCCATGCATGACAAACCTATAGGTATTATGAATAAGTCTGATGGCTGAGATGTAGTCCTGTTACATGTACTTCATTAGGGTTGCTTGATACTTTTTCTAATTAATATGTAACATTTGCAACATCTCAATACCCAAAGATGCATTCATATTATGATTGCACTAAATTTATTTGGTAGACAATCGGATGCATACTTTAGAGAAAAACATTGGTGTAGGCCTAGTTACTTTTTGGAAAAAGTGAAAAATTCTGATGTTTATATTTTAGAGAACCAGAAATATGGACTGAATGAAAGTTTCCGACCAGGATCCTTAGATGAAGTTCTCTTTAATACCAAGTTAGTCTGGGTATGGGGAATTCGCGTTATGTAGTTGGGTTGCCTACGTAGCAGGTATATTCCTTGTTCAGTCATATAAGTGCAAACAGATTCTGCTCCGCGGGGTAGTAGTTGGGGAGATCTGACTTTTTTTCTGAAATTTAACATTTTTTTATGTTTTTGACAAATATTTGTACTACTTGTAAAGATACCCTCTAACATTTCCAGCAGACAACTGAATTTTACAAAACGTATGACATCGTAAAGAAGTAGAGTGTACATTTTAATAATACTGTAAAACAGAGTGCCGTAAAAACCGGGGGTTGGGAGTTTTGGGGGGGTTGAGGGTTTTCTTTATTCCTTCTACCCTCATCACAGAACGGCTACGAAAATACCAGAATTAGGTTTAAAGGGTCAGCGCCCAATCTTGGAAGCCAATCAACCTAACTGAAAGATGTTTTCAAATAAACTTCAGATACCATTAACTCATTGTAGATATCTATAATTATTTATTGATGGTCATAGGCGTACGGAGGTCGATATTTCTGGGGTCAGGGATAATTTTTGCCCGAATTAGAATTTTGGACCAAGTTGCCAGGATTTTGATACCGCTGTGTCGGTTGAAAAGAGCATAATTTAGTTTCTTGGCTGCCTCATTTGCCCGAGTGGATCCATCTTTTTGCCCGAATTGGGGTGGCAAATGCTCCCCTGCCCCTGCCTCGTACGCCTATGCTGATGGTTGCGATACAAGTTGAAGACATTTGAAAAGATAACAACTATCGTTAATCTAATATTCGTCACCTACAATTAGTTGCACTTATTTCTAAATAATTAAAGAGGTATCTTCACTTCTGGAAACTAATCTAAAATGTACAGTTACTCGTTAATTAAGAGCTCTTTCTTTAACCAGGGAGCTGTTATCTGGATGGAGATAGATCGCTTTGAAGTGAGGTTTGTACCGCCAAGGTCACTCAGTAATCCATCCCTTGTATCTTTCTTGACATTTCTATAAGACTTACACTGGATTAGGAAGTTAACACAAAAGGGATTTGTCGTCTGCTAAATCTACAGTAAGACTGAGGGTTTTCCTCCACTGCCACAGCATTGCCAGTCGTCAAGGAAAATGAAAAATATTGCATCTTTCGACGCTCGGCGACGCGCATGACAGTATATCAGTTAGGTTTTATGTTGAAATATGAACAAGAAACTATATCTGGTTATTTCTGGAAACTTCCGGAAACTTTTCATATTGTTGTAACAAAAGCTAGACTTATACCTCGTCAACTCATTTGCATACGGTATCTTGTATGAGAAGGGGCTAACTGTATTCTTTTAAATTCAACTGAACAGCCGTTTCGAGTTTATTAACACCTGCTCTAAACATGTTGGCGGCGCAAACCTACACATCAAAGTATTGTTCTGCGCAGGCCACTTGTTAAAGGATTACGTGACTTGAATGATATCGCAAGGTGAGTGCCATCAAATTGGAGCCACCAAACAAAGGGAAAAAATGCCTTTGCTCAAAATAAACGGCTTATCGTTGGTAATCTCCCCTCGATTTAGTGGGTCTTAAAGTATTAGCATAAATTAAACTTTACGTTCTACCTCCATCCAAATAACAGCTCCCTGCTTTAACCTCAGTCTCCTAGGGCACTTCTACTTTGAACACCTCCCTCGAAATCACTTCAAATATAATATCAATAATGCGAAAGCTCATTTTGTTCACTGTGGATTTCGTACCTGTGCTTAAGATTTATTCACATTCTCATACGGGTTGAGTAGTAAAAAGGTCATTGTTGACTAGAAACAATGTGAATGGAAGTTCAGGCTTGCGTAGGCAGTTATCCCTCCCCCATTCCTTCACCGAAACGCCAAAATCAACTGACCTAAATATTCTTTCAATTAATCACAAATCCTCTCATTGTCCAAAAGTTAGCTTACTAGGTTACGAAGCTCACAGGCTAAAGATCTTTGCAATAAAGAGACATTTCTTTTTTCTTTTTTCACCAAAGGCAATATAAAGTCGTTTTGAAAAAAAATTCAAAACAGATTACCCATTTATCTCGTTTTGACAGTGATATTGTTGAATCTAATCTCACAGTCTGCGGCATTAAATTGAGGTCACTCTATCCATATCTGCAGATCATTTTTTTTTCCATTTACATCTTGAAGGAGAGTTTTTTGACGATTTAGGGGAGGATTTTTTAAAACAAAAGTTTACCAGCGTCTTTTTCCAAGTTTTGTGGTATATGACCGTTTCTTATGATGAACTTTTCAACTTATCGAGAGGTGACCATTAATTTTGATTAATTTGAAACGTAATGCACAGTTTACGTTGCGTGGCTGTCACTGGCTGTGCGAAAATTACCTACGAGCTCATCATCCCTATCACTCAAAAGATGATTGTTATTCCCGTACAACAGAGACGTATATATATATATATATATATATATATATATATATATATATATATATATATATATATATATATAACACACACTTGGCGAAACATATCCAAATTTTCGGACCACAACGGGCCCTTCATCGAGTTACAATGAAAATAAAAAAGCAAACTGAACAACTACGTGAAGTAGGCCTAACGAACACGTATATATATATATATATATATATATATATAATAACGTTTTATTATTGCATGGGCGTCAACAGGTGGAGGACGGATGGATGTGCCCCTCCTTCATTTTTGAAATTGGGTAATATCATATCGTTTGCCTACTCCATGCAGAACCCTTATGAGAACAGTTACCACACAGTTTGATTCCGTAGCTCCGTAGCTTAAAATGATTTAATGAGCTCAAACTTGCAAATGGTAGGAACAACCAATCAATGAACTGAAATCGTGGGGACATGTCCAGAGTGCAGTACAGATGATCTGGAATCCAAAGTTACCCAGGACCCTTTAGAGGGCTCCGGATTCCACGGTGCAAACGCTGTGCAAATGCGATTGAATTACTTCTGGTCAAGGCCATATCCCCTCCCCACCCCACCCCACCCCACCCGCCCACTTTTAGAATGAACTGAAATCTTGGGAACATGTCTAGAGTGCAGTACAGATGATCTGGAATCCAAAGTTACCCAGGACCCTTTAGAGGGCTCCGGATTTCACGGTTCAAACGCTGTGCAAATGCGATTGAATTACTTCTGGTCAAGGCCATATCCCCTCCCCACCCCACCCCTCCCCACCCGCCCACTTTTAGAAGCTTTTAAAGTTCCTGTATCATTGAATAGTCCTTATTTTATAACACCTTGTTAATTCCTCTACATCTGATTGGAGGGTTTGTGGTCACATGCCATGGGTTATTTGGCACTATCACACGGTCGTATGTTATCCATCGTGGATTAGTGTGGAATAACATAAGGTTTTGGCCCTTGAATCAATTTTTGACCAAAATTTGGCCATTTTAGGAAGTTAGGGTGATGTAAAGCAAATAATGAATGTTTTTCATTCGTGTGACAGTATGAGTAATTTCATTCGTTGAAAGACGAACTTTCTATTCAAGTCGGCTTCACCTCGTTGAATAGAACGTTCAATCTTCAACTCCTGAAATTACTCACACTATCGCACTCATACACATTCATCATTTTTATATTATTGCACCTCAGGAATGCCGAAAGCACTTTTTGTTTTTACATTTTGTAATGGGCATAAGCAGTCCAGGGTTTAAAATACATGGGTGATTTGCACATCAGCAGCCAACCTCTCTCCCCTCGAGATGTGAGGAGGGAAAATAAATGTCAATTGTAACAAAAATCGCCCTCCTCCCCTCTTAGACATTTTCCAACAAAAACAACAAAATAAGCACGGTGGAACTGAACTAGCCTCGTGAACTTTTAAGGGAACGATCGTTTCCAAAACATTACAAGCAGCCCCTAAAAAACTTTCATCCGGGCTGTAAATTTTCAATAATACCAATCTCATTAAGTAGGCTCATGGAAACCTAATTTACCCTTTTTAAACGAGGTACGTCACAGTTAATTTCAAGACAGCTGTTATCTGGGTCACCAGGTAACAATTACCAGCCTTAAGATAATATTTTAGTGCCTTAGTTTTTTAAATTGACATCCAAACCTCCAACTTGTACTTAAAACCAAACGAGTTTTACAAAATGATGGAGAAAAAATTGTGGCTGAAATTTTGGTTACCCAAATAAAAAACTAAGACTTCATGGCTCTTCTTATTTACATTTTTTTAACACAATATATTCCATGTTACCATTACCTTTCATTAGGGGAGAAAATGAAAGGTAAAACCAAATCAATTTGTGATTCAAAACGTGAGAGCAATTAAGTCATTTGACTTGGTTTTCATTTTTACCTTCCTCAAAGGCACTAAACAACTAACTGAGGGCAACGTTGTTTTGTTTTGTTCATCTAACCAAATCAATAGATTCGCAAATTCGAGTAAAAAATTGTAAGTTCTCTCACAATTGTTTTTCTATGCTTCCAAAGAAGTACCAGAACATCCGTTTTTATGATTCCTTTCCAAAAAAAAAACAGGTCAGTTTCTGTCATTTTGTCCGGTCCACGGCGGTGCCGACCGGTTGCTGGGTGTGTTGGGGGTGCCCGGCGGGTGGCAGACTGAAAGGGTTAGACATAGTAGATGAGATATATCATGATTACAACATTTTCAGAGATTGTTCACTCGTGACAACAATGGCCTTTGACCTCCAGCAAAATCTAACGATTTCTCCTAATAAGTGTAAGTTTTGGGATTGCCTTCAAAGTATGAGAATCGTCAAAGCTTTCCTTATTGAGATATGATGCTTTCATGGCTTTCACAGTTTGACCCCCGGTGACCAAAATGACCCTTGACAACCAACAAAAACTAGAGTGGTCTGAATGTAATGAGGGATCTATAAGCTAAGTATGAGATTCCTCAAGGTTACCCTTCTTTGAGAAACGTGGTTGCGGGTTTTCATAATCTTACTTCTGGTGACCTCAAATGACCTTTGACCTACACGAAAGCGTGACGTCTTTTGCACTCCGTGTGGAACATCGACATGCTTACTATGAGATTTTTATGATCATCTTTATGGGTAAATTTCGAGAAATGAGCGTACCAGAGGAAGATCGGGGGCCGGGATGGGAGGCAGTGGCTCGATACAGTGTCTTTTTTTAGGGCAAAAGTCATGTCATGCTTTGCCAATTAGAGAAAATTTCTTGGCAAATATCCCCAACTCCTTGTGAAATGTCTTTGTATAGACCTTATGCACTGACGTCACGCCGACGTTATGTCAGAGGTTGAACAATGATGCTAGCTAGGTAAGGTACATGACTGCACACATTATACGATGGACCTAGCCTTTCCACGCGTATCAGACCGGTACAAAAATAAACTGTCTACGTTCGTGTTAGTGTCAGTTGAAACGCTTCGCGCTTACCTCAGCCGAGAGCGCACTTCATGTTTTGTGACTTCTTAAGCATGAGGTTTATACACCTTATAGTCGATGGAAAATAACTGTCTAGGCTAATTATCCTCACCCCATACACAGTCAAAGCTAATCTATCATTTAGTTACGACCATTGATTGAAAACAAATGTTACATCCAAATTATTTTCCTTCACCTTTTAGGCGTCGATCTTCTGTACAGGCGCTACTATGGCCTTCTTGGCCTTTGACAGATACCGAATGATCACAAGTCCGTTGAAAACACTTAAAGAGAGGACAAACAGGAAATTGCTGCTTTCGCTTTTGGCAATATGGATTCGTAAGTAATTAGATTTCGGTTTGTCTTACATTGATAACTTATTTTATTTGACAATTATGTCACAAAAAGTGGATCGATTTGGGGGCAATATCGTTATAAAGTAATTCAAGTGCCTTTACTCACGATTGCCTTTTTTGTCTATGGAAATTTATCTGCCTCCAGGCCGGACCGGGAATTTTTCTTTACTACCCAAACTACTGGCTCGCGTCTACGCTTTCCCATTTGATAGATTTATCAATCGTTTGTTGGGATATGTAGCCAAAAGGGTAGGGGCAGACCCACCGTGTCCTGGAAAAAAGAACATTTCGTTTTCCAAATGAAGGAAAGAATAATATCAGGGCAACCTAAATTTGACGAAACAAATAACCAACGAATAATTACCAGTGCAGAAATAAGGATGAGGGAAATTCGTCAGAGTCGTTCTATCTTTAAGCAAGAATCCGGCCATCTTAATTTTTCTAGGCAAGTTAGAAACGTGAGTAGAACTGCCAGCTGAGGGCGCCCTACAGAGGGAACAAATAAGAATACAAATTTTTGTTTACCAAACTACTAAACACAACCTGTACTTGATTTCTCAGATTTTTAAATTGATTATACATCATTTGCGGACTCGAATTGCGTGCAAGCATGGCTACGCTTCTTCACAGGAATATCGTGATCCATCAAACTTAGGTAAAATTGTTTATTAATTCCTTGCCGAAAGAGCAAGGAATCTATGCAATCACGTGAGCGGTTGGTTTTATGAGGGTGTGCGTTTTATAGTTCACGGTTTATATGTGGTTTCGTTATTACTGTGTATAGCTGTGTATAAGTGTGACGATTAATGATATCAAATCTTCATCTGTGACTTTACCTAGTGTCAAGTGTATGAAATTTGGTGAGTTTTTGCTGCAAGTGACGTCAAACACATTGTACTTTCTAATATAAACGGCCTTAAACACCGTGAGTGTGATGCACCCCCATACTGGGAAGCCATGATGAAGTTTGATTAATTAATTTTAAATTTTGCACTGTTCTACACTTCGAAATTAAATACAAAATTCACTTCTGATTTTTGTAATACGTAAAAATGTAAGAATTAGGGAACACATTCCAGGCTTTATCTTCCCAATATGAGTAGACACAGCTACTAAATGTATTCTCACTAAATGTCAGGAGTCTTCAGCGGGGCAGATCAAAGGCCTTATAGCCAGTTAATCATGTCAAAATTGTCCGAAAAGTAATCTTGATAAGCAGGAGAAATACAGGTAGATAAATGTGAAGTTCCACGAACCAGGCAATTCTCTCTTTGTTACATTCTGAGCAGCCGAAAGTTTGATAATTTTCTCAGACTTGACTTTTCGCCAGACCTTTGAGAAAAGGTGAAATAAGTGCCCTATCGATATTGGCATTTTAAAAAGGATATTTTGGTTGTAATGTATACTTGGTTTGTTGATTTGTTTATTGAAGTTACGCTAACAAAAATGTTCATTTGATAGGCCCCTATAAGCGACTCAATTGTTGTTTTGTACCTCCGTTGCTGGATATTTGCAAACTGCAGTGCAGTGGCGTAGCTAAGGGGTCTTCGGGCGTGATCCCCTACAAGTCTCTCACCCCCGACAGCCACCACTGGAAAATCCGAGAATTAAAAATATACATACAAGTATATGATGATTACATATTTGAAGCTGCTCCCACATGAAATGCTGGAGCCCCGGAAGTCCTCCCCCACCACAAGCATATTTTTCTGACTACGCTACTGCTGCAGTGCGATATCGCTTTAAGTTGCCCATTTGCCCTTCTATACATAACTTTAATTTTATATACTGATTTAACACCAGTATCCTTTGCCGTGTACGCCTTCTTACCAATCATTACGGTTGATCTCGGCCCGTACTGCATCATCGCCTACAAGAACCTGGACAAGCTGACGGGGGATCGACTTTATCACACCTTCAAGGCAATCCTCAACTACTTTTTACCTCTTACGGTGACAAGCTACCTTTACCTCGGCATTTATCTTCATTTGAGGAAAGGAGCTTTGCCTTCCGACTCGAAATCTTCAGTGACGGTAAATGGTCGGATCTCGAAAACTGTTCGTGAACGGCGCCTGCGTGGCATCCTTTCCGCAATGCTGGTCGTAGTTCTCTTTGCAGTCTGCTTTCTGCCAACTACGGTGATGAGTCTTTGGCGGGCATGGGACATCAACTTTCCGGATGAAGACTACTTCAAGTATCATACTATCACGGGGCTTTTTTCGAGGATAAACGTCATAGCCAACCCATTTCTGTACACGCTTTCTGCGCCTAATTTCAAGGCAAAGATCAAAATGGTATTCCGTTGTTGCTGTTGGGTTGGAGACACTGAAAATTCCTCTGCGATTATTGACTCTCGGAAGGGAGATTCCTCTGGCAGAACAAGCGAGACGGATCCAAGCAAAAACAGAGCATGGACTTAAAGCCAGTTAGGGACGCTTTCAATATGAGCAACTTCGTTATGCCAAATGTGATAAAATTTACTACAATCTTTAAATCTTACACTACACATTGATTCACCTAAAAATGTATACGAACACTGTTATATCTTCAATGTCCCTTCGACGTGCGTCTCTCTGTAGAATAATTACCATGGCCAAGCGTTCGTGGTGTCTCAAGTCCTGCTGTTCCCGCGTTCCGTTAATGCAACTTATGTGCATGACCTGTGACAGCCATCATCAGTAGCGTAGACAGGGTTTGTCTCACGTAGGGCATTCACTATGTTCTGTGATCTCCGGCCTGGGAAGGGATCTAAGGGGAGGGTGTTCCCCTCCTCTCTGATTTTTTTTTTGTGAAAAATTAGGTGCCCATACATGCAATCTGGTGCTAGATATGCCACCTTTGCAGAAAAATTGTGTTGAAAATTTACGTTTATTAGGTTATTAAAAAAAATCGACATCAGTGAGGAGGGCATGACCTCAGTTAAAAAAAGTACAATTTACGCAGACTTTGAGGATGAACTGAGGCGGCATTATGAAGTTGTATGTGGCGCTCCCAATCACCACATCTTGACGGCGCCACTGGAATTTATATTCTTTCATTGTGATAAGTTGTACTAATACTGATAATAGTAAATACAACTACGATGATATTGATATATATATATATATATATATATACTGATACTGTGGTCTGACTGATATTCATATACTGATACCGATAATAGTAGTTACAGATCACAGCTTCACTTGTATTGTTGTTGATTTGGTACTGATACTCATATTCATACTTATACAAATACTAGTACTAACAGCAGCCCTTACATTATATTGATACTGGTACTCATATTGATACTGATAATAATATTTACAGCTACACTTATATTGGGACTGAAAATCATATTGATACTGGTACTAATATTCACACTGATATTGATAATAATACTTACAGCAGCACTTGTGTTAATATTGATACTGGTACTGAAACCCATATTGATACTGATAATAGTATTTATTGTTATACTTACATTGGGACTGAAACTCATATTGATACTGATATTCATACTGATACTGATGATCCAAGAGAAATCATATCATTGACAGTGACCGTCTTGAACTTCTAGGTGCAAGCAAAACAAGTAACTTTGTATTTTAGAAACATTAGCATTGGATAATCGCCAGACCTCCAAACATTTCATGGAGTGTAATCAATCACTTAATCAATCAATTAATCGAGAGTAATCTCTTCATGGATTCAACAATCTGGTATTGATGTAATTGAGCAAGCATAGCATACTGTCAGTTTTAGACAAATAATGTTTGTAAGTTATTTACCTAATTACGAATTTCTGGTTACCAATCGCACAATTGTTAATACTTCATATTTTCATTCATATTTTTTAATCTTCTAAAATATCGATATACTCAGAATGATATTGTTGTAATAGTAAATTACATAAATTTGATTGTAAGGATATTTCTCCCTAACGTACATTTCGTTGGTATATTTGTATGTAATGGCAGAAATATGTGCAATTCGACGATGTCTGGTATATGTGTACGTGTGTGTTATTTTTTTTTTCGTAAATGACTTAAGAGCATTCTGATCCATAGAATAGCGTAAATATGTTGGAATGTCAAAAGAGGCGAAAATTATACCACCTTTAGTATGTGAGTTTATAAAATTTAAACTACAGGGAAATATGTGTTGACCCAGTTATTTGAATGCACTCTGTTAACTGCTGGTAACACTTTAAATTGAAGTGTTTTTCCAACGTTGAGGTCATGCATATTAATGTAAAATTCTCAACATGTCAGACTACTTTTACAGTTCAAATATACCTTCATTCAGTTAGATACAAATTTGAATCGCTAAAGCTGTTTTGACAATAGCTGCATTTTCAAGTAACCTTCAAAAGATCGTTAATGGTATAAGGTAAGGACTCCGATCCTGTAATTCCGTCACAGTTCACTAAACCAAGCTACATGCATGGACACATGATCAATCGATAATTTGTATGTGAGGGACACGTTAACAATGTGTATATACGTGTGCTCGACTTGAATGTGAAAATTTGTTTTTCCTTGGTTTAAACTTAACCTTGTCATATGCCTTCATTGCATATATTACGTAATTATCTAATTTCATTAATCAGTTAATTGCAACTTTATTAAGTGAACGTTCATTAAGTGTAAGCATTCTTGGGAACATTTGTTAACACTTGCCAATGAATAATGTTTGTCTCCTTGCGTGGACGTTGCTGTTTTTAGAAATTTTCAAGGTCACCTTTATCTGGAAAATAAGATTCATTTTGTATGGGAGAAGGGTGCACTGCATTTAGTGACAATGAACCAGATTCCAGTCCAATATAACATTAGTAAACGGAGGTTTAGTCTGCCCTCGAGTTACTCAAGCCATGCCGGGTGTCAATTTCCGATTATTCAACGTTTCATCCTCCGGCCTTCTATACGAAACTTTTCGTTTTGGGGTCTGGTTTCATAGTCTATGGAAAATTATTTATGATGAAATACCCAGACTGCCAACATAACAGGGAAACGATGAAATGATACTTTTTCGGGGCAAGGCCTGGGGGCGATGACAGATTAACCCTCTCCATGCATACTAAAGTTATTATGAACAATAAGAAAATACAAATTGAGGCAGATATATTTCGGTGTCGCAGAATAATGTGTCCAAAGGTCCCACGCCTTCTTCAGAGGGTCGATTGGCGTGCCTTTCGATAGGTTTGTAATTCTAAAATCACAGCCTGACAGCAGGGTATATATTTCAAGTATGTATATATATTATATATGTACATACATAAATACAATTTGTTTAGCCAATGAAGAGAGATGTCTGGGGTTCGGAAGGAAGTTCAGAGAAGCGCATAGCCTCCATGTACCTTCGTGGCTACCCTACTGTCCCGCATGTGAGTTTTCCAATAGACCCTTTTCCAAATAGCAATTACAAAAGATTATGGGATAGAGTATTGGTACATGTCGTTTTGGCTATAGTAAAATGCTGTTGACAAAAATGATGCATACTGAAACTCTATCCCACAATCCTGTGTAATTGCTATTTGGAAAGGGGTCTATGGATAACTTTATAGATACAGCTAGTTTATTTGCAAATTTCTCATTATATGGACCTAAACAAAGTTAATTTCGTTTCGTCGATGTTGTTACGAAACGGGTCCCTTGTAAGGGTTCTCTGTAAAGCTTTGAAACGAATATTTTGAAAATTGGTAAAGATTTCAACATAAAATATGCACAAATGAGATGGACACAATTTAGTTCCGTCTACTTTACATATAAAGAATCAAATTTACTGTTCATAAAGTACGCAGGGCCTGACATATTTGGTAATGCTCTTTGTTCATACTTAAACTATCAAAAACTTTGAAAAGTTGTATAATATGTGATACCAGACATCTTTAATTTTCGTTTGAAATGTCTTGTAGATACTTAAGTGCTCTGCTGCTTTGACATTTGTGATTAAATATATGCATTCATGCACAGCCTTCGCAAGAATAAATTAAGTTACACCAATTCCTTTTCCTTTATTTTTTGTCGTGGCCTTAATTAATGGAAATATTTATCTGTTAGTCTAATTGGATATAAAGAACAGGATCTATCAGGGCCGGTACTTGGTCCTGCTTCTCTCTTCGTGATGACATGCAACGACCGGCTCCTCGGGCAAACAAACCGTACATGTAGGCTATTGAAATAATGCATACACCCTATTATAATTTTTTTTCAGTACCCGAAGTGAGGGACCTATGGTGGGTTACAGAGTTGTAGGCTACTTTTGCTAGAAGTTGGAAATTTGTTCTTCGAACTTTCATTTCCTGCATTTCTGAGTGTTCTTCTAAGGCCCTATAGGCCAGTAGGGACACATGTAGATCTCTCGATTTTACGTTTTTTTTTTCTTTTTGGAAAATTCCAGAAACCGGTTGATTTCATGACATTCTGGGAAAATTCCAAGAAAAGTTGAGAGGGTAAAGTGTCTGGAATACGCTCCTTTGTTATTTGAGGGGATATTCCCCGCAACTGGAGAATAATGTCCTGATTGAAAATTGTCAAATTATAACTTAACGACTTTATTTCCAGGCTTCAATGAACCTATGTGTCTTTCACTTCCCCTAAGGCGCTTATAACTCTCGACTGGAGGGTCTATCGACGACACAAGGAGGCTTCGACTGTCAATGACGGAAGTTTAGGCACACCCTGCATGCTCTACAGCAGAGTTTGGACCTACGACAAGATACGAGACCCGTGCGGAAGTATTACCACGTACATACATCCAAAAATGAAAAAGAAAGAAAAGTTAAAAAAAAATGAATAATTTATAGGAATCTCTCCCTCATAACATAATAACATTACGGAGCACAGTTTCTACGAAAATAAGTTAATTTTACATTCACATAAAAATAAATATCTATTCAAATGTTCGTACTTTTCAATACCTTCTAATAAAAGTTCTTTTTGAGCACACGTTCCCTTTTTTAATGTACATTTCGGTACTGAGAAATTCCTGGCCCTTAGACAACAAACAGAAATACTAATTTTAAGTTTATCACATAGAAAACTTTCAACGTTGAAAAGCAAAAAGGCAAAACGTCTTTTATTTAGTGCCTCATTTAGGTGTATGCAAATAGCCTTTTAATGTTGGATGATAAGTTTAGTTTGAAAGTTACATGAGAAGAAGACGAGCTGTAACAAGGAATTAAGTCATATGCATATGAAGTGTTGGATATACAGTAATAGCCCCCCCCCCCCCGGCGAAAAACAAGAAGAAAGCCAAGGGTTTTGTGATTCCCATTTTAAGCTCTTAACCATAGGCGATTTTACGGGGGGGGGCACTTGCTACCCCACTTTTTTCCAGAGCTTAAAAATCAAAATAATAAAAAATGAGCGAAAAGAAGCGAGACCAGAGAAATTACACGGGAAATTTTAATAGCCTATCATGATTAAAATTTTTCAAAGTTAAATGAAGGAAAACATTAATGTCAAAAACCATTAAAATGCTAGGAAGATTTTTTCGGCGCGCTTCGCGCGCACCTCTAGAGGAAGCTGACTAATACAATGAAAAATTTTGTCTGGTGCCTCAAAATTTCTTGTCTCCTACGCACTACACTATTGTGACTTGAAGCTCAGTACGTCACAAATGCGCCATGGTCCTTGCAAACAAAGTCCCAAACCCTACCCATGTGAAGGGAGTCGCAATTCTCGAAAAAAAAGTCGGCGTGCTCCGCATACTCCTTGTTTAAATCGGTGTCTCATTAGTACTGCTGTACTGTTGTGCGCGTAGGGAAACTTAGGTGGCATTGCCTCGTAATTACTTTTTGTAGGGCAGCTTGAGAAAAATTACTATTTCCAAAATCCTCGCTACACCTCTTGATGTTTACTTTCCTCAACAACTACCACCATCCTCAGCAAATTGACTGACGGTTACTATCTTAATTTGCATCATCGTCATAAGGAAACTATTTCATTAGCATTTCAAATTACACCTGGGGGTAATAGGAGTTTCTCAGGAAATGGTCCAGAATATTATGGTCACAAAAGCCGCCAAATTTAAGAAACATTTCTCGGGGGGAACCCTCAGTCCCCAGCCTCCGGCTTTGGCCGTTCAGCGCTTTCGGTTAAAGGCTTCACCGACCACAACTTCCCAAGATGCAGCCTTCAATAAAAATTAAAATTACTTCCCTGGCACTTTAACTGCCGATACCCATGACCATGTCCATGTAAAAACTGCTCATAAAACATTTCATTGAATTTTTAAAGTATCACATAGTCTACAACCCTCAAAATCAACCCTGACTTACTTTTCACACTAACAAAGTTGAGGGTTACCTTTACAGCAAGTGTCGAATATGTACTCCTCTTTTGACGTACATACTCCAATACTCAAGTTTGCGGAAGTTAGTATTACGAGTGCAGCCGATATAGGTACAGGAGCGGGCAAACTTTGAGGAGGACTTGAGGAGGACTTCTCCAAGACCATCGACAAAATGAAACATGATAGAAAGAACCATAGAGCGGGATATAGGTTCCTATACCTTGCTCCATGGAAAGAACAGGCAACCGGGGAAACAAGAAAATCTTTTATGCAACGAAAATACTGCAATTAAAACCAAATAAAAGTCTCAAACGCTGTATCAACGCTGTTTTTTTCGGCGCGCTTCGCGCGCACTCGTTTTTTATTGCTTCGGGATTCGGGGTTACTTCTTGTGGAACATCTTGCTTCTCATAGCTTCGCACAAACTCTTTTATCATTGAAATCACCAGTGTCCCCATGACCAAATGCAGCGAAGGGAAAGTTCCCCTCCCAAGAAACTTTCAACGCAAAATTTTTATCACCATCAATCTGTGTAAACTTACCGACTCTTTAAAGATTGTTTAGATGCAAGTTGTAAGGCACGGAAAGTGCCAAATCCGTTTACGTAATAAGGAACAGCCGCTTATAGAAGGAGGGCCAGAGCCCTCTAGCTCCTTTTGGACACTTTTCTTAGCCTTCCTATTACTCATATTGCTAAAAGGCCTGAAAATGCGATTTTTTTCAGCGCGCTTTGCGCGCACCCAATCTGGATACTACATCTCCCATTCTTAAAATTATTGTTCCAAAGCACCGGGAAACCCTCAAAATAATCCATTCTCCCCTCTTTCCTCAAGCCCTCTGCATTATCGATCGTATCTGACTGTTACCGAGTAAGAATATAATTGAAAAAAATCAAATTGTGATTTTTGTGGTCTGTTAAGTGCCCACCTTTTGTCATTTGAAGTTGAAGCTAATATGCATCATTTTAATGCCTAAAATTTGTAAATACCCGAGAGCTTCCGGGGGCTTTTCCCCCTGGATCTCCACCGGGGCTCTGCCCCTGGACCCCGCCAGGGGCCCTCGGCGCTCCCCTGGACCCTACGCCGTAAGGGGGAGCGCTTCGCGCTCCCTCGGCGCTTTTGGCGCCATTTGACAGTCTACTAAGTTTTGCCCCCACTTTCAGACATCAAATCCCGCCCCTGCTCTTAACCTCTGGTGACCTCAAATGACCTGACCTCCACCAAAACCATAGGGTTCTTTTTCTCAATGTGATACACCAAACATGTAAAGAAACCATCATTGCTTTCTAGAAATTTTATGTTTAGTCTTCAGTGTTTGGCCTCTTTTTGGCCCCCTCAAATTACCTTTGATCTCCATAAAAATACATAGGATATTTTCTCTTAATAAGACAAATCTATGTATCAAGTATGAAAAGTAGCTGTCATTGCTACCTTGAGATATCAGGTTGACATGCTAAGCATTATAAACAAACACACACTTACACTTGCCAGCTTCGTGCCCATGGCAAGGAATAAAAAAAACCAAATATTGACCATTCTACAAAGCAACTTTTTTTTTATATATACGTCAAGAATTATTACTTCATCTACATATACAAGTCTGTGATGTGGTTTAAGAGTGTTACAAGATACGTCTCAAGTGTCCCTAGGCATTTCACTTTTATTCCAAGGACAAGGAAAAGCAACGAAGCTTTCATTATTTCTGCGGCAACACTTGTAAACGCACTACGAACCGCAAGTCATGTAATTAACATATACTTTATATAGGAGTAACCAAGGAAATATTTAAACCGTGCATCATTCCACATCATTACTTTTGCATAATTAAGCTAGCGAGTATAGTCTAAAAATGGTCAAACTCTCAGGGGATATATTTTCAAGTTGAGAATGGCACAGGATATGTACAATATATTGCAAATAGTTCCAACAGCTCTTACAAGAGGGGATCCTGTTCTACGAATATGAAATAAAATATCTCTTTTGGTTTTATGCTCACATACTTCAAAGAAAACCGAAACCTTTAATCGATGATGTCTTCAAGGAAACGTTTTACCCGGGAGCCCTATGCTGCTTGGGGAACTCGAGACTCGTAGCCAGACATGGTGTTGAAGGGGGCTAGATCATCGTGACCTCCAGGACGCGCGGGATATTTTTAGGAGGAACGATGCTTTTCAGGGTGAGAGAGTCTTTTCAGGGTGAGAGATGTTTTAAAATGTGTTAACATAATGGTAATTTTTTATCACAGTAATCCGTAGGGAGGGAAACGAGAACTTTTCTAGCTCTCTCCTCCTTCGAACGTTGGTAGGGGTGGGAACCGGCGTGCAGGGACTGCTTTTTACCTGTATTACATGATCATCGATGACGACCTTGTTACTACTAGTTCACACCTTCCAACAACTACAGATGGTTTTATCTCCATGTGAGTTCATTGGTGACAGAATAAGCTCCAAGTCTGTTGGGTAATCGCCAAGCCAAAGGATTTTAACTGGCTTGCAGCCTCTCATGGATTACCAGAGAAATCTCTTACCACCGAGTTTGCGTTGAGCTAACTTCACTAAAGAACACTAGTGGGTTCTGTGAAGGGTCCAAATGGCAATAACCTTTTGGTGGAAGGGACACATGGCTCAAGCTTACCCCCAAAGCCCGTAACCAGACAAGATACTAAAGGGGGAGATAGCTGCAAAGGGGGTGAAACATTTTTAGGGAGGGAGATGTGAGATATACTGAAATGCATTAAAGCAACGGTACGTTTTGATTTTCTAGGGAGCAAAAATGCCACCCTCTGACTCGATTGGCACCTGGATGGCCCTCCTAGTTATGAATCTACTGGTGTCGCAACTGTGCTCCCTATACTGAAAGATTTTTTTCCACTACTTTCTGCAATGCCTAAACATAACAATTCATCCTTTCTGGAAGCTTTTTCGACAATGAGTTTAGCAGTTGTAACTGAAGCATTCTGATCACCTTTACTGTTGGTCTCCATCACAAGGTGGTTGGTGAGGTCAAGATGTTTACACCTGAAAAGAGATAATAAGTGATGTTTCTAAGTGAAGATGTTGCTGGAGTTAAATGCTAGCATTCCAAAACTGGGTGGGGATGGGGAACTTATTGAGCAAGGAATGTTCCTCCCAGGTACCAATCCAGAGCCCGTGCTTTTGTGGTCAGATGGGCAATGCTTTCATGGTTTGAGCTCAGAGCAAGCTCCACCATAGACCCATAGACAGCCACTAAGTACGGAAGTCGAGAACATCGCTGTGGTATGAAATCTGACATGACAGTTTTCCCACCCCTTTCTTCGGTAAACATGGGAAGGAGAAATCAAGATACGATTTCTCCTTTCCATTATCCACCCATAATATGGAGGGGAGAAAACCAAAGTTAGTGAGGGGGTACTTCAAGAAAGGACCATTACACAGTGTCAATTAATGGACGCGCCCGCACATGACACGGATTGACGCTATATAACTGTGGTTATATTATTGCCAACGTGGGATGATCCCACCGTGCTACGAGAAATCGTCGACGAGCGAGCTAGCTATGTTATTTAAATTGAAAAGAGGATTCGTGTCATGTGCAGGCGCGTCCATTTATGAAAAGGGTGTTCGAAAATAGATACTGTGTAATGGTCCTTTCTTGAAGTACCCCCTAACTAACTTTGGGTTTCTTCACTCACCATTATCGGTAAATAATGGTAAGGAGAAATCGTATATTGATTTCTCCTTCCCGTGTTTATCAAAGAAAGGGGTGGGAAACTGGCAAGTCAGATTTCATACCACCGCGATGTTCTCGGCTTCCGTAACTAAGCTTTAGACATACAAAGTTAATGTTGCATGGTGAGGGGTCATTAAACAGATTTATCATTTCAATGGCATAGATCTGTGACTAAAAATCGTAACTATAGCTGTTGTACGTTCTGATTTTTGTGGAGGCGGGGAAAGAGGTGGGGCCTAGATAATATTTTTCTGTCCTTCCTACCTCTTTTTTCCTTTCATCTTTTCACCTTTTCTTCTCTCCTTTCCCATCTATGCTTAATTCTGCCAACTGGTGCTGAATCTTGCTGACTCGCATGGTACAATAATGCCACGGTAGGCTCGGTAGGGTAGTTTTGCATTCTCTCCTCTCTTCTCTTCTGTTCTCTCCTGCTCTCCCTTTCCCCTTCCTTTTTTCTCTACTTTCCTCTTTCCTTTCCCTCTTCTAAATTTTTTCTTCCTTCTTTTTTCTTCCCTCTTTCTTTCATTTTGTTCACTGGTGCAGAATTTTGACTACATCAGTGCATTTCACACAGCACTTGGTAAGCTTTAATGCTAACGTAATACTTGTGCATACAGTATAAGTGACAGGCCTATGATATGATCTAATAATAAACAAGATTGGACAAAAACATGTACTGAAAGTCATTTATTCAATATTTTGACAGCATTTCAAAATAAATATACACAGTGCAACAGCTTCAAAGATAAAAAATATAAGAATAAACACATTTTTTATTTCAAATCTCTGAAATTCCAGAACTTTTCCATCATTACGTATAATAGAAAATAACAAATTTCAACAATTCTCAAGGCTCCTAGAATAACCCATTTAAATGGCAAGCACTTCAAGGTTTTCAAGGCCGTAAATTAACATCGTGTATCTTCTAAAAATGGTGAAAAACTATTTTCGGAACAATTTTTGTTTTGTCATTTTGATATAAGTGAATGAAATTTGTAATAATTAATATTTACAGTGGTATATTTGCAGAAAGGGGGTAGGGGGCTCCTTTCTTTACAGTGTCTTTCCTCTAAATTTAGGCATAACCCCCTCGTCTCTTAAGTGAAGCCCTGGACCCCCGTTCTCAAAATCCTAAATCTGCACGATTCAAATTTGTTGACACCTCTCCCTTCAATTTATACACTTTTTTCTTGAAATAATTAGAAAAATGTCCAAATTTCCTTTACTACTTTTGTACGTTACATTGTCTCCCTGTTGTGCATTTTACAAAGCCCTTAATTTTCATTCAAACTTTGCTCAGTGATAAAATGCATTTGTCAATAAAGAGATGTTACATTGCCTAGATATTAGTAAAACATATTTCTACGAGTTTCATTAATTTTGCTACCGTCACTATAGTATAAACAAACAGTCTAATTAAATTATTTTCTTCTACAATCTTTATCGTGGTAAAATGTGAATTTTTCTACTGACTGTTCCTAACATTTTGACATTTCTGGGATCTTTTTCAAAGGCACCTAACCTTCAAATGATAAAGATCTATGATATGATGATAAAGATCAATGTCTGGCTCAAAATGAAACTGGTACACTTATAGCACGTCACTTTAGGTATCATACATAATTACCAACATTTTCAAAAGCATACAAACCATATGGTGAGTGTGGAAATGCTAGATGTAGAGTAAAAAGCAATTTACAATGTGGTAGCTTTGTTTCCAAGAAAGAATCTCCTCACAGAAAGATATTTGCAGATTTTAGTGCTTGTATATAATTTTTCACTCAAACTTCAATGTAAAATATCAAGTGGGATTAAAGCTGTTGCCACAGAGAGTTTGTTGGTGAGAATAAATGGTTCAATAATGACATAAGACATTTTCTGTTTGTGCCAAGTTAATGAAAAAGAAACACTATGTCTATTTAAAACAATATGCTCTTTCCCGGAAAGCTTTTACACAGTCTAATACCTGTCTGGCAGTTTGTTAAAAGCTTTCATTTTGTAACTTTATTTAAAGATGTAAAATATTAGGTCAATGAATTTCCAATTGTAAAATACACAGAGTTGAAAAGAGTCACGACTGGAGTCACTTCTTCTCATAATGGTAGTGACTCGAGAGAATTCAGAAGTAATTTCCCCATTGAAACAGTACAGTAACTCGAGTCAATGACTCGAATCCAGTCACTTAAAACTCTGACAATTAGTGCCCGAGTCACGAATCTAGTGACTCGATTACAACTCTGAAAATACATATAATCAACATTCCTTTGATGAACAGGTAACTTCTAATGGTAGAACAACAATTCAGCTATGACAGGAATCCGCCCTTTTATTTCACATAGTACAATAAAGAAAGTAAAACAATTCTTACAATTCAGTCATTATCAAATAATGATTTAAAACTGCAAATTCAAACTTCAATTTTTCTGATCTACAGATTGTCATTACATGAAAGCATAAGTGTTGGTCCATGATCATGCCATAACCAGTAAAAGGCTGGGGGAAGGCCAGTTTGGTATAATTCCAGGGGAAAGGTTTCTATTTGGGAGTATGGACCGCAAGCATCGAACTTAGCCTTTATCATTATGAACAGACCATATGAAGTGACGTCATCATCTACTTGGCAAATCTTGCTCTGCCCTTCAGAGGCTAAGATGCTTCACAACTGCACTGTGTGTTTACATGTGTAAACTAAGTATATAAGTGAGTGAGTGAGTGAGAGAGAGAGAGAGAGAGAGTGAGTAAGTAAGTAACACTTTATTGCTCCATAAATGTAACACTTTATTGCTCCTTAGCAGTATTGCAATAATTGCTTTTATCAAAACACTGGACTTCCTCAAGCAAATTTGTCCGACACAGATGGGAAATTGAAGTAAGTTAAGAATTTAAATCCTCATATTTTACTTGTACATAAACTTTAAGGCACTGTGTCATTATTAAAAAGCGAACATCGTAATCTCCTGGAACTGATACAGTCAATTAGTCAGTCAATATTGTACACTGCACGAATATGAAACTGAAAAAGCAAAAATGGTTGCTTTTCTATAAAGACAGGTTTTTGTCTTGATTATCAAAAATAGGAGGATAGGATACATCACAAAGAAAAATTTACCTATATGAATCAGTAACCTTTCATCACTTTACAACTTAAACTAGCCCCCCTCCCCCAAAATAAAAAAAACCTAGCAAGATTTGCCTACTGTACGTACAATTGAAAACAGTATGGCAATGTTTTCCATATGGAAGATTTGAGACTCAGCCGAGGGTTCACTTACATTTCTATAGCACTGTGACATTATGTGCATAGGGTCTATACCAAATTTTACATTAGTAACATGCTTTGCCTCAAAATCTGTGAGCATGAGTACAAGTACAAACATCAATTCTTAGACAGAAAGTATAGGTAAATGAATAAATTGGTATCGGTACATACTGAAATATATTGAAGTGGGTCTCATTTCCAATTGATTCTCTTACAAAGAACTACGAACATAATATTTTGTAATACCAGATTCTGTGGGTGATGCCTTTACAAGTAACTTTCTAGTGGAGGTGCTATAAGAGGACATTTTTTTTCGCTGGTGTCCGTCCAAAGTGGTACTTCGGGCGAACACTTTTCTACAAAACCTCCACTGGGGTTCCTTCCATCTATGGCGTCATTCATGTCTTAATAGAGTTCACTTGCTTGGTAGCGTATTGCCACAGTATTTGCAACCTATGATGACTTGAGATGAGCCTACTGGAGAGGATGAGGTTATGAACTTTTTACCTGAAACAAGATAATAAGAAATGGTTGCAAGTGCAAGTGATGATTTAGTTAAAAACTTGGTACTGTGCATCGCTAATGTGCAGGAGAAGGGCAGACAATACTGGGAGATTGCACAAATTAAATTTCTCACGCAGTTAAGGCAGTACAGTAAATGTTTCTTTCCACTTTTCAGTTCACATTAAAAGCTGTGTGTATCCTTGATCAGCTTGGCCAAGATTCAATGGTTTAAATGACGTAGTACTTGCCCTCCGACAGGCTCCTAGTATGCTATTCTATGTTTCAGGGTGAGGTTCAGGGAGAGGGGGAGTAAATGTTTAAAGAGCGCTTGCATGGATTTATGAATGAAAGGAAAGTACATGTTGAGTACTTTTGTGAAACAGAGAGTAAATGGTAAAATTTTATCTCAGCTGTCCACTAGTTGCTGACAACAGCTGTGTTATGAGAACATATTTGAACTCAGGAATAGGATTTCATATGTGACATAATACCGACCACGAACCTGTTATTACTCCTTTGATTTGGTGCCATTATCTTGCAAACACTGAAAAATGCATTGAGATTTTGATGATTTTCTTGCTTCAGACATCTGCTTTGAACTGGAGAAAGCAGTTTTATGGTACAGTTCATGTTCTAAACAACTATTTTAATCATTGTGATGCATCAAGACATACGCCAAGTATGGAAAACATCTACACCAATCCCTGTTTTGAGATACTGTGTTATGCACTTGGCAATTGTGACCATGCTCCCCCCATACCTGGGTATAGCGGGAACTAAAGTGACGTTGTGATTTACGCAAATGTGACAAGTGTTTTTCTTTCCCCACTAAAGCCGAAATACATCCCAGTAGAGTGAGACATCACGTGGCTGTACAGCTTTATCTATGCAGTGTCTCTAAATAGTATGTGTGTCTCCCTTCCAAATCCCCACAATTTCCTTGGCCCATTCTTTACAATGTATACATCCCAGTAAAGTACTGTCAAGTTCCCAGTATAGCGGGGATTAAAAAATAGCACATCCCTGGCAAAGTTTTGCAGCAGCCCCACTATTGTGCCAGGTTAAGGAGGGAGTGGTCCTGGTTACAACTGACATGTGCACTAACATGAAGTGCCATGTTTGACCTCTGGCAACCTCAGCTGAACTTGGACCTTCACACATATTTGTAAGAGGATGTTCTTTGTAGGGCATCCACATGTTAACATTAAAAGTATCCATGCTTCCTCATAGCTTTGACATTTGAGTTGGTGTGTCGTTAAATTTCATCTAACCAACCAACTCATAGTACTTTGATGTACCTTGGTATCAAGGTGTTCAGTGTTTTACCTCTGCTGATTACAAGAGACCTTTGATCCCACCATTTGAGGTAGGGTTCATTTAGTCAATATAACACATCTTTCATAATTCCTACTTTGAAATATTGTGCAAACAACATTTTAGGTGTCTGACCTCTAGTGACCACAGATGACCTTTGACTTCCACGAAATCAGTAAGATTTATCCATTCAAATAATGCATCGTAATACTGTGTATAAACAGTATCATTGATTGCCATCTTCAAATATCATACAACCAAAGTTGTAGGTATTTGCCATCTGGTGACCTTAGATAAACTTTGATCTCCACCACACACAAGAAGGTTTGTTGACCCCAAGTGACCTTGGCCCCATAAGAAGCAATAAGATTGTTCTAATTGATATGGGTTACCTACATGTCACATATGATATTTATCAGTTTCCCTGCTTGACATACAGTGCTTCACAGTTTGATCCCTTCAGTCCTAAAATTACCTTTGACCTCCATCGAAAATAATAGGGATCATCTTTTAGTATGGGTATTAACATACTAAGTTTAAGGTCTCTCTTGCTTACTCATCTTGAGATATCCTGTTTACAGGCAAAAAGTGTTTCATGCATACATGCACACACAATACACCACCATCACATAGAATTGTCTACCTCTACTTACCACAAGGAATCAAAAATTATGGCAGCAAGTTTACAGCATCAGTCCATATTCAATGTTAAACACATTGGAAAAAGCAGAGCACGCCTAATAGCATGCACTGAATTCAAGAAGTCCCTGTGACAACAATCCCCTATGGAACTACCAGGAAATTTTCTGGTGCCTAACATTTGCTTGTTTGGCATACAGTAGCTGTTCCCAGTAATGCTGAGGGGTTTCTAATTGGTCATTTTAAATTGGGTTTGTGGTTGTCCAATTCACCTGTTAGGGGAAGTCCTCTGCTTTGCATTAGTCAGCTGTCATGAAGCGTAGCAGCTAAAGCAAGGATTCTCCACCCCTCTCAGCATTTGTGAAAGCAAAGACTTGGCTCTCATCCATGGTAAGGGGATGTTACATAACAGTCCAAGAGTTTGGGAGCGATTTGTACACACCTGCCTTGTGTACTATAGTTGAAGAGAGAAGGCAAATCTCACCAGTGTTCATCCACAATTACCCTGGAATAGGGTCCTCAATGAACTCAAGTGACTTTCTGACCCTCAATGCCCTGAAGATTAAAACCTATACCACCAACTAGAAAATTCCCTGCAGGGTTGGGCTCTTCTTCATATCTATCTGTCATGTCTTCTGTTGAGTTTTCAGCCTGATTTTGTGAGAATATCTTCAGAAAACTTTGGTGTATCCTACTGATCAATCTAATCATCTGGAGCTTGGTAATATACTGTTAGGTGTACTTTATCTGTAAAGACAATAAAGATTTTTGTAATGTAAAATAGTTGTCCCCTTCAATCATGCAAAGAGTTTTAAATACAAGGCAACGAAAACACACATACAAGGACAGAAAGCAGGAATTTCAAAGAGGGATTTCAAAGGCTTCAATCTCCTTGCTTACTCTTGTTTTACTTTTCTTTCTTTTGGCTGAGAAAAACAATGTGTATCATCATGCCTAATGTTTATTTTTCAGTCTGGAGCAGAGTGGCCATACCTGACGGACTTACACAGCAATAGTGTTGGGTGGTATTGACTTTTTTTACGATCACGATAACAGAACAAAATTTATCGCGATAATTCGATATCCACGATAATTTTCATAAAGGCAATTTCCCTTGGAGTCTCTTCCGTGCTCATGCATGTTAGAATATTCAGTGATGTACTTTCGTCGATTTTTTTATCAGCTCAGTGTCCAAAAAAGAATGTCTTCAATTCAAACAACCTTTTGGAGACAGCAATGAGAAGAAATAAAGCATAACAAGGCAAATTTGTTCATTTTTTCCAAAGAATTTATCGCCATTCTTAAATTCATGTTGTCGTATCGCGATGAAAAGAAGTGATCGCGATAACGATAATATTCGATATGTCGCCCAACACTACACAGCAATTTATTTTCTTATCCCTTGACAATTCTCCCAACTAAGTTTACTTCTTTTCTGTTGAGGACACTGTTGTATGATCTGACCACTCTCTCTCTCTTTCTCTGCATGTACAAAATGAGAGTAATACTCCACACACTGTTGGATGAATAGTTTTTCATGTACCAGACAGTGTAAGCAGTTGCCCTAAACTATTGGATGTGACAGGTTGTGTTAAATTCTCCAAGGTTAGGCTGTAGCAATGTATGGGTATTATCAATGTTAGGCTCATCGAGAATCTTTTAAACTATAGTATGCTCTTTATTCCAGAAAGAGTTCCCATACTGTGAAGACTAGTGTTAAAGGAATAACATGGCTGCCAGCTGGTGTGTATAAACAGACCTCAGTAAAAATAGATCCCCAAAATTTTTGCCCTAGGACTAACTCCAACTGCCAGTGTAACATTTCAAATGGAAGATGAGAGTAGTATGCTCCATTCTTCAGCCACTTTCCCAATGGTTGGAAAAGGTGGAAGACTTCTGTTTGAACATCACTGCCCTACTTCTCTGCCAAACAAAGGCTTGAGGCAGACAAAAACAGGAACTAGACAACCAGAAATTTTACAATTAATACAAATTTCAATCCCCCACCCCTTCCTCGGCACCACTGCAAACAGTTGTGCTGAACAAGTAATTTATTGTTCTTACAAGAACATTCCACCTTATCAGCCAAGAATGTGAACCAGGAACCTATGGAATGTGAGGCATACACTTTAATCTCAGCTGTTTAGTGAAAACTATAGTAGTTTTAAAACCCATTTAGTTGTTGTCACAGTTTAGTTAGACAACACTCCTTATGAATATTCATTTTGTGTTTTACAGCTGCTAAATTTTCTACGTATCTGATTACGTAATCTCCATAGGTGACTGGGAGGAGTTACAGGGTGTGTCGGGCAGTTGCCGAACATATTGCAATGAGGAAGCACGCATCCTGGTGAGGGAAACTAAAAGTTTTGAGATGAAACGCCAACGTTGAAGGATTTTGGAGACTGGCGAACTACGTATTGGTCAGCGAGGACCGTGCTCACGATGAGACACTTTCAAATGTAATTAGGCCTGTAAAGTTAGCTTTATCGTGTTGTAACTTCCCTCACCAGGATAGCGTCGTACATTTCCCTCTGGGTACCTGTAATTATTACTTTATTATTTAAGTACAGTAGTTAACGAGAACCTTTCTATCCAATATATTGCAAATTTGAGTAATCTGTCTTGGTCGACTGTATAAGCACAGTGACCCGCACCTACATTGTTGTTTTATGGATTCACAGGGCCAGACGTACCGTTTCTAAGTTTGGGCTGTCTACACCTAGACGGGGCCGCACTGTACGGGCCGCTCCACGTATAATGTAGACGTGGTTGTGCCATAGACCGTAGACGCTGTAAAAGTATCGTTCCACATGCTTGCTGGTATATACATATTTCCGGAAAGAACGTCGCAAGACCCCGACGAAGAAGAAGTATATTTTTTAAACACAAAACCAGTGTTTTGTAGTTTTTGTGGTCTGAGCCACTTATATTTATCTCCAGGTTTAAGCCGACCGTGACAGTTGTGGAAGAAATTAAAATAACCAAGATCCATGAAAACCCATCACCTACAATGTGTTTAGTTAGAATACTTACAGACACTTTGAATGGTCTTGCTAACTGAAGAACAAAGTTACTTTAGAAGTCAGTAGCTTGATCAAAGTATAGGAGGTACCTGAAAAGTCAGTAGCTCCATCAAGTTATAGTATGTGAATTAATATCTCAGTAACTCGAGACAATAAAACATTAGAACAAAAGTTGACCTTCCACCCGAAAAGTTTTCTATTAAAATCTATTTCAAGTCTTACTCATTCCTGTTTTGCACACCTCTGTATTTGCACTTCATTGCTAGTAAACATATTGCAATATACATGTGAAATGACTGGAATAAACCCAGCTAAACTGTGAGCGCTCCAGTCATACTGCAAGTGTGAATGTAGTAATGCATCTTTCTCTCTTCTATTTTCAAGATACGTAATGGAGAGGTGAAGTTGTCTGGTAAAGACCTTTTTTCCCTAGTTTTAAAATGAGTCCTGAAGGGTAAGAATAAAAAACAAGATTAAAGTTGGGAAGTGGCTTGTATTCCATTTCGCAAAATCTCCCTATGTCACAACTCGTCAAGAATTGTTATCGATGCCAATTAGGTGTTCATTCAAGCATTTGTCAATAGCCTTAAAAAGTTGACATTTGATGGCAATTTATCTCTGATTAAACTGAAAGGTTATCTAACCTTCAATGATTATGAGTGATTTATTTGATCCCTTCTTTGTCTGTACTAATTTCAGGCAGAATATGTTGTTAATTGTAATGTAAACCCCCTTTGTTGTTTGACTACTGTTGTACCAGAATGGTCATCAAAGCTTTTAACACAGCTACTGCTAACTGGAGCAACTAATTGAAGCAATGACCCAGTGGTCGGTACTTTAATTGCAAACAGTAGTTTTCCCCTAAAAAATGCGGTAGCTTTCACTGATTTCAGCAAAGGCAAATTTAATTGCCTCATGCTTCATTAACACACTCAATCGCCACGTTTAATCATTGTTTTCAACATCAGTTGTGGGATAGAGGGATTCATCATGAAGAAAATTTGACCTTGAAAGTAAATCTCTTTAATTAGTAATGAAAAGCTTGAATGGGGTATGTCCTATTGTAGAAGAAAAAGACAACAGTCACTCACAGCACATTGTATGAATCAAAAGGGGAAAAAAGAAATTTAAGCCACAAGACATAGTGATTCTTTGCCATCTGGATACAAGTTTTGGTACAGTGGTTCCAAAGCTGACAGTTTTAATGTGAAGTTAATATTGTTCTCAAATTTATATGGAAAGTTAAAAATCCATGGAGATAGATAAATTACACACAGATTGACGCCATATACACATGGCCTTACTCAAACATCAGTATTCTGCTTTTAATTTTAGACATTACATGCCAGATCTAAAACCCAGAAATGTTTCTTACTTGAAAAATCAGTTTACAAGGTTTAATGTTCAGTGTGATTCCTGGTGACCTCAAATGACCATTGACTTCCACCACAATAAATGGAAACCATGCAGTCCATATGGAGGTGCCCACATGCCAAACATGAAATTCATACTAGTTTTTTCTTGAAGTGTAGTATTATGCTTATGACGTTGTTAGAGTTTGATCTCCAGTGATCTCAAAGACCTTTGACCTCAACTAAAAGTGATAGGGATCGTCTACTCCACAAAGCATGTCAAGTATGAGATCCATATAGGTTTTTCTTTTCGAAATACTATGTTTGCAGGGTTTCACAGATTGACATCTGGTGACCTCTCCTGATCTTTCACTTCCACCAAAACTCATAAGAATTTTTAATCAACCTGTTTACAACATTTTTAGTTTGATCTCTGGTGATCTTAGATGACACTTGACCTCCACCTAAAACTACAGGGATCATCTACTCGTGAAGGAGTATTCACACCCCTAATATTAGATTTCACACAGTTAAGCAATTTGGATATCGTGTTTAAATCAGATTTCCAGGTTAGACTCTTTGACCTCCAGTGAACTCAAATGACCTTTGACCTCCACCTAACTCAACAGGGACTTGTAGTTTATTTGAGACACCCACATGCCAAGTATAAGACTCGTCGATGTTTCCCTTCTGGAGATAATGTGCTTACAAGGTTTTCACAGTCTGATCACTGGTGACCCCTAATGACCTCTGACCTCAACTACATGATAGGGATTATCTACTCTACAAGGAGCATCAGCATGGCAAGTGACCCCATATGACGTCTGATGATCTCCATTCAAAATAATAAGGATCAAACTCCATGTAGCCATCCACATTCCACATTGTCAAGTACGAGATCCTTAATGGCATCCCTAACTGAGATAACGTTTACAGACAGGATCACATGCACACACACCAACCCATACACTCACAACGTCAAAATCTCTAGATTCGTTTTGCCTTCGGCAAGGAATAAAGAAAAAAAAACAACTCAGAATCAATTTTGGTACAGTATGGACAGCACGGCAACATTAATCCCAACATGCACTGTAAGTTGAATACTCCAATTGCGTTGAAGTTCACTTGACTGCCTTATTATCAAACTCTCTCATTCCGAACTCGCTTACTGAATTGAATTAAACTGAAGTAAACTGGTTGAATAGAAAAATATAGTAAAATGTATTGCTCAGCTAACATACATGTTACTGCACTGATACGATAACACCTGATATACTGTAGTTTTCCAGTTTTTCAACAGAACTTAAAATATTGAATGTACACTTTACTTATGGTATACTGTACTTACAGTAATACGTTTTGTTTAAATGAGGTACAGTAGTGAACAAGTGAGCTTTATTTCTAATATGACGCATAAAAGTGACACAATTTACTGAAAAGTCATCAAGAATGAAAAAGAATTAAGTATAGCAATAAAAGCAGGCAAAGGAAGCAAACAACTTGATGCAGTCCTCAACAGAATAGGCACCAAGCAAGAACCAAGAACATTGCCAGAAATGTGATAATGGAAACAAAAGATGAAGGCCTTAAGTTCTTGCTTTACACTTGTAAATGTTGCTCTTTGTACAAAAGAACTATTCTTTTCCTGTTTTAGCTTGTAGCATCTATTGTGATTGGCATAGAGTTACGTACGATTTTGCCGATTAGTATAAAGTCTAGCCGGAACCGGAATTTTTGCTCTTTCAATAGAAACATTAAAAATAGCATCGGGGGCAAGAGTTGATTGTGGGGGCGAGGATTGCATGTGAGAAGGAAAGGGAGCTGGTTGTTAACTTTGTGGTAGTATTAGCCTACAGTAGGTCAATAAGTTGGTGTAATTTTGTAGGGCTTCGACTCTAGAATGATGCAGACAGAACATTAATTGAAAAGTGAAATTACTTAAAATATTAAACACGCCGCACCTTTAAAAGTTGACAAAAATTGTTAAGACTGTTTAAGGGACAGTACCGAAACTGTTTACAATACAAGCATGTATTTTTGAAAATGATTATGATCATTGCGAAGTGTACAGGAATAATTGCCACAGATTGGTACTGTAAATATTTTTACATTAAATTACATTTACAATGTGGATGCTGTGGGATAACTATGAATAGGCAAACTTTGAATTTGTCTTCATTGCTACCTCCACAAAATTTGGATAAGTATGTGCATAAAGGATATACTCTAAGACTACAAAATGGAAGTTGTGTCAGTGTCACTATAAACTGGTACCACCTTACCTACCACAGTACAGTTAATGGGTCAATTCTAGATGTAAGATGGACACAATTAAGAAAAATTTTTCAAAGGTGTTTTATTCATCTGTAAAAGCAACCCATATCTTTTAATCATAAATGTAATTCTTTCTAGAATTCCTACATAGCATCCCTACATAAGATGTCATACTGCGCATCTAGTAATCGCAATAGCGCTTACCAACCAAATCTCAAATTCATACACACGTATCTAGACTAAGTCCAAAATCCATCCATTAACGCTCCACGTTGATAATAACGGTATTTTGTGTCTTTCGATCCCATTGACTTTGCACAAAAACGGTCTCTCGAAAATAAACTAAATTCAGATGTCACTTAGAGGTTGAGTTTTGTTTTGCCCCCTCAGCCAGTCCGGATCTCAATGGCCCCCAAACATTCCACACTGCCCCATGGTACATACAGAGTTTTTCCAACCTCACTTGGGGGTATATTCCTAACAACGGCTAAATGGGGCCTTGGGGAGCACCCTAGCTTTTTGAGATTTGTTTCCCATTGACTCTGCACGTAAACGACCTTTTGAAAATAAAAAGGTCCAGATGTCACTGAGAGGATAAGTTTTGATTCCCTTCATCTACACTGAAGATCGCTGGCATTTTGTGCATGGAATGCACCCACGGGGACGACTCCCTTCATTCGTTCGTGTGCTGGCTAACTTTTTGCCACAAAATGCCATTCTTCTAAGGCCTTCTAAGTATTACTAATTCTAGGCATCCTAAAATATTAGAACTGCCGCCTGTGGTCAATACGTAGGCTACGCCTACAGAAGTGTGAACATTTAGTCGGACCAGCTACGTCTATAAGCCTGCAGTCAATCATGTCACCACAAGTGCTGCTAGCATTCATAGGCCTACCAAAGTGGCAACTGTCATCCGCACACTGAGTTTAATCGGCGACATTTCAGACATTTTAATGCAACATGATGATGGGAAAATAATGGACCTAGCCTAGACTGGAACGCTGTAAAAAAAGCTTCTCTTAATTGGAATGAAATATGCTTCATATGGAACACTTGGTTGACTGTTTGTTAAAAATTTTCCCAGAGTTTCTTGTTTCAAAGTGTTGCATATCCCTGTATGCCAGACCACTCCAGTTTTTTTTTCAAACTTCACAGCACACACTAAGTTGGCCTAGAGTTCAGTGCTGGATGACTCGAAACCGGTCTCGAGTTCCGATTGTCGTGGCGCGTGACTCGTCGTACTCGGGGCTTAGGACTCGGACTCGGACTAGGACTCGACCAACATGACTTGGGGAATCGGGCGAGACAGGGTACGAGACCTACTATTTTTTCCCACCACCGTAAATCTCAGGCTGGAACTGCGCGAAAAAATCTTTGCTGAAAATATCATTACGTACACCACGTGTACGTACAATATTGTTGCTACATGTTACGTAGGCCTACAGTGCATTAGTCAGAGGGTAGTATTAACAGTGAACACTCGGAATATATCGTCTCAACCTCAGGTCTCCAAGACTAATTTGAAGATAGCACGGATCCAGCACGAACTGACACATTGAACGTCCATGGGCTTGCACTTCTAAACGCGTAGTAAGCGTTCAGTGATCAGATGTTTACAGAATTTACCTTCAGGTCTGAGCATGATTTAACGTTATTTGTATCCAAAAACGTGTACCAGACGGGGTCGAAATAAAATATTGGCGTCCAGCCTGTCCAGGGCCCTAGTACTCAAGCTTTTGCTTCAGACCTGGGGAAATGTTCAGGAGCCTACTGGCTGATTAACTTGTTATAATGACAAAGCATGTATTGCAACTTCATAATCATACCAAAATATCATTTAAGCATTCAGCATTCACCATATTCTCTTCTTGCATAGCTCTTTGTACTTGAAATACTACTTGGGGAAACTCCGTCGGTGTCACTGTTTGAAGAAATCACACCTAGGGGTTATTTTTAGAATACGTACCATTAGTCCATGAGGTTTTGGCAATATCCAAGGAAAATTTTGAGGTTACTGTGAGGAAATCGCAGCAAAGAACAAATTTTTGAACTGTCTTTGACTTTCCCCATTAAACCACTTCCGATGGAGAGTGAAGTTATATGGGTTATCGGGGATGGGGTGGGTCCAGATAACCACTGTCTTTTTTTATTTTATACACCAAGCGCAGGACCTCAGGTCTGGATCCGCGCCTGTGAGCCCCTTCTCTTCATAGTCATGAAATTTAAAGTAGTCAATTTTTGGTGTTGGAACTGTCAGTAGTAAATAATTCAACTCCATATACGGTAACATAGAGCTCTGGAAAGCTAGAAAAGCTGATTTTTCTCTTTGTGCATTACGGGTACGGTGAAGCATTGCTGTACTCTTCTATTATTTGGTCGGCCCCCTTTGTGGAAATTATAGATCCGTGTCTTATCCGTCTATGTTCATTAGAGGTCTTTTGTTTTGTTAAGTTTATTTATTGTTTGGATCTATGGCCATCTTTAATATTAGGGGAAGGAATAAAGGTTAGAATAAGACTATTTCATTGTAGTTCTCGTCCTCTTCCACAAGTGCACTCAAAACAAAACAAGCTGAATTTACACAGGGACTTGGGGACTCGGGGACTCCGACTCGGGCCTTAGGACTCGGACTCGGACATCAAGATTCGGACTCGGATACCAGGGACTCGGACTCGAACTCGGATTCAGATTGGGTGGACTCGACTCCAGCCCTGCTAGAGTTAGACATTTCTGATTTCACCACAACCATTTTTGTATAGTAGGGTGCCCGTCGACTGCGGCCCGTGGAGTGCGCGTCTAGCTAACATTCCATGTCACAATCTTGGAATGATAGATTAAAGTGCGCATTCGACGGTCACCCCATAGCTACCCTAAACATACACGCAAAGTGGCAACACTGTGTAGACCTATAGCCAATAAAACTTAAGTGCATATCAGGGGCGGACTGACAATGAACTGGAAATGAACTGGGTATTGCACAATGCTAAGATTTCTTTTGTTAACCATATATAATTTATCTCTTAATTACTGATCATATAGATTACAGTTTGGTGAGTGATATCAATATTTTCAAGGATAAAATCTGAAATTTTATAATAAACTCCTTAGGGAATAACAATGCTACCAGTGTCCTTGAAATAAAAGTTGAAAAAATAAAGGCTAACATGTGCCATATATGGTATGTCCCTCTTTAGATATCACATATTTGCATATTTAGCTCATGTTTATTCATGATAAAAGTGTGAAAAAAAATTTCCTTGTAAATGGTCAATGTCTGACGGATTTTAATGGAAATTGTGGCTATTTTCTGGATTTTTAATGCTTTTTACATCAAATATTCAACTATGTTATTTTCATGTCACACGACTTTAAGCGTTAAAATTTACACGAATCTGTGAGCAGGGGCGGCGCCACAGGGGGCAGGGAGGGAGACCACCCCTATCATTTGCAAGAAAAGGGGAAAAGAGAAGGAAAAAGGGGGAAAAAGAAGAAAAGGAGAAAACGAAAGAGAAGAAAGCAGGAAGCGAAAGAGAAAGAAGGAGGGGGAGGAGGGGTGGGGTAGGCCTATATCCCATACATACACCGCAATTAATCCAGAGCTTCCAGGAGGCCCTATTTCGGGTTCTGCCAGCCTGTAGATTCCCTTTTATAATACACAAATGAAGCAGAAGAAAATTTTCGTTATTGCTCAAGAATGTTTAAATGGACTCTACGCACGTATTTTTGCGTAGAAACTTCCCCTGAATAGAAGGCAGTAAAGTAGCCAAAGGAGGGGGGGGGGGACTTCAGGAGGTTTGTTGACAACATACCATTCGCTTACACAACATACTCTCCTCTTTCACCTAACCAATAACTAGAATTCACTGAATTATGGACATTTTCCAGCCATGTATGATCAGTTCCAAAAGTATCCCAAAGATAGCACCATTTTGCTTCTAAGCATCCTTAAAGTAACAAAAGTTTCTCAAAGGGGAGGGGCACCCCCTCCCTCAAGACCCCTCCCCACGACGGTTCCTTTATGTTGCGACAAAAGAAGGATCCGTTCCCCACTGTTGCATGGGCGTCGATTTGGGGTACGGGGGGACGTTTTCCCACTTTTTTGAGAGGAGGGGACGCTAACACATTTGTCCCCCACTTTTCGTGACCTGAAACTAAAACGTGAGGTAACCAAAACCTTATGAAGGCGAGTAGTGGTGAAGACATAGATGTTCTCGGAAAGTATTCCACATGGCTCTTTTTCAGGTCGGTAGGCAGTAAGTTCTGTAACAATTCTTTCTATAACTTTAACAAAAAAATTCGCGCGCTACACGCGCTTGCATCATCAGTTTTATCTAGCTGTAACGCCCGCCATTTCAAACATATTGGATTTATCTGACGTTGAAGGTTCCACAAATATTGTAGTCGTGATTCTAGAGAAACATGAAAATGCAACGCTGCGAAGTTCTAACCTCATTTTCCTGTCCTTTGGAAGATTCCTTTTTCAACCTTACCATCGTGGCAAACATATTCTCTAAGAAAATTATTTTTCAGTTTCGTCTGGAAGTCTTACTGAGTATAAAGAATTTACTGCCCGACGAAGACCATGTAGTCGCCCTATGATATTTCTTGTTTTGCTCTTCATAGGACAGATTCTTCAGTAATAACCCAAACTTTTTTCAACTTTCCTAATGAAAACAAATTAGTTAATCTTTTTCACTATACCCCAATAGTTTTTGGCGCTCTTCGCGCGCCTTATATCCTGAGTTAGGCATCATTTCGGCAACCCATTGCATCTGTCAGGGATGCTGGCATCCCAGTCAGAACGCTTAGCCACTATGTCGGCAAATTCAAGGACCACCTTGGATGAGCCTGCATTCCTTTAGGCAATGAAGTATACCCCAATTTTCATAGTATACCCCTAAATATTGGACCATTCGGTACCATTTTGCATCTGTACCCCCTCCTCTTAGAATCCTTACCAGGATAGGAGAGAAGTTTTAGGCCACATTCCCCCCCCCCCTTCTTCCAATATCAAACCGACGCCCTTGCACTGTTGTATACAATCGCAGGGGGCATAAAAAATTACAATCTACGCACATTTGAGGGTTAACTGAGGTGGCATTACGACGTTATCTGTGGTACCCCCATCACAAAATCCTGGCGGGGCCACTTCAGCTATATATGATCAGTTCCAAGAATATCCCAAAGATAGCACCATTTTTTGCATCTAAGCAACTTCAGATTAACAAAGAAAATCAAAGGGGAGGGGAACCCCTCCCTTGGACCCCTCCCCCAAGACGGCGAACACTCCCCTCATGCTTTGCCCTCTATCAAAATATGTCTATGAGTACTCACCCAAAATCATGTCTCTCATTAGAGATACCAAATCTAGACTAGAAATAGACCTGCAAATAATTATATATTTTGAAACTTTCATGAATTGTGAAAAATTGTCAACCTGCTGCAAACAAATCAATCACTTGGGCTAACGTAATCTTCTAAAATTTGGAAAAGAATTTCCAGATTTTTGCCAATAAGCTTCATAAACTCTAATAATCAACTAACTATACCCCTAAAATATCAATTTTGGGGGTAATTTTTTACAGATTTACTCTTAGTTTAATCCAGCAATGTGTGTCAAACTATAATTCAAAAAAAAAAAAAAAAAATCAGGAATATTTTTGAACATAAAATTTTTTACATTAAGTTGCAGCCCTGGTACAAGTACAAGTACAATCTTAAGGGCGGCTCTTTCGGAAACTTTACGACAGAGTAACAAAATGGTGGCGCGCTGTCATTTGTTCTTGCTCCTATTCACATTTTCAGCATCTTGTGTGCAAAGGTCTTAGTAGGTTTACTAGTTGGGCCAAGCACGCAGTGGAATCCCTAGATTTTTCGAAGAGGGGCACTAGGGGTCAAGCGTTCTTCCAAAAGGGACATACCAAAGTGAAGGACCAAGCTCCTTGGAGGCTTCGTAGTGACGGACAGTGCTCCCCTGTAGGCGTTAGGCCCAGGGCCCCACTGTCCACGGACAATGCGCAATTGGGATAGAGACCCCGGAGGCTCCAAGGCATTTATAAATTGTTATCATTAGATTGAAACATTTGACTATCGCCAAAATGGCGGCACTGGATGTACACTAAACAGGCCACAAAAACAAAATCAAAATTTGGCCTTTTTTGTCAGTCTAATAGCACAAACGATTTGATGATGGGTGTAGGGCTGAGCGAGGGCGACAGATCATGCTAAGGTTTGCCAGGCCCGTAGACAGGCGGGGGCACGGCCCCCGAGGACCGTGCCCCCCATGCGGACCACTGTGCCCCTATATGGAAAATCGATCGAAAATAAAATTTTTCTACCTGTAAACGGTGACCCCGGTATATCTTCAGGCGATTTTTGACCAATAATAATCCCAAAAGGCGTTCATTTCTTTTCTAAAATTACAAAAGTTTCGCACACTACGTGCGCTTTCATCTTCAGGTATATGCTTTAACACCCGTTTCAGATATGCTGGCTTTATAAAGGTAAACTTTCTACAATAGGCTATTATTCTTCCTTGCAGGCGTGATTTTAAAGAAACACAAAATTGAATCGATAAGAAGTTCTTTCTTCTTTTTCTTACCATTTGGAAGATTCTTATTTAAGATTCAACATTATGGTAAATATATTTTGTAAGAAACACGAGGTGTCTCAGTGCTGAGTCTAGGGGTGGAAGAGGCATCCCTCACGACCACTCGCTCGGGGTCCTGGTTTTGCTCTTAAAGACCGATATTCATCACCCCAAGCACATTTTTGGTTGGGAGAAAGCAAAATTCTCAACTGGTGGCTCATTGATTGACCTCAAAGTCAAAAGGTTCAGAGCAGCCCACATTACACAACACGCACAGAGAGTGTTCTGGTTACATATAATGGCCTTGTATGCCCACTAGGATATGACCTTAACCAATGTATTAGGTTTGTGTCTGAACAGGGAGGAGCACAAGGCAGTTTTGGGAGGAACTAGGAGTAACTTATTTGGGAAATTTAGAATTGTCTACGATGAGTGGGCAGATTCTTCCATAGAAACCCAACTTTTCTCCTTTACCCTAACAAAAGAACCAAATATTTCCATTTTTTCTTCAATAGAACCCCAAATTTCTAGGCGCGCTCCCTTCGCGCGTCCAAACTTTTGCGTTCGGCATCCTTTTGACAACCCGTTGCTTCTGGAGGGACTTCGGGTTGCTGGACCCCTAATCAGGTAACGTGAGCGTGGTTACCTCGTCGGTCAGTCCTTTCACTACCTCTTGCTGAGTCTGCAAGCAGGTTTTACCATTGGAAATAATTTTCTGCAATTTTGTGCAATTCTCACAATCGAAGTTGTACCACGTATGAACATTATCAGCACAACAATTCCACTAAACTATTCTAGCCAATCCCTCGGACATTCGGGGAAGTTTCCTCTGGATCCTACCAAAATCTATACTGGGCCACATCAAGTCCGCCTCATGGCGTCCCCGCCGTTCGCAAAATACTCAACTCTTTACCTGGCCCTTAGGTAGACAAGGTACTGAAGGGAGCGAAAAAGCTTCTAGGGGCGAATTTTTCTTAAGGGGGCGCAACATATACTGAAATGCATTACGTCAATGGTAATTTTTGATCGGGGGGGGGGAGAAATTTTCAAGGGGGCGAAGCCCCCTGGTTTTCTCTTGGCTACGGGCCTGCTCTTTACCCGCGCTTGCGGAGCTCAAGAAGCATCATCGTGATCATAACCTTGTTCCCTTCACGTTTGGAGGCTATCCACGTCTCTGTATTGCAAAAGGAGGGAAAATTCCTACCAGAAGAGGGAAGTTTTTGCGCTCTTCACTCGCAGGTGCACATGTAAACCGTTAAGCCCCCTGTGTTGGGCTTTTAAAAATCCCACGTGGTCCGGCAAACTGTTATCACAACTCAAACATGGGGTAAAATCCCAATTTCGCTCTATTCAGTGGTAGTGATAGCGCTACTTGCTGAGGCACCCCCAGTGCCCCTTCCCATTTCCCCACGTTCCTTCACTAAATCTGGTACTTATCCAAAATATGCAACGCTAGGCTAAACGCAGGGCCGTAGCTAGGGTCATACGTTTGGGGGGTGTGAAGGTCTCCAATTCCGACTGGATGGATATTTTTCCAACTGAATGGTGGCGCGTAAATTGAACCATTTTTCATGTCTCCTGCGTTTACATACAACAGTGGGGATCCTTCCTTTGTTACTACATAAAGGTGCCGTCGTGGGGAGGGGTCTAAGGGGAGGGGTTGACCCCTCCCCTTTGAGAAATTTTTGTTAATTTAAGGTTGCTTAGATGCAAAATGGAGCTATCTTCGGAATATTTTTGGAGCTGATCATATATGGCTAGAAAATGTCCATAATTAAATGAATTCTAATTTTTCCGACTGGTTTGATTCTTTTTCCAAATGAGTGGCGGCCTGTAAATTGCATTTTCGTTTTTATGGGAGTTACTTTTGTATGATACAGCAGTGGGGATACTTCCTTTGTCACTCCATAAAGGTGCCGTCCTGAGGGGGGTGTCCCCCTCCCTTTTGAGAAGTGTTTGTTAAGGTAAGGTTGCTTATATGCAAAATGGTGCTATCTTGGGATACTTTTGGAACTGATCATGTATGGCTGGGAAATGTCCATAATTTAGTGAATACTAAGATTTGGTTAGGTGAAAGTAGAAAGTATGTTGTCTAAGAGAAAAATACGTTGTCAACAAACCTCCTGAAGCCCCCCCCCCCCTTGACTTACTTTAATGCCTTCTGTTCTGGCATATAATGCTAGCATATACCTGTATAGGCCTCCTGGAAGCTGTTTGTTAAGGTAAGGTTGCTTATATGCAAAATGGTGCTATCTTGGGATACTTTTGGAACTGATCATGTATGGCTGGGAAATGTCCATAATTTAGTGAATACTAAGATTTGGTTAGGTGAAAGTAGAAAGTATGTTGTCTAAGAGAAAAATACGTTGTCAACAAACCTCCTGAAGCCCCCCCCCCCTTGACTTACTTTAATGCCTTCTGTTCTGGCATATAATGCTAGCATATACCTGTATAGGCCTCCTGGAAGCTCTGGATCAATTATATTAAATTGGGCAATGACATGATGCTTATTACCTGGCATCTAAATAATAATAATATAGAGTATGACGCCGGGCACTTTACATCTATCATATTTTTACTAATTTTGAAAGAAAATCCAGACGAACAGCTTCCAGCAATGGGGAATGGGCGGGAGGGAGAGTATAGGTGCAGAAAAATGATACTAGACCTCCCAGACAGATATAGCAAAAGGGGTTTAGGACTAAAAAGCGCGCTTTCAGAATGTACACCTAGTTTATGCTATGAAAGTTTTCACTGGTACGTTGTGCCTATAATGTTCATAAGTGATACAACGTGGATTGTGAGGATTGCGCCCGAAGCGCGCCGAAATTTGGGGGTATACTTCAATGCCAAAATGAAAAACCTGCACACAGGCTCAGCCAGGGGTGGTGCTTTGATTTTCCGACATGGAGGGAAGCGCCCTGACTGGGGACCAGCTACTGTAAGTCCCGACAGATGCAATGGGTTGCCGAACTCAAAATATAAGGCGCGAAGCGGGCCGAAAAATTTGGGGTTATATTGAATTTTCATTAAGCAAAGTTGAAAAAGTTTGGGCTTTTATTGAAGAATCTGGACAAAACCAAGAAATTTGTTCGGGAGACTGCATGGTCGTCGTCGGGGATTACATTTAATTACCCAGTAAGGATCTCCTACGAAATTGAAAGATCCCTTTCTTACAAAATATGTTTGCCACGATGACGAGGCTGAAGAAAGAATCTTCCAAAAGTTAGGAAAAAGAGGAACGAACTTCGCAACGATGCATTTTCGTGTTTCTCTAGAATCACGCCTACACGGAAGAACAACATTTGTGGAAACGTTGAAATCCAATATGTTTGAAACGAGGGGGGGGGGGGGGCGTTACCACTGGATAGAACTATAGATGAAAGCGCGTAGCGTGCGAAAATTTTTTGAAGTTATAGAAAGAATCGTTACAGAATTTGCTGGCTACGGGCCTGATAAATAGACGTTTGGAATATTTTCTGAGTATATCTATGCCTTCACCAATATTAGTCTATATAAAAATTTTGCACAATTTCGTGGTGCTCGGAAAAAATGGGGAGGGGGGGGGTTAAAGCGTCCTAGCTCCCAAAGAACTGTGTCTGAGATTATCAGACGCATTATTATCATAATGGTCATGAGATTGATTGTAAATCGTGACGCATGTGCGCGCAGCGCGCCCAAATTTTCATCAAATAAGATTTCCATAATAGAACCTGCATTCAGAATCTGCATCGAGATACTTTCAATTGCCCAACATACCAACATGTAAATCAAAAAGCCAGTCTTTTACCTGGTAATTTGTAAACAGCTTTCAACTTTCTGCTGTTGTGCTTCTCCGAAATTTGCTATCGGAAGATATTGATAATAGGAACAACACTGAGGTAAGGTTTGAAGCGCGCGGAGCGTGCGAAAATTTTGAGAGTTTGAGAAGAATTTGCGACAAAAGGACAGCTTTGATTTGATTTTACGTGAGGAAAATAACGTTTGGTATTATTCTTACTTGGTCTAGTTGGAAAATATATACAAAGTTGACATAGGCTCAGTCGGAAAAATGTGCTAGACTGAGAAATCAGAAATTCCAACTGGCATTTCAGATTTTCCGACTATCGTCGCTCTGACGAACTTTGGGGGGGGGCACACCCCCCGGTCGCGACGGCCCTGGCTAAACGTTTTTACAAACAGCCTCGAAAGCAATGAATTAGATTCTGAGGGTTGGGTGTCTTGCCCGACTTTACTTCAAAGTCGCGACTCCTGACCACTGGCAAGAGTCGAGTTTAGCAACGATTCCATTTTCCGTGGAATCGCGATTCCTGAGGTATTTTTCCATACTGTCAAAATATGCATAAATCATACTTTGTAGTTTTTATTTGTGTTAGTAACGCAGGTTTTAATACAGTATTCAAACACATCTCGCTCTTTTGATCTTTTTCAAGTTCATCACACAAGTTAACTTAATTAAAGCCATTACGATCCTATCTCCGCCATTGGAGGTTCGGCATCTCAGACGTTGAAAACAGTGTGTAGGCCTACTGGCTTATTAATACTCATTGGAAGGCTAGTAATCAACTGTCTATAGCTGCTGAAGTATGTTCCTGTGCGAGTGCTGACATCATTCTAGGAGTCCCGATTCCATAAAAAATCTCGACGAATAGGGCCCGACCCCCCAAAAGTTAGCTCAACTAAAATGCCTTAAAAACGTGAAATGGTTTTCGGCGCTCTTCGCGCCCATCCATTATTGTTACCACCCTACTTGGCATAAGTGCACCCATTTACCGCAGAGCACCTTGAGTAATATAACTCTTCAAACCCCATACAACTCCTACTACCTCCCGCTCCCCATTCACAATTTCCCTTAGTCAACAAATAGACCGGCTTTTAGTGCACGTTAGGCTAGTCTAAAGAGGTGTCCAAATCCCGATTTGGGGGTCAGTTAAATGCACATCAAACGCCTTTTTAATATTGATTCATGCTTATGCCCATAATTTTGAAAATAGCTCAGGTGTTCGGGGGGAAACAAAGAAATTGGTGAGCTACTTGGGAGATCAAGCATAGGGGTTCGCAAATGGTGCAGAAGAACATGACTCACAGACAGGGCAAGGTCAGGCGGGCCTTCAAAATTAGGCCAGGCAGGAAAGCGATCATTACAGTGCCGATGAAAGGAAAATGCAGTAATCGACCGCCAAGGGGGACACCAACTTCCAGTAAACTGGTACGTGGCATCTCCACTACATCCATACTGACGTAAAAAAATAATAATAATTAACAAACGCATTGTGTAAGTTGATTTTAAACACATTATGAATGGGTTTGGGGGCGGAACGAACTTTCTGAACCCCCTATATGTAATTGTAGAACTCCCATAGGCGCAGGAAGCTTTTCGAGACGGGGGGGGGGGGCTACGCCTATGAGAACTCCACCATTGAATAATGCGAATATGTTTCAGACGATATTGATGGTAACACAGCCATGCGGTGATGCTGTAAATGCGCAGAGTGAGCGAAAATTGTGGTACTTTGAGAAGTATTTGCGAGAATTGTGATAGTTTGAGAATGACTTGTGGATAAAAAATGATTGAAATAGATTCATCAGTGAGTCAGAAACAGACCTCACACTACCCCTGCAGAAATCTATAACTTAAAAGCCTTTGTGGCTCACTTTAAAATTTTCGGAAATCAATTAGAGGTGCACGTCCCCCACCCCCGGCGCCACTGGTAAAAACAGTAAAAAAAGTAACCGGGCTAGGTGAAATCAGAAACTTTCTATTTGACTCGAAGTCCCTGATGAGATCAGGAAGTTGGTATTCGCTGGATATACATCGGAAAAACTTTGATCCACTTCAGCCCGTGAGGAATATCCTGTAATCAAGGAACATTGCATTTAACGTTATTTACCTCTTTGTGTGGTACCTAGGCAACCTCAGCCTTGTCAAATGCATCCTAAGAAAGGGACTTGACAGTTTGACTTGACTTGAAAGTTTTCATGTGTAGGTGCCCACAGACAGGAGCAAATTAATGTACTTGAATACAAAAAGACCGTTTATTGAAACCAAGTAATCAGGTACGCTCAGCAGAACACCCCTGCTCTACGCAAATGAGCCAAAAAGGTGTAGGCTAAGTCTAAATTTTAAAAACTCATTTCGATCATATATATATTATACATATATGCATAAATACATATATAGGATAGGTTCTTATTTCTCCTTTTTCTCTCGTTCCCCCTTTTCTCCTTTTTTCTCGTCCTTCTTTTTCTTTTCTCCTTTCATTTTTACTCCCCCTTTTCCCATTTTTTATTTTCCTCATTTTTCAATGGGGGGCATGGCCCGCTGGGCCCCTCTGGACACGCCACTGATACATTTACTCCTGGCCTAACTGGAAATAGAAATCCAAACCAGAAGTGAATTTTCCACTTTCGTGTAATTTATTATTTTGGCTACTGTACTTAGATTCATATGGGAGGGATGGGAGGAGACTGACTGAGAGCCAAGGATATGGGAAATGGTTGTGCATGCAGAGAGCATATTTTGACCAGCTTCTTACTACAATTTCATTCAGTTTGGCATGAGGTATCTGTAATTTGTTTGGTCAGTTTGCAGTAGCATATTGAGCTTAGTGCATTAAGCTCTCAAAGCTAAATGCCAGAAAATACTGTACTTAATTTGTTTTACAATTTTGGGCTTGGACTCGGACTTGGACTCGAGAACACTGGACTCGGACTTGGACTTGGACTGAACCCCTTGGATTTGGACTTGGACTCAGACTTGAACTTATGGACTTGGACACGAACTTGGACTCGAACCTTGGTAGACTCGACTACATCCCTGCTTTCCACCCCCGGCAGACCCTTAGCTACAGGCTTGGGCCTGGGCCCTGCACTCGCAGAGGAATTTGAAATAGCCTTGGGAAAAGGAAAAATGTTAGGGTTATGTAAAATGGCTAGATTCAGTCTGTAAAAGAATCTTTAGAATTTCCTCAAATTTTGTAAAAAAATTATAGAATTTCGGTATAAACCTATAGGCCTTTCAAGGAATTTCTGTAAAAGTTACAAAAGAATCTCCATAAAATAATCATCTCTATGACATTTATAAAATAACAATTTCTCTACAGAATTGATAAAGAACTCGAGAACTTATTTGCATATATAAATTCTATAGAATACTTCGTAATTTTATGGACATTATAGGGATCCTTCCTAGAAATTCTTTACAACTTTGATAGAAATTCTTAGGTATTCAATAGATTTTTAAAGAATTTATAGACTGAGACTTTGAAAATATTTGAGTTTTTTCCATAGAATTGCAAACAATGTTTCGCAAGGGTAAGACGTAAGAGTGACCACAAACCTACCCACTACCTGCAAGGCTGACCTTGATTCTATGTGCCATTGAAATCTTATCTAACCTAGCACTTTATACAACATCGTTTGTCTATCCCACTTCGCATCACGAACAGGCCTAGGTTCATGATTGCACCTGATGTACTCGATGTGACAAACAAGCGGACTTCGGATGGGTAAGTATGAACTAGCATACCAATAAAAATCTTAATTATTATTTTTTGGCAAGGTTAAGTTGTAATAACCAGCCGTTTTGTTGAGGAACGGAGTAGCTGCAGACCCGTAGCCAGACAAGGTACTGAAGGGGGAAAGATGGCTTAAAGGGTAGGAGTAGGGCGAGATATGTTAAACAGTGTTTACCTTGATTACACGGTTAGAATCTTCATTACTGATTGAACTTTCCGATTAATTTGCAGGGTGACAATTTCGGTGTACATTTGAGAAAATGTATATGAATGATGGCTTTGGTTAGTTAGTTACTTAGATGAGGTTTAACGTCCCAGTTTCCAACCAATTGGTTCAAGTCGAGACGACCACGGCCTTTCTTCCAGTTGTGGCTCACTGGCTTTGGACGCAAAATGGAGTTATCTGGCAACATAATACTTATAACCTATTATGTGTTTAGAAACTTTTTTTTTAATGGGGTAAGCAGTCACCCCAACTTTGTTTTGAAAAATCAGCAAACCTTTAGTCCTTCAGACCTCTAGATCATGGACCTGTCATGCATGGCCCCTTTCCAGATTGGCTGAAAAAACCCCAGATACTAAACATGATCTTAGACAAAAGGCCAAAAGCCTTATAATCGGGCAAGAGCTATCTGAACACCTCTAGCAATGTTAAATTGCTCTACGATACCCCTCTAGATGTGTGGTCCGTGCAGAGGTTGGAGGTATTTTCGGCCAGGTGTTTTGGTTAGAATAATATTCGCGTCACTATTAACCTGATAATGGTAATCAAATTCTGAGTGCAAACCATGACGAATGCCTACATGGCGCACCGAAACTTTTGCATTGAAATCATTTTTGTGACAAACAAGTTGCACCTAAACTCTGCACCGAGACACTATTAATTGCACCAAACGATGCCAAGCAGAATGCGAGTCTGTGGTCGGTGTCTGGTACTGATCTCATTTTGATAAAATGTCTCTCGAAAGTAGAGGAAGATGGAAAGAAATCCATTGCTTTACGTTCTTACAATGTTGTGTTCCAGGCTCTGCAATCATGCCTATGCACACGAAAATTGACTTAATTTTAGAAAACTCCTCAAGGAATAATGCGAATACGGGTGATAGGAAGCACAGCAACGAGGCTAACAGGGCGAGAAACGGGCGAAAGTTTGATTGTTCGCAAATAATTTATTTGTGACAGAAGATATTAGATCCATCCCTCGGTCAAAAAACTCACATCACCCAACCCCCTGTAGAATTCTATAGCTAAATTGCCCTCTGCTCTCATTTTAAAAAATTGTCGGAATTTTGGGAAATCCGAGGACTGGGGGCATGATATCACGTCTCCGCTCCAGCCTTGCGACTTTAATCATCCTAGAAAACCTGTATGGTGAAAACGGTGGCATTAGAGTCAACTTGGTTGCATAAATTTTCACTCTTAAAAACAGTCAGTTCAATGCAGCAAACCGTATCTCCTCACATCCCTCCATAGCATAAATCATTTTGTTCATGTTTATACATCTATAGACTAGCATCAATGCCCAGCAATTCACCTGTTTTCGCACATTGTAGCCCTCTTCTCGTCGTCAACCACTTTAATTAATGGACTTCTAAGACCACAGGCTTCACCCAACCCCAGCCTGCGAAAAGATATATTTCAAATAAGTTTTAGACAATTTGACCCCTTTAATTTTTCTCTTCCTCTTCCTCTTTTCTTTTTTTTTTCTTTTTCTATTCTCTTTTGTGCTTTTTCCATTTTCAGGCTATGCCAAAGGGGGTGAGGTGGGATGGGGGCTAACCCTCCTAAACCATGCCAGATCTAAATTAAGGTAGCTTTATTTTAAAGTGCGTGGGCGAAAAAGAGGTGTTCGCTCCCGCCCTCTCAAGAGTAGGTCGTAGTCTCTCCCGCCCACGCGTTGTTTCCCTTTTACCTAATCCTTTCCACATAACACCAATCCCCTTTCTACCCTCAAGTTGATCACCTTACATTTTCAGTGCCAATTTGGCTACCGCACGCTGCCCCGACTTTACCTTCATAGCAGGTGTCGAATATGTACTCTCTTTGGCCTACATACTCTAACGAGTGCAGCCAATATAGGTGCTGGAGTAATACACGTCCGCCGAGCGGGGCAGCCCCGACCTGACTGCAACGAAACAAAACTCCTTAAGACTGGCCGTCGGGTTTGAATCGCGTCGGTGCAGTGTGCGGAAAAATCTTCTTGCTATCCGATTCGCTTGCAACAGTTTTTAGGAGTTTTAAGCAAATCGGGCGTATCAAACATGTTTGATATTCGTCGCAAAGTTTTAAGCCGTTACGTTTGAGTTGAGTCGCGTCGGGCCAGTGTGCGGCTGTCACCGACCGGCCAACTGCGACAAGAATGGCGTTCCATAGCCAATGAGGACTCATTTTGGAAATCAGGTGACCGTCCAGGATGTCAAAATGGCCGCCCCATGTGGACTCAGGACCAAGAGGTCCAACTTATTGAGTCGGTTGTGGCAAACGGTGCCCTGTTTATATGACGCCAGCCAAAGACATTATAGCAATAGACAGTGAAATCCCTCCCATATCTTGAAATAGCAACTGTGAGGGGTAGGCGGTTCACTATCTGACGTTATCAAGTCAGTGAACTGCTATATTTTTAGGAAAAAATACCAGATCATGTTATACATGATAATGATACAAGCAAAAGCTTTAAGAATTCCACTCTTCTGGAGGAATATGATTCGTTTTCAAGTTGACAATTAAGAGGTTTTGTAGAAACCAACTAGACCGGTTTCTTTTTGTGTACATTAGCATCAATCACATTTTTTCCCGACCATTTTTTGCCTATGAGAGGACACCAAATCTAAAAGACTTTGTGTGCGTGTGTGTAATCAAGTTTACTGCAGATTCGGACGAAACAGGAGGGTACGACTATACTTTTCTGAATGTGCTTACATAGGCGTGCGAGGCGGGGCCAGGGGGCAGACTCCCCCCCCCCCAAAAAATTCTGAGGTAAAAAATTCGGGCAGGAAACGACAAAAATTCGAGCACAGAATAGGTGAATTCCGGCAGAGATGAAGTAAAAGTGAAAAGATTGCCTGAAATTTCTACTGAGTTTCCGAATTTTTGATCGAATGCCCGAAAAATTTTCTGCCCCCAAACTGGAAGAGTCCCGTACGCCTATGTGTGCTTATAGCTGCATTATAAATCTTATGATGAACCCAGCCAATGTTTTAAAGGCTACTACTGGTAAAGAGAGCAAGAGAACAGAAATGTGTCTAGTTGGTTTGCATAAAAACCACCCAAATGTCAATTTAAGAACAACTCACACTCCTCCAAAAGAGTGGATCGGGTATTTTTCCATAAAAAATATATAAGTTCACCGACTTGGTAACGTCAGATAGTGAACCGCCTACCTTTTTCACTTCGAGATTTGTCCGCCTTTTTATACTGATTATCAGTTTTATGTGAGTCTGGTCGGTTCAATGTGTGGCTAGCATGCGACCCGACTGAAACACACCCAACTGTCTCAAACTCGTTAAGACTCACTTGCGACGAGTAGCCGTAAGCCGGCGGCGTGGATCCATCTCCAAAGGTGTGTGTGGGGGGTACTTTTCGCCATTTGCGAATCACTGTCCTGTTGGAGGGTCTAAGGGAAGGAGTGTTCCCCTCCCCTTTGAAAAAAAGGAAATTAGAAGGTGTCTTTATGGCAAATGGTGCCGTATTTGGGCGCAATTTAGCTCTTAAAATGTAGTGTCAATTCGTAATCTATGTTATAATACAATTCATCACAGTTTTAGTTTTCATCATTTTGAAAAAGGGGGGGGGGGGCTTTTTGCAGATGTCCCCCTTCCAAAAAAGTGAGAGGGACGCCTCCCCCGTCCCCCCATGATCCACACCCATGGTCGTAAGAAGTTTTGTTGCGTTGCAGTCGGGTCGGTGAAGTGTGCGGTAGTTTACTCAACCATGCAGCAACACTTTCCGTTTCTTCACGGCCGAGTTATAAATGATTTTGTTTAGATGGAACCCGTTCATAAGAGATTTGAGATTTATATACAAGTCACTAGGAGGGCTACGGACCAGTAGATGGACTGGCTCGGATAGCACTCGGATCCATCGTTTTTGCTAGACAAAAAAAAAAACACACACACACACCTTTTACTGATTTCCGATAACCTTCGTCATAACCTCTATCGGCAAAAGAACATGACTAGCCTGTTGAGTACTCATAAAATTAAGACATTCAGGCCAAGTACGATATTCTTAACTGTTTTAAAGCTGAAAATATTGAAAAGGGTAGTAGGCCTATGTTTACTGATCCCCTGCCCCATAGCATCGATTGGGTGGAACTCCTCCACTGTCCCGCGGAGCTGTTTGCTCAGCCCCTCTTTAAGGCTTCCCAAACACCTTCTAAACAAGGAATATGCCGTACAGCCTGCTACGTAGGCAACTTCTCCACTTCTCGACCTGCGTTCCAGTGTTGACACTGTGTGTTCATTCTTATTATAGCTGGTCGAAGATTACGAGCAGAAGCTTCTTTTGAAATTATCCTGAAGCGCAGTCTCGGATGAAACCTTTCTTAACAAGCTCTTACGCTTCACCTGACTGCATGCTTATTGTTTTGTGGATCTGTAGTGGAGACATCTTTTGTTAGGCTGGGCATACTGCACATAGCTAAGATGAACTTGGGCATTATCATCAGTGCAGATCCTCGAGACATCTTTTGTGTAAAGTCACGTAGTTCTAAGGGTGGGTAACGCCGAAGAGGTGAATGACGACATTGAAAATCACAACTGTGTTCAAGTAAAACCTGTGTCATCCTTTAACCTTGCACTGAGTTCCATTAGCTTGGTACGTTTCTCGAAGGAAAAAAGTTATTCTGAAGACACGAAAGAAGAGAAAAATTTCTTATGAAATACTCAACTTTTAGCAAGGAATCCTTATCCTTTGACTTTAACCGTTGGAATCATTTTACTTTATCTTGTGGTTGTTATTTTCCTGGTGTAGTCAGTCAAGTACTAGTAATCATCACGCTGAGACGCTATGTGAAGGAAGAAGGAAGGCTCGGCACTTATTCAGAGTGAGCTGTTTTTCTCTTGTACACTCAAATAATATGAAATTCCCTTATTGGGCCGACTTTTCACTTCGCATTTTGTCCAGAATTTAACCCGAAAGAGACGGTGACATTTGACGGTTTTATGAAATTTAGAGGTAAATGTCGGTAAGTTGTGAAAACTTTATTCAGTAGTGCACAAATGGCATGGTTACTTGAATTTTCCCTCTAAATTGAACAAATCTACAAATTTGTCATGGAAAATTTATTTAGATGCGAACTGATATGCTCTTTAGTGTGTTCACAGCCAGTCATATGCCCGAATATTGTGTTGTGTGATGGAAAACATTAGGTCAGTACACTTGTCCTCACTCGAACATAGCATACATAGCAACTTAGGACGCAAGGACTGTGGCAGTGTATACTTTTAATGTGTTTATTAGAACAATTCATGCAAAAAGATCGCCTTTGGCAGAAAAACGTAATTTTGTTGGTAGCCTATTGTGCGGCAGTCCCCCCACCGTAACTGGTGGAGAGGAAGGAATATTTTTCACCCCTCAATATTTTGTCTACATCAGTAATGTTTGCTAAAATTTGTGTGAAAACAGTTTGCAATGACTGAAATTTCTTGCCAGGTTTCTTGCGCACCATTTACTCTGTAGTTGCTTCATGATAACCAGACATTTTAAACTCATGAACACGGGTCCTAGTTCAACGTACCGATCCATAGAACTAGGACCCCCACACTATCATTTCTCGAATGTAATCCTGTCATGTTTCCTGTGAATATGTTCCTTTAAATTTTGTGACAAAAGTATCCCTAAATCCTTTAATCCCTACTGAATTTCTAGTTTGTTTAAGCTAGTTAACATTTTGTACTTTTTTTTACCTGAATGCGAAATAACTGTGATAAAATCCTCGGGACTTTAAGGGTATTTAGAGTGGAAGATGTTTATTCCTTAATTCTTCTAGACTTCTTGGATACCTACGAGTATTTTACAATGTTCATTGCTTAGCATCTTCTTTCCTTGCTGGAAAGCTTGAAGAAAATTTGCGCAGCACACCCCATTGGCCACGACTAGAAGAAACCATTGGCGGTTGGGGTGGGGTGAGGGAATGTACTCCCAAAGTTTTTGGACAACCAACATTTCGACAGAAAGTTAGTCTAAAAAGGCATAGACACAAATAGTGCCAAAAAATCTTGTGCCCCAAATTCAATTAGTGTCAGACGTTAATGGAGCAAACCCGAAACTTTCAGGGACCAACATGGCTGTCTAACGTGCCAAACGTTGAAGGTATCCCATCGATCTCAACCAAATTATTAGATGGGGCTATATCTGTCACTCAGAAATATCAGCAAATATTATGATAGTCGACGCACATATTGGTTAAAGGGGGAACCGGGTCCTTCCAATACCAAATTATTACACGCTTTCGCCCCCTCAACTCAAGAAAGAAAACCCCTAAAATGTCAAAATTTTGCAGTAGTTTTTATAACATTTGCCCAATATTTTGCACCAAACTGCATCTAAGAACCCTCAAATATTCAAAAAGTTTTCAAAGGGTGTCCCCTATCCTTAGAACCCCCAGGACGGCAGTCCGAAGCAACATTCACCCCCAGTCGAGAAAAGCTACCTGCGCCTATGCCCCCATCCCCCTATTATTGTCTGCCCTGCACCTGCGATTACTCTTCATGTCACTTTAACACCTACTTCTCAAAACGTCAGTCTCTCAGGCAGTTTATATCTTGAACAACATTGTTATGTGATGCTTGTAAGTGATACTTTGACATACACTAACTATCGGTCTAAAAGCACAAAACAGGTGTTACAATTTTCCAACCAGTGCAATTTTAAGGGCAAAGTTTTCAATGTTGTTTTTTATTTGATTTTTTCTTTCTCAGTCCCCACCTGAACACGGGAAATAAATAGGAAACGGAAGGATCGAAGATAAAGGGATCACACCATTTTTAATGTAAAGTTTTAATGTAAAGTGGCTCAAATGAAAAAATGGTAATGCTGCTTTACAAGATAAAACTTTCGCAGTTAAGCTCATTGTTTAGTGATAGGTTGATAACCTATTTCCGGGATATCCCCCAGGGCTGAGGGGTGTTTTGGCTCTTTGTGAAGGGCCCCTGGGTGTGACGTGAAAAGGTTTTTGAATGAAAAAAGTAACATTGTTTAATATAAGTGTCTGTTACAAATCGTTCTCCACCTACCAAATTTAATATCATCTTAAACTTTGTTGTTGACAATATACTGTTCAAGTTTTGAAGTAGTCAAAACGAACTTGACTACAGTCATATAAAACATAATTTTGACTTACTTTTTGCAAAGCTATGTTTAATGTTTAAATTGTTTCGACTAACTTATAGTGACAATGCATCATAAAAGAACTTGAAATGGTACGAACTAATTGGACGCAGGGGTGGCTCCCCGGGAATGGACGCAAGGATTCTCCCCATTTCTTCCCAAACAAATAATCTGAACGGTTACAGAAAATCTTATGATTGCCAGGGAAGAGTCCTTTGCTCTTCCCGTAATTTCGAAAGACAAATTGTAAGCATGAGAGAACTACCTGGTGTTCTCCCTGGTGCGAGAATTGAGGACATCTCTGCCAGAGTTAGCAAAATTGTTGGGGACGAGGAAGTTGTAGCCGTGCAGGTGGGCACTAATAATCTCAGTCGGGACAATCAAATTTCACTTAGGACAAAGTATAAGGAACTGATTTGTAGGCTAAAGTCGACTCGTACGAATGTGGTTGTTTGTGGTTGTCTCCCTCGGTTTGATAGGAAGGTCTCTTGGGGCAAAATTTTGGGATTTAATAAGTGGTTGAAAAACGAGTGTGCTCTTGAGGGTTTTCTCTTTGTTGATACCTGGGCTGGTTTTGTAAATAGGAGGGATCTTTTTGCTAAAGATGGGTTGCACTTGTCGAGCATAGGGGCTAACGAGTTGGGTAGGCGGGTTTCTCGGGCTGTTGATTCTCAGGTGTCAAACTAGAGTCAGGGGTGAGGTCAGCCAGTAATGAGGGGGTTTCTGAGTTCTATTATGCTCAGAGTGATTGTGTTAGTAGCAAGGGGAAGCACGTACCTATGGCTGTTTGGAATGAAGGTCATGTTTGCCAATGTTCGCAGCCTTTTCAATATGTTCAGTGAGTTCCTTGCTCATATTTCCATAGACAATCGCAGACATTGTTGGGGTTACTGAAACTTGGCTCCATAGTGATATCAGCAACTCTGAACTTCAGGTTCCTGGGTACAAAATTTTCAGGCAAGATAAGGCTGATACTGTCTGCGGTAGAAGCGGAGGGGTCTTACTGTATGTTAAGGATAACATAAATTGTGTTGATGTCACCAACAAGTTTTCTTCTGGATTTTCTAACTGCTTGTGCTGTGAACTTAGTTTTGTCAATGAGTCTGGCACTCCTGAAGTTGTTGGTATTATTTATCGTTCACTAAATTCTTGAACTGATGATAATCAGAGTTTGTTCGAAAGTTTTAGGAAAGCCTCTTCGAAAAGGGCAGTTGTGTTTGGGGATTTCAATTTTCCTGATATTGACTGGCATTCATGTACTAGTGGGTCACATGGGAGGGATTTTCTTGAGGCAGTGTCTGATGGTTTCTTTACCCAGCATGTTCTGTTTCCAACTCGTGGGGATAATTGTCTGGATTTAGTGCTTAGTACTGATGAAAACATGGTTAGAAATGTAGCTTGTGGTGGTAAGATAGGATCTAGTGACCATGACCTCATTAGCTTTGAGTTACTTTGTTTCAGCAAACTTCAAGGTAGTGACAAAACTGTTTTAGATTTCAGCAAGGCTAACTTTACTCATGCTAAAGAGCTTCTTACCATAGACTGGGTTGCACGTTTGTCTCACTTAGGCCCTACTGAAGCATGGAGTGTTTTTCGTAATATAGTTACTGACACTACAAAGTTGTGTATCCCACTCAAGAAAGCTGTGGTTAGAAATACGCCAATTTGGATTTTTAGGAAGGTACTTAGAGGTACTTATAGAGCAGCCAGGAAGAAACGTAAATGTTGGCGTCGGTATAGGGTCAGTAAGAATTCTGATGACTTTGCAGTCTACAAGAATCAGGAACTCTTAGTTAAAAATTTGGTTATTGACACAAAAGATAAGTTTGAAAAGCCGCAGTTGGCCAAGGAGGTTAGGGTAAATCCAAAATCTTTTCATGCCTATGTTATGTCTAAGCAGAAGGTTAAGGAGGGTGTTGGGCCTCTCCAAGGTAATGAAGGCACACCAGTGATCATCAGGATATGGCTAATTTGTTAAATGATTATTTCATATCTGTTTTTACCAAGGAATCATCTATTTTGGGGACTTGTAGGGGTTCTGATAATTCTTCTTTAGTAAGTGATGTTGTTTTCTCTGAAGAGTTGGTTTGTAATAAGTTGAAAAGTTTAAAAGCTAGTAAGGCCCCTGGGTCTGATGGGATCCATCCTGCCTTTCTCCATGAATGCTCCGAGATTTTGTCAGTTCCTCTTTGCATTATTTTTCAGAAGTTTCTGGATTCAAACTTTGTACCTGCTGACTGGCGGATTGCTAATGTTACTCCAATTTTCAAAAAGGGGGATCGGAGCTTGCCTTGCAATTACAGGCCGGTAGGTTTAACCAGTGTTGTGTGCAAAGTTATGGAATCGGTAATCAAGGATTGTTTGCTTAAATGTCTTTTAGATAATGGGTTACTCAATATGTCACAGCATGGTTTCTTACCTAGTAGATCTTGTGTTACTAATTTACTAAGCTTTCTTGAGGATGTTTCTTTATCTCTTGATTCTGGTCAAATTGTTGATGTCATTTACCTTGATTTTCAAAAAGCTTTTGATAAAGTTCCATTAGGTAGACTTATGGTTAAACTGCATAGGTTAGGCATCAAGGGCAGTTGTGCTGAATGGATAAATTCATGGCTCAATGGTAGATCTCAGAGAGTGGTTGTAAATGGTAATTTCTCTTCTTGGAAAGAAGTTACAAGTGGAGTTCCACAGGGTTCTGTTCTTGGCCCGCTTCTTTTCTTGATTTTCATCAATGATATTGATAGCTCTCTCACATCTAGTATTAGTAAGTTCGCTGATGATACGAAGCTCTATAGGAAGGTTAGTGATAGTTATATTCTTAGTCTCAGACTTGGCAGATGTCTTTTAATGCAGATAAGTGCAAAGTCCTTCACTTTGGTCCTAAAAATTTCAGCTATGATTATAACATGAATGGTAGTATTCTGAGTGATGTGACTTTTGAGAAGGATCTGTGTGTAGTTATTACAGGCGATTTAAAGCCATCTAGACAGTGTGCAGCTGCTGCTGCTAGGGCTAACAGGGTGCTTGGATTGATCAAGAGAAATTTCAGTAGTTTCAGTAAAAAAATTGTACTAAATCTGTATAAGCAGTTGGTAAGACCCCACCTCGACTATGCGGCCCAGGCTTGGAGTTCCTTCTATGAAAAGGACAAGTTTCTTTTAGAGCAGGTTCAGAGGAGAGCCACTCGCCTTATACCAGAGGTGGAACACCTACCTTATCATGTTAGACTTAAGCACCTTGGGCTTACCACTCTGGAGTTGAGAAGGATTAGGGGGGACATGCTTCAGGTGTACAAATTTCTCTATGAAAGGAATCCTTTGTCATCTTGCAATTATTTAAAGGTTCAAAGTAATTCTTGGGTTCTAGGCCATTGTAAGAAGCTAGTTAAGTGTTTTGCAAGGCTCGACATTAGGAAGTTCAGCTTCTCTCATAGAGTTGTTAACGAGTGGAATAGTCTGCCTGAGTGGGTAGTTAACTCTACATCTGTGCACTGCTTTAAGGTTAACATTGACAAGTTCTTCCATAACTGTGGTAGGATCTAATTTGTGCTGGGCTCGTTTGGTGTTGGTTGGTTGTTTGTTTTCAGTTAACACTGTTTTTCAGTGGACTTCAGGGCATCGTATGGGGCCTTAGCCCTCCTTTGCCCTTTAACCTGTTGTGTTATATTATCCCTGTTACACCTACGACCCTGCAGTCCGATTTCGTATCTCTTTTGCACTTCTTAAACGAACCCTCCGTCCAAGGTAACGATTTGATATAATGAGTGCAAATTTTATAACTATGGCATCACCCATTGCCATTTGGAACCAAAAAATATCTGTTTTCTCCTTTTTTCCTCCAAAAAATGAAAAAAAAAAACCTTTGCACTCTGTAAAGTATCCTCTCCATTTCTGAAAAGATTTAGCACAGCTACAAGGAAAAAACTAATTACAAATTATTTAAAACAGACAGCAGACAATATCATCATATGTTCTAATTGTTTTCTGTTGTTACCTTTTACTAAAATCTTTGAGACTCATCATGTTAATAGTTTAAATATAACCTATCCTGTCACAAACATATTTCAAAACTTTCTAACGATTTCATCAAGCTTACCTAAAGGTCATGGAAAGGATTTTAAATTGAAGAAAAGTTCCGGTTAACATGCACATTCAAAACTTGTGCACATTTTAAATTGAAGAAAAGTTCGGGTTAACATGCACATTTTTTTATTGCGACAATATCTTGGATGAGCTTCAGAATGATTGGCTTTGCATTGTCAAAGTATTAGAATAAATAGCGTTTTAGTTTTGGGCTCAGACATGTAGTTAAGATGAAATTGGTTTAATGTTTATTTCATTTAAATTTCATTCTATAGATAGATTAGATAGATTAGATTAGATAGATTGGTGATAAATGTTGGGAACAGAATGTTTACATCAATTGCCACATAGCCCCCCCCCCCCCCGCAGTCAAAGCATTCTAGGTTATGAACGTCTGTAAGTGTTTGACTCCACCCAGATGCCAAAGCTTATGTGTACATGCAAACTAAAGCATTCAAACTAAAGGCACATTTTATTTGCTTTTTGTAGAATGTTTTCACTTTTATTGAATATTCACCACTTTTTGGACGTGTCTCCTTAAATAAACCTGTCTTCAAAATTTTTGAAACATCAGCTAAATCTCAGAAATCTATTCTTGTTTCCCTGACAGGTATCTTTCATGGTCAATTCAGAACATAATCCTTGCATATTAAAGGTAAGAAAGGGCTTTTTCTGTATGACTTTCAAGATATATTGATATGATTGAAATGGGATTAGGATGCGAGGATAAACTGATTAATTCAAATAGGGATGACTTTATATTCCTACAAATTCAAAGCTTTCAATCTGGATCGATAGGATCCAGACTGACGAAAGACGATAAATGTAAGAAGAAAGGGCTGTTCCAGTGATAAAGTATTACAGTGTCGATCATTTCCTTTATCGGTGTACATAAATTTTTAATTAGACGGAACGTTACTGAGATACAAATTTTTAAAGTTGTATTCATTTCAAGGAGTGCTGTTGCATAATGCGAAATCTGTGATGTCAGACATTCTAAATGATTGAACAAAACAATTGTACTTAAATGATACATGAAGACATTTTTAAGGATATACTGGTATGCAGACATTTTCAGGATAAATAAAGACATTTTCAAGCTCAATTTACGATGGAAACTTTTCAATACTTCACATTTTTCAGTACGTTTTAATTCTTGTGACAAAAGAACGAATTTTAGATACAATCTGTTGGTATTACTTTCTGTAACTTTGCTTGGAATGAAATTTATCGAACAAAATTTTTTCCAGTGGTGAACACGATAACAGCGTCAAGTTTGTAGGGTATGTGACAAAAATCCATCTGAAACGTTCTTGCCTGCTCGTGTGTCTAGCACAGCAAACGTGAGAGAAACATTGTTTAGCTTACTTTAGGGTCTAATATTTCCTTTTCATTTGGCTTTTCCAGATTTTGAAGAACATAACTGAACAAAACCAGCAACTGTGACCATTCGAGTCCGGCACTCAGCATTTGTGAATGAGAGTATGATGGGCCATAATGCCATATCCAAAGAGATAATACCAATTCAGAATAATATTTCACTTAGTCTTCGTTTGTGAAAAGCCAGGGGCTGATACAAAAAACTTAGTAGTCCTTCCACTGACTTTGCGACCTCGGGAAAGTAATGAAGTAAGTGCGTTTGAGACCAAACATTATTGTCAACTGTTTGATATAAAAAGGTAGAATATTTAAAAGTAGGGCAGCTCGGCAACTTTTCTAATAAGGTAACATTCCTTACTGTTGAAATGTACTGTATAATGTCTGGGAAGATAAGCTATTGCCAAAGTTTATTGGTAAAAGATGGAAGCAATTTTCTGTCTGGGCTTTACTGATGCAATTAAAATGCAATATCCCCCCCCCCATACTTCTTTGAAGCAGCACCTCGTCCACAATCATATTTATTCGACACACATTTATTTCAATGCGCCAGTAAGCTAGTAATAGTCATTTGGGCATCCTACATGCAGAGCTACATTCTTATAGGTTTTTGAAACAACCACTCAATCTCGACATGGGATTTCCCTTATTATTACCCCCCCCCCCCTTACTTATTGCCATCCCATATCTGATGACCATTAATGACAGGAAACAAAATTTTTCTGATGAAATTATTTGAATTTTTCCAAAAGTAAATAAAACCCACAACGTCCACTATCCATAAAGGTCAGGAACGAAGAGGGGTTAAGTTGCCATCGCTCTATTAAAAAATCCTGGATAAAATATTTGCGTAAAAGGTGATAAATAATGAAAACTAATAGAAGACCTTCCATGAAAAAGCTGTATCACGTCAATTTTTCTGTCTTGAACAGGTGCTAAATGCTGCGATGAATATGGCTCTTTGGGAACAGTACTATCCAAGATTCAATATAAACAAGGCAAATGTGAGAACATGTCCCTTACCTGTGACACCTGGTAGCTGACGAAGATTGCTAAATCTGTGGTGGTAATAAAATGGTAAGATTTTCAAAATGTTGATGTGGAGTGTCGGTAAATATTGCAAATTTGTTAAATCTTCGCAAGCTTAATGAAACAGCTGGTTGCACAAGCGAGACAGGACAGGAGCCAGAAGAGGTTCTGCAGGGGGTGGGCGAGGCAGCTTTCAGTTGGCGAATCGTCTCGACTTGAACCAATTGGTTGGAAACTGGGACGTTAAACCTCATCTAACTAACTAACTAATTCAGTTGGCGAAACATTGTTAAGGGGGGGGGGGCAAGACATTAAAACGTATAAAGGAAATGGTAATCAAAATTGTTTGGGGCGAAATTTTTTCTATGCGGGCTCAACCCCCTTCCCCTCCCCCATTGGCTCAGAGCTTGAAAAACAGTGATTCAAACCACACCCTAACCAAGGAGGACGGAATAAAATAAACTATGTTCCCGCCTGACTTATGTCTAAATTGACATCCCTTGCCACTTGTCTGTCAATGTTGTAATATGGTACATTTTTACTCCCAACGCCTATATTTTGAAACAATAACTTTGGTTACATTTGCTAATGATGTCTCATGTAAGCACCCATCTTAGAATGTACTGTGCCCCTCCAACTCCACCATTCTAGCCATCATGCTACGTTCCTGAAATATCGTGAACTAGGAGAAAAATGGTAGGAGATGATACTTTTGAAAATCTGATTTATGCAAGTGTTATTACACTGAAGAAAAATGTGTTCACGAAGGATCTTGAGACATACGGCCATTTAGCCCAGCTGTCTTAAGGCCGGGTCCACATGATCATACATTTGTCCACGAACATTTCCATCCACGTGTATGACATTGCCTACAGATTCCCACTTGGTAATATTCACTTTGGTTGTTGCGAAAAAACAAAATTCAAAGCAATTTTTTTTTGTTGAATTCTGACAATATGCTGACTGAGCTTCAAAATGTAAAGATTTGTTTTTGCACTGTCAAAGTATTAGAATAAATGGTTTTTGTTTCTGGCAAAAGCATGCAGATTAGATAACGTTGCTATAGTGTTTAATTTGATTTAAATTTCGTTCGATAAACTGTGCTCAAATTTTTGCCAAACTTTCAATAAAACTTTAATGCTGGAAGTAAAATGAATGAACATACCTTTGAAAGTTTGCCCTCATTGTGAATCTCTTTGACATTATAAACATAAATCAAATTATTGGATACCATTAAAACCAAAGCGCGCCTTTTACTTGCTGCTTGTAAAATGTTAAAATGATTTCAGTTACACTAAATCTTCTTCACTTAATGAAGTGTCCCCTTTAAAAGCGATAAGCAGGTCTGAAATTTTTTCATACATTAGCTAAATTTAAAACGTTTCCCCTAGTTTCCCTTACACAGGGGCAGATCCAGAAGTTTACCCCCACCCTGGAACTAGTTTCTTGAGGGCTCTCTCTTGTGAAAATTATTCAGAGAGCGAGATGTACTAAGTTGCAGTAAGGCAATAGTAATATTTGTTCTCAAAAATTTCCTAAAGGAGGGAATTTTTCAAAAGGACATTGCTTCCTTGGTCCCCCTAATTGTCTATGGGCCTACTCACAGGTTCCAGAAATGGAACTTCCCAAACCTTGAGAGTTGTGTCCAAATTTCAAATTGAGATCAAAACTACTGTAACACTTAAAGGCAGAAAGCTTAACAAAAAAAAAGGGATTCTGAAGATCACAATACATGGAGAAAATAGGATTTTATAAGCTTTACCTTATTTACAAAAGTATGATGAAAACATTAAGGTAAGATGATGAGTATTCGCTAAGCAAAGCCACAAAAATAGCTATTTTTTCAAAAATCTTTCTGTGATGAAGGAGATCTTATGACTAAGTTCGAGCTTAAAGTTTTATGGAATTGCAGTAATAGATGTCCGAGTAGTCTAGTGGGATCATGTCACTCAGAATCATTCCTTCCTCCCATTTCTCATTCGCCCTCCATATCGTATTACCATTTCTGATAGAAAATAAATTATTTTGACGAAATTATTTGAAGCTTTTCTAAAAGTTAATACTTGTAAACTCCATCATCCATGAAGGTCCGGAAAGAAGGACTCATTTAATTTCTTATATCATGAGAACGAAAGTTTTAAACTTTGAGAAAAATGTGAAAGATCTGAGAATTTCTCGCAATACCTTTTCTTTTCAGTATGAGCCATTCTGAACGTAAGCTCCCATAATCAAAAGATATCTTCTCCTGAGACACCTCGCCCAACGTCCATTCAGTTGCGCCCTCTCTGTTGAAAAGTCTTGGATACAATATTTGCGTTAAAGGTGATAAATAAAGAAAGCCTATAGCATAATAGCTTAATCTTGCGTGATTAATCTGTATCACATCCATGTTCTTGTTTTTGCAGGTGCTGTAAATGCTGCGATGAATACGGCTGCTTGGCTACAATTCCATTCAAGATCCGACGTATACAACACAAACGCAAGAACATATATCCCTTCCGATGACACCTGGCAGCTGACAAAGATGGCTCAATATGTGGTGAGATTTTTATAACTTTGATGTGGGGTGCGGGTAAATATTGCACATTTTACTCAACCTGTGCAAACTTACTGAAATAGCTGGTTACATAGACAGGATAGGCCCGGGGCCAGACGGGGTACTAAAGAGAAAGGGGAGGTTGAGCCAGCTTTCAGTGGGCGAAATATTTTTAAGGGGTAGGGGGAGATATTAAAACGTGTGAAGGCAACGGTAATGGAAATTGTCAGAGGGCGAAAACTTTTCAAACGGGTGACGTCTGCCTTCCCTACTTTCCCGTATTTTAGCTACGGGCTTTAAAAGTAGTGATTTAAACCTCACCCTAACCAGGGAGCGCTGAAATTATTTGACACGATCATTTTAGTTACATTTGCTAATGATGTTTCTATGTAAGTGCACATCTTAGTATGCACTGCACCCTTTCCCTCCCCCATTTTGATTATCAGTCTACGTTCCTGGAATATCTTGTACTGTGGAAGGAAGATGTTAGAAGACAATATCTTTGCCACTCTTGAAAATGCAAATGCCATAAGACCGACCTTTAGCTTGAGAAGAAAATCTGTTCATGAAGCTTAATACATACGGGCGTTAAGTCTAGCGTTCTGAAGGACTGTTCCTACGAGTGTCCATGTGTCCATGAATATTTTCATACAGGTGCTTACATTGCTGACAGATTTCCATTTGGGAATTTTCACTTCGGTTGTTGCGAAAGTAGATATTCCATATCTGATTTTCTTTTGGAAGGGGGAGGGGGTGCGACTATTTGCTGAACGCGAGCTTCGGATTGGTATGGTTAGTTTTTGCATTGTAGAAGTATTGGAATGAATAAAGTTTTAGTTTCTGGTTTAAGCATTCAGATAAAATTGCATTTCTGTAATTTTTATTTCATTTAAATTTCATTAGAAAAGTGTCCTCAATATTTTCCGCAAAATATGGACTTGAAATGTTGGGATGAAAATAAAGGAAGAGAGAGACCTTTGATAGTTTGCCCTCATTGTTAATCTCTTTGACATTAAAAACATAGATCGAATTCTTGGAGACCATATTAGAAACCAAAGCGTACTTTGTTCGCTGCTTGCAAAATGTTTTCAGTTACAGTGCATCTTCATCACTAAATGACGTGTCACCTTTAAAAGCAATAAACCGGTCTTAAACCTTTTGATACATCAGCTAAATATAAGAAGTCTTCTCTTGTTTCCCTGACAGGTATCTTCAATGGTGTTTCAAAACAAGATTCTTAAAATATTAAAGGTAAGAAAGGACTTCTCTATGAGTTTAGTTTAGTAAGTCAGTTACAAGATATTGCCACTTTGTCACATGATTGACTTAAGATACCAGCTCAATTCAACTCAATTCAAATTTAAAATTCATTTATTTATAAAGCGTTAAATCTGTAAAACATACGTTCTACAACGCTGTACAAAAATTACAAAAGACACAACCGAGAATAAAAAAGTGAAACATAAAAATGCTCTCATTGTAATATTAAACCAGGTAAAAAGTGAAACAATTAGAGCGAATGCTTAAAAATTTAGTTAAAAGATGAGTTTTCAGATTTTGTTTGAAAACATCAAGGTTGTGCTGAGAACGAAGCTGTAGTGGCAGTTGGGTTCAAAGCCGAGGACTTTATACGGGGACGGTTCGACCAGGGAGTCTTAACAACTCCCTGGTTCGACCACTAAAAGTTGTAAATTTAAAACTGAAGGTGAATAGTTTGAGTTCTTTATGAAATGTTAGGTGATAACGCACACACTGGTCGGCACTTCAATCATTCTTTTAAGGTACTTTAGAGGCCATTTTATTCAGAATTTTATAGCAGTCAAACTTAAAAATGAATATGGGTGTCCACCGGCTGAATGAGAGCCGGAGTAAAATGCTCAAATTCATTAAGGCGCAGGACAACTCTGGCAGCGGAATTCTGAACAAGTTGTAGTTTTTTAATTAATTAGGACGGTGGTCGGGACCATACAAAAGGTTATTACACCATTCGATCTGACTGGTACTAAAAGCACGGACGAGAGAACATCATGAGTAAGATATTTACGAATATGAGCAATATTATGAAGATGAAAGTAAGCTCTTCTGCAAACCTTAGTGACATTATGATCCATAGAGAGATTCTCATCGAAAATAGAACCTATATTGCGTACATTTGATCTGGAAGCAGTGAGTGCATTACCAACAATTAAACCATGAGTAGTACTTTCTGTAATGGCTGCTTATTACCTCAAATAATAAATTCAGTTTTGCTGTCATTGATTTTCAGCTTAGTAGATAACATCCACAGTCTTACTTCAGAAATGCAGTCTTCCAAAGAACAAATCTCCCTAGGACCTGCATCAGGCTTGAAACTTATGTATAGTTGATGGTCATCTGCATAGCCCTGAGCGTTGGGTGGCGCTCTTAAGTATGGGTGCGGCATAGATAGTGAAGAAGACAGGTCTTGTAAGCACGGACCTTGTGGAAAACCAACTTTAAAGTGTGAACCCTGATATTGTGTACGACTTTCTAGAAATTTTGTCTACTTATCAAAGCCAAGAAGAATATCAGACTGGTTTCTGTAAAATGAAACTGTCTGTAGCAGTCTGATTGACAGGAAGCACGATGTTAATTGCCTTATTAGAGGACAGTTCCTTCACGACAGCTTTTTGTACTAGCCAAGAAAAAATGTGAAGTTACTCAAAGGACGGTAATCACTAAACAATTTCTGCTTCTGCTTTCTTCAAAATAGGTGTAACAGTTGCATTTTTCCATTGATGTGGAAGTAGCCTTCCTTTAGCCAATTACCGTACATTCCCTTTAAAATCAAAGCTCACAGTCTGGATAAGGACGACAAAATATAAGACAGGGCTATGCCAGTGAAAAAATTATAATAATCTACGTTTTTCCTCTATTGGTGTACAATTTTTTTTTAATAGCATGGAGCGTTACTGAGATATGAATTTTTAAACATATATTTATTTCAAGGAGCTCTCTTACTTGATGGAAAATCTGTGATGTCACACAGCCATACTGATTGAACAAAACAATTGTATTTGTATGATACATGGGGACATTTTTAAAGATATGTTGAGATATTTACTATTTTCAATTTTTATAAAAAACAACGAAATTTAGATGCAAACCTGTTAGTATTACTTTCTGTAACTTTGCATCGACTGGAATTTATCAAGCAATGGTGAATAAGATAACAGCGGCAAGTTTGTAGGGTATGTGACAAAAATCTTTTACAATAATGTAAAAATGTAAGCGGATCCCTCAGAAAAATGGACTCAAGTGTCTAACACAGTTAACATGGACTAAAAATTGTTTAGATTAAGGGTCTAATATTTGTATTTTCTATTTTTTAATTTTTATTGTTATCTATTTCTATTTCTTTTGGATTTTTTCAGATTTTTGAAGGACATTTATTGCTGAATGAAACCTGCGAATGAGGACCAAATCCAAGGAGATTGCACCTACACCGATTCGGAATTTCATTCGGACCACGTTTGTAAACAGAAAAGAGCCAGTGACATTGCGACCTCAGGAAATGAAAGCTCCCTTTCTTCTTTTGAGGCATAGAAAATTGTCAACTTTATAAGTACCTTATAGAATATTAGGAACTTCAAATTGGGTAGGGCTGTTACTTTATTTTCAAGAAATCTGTTCTCCCAAAAAGAACTTTACTGTTCTGTAGCTCATGATTAATATGTTCACCCAAATTGTCAACTTTATAAGTACCTCATAGAATATTGGGAAATTCAAAGTTGGGTAGAGCTGTTACTTTCTTTTCAAAAAATCTGTTCTCCCCAAAAGAAATTTTCTGTTCTGTAGCTCATGATTAATATGTTCACCCAAATTGTCAACTTTGTAAGTACCTTTTAGAATATTGGGAAATTCAAAGTTGGGTAGAGCTGTTACTTCATTTTCAAGAAATCTGTTCTCCCAAAAAATACTTTACTGTTTTGTAGCTCATGATTAATATGTTCACCCAAATTGTCAACTTTTCAAATGTAACATTTCTTAGGTCTTGTAATGTATAACATTCTGGGAGGAAAATCTATTGCCAGAGTTAATTGAAAATACTGAATGACTTAGACTTATGAAAAGCAATTTTCTGTCTTGGCTATATTGATGCAATTAAAATGCAATATTCCCCTATAAAATACGACTTTTGCAGTACCTTTCCAGCAAATATATCTTTTCGACTTTCGTTTATTTCCAGTGTATCATTCAGCTATTTAAAATTATTAAAGCATCTTTCATGCTGGGCTGTGTTTCTACAGCTTTTTGAAACAATCACTAAGTTCAGTCATGGGATCTACCCAATCATTACTCCTCCCCTTTCTCATTCGGGTTCCATATTTACGTAAGTAAACGAAATTATTCTGACGAAACTATTGAATTCTTTCCAAAAGTTGATACCCTACAACCTATACCATCAATAACGATTAGGAAACAACGAGGGTAACTGAGCAATATGAGAAAGACAATCTAAAATTTCGAGAGAAATAAGATTTAATTTATGGTAAAACATTTTTTCCAAGGCTCTTTTCGGTACATGCCATTCTTAACGTATGATCCCATAATCCTGAAGATACCCTTTGATAAAACTCTCGCCCAAAGCCTGTTCAGTTGTCCCCTCTATTTAACTTGTGTAAAAGATGATGAATAATGAAAGTCAACAGCAGATCTTGTATGGTTAAGCTGTCTTTCATCAGTGTTTCTATCTCTTATAGGTGCTTAATGCTGCGATGAATATGGCTGTTTAGCAACAATTCCATCCAAGATCCAACAAAAACAACACAAGCATGAGACACTTTATCCCTTACCGGTGTCACCTGGCGGCTGTCGAAAATGACCAAACATGTGGTGGTCATAAAACGGTGAGATGTTCATAATTTTGATGACGAGTGCCAGTAAATTTTGCAAAGTTTACTTAGTCTGTGCAAGCTTAATGAAATATCTGGTTACATGAGCAGGGTAGACCGGGAGTCAGACGAGGTACTGAAATGGGAGGGAAAGGACGAAACAACTTTCAGTGAGCGAAAGTTTCTAAGGGGGCGAGATATGAAAATGTTTGAAAGCAATGGTAATGAAATTGTCTGGGGACGAAAATTTTTAAGCAGGTTTCCCCCTCATCCTCCCCATTGGCTGCGGACTTAAAAAACAGGGATTTAAACCCCACCCTAACCAGGAAAGACGAATATTACATGGAACTATTTTCTTGTGTGACTCATATCTGTCAATGTTGTTATATGAGCATATTTTTACTTCCCAACACCTATTTTTTGAAACAATCAGTTTAGTTACATACGATGTGTTTATTAAGTGCCCATTTTAGCACTAGATCAGGCCCTGTGTAAAAGGAAGATCCAGGGTTTTACCCGTCAAAAGGGGGACTAATTCCGTAACACTCTCCTCGGGTACAACAAAGTATTCAGGGGGTGTGATATACTAAGTTGCATCAGGGCGATAGTAAATATTGTTTTTAAAAATATTCTAAGGAGAGAAATATTTCCAAGGGACACTACGGGACTCCCAGGTTCCAGAAATAGCACTTCCCAGGCCTTAAATGTTGCGTCTACATTCCATTTTGATAATCTCATGTTTTCAAAACATACTTAAAAATAAAAAAATAAAAAAAAATCATCACGAAGATCACAATGCAGAGACACGGCCTTGCTTATGAAATTATGATGTTAGAATTATGGTAATTTGATCTGTGTGCGGTAGGAAATGCCACGTAAAGGAGTAGTAAAAGATATCTGAATAGTTTTCAATTGATAAACGAGTACTTGAAATTGTAAAATTGTAAATGTAATGATGTTTGAGGTTAGAACTTTTTTGCGGTACAAGTTTTTTTTTTAAATTTCTGCAATTTAACGAGAGCACATCAAACGATTGAAGGAGAAAGGGCTCGACCTGTCGGGAGGATAGAAGAGAGAAAGAATGTATCTGTTCACCAAATTGTTTCTGAAACAGAAAAATCCATATTACTTACCCCAATAACCAATAGATTGATCAATGTATACTCAGAATCAGGCAATATTATTTACAATTTGTGAGCAAATGTACTGTTACTTCTTTATATTTCGTTTTGAAATTCAGTCATGATTCCAGAATTGGTCCTTTTTCAAAATTTCCAAAGATGAAGTGAGATAAAAATGTTAGGTGACAATGGCATGGAAAAAGGGGGGGGGGTTAGACTTTCCCGAGCACCATAGGAAGGATGTATTTGTACACAAAGTTACCGTTTTGTCTACAGTCAGTGATCCGCATCGCTTGTCAGTTTAGTTAAATGCCTTACACGACAAATTTGCAGGAATTGTATGGAGGGTGTAATGTGAAAATGATTTTATCAAACAAGTTTTCAAAACTCCAAAAGCATTCTTGTGGGTTAAGACCCTTAATAATGTACAATAGTAGTTTGCATATTAACTAGCATATTTTGCATATTCAACGAACAAATTTGGAAACACTTTTTTCTCAACAAAGCAACAAGCTAAAAGCATGATCAAGCTGAAATTAAAACCTGCAAAAAAGCTCTAGGGAGAGGCAATGCTTGGTTTTCGTAGCATCTTCAATGTAGAAAAGAATTGATTAATAAGTAAAAATATTAAAAAGCAAAAAAATAAAAAAATAAACAAAAGTGGCAAGGGTCTATTTAAACATACCATGTCTGCCCTAACGAATGACTAAAATACAAGATGATCCTAACATTTCAAATGTACAATTCTGTTATCAAAGCATTAGCATACTTTTTTAGACAACTTGTGGAATTTTTTTCCTTCTGGAATAGTTAGCCAAAACTGGCCGAAAATCATTTTTTTGAGTAGCGCCTCCCCACCGGATTTCTTTCATTCCATATACCACATATATTTATGGCATGCCATGGCTCACTTTTCCCCATACTACGTGTTTTATTTGATTCACGTAAGATTTGTTTTTCCGTCCAAATCTGGATCCGCTCTTGATTGTGCCATTATAGCTACAGGCCTGAAAAAGCTATCACTCACATATTCAGCGGTGTAGAGAGAATTGTGACAGCTTATAGTAAATTCGACAATTTTAAATTATGATGACCCAATGTCTACTGATTATACTGTTTATTAGTAAACGTGTAGCCTTTTCAGTCTCGTGGACTCAGTCTCATGTTTCTGTTTGTTGAATACCTCCCCCTCCAAAGCTGATGTTATACACCCATCCAAACTGGTATTTTTTGAATTCACCCCCTTCCCACTCTCTAGTAAGGTGGTGGAAGAATCTCTTTAAATCGCACGTTTGGAAATTTATCAATTAAAGAGAACCTGCTAACGGGTCTAAAATTTTGGGGTCCAAAGTACATATTTTGCAGTCCAATGCAGCTCATAACCTTAGAGGCAGTTTTGTAATTAGGCCTGTACATGAACAGCTTTACAATTTCAATTAATTATAAAACGCGTAGACAGCATCTTATACTTGTATGAAACCTTGTGCCTTGCAAAAGAAAAAAGCAATGTCGCAAAAAAGTGTTTTAATGTGAACAAGCAACTTTATCATGTACATAGTACAGAGGATTTTTCGATTCATATGGTGCATGGTCAAGCTGTATCACGTTTTTTCCTCCTCTTTACAGATGTTCACTGAAGTGGTCATCCCCTCCAACGGCCATTCACTGACCCGCTGACCATGATGTTTCCCCTTCCACATGATTCGTAGGTTGTAGAACACTCGTCGATTATGACGCTATGCTCCACTGCCTGAAAATTGTACCAGACTGAGATATGAAGAATTCAAGACCTCACTCAGACATTATCTGAATCATCAGAAACTTCCTCACCCTATCCCTGCCCCTTCCCGAACTTTACAGTGCCTTTTCATACAAAAGGCAGTATACACACTCATTAAGTCAACAAGTTGTGATACATTTTGTTTTAGGGTGTATTACAAAGTGAATATTTTTAGAGTCAACAAATCTCGTCCTAGACAGTAAAAAGCGGCTAGAGTTAACCTCTAGCCGCTCTTTAAAGGAACAAAATGTACCTATCTGGGAAAAAGAACACCTGCGACCAGCGTGAACATAAATTTTGGCTGTTTGTCACATTCCCCTCCCTTTGTGTTCGTGTAGCTCTTATAAAATTCTAGGGGCTTCACAAGTCTATAGGCTATAGGCTATCAAAATTTTAATGTTCATTAATGTTCAGGAATTCTGGTATAGATTGTTGATTGTAATTTGGAGAAAACTTGCAGGTCGTATAACATCAATTAAGGAAAACGACTGACAGCCCTTTATGCTCCCAACTTTGTAACACCCCTCACTTGTCACGGAAAGTGTGTTCAACCAGTCGCTAACTTGCTCGTTACGCACAAAAATTAATAGATTTTACGTCTTTTCTATTCCCCTTCATAACTTCTACCTTCCCTTCCCCTAAATAACTGCACTGAGTGTACTTAACAACATGAGAAGGATTATATAATAGAGGCAAGACAAACCGAAGTGCAGCGAAACACAGGTAAGTGCAAACAAGGTCGTGATATTAAAAGGGAAGTACTGCGTTTGTAGCACAATTTGTTTCATGAGCAATTTCTTTAATGATGTATGACTCCTTTAAGTGGCGAAATTTTTGATCGAAATAGCTATAGTCCAATTTGATAGACTAAATGGTTTAGCAACGGTAAAAGTGGTTTTCTTTCTGTGTCATACAACGCACTACTTCCCTTTCCTTTTGAAGTGTACCTTTAACTGACAAGAATGTATTTTACAAAGGTTGAAACATGATGAACATTTAGGTTGCGCGATCTGGAATGTCCCTTTGACATAAAAAAATTCACATATGGTAATGCGACCTTGATATAAGGAGTCTTTTTTGCAAAGCGAGTTGTGAGAGGGCAAGTACAGTTGTCAACCTCTGTAGTATACATATTTTTGTAAGTTGAAGGTTCACTTGAATTATGTAGTTGCCGGACGATATGAGCCGGATCCGGACGAACTGAGCCTGACATGTATCGGCCAAAATAGCCGGATCCGGACGATATGAGCCGGAGACTTTTTCACCTTGTGCCTTAAGGGCCTGGCTCCCTCCCCCCTGGTCCCCATCCCCTGCTTTTGTAGGGTTTCCCTGGTCCAACCTTCCCTTGGTCCCTTTCCCTTGGTTCCCACACTCCCTCCTCTTGACCAGGTCCCTGGAAAACGAGGTGGGCGGATGGAAGTGGGTGGATCGGGATGGGACCTCTCTGGTTCAACCCGGGTGGAAACCCGGGTGGGCGGATGGGAGTGGGACATTGTGGGCTGGAACCTGTGATGGGACCTAGGATGGCGGAAACATAGGGTGGGCTGATCGGGGTGCACTCGAGGGGGCGGGATCCGGGATGGGCGGATAGGGGTGGACCTGGAAGGGCGGGAACTTGGGGTAGGGCGGGAACGGGGATAGGAGGATCGGGGGGACCTCTGTGGGCGGAAAGAGGGATCGGGGAGGGCGGAAATCTGGGGTGGGACCTGGGATGGCGGGAACTTGTGGTGGGGCTTGGGATGGCGGGAAGTTGGGTGGGCGGGAACCTGAGGTGGGCGGGAACCTGGGGTGGGCGGAACGGGGTGAGCGGATAGGGAGGGAGGACCGAACCGGGATGGGCGGATCGGGAGGGGGGACCTGGGTGGGCGAAAACGGGGTGGGGTGGAAGGGTGGGTAGCATAGGTGGATTGGGGTGGGACATGGGAGGGGGCGATGGGGGCGCTCACTCAGGCCCACCCGTTCGGATCGGAACCTGGGAGGGGACCACGGCCCTGCCATGGTCCCCTCCCAGGTCCCACCCCGATCCTTCCCAGCCCCCACACCATTCCCTCTATCCACCCCGATCTATCCACCCATCCCGGTTTCCGCCCTCCCGTGTCCACCCCGATCTGCCCACCCCATGTTCCCGCCCTCCTAGGTCCCACTCCGACCGGCCCACCCGGTTTCTACCCTCCCGGAGTTCCCGACCTTCCAGGTCCCACCCCCTCCCAGGTGTCACCCTACCGAGTCCCTCCTCGGTCCGCCCACCCAGGTCCCGCCCATCCCGGTACGCCCTCCCAGATTCCACTCCTACCCCAGGTTCCCCCATCGAAGTTCCCACCCCAGGTTTCCGCCCATCCCGGTTCCCGCCCTCCAAGGTCCCACCTCAGATCCCCGCCCTCCCTGATGCCATCCCTCTAGCCGCCCACACAGGTTTCCCCGGTTCCCGCCCTCTCAGGTCCACCCCTATCCGCCCATCCCCGGCTCCCGCCCTCTCGAGTCCACCCCGATGAGCCCACCCTATGTTCCAACCCCCTCGGGTCCACCCCGATCAGCCCACCCCATGTTCCCGCCATCCCAGGTCCCACCACAGTTTCTCGCCCTCCTACCCGCCTACCCCAGGTTCCCGTCCCCCCAAGTTTTCTCCCATCCCGGCTCCCGCCCTCCCCGGTCAACCTCGATCCGCCCCAGGTCCCAGCCCAGGTTCCCGTCATCCCAGGTTCCCGCCCCCAAGGTCCCACTCCCTTCCGCCCACCTCGTTTCCCAAGGACCTGGTCAAGAGGGGGGAGTAAGACCGGTTACAAGGAACTCAAGGGAGTGTGGGAACCAAGGGAGGCAGGGAGGGTTTGACCAGGGGAACCCTACAGAAGCAGGAGGGATGGGGACCAGGGGGAGGGAGCCAGGGCTGTGGTGGGACCTGGGATGGCAGGAACATGGGGTGGGCTGATCGGGGTGTTCCCGAGGGGGCTGGAACATAGGGTGGGCTCATCGGGGTGGACTCGAGAGGGCGGGAGCCAGGCCCTTGAGGTAAAAGTTACTACGTGAAAAGTCCCCGGCTCATATCGTCCGGATCCGGCTCATTTTGTCCGACACATGTCAGGCTCAGTCCATCCGGATCCGGCTCATATCGTCCGGCAACTATACAATTCAAGTGTACCTCCAACTTACAAAAATATGTATACTACAGAGGTTGACAACTGTACTTGCACTCTCACAACTTGCTTTGCAAGACTCCTTATATCAAGGTCCCATGAACATTTGTGATTTTTATGTCAAAGGGACATTACAAGTCATTGCACAACCTCATGTTTCAACCTTTGTAAAATACATTCTTGTAAGTTAAACGTACACTTCAAAAGGAAAGGGAAGTAGTGCGTTGTATGACACAGAAAGAAAACCACTTTTACCGTTGCTAAACCATTTAGTCTATCAAATTGGACTATAGCTATTTCGACCAAAAATTTCTCCATACATCATTTGAAGAAGTACAGAAATTGCTCGTGAAACAGGACAGCTATCTCAAAAGTTCAATATCTAAAAGGGGACTAACTGGTAGTCAGTTTTGCAGAGTTTCACTGACTATGATATATGTTACTTTAATGTACAAATTGTGCTACAAACGCAGTATTTCCCTTTTAATATCACGTCCTTGTTCGCACTTACCTATGTTTCGTTGTACTTCGGTTTGTCTTGCCTCCCGTATATAATTCTTTCCACGTAAGTACACTCAGTGCAGTTATTTAAGGGCAGGGAAGATAGAAATTATGAAGGGGAAGGAAAAGAAGTTAAATCTATTAACTTTTGTGAGTAACTAGCAAGTTAGCCATTGGTTGAACACACTTTTCGTGACAAGTGAGGGATGTAACAAGGTTGGGGGCATTAAGGGCTGCCAGTCGTTTTCCTTAATTGATGTTTAACTACCTGGAATTTTCTCCAAATTACAATCAACAATCTATACAAGAATTCCTTGAGCGCTTTGAAATTTTGATAGCCTATTACAAAACAATGGACTTGTAAAGCCCCTGGAATATTATAAGAGCTACACGACCACAAAGTGAGGGGAATGTGACAAACAGCCAAATTTATGTTCACGCTGTAATGCACCCTAAAACAAAATGTATCACAACTTGTTGACTTGATGAGTGTGTATACTGCCTTTTGTATACAAAGGCACGGTACTAGTTCGGGAAGGGGCAGGGATAGGGTTAGTATGTTTCTGATAATTCAGATATTTTCAGGCAGTGGAGCATAGCAAGGCTTGTCCATCCATCCCTCTTAACCCTCTGGCGTTATTTTCGTCCTTTTGATCCACGGGCCCCTGCACAGGAGATGAACATAATTTCTAAACGTTTCTCAAACAGAGAAGGCTATCTAGCCGCCGATTCACAGCGATTTTGACAACAAAGGGTTACCTTCATGTAACTATTTTCCAATCCTAACCATCAACACCCTTTCAACTTATGAGGATGTGGCTGGGACCCATACTCATGTAAATAAGTAACCCGCATCGAGGAAGTGTTCTACAACCTACAAATTATGTGCAAGAGGATTACACCTACATCAGGGTCAATCAAAATACTTTGTTACCATTCAACGTTTCTCCGTCTTCGTCAGCGGGTCAGTGAATGGCTGTTGGACGGGATGACCACTTAAGTAAACCTCTCTTCAACCATATTCATTTCATCAATCCAAAGGCATTAAACATCTGTGAAGGAGAGGAAAAACACGTTAAACAGAGTGACCATGCACGATATGAATCGAAAAATGCTGTATACTATGTACATGGTTTTTTGTTGCTTGGTTAAAGTTGCTTGGTCACATTAGAAACACTTTTTTGCGAAATAGCTTATTTTTCTTGCAAGGCACACGGTTTCACACTATATAAGATGCTGTCTACGCCTTTGATAATTACCGAATTTTTATAGCTGTTCATGAATAGGCCTCATTACAAAACTGCCTCTAAGGTTGTGAGCAGCACTTAGACTGCAAAATAAGTACTTTCGACCCTTAAATTGTAAGACCCGTTAGCAGGTTCTCCTTAATGTGCAAATGTGCAATTTAAAGGGATCTTCCACCACCTTTCTGGTGAGTGGGGGAGGGTGAATTCGAAAATTTTTCACGACAAAATGGAGTATTTTTGGTGAATATCTGCTTGGATGGGGGTATAACATCAGCTTTGGAGGGGGGAGGTGTTCAACAAAGAGTACCATCCGTCACACGATACTGGAAATGCTATATGTTTACTAATAAACAGTATTATCAGTACACATAAAGTCATCATATTTTAAAATTGTCAAATTTACTATAAGCTGTCACACTTCTCGCTGAATATGTGAGTGATAGCTCTGATGGCACAATCAAGAACGGATCCAGATTTAGACGGAAAAACAAATCTTAGGTGAATCAAATAATACGTGAATCAAATAAAATACGTAAAGTGAGCCATGTCATGTAATAAATATGTGGTACATCGAATGAAAGAAATTCGTTGCTTCCTTAAATGAGGGGAGGCTCTTCCCCAAAATGATTTTTGTCTAACCGCATTTATAATAAAAAGCATACTATTGCTTTGATAACAAATTGTTTATTCGAATTATTAGGATCACCTTGTATTTTATTTCTTCAGTAGGACAGACATTGTATGTTAAGGTAGAAATTTCCCTTTTTCTAGGTTTTTTGTAATAAAAGTGGAACTGGTAACTTCGGGACACTCATACGGATGTTGTTTCTAGACCTGGCAATTTTTTGGACAAATAGCTATCTAATATTTTATATTTAGACAGGCAGTGCCACTTTCAGTTTTTTTCTACTTTTGTGTCATCTTTTTTTTTCTTTTGCTGTTTTATATTTTTACTTATTGTACCAATCCAAACTTAATCAAGTCTTTCTGCATTGGTGATGCTACGAAAACCTGGCATTGCACTCCCTAGAGCTCTTTGCCAGCTTTAATGTAAGCCATTGGTCATGCTCGTAGCGTGTTGCTTTGTTGAGAAAAAGCGTTTCCTTTTTGCTCGTTGAATATGCAGGATGTGCTAATTAGTATGCAAACTACTATTTAAATGCCCAATTGTGAATAATATTGCCTGATTCTCAGTGTACATTGATCAATCTATTAGTTAAATTAAAGGGGTAAGTAATATCGGTTTTCTGTTTCAAAAACACTTTTGTGAACAGATACATTCTGTCTCTATTCTATCTTCCCCGACAGGTCGAGCCCTTTCTCCTACAATCGTTTGATGTGTTCTCGTTTATTGCAGGTAAATTTTACAAAGCTTGTTCCGAAAAAACGCTCTAATCTCAAACGTCATTACATTTACAATTTCAATGACTCGTTTATCGATTGAAAACTATTCACACAATTATTACTAATTCCTTTCAGTGGCATTAACAAGAGCTAATTCAAACAGAATGCCTATTATGTGGACAGACTAGACAGCATTAGCACATATGTGCCATATTCCCAAAGAAAAACAGCAGTTTTTCTCCATTAACATGTATGGAAGCCTGACTTCTTTTGTGAGTCTTCCACACTATTATTAAAGTGGGTATGACACGGCCAAAGTAAGTTTCTCAGTAAACAATCTTTGGATACAGCTTGAAATGAAACGAAAGTTTTCCGGACTAAATTTTGTCCATATATACCGGAATACGACCATGTGAATTCCTCAAAACAGGCCAGACTCAGCCTACCTGCAATCCGAAAGCGAAAAAACGTATGTCAGCGCGTCTCAAGACGTGACGTCATTGGCGGCACGGTCAGTGGCACTAGTCCTGTACTAGGTAGTCCACCAATAGTTCTACACACCTAATCATGTGCATGCTAACGCGCCTTAGCTGGTGCATCATTGCAAACACCTGTCTACGACACTAGAGCAGCGCGTGTGACCAGTGACCATATTGTGAATGATGCGCCGCGCGCTGCTGGGTGACTGATTAGCATTCGCAATAGCAGCGCGCCGACCGCTTTGTGCTTTGTGCGCAAAACAGAATTGAGGCTTATTTGTGGGAAGCTAAAACACGCGCGCATATGCACGCGTGCACATTGGCCAATGATGTGCCTCGGTGAAGCCCCCAAGAAGGTCTGCGCTTTGTGCTCTGTGTGTTGTGCGGGTATTGTGATGTAGACCTTTTCATGAAGTTGCTAAGACAACTTTACCTTTGCGTTATATTAGTTCCACATCTAGATACGCGTCCTTATATTGCGCAGTGTTTGTGCCGCCAATTGCGTCATAACAGTCAGGTGACCTTTTGCGGCATTTTTCGAAATTGGTTTGTGCGTTTTTTCTTCAGATTCTATTTATGCCGAATTTCATTGGTTTTAACTGTGTGTGAAATGACATTTATACAATACTGTATCCAACCTTGCAATACACAAAAGTTATTTTGGCCGTGTCATGCCCGCTTTAAGAAGAGTTCCTTATCTAAGGTACATATTGTTCTGGCAGCAAACATGTCTCATGGAATAAATGATCAATAAACTTCTCATATGAGAATTTTATGAAATATTTCTCATAACCTTATGAGAAATTATAGAAGGGTTCCTTAGCGCACGCAGGTCAAATTACCATAATTCTAACATCATAATTTCATAAGGAAGGCTCTTTCCTTGCATTGCGAAGTTAGGGATGACTTTTTTTATTTTTTTAAGTGTTATTAGTTTTGAAAACATGAGATTCTCAAAATGAAATGTCGACGCAACATTTAAGGCTTGGGAAGTGCCTGGAACCTGTCAGTCTCGTAGTGTCCCTGACAACTATTTCCCCCGTTAGAATGTTTTTAAGAACAATACAACTATCGTCCTACTACAACTTAGTATATCTCACCCCCTGAATAATTTTTATACCCGGAGAAGGGTTACGGAATTAGCCCCCTTTTAAGGCGTAAAATCCTGGGCTGATTTACTGCTAAAATGGGTACTTAATAAACTCATCATTAGCAACTAAACAGATTGCTTCAAAAAATAGGTTGGGAGTAAAAATACACTCATATTAGAATAGTGACAGATATCAGTCAAACAAGGAAATAGTTCCATGAAATATTCATCCAGGGTTTAAATCGCTGTTTTTCAAGCCCGCAGCCAATTTAGGAAGAGGGCAGAGCCTGATTAAAAATTTTCGCTCCCAGACATTTCCATTACCATTGCCGTTATACATTTTAATATCTCGCCCCCTTAGAAACATTTCGCTCACTGAAAGCTGTCTCCCCCTTCTCGTACCATTTCAGTACCGCGTCTGGCTCCAGGCCTGCCCTGCTCATGAAACCAGCTATTTCATTAAGCTTGCAAACTTTGCAAAATTTACTGGCACTCGTCATCAAAATTATGAAAATCTCACCGTTATATCACCACCACATCTTTGGTCATCTTCGTCAGCCGCCAGGTGTCACCGGCAAGGGATAAAGTGTCTCATGTTTGTGCTGCTTTTGTTGGATCTTGGACAGAATTGTTGCCAAACAGCCATATTCATCGCAGCATTTAGCACCTGCAAGAGATAGAAACATTGATGTAGGACAGCTTAACCATACACGAGCTGTATTAGCTTTCATTATTTATCATCTTCATGGGCGTCACCAGACATTTTTAAAGGGGGGTCGTATTTTGTGTGAGGAAAAGTTATTGCAGCGTTAGCGGCAATGTTCGCGCGTAGCGCGAGCACTACGGCGTTGAGTGGGGTCCAGTGGCGAAGCCCCGGGAGCTCTGAGGAGTTAGACATTTCAAATGCCTCTAATGCGGTGAAATTATCGTCAATATTGCTAGTTTGATAATGCCCAAAATATGATTTCATATAAAAGCAAACGTGAACCCATGGATTGAGATCAAAGAGTAAGCTTTCAAATCTTAAAATGACAATGGCACCAGAACGTTTTTCTTTTAAAGTTGGAGGCCTATCATGGGAACCATGGGCTCGGTCAAGGGAACCAACTGGTAGGATCCAGAGCGAAAGGATTCCCTGAACAAAAACCCATGGAAGCGTGGAATATAATGAAATATTTAAGATTAGGGAGGTAAAAATAGCTAACCTCAAATAACAAATCACAACAAAGTTTTAAGCAAACTGAACTCTGCAATGCAAAGAAATTTAAGAAAGTTGTTCAAATCTGCAATAAATAGTGTCTCATAATTGCTTAAGTTATCAGGCTCTACAGACCAGAACAGTAAGTTTGTGCAAAATGTGATTTTTACCAATTTACTTTGTTTTTTTACTTTCAACCTTTCTCCTTCAAGACCTAGAAAATACTGTACATATAATTTATTCCAATGAAATAGGTAACGGAAAATAGTAATTGGGGGGACTCGATCTGTAATTGCAATTGCAGCGAAATTAACCACTCAACACATTAAAAGAAATTTATACTTTGCAATGGCAGAAGAAATCTATTTCGATTTTTGGTACATCCTTTAATCGTTTCTGTAAAAAAAAAGCTCAAAGGGGGATCGTTTGCACACCCCAACCCCCCCCCCCTTGGTGACGCCCATGATCTTTTACACACAACTGGACGGGCGTTGGCCGAAAAGTCTCAGAAGAGGGAATCTTCAGGACTGTGGGAGCTGATGTTCAGAATGACTCGTACAGTAAAGAGTCTTGGAAAAAATGTATTACCATAACTTAAACTTCCAAATTTCTCCCAAAGTGTCAGACTGTCGTTTTTATATTCCTAAGTTACCCCTCGTTTTTGCTGACCTTTATGGATGGTGGAGGTTGTAGGTATCAACTTTTGGGAAAAATCAATAGTTTCGTTAGAATAATATCGTTTCCTTTCATTCTGAATGAGAAAGGATAGGGAGTAGGTAGATCCCATGACTGGACTTACTGATTGTTTCAAAAAGCTGCAGGAATAAAGCCCTGCATGGAGGATATGCTTAAATAACTTTAAATAGTTGAATGATACATTGAAAATAAATTAAGGTCGAAAAGATATGTTTGGGAAATAAACTACTGCAAAAGTCGTACAGTGGCGTGGATCCATCTCCGAATGTGGGTGGGGGACTTTTCATCATTTGCGAATCGCCGTCCTGGGGGAGAGGTGTTTCCATCCCCTTTGAAAAAAAAAGGAAATTAGAAGGTGTCTTTATGGCAAATGGTGCCATATTTGGGTTCAATTTAGCTTTTAAAATGTAGTGCCAATTCGAAATCTATGTTATAATACAATTCATCACAGTTTTACTTTTCATCATTTTGAAAAAGGAGGGGGGGGGGGGACTTTTTGGCGATGTCACCCCTTCCAAAAAAGTGAGGGGACGCGTCCCCCCATGATCCAAGCCCATGAAGTCGCATTTTATAGGAGGGTATTGCATTTTAATTGCATCAGTATAACCCAGACAATTTAAGTCTCAACCATTCCAGTCCTATCACTGAACTCTGGCAATAGATTAACTTCCCAGAATATTATTCATCACAAGGGTTAGAAGTGTTACATTTGAAAAATTGATTGTTTGGGTGAACATATTAATCATGAGCTACAAAACAGTAAAGTTTTTTTTTCTGTGCGAAACAGATTTCTTGAAAATAAAGTAACCGAGCAACGTAATTTTGAATTTCCTAATATTCTAGAAATTCAAGGTACTTTTAAAGTTGAAAAAATTTTCTATGCCTCAAACGCATTTACTCCCTTTCATTTCCTGAGGTCGCAAATGTCAGTGGCGACTACTGGGTTTCTTGTATCGGCTCCTGATTGTTCAAAAGCGTGGTCCGAATGAAATTCTGAATCGGTGTAGGTCTCGAAGGTTCCCATTCACTGGTTTCGATTAGTAATGAATGTACTTCAAAATCTGAAAAAAAAACTAAAAGAAATAGCAAATATTAGACCCTTAACTTAAGAAGCAATGTGTAGCCCATGTTTACTATATTAGACATATGAGTCCATTGTCTAAGGGATCCTCTTACATTCCTCCTAAATTCCTGCTTGATAAATTCCAGTCGATGAAAAGTTACAGAAAGTAATACCAACATGTTTGTATCTAAATTTCGTTTTTTTTTTATAAAAATTGAAAAGTATTGAAAAAGTGAAGTTTACATCGTGAATTGATTTATAAAAAGTCTTCATATCACTGAAAATATCTTTACACATCTTGAAAAATATCCCCATGTATCATACAAATACAATTGTTTTGTTCAATCAGTATGAATTTGCATCAAGTAAAAGAGCTCCTCGAAATAAATTTATGTTAAAAAATTCATGTCTCAGTAACGCTCCACACTATTAAAACTTTTTGTAGACCAATAAACTAAGAAAAACGTAGATTGTTATAATATATTGTCACTGGCATAGCTCTGTCTTATATTTTTTCGTCCTTATCCAGACTGTGAGCTTTGAGTTTAATGGGAATGTACAGTCGTTCCAATTGGCTTAAGCAAAGGCTACTTCCACATTTATGGAAGAACACAATTGTTACACCTATTTTGAAGTAAGTAGGCGCAGAGAGCTATTAGTAATTACCGTCCTGTGAGTAACTTACCATTTTTTCTAAGCTAATGGAAAGAGCAGCTGTCGTGAAGCAACTGTCCTCTCATATGGCTATTAACAACTTGCTTCCTGTCAGTCTGCTTACAGATAGTTCATAGCACAGAAATCACCTTACTTAAGATTCAGTCTGATATTCTTCTTGGCAAAATTCTTCTTCTTCTAAGCAAAATGTTACTGTGCTTGTACTGTTAGATCTAAGTGCCGCTTTTGACACTATATAGACCATGGTATATTACTAAAAACTGGGGTATCATCAACTGCTCTTAGATGGCTTGTATCATACCCAGAAAGTTTAATAAACTGAAAATCAGTTAGAGCAAAACTGAATTTACTATTTTAGGTAGTAAGCAGCCATTAGAGGAAGTTACTGCTCAGGGTTTAAATGTTGGTGACCCACTTATATGTCCCCCTCCCCCTCGAATGTGTGCAGTTTAGGTTTTTGATGGGAATCTCTCTATTGGTCATCATGTCGCTAAGGTTTGCAGAAGTGCTAACTTCTCCATTACATTGCTCATATTCGTAAATATCTTGCTCATGATGCTGCATGTTCTTTCGTCCATGCTTTTATTACCAGTCAGATCGAATATTGCATATAATAACCTTTGAATGGTTCCTCCACCTAATTAAATTAAGAATTTCTACAACTTGTTCAGAATTCCGCTGCCAGAGTTGTACTGTGTCTTAAGAAATTTGAGCATATTACTCGGGTTCTCATTCAGCTACATTGATTGCGGGAGGGCATCCGTATTCATTTAAAAGTACTTTTGCTAGTGGTTGTTTTTAAAATTCTGAATAAAATGGCCCCTAAGTACCTAAGAAGAATGATTGAAGTGCCGACCAATGTGCGTTATCACCTAAGATCTCATGTTTTAAATGTTCAATTTTTGGTGGTCGAGCCTTCCTAGTATATGCTCCTTGGCTTTGGAAGCAAGTGCCACTACAGCTTCGTTCTCAATACAGCCTGCTGTTTTCAAACAAAATCCCCAAAACTGCAGGCAATAATGGTATACATATGTAAATAGGAGGTAATGAGGAGAGAAATAGACTCTACATTTTGCTAAATGTTTTAAGCAATGGCTGTAATTGGTTTATTTTTTACCATGTTTAATACTGCGTTGTTTTAATGTTTCATTTTTTATTCTTGATTGTGCCTTTTTTAATTTTTGCACAGCGTTCTAGAACGCGTTATAAATAAATCAGTTTTGAATTTGAATTGAATTTAACAACATATGCTGGTATCCTAAATCCTTTTCAATCATGTGACAATATCTTGTAACTGACTTATTAAACTAAACTCATACAGAAAAAGTCCTTTCTTACCTTTAATATTTTAAGAATCTTCTTTTGAAACACCGTCAAAGATACCTGTCAGGGAAACAAGAGGAGACTTCTTAGATTTAGCTGATATATCAAAAGGTTTAAAGACCGGCTTATTGCTTTTAAAGGTGACACGTCATTTAGTGATGAAGATGCAATGTAGCTGAAAACATTTTGCAAGCAGCGAACAAAGTACGCCTTGGTTTCCACTGGTCTCCGCGAATCCGATTTATGTTTGTAATGTTAAAGAGATTCACAATGAGAGCAAACTTTCAAAGGTCTCTTTTTTATTTACTTTCCAGCATTTCAAGTCCACATTTTGGGGAAAACGTTGAGGACAATTTCTCACATAAAATTCAAATGAAATAAACAATCTAATCCACATGCTTAAACCAGAAACTAAAACTTTAAATACTTCGGTAATGCAAAAGCTAATCATACCAATCTGCAGCTTGCATTCAGCAAATAGTCGCAACAACCGAAGTGAAAATTTCCAAGTGGGAATCTTGTCAGCAATGTGAGCATCTGTATAAAAATATTCTTTGACACATGGACACTCGATCGTGGGAATAGTCCTTCGGAACGCTAAAGCCAAAGCCTGTGTGTACCAAGACCATTCAAAAACATATTTTCTTCTCAAGCTAAAGGTCGTTCTTTTGGCATTTGCATTTACAAGATTTGCAGAAATATTATCTCCTAAAATATTCCTTCTGTAGTACAAGATATTCCAGGAACGTAGCCTGATAATCAAATTGGGGGAGGGAATTGCAGTGCATGCCAAGATGTGCACTTACATAGAAACATCATTAGCAAATGTAACTAAAATGATCATTTCAAAAAATAGGTGCTGAGAGTAAAAATGTGCTCATAGTTACAGCATTGACAGAGAAGTGGCATGTCTATTTTGATATCAGTCAAATGGGTAAGTTGTTTTATGTTATTTCAGTCCTCCCTGGTTAGGGTGAGGTTTGAATCACTACTTTTAAAGACCGTAGGAAAAAGGTGGGGAGGTTGAACGTAGACGTTGCTCGTTTAAAAATTTTCCGCCCCCGAACAAGTTCCATTACCGTGGTCTTCATACTTTTTAATATCTTCCGCTCCCTCTTAAAAAAGTTCGCCCAATGAAAGCCAGCTCCCCCCTCCCCCCTGTAGTTCCCCGTCCGCTCCTAGCCTGTCCTGCCTATGTAACCAGCAATTTCAGTAAGCTTGCACAGATTGAGTAAAATGTGGAATAGTTACCCGCACTCCACCATATTATTATCACCACCACAAATTTAGACATCTTCGTCGGCTGCCAGGTGTCATCGGTGAGTGACATAGGCCTATGTTCTCACGTTTGCCTTGTTTGTGTTGGATCTTGGATAGAACTGTTGCCAGACAGTCAACCTCATCATAGCACTCACAGCACCTGCAAGAAAAAAGAACATTGATGTGATACAGCGGCTTTCATTACTTATCACCTTTAACGCAAATATTGTATCCAGGACTTTTCAACAGAAAGGGCGCAATTGAATAGACGTGGGGCGAAGAGTCTCAGGAGAGGATATTTTTGGTTTATGGGAGCTTACGTTCAGAATGGCTCATACTGAAAAGAAAAGGTATTACGAGAAATTCTCAGCTCTATCGCATTTTCCTCAAAGTTTAAAACTTTCGTTCTCAGCTTAAAAGAAATTAAATGACCCCTTCTTTCCTGACCTTTATGGATGGTGGAGGTTGCAAGTATTAACTTTTGGAAAAGCAGCTTTAAATAATTTCGTCAGAATAATTTATTTTCTATCAGCAATGGGCATCTGATATGGAGGGCGAATGAGAAATGGGAGGAAAGAATAATTAGTGAGTTCCCACTAGACTATTCAGACATGTATTATTGCAATTCAACTTTTAGCTCCAACCTAGTCATGATATATCCTTAATTTCAGAATGATTTTTGAAAAATAGCAGTTCTTGTGGCTTTGCTTATCTCATATACATCATCTTACTTCAATTTTTACAGTGACAGAACAAAATTACATCCCAATACGGCATTCTCATATGCCATTCCATTGGAAACGGACTGACTGCTGGTCTCTCGTGCGACAAGTAGTCGGGGATTATTAGCAAAAAATGACATTCTCTCAGACAAGGACAGACTCCTTGTCGCAAGTGCGCCAAGTAGTCGGACTAACTGCTTGCCGGACGTGCGACAAAAAGTCGAGGGTTATTGGTAAAAGTGGCACTCTCTCGGGTATTCTCTGCATGAATCCCAAAGAAAACAGACATATTTCATGAAAATGATGACTACTATGGAATTTAAAAATCCATTTGAAATTGGAACTTGTCTCATCATAATTTCATAAATAAGGTAGAGTTCATAAAATCCTGTTTTCTCTCTGCATTGTGATCATAATATTTTTTGTTGTTGTTAATTTTTTATCTTTTGAAGTATTAGTTTTAATCTCAAAATGAAATTTGGACGCAACTTTCATGGCTTGTGAAGTGCCATTTCTGGAACATGTGAGTAGGCTCGTAGACCGCAATTATGGGGATCAAGGAAGCAGTGTCCCTTGGAAAATTCCTCCCCTTAAGAAATTTTAAGAACAAATATTACTATTGCTCTACTGTAACTTAGTATAGCTGCTTTCAATTTTTTTTGTTTGGCAACTGCCAAAGGGAAAATTACCAAGTGGGAATCTGTAGAGGCAATGCTATAACACTTGGATGAAAATGTTCGTGGACAAATACTGAAATGTATGATCGTGTGGACAGGTCTTAGACAGCTGGATAAACCCCGTGTGTCCGAAGATCTTCGTGAACACATTTCATCCTCAAGCTGACAGTATAATAACATTTGCATAAACCAGATTTGCAGGAGTATTATCTCCTAATATTTTCTTCCAAGTTCAAGATATTTCAGGAACGTTGCATGGTGGTCAAAATGGTGGAGGGGAGGGGCCCTGTGGGCACTGTCATAGACATATCATTAGCAAATGTAAAGTTATTGTTTCAAAATATAGGTGATGGGAGTAGAAATGTACCCATATCACAACATTGACAGACAATTGGTAAGGGACGTCAATTTTGACATCAGTCAGGCGGGAACATGTTATTTCGTCCTCCCTGGTTAGGGTGTGGTTTGAATCATTGCTTTTCAAGCTCTTGGCCAATGGGGGAGGAGGAGGGGGCTGAGCCCACTTTGAAAAAATTCGCCCTAGACAAGTTTCATTACCATTTCGTTTGTACGTTTTAATTTCTTGCCCCCTTAAAAATATTTCGCCCACTGAAAGCTGTCTCGCCCACCCCCTACCGAACCTCGTCTAGCTTCGGTCCTGTCTTGCTTGTACAACCAGCTGTTTCATTATTCATTAAGCTTGCAAACATTTAAAAAATTTGCAATATTTGCCGACACTCCACATCAACATTTTGAAAATCTCACCATTTTATTACCACCTCATATTTAGATATCTTCGTCAGCTCCCAGGTGTCACCGGTAAGGAAAATATGTTCTCACGTTTGCCTTGTTTATATTGGATCTTGGAGAGAACTGTTGCCAAACAGCCAAATTCATTGCAGCATTTACAGCACCTGGAAAAGAACATTGATGTGATATAGCTTCATCATGTAAGAACTGCTATTGGCTTTCATTATTTGTTACCTTGAATGCAAATATTGTATCCAGGACTTTTCAATAGAGGGTTGCAACTGAATGAGCGAAAAGAATATTTGGGAAAAAGTATTCCGAAAAATTCTCAAATGTCTCGAATTTCTCTACAAAGTTTCATAGCTTTGTTCTCATGATGTGGGGATAACCAGGAAGGTGACATTATCACCTCCCTGGGGTAACAGAACAACCCACCATGTTTCCTGACCTTTATGTATAGTGAAGGTTGTAGGTTTTTGCGTTTGGAAAAATTTCAAATAATTTCATCAGATCAATTCGTTTGTTATGGTTATCAGATATGGGGTGTAAATAATAAAGGGGGGGGAAGTAATCATTTGGGAGATCCCATGACTAGATGTGGTTGTTTCACAAACCTTTAAGAATGTAGCCCTGTATGTAGGATGCCCAAATAACAATAAAAATGCAATGAAATAAATGCGTGAATAAATATGGTCGTAGACGAGGTGCTGCAAAAGTCGTGTAGGGGAGGGGGCGGGTGAAACTGCATTTTACAGTAAAGCCCAGACAAAAATTGCTTTTATCTTTTACCAATATACTGTGGCAATAGCTTTCCTTCTCAAAACATTATACATTACAACAGTTAGGAATGTTACATCATTTGAAAAGTTGCCGAGCTACCTACTTTAATTTTCTACCTTTCCATATCATACAGTTGACAATAGTTTTTGGTCTCAAACGCACCTACTCTCTTTTCATTTCCCGAGGTCGCAAAGTCAGTGGAAGGACTACTGAGTTTTTCGAATCAGCCCTTGGCTGTTCACAAACGAAGCCTAAGTGAAGTATTATTCTAAATTGGTCTTATCTTGAATATGGTCCTTCGAAACTCTCATTAGAAGGTTTACATTCGCTGGTTTTTTTCAGTAATGTCCTTCAAAATCTGGAGAAGCAAAAAAGAGTAAACATTTGGAAATATTAGACCCTTAAGTAAGCTAAACAATATTTTGCTCACGTTAACTGTGCTATAGAAACATGACTCCATTTGTCTATGGGATCCTTTTATACTTTAAAAGACTGTTCCAGATGGATTTTTGTCACATACGCTATAAAATTGATGCTGTTAATTATTTTATTCACCAGTGGAAACATTCCTGTTTGATAAATTCCATACGAAGCAAAGTTACAGAAAGTAATACCAACAGATTGCATCTAAAATTTGTTCTTTATTTACAAGAATTAATACTTACAGAAAATAATGAAGTATTGAAGAGTTTCCATCGAAAATTGAGCTTAAAAATGTTCGTTGAAAAGTTCAAGAGAGATACGAAATGGGACTGCAGGGTCGGATTTGTAATAGGGGTTAGTAATAAGAAAATGCGGTAGGTAAGTGAGCAGTTTCGTGTGCCGCCCTACCAATCGTAAATGCATTTGCTGCGAACATCGCATGCGTTTCCCGTTTTCCTGTTAAAAAATGTGTTAGTTTTTTTTCAGTTAGTATGATGATATTCTGTACAAATCAATCTGACAAAAGGTGGATCCATACTAAGAACACCAGCCGAACCTCTTATGCTTACAATTTGTCTTTTGAAATTACGGGAAGAGCAAAGGACTCTCTTCCCTGACAATCACGAAATTTTCCGCAAATGAAGAGGGGGGGGGGTATAATACGAGGGTAACCCGCTTAGATTATTTGTTGGGAGGAAATTTGGAAAGGGTTAAGAGATTTCACACGGAAATTCTCTCGTCCCTTCCCTAGGAACCACCCCTGTTAGTTATTGGGTACCTCTTACCGTTTAAAAGTCTTTCACGATGAACTATTGCTACAAGTTAGTCCAAACAATTGAAACATTAGACATCGCTCTGACAAAACTAAGTCAAAATTGTGTTTGACTAACTCAGAACATGGACGGTATATTGTCTACAATTGAGTTAAAGATGATATCAAATTTCGTAGGTAGGGAACGATTTGTGACAGACAGTCATATTAAAAGATGTTAATCGGTGTTTTTTTTTATTCTAAAGCCTTTTAATTCACGTCACACGCCTGTTCCTTCACAAAGAGCCAAAACTGCACCCCTCAGCTATGGGGCTAAAATAGGTTATCAGCCTATCACGAAACAATGAGAAAATTTTAACTTGTAAGCAGCATAAAGTGCCATTTTTTCATTTGAGCCGCCTTACATTAACAAGGATGTGATCCCTTTACCTTAGATCCATCAGCATTGGCATTATCTGCAAGGAAGGGGAGGGGTCACAAAAGATGGACAACAGATGCAAGCTACTGGGGTACCACTATTTCCTATCTCTCGTGCTCAGATGGCAATCGAGAGAGAAAAAAACTAAAAAAATCAACACTGAAAACTGCATTTAAATTGCACTGGTTGAAGAACTGTAACACTTTTTCTGTGTTTTTAGACATATTTAGTGTTTGTCAAGGTATCACTTACAAGCCCATCACATAACAAAAGATGTTTTGAAATGTAAACTACTGACGCTTTGGGAAGTAGATATAAATGTGAAATGAAGAATAATCTCAGGTCCAGGGCGGCAATAATAAGGGGATGAGGCAAAGGCGTAGGGAGTTGTTCTCAACTGGGTTGAACGTTGCTTCTCACTGCCGTCCTGGGGAGGGTCTAAGAAAAGGAGAACACCCTTTGAAAACTTTTTGAATATTTTAGGGTCCTTAGATGCAGTTTGATGGAAAAAATTGGCAAGTGTTACTGCAGTATATTGACATATTTTACAGGGGAAACAAGTAAGGGGTTTTCGTTCTTCAATTGAAAGCTTGCTTCTGTACACAATTTATGACTGGGGGATTTAGGCCCTATTCCGACGCCCTCCAACAATTTGGTATTGGAAGGACCAGCTTTTGCACCCTCTTTATCCGATATGTGGTCAACTACCATAGCATCTGCTTATATTTCTGAGTGACAGACATAGATACCTTCAACATTTGGCATGTTAGAAAGGCCATGTTGGTCACTGAAAGTTGAGATTTCCTCCATAAGCAGATGAGACTAACTGAATTTGGGAGCACAAGATTTTTTAGCACTATTTATGTCTAAGCCTTTTCAGACCAAATTTTGCCCAACTTCCTACATGTTCTGTCCACATTTTGGGGTTGTCCAAAAATTTGGAAAAAAATGTGGGGGATACATCCCCCACTTCTCCTCATACGCCAATGGTTTCTTCTAGCGATGGCCGATAGGGGTGTGCTGCGCTAAGGCAAAAAAATTTTGTTCAAGCTTTAAAGAAAGAAAAGAAGATGATAGGCAATGAGTATTGTAAAATACTCGTAGGAATTCAAGAAGTCTAGAAGAAAACTAAGGAGTAACATTTCCCCTTTAAATACCTTAAAAGTCGCGAGGATTTTATCAGACACCCCCTGATTACAGCAGTTATTTCGCATTCAGGTAAAAAAAAGTGTTAAAGCTTAAACAAACTAGAAAAACAGAAGGGATTAATGGGTTAAAGGATACTTTTATCACAAATTTTAAAGGGACATTTTCATAGGAAACATGTCAGGACTTCATCTGAGAAGTGAAAGTGGCGGGGGACCTAGTTCTGTGGAACGGTACGTTGAATGCATATATTTGTTTAGAGTTGAGAAATGTCTGGTTATCATGAGGAGCAAAATAGCCCCTGAAACTCATCTTTTTGCTAAATGTTTTAAGCAATGGCTCTATTTGGTTTACTTTTCACCTTGTTTAAAACTACGTTGTCAGCATTTTTTTTTTATTCTTAATTGTGCCTTGTGTATTTTTTGTACAGCGCTCCAGAATTTATGTTTTACAGGTTAAAGGCTTTATAAATAAATCAGTTTTGAATTATAATTAAATTAGTCAGCAAACGCTGGTATCCTAAATATTTTTCAATCATGTGACAATATCTTGAAACTGACTTACGAAACTAAACTCAAAGAGAAGAAGTCCTTTCTTACCTTTAATATTTTAAGAATCTTCTTTTGAAACACCATCAAAGGTACCTGTCAGGGAAACAAGAGGAGACTTCTTAAATTTCGTTGATATATCAAAAGGTTTAAAGACCGCTTTATTGCTTTTAAAGGTGACAAGTCATCGAGTGATGAAGATGCAATGTAACTGAAAACAATTTGCAAGCAGCGAACAAAGTGCGCTTTGGTTTCCACTGATCTTCAAGAACCCGATTTATGTTTGTAATGTCAAAGAGATTCACAATGAGGGCAAACTTTCAAAGGTCTCTTCCTTTATTTAAATTCCAGCATTTCAAGTCCACATTTTGGGGAAAACGTTGAGGAGACTTTTTCAAATAAAATTCAAATGAAATAAACACTACAGAAATGCAATCTAATCCACATGTTTAAACTAGAAGCTAAAACTTTATTCTTTCCAATACTTCGGTGATGAAAAACCTTATCATACCTATCTGAAGCTCGCGTTCAGCAAGTAGTCCCTCTTCCAAAAGAATATCAGATATGAAATATCTATTTTCGCAACAACCGAAGTAAAAATTCCCAAGTGGGAGTCTGTCAGCAATGTGAGCATCTGCATATTAGACTTATGGACGCTCGTGGGAACAGTCCTTCAGAACGCTAGGCCCAACGCCTGTATGTACCAAGATCATTCATAAACATATTTTCTTCTCAAGCTAAAGGTCGGTCCTATGGCATTTCCATTTACAAGATTTGCAGAAATATTATCTCCTAACACATTCCTTCTGTAGTACAAGATGTTCCAGGAACGTAGCCTGATAATCAAATTGGGGGAGGGAAAGGGTACAGTGCTTGCTAGGATGTGTACTTACATAGAAACATCATTAGCAAATGTAACTAAAATGATCATTTCCAAAAATAGGTGCTGAGAGTAAAATGTGCTCATAATTACAACATCGACAGAGAAGTGATATGCCTATTTTGATATCAGTCAATAGGGTGAGTTGTTTTATGTTACTTCCGTCCTTCCTGGTTCGGGTGAGGTTTGAATCACGACATTTAAAGACCGTGGCTAAAAGTTTTGAAAGGTAAAACGTAAGCGTCGTTCGTTAAAAAAGTTTCCGCCCCCAGACAAGTTCCATTACCGTTGCCATCATACTTTTTAATATCTCCCCCTCTTAAAAAATTTTCGCCCAATGAAAGCCAGCTCCCCCTCCCCCTGTAGTACCCCGTCTGGCTCCTGGCCTTTCCTGCCTATGTAACCAGCAATTTCAGTAAGCTTGCACAGATTGAGTAAAATGTGCAATATTTACCCGCACTCCAATTTATTTATCCCACCACAAATTTAGACATCTTCGTTAGCTGCCAGGTGTCATCGGTGAGTGACATATGTTCTCACGTTTGCCTTGTTTGTGTTGGATCTTGGATAGAACTGTTGCCAAACAGTCATATTCATCGCAGCATTTAGAGCACCTGCAAGAAAAAAAGAACATTGATGTGATACAGCGGCTTTCATTATTTATCACCTTTAACGCAAATATTGTGTCTAGGACTTTTCAATAGAGAGGGCGCAGTTGAATAGACGTTGGGCGAAGAGTCACAGGAGAGGATATTTTTGGTTTAAGGAAACTTACGTTCAGAATGGCTCATACTGACAAGAAAAGGTATTACGAGAAATTCTCAGCTCTTTCGCATTTTTCTCAAAGTTTAAAACTTTCGTTCTCGCTAATAAATTTTAGCTCCAACCTAGTCATGATATATCCTTAATCTCGGAATGGTTTTTGAAAAACAGCAATTTTGTGGCTTTGCTTATCGCATATACATCATTTTATTTCAATTTTACAGTGACAGAACAAAAATTACATCCCAATACGACATTCTCATATGCTATTCCATTGGAAACGGACTGACTCCTTGTCGCATGTGCGACAAGTAGTCGGGATGCACGGACTAACTGCTTGCCGGACGTGCGACAAAAAGTCGAGGGTTATTGGTAAAAGTGGCACTCTCTCGGGTATTCTCTGCATGAATCCCAAAGACAGCAGGCATATTTCATGAAAATGATGACTACTGTGGAATTTAAAAATCCATTTATGAAATTGGAACTTGTCTCATCAAAATTTCATAAATAAGGTACAGTTTATAAAATCCTGTTTTCTCCCTGCATTGTGATCATAATATTGTTTTGTTGTTAATTTTTATCTTTTGAAGTATTAGTTTTAATCTCGAAATGAAATTTGGACGCAACTTTCAAGGCTTGTGAAGTGCCATTTCTGGAACATGTGAGTAGGCTCGTAGACCGCAATTATGGGGATCAAGGAAGCAGTGTTCCTTGGAAAATTCCTCCCCTTAAGAAATTTTAAGAATTAATATTACTACTGCCTTACTGCAACATAGTATAGCTGCTTTCAATTGTTTTTTTGGCAACAAACAAAGGGAAAATTACCAAGCGAGAATCTGTAAGCAATGCTATAACACTTGGATGAAAATGTTTTTGGACAAATGTATGATCGTGTGGACCGGCCTTAGACAGCTGGATGAACTCCCGTGTGTCCAAAGACCGTGACTTTCGTGAACACATTTCTTCCTCAATAACATTTGCATTCATCAGATTTGCAGGAGTATTATCTCCTAATATTTTCTTCCAAGTTCAAGATATTTCAGGAACGTTGTATGATGGTCAAAATGGTGGAGGGGAGGGGCCCAGTGGGCACTGTCATAGACACATCATTAGTAAATGTAAAGTAATTGTTTCAAAATATATGTGTTGGGAGTAAAAATGTACCCATATCACAACATTGACAGACAAGTGGCAAGGGATGTCAAGTTTGACATCAGTCAGGCGAGAACATGTTATTTCGTCCTCCCTGGTTAGGGTGTGGTTTGAATCATTGCTTTTCACGCTCTTGGCCAATGGGGGAGGGGGAGGTGGCTGAGCCCACATAGAAAAATTTCACCCTAGACAAGTTCCATTACCATTTCCTTTATACGTTTTAACCCACCCACCCATGGGTATATACAGAGTGGCAGGCAGTTCCATATGAGACCACCATTAATGTCTTGCCCCCTTAAAAATATTTTGCCCACTGAAAGCTGTCTCGCCCACCCCCTACAGAACCTCGTCTGGCTTCGGTTCTGTCTTTCTTGTGCAACGAGCTGTTTCATTAAGCTTGCAAAAATTTAACAAATTTGCAATATTTACCAATACTCCACATCAACATTTTGAAAATCTCACCATTTTATCACCACCACATATTTAGATATCTTCGTAAGCTCCCAGGTGTCACCGGTAAGGAAAATATGTTCTCACGTTTGCCTTGTTTATGTTGAGTCTTGGATAGAACTGTTGCCAAACAACCAAATTCATCGCACCATTCACAGCACCTGCAAAAAAACATTGATGTGATACGGCTTTATCCTGCAAGAACTGCTATTGGCTTTCATTATTTGTTACCTTTATTGCAAATATTGTATCCAGGACTTTTCAATAGAGGGTTGCAACTGAATGGGCGATAAGAATATTTGGGAAAATGTATTTCGAAAAATTCTCATATGTCTGAAATTTCTCTCCAAAGTTTCATAGTTTTGTTCTCATGATGTGGGGGTAACCAGGAAGGTGACATTATCACCTCCCTGGGGTAACAGAACAACCCACCATGTTTCCTGACCTTTATGTATAGTGAAGGTTGTAGGTTTTTGCGTTTGGAAAAATTTCAAATAGTTTCATCAGATCAATTTCGTTTCTTATGGTTATCAGATATGGGGTGCAAATAATTAAGGGGTGGAAGTAATCGTTTGGGAGATCCCATGACTAGATTGAGTGGTTGTTTCAAAAACCTTTAAGAATGTAGCCCTGTATGTAGGATGCCCAAATAACAATAAGAAGCTTAATGGTGCAATGAAATGAATGTGTGTCGAATAAATATGGCCGTGGACGAGGTGCTGCAAAAGTCGTATGGAGGGGGGGGGGGGCGGGTGATACTGCATTTTACAGTAAAGCCCAGACAAAAATTGCTTTTATCTTTTACCAATATACTCTGGCAATAGTTTGTCTTCCCAGAACATTATACATTACAACAGTTAGGAATGTTACATCATTTGAAAAGTTGCCGAGCTACCTACTTATTTTTCTACCTTTCTATATCATACAGTTGACAAAGTTTTTGGTCTCAAACGCACCTACTCACTTTTCATTTCCCGAGGTCGCAAAGTCAGTGGAAGAACTACTCAGTTTCTCGTTTCAGCCCCTGGCTGTTCACAAACGAAGCCCAAGTGAAGTATTATTCTGAATTGGTGTTATCTTGAATATGGTCCATCATCACTCTCATTCGAAAGTTCACAAAGTTCAGTAATGTCCTTCAAAACCTGGAGAAGCCAAAAAATAAAAAACAATAGGAAATATTAGACCCTTAAGTAAGCTAAACAATGTTTTGCTCACGTTAACTGTGCTAGACACATGACTCCATTTGTCTATGGGATCCTTTAATACTTTAAAAGACTGTTCCAGATGGATTTTGTCACATACGCTACAAAATTGATGCTGTTATTTTATTCACCAGTGGAAACATTCCTGTTTGATAAATTCCATACGATGCAAAGTTACAGAAAGTAATACCAACAGATTGCATCTAAAATTTGTTCTTTATTCACAAGAATTAAAACGTACTGAAAATAATGAAGTATTGAAAAGTTTCCATCGAAAAATGAGCTTAAAAATGTTTATTGGAAAAGTGCAAGAGATACGAAATGGGACTGCAGGGTCGGATTTGTAATAGGGATCGATCTAGTAATAAGAAAATGCGTTAGTTGTAAGTGGGCAGTTCGGTGTGCCGCCCTATCAATCGCAAATGCATTTGCTGCGAACATCGCATGCATTTCCCGTTTTCCTGTTAAAAATGTGTGGCGGTTTTTCAGTTAGTATGATGAAATTCTGTACAAATTAATCTGACAAAGGTGCGTCCGTACTACCAACACCAGCCGGACCACTTATGCTTACAATTTGTCTTTTGAAATTACCGGAAGAGCTTTACATTAACAAGGGTGTGATCCCTTCACCTTAGATCCCTTCCCTGGCAATCACGAAATTTTCCGCAAATGAAGAGGGAGTGAGTAACCCGCTTAGATTATTTGTTGGGAGGAAATTTGGAAAGGGTTTAGAGATTCCACACGGAAATTCTCTCGTCCCTTCCCTAGAAGCCACCCCTGCGCCCAGTTGGTTACCTTTTACCTCTTTCACGATGAACTTTTACTACAAGTTAGTCGAAAGTCAATTTAAACATTAGACATCGCTCTGACAAAAATAAGTCAAAATTGTGTTTGACTAATTCCGAACATGGACGGTATATTGTCAACAATAAAGTTAAAGATGATATCAAATTTGGTAGGTAAGGAACGATTTGTGACAGACAGTCATATTAAAAGATGTTAATCGGTGTTTTTTTTTTCATTCGAAAGCCTTTTAATTGACGTCACACGCCTGTTCCTTCACAAAGAGCCAAAACACCCTTAGCTCTGGGGCTAAAATAGGTTATCAGCCTATCACTAAACAATGAGAAAGTTTTAACTTGTAAGCAGCATAAAGTACCATTTTTCATTTGAACCACTTTACACTAACAAGGGTGTGATGCCTTTACCTTAGATCCATCAGCATGGCATTTTCTGCAAGGAAGGGGAGGAGGGCACAAAAGATGGACCACAGATGCAAGCTACTGGGTTACCACTCTTTCCTATCTCTCGTGCTCAGGTGGGAGTCGAGAGAGAAAAAAAACTAAAAAACTAAAAAAATCAACACTGAAAACTGCCCTTAAAATTGCGGCACTGGTCGAAGGACTGTAACACCTGTTTTGTGTTTTTAGACAAATTTAGTGTACGTCAAGGTATCACTTAACAAAAGATGTTTTAAGATATAAACTACTGACATTTTGGGAAGTAGATATAAATGTGGAATGAAGAATAATCTCAGGTCCAGGGGCGGCAATAATAGGGGGATGGGGCAAAGGCGTAGGGAGTTGTTCTCAGCTGGGGTAAACGTTGCTTCTCACTGCCGTCCTGGGGAGGGTCTAGGAAAAGGAGAATACCCTTTGAAACCTTTTTGAATATTTTACGGTCCTTAGATGCAGTCTGGTGCAAAATATTGGCAAGTGTTACTGCAATATATTGACATATTTTACAGGGGAAAAAAGTAAGGGGTTTTCTTTCTTGAATTGAAAGCATGCTTCTGTTCACAATTTTTGACTGGGGGGTTCAGTCCCCTCTTCCTACGCCCTCCGACAGTTTGGTATTGGAAGGACCAGCTTTTGCACCCTCTTTAACCGATTTTGGTCAATGCTATGGTAGTTAACCACATATCTGCTTATATTTCTGACTGACAGACATAGAAACCAACTGGCACGTTAGAAAGGCCATGCTGGTCACTGAAAGTTGAGATTTCCTCCATAAGCAGGTGAGACTAACTGGATTTGGGAGCACAAGATTTTTTAGCGCTATTTATCTCTTAGACTTTTTCGACCAAATTTTGCCCAAATTCCTACAGATTCTGTCCACATTTTGGGGATACAGTCTCCTCATACGCCAATGGTTATGTTATGTTATGTTTCTTCTAGCGATGGCCGATAGGGGTGAGCTTCGCTAAGGCAATGAGCATTGTAAAATACTCGTAGTATTGAGCAAGTCTAGCAGAAAACTAAGGAATAACATTTCCCCTTTAAATACCTTAAAAGTCCCGAGGATTTTATCAGAAACCCCCTGATTACAGTTATTTCGCATTCAGGTAAAAAAATACGTGTTAAAGCTTAAACAAACTGAAAAAACAGTAGGGATTAAAGGATTAAAGGATACTTTTATCACAAAATTTAAGGGACAGTTTCATAAGAAACATGTCAGCACTGCATATGAGAAGTGAAAGTGGCGGGGGTCCTAGTTCTGTGAAACGGTACGTTGAACGCATATATTTGTTCATGAGTTTAGAAATGTCTGGTTATCATTAAGCAACTGCAGGGTAAATGGTGTGCAAGAAGCCTACCAAGAATTACAGTCATTGCAAACTGTTTTTATATATTTGTCAACTAACATTAGTCATGTGGACAAAATATTGTGGAGAAAAAAATATTCCGTCCCCTCCACCAGCTATGGTAGGGGAAACTGCCTCACACTCACAAATAGGCTACCAAGAAATATAATATTCTTCTGCCAAAGGTGAAAATACCCTAATGCATCTTTCTACATAAATTGTTTTAATAAACACCTTAAGAAAGAGTACACTGTTACAATCCTTGCGTCCTAAGTTGATATACTATGTTCGGGTGAAAACAAGTGTGTACCCTTTGTTGCTTATCTGAACTTGGGTACCGACCTAATGTTTACCATCACACAACACAATATTCGGGCATATGACTAGCTGTGAACACACTAAAGAGCATATCAGTTTGCATCTAAATAAATTTTCCATTACAAATTTGACGGATGATTTGTTCAATTTAGAGGGAAAATTCAAGTAGCCATGCCATTGTGCACTATTGAATAAAGCTTTGAAAACTTACCGACATTTACCTCTATATTTCATAAGAATATACATCGTCAAACGTCACAGTCTATTTCGGGCTAAATTTTGGACAAAACGCGAAAAAAAAGTCGGCCGGATAATGGAATTTTATATTATTTTGAGTGTGCAAGTGACAAACGGCCATCTCTGGACAAGTGCCGAGCCTTCCTTCCTCCTTCACAAAGTGTCTCATAACGTGATGATTACTAGTACTGTACTGACTACACCAGTAAAATAACAGTCCCATGATAAAGTAAAATGATTCCAATGGTAAAAAGCAAAGGATAAGGATTCCTTCCTGAAAGTTGATTATCTTTTAAGAAATTTCTTTCTTGTCTTCAGAATAACTTTTTTCCTTCGAAAAACTTTCCAAGTCAATGGAACTCAATGCAATGTTATAAAGATGACTCAGGCCTCAGTTGAACACAGTTGCCATCTTTAATGTCGTCATTCAGGTTGAATTCATCTACCTCTTCGGGGTTAACAGCCAGGCTAAGAACCACATGACTTTCAACAAAAGATGTCCTGAGGATCTGCACTGATAATAATGCCCAAATTCATCTCAGCTATGTTCAGCGTTGAATATTTAAAGGTCCCATGATCAGATTGCCCAGCCAAACAAAAGGTGTTTACACCGACTACAGATCCACAAAACAATAAGCAGTACAGGTGAGGCGTAACAGCTCGTTAAGAAAGGTTTCATCTGAGACTGCGCTTAGGAATAATTTCAAAAAGAAGCTTCTGCTTGTAATCTTCGACCAGCTATAGAAGAATAAAGTCAGTGACAAATACCCTGCAGAACGGTGGTTATTTGCTATCACTTTTACGAACAACTGGATCTTAAAAACATTTTAGTGAGAGACCACAAACTGGTGAGCAGGCAGGGGTACCAGAAGTTTGAGTGAAGAAGTTACTTACGTAGCAGGCTGTACGGTATGTTCCTTTGTTCAGTCGGTGTTTGGGAAGCCTTATAAAGAGGGGCCGATGAGCAAACAGAGTCCGTTCCGCGGTGCAGTGGAGAACATATTTTCAATATTTTTCAACTTTAAAAGTATTAATAATATCGCACTTGGCCTGAATGTCTTAATTTTATGAGTACTGGTACTGAACAGGCTACTCATGTTCTTTTGCCGGTAGAGGTTATGACGAAGGTAATCGGAAATCAGTGCAAAGGGTTTATTGCCTAGCAAGACAGAATGTATCTGAGTGCTACCCGAGGAAATCCAGCTTCTGGTCCGTAGCCGTCCTAATGACTTGTAAATAAATTCCAAAATCTTTTCTATCAAAAGAAAATCGTCTATAACTCGGCCGTGCAGGAAAGGGATGTGTTGCTGCAAGTATTGACAAAGGGTTAGCGGGAAAAGGGAGACAGCGCGGGGGTGCAAGAGACTACGAGTGCAGGAGCGAACACCCCTTTTTCGCCCACCCAATCTAAAATAAAGCTACCCTAATTTAGATTCGGCGCTGATTTATGGGGGTGAGCCCCCTTTCGCAGAGCCTGAAAATAAAAAAACAAAACAGAAAAAGAAAATAAAAGAAAAAGAAAGGAGGAAGAGAAAAAGTAAAAGGGTCAAAATGTCTAAAACCTATTCGAAATATATCTCTTTGCAGCCAGGAGTTGGGTGGAGCTTGTGGTCTTGGAAATCTAATAACTTACGTGGTTTACGACGAGAAGGGGACTATAATAGGCTAAAACGGGTTAATAGCTAGGGTTTAATGCTAGTCTATAGATGAACGTGACAAAATGGTTTATGCTATGGAGGGGAGGAGACACGGTTTGCTGCATTGAACTGTCGTAACAAACCTGTTTTTAAGAGTAAAAATTTCTGCAACCCATGCCAACCTCTTCACCATACAAGTCTTCTAGGATAATTAAAGTCACCAGGCTGGAACGGGACGTGATATCATGCCCATAGTCGATTTCCAAAAATTTCCGACAACTTTTAAAATAAGAGTAGAGGGCATTTTAGATGTAGACTTCTACAAGGGGTAAGGTGAGTTTTCGACCAAGGGATGGATCTAATATGTTCTGTCACAAATGAAATACTTGCAAACTATCAAAATTTCGCGCGTTTCTCGCACTGTTAGTCTCAGTGTTGTGCTTCCTATCACCCGTATCCTCACTATTCCTTGAAAATGTATTTACAATTAGGCCAATTTTTTCGTGTGCTAGACGTGATTTGAGAGCCTGGGAACACAACATTGTAAGCATGTAAAGCAGTAAAGCAAGGGATCTCTTTCCACCTTCCTTTACATTTCGAGAGATATTTTATCAAAATGAGATCTTTAACAAAGTACCAGGCACTGGCAGCAAACTCGCATTCTGACTGAACCTTTTGGGGTAATTGATGGTGTCTCAGCGCAGAGTATGGGTGCAACTAGTTTGTCACAGAAAGGATTTCAATGCAAAATTTTGCTGCGCTTCGTAGGCATTCGTCATGTTTTGCACGCAGAATTTGATTACATGATAAGGGTAATAGTGACGCGGATTATTATTCTGACCAAAACAACTTGTCGTCGAAAATCAGAGGTATACGCCCAACCTAGGCACGGTACCCTATAGAAGGGATCCTAGAGCAATTTAACATTGTCAGAGATGTCTTTGCAAGGCTTTACGGCCTTTTGGCTAAGATCATGTGTAGTATCTGTTTTTTCCAGCCAGTATAGAATGGGGCCATGCATGACAGATCCATAATGTAGGTCTGAAGGTCTAGAAGTTGGTCATGTTTAGTATCTTTGCTGATTCTTCAAAACAAAGTTGGGGTGACAGCTTACTCCATTTCAATTAGAGTTTCTAAATATGTAATAAGTTATAAGTGTTATCTTGCCAGATAACTCCATTTTGCATCCAAAGCCATGCAAACTTTTCTCAAAGGTACACCTTAATTGTCACCCTGCAAATAAGTCAGAAAATTCACTCAGAAATGAAGTAGCCTAAGTTATATAATCACGGTAAACACAGTTTAACAGATCTCGCCCTGCCCCGCCATCACCTTTTTAGCCATCTTGCCCCTTCAGTGCTTAGTCCGGGTACGGGTCTGCAGCTACTCCCTTCCTCAACAAAACGGCTGGTTATTACAACTTAACCTTGCCAAAAAATAAAAACTAAGGTTTTAATGGTGTGTTAGTTTATACTTACCGGTTCGAAGTCCGCGTGTTTGTCGCATCAAGTACATCAGGAACAATCATACAATCATGAATCCTATTCGTGATGCGAAGCGGGACAGAAAAAACTGAGGTACATAAGATTTCAATGTCGCATAGAATCAAGGGGTCCGCCTTGCAGGTAGTGGGTAGGTTTGTGGTCACTCTTACGTAGACTTACGCTTGCGAAACTTCGTGCAATTCTATAGAAAAAACTCATATCTTGAAAGCCTCTATAAATTCTTTAAAAATCTATAGAATATCTAAAGAATTTCCATCAAAGTTGTAAAGAATTTCTAGGAAGAATCCCCTCCAGTAATGTCCATAAAATTTACGAAGTCTTCTATAGAATTTACATATGCAAGGAAGTTCTTGAGTTCTTTATCAGTTCTGCAGAGAAATTGCTACTTTTATAGGCTAAACGTCGTAGAGGTTACTTTATGGAGATTCTTTTGTAATTTTTACAGAAATTTCTTGAAAAGCCTATAGATTTTTACAGAAATTCTATGGAATTTTTTACAAAATTTGAGGAAATTTTAAAGATTCTTTTACAGACTGAATCTATAAGCCATTTTACATAATCCTAACATTGTTTCATTTTCGCAAGGCAATTTCAAATTCACCTGAGAGTGCAGGGCCCTAGGCCCATGCCCGTAGCTAAGGGGTTGCCAGGGGTGAAAAAGCCCCAGAAAAAATTTTGTTACTCACAAAAGTTTATATAGTACTATTGCTATAATACATTTTATCACATCTTGCCCCATCCCTGAAGGAAAGTTCACCCCTGGAAGCTATCTCTTCCACCTTCAGTGCTTTGTTTGGCTTCAGGCCTTCCTAGGCCATCGATAGTTGTCCCCATTCTAAATTCGCCACTGGGACGTGACATGTATTACTTACTAAACCCAGATTCAATCAATCAAACCGCTGAAGCTATTCAAATTCTTGGTGTATCGTTTGACATTATTTTCACAATATGCAGAATTATGATTTCGTGCATTATAAGAATAAATTCAATTGTTGTTCATTTAGCAATGTGTTGCCTACCAAAATGCTATCACAAAATATCTGTGTTACAAAATGAATAAAGAAGAGGAAAATTGAATCTTGTTTTTCAAATGTAAAGAATCTAGACATCATTGTACAATACAGGGTGTTTAAGTACCATTTACGGAAATCAATAAGGTACATTTGGCAAAAAATTCCTTGGTGCTGCACTACCTACGCGCTAACTGACACTAGCATTCCGCTTAGTGTCACATATTGTTCTTAGAGAAAATTGTGTCTCCCTTTCCCATGCATGGGAAAGAACGTTTGGGTGAGCCACAGGCTAGGGTCTGTTCCAATGTTTCACACCAGGGCTCGTAACTTTGTTATGCCTCCAGTTGCACTTTACCTTAAGAACCACAGTGGACGAAGGTCTGCTGACCTCAGTTCGCATCTTCATGGTCCTTATGATCGGTAACTGTAGCAACAATAAGAGCACTGCCATGTTAGACTTCCGAAACTATAAGACTAACGTTACTTCCCCAAAATAAGTTATTTCAAGGAAATTCCATCACTTGTGTTTTGGAACACATTGCCTTGTCGGTTGAAGCACATTGCTGGACAGGAACAGCAGTGTGGTGGCTATTGCCACAAAGTTTCTTCAGTAGAACAAGCAAAACACAAACAAATCAAGAGAGCTCGTTTGATAGGTTAACTGCAGCAGAAAAGGCTCAGCAAGTGCTTATAGTGAATGGGAAATACTATGATGGTTGGAAAAGTTCCGTCTCGTTGACAGTGAAAATTGTCAGAAATGCTGTATTCAGTGTCGAGTATTTAATAGTTTAATGACAGGGCTTGTTTTGAAATAGTTGCAGTCACTGCCACTTGCGGAGGACAGTACGCCAGCCATAGACCTAAAAAGCCTTGAAAAAGTAATGTGGGCACTTTTTAGTACAAGCAGTCAGCCATGCTAAATCCAATCTACATATAGAAACGAATAAAATTAGGGGGCTGGCAGGTGTGATAATTATTTTGGGGGTCATTTTTGGCCATTTTGGGGCAAAAATATGATTTTCATGATTTTTGTGCATTTCATATTTCCAAATAATTTATTATCAGGAAAAGATAAGTTTTAGTCAATCTGAACCCTACTTTGGTTGATGTTGACAAAATAAAGTTACAAAAAACAAAGAAAATAAAGACATTCTGTAGAAAATAATGTCTGATATCTCAAAATAGTGTTACGATGATGTACATTATTTTCTATGTTAGAAATCTTTTCTTATGAGAACAAGAACCGTTCAATATTGACTCAAAAGCCTACCAGGACATTTTTATACTTTAGCCATTGTGATAAAATGAACAATTTGACCTTCAGTGAACATGAAACCCAGACTTGTGGTACTCTAGCACGTACTCGTACTCGTTTAAATTTTTCTGTACTCGTACTCGTACTCATGACTTTGTACTCGTTCTCATATTCGTACTCAGAGAATTTGAAAATCAAGTACTCGGATTCAGGGCTTTGTACTCGTACTCATAGTGATACTCAGGCCCTTGTACTCGTACTCGTATTCAGGATTTTGTACTCTTACTTGTACTTTGAGAATTGCTTGTACTTTGAGAACTCATGAGTACAGACATTCCAGTCTAGGATGTTAATATTTGTGATCTTCATTGATCCTTTTCTAATTTAATACGACTTGTAATTGTTCCTTGCTCTGCCCAACTGATCCACAGCTGAACCATACAGAGTGGGACTTCCCTTGTCGATCGACCAGATACCCACTGAGATCTCATCCGGGGACCTCTAGTATGCAAGGCAGTACACTCAGATCACCAGGCTCCACCCTCTCAACCTTGGAGACAATTAAAGACAATTAAGGTCTTTAATTAAAGACAATTAAAGTTTTTAATGAAAGACAATAAAAGTCTAAATTAAAGAAGTTCCCTGAACCCCTTGCTATCTATGGCCACCAAAGACCAATTTAAAAAAAAGAAAAACAACTACAAACCGCAGCAAGGTTTGGCGGAAAGAAAAGTATAGGGCCTAGTTGATAAAGTGTCCCTATGATATGCTTATTGAAAGAACAAAAACCAAAAAATAATTGGGAAAGTAACGTGGACCTCTCACAGAACTTACTCCGGTACATAGAGACTGTAACGTACGGTTTGTGTCTAGAAAAAACATTAAATGATGTACACAAACTGAATCCTACTTTTTTCAATTTTTTTTTTTTTGCTTCTAAAACGGAAACACCACCTGAGACTAAAATGAAGCTGGTCTGATAAATGCCAAACCACCCAACCGTCCATCCAAGATTACCCCGGGTACCCAAAACCCCCTTCGGTTTACAGTAGTTTCGGTTTTGTCCTGGTTTTAGGTGGCCTATGCACCCTTTACAAGAGAAACTTGCTTCGTCTAACCATTTGAGATGTGCCTAAGTCTTGAATTCGAGGAATAAATGAAGTAGATGTTGGAAAATTAATCTCAATCATCAGCTTCTATCTTTATAGTTTATTCCGTTGCTGAGATAAAAAAAAATGTTGAAATTCATTCACTTAGAGGGGAAATGCAGTCCCCCCCCCCCAATTTGAACTAGTGTGGAGATATGTAAGAGTTAGCAAAATTTTGAAAATAAACTTGGAGCTACTGCCTTCTGCCTTTAATTTGACATAGTTGATTGTATAAAGACTAGTGACGTTTTTATTGTACTGCTTTTGTTTCCTTTTGAAATATTAATGATTGTATAATCGCAGAAATTACTTTCTTTGTCTTTTTTGGAGGGGGATATAATCTTGTGAAGAGAAGGTTTATATCGTCAAGCCTCTTGCAGTAATGAGATAGTCATCACATCTTAGCACAAAGGGGCGATGATTTAGGAAAAATAAAACAATAAAGACTGTAACGTGGGTAACACGAGAATGGCACCACAAATTGTTGCGAAGTTTACCGTTTTTGAATGAGTGAAAAAACTTCAGCATTTTTTTTATATCTCAGCAGTCAAATGTCTTGTGAGGGTGGAAGTCAGACCAATTGGATTTTGCTTTCATAAGTATGGATCATTATGAAATCTTACATTTGAGGTGGACCTTAACTCTTCTTCCCTTGAATAATACAAAGAAAAGATGCAGTGTAGAAAGCAAGTTAAACGCAAATGCATAAACCAATAAAGGAAGAAAGTATAATAGGTTCACTAGTTTGAATATATAGTTCAAAGTATTCCACTAGAAATAATCATTAATAAGAAGAACATTTGTATCATACAAAAGCATTCCAAATGAAATTGTTTAAATGTATGAATTAAAATAATACAGATTTGTGCTGTATGAAAAGACGAAAGTTTGGCAAATTAGTAAACAACAGAAAGAGATAGATTACAATGATTTCATTCAAAAGACATGATACACAACTTCCGACGGTTGGCAATTGACACAAATGAGTAGCGGTGTTAGGTCGGTTACATCAACACTATGTATCTAAACGGATTTTGGTCCCGTTTGGACTCCTTGCAACGTCACTTTTCCGGAAGTTCCGGCTACTTGCTTTTTACGATTAACCCAATAATGTATCTTACAGTCGAAGAGACTAGGCTACCTTAAGTATTTGCCAAACGTGACATGATAAAGCTTTAATTTTTCATACAACCATACAAAATTATATGAACTTCATTTTCTCATTGCCCTATTTTCGAAATTCACTCAAAAAGAAGAAATCTTCATCCCATTATGATGAGACATTAGTTGCATCCTACAGATTTCCTCTTATTTCCCTTGTAATCTCTTTCGTGGTGTTTAAAAACATTCATTTTGAATATGTTATTGACAATTAAGGGCAACCCTAGGAGTTATTCAACATGTATGTAAGAATTCATATGCAAAAATATTGACAAGTGATTACAGAGAGCCATTCATGAAAAATGGTACCGGGATATTCTTATTCAATCAGGGGTGACTGCACTTGTCCTTTAAAATGTCATATGCAGTTGCAACAACCTTAGATGGAAAAATCATCTCTTCTAGCTTTTGACCGAATTTCCAAGAATATCTTTCATGATGTTTAACTTTGCAATTAGTACTTATTAGAAGAAAACCAAACAGTTACCTCGCATATATCAAGTAATTTGTCTTTTGGGATCAATTTATCAACACGTGAATAAAAAGAGCAAGTCATGATGAAGCAATCTTGGGGGGGGGGGAGCGATTTCACTAACATCAACTTTAGTGATAATCGCTAGACCTCTTGCTAAGAAGAAATCATTGCAAATAGCGATTAAGGTAGTTTATTGCTAATAACGACGACGATTAGTTTCCTTCTCTTCGTCTTCTAAAAAAATCATCGACAAAACCAATGGTAAGAGCTTTAGCTTTGAGATATAATATAAGTCACTCAAATTTAAATGGAATTTATTACAAAAAATCGATCCCTCACTTGTGATAGATTCATGGTATATTAATGGATATCTCTAAGTTAGGGCTACCACATTTGGCCTTAATGTAACAAAATCGTGAAGTCAGCCTTATTGCTTAAATCATAAACTATAACGAATTCAGAGCCAGTAGTGTAGAGAAAATGAGTATGACGAACGAAGGCCAAGTTCCACGAATCATCTCACCTGTAAAAATAGGAAGAAGATAGGATTCTATAAGAGAATGTATGGAAAACAACAACCATCTTGAAAACAGTTATAAGAAAGTTTTCTTTGTTAAGTAAGTGTCTCTATATCCTTCGTTACGCCGGTATATATTTTTTTAAGTAACATGATAAAGGTTCAATCTTTCGAACGTATGAACTATACGCAGTAAGAGATGCTTTGATGTACAACATTCGCTGCCTTCAAATAATACTCTACCATGTATCGTAAAACCTCGGACTTTGTTGGTTGAGATTCAAGTGCTATGAACGCTCTTTCGAAAAGTTCCTAAATCTTTTATATCAAAGGAGAGATGAAAATAGAAAGATATAAAGAGAATACAATCAATTAGATTAATTTAAAGAGTTAGAGACTGGATAAAGTAAGATTAAGGTCAACGTTTTTTTACGCTACTGGTCGAGTTCCGAAAAGGAGTTGCCGAGCTTCAACCTTGAGTCGACTGTCGTTTCGAGAAAACATCGAATAAAAACAAACGTCTCAAAATTTTTCTAATTAACATATTTTAAAATTTGTGTGAAGCATGAGATCACAAATATTTTTGGCTCACTCCACGTACAAAAAGTTGAAAATGCCATTTTGGGTAATTGGGCGTAACTAATTCTTGGTGAGCTACTCAGTGTCGTATATCCGCCCCTCCCACCTCTTTCTGTCGCGACTTGAACGTTTGGGAAGCACTGATTTTGAGTCAGGTCTGTTGCAAAGTTAAGTCAAGGGGGACTGAATTCTCTAAAAGAATTCGACCTCTGGAAAATATTTAAAGCGAAAATTACCAATTCTTAGGGGAGTTTGGTGGGTATGATAAAGTATGGATCCTCGACGGCCTCTCTTTACTCGTCCCTAAAGTTTACTTGGTCTTGCTCTCAAGGAGAGCAGATTCTTTATTAAAACTCAAAATTTTCAAATACACTCTTCAATAAAAACCCGAATTTTTTAACTTTCCTTTTATTAAATCCCCATATTTCCCCGACACCACTAGAGTTGAAATTTGGCTTCTCAGTCTTGCCACCAGTTTTGGGGACTTCAGGTTTGCTGCCTACCCTCCTCCCCGTAGGAAAGCTTCACCTTTCCATCGGGGAAGTTCTGGCGTTTTCACTACATATGAATATGCATGAGTTGGTTAAAGTTTTTCCATCCTCCCAAGACCTTCGGAGCTCATAAGACCTGTGTTTATCCCAGTTTCCATTACGTGGAGCAGACTGAAAGTGTGACACTTCTTCGGAATGAAAAGTCATTCCATATCGAAATAATCCCATAGGCCTACCTGAAGACGGTAATTTTTGCTGCTACCTGTATGTCCTATACTGAAGACTTGGATCAGCATTTTTCGTTTTAAATCTCCTTAAAACCTTAATCTTGAGACAACTTTTCGTGAAGTGATCTAATTTTTTCAGTTTTTTTATTTTTCCTTTTCTTTGGGCATTGAGTACCCCGCAAGTTGAATATGTGGGTATTAAAATCTTTCTATTATTTTTATTTTTTATAACAAACCCACATCAGACATAATCCAACATGTACTCTTGAAACGTCTAGATCAGAGGCACCGACCACAAATCCGTATCATTTATTTGATCACATTCGAATCAAATGATCCAGGTTGAATCATTTTTATTCTAATATGATCACTGCAAATGACTCAGGATTGTGTAGTTGCCGTTCCGATCCGGAATAGGTTCACATTTTATCTGGGCGTTTTAAGAGTGTGCCCCCGGACCATGTGACCAGCTATGGCAGTTATTTCCCAACTGATTAGGAGGCACTGATACCCAAAGCTGGCTAAAAGTTTCCCCAACAGTTTCCTTAGTTTTAATAAATTGCAACACTGTTTTGAAAATATCTTTGTTTGGAACTAATAAAAAGCAATATTTCCAAGTATAGGCTTCATGAAAATTGGAAATCGTTTTAAAAGAAACAAACCGTGACAGACGGGAGGATCAGGTGGATGCCATTCTCCGGTTTCTGTACAAGTTGCTTGTTCTGGACCTTTGAGAGCTTTACCTTCGGGGCAGTCATATGTCAAGACGTCACTGACATTATAAGAACTCTTAACTGGGATTAAAATCAATCCTTCCTCAACTTCCGGTGCTTCGCATGTAGTTTCTGTTTCTGAGCAGAAAGTAATGCAAAGAGATTAAAGCAGCGTGTTAGAAACCCAGCATCTTTCATAAAATCATGGCCATAATTTTATTTCATTCATATGTTTTTCCACATCAATATTTATAGATGATTAACAACACTGATTTTGAAAACAAAAACAAGAAAATGATTGCTGTGGAAGGAAGTGTTTTTAAAACCTCTTTGTGGGCTGAAAGGCAAGAACACTCCCCAAGAAAGAAACAAAGAAAGAAACAAATTATTACAAAAAAACAACAGCCCCTCCAGAGCCCACCAGCCAAAAACCCTACCCACCCAGCTACAACAGTTAGAAAGAACTTAGAAAAAATGAAAGAAGACACTATAGAGGGTCTTGAACGACATTTCTGGGGCAGCATATTCCAAACAAAAGTTGACCGATATTTGAGGATCTTTTAATTGGCCTCTTAAATAAATATGGCTGGGAAAGCTAACAAGCTTTATGGCACTTTAATCGCTGTTCTTAAAGCCCAGCCGCAATTTCAGTTTGGTCAAATATAATTAAGAGTTTTCACAAAAATTAAAAACATTTAGATTCTTGTGTAGGCTCTCTTCCAGTTGGAAGTCTCTCACTCAAAATGTTGTTCGGGAATAACAACGGACTAAAGCCAGGTGCCAACTGCACGACGTTTGACCTACGACTTGAAAGCGATTTCTCACGATGTCTGAAGACCCGTTCGCAACATTAAAAAGTCGCACAGTGTGCAAGGGAAGGTCATGAAAAGTCATGACAATTCTGGATGTCGTGGCAATTCGCAGGAAGTCGCATAGATGTCGCACAGTTTTGAACATGTTCAAAATTTCTGCGGATTCCGCATCCATGTCGTGGGATGTCGTGAGATGTCGTGAGAAGTGAGAAATCGCAAAGAAAGTCGTACAGTGTACCAATGAAATCGTGGAAATTCGTAGGTCGCATCCATGTCTTGAGATGTCGCACGAATGTAACGAGACTCTCTGGGATCCATTGACAAGGAGCAGTAAGAGACCCAAAAATGGTATCACCAACCCAACATAGCATAAGCCCTCACATACCATCCACCCAAATATTCACCCAAATCACAAAAGAGTCAAGTCTAGGCCTAAGTACAAAAATTGAGCATCATAGTCAGGCCTAAAAACTAACAATTTTTTGTTTGTATCTTGGAATCAGGACTCGTGGGGCCCCTGGACATTGTCTACCCGGTCCACCCACTTGCTACGCCCTGAGGTGTCGTAGCTCTCATAACTAGTCACAATCAGTGTAATCGAAGCGCCGGACGTGCTTTAGCCAAATGAAAGCTACAAATGTGACTGTATAGGCTACTCGTGATATAAGATTTCTCTTGGAGATGTACCTCTGGTTTTCGGAAGAGCGAACTGGTCCAAAATTATTATCCTAACCCAGCACACCCCCTGTGGGCTGGGGTTGTAGAATATGCCCACAGTATTCCCCGCTTGTCGTAAGAGGCGACTAAAGGGGAGGACTTGAAACGAATTTATCTAGTTGACACTATATAACACATTCGTGTTGGTGTGTCGTAAAACATTATCTAACTAACTAACTAACTAACCTAACCCAGCACACACGGAGGGTGAACAGTTACGAATACGCGCTTAACTTGGCGAAATTTTGCATTAGAAAACTTTTCCCTGACAAGATCCCATGCAGACTATCCACCGGGAAACTCCCAGTTCCCTAACAATATTTACATCCTTTTTTGACGACCAGTCGTTTGCCTGGTAATAAGCACAGCGATGAGGTGTTGCGGGGAGAGCGCGATTAAATTTTGAGTTTGCGTAAGATTTATGAGAGTTTTGAAAGTTTCAGGACAACTTGTGGGAAACTGATTAAAATAAATCCATCACTCAGACGAAAACACACCTCACTCCGTACAAAGGATTTTTTTCTAGAAGAGGAGGAGGGCGAATCGGAGGAAAAGGGTTGGGTGCATAAGCGCAGCAAACCTCCTTGCACGACGCGCGTGGCGTCTAAGGGAGGATCTGCATCCCATTGCAGGTGGCGACTTTTGAAAAGAATCATCCAGATTTTTTTTTTTTTTTTTGGTGTTTACTGTTTTGTCATATGTTTGTATGTGAAAGGGAGGATAGGGATCCTGTAGCTATTTGTCCTTACCATTAGTGCAAAACTTAGACATTTCAGATAAGGATTTTTCGATGGATTCGTCCTTAACTCCTGGAACTCCAACCCCCATAGGAGTAGGAACAATCCTGTAAACGGGGAGTGGGGCTCGCATTCCGTTTGTGGCAAATATCGCGTCAATTGGCTAAGTGTTCGTTCGTCCCCACCTTGCAAAATCTTTCATGTGCACGGGCCTGCCTGAGTAGGCCCCTGTTTGGAACAAAATAGCAGGTATCTAATAAAAATGCATGTGATCTCACTTTCAAGTCGTGAAGAAGTCGTTTGAAATCGTTCGTGGAAATAGTGGAAATAAAGAAAGTTTTGTTAAAAAATTCTTCACTGACGGAACTTCAAGCCAAATTTAGGATCCCCTCTAAATCTACATTCGGCCCTGGGGTATGCATGACCTAAAAACCGTCTGAATGTCCACTTGCCATGTAAAAATAGTTTACATGTCATTCTATGAATACATACTCATTACACGGCACCTAAAGCATATTTTCAGTTTATTCGAAGACATGTGCTTTCTTAGCATTTCAATATTCTGTGAGCTATTATTAAGGTATTCATATGAAGAGATATATTACCTCATTCTCCTCATTCTTTAAAACACCTTTAAAAGTATGAAAAAAAAAGTGATCGGCACTGGTATATCCAACTTCGATATATTTGAAAGGAAAGTATTGTAACACAGTTTGCTGCCTCATGAGTATACGTCTTCTTCCATATGTATAGCTTTGCGATAACACAGGACAAGACAAAATTTTGAGCTTGGTTATTTCCCACACAGACGAAAGCAAGAGGGACCATATCAAAAGCTTATAGACAAGGAGTTATTATCATGAGTGTCGATCAGGGGTGGGAGCACAATATTTCGCCTACAGTAAATTATTTGAAGATGGGGTCATCCCCCATATTGAGAACAAATCGCCGCCCTTGGTTATTCTTACCATAACATGACATTTGATTTGTCAGAAATTTGTTATCATTTTTAGAGTAATAATTAACCAAACTAAAACAGGTTTTCATATTACCATGGTAACAGGTGGGGACATCAGCTGACCAAGTTCCATTTGTGCACGTTGCTGAGTCAGTTCCGTTTAGGATATACCCTTGGTCACATTCGTAATATATAGTTTCGCCGTGACGATTTCCACCAGTAACGGAGCCCTCTGATGGCGGGACTGGTTCTTCACAGTCCTCTGATAAAACAATATTAAAAGACAATAGAAATAAAATGCCACTACTGAATAATTTGTTGTTTTTTGCACAGAATTGTTATTTTTATACAGAGCAACATTCAGAACTCTTGCAATGTGACGTATTCACAATAAATAGTAGCCTACTATTTCAAAGTTGCCTACCCGACCAGAATTTTGAAAGCGTGCAGCTCTTGTCAGGCTTCAAGCCACGTACTATTGCAATTTAACGTGTTTTACGTAGGCCTATAGTATGTGTACCAATAGCGTGAAACCAATAAACCTGTGTTTACCGATATCTAATACACTTTGCGAGATTATTTTAATGCTGTATGAAAGACTATGGCTTTGTACTGAATATGGACGATACCCGATGTACAATTTGATAAGTTCTGAAAAATACAACCAATAAATGTGTTTCACGCTATTGGTACACATACTGCCTAAGTGCAAAACGCTAAGGTGGCCCGCCTGTCAAAGCAAGCTCCATGGCACACTACACATTTTATTTTCTCTTTTAGCCTATAGGGCCTAAATCAAATCCAGAATTCTGGCAAACCATTCACAGTCTAATAAATTGATGAATAACTTTACCTGTGGTGGATGGGTCAGGCTTTGTCCCTCCTTTTACAATGAGGTAAAAAGTACCATGCATGGGCATTGCACGTCCAGTGCGGCTGGCCCCGGGCACAGGCGCCCCTTAACTTTGTATAGTATACCATATACTATGTAGTATATATAGACGGAAAGGTATGTCACAAATCTCCTAACTCGAACAAACAACTTACGTTTCTGGCACAATTACTGCACTTTTCTCGCCAAATTTGTCTGTGTCGAGACTTTTGATCATAAGGTACCTCAAGGCAGCTCTTTTTCCCGAATAATTTCACTTGGCATTGTCTGAAGGATGAAATTTCGATGGAGTAACAGTTTGAGGATGGTAGCTGCTGACACAGAGCATTCAGCACTTCCACACTGTATAATAAAATACTCCTGAAATATTCTCTAAAGTTCTCTTAACTTTCTGAATTTCTTCCAAAATTTGTCAATTATGTTTTGCTTTGATTATTACAAATCTTGCAAATATATATTAGCATCAATATGAACAATTTTTGAACATTAAATTTCATAAAATTTGAAAACCTTTTGAAAAGTGGAAAGGCTAGCATTTTCTACAAGCACTTGTGACAGTTGAACTGTAACTGTTTTACAGTCTTCAACTCTTAGTAAATGCAAGCCCTTCCACTTTTCAAAAGGTTTTCAAATTTTATGAATTTCTATGTTCAAAAATCTTGCATATTAATGCTAATATGTATCTGTTAGATTTGTAATAATCAAAGTGAAACATAATTGACAAATTTTGGAAGAAATTCTGAAAGTTAAGAGAACTTTAGAGAATATTTTAGGAGTATTTTATTATACAGTGTGGAAGTGCTGAATGCTCTGTATCAGCAGCTACCATCCTCAAACTGTTACTCCAACGAAATTTCATCCTTCAGACAATGCCAAGTGAAATTATTCGGGAAAAAGAGCTGCCCTGAGGTACCTTATGATCAAAAGTCTCGACACAGACAAATTTGGCGAGAAAAGTGCAGTAATTGTGCCAGAAACGTAAGTTGTTTGTTTGAGGTAGGAGATTTGTGACATACCTTTCCGTCTATATATACTACATAGTATACGGTATACTATACAATGTTAAGGGGCGCCTGTGGCCCCGGGTAGGCTTACTTCATTGCCGTTGTCTCCGTGCACGGTCTTGGCATCGTCACTGCACCTCGCAATAAGCAGAACCCAAACACCCGAATTTATGCGGAGCGTCGCAGTTTCTCTGGATGCAAATAACGCAGCATTCCGACCTACAGATCGAGGAGTAATTACATGTTTGGGTGTAATGGAGGAGTCCCATTTTTACGTCCACCGGCTACGAGAGGCGTACTTTTTCAGAGTCGGGCTGTACAGTACACCTATACCGTACCAGCAGGTACAGGAGTAAAAGCGTAGGCTATATACGTACAGTGTTGTACACACGCGTAAACACGATGTCGTATAGCTGCTTAGTTCACACGATACCGCGATGTTCTATACTGCCCACACAATGTTAGAAAGTGTGTTCGAACCTATACGGTATATCGGCAAGTTTTCGACACCCTGATTTTGTTTTCGACATGCTGATTTTTATTCTGAATTTTTGTTACACTTGGCACACTACAGTCTCGCGGTCACGTATCAAAAATGACACGATGAAACAAGCATCCGACCTACGTGAAAAAACATGTTTGTCATTACATACTGGACGTGCTGATTTGTTTTTGGACATGCTGAAATGTGTTTAACACTCTCGATACTTTTTGGATATGCTGAATTTATTTTGGGTATGCTACATTTTTTTGTAAAATGTTAGATTATTTTTTGATATGCTGAAATTATTTTTGATGTGCTAATTTTTTTTTCGACATTTATGATACACTTGGCACTCCGTAGATATAATCTTGTGAAGAGAAGGTTTATATCGTCAAGCCTCTTGCAGCAATGAGATAGTCATCACATCTTAGCACAAAGGGGCGATGATTTAGGAAAAATAAAACAATAAAGACTCTAACGTGGGTAACACAAGAATGGCACCACAAATTGTTGCGAAGTTTACCGTTTTTGAATGAGTGAAAAAACTTCAGGGTTTTTTTATATCTCAGCAGTCAAATGTCTTGTGAGGGTGGAAGTCAGACCAATTGGATTTTGCTTTCATAAGTATGGCCCATTTTGAAATCTTACATTTGAGGCAGGGACGTCAATCCGTATTAAGTGTGGGGGGACACACATGACCAGGCGCGTAGCCAGAAATTTGTCAAGGGGGGGGGGGCGAAGCCGTAGATTTTGCGAGGGAGCGAAGCGACCGAGCCCGAGCGCGCTTGCGCGCGAGGGGGGAGGGTGTGGGAGGGGGTGTCCCCCTCCCACGGTGAGAAGCTTTTGTGTTTTTTAATGTGAAAATATGTGATTTGGTGCATACTTTATATGGTATTTTGTATGCATAAGGAGACATATTATTATGTATTTTATGAAATATTTTGTAGGAATAACTATATAGAAATCAAATACACACATATGTACAAGTATGCAGAATCACATAACAGCTTCAAACAAGTGTAAGGTGTTGCTTTTGTACATAGGCCTACCACTAGATACCATGTGTTCTTGATATGGTAGGCCCACGATTTGTCCCCTTGTGGTATCGATAGAGTTGGCAAGTATGCTGCCAGTGCTCCGCGCCAACCCATGGGTTGGCGCGGAGCGCGAGAAAATTTTGGTCCAAAATGCCTCCCAGATCGCTGGAAATGGCACTTCCCAGGCCTATTTACTGCATATAAATAGGGGAAACACTAGTAATATTGTAAAAAAAGACATAAAAAATACCAAATATTTGCTCAAAGGGGGGCGGCTGAAATACACGGAGTCCAGGGAATTACTTCAAGATGTTACTTTAATCATGTCCAAAAATAGCTGAAACCACGCTCCGCAGCTTTGATCATTGTCAGATATCAATGGACCCCAACCACGCCCGTAGCTAGGGTCCTCCAATTCGGACTGGCTGGATGTTTTTCCAACAGAGCGGCGGGGTGTAAATTGCACTTTGTTATGCACTCTGCGTTTTTTGTGTATAGCTGTGGTGATCCTTCCTTTGTCACTACATAAAGGTGTCGTCCTGGGGGACGGTCTAAGGGGCCCTCCCCTTTGAGAAATTTTGTTAATTTAAGGTTGCTTAGGTGCACAATGGTGCTATCTTTGGGATATTTTTGGAGCTGATTGTATATGGCTGGAAAAATGTCCATAATTTAGTGAATTCTAATTTTCTGGCTGCCTGGATGCTTTTACTAAATGCAGTGGCGACGCGTAAATTGCACCTTTTTATGCACCCTGCGTTTGTATACAGCAGTGGGAATCCTTCCTTTGTCACTACATGAAGGTGGCGCTCTGGAGGAGGGGTCTAAGGGGAAGGCGGTGCCCCCTTCCCTTTGAAAAATTTTCGTAAATTTAAGGTTGCTTTTTTTGCAAAATGGTACTATCTTTGGTTTATGTTTGGAGCTGATCGAATACGTTTTCATCAACCTTCTTGAAGCCCCCTCCTTTGGCTACTTTTTTGGCAGTTCTTCCCCCAAAATACCTGCGTTGAGTCAACAGAAACTTTCTTGGACTATTATGAAAATTTCCCTTTCCTTCATTGTGCATTATAAAAGGGCATCTAAGGCTGGCAAATGACTGTATAGGACCTCCTGGAAGCTCTGGATCAATTATATAAATGGGGCAATGGTGTAATGCTTATTACCTGACATCCAAATGGTATATAGATTATGACGCTACGCACTTTACATCTATCGTATTAGTTTACTAATTTTGAACGAAAATCCAGACGAACAGCTTCCAGCAACGGAGAATCGGCAGGAGGGAGAGAATAGGCACAATAAAGTGATGTTAGACCTCCCTGATAGGTGTGGCAAAAGTGTGAAGGACCAACACGCGCGTTTCAGCTTTTTCTTCGTAAGTGTATTAGCAATCACCATTCATACCGATAATGACTTCGCGGGGAGCGCTCGGTAAAAGTTTTTAAAAAATGTATAACGGCAACAACGTGCCTTAAAGTTTGAACCTTCAACATCATGCTTACAAATTAGATTGGAGGCTCCCATATTGATGCGGGGCCCCTATACAGATGTTTGGAGATGTATCTCTGTTTTTGGAAAGTGTTGTGATCAGAATAGTTCCTTGTATAATCACCATTTTAATGGTCATGAGATGGAGTGCAAACTGTGACGCAGTGCGCGCGAAGCGCGCCGAAATTTTTCATGAAAAGAGATTTCCCTGACAAAATCTGCATTCAGAATCTGCATCGAGACACTTTCAACAAACCTACATGTCACTCAAAAAGCCAGTCAAATAGAGCCAAGACACTACTCTTTACGAAGTGTGGGGGGCATTTGATATTGTGTCCCCACCCATCGAAGTGTGGGGGGACATGTTCCCCTGTCCCCCCATCGAAGTGTGGGGGGACATGTTCCCCTGTCCCCCCCCCCCCAGGATTGACGCCCATGATTTGTGGTGGACCTTAACTCTTCTCTCCTTGAATAATACAAAGAAATAAGATACTGTGTAGAAAGCAAGTTAAACGCAAATGCATAAACCAATAAAGGAAGAAAATGTAATAGGTTCAATAGTTTGAATATAGTTCAAAGTATTCCACTAGAAATGATCATTAATAAGAACATTTTGTATCATACAAAAGTATTCCAAATGAAATTTTATATGTTTAAAAGTATGAATTAAAATAGTACAGATTAATTTTGTGCTGTATGAAAAGACGAAAATATGGCAAATTAGTAAACAACAGAAAGAGATAGGTTACAATGATTTCATTCAAAGACATGATACACAACTTCCGACGGTTGGCAATTGACACAAATGAGTAGCAGTGTTAAGTCGGTTACATCAACACTATGTATCTAAACGGATTTTGGTCCCGTTTGGACTCCTTGCAACGTCACTTTTCCGGAAGTTCCGGCTACTTGCTTTTTTTACGATTAACCCAATAATGTATCTTACAATCGAACAGACTAGGCTACCTTAAGTATTTGCCAAACGTGAAATGATAAAGCTTTAATTTTTCATACAACCATAAGAAATTATGTGAACTTCATTTTCTCATTGCTCTATTTTCGAAATTTACTCAAAAAGAAGAAATCTTCATCCCATCATGATGAGACATCAGTTGCATCCTACAGATTTCCTCTTATTTTCCTTGTAATCTCTTTCGTGGTGTTTACGAACATTCATTTTGAATATGTTATTAGCAATTAAGGACAAACCTAGGAGTTTTTCAACATGAATGTAACAATTCATATGCAAAAATATTGACAAGCGATTAAAGAGAGCCATTCATGAATAATGGTACCGGGGTATTATTATTAAATCAGGGGTGACTGCACTTGTCCTTTGAAATGTCATATGCAGTTGCAACAACCTGAGATGGAAAAATCATCTCTTCTAGCTTTTGACGGAATTTCCAAGAATACCTTTCATGATGCTTAACTTCGCAATTAGAACTTATTAGAAGAAAACCAAACAGTTACCTCGCATATATCAAGTAATTTGTCATTTGGGATCAATTTATCAAAACGTGAATGAAAAGAGCAAGTTATGATGAAACAATCTTGGGGGAGGGGGGAGGGGCGATTTCACTAACATCAACTTTAATGATAATCGCTAGACCTCTTGCTAAGAAGAAATCATTGCAAATAGAGATTAAGGTAGTTTATTGCTAGTAACGACGACGATTAGTTTCCTTCTCTTCGTCTTCTAAAACAATCATCGACAAAACCAATGGTAAGAGCCCTAGCTTTGAGATACGATATAAGTCAATCAAATTTAAATGGAATTTATTACAAAAAATCGATCCCTAACTTGCGATAGATTCATGGTATACCAATGGATATCTCTAAGTTAGGGCTACCACATTTGGCCTTAATGCAACAAAATCGTGAAGTCAGCCTTATTGCTTAAATCATAAACTATAACGAATTCAGAGCCAGTAGTGTAGAGAAAATGAGTATGACGAACGAAGGCCAAGTTCCACGAATCATCTCACCTGTAAAAATAGGAAGAAGATAGGATTCTATGAGAGAATGTATGAAAAACAACAACCATCTTGAAAACAGTTATAAGAAAGTTTTCTTTGTTAAGTAAGTGTCTCTATATCCTTCGTTACGCCGGTATATATTTTTTTAAGTAACATGATAAAGGTTCAATCTTTCGAACGTATTAACTATACGCAGTAAGAGATGCTTTTGATGTATAACATTCGCTGCCTTCAAATAATACTCTACCATGTATCGTAAAACCTCGGACTTTGTTGGTTGAGATTCAAGTGCTATGAACTACGCTTTTTCGAAAAGTTCCTAAATCTTTTATATCGGAGGAGAGATGAAAATAGAAAGTTATAAAAGAGAATACAATCAATTAGATTAATTTAAAGAGTTAGAGACTGGATAACGTAAGATTAGGGTCAACGATTTTTTACGCTACTGGTCGAGTTCCGAAAAGGAGTTGCCGAGCTTCAACCTTGGGTCGACTGTCGTTTCGAGAAAACATCAAATAAAGAACAAACGTCTCAAAATTTTTCTAATTAACATATTTTAAAATTTAAAATGTGTAAATGTATAAACCATGAGATCACAAATATTCTTGGCTCACCCCTCTTACAAAGAGTTGAAGTGTCATTTTGGATAATTGGGCGTAACTAATTCTTGGTGAGCTACTCAGTGTCGTATATCCGCCCCTCCCACCTCTTTCTGTTGCGAAGAGAACGTTTGGGAAGCACTCATTTTGAGTCAGGTCCGTTGCAAAGTTAAGTCAAGGGGCACTGAATTCTCTAAAAGAATTCGTCCCCTAGAAAATATTTAAAGCAAAAGTACCAATTCTAAGGAAAGTTTGGTGGGAATGATAAAGTATGGATCCTCGACGGCCTCTACTCGTCCCTAAAGTTTACTTGGTCTTGCTCTCAAGGGGAGCAGTTTCAAAACTTTCAAATACACTCTTCAATAAAAACCCGATTTTTTAACTTTTCTTTAACTAAATTCTCATATTTCCGGGACACCCCGAGAGTTAAAATTTGGTTTCTCAGTCTAACCTGCCACCAGTTTTTGGGACTTCAGGTTGCTCCCTACCCTCCTCCCCGTAGATAAGTTTGAACTTTCCATAGGGGAAGTTCTGGCGTCTTCACTACAAATGAATATGCATAAGTTGGTTAAAATTTTTCCATCCTCCCAAGACCTTCGGTGCTCATAATTTAGACCTGTGTTTATCCCAGTTTCCATTACGTGGAGCAGACTGAAAGTGTGACACTTCTTCGGAATGAAAAGTCGTTCCATATCGAAATAATCCCATAGACCTACCTGAAGATGGTAATTTTTGCTACCTGTATGTCCTATACTGAAGACTTGCATCAGCATTTTTCGTTTTAAAACTCCTTAAAACCTTAATCTTGAGACAGGTTTTTGTAAAGTGATCTAATTTTTTCAGTTTGTTTTATTTTTCCTTTTCTTTGGGCATTGAGTACCCCCAAAGGTGAATATGTGGGTATTAAAATCTTTCTATTATTTTTATTTTTTATAACAGACCCACATCAGACATAATCCAACATGCACTCTTGAAACGTCTAGATCAGAGGCACCGACCCCAAATCCGTATCATTTATTTGATCACATTCGGATAAAACGATCAAGGTTGAATCATTTTTATTCTGATATGATCACTGCAAATGACTCAGGATTGTGTAGTTGCCGTTCTGATCCGGAATAGGTTCACATTTTATCTGGGCGTTTTAAGAGTGGGCCCCGGACCATGTAACCAGCTATGGCAGTTATTTCCCAACGGATTAGGAGGCACTGATACCCAAAGCTGGTTAAAAGTTTCCCCAACAGTTTCCTTAGTTTTAATAAATTGCAACACTGTTTTGAAAATATCTTCGTTTGGAACTAATAAAAAGCAATATTTCCAAGTATAGGCTACATGAAAATTGGAAATCGTTTTAAAAGAAACAAACCGTGACAGACGGGAGGATCAGGTGGATGCCATTCTCCGGTTTCTGTACAAGTTGCTTGTTCTGGACCTTTGAGAGCTTTGCCTTCGGGACAGTCATATGTCAAGACGTCACTGACATTATAAGAACTCTTAACTGGGATTAAAATCAATCCTTCCTCAACTTCCGGTGCTTCGCATGTAGTTACTGTTTCTGAGCAGAAATAAATGCACAGAGATTAAAAGCAGAGTGTCAGAAACCCAGCATCTTTCATAAAATCATGGTCATCATTTCATTCATATGTTTTTCCATATCAATATTTATAGATGATTAACAACACTGATTTTGAAAACAAAAACAAGAAAATGATTGCTGTGGAAGGAAGTATTCTTAAAACCCCTTGTGGGCTGAAAGGCAAGAACACTCCCCAAGAAGGAAACAAAGAAAGAAACAAATTATTACAGAAAAACAACAGCCCTTCCCGAGCCCACCCACCAAAAACCTACCCACCCAGCTACGACAATTAGAAAGAACTTAGTAAAAAATAAAATAAGACACTATAGAGGGTCTTGACCGACATTTCTGGGGCAGCATATTCCAAACAAAAGTTGACCGATGTTTGAGGATCTTTTAATTGACCTCTTAAATAAATATGGATGGGATGGCTGTCAAGCTTTATGGCACTTCAATCGCTGTTCTTAAAGCCCAGCCGCAATTTCAGTTTGGTCAAATATAATTAGAGTTTTCACAAAATTAAAAACATTCAGCTTCTTGTGTAGGCTCTCTTCCAGTTGGAAGTCTCTCACTCAAAATGTTGTTCGGGGATAACAACGGACTAAAGTCAGGTGCCCACTGCACGACTTTTGATCCACGACATGGAAGCGATTTCTCACGATGTCTGAAAACTCCGTTCGTAATTATGCCACCCTGACACTGGCACGATTTTTGTCCGCGCAATGGCACGCACTTCGGTGTGCCAATGAGTACAGTCTTCGTAAACGACCGTGAAGAGTGTGTGAAGGGTGCGTGAAGGGTGCGGGGGTGCCTGACATATCGTAGAGAGAATTTTGAAATTTTCAAAAATTCGGTACGCATCAATTTTCGTACCATGTCCGTGCCACTCGCGTGAACCATCCATGAACACTGCGCGAACTCGGCACAAACACTGCCGACGGTGCGTGTCAATGCGTGCCATGAGAATCCACTACACGCCATGCCACGCATTGTTAACAAACTGTTCACGTTGTGGGCGCGCAAGTTCACGCATTCGAGCGTGTCGCGGAGTGGTCGTGAGGTCGATAGGGTGTTGTCACGAGTTGTTCACGTGATCATGTCACGCCCAGTTCGAGCATAGTTCGCCCACGTCACGAGCCATTCGCGCATGGAACGAACTGCCAACGAAGTGTTCATGCATTCATTCACGCAAAGTTCACGACCAATACCGACGATTGTGCTCGCGTCAGTGCGTATACAAGCGGGCCCATCGCGAGTCCTGGCCACAACGCAACTCGCCAGCGAACAGACAACATGCCTACTCAGAAGAAAGCCAGAAAAAACAGGAAGAGTTCAGAGAGAGAGAAAGAGACAGAGATAGAGATTGCAGACAGGGAGGAGAGATCTTCCTTCTCCTTGCTCCCCTAGTGTGTAGATGATGTTCCAGAGACACAACCCGAAGTCATTACTTCCAGATCGATTGCCTGAACCTTGTCCAAAGGTTCAGACAGCGTGGTCAAGTCACGCAACACCACTTGGTGCCCACAGCAGCAAGCCTGGCAGTCCCCACAGCAGCAGCAGCACCCTCAAACATGGCAGCAGCCATCTTACTGCTGGCAGTTATCACAGGACTCACAATATTCACAGGCCTCACAATCTTCACAGGCCTCACAATCTTCACAGACCTCACAATCTTCACAGACCTCACAATCTTCACAGGCCTCGCAATCTTCACAGGCCTCACAGCAGCAGAGTCCAGCCTGACTTCAGTGGACAGGTACCATTTGCTGGGGCCCAGGGAGACAGCTGCCCCTTTATCCACTCCAGTCCCAGTGCCAAACCCTTCAGGACATTCTGTCCCAGCAGTCTCCGGTCAGCCAGTCTCCCGCCTTCAAGACCCCAGCAACACCAATTGCTTAACTCCAGGGCCAGGAGACAGCTCACCTTTGTTGACCCTCCACGAACATGGACACACCACCAATCCCGCGTGTCTTCTGGCAGAGATGGTGTCAGCAGCAGTAAGGACACTGAGGTGTTTTTAAATCTGTGAGACTCCTAGGATGTGTGATGTTTTAAATTGAGATTATGTGTTTAAGAAGGACTATTTGCTGGACTGGACTTGTGTTTTTTATTTGATTCTGAGTGACCTGTTAAGTCTGACTTGTAAATTGTTATTTGTTTATGACAGGGGTTTTCAACCTGGGGTTAACGTTCCCCTGGGGGTACGTGGCTGTTTTATATTTGCGAAAACATTTTTCTCTGCCTAGGGGTACGCATCATGGGCCTTATACACTCCAGGGGTGCGCCGGTGAAAAAAGGTTGAAAACCCCAGGTTTATGAGTATACATAAATGTTGTTGAATGTTAATAAACTTGCTTTTCACTTTGTTTCACAGAAAAAGATTTCAATAGAAAAATCAAGGAAAGAAACAAAACAAAAACGAATAAAGAATGAATGAAATAAAGAAAACCAATACATCCCCCTAAAATGTGAAAAAAATGATATAAATATGATGAAGAAACACCACCAAAAATGGTGTCTGGGGGAAACATATAAAAGAACAAAAATTAACAAACTGTGATGGAGCTTCCTTCACAAGTTTTTTTTTTTATTTTTGCTTGATGGTGTGAAACCTACGCTTTACATAAAGCGTGCCGCCAAGAGGGACAAAGCGTGACCAGAACATGCCATGACGACTTCACGCATGCGCGAAGTCGCCGGGACAATGCGTGGCGATGTGAGAAGACAGCGGAACTATGTGTGTCGTGTGTGACACTGCGGGACAATGCGGTACGGTAGACCGCGAACAACACTTAACCTATGCGTAAACAAGTGGTGCCATTGTGTGTCAATGTGTGCAATGCGGCCCATCTTTAGTCGCGCATTGCGTAGACAGTGCGTAATTTATGCGTGTACAGTGAGTGAACGGACTGCAAACACGGTTTTACGCTCCGCTGCGTAGCACTGAAAGGGTCAGTTTTCACAGGACACGTGAACGCAAATCGTTCGCTGGCCCCGTGAAAATGGACCCAAATGGCACGCCTTGCCATGACGGATTGCGCGGCATTGCGGGGACAAAATTCGTGTCAGTGCCAGGGTGGCATAACATTAAAAAGTCGCACAGTGTGCAAGGGTAGGTCGTGAGAAGTCATCACAATTCTGGAAATCGTGGCGATTCGCAGGAAGTCGTATCGATGTCGCACAGTTTTGAACATGTTCAAAATTTCTGCGGATCCCTCATCCATGTCGTGGGATGTCGTGAGATGTCGTGAGAAATCGTGGAAATTCGTAGGTCGCATCAATGCCTTGAGATGTCGCAGGAACGTAACAAGACTCTCTGGGGCCCATGGACAGGGAGCAGTGAGGGACCCTAAAAATGGTATCACAAACCCAACATAGCATAAGCCCTCTCCGACCATCCACCCAAATATTCACAACTATGCAAGAGTCAAGTCTAGACCTAAGTACAAAAATTGAGCATCATAGCCCGGCCCAAAAAGTAACATTTTTACTTTGATATCTTAGACTCAGGACTCGTGGGGCCCCTGGACATTGTCCAGTCACAATCAGTGTAATCGAAGCGCCGGAAGTGCTCTAGCCAAATGAGAGCTACAAATGTTACTGTATACCTACTCATGATTTAAGATTCCTCAAGATAGGTTGGAGATGTACCTCTGGTTTTCGGAAGAGCGAATTGGTCCAAAATTATTGCCCTAACCCAGCAGGAACGGAGGGTGAACCGTGACGCATAAGCGCGAAACTCGGCGAAATTTTGCACTAGAAAACTTTTCCCTGAAAAAATCCCATGCAGACCATTCACCGGGAAACTCTCAATTCCCTAACAATATTTATATGCTTTTTTGACGGCGAGTCTTTTGCCTGGTAATGAGCACAGCGATGAGGTGTTGCGCGGAGCGTGAGTTTAAACTTTGAATTTGCGTAAGATTTATGAGAGTTTTGAAAAGAGTCAGGACAACTTGTGACAGAAATTGATCGAAATAAATCCATCACTCAGACGAAAACACCCCCACCCCACCCCACATAAATGTATAGCTTAAACGCCGTTTGCGCTCATTTAAAAAGATATTTTCGAAAATTTTCAGAAATCGATTGTACAGCCTGACATATCTCTGGCACAATGCAATTGATATGGTGTTCCTGCAGCCATTTTTCCTTACCATTAGTGCAAAACTTAGACATTTCATATAAGTTTATTTTTTCGATGGATTCGTCCTCAATCCCTGAAACTCCAACCCCCACAGGAGTAGGAACAATCCTGTGAACGGGGATGGGGCTCCCATTCCGTCAATTAGCTAAGTGTTCGTTGGTCCCCACCTTGCAAAATCCTTCATATGTACGGGCCTGCCTGAGTAGGCCCCTATGTTGAACAAAATAGCAGGTACCTAATTAAAATGCATGTGATCTCACAGTTTAATAAAACATGTTATCGAATTGTTTGATACAATGGAGTCTTATACTCGTAATAACTTGAAAATGTGTTCATAATAAGATACCAGTTGCAAGGTATCCCAATGTTACAGCTAACCTAACCTATTACTGGTAAAATCGAGTGCCTCAATGAATATTTTCTGGATCAGTTGTCGAGCTTTTACAAGCAGCTCTTTGAACTGTGTAGGACATACCGTACTCTTTAGTTGGCTTTCATAGTATACCTAAAACTTGGCTAACCGTGGCGAGGGCCACCAACTTCGACGTTGCCTCTCTTCCTCATTCTCCTGCAACCACACAGTAGTCGATAAGGGAGCCATCGTGAGTCTCTATCCCGGGACTCTATCCCGGGAGCAGTGGATAACATCCATTGCGACGGAATAGCAAGCAAAGCCGGAAAATGTCCCAACCATGCAGTTCTTTGGGCTTGCTCAAACCGTCAGGTGACGTCAATAATTCTCTCAAAGAATCGTGTAGTGTGCACTTAAATCATGAAAAGTCGTGAGTCGCAGCGTAACCTATCGCAGAAAATCGTACGTTTCTCCCGCGAATGTTCGCGACTTTCAAGTCGTGAAGAAGTCGTTTGAAGTCGTGGGAAAAAAGAAAGTGCTGTGAAAAAATTTCTTCTATGACGAATTTTGGGATCCCCTACAAGTCTACATTCGGCCCTGGGGTATGCATGACCGAAAACGCCATAAATGTCCACTTACCATGTAAAAATAGTTTACATGACATTCTGTGAATACATACTCATTACAGGGCACCTGAAGTCCCCCTTTTTTAATCAGTTCAAACATATTTTCAGTTTATTCGACCACATATGCTTGCTAAGTATTTCAATACTCTGTGAGCTACTGTGACGTCATATGAAGAGATATATTACCTACTTCTTTGAAACACCTTAAAAGTATGAAAAAATAGTGATCGGCACTGGTATATCCAACTTCGATATATATTTGAAAGTAAAGTGTTGTAATACAGATTGCTGCCTCATGAGTATACGTCTTCTTCCTTATGTAGCTTTGCGATAACACAGGACAAGATATAATTTTGAGCTTGGTTATTTCCCACCCAGACAAAACCGAGAGGAACCATACCAAAAGCTTATAGACAAGGAGTTATTACCATGGGCGGCGATCGGGGTGGGGGACGGGGGACATGTACCCCAATATTTGAGAAATCGCCTATTGACTTTAAGTTTTCACACAGTAACCTATTTGAAGATTGGGTCACGCCCCCCCCCCCCCCCACAATATTGAGAACAAATCCTCGCCCTTGGCATTACAGATTTCGTCGGCTTGAACTCTAGACATTTAAACTTTATATGTATTTCCACGTATGATGTGACAAGAATCGGATTCAGTGGCTAAATTAGTTACCAAATGAATTTTAAACCAAGAAAATCGGTTCAGATTTAGTGAAGTTATGCAAGGAAATAAAATTCAACAATCTGTCAAATAAACTTCAATAATCTGTCAAATTATTGATATTAGAGACAAAAAAACATTTCAAATAGGTACTACATGTTCCGAAATTAACGAATAGCGTGCTTATCATTGCAGACGAGCATTTTTTCTTGATATTTACAGCAGTGAGGTACTCCTAGTCTCCTAGTCTTTGTTCGGGCTGTGACTAGCTGGTAGAAATACCAAGGTCAGCTTGTTGTTTGCGGTTTTCTATCGTTAAAAAATCGGCCAAGTCGTGACGCTATCGGACAAGTCATGACGCCCAGTTTCAAGGAGCAGATTTTTCTTATGGTTATTATTACCATAACATGGCATTTGGCTTGCCAGAAATTTGTTATCATTTTCAGACTAATAATTAACCACACTAAATCAGGTTTTCATATTACCATGGTAACACGTGGGGACGTCGTCTGACCAAAATCCATTGATGCACGTTGCTGAGTCAGTTCCGTTAAGGATATACCCTTCGTCACATTCGTAAGATATAGTTTCGCCGTGACGATTTCCCCCTGTAACGGAGCCCTCTGATGGCGGGACTGGTTCTTCACAGTCCTCTGATAAAACAATATTAAAAGACAATAGAAATAAAATGCTACTACTGAATAATATGTTTGGTTTTTGCACGGAATTGTTATTTTTTATACAGAGCAACATTCAAAACTCTTGCAATGTAACGTATTCACAATAAATAGTAGCCTACTATTTCAAAGTTGCCTACCCGACCAGAATTTTGAAATCGTGCAGCCTATGTCAAGCTGCAAGCCACGTACTTCTTTGTTTAGCCTGAGGTAGAATGCTCCTACGTAACGCCAGTGAAATGCTTGTTGACAACATTGCCTTCAGCTTTAAGACAACATTGACTTCAGCTTTAAGAGCAGTAGCGTCCATCTTTTAAATTACAAGCACTGACTTTGAAGGAAATTTGCCATCAGTGTGACAGTCTCACAGTTAACACTCTCATCATGACTCAGAGGTGGACTGGCCCACGGTGAAACCGAGAACTTTCCCGGCCCAACCTCTTTAAGGGCCCCTTTCGTCATATACCAAACGTCTATTTCGGGGGTTTGATTAACTAATATCCTTGGTGATCTATAGTTTGGGGCCCCTTGGGCGTGGCCCCAGGACGAACGGATTGTGGAATCCACCCCAAAAAGTGCGTTTTGGGCCAAAATACATGCACAAACTATAAAATCATTACACTCGCACACGGACAAAGCTATGGACAAGCTTTTTCGCTAGCTGATTCTGCACGAGGGAAGTCTTTGTAGACATTCTGCATTTGCGCGCTCTTCCCTAAAAGAGAACACGAAAACGAGCACTGACGCCTATCTCGCTTGCCTCGTCCGTCACGCTATACTGCAACTCAGTGCTCGACACAATAAGCAAATCTCCGAAGTTTGCACCCTTGGCGCAATTACGAGATAATCCGCACAGTTTGTCTGATGTTAAAGGACAGGTGTAGCCTATTCAGTGTTGCGTAGCACTTCAGAATGTTTACAGACAGAGGGGTCAGTTTTCCTTTGAGCATGGAATATGGTTAGTGTAGCCAAGGATTAGCTATCAAAATTGAACTCGATGACGTGAAATCAAAATCAGACACGTTCATTGGCCCAATCAAAAAACTTCTTGAAAAAGAAAATGTAGTGGCCAGAGTTGATGCCAGCAAGAAACATAGACCATGCAATGCTCAAGTGATCAGAGTTTGACAATTTATGTCAGCTTGGGATGGTTACAACGTAAAGTCATCAAATAGTCTCTTAAGGAAGACAAAACGTAGATTTAAAATTATTTCAAAAAATTTTTAACTACCAAAATTAGTACGAATTGTGATGCATCATGAGAAGGTCTATCAGGTTATACGTTTATAACCTCCTACCCCCCCCCCCCACCACATATCAGGGCCGTAGCCTGGGCGAAATCTCTAGGAGGCAGTTCATGACACTAGCTAAGCGGAGCACCAAACAGCGTGCCTACAGTAGAAGGGAGGGCCGTTCCTTTTTCATCTGTGCATGAGTGCCATCCTTGGGGAGGGTGCTGAGGGGAGGGTACATGTGAGCCCTGGCTTAGGTGCAAAATTGTGCTATCGTTTGCAAAGCCGTGAACTGTTTATACCTGTACAAATTGTCATTATTTAGTTATATTCTTCCTATTCTTTGGCTTGGCACATATGTCAAGAGGTGCTCTTCAAGAGGAGGGGATGACACTCTATTCGGTACTCTTTGAGAAATTTTTGCCTTTGTGAGGTGGCTTGGATGCAAAATGGTGCTATCTTCATAAAGCTTCGTAAAGGGTTGTTTATTGATTATATAGTTAGGAATCCTCATTATTTAGTGATTTTTCTATATTGGTAGGGTGTAATTGGAAAGGGATGATGCGTCAGGGTAGGGATGACACACACCTCTACTCTTGGAGCAATTTTTCTTGTCTAAGCTTTCCTAGATCTAAAGTGGTGTTATCTTTGCTAAAGGTTTGGACTGATAACAATGATCTGAAATTTTTAATTATTTATTGAATTTTTCGGCTGTGCCATGGCATCCGTACAAGGCTGGTACCCGGTGCGGGCTTCCCCCTAGCTCTCTTAGTACGCCACGGGGGGAACCACCATCGGTTGGCCCGTAGCGTACGTAGGCCTGCAAGAAAATGTTCGGTCGAAATGTCTCCCAAATGGGGGAAATTACACATTTTAGACCTTAAAATTTGTATCAAACCTTTCTTTACTTTTAGGTTTCATGCTTTAGAAACAAGTTTGGATTTCAAGAAGAAAAGTTAGATTTGATTTCAAGGGAAAATGCAGTCACCTCAATGTGAATGCGGAGTGTATGGCTTTTGAGGATCATGTTGCAATATGCTTCTCACTGAGTTGTGAAATTCACGTATAGATAAACTCTGGTTTTCCTTGAATAGGCTATGCAATATTTATGTTCTTACATAATGGTACTTGGAGTGAATATAAGAGGATTATTGTGAGATTACGTAGCTCTTGTTTTAAAATAAGTTTGCGACGACTGCTTACAGGTATGCCCTTTCAAATTAAAAGTTTCATTCATCGGTGTGGAGTATCGCTCTATTTGGAGTGAATTTTCACTCCACTTCGGGCGAAATTCACTCTTACTAGGAGTGATCCCTCAGTAAACTCTTTTTGGAGTGAATTTCACTCTTTTGCTTTTAGAGTGAACGGCCCTGCATGCACACACAATTAAGGGCAAAATGATGTACGACATGCTTCTTACGTGCGTTGGGGCCCCTTATGGGTCAAATTTCCCGGTAGGAATTTCCTCCCAGTCCGCCCTTGTGTTCAGTTAAGATGTTTCGTTTGGTTTATTAGCACTTTGGTGGAAGTTGAGGTAGATTTGTAGTGTGAGTATACGTTTTCAAGAGTACGAGTACCAGTGGAGAGTCTATGGTTGTGAGTAAGAATGCTGTGGGAGTTCACATCTTTTTCATAAGTACGAGTACAAAATTGTGCATAGCTCCAATGTATAACTTCCAAAATCTGTGAGTATGATTACGAAATACAAATCCTTTCTCACCAGTATGAGAACAGGCAATATAGTGAGTACAAGTACTTACTATAAGTCTGAGTTGAAGGGTTACATCTGGCGACCTGATGGGGAGTAATATAGTCTATAGGACCTTTCATGAGTAGTCAAATGAACACTCGTTCCAAACGTAAGGATTAAATCTACCAAGTACAGCAATACTTACGATGACACTCGTCTGGTAAGTCTCCTTCAAATGTACCGTTATTACAATTGACATCAAATGTTGTTTCCTGTTCGTATGAGTAGCCTGTCTCACATTGAACAGATGTTTGTGTGCCGTGGGTGACTTGCTTGCCTGCTTCCGCATCAGAGTTGGGTATGTCAGGCAAATAACAGAATCCTGTAATAGAGAGGATATTTACGCGACATGATGGTGGTGAAGACTTTCATGTTCACATAGGCGTAGGAAGCTGTTCTCGATTGGGGGTGGGGGGGGGGGTTAAGCGTTGTTTCGGATCTCCGTTCTGGGAGAGGGGTCTAATGGTTGGGGATATCTGCCTTCCCTTTGGAAAATTTTTGAATTTTTGAGGGTCTCTAGATGCAAATTGGTGCTACAAATTGAGCGAGTTTATGGAAAATTACTGCAAAATGTTGAAATTTTTACAAAGAGAACAAATAGGGAGTTTTCTTCCGATCTCAGACAAATAAAGGAGGGGTAGATATCTGAGTTTTGAGGACGTCCTATATTAGACCTGCAAATAGTAGTATAATGTTTTGGAGAGTAGTAAATTATGACTCTACTTCCCCTGTTTTTTTTTAATTGTATTTCGAGTACTGTGACCCACCGGTCCCAGTCTATGGAGAGGGCTGAACAAATTTTATTGCTTTCAAGGGACTTTTCGAATGGTTTGAAAAAAAATCACACCATAAAACTTGCAATTTTTGTATGAGCTATTCTAGGGTCCTTCCACAGGAAATATTTTCTTTGTCATTGTTGCCAATGGTTTAGAATGGGAAGAAGATCAATTTTCTTTGGCATTTTTTGCCCACCTCACCATCTTTTTCTTGCAGACGGACAGGCTTCCAGGGCAAATCGCTCATTGCCTGGAGGTATGTTTTGACACTAATGGAGAATGTATGATCAAAGTGAACACCAACAAATACAAAAACCACTTTTGAAACAAACATAATGACAATTATACCATAACATTCTGGCACCGGGTCCCAAGCGCCATCTTGGCAAGTAATTGTCCATGCAGATGTTCCGTTCAAAGTGTACCCTTCATCACAGTTAACTACAGCTGTTTCTCCATGACTGAAAGGACCTGTGGTAGTTATGTCACCATTGCTGACGTCAGGAACATCACATGAAGCTAGCAAACAATTATAGAAAAATCATGTTACCAACGATTTCTTTACTCCGGTCTATAATGAAATGTACGTTGACGTCGAAAGGAATCTAAGATTGGGAATGGTGCCTACGCCATTCACCTCCAGAATTTTGGCATTTTCTAACAACATCCAAAGTGACAAAAATCTTTCAAACTGAAATTATTTGGGGCTGCAATCTTCCAAACCCCGACGGTATTGGTTTCACTTACAAAGTTTTTGACATCATTTGAGCATTGAAGCATTTTGTACATAAGTGTATGGAACTTATGCATACAAGTCACCATCCACTTCAAAACCGAGCCCAACGCCATGTTAGTGAACAAACAGTAAATGTGATGTATGCTAAAGTTATTTGTGTATATCTTAACGAGGGCGCACTTCGTTCTACGCTCCTGTGACGTCATATGTATACGGTCTATAGGACATTTTCCCTTCAAAAGTCACAACGACCAAGACTGAGCGAAGCAAATCCCTGGTGAGTAAAGAGCGTGAAAAAACTGTTTATGACGTCGCAGAGTCAAGAACCGAAGTGAGCCTGCTCAGAGGCCCTTCTGTGCTCACCGTAGGGCAGCTTGTCCTCTAAGACAGCGGTTATCAAGCAACTCATCTATACGTTACTAGTGGCTTGATGATCTGTAAAATACATAGACGCTTGTCTAATTCTATTTAATAACAGACAGAACTGACTTGCGACAGTTTTAAGTCTGAGAGTCTTTTAATATTTCATACTTAAGCAAACTTGCGTCTCTGAGCTTTTATTTGATTTGATTTGATTTAGACCTTTAATTGATTTAAATAACAGTAACAACACATAACATGGAAATAAACAAGCAGGTAATACTTTCAGCAACACCGAGAAAACATATTTGAAGCAAGTGACAATTGGTATGCAAGTATAGCACACCTATTAAATTTATAAAGATAAAGGAACAGAACAAGTAGTCTTTTCTCTTGTCTGGCCGTTTAAGCTTTACTGAGGAATTCATAAAAGAGAACAAAGGTAAGCCTACAGGAGAAGAAAGAAGTACAAAAGGGGGCAAATTATGTAAACTAGCCATGCAGCAACGCTTGAATTACTGCAAGGATAGATTTTTGACTGATGCTAAGGATAAGGAATGACTAAAAATGGGAGAAAATTCCATAATTTAACTCTTGCACAACGCACATGAGATTGCTTAACAGGGGCTCTAGACCGTGATAGGTGGAAATACTGACTGAATTTTTCGCCAGATTATTTCAATGATAAGAATGAAAGTCAGAATTAAAATTGAGATAATTTTGAAAGACGTTTGGAAGGAGTTCGTGACGATATCGAAACATAAATATGCTCAACTGGTAAGTAAAAAGATAAAAAAAAATGAGAGGATATGTAACTCCCTTAAAAGCTGCTTGTTAGCCCGATTTATATAACACCTCATTTATTTCTCTACATTTGATTGGAGGATTGGTGGTCACATGCCATGGGTGATTCGGCACTATCATCACGGTCGTGTGTTATCCATCGTGCAATAGTCTAGTATAACACACGGTCGTACAATAGTCTAGTATAACACACGGCTGTGACGTCACAATCACTGCGCGTACGTACAAACTATGCCGCAACTCAATAAATCAACGCAGCTTTGGGGATCGCACATTGTACCGTACGTAGTAGACGCGTAGCTAGCGAACGACAAACCATGGAGCTACTGCACAGACAAAAGCCAAAACACAACTTTAATCAAGGACTAGAAAGGTAACGTTAGATAGTTATAAGGTGTTATATAAAACAAATAATGAATGTTTTTCATTCGTGCGATAGTATGAATAATTTCATTCGTTGAAAGATTTAACGTTCTATTCAACTCGGCTTCGCCTCGTTGAATAGAACGTTCAATCTTTCAACTCATGAAATAATTCATACTATCGCACTCATAAACATTAATTATTCGTATAATATCACGTTACAGATAATATTTCTGACAGCACGCTTTTGCAGCTTATGACCTGTATGAGTACAGTAATGTGTGTATTCCCCCGACTAATAGGCAATAGGAAGAATGAGGGAATTAAAGAGGTTGAGTTATTTGTAGGTCATAAGTGTTTAAATCCATTCACGGCTTCGTTCCTCTTGCTACTTTGTTACTTACAGAGAAAAGATGATTTTTCCAGTTTCACTTGTAATCATTGTAAATTCTTAACAAAAACTAGCATCGAGTAAAGGCTTAATAAGGGGGTATCATTTAATAAAGAGAGTACCGTAAATAGTTGGCTCAGAAATTCTTTTCCAAAATAGTAAAAACATAGGATTTTGCATTGCTGAAAATTTTCAACGTATATGCTGTTTACCAACTTAATTAACTGAAAATGTGAAAAAAATCAAAAGTTAGGATTCGTATTAAATAATCATTTTAAGACAATTAAATAGCTTAAACGAATTTTTGAAAATATGACTTTACCAAAACATTGAGGGATATTGTCCCATTCGCCATCTTCACACGTAATTGTTGAGGAGGATCCTGACTCCAGAGAATAAGATTCATCGCACTTAACCTGAGTAGAATCCCCATCAGCGAATGGTCCTAACCCTGTTATGTTACCGTGTGGTATAGTAGGCTCAGCACAGATAGCTAAGTGCAAATAAAAAGTGAAACGTTGCCTTTACACTTCATTTGATACAGACGCTAAACTTTCAATAGTGATGTAGTTTTTCCTCTTTTGAGTTTTCTATAGCTTTATTAAAGAAAGCATGACGACATTGATAGATTGATCAATAAAGTACACACAAAAGGACAAAATCTCAAAAATGAAGGATGGAGTTCAGTGAGATGAAATCATTTGCCAAATAGGTACATAAAGATACATATAGTTGAGTTTTTAAAATTTTCTAGAAATTGTTTAAAAGGACGCTAGCACCTATGCAGTACTATAAGTTTGAGGTTAAACAGCAGGTATGTATGTTGGTTCCAAGGGCCCACGAACGTCCGTTACCCCTTAGAAAGGTGGTAAGGATAAGGCTGCATGCTCTCGTACCCCCGCACTCTATAAAAACAGTTGCTTAAGAATTTCGCCATCATTGGGTATACTTACGTGGCATTATCAGGGGCGTCCACAGGTGGCAACGGGGGGACATGTTCTCCACTTTTGAAAATGGAGAGGATATCGTATCAGTTATCCCCTCCCCTCACCTCTTCCCAGAACCCGGATAAAACTAGCAGGTATATGTTTGATTACTTAGCTTACAAACAATCTAATTCACTAAAATCAAGCTTGAAAAAATGGGGAAAAGTCATTTGATGGATAAAAATGGTAAAAATGCCTCACCTTATATCTCAGATCTTCTGAAATCCAATTTATTTCCGGGCCCAGGATTCCTTGTTTCTATCGAACTTTACAGTTTGCACTTAGATTATTTTAGTTTAGGTTATGTCTCCCCCTACCCCACCCCACCCCACCCCACCAACTGTTGAAAAGCTGTTGATGCTCATTGTGGCAATAGTGAAATTGGGTAAGTTTGCTCCAAAACTTACGTGAGATAACTTATTGGATGATGCCTTTGCCACTTACTTGACTAAATGACCTCTCCGTGAAACCATTTATCTGACAAAACCTCATTCAGTTCGGTGTTGTTCACATACAAATCCGCTGTTGGTGAAAATTTTCCTCAGTCTTTAGAGCGTATGATTCCGGCCCCTTAATACACTGACAGTCTCATACTGTTCCATATATTTGGGGGAAATTTTGTATGTTACTTACCAGAACACAAAGGAACTGTGGAAGGATTCCAGGTATCCTGGCTATCACAAGTTGCCTGATCAGCCCCGAAGAGAATGTACCCTTCGTTGCAAGAGTACGTCACTGTTTCTCTCGCATCATAAGAATTTTTGTCTGGACTAACACTGAGACCTTCGCCGATCGGATTTGGCCGGTCGCAAGTGAACACTTAACCACAAAAAAAAAAAAAGTCATTACAAAAACCACAAAAGTTAGAGGTAATCACAATGCAAGCATGTGTTTAAAACACCCATGTTATATGATTCCACAGAAAGCTTAGAAAGAATGGTAGGTTATACCTAGCTGGTAACGCATATGTTTAGGAATAAATAGTCAATGGTGCCCATGTTTCTGTATCAGATTCGAATGACGTTACGCAAATGGGCTAAGAGACCCGAGGCGCAGCCTATATGAGTGACGTCATAGCCTGTTCGAATCTGATATAGAGACAAAGGCACCATGACTTTATTTCCATTAATAAATACTTTAGTTTGATCATGAAATATTCTCCCAAGCTTCCTTAAGTTTCGCAGGTGTCACGACACGAAATTAACACTGACATTGAGTATGAGCTGCCTGCTAGCTACATTCAGTGTACGATTTATGTACGTGAGACCGTACGCATATACATGACTCTCTCGAGATAATCCAAACAATGCTAATTGGAAAGAAGACAATAAATTTTCTTGAATAAATATGACAACCTCAGTCACTTACTGTTCCAAGTAGCATTGTTTGGATTATCTCGAGCGTGCTCATATTTGAAATGAGGTTTTCTGTTCAATTTACTTTGACGAATTGGAAGTATAGACGTTATACTGAAATTACATTTACAGTAGAGCAGTGGCGTAGCCAGGATTTTTTGAGCAGGGGAAGGGGGCACTGGGGAGTCACGCACCTTTCCTAGGGGCACACAATTTCTGAATTCTCTCCCTCTCTATAGGACTAATATATATATATATATATATATATATATATATATATGTATATGTGTGTGATTAGGCTATGTGTATATATGTATACACACACATATATATTTATATATATATATATATATATATATATATATATATATATATATATATATATATATATATATATATATATATATATATATATATATATAAGTGCCATTTATATTTGTGGCAAGCTCATATAATTATAACAATAATTTTTGCGTGCAGAATGTCATGGATTGCTGCAAGTCCCGGCGGGGGTCGACTTTGTTTCCAATTGCGTTGAGGGATTTTAGCGGTGGTACCTTGTATTCCCTCCTTAGCTAAGTTTGGTCAATATGAGAAAATCTCTCTACGAGACATAATGCTTTTTGGCGGTCTCTTTAATTCCCTTAGCATTATTTGCAGGGCTTCGGAGTGTCGTTCTTAAAATGCACGTTCCCTTTTCCGCAATTTAAGCAAGCGTTAAGTGTCGTTCTCAAAAAACATTCCTTTGAATATTTTGTAAGGACAAGAGACATTCTAGTAAGGCAGGGGTGGGTAACCTCCGGCCCGCGCGGGCCGTATATGGCCCGCGAGATCATTTGATCCGCCCCGGGAGGCAATTCATTAATGTAAACTCAGAATCATTTGAAAAGTATTTGATAACCTCTTAGCCTACGTGCACGTTGCCCACCGTTTATCCTGGATATACCACATTTCACTTAACACATGGTCTCTTACACTACAGTAAATTACAAAAACCCTAGTAAATGCACAATGTAAAATGACTACCGTTTCGTTGGACATAAACCAGGTGGAGAATCCGTGGTAACAGAAGCTTTGCTTTTGAGGCTACATAGCATTGAATAGAAGTGCACTATATGTAAAGACCTATTACAATAATTAACTCAGTGGGCACTGTATTTGTTCCGGTAGATTCCGGGGGTGAGAACTCCTGTGACTCCAAAGGGTGAATTAAAATTTAAAAAGTGGATAATTTAGCCATGCAAAATGAAGAAAATAAAATTTGGTTTCAAAATACGCGTTTTGTTGGCGCGCTTCGACCGCACTTTTGTGTATACTCATTCAGTACTACTTAATACATATTAAATAACTAAGGCAAATGATAATACTAGATTTTCTGGTCTGTGTAACCTTGTACATTCAATGCCATTTTAAGGTAATGGAAGAACATTCTTTTGCATGAAATCTGAACAACTCTCGAGCTTCAGGGGCTTCGCCTCAGTTTCTTACCTAGGATTTTCCTCCTAGACCCTACCATGGACCTGTTTAGGGCCCTTGGCCTGCTCCGTGCTAGGAAAGCTTGTTACGCACTCGCTGTCTGCGGCCCCGTTGGCCCGTGAGCGGATTATGACTATCAAAACGGCCCGTTAGTGGAAAACAGGTTCCCCACCCTGTAGTAAGGTTTCTCATAAGGCATTAGGTTATGATAGTTTAGCTGCTTTAATGAATTATAAGGCCTGAATATCCTTATGTATATCTTACAAATTTAACCTTCGTTGTTCTATTCATGAATATTCTGAATATTTGGAGTAAATGCCGCTTACCAAGTAGCAACTATCTAGCGGCCAATTCAACCGGACTCTGTTAGTGAATATTGTACGTTAACAAGTTTAAGCTAACTGGTTGGAACTGGCTGTAACGCGGCCGGCTTATCTACTTCTGAAAAAGTTTTCAAAAGCTCTTCAAAACAGATGACACGTACTATGCCAGATACGGAGATGGACTTGTCTGAAAAGGGCGATTTTTGGTAATCAAAATGTCACAGTTGGGCAATTTGACCTACTGAATTAAGCACAAGATAAAAATGTACATTTCAAAATTTTTCACGGGGGGCACCTGGGGTGGCACGGCTTTGTCGTGGGGGAAAGTACTCCTCGTGTTCATCGTAGCTACGCCACTGCAGTAGAGAATATCCAAGCTTGGGGATCTGTAGTTTTGGTGCTATAGCACATCGTGACGTTCGACCTTAAACGTTGGGCTTACTACGTTAGGCCTAGCCTAACTAGCGTTGCATTGTTTTCAAACGTTGAGTCAGTAACGTTACAGTTTGAATACGAAGACCTGAGATTGTCATTTCATTTGCAAACAATCGGAAATGTCTCGCTTTTGCGATACGGAGGAGTCACTAACGTTAATTAAGATATGATCTTAAATTTGATTGTGGATCTGTGCCCTGACCATATTGATAGCCCTGTCTTGCGATCGAAACCGGAGTGGCTTAGGCCATAGATTAGAACGGTTAGGCTATAACTTTAGTTTGAAAGTCTTTTCTGGAATCCTTTGGATGATTTTTGGTACTTTCTATAAACTTTAGTGCACAGAATACATGACCACCGTCATCTTTTTGGAATTGAAAGATGGCTTTTTCAGGTTAGTGTTAGCACTCCTTAATTCTCTTCTTTGCCTAATTCTCAGAAGGCCTAGCCTAAGTGCAGGAGGGCTTTTGGGTTGTGCATGCCAATGATCTTGGATGAAAACAATTATTCAGATTGGCTTCATAAATGACTGATTTAGGCCTCAAGAAATCAACATTATTACTAGCCTACTCTCTGAAATCTCCTCCCGGATGACATCATTAGCAAGATCACTTCTATCAAAACTGAGATCAAAATTTGGCAAATCACATTTTCAACTGCATTGATTGCCTGCCTCAGAGAAAGGTCTTCTGTGCTGTGTAATTTCTTCTTATCGACAATGTACCAAAACAAGCAAACAATGTTTTGACGCACTTAAATTAGACTAGGAGCCTACTCACGGTGATATTCCCCTGTGCTAATTTTGTCTGGAAAAGCCAGAAATATCCCCTGTAGGAGCTGATTATTTGGCTAAACATGCATGCATCATTAGGCTGCTGTCAGTCTTAGCATATTTAGTTCCAATATATAGTATATAGTACCATTATATTATATTAGTACCATTGTACCTGGTTTATTTTGAACGTTCATCTATAAATAGAGCAGCGGCTTACTATATCATGGCTGTGTTTACAGTCTGAATATGTTGATCACGCAGTTGATCTCCATACACCCTATGTCTCTATACTGGATTCGTACATGGGTAACTGAACAGTGAAAGTGAAGAGCAAAATCCTTCAAATTGTAGACTGGAAGCATGGGAGTTATCCATTTGCAATATTGCCTTAGAAGGCAACAGAGCTATGTATTTGGAAAACTATATAGGTCAATTCCATTCTAAACTTATTTTGTCACATCAACTAAATCTTACAAGTTTTCTCTCATTTCCCTGACAAGAACCGTTCAAGATGTTTCAGAACATAAAGGTAGCTTACTCAAGGTAAGCAAAAGCATTATTCTGCATGAATTTAAAAATCAATTTACAAAAATCTTGTCACATGATTTCTTTGAGCCATTCATAAGCTAGGATACCATGGTGCACTCATAGTTGTATTAGTGGGGGTGCTGTAGGCTGCAGCCAACGGCGTTCGGGCAAAACCCATTTGTCGGGCAGTTTTAGGCAAAATCGGGCAAATTTTCTTAGGTAATACAGACTTTTTTGGCAAAATTGACTCACTTCCCCTAGAGATAAGTCCCATACCACCTATGGGTGTGTAATTATTCAATTTGGGGTGACTGCATTTTATCTTTGAAGGGAAGACAAGGAAAAGGGCGATGGAAATGGTAAGAGGAAATTAAAATGTAGCTAATCAGAAACCAGATTGTACCTTCACACGTTGCTGTCGGGAGTATCCAGCCTTGAGTGCCGCATGTGTTGGACGTTGGACCTCCGATAACACCTGAGCAGCTCAATGTTACTGGGTCACCGCTATCATAGCACGTTTTATCAGGAGAGACCACAAGATTTGCATCAAAATCGGATTTGGGGCATTCTGTTGAATAAAGTGAGAAGATATGAAAAGTCCTTTAACTGGGAATCAAAATCCAATTATTTCTATGGACTCTACAGTTGTTACTTTTCGCAGTGGAGAAACACTACTTTCTCCACGTTGAATATTAACAAATACATGCCAAAATGTGGGCTAATCCTGAGAAATAGTTCTGTATTTTTTAATTTGGATACAGTAAAAGAAATGAATAGAAAAATTACTGATTTTACGACGTTTAATGACCACGGCTTAGGACGGAGTAAATGTTTAACTTATTTATTCAGAATGGTGTGCCCTCAGCTGTTGTGAGAAGCTCATTTTACTCAGGCTGGGAAACCCTTGTTGATTATTGGTGAATTAAAACGCGATAAGACGCGATTCGTTTACGAATAATTCCAACATTTAAAAATTTCAGGCGAAGTTAATGGGGAGGGGGGGGGGTGGCAAGGAGAGTTAAAACTTTCAAGTATTCGAATATATGTTACTATCAAAACTGAACAATTAATAATGAAACTCAGTCTTATTTTGCGCAATATGTGACTTGTTTTTCACAAATGTTTCTACAAAATAAAATTTTTCTACAAGAAGGCAAAGTTAAATATAGTTCTTATGTCTAAATTACTGACTGCTAAAACGACAACAAAGAGATAAAGATGGCGAAAATGACCACTAAGTCAATACTCAGTACAACAGGTGACCCCACGGAAGTAATAGCTTTGAACTTCCTCTACACAGGATTTTGTCGCCTTGAGACCAATAGAAATACCAAAATAAAGGAAGACTTGCGATATAATACGGCACAACATAGCCGGGGTTTACTTACGATTAGGGGCACATGTCTGACACTGAATGTAACCTGGACAAGTAAAAGAAAACAAAATATAATATTAGACTTAAAATAATTATAAAAATTGAGAACTGGCACGAGACTGATCACCATTCCCATTGGAATGAAACACTTTCAGCTACATATAACGATAACCAAGGAATGGGAAAGGTTGATTCATTTACTATTTTATTACATGTTGGGATAAAGGCATTGATCACGTGTAATCAAAAGGAAACTACACAAATTTGCTTACAAGTTACTACAAAATATTAATAGATGCGGTAAAACTTGTATTGTACTGTAAAAAGAGTAAAGAACCTTTAGGTATAGAGTTTATACTGATGCTCTATTTTGTAAGTTAGACTCTGTAATCTTTAATTTATAACACTATCAAATATCATAATTAGTCATAAAGATAGATGCTTTTTTGAGCTACCCGTTTTGTCATCAGAAATGAAGATATTTCCCTTTCTTTACTTTAATCCTCTCTCGTGGATAAGTCCTTACAACACACTTTTTCCTTCATAATATTAAAGATATTCAGATGACATTAACTTCCGTTGCACCGACATCCGTCTAAAAATAAGTTACGCTTCTACGGGAAGTTTTAACAACTTTCATTTTATTAAATAACTTATTTGTTCATTTTAAAGGGGACATCACAAGTTCCCGGAAAAAAAAAACAACGAGAAAAGTATCTCCTAGCTGAGTTTATACGAAAAGAATTACGAAATTTAGGAAACTCTCTGTGGGAGTATTTGCAACTTGGCTATTCCCTGGGTGTTATGGTGATATATAGTTACATCTAGTAACTATGCCCTAACTCCAGTCGGAAATGTTTGTGCAGTACCAATATTCCAAGTCCGGTCAGAGTTATTTGCGGCAAAGATATAAATCTTGTAACCGGTGTCTCCAGTTCCTTGAAAAATGTATAGATGTGACTCATTGACTCATTGAATTTGGCATGTATAGCCAGTGGTGTACTGTACGTGGAGTAAATGTTCATACGGTTCATACGTTCAAACAGTTCTTCAATTTCATGGAAGGTCTTCAGATACGAAAATGGTATTTTTACCATTGAGTTTTCCTGTGGATCGACTGGGGGTGGGGGTTTTGTGATGGCTTGCGTTCCCATCCCTTCGATATCCCATCCCATACGTAAGGAATCGTCTTTATACCATATGAAGTACAAACAAACGTTTATACACTCTAAAAAAAGTCTGGTGAAATTTATGCCACCTACACAATCCTGGTTATTTATTTCACCAGGAAATAATGGTCATGTGAACCAATACACCGGTGAATTTTACCAAATACCTGGTAATTATTCTAGTGTTTAACCAGTTTTTTCGTTAACTCTAATGAGAATTCCTGGTTAAATCAACCAGGATTGTGTGGGTGGCATATAAACACGGAACCTGGTGAAAATTTCACCAGATATTTTTTTAGAGTGTATATAGTCTGTACCGCTATTACAGTATAACTGTTCTTTAAACAGTTGAAACACTCAAACAGGCCCCAACTTTAGGGTTAAGAAAGGAAGTAAATGTGTTCAAATAAACGTGAGTCACTGTAAAGAAATTTGATAGTGTTACAAGACGACCCGTCAGGAACACCAGATTGAATCCATCGACGAGCGAATGGAAAGTTCCAGAGAATTCAACTTCAACGCAGCCGTTCTAGAACTGTCTAGAAGTGAGAACTGTTTACGTTATGTCCCAATTATAGCAGCGACCTGGCAACACTTCTAAGAAACTGCAATTGTCGTTATTCAACTAGAATATTCAACTGTGTTCTAGAAGTTTCTATTAAGGAACGTTCTCGTAATTGCTGGACTGTGGGCACTAGAAGTTTCTGTTAAATTCTGGAGAGTTCTCGAATAAAAGCCTAGCATATAAAAGGCAGTTCAACAGTTGTTGTGGCGGAGAGAGACATTGAGAAATGCCCTAATACTTCATCTAGTCCAGACGCTGTTGAGAAGTTATTCCCAGCCACTGACACTGCACACTTGTGATAAATTGCCTTACGCCGTTTCTGCACTGTGTACAGAGATTGTTATCATCCATCATTCATCGCCTAGCCTTGTCATTATTCGCTCGTGGAACCAGTTCCTACGCTACAGCACGCTGCAGGTCTACTACTGTACCATCGTCAACGTGCATGCACTACCAGCCCTTGGACCAGACCAGGCAAATATTAAGTAAAGGATTGTGAGTAAGTCTAATTAATTATTGTAAATTTAAGTAAGATAAGGAGATTGTAAATAATCATTAAGTTGTTGAATTTTAATCTCGTTCTTCTGTGATCTTTCGCTGTTATTGGTTTGACTCGCGACCACAAGCCGTAACAATAGCGGTTGTGTTTTGAACATGTATGCAAATTGTGTCATGAACAGTGTTCCGTATATTGACTTAAGGGGCAGACGAGATAGTAAGATTTCAAATATTTGGTTGGATAAGCTTCGCAAACTGATGATTCATTACTTTACCTGGAACTGACACTAAGTGACATTTTTGTTGAGTAGTTCTCACGCGCGCTATTTAACAGAATATATAAACTCGGAGTACACGGAAGTTACTGATAAAGACTGAAACGAGTTCACCACTTTGTATAGTTTTGTACTCAAGCACAACAGGGTGTCTATAACAAATGGGTACCTATTTTGGTTCGTCACTTTTTGATGCAATCCCAACCAGAGCTCACGGAATAATGCAATCGAACACAATCGTCAACTAGCCGGTGGATCTCCGAAAAGATACACAAACGGCAACTGCGCTGCGCTGCGATGTATATATATATATATATATATATATATATATATATATATATATATATATATATATATATATATATATTTATATATATATCATATATATATATATATATATATACATGTATATCTTATGATGGAGCCGGAAACCAAAACTATTCTCGAAATATGCCAGTAGGATCCAATAAAGGTTTATAGACCACACCCGAAAGAAAATATGGTAGGAGTCAACTATCGGCGAAAAAGTTGGTAAAATAGCACTAACTAGGAAGCTTTTGGTTCTTTAATCAACCTTCCTCAGCCTTACACTGAACCAAGCGCACAACCCCTCAAAGAGGAGCAAAAGTAAAAGAGGTATTTAAAAGTTAGTTTTAAATATATATAACCCTAATCCTACCCCTAACCTCTAAGACGAAAATCAGTCATAATCGGTCCCCCCTTTTAGACTTATAAGTTCTTTTACCCCTCCAAATGGCCATGATATATTTTCAGAATCTTTCATTAAGGCAACGCAGACAGATATCGAAGAGTTTCAAAGTCCGAGATATATTAAAGATTATTTGTCGAAAGACGAAGGACTATCTCTACAGTCAATAGTGCACGACAGTAATATTGTCATCAAACCCGAAGATAAAGGTCCAGCCTTTGTAAATCAAGATACCAAAAATTGCATAGACGCTGCTACACGGGAACTGTCACAAGATAAATTTTACCAAAGAACAAACTGCAATTTAAAACCATATCATACAAGAAGTTATAAAGGTAATACAGCAAATGCTAAGAGAAAAGGTTGTAGTTGGAAGTAGGGCCTCATACCTTACACCAGTGGACCCAGTGCTCTCACGTTTCTACACCTTGCCGAAGACGCACAAGGCCTTTCATCAACCCCAAAATGTGAAGGTGAGACCAGTCATCTCAGGATGTGGCTCCGTTATTGAAAAACTGTCTAAATTCGCTGGTTATCACCTTAATCCCCTAATGCAGGATTTACCTTCATGGTTTCGTGACACAAAACACATACTCCACATTATAGAGGACATTAATACAAAAGGACCTCTTCCTTCAGATGTAGGTATATTTATAATTGACATATCAGCCATGTACCCAAGCATGCCACGTATCCTAGGTATTGAAGGTGGTCAGAAAGGCTCTTGAGAGCAGGGTGGTTAAGAAACCAAAAACTCGTCATCTTCTCAGTTGTTTAGAACTATGTCTGGACAACAATATTGTCGAATATAATGGTATTTATTCAATCCCACGGCACCACTATTGGACCAAAAATTACGCCAGGTTACTCTTGCCTGGGAATGGGTCTATTTTAATAAATGATGAAAGAAACATCGCAGAGAAACTTTTATTTGGAAAAGGTATATTGATGATATCTGGGGCCTGTGGGATAATGGGGAACAGACCTTTTTGAATGTTATGGAAGAACTTAATGCTATGTTTTCAAATGAATTAATGTTTACCTTTGAGATCAATTACTCCAAAGTGGTTTACCTAGATTTAGAAATCACCCTTACAGGAGGCCGTATTAAGACTAAACTCTTTACCAAACTCTCTGGTAAAGATACTTTATATTTACGTACACTATTCATCTTTTCTCAAGAAGTCAGTTAAGGACAATATCACTTTTTGTCAGGCTCCCCATGTAAAAACAATTTTTTTCCAATGAGGATGAGTGTAACGAAAACTTAAAAACTTTAGGTAACAATTTAATTAAAAGAGGTTATCCTACCGAGGTTGAAAAAGATGAACATTGAGAAGGCTAAAACATTCTCCCGTAATTCTTTACTTAAAACTAACAGAAGTAAGAGCGTCGCGACAGCACCTAAAGTCCACTTGGTTGTTACTCGAAATCCTCGCTTACCGCCGTTACAAGAAATTGTTAATAAACCTTTCCATATTTTTCAATGGTCTGATAAATTGAGCAAGATTTTTGAGTCGCACCAAACGTTATTTACAGGCAACCTCGCAGTTTAAAAGATTTGATTGTTAGAGCTAGATTGCCGAGAAAAACACCTCAAAATTTGGGTCATTACAGGTTACACGGTGAAAACTACGTTACGTGTGAGGCCATGTTAGTTACGGATCACTTTAGAAGTTTCTATACGGGAACAGGTTTTAAAATACTCGGGACTGTATGTCAATTGGGGTCATTTACCTTATTAATTGTAATGATTGCGAGAAACAGTACGTAGGGGATTCGGGGTAATTGCGACAGAGACACCGGGGCCATAGGCAGGAATGGAAAAACCTAACACCCCGCCAGGAAACATTTTAACACGGGCTGCAAGTCTTTAAATTTTATAGCCATTCAATCGGTCGAGAGCCTTAACAAAACACAAAGGGAACAAGAAGAACTTTTTTGGATACACCAACTCCACACTTTTTCAGCGAAAGGGATTAACATTCGAAAAAGCAGCGGACCAAAACTCTTTATGTGGCTTGGGCCCTTTAGGTATCTTTACTTGGGGTCGCTTTCGCCTTACAGTGTTCCTACATGAGGAAGAACAGTTGATCTGTTCGAAACTTTGTATTTTCTACATTTTTATCAAAGTTTTCTGGTGAATATCTTTAGTCAGTGTTTTCAATAGGCCTACACTCTAAAAACACTTTGGTCAAATTGACCAATGACTGGGTCAACTATGCACCAAACCAAATATGGTCGAACAGTTTGACTAAACTATGGTCAACTTTGACCAATAAGTGGTCAAATTTGACCATAGTTTAGTCAAACTATTTGACCACATTTGGTTCGGTGCACAGTTGACCCAGTCATTGGTCAATTTGACCAAAGTGTTTTTAGAGTGTGTCTTACTATATATATATATACATATATATTTATACAGTGCTGTGAAGCTATCTTGTGGTACCCTAGTCATTATACCTTTCAATATTTTAGCTCCCTTCACAGCTTGAGCACTTTTCCATTGACTGGTTAACACTTAAACGAATAAATATAATATATATATATATATATATAGTATGTATATAACATGATTATACAGGTGAACGTATATCGTGTGTTGGAAGCTATATGTATATGTGTATATATGTATGTCAAGGGCGGATCCAGGGGGCAACTGAGGGCAGTTGCCCCCATGACCAAACTGGCGCCCCAAATATAAGAAAAATGCTCCTTCCTGTGTCCTAAGAAATTAAGTAAAACTACCACTTGCTGGCGCCCCCTTTTCAAACTGCCCCCCATAAGCTAGAGGCTGGATCCGCCCTTGATGTATATATGATATATAGCGAAGGCAAAGTTTTAATCGGTAGAGATAGTACTGCTCAATGTAGTTTTACGCACAGAGCTGTACTACGTTAGTTTTAAGATGAAGGTCAATCCAATTTAATAATAATGTATTATATATACATTAAAACATGACCTTAAAAATAGGACATTTCCTTAGCTACTTTACATTCTATAAAATTAAATTAGACTTTATTAGCTCCTCCTAGCTTTCCCTTTACTCCACAACTATCGATCATTTCAACCAATAATCACCTCCTGCAAAGTTCAAGTTATTCAAAGACTTCACTTTGTAAGTGCCTATATAAAAATAGTTAAAAATTTCAATAAAGTTTTGAAACTATTGAAGCGAGGCTTTTGTTTACATATGATATTAATAAACAAACAGGAAATGAAAACCGACAGAGATCAAGAGGAACTTGAATATATTAAAACATATGTACAATTAATATTTTGTAGTAATTTGTAAGTAATGTAGCCTACACTGTCGTAACAATTAGGTGGAAAATTTATGAACTAGTTAACAAATGTAAACGAAGGATTGCCAACACTTACTTTTTTCACGGTGAGATAAGTACCGCAATAATAATCCTTTGCAACGGCAACCATTGTTACTAATAATAAACGCATGAACCGTTCTATAACTCCAAAATGTAAAATATCACGTTAAACCTAATAAAAAAATTATTGGTTATAATGTGCCTGTTAAAAGGCAATCACACCTACAACACTTGCGAGGTCAATCAGTATAGGGAAAACGAGGTTACGTAAACGTTCTGAAATCTACATCTACACCCAGATAAGTAAACACGTTTTACTGCGGACAAACCTACAATATAGCAAACCATTGTCAAACTGAGATAAAGCATTCCTCTAAGAAATTTGAGAACACACAAGCAGACCGAGAGTGGTTTTAAAAAGTTTGTAAGTTGTGCCAGTTTTTCATTGTAAGCCGTACGTTTGCAGAACTTGCATCGAGAAAGGTACTTCAAGTGATGACAAGTGGTTGGCAAATGGGTGGTACTACTGTAGACTTTAGCTGAGATGTCGTCACCATCGTAAAAAAGATGCTTCAGCGAATCATAATGAACTTGGGTGTGTCGAGAAAGGTTATATTTGCACACATTATACGAAGGTCGTGATTAGGCGTTACATATTGCCCATATGCAAAGCCACATATATATATGGTGAGCAAGTGGTATCTTAGTGTATAGTTGCAAAAGCGTACAGAAGCACTTTCAATGGAGGGGGAAGGGCTAGTAAACACTCTTTCTCGGACTCAGTGGGCATGTTTACCCAGAAAATTAGTGAATTTCGTAAAAGTGGTGAACTGAGGAAGGGAGGGGGGGGGGTGAAGTCCCTCATGTGCTGAAGCCTGTGTACTTGGAAGATAAGCCAATTATGTCGATCAGTTTCAGAATCTTATAATCATTTGAAGGATGCTTGGTATCGACAATTGATGAAACAACTTCACAACCCCTTCATCTAAGTCTCCAATTCAAGTATATTGAAGAAACTCGGAGTTTAGGTCGAACTTCATACAAGACTCTTTACATATCCATTAATCCATCTTCTTTACCGTAGGAAAATTCATTTTGCCTTCTGTGCCTGATGCTTGGCAGATCATTCTGGTATTAAATCTAAGGGTAATATTACCTTATCTTGTAAATTCCGTTAAAAGTCTTTGAAAGAACTTTTTCAATTAAGTGAAATTGTTATGACTAGTTCACTTAAAAGGTGTTTTGCCCTCTCCATCATTGTTTCTTTTCTTTTTCTTTTTGGTTCAATGGGGTATATCATGTTATCAACCCTAAGGCCTAAGAATTGCATTAACTCTATAAACAAAAGAGCGAAATTCGCTCCAAAAAGAGTGTGCTCAGTGACCACTCGTAGAAAGAGTGAATTTCACCCGGAGTAGAGTGAAAATTCATTCCAAATAGAGCGATATTTAATCCCATATGGGTGAAGTATCACTCTCTTTGTGTGAATTGTCACTCTTTCTTGGGGCAAAGTTCACTCTCATAAGGAGTGGCTACATGACACACTCTTTTTGGAGTGAATTTCACTCTTTTATTTTTAGAGTGAATGCAAGGAGCTCTGAAATGCATTTCTGTGGAAGATATATACTTGCGACAATCATTTTTTTCGCCGAACTCACAGCTTCACCTGAACTGTACTCCAATTGATAACACTAGAAAACTAACAGTTGACCATATTTAGTTGGGCCAATACCATTACTGTAACGTCCGATTCTGGACTCGGACTCGAGTCCGTTTCTTACTGGATTCAGAATTGGCCCGGAAAGGGAGGTCAGGGAATCGGAATTGGCCTGGGATGGACTGAAGCTGAAATTGGACTTGGACTTGGATCTAATTCCAGCCGAGTCCATCAAAATGAAAGTTTCGTAAATGTTACTTAAGACATGCTTGCTACGTTGTTATACTGCACAGTTTAAGAAGTGAATGGTCACATGTATACAGTCAGCTAAATGACAGGGTGAGCCAGAGTATGGAATTGACTCCTAGAAAATGCCAGTTCTAATTAAGTGTAATTGCAAAATAGTGCAAATGCATTTTTACATGATACTGCATTGTCAATGGCCGGACTCGGAATTGGTCGTCATGCGTTTAAATATTGGCGAATGCATATCATCCCAATTGAAATTTCCATCCACGGGTATTTTAAATTATGTATGGGTTTCATTAACGTGACAAGGTTTGTTTATAAATTAGTAAATTTGTCACATTTAAGGACACTTAACTCCCATTAGTTTACTCAGATGTGTAATTTGTGTTGCAAAAACAATGAAAGATAGGTGTATTTCTTTCAGAAGAAATACAAGATTGCTAATCATTTTACCTCGAAATAGTCAGCAGCCTCATGTAACAACTCTCAAACTAGACTGCCTCAGTTTGCCAGATGAAACCGGGTGCTTCAATGATTTTTGTAGTCAAGCACTTTCTTATCATAGGCTTTTACAAATCCAGTTTTACTACAACATAGCTTTTATCAGCTATTGAAAAGCTTACAACTAAACATCCCACTTCTTCGCACCGTTGTTTAGAAAAAGGAAAAGCATTTATTTTAAACAATTGAAATTGAAACTAACATTAACATTATTATTAAATATAATATTGAAATTATTACAATAGTAATGATAATAACAATATTGCAATTACTCAATATCACGTAAGAGCTAAAAGTCATGCAAGCCTAAAACAATACATCAGAAACGTTTCCATACAAAGCTGTGAATATCGCGTGTAAAATTATAAACGAAAAAGATAGAAGCCACTCTAGGCTGGCAGACTTCTTGTACTTACAGAATTTTATAGTGACAGTCAATCCAAAGAGAATGTAGCTACAACGAAACATTATTCTTTTCAAGATTATGCCACGAATGTGTCTCCGGAGGTATATATAGATGCGTGTGGTAGGATGGCGTATATACTGACTGAGTGTCGTGAAGCTCCATTGACTTCAACCTTTATGTAAATAACAAAGACAACAGTCTGTGATGATACTGTGTGTATTGACTTAACCTCTACACTTACAAAAGAAATACTCGTCTAATCGCTGATTTCAACAACTGTTCAAATATGACCAATTCTACAGTCCAAACTTGAAAGTCATAAACACTACAGAAAACGGCGTAATAGAAAGGGCGTAATATCTTGTCACCGTATATAATCGTAACGAATGCAGCAAACACTTGTCACACCTGCAAACCTTACTTTGTGCTTCATCTTCATTTTCATCATATCAGTAGCGTGACAAAGCCTACTTTTAATTAGGCAATACTTTAGCGTTAGCTTGCTGAACGATAAAAATTTGATTTATTTCCAAGAATAAAAGATAAAACGAAATTCAGCCTACTCCTCGTATTCTGTCATGAGGATTTCCGGGGATTTTTTTTGTCTTTTCAAAGTAAGGCGTCACCCAAGTACGAAGGTAACGTTTCACTACGTACACCTTGCAGGAGAGGAATGACTCACATAACACGCTAGTAGCTTCCCGTCTGTTACTGCCGTCACTGACTTGGGACTTGGGACAGTGGCTTACTGTCCATTCAATAACTGACTGCATGGTACTGTCGTAAAATACATGAAGCCAAAGCTAATATTATCTTCAAGCTTCGTTAAACACTCTGAGTCTTAATCTCACTATACGTAACGAAATCTTGTGGCTTCTGCAACATATTGTTGGTGCAATGTTGAAGCCAAAACCCAGTTGCACTAAAATAATTTCGGTTAGCAAATGATACGTTGCTACTTTAAGATAATTTTTGACAAGCAGGATAGTGTCCATAAGTAATAAAAGTACATGGCAATGTTGATGTTTATTAAATATTCCGGGTTCTTTGTTCTAGAACATATGTCACAGATCTGTAAAAGTCATTCATCTTGGAACTATGGCAGTGGCGGCGTCAGGTCGGAGGCAGAGGGCCACGGCCCCCGGTCGGGGGAATTTTTCAACTTCTTCGGGAAGCTGGCAGTGATGATAACAAATTCCCTAAATTGAGCAACACTCAGGGTCGGGGTCCACTGTCCACCCGCGATTCATAAGGTTCTTAAATCTTAAGGGTCATTGTTCATAACGGTCATAAGGGTGTAGTGTCCATACGAGAAGGGTGGGCTAATGGACGCCAATCGTTGGAATGATCCAATGGCGAGGAAGACAAAGTCCTGCAGCTTTGAGATATTTAGCTTTGAGATATTTAGTACAAAGTTAAAAGTATAAGAACTAAGCAGAATAAAGGTCCCCAGAAACCCGATTTGACAATTTTGTTTTAATGAGTGGACACATTTTTGCATAATCTTGCTTGGACTACCAGTCTGTTGAGATGATGATGTAGAAGACTTGTGGGAAGGAGTGGAGGTTGGGCAGGTGAGGCTGATTCGGAGATTTCATGGGAACTGAGAACTACAACTCCAACCCTATTGACCTAAAAAGAGGCAATGAAAAACCACTGCCGATGGGTGCGTGCGAAACGCGCTGAAAACATCTTTAAGTAATCTTGTTTTACTTTTGTATTACTTTTTTTGTATTATTGCTCCATTTAATTGCAAAAAGTAAGCCATTATTTTAACAATCCTTCCTAACATGAAGATCAATGTTTATGACCATAAGAATTTCTGAAAAATAGAACATAGCGGGCTTTATAACGTGTGCCAGGATCTTTATCTCGGCTCTCTGAAAGTAGACTGAAAAATTCTGTTGCATGCCATCGTGTGAAACGATCTTAGAAACACAATACAAGTATTGCGGGTGCATGTGTAGTGGAGCGCTCACCGAAGCTGAGTAAGCTAGCAGATGTTTTTTACCTATGTACTGAGTCGAGCTCTAACCCTCGTGGGTGTCTAAAGTGTAAATTTGAAAACCTATATGTTAAAAAAGCTTGAAAAATGGATACCATTGGTCTAAATTCCATTTTCACAGGACTTTTGAAGGTTGAGATATTAATCTTGAGTTTTGCACTCAATTTAAAAATGATAAAGACGGCGCAATAATTTGTGATGCAACTATTGCACTACTGTTACCGGTACTGCTTTTTCTTCATTGTTATTTCCCTAATGCCACTGCCATTTGTGACAAAATGTTATCACTCTGTTACTGTATAGAGTGACTTGACTATCCAGACCCTCTTTCACTAACATGCAGTACGAGACAACAATGATTATTACAAGGTCATATAAACATTTTAATGTCAAAATTAAAGAAGACCAGGTAATGTGTCTTTCAAAAGAACCACATCACGAATTATTTGCGAAATTGGCATTTCAAATTAAGTAGATGAATTTTAACATCTTAAACCTCAGCAACGGGATAAGTTATAAAGATGGCGGTTGGATTAAAAAGAAATTTTCCAACTCTGAAATATATTAATCTTGTAATTTCAGAGTTTGAGTAGACGTTAAATGTAAAAAAAAAAACACGAGGTAACTGTGCTTGCACTTTGAAAACAGTCATAGTTCACAAGTTGAAGTTCGACACCCAGTGTCGCAGAAAAGAAAATAGAGGGCAGGCAATACCGAATACCTTACAGGATGTAACGATGCTGATACCGCGTTGAAATAGTTTGACTACCTTCTGTGTGGAATTTTCGCGGTAATTTCTCCATGCGCCTTCTTTCCTTTCCGTTACTACTTCATTTGTTATGTTTATTTTTCGACCCCACAAACTTGTGAGTCCGCGTGGGTACGCATCCGAGGGGCTTCTGGGGCTGTTAGCCCGTTTCGATGTGAGTTCAAGCTCTCACTTTAATTGCTGCTGCCAGTATAAAGGCCGCGAGCAACCAAGCACCTTTACAAAACCTCCCTATACACTTCGGCCCCTTGAATGGACTCTTGGGGTATGCTTCTATTACTATCCTGATAGTAAATAAACACAAGAAGTACCACCAACTTAATTAGCATTGTATCACAGATGCATATGCCCGACAAGTCAGCCATGTAGACTTGTTGGAGCCGTATAACCGTGCATATCCCTGTAGACAAAGACTAAGGAGGTATAAGTGACATCAGCTTGCGTACAGAATGCATACGCCAAATGATTCGGTGGCCATTGGTAGGAGGCAAAATATCTAGCTTTTGTTTTTAATTAATAATCTTCTTTGAAATTTTGAAGGATTGTAATGTTAGTACTTGAGAACAAACGAGCATCACCACATCTGACTTTTGGTCTGAAGTTTTACCAACTCACATTATTGCTATATTGTGAGTCATTATACGGGGAACTGCCTACGAACATAACAAGGTGTCATCTTCTTGCCAAAAGTACCTGCACTTGAAATAGTTATTAGTATTTGAGGTTGGCGTTACCAAGGGCAACTTAACAGAGAGCTTGACTTTTATGACATACTAGTGGAATAACAAAGGCTTTTACGACAAATGACAAAATATAAAGTACGTATTCATTCATTCAGTCGTGCCATGGGCCCATGTGGTGGTTTACCTATTGGGCGTGTGCACACAAGAATATGAAGATAATGTAAATGATATTCATAAATAAACACTACAATCGCCTCAAATTGCACTTCCCATCCTTTTCAATTGAATTTAGACTTATCTTTTATGATTTCGAAATTTTTGTCACCGACAGTATTCCATAAAATTATTGTGTAAGGAAGAAATGTAACTTGACATTAACTTATAACCTCTGTTCTATTCGATGTTGGTAGGTTGGTATGTGTTAAACAGTGAACAGAAGATAATATGTGCACACGGCATCGGACGAAGAAACCCATGAAAGGTAAATGTGACATTAAATCTCAATTTGTGTTAAATGCAACTAGCGGGTGTACCGGCAGGTAATACTGTGATCGTTACGTACAGGCTATGAGAATCGGTTGGTTACGTCAGGGAGTTCCTGGTTACGTCGATAGCCAGATGCAAAGCGCGCTTGGGCAGTCTTAGGGTAGCCGAAGCATATGATGTACATTGTGCTCAAGAAAATCTGTGCCGAGAATGCCACCTTTCGGCGCATGACCATTAACTATAGTCATATTAATACCAACAGTTTCAAGTGAAATGTGTAACTATTAAAAACGAACAGATACATTCAGTCGCGCAGAGTTGTAGGGTTTGGACAGAGGGGGCGAGAATTGCATTTAGGGGATCTTTGTAGTTTTCAAAACCTTGTTTGAAAACTCCCCCCCCCCCATTCTTTTTTCTATAAATATTTTTACGAAAACTTACTGTGTATTTTTTCAATCATTTTCTTTCCCACACTGGAATGAAGGCAAAAATTCAGTACACTTACTATTCATGTTATCTGTTAGGGGCGGAGCCACTATTTCGGAAAAGTCGTTGGAGTTGGTGGCTAACACTGTGAGAGTAAAGATGAGAGGCAAGATGCCTAGAGGGAAGGCTGGGAGTCTTCCCAAGAAAATACTGAAATAAAACACTGTTAGATGCGAATTCCTAACACTTGGCAATCACAATAACGATAATCAGAAATATGTTATGAAATCGTATATGATTATACAGAGTGGCTACCTTTCAGTTTTGGGAGGCTCGTGGTTCAAGGAGCAGGGGCGTCTCCTCAAGGGAAAATTTTGCTCTAGCAAAAATTTTAGAACAAAAGTTACTATTACTTTACAGGTCTTAACATATGTCTCCCCCTGAAAATAAATCTGGTCCAAAGAAAGCCATCCCGCCCGTCCTCAACACCTTGTCTACCAACAGGCATGGCCCCCTGTGGGCTGGGGGTCGTAGAATATGCCCACGGTATTCCCCTCCTGTCGTAAGAGGCGACTAAAGGGGAGGACTTGCACCAATTTTTGAATTGTATTTGAAACCAAACTTGAAACTTAAACCGTAGTTGAAAGCGTACTTAACTTTACCTTTTGGACTAGTTGACACTATATAACACATTCGTGTTGGTGTGTCTTTAAATCTTACGGTTAGCGAGTAGCGCTTATGAAAATTTTGGGCTAACGGTAGCTTCTACATTGTCGGAAATGAACATTCCCACTAGCATAAAGTGCGGATAATGACCACCTTTTTCAGTATTTTGTTAATTAGGCCTCATATCAAAAACAAACGCGATTACATCTTGTTAAAGCAATGTCAATATAATGAGTACGTTAAGGCACGAACAGGCCTTAACAGGGCGCTCTTAATCATGTACCAGGATTAATACACTGGTATAACATACAAGTTTATAATGCGTTATTTCCCAAATGACATGCCTCGGTAACAGCCTTCATGGTACATCTTAGCAGCAATTTCAAATTCCCGAAATTTGCTACCATGTACATTACAAATTAGAGAATAAAGCTTGTGCTGCAGAGTCTATGCTTTGGTAGATAGAAACCAGGTCCAGATTTCTGTTTTAACTCAATCAGAAGCAATGAGAAAGCTAAATTCAAAAGGATGCTCATTTATGGAAATTTTTAAAATTCAAAATATCGGGGGGGGGGGGAGCTAACCTACTGCAGGTTGCCTCGATAATTGGGTAAATCCGGCCCTGCTTGTACTACTTAATAAGTCAGATAAGACTTAATTTTTCAGGAGCTGCAAACTTGACAGACACATTCGCACGCTTTAGCGCAACTGAGCTGTATTTCATTTTGTATCCATGGCAAATAATTTTCCAAAGCAATTTTGTCTTTCTTTTGTTTTTAAAGGGTAACATGGGATTCGAGGGGGAAGCCACTGTGCTATATCCCCACAACGTCCCGTCCAGTCTTTTGGGAGGGATTTTCTTGCAGAGGTCTACCAGGCAATTTATCGGAAATCTCTAGAAACTGTTTGGAAGAAATTTAGGAGAGGCCTTTAAAGGAGCTACTTTTGTCAAAGAGTCTCTCAGGCTCTCTTAGATACCCAAAAGCTCACGTTGGCGCCACATGCCAGCTCTCCCATAGTGTCACTGCAACTGCGACGGTGCGTAACGTACGTTGTATAGAATGAGTACCAGATGTCTGTACAACAAAGGGGAGGGGTCGCTATACCATAGCCTAATTTTCCCTAGCTACACCCTTGCAACCTATGGTTTAAGCTTGGCTGGGATATGTTGGTAATTTACCCAACAGGATGGTGAAAGTTTGCAAACTGCAATTGCTCAAGATGCATTCACCATTCACGACATGAACGCATCAAGCTTTTATTGGAAGTACAATTGGATAAGCTTGGAGGAAAAGCAATATTTGATAAATCACTGTGAATCGGATATCACACCTGCTTCCTTCAGACTCACTTTGGGTAGAAAATGTGACGTCTGCTGATATGAAACGGGGACTGCGCGTGGGAACTGAATTAAAGATGAACGAGGATGCCTAGACTGAAGGTATCCTTCAGTGGTGTTTCTTTAGTTCTATGGAACAAAGATAATAGACAAGTTGGGAAATGTTTCCGCGCAATGCATTATGGTAATGGGTCAAAGGTGAAGTGTACCACGCTCACAGTGTCCCAGCGCGGGTGTTGCATGCGGAGTACGCAGAGCTAAACATGTTGCCGTTGTCATGGTACACTTGACCTTGTGATCCGACCGAAAGTACCGAATTTTCCAACTCGTCTATTCAAGTGTAAGCTCTCCAAATCCTATAACAATACTCAATTCCTAACTCAATACATCTAATTAAAGATTACTTGATACGGTCACTTTTGACAAGAGACACCCCCAGTTTTTCGAGGTCACAGAGTTAATATTTTACATTCACATTTTACTACTCTTAAAAAATTTGCTTGTTTATCCTCTTAATTTTTTTTATCTCTTCCTCTTAAATATGGATACTTAACATTTCTTTAAGCATCAAATTTTACGGTATATTACCGGCAAAATCCTTTAAGTATCTCTTCAAGGAAGAAACAGAAATACAATTAAAGTTTGGGCGTAGCATAAGTTAAATTTCATTCTGTTTGATTGGTCACTCGTTACTCTTTTACAATTAACATGATTAATATTCCTGTTTGTCCCGCATGCTATGAGGTCACCATTCAGAAGTAAGCATAAGATAAAAGCTTCCTTAACATTTGATCATAGCCGTCTCAAGATTTTTCGCAACTAAAAGACCTCATTCTAAGACCTCATTGAGTGAAGATCCATTGTTGATTTATGCCTGTCATCTCAACTGCATGCTGGAAAATATTTTGATGAATTGGTCAGGCACCAACCATGAATTAAAGAAAAATTTTGTGAGGTTTCTCTTCATCATTAAATCAGGCGAGCTTCTAGCACAAACCTCCAAGTGGGAAAGCCGATCACAAACTTTTACCAGATGGAACAGGTTCTCAGTTGTTTTAGGTCAAACCGCTCTTTAGCAAATCAAGGAACGCATCGGAAAGAAAAGTAACAAGTTTACCGCTTATAGTTATAATATGGCTGCTTTATACTTAGATTTTTCTAATATGATCAGAAAGTTAATCATGTTACTACATGTGATGGTAAAGGAATCCACATCGACGTTTTCTTTTTAAAACTGAAATACAGTAACATGATTCGATGCGTAACGCCAAACGATTACTCAAAGTTATGGCAAAGAGTAAAGACTATGTCGAAATTGTTCAGTGCGAAAAATTTCGTCATCCCGGTTTGTCTTAAGATGACAAAAATTAATGTGTTTACTTACAATTAAGATGATTTCGTTCCCCTCTGAAATAAATTACAAATTTGTCACTATAGTCACTGAGGAGAAAAATTACTATAAAAAACAAATGAAGATTACACAATAACTGACAGAAAGGAATCTCAAATTGTGACCCCTCTAGAACGAAAATTGTTAATTACAGTAATGTTTTATTCCTGAAATCATTAAGACACTCTCACAAGTAATCATGGTAAAGAGCACCTCTTATAAAGTTTGAATAGCAACATTTTAATCACGCAATTTACTTTTTGCTAATAAGCAAATACATTTCCGTAGTATTAAAACATTTAAAATACTTAATACACCTATTAAAACACACAATTTAGTACTTTATAGAAGTTGTGCAAGTCTACCCTACGACGACTTCCTCGATCTTTCATAATAGACAGAGTATTTAAGAGACAGTGCAATGAAGGGGCGTGGTCAGGACATTCTGAATGGGAGGGCGGGGGGAGGGGTACCATGTTTTGCCGACTGAAGGGAAAAATACCGAGAGAAAAAATGACGCGAGTAACCCGGGCCCAGAGGCAACGCCCAGATGGGGCCAGGGGAAATTTTGGTCCAATTTAAAAATTATGGAATGAATATTATGGAATGAATTATTATAGAATGAAGTATTTAACTATCTTCAATGAGCTTAGTGGACAATAAATAGACACTGAAACACGATTGGAACATTTTTGGCAAGTATTAACAGCCGAAAGTGTTCCTGATGCAGGGAAAAGTTATGATGGAGAACCGATGATTGTACGAGGTTTATGTGGCTTTGAGACAGTATTATCACTCAAACTGCTATGAAGGAAATAGGCTTTTTTATAAAAACTAGCAGTGATGAATGCGCGCGAAGCGCGCCCAAAAATATTTCTTTCCAAGACAGTTTAGAAGTACAGAGTCTATTACAATGCATAGTAGGCTTTTTGTACAAACGATAGTTTGAAGTAACAGATTTAGTTGGTGAAAGCGGGGAGGGGGAATATGGAGGGGAAATGCCCCCGTAGCCCCACAACCGTTTGCAGACCACTTTTAAAGCAACTGGAAAATTTCGTATTACCAGTAGCGGATCAAGGAATTTTCATTGGAAAGCATTCATGCTGTACAGGCAGGAAAAATGTCGACCTCGGCTTCACTACGATTAGGGACGGGTTTTCTTCACCAAAACACAAATTTGTCACACTAATTATGAAACTTCCCCACGTGAGATGCGAGAATGGCAAAAATTTGGTGTCCCAAACGCTTTCGGTTCACCTTAAGAGTAAAATACATCGGCTGTCAGGGTGGCTGGTTTAAACAGGCGATAACATACTTTGCACCGGGATCCCTCCTACCTGATGATGGTCCAACCCACCTTCGCCGCTTACCGTTCTGTGCGATAAATAAAAGAACTACGGGGTTGGGGAATAAATTCCCTATCTTTAAGGAATACTGTGTAAACTATCTATATGTTGCTCTGTAGAGTTGCTGTGCACTGTTTAGCTATATGGAACAACGGAACCTAAACGCGAGAGAAGATCACCAAAAGTTTTTAGAGTTTTATAAAAGAATGTGCCCCCTTGAGAGCAAACAGTTATGACTCGAGTTGCTATCTCCTACGATTCAATTGATTCATGTAGACCTTTTCTAAGGATTCAATGACTTGACTTGGGGTTTCCGTTCAATACAAGACGCCATTATGGTGGAAAGGCGTGCCTAAAATTCTCCCCTCAGACCATGAGCGGCTATCACTCTATTCGTTTTGCCTTCCTTGCTTCTCTCCTTTCCGTCCCTCCTTTCCCATCTTTCTTTCAGTTTGCCAGCTGGTGTAAAATGTTTTATTCACTGCCGTGAATAATGACTTTTGGCTTGTCTGAGAAGCTTATTGTAGTGCAGTTCCGCCGGAGGAATATATTTACGTTTCAAGAATTCTGACTGGTTTTCTCATATATTACGACATGAGTTGTTCACAACCTACATACATTCCAATTCCTCCTCCCTAAAGTTCTTAGTCCCCTTCCTTGCACACACACACACACACACACACACACACACGTGCACGTACCCTTTGTTCTGTGTCTTTCCTTTTTCGCTTTTTCCCTCTCTCCTCTTGTTTCGTTCTTCTTTCTCTCTTTCCCTTCTTTTTCTTTCCTCTTTCTTCTCTCCCCTACCCTCTGTTTTCCTCTCCCCTTTCCTTACATTTGGCCGTCCGGTGCGGAATTTTGTCAACTGGATCGATTAATGAGATGGGTGTCACAACTCCCTCTAGCAACGTGCCTGGTGCAATGTCACGAGCACGAGTACATGTAAAATGTCCCTGATTGTGAGTACATGTACCAGAATTGAAGTGTAAGAGGTTTCATAGCATACGTTTAAGAAAATAATTGTATTGCAAGCGTTTTCATTCCGTTCGCCTCTAGAGAAGAGCGCTAGCAGCTACTCATGGCCCATGACCAAAACTGCTTTAGGGGCGAATTGTGAAGGCTTAGGAATGAGGGTTCTGGGGTCCTTATAGGAGCCTTGAAAAAGTGTGTTCTAGATGATCTGTAGGGTAATCTGAGGCATTTCCCCAATGGTTTTAACCCCTTAAAATGGGTGTTTCACACATTTTCGAGTTGATTTTATTGAATCAGATATATTGAATTTATGATAGTAAATATATACTTGTATACTACACTCGTTAAGGTTTTGTCAAAAAGTGGGAGGTGGGCAAACGATATATTATCCCTCAACTTTCAAAAGTGGGAAGACATGTCCTCCAGTCCTCAACCTGTTGACTCACATGCCTGAAGTCACTTTATATCATCTCATGCTTTTACAAAATGTAATATTAATAGTAGTATATAGATATCAAATGCAGCATTTTGTAATAGGTTTACAACTAGACCAACAGCTCCTTTAAAAGCATATGTAATTACTGTTATTATTATTATACTCCAGCCTTTCATTCTATACATGTACTCAAAAATTTATTAATGCTCGTGCTCGTACTCGAACACATTTTTCTGAACTCATTCTCGTTCTCATGGCTTTTACTCTGACTCGTAGTCGTCCTCAGGCATTTGTGCTCGTATTCATACTCGTACGTGGGGCCCTGTACTCGTACTCGTACTCGTGAGTTTCTTCTCGCACTACAAGTCTGCTTGCAGTGTGAGTACAATGTTGTGTGTATGATTACAGGTGTAATGTTTCTTATTGTGAGTATATGTAACAGACTGGTAGTACTAGTGCAATGTCATGAGTACAAATTTATAGTCTCTGAAAGTGAGTACATGTACCAGACTTGTAACATGAGTATGATGAGAATGAGAACAAGTGTAATGTCTCTGATTGTGAGTACAAGCACAAGACCTGTAGCCTGAGTACAATGTCAAATGTACGAGTATAAGTGAAGTGTTTCTGATTGTAAGTATAGGACTGAGAGTACTCAACTGCTCAATATCTTATGAGAACAAGAACAAGATCACAATTCTGTATTAGCACCAATTTATAACTGTCAAAATCTTTCATGTGAGTACAAGTACAAATCAAATCTCCCGAGTACGAGAACAGACAAATGCCTCCAGATTGAGTACGAATACATACTCACTTCAAATCTGATACATGATAACATGTAATTTAACAAGCGCCACCAATGCTTTACCTATTACACATCAATGTAACAAGAACATACAAAGACTGGAAGCAATAGTGAGTAACCAGACCCCACGAGCCAGGTTTCCTGTTAGTAAAATAAAAATCGAAAAGTATTGTTATTTATCTGAATATAATAATTTTTTTTATAAAAATTGTCTTTTATTGGCTGAGCCTTTTCAATTTAAAAAAGAGACAATGTTATGTCACTCACAAAGTTCTTGATTTATTAGTAATTCTGGAAAAGTACCTACTCGCTTGCTTGCCAAGCATGATGTGGGGTAGTAACTTTGGATACAATCAGTTGGTGGTTGTTCAAAGGTATTCAGGACTTTCACGGAAGGTGAATATTTTAGAATTCATTTCAGTTTTAAAGTCTGCTTTTATTAAATGGCAAACAATTACTTTTAATATATGAAAGAGGAACTAAACCTAAGCACTCTCAGGCTGGTGAAATATTCATTCAGTTCCGATGTGTAGTTTTTCAGTTTTTATTAGTAAGCGAAGTCACTACATTTGTGACCTGAAGTGGGCTTGAAGCAAGAAGGGGTTACGTCATCTCCTCACACTGATGAGCAATGCTTTTCTGTTTTTTTTTTCAGTCTGCTGCTTTGACCTTGAAGTTAATAGGGATATGAGCTTCCCATAGGGGACTTTGAAGTTGGTTAAATTCCTTTGCCTCCCATGCATGCGATACTGACTGCTCTAAAATGTTGTTTTTTGACACCCCAGCATTCTGTTGTCTAAGTGGGGTATATGATGTAACCAGTCCTGTATCCTAAGGCTGTTGCAAATGTAGGAAGCTCTCGAATGCGTTTTTTTTTTTGTGGAAGGTGCTTGTGGTAATAAAATTTGCCTTCGCGACGACATCTTCACCTAAACTGCACAGTCGTAAGTAAACCTAGGAAAGTGACAGTTGATAATTTCAGAGAGGCCGATTCATCATGTGCATTTACATCCCAAAAACAAAAGATTAGAAAGAAGAAAATTGATGGAAAGTTTAAAGAAAAACAAAGGAGCTCGTTAATGTGAGATTTTGATGTGACACGTGCTTGCTTCAAGTTTATTTTGTGTTGAAAATGTCACAATTTCATCTGCTGATATCTTTGAAACCATACATCGGATTCCAATGTAAATTTCGCCAACCTGCTTAGAATAAGTACCTCTCTAACAAACCTAAACTCCATTTAAGCGTTACCCTAGATTCTTTTGATCTTTAAACCAGTAAAGTCCTCAACTGGAAAATGATATTTTGATGTTTTTAGTGCGTACAAACTAATAATTCTTGCTACCTAATGTACCTGAACTTTTTAATAACCACTTTTCCTGATTAAGTGATTGTTTTTCTTTAGTTTGTTAAACGGTACCTACCTCTACATACAGGTAAATCTGGTGGATCCCATTCTCCGTCTTGGCTACATACTGCCTCCGCTGGACCTTTGAGGGCCTTGCTGTTACTGCACGAGTAAGATATCGTGTCGTTAACATTGTAAGACAATTTATCAGGCTGTATGGTTAGGCTGACATCTGCAGATGTGGGGGCATTGCAAGTTATGGAAGTATCTATATGAATAATAGAAAAAAAAAGTATCACTCTGTAGCTCCTATGTGCGAGAAGGCTGTTGGGAGTTGTGAATAAAGTTGCCATCTAAAATATTCCTGCCAGTGATGCCACCAAGGGCGGAGGCATGAGAGGGCATTTCCCCATTCAAATCCCTTTTCCATTCCCCTGCTTGCCCCCAGTCCGCTCCTGTGCAAAGGTATACAGTGTACAGAAGCAATACGCACATGCAACCTTTGCCCCCAACTCCTGCTCCCACCCTCCACTCACCCCCTACTTTGGAAATCCTGGTTCCTGCAAAATATGTTGGTAATAATTCCTGTCTGCTTGTTAGACATACGGTACAACCAACTTTTACATTACAATACAGGCCATACTTTCGAAGTAAATATTATAGAAATGCTTATAGACAATTTGTCAACATAGACAAGTTATTTCCATAGATGTACGGGACACTTCTTTGTAGGGGCCGAGCCGTTTTTGCCCGGGAAAACAATTATTACCCTAGAAAATTGCCCGATTTTTTTTCAAAATTTTGTTCGAGGATTAGGTTTTCCCCGAACTCGAGGGGCGGTTTCAAGCCCCGACCGCCAACTCGTAAGCCTTTGGTCATTACAAATGTTACACTCATTTTGTTAACATGCAGCGGAAATCTTTTCTTCACAGGAAGGATTGTCAGACTTCATAAGTAAGTTCCAATGAAATTAGCATTTGAGCTGATCACGTTAATCAACTCTAGAAGAGATTTCTCTAGTGTCAAAACTGTGAAGAGAGTCCAATGAATGGGCGTTGTTTGGCCATTGATTTTACACATGTGGGAAAACACATTGCAATTTATTCTTCGAATAATTAGTCCATGATGCCTACCTTGGTGACTTCAAATGTGCAAAAATAACTTAAGAAGGCGTACAATAACTTTTTTGTATTATCTTGACTTCTCGTGTGGGCAGTTTCATCTACTGATCTTCTTCCTTCATTACTATCAACGACAGGGCTGAGTGTCATGATGGAAATATTATAATAAAGAAATAAAAATAGACAAAAAGGAACAAGGAAATTATCCATATCTGATTCAGTTATCAGTGTTGAGTGACTTTGAGCAAATTTATCATGTCGTTACATTATTGAGATGGATAGTTATTGCCTTGCTGTGTCGTTAACAGGTTCACCTTTTGTCAGACGATATCAGTGAAAGTAATGTGCTCAGTCTTCTTCCTCCTCATTTTTACTCCAAAATGTTATTCCATAAGTAACTTTAATTCTTAAGTGAAAAAGAGTGTCTTGTAAGAGGTCTGTACCTCAAGTAATACTGTCACATTCTTACACATTTTCCTACATTCGAAGTTCAAAGGAGACACTAGTATCGTTAAACTTATGTGAGTAGTATTCTACCCACTCTTCAAGTCTGGGTGTAAGAAAACCAAATGTTGCACTTTCCTTTTTTGGGTGTAATGTTAGAGAAAATTTACAAGGACTTCTAGGGTGCGATCATTTTTTCCCGATACATCTAAGTCATTTATTCCTAGCCATGTCACAGGAGGCTGTTAATGTATAAAGTATTGCATAGTAGTATGGGGTGCCCCGATTTCGTTTACCTTAATACTAAAAGTCCTTCCAAGGATTCGAAAATTGTCAGTATTTTGTGCCAATTGCTCGTAAAACGTTACTAGATTTCCTTGGAATAAACAAAACTTCTCCATCAACAAATTTTTGGGAGTATAGGAGTCGAGTTTAGGTGACTAGTCCAATTCCAGATTCCAGTTTCGCATGTAGTCCGCAATTCGTTGACTGTGATTGCGATGTGGAAAAATGGAAGATAGTTCCTTCGGAAAAACCTCAAAATGGATTTTAAAACGAGGCGTCAGCTTGCAACTTCTAACTTCATACAAGGAAAAGTGTCACGATTATTTTTGAGCACTAACGGCTCTTGAAAAACTAAACAACTGACTATCAACATTTACTTGTTGTAGTTGAAAGGGTACCAAAGAAAGAGGGGGGGGGGGGGGGTTTTCCTATGTAAGTCCATTCGGGGTCCTTTGGAACCTTCTCTGTTGCCTCTATTCCACCAGCGTGTTTGTTGGAATCGAATACGCTACTCTACACAAAAAATATCAGGTGAACGAATTTCGGGCTGCTGTCGAATTTCGGTCCCCTAACAATATAATTATGCAAAATGGCATAATTAGGACCTGTCGTAAACGTGATACACAATAAGCTTATTTCAAAATGCAAACCTGCCCAGGTTTAGCGCTCAAGACGCTGTACGAAAATCTTTCACAACCTTTTCATCACAAAAATTATCCTTCCACCAGTCCATTGATACCCATCAGAAAGACCTATAATTGTTGACTGTCATGTGTTCACTCTTTATTCGGATATCATCAAAAAGCCTTACACTGATGTTTATATACCAATATCCCACTTTACATCAAAAAACATCAAAGCCAGTAAGTTGTGCAGAACCTACCATAGCATACGACAACGTCTACACTATTCCAGTTACCATTCTCGCACGTCACTTCCGCCGTACCGTTTAAGCTGTAACCGTCAGAGCAACTGAAGGTGGCGGTAGTACCATGACGGTAATTATCGGAAACTTGGCCGTTTGGTGGAGGAGACAACTTTTCACAATCCCCTGCCAGTGTAATAAAAAGCAAAGAGACTGCCCTTTTAACTATGTTTGTACTCCTGAAAATATTTAACTCGAAGAATTTGACAGAGATATACCGGTATTGATTCCTACACAGAAAGAGTGTAACCACATGTTTGTCATTCGACCTACGTGTTTTTAACGTTAATTTACATTACCGGAAATTCAAAACTACATAATATAAGTAGGAGACTTGTATTCAAGGCGCAAATCGAGTAACATGCCGCCAACACTATACCTGACTTGAAAAATTCTGCTGAATTTTCCCCTGTTGAAATAACACAAACACTCGAGTCGATGACTTGACTCGAGTCCCTAAAATAGCTTCAATTGACTTAGCTTGCTGAGAAAAGAGTGACTTGAATGCATCTTTAATAAGTAGTAACATAAAAATCTTTGTTGTAAGATGATAATTTGAAGTTGTGCTTTCTAGGTTTTTAAAGGTGATCGGTCGTCTTGAAATATTGTTTGTGACGTCAGCCTTTTCTTGACATGTTCTGTAGTCGTAACTGTTGAACGGATACACCATACAAGTAGCTATGATGACATCGGTATACCTAGTAGGTATGCAGCTACATGCCGTCTCGTCTTGCTTACCGATTAGCTATACCACGCTTGTACGGTGTATCTGTTGAACAGTGACGCCTCAGAAACATGTCAAGAAAAGGCTGACGTCACAAACAATATTTCAAGACGACCGATCACCTTTAAAGTAATTTGCAAAAGAAGTGCCATTCCCAAAAGACTTTCAATTTGGGCGCTGTTTGTATGTTGGAGCTGCTTATCAAGTGCAAATTAAAGCATGTGGCGCTCTTTAAGTATTTGTCTCTTTAACTACATGTTATTGTCATGTTGTTGTCACTTCCAACTAATAATATACTTTCAATGTTTTAAATCAAATATTGAATGGCTTTTTCTCAGTGGTTGCTATTTCATCGCAATTTTAAATTTCTTCCGTTTTCAAAGTACGTATTTTCCAATAACTAGTTTCCTATGTATTTATTACATTCCTTTCCTGTCACGTCTTTCTCTTTTCTGTCGTTTCCCTTAGTTTGTGTAATGTCATGTATCTCATGTAAATTTATTTTTATGTAGGTCTCACTACCTTCTAGGTGGAAAAAGAAGAGGTATGTACAGAAACTTAGGTAAATCTGTGCTCCATCGTCTAGTTTTATGGAAAATTGGAATTTTGGGTTCATTCTTTCGGAACATATAGTACAGTTCACGACGAATAGAAGCTACATCATTTTTCCTCCATAAATTGACCTTTACTGTGAAACAAAAGACACATTTAACCAATTTCAACGCCACAGTTAGACACAATAGGCATAGCAGAAAACTTAAGAATAAAAGCTATATGTTTTGCACATTTTACTAGATTATGTACAGGCAACTCACCGTAGCATGTATCCGTTGTCTTCCCAAATAATTCACCGTCTTCACATCGTATATTATATTCGATGATTTCATCAATTGAATATCCATGATTGCAGTTAATTGTTATCTCTTCACCACTTAATATTGTTGCGTCTTCAATGTGGTTGGAATTATTCACTGCAGCCACAGTACAACTTGCTATCAAAAGATCAGAACTACATTTGTTACCGCAATTATCGGCGTTTAATTAATAACAGCTAGGTGGTGCACACCCGTTTCTCTTCAGTAGGGAGACAAATTCTCTCCAACATGCGTACCTATGATCAATATTAAATGTATTTTAATATGATTGGAAAGAACGTCATCTTTACATGATTGTGAAACTTTTGTACAAGTTCTTTGTTTGGCTCTCGTTATATTAACAGGTAAAGCAGTCTCATTTTCTATTGATAAAGACTTGAAAGGGGGGCTTCGCAGCGATGGCCATTTTTCCTGTGCTAGTGGTATAAAAATGTACATCTTAATTTATTCTAAAATAACTAATCTGATACCTCAATGCTACGAAAATTTGGGTACATCCTAAGCATTTTCATTATGTAAATGCTACATACACTTTGAGAAAGCCAATCATCCTGACCACTATAAAACCAACCACTCCAACCAATTCCAAGTTATTAAAGCGGAAAGGGTGAAAAATACAAACGATATCATTGGTGTGAATTTGTGACATCTCAAACGTCATATGCCTATTTTATTGTGCCATCACATATATCAACAGCCTACTTTATTCACAGTTATGGTGGAAACTGATAGAAACTTCAGCTTTTGAAAAATCGAGACCTGAACACAGGAAGTGAATGAACCGTTAACTAGAAATCTCAGAATAAGTTCTCTTTGACCGAATCCAAATAAATTTGGGTTTGAATAAATCTTTTAAAACTGAAATATCCTCTAATTTCATCTCTTTACGTGTTTTAGTGTCTTCTTGAGTTATACATAAAACGAACAGTCTTGTAGTTTTGTACACGAATGAAACATGACGACTGTAAAATGTTGTGCACCACCTTGTATAGCTTTTGTCCATAATCATTAAATCCCACCGAGCAATAAGTTCATTACAGACCTTATGAAAATGACGTCGCAGAACAAAAAGTGCTCCCCTCGGTGGAGGTGAGCGCGTATCAATAAAACTTACACCAACAAATACAGTCAGCTGATTTGTGTACCTGGTCGGATACGCGCGGAAGTCTACCACGCGTGAGTGCAAAGTCTAAATGCAGTGTGCAGTGTGCTTCATTGTTTACTCTTCAAAATTACGTCACGTGACGTCAATAAATAAGACAGAAATAATTGATCTTTGTTTAATTAAAAGCCTTGCCTTGTTGTACTGACTTTGGACTTTATCCTCGACATACCGAAGCATGCATCTGTTATATCGCCGATTAATTGACCGTCTTTACATGTTACTCGCATTCAGTCTTTCCTTCAAAGGAGAAACCGTCATCAAAAATGATTTCGAGCTTCTCATTGTGTTTAACATCTTTGGCGTCAGTACGGTGTTCAGAGTGGTTTACTATTTACTTTGGCTTTCAGTGGGCAAAACCAAAAATTGTAATAATAATGAATGCTTATTGTGCAGTAAAAGTATGTGCCTTGGGCCTAAATGGCAGATGCATTGGAAGTACTGTAAAAAGTATACAAAGGATGAAAAAATTGTAAGTTACAAAGCTCAAGTAAATTTCGTGTAAAGTTTGTACAAAATCATTTCAATGCAAATGTCATTGTACTACACATTAACAATAAATTTTATTTTCGTACTGATCAATAACAACATAGCAGCCAGAAATATTTCCCAGAGTAATTATTGAAAAATGAGGAGAAATACAAAAGGAACCAGAAAAAGCAAACTCCTTTTTTGTTTAGTCTGATCCTTTTCGGCCTCCATTAAGGTTAATGTGGTAGAATACGGCTTGTCAATTAATTTCTGTTCACCAAATGGTAGCCATTTGCAGTGGCAATGTCTGATAATTTTTCAGTATACTTTGACTTTTAATAAATGCCGCTATACGGCACTCTTTATTGTATTAATTCAGTAAAAGAATTGACATATTTGCTGTACAGGGTTCACAAGAGCATGTGTAATAAGACAAAGAGTGAATGACGGTGTGATACCTGTTCAAAACCGGTCAAAATAATCTTGACACACAACTATAATCAAAACATCGTAGAGGAAACGAAAGCAAAAAGAAATGTCTCTTTCAAGTATAAGAAAAGAAAAACAAAATGAAATTTACTGAATTTAACAAAGTTGTATCAAATGCAAACTTTTAATTAGAACGATATTTATAACACTTCACTCAATAATTTGAATTTCAAGCCTTAGACGTTACTTCAGCTTATTAAAAGCATTTACAGTTTGAATTAATGCTCGATTGTTTGTGTTAGCAAAATCTTTTGCATTGCTATACAGTCTTAAAATACTTAAATGAAATGAGAAATATAACATTACATTTTGTTCAATTGACTTCGGACTTTCACCTCTACTCACCAAGGCATGTATCTGTTAAATTGCCGATTAACTGCCCATCTTCACATGTTACTTCGAACTTAGTCTTTCCATTAAAGGAGTAACCTTCATCACAAATAATTTCAAGCGTTTCAGTGTGTTCAATGTCCTTCGCTTCTGTGTGTTGAGAGTGGTTAACTGCAGCTACGTTACAAATCTCTGTAAAAATGACAGACATGGCTTATGTATGAATAATAGTAAAGACTAAGGGAATTAGTAGGACGTACTTCTTGGACCGAAACGTCAGTGAAATAGTAAATATTGTATGCAACGATGAGCTGGCAGGCTGATGTCAGTTTCCAAGAAGGCTTTCACAAAGTTGATAGGGTTTAAGAGCAGTTCTAATGATCTACTCATTTCTCAGTGTATTTTAACGAATATCACATTATAGTTCGTTGAAAATTGTAAATCAAGGAAAGGATATGACATGCCTTTTCCGGAAAGTCGAAAGATCCACTTCATAAGGTGCATGTAAAATGAGAAATGTTTGAAGTTCATGAAAGAATGAAAACAGATCAAAGTAAACGTTACAAAACATAACCATGAAGGACACAAAAAGACAAAAATGTCTATTCAGAGTGTTGTAGAAATTACTAGAAGTTACTGACACATTACAATTTATGTAATATAATGTAAAAGTTAGAAGATCTGTGATGCTTAACTCAACAATTTGAATTTCATAACAATTGGCCGTCCCTCCTTGTAACTTAGGAAAAACACTAAAAGCTTTCGTGCGTAATGCTTGTACTTGGAGGTTTGAAGATATTGTGTTTTCAAAATTTTTGCACCTTTATAGAGTTGTTATAATAATGTTATGAAGTACGTATTTTAGGCTTGTCAACTTCATTGATGGCCACCATTTTGTTGTTTAGATGACTGCCGCATACTTAATTCACATTACTCTTAGACGTCTGCTCTGCAAATGGCACTCTTGTTCCGTCTGATCTCCCACCCCTTTGTGATTTGTCATTTATTACAAAGCTTTAATTTTGGCCAATCAGAACTCTCTGTGCCTACCCAAAATTAGAAATTTACCTAGCTGCAGCGTCGAATGATTGTAAACCATCAAAGACCGGTGGTTCAGACTTAAGAGGAAACACATGTGACTTATTGTCGAGTACTGCGTTCCAGAAGCATGTAGCTCCCGTTGATTTTTTTAGGTCGATTTTTTTTTAGGTCGGTTTTAGATGACAATCATCCAATAATACCAAGGACAATTAATTTACTTCTTTCGTGTGCAAGGATCCTTTGATGTGCTCCCAGTACCTGAGAGCAGGAAGCTGTAAGGGATGGAGAAAAAAACACTTGTTCCTCCTTTGAAACTAGGTGTTTCCTCGACACTGAAGCTTCGCATTGTCTGGTTCCTTAATTGCTATAAAACTCAGAGGGATTACGCAGTAAAGACAATTAGTTCTTGTCGTCTGCTAAATCTGAGGGGACTCACAGGATGATTTCCCCCATTGGGGTCACGTATTGCCAGCCGTCAAGGAGAGTAAAATTTATTCAACTAGTGCCGCCAGGGGCCACGTTTTAAAACGGTACAGAATATCTTTTCATTACTTTTTGAACGTAGATACGTTGTTCGCTATTTCAGGAACACTTCGGAAACGTTTGAAATGTCATCATCAAAACTTAGACTCCCATTGGTTTTCAATCAGGTGTGTTCTTTTCTTAATGAAGAAATTAGAATAATGATGCAATTGTGCAACTTTAAAGTGGGTGAACAGTCATTTTGATCAAAAACGGTGAAAACGTGTCACATTTATCGGCTGCGCAGCTATCTTCAAAACAACATCTTGACAATGGTCTTTGTTAGAGGATTAATGCGCATTGAAAGAGGGAGATGCATCGCTAAGAACGAAAGTCAACAAAAGTCAAACAATAAAAACAAAGAGACCTTTCAATCAAATTTTGATACCCGAAGAGGATTTAATTATTCTCAAGAACATATTGTATGATAGATTTGGTCAATTTTTCTCCATCTTTCACAGCTCCGTGCTGAGACCAGCTTCAGGCGCGGCCCTAGCTAGGTCCTTTACCCCGATTCTTCCCAAGCCAGCGATTGGCTCCCAGGAGAATATTATCCACTAAAATACTAAAGTCGCGGACTGTGGCATTATCCCACAGTAAGGTATGCACCGATACAGCAAACAGAACTTAAATTTATTGCCAAAACAGTATTTTAAGTTTTTTGAGTGTTCGATTCGCCGTAATGGTACTGATCACTTTCTTGTAAAATAAGAACAAAGTATTGCTTATGTATCAGAGCTTGCAAAGTAAGTTGGTATTCCAAAAGTGATTGTTATTTTTGAAGAAAAAACGGACTTGGTACGGTTTGGCAGAAGGATTCCTTGGAAGAAAGTTAAAATTTGTTAGCCAGTTTGTTAATGCTTCAAGCACGTTGCTGTTTTTGAGACAAGGTTATTTAATCCACATCCCTCGTTCCGTGTAATAAACACCCGAAAACTCGACAATAACTGCTCTTGACTGTTAGGGAAAAAAGTGATAATGGTTAGCCAAATACCCAAATACTTTGTGATTTATGAAGCTGTAGTAAAATACCAAGACAAGCAGGTTCCTGATCCCATGTTCCGTCGGCTTGACAAGTCATTATTGAAGAGGAGGGTGGATAGACACTGAAACCAACATCACAGGTAACCTTAGCCGTGTCGCCGACTTTGATAGTTATGGTAGGAGTTACTGTACCATGGTCCAAGTCAGGAATGTAGCAAATGACTGCCAAATATAAAAAATAAAAGGAGGATTTGCTCTAGGCGTCATTTTAGTTACATGCATGCACATATAACAACTTCCTTGTAAATACCCCATAGGTTTTGGAGCCTAGCCGATGCAGAGGAAATATACTATAGCCTTCTTCAGAACACTTGTGGAGGCTTCCCACTCCAAGTTTAGCAAAAAGGACGGCAAAAGTGACACTACAGTAGTGAACGTTCTTCGGTCCATGGCACATGCGCACATGTACCACCTAACTCTTGGACTAATTGGGTTGGAATTAATGTATTCTCTATGGTATTCTTAAAATAAAAAACTTTTGGTGGCACCATAGGCTAAAAGGAATAACCCTAGTCGGTACCCTGCCTACCCCTTTTCAGTGCGCGGTGTCCTCTTCTTGCAGTCTTGTCAGAATTCCTGCCTACGTGCCAAATGCGGCATAAAACACTTACATTGTAAGATATCCACAATGTGAGTTAACTGAACTTCTGGGCTTTTTGGTAACTGGTATGACATGGATAATGCAGGGCTAACGATTAAATTATGTAATATGCCGTGGAAACTGAGGTCTGCCTCTCATTGAAAGTTTCACCATAATAAGACCAAACGATCTAACTCACCAAGACAAGTAGGAGCCGTTGGAGGATTCCAGGTCTCTTGTTCATCGCACACAGCTTTTTCAGGTCCAGTTAGTTCGTATCCTTCATTACATGAAAAGCTGACTTCCTCTCTTGCCTCAAACACTGATTTATTTGGATTTAAAATTAAGTTTTCATCAACAGGACCTGTACAAGTAAATACTGTGGGAAAAATATAACAAAATAATTATGTAATAAAAAGAAACGAAAGAAGATTTTCAATCATTTAAAAAATGTATCAAATTAGACTGCAAAGATTTCAACGAAACTAATGTGTGCTATACCGAGGTGGACTGGGGTGATTTGACATTCAAAAGTCGAGGAGATCACTATTTTCCCCTTCTACTGTTTATCACCCCTATCCTGTTACTTACTGCATACTCAAAAATTAAACCATCACACGTTGAAAAATATTGACTTGATCTAATGCCTCATATCTACATTCGCAAGGTGAATCGGTATATGTTGACCGTAACTTGTACGTTGGTCCTAAAGCTACAATTTGCAACTGACATATTCCAATTTAACAGGACAAGTGTTCATACCTACTCTAATTGTTAATTCAAATGTAGGTCACTGTGTAACTTTTTCAAGAATTCTGGTTCTCACAGACAGAAATTCTCTGCTTTCTTAATCATGAATTATTTGTTCACTCAAGTTTTTCAATTTTCAAATAATACATCTTTAATAGCAACACGCAATATTTTGGAAAGAAAACTTTTCTTGCAAGAGGTCGTGAGAGTAAGTCGTAAAGAGAGATAGAAGGTATTTTCTCCCTCTCTATGCCATGTTAATGCAACCGTACACAAACTTAGTACACATTGATTTCAGCATATTACCTGAATGCATGGGAAAAATGAGAATATGATAACTTATTTGTACTAAAAGGTGGGCAAAAACCGCCCAAAACCAAGGCCAAACCAAAACCTCCCGAAAACAGAAGTCGGTTTTAGATGGTCTCAGTGATCGCAGACCGACGGTTGGTCAGTCTGACCTGTCATAAAACCGACATCATTTTGGTTTCAGGTGATATGTCTGTTTTTGACTCAACCCTACGGAAACCCGAAAATTCAATCGATGTAGCTTTAAAGGTCCCCTTTTCAAGGCCCAGCTTATCATCCCCAATGCCAAAATCGTGTAGGTCGCTGTCTCGCTGTGTCGGCTGTGTCGGAATGAACACTGTTTCACGTCCCTTTAAATTTCCTGATTATTTTTCAGTACTTTTTGTATTTTAATTTGCATAGTGCGTACCATGAAGAAGACACTATCAGCTGTAGGTCATTTACTTTTTCCATGAAATCTTGCTTCGGGGGTTTTTTTTTTCGGTTTGGTCCCGAGTTGTCTGAAAGGTTCGTCGGTTTGGCTAACACCCTAACCGATGACGATTTGATCTCTGGTGGGCTGAGCACGATGTTTAATCGGTGTCCGGTGGTCCTGGTTGCTTCCGAACCAACTAGTAGGCGGTTTGGGCATAAAAACCCAGAGCGAGCACACCTTTCCTTTGCACGCACATCATATCCTTCCCTCGAAACAGCTTTATTGAATCACCACTTTTCCGATGAACACATTGAATTACTATACGGTACTGGTAAGATAGCCATTCTGTTATTCTGTTGTGATAGTGAACACTAGAGGGCTCTAATTGAACAATAAGATTTTCTTTATGTGATACAACCACCGGCACGTGTGAGAAATATTCATGCGTCTTATCTAGAGCGACCGTGCTTATACTATTTATTAAGCTGTAGTGATTCATACGACTATTGATCTCCATCAAATCCCAGTTATGGATTCCAAATACCTTTAACAACCAGGACGCCCAAAGGCTTAGTGATTCCTTGCCGAAAGGGTGTGCTTTGTTATACTGAGGTTCAGCGCTCAACCTTATACTTCTTGACTACATCATTGTTTAAAGATGTTTTCACCAATTGACCCCTGCTGACGTCATATGATCTTAGAAACCCACCAAAATGTCTTTGAAGGGGTTCGAACCCAGGCCGCCTGTGTGCGAAACTGAACACTAATCCACTAAGCGATCAATAACTCGTTAAGCATAAAGTATTTCTAATCATGCTATAGTCACAGCATCCTTTATACATGTTCATAATTAGGTAGTTCAAGTTTGAATTACTACTGTAACAGTTATGCTTGTGAAAAAAAAATAAATGTTCTCTATAACTTTATCTTTGGAATGGTAGAAAATGTAGCCCTCACTGCCCGATGGTCACGAAACGCCGGACACAATTTGAAGGTACCTCCCACTGTCTATTTAGTTAACGAGGTTTTCGTAGTTGCACCTTTGATGACCTCATATGAGCTTCGACTCCAACAAACTCATAGGGTGTCCCCTCTCTTAAGGTAACACGTCTATATACCAAATATGAAAAGAATCCATCATCCTTATCTTGAAATATCGTGTTTTTTCAAGGTTTTCGGTTTTTGACCTCTGATGACATCAAATGACCTTTGACCTCCACTGAAAACAATAAGGTTCTTCCTCTCAATATGATAAAGTTATATACCAAGTATGAAAATTGTCCATCATTGCTATCTTGAGATATTGTGTTTACAAGCCATATTCAAGGTTTTCACAGTTTAACTTCCGGTGAACTCAGGTGACCTTTGAAAACCTCTACTAAAAACAATAGAATTCTTTCTCTAAACATGACAAATCTTTTAACCAAATATGAAAGTGTTGGGCATTTCTACCTTGAAACATCGTGTTTACAAGGTTTTTTGGTGTTTGACCTCTGGTAACCACAAATGACCTTTGAGCTCTACCAAAAACAATAGGGTTCTTTTTCTTAACATGACAAATCTATATACCAAATATGAAAAGTGCTGGTCATTGTTATCTTGAGATATCGTGTTTACAAGCTAAGTGTCACATACATACCTACATACATACATAGTTATTATGTTTACAACTTTTCACCTAACTTTTTTGATCGCAGATAACCTTTAATCTTCACCAAAACGGCTGTTTTGGCAAGAGTAAATTGTTGCCAAAGTAAAAAAATCACCGTGAGTGATACATCACACTACTGTGGATAAATGTTGGTAAGAAAACTGCCTAGTTTGTGCACTACAATATTACCATAACTATTGCTATGCAGCGAAAGCTTTTCGTATTGTTTGATTGTTTTTTATTCCTTAATATTCATCAATATATAATAAATCTGTGTGGAGTGCAAAAAATGGATCAGAAGGTTACGATGCAAAGAATACATTTCTCGGATTCAATGGATAATCCCAACATTTTAAAGCGTTCGTGGTCGTTTGTACTTGAATCCTGTTTTTCTCAGACAGACTAGCACAACCTCTCTATTTCAGCTTGCCAGCGGCACTGATCCCCGAACGATATTGTGTGTAGTGGGAAGTACTTAAACGATTGACTCATCTTATTTGGTCAAGATGAAGGAGGGAAGTAAAGCCAATGTTGCCAGTATGCCAGCAGCCTCAATACAATAACTTTGTAACATGAAAGTAAAAAGCAAGTTGCAAATGACCAAAAGAACGAATGTAATTAACCCATATCCTATCACAAAATGAAAGAGATTAAGACATATTAGGAGACAGTTTTTAGCCTTTCCATTGTAGTTGTTTCCCAGTGGAATTTTTAGATTAATTAAGCGTACTTTTATTTCTTCACGAGTGGATCCACCCTGGAAGCTCTAGCAATGCAGAGGATTTCTGAAAAAATAAAGTGTTCAAACAATCTGAGAAAGAAACAAAGTATGTGAATGAAAAGTAATGTTATACCTTCACAGGTTCCTGGGGGAAGTTCCCAACCTTGGAGAGGACCACCGTTCCCCTTGCATGTGTTTGACGGTGGACCTCCCCCTTTACCTGAACAGGTAAATGACACTTGATCATTGATGTCATAACACAATTTATCGGGCGAGATAACGAAAGCATCGTCAAAGAAAGATTTTGGGCATTCTGTTAAAGTATAAGAGAATGAGAGAGCGTTAATATTACAGGTTAAAGCCCAGAAATGCTTGACACCTGCTGCTTAAGAAGAAAAATCATATCAGTGCTTCTTAAAGTGAATTAAGATATAAACAAGTGCCTTAACACGATATAGTCCAGTAATAATCATTGCCACAAAACTAGTTGTGCATTTCAATTATGATTTTCCTTACTTTTTCTATATGATAATGCAAACTAAAAGAAGTGAAATTCTGGTTTCGAAGAGCCAATATTTTATATCGCTAGTGAGCACAATTAAGGATGAAGGATTTTACTGGTTTACATCATCAATTGAACTTGATTAGACTTTGGTACCTCCTAACAATATTTTGCAGACAATTCCACGTGCGTCACGGTCTAACATTTTCATGCATTTTGAATGCAACGTCATTGCGTGTCCGGCACATAGAAAAGAGGGAAGGTGCATAGTCTATGGACAGCTGCGGTATAATCCAAAAAAGGTTAATATAACATAGTTCCACTTACGATTAGGAGCACATGTTGTCTGACAGTTACTTTGATCTGTAAAAGAAAAGACGAAGTGTGTTTCAATGAATATAGAGCCCTCCTATAAGGCAAACGACATGCTATGATTCCTCCACTAATTACAAGTTAATTAGTAAAGTATATCAAATAAACTAGTTTACTCTTGTCACTTACACTAACAAGTGTGGAAAATAGTCCTTCCTTACAAATGCTCACGGCACGAACCCGGAATAACAGCAAAATACTAAGTAAGTTGCATGATAATCTATAATGATGAACCATATACGATTAAGGTAAATGTACGGTAACCGACCAGATTTATAGGTAGATCTTGCTTTCTTTACTCTAAGCCTATATTTTCCCTGTACTTTACTCTGATTCCGTACATCACAAATGTTATTACAAAAACAAACATTTTCTGGGAACAAAAAAAGAAGCGGTTTGTACATAATCGGCGTATTCTTAGCATCTCTGGTATGGAGGCAACATGGTGCTGTAATTAATTAAAATAATTCTTCAGGTTGAAATGGCTTGCATGAGGAAACGATAGCACAAGGCTAAGAGTAACACACCTTCTAATCTCAAACATACTCATTTGTGCTTACGACGATTTGGTTCTCTTGAAGGTAGCTCACCATCAAACAGATTGCTAACACTTTATTGGGAACAACACAGTAAACAGCTCTCTTGAAGAGACTAAGCACTTCTTGTAAAGAATTCCTCAAATACTTTTGTGTGACAGGTACGACAGCTTCACATCATTGTTATATGACTAACGAAAACAATCTTTCTCCGTTGGGGAGGAAATTCTTGTGCAAACTCTCAAAGGCATAAAACAGTCTCTATGTAACAACCATTCTTTACACTGCACACAGGTACCTACAGACATTAGCACTTCCTCTTCAACTACCGTAAGTTAAACCATAAAGCGGTAATTTTGTTCTTAAAGTGTTGTGAATCTCTTACCCTCTACATTTAATAACACAATACATGTAGCTGCAAATTTACACAGAATCTTGTCTGAATAAATTACTCACCCAATTGATTGCTTAATAATGCGGAGACAAAAACAATCCACAAAACTTGGTACATAATGTTCCACTTAAAAATAAAAATTCCTTTGTTCCCGCGAGTCTACAGATCACCACAAAATATAATGTTGCTAGATTTAACCCGTCGATTGTCGTTTGTGTTCCTATTCCACTCGATATATACGATGATTGACTTAGTCATAAATGTTAGCCTATGTTGATGAAGATGGCGCGTGCACAGTGGCAGTGTGCTGTGTCACAGCCACGCGTTAGACAGATAAGATGAGATAACGTTTTCAATTCTGTTTGCCACTAAGAATATGCTTCATGGTATCTTGGTTTCTTGCTGATAATCCAGGCAATAGTGCAGGGCTCCGTGTCATAAATACCCAAAGAAGTTAAACTGAAAAATAGGTCTTTCAAGTTAAATCACCCTGCTAATGTTCTGTTTTATCAGTATAGCACTGTTGATTTTTTACCCGTTGAGATATTAATATTCATATTTCACAAAGCGGTTATAGACTAAATAGCGAAACAATTGACAACAGTTTGTTTGAACAGGTGTTTAATAGTTGGTTGATATATCTCATCAACTATGAATGTACAATACAAACGTACTTTTGTGAAGTGCATTAAACTGTAGTACAATTGAGCACAATGTTTAATTATTGTCACTGTTACAATCTATACCTTTTTATGTTAGCTATACGATGGATGTAAGGCAAATAGTAGATCACTATCTGAATATGTTTCTTCACTCTAGACCCGATCCTGATTCTCTTGCTATTGATTTTTTTCGAAATTTGCATGCTCTGTATTTAATACAACCTGTAAACAATTCCACTCAGTGCTCTGCCTTTAGAAGGCTGTTTAGATTACTGTGAAGTGTAAATGATCCAGAACGTATCAAACCACAAATTTAAGGGGCTTACACTCACAAATACAGTCCAATGGTTTTTTTGGGGGGGGTGGGAGTGGGGGTGGGGATGGAGAAGCCTAGTGTAGAACACAGTGACTTAGCATGAGGGGGCCGAGGGGGCCGAGGGGACCAAGGGGGTACGTATGACCCCCCACAAAGCTTCCAACGTCTTGTCTTTGACGGATATTTTGGCACCTTAACTAAACTTTCTCTTATATAGTACTTGGTCGTCTTCGGAAGGTTTTATGACGGTTTATGACCCGAATGCCCTACTTCTCGGACAGAACTTTTTCAGAAAATTTTGTCCTTTGTCCCTCCACACAAAATATCTAACTACGTCACTGGTAGACCAAGTTACTCGTCGAGGTGTCTGTTTAACTGCAATAGACCCTTTTCTCAATAGCAATTACCAAGGATTGTGGGAGAGAGCTTTGGTATGCGTCGTTTTTGGCCACAGTAAAGTGCCATTAACAAAACCGACGCACACCAAAACTTTAATGAACTTTAAACAAAAAAAAAGAAAGTTTTATGATTGCAAGTCTTGACGGGAACTGGGAGTATAAACAAGCAGCGCCATGCCAAGATGTAGTGCCTGCTATAGCGTATGTACGTATACAAGTTGAAAATTTTACTCCCAGTTCCCATGGTCCTTTCTGTGCTTGACGTAGTCATGAAAGCCTGCTCTTGCTATTCGAAAAAATGGTTTAGCCGCGTAATGTGGCAAATAAATCAAGTAATTAGAAACGCGAATATGAAAAATACTGCGAGTATTAAGGCACCGTTTGATGTAACATCCTTCTGCCTAGCAAAATGACATTTTAAGGGAAGCGCATAACGGGAAGTAGCATCCTATTAAAAGAGCCACCGTAGCTCAAAATCTCAGTGGCCATAATGATACATATTTGTCAACAGTTTGAAAGGCCTGCGTGTGAGCTTTCATATGAGGGTTTACTGGTACATGGTGGAAACTTTTTCGACCCCAACAGTACAATTCAAAGGAGGAATAGCTGCTGGTGCTCTACCAGAATCAATACAAGGTATGATTCATTAGTAATGTGATCCTTGAGAGGGCGCTCAATAATGAACGTGTCCACGGATTGACTTACACGTATTTCAGCGAGCTAGTGAAGATACTGACAGATGCTGTGGAGAGAAGTGCAGATGAGTATATACTACTAATCACAGATATAATGCACATATTTTTCGAGTTGTCCGCTTTTTCGAGGTATATGCTGTGTGTACTTTCAGTGGAAGCAGTCTTCTTGACCTGGAAATAATTGTGCACATTGACAGATAATAAACGGATCAAAACTTAAGGCAGAATAGAAGGCTATGTAAGGGGCCTGTTAAACAAAAGGTAGAGGCGCATCATAGTGTAGTCCCCAGGGTGCTAAGTCTTGAGTGCGTAAAAGGGGAATAAGACCTCATTTTATCAAGTTTTAGGCTCGTCATTAGGTGTTGTTTCTTATATAACCTAGGACAAAAGGGACAACTGCCTACTTTTCCCAGCCGAATTTACACCGCGCAATTAAGTTACATGTGACAGTTACCCCCATTTCATTTTGAAGTCAACACAAATGTGCATGACAGTGTCCCCTTTTGCAAGGGGAATTCTCATTGGACCCACTAAATATTAACTTAATCAGTACAATTATATATTTCGGTCTATATCACCTTTTCATCATTGTGTTGCTAATTTCGAAAAAGATACTGAAGGAGGGCAAAATAACTCCAAGGAGGACAAAACATGTTAGGGGACGAGACATACAAAAAAGCGTTAAGGCAATGGTAACTTTGAATTCTAGGAGACGCAACTTTTTCAATGGGGCTCCCCTTGTCGTCCTTTCAGGAGTCAGGGATATTTTCACAGACTGTTCCATTTCATTGCCACTGACTCTTAATTTGAACCATGTATGTAATTGAGCCCTTGCAATACATATTACACGAACTTTAAAACAGAAAGACAGCTGCAAGGAAGGAATATGGTCAAGAACAGATCACATTTTGTACAAAAGTTAGTCTAAGTATTTTTTGTTTTGTTTCAAGGAGACTTACAAGGGTTGACGACAGTTGAGTTCACCTCTCTCCCTCACGGCACATTCTTTGCTGACTGCTGCATAGCAATTGGTGTGCAGACTGTCTAAAAATACCATTTGGTATTATGATGCATTTGTATTATCTTTCATCATCTCTAATAACTGGCTGATATGGTACTGTACCTCCAAGTCTGGGAAGCAGGTCCCTCCATTGGTTGTGTGCACTGTTGGAAAAACAGCACTTAACAACCCTTTAGCAAGCTTGAATGAACTATATTTATTATGTTATTTATTCTGGAACAAAATTACCTAGCTAAGCTGTCTTATAATCACAGCATGCACTTGCAGTGGAACTGTTCTATATAATTGGGAATACTATGGAAGTATTGAGGCTACTAATCATTACAGAGACATTCACCAAAGTTTACCCCTGCCTTAATTTTGTGACGAGCTACCTTCCAGGTGTTGTTTTAGTTTCATTCAGCTAACAGGCTGTCACTGATATATCTGTGTCAGAAAGTGTAAGCTTAACATTCATAATTTCCTAGGTTCAGACAATGTAGGAATTATTCTCTACCCAAAAATAGGCTGTGAAAAGTTGTTTGGGGATAAGCCAGCATTGAAAATCTGTCAAAGGCAGGTGTTTTGAAGGGCGCCCTCTATTTTCCTTTCTCAGTAAAAGACCCTTTTTTGTCCCAGTAGAGACAGTCTGAGCAGTGATCTTTTTTCACAATTGTAATACAAATACCGCTTTTTAATCCCCTCTATGGATTTCAGGTCAGAAATTTGAAGTTGTTTATTAAATTAATTGTTTAATTTCCTCTTTTATTTGTTCTCCAGACTTGGGTGCAAACTTCAAGGCTAAGCCACAGCACCCTCTACTGAAGTGATTGGACATGCATGAGGGTTATTGTATCATCTCTGGTATGGAAGATGCTGCAGCACAGAAAAATTTCATTGGGGAATGGAAAACAGTGCAAGGAATGGTTTTAATAAGTAATCATGTGTGAGGTATGTGGAGTTTCTCACACACCTCTGTACGGCTGTTAGTGCACAGAATAAGGCATATGTCTTACAACTTGTTGGGTGTACTGAAAATTGATAGGAGGAATAAAAAGTTGAAATGTGACATGACTTTTGTTGAAGATTTGTATGGAAATCAGCTTGCCAAGTTTGGAAAGGGAAATCAAACTTTCACATTTTCTTAAGGGTGCACACCCCCACAGCCCACTCCGAGTCAAGAAAAGTAGTTCCAAAGTACACCGTCAATTTTAGGTCCTCTTTATTTGTAAATTGCTTATGTTAAGATGATCATAAGATTGATGCCGATTCCTCCTGGATATGAAAGAGGGCATATTAAAGTGTAGGTGGTGCAAAATTTGGATTGATTGAAAGTGTTTTAGATCGTTTTAAAAATTGTCAGAAGAAAGTGGTGACTTCCGTCACCTTGCGGATTAATAAGGGTAAGTGTATCCCCTCTAAACGTCATCCCTTGTGGCGCCAAATCTAAACGGTCATGCTATGGTAAATTTGTAATGCCATGATAAAACAACTTGTCAGCTTTCATTTGAGGGGTAGCTTGTCTGGACTGTGAACTTTGAATATGCTGTAGAAGGCATGCAACCGAGACAAAATAGTGTGTTAGTCAATGGAGAAGATAATGGGAGTGTGCTCCCTTACTGGTTGACATAGAACAAACTACACACAATTATCCGTGGAATTTGACTTTGTGGGCGAAAACTTGAGAGAACAATGATACAATAAAACATTCGCATACCGTCTGGTTGAAGATCGAGTGATGTAAAATTAAGTTAATAAAGTAGGTTATAAAATTACAAGCCTGTTACAACTCTTCAAATGCAGGCTCAAATAGCTTTATGACTAAATAGCTATGTTCGGGTTCAAGACGGTTATTATGTACCAAACCCATCATGACAGACCCTTTTCCAATTATCAATTACAAAGAATTATGGGATAGAGTTTTGGCATGCGTCGTTTTGGGCCTCAGCAAATGGAATTGACAATAGTGACGCTTACCAAAACTCTATCCCATAACCCTTTGTAATTGCTATTGCAAAAGGTTCTATGATCGCAGGGTGAGGATGTAAGATTCAGGTGGAAGCGACAACACTGGTAAGATTTGTTCATGAGATGTGAAAGTTCTCCTCATTTTCTATAAATTGAAGGTTGAGGCAGGTTTAAGTTCTTTCCTCTACTATCATTAACTTGTAATATTTGTACGTAACTATGGCAACAGAGTTATTTTTTGTACATTGTGTAACCCTCTCCACTGAACCCTAGCACGTGACGTACGTTTCTCAAGCACTTTTAAATAAAGGTCTCTGGTATAATGTAAATATAAAATGTAACTTGGTGTAAATGTAAAAAATGGAAGAATATAAACACTGTTCGTTGTTCTCTTTCACTACGATTGGGGTCAGATTGCTCAAAATTCCATCCTTTCATAGCAATAGGACCTCTGCATGCTTCATTTCTCGCAGCCATTCGTCGCGGTTTTGTCCAAAGCATTCACTCTGTCTGAGTGCTAAATCCCTGCTTTTTAAGGCCTGAAATTTCCTAACATAAAGTTTGTAGTACTTGTAAGACATTCAGTACATCGCTTTGTTTCTCCCTGGTTGATTATCGAAACAGCAATTTACCACAAAAGTTAACGTAGGCTGTTTTATCTTTGTTCGAAGAAAGTAAAGAAGTAGCATAAAATCCAGCTTTTAAATGAAACATCTTTACTTCTGCCTACAATAAAGTGTCGTTTCTTTCAGCAGATATTTAGGAAGAGGTGTAGTCCTTTTTGTTCGTTGAGTCAATACGACCCTCGACCCAAGCTTGACTACTTTATTGCAGTAGGCTTTGGCGTACAAGGTGGGGTATTTATAATCTAGTCTCGCCATAACTTCAATTCGCACGAATCGTTAGTCATTCGTAACTTGGATCTTGAAACAGCCATCTCTCATAATCCAAAATGTCTTACTTTGGACCTTTATTTACTGTCTTAGTCCTCAGTGTGGTAATTGGTAAGTTTAACGAAAACGATTGCCGGCTTTTGTTTCACTGCTGGGATGTCTCAGGCCAATTTTCAAACCTTGTGTTTATCAATATCAATTCATTAGAACTTTCAAGCATAAGTGTACTTGGACTACTTCCAATGCATGAGAGGGGCTGCAGCAATTGTTCCCGAAATTTTGATGTGTTTGCTCGAAAACAGCATATATTTTGCCCGAAATTGGCAACTTTTCTGCACCAATTAGGCTCAGGAGTTGCAGCCCTTCCCCCTCTCTCCCCTACTCCCTCCCTCCCGCATTGTACGCCTTGTGCTGTTAAGATTTTAGCGTTTTACACTGTTACTATGAGTTTAAATTGAGAAAAGGTTTTCTCATTGACCAATTTTACTCTAGTCTTTTTTACTAAAAGTGGGCCTGTAGCTAGCTTGAATTTCAAGATATGTTTGAATCAACATATTGGTTTGAGCTTATTTTTCATTTTCTCAACAAAAAAGATGGAACAGTCATGATTTTAGACTGAAAGGAACGAATAGGGACGAACCTACTTCTTAAGCATAATCTTAAGTAGAGTTATTTCCTCTGCACGATACAAGATGTGTATTTAACTACGTCAATCAAAAGACGACAGTCAATTTTTTTGCGTGTCCAGTGTAGTTTTCGTCGCAAATCACAACTAAGGATGTGCATAGACCGCTTAAAACCGGGACCAAACCGAAACCACCCTGAAACTTGTTTTGGATGGTCCGATCTGGGACCAAGGGTTAGGCTGTGTGACTTGTCATGAAACCGACATCATTTCGGTTTCGGGTGGTCTGTCTCTTTTTGTTCGAACCGGAGGAAAAACGAAAAAACGACTCTTCAATTGCCGTAAATTTAATACCTGTTTTCTAAGGCACAACTTCCATTCCCCACTAAACACGCTATATGATGTTCATGTTAATACCCCAATGATTTCTCAGTATGTTTTGAACTTTATTAAATTGCATACAGTGGAGAAAATCATATAGGCCCTAAACTTGTTCCATAAAAGCTTGCCTAGGTTTTTTTTTCGGGTTGGTCTTGAATGATCTGAGAGCTTCATAGGTTTGCAACGTTTGGCTAACCCCCAAACCGATGACGGTTTGGTCTCGGGTGACCTAAGTACGATGCTTCGTCGGTTACGGGTGATCCTGATTGTGTCCAAACCGACGATTGGGAGGTTTGAACATCAAAAACCCAGACCGACGCATACCTTTATTAAATACTGGCCGGTTGTCAGCTCTCTCATGAATGGAGGGGCATCACGGGTGTCACTCACGGGAGGCAGGGGAATGAACCCTTCCCCTACTTTCGGCAGGTTGGCTGAGGAGAAAATCCACATGGGGTCCTGCCATATTTTTCATATTCCATCCTTATTGTCTCCCCCTGCTTTCAAATGATATTGACGGTACTAATGAACAGACCTTACGATTGGAGCGTTACTTACAGTAAATCCATGTTGGAAGTCTGTAATTTAAACTCTAGCTATGGAATAATTATCATTGGCGGAATAACCACAATTTTGCCCCTGCCTGAAACCCTGTAGCTACAACTGTCTCCTAGTTTGACTAAATGTCTGACTGCAGGTCGACTGACTTTTTGTGCTCTGACTCCGGTTCTTTTCTCTTTATGATGGCCGATAAGATTGTAAGGGAATAAAAATAAAGTTTACGGATAGTTACACTTGCAGAAAAGGCGACACCTGAAACAAAACTAGACGCAACTTAGAGACGGAAATGCTAACCAGGACACACCCCTTTAAGTACACTGAACAAAGAATGATTAACGTGCAGATGAAAGTTTTTTTTTTCTAGTAAATTGGACTTTTATGTAAGTTGCTGAAACACTTTCAGCTTTTTGTATTAGTCGTCATTTTACTTGCAAATGCATATTTGGAATTAAAGTAGACATGACAGTTATGTCCTTCCTTCTTTTTTACAATCTTAATTTGTATGAAAATATGTATTTTTCACCTTTTGCAGATCAAAGTAACTGTCAGACTTGTTCGGCTGCTCGTAAGTATTTAATGTCATAATATGCCAACTACTTGGATAACGTTTTGCTATATTTCCCGAATATTACCACAATTTCCATAAAAAATGTGACGAAATTGACAAAAAAGAGACATCAATTGGGCAAAAATTACTGCAGAGGCCGGTCAAAGCTTGTTATGAGTATTATTTTGAAAATTATATTATGTTCTTCGTTCAGCAAACCCCATGTAGTCATTTTTTAATCGGTGAGATTAAAGCCTTAATTGAAATTGAAAAAATAAACATTTTGTACGCTAAAGAACATTGAATGGTTTTCCAATCTTTAGTTTGCTGACATCGGTTGAAATGTTGGAAACAACAATACGTCCGATTATTTTTTTTCCTTGAAAAAAGATTAACTTAAAAATGTTTCTACTCTAACCACAAAATGATTCTGAGATATTGTTACCACCATAATTAATATTTTCCGAATAAAGCTGTCCCAGGTATTAAAAACATTCCCATTGCTATACAAACTCATTCACTCACTCACTCACTCACTCACTCACTCACTCACTCACTCACTCACTCACTCACTCACTCACTCACTCACTCACTCACTCACTCACTCACTCACTCACTCACTATTGCAACCAGGGCCGTAGCGAGCGGGGGATGTGGGGTGGGACACCCCCCTTAGACCCCTCCCCAGGCCACAGATCAGTAAATCCGATGATCCTGTATTTCTTTTGTCGCCATAGTTTTGTCCAATCTACTCTATCGAAAGTATAGCGGCCTGACGAGAGGAATAACCTAACACAGTAAAATTAGTGGGATCTAATTTGTATTTGATGATGCATTATGAACCAAAATATATCCATCCTGAGACTTAATTTTTTCACCCGGAGATATGCTTACACCTCACAGCTTCTGGGGGCTGCGCTCTCTGGACCCAACCAGGGTCCTTAGGCGGAGTCCAGGACCCCACCGGCTAAAGCTAGTTTTCGCACTACGTATTACCAGATCCGTCGGCAAAACATAATCTCCACCCCCCCCCCCCCAAAGAAAACACCTTCCCTACGCCCCTGATTGCAACCCACTTGCACACGTTTTTAATTCATTTTTAAATGGTTGAATGAGCTCCCGATCAGTTTAAACTTTTCCGAGTCTGTACTGTATTTAAATCCGATGATCCTGTATTTCTTTTGCCAAAATCTACTTTATGATGTCTGTAACTTTGTTTCGGACCGCCTCCATGGTGAAGGGATCTAAAGACAGGGGTGTTCCCTCCCCCTTTGGAAAGTTTTTGAATATTTGAGGGTCCTTAGATATAATTGAATGCAACATATTGTGCAAATTTTTAGGAAAATCACCCGAGTTTTTTTATTTTTTTTTTACAGAGGGAACAAGTAATAGGTGGTATCTAAACATATCTTATTTGGAGATATTATGTCTTAAAAATCTTGACTTTCAATAGCTTGGTAATGAAAAAATTTGTATTTAAACATTTGTATAATAAACACAAAACGTGCTAGATGGTGATGCACTGCTTCTGTACCGGTCCTACGGCTAACAAACCTGGGGATGAAAGTGGTCTAGGTCCAGATATCAATTAAACCCACCTAGGCTCAGATCTAACCCATTTTGCATTTACAAGACTTTGTTTCACAGTAAAGCGGCTGCTGACTATAATATGAACTTTAACTTCCATTTTCAAACTAAATCTCCGGTCCCTAATACCATAGACCATACCGGCAATTAACCAGTGTGTCAATGCGATTAGACGACGCTGATTCCGGGGTGAATTAATACACACTAAATGGTTAAAAGGTTGCAGAAGGTAACAAAACTGTTATGTTTAACATTAAACATCAATGTTGGACATTTTTCGATGCTAAGTTTTTTTCGAATAGGCTCATAATTGTGTAAATGGTATATACATGGTGATTGTATCTATATGTACATTTGTACGAGAGAGAATTCCGCAACGAAAGCCTCTTCAAGTTGAGGTTTCCGTGCGGAATGTGAGCTTATGTCAAAGTTATATAAATAAGACTATTCAGTGTTAAAGAAAAACACTCTGAATAAATGAGTAGGTGAAGTGGAGTCGACATAGGAAAGAATACGCCCTCTCTTCAGTTTACAGTTCAGACCCACAGTCCTGGGGAAAAGGCATGACCCCGTGGCCCCGTGCAGACTAATGGCCTCATTTGGCAAGGTCTCTCCTTAATTAAATCTATATAATAAGTAAACCTGGTCAATGTCCCGCCCTTTGCATGCATTTCTGTTCCCCCTTGTCAGAACGCATAGGCGTACGGGGCACCCCTACCCCCCCCCCCATTCGGGCAGATAATTGCAGTTTTCAGGCAAAAAAATATTGAGCAAATGTTGGGCAAACGTGTGGCTTTTTGCATTTAAACTTCGGGCAAAAGTCGACAGCCTCTGCTCCCAGCAACAAATTGAAAGTAGTTCTATAATGTTACATCAGAATTCCTGGCTAAGGACTTGCCCCTGTTTATCAGAATGTGAATACTTGTATGAGCTTTGATGGGCGAGTGAATTGATACTTATGAAATAAGTTGAACTCGGTGGGACAAAGTAACATTTCGAACCCAAGTCTTCGGGTCGGAGCTGTGGCTTCATCAAATGGAAAGCTCCTTTTTTATCTGACATGGTTTCTTGCCTGTGACCTTTTTGGGTGACTACCATTGTATCGGTATTCAGCCTGTCAGTTTCATATCTGTGTAGTTGTGGTCACCTTTACGTAGCGAAATAAATGACCATCGAAACCATAATCCTTCGTCCTACTGCATGGATAAAGGTACCATGAGGATTTTTGTTGGTGTACAGAATGGTTATTATTACTGGTCACTTGGTTGAATGACACTCTCTTTTCGTCCTTCTTAATGCTGTATATATATATATATATATAGGTAAAAAAGAAGTAGTAAATAGTGCTAAAAGTTTGTGAAAAATTCCACGACGTTTCGGGTACTCTGACCTTATATATATATATATATATATATATATATATATATATATATATATATATATTATATATATATATATATATATATATATATATATATATATATATATATATATATATATATATATTATATATATATATATATAATATATATTAACATCCTATGTGAAATAACCCTTCCGAACCAATTGTGGTCTCCTAGTATGGAACTGAATCCTCCTCCACTCAATAAGAGTACATAATGTTGTTTCGAGTGATTTATGTAGGAGTGAATTACGAAGTACTGATACAGTTGACCTTCTTAAATTTATACTTGTTGAACCGATTCATGTTTGTAATTTTAGGAGCAACTTATAGAATCTTTCATTTTCTCTCATATTTCAACAGAATGCCCTAAATCCGTTTTTAATCCAAATCTTGTACTCAACCCCGATAAAATGTGCTATGACATCGGTGATGGAGTAACGTTTGCCTGTCCTGGTAATCTAGGAGGGCCACCGTCCAATACATGCAACGGGAACGGCGGCCCCTTTCAAGGTTGGGCGATTCCTCCAGGAACGACGTGTGAAGGTAGAATTTGGTTTTCAATCATTTATATATTTTCTATCCCTCTTACCTTGTATCCACAGACGAGGCGTGGTTTCACATTGTTGAATCAATTCTCTACTTTGCCGCATTATTTTTCATACTTAGTAGGCCTATTCATCATGTTCGAATGCTAACGGTAATTATTGCAATGATAACTTCATATCTTAAGGCACTATAATACATAAGGTACTAGTGATAAAATATGTAGTATGTAGCACCAAGGACTTTCCATGGACGAAAACCTGTGCTGGAATCATCATATGACCAACTACATATACAATTCTCTGTTAGAACTGTCCTTGCCATCTTTGTTGTCCTTGAAGTATTTCTTTCGGCTGGGGTAACTATCCAAATTTTTACCCATTAATACATCCCATGATTTAAAATGATATGATATTAATCAGTTCATGAAACAGCCTCGGATTTGACCTCTTGTAATAATACAAACACAGACTTCAGATGTTAGCAGTAGAAAAGCAATGTGCTATCAACAAAAGTCATATATTGGTCATAATTTATGTTTTTATAGTAGGGTAGCCTTTATTTACATTTATTGTATGTTTGGAATTTTTTTCAGTATCCTCTCTTCTTAAGTAGACCCTCTACCATTTAAATTTCCTCAAGATGTTACTAGACACTAAGTAGGAATGATCTTTTTCATAGGTCTCATTTGTCTGTGTTTTATGTGATAAAAGGTTGTTCAACGATTGTTGTTTCAGCCTCTGTCTAAGTTAACCACATTATCTTAACAAAATAACGAGATAACTCGCCTTGAAATGATGTTTACAGCTCCCTGGCATAGTTAACTTGCTTCTCCACTGACCTCCTCATTCCTCTTGTTAGCTCATACTATGTATATTCCTCTTGTTTGTTTTGTTTTTCTCTTTCTTACACGGTCTGCTGCAGACTCTACGAATATTAACGATTCTTCTACTGCCCAGCATGTGTTCTATTACCTAGATACTCTCTGTATTTGACTGTTGTACTATTGAAGACAGGTGGAATGAATTAAACACTTTTCTAAACACTTTTTTGCCCCCACTTTGGAAACACGTTTACACTCTAAACACGTTTAGGAATTAAACACATAACGTTTAGGAATTAAACACATAATGTTTAGAAATTAAACATGTGTGTTTAGGAATTAAACGTGTTTCCAAAGTGGGGGCAAAAATTGTGTTTAATTCCTAAACACGTTTTTTAGAGTGTAGATTTGAAATTGGACTTTCTCATAGTTCCTGTTTTTATTGCGCATACATACTAGCCTACGAAAACAATACACCATTACTCTCGCCTCCCACCATTGTCTATAGAAAAGCATGTCAAAATGTGCGTAGTCCTGATAGAACTGCTTCGCATATAAAAACTGGAATACAGAGCTATACATTCAAATTGTAAGGTCTAAGGTCATCCAAACAAATTATTGACGATATTTTATACGCTCTTTTGTCATGTAGTTTTATAGCATCAATAGATTTCATTTTTTCAGTGGGAAGAAGACTCGAAGAAGAAGGACTTGTCCTCTAATATTTCTGGATATTACATATTTGAATAAACACTTTCCGATGAGAAAGAGTCTGTTTGAAGTAAAGGACTTGTTGTTTTAAAAAGATTTGGGGAGATGTTTTCCAAGTCATAGATACTGTACTATTCTTAACATGGGAAAATGGTAGGGTATAAAAAGGACACATAAGGTTCCTAGTCCACCAAATGGTTATATTTAATGTATTAGCTTTAGATGATTTGTATTTCGTTGTGGTCTACGTTGACTCAGCCTGGTAGAAGAAATAAAACTTAAGGCACACTCTGAAACTGAAGATCTAATCTCACTATTGAGAGTTTTCTGCTCCCCGAGAATGATTCTCTACCATATTCACACATTTTACGTTTGAAACATTATTTGGAAAAAGTAAAAATGAAGTTTCAAAATTTTCTCACCATACATGTACCTTCTAATCTAGAGGTTTAATTCTGACTGAATATTTTGCCATGATCGGATCTTTTATTTAAATATTCATCATTTGTGGTAATGTACGGTGTACACTCGACATACAGGCTCTCCAAAGTAGCTGTTAATGCTTCTGTTGTTTAAAACTCTTCGTTCCGATAATACTTTGAAGATATCAAAATACCTTCTCTTGATCGATTCACTGATAAATAGACTACCCTTCTTTGCTTAAGCATGTCGGTCGTATTGAGCTGTCCAGGTTGTCCTCAGCCCTCTCATTTGTATGCATATGGTAAATTGTGTTACACTGTTTTATATTTCTAAAACAAAATGGCATGACGGCCAAACGCCGTAGTTACGGTTGCATTGGCATACAAAGAAAACGATCAATTCTAACTCAAGCCTTCAACATTATTTTTGTCACGTTACGTTAACTTTAAATGTACCACCATTTTGACCATAGAGTTTACAAGGATATGAGCTTTCCATGGGGAATTTGAAAATTGTAACATTCCCATGCCTCTCATGCATTCACATTCTGATAACAAGAGATTATGAAGGAGAACATTGAGTTGTAGAGTTTAAAGGCAGTAGGCAGTCACCCCAAACAGAGTGAGTGTGCCCTGTTACTCTAGTTCATGATTGGCCTATTTTGATCATGTGACAATATTTTTGTTAGTAAATTGTGAAATTCAAGGAGAATTCCTCCTTGCTTTTCATATTGTTTGCAATAGTTATGTTTAAAACATCTTCAGATGTGCTTGTAATGCAATAAGAGGAGATTTGCAAGAGTTTGCTCATTTTTCAAAGAAAATTTTGGGGCGACTGCCTACTGCCTTTAAAGAAAAACAAAAGAGAGCTCAGTCATGTGATGTTTTGACGTCATATGTGCTTGCTCCAAGGTCACTTGGGATGAGAATGTGACAACTTCATTTGCTAATATCTCGAGAACCACAAATCGGATTTCAATGCAAATTTTTACCAGAATGCTTAGATTAAGTACCCCTATAATATCAAACGTGATTTTAGCGTTTTCAAAGAGTTTGATCGTATGCAACCGTATGTAAACACAACACAGTCTTATTATCCCAGGCCTCCATGTATTTCCTTATGAAAGAAAAATAAAATTTTGTCGTGTGTTCACTCATGTCTTGCATTTATTTTTTCCCTCTCTTTCATAATTATTGTTGTAATTATGTAAATCATTTTCTTTCCTCTTTCAACGTCGTCAGTATTTAACTGTACTAAGCCAACCACCACTGACACGGCTCTAAACTTCAATCCAGATAAAAGCGTATACGATGCAAGGGAGACGCTCATTTACTCTTGCGATCAAGGACACAGTCTCACGGGAGTTTCACAGACAGTGTGTGATGCCCAGGATACATGGAATCCTGCTACAATTCCACTTTGCAGAAGTTAGTGTCACTTGAATTTCTTTCAAAGATATTTTCAGGAAACATTTGCCCTTCCATATAGACCCAATGCCTATGATGTCACAGAACAGAAAGTCGAGGCAAGCGTGTATCATTGCAACTTAACACCAACCAATGCAGAGAGTTGATTTGTGTACAAGTCGGCGCCCGTAGTCTTCTACAAGCGCGTGCGAAGTCTACGTCGTGCGCACTGTATGCTTCATTGCATGCCTCCAAAATGACGTCGTACATGAGGTCTATTTCTTTCATATGACCTTTTCAGAAAGTATTTGCCCTTCCATATTATGCAATGTGCATGGTACATGACTATCGATGTCCACAGGATATCTTAATGTTTTATTTTTAATGCATTCTTATGAAGAAGGGGTCTGAATTCATTTAAAATTCTACAATTTTCTTAAGAATATGAAAATTGCTTGGATTGAAAGTTAAACGGACGAGCAGACGAAATTATTGGACAACCTTCTTTCTATATATGTGCGTTAGAAAGATTTGTTTTAGTTGTCACTTCAGAGAGAGCGACTCACTGAAAAGAGTAAAGAATGAGATTACTTTAACTGTGGCTGCTCGTAGACTGACCTAACATATGAGGAAGAAAGGTGCGAACTATTGGGATCAAATTGTGTCAAATAATTTTTCACCAGAATTAATAAAGAAGAAATTTAACTAAAATTGTTGTAATTCAAATGTCAGGTATTTTCAGAATTTATTTGATTCAGCTGGTAAATTTGGCAATCCACTCAAATCTAAGTTTTTAACGCAATCTCTCGAGTTTTGATTTTAAAAATTTGACTAAATTCTTCACTCCATTTCATGTGCATAAAGTTGTACAAACGGTTTCTTCGGATTGCCGAGGCAACTTAAGACCAAGTCAGCACATATTTTTGGCTGAAATAAAAACTCATTGATAAGGTTTACAACTATGATTATAGTCCCTATGCACAAGATGTCACTGGGCCACAGAAACTGGCAAAGTGCACCATTCTTTTTCCAAAGTACCCTGGACTCACTGGCGAAGAGCCAAGGGGCGAAACTTAAAGGGGAATTTTCATCATCCCAGACAGGTCCAATTCTCCCAACTATGCAACTTCTAGCTCCTCCCATAACTGAATGAAGCTCCTCCTTGTGCAGGAATAAAACTGTTTTATTGCTTAAGGTCATGTCCTGGTGAGCATACAAGGCTATAAAATGTAATAAAAACACTCCCTCTACCTTGAGTGGAATGTGAGCTACTCTGCATCTTTCAAATTTTCAAACTTTGATGTCAATCAAAGAGCAGTCACCAACCGAGAATTTTGATACCCCTACACTAAAAATATACTTTGGGGTGATGACTGTCTGTCTTTAACGTGCACCACCGCCCAAGAGAGACAAGTGCATCCTTTGCATGTAGTATGTCCTCTGAGATGGAGGTCAACAGCTGGGAAATAACGTTAATGCATAAGGTATACAGCAAATTTGTTGACCGCCCTTGCAGCAACGGCTGCCTTCAAAAGTGGGAAGATAATTTTATAGATACTTCTTTCAAGTGTTTCCTTCATTGCACTAGTTTTCTAATTTTCCCCAGACACACCTACAAACCTACATTCAGACTTCTTACCTTGGGGTGCCAATTTTACAAGGTTTAACTTTTTGACCTCTTGTGACCTCAGAGTAGCTGTGAGCTAGTTCTGTTGCTTGATATAAATTTTGTACATCTTAGTATGAAAAGCATCTCGAGAATTCGAGGCTTCGAGCTGACAAGGTTTTAGTGCTTAATATTGTGTTCTAGCCCTTTGGTGACCTTTGACGTCCATCAAAACACCAGAGTTCTACTTCTGAATATACTGCATTCACATACCAAGTAGGACAACTTTGGGTTACCCTGTTGAAGATATCTTGTTAACGAACTAAGTGTTAGAAACGCAAGAACACACACGCCCCATACACACAGACATACCTCCTTGCCTGTCGTGCATAGAGTAACGGCAAAATCGATCGTGTCTCGGCGTGCCTTACGTCCTAGGATCTAGTGTTAAAAGTTAGCGAACGCAGTGAACACTGAGTACATCCAAATGCCCCTAAAATCTAGTTAACAGGTTAAGGCCGAGGACCTACCCAAAGTTTAAATATACACAAAACAGGGTATAATAGATGGGGCACCCGGTCTTAGCCGTGCTTTAAGACCGACAATGACGTCATCACAGCTGCCTATGTAAGACATTGTATATATACTACTGGGCTACGACCTGCCTACTCTGATGTGCGTGACTCATGTTGCCAAAACAACACTAGAACAACAAGTAGCTCTATGCAGTTAGGCAGCCAATTGAGTGACTTTCTCTAGTCAAGGAGAATCCCTGTTCTACTCCACCATAGAATATGTTTTCATTATCCATATCATTACATGTACATCCCCGTTACAACTTTGTGTAGAAATACACCCATGCTAATCTGGTCAGGTGACAGTCGAGTTAAGCTGCTCTTATTCGGGATGATAATCAACACAGCTACTGGGGTTGTACACCTGAGGAATCTCGAATACGACTTTGAGACTGGTCTCATTTTTTTCTCTTTTTACGAATCAGAAAGCAGGAAATCAATAGCAGTGTTTTATAAGAATGTATTGCAGATAAACCTCATTGGCCTAATTACCATCTTCATAGATTCTTCTGTTGCTGAAATTATCACTTTGATAAAAGGAAACATTTGGACAGTAACTTGTTATACCATCTTGCCCTTCCATAGCCATACTTTTTTTTTGAAATTAACATCTTTGAGAAACTTTGGGAAATGATTCGTTTCTTGTAGAGCGTTTTGTGAGAAGAGGAGATGTATTATCATGTAATTCTGTCATAATGAAACACTCGCTATAGTTTTGAACAGACTAGCTGTAGGAAAAATACAGTAGACAAGGAAGTTTATTAGTCAAAGAAGGTAAGACTCTGAGGGGTGCAAGAGTGATAACATCAATTATTGCAAAATTTACCGTTTTCAATAAGCGAATAAAATTCAGTTCTTAATACAAACAAGAAAAGCCCAGTGGGGATGTCAGTCGAACCGATTAGTTTCGAGGAACCTTTTAACATACACTCCTGTAGTTTCAGACATAGGCGTATGAGCTGGGGGGCAAGGGGGACAAATGCCCCCCAGTCGATTTTTTTTTCGGGCAGCGGTGGAATTGTGGAGCTGAACATGGGGAATTTTGAAGCTGAACATGGGAACTTCAGGAAAAGATGTGCATTGATTGATGATAGTATCCGACTATTAAACTCAATTTATATGCTGTTAAATTGCATACATCCAAACATACTGTAAGCGCGTGGCAGTGCGTCTCATTTCACTCGTTTTGCTCGAACTTGTATATTCTCCAAAATTCGGGCAAGTGCTATACTTTTCGGGCAGATTCGGTCTTGCCCCCCCCCCCAAGCGGAGGGGAACCCATACGCCTATGGTCACTTTCAGATTTTATGTTTCACTTATTTGTGTCCTGTAAACATGTGCAAGCAGTCATTTAATAAGAAACCACTGTTGCTAAACAATTTACACCATGATAGTACGATAACGCTCCTTTTCAACAGAAGTTAGGACTGCGGTTGGTTGTGGCTGTGGCAGAAGTTAGCGGTGACCGTCTCGATTGGAGAGAGCACGATCCCTGTCCCCATTTATATCGGTTGAAAGCGGCTTTAGGTCAAGCCGCCGGGGTGGCGATAGTTACTCATTTACCTCGTTACAACGCAGGTCCACCGATGAGACAACCTGAATAACATGTGTCATTTCCCCATTTTCTAGTTAGTTGTGACGCACCTAACATTGGTAACGGTGGATTAACAACAGTCGGTCCATTTACAGAAGGAAGCACCGCAACAGTAGAGTGCGACGATGGTTACGGATTGGCATCAGGCTCGTCTTCAACTATAACGTGTCAGAGTGACGGCACATGGGATGAAGTTCCTCAGTGTTATCGTAAGTATTTTACTAATCAGATTTTATACTAGGACAGCCTTTCACAATCCGTGGGCCGTCGAGCGCCGTCTGGTGGTCAAATCAGCCTGATCAAGAAAAACAAAACTGGATTTATTTTTATTTCTATAACTTGTTTTTCCATAGTTATATCATCCGAAACAGATAGAACTTTAATAGCAGGCATACATATTGTTTAATGTTGAAACTTTACTAGTATCAGTAAGTTGTAAATAGGAGTGGAACTCATTTTCATTCATTTTTCAGTTAACTCTTAAAGGTGGTCCTCTAATAATTTCAACAATGAAACGGGGATCTCCAGTTGCAAATGGTTGAAGAACCCTGTTCTAGTGTATTCATGGATAAATGAACCATATTATCGCAGGCCTCTATGGAAACGTCACAGCTTCAATTTATCACGTTTTCACCAAAATCAAAGGGTCAAGTCGTTCAGAATGAAAGTAATAAGAGAAAGAAACGTAGCCAAATACGACTAAAAATGTGGAGTATTTTCCTTTTTTGAGGGGGGGTTGTTTTTTGTTTTGCAAAATTTTGTGCATCTAAGTGGATTAATGCAAGAACAGAGGAAAGATTCTCACTTTCATCTTACGTAGAGGTAATGGGAAAGGATCGAGTACATGCATGAGACCCAAGACATAGACGCATCATCAGGTTTTCAAATCTTGCTGACTCTAATGATGAGGGTATTTAACCTGTTAGATTGTGGCACAAAATTCTACTTACTGTCATAGGCAAAGGAAGCTGTTCAAGACGGGGGGGGGGGGGGGGGCTGAACGTTGTTTCGGACGGCAGCCCTCGGGATGGGTCTAAGGAAGGGGAACACCTAAGGAGAGGGGGTGTTTTGAAAATGTTTGGATATTTGAGAGTCCTAAGTTGCATTGGACAAATTTTAAAGAAAATTACCGCAAATTTTTGACATTTTTTACAGAGAAAAGGGCTTTTCGTGCTTGGATTGAGGGGACGGAGGCATACTCCCGCCCCACCACATTTTTGACTGGGGGCTAAAGCTCTCCAATCCCCCTTCCTACGCCTATGCTTACTGTTAACTATTTGTGTTTCGACAGAAAACTGTAACGTGACCGGTGTTGACAGCTCCGATTCAGCTACCCCCACAACTATCAGCCATGGCGGTACTAAAACGATTAACTGTTTGTCCGGTTACTCTTACAACCAACAAACATCGTTGACATTAGTATGCAACAATGGTAACCTTGATAACACAGTACCTGCGCAATGCTATGGTAAGTATGTGGTTTTTTCACAGGAATTTACTGAACATTAAATGATCCATAACAGATTTCTCACAAAAGAGTTGTCAGTGTGCACTCACATATATATTACTTACTCTTTACATTTATTTAACTGTTATTTTGAACCTAGTCGATTAATACACGCTACAGCATTTTGAGTCACAATTGTAGTTGCCAGCAGTATATGAATTTATTAAAATGTAATGAAATTTGTAATTATTTCCGAATACCCTGTTACCTATTAGAGCATATGACTATTGCAGAATTGTAGAAATTATATGAGATTGATGCAAATTTTAGTTGGTTATAAAGTATCCGACCTAACTAATATTCTTTTTTGTTGCAAGTACTTCTTAATGTCCATAATTGCGTAGCATGTTGAAAAGAAACCATTCATAACCGTGGTTCCTGGACGTTTTCGTAACTCAAGGGGTGATGAAGGCTAAAGGGCGAAATGGTGCGTTTAGAAAAAAAGAGATATAAAATTTTAACAGGGGATTTCCAAGATGCCAAAAGGTTTCCCTAAGCTGAGCTCTCAAATTCGTTCGAATAAATGAGATAAAATGAAGTCAACAAGTCGAGTATAGGTATTCTTAGGTATCCATGAGTGCAATACAACGTTTGTGAATTATCATTAGTTCAGAGCAAGGAAATCGCATCTGGCAGTTTTTAATTTCAAAATATTCCTGGAGATGATCCCCACATTCCCATCACTGGCAGGAAAACGTATGAGCAAAGGGGCCCATGGCTAAATATTATCCCGCCAGTGTTTCCTCGAATGTAACTTATTTTCTTTCTGTCCATAGACATGACATTCTGAAAAATGTGGAAACTGCACATAACTGTAGCATAGTAGATAACGTTTTCAATGAACTATGAAGTAAAACGTGAAAATGTTTTCGACAAAGCAAGTTTTGGTGCGCAAATTTCGGCTTTCTCATTATTACTACCTTAGGACAACTTGAGTGGCATTAATCTTTTAACGCCTCATGCGACGATACCACCCTTCGTCCTCCCAACAACACCACAAGCCCCTTACAGCATCAAAGGAAACTTCCTTTAGTAATTATTGAAAAACATGATGGTCTGAGGGTGATTTGTGTAATCTCTTCAGTGTGCATTAAAGGTTGTCAGGTAATGGGAACATAGCCAGAATGTGGCTTGGAGCCTTAAAGTGCTTCATTCTTGAGTCGACAATTTTGTTAATGTCCCAGTACGTCCTGGGGATCACCCCTGGTTTTCCACTGGGACATTGCCCCTGGACCCCATTAGGTGCCTTGCGGGTACGCTCCATACTTTCTTGGGACCCTGGCGTTCAATGCTGAAACATTTCTCCTACCCTGACCCCGATCAATCACGATGTTGGTTATCGATTGTGTTGTTCTTAAAGATTCGCCATCACAAAAGGGTGTCAGACTTTTGAGTCCCACCTCGCTGTTTTGCTACCCTGGATCAAGCCCTCACGTTAAAAAATGAAAGTGTAGGCCTACTCTTTCTTTCAAATTGTGTTTCTATTATCGTCGTTTCGTTTATAACAGTACTATGTTAAAGATGGGGCGGGGGGACGTTGACCCCACCACATTTGGTGAAAGGGTCGATGAGCTGCAAAAAGTTGGGAAGCACTGATTATCACCATAGGGGTAGGAAGCTGTTCCCGACTGGGGGCTGAACGTTTTTTCAGACTGCCGTCCTGTGAAAGGGGCCTAAGGGGAGGGGTAAATATTTGATGGTTCTTAGATGAAATTTGGAACCATAGGCTATATTGGGCGAATTTTAATGGAAAGTTACTGTAAACGTTTGAATTTTTTACAGAGGGAACAAATAAGGGGCTTTCGTCTTTGAATTGAGGGGCGAAAGCATACTTCCGTCCACCACATTGACCGTCTTAATTAACAGTTGGCCAAACATTGAACAGATTGTTACAGTAGGGCTCGGCGAAAAAGTAAGAATTTTCTCTATGGTTATCTATTTAAAGAGCTGTCTTTGTAATTCGGATCCTTCCTTTTATCAAGGCAAGTAAAGCTATCAGAAATAATTTTTACGAACAAAACGTAAAAAGTTTTGGCATACAAGCTTCGAACGTCTGGATGGTTAAAAGTATCTGAGGGACGTCATAACTTATCTAAATTTGCAAACGATTTTCTTCAACAGCATTATTGAAGTCATTATTTAATAAGTTCAAACAAAATAATATGTTTTATTGTAATCAGAGGATTGCGATGCTCTATCAGCTCCGAGCAATGGTGGCGTGTCTGGCGGTAACCTTCACGGACAGACTACCACGTTCACTTGCAATCAAGGCTATGTACTTAATGAGACGGCTTCATACACATGTAACGATGGCACCTGGGGAATTTTTGGTGCAGACGTACCAACATGTTACAGTAAGTGTGTTTTTCTAATCATCAAAACCTTAGAAAGTGCCGGCCAAAATTCTGATACCCGTCACGTCCTACGACAGAGGCAGATATTGATGGGTATGCAATCAAGACATATAACGAACTTATTCACAACATTACTATATATGATTAAATGCTGTTTGTAATACGGTACAAAACTTACGTTTTCTTACATATTCTTTTGTCTTCTTAATTTCACTCAAATGAAACTTTATTTCCTTTTCTTCCTGAAGTACATTTAGATGTACAAGATATTAGTTAAGGAAACTAATTCTGACATAAAAAAATGCCCCGGCCTGGCTACGGGCCTGCAGTTGTTATTTATACTGTCTGAGTGATTCTGTAAATTTTCTTTTCAGTTCCAGAAATGTATACAACGACCCTGTCTCCAGGTAAGAGTACACTTTAACGCAGTTAACGTTCCCCATTTTAATATGGCTTCTCAAGACGTTAAACACTTTCTCTCTGTTCAGTAGTCTTATGTTATGCCGAATTTACAGTATATTCTTGCAGTAACCGTACTTTTTAATAAATAACAAACATGAGCTCTTAGAAGAATCAGCAATTAACAAGTGTCTGTACTGACAGTATCCAACTGAGACCAGTGTCATATCCTTTTGTTTGTTCCATTTTTTCTTCCTTGTTCTCCCTGCTAAGGAAGTAGAGAATAATGGGTGATCATCCACTGTGAACAGTTGTACGTTTTCGGGAATAACTGTCTGGTATGTTATTTACCATGTAGAAACCCCGCGAGATTCCATTCGCTTGGTCGGTGGCACATCTTCCTTCGAGGGACGGGTCGAAGTTCTTCACAACGGCGTCTGGGGGACCGTGTGCGACGATTATTGGGATGTAAACGATGCCCGTGTCGTATGCAGACAGCTAGGATTCACGGACGCCGAAACGGCCCTACAAAATGCCTTTTTTGGCCAGGGCAGTGGTATTATATGGTTGGACGATTTACATTGCAGCGGCAGCGAACCATCACTTTTTCAATGTTCCCATAGTGGATACGGTTTACACAACTGCGGTCACAATGAAGACGCGAGTGTTCGGTGCACTGGTAAGTAATTGAATAAGACTGAAGGTAAAACCCAAGTGCGATTACGCCTAAATACATTTAGGAACTATGAAGGTAGTTTTTAATTACATTTTACGTGATACGTTTGTTAGTTAGATGGAACAGGGAGTTGCTATAGCAACTCCCTGCATGGAATAAAGACGGCTCATCTAGACCTTGGTTAAATATAGTAGGTTGTCTTTCGATTGACTATGCAAACTGAGATTGGCTTGTGTTCGATTGGTACTCCAGGCGATTGCCCACAAATTGAAATAGTGGAAACACATGGTGTTTAAACATAGTTGCAGAGGTTGATCCTTGACTACTGAGTTGAAACGTGTAGCTGCAGGACATATGCATAAAAAGAAACAAGTATTGAGATCAAGCATTGAAAGTAATGCCCTCTTCTTTACATGCTTCTTAAGCCACGTCCACCCCTCCCTCCAAGAAAAACCCTTTTGATGTTGACCCAATCCAGAGGCGACAACATTAAGGAGATACAACATTGAAGAGACATTATACCTAGGTGCCGTGCAACACTAGCAGTTACCTCCCTGCTGGTTACCAAGTGGAAACTGGTTCAAACTGGTTCGACAAATAAGAGTTACTTCCTTTTGAATTATACTCTTTACAAACAAGTAAAATTCTACGTAGGCAAATATCTTCTTTACATCTAGCAAGGAACACAATTTTAATAATAATGGTTGAAAATGCCAACTTTCAGCCTATCACAGGAAATCAACCACGTCTAAAATCTAGAAAAGCACATCCAACCCTGTTGAACAGTCCAAATGAACGAAATGTTGCTTTACGAAGTTAAGCAAGCGCACAAGAGAGTCTTTCCAATGACTTAAGGAGTTGAATTACCATATCCGTCGCTGTAGGAAAGCAGACAGATATCCGCAGATGCATTACTCAGTATTTGGACAAGTCTTTCCATAAAGTGCGTAGAAAACTCCGAAAAACTAAGCTACACTGATGAATGGAAAAAAGAACAATTCAAAGCTGTATAAATCCAGCGCTCTTGCGATAGCTAAAGAAAGTGCCTAATATTTTCTGGGCGATAACTTCCAAGTGTCGGACGTAACCTTAGTAACGTCCAAGTTCCTGCTGTTCCATCCTCTCTAGAAGAAAGGTTTCTGCGACCTTGTCTAGGCAATTCAAGGAAATGCTCTACCACTCTGAATAAATTGTTACCGATGGTCGACAGGAGGATGAAGTTGGTCCTAAATACATTTATAATAAATTGCAATTAAATTAGCATTTATTTGCCAAGTTTACAAGCATATGTAGGAACTATTGTCCCTGGTATAAACACGTTTTATGAATTTTTTTTACTATGACTTAAATGATGGTTTCTGTGAGGACATAGTAGTCAAACAGCAATCAATTTGAATAATGCTACAGGCTGAAAGGGACGTAATTTATGTATTTCAGGCAAAGGGGGTAGCTGCCCCCCCCCCTCCGCATATTTTTGGTATTTTTCAATGTTTATTTTTACAATATTGCTAGTGTTTCTCCTGATTTATATGAGGTAAATAGGCCTGGGAAGTGTCATTTCCAGCGATCTGGGACGCATTTTGGGCCAAAATTTTCTTACGCTTCGCGCCAGCCCAAGGTGGCGCCGAGCGCTGAGAGTTTGTCTGTGGGCTTCGCCCCCCTTTACAAATTTCTGGCTACGCTCCTGATGTATTTGTTGTGAAAAATAAAAAAAATGTCATTTAAAATGTGAGAAAGAGTCCAATAGAGTTATTACTGGACAAGTGACTTAAATTGGGACGGTTCCACGTTTTTAATTGACCTAAAAGATTTGTGAAATATTTCGGGGGAAAGTTTTATCTCACTGTTCCAATTTGGAGAACGAAAACCCCTACGCCATCCTTTAGCTACTTTGAAGTTTTGGAATGATTTTGCAGGTTGATGCACCTTGATTGTGAGCATTCTAATAGACCTTGTGCATTGGCGTCACGTGAAGTCATTTTGGAGGCAACATATATTTACACTGCAATAAAGAAGGTTTAAAGAGTTATTGCAGGTATGGAAGAAATAATTTCAACACAACAAAACATTCTCGGTTAAGCAGAATTATTTTTCATACACAAGAACACAGATTAGTCCTCAGATTACAACAACATGCTTTGGTTTCGTGAAGTTCCTGAGTATTGTAAAATGCTTCATAAGTAAGTTCAACACACCAATCTATAGAAATATTTATTACCACTTCTATGAAGGTCTTAGACTGTCAACTTCGACCGAAAACACATGTTTCGACCCATAACTACAACGTTGTACATAAAAAATTAGAAAACGATATGGTTAACTGCCTAGCAGATTATGACCAAACCAAGTGTCTTCTTAGAAGATAAAATATGCTTCCGAGAAAGCTTTCTCCTCTTTTGGCAAAACCGAACCAGCTACAACCCCCAAAACAAATTATCAATGGTTTAGCAGCGCATGGGTTTTACCGTTAGCTTATTTTTTTCTTCGAATGCAGATCCCGCAGAAAACGTCAAACTTCACTGTGGATCATCTTCATTTCAAGTGGATATTCCTAAGCAATTAATAGATGGTACTCACTATCCGAGCGACTTTTACCTATCTGGTGATCCTTACGACCAAACGTGTAGGGGATTCGACAACGGCGCTATGTATATCAGTTTGAACAGCTCCTTCGCGGAATGTGGTACTCACTTAAACGTAAGTAGGTTGAGCCGCAGGTTACCTTACATCATCTTTGACCTTCCGAGCTTATAACAGCCTTTATTAACACTTGCAACTGACCTCGTCGCAAAGTTGGTGGGCCTACCACAATTTCCAAATTCTGTTTCAAAGGATATTTTAGTGTAATTGAAAGAAAGCATGGTAATATGAATGAGGACGCTCAGCTTTTGCAAATGGGAAAGGAAAATGAGCGAAGGTAAAAATGAATAATGAAACAATGTAAAACATGCTGAATGGAGTCATCTGCGATTAAGTTGGTCACTTGATCAGTCAATCAATAGATCAATTGATCAATTCATGAATTCGTATTGTTGTTTCGACTCGTCTAGTTAAACTGATAAATACCATTTTCCATAATGAATACTTCAAGGGTACCCAAGTAATCAGTTTCTCAGCTTTTCAGTTCCCCTTTTTGTTTTAAAACGTTTAAGTTCTGAAACGTTTCTTGCTCAGATGAGCTGCGTTACTTCTCTTCGTAGGGTATTGATTGTTACGATGCATTAACCAAAAGTGCTTAAGCATATCACTTTTTCTGATGATGTCCTTTACCACAGGATACTGGCACACATATTCTTTACGAAAACATGGTGGAGATCAATCCGAGTGATGGGAACAGTGTCGTGGACTTCTTGGGAATAGAGATACCGATCACTTGTGAATATAACAGCTCCGAGAAACTTCAGACACATTTTAAGACCACTAATGAAGTCATCAGAAAGAAAGCTAAGGGTTCCTTTGAGTTTGACTTTGCGATGTACACGGACGTAACCTATACAGTACGCTACTATAGTTATCCTGTTGAAATGAGATTGAATGAAGAAATGTACTTTCGTGCAGAGCTTCTTAGGTCTGCCAGCAATTTGGAAATTCACTTGCGCAGTTGTCGTGCCACGCCGTCTCCAGATTTCAATAATGCAGTCGTGTATGAATTTATACGAGCCGGGTGAGCACGTCACAACATTCTTTTAGACTGGAAATTGACCTTGAAAAGCCACTTGCTTCGCATTCAGATAATACGACTTATCTTCTTATACGTTTCTCTTTGTTCAATTCTTAAAATAATACTGGCCTCTTTAATTTCTCTTTGTCTGTATTTCCTCTGGAATTTTTCCCAGATATGCAATAAATACAATGAACTGAAACATCATCCAGTAACGCGGCATATATCAATCAATTATAATTGTAGTAAAAGTCATTCAAAAACTTTCTGGATGCAGAACTGATCTGGGGGTAGGATAAGAACACAAACAAAAAATGCCGTAAGTACACAGATCGTTCAGAAATGTCAAACCAGGTAGGTGATATTAGATGGAGTTAGTTAGTTAGATCAGGTTAATAACGTCCCTGTTTCCAACCAATTGGTTCAAGTCGAGACGCCTTTTTTCCAGTTGTGGCTCACTGGCTTGTTTTCCCTACTCCATTGCTTATGCTGAGAACCAAGCACAAAGGCAGTAGGTTCCATTTTTAAAGTCTTTGGTATGACCCGGCCAGGATTTGAACCCTAGACCTTCCCGCTGCAAGTCGGATGCTCTAACCACTTGGCCACTGCAGTCGGATATTAGATGGAGATCCATGACTGTTTATTTGAACCCTGCTAGTTGCCGACAGTAATCTCTTTTCCCTGTTGTTCTTGACGATTCAATAGGTTAAGATGTGTTAGGAACTAGGCGCAAGTGGAACACGTCGTCTGCTACATCTAGAAGAGCAGATCGGGAAATTTCCCTCTTGCTTTAACATTGCAAGTCGCTTAAGCTGTCAATTAATTTGAGGGTTTCGACCCGTTCCTCGCTATTTACAACATACTTGTCTTAGTTTCCTATAACTTGCTCAATATGGGTGTGTCTTTTCAATTATGCTAGCGAATGCAAAATCTAGTCAAAACTTGACAGTAAAATTTAGTCTGCTTATTTGCATAAATCATGAGCATTGGTTTATTGCCAGCATCATTAGGTTCTTTGGCAATAAACAGTCGTTTTAAATGTCAGAACCGTGTTTCGTGCTTGACTGTCGGCAACTTGTTGAACATTACAGCATTTTCCAAATAATCCTTTTTGTTGGGGTCGCTGTAGGTATGAATGAGGTTGCGTAGACATTAGACAAAAGAATTCAATGCCTTTTAGTTCAATAATCCCCAATTAAATTATTTAGTCTCCACTCTGAGGTCAATCTAATTGGACTAGCATAAATTAAAGTTTTCCATTGACCTCCATCTAATATCGCCTCCATGGTCAAACATCACATGTTTTTTCCATTTGCTCTGTCGATTGCTTTGATGCTTATCCAAAAGGTAACCAACAGTTAATGTCTTTTATTTAAATGAATTAGTGTCGCAGTTCTTGTTAACACATTACTGATAGTAGAAGAAGTGTGTTCTATATAGAACCAAACCCCTTCTTTTCATTACAGATGTGGCATAAATGATTCACCTGTTCGCGTGCTCACGCCAAATCAACCAACCCAGGCAGATTTTGAAATCACTAGCTTCCGGTTTAGGGCCGATCTCAGTCATCCCGAATCACAGGTCATTATGGGCAAGTTTATAAGTAACAACTGGACACAGACGGCCACACATACGAACAGACAGACCCATAGGCAAACAGACGGACAAAAAGACAGACAGAAAGAAAAATGAGACGTACATATAGACGAAGCATGTAGACATGCAGACAAATATTTAGGCAGACAACACTCAGCAATATTTTTACCAGAAAACAATTTGCTTTCTTTGGGTTCTCCTAGAGATGACTGTCAAATGTAACTATCTCAATGTTTGGAAATCAATAAACGACTCTGCTGATCTGCAGTTGCAATACTATTTGAAAAATGCTTATCAAAAATATTAATTAACTTCTGTAACCTTTCCGTGCGAACTTTATGATGAAGAAGTAAAATTAAGATACAAAGTGGGATTTTTGTTGGACTCTTGTTGCAGTAAAATGTGCTAGAAAAGGACAAGATGTCTGAAGTTGCCTAAAAGAGCGATTATTAAGCTATTTTAATTAGCTACATAAGCCCTTTTCGCTTTAAAGTATCAAATTTCACAAAAGCACAAAAGCATTGACAACAAAAAATTACACGGAACTAGAATTTATATCCACTAGAGACTAGACACACAAATTCTAATCTGCACTTCTGTCTTTTATCATATGTGCTGCTTTCATTAGGTCTGGGTACACTGTGAGGTTGTTGTTTGTGACAACAGTGACACAAATTCTGAATGTCGTCAGGGCTGTGAACAATCTCGTCATCGCCGGTCAGTTGAGGATCCACCACTGAAAGTTGAAAGGATTGTTCAAGGACCCATTGTATTCAAGGGTGAAGTCAAAGAGGAGACTGAAACATGTAATTAACATATAACAGTATTGATATTTTCTTCACCCTATTAAATTATGTTTGAAATAAGATGTTTCACTTCAATGATATGTGCAGCTTTATATGTATGGAGGGAAATGTGGGAAAATCGCAACAGCTACCTTCAGAGAGTCCCTTAAGTATATGATATAATTGAAACATACGATATTTATTCAAAGATAAAAATGACAAAGGAATATTTTAGCCCTTGTTCCTTCAAATAAAAGAAAATGTAATTACTTTGAACAGTTTAGGAGATTCCCCATTCGGGAGAATCTACTTTGGGAAAATTGCAACAACAACCTTCAGAGAGTCCCTTAAGTAAATGATATAATTGAAACATTCGATTTTTATTCAAAGATAAAAATGACAAAGGGATATTTTAGCCCTTGTTTCTTCAAACAAAAGAAAATGTAAGTACTTTGGACAGTTCGGGAGATTCCCCCATTCGAGAGAATCTATTAATCTACCTACTAAACGTGGTCATGGGCGCCGCCATTTTGTCCATTTTACCCACAATCCCAAGCGTTTTTTGTGTACATTGTCAGTGGCGAATGGGTTTTGAAACCCCCTTGCAAAAGTTGTGGGTCTAATGTTATGGATTTAAATGTATATTCGGAAGGTTTATTGTCATAGCTACCGAAAAGCCATGTCCTAATCGGTGGTACACCACGCTGTTTTTGAGTTTTTGAGTTTTGAGTGCTTTCTGGCCTTGCTTAAACTTGTTTTTGTTAGGCTGGCAAGCCTATACAATGTGTTGCATAAGTTTTCCTCCGTTTGGAAGAATTTTGGGAGAATCTCCCCGACTGTTGTACTTACTAGGAACTGATTCGATTCCCCCAGGAGAGATAGTGCCATTTCTGGCAATCTAGGAAGCATTTGTTCAAACGTTTTCTTTGTGCGATACTATCGGTAACCGTCAACCGATGCGAAACTCCTCTTACATAATTTCACATATCCACTACTCCCTCATAATGTCCCTAAAACCAGTCCTGTTAAGGGTCCCATTGAACTTGAAGCACCTGGTCCTAAAGTTAAAAAATGTCTTAGTTAAGAGCATATTTCTACAAAAATTGGCCAGTTTATCAACGTTTAAGCTCATTTAAGCACGAATATTGTACATGTCTTGTAATTTTCTGTGGAATAGATATCAATATTCCCAAAGAATGTTTTAACTAGGAAATTTATTTTTCCTATATTTGCAGTTGTGAAAACAGGAAACGAGGATGGTTTTCGAGGTTTCTTCACTACAACCCTCTCAGCCGTGTCACTTGTCATGCTGATAGGTCTAATTGTGATGGGAGTGACTCTGAGACAAGTCATCAGAAATTCGACGATGGGAGGATACCAGCCAATCCCAAATCCATCAGGAACAACCACAGCTTAGCTTAACATTGTTGATAAGTACAAAAATGCATAAAATTATCTGTAAGAAGAAGTTAATTTCCTTAAGTAAGAAAACTGAAAATTGAACACGCCTTCATGTCAATCCTATTGCATTGTTCTTAGCAATACGCATGGTAAACGCAAGTAAATAAATAGCTGTAACGTGAATCATACAACTCAAAACTGGTTTTTTTTTCTTTAGGTAGCGTAGCACTTATTATTGCCCCATTGACTTACACACTAAATCAGGCTACTTAACTCCCCCTAGATCTTTGTAGAAGTTTTCAACCTGGGCATTCCACCCCTTTGGTTAAAGCTTACATTGTGGGCTCTTATGAAACTTTCAAATTTTTATACCATGACCATTGAGATTTTGAGCTGCAAGGGTTTGAATGATAGGTACATGTTTTCAACCCTGATCGTTACTCAAAGATGGCAATTGACAGACTTAGCGGGGTAATAAAATCAGAAAATGGCACTAAAATTGATCAAATTGCCTTGAAGTTTGCACAGTCTAAGTATCTTTCAACTCATTACCTGCAAAAACTGTATGAAAATTTCAACATATTTTATAAGTAACACTGTAAGAAATAAGCTCCAGTAAAACTTTTAGGAGACTTAATTTTTCAGGTAGTGTTTTTCGGCGTAAGAGCATTTGAATTAGTGGTCCTCTACCTAAAGAAGACGTGAAACGTGCATTTTAATCTTACATTAGCCACAGCCTACTTAGGTATGTAAAAAGTAACTTTTATTGCTTCTATCAACTTGATAATACACGCACTGTAATGTTTCCTGTTATTTGTTTCGAAAGATAGCCACTTCTCTCCACTGTAGGCTACGACGGAAAGCACCTTTTTGCATAGACAACGTTGTCCAAATAACATCCCACCACGGTATTGCTGGACGAGTGGTTAAAGCTATAAACCTTCGTTTTAGAAATTAAATGACCATTTAGTATAAACCAAGATTTATCACCTAATGTATGGAAAACGATTCCATAAAAGATGTATGTCACTAGAGGAAGGACCGTCCTCAGTGGCGTGGGGAGGGCCGTGATGCAGTCTCCGTGGCAAGAATTAAGAATTCGACAAAACGAAAGAAAGGAGAAATGGGGGGTCAGTAATGAATGACTAAGAGAATATATATGTAAAATATCACTAGGAACACAGATTCTGTAATTTCTTTTCATCCTCATCTTCAATTTGTCATAGTTATACTATACGGTATTCAACTAGTGTTAACTATGCAGAATGTGTCACTTAAATAATACAACTCAACGAAGCTTTCTTCATTGTTGCTTAAGCAGACATCAACTAGACACTTAGATTAACAACAGCATAGTTCTAAGGAAGCATTGTTAAAACTTAAAAAGTTTATTGCTTGTATCTATTTGACTACTGACGTGCCTCAATGTTTTCTTCTGTTTATGTTATCGTCTGGACACTCTGTCTGCCTCTTGGCCCACTCATTCCCTCTTTGCTACCATTTTGTATATATAGATTACATTGCCCCTTTACACGCCCTAGGTTCTCAAGTGACGGACCGCTGGCCATTTGCAGCCCGCGAAGTCCATAATTGCGGCCCGCAGAAGATTCAAGGAGCCAGAAAATATTTTTACGTGAAAATTTTTGAAGTGCAGTCTAGAGCATTTGGACGCCACTTTTTCTCTCCTATTGCCACAGGCAAACCGGTAATTCACACATGGTGGAAGCAAAAGTCTAATAACAAGTTTATGCTTAAAGTGGGATTACCTTCAATCTAGAGCGTTTGCGATGCCAATTTCTCCCATACTAGTGACCCACGCATGCAGTTAAAATGACAAATTTGTGGAATTTCCTACAATCAACGGAGGGTGGAATGCCAAATTTTTTCCCCATACTGGTGACACCTACAACCCTGGGAGATGCATGTAATAAACGTTGGAGGATGCGTTTTTCTGCCATATAGCACGTTTAGAATGTCAAATTTGCTTACCTCAGCCTCAATTATGGTTGGGCTGAGGTCTTCTGTGGTCCAGTATGGCTCCCCCCTGAGGAACCACCACCCAAATGGAGAACCCCATAAACTGCCACTACCTGCTATGCAGGCACGTTCCGAACTCTAACGTATGCACTTCGCCCTCAAGAATGTTCCAATCTTCGATATGCCCCGCTGGCTACTACAACAGTGATAAAGCGCAAACTTTAGAAAATGCGGCCCTCGACCGAAAACACTGGAGAACCCCTGGGCTAGACATATATAAACCTCTAATTTTTTGTTCAAATGAAAGAACCATTTTGAGGAACAGCTTAGTATTATCGACTTTGGGGTGATAAAATGACCCCATACAGGATATGCTTCAGGAGATGTAGAACCGTGCTCAGTAAGGTGGGGAGAGAGTAATGCTGTGGCCGTGGCATGAATAAGTATGATGAAAACTCGGCAGACCTAGAGGGATGAGGTCATGATGATTGAGTGAGAAAACGAGATAAACAAAAAGAAAAATAAGTATAGACATGTACATGTGTCCTACATATATTTCTTCATGTTTACCTACAGAACTGAGTCCGAGTCCCCCTTACTCGATTCCCAGCCAATTAAAATTCCAGTGGCCACCATTCTGAGCCAATCCTGAGTCCAGTATTTTCCAATTCAAAGCCAATTCCGATTTCAGAGCCCTCTTTGGGACAAACTCCAAGTCCGGCTCTTTGACAATGTAGCATACATAGTGCAAATACTTTCTGTACTATTATTCAAATACATTTAATTGAAAAGGTCACTTTTAGGAGTCAATTTCAGAGTCTGCCTCACCCTGTAATTAAGTTGTACAAAAGTTGGAACCAATAACAATGTGGCCGTAAGTAACTTTTATGTAATTTTCAGTTTTATGAACACCGCTGGAATTGGCTCCGAGTCCGAGCCCAGCTGCAGCCCATTTCTGAACCCCCTGGGCCATTTTAGAGTGCAGTACAAAACCAACTCTATTCACTATCGATTCCGATTCCGAGTCCGGACTTGGGCGTTACAGCCCCGTATTACATATATATTTCTCAACACCTGGTTGTCACCGGTTGTTAGCAAGAGCTCTTCCAACAGAGACAATTTTGCTAAGGACTTAAAGACTCCAAAGTTTTCGTGTTTTCATCTTAAAACTATTCATTTTTTTCTTTGATTAATGTTGAAATGGACAGTTTATTACCTGATATTAAAGTAAAATACATTTTACGATCAGCATTCCATGGAGTGTAACTTAGCAGTGTCTAAAACTTCCATTAACATTAAATGCGACGCGTGTAGACATCAATACTTTTGATATCTTATTTAAAGCATGGAGCTGTTCCGTATTAGCCCCATGGTTAAAGTACCCAATACTTAGGGAGCGCCTTATAAAAACAAGTGTTAAACGTATAAGCACCAGTATATGCAGGTAGCTGAAAGTTATTGTCAAGTCAAGACTTTCACTGAAATGTTCGACCTTTCTTAAGTTAACAGTCTTTCAGTATAGCCTTAGCCTAACTTCAGACTTTCGGCTCTACATACCTAGACACAAATTTGTTACATTCCCAATGAAATGATCGCCTTCAATGTCACTTCGAAGTCTGTTTTCCCGAGAAGTAACACCCTGAATTTCCCCTCAAAATAAAATCGAATCTTCAGCACAAGTGACTTTTACGTCTCACTATGTGTGCATACCCGCTAGGGCTCGTTGTACGCAGACATTGTATGCAGACATACTGAATCTGGTCACGTGACACCTGAGTTAAGCTGTTTTATTCGAATATGATTATCAACAAAGCTAACGGGGTTGAACATGTAATGCTTGCGCGAGTTAGCATGCACATCATGGCTCTACCCAATGATGTGCATACTAACACGCGCAAGGCGCTAGATGTCTGACTTTTGCGTCATCACGTAATACGTTACACAGCCATTGCCTTCTTGACATCCGATGAAGCCTACAAATGGGTAAGGGCGGATCCAAGGGGGATTTTAGGGGTTTAAACCTCCCCTTTCATTTTCGAGGATTTTTTCATTTTGTATAATATATTGCTTATTTTCCCCGGTATGTTTTGAAGGTTATTTTCAGTTACAACAATGCAATTAACATGCCATAATTATAAGTTTGCTGACAGCGTATGTTTCCTTCCCGATTTTCTCTCATTCAAAATCCTTATAGAGTCAGTATGTCCTTCAAGAGGAGGTCCAGCTCTAATGTTGGTTCCCATATGCAATGAAATCGCATCCAGTAGTGCCTAGCTCTGTTTTAAAAAATGGGAACGCGACTCCACCTTTTCGCTTGTACTCTCGCTGAAAAATTCAAATATTGTGTTGTCTGAAAGTGGTTGTCGTTGAATTGGAATCACTTAATATAATCAGAAATCGAGAAGGCTAATCATACTTTGGACATCCGTTGGATGTAAAGACGTTCAGGGAAAATTAGACTGTTCAGTTGGAATTAGCATACATCTAAAGACGTTACCATTGTTCTGGAAGGTATTATAATCCAAAATTCGCTTATGTACTAAATCCCTTTCATTTGTTTCACAAGATATATTCCTTTTTCATCCAAGAGTACGTTATGACCAAGATCACGTTTAAACATTATTCCATGCAACAGTTAGTTAAATGGGATTTTACGACACACCAACACGATTGTGTTATATAGAGTCACCTAGGGAAGAAAATGGTGCAATGTTGTGGTACAATTAGGTAAAAAAAATGGGATACAGTTCAAATTCCTCTGAAATGTTCAGGCAAATGTGGGAGTCGTGTCAAAAGACTATACAGTTCTCTTTCCTTGAGAAAGCCCAGAATAAGGGAAGAATCTGTCTGCTCAAATAAAGTTTTCAGGTCTGGCACAGCATAGTACTTCTGGCGAACATGGAAGTATTAACAACAGTCAACGAGAATGTGACTGACTAAAGAAAAAAGTAAAGGGGTAAAATTCAACAAAAAATCTAGGTTAATGCAGGAGGCATGTAAAAAATTTCTATACAGGCCACTTTCCTTAGTAAGACCAGAATGAGAGAAGGGTCGGTCTGTGCGCTCAAACAATGTCTCCATGCAAAAGAGTGGGTGTTTGCCTGGAGTTTCTTACACATGGAAAGTGCCAGTGACCTGTAGGCGGTATTTTAGCATTTTTTCCGTCGTGCCTCTAGACGACATGGTTGTATGTACAGCAAGGGAGAGTATCAAAGAAACGTAATGTTTCCATAGAAACGACAAACATACAAAACATGAAACATGAAGATGGCCTAAGTATAGATTGTAAGGTCTGAGAAGGGTCAATTTTTCTTGGTTCACGCAGTGATTGCGCCAGGTGGGGGAAAGGGGGCCATGGCCCCGGTCGGGGAATTTTTACAGTTTTTTACAGTCGGGGAGTCTTAGTCGATACGGTAAGTGTGTAGTCCCCAACGGCAACAAGTCGCCCCGACGGTTTACCTGTTTTTTGCTTTCAAGAGGACAATTTCCCTTAAAAGAACCCAAAATTTTCGGCGCGCTAGGCGCGCGGTAGAGTCACTCCAGTTTCTTCAGTACTTCCATTCTACATTGCTAGATAACACAAGACCTGTCAAACTTAACAAGCAACATGTAGGTAGAGTACACAGTTTATGTAGAGGTCGCAAATTCCATCCCATATCGCAAAGTCTACTTGCTGTTGTCTTGTGTGTCATGCGGTACGGTCAGTTGGTGAGCGACTCAAGGAGTCGCAACTCGGCTCATGAAGTATTCAGTGATATTATGCAAAATATGCCCTACAATGACTTGGGATATTTAGGCTCCTTCATATCCCCTCCTTACCACCCCCTCGACGTAGGGGCTGTCGGAACTTCGGGTCGCTGCATGATCCGGCCCCCTGTCCGGAAAATGCCGTCGCTACCGACCTGGTCGGTTTACTTATTTTGGCTTTCATAAGGGTCTGCGATAAAACCCCAAATTTTCGGTCCACTTTGCCCACTCTTCCTCAGTTCCGTTACTACTGATAGTTAAATATAGTACAAACCCTTTCCACCTTTTCAAGTAACTTAATATATAGAATATATAGAATACATGTAAATGTCGGTCACCTCATCTTATTTTGCTAAACCTAGTTAATGGTCTCTTGTGTCTGTCGTGCGGTACTGCTAGTGACTCGAGGAGGGAAGTTCAGCGTAGGTTATGCCCGATATGGCCCAACTGCCTTGACAATTGACCTATATATATGCTTCAAATAAGTACAGATTCTTTTTAGTGTAGGCCTATCCAAAAAAATTTCGCGCGCTTTGAAATTTCACAGTTTAGATTCTTGGAAAAACGATAAATCAAGGAGGAAATATATTTCTCTAGTATATTCAAATATTATGAAATATATGCCCCGCAATGTTTCTTCAAATCCCTCCTCACCAATGACGACATCATGGCTGTCGGGGCTTCCGGTCGCTGGTCCGCCGTCGGGGAGTCTGTTCCCCCCCCCCCCCCCGTCGGAGAAATCATTTCGCCATCCCTGACGCCGCGCCAACCGATGGTCGCGCTCCGCTTAGATAACGAGACAACCAAAAATCCCATGCATGCGATTAAGCCTACTAGTTGAATTTTAAGGCCCCAATACCAATATACTTTCAGAAGATTTCAAAAAGAGAAACCAAATTTTCTTTATTGAGCACAAATGAGCAACTTTGAGTGAGTCACTGTGAGTGCCTAGAGAGAGCACAACAAATCACTGAATGCTCCGAACTCCTTACGCCCAAGACCGTTATCGGGCTGTATAGCATGCATCTCTCACAAGAAGGAAGACAACTTTCTGACAGGACATTTATCATAAAATTTCTGACACAGAGAATTTCAATAAAAGCTCGTTTTTATACGTGATCAAAGAGCCCAGGAAACGCGTGGGGAATGCCATTTCCTGCAATCTGGGGGTCTTCTGGACCAAAACTTTTCTCTGTACGCTTCGCGCCAACACATGGTGTTGATAGCTTAGATAGTAAATATATCGCAAACCCCCCCCCCTTTAGTTAAAACCTGCATCCGCCCCTGTATGGGGGCCTCCATGACACATGAAATACGGCAAATTAAAGCAAATCCGCGAAACAACTATCAACGTACGTTTAGCGAAAAACAGTGTACTTTAATAAGCCTAATATGAGAACAAATGTAGCATGTAGATTGTCTGTTTGACATGTTCCGATATCTCCTTCAGAAACTTACCTTTTGCCCTAAATGTTCTCTATCTCACCGGGCAATGTCAAATATGCACAGTATGTTGTATTCATATGCTACATTATTACGTCACCAAATGCCCGACATTTGCCGTATTTCAGCCACTGATCTACATATACATCAGTGATTTCAGCTCACACAGTATAGCTTCCCTGTTCACCGCCAAAGTCAAGTATCTAGCGCCTTTGGCGCTAAGGCGCACTTGCTCTGCCAATCGCTGGTTTTTATTACTAACCTTAATAACTACAAAGTCATTTGCCGTACGTTGTTGTGTGCTCAGAAATCTTTTACTATAAGATGGGTAGAGAAACTAAAAGTTAATTGGAAGAGTGCCATCACTTCGCTGCAGGCGCGGTTTAACGGGGGGCTTTGGGGGCTCAAGCTCCCCCAAAATTCGCTCAACCCCCCCTCCCCCCAAAAATTTTTCAAAGGTTGTGTTATGCTATAATTTGCGTGTACAGAGAAAAACAAAATTGCCCAATACACTTGGGCACATCTTGGTCCAGTGGATTTAGTTTGTCAAGGGAAACTGTCGTCTGTGTCTCGAAATCACATATTAGGTTCACGATTTCATACAATGGAAGTTGGGTCAGATAAGTAACATAAGTAACATCTATGATAGTATGTACGTACATGTAAATCAAGTTAACGGATTGATCATCTGTTGGAAGTTCAAAACGAGTCATTTCGTCCCTGATCTCGTCAAGCTATACTAGCAGTCCTTTTAAGTCAAATCTACAGGACGAATCGTTATTCCCATTAATGTGAACAGGTCCAGTTGCTCGTATCTCTCAGTAACGTTTGCTACATTCTTCCAAATAAAAAAATATATATGCCTGTATATATATATACGTTACATCTATGTCATGGTCAGGGGCGGTGCCACTCGGGGGAAAGGGAGGCCTATCTCCCTGTAATTTGCAGGAAAAGAGAAAAAGAGTAGGAAAAGAAGACGGAAAGGAGAAGAAAAGAGGAGGGCGGGGTAGGCCTATATCTGATCGATATAGTTAATCCAGAGCTTCCAAGAGGCCATATTCCGGTTTCTATTAGCCTTTAGATACGATTTTATAGTGCACAAATGAAGCAAGGCAGATTTTCGTAATAGTTCCAGAATATTTCTGTGGACTCCAAGCACGTATTTTTGCGTAAAACTTTCCCCGACTAGAAGGCAGTAATGTGTCCAAAAGGGGACTTCAGGAGGTGTGTTGATACATACCCTTAGACAAAAAAGGCTCCTCTTTCACCTAACCAAAAATATTAAGAATGTTTTGAAGCCATATGATCGGGTCCAAAAATATCCCAAAGACAACACCATTTTTGCATCTTAGCAACCTTCAAGTAACCAAAATTTCTCAAAAGACCCCTCCCCTTAGACCTATCCCCTTGAACAGCCCTCTTTAACCCAACCAAAAATTAGAATTAACAAAGTTATGAACATTTTCCAGCCATATATCAGTCAAAAATGTCCCGAACACCGCACCATTTCGCATCTTAGCAACCTTAAATTAGCAAAAATTTCTCAAAGGGAGGGGAACACCCTTCCCCTTAGACCTCTCCCCTAAGAATGCCCTCTTTCCCCCCACCAAAAATTAGAATTCACAAAATTATGAACATTTTCCAGCCATATATATCAGTCAAAAAATAACCCAAAGACCGCACCACCGCATCTTAGCAACCTTAAATTAGCAAAAATTTCTCAGAGGAAGGGGACACCCCTCCCCTTAGACCCCTCTCCCAGAACGGCGATCACTCAACCCATGTACCCTATCAAAATAACCTTGCGCCGTCCCTGGTTATGATACTGTTTTTATTATCATTGGTTTTAGCGTGCGCGTGGCCGATTTACATATTTGAGAGAAAAGTTTATGATTCTTCCGTTTCAAGCCCCCCTAAGCCCCCCCCCCCAAAGTCTCGATCTAGAACCGCGCCTGCTTCGCTGGTTTCTCACAACTTCACAAGCAGGCAGTGAGATTGTTTTTTTTTTTTTTTTGGTAGGATAGAGAGGGGGAATTATAAAATAGTCATGTTATCGGAGTCTTTGCTCATGACTATTCATAGAGTATTAGTTCATCGCTTCTGTGCTTCATAACAATGACAGAATGACACACAAACTATGAAGTTTAACTGCTTGGATTGAATATGATAACTTAACAGACCACTTCAAGAGACAAAGATTTTTACTACCCTTTCCGAGGGTTAGTGAAGAATCTTTAGTATCAGTGAAGGATTAAATTAACGTACCAACCCAGCAAGCATTCCCAGTGCCTCTCCTCCCCGCCGAAATTTCACTAGTTTGTCTGGGCCATGGACTACTCAGAGGCAAGCTTTAATGCCTGTGGGGGGATTAAAAACCTGGGGAAGGGGAAATGTATTACTTTCCGATTTCCACGGTATAAGGGAATATTTTCTCGTAACCGTTTAGTGGTAAAGGTGAACTGATGTATGCTCCCTGAGTCCATGGTGACGTCATTTCTTGGTTAACTGTATATAGTACCGGTTTCTACTTCAGTCCGCGAATCACGGGGAACTACATGCATGGTCTTGAATTTTATGACCACCGTCACATAGTGCATCTTGTGGCACGAAGAGCGTGACGTTCACAGTTCACCTGAGTGAGTATGCCGTCACTTTGATAGTAAAAGCGGATCAGACGAACAGCTAAGCTGCACTTTTATGTCAGCTCCCAGTGACAGTGAAGAGCTCAGAAGGGTATTAGCTCCATGGTGACACTTAGCCTCCCTTCTCGTTTGAACGTGTTCCTGGATAGGCTTCACACTATGTAGTATATGTACACTTAAATCTTTTGTACACGTAGACTCTACATGCACACGCAATTCGACAATACAATGCCACGGTCGCTCACAAACAGATCCAGTTTTAATGGTAATGAATCAAGCATGTGCAGTAAATGTTATCATCTACTGAAACTGCGTTACATATGGATAATTTATAATTTTCCCCTTACTATCCAACGAAAAAAATTGCAAGCAGTCAAAATAGTGTGTACGGAAGCAGAAAAGTTAGGTGGTTTGGGAGAGCCGCACATAACTTCCATCCAATCTCCCATTCACCGTATTGCAATTTGAATGGGATAGTCAGACTGCGATTCTCCTGTTCACGTAACTCATAAAAAAGTAGTCAACAAGAGAATCACCACTCGGTTCTCCTACACCCCACATTCTAACAAAATGGTGAACAAGAGAATTCTACCTTGCAAATAAATGCCTGCTTTTAAGAGTTTTGTACTATGGAACGTCATTTTAGTATTTCATCTCAAACACGTTCTTCTGACTTTTTTACCAATCTAAATGTTTCTCTTCTTCGGAGTTGTCCCTGCTTGCACGATAAAGCAACAAGAATGCAAGAATAAAACAGAAAAAAAAAAGAAAAAAATGACAAATAATGACCCTTGTGTTATGACGAATCTGTAATAACATAAGTTTGGCAAATTAAGACCCAAGATATTTCGATTAGAAGAATTAAACTCTTTAAAATGTTAACAGCGTTTATAAGGAGACATGATATGAAAACATTGTTAATACAACATAGACTATGAGTATCAGAAATGCAAAACTATCAGTTAACTCACTAAGGGCTTTATGTAATAGAAAAACATGTTCAGCTTTCTTATCCAGCACGTATACAGTTGCAGTTTCTTGGCATAATATTGCTAATGGTAAGTAAATAGATATATGTACAAATTTCGTGGAAGCAAAAAAGAAAAACAAGAGAACTGTAATGTGCTCTTAATGCCCGGTGAAAGTTTTTGCAAAGGGGTTTCCTCATCCAGTGGGGTATCTTGATGGACCCGGCCGATGCCGTGATACAGAGGTCTGGACAATAGGGGTGATGAAAAGAATAAGAATATCCATAAATTGAAATAGGCTTCAGGCCGGAGAATGGCTAGCACTGAGTCACGGACCCAAACAGGCTTCTTATGTTCTTTAGAATTCGTTGTTTATCGTGCTTATCTAGAAATCAGAATAACCCAAAGGGTCTCTACAATTTGACAAAATTTTGTGAAGATGGAAGATCTTGTGTGGCTCTAAAAGAGATCATCATTGTTCAAACTTGTCTTGTAGTGCCAAAACTTGTATTTTTTATTAATGAAAAATGAAATTATTGATGTTTTAGTTGTTTAGGGTCTATACCAATGGAAAATTTGTCTGCTTTTAAAATTTTCAAAATTGGTGTGTGTCATAACAATCCACTTTTCTTTCAATAGCAGATATGAGATCAGTAGCTCTAGTTATTCAGTAGAAGGAAATATTGGGCATAAAAAATGATACCAGAGGCCAAAATTTCCCGAAGAAAAACAAAGAAATTGCGAATTTTCAGTACCACTCATTCCATGTAGGTTTGAATCTGGGAGTCCAAATTTTCCCCACCTACTACCTGGTTAAAGGACTACCCCATTAAGAAAAGTTAAGGTCGTTGGAATACACACTTTAAGAGAATCTGGTACTCAAATTTGTCCCCCGGCGCCAATCTTGCCAAAATTGCCTGTTTTGGCGAAAACGGATCAATATTTTGGGGAAAACTTTCAGTATATTGTGGGAGACTGTTTATTTTACCACTTATACTCCTAAAAAAGTTTTAAACCCCAAATGTTGGAGCAACAGAGCCTATCTTGAGCCAAATCAACCAAAATGATCAAAATGGAGGCCATTTTGAATTGGCTGGCTACCCCCCTTGCACATGAAAAAAATGGAGCACATACTTTACCGATTGTCTGATGTCTACTTTGCCCGCTCGGCGGACTGTATTACTCCTGCACCTATATTGGCTGCACTCGTAATACCAACGTCCGCGAACTTTCGCAAGAATTCTTCGTCAAACAGCGTAAAACTGTAGTCTATTAACTATTCATATATACTATCACAACTCACAACAAACAGAATTATAAATATTCAACGAAAAAACGACTAAAGCAAGTCTTGATTATCATGCTGTTTCGAACGACAAATGTCAATGGGGTTTTAGTGTGTGATTTCGCCCGCTTCAAGCTCACACATTGAAGTCCCATTGACTTATTGTAAAAGTGAACGTTGCAGCTGAAGCCTTTTCGTGCAATATGAATATTCATGAATTGAAACCAATCAACAGTCAAGAGAGTAAAATCGCACTACATATTGTGCTCATGAATACAACGAAACTGGATGATCTCTGTCATTGTTCGCAGGTGTTAGAGTATGTACGCCAAAGAGGAGTACATATATTCGACATCTGCTATGAAGGTAAATGTCTACTCTACATCTTATAAAAGTTTTATCGAATATAGCAGAAAACAATGGAAACCCCCAAATAGCTACGAAACGGCCTGGACTATTTGTTCTTCACGGACGAATACATGATATTCGGAAACGTGTGGGCTTCTGTGTAATCCTAAAAATGTATGGGTTAAGAATCCAAATTCGAGTAACATGTTGTTAAGAACATTTTACATTCCTGCCGGGAGGATATACGCTTCTGACTCCCAGCGTTTTCCTTGGGGAAGTGAAATGACCGTGCACACTACATGCAAAGTATAGGTAAAGAAATAATCACTTTTCACCAATCGCGCTGATCAGAGTATGAGGGCCGCTCCATATTAAAGAAGTATTTTACTCATTGTGAAAGTTCCAAATGTGTTGAGTGTGTTCAGCTGAGAAGATATTTGAGCACACTTATTTCTACAATTTCGAGACAGTCGATAGACCTTATGCATTGACGTCAACCGACGTCATTTTGGCGGCAAAACAATGAAACACTCTGCGTGCAGGACGTAGACTTCGAACGCCCTCGTATATAGAGGACTAAGCGGTTTCGACCGGTTCACAGATCAGCTATCTGGTCTGCATGTCTTGGTATAAGTTGCAAAGATACGCTCTTGCTTCCATTGGAAGGGGGCGCCCTTTCTGTTCTGTGGCGTCATATGGATACGGTCTATGGCTGTCTATAGACACTTGTCACCCAGTTTGGATGACTGATCAACCCTGAAACCATACATCAACTGATGACCCCAAACGGGATATTTAAATGCACGTTTTAGGATACACGAAAGATTCAACGTGTTGTTTTACTTTTAATGCTACCTGGTTGATAGGGGAAGTGTCAGAAAGACTTTAATAAGAACAACAGTTTCTTTGCAAAAACGGTCACCGGCATGAAGAACCTTATCTGTGGTGATTTTTTGTATCTCTTCCCTTATATTCTTGCATTTTCGTTGTTTTACCTTGAAAGGCCTTGACGATTCTGCAAAATAAGTCCTAAAAACGTGTTTTGTCCAGGCTTCGGGTTGCTACCCTAGGAAAAGAAACTTGGTCCCCACTGGCAATTCCTGTCGCCGCGGCCACGACTTTACTAGCGAGAGAAGTGTGGGTAAATATATGTATGAAATATGTCCATCGCAAAAGTTTACTAAATAAAGGATGATTCTTTTTCTGTTTCGTGTCTCTTACGAGAAGAACTCTTAACTATTTACCTACTAAGCTAACAAACACTAGTAAGTAAACCTCTAATTCTTCTCAAACCATCATATATAACTACTGAGGCGACTTAGCGTCAAATTGACAGAAATTTTTTTTGTCATTCTTCTAAGTTACCGACATCGATCATCAGATAACAGGTTCTTGACAGAAGGGGCAAGACCACTTACCTTAGTTTGCTTAACGGGGCCCCTCCCATCGTGAGTCAACAGTTAAGTGACCTGCAATTTCAAATACATATTTTTCGTCTTCTGACTGACTGTTCCTTTCGTATTCACTGCTTAACATATTTTTTCGTTTGTGGTGTCATTCTGCAACAGGTAAGTCAACACGTCTAGTAACGAAAGCCAAAAGGGCCCCAAATCATTTACTTGATATGAAAGAAGTCAGTAAAATGCAACTATTTCTTATTGAATTATTCTTATTGAATATGTAAGTTGTCAGGGCTTCTTTTTCATTGCAACAGTCATGTTTTCAAGACTAACTTACAGGGCCACGCATCCGTTCTACTGAATAGTCACGGAGCTGTACAAAAATCTTTTACATAACTGAACATAGATCTGTTCATTCTTAAGATCCATTTCAAACTCTGGGGGCCATGCAACCAGGCTGCCATTTCGGCCCTCACAGTATTACTACAATTACATAGCAGGCAAGAAGGCAACAGGCCAACAGCCTACAGGTCCCACTTTTAGCCTTTGATATGATTCGATTGGAATTCGATCTCAGGTCTCCCGGCTGAGAGGCGGATGAACTATCCAAGCATTCTGTATAAACGGCCACAAAATAAAATATATTGTAAGGCCATAAGTGAAGTGATCAACTTGAACAGTTAGGAGATTTCCGATAGGAAGAACAATTGGTCATAGGCGCCTCCATTTTGCCTATTTTACACACAATGCAAAGCGTTCTTTGTGTGCATATTTCAGTGGCGAATGATTTTTGGAACCGTTTAAAGGTCTAACCTAATAGAATTTAATGTATACTCAGTGGGTGTTTTGTCGTGGCCACCGTAAAGCCATGTCCTAATCTGTGGTTCACCACACCGTTTTTGTGTGTTTTTGTCTATGTTAGACTGAACTAGACGGTGACATCGTCGGAACATGGCACAGGACTTACCCCCTCCCCATCTTTGCATAGCTACCGGTATTGAAAAATATCAGAAATAGTCAAACTTTGAAGAGATATGTCTTTATAACGATGAAAGATAATCCAATAATTCCAACGAAAATGTCGTCTATCCATGGAGCTTCGTAATAGCTCCAAGGTCTATCATTGCTATCACTGAGGAGCGAAACAAATGTGTCGGTTTCATGTTCACAAACCTTTTAAAGTTAATAGACAAAAGAAGTCAATCGAAGTTGAATTAACACAGCTGAATGATCAATGGGTGTATTAAATCACTTGATAATTTTTTTTTTTTTTACTAATTGTTTGACTTACAAAGTACAGCGCCTTGGATTGCATCTGATATTGTTTTGTGAAACACAATGAAAAAACAATTGTAGGCAAAAACAGAAGACTCGAGAGGTCCCTAAGATGTAAGACAGAAAGTAAGTTTTGTTGACTGCATACACACTTCAAAGTCAGAGGCGTAACTCCTATGCGATGGAGGAGGGGGGAAAATCCCGGACACCTGAACTAAGAGACACTCAGGCCCGAATATCCTTTCGACACGATAATACTATGTTTGCATGGCTATAATGGCTTCACCATGCACGCCCTTGGTCAGGGGCTTGGACTGTCGGGGGTATCTTTCTCATTTGCTCATTTCATTTTTTGCATCTTCCTATTAATGTTTAAAACAATGCTGTTTCCTTTCCCCTAGCCCAGTTCAGTTACTTGAGAGCAACTGATCTTCAAGTAGCTGTGCAACATCATTCTTTTCCTCCCCCCCCCCCTTACTGCTGTTAGTTAGGTCGTGAAGTGTGTGCCTTGTGTCCTGATAAAGAAACCACAAGTATGATACCCTGAATTCCCAAAAAGTTTTAGTATAAATCTACATATGTGACTTTGTTAGAGTTGTTTTGCGTTTCAGTATGGGTAAGGGCAATCCTCGGAAGTTTCCTGAAATTCTTCTCTGCCCACTTGTTTTTTTCCAAGGTTTTGAATTCATATTAGACCAAAACCATGTCAGGTAAAACTTTGACATTAATGAAAATAATGTCTAAGAGAGTCGAAAACGAGGACGCAATGTCTTGACAATTTTGTGAAGTTTGAAAATGTATTGCTCGATGTCAGGGTGTAACGTGTTATTATTTTGACGAGCAAACTGATCTTTTAGTGTCACACCCAGTGTTTTCCGTTTAAAAATGTGTTTTTGTTTTTTACAATTTTCAGTGCCGACTGGCAATTCACCCTGCCAAGGAATTATTTTAGATACTGCGACAAGTGAAATCATTGCATCATTGCATCATTATAATATAATTATTCTTATAGAGTTAATATTGTCATGAAGATAACAAAAGACTTTGATTTACCACCCTAAAATTTACCATTCTTTTTTAGTTACCTTTTGTCTAACATTTTTAATAATATGCATTAATAGTTTAAAGTGCAATATAATGCTTGATGTCAATGATGATACAAACAGTTGCGATTCGTTTCATTTATCTCTAAATACACATAAATGACTATGACAGTAAAGCAGAACATGGCTGAGTACATGAAGTGAGAAGAAACCGAGAGAGCGAAACTTGTTTAAGGCAGTCCCACAATAAAGAGAAACGACAAATAAAAAGAGGTGGGGTAACCAGTGGGGATGAGGGTGAAGAGTGCACCCACTGTAGCTGTTCAGAGATTAAATGGGGGACAGAAAACAAACACTGGATTTATAAGTGCAAGTAGTTAGTAAACTTGAATCCTCGGAATCTGCATTTTAACCATTCGTGATGCTTGAACCAGGGAAATGAACTGCGCACTGGAATAATATCCCCAAAATGAGACCACTTACCTATCTACAAATTCCACTGAATACCCACTAAACAGACCTAAAAATTCAGTTTGCCCTTTTGTTTCATAATAGCCATGGCCTGATGGCCATTTGATTTCATTATGATGCAGCCGGTTTGAGGGTTGGGAGCTAGGATCGAAAGTCGCGAATGTTGCTCGGGGGTTTGCAATAATGCCGTACATTATTCTTGAATTAATGGTTGGAAAATTGAAGGATACGCATCCAACGTGCCGAAAAATAACATTTTAAAAGCATTTAGGAACGTTTTTAGGCACTGAATCTACAGGAGGAGTCAGAAAGTGAGTAGCTTTTTCGCAACCGTCGCACTGCAAGGGTCGGTTCAGTATGTGCCATATTTGTTCTAGACTGTCGGTCCCTATTGTGATCCGACTAGTCTTCGAAAATATCAACACATCGAAAATATCAACCTGCTTGATATTCATAGTGGATTTTGGTTTGGTGGCGGGTCGTGTCGCAGTTAAGTGGTCGTGGCAGTGTGCAGCCGTCATCGACCCAACTGTGACCCACTTTTTCTTTTTATGAATTGGCCAGTACAGAAGCATTCCCGAAATCAGACGACAGTTTTTTTTTGTGTGTGTGTGTGTGTGTGTGTGTGTGTGTGTGTCTTTTATTTGTCCCGCCATGCTTGTGCCTTGAAGGCTAGGGACCTTCCCTCAAGACATTTACACTTTCATATGGTAATTTGATATAAATATATATACAAATACACACACATACACATTTACATATATAAATATATACGGTTCATATATACGCATACACACATACATATCCACACACATATACCTATATACATATTATATACATATATATTTACATATATCGGTCAAAAAATATTATACTTAGGTCTATATATAGAAAAACACGAAGAAATATATACAGATCATACTCAAGGGACATTTTTTTTAGTGGAAGGTGAAAAGTAAAGGCGGAAAGAAAGGTGCAGAAGGAGCATCCAAATTACAACGCAGTTGTACCTATGAAACAGCCCAGTGACTATAACATGACATACACTGTAACAGATGGTATAATTATCGAGCTAAGTGGGGGGTACTGGAAAAACAACAAAGAGAGGGGACCATTTCTTACAATTGGCAGCAGACTTATTCCTAAGGAGAAAGACTTGACATTCCATTTCATATAAAGAGCGAAGTTTGTTTTGGAAGGGTTAAAATTGTAAAGCATTTCCCTGATATTCACTGAAAAAAATAAAATATTTACATAGAAGAAAGACGGTATTTAACAAGAGAAAATGCTTATTATCATCATACAATAATAGCGTCTCGGAAGTCGATGGGTCCCTATTAATAACATTCTTTCGAGGCCTTCCTTCCAAAAAGCACTGGTTACTTTACAAGTCGAATACATATGATTAATAGTTTGTTCACCCTCATTACAGAAGTCACATGCTGGGGAGTTAATCAAATTAGCTTTGTAAAGATAAGAGTTTGTGGGAGAAATTCGGTGTAAAAATTTGAAATTAAAATTCCTTAGCAGAGGATCTAGAGTGCATCTAAAAGAAGTATTAAAGGCTTTCTGGAGAGTGGAAATCAGAGCAGAAAGTCAATGTGCTCCTCTCCTCTCCCCTCTCCCATTTGTGATCGATGAACAGTGTAGATAGACTTATATCCACCTCTGCAATGTGTAATGAGGACGTTTACCTACAATCAGACTGCGATATGACGCAACGGGCCACTTACACCTACAACTCATCGACGAGCAGTAAGGTTGAGTTATAGCACATTTCAAAAGGCTTTTATTTCGCTTGTCGGACATGGTGTCTAATTCATGGCAGACAATTATACAATACGGTACTTCTCCAAATGCCTGAATTTCTTCAAAAGACGATCAAGATGGCTTACCGAATAGTGTAATAGAGATCACTTACTGACACAGATCCCTTTTAATTTGTGTTACTTCCCCAACAATTTACAGTAATTTCCCGACAAACAGAATTTTTTCCCAATACAGTTAAACCTGAGAGCGGTTAGGTCTCTGGTTAAATTTATAAATTTCCGGACATTTCTGTGCTCCCAAGAAAAAGATTTTTTCTGACGAAGTAATTGAACTGCAAGAGAAGGTGGTATTTTTTCCGACCGCAAAATTTTCCCCTGCAGACAGACTTTGAAAATTTCTGGACGATGTAGCACCCCACACCCCTGGTAGTGACGCCCTGGCTCTAATTAACAAGTTGTGGAACAGTTAATGCACATCTGCCCTTTGTAGTAAAAAATACACTGAGGCCTGAGTGGGGAAGAGTGCACAACCCATGAGTCCCCAAACCATCGGTATAGGCTTAATAGGCACATTTAAATGTACTAACTCACCTATCACAAGATATTTGTAAAACAACAGTGGAGGTGAGATATGTGTTTGCGTGTTTGCGTGTTTAGTGTTAACAATACTAATAGTTTGTTAGTGATGTACACTTTATGTTGTTTCGAAGAAGAATGACTTTACCTTTTCGACGAATTTCTCCAGGATCAAAGTTTACATTTTCACTGCATATATTATATTATGTTGCAATGGAATCTAAAGTGAATTGTTTGAATGGATATTATTATCTTGCTTACGAAAAGGGCGCCACGCCTGTTTCAAAGGTCCTTTGGCTACACCCTTTTTATGCCGTCAATAACTGGTTTACACAAGCTAAACTACGCACTATCAGCCGTGAGAGTTGACTTTGTGGGCGATAAAAAAGAATAAGTCGGCATACCTGTTGGTGGAAGATCGATTTGAATTAAGCTGATAAAGCAAGTTATAAACTTACCAGACAACTTTTCAACTCTTCAAATGCAGTTCTAGGTATTACCTAACTGAACAGCTATATCAAGGAGATGTTAGAAAAGAGATCCAACATTCTAAAGACTCTTTCAAGCATGCAATGTTAGTTTCCGATGATAATGTTGCCTATCTCTTCAAAATGTTTATCACAATACCAAAAATCAAGTAGAATCACTGGCTGATCGTCAAAATAACAATGAAGAAAAGCACTCCATGCCTAGAACTCGTTGACTTTTTCATTGCCAGTCGTCAATCAAATTAAATTTGGAACTTTCGTCATCTTCCGTCACAATAAATCGCAGTTTAGTAAACATCATTGAAGGATTTTTTTTAAACTTTTATTTCGAGTTTATTCCTGAGCGATGAGGACAGTTGAGAAAAAAATGAGTGAAATGCTTTAGGCTCAAACAATGTTTCCAGCCGACGATATATCAAAGTCGCAGGAAAACAAAGAAAAGTGTAATATTTAAACCTTTGTTAACAGTCTTTTAACTGTCTTTTGCAGGAAACAAACCTCACATCAGGGCATATCTTATCAATCACCTTTGTTTCAGGATTACTTGGATTTGAAAGGAGTAGATCATCATTAAATGGGTTTAGTCAATAGCGGATAAGCAATGGAGAAAAGAGACAAGTTAGTCGAAGTTTGATACCTGAAAGGAATAAAACTATTTTCAATAGGGTCTTCATATAGGTGTTCAATAGGTCTTCAACAGGGTCTGACATGTGTGGTTGTATTACCTTCTTAACAGCTCCATGGTTATATTCATGTTCATGACTGTTATTATGAACCAAACCTATAGTTGCATCGGGTTATACAACATACTACAAATAAAAACAAAATATTACAAAAATGATAGAACAGAAAAGAAATTGAACATCCTCCATCCCCAGTCTAAAGGGATGTTATAAAAGACAATGTAACTTGCGAAGAACTGTAACAATCCTAACTTCAGTGTCACCGCTTCCATCTGATTCTTATATCCTCGCCCGCTTATAGCCCGTACATTGATCAAGCATACACGCACCGTACTTCAGAGTCAATGGTATAATATAAAAAGGCCTAGTAAACATAAAATGATCTTAATCTAGCATGAACAAGATGAAACGTACTTTAATCGTCGTCTTCATTTACTAAGTTCGACGTCAGACTCATAGCTGTTACAAATTTCAACTTTTCATTGCGATCTAGTCTCTGTTTCATTTCTTATCTTGTTATTTGTCGAATTTGCTTCAGTGACAGATTGGCAATTCAGTGTTTTGTATAAAAGGCTCGCCTTTCCTAAAGTTACGCGTATAGACATTTAAATACACCTAGGGGCGTGGGACAACGGTTAACTTTGCCACTAACTTGGGTGGATCGAAATAATGCTTTTGGCTTCAAGTGGTTTGTGACTGAGAATGACATTCACATTTCAGCGTAGTACAGATAACATCACTACGAAGGGTTGTAGACACGCAGGTCCTGTTCAGAATTCAAACCTCTGCAAAATGTTCTTGTTAGCTCTTATATTCAGCATGTCGCTTGGTTACACCCGTTTGATTACCCGCAAAGCAGTTCACTACAAACCTTAATATCACCTTTTTCTGAAAAAGTGCATAAAGAAGTATAGCATAAAATTCAGTATTAACATGATTAATCTTTATGCTACTTACAATAAGGTGTCGTTTCTTTTAGCAAATATTTAGAAAGAGGTGTAGTCCTATTTGTTCCTTGAGTCAATACGACCCTCGACCCAAGCTCGACTTTTGATAAATATTCCTGTGCACTTTGAGTACAAGATCGGGTATTCAGTAACCGTGTCTCACCATAGTTGAACACACCAATCATTAGTCTTTCGAAGTAGCATCAAGAGCCACCGTGATAATCTCTCTTTTAAAATGTCTCTGTTTAACCGTGTGTTTGTTGTCCTCATCCTCAGTGTGGTGATTGGTGAGTTTGTAAAATGTTTTTCTGTACTGTTCGGGTGTCTTGGAGTGTTTTCAATCGTGCATCCGTCAATATAAGTCACATCACCATTGGTAGGATCATTTCAGCATCATCTCTTAGAATTGTTGCTGCGCTTGAAAGTAGACAACATTTTCTGCGTTGGTTAATATGTTTTTGTCACCCCTACGTTTTCCTAAAGAAAGTGTGCCGGTCATCTTGGATTTGGGATAAAACTGGACCTTACTTTTCCACTTGAATTTAAAATACCGTAATAAAATTAATAAAATAGAAAATTCTTTATACATTGATTTCAAATTGAAAAGCAACAAAATAGTCACGAAACTACATTTCAGGGCTTACCACTGTATAACCTAAAGTATAGTTACTTCCACTGAATGCAATGCCTCACTCAGAGCATGTGAACCAGATTTTTTTGTCAATCCATTCGTTCGCCATATAACTGCAGGCCATGGGCAACTGCTTGGGTTGGAAGGGGCAAGGTTTTCCCATGAAAAGGAAGTTAGAAGAATCCATCGGGGGAGGCTGTATATGAATCTATTGCTGACCAAAAATTGGAGACGTGATAAAAATTCTTCCCTTGAATGAATATCCCCTCCCCCCCCCCCCCACTAACCCTTGTTTACGCACCCAACTGACTGACTTGAAATGTGTATCTCAATATGTCTGTGACATGAAAATCATAATATAAATCCGTCATTGGAATTCACAAGTCTGTCTGAAGCATGGGGTAACTGGATTTCGTTCACCTTAACAAGTAAATGCCTTTCAATCTTTCCGAAATTAAAAAAAAGATAATTGTCATTGTCCAAATTTTATGCCAGCTGGGAGTTTAAATTTGTTAAATTTCCTTGTCGTACAATAGGCATGGGTGCCGACAATTTCACAGGAACAAGAGTCAAATGACACGATCAGTGAGCTCCAGACACCAATTTGGCCAGAAGTCCGCCTTCGTTCACTAGAGTTTACTGTAGGAGAATAGAACATCGTTCCTTCGAAAAACCTCAAAATGTATTTTAAAATATAACGTCAGCTTCCATGTTCTCATTTCACACAACGAAAAGTGTCAGGATTTTTTGCTCTATCTGTAGTCCGTGGAGTACTGACTATGGGAATTTACTAGTTGAAAGGCTACCAAGGGAAGGGGCTATTTTCTAGTGTCGGTCTCATCTGCTCATATAGTTCTTCCTGAACCTTCTCTGTTGTTTGTTTTGAACGTTTATCGTGTCTTCATTTTGTATGCGTGTTAAAGCGAATCGAGCCTAGTGCTCTATTATGTACAAAAAAAAGTAAAAATTCCGAACTTCTAGAGAATACCGGTTCCCTTGCTAGGCCTTATATGTAGTGTGGGAGCATAAAGCGGAGTGTCGGAAACTAGAGGCTCTCAAACAAGAACTCTAACCTTTTAAGTGAAAATTTACTCAAAACTACTGTAAAAATTACACATATCTTGTGCAGTAAAAGTAAAATTACAAATAAATAATGTAGAAATTATCCTTTTCTAGAGCAATGACACAAATAAATGCAATTTCTACACTAATGATGTGTAACAGGGTACTAAAAAGTTCTGTAGTTTTTAGTTTACTTGACTGTTGTGAGAGGGTAGGGTAATGTTATTATTTGATACAATCATTTCTTGCAAGTTGCAACCTGAAACACTCCTTGGCAGGGGGGCATTTTCGGAATTCATTAATTGCCCAAGGAGAGCTCTTGGTCACGTACGTTGCGGGTAATGGCAGTGTAGAATTCAAAGACGGCGGTAAACACTGCCGTAGACGAGACGTGGCTGCTCTGTTTCGACGTCCCAGTATTCCGACAAGTCTACATATGTCAATGAAGCAAAAAAGTCAGAGATAACATTTGAGAAACAAAAAAGAAGTAAACTGAAGGTGAAATCGCACTTAGCGGGCTCATATTTGCAAAGGTTTGTGATAGATATTTTATGCTTAAACTTGGATCATCAATAATTTAGATGGGAAATCGTTAGTGGTACAGCCCCGCCCCTCCCCACCGCTCATCTGGTATGTGCCGGCGTCACTGTTTGTTGTAAGTATACTTCCGGCAACGGACTTGATAAAACGGGATGGGAACAGAAATGGGCCACGGTGGCAATTAAGTCCCCATGCCAGGCTGACTACGAGCCTAGTTTCTGAAATTATTCTAGGACGTCTGTATCGCCAAAAGTTGGCATCTCAACCTCTAGATTACAGAAATTTACACTTTGTAACACAAATCTGTTAATACGGGTCAATTCAGCATGCCTTCTACCCTCCTCCCATACGTATACCATTACGTCTATCCTACCCACCAACATCTTAGTCTGGTTTGGTCACTTAACTGAGAAGTATCTGCAGGGAATTAGAATGTGTAATAAGAAGCCCCGAGAGCATTGTGGGCGCAAAACTGCCCGTACCCCATACACTACATTTTAAAGAGAAAGAGCAGTCGCCCCATTTTATTTGGAAACACCAGCTAAATCTTACAAATTTCCTTAACAAATATTTTTCATAATTTTCCAAACGAAAATATCTCATATAAAAAGTAAAATGAATATTTATTCTGCATGCATGAACTGAACAATTCAGTACAAAATATGATCACATGACTTAGAGCCATTCATGAATTAACAGATTAAGGCACCAAGGTACAAGAAATTCAAATTGGACTGACATCATTTTCCTTTTAAGCAACTAGTGCCTAGACGAGTTTTAAGTATTCTGAAAGGCAATTCACGCCCATCCAAAACATAGGCTATTTTAGATTTATCCCGTTATGAAATAGACTCCAAACTTTAAAAGGTTGCAAAAGATTCACCAACACTTTTCATCCTTTCGTGACAAAGCTTTTCATTCTGCACCTAACCAGAAAACCGTTTTCAGGATTTTAGGATTTATAAGTATTTTGGCTGTTTGACTTTATATACTTCGCTCATCTTTTGGAAGGTCTATTTTTTAGGCATTGTATTTTGTTTATGTTTTAAGCTTTCATTCCTATTCTTATATCTTTAATTCTGTAATCGCTCGTATAATGTGTGAATGTTTGAGATTGTTTTTGGCACATGGTGTCAAATGACCTCCTTTATTTGTTGATCAAATATGTACACAAAAAACTTAAATAAAATATATTCTTTTTGTTCAAAATTCAGCTTCTCTGAATTTTGATGTTTACAGAATAAGGCGAAATTATACATCCTTTCCTTGGAAGTCGTTACTGAACATTGAAGTGTACGTTTTGAAAACTGATGGTGGAAATTATCATGTCTTTTACTTTACATTTAATGTAATACGCACTAAAATGTTTTATCTTGACCTTCTGCAGATCAAAGTAACTGCCAGTGTGCTTCTGGTGGTAAGTAATGTTCTTGAATTTGAGCTTTCTTTACATTTACACTGATGTGCTATTAATAGACCTTATGCATATGACTTCACATAACAGAAAGTGCGCCCCGATGTACAAGCGCGTAACATTGCAACATACAAATGCAGAGAGCTGCTACGCGCGTAGTCTTTTACTCGCCCGCCCAAAGTCTGCGTAGATCGTGCAGTGTGCTTCAATGTTTTGCCTCCAAAATGACGTCGCGTGACGTCAATGCATAAGGTCCATAGGCCAAAAGATTTTACAAACTTATAATGTAATATGCTTGTAATATCTTTGTATAGGCCTTATGCATTGAAGTCACGCAACGTCATTTTGGAGGCAAAATAATGAAGTAGACTGCATGAACGCCCAGACTTCCTACGCGTGAGTAGTATCTGACCTGTCCAGAAATCAGCAGTATGCATTTGGTGGTGTAAGTTGAAATGATACGTGCTTGCCTCCACCTTGACGTTATATGCATATCAGGTCTTGTAAAGCCGACAGAATTGGCAAAAAATGCAATTCAAGTCTGTTTTTGTTCTTGGGTTACTAATTGTCGAGCATGCTGCACGCCAAGGACGCAAATCACAGAGCTTGTTGTCCAAACCAAAACGTGGGACGAAACCATAATTTCGCCCAAAGTTTATGAAAACACTAAAGAAAAATCGAAACTAGGAATATTTTAATGTAATGGACAATTTCTGTAATGTCACAGTAAAATGGAGCGAAGCGGTGTTACAATACCTTACAACTTAACCTCCCATGATCGGCACGTTTCGCGTGCACCCATTATTTGCCCTGGTTCCTGTATAGGACAGCTTGAGTGCATAGGTTAACTTCGCAGCAGGTGTTGAATATGTATTTCTTTTTGACGTAAGTAATGGTATTACGAATGCATCCGCTATAAATGCAGGAGTAATACAAGATTTCGGACATGCGCATTGGTGGAAATCCAGGTAAGGATGCTGGGGATACATCCCCTCCACTTTTAAACACTTCAAGGTAGGTTGGTTTACGAAAATACCACCCTTCAAGATTTTCGCCAATATGAACAAAATGCTCTTTCTATCAGCATTTTCATTTAACGAATGGGTAAGTTTCCTATTTTAAATGCAGTAAATGAATACTTAACTGCCAATGCGTGAAAATGCTTTAGACGAGCTTGGCGCGAACTTATCGTTTCTACAAAGTTGTCTCATCGTCCCTCCCTCCTTCCTTCCTTTCCTCCCTCCCTCCCTCCCTCCCTCCCTCCTTTTAATAACAGTCGCTTTACATTTTGAAATCGATGACCATTGAAAGCGGACTCCTTACTTTTGTATTTTAAAGAAAGCTAAACACAATTTGTTGAAGAGCGGAAAGGTTTATTTCCATTATCATTTTTCTGACCAGTTGGCTGAGCCGCAAGTGATACCTGCCTCTCCTAAGACCAGTTAAACAGGCCCGTAGCCAGACGAGGTACTAAATGGGAGGTAAACAGCTTCAGGGGGAGGCAAAAAAAAATAAATAAGTGGCGAGACATACTAATATACAATGTGGCAATAGTGGTTTTGAATTTTCTGGAGGGCAAAAATTTTGCCAGCATTAGCTACCCCCCCCCCTTGGCTATGGGCTTCATCAACCTATGAAGTCTTAGCAGTGTTGTTAAATAATAAACCTAATAGTTATAAATATTTATATAGCCCTTTATATAAAGGCATATTAAAGAATATCTCAAACCTTTTTACAAGATACATGAGATTTAGAACATTTAAAACTAAATAACCGAAAAGTCCAATGAAACCAATAAGAAATAAAGCAAAGGAACAAACATTAGAATTTGCATCAAGAAAGAAATATACAAGAAATTGTAGAAAGTAAAACAATGAAAAGATAGATCTAGATCTGTGAAAACATTAAAGAATCAATTAACATCTTAAAAGACTTGATAAAATGATGTTATTAAGATGTAATTTAAAACGGTCAAAGTGGATAAAATGGAAAATTACAAGGTTAAGTACTCTACAGTCCTAGGACAAAAATGTAAAATGTCCTGTACCCATAAAATTTACTGTAACCAAAATGTTGATAAAGTTTCAGGGCTGATGAGTGAGGAACAAGGCCACAGCAGAGCCAAGTTTAGATATCATTTAATACCGATCTATTTTTCGAAGTTCAACAGCTATTTAATCATTTTCAAATTATCTTATATTTTTTGCAGAGTGCAGCAAAAGCTATTTTGTTGAAGATTTGGTAGTCTCACCCGATAGTAACTGTTACAGCGACGGTACCACTGTAACACTGACCTGTCCAGGTAATATGGGAGGTCCACCGAGCAACACATGCAACAGTGGAACGTGGCAGTTTCCTCCGTCGACGTGTGAAGGTATAGTAAAACTTTCCATTAATGATCCATTTTTGATCTCTTACTTTATGTAACCCCTTAGGTGACGTGTAGTTGAATCAATGCAATACCGAATTCAAGCCCTTTCCGCATCGTTCACATTGCTCCCTTTCACACGTAAAATAGCCATTGCATTGAAATCCGATTTGTGCATGTGGCTCTCGGGATACTAGCAGATGAGGTTGCCACATTTTCTATTCCAAGCGAATTTGAAACAAGCACGTGTGACATCATAACCTCACAATAATAGGGTTTTTTTTCCTTTGAAATTTACTACCAACTTTCTCCTCCATAGTCCCACCTTGTATCGGGATGTAAATTCTTGATATGTATGAGAATTTTACAAACTTTAAATTCCCCATGAGCACCTCATATCCCTAATTAACTTTACGACCAAACCAACAGATTGAAAAACAAAACAAGCAAAGCATTGCTCATCAATGTGAAGAGATGATATAACCTCTGCTTACTTCAAGCTAAACTCAATCCAAGCATATTGGTCGTTCTGCTCTGACATGTAGCTCTCGAGATATCAGCAACGTTTGTGACCATAAAGTGAGCTGCTCACTTTATGGTCACAAATGTGGTTACTTCATTTGCTGATATCTCGAGAGCTACATGTCAGAGCAGAACGACCAATATGCTTGGATTGAGTTTTTCTTTTACATATCAAAAGTATTTTTGGTTAAACCGTTTCTATAACGTTTCGTTCTACTTCGCATTTGTACTGAACTACCGTACTGTTTTTGTTTGTTTGTATTCGTTTTCTTGTTTTTTAATTTTTGTAGAGGTTTTGCAACGTTTCTGGTCCGTCTTTGATAATGTCTAACTTTTGTATGAAATCGATAAACGTACAAATTTACAACACTACTTTGCAAAAGAGAACATACATACAGATACAAACATGCTTGATTTGTGGGCCTCAGCCGTTTTTGCCTGGGGGGAAAATTGTATTACTTGTAAAAATTTCCAAAACCCTGCCGGAGAAAGAGATTTTGCCCATCCATACATGGTTCGTGTGACGTTTATGCTTGATTTGTTTCAGTTACACAACACGAAATGTAGTCAAATTGTACGGTATTTGAATCAATATCCAAGTGGGACACGATAAGTAAACAAGCAGAAAATGATAACTTTACCCTTAGTTGGGAAGACAGCCAAAGATTGATATCTGTAAGGAATACAGTGTTCTTGTTGTAGGTGATTGACTTAGTCAATTGCCTGATTCTGGCCAGCGTCTTAATTGATAGTTTTGATGGATTCATGACCATTTCCAACGCTAAAGAGGACTTACTTGGGGGAAAGAAAGCTTTTCAAATCCAGACCGGATTCCTCATCAGCTGTAAGGCTCCCCTTTCCCCCAAGTAAGTCCTCTGTAGCGTTGGAAATGGTCATGAATCCATCAAAACTGTAAGGAATACGATATTTAGTTTACAAAATAAAGGTCACATGTTGTAGTAGAATTGTTTTTTTTTTTTAAATAAAATAGGCCTTGATCAGCACACCTGTCATAGTAGTTCAAGTACCTCTTAACAGACCTCTACCACAGTAAGTTTCACTTACCAGCTCCTGAAAAGCTGAATATTTATGTTGGGCCTATTATCGGTATTCAGTATCGGCGGGTATTAGGTTCCTTTTTTCATCCTGTCTCAGTTTCGGGAAAATTTAGCTAAAATGCCAATTCTACTTAACCGATATTCTCTGCGCATACTTCATACACATGCTACGTTGTTTTCCTTTGTCTGCCTATAAGTCCCTGTGTATTACCCCAAAGACCCTTTGTTACAACCCATAATGTAAAAATCAACCGATAATGTAAAAAAAATTTACCGATAATGTAAAACAAATTTACCGACAATGCAAAAGCTGTTCTGACGACGATTCCATATGGTCCTAAGTGGATGTGTGTATGTATGTGTGCACGTAGGCAGGTAGGCGTGTATGCAGGTAGGTAGCAAACTTTTTATCGATAATGCAAAAGCTCTTCTAACGTCATTATCCTACGGTCCTACGTACTTGTGTGTATGTATGTGTGTATGTAGGTAGGTAGTTCGGCCGGCAGGCCTGCCGTCCTACAGGCATACAGACGGGGGGGGGGGGGTTAGATAGGTAGGTTTGCGCGTTTATGCGTATGGGCGCATGCCGCCTAAGTGAGTTTCTGAGTGTATTTAAATGGGGCACAAAGTAACAGTGTATTTGTGATTGTAAAACAACAAAATAAAGACGTGGGGTCCCTAATCCACTATACTCAACATACATAGCTAACACGTCGTGAGTAAGTGAGTAGCTTACGTGGTTTATGACTGGATATCGGAATTCTTTCTTGTTGGTCGAGAAGGAGAAGAGGAAAGCATTGTCTGATCGGACAGGTTACTCGTGATATGAGTTATATATATATATATATATATATATATATATATATATATATATCTATATATATATATATGAGGTCAAAATACTGCGTAGCATTTATGAAGCAGGTAGGTAAAAAAGAAGTAGTAAATAGTGCTAAAAGTTTGGGAAAAATTCCACGACGTTTCGGGTTTAAACCCTTCATCAGGGACAAAAATGCAACTGATTGTTGACACGGCCTAACGTACAATTTTCAAAATACACAATAAAATTGGGCACGGTAAAACCGTCTAGGAAATCAGACAGTATTATGTTTTTACCACAGGTAAAAACAATGCAGGAATTGCTGAGTTATAACAGTTCAAGTCTAACGTTCAGACCATGTAGGGACAGGGTTCCAAGTTTTATGATTAGACGGTTTTCGGCAGCTAGGCGGTCATGATCGGAACCTCGACACGAGATGGCCGCCGAAACCATCAAGTCACGGATCGAGCATGTTGACGGGGGATTGAAGTGTGTCGCTACAGGGAACCCTGGGAGATTTTGTTTGATTGACCTCAGGTGCTCGGTGACTCGGTTACCAAGACGACGTTTTTTTTTCTCCCACGTACAGTATATTACAGCGGCAGCGTCAATCAAACAGAACCTCCCAGGGTTCAAGTTTGAAGAGGTAAATTAAGGGTTGGTTAGAGAGAGGCACCTTCCCCGGTGGCAAAGCGAAACACGGCCCCAAAATAAGTGTTAGCATACATGGAAAAAAATGCGTTTTTTCAACTTAATGCACACAGCGTAGCTAGTAGGAGAAAGAACAGGCTTGTGACTCACAGGAACGGTAGGCAAATGTAGTGCATTTTTTTTGACGGGGTAAGCCCCTTCCAGCTATCATCTCGGAGATAGGAGCCTTCTCCGGAGGTAAGGCGCAGATCCAGGCGCGTAGCTACTGGGGGCTTGGGGGCGCGAGCCCCCGCACAAAATCGTCGCGCCCCGCAAGCGCCCCCCCCCCCCCACTGGCGATCTGGGCACCCACTCTGAATAATTTTGAATACATTGGGATTGATAGTGACAAATTCAATGTGTTTGAGAATAAAATAGAATCAAAGTTTACATTTTCCCACCAAAATTGCACATCTTGATGGGCTGCTATCAAGCCTGGCCAGTGCCATTTCCGGCCATCTCCAGCCATCTCCAGCCCCCCCCCCCCATACAAAAAATCCAGGCTAGCTACGCCACTGAGATCGTCCACGTATTAGTGAAGCCAAATATGGAAGGGAAAACTTTCACTCCACATTTAACAACTGCAATCGAAATCATACTCCTAAATTTTAATTGGTAACCATCTAGCATTGAAAACTGGGTGTTTTGAAATGCCTTCAATCTGCTCTTGGGGACACTGACGTTAAAAGTGGGCCTTTTGACGGCCCACACATACCACTACGACCGAGACGGGATGACTGACTTCGGATCTGTGATCAGCGTGGTCGATAACCTCTAGGACGCAATTCTTATCAAGCGTAAGTAGCTTCGATTTCATCCCCGTCTTCCCCTGGGGTGGGGAACGGGTGAGAGGGAATAACCTTCCTTCAGCTTCAGAATAACGATAATAACACTCCTGGGTTTTCGGACATGCTCATTTCAAAAATATAATTTTCAGTCCTTTAGTTTTTGAAATATCTGGTTTTTATTAGAGGGTGCCCTCTATTGGGCCATAGACCTATGCAAATAAGCTGTGCCATCAATATGACCCACCTTTATGGTATAAAATATGTTGCAGTCCTTTCATGATATTTTATCGTATATATGTCCTTTTTGGTGAGCTTGCGAGTGAGGGCGCTTTAAGTATATGCAGGAGAAATACAATAGCATTATGTATTTGGTCTAGACAATTGAGAAAAAGTGACCTTTAATCCTTTTTCTGTCTTTCAATGTACCTTTTTAAGGGAAATATAACCTTCAAGAGGGCGCTGTAAAATAGGGTTGAGATCCCCTTTCCCTGGGGTATGACCTACGATCTTTCTGAATTAAAGTATGACTTTTTTTGATGAAATTCCACGTTTCCAATTCCATATGAAAACTTCGTTAGAACAGTTTTTACATTATCGGTAAATTTTTTTTTTACATTATCGGTAGACGAGCGTTTTTACATTATCGGTAAATTTTTTTTTACATTATCGGTTCAAAGAGTTTTTTACATTATCGGTAATTTTTTTTACATTATCGGTTGATTTTTACATTATCGGTTGTAACACCCTTTTCCAAATATCAGTTACAAAGGATTGTGGGACAGAGTTTTGGTAGGCGTCGTTTTCGTCAATGGCATTTTATTGTGGCCAAAAACGTCGCCTACCAAAACTCTATCCCAAAATCCTTTATAATTGCTATTTGGAAAGGGTCTTTGTTTATGGCACGTAACTTTGTGGAGAAGTGTGCAATAGCCATGGTGTAATGTATACGTTTATTCCAAATATCGGTATCGGATCGGCATCTGCAGATATTCACAATTGAAATGATGTCGGTAAATATGTTATTGGCAATACTGGTACATCACTAGAATACTTGTGAAAATATTGCTTAGACAAAATATCACCTCATTTGATATTTGCAAAACACTTTTTTTCATTTTTGGGTGGTACTTCGTTAGTATAAAAGGGCTATTTTTACTTCAAAGTCATAGAACTTGACAAGAACACAATGTAAGTGAACGGATTCAGGGGCACCTAAATGAAAGAAGAGAGTGAGATTTTTTTCTTGTGTTCATATTGTTTGCACTTGTTGTGCCTATTTCACGCTTATTTCTTATTTTTACGTAAACCACTTTCGTGTCTTACATTTCTCAAGTTTGGAGTTGTTCTCAGCCAAGTACCAGTGATGCGGCTCTAAATTTTAGTCCGGATAAGGCTTCGTACGATGCAAGGGAGATGGTTACTTACTCTTGCGATCAAGGATACACTCTCACCGGAAGTACTTCAGCCTCATGTGATAGTTCGGATGTCTGGAATCCTAGTACAGTTCCAGTTTGTACCGGTTAGTGTCAGTTGAATTTCTCCCAAATGACTTGTTCAGAAAGTATTTGCCCTGCCATCTTAGGGAATGTGCATGGGTATGTGACTATCGATGAACACGTGATAAGTTTACTGAATGTTGTACTTTTGTAATTTCTGTGACGAGTTTAGAATTAGTTGTGGTAAATAAGACAGGGTCTGGTTTTCAGTTTGATATGTCAAAAGGATGACTCCAATGGAGTTCCCCGTGTGGTTAGTATCCAAAATTGAAGTGTCTTTAGCAGATACAATGACAAAAAGTAGGTCTACAACTTACAATATTACATTTTCAAAGAATTGCATACCAAGACACAAATTCAGTAGAAATTCAGGCCTGTTTACTGTACAAACTTCTACTGCGTTAGAGAACTGGAAAGCAAATGACTGTTCAATGTTTGTCGTACAAATGTTGAGCCGGAACTGTTGGGATGAGGGATGGGGTGTTCGGCAGTGAAAATTGATTAGTCTAAAATTTCAAAAATATTTGTCACAAATTAAAACTGGCTTGAAACTAAATCCAAATGGTTCAACTCCCATCTTCACAGGACATTTCTGAGCTAAGATATAAAATGTTGAAATTTATTTACTCCATGTAAAATGGTAGATTGCACAATAATTTGTGATGTCAGTCTTGTACTCAAAATTACCGTCTTCTTTTTCGAAAATCACTGCACCTTGTGTCAAAATATGATCGCTGTCTTACTGTCGTAGGGTGACTTGACTACACAAATCCTCTGTACAACATGCTATTCAAGAAAACAGGAAGTTTTCCATGGTCATATATACATTTTAATTTTAAAAAGCGGATAACATGAGTTGTACCAAAAGGAAATCACAAATTATTGTGCAATGGACTGGTCCAATTCAGAGAACAAATTTCATCAATTTATATCTCAGCAAAGAGATAAGCTATGAAATCACCAATTATTGCAAAATCTATTTTCATTGAGGGAATAAAATTAATCCTTAATATTCAAAAAAGAAAAGTCCAGTGGGGAAAACTAGAGATGTCATATGAACCAATGAGTTTGATTTAATTTTAAACTTTATGTTCCCTTAACATGTGCCATGTGAACATGTGCAGGTAGTAACTTAATAATAGATTACATCTTTTAAACAATTTCATCGATAGTACAATAGACCTTATGCATTGACGTAACGCGACGTCCGTCATTTTGGAGGCTAATTAATGAAGCACTTTACACGCACAAAACGTAGACTTGGCACGCACGTATAGTAGAATTGCGTGCGTATCCGATTGGTTCACAAATCAGCTGTCAGCATTTGTTAGTGTAAGTTGAAATGATACCCGCGAGCCTCCAACTTTAAGTCATATGCATAAGGTCTATAACGAGCCTTTTCAAGGAATTTCAGCCTGGCGGTTGTTTACGGCTGAGGCAGAAGTTGGGTAACCGGACCGGTTGGAGGAAACACGATCCCTTTCCCATCTATATCGGTTGAAAGCGGCTCTAAGCCAAGCAGCCGGGGTAGTGATAGTTACTTCGCTACAACGGCAAGTCCACCCATGAGACAGCCTGAATAAGCTGTGTCGTTTTCCCCGTTTTCTAGCTAGTTGTGACGCGCCTAACATTGCCAATGGTGGATTAACAACAAGTGGTCCATTTACAGAAGGAAGCAGGGCAACAGTAGAGTGCGACGTTGGTTACGGACTGGCATCAGGCTCGTCTTCTTCTATAACGTGTCAGAATGATGGCACATGGGATGTTATTCCTCAGTGTTATCGTAAGTATTGTACTAATAAGATTTTATAATAGGAGAGCCTTCCTCAACCCGTGGGCCACGAAGCGCCGTCTGATGGGGTGTAAAGTCACCCGGATCAAGAAAAACAAAATTGTATCCTTTTTATTTCTAAAACTTGTTTACCCATAGTTATCTCAACCGAAACAGATGGAACTTTAATAATAGGCTAATAATTTTTTAATGTTGAAACTTGTCTCGTAAGGGGATGGGTAAGTTGTAAATAGAGGTGGATCTCATTTTCATTCATTTTCAGTTATCTGTGAAAAGTGGTCTACTAATAATTTCAACAATGAAATGGGGTTCTCGAGTTACAAAAGGTTGAAGAATTCTGTTCTTGTGTATCCATGGATAAATTGACCATTTCATCGCAGGCCCTTATGTAAACGTAAAAACTTGAATTTGTCATGTTTTCACAAAAATCAAATAGTTGAGTCATCCTGAATGAAAGTAAGCAATCAGAGAAAGTAACGCAGCTCAATGTGACTATTAAACTAGTGGGAACTGTGGTGTTTTTTTTATTTTTTGCAACTGTTGATAGTGGAAGTTACGGACGTCATCTTTATCTACAGTGCTAACTGAAACTTACATAGCTTCCAGAAAGCGACTGCCCTTGTGAGTCGTAGGACGATGTCTCTTAAACATAGCTTGAAATTTTGTACAAGGGTCGCTTAAAAGTTTGCTGCTCTCGTTTATGAAAACTGTTTTAAGCACCTTATAAGGTATCAAGTAACTCAACAAGTGGCAAAAGAATGTGAATTTTGGAAGGAGACTTGTCTCATGTGCTACCAAGGTGTGTTTAAGGTACGTGTGTTCTGAACAAGGAGCTTCCTGGTTTGAAGCAGGATTCGTTGCACATTACAAAATTTGAACAAGGGTTAACCTTAAACAATTGCTCGTCTTTATATAAGTATATTTTTTCAAATGCCACTGGAATTAGTATACTCATACCTCAAGTAAAAAATCAATTTTAACATTAAGAAGGGATTAATGCAGGAACAGAGAAAATTTCTCACTTTTCATCTTACGTAGAGGTAATTGGAAAGGGTCGAGTACATGCAAGAGCCCCAAGATATAGCCACATCATCAGGTTTTCGGTGCTTGCTTACTCTAATGATGACGTCACCGTATGCAAGCTGTTAGATAGGGATACAAACTTTCTACTTACTGTCATAGGCGTAGGAAGCTGTTCTCGAGAGTGGGGGAGGGAGGCTGAACGTTGTGTCGGACCGCCGTCCCGGGGAAGGGTCTAAAGGGAGGATCTAAGGGTGTCTCCTTCCCCTTTTGAAAATTTTTGAATATTTGAGGGTCCTTAGTTGCAATTTGGTGCAACATATTGGGCAAACTTTAAGGAAAATAACTGCAAATTTTTGACATTTTTCACAGAGAAAACAAATAAGGGGTTTTCGTGCTTGGATTGAAGGGGCGGAAGCATACTTCCGCCCACCACATTTTGACTGGGGGATAACCCCCACCTCCCCCGCCTCCTACGCCTATGCTTACTGTTGCCTATTTGTGTTTCGGCAGAAATCTGTAACGTGACCGGTGTTGAAAACTCCGATTCAGGTCCATACATAGAAATCAGCCATGGTGGTTCTAAAACGATTACCTGTTCGCCCGGTCACTCTTACAACCAACAAACATCATTGACATTAGCATGCGTCGATGGTAACCTCGATAACACCGTGCCTCCGAAATGCTATAGTAAGTATGTGGCTTTTCACAGGAATATGTTGAACATTAAATGATCCATTGCAGATTTCTTACAATAGACTAGCATGTGTGCACAGACATATATTTTACTTACTCTTCACATTAATTTAACTGTTATTTTGGACCTAGTCGATTAATACTGCATGCAAGGGCATTCTGAGTCACAACTGTAGTCGTCAGTAGTATATGAATTTATTAAAAATGTAACGAAATTTGTAACTAGTAATTATTTCCGAATACCCTGTTACCCATTAGAGCATATGACTATTCCAGAATTGTGGAAATTATATGAAATTGATACAAATTTGAGTTGGTAACATGGGCGTCCGGAGGGAGGCAAGGGGGGCACTTGCCCCCCCCCCCCGAAAATCAAAAACTTGAAAAAACGAAGGAAAAATAAAGAAAAAACGAAGAAAATATAAATCAACATTTCTTAACAGTTCAGTCAGTGTGAATTTCTGCTCTCAAAACAGGAATTGAATGAAAATGTCAACACTCAGGCCCCAGCAGCCCCTCCCCCTCCCCAGCATATTTTTGGTATTTTTTAAAGTTTATATTTACGATATTGCTAGTGTTTCCCCTTTTTATATGCGGTAAATAGGCCTTGGAAGTGCCATTTCCAGCTATCTGGGAAGCATTTTGGGTCAAAATTTTCTTGCGCTCCGCGCCAACCCATGGTGGCGTGGAGGGCTGAGAGTCTGTCTATGGGCTTCGCCCCCCCCCTTGACAAATTCCTGGCTATGCCTTTGTCAACACTGTGTGGAAGTAGCATCGAAACTCTTTTCTTGGAGTAAAATATTTCCCATGAAAAAAGTTGGGCCCACTAAAAAATTTTGCCCCCCTTGAATTTTTTTCTGCGGACGCCCATGGTTGGTAATAAAGTATCCGACGTAACTATTACAATTATTTTACAGCAAGTAACTATTAAGACTTCTTCATGTCCATAATTGCGCTGCAAGTTGAAAAAAAAAACATTCATATCAGTCGTTCCTGGACGTTTTCGCAACTCACGGGAGGATGAATGCTAAGGGGCGGCATCGTGCGTTTAGAAAAAAAGAGATATTAAATTTTAACAGGGGCTTTCGAAGATTCCAGAAGGTTTCCTCTAGCTGAGCTCTCAAATTTGGTCACATAAAAGGAGATAAAATGAAGTCAACAAGTCGAGTATAGGTATTCTTAGGTCTCCTTGAGTGCACTATAGTTTGTGGATGATCATTAGTTCAGAGCAAGGAAATTGCATCTAACAGTTTTTAATTTCCTGGCAAAAGATTTCTGGCGAGGACCCCCACATTTCCATCACTGGCAGCAAAACGTATGAACAAAGAGGCGATAGCTAAAAACTATCCCGCCAGTTTTTCCTCGAATGTAGTTTGTTTCCTTGCTGTCCATATAGGCATGACATACTGACAAATGTGACAACTGCACATTACTGTTGCATAGTATAGATTTTTTCAATGTACTATGAAGTAAAACGTCAAAGAATTTTCAAAAATGCAAGTTTTGGGTGTGCAAATTTCGACTTTCTCATTACTACCGTAGGACAGCTTTCAAAACCCCATGCTTCATACTACCCTTCTTCCTTCCACAAAACAAAACAAGACAAGCCCCTTGCAGTATCAAAGAAAACTTCCTTTAGTAATTATTGAAAAACGTAATGGTCTGGGTTGATTTGTGTAATCTCTTTAAGTGTGCATTAAAGGTTATCAGGAAATGGGAAGATAGCCAAAATGTGCTTCATTCTTGAGTCTACAATTTCGAAAATACCCCAGTGTGTCCGAGGGATTCGCCACTGTTTTTCAACTGGGACGTTGCCCCTGGACCCCACTTGGGGCCTTGCGGGTACGCTCCATACTTTTTGGGGGCCCTGGCTCCAATGTCGAAACATTTCTCCTACCCTGACCCCGATCGATCAAGCCTTCACGCTGTTGGTAATCGATTGTGGTGATCTTAAGGATTTGCCATCACAAAAGGGAGTCAGTCTTTTGAGTCCCACCGCGCTGTTTTGCTATCCTGGGCCAAACCCACACGTAACAGTAATTAAAGTGTACTCTTTATTTCAAAATGTGTTTCTGTTGTCATCATTTCATTTATAGCGATACAATAATAAATGTGGGGGAGGAGACGTTGACCCCCACCCCATTCGGTGAAAGAATCGATGAGCTGGAAAAGGTTGGGAAGCGCTGATTTATACCATAGGGGTAGGAAACTGTTCCCGACTGGGGACTGAACGTTTCTTCGGACCGCCGTTCTATGGGAGAGGTCTAATGGGGGAGGGGGTAAAATTTGATGGTTCTTAGATGAAATTTGGTGCCCCATATTGGGCAAATTTTATGGAAAGTTCCTGTAAACTTTTGAAATTTTTTACAGAGGGAACAAATAAGGGGTTTTCGTCTTTGAATTGAGGGGGGTGAAAGCATACTTACGTCCACGACATTTTTGACCCGGGCTTCAGCCCCCCCCCTTCCTCCTACGCCTATGGTGATCTATATAAAGAGTGCCCTTCGAAATTCGTATCCTTTTATCAGGGCAAGTAAAGCTATCAGCAATAACTTTTACGAACAAAACGTAAAACGTTTTGGACGTACAAGCTTCAAACGTGGATATTTAAAAGAATCTTAAATATATAATAACGTATCTAAATTTGTAAACGATTTTCTTCAGTAGCATTATTCTAGTCATTATTTATTATAATAAGTTCAACCAAAATACCGTGCTTTGTTATAATCAGGTGATTGCGGTGGTCTAACAGCTCCTAACAATGGTGGAGTGTCTGGCGGTAACCGTCACGGAGAGACTACCACGTTCACTTGCGATCGAGGCTTTTTACTTAATGTGACGGATTCGTATACATGTAACGAGGGCGCCTGGGAAAACGGTGTAGAAACTGGTGGCAACACACCTACGTGTTACAGTAAGTGTGTTTTTCTAATCATCAAAACCTTAGAAAGTGCCCAAAGTGCTGATAGCCGTCGCGTCCTACGACATAGACAAAGGCCGTGACTGATGGATTACAATCAATACATACATAACGATCATGTCAGCAACCAAACTATATATGATTACATACTGTTTGTAATAAGGTACAAAATTTACGTTTTCTAATACATTCTTGCGTCTTCTCGTTAATTTCACCCAAATGCCGAACTTTTTCCTTTTCTTCCTGAAGTACATTTAGATCACGGACTTCAATACATGGACAGAGGATTGCGCAATCAATACGGTCGCCACCGTTCGAGCAAATTTCGGCTAACCAAGATGGCCGCCGGGCTACTACCATTTGCCCAATTTGATGATGAATCTGCAACATTTCAGACAAAATATCAGTATGAATGGAAGAACAATATCACAGTCCTCCATTCTATTTGATGAATTTGGCCTGAGCTTGCATTCTTTCGAAAATATTACAAGTTTTTCACACAATTTGTCGATACCGAGCCACTTGAGCAAGTCCAAACTTTTACACACAAGGCTATAGCAGGCAGCCATATTGGTAAGCCTATTCGTGTACGTACGATGGAGACAATTTACGCATAGGACGTTAGTGCAATATGCTCTGTCCATGTATATAAGAAGTCCGTGATTTAGATGTACAAGGTATTAGTTAAGCAAACTAATTCTGACATAAAGAAGCGATATACTAAAGAAATGAGTTGTCAAATTGTTGTGATCCACTGTGCATTAGTTTTCGCCTTTTACCAATACTTCGTGTGAATAATTACAAATTTTATAGCCTTGCACATTGGTGTGAAACGTATTACAAGTTGCTTTGTTTGTTAATATATTTCGAAAGTTCCACATTCTTCTTTCATCATAGCCAGGTAAAGAAGTAGGAACAAAAGCATATATGACGTTATAGAGTACAATAATTTTAATGTGCAACCCATGAGCCGTATGATTCACATTGATGGTATAGCCTACATACATTTAAAGAATTGAATTTGCCAAAGACTGGATTTTTCTGCCATGATTTAAACGCCTTTACATAACAACAGACTTGAAGGATCTGTAGCATCCCCCAAAACATGTTAAGGAATAGCCCTATAGTTCTAAATAAAACTGGTGACTGCACTTTGATTGACATAAATCAAAGAATAGCTTTACTCTGGTTGGTCAGAGAAGACTTGTGCAGTCAGTTGTGTTCCCAATTAAGCTTTTCACACAGTATTGTCTTGATATAGCCTTGAGCAGTTAAAACTCAGCCAATGACTGGCCATTGTTCTTTGTCTGGGGGTTCATTAAACAGGTGTTTTGGGGGTGTTCTTTTTTTTTTAAATTGGAGGAGGGTTTAGAAGAAAACTTAGCTGGGAGAACCTTTATTATGTCGGGTAAGATTTGTTTCCCTTAAAGTTTCAATATTCGACTATCACATTTGTCAATGGTTTTCCTTCAACAGTTCCGAGTACCGCAACGTTAAAAATTCCAATTTTATTGTAGAAGTAAATTTTGGAAATGATTCACCCATTCGTATTCGTTTATTTGTAGGTAAGAGCCTAGAAGACAGCATTACGTTGTACTGCAATCCAGACATGTTCGTGGTTGAAATTCCTGGTGAACTATTAGGAGATAACTTTACCGTGAACAGTGTGACTATGGGAGACTGTATCGGAACGAGAATTGACAATGGTTACTTGCTAGTTGAAAGCAACTACAACGATTGCGAGACCACGATAGAGGTAATCTTTTGAAAGACTTACATATTACAATCAATTAAAACTTCAGCAATGCAAATTATGAGTTCTAGTTCCACTGAAAACGGTACGTTGGTTTTTCTCCTGCCGTGATTCTAAGATTATAATTCGACCTGATAACAATTTAAATTTCATCATTCACTACGCACGATGGTAAACATAAGCTGAGCTTACCCATCCCGGTTCATACAAACAGAAAGTACCAGCGTTTTTGGAAAAATATCCTCTTTAAAGTTCTGTAATTTAGAAATCTCTAAAATTTCGTGAAAACGTGCAAAGACCCCCATATTGAAGTAGGCCAGTCTCTTAAGATTATGGAAAAATAACAAGTTATCAAATTCGGTATTTACTACATTATGCTTCATACAGATGCAAATTGACTGATCTCCATGTTAGTACTTTGTTATAGATTTCCACCATGTATAAAAATTTCATCCGTCCACAGAGCTCCACCATATGTATAATGGTCAATTTCAAGACCCTAAATTGTTTTGTCATTTGTCTGTTTATTTGTTTGTTTGTTTGTTTGTTGTTGTTTGTTTGTTTGGAACAAATATGTCCCGTTGATTGATGTTAAATTCAATCACTGAATGAAATAATAAATATTCAATTCATTTGGTTACACTGGTTACAACAATGATCTAGGGGCGTGTCTACGAGTAAAAGCGTCAATGACAAGCTCTAAAATTACATCCCTATTCAAGCATCTAAAACCCTTATTCCCTCAACTCATGCTGTTAAAATTTATCCAACTTAGTTAACTTTTAGACTGGCACTTCCCTGACAAAGGTCTGATTGCAGTTTGAATTGCACTATGCTTTATTCTGCTTAGTACATTACTGCGTATGGTTGTAATGTTACATCCTCATGAAATATATGACCGTGGAGCTATTACTCTGCAAGATATGAGCAATCAACTCTGTCTGATTTGTAATGTGTTATACTTCATCTCATACCTACCCAAGTGCAGTAATGAGTCGTGAATTTAGGTTTGTGTTTTGAGTAACTGTCTATTAATTTAGGCCTAACATGTCAGCTGAAAAATACCAGTCAATATTAGTCAACATCCCTACTAACACGAAACGTTTTTAAAACGTGTAAAGTTGTGTTATGAAACGTTTTATTACACAACTTTACATATTTTAAAAACGTTTTGTGTTTGCTGGGGTCATATCTTTCATACATTACGTACGTCACTGACAAAAGACCTTATGCACGGACGTCACGTGTCGTCGATTTGGAGGTAAAACAATGAGGCACACTTCACACACAACGTAGCCTTCGCACTCGCGTGTAGACTTTAGCGTGTGCACTTTCTGCTCTGTGACGTCATGTGCATAAGGTCTAAAAGTAACATATGCTGAGATACTTCAACTCTTCAATTGCTTGCTACTTCCTTTCAGATTGACGTTATAAATGAAAAGGTTTTATACAGAAACCTGGTGACGAGCGCTGACAGTGACCCGGTCACCACTGGGGAATCCCTCGATATCAATGTGGAGTGTGTTTTCGACCAAAACAGTCGGGTATCATCCTCTGCTGTGATGCAGAATACACTCTCAAAAGACCTCTCAAGCTCTGGGTCATACGACATCTTATTTGCCGCTTACTCTGACGCTGCCCACCAAGCTGTAATTAATAGTTCGGTTAGAGTTGATACAAACGACGTAATCTATCTCTTAGCTCAAGTAAACTATGTGTCAGATATAGACCTATTCGGATCACGTTGCTATGCCACGCCCTCACCCGAAGACGACTTCCATATTTACGAAGATGTGATAAAAGACGGGTAAGTTGGCAGGTATCGACAAAATTGCTCGGCAATGCGCCATTGGCGAGGAACATTCGACTCACGGCGACCTTAAATAACACCATATTACACTAAATTTTAGATGCCTCTCGTCCAAATGGCGAGTTGGTTTGGACATTTTTGTGTTCAACTGTAATAATAAAAGTAGGGGTCATGTAATTCATAGGCCATTGGTGCAGAAAATGTCCGTCATGATACTTTTCATGAAACAGCTTTCGTTCAAACATATGCGATACTTGATGAAAATTTTGGTAGTTCAGAAGTTAAAAATTGCACTGAGACAAACGAAAGAGTTCTGAAGAGAGAGCAGAGTGTAAGTCCGCTAAACCCTAGCGAACGATCACATTATATCTGAAAAATCTTTCAATTGACTCTGTGATATTTGCCATTTTGAAAAGCAGTTAGCTTGGATCAAAACTACTTGGGTTTCTTCTTTCTACTGTTTGTTTAAAAATTACTTTTTAGCTAGATTACTAAAGATTAAACTGTTCCACAAATTAATCTAACACTTTCTGTAATCGCCATGCGATGGTTTAGATTTTTCGTAAGTTACGAAGTATTCTTAATCAAAACTAAATTATATGAGGTTCCCAGAAAGTGTGGTGCAGAGCACGGGGATGTGAACCAGCCTGTCATGACAAGGACGGATCCAGAGGATGTCCAATGGGTCCGGACCCCTTTTTTTGCAGTGAAAAAATTTAAGATTACAAATCGGTCCCAAAGTTTAAACCTTTCGTACACCCTTTGCAAAATTATCTCAATTTCCCTATTTTCCACTATTTTTCCATTGATACCGTCCAAAATTTCGTATCCGATTTGTAATTATAGCTTCCACGAGGCTCTATGCTGGTCCAGGAATAGGAAAGGTGTCATGTCAAAGCCAAAATATCACTAAATCACGGTAATACCTAAATATTTAAACAGTTCAAAGCTTCGCGAAAGGTACTGCACCATTTATCATCTAAGCCACCTTACATAAACAAAACTTTCTCAATTTCCCCCTCCACTAAGACACAACACCTTCCCCTTACACTCAACAGAAACAAGAACAATTGAGTAAAGTATGACAGTTTTTCAGTATATGGTCAGTTTTGAACTTTGCCAAAGAAGATAACCCAATTTTGTATCTAAGCCACCTTTCAGAAACAAAAATTTCCCAAAGGTGTCTCTTTACCTTCACAAGTAAGTCCGACTTCGGTTTTACAGATGTAGCACAGAGCTAGCTGCTGCTAGCCACGGATTTAACAACCTTGATCTATCTGCAGTGTACATCTGAATGTTACGACCGGATGTGTGACCTCATGAATGTGCAAGAATATTTCCCTTACATCAAGGGTGATAAATGACATCAAGCATAAAATACATGCTGAGTCTGTGCTTTGCTATCATGCTACCTGCAATTGAAATATATTCATTTTGTAACAAAAATTCATCTACAGTTTTGTATGAATGCTCCTGGTATTCCTTACTCCTAAACGAAATTATTTTTTCGACCTATCTCACTTATCACTCTTAGCATAGACTTTGCAAGAGCATATACTTACGCCTGTTGCTATAAGGCAGAGCCGGTAAGCGGGGTGAGCGAAGTGCTTGACGAAACCGACAGTAGTAATGCATCTCATTTAACGAAAGCTTTGGCTTTTAGTATTGATCTTTTAAACTATCACAGCAGTTAAAATACTTCTCAATAGAACTTAAAGACAGATACTCGTCACCCCAGACATGACTTTTCCTTGGGTAACTAAAAGTCTCAATTTTTGACTACTCCTGGATTATTTATCTGTACCAAAACTACGCCTGAAAACCTATGGCTGTAGAAGTTTTCAGTACTGTGCATCATCTTTATGGAACAGTTTACCAGACGATTTACGAGCTTGCTCGCAACTTTCTGTTTTTAAGGGTTTACTTAAGACTCATTTGTTCAATACTGCTTATACTTAATGAACTTCTCTGTTTTCTTGTAAAGCGCCTTGAGCAGTAACAGCTTGGAACTGATTGCCGCTATATAAGCCTAATTTATTATTATTATTATTAACATCAGAGTTACGAAATTCAGAAGATGCAGAGTAGCCCATTTTACACATCTGCAGAGAGGGTACTGTGATTACACATTGGGGTCTTGTGTGCTCACAAGGAAGTGGCCTTAAGCAATACTAGATGTGACAAAAACAGTTGTGGGCGGGACTGCATGAAAACATAGTTGGACGAATTGGAACTGTCTGGGATGATGAGTATGTATCTCTAATCGCATTAGCAGTAACGAGTAACTCAGTATGGTTTCCTTTCCGGGAAATCAAAAGCAAACTAAAGCATGGTCAATGTTTTTTAACTGGAAAAGTCGGTGCGACCTAAGCCTTGAATGGTTAAATGTTTACCCAATTAAAACTCTTTGGTTGTTCAGATTTTCAATATATTCTAACCAGGGGACCATTTTGAGGTCATGCCCCATCCCCTCTTTGTGTAAGATTCTGACATGTATATTATGTCAGCAATAAAATAACTAATTAAGAAAGGCACACCGACGTCATCTTGCATTCTGTAACACTCTTCTTTTGTACAGGTGCGCTGTATCAGACTACGTAAGTGACATCTCGGATAGCGAAGTCACCAATCCGAATTTCGCTTTCGCATTAACTGTGTTTCGGTTTACTGGAAGTGGCAGTGACTCGGTGAGAACTTTTCATTTACTCTCCTGATAACCAGGCCTACAAGTTAAAAGAAGTTATCATGAAACAAAAACAAGAAAGTTCTTTCCTAATGCAAGACAGTGCTTTAATTTTTATTCCTTGCCGAAGGGGAAAGAAATCTATGCATCCAATGCATTACCGTTGGCGAGTGTGTGCAGGCGTGTATGTATTTATGTAATAAGTTAGTTAGATAAGATTTAACGACACACCAACACGAATGTACTTGAGAACCAACCCATGTGGGGACAATTTTAGGGAAAATACTAGCAATGTGAGGACAGGAAAGCCAATGTGAGGACTTAATCTCGGTCCTCACTTTTTAATGCTTTAACAGTTGTGAAACTTCACCATAGGCCACCACAGTAAATATGGTGAATGAGCTCAAATTGATGTGAAATCCAATATGGGTAGGGTGTATAGAAATATGCTCATGTTAATATGCAAACATATAATTTTGTCCTCAGATTGTCATACACTGTCCTCACATTGATATAGAAATCATGCATTTCCATACACAAGTATCCATGGTTTATACATGCGTCCTCACATCAGTTGAAACTCCAATATGTATGTATGTATGTATGTATGTATGTACGTACGTACGTACGTACGCACGCACGCACGCATGCATGCATGTATGTATGTATGTATGTATGTATGTATGTATGTATGTATGTATGCATATATATACGGTTTGTGACGCTTAGCTTGTACACACTGCACTATATCTCAAGATAGCAATGATGGATACTTTTAATACTTGGTACATAGAGTTATCACAATGAGAGAAACGCAGTATTGTACACACTATAGTTCAAAGGTCACAAGAACCCTTTTGTTTTTGATAGAGGTGAAAGTTCATTTGGAATCACCAGAGGTTGTGTGGTGAAAACCTCGTAAACTTCGTAAACACGGTAGATCGTAAAGGGTAATCTTACGGATCTCATTGTTGATCTTTGGATGACCCCATATTGGGGTACCTCCAGTTAGAAACAAGCTCACTTGAAATCTGAAACAAATGTCACAAAACACCGATGTACGCTCAAACCCCGTTATATTCGAATGTTTCAGATTCCATATTCACTTATACTTAAAAAAAAAAACCCAAAGAAAGAAAAATCTGTCAATGCCAAACGAAAGTATTTTAAATGCCAAATCTGGTAGGTAAGCGCCAATTGGAATGAGTAATTTCATGCCAGTCCATAAGGAAATCCTTTCGTATCGCACTTTCAATTGTGAATAAACGTTTCCGGCTGACTAGAAACTGAGAAAAATTTTGCCGCCATCACATTTATAGCTTTGTTTTCTGCCTTCAATTAATTTTCGTCAACAACGGAGACAACAGCGGATTACATGAAGGGGAGGAGGAAGCTATTCACAGCTCGAGGGCTGCATGTTTTAGACCGCAGTTCTGGGGAAGGGATCTGAGGGAAGGGATCCCCCTTTAGAAACGTGTTAAATATTTTTAAGGTTCTCAAATTTGACGGCTGCACTTTGTGCAGTTTTGAAGTATATTGTTTCAAAATGAAGGTTATATTATTGAAAATGTTTTATAACTGAAACAAATTATAATAAGGGGTCTTGCCCGTAAAGTGTACCTAAAGTCCAAATTTTCAAAACTGTATGTTACAAAGCTTGGAAATGCGTCTAAATGGTACAACATTCATCTTCACAGGACATTCCTGAGCTGAGCTATAAAATGTTGAAGCTTATTTACTCAATTTAAAATGGATGATTGTGCAATAATTTGTGATGTCATTCTTGTACTACTCAAATTACAGTCTTTATTTTTCTTTGTTATTTTTTTTCTTTGAAAACCTCTGCACCTTGTGCAAAAATGTGATCATTGACTTACCTCGATAGGGTGACTTGGCTATATAAGCCCTCTCCGTACAACATGCTATGCAAGGGAACGGTAAATCTTTCAAAACATCTTACTATTAAAAGAAAACAAAAGAAGGTAGTGCGAGTTGTACAAGAAGCCCATCACAAATTGTTGCGCAATGGACTATTTCAAATTAATAATTTCAACATTTTATATCTTAGCAATGGAGTAAGCTATGGATATAGGAGATGGAACAATGAGATTCATTTTCTTACCTCTAAAATATAAATTCTTATAATTCTAAACTTAGGTCTACTTTGAAACGAGGGGGAACATACTTACCCCCTCCACAGTTCTGGTGGTGGGGGGTGCAGCCCCTTTCGCTCCGCTTTCTACGCCCTTGACTACACTAATGCGATATACTACAAGGGCTAATTGCCATATTATTCCTTGCTTTCTAGATATACGTCCATTGTGATTTAAAGATATGTGAGAATGGTATGTGCCCCGTGCCAGACTGTAGTTCTGGTTCTACACGACGTAAGAGGTCCACACACATCAGTTTCTCCAAGCACGTTTATGCTGGCCCAATCAAAATGCGCAGTTTGGGAGACACTGGTAAGTACGCCCCGTGAAAAAATCAGCATCATCCTTACCATTATAGGACATATATAAACATTGATTGATATAAATGTCAAAAACAGATGTTAATTTTAAGTGTTCTTCTGAAATTCACTACGTCACTTAAATTGATTGAACTTTCTTGACAACTTCTTTAAGGGATAGTTTTCCCTCCAGGCTACACTGTTGTATGTGTAAATGGCCATAACCGTGTAAACATAGTGGTACTTGTTGTAACCATGCATACTTAGGTTGCTTTAAATCACAGCTAAAGCTCGGACTGGTGTATGAATTAACATGTATGCAAGCAGAATAGTCATACCTAGTTTTGGATCATCACAACTTTGTTACATGTATGATTCCATTGCAAGTTAAAAGTCTATCTTGTTTTCTTATTAGATAACAAGTCAGATGGAGCATGGCAGATCAATACTGCCCTGACTGTTTACAGCGCTACCTTATCCGCCCTAGTGCTCACCTCTCTCGCTACTGTTGGAGTTATCATCTACCGTCGACGAAGTCAACCAAAATCAAAACAGACGGGGGAATATTCGAGGATTTAAGGGAACAATTTTGCTTATTTAGAATTAAAGTAGGGGTGGGGACGGGTATAACTTTCATTCCGAATAATGTAACCAGCTCTTTTCCTGAGACAATTTTATCCATTTCTTTTTGTAGGTTAGGGCTGCTTTTCTTAAAAATGTAACATAATCTAAATGGTTTCCTACGGTATATGTTGTTATGTCTGCTATGTATATTTTTAGATAAGCGAATCGAATTTCTGCGGGAATATTAAACTTATGCAAGTTACTTAATTACAGGAATATACTCAATTTTTGTATACAATATGAAAGAACTTTAAACATAACGAGATAATTCTGAGTTGATGATTTATGAGCGGGTAAGACTATTCTAAAGTTCAAATTTTGCATAACACTGTTCATGTCTACTGATGTTTTCAGCTGGAATCAGTGCAAACTTGATACAGGTACATTTGCGACAAGATGTAATTGCACATGTCGTCCCCCACCCTCAGCCCACAATTAAAAGTAACTGTGACCAGCTTATGTATCAAAACATGATATGATCTGAGTAAACTCCTTGCGCTGATAAAGTTAAATTGAAAATCAAACCTGTTAATTATTTTGTAATGTTTGTCATTTTTCTTTCTTTTTGTGCCACTTAAGATGATAATTAATGCTTTATACTACCAAGTTGGCTGAACAATTTTATAAAAGTGTTCTACAGTATATATGAGGTATTTTTCTGACTGTTTTACATGTTTAACAATCATTAGTCTTATTTTAATAATCTCATACCACCTTTAAAAGGCAAATTCTCCGAACTGTTTAAATTTATTGAAATACTCTAACCATTGCCTAGTATTATTAACTGGGGTAGATAGTAGTATCTAGATATTTAATGTTCAAGATAATTACTTTCCATACGTCTTCCATTTTATGGAGAAAGTTCCTTCCAATTTCGGTTCTAGAAAATTTGGTTCGTCCCTATACCTTCACAGTATGCAAAACGATTTTCTACTCTAGTATATCTCAACCAATACCTCAATGCATCGAAATACTTTCATGGAAGATTCAAAATTAAAGAGGACTGGTTGCCAGTTTGGCGGGGAGCAAATTTGGGACTTTCATTGGACTAATATCTGTGCATATATAAAATATCGACAACATGCAACATGTCAAAGTGTGGAAGTACTGCTAAAGTGTGTTTAAGACAGTTATTGGTCAATTTACTTTGTATGCTATCCTCAAGTAAAGCCATAGACGTAGGAAGCTGTTAGAGACTGAGGGGATGTATGTTGTTTCGGACGACCGTCCTGGGGGTCGAAGTGGAGGGGTGCCCTCCCATTTGGAAATTTTTGAATATTTGAGAGTCCTTACTCCTTAGATGTAATTTGGTGCAACATGTGATGCAAATTTAAGGAAAATAACTGCAAATTTTTGACATTTTTACAGAGGAGACAAATAGGGGGTTTTTCATGCTTGAATCGACGAGCCCAGAAGCATTCTTCCCCCACCCACCAAACCCCGCTTCCTACGCCTATGAGTAAGGCTGTTGAAAATTTCGGTACACCTCCCACCATAACTCTGACGATCAGTCACCTTTAATCGACTGCACATCGTTTAAATCAGAATAAAACACCTTCGGATGTGTCAATAATTAAGGCTTTGAAATGAATAAATGTATCTTAATAGATTTGCTGAGACAGTTTTTATTCTTCAAACCAATGGTGCTATTTATCACTTTTGTTTAAAGGGTATCGTTATTCATAGTGTACACTACCCATGAAGCATTACGCCGTCGATGGAGAAAAGGAAGGGACATGACACGTTTCCGATAAGGAAAGTTGTCTATTACAGAAAAAGTCTCACTGTCCATTCAAGTATAAAATTTTCTTGTACATACTGAAGGTGAAAGCCCCTATGTCCACCTCTACCCCTGGACTTTCCTCTGACTCTTGTGACGACCGTTTTAAACTTAACCAATTGTTAGATGTTTTGAAGCATAGCTCCCAGGCTTACCTGCGGTTTTAATATTTGAGTTATTAGACATCGTGAAAAATACTCGCTTGGGGATACTTCCGACTGATATTTCACAGCAAGGTGGAGAGTGCTATTGCATATTTGTCCTTAAAAGAAGGATTTAAGCTTAGATTTATTTTAGGGGATCCATAATATAATCACTTTGGTGAAATTTTCGTACAACTTCTTTTTGTGGTTCTTGACATAAAGGCAGATGCAACCGCCACATTTTCAAAGAAATGTCAAACTTGAATCAGGGAGTTGCAACTCTCTGCTTGGAGCAAGCACACGTGACATCCCAATCTTACACTAATCAACACTGCTTTGTTTTTCTTTACAATTTTCTCCTCCAAAATCTGCTGCTTTATGCATGAGCATAGGGATTTTGCAAAGTGTAAAACTCTTATTTTTGTCTAATTCAAGGTCAAAATAATAGATTGAAAAAACAAAGAAACTGAATACATACATTAATGAGAAATGACATCACTACCTCCTTGGGACAAGTTCTACTTTCACATATACCAAAAATGTATTGCTTAAACCCTTTCTCTCTCATCCTTGCTTGTTAGAAAATAGCAAAATAATGTAGCACCAAAGTTTAATTCACTTGAACTGACCTTTGACCTGCGACATTAGCAGTCATGCATGCACAAGTTTACGTGTAAAGGACGATTGAACGGCTTTCCCTTAAATACTGACATCCAACTACGGGCTAAGCAGAACGTCCATTCTATGATACCTTGCGGAAAAAGCAGATCTTGTCAAGTCGATTTCATTCTGTATGGTGTGGCTGTGAGGGACCGTGCCAGATAGTGTTGGGCAGTGCCGGGCTGAGCCTGGCAGTGGCGTGGGGTGTCGATCATTCCTACCTTCAAATATTGTGTTTACAAGGTTTTCGGAGTTTGACCTCGGGTGCCCTAAAATGACCTAAGACCGCCACTGTAAACAATAGGAACCTTCCTATCTATATGAAAAATTTATATCACAAGTATGGTAAGTAACAGAAGACAAAAGTTGAATAACAAAACTGAGAAAGTAGGTGGCTTAAATGGGATTCGACCATTGGCCTGGTCAGAGTGAGAAACCGAGGCACTTTCCACTACACCATGAACAAACACATTGGTCCATATAGTATTTCTAATCATCTTCTAAGCACAGCGTCCTGCACTTGTGATCATAACAGGTAATTAAAATCAGGATCACCAGTTAATGTACCAAAGTTATGCTTGTGAAAAGATATTTGTTGTTCTCTGTAATTTTATCTTTGGAATGGTACAAAAATTCAACCTTTGCTTTTTGGTGGTCACGAAACGACACAATTTGGCGGCGCCGCCCACTCTCTGTTCAATTAAGGTTTTCAAAGCCTCACCTCTGGCGACCTCTGATTACATTTACCTTTGAAAAAATCCATATACCAAGTGCAAAAGTATCTACCAACCCTGACTTGAAATATCGTATTCTTTTTTCAAATTCTTTGCTTTTTTGACATTTGATGACCTCGCTGACCTCTGACCTTCACCAAAAACAATAGGATACTTCTCAACTGGTAAATTTTTATACCAATTAAGTATGAAAGATCATGAATCTTGAGATCGTGTTTACAAGCAAATTTCAAGGCTTTCGTATTTTCCACTCAGGTGACCTCAGATAACCTATGACCTCTAATAAAAATAGCGTTCATCTTGTGTAATGCACCTACATGCCAAGTATGAAAACTATCCATACTTCCTTTCTTGAGCTATCACGGTTTTTAAAATTTCGCTTTTTTTGCCTCTGGTGACCTCACTTGACCTCCATCCTTCATCGTCAACAAAAAGAACTTTTTCTTGATATGATAAATCCATAAACAAAGAATGAGAAGTGTTTACAAGCTAAGAGTCACTAAACATGCACACTTACACACACCCATATGTACATACATACACTCGCAAAGACTCCTTTTGCCTTCGGCAAGGAATAAAAACCACAAATATTTGGCTTTTCTGTGAATTGGACTTTGAAGTCACCAGCACAGCACGCACAAATTTCCATTTTGGGGCACCTTCCCGTCAAGATTGAAATTGATCGCATTCACCTAGTATTGAAGGTGCATTCTGCAAACTTCAGGCCAATTTGACTTTTGGGCTTTATTGAAGTTTGACCTCTACATAAGGACAATCTAATCACTTTTCTCATAATTCTCTTCACGCCTTATGTTCTATTGACTTTTCCAATACGCTGATTTTAACTAAATGCCGGTTTATTTGACCTTTGACCTATGGAGTTATCTAAGATTGATCAGATTTTCATGGTCCGACACCTTCTCACCTAGTTTAAAGTTTAATTTCAAACTGTGAAGCTTATCAGATTCACGGTTTGGGTAGGGTTTGCGCTATCCTTTTACCTCGAATGTAGGTCAATTTAACCCTCCACATCCGCATTCAACTATACCCAGTGGGTGCAACAAATACGTTTAATCATTTGCTAAATACTTTGGGATTTACTAACTTTCTCCAACATACTGACGAATAGATAATGGCGAAAGAAAGCTTATGAGACCATTGACCCATGGCACAACCAATGTACAAGTTTTAATGTGATCATTGGGTAGTGCCTTTCCACCAGGTGTCTTTGCCGGACTTACAATTAAGGAGAAATAGGCCAATGTGAACTTTGATCTATATTGACCTTTCTCCTCGATCCACAGTAACCACAACCACGTATTTCTAAATGTAGCTGGTCGTTTTCCGCACGTATTGTGGTTTATTAACTTTTCTAACATACTGACGTTGATATACTGGCCAAAAACCAATTTTAAGGTTATTTGACATCTGCCCTTCACCATCTGCCCTGACGTCATCATTTACGGTGTGTACAAGTCTTTATTGGTCAAGAACTTCCCCACAAAGTTTGGACTTGATGTAACTTATCCATTAGCGGGTGGGGTGGGGTTTCGCGACACATACTTTCCCACTCACACGTACACACAATGTCATATTCACATTTCATGTGTTAGGTAAAGCATAACATTTCAGCTCCATGTTTACATTCCGAATCCATGTAGGAACACAGGATAAAAACAATAGACCATATGCATTGCCGTCACGCGACGTCATTTCAGAGGACAAGCAGATGTATACCTCTGTCGAGGTAAGTCTCATACTCATACGAAAAACTCACTGAACAATTTCTTAGATTTAACGACTAAGTATCCTACATCACAGCAAAACGCCAGGCATGATGCATTTCCACAAAGTGCTGTCTTTTGAAACATTATGCAAGGTACATCAAATCTGTATTTGGGTGATAAGCTTTCTAATAGGCTAATATCTTTTCAAAGTGAGGTGTGAAATGTGACAAGATATCAAGGGCAACACCTCTGTGTTCCGATATCTCTATGTTTCGACATGAAGCATAGCCTGCAGACATGTGACTTTGAGTGGCGGATCCACATTGTTTTCATTTAACAGACACATTGAGATGAATAGCTTGTTTTAACCACACCCCTGACCGTGACCCTAACGTAACCCTAACCAGGGAGTTGCAACTCCCTGCCCTAACGTAATTTTAACTACCTTACTCTAACCTCTACAGTGTCGTAACATAGAGACGTCGGAACCAAGAAATGTGGGGAACATAGAGACGTGGGAGCATAGACACGTCGGAACATTGAGATGTAGGAACACAGAGACGTCGGACTATAGAGCAGTCGGTGACGTTAAATATGTTTCCTTGAATTAAGAAAAGGTGGTTTACGTTCCATGAATCCTGTGACTCAATTTCGGCATACAGCTGATAATCTTAATCAATTAATAAATAAAACAATGCTGGCATATCTGAAATCAGAGTAGTTGCAGTTAAATATAAGGGGAAATCCCTCATTACACATTAGGACTCCGGAGTTTTGCAGTTAGGCTCTGTTCCAGAAATTTCTGAAAACTTCGGTTCGAAGTACAAACATTTCCATAACTATTCAAAAGAGTAGGAATCAAGGGCCCTGTGGGCAGGGCAATTCTTTGCTGTGTGTACGTTCTCCGCGTTTTAAAGATCACGGAAGTGTAACTTACTAGGACAAAAGTTTCGTTTAGTCGCGTTATATTAATTGGTTATTGGTTTTATAACTTCATGTGACCAGTTCACAGATAAGCTAAGCATAGTAGAAACTGTATTGTACTTACGTTGAAGGACGTACACATTGACGTTACTGTGGTTTAATGGTGTACACTTCTTAAAATCATGATGCTTCAAGAAAAGGTGTTACTGTGAAACAAAACACCCCTTTAAAGTAGCCTAGAAACTCGGAAAATTGTCTTTTGGAAAAGTGTCCTCCAAGGATATTTTCCCAAAACTTTTTAGAAACCTGCGTGTTACCGCAGAATAACCATGGTGATCAACAAATAGAAGGTGTATATACAGGGTGTTCAACATTGAATTGGTTGTTTATACCATGGACAGTCCAACTGTGTATAAAACCAGGCGCGGATCCAGAAGGGAAGGGGAGCTTTCCCGGCGTCAGCCCTTTCCCTTTTCAAGCGACACATTTTTTTTTTGTTTTGAGACAGTCTTAAAACTGCTGTACAATATTTGTATGCTCATTTTGATTTTCAGATGCCAGGAAATACCATTTAAGTGTCTAACTGTCAAGTTTTTCCTTGCCCCCCCCCCCATATCGAGGCTTCGTACCTTTGACGCTCGTAAGTGCGAACTTTGACCTCATGGAGTTGGCCCCACCTCCCGGTTTGCGAAATTTTGGATCCGCCTTGAAAGCCACCTAATTAATCTAAAGAGGACCTACGTCCATGACTTTGTTTCGTAGATGTCTGCCAATTTATCTTGACATTGTGAAGGGGGTTATTATTTTATTATTTTACGGAATGTGGACACTCTGGTCTTTTTTTCAAATGTTTTCCAAATCATTTTCTAAATCTTATTTGGTTGACAATAACGGAATCTAGATTTTAATTTCTTTCTTTAGTGTCAATTTCAATATGTAACGATAAATATTTGTAGACTCTTTCAAAGCACACGATACACCATCGTTTGCTCAATTTAATCAAATGCATGAAACTTAAAATGCATCATAATTTTGGGAAAAGGGCGCCAGTGGGGAGACAGAGGGGCAGTGGATTCCAAACCCAACACTGCGGGAAGAAATCACCATTTTGTCCCCTTCCAAATTTCGTTAAACCAGCTTAGAACAAGATGAAACTGGTCACCAATTACCAGTTACTTAACTGGTGTTTTCCTGACTGTCCCTGGCCCCTGTATGCATTAATCTCTTGCATTTTTAAACAGAAGTCACTTCAATTTCTCAAAATGCTTTTCAACATTTTTTCTTGTTTAAATAATTTTGTTTACCTACAGGTGCCTCATAAATGCGATATTGCATGAAATGAATACAAAATTAAAGATATCTTTTTGGCAAGAGCAAGACTGGAAATGATGGCGGCGCAACAGAACTTCTTACTGTACAATTGCATAATCTTCTTGTTTCTATACGTTAGAGGTGACAACTGAACTCAACAAAATTGTCACTATTGTCATCACGTGACCTACATCTTGATTTACTGTCTTCTTGAAGTAGATTTGCTGTCAATAAAAATGTGGAAAACTCGAAATACTCCATCATGTCCTTCAAGATACAATATTTCGAGTTCCTGCTTTTCGAATAGACTTTTACGACGGCTTCATCAACATTGTAATTTTGTTGTTGTTTTCTTTTATTCCTGCCAAAGGTTGGATCGACGTCATTATATTTTTGCTACAAGTATTCTTAAAATTATTGAATCTAAGGTAGGCTGTAAATGCGATATATTCTGTGTGAAACTCTACAATCTGTGGGGTGTAGGTATGTTATATACGTTCTTCATGCCTGTGCTAGACACCAAGTAAGTAAAAACCTAAGATTTCTTGAACTCTTTATGACTGCCATCGGGCGAACCATTCCTCTTGTTGGTATTACGTACTAGTATTCTGAACCGCTCTCTTGGACCAGGGAGTTGTTACGGACTACCTTGTAATTTGCCTTATTTCTGCTGTAGTGATTGGTAAGTTTAAAATGCTTTTTGTAATTTTCAAGATCCTTTAAAGGCAATGTCTGGAGCACTTTCTAGGGTCTTATATGAAAGATAAAAATTTCTAATTACATGTCACCCATACCCCATATCAAAACTCCATTCCTAACTCAAGATATCCTTTCCTAAAGATTGGTTACTTTTACTAAGAAATACCTCCAGGTTTGCCCAAGGTCACAGAAAATGATATTGGATACCTTGTTTGTCCTTGACATATGATACCGTTGGAATGTTTAGATGTTTTTCCTTGTACATATAGTGTAAAACTGTTCCATACCTATGGTACAGCTAAAATAGTTGTTAAACATTGAATATAGTGATATCAACATTATAACGAAATACTAAGCTGCACCTAATCCATTTGCCCAGATGACATCACAGATTTCCCATCATGCACTGCAAAAGCTGAAAATGTAGCATTTCTTTAAAACTTCGCATCTTCCAAATGCAAGATGCTATTGAGATGGAGTTTTCACTGCCCAACACAGAAAAATGTTCTGCCTTTTTTTGGAAACATCAAATTTGGCCTCCAGAATGTGCTTTTAAACGTGACCGGACAACGCCCAGACAACTGCCGCCTGCATAGCTCCCCTCGAAACTTCCCACCAAGACAATTTCGAGCTCGGACAATTTCCCCCCTTGCAGTTCCCACTCATAACAATTGACAATTTCCCCTAGCAAAAAATTTAAAATTGTCTTGAGTGCGAATTGTCCTCGGGGATTTGTCCGGGGGAGTTGTCCGCGGTTATTGTACGGTGTGAATTGTCCGGAAACCACTATAAACAAACACAGTGTATACTGTCATTGCCTGTATACTACTGTACTTTTAACAGGAAAACTTTACGTCGTCATGTGAAAATTTTCTTCAGTATTTTCTTAGTCTTGCTCTTACTTAACTCTCATTGGTTGCTATTGGTTACTGTCAAATGTATCTCACTTAAAGCAGGGAGCTCTAAAAGAGAATTGTATGATCTATTTTCCACTGAGAATGTAATTCTTACATATTTAGGAGCGACCCAGCCCTAACGGACCAGACGATTACAAGAGAAAATAAGCAAGGAGGATTAAAATCATTATGTAAAGTTAGTCTATATTCAAAAAATAACAGTCAGCTAGCACTCATCTGCTTTAGCTAAGAATTTGTCGCTAGGCTAGTGGCAACTACTTGCCACTAGACAAGTGGCAACTCCCTGCTTTAACGGTATTCACTTTCCCGTGTTCAAAGTAGAAAACACGATTCCATTTGTAGAATACACATGTAACTATTCGGTTTATTTTACGTTTTTGGAAAGTTATTTTAACCCATCCACTGTTTTACGAAGTTCACTTTTAGACAGGAACTCTTGGATAGGGACCCAAAGTATGTGGGTTACGTACCTAAATAAATTTACTGTGGCCTCTTTCCAACATTTTCGTTTTAAGGTTTTGTCAACAGATTATTTCATTAATTTAAGTTTTGACTGAGATATCATCCTGAATTAGCCCTTGGACCTTTGCATGCCACAAAACCTATGTGGCACGATTCCTTTCCTGAGGCCAACTTGGTATGGGTGTCTAGTGGACTTATAACCTAAAGCAAATTTGATTATCAACACGTTTAAATATTTCTCTGAGTTAAGGTCGATTTATACCTCAATATAGAGCTATAAAGCGCTGCACAACTCTGAGATATGTTTGTAATTGGTCCGGAAGAGAAAAAATGACCGTTAAAGGTTCGTATAGCTTTATAGCGCCTGAAAATTGAGAAGTGGGGGGAGTGGGGCGCAGTGGGACTTTTTTATTACTTTTTTGTGCATAACACTCCCTTAGAATGTGATACGGGCAGATGTTTCACTCACTCATAAAACAAAACGTAGCGCACCTTCACATGCATTAAAACTTAAACACCTCTTTCCATTTTTTTTCAAATTTGATTATTTTCTTCAATTTTTCATCCCAGTGCGCCCCGCATGAGGGGGATGTACTGGGACAATCAACAGGGTATGTTGGGAGAGTCAAAGAGAAACAAATGATTACCCCCCACCCCCATAAAAAACAAAACGTTGACCATTCTCTAGCTTCACCAGCAAATCCTGGCGGCGCCACTGGGTTGTTGAGATACCAGATCTACTCCTTGGAGACAAGTCATCCAGTACAGATAGTGTATCGCTGGAAGAAACATGCTCGGGAACAACCGTTACAGAGAGATTTCTCTTTGTGGAAAGCTTGTACAACGTGACTGTAGGACCACCATAGAGGTTTTATTACATTATAACATGTGCAAGAAACCTTTCGGTTCAAATGCACATTTATAGACAGTACAGTATTATCAAGTATTATTATTTACAATTCAGATTTCGTGAGTTTCGAAATATTTGTTTTGTCTTGCTTCTAGTTTAATCTTTAACGTTACGGGGCCTGACACGCCTGTTTTGTACACCAAAACAGATCAAACTCTTAGTATTTTATTGCTTTGAACTTTGTCAGTTGAACATTGTCCTCTCACACACACCTGAATCGTAATAGTAACGCCGTATAGATTATTGCACGTCACTTGAAATATGAAAACGGGCCTGAACAACCAAGTACTCTCCCATGTCGTCGAATAAACACGAGGATCTACGTACTAGAAATACACACATACACATTGCATTAGTCCTGACGTAATATTACAACTTTTTCAAAAAAATGTTTGAAATTACTGTAGGAGCACAGATATTAAACATACATTATACCTCTCATCTATTTATAGGGAACACTATGATAATCTTCAGTATATTTTCTCTCTTCCACCAAAAACTAGTCAAAATTTTACAGACCCTAAGAAAAAACCAACATAAGCAACGTAATGTGATAACAGTATACTTTTCTGGTCTCTCTGCCATGCATGTGTCATAGTACGTAACCTAACGGTTTTGGAAACTGAGGGAAGTGTTGCAACTAAGTAAATAGCCCTAAAGAAATAATCGATTCATCTTTCACACTGGAGAGTATGTATACCATTTAATACTTCATCTAATCTAGGAAATTAATGATTAAAAAATAGTCATGAAACTAAACAGAAGAATGTGATTCTTGGAAAATGATACATACTGGCATGATCTTTTATTTTTTAAAAAAAAATACTTTAAGGGCAATGGTCTACCACATTGCTGACGTTGAAGGACTTAATGAAATTCTTTTAGTGTTGTGATGAATGATAAACCGAAAAACACCTAATTTTTTCATTACACTGTTAACAGTTACCCTGACCTGAGTTACAACATCAGTTTGACTAGTTTAATTTAATTTTAATCAGGTATATTATTTCGTATGATTTTCGTCGTAAATATTACCTATTAAAGGTTAACCACTGTCTTTCATTTAATAAATTTAACATTTTATTCACAAACATTTTGCAACTGGAATAAAACCGTTTACTCCTGATTCAACATATCCAGGTTTGCATATTCAAATTTATTTACAATATTCAAATTGAGTTGCCCCATTTTCATTTACAAAGGTCATGGGTCACTGATTTATTGATAAAGTCAAAACGTGAATGTCCACATCAACTGAGTTGATTTCAGACCTAGTCATTATTCAATTCTGTAGGTTGATGATGGGGAGGAAAAGGTGATGTACAGAAACTACGTTAAGAGTGCTGATGACTATCTCGTACCAACAGAAGAATATATGACTATTAACGTGGAATACGTTTTTGATGAAAATCACGTGGTTTCATCTTCTGTGGTTCAGATTTTTCTCGACAAGGAATTACAGAGTACGGGAACATATGATATATCATTTACAGCTCAGGACGCTGACTTTTCACAAGTTATAACAGATGGAGACCGATTTGATACAAATGATTACCTGTTAAAAAATGGACGTAATGCTGAATTGTAAACCATGTTGTGGAAGGTAGAATTTCCTACAGAACACGGCCTATAGAAACGACTGGGTAACCAGAATTTTTGACTGAGTTAGACAACTGGACAAATGTCTATTAGTCTCCATTCCAATATTCACTACAGAGTGCAGCGGAAGTCAGGAAAATGCCATTATATTGCAACTGAAAAGTTTGTAGTCACTGATCCGATTCTTTACGATTCTTTATACTAGGGCAGATTCAGAAAATAAATTTCCTTATTTTTGTGGCTTTGCCTCTGTCTCTTTTTTTTTTTGCTATGCCATGTCATTGGTGCAGCTTTGGCCACCTCAGGTTTCACCACCTCTTGGCTACGCTAATGGACAGAAAATAAAACTAAAACTTCGTTTTGAATTATTTTGAAACTAAAATAAAAAATATTGTTCTTGATAATGCTTTTTGATCGTAATGTATAACTTTTACAATCTGCAACTGAGTACTTTCCTTTAAAAAAATGCGGTTAAGCTTTCAACATGATTATGGAGAGGTTTGCGATCGTATAGAGGGGTTTCACAGACGTCACGTGATCAGTCGTCTCTTTGGTCTTGAAGGAAAAGCGCACATCGTGTCACAGTATCTTTATGCCATGCATGTGTGCTGTAAATAAGCTTTTACTGCGCGTGTGTTTCGACCTTCCTGCCGGGCAATCTCAATCGTGTGACATCAAATGAAATCCCTCTATAGCCATGCAAAACCTGCTTAATTTAGCAAGGTTTAAAATCAATCATTTTTTAGAAATGCTCATCAGTAATTGCAGTTAGTATGCCTAGTGTCAATATTGTGGATGTCATTGTGTACTAAAGAAAAGCAAACGTTGATATTGTAGATAAGTTGAAAATCATTGAAACAACAAACACGTACTGGCACCTAAAGGGGAGTGGTCGTCATTTCGGCAAACAAGCAGTACCGGTGATATCGATAAGTTTTCTCAGCGCTTATCAAAATATTACCCATAAAAGCACACCAAATTTTGTCCTAGATCTTACTAGAGAGTTTAATTTGGCCGTTCTGTGATCAAACGTAATTAATCTGAAACGCTATGTCATGAAACCAAATATTATCTAAACATTCCTGAATCCAAGTCAATATAGATGGCGAATTCTTTCCAAGGTTCCATCTAATCAGGCAGTCAAAAAGGGCTATTATGTCTTTTGCAGACCAAAAATTATTTCTTTCAAGCTAAAAAGGACTTTAATCTCAAGATTTTGATGATTCCTCCTCAATTACAATTTTCAGTTCTCGAGATATTACAAAAAACTGAAATTATCACCTTTTCTACCAAAAGTTAACTTGACACATATAGGCTTGATGTCATAGATTCACAGTGATGACCAGTGTTTTGCACTTCTTTATTTTTTCAACCTGGTCCTTTGACCTTGGTTGAGATAGGGTAGCTCGTTTGTCCAAATGTTATGTAAAGTTTACATTTTAAAGCGTACCTAAAGTCAAAAATTTCAAAAATGCATGTTACAAAGCTTGAAATATGAATTCAAATTGTCCAACCTCCATCTTCACAGGACATTCCTAAGCTGAGATATAAAATTTTAAAGCTTATTTACTCAATTTAAAATAGTATATTGCGCAATGATTTGTGATGTCTTTCTTGTACTACTCAAATTACCATCTTTCTTTTCTTCATTTTGACGTAAGCCGCTGCACCTCGTGCCCAGATTTGATCACTGTCTTTATATTATAGGGTGACTTGACTATACAAGCTCTCTCTGTACAACATGCTATGTAGGGAAACAGTATAGTTTCATGGTCATATGAACATTTTAATTGCAAAAGGAAACGAACGGTAACGTGAGTTGTACAAGAAGGACATCACAAATGATTTCACAATCGACTGTTTCAAATATGGTGAATAAATTTCCGCATTTTATATATCAGCAATAGAGTAAACAATGAACATAGAAGCTGGATGAATGAGATTCCTTTTCCAACCTCTAAGATATATTCTTATAATTTTAGACTTTAGGTACACTTTAATGCCCAAGAAGTTTTCACAGTATGGATTCATTAGAGGTTCGCAGTGTAAAACGAAAGGTGAATTTTAAAGACGAGAAAACAGAGATCAGTAATGTGGATCCATGGCACCACTACAGTAGAAAATGTGATAACTTTAGATGCTACTGTCTCGAACATAGTTTTGAAAAAAAGTTTCACCAGAATGCTCAGATTGAGACCCTCTTTAAAAATATCTTAACTAAAATGTTAGTCTGAACTATTCTTTTGAACATTGCACACCTTGACAAAATTCAACGTGCTGAGATAAATTTGATCATTCTGCCTAAATTGTTTGGCTCCAGTCAATGTTCAGTTGGGAAATTCGTTGATAATCATTGAAAATTTTAGTTTTAATATTAAATCATCTTTCCTCGGACATCTTGTTATGGCGTATCCCATTTTTATGTAGGTAAAATTGATGAGTATCATTTTAAAGTTGAATAGCTTTATAGTAGAGTTTGAAAAAAATTATCTTAAATTACAGGATTGAACAATCTACTGAGCTCGCTGCAGGCTGTACGCAAGATTCACCCTTTTTTATTGCACCGTTCAAAGCTCAACAGGCGATGCAATAACATGAAATGTGCGCATTTATACAAACCCTTAAATTACACAGGAAGGCCCCTCAAGATTGTCAATTGTCAATAACATTTACTCAAGTAGTTTGACAGCCTCTTGACAGGTAAGTTTGTACTAAAGAATACCTTGAGGAGACTTTCATTTTACCTTGCTTTTTATGGGGGCAAAGGCTCGGTTTCTGAAAATAAGAAGAGGGCGCTCCCTGAATATGGAAAGTTTGTGACGTATTGACAACCGCAGTACAGGAAAGTCGTAAAATATTGGTATGAGGCAGGCCTTTATTTAAAATTGCCACACACTGACAAAGTGAGCGAGTTTCGGGTCACTCTATGGGGCAACAGTGAATGAGCAACCCTTGAGTGGATTAGAAGGGGTAAATGTCTGACGCACCTTTGTCGGCTTGTCATTTGGACTCGAAAACCTGGCCCTCTTACCCAAACCTCCCGGCAATTGACTGTGCGGACAAAGCCCGGAAGCGGGGAGAGCCTATTCCCGCTTATAGTATGTGGCTTGTTGGTGTCGAATATGTACTCTTTTGATGTACATTTCCTGCCTGTTTATCAACAGAATAACAATAATTGCTGTAAACTGCTAAAAAAAAAACCAGAGGTAACAGTTTAGTTTTCTGGGATCCCTTCGAGGTCCCAAGGCTTCTTTGTGGTACTGTATTCACATATACTAGAAATACGAAATTTGCTGAAGACGATGTTGAATTATACTACCTTATACCATTTTGTCTGATGCACGGGTAGGACCCCATATGGCATTATATCTTATCTTCCTTTTCCCCCAAATCGAATACCTTTAAAATACTACAAGCTTTATATGCTTTTTCTTTCAAAAAACGCCCTCTGGACCCACTTCAAAGGAACAAGTCATTTCTAAGACATTTTCTGTTATTTTGAGAAAGTCAATTCCCGGCATAGCTCTATACCTCTTCAACACAAATGATCATACAACTGCCATGAAAGGTTTAGGAGATGCTACTTCATACTGAATGGCTGATTCAGGATTTTCAGGGGATAGAGTTGGTCCCAGAACTGTATATAGCCATACGGCTCTGGTTGGTCAGTAAGCATGAGTGGATAAGGGGCCACCATCATGGCTGACATCCCAGACTCTCTCAACTGCAGAAATCGTTGGCAACACAAATTTGTCACATGAATTGTGCGTTTTTATGCATGTGGGGCACCAGAATAATGAAATGGGGTACCATTTCAGGGCTCAAAGTGGTCGTTGTGTTTATTTGTGCAATTTATGTCCATCTGGGAGAAATATATAGAATATTTTGTTCAACCACAGCACCATAACGACCTCTTCAATTTGTTTTTACGTACACTTTTCGTCCCGTGATCTTACTTTATGTTTCCGGAGGTTTTATTATGTAAGACCCGTTAAGACTGCATTCCTTTTTACAAGTTTCTATATATCCACAGGAAACAATTCCCGTAATTTCGACACATACTGAGGTTTCAACCCATTAAGATACATACCAACCATCAATAGATAGTTCTCACGTGACGTCATAGGAGTTTTTCACGTGTATTATTTCAGCCATGTCTGAGGGCAACCCCGGTATGTGTGTACAGGCTTGCCCTCAGACATGGCGGTTGCTAACCCTAGCTGTGACGTCACTGAGAACTATCTATTATCTGAGGGTGTAAAACGTATGGCAGTTATTGCTAAAAAATCTTCCATGCAGTGTTTATGCTAAGATTTTACGTCCAGATATAACGAGCTGTGGTATATAGTAATTTGCTACATGTTCTAAACTCCAAACACCCCCTCCTTCCTTCCTTTTTTCCCTCCCCTCCCTCCTCCTTGCAACTACCTAGTATTAATTGCAATATTATTTTTAATTCTTAGAGCTACATCAGCTAAAATCAAGAATGACGTGTAATTTGCCCAATTTTAAAAAATATCTACACATTGCACCATAGAACGAATTTCAAACTTCAATGTGATCGTTGATATATTGTCCAGGTGCTTTAGCACATTGCTACACCGCCAAGGTCACACAGTAATCTGCCCCTTGTATCTTTGTTGGCATTTGTATAAGACTTACACTGGATTAAGTAATTCATACAAAAGGGATTTGTCGTCTGCTACATCTGCAGTAAAACTGGGGGTTTGCCGCTACTGCCATAGCATTGCCAGTAGCTGGAAAATAAAAAAGAATATTGCGTCTTTGGACGCTCCGTGACGCGGATGAGAGTATAGTAAGGGTTTATGTAAAAATGTGAACATGATTCTGTACGTGGTCATTTCAGGAAGCTTCCGGAAACTTTCCGAATTTTTGTGCCCAAAATTATAGTTCTGCCTCTGCAGCTCATTTGCATGACATTCGTTCTATAGGAAGGGGAAGACCTCATTGATTTATTTCAATGAAACAGTCGTTTCGAGTTTTGAATCACCTGCCCAGGGGCGGCGCCAGGGTTTTTCGATAGGGGTGGCAAAGCATGCTGGGTCGGACCCAGCTTTATTGTTTAGGGGGTGCAGGCATTGAAGAATTAAGAGCCTCACCCTACCCCCCCTCCCCGTGTTAGAACCTGCGTTTTGGTGTTTTCATTTTCTTAGACTTTATTTTTCTCTAAAAAAAAACTTTTTTGTCTGAAATAAATACGAACTGTGAGAAGGGTTTGTTTGTCTGTCATTGAAAATCGGCCCCTCACTGAGTGAGACGCTTCAACAACTGCAGCAGGCGCGGCGGAACGAAAAAAATATTGGGGGTGGGTGGGGCTGAGTGCAGCAAGACTATCTAAGCGGAGCGCCACCATCGGTTGGCGCGGAGCGTACAAGAAAATTTTGGGCTTTACAAACCCTCCAGATGGCCGGAAATGGCACTTCCAGAGTGTTCTAAGCTGCATGTACCCAGCCTTGAAATATGGATCATATGTCTGCAATTTCTCAATTAAGGAGAAAAAAAAATAAATCTATGAAAAATGGTAATACATATTTCTAAGCGGAGCGCCACCATCAGTTGGCGCGGAGCGTTTAAGAAAATTTTTGACTTTGCAAACCCTCCAGATGGCCGGAAACGGCACTTCCATAGTGTTCTAAACTGTATGTATTCATCCTTGAAATATGGATCTCATGTCTGCAATTTCTTAATTAATGAGAAAAAATTAATCCTCATTATGTGATTTTTTTCTTGCTTATAGAAAAGCCGAATCACTGAGGAAGAGTTATACGCAAAATTGAATTTTATAAAAGGGAGAGGAATCATAACTCTTATGAGATAACATTAAATTTTTACCTATAGTTTTTCGAGTTTTTGAACCAATGATGTAACCAAATTTGCAAGCTAAAGTAAACTTTACGCAAACAGGAGTGACGTCATTTCCTCACATTAATAGACTGAATTATGTGTATCGTTAAATTTAAATCCGATTTAGTGTGCTCCATAATCGTATGGTATCATTACGTAATATTCATAGGAGATATTGAAATTTTGCAAATTGCACCCTTAAGGGTCTGTAAGCCAACACGATTGAAAGGCACAGAAAAGGGAGAACTGCTCATCAATGTGAGAATGTGAAATCGCTCCAGCTTGCTTTGAGTTCACTTTGCTTTGAAAATACAGTTACATCAACTTTTTATGTTGAAAGAAACGCACATAGAAAATGCATTTTTGTGGTCTACAAAGAACTGCTTAATTTAAAGTGTACCTAAAGGCTAAAAATTCAAAAACATATGTTACAAAGCTTGAAAAAAATGAATCCAAATGGTCTAACCGCCATCTTTATGGGAATTCATGAGCTGAGATATATAAAATGTTGGTGCTTATTCAATTCAATTTAAAATGGTAGATGGCGCAATAATTTGTAATGTCATCCTTGTACTACTCAAATTACATTCTTTGTTTTCTTTATTTTTTCGAAAGCCTCTGCACCTTGTGCCAAAATGTGATCACTTTCTCACTGTTATATGAGTGACTTGACTATACAAAACCTCACCGTACAACAGTAATTTTTGCAAGGTTATATAAACATTTCAATTTCAAAAGGAAACAAAAGCAAGTAATGTGAGTTTTACAAGAAGATCATCACAAATTATTGCGCAATCGACTATTTCAAATAAAATGAATAAATTTTAACTTTTCATATCTCAGCAACAGGGTGAGCTATGAAAATGAGAGTTGGATGAGTAAAATTCGTTTCCAACGTCTAAAATATATATTCTTATAATTCTACACTTTAGGTCCACTTTAAACTCCTAAAATGAAACGTGCATGTATGGGATAAGAGACAAAACTGATTGCAATTTTTTTATTGCAGTATTATTTATGTAAAATTTGGACTTAAATCTTAAGAATGAATTCACAGGCAGAGGTATAAATAATTGGTTGGGATGGCGTCACCAGGGAGGGAGAGGGAGGAGGGAGGGAGATACCGTACCATAACACACGTCAGTCTTTAAGCGCCTGTCACACCTCACCGGATTGCAATAACGGAGAGGAAACGAAGACCCAAAATGTCACTCCGTTGATGTACGTTAGTATCCGTTTATAGTCTCCTGTTCTCCCCCGCCGACTTCGTTTCATGACCGGGAACGCCCGGTATGAACGGCGAGAGATTTTGAACATGCACAAAACTTGGACCAGACGTCGACCGAAAAAGGTCCCCTTACGTATTCGTTACTTATCCGCTAAGCTTCCGTTTTATCATTTTCTCGTGCGTTTCTCATACTGGACTTCTCCGTTAGTATCCGTTCGTCTCCAGTGATTGCTATTGCTCACCGGATCATTACCGGACAACAAACGGATGAAACGTAAAAGTACAGTACCTGTACCGAATGTTCGACGGATACTAACGCATAAGTAACGGAAGCGTAAAGGAATAGAACTGACAATGAACGGATAGGTAACGTACGTTTAACTGAAGAAACTAAAAAACACAGGCAAAGAAAAGTGTAGGGGACGGACATAGACCGAAGATGCAGCGTACTTGCATCCTGTCCCCTCCTCATACTATAGCTTAACAAACGTTTTTGTCGTTTTTTCTTGAATTTTTTGGGTGCGACTGATTCCTTCCCCCTGCAACCGCCCCAGGCATGAGATGAGTGATCGCGGTTCTGAGGGAGGGGTAAGGGGAGGGGATGTGAAAGATTTTTCGACTACCGGGAACCCTCAGAAGCAATCTGGTACAATATTTTGCATCTTTTGAAGTCATATTTTTTCTCGAGAAATCTAGTTTCTAGGTAAGTAATCCAACGTTCTTTACTTTTGGCCGACTACAGTTTTCCAACTTTGTTGCACTTATTGTCGACGATTTCATAACAAACGGGCAAGGGCGGCGATTTGTGTTGGCTATTGGGGGAGGGGCGGAAAATGGAAGTTGCCATCGAAGCGGAGCCATCATAGTTTTGTGCGAAGCGTACAAGAGAATTTTCGCCCTACAGACCCCCCAGACTGCATGAAATGGCACTTCTCGGGATCTTGGAGGCAGTTTTGAACCGTACGATACTTGATAAGTGACGACTGACAGGCATGAGCGTGTGAACGGGTTTGGTTGCGTTGGTATAGAAGCGGAGCTCCACTAACGTTTTTAAATGTTGCCAAAATGGCTTCTATATCGCAATTAAATGGTCCTTCTCAGACCTTTCAAATTGCACTGAAGCCATCTTGATATGTGGCATGATTTCTATTGGCTGGCGCGGACTGCGCCGATAAAAATTTTTGCCAAAACAGCTCCCAGATCGCAAGAAATGGCCCTTCCCAGATCTTTCAAATTGCACTGAAGACATCTAGATATGTTAAACGCCTCATATATATTTCCCCACTTTCACGGAACTGCTTCCTCTGGTATAACCTTCCCTGTGTACCAATTTAACCATTTTGTGATTGTTGTGACATGATTGAACAATGTACACGGAAGTAAAAATCCTACCCCCCCCCCTCCTCCACTGATTGGATACGATACTGCACTACAGACATGTCACTGCATGTGTAGGGCAAGTGTACAACTAGAGCTGGTAAGTCCATGCGTACTGGATTTACACGCTAAAATATGATGTAGGCCTACTTCTCCGTGAGCCACGGTTGTGAAGGTAGCCATGGAATTCAAAATAGATACCACATTCGCGCGTAGTCCGAGAATTTACAGAATATTGATAAATACGTCGGTCAAATACGGATTTGAATTAACTTTTAATCACTCAAATCAGTCAGTTTAGTGTTGAATACTATGTTTTGCTTGTTTTAAAATAGACAGCAATTTTCACAGAATCTCGCTAGGGGATATACTGCATTTTTGGCCCCCTTATATGTATACTAGGTATTAACCTTTAAACGACAAAAAAAAAAAAGAAACTCAGAGAGAAATTCAATCATGGGTCTTCTGGGATGTAGAAGGGGCCTAAGTGTAAGCTCTGCGGTGGATGCAGTAACGGGCTTATGTACAATGAGTTAGACAGAGAAGACAACGCGCGCGAAGCGCGCAAAATTTTCGAGGATTGACACCGAAAATGTCCTATATGCGACTGATAATGTATCACAATACTTTATTCCATGATACTGTTACACCTCACCCCACCCCCTACAAAATTATGTGTCTTAAAACGTTATTTAGACGATTTTATTTTCTGGGTCAAAAACCATAGGGGGAGCAAATGCCTGCCCTGCCCCCCTGTGGCGCCGCCCCTGCACCTGCCCTTAAATTGGTGGTGGTGTAAACCTACTCATCAAAGCATTGTCCTGAGTAAGCCAATTGTGATAGGATTACTAGACCTGAATGATGTTGCTAACATATCGATATCAAATTGAAGCCAACGAATAAAAGAAAGAATTCCCCATCAACGGAATAAGTAGCTTATCATTGATAATCTCCTCGGAATTTAATGGGTCTTAGAGTATTAGCATAAATTAAACTTTCCGTTAAATCTCCTTCCAAATAACAACTCCCTGGTAGAAGGCATTATAAGCTAACTATAACAGCTTCACACAATTGGCTCAACTGTATTACCATGCTCAGTATCGAATAGACAAAGTTGCGGGACTATGATCAGTTCTTGTACCTTGCACCTATTGATATTTTCAGATCGTTGTCACGCTTTAATAGTACAGTAAACAAATACACAGAGTAATGTTTGCTTTCACGTCGGTAGTTTTCGTGTCTATAAGGATATGACAGTGGAGGCTATTATCCTGGACAAAGTTATGGGGACAGCCTCATGGCGGTTAACTTGAGTAGCGCCTCTATGGCTGCCGCCCCCCCCCCGAGGCTGCCGCCCCTGGTTTTTCTCAGCAATGGGCTGAACGAAAGCGGGGTACATGGCGGTAAGCCTTTTTAAGTGCTCCATTCCATCAATGTTGAAAAACCCGTTGCGCTCTTGGGGATTTCCTTCAGTATCCGTAATAGCTGTATTGTCTAAAGTAAATTCCTTGCAAAACAACTTTGAAGAAGGGACTTGTTCTACATAATTTTGTCCAAAATTGTGAGTCAGTGGTATGGCCAGTTGGCACAGTTAAAGGAAGGGCAGAACAAGCATTGACCTAAACCCTTAATCCTCAAGCGGAGGCCAGCGATGTGCTCATGGAAGATTCGAAGAGTCAGAGTGCTTTTTACAGGCATTTGAATATCCTGAGTGCATTCTAGGGCATGTGGATGCAACGTTTGCACCCACGTTTGTGGACGAAAAAGTCTAGTTACAGGTTTATGCTCCAATCAAGAGCATTTGGGATGCCAAATTTTCCCCCATACTGGTGACTGGGGGCGGGATTTGGTGTCTGAAGGTGGGGACAAATCCTGGCGGAATACCAAACGGCCCCGCCGAAAGGAGCCGCAGAAGCGCGAAGTGGTCCACTGAAGTCGTGGGGTCCAGCGGTACGCCCTAGGGCCCCTGGTGGGGTCCAGGGGCAGCTCCCAGGTGATGGTCCAGGGAGATACGCCTCCAAATCCTTGAGGAATTTGAAGAATTAAAACCATTAGAATGAAGAATTTGACCATCCTAAAACTCATTGGATATGCACTAAACAGATCAGAAGAGTCACATTTTACCATGTTAACAATAACCTCAATCAGGATAGCAGTGCATTTTAATGATGAAAGAAGTTTGGCTTGTGGTTGGGTACTGTGGGTGGGTACTATGATGACAGAAGATTTTTAAGAAAATGGAGCACGCAAGATGTTCTACAGGAAGTAATTACGAAACATTATCTAAAACGAGTGCGTGCGAAGCGCGCCGAAAAAACACCATTTTATTGCAGTATTTTGTCTTTCTTCATTTTTTTAATGCAATATTATCCATTACATCGAACACTCTCCTACTTTCCCTAACCACCTATTCTTTCTTTTATGTTTCATTTTTGTCGATGGTCTGGGACAAGGTACCCCTCACATTTACAGTACTGTGAAAAGTGAGCATAATTTTGTAAGGACGACGAAAGGTTGAGGGTGATGGTGTATAATACTTTCCAAAATAAATGAAATTTTGTTATGGGTAGTTCTTACAGAGACATGGCAATGGACGTCCACAGTGCATAAAAGTTAGGGAAGCAATTTTTATTGGAGGCTGCCGCATCTTCGTAAGGTGTGACCGACGAAGCCTTTAACTCGGAGTGCGGAGGCCCGAAGCGGGAGGCTGGGGACTGAGGGTCCTCCCCAAGAATTTTCTTTAATTTGATGGCTATTGCTGCCATTCTGGATCATTTCTAGAGAAAATCCCGCGTCCCAGGATGTAATTTGAAATGCTAACGAAATACTTTTCTTATCGTGATTGCAAATTTCAGATAGTAACCGTCGGTCACTTTTATGAGGATGGTGGTAGTTGCTGGGGAAAGCGAACAGGATGAGGGTTTACAAGAGTTTTTAAATTGTAAGTTACTCAAGTACTGATCCTACAGGAAGTAATAGCGAGGCAAGTTCACAAAAGTTCTACTGCGGTCAGCAGTACTAACGAGGCACCTAGCCGCCTACTTCAATTGAACTCACGGGAAGCAAGCCGAAAAAAATTATTGAGCATAGCGATTCCCAATACACGGGTATGTTTCTGAATTGTGCATGCAAGGACGTACATATAATACTCTGAGCAGGGAGCTGCCACTCGGAGTGGCAGCTCCCTGCTCTGAGTGACCCTCATTTCAGGGCTTCACGTCATACGCCAACGCTCATGCCCATGCTCCGCCACTGTATTAGTAAGAATTCATTGCAGGTGCACACGCGCAGAGAAAAAGTATTCTGGTTTTGTTGTGATATTTAAAATTAATGTTTTCACCATAATATCAAAAATTCCCCCGTAATCTCTCTGGTCTTTCTTCCTTCCTTCCGTTCATTTTTTTCATTACCTTTGTTATTTTTTAAGGTCTGGAAAAGTGGGGGTATGTTCCCCACCCCCCCCCCCCCCGTATTCCAGCCTATGCTGGTGTCCCATGCATAGTAGAGGTACCGTTCCAATGACTAACTTGTGTCTAAGGATTCAATTTCCTAAACTCTAGGACGGTAGAGAGACGAGGAGCCACAGTGGCAAATTTTTGTTGTAGAGTGGGTTTTCCTGCTATCTAGTGCGTTTGAAATATCAAATTTTCACCAACCTTGGTGGGGCTGAAGTAGGTTGTAATCTAAGTTGCAACCCCGTAACAGGCTCCCTCATTAAGAAGCCACCACCAAAATTAGGAATCCTCAGAAGCGTCATCGCCTGTTGTGCAGGCACATTCCAACTCGAGGCTCTTATATGTGCATGGGCTTCGAACTCAAGAATGAGCTACTCCTCCAAAGCTTAGTGTCGACCGTAGTGGCCACTACAACAGTGACAAAGCAGAAACTCAATGAAATGTGGCCGGCGGCTAAAACCACCTGGGAGAATCCCTAAAATAAACCATCTCAGACATGGCTTGTTCTTTGGGTCGCAGTTGATATAAAATGAATTACTGGGAGCAATCTTCAATATGTTTCACTTTTTTATTTCTCTTATCCATTTTCCGATTTGATTCGGTACTGCTTTGTATGGGTTAATGGGGTTTCAATTGTAAATCTATTGGCGAGTTGTTTCATAAACATTGAATACCTTTCCAAAAAGCAAATTATTTTTCTTCTACGGTAGGAGCAGAGAGTTTCCGGTATTTAGAAAACACCTAGGTGGAAAAGTATGAGACCTAACATATGAGACCGCGAAAACAAAGACCCAAAACATAAACCGAGAAAGCTGAGACGCAAAACAACAGACTAAGAGGACTTAATCCAAATCATGAGACCTAGAAAACAAAGGCTTAGAGAACTAAGACACAGTACATAAGACGTTAAAAGCTAAGGACTTAAACATGAAACTCAAGACAATTGACTCCAGTGGCGTATTTAGGGGGTCATTGGGCCGTGCTCTCCCTTTCACTAATGCCGATTTTGTTCTTTTCTTTAGTACCTAAAATGTGTACATTTTTGAACGCAATTTTTACTTCAAAGGTAGCATATGTAGCACCAGATTACATGAAAGGACACCTAATTTTTCAAAACATGTTCAAAGGCGAGGGGGATACTTAGACTCCTCCCCCAGGCTGGCCATCACAGAACATACTATTTGCTCCCCTTGAGAAAAATCTTGGCTTGTACGCCACTGATTGAATCAAATGTAAAAAAAACCTTTTTAAACTAAACCGAAAACCAATACTACTAATTAAATGTACACTGTTGTTACTGTTAAGCATTTATGAACATATTCCCACAGTTATTCATCTTTTCTGTGGGTGCCAAAGCTGCGATGGGTTTTTACTTATCTAGATCTGAAAAACCAAGACCTGTACAAATCACATGGTCTTTTTCTCCAGATCTGAAATACTAAGATTTTGATAAGATATTTAATAGCAAAGGTTTCTCACCAACTTAATCTACAAATAATAATTTTAAGACATAATGGGAGACAACTTGAATAATTTTGGACGGAAGATTCACTGACCTCATGTACATCCTACCTATAAGAATAGTTCGTGCATCGACCCCCAAGAGACCTTTCTTAAATTAAAAGTTCATTATGAATGTGTATAGCCTAATTATGAAGCATCTAACATCTCATTTAAAAACACATTTCTACAGGTTGTTATCTTTTTGTCTAAACTTTATTCGAAAACACCGTTTTTTCTTTTCCAGTTCACAGAAGAAAAATACTTTCTGTGAAAACACTATCGTCACAGCCAATATAAGAAGACTGAGAGATGATGGAGAAGTGAATTTGTCATAACTACAAACCAACGATGGTCTTTCCAACGCAGACCACTGGGGGCATCCCAAAACATAAAAGAAACGAACCACGCGCAGATAGGTGTGTTGGTGAAGTTGGTGTGCCCATGTGCTCTTACGGAACGATTTAGTTTGCCCACTTAGCATATCTGTAATGTAATGCAGACAATTCTGCTTTTAACTACAATAGGTTAGCTGTTGTGCATTTTCATTTAAGCATAGGGACTTATAAACCCATTTAATCTGGAAATCTGAAACGTTTCAAAATTTGAATGCTTTTATTACAATATTGTAGTATTTGCGTGAAGACACATTAAAGCGATAACAGGTGGCGCAACACCGTTTTGAGTTTAGCAAACTATGTATGGCCATCTAGTTTAAAGGGATTTGCCAGATACAAAATTCAATGACTTCCAAAATACAGAATTTTTTTCTCGTTTAGGAGGTGAAAACAGTATCTCAGTATAGCTTGTAGCGTTTGAAAGATACTAATTATCAAAGAAATGCATTTTTTTCTTAAGATAAAGTGCATTATAGGAAATCACTGATGTCATCGCGGCACATTGATTTAACATAGCATTGAATTTCTTTATGATATTGACGCCACTGTAGTGAATATTTAGCAACTTAGTTTGTTATGCCCAACATTATGGTGTAGATTTCTGCGAAATCTACATCGAAAGATATTCATACATTCCAACAGTATCAAATTTCAATACAAACAGGACATTCCATTATAAAGAAGAAAAGGAATCTGAGGCAATGTGCCCACCTCACATGTACATAACATTCTGTGACCTTAATGAGAACTGGAGGTACGTTTTTGGACAGAAATAAGTACTCTATAATATGAGATATCTTGAGTTAGGAAAAGAGAATTGCTACGGGGTTTAGAGGGCATGAACTGGAATTTTTTTCTTTTTCATATGAGACCCTTCAGTTGTGAAAAGCCACTGGAATAAACGTTTAAGCTCTTTTTAGAGTGCCAATTTACACTGCAATATTTTCCCGAGTGGCTTAGTGATGGTATGTTTTTATTTGTCAAACTTCTGCTGTAGTTCTTAATTGCTCCCATTCTATACTCACTCAACGAGGGTGTGGTACATAAAGCAACGGTGAGTAAACAAACCTTTAACCCTGAAATCAAAGGTTGTTACAGTGTTAGGTGGGTTTTTATGCGATACAAGTGTGTGGGTTTATGAGTAATGGAGGGATAATTCCATGTCGACAAATGGAATTCAGCGGAAACTGCCATACTTGTCACTTCAAGTGAAATCCTTCAAAATTAATAGTGTAACATAGTTCAACCGCCCTAAGACCAGCACATACCTCAAAATGTCTCTGAAGGTACTCCATTTAACGGCCATCTTGTTTTTGACCGGTAACGTAGGTAAGTGCATCCTAACGTGATATGATTAGGCCTAATGCATGTAGTATGCGCCGTGTAAAGTTCACACGTATTTTCAAGTATGAAAAAATCTTTTTAATTATTACGAGTCTACAGGTCTAAGACCTGATATTGTAATGATGTCTTCATATGTGCTGGTTTTGAAATGCCTTCCTTTTATATCATTTATATTATTCTGTTATAGCTGCTGACTTGTGTGCAGTATTTCCAGAGTTTACAGCCGACTGTTTTCATATCCAAAATTTCAATTTATAGTAACATTTATTGCTTTTTCATCCTGCATTTTTCCTGTATGTGTATGTATATGTGTAATTGATATAATAAACCGATTTACCAAAATAATAATCAAAGTCTACTCACGAGCAAAATTTGAACCAAACAATATCGTAGAGATATGTATAGTAACCCTCTGAAATATTTGTAATATTTCATTTAATTTATAGATTACGCCAGAGTTCAGATGAGTGAGACGAATTATAGAATTAAGGCTATTGATTTAGTATACTAATGGCAAAGGTCACATTTTTCACATGTCATTTCTTCTATCAAGTGCACGCAAACCTTTGTCTGTTGAAATAACTTTGTGTACCATATTATATTGGAACCACCTAAAGCTAACATGTTTAGATCATTGGAAAAGGATGCTACAAAAATACTAATCCTCTTGAGCCATTCTGATTCAAAGAAACCACTTAGTGTAAGCTTTGTGATCATAGCTTACCTCCTGAAGAGTAAATAGCCTTTAACAGTTTAAACTAAATACATCATCTGTAATTAGAGTATTCAGCACTGATGTAACATTTATTGGGGATTCCAAAGCAAACTACCAGAATTTATTCTCACAAAGTATTTAATAGAATTAATAAAGCCGTAATACTCTAGAAAGGAAGAAGAAAAATGATATTGCTGTATTAAGCCGTAATAGGTGTAGAAAGAGCCTTTAAAAAGAGCCTATAACAGTGACTAAATCCGGATTGAGACAAACCCCTTCGTAATACCAGTGTTCACATGGGCATCAACAGGTGGAAGACGATGGAGTAGTATTTAAAATGAAGGGGATTTACCCACTGATTCTTTAAGAGAAATTAAGAGAAATTGTGAATATGTAATTACAGCTGATACAATGCGAACAAAGTCGAGGGGAAACGTCATTTATTATGTCAGGTTGACAGCGGCGCCACCAGAACTTCAAAGGTGGGGAGGGGAAAAATGGGGGCGATCAGGAATTTAGGGAGAAGTTGCGTGTGTGCATTGCACCTGTACACTACGTATACTTTTGTACACAAGCGAGTGGGGGAAAGTTGGGGAAATCCATCCCCCTTACCTCGGTGGTGCCGCTTCATGTTGATTTATTGAAACTGACTCACCGCATGTTTCTTTTTCTTACTTCAGGTTTCAGTGCAGCGGAGTGTAATGGAGTTCCGTCAGGTGATGTGAATCACGGTTTCTTTATGATTGTAAACAGTATTTTTGATTTTCATTTTAGATTCCTTTACTTGTACACTATTCGGTACGGAAAGTAAACGTAGGCCTATAGTAGAGCAGTGTATGCTAAATAGGGAAAGGGGAGGCTTGAGAGGGGATCTGGAACCCCTGCACTCATTTCTATTCTCTCAGCAGTGAAAAAATCCCATAGGCCTACTTCCCATACTCCATGATTTTGGTGGAGGGTTTGTTCGTCCGGCTGTCCCCAAATTCATAAGTAAAGTATGCCATTCTACTTTATACTTCGTTCAAAAGGGGAAAAACCCCTCTCCAGTAACCAGGTCCGTAGAACAACCACTTCGGAGGGGGAACATCGACACAAAAGGAAGTAGAGGATTTATCGTCTTAGAAGGGGGTCAAAGGGTGCTCTCCTTTGAGAAATTATACTTTTTTCCTGCGTAAACTCATGCAAGATATCTGAAACCACATTTTCAACGACGATCAGTGTCGCGTGCCCCCTTTTCGTGTCAACTTTCCCACCCCTTGCCCCTCTTGGCCCCCACCCCATCGATGGTCCGTGGCCGTTTGACTATCAGCTAAAAAAACTTTAATTCATGCTAGTATCCCATCTTGTAACTACTTCGAGCTTCCTGAAATTTGGCAGGCCTGAACTTCTTCAAACACGACCTTTCCATCCTCAGTTTCCGTTTCGTGCCTCATGGCACTCATTGGACCCCTGTTTTGAAATCCTGCATACTCCCACTGAAAACTCGTAAGACTTAAATTTAATGGAAAAATGCAGGGAGTGAAAGTACACCTACGGTATGTACAGGTCATTTTGCTTGTAAGAGTGTCGGTTTGGGCACTTGTTTACATCTCATACCGCCCTGCCTACTATTGATAACTCGATTTGTTCATAACCATGAACATACTTAACGACTTTTTTTGAGTTGCTCGAGGACCTCAAAAGTACGTGAACACATCTTAACTCTCTTTAATCCATTTCTTTATTTCCCATAGCTTGTGACCCAGAAGATATTTTAAGAGGAAGGTCTTCCAGTAAGGCATGCTATAACGACGAGGAAACTCTCAAGTACAGCTGTAACGGAATACTGCACGGACCCCCAGAAAATATCTGCAAGAATGGTGAATGGATGATCCCAGCACCAATCGATTGTGAAGGTAACTTTCTTTTCTATTGCATGTCTGGAAAATGAACCTAAGCGTGTTCACATTAGGCAGGAGCGGCGATCACGAGTAGAGTGGGACATAGTATCTCCAATAATCATGATGAGGGGTGCAGAATATTTGAGGGCCAATCCAGTAGCCAGAAAAGGTACTCAAGGGGAGAAACAGTTTCTAGGGCATACGGTATGTTTTCAGGGGGCGAGATATGTTAAGATGTATTTACGAAAAGGAATTTTTTCTTAGAAATCTTCTAGGAGGCAAAGATTTTTCCATGGATGCCTCCCCTTTCCCTTTGATTTGCCGCCTGATTTGCCCAACGGACTCAACAAAATAAAAAATCGATTATACTTATGGTTTAATAATGATAAGTGCCATTTTCTTTGTATGCCATGTTGATGCATTTTAAAGGCAATATTTCCCTTTAAAATGACAAGACGTAGTTGCTTTAAAGGGAATGAGCATTAATCCTAAACTGCTTTGAAAACTCAGCAAGTTCTTGCAAATTTCTCTGAAGATATTTTTGAACATCCATATTACAAAAAAGGTAAAGCAAGCAGTTATTCTCCACGAATATAACAAGTCAGGGACACAAATTTTGTCACATGACTTAAAAGAGCCATTCATGAATTAGGGTATAGGGATATAGTAATTCTAACTGGGGAAGGGAACTGCATTTCCCTTTAAGGTATCATATAAATAGTAAACAGGTAAACTAACTTTACCAAGTCATCCAGAGCATGTGGACAAGTAAGATGCTATATAGAAGGCAGTGCGTATTTGGCTTAGAATGTGGGCCGATATAAGCGCGCTCAGAGATATGCTTGCTTGTGTAAATGATGTACATTGGACGGTAGCTGGTGCAGTTTGGATCATAGTCTTGCTCAAGACGTAAGTAGAACTAAAACCTATACGTGCCACGCATTCTAATAAAATGAGGGCGTTTTTCATCTAAATGGTACAAGCTGGAGAGTTTGTCCGCTTTTAACCCCTGAAGTATACATAAATGTATATACATACAGGAATTCAGTTCAACACGAATTTTTATCCCTTTGTAAGAGACTGCGATCAATGCCGTGTCCCCCCATTTGGTACGGCCCCCTAAAAATTTCATCGTAGCTACGCCCCTGCCCAAACCACAGAAAGATTCTTGTAATTAGCCAGACCCCTAGGACAACTCTCCATGTGCTAATCCCCGTTGCTAAATCTGCCCCACGTCTGTACTTCATTTTCCCTGCCAGCTGGCACTTCACTCAAATGAAACCCTGGAAACTTCGACTGCAATTCTCCTTTTGCTGTCCACATACTCTTTTGCAATAAATGACATATAAAATGCACGAAAGGTAATTATGTTGGAGGGACGATGAGAAATTGTGTTCGTTTAATAATACAAACGCATCATTTTGCAGCGCTTAAGAGATACTCTTGCTGCATGAACACTTCTCTCCAAGACACACAATCATACATAACCTAAAACTCTGCATAGGCTAGGCCCGTATGCAGCTTTTTCAGTGGGGAGGTTCGATTTTACGCTAAGCGGAACAAAAAAATTTTCGGCGCGCTGGGCGCGCGTATGTTGCCCTTCTCACCCGGTATTTGGTATGTCCAAAAGCTGAAAACCCTTTTTTTGTTTTTGACCCCGACGAAGTGAGGACCGTTATATCGGGCCTTCGGACGGAACTCATAATGTTCGGGGAGGAACTCCAAGTCGTGCTGGGGGTTCGGACGAACCCCCTGATCCCCCCCCATACGGGCCTGATAGGGATGACGATACACGAAAAGCTGTGGAGACTATAGGTTAATCCTTTACATCAATAGTAATAGGAAGGGCTGCAACAAAAGTGTAGGCATTTGAAGTAAGTTTAAGATATAGAATGTATGTTTCAATTTGCTCTTTTACTCAAGTGTCTGAAGGAGGGGTAGGACCTCGAAATATTAGAGCACTTTATTTGAACTAAGCCGGTATTGAATGCACTCTAACCCATAACATAGGGGCATGTGACGTATGCTTTCTTTCTTTTATATTCATATAGCAACCCACGGAACATATGTGTGTGTTTACATTTATATGCAATATGCTTGAATACATACACACACACACACCCATATATATATATATATATATATATATATATATAAATTGATCAAGTATTCTTGTTTTTCTGATTATGAGTATAACAAAGCATACTTTTGTCAAAAGAAGAACTGAAAGCACACAAGGAAATTGCGACTCAAACCCTGACCCCTTCCCTACCAATTGGCAATGCCTATTTATCTTCGCAGCAGGTGTCGAATATGTACCTCTTTTCAGTTACATGGTCTAACAAAGGTGCAGATGTAATTCTGGTTGGCAAAGTGCCTGACTGACTTTTTCACTCTCCTATTTATTTTTGTATTGACAGATTTTACATGCGATATACCTACCGATGATTCGTTCGCCACACTGGACCCGAGAAAATCCATTTATAACGCTCGCGAAGAAGTTAAAATTATGTGTGTCGCTGGTTACAAACTTGAGGGGCCAAGGTCAGCAATCTGTGAACCACAGGGATGGAACCCATTAACAACACCTAAATGTTTTAGTAAGTTGAGAATGTCGTGACAAAAAAGCACATACTTCCCTACTTAAGACTAATAAAAGTTTCTTGAGAAGAAACTGAATGACCTCATCTTTGTAGCCCATTTCTTTTACGAGATGTAAAATGCCAAACTTAACTGCCCTCATTATAAAGCAGAGGCATACGTTAATTTTTTGGAAGTACTTGTAATACCCTTACTACTCATAACTGTTTTCTCCTTATAGGAAGGTTAAAAGCAAAAATTATTTTGGATATGTGAAAGATGAACTAAATCTTTAAAGCTTACTGCGTAATTTTCGTTCAATTCTTATTTGTGACTTTTGAGCAGATATTAGCAGATGCATTTTCAAGGTTTTTCATTTGTTGCCAAAATAAGTTTGAAGCGAGCAGGAGCAATGTCATTGTCTTACTTTGATGAACAAATCCTTTTCTTTGTTTTTAATTTTTTCTGGACCTCGAATTTTATAAGGATAAGTAAAAATTTCTAATGGGAATGTATTGTCTGAAACACTTCCATGTCTTTCATGAATTAAAGTTATGAGCACATGTGATTAAGGTGGAGAAATTTGGTGTGAAGTTTACAGGAAATTATAACAGTGTTGATGAATGTGAGGTTATGATGTCATGTGCTTGCTTTAAGTTCACTTTTGGGTTGCAAAGTAATGAATTCATCGACTAATATCTCAAGAACCACAAACAGAAACTGAATACAAATTTCATGTTAATGTTTAGAACTCTCTGACATATCTAAACTAAAAAAAAAAAAAGCCTATAAACCCTGCTTTTAAAGTGCTGTAACTTTTTGCAGGTTCTTTGCCATATTGTCATACAATGTACTGAGTATATAAAAAATGGCTTTTCACAAAATACTTGGCAAGAAATGGATTATTTCACATGAGCATCTGAGCATTTTTAAGTTTGGAAGAAGAAAAACATTTGATGCAATGGGCATATGAAAATGCGCTAACTACTATTTTAAATAAACTTCATAAATTCCAACATTTTACATTTGTGCAAGGGAATGAACAGTAAACAGCACAGTTGAACCAATTAGTTACATGTTTCAATCTTCATTAAATATGTTTTTAAATTTCATATAAGTTGGTCCCTTTAAGTGAAAGTTCAATCGGAGTTGAACGCATTAGATTGTGCATTACCGTAGTTTCAGTGTAGTGAGACTAAAAACTTGAAAGTTAGCGACAAGAAATCATTTTGCACAAATGCGACCAACTGTTTGCCATTTTGTGATGCAGGATTCCCCCACCCGTTTCTCCCGTTCTCCCTGCCCCTAGCTGCCTTGTTATTGTGGAATTAAACTTAGAAATAGTATCGTGTGTGTAAGACAAACCAAACGATTTGCCTTTCACTTTCTAAGTACTACGAGCATTTTGTCGGAAGAATCTCTCCGAAGTATACATATCTAGCATTTGTGTGTGTGTGTGTGTGTGTGTGTGTGTGTGCGTGCGTGCATAGTATTTTTTATTTATGGTTTCAACCATTTTACCTTTCTGCTTTTGGTTACTGTTATTACCATTGCATTCGAAAGATGTATCTTTACAACTGGACAAGCACATCTTAATGGAAGGTTCCCACGTTAATCCATTAATGTAATGGTGTTTTCTCCATTTTACTGCCGTAGAAACCTGCAAATCACCTGAAGTTCAACATGGTCGTGCCCAAATAGGGTCCCCTATGATAAAGGGAGATACAGCAACGGTCGTTTGTGACGACGGTTACGTAATTCATGTCGGGCAGTCCCATTGGATAACTTGTGGCGATAATGGAGAATGGGAGCACATCCCTCAGTGTGTGAAGGATGAGAGATCTCCAGAGAGTGTGAGTTTAAATTGTGTAAAAGAGAACGGTCCTTTAAATATACAGAACCTGTTCTATCTTCTCTAGTTCATCCCAAAGAAACTTTTTCTACAATTTTTTGTAAAATTGAACTTTTATTTTGTAAATTATTTGGATCATCTATCAGCCTGTGGGTTAAAAAGAAAATAAAATGACTTCAATTAGACTGATGTGTATTCCAAAAGACCCTACGCACATGATGTCACAGGGCCATGGAAACAGAGGTGCGCTTAGTGCGACCTCGGTCACAGGACAACCTCTCCAATCATTTTGTATGTAAAATCAGACTTTTAGAAGATATCTTTTTATAGTTTGTAATGTAAAATAATAATTGTTACTTTACCTATAGACTTGAGTTGTTATAGAGTGAACGTATTTTTGTTCTGCAAAAGCTAACTCACTATAGTGTGCGACTTCTCTGTTAACGCATCCCTGACAAGGTCTGGTCTGAAGTCCGTTTCGAATATTTGAACCTAAATGGGCCCATGACAGAACCTTCATTACCACCGCAAGAAGTCTGTCTCCTAGGTTTTCAAAGGAAGATAGGTACTGTTGGTTATGAAAAGCTGAACCATCGGTGCTGACTCTACGTCGGCTTGGGATCAATGAGCTTATCGAGTCGGTCGGTCATCCGGGTCTCTCCGTTACCCCAGCAACATTGGAGTAAAAGCAGGAACTGGCTGCCGTACAATATGGTTACATATTACACGCGTCCATTTAAATTTATGAATCATGGCAACACACTCAGGCTACACTGCTGGATCTGGAGTGAAAACAATCACTAGGCTACACTACGTGCGCAATACGAGTAACAGATTGTTTTCACTCCAAGGCGTTGTTGTCATGGGGAAGTGACGTTTCACCGACCGACTCAATAGCAGAAAACGAGTGGGTAAATGTTATGGATAGTACTGACTGAATGGCGGTATGCTTGTGCATTACGCTTAGCGACCAAAATTTATCTGGGGACACATCGCACGTGTTAATATATTCCGAATCGAACAATTTCGGAACGCCTTGAGTTATGTTCACAAGGGACTGATGTCTTTTTCACCCCATCCCCAGTCCTAAACCCTCCTCCCTGGATCTGCGCGCGTGCGTATAACACTTTCTTTTATCCCGTCACCAATTTTGGGTAGCACACCACCAGTTATTCCTCCATTGACTTACACACTAATTTCGGTCCGTTTCGTGGCCCTAGCTGGACTCTTGTAGAAGTTTTCAACGGACACAAGCTACCCCTCATATGAAAGCTCACGAGGAGGCCGTTCACAATAATTTCAAATTTGTGTACCATGACAGTTGAGATTTTGAGCTAGGAAAGCTTGTATAATATGATGGTGGTTCCTGAGTTTTTACTTCATTCAAAATGCCATTTTGCATGGCGGAAGGATATATTGCAAAAAGTGCCTAAAATACCTTCAATTTTCTTTATTTTTGCAGGATGAGTTCTTCAATTCCTTTTCTACCACATAAAAATCACAAATAGAACACATCACTTCAGCAACATGGTCTAAACTGTCCCCAAAAAGTTTTTTCTAGGGTGTTAAATTCGTAGGGTAATATCCTCCCCGGGGATTCCCCTTGAATTAGTGCATGGTGTGCTACCCAAAGAGATAAAAAGCGAAATACTGAAGTCACAGAATTCAGAGTTGATCGCAAAAGGAAAAACACTTAGTACTCCGAATTGTCGGTCTCGCATTGGCACTGTAGGTGACTGACGGTTCTTGATGGTGCTAATCCTACTTACAAATAAAGATGAACTAGTTTATCAAAGTTAAGATTTTGTAAAAAGCTTTGTCAACTCGGATGTCTACCCTTATCGGTAACTCAGTATTTACTTTGGTCCAGCTACATGTCTTCATTCATGGAGTACCGTGATTTTGCATTGTAGTTTGTAGTGAGCGATTGAGACACTTCAATAATTCTTCCTGTTGAGAAGCTTTGCTTAATGATGATGTTTAAGTTTGGTCTTGTAAGATTTTGATTCAACCAATTACACGAAAGTGTGAGTACAAACACTCATTTTACATGTTGCAACATAAAGTCTGTGCACGCATTTATATCAGACCGGGTACAAATTTGTATTGCTATGCAGAGACCTAGCTATAATCTTTCAGAGGGTGGCAGTACTCACCGAGAAGCAAAAAGATTCCTGGAGGAGAGTTTTTTCTAATGACATCCCGCCAAAAATTTTTTACGTCATCAGAAATAGTCAAAATATGAACAAGTGCATTGACTCTCTTTTGTGGCCATGCTCCTAGAACGCAACGTGTTTGTGGGGGACACCAGACCTGCAGCCAAGTGAGGGTCAGGGGCGGCACTTCCCCTCCGCCAATAGCGACTCTGAAATTTTTGAGAACAAAAATCTCTATTGCCAAGTTAAAATGCCTTAATGGAACGTTACAATTTATTGTAAACCTAATTCAGTTAGGAAAGAATAAACGCATTCTAAGAACTAAAAAGAGAAGTTACAAATATTTTCTTTAGATTACAAATTAAAACTGATTCTTATACTACCATCTTCATAGCCTAATCCATTACTTAAATATAAAAATTTCCTAATTGTTGTCATTCTCAAAATACGATAGCAAAATCATCTATGACTTCATGAGAAACATTCCATCTAACACCAATGTTTGATGTGAGTGGTTCTCAATAGATGCCTTCGAGCCCTCTTAGGCGGCTCGAACTAATTGTTCGTTGGAAAAGGTCATATTAGAATTTGAATAAAAAATTTGGAAATATATTTTCAAAAATTCATACTGGGTTTTATTAATTACCAAGGGTGAGGAATGGGGGAGGGGCACCTCAACCGGCCCGAGTTCCCTTTTTCCGCGAACATTTTTTACGTGCTTATTTGCTGACGAAAATGCTGGAAATCCCATTGCCTCGGATGATTATGATTGTCCAGCCCTCAGAACCCAGAAAATTGCTTCGAAGCCGGAACCTCTTCTTACTGATTTTCCCAGGAACTAAGAAAGCCTTAGCCTTGACCTCAGCCCTTCCTTTCTATTTGGATCTTACTTGAAAAAGTTTTGAAAATCACTGTTTTACATAGAATTGTTCTCGCATCACCAGAAATATATTTAGGACCCTGGGATTCTGTAGTAACAACTGGTGACTGCACTTTTATTCACATAATTTCAAAAATAGCCCTATATAGTAGCCACTGTGTTTGGTATGACCATGGAGCTACAACGAACGGCTTGTGCGTAACAGTGAAATGTGATGAAGCCCCGACAGGTCAAGCTACAGTAAAATTAAATCACACACAGTAATGTTCTCTGCGGAATTTGACCTTGAGTAATGAAAGTCAGTGCAGGCTATAGCTTTCTCTGGAAGGTACAGTAGACAGATGTTTTTTTTAGTGGAGGATAGGATAGAAGTAAATCAAGTTAGGATAAGTTCCTTTCCCTGGTACAAGGTAATTGCACCAAAATGGTTAGATCATGTTGGGAATGACACAATTGTACACAAACCCAATGCCATTCGTTGAAAACGCACTAGTTCAGTCATTCTGCCACTTCAAATTATTAGTAGATCCGTGATTTCTCAAATGGTGGGGGATGGCCGTGAAAGCCCACTAGCACTATACCAAAACATCACCATACTATAATACCGGTACACAGTTAAATTTGGTTTATTACAAAAAAAAATCCGACGAGCGTCCTCTAGTAATCTTTTAACGATAATGCACTTGGTCTTTTTCGTAATAAACTGCAATAGTTTTAAAAACAATAAAATATGGCAAGTAAGGGTTGTTGCACATGTATCAAGTTAGTGATGATATTTTAACAACTTCTCCTCAAAATAAAGTCTAAAACTTTATGGATATTATATCCAGAACTTGAGTAAGCCTTGGAGATGATGGGAGTAGCCGCACTGAGTGAATTCATAATTGCAACCAATACGACATATAGTCGGATTTTACACATGACTTGAGTTATACAATGACACAGTTTGGGAAGGAGGTTTAATGGGGCTTAGAGCTCGAGTTCCATTAGTTAAGGGTAGGGGATGGGGATTTTCTTACTACGAAACAATACCTGAAAAAGTGAATTCTTTTTAGGTAATATTTTCTCTGTAAACTACACCTCAACTGATGGTGGAGTCCAAGACGTTTAAATTATCGAGTCCCCCCCCCCCCAACACACACACACACACACACACAAAATGTTGGGTGCACCACTGGGGTAAATAGACTTGAATTCCCAACTTGTGCTCTTTGTAATGACGATGTTTTTTCTTCTTTTTCCGCAGCCACTAAATGATCTATAACTAGCCCTTACATGTGATGCTGATCAGGTTAAACAGCAGGAATCTTTCGTCTGATGTTTGTTGTTCTACGAGCTGTCTATTTTGTCCTTTTTTATTTTGTTATTATTGTCTTGTTTTACAATTAAATCTGACATTGGTGCCGTGGCTTTTGCTACGTATCTGAGAGTATATCGGTATTTAATATGTGTGTATACCTTATATACAATTGATTGTTCACAAATCAATCAAGCGATAAACGTATTCACAATATAACACGTATATGATTCAATAAAGGTCAACTTGAAAGACGTCACAAACTTTCGGTGAACTTGATTAGATAAAATCAGCTCATCCAGAAAGGCCCAAAAAGGTACCAAACCGAATGGCAAAGTAGGAAATTTACCTTCGAAGGTGATATTTTGTTCACTCATTTATAGAAAAAACACCCTCTGGCTACATTTACCGCCACTAGCGTCGACTTTATCAAAAAGTGGCGGAACATTAATGACGAAACATGAAAACATTTTAGGAGTATACATGGATCTATACTAACCCTTCAAAAAGTGAGGACATACCCCTCCTCGTCCCCTACCTATTGACACATGATGAATTGGTCTCTCTAAAATGATAAGCCGTCACTTTCCTAGACTAACTAACGAATGTACAGTTCAGGTGAAGATGTCATCGCGAAAACAAAATTGATTGCCACAAGTATCTTCCAAAAAAGCATTCGAGAGCTTCCTACATTTGCAACAGCCTTAAGCTACAGGATTGGTTACATTATACAGCCCACTTAGACAACAGAATGGTGGGGTGTGAAAAAAACGCAGTCAATACAACATGTCCTATGTTTACTCTTTTCCGGTAGCCTCTTTTTTTTCTCCAGGACAGGTAGTGAAGTACGGTCAGAATTTTTGGACTTCAATCACGTGACAAACTTTTAAAAAATGGTGTTCTGAATCACTTTTCTTTTAGTTTTGACATCGGATTATGACAGAATATCCTTGACTTCCCTTCACCTCGTAGACATAACCTAATTACTCAACCCTAACTTTTATTTTGAAATAAAATTTTGAAATCGTGGATAAACATTTTTGCTCATCAGTCCTTCATAAAAATAAGGCTTCTCGGCACATCACTGCTGGTTACGTCACTTGTCTGTGAGAGGTGACGTAATGGTAATGATTATTGTTCAGACTTTTCTGATCTTAAGTTCATGGACTTTACGTCTCAGTGTATGGACTTGAATAAAGTAATGAATTAAGTAATGTTTTAAAGTAGGCCTAGAGCCGATATTTAAGACTGCAGATATTTCATACTGTTAGTCATGTTAGCTAATCTTACATATTTCACATTTTCTGTGCATGTGATTTTTCGTAAGACGTGTCAGACATAATATGGTACTGCGCAAATGTAAAGACAAACCTAAAATTGACCTTTCGGTACAGCCCAATAATGTACCTAAGTGTACCTGTTTTTTGAAGTGAGTTTGTATTTGCATTACGTAATTCCCAAGTGGTATTTCAGCAACATAACTTTGAGGCGCACAAGACTGGCTTCCTTCGGTAAATACGATTCAAAAAAACATTAGTTGGGACATTTCTAAAAGTTATGCATATTTTTTAAAACAAATACATTATATAATTTTATATTTTTTATAATAAAGTACGCCGTGAACGCAACAAATAAACTTTAATAATTTAAATTAAATCTTTCATCAAATAAGTCAGCCTTAACATAATCAATTTCGTTTTCTTAATTTAAATCTCTAGCACAATCATTGGTTAATTTCTAACATTGAGGCTGTTTTTAATGAAATGCTCAAGCTTGTTCATTAAAATGGATCAAAAATAAAGGTTTTGATGTATAAAAAGAAAAAGTAGCCTATTTAGCATCTTTATTGCTTCATATGACTCTTTTTTATGGTCTCTATCTGTTTATTTGATCACGACAATGGACACCATTTAACCATATCGATTAGAATCAAGTTGTTACTTAAAGTGCTATGAGGAGAGAAATAAAACTTCATTTCGATATTTCGGTGTTACATTCAGCCATTAAAGACTTAAAAAATTGTGGGGAGGTACAGACCCCTGATTGATGTAAAAGCAGATATATATGCATGTTGTGTAGCCACAGGACAGTGAACCAGTTCTCACCCCATTCTGGCAGAAAATACGCTATTTTTTGGGCAAACGTTTGAGTACGAAATCAGTATCATTTTGGACAAAAGTGCTCCCCTTAGCCCCCCCCCCCCCCACCAGCATTGGATGTAGACCCAATGGCTGACGTTTACTTGTACATTTCAGGGTAACAAGTTTGGCATTCTTATTGTGCATGTCAATAGTGAAAAGCAGTTAAAGGTCTGATGACTTGAAAACGACATAGTAGGATATTTGATGTAAAAAGCATTAAAATCTAGAAAATATCAGGGACGTATCCAGGGGATCAAAGCGGTCCTGACCCCCCCCCCCCCATTGTTTAACAACGAAAAAATCTACTAAAGGTTTTTAGGTTCATTTTCTATCACAAATCGGTCGTAAACTATCAAAATTTTCCTGCTGGATTCTTTAGTACCATCTCTAACGTATTTTTTCAAAGGTACGTATACGGGTTGTACAGCAATTCTTATTCAAAATTTCAGCGAGCTTCGCTCATAGTTGCCACGGTTTACACCCCACGGCCATTATTAGGACTATTATGCATGGACTTATACTAGCGACAACTATATTCCGAAAACATGAGGTACATGTCCAACCACCTCATGGTAGCATGTCACTATAACTTTAAGGTCTCATACTTCTTCCAATATGACCCAAAGTTCTCAAACTTTTCCTATCGCTTATCCCAAGACAGCCAGAATTAAACCGAACATAAAATCAGAGCAAAATAACAAACTGGGTCGTTATTTTGGGAGACGTTGAAAGGGATTACAAAAATTGAAATCTCTTGTAATCCTACCAAATTTCCAGTGCGACCCATGTTAGGGTGGCTAAAAATATTATCAGAACCAGTGACGTGAACGGAAACAGGCAACAGTGCATCACGTGACTCTTTATGAACTGTGGTCAATTTAACATCGACTTCACTAAGTCGGTGTTAAATTGCCGTCTCGATAATGCCAATTAAAAAGTTCTAAAGCACGGTGGCCGGAACAGCAGGGACTATGGGAAAGCGACTTGGCATATTACTGGAGACACTTCAGATTTCTTTTTGACAAAAACTCTCCGGATCCCATCATGAAAAGGGTCTCTCACAGATTATTAGTTTTATGCACTGAAAGCCCTTAAGCGACAGCTTAGAGCAGGGGTGGGAAACCTCCGGCCCGCGAGTCCATTTTATCCGGCCCGCGAGACAATTCATAAATGTAAATTCAGAATCATTTTAAAGGTAATGTTGATAACAATCTTTTAGCCTACCGTGTCTATCGTTCTTCCTGCTTTTACCACTTTCAGCATATTTCACGTTAAACTTGCGAAACACTACCAGTTTATTACTAAAAATTTAAGTATCCACAGTGTAACATCCCCACCGTTTCGTTAGACAAAAATCTGGTGCAAAATCCTTTTACATACAGTGGCATCGGAGTTTTGCGTGGAAGGATACATAGCAATGCACACAAGTGCACTAACAGGTATATAGGCCTATTATATATTGGGTATTAAACTCGGTGCGCACTGCATGTATTCTGGTAGACTGGGTGGGGAGGGGGGTAAGAACTGCCCCTCTGAAGAGTGAATTAAAGGTTAAAAACTGGAATAAAGTTGGTTTCAAGATAAGCGTTTTTCGGAGCACTTCGCGCGCACTTTTCGTATGTGCTCATTCATTTTTACTACTAAGTCAAATGCTCATATTGTGATACTTCTGGTCTGCGTAGCATTTGGGATTCAATGTCATTTAAAGATAGAGGATGAAATTCTGTTGCCTAAAGGATTGTAAAAAATCCAGAACCCCTAGGGTCTTCGGCCTATTTAGGGCCCCTTGGCCTGCGCCCCATGGCAAAAACTTGTAGCGCGCTCACTTCTGCGGCCCACGAGCGTTTTATAACTATCAAAACGGACCGCCAGAGGAAAAAAGGTTCCCCACCCCTGGCTTAGAGTAACCTCACTTGCACTTGGCTATGGGTCCGCATGTTGTTCGTGTAAGTGTAACCGTTTGGGTCAACTTTTCGCCGTGTTATAGAAATTATGTCTGTATAGAGTGTAGAAAGTAACTTAGCTTAAACTCAGGGCTGTAATGTCCGAGTCCGGACTCGGACCCAGTTCTAGACTCGATTCCGTTTTTTCCTGGACTAGAAATTGGCCCGGAATGAGAAGTCCTGGAATTGGAATTAGCCAGGAGTGTGCTGCAGCTGGACTCGCACTTGGAGCCGATCCCACAGAACTAGAAGTTACGCAAATGTTACTCAAGGCTTACATTGTTACGATGTCCAGTTATATACATGAATGGTCACACACAATTCAATTACAGGGTGGACTTGACTATGAAATTGACTCCTTAAAATGACCGTTTTAATTACCTTTTAGTGGTATAAAAAGCCATTTGTACGATGTGCTACTGTGCTACGTTATTAAATGACCGAACTCGAAAATGCCTGTAATTGGGGACAGTGGAATCGGATTAAGCTATGAACTGTAGGGTACTAAACTAGGATTTGACCAGGAATGGTAGTCACCAGAATTGAAACTGGCTCGGAATCGGGTTAAGTGACTTGGTACTGCCCTGCTTAAAACCTCGGGTGTATATTTGCAATGGTTATAAAGTCACTAGGTGTAGCAACCCCCGTTTTATATCCGTTCAAATCACAATCATGTCGATGATGGCAGCAATCAAACTATATCTTTCCATGAAGAGTCACTTGAAATCCTCGCTATCTCTTCTACGAGTGGATATTATTTACCAAACATAGAAAACAAAACGAGGCGTGGTGTATGGTACCCACTTGACAAATAAGACTTTACCCCCTCTTCAGACCTGTCAATGTTTGCTTATCTCCGTGTTCAAGAGATACATGGCCCTATACACTGACTTACATGACGAGCTTACTTTCATGGTTTTCCCATGCATACGATTTATATGTAGCAAGAAAAATTGACGAGAGCCTTCGCTGAATTCCTGAAGTAACAAGACGTAAACTACCAACAAAGAAGATGAACCACCGCCCGTCTTTCTGGGCCATTTTTGTCCTGGTGGTGGTTCAGAGTGGTAAGTTTCGGTTAAATTTTCTCTCAAACCGTTCTTGAAGGGATTTCACATTACTTGTTCAGTTTATCAACGTTTTTTCGGGCTGCTACCATTTGTACGTCGTTGCTACTACATATGTGTGTGGACACGATGAAAACACTTAGTCTAATAGGGAATACTAAGTTAGGAAACAAATTTACGATGGCTAGTTTCTCTTCGCTTGTTGGTAAATTGTTCCCGGAGATAGTAATACATATAGAACGTCTCCGAAACTTGCTGATACCTAAACACAAAAATAAATCACTCGAATTTTGTATTTAGGCCTACGTTCTGCGACTAGCAGAGGTCTGCATTTTAACATCGGAGTTAGCATTCCCTGGTTCGAGAGAGTAGATTTTAGACCTGCCAAAACCCCGATCCAGGCCCGTAACCAGATTTGGAGAGGAGGGAGCCAAACCAAGATCAGGGGGCCCTAAATATAAGTCATTGCATAGGGGCCTGGCTATGCTCGCAGAGCAGAGGGCCAAGCCAAGGAGCAGCCCTCCCCCCCCCCCCCCTTGGTTACGGACCTACCTTGATCCTTTAATAAGAATTATGAAAGAAGCCAGATCAATACTTTTATGCCAATTGGTCCCTGTAGTGATTTCAATCGCCAATTTTCAGTAACGTTGTGTCAGTACAATGGTATAATTACGAGTACAGATACGTAAATTCTTGTCATGAGTAGGCCTATCAAGAATCATGGTTGGACCAGGTGGGAATGGGGCTTTTGCGATAACCTCCTAGTAATAATTTTGTGGTACACAGACTATATTTACTAATGGTTTGGTGCTGCTGTATTTGGTGGTGTCTACCCTCCCCCCCCCCCTCCCACCTTCAAGAAATCCCGGATCCACCACTAACAAATAAGGAAGTTCAAATCTGGCATTATCATGAATGCTTCACTTTGTAGGAGTATACGGTACCTTGACAATATTTCCGCTACGTGTACTCTAATACAGTTGGTAAATGTCAGAGCGGGATAATCCATTCGGCACCGTAGGCATTGAACTTACTGCATACGAAGTGATTGGGACCAGGAACTGTCTGGGGCTTTAGAGAAAATGGGGACCTAAGAACTGTGTGGAGTCTAAGAGGAAAAAGGCCTACGAAAATACGCTTCGATGGAGTCGAAGAGTTTTCAATCCCAGGCTAGCCTTTCGCGGGCCTAGTGCTTACGGTCTATATATAAAACACCTAATTCGTTCATTTGTCTTAAAGTGTAAATGCAAGTTCATCCTCGAGCACTACAAATAGTGAGTAATGGGCCGAAATGTTTGGGGATGAGACTATTTTTCATATATCATAAATCATCTAAGAACAAAAACTATGTCAATAAGTGAAAAGAATTGCGCTGCTATAAAATCAAAACAATAGTTGGCTTTATATTGGGTTTATATTTTCGTTTGAAAAACTGGAGGATGCTAGCCCCTAAGCCAGCCACCATCAATGTTCCAGTGACAAATCTTGTGTTCACCATCTGAGAAGAATCGACGAAAGCTTTTCTCTCAGGGACACAAGAGCACGGACTGTGGCGAAAGGGATGACACAGACTTCACAGCCTTGCTGTATGTAACATTAGAAGAATTACCCCAACCCCTCTACTTTCCTAGGGAGTGTCTCCCCTAATTTTTCACAACACAACTACATTCTACAAGAGCAATCTAGTAAAAAGAGGAGCAAACCGGAATCTTATCGAATATTTGACTACATTTTGTTCACTATTGACTAGATTCGGCTCAACTGTTAACTAAATTTCGTCAAATATGTGAAAAGATTCAAATTCGTGTCTTGGCTGATAAAATTCTTTTCAAAATTAAATAGGACATTTTTAGCATACCACACCTATACCAAGGATTTGTCATGTCAAATACATGAATTTTAAGATTCGTCCTCAAGGAAAAAAAAAAAATTTTTAAGATTCGTCCACAAACACATTGTCAACTGTTAGAAAGACTAATACATCGACTAGAGGCATGATACTCCAAAATGGGGTACTGTTTTTTGCCCTTTAACCCTCATTGTGTCTATTGTTTTCAGACTGGACTCACGAGCTGCATTTACCATAAAAATACCCATCTCTTTTCTTAGCTGGCAATTAATTCGCTAACATATACGTTGGAACATCAGTTTAAACTAACACGGGGAAGAGGGAGGGGAGAGGGGAGACATCCACATTTAAAGAATAATAAGAGGTATTCATTTGTACAAAAATATAAAAAAAATCAGATAATTGTGAACCGAGAATTCAGAGGAAAATTTTCTCTACCATAATCTGCCTTTATGTTGATACACTACAACCACGTAGACTTATGTCATTGTCATAATCACTATTAAATTGTCAGGGCCGTAGCATTGGCAAATTCTCATCAGGGCAGTTCATGACATTGTACAAACTAAGCACTGAGCACTTGTTCGTTCATTGAGACAGTGGTCAAATTGTGGTACTTCTGTTCTTTTTCGCCTCCCGCAACCAAAAACTGGTTAAAGATAGTGGGTGCATACTTCATTCCAGTGCCTACAAATTTGTACATACACCAAAGCTTCCGGGGTTTCGGACCGTTCCCTCATCTGAGTTTTCCTTGGATCCCTACAGGGCCTGCTTGGGGCCCTTAGGCCCAAAATATTGGAGAAAAAATTGAGTACCCTCGCAGCTACAGCGCCGTTGGCCCGCGGGTGGATTATGACTACCAAAATGATCTTCCATAGGAAAAGTATTCCCAACCCCTGATGGAGTATATCAGCATTTGTTATCTGTCACGGGCGGATCCAGTCTTTGGAAAAGGCAGGAGCATCATTGTAAGGGCGTGTAATGCACATAAAAGCACGACGGGGGTTAGGGAACTTCCCCTGGAAATGTAGGGGGAAGAGGATAATTTAAATGCAAATTTCTAGGTTCTGGGGACCTTAAAGTTATAATCAGGAACAGCATGAAATTTTCATCAATTTCATTTTTTTTTTTGTAGGCCAACTTTCATTCAGGGTTTGGAAATCTCAAAGGGGGTAGCTGCCCCTTTGTCCACCGCAGGCTTCGGGTCTGGTTGATATATTTCTTGAAGGTCGTTAAGCAGACTTGCTTCTTCCAACAATAGTTCAACCAATCAAATCGCCGCTTATTTCCATTTAAAGTGTATGTACCTGTCGTAATGGTTCACATCAATATCATTGAATAAAAAGTAAATGCTGTAAATTTTAATAATTTGGAAACCAAAATGATGTCATTGGTGGCAAAATATCCCCTCCAGTTAAATTATAAACTCCAGATGTAGTATACCCGACATACAAATTCGACTTGAGGTGGTGATTGCATATGCCATTTTAAAGGCAAAAGGCAGTCACCCCAAAATTTGCTTTGAAAAATCAGCAAACTCTTGCAAATCTCCTCTTATTGCATTACAAGCACCTCTGAAGACGTTTTGAACATAACTATTGCAAACCATAGGTTAAGCAAGGAGAAATTCTCCTTGAATTTCACAATTCACTAACAAAAGCATTGTCACATAATCAAAATAGGCCATTCATGAACTAGAGTGACGGGGCATACTAACTCTGATTGGGGTGACTGCATTTTCCCTTTAAGTGTACTATCCTAGAAACTCTTCGTGTTTTTACAGCCACCATGGAACCAAATTTGAAAACATGACATTATGATTTTATGCAACCTCCCTTTATGTAAGCCTCTCGTGTTTTCTCTTATTATTCTACTGTCAAAATATTACCCCATACTTACCACTCACGTAGGCCCTATATGTTTGAAATGATTACGTCATTATATTTCTTTCACGTTTATTTCTTTCTCTAGATGTAATTTTGGCAGCTTGTGGAGGAAACCCGTCAGGTGAGTTACTACGTTACCCTCTTTGTAGGTCTGTGGTCAAGTTTTGATAGAAGGGTTCAGGCATGGGCTTCAGAGGCCCACCCAAGGGCCCAGTGCGCCTAGAAGCAAAGCACTGTATTCATGTAGCCGTTCCCAGGGTAAACGACTAGAAAGTGTGAGCCTTCATCAATTAAGGTAAAAAATACATTCCATAATCTTATACCCGGTTTGACTTGAAAATATTCATTTAAGTATACCGTAAAAGCAATATTTTTGTAACTTTTTAGAGTTTTTCGCCACACCAATATCTTCTCTCGACGTCGACGAAGGCCGGTGAAGGTCTATTGTAGACAGTTCATATGCAACAAACTAGTAGCGAGACGAGTTACTGCAGGGGCGAGACAGCTTACAGGGAGCTATTAGTTTTTCAAACGTCGAGATGTGCTAAATTGTATTTACGCTAGTGGTTTTTATTCTCAAAGTTCTCGGAGCGAATAACTTTTCAAGGGGAAGCCTTCCCAATAAGACCACAGGCCTTTTGTGCAGGGCAAGCGATGTATTCGAGGAATATAGCCGAATTCAGCTAGTTACAAACTATGTATTTCTACACTTTGTACCACATTTTACATATTTATATGGTTTTATCTGATTCTAGAATAAAATTTCTCTAGTCTAAACTATGTTTCAATGAAAGTGTGTCTCTTGGTATAAAACATACCAAACAAGTCTTTACAAATCCTTGTTATGTACATGAAGTCTATTGTCTCAGAATGAGATTGTAACGATGTATGCATCTTCATTTTCTTTACCCAAAGATTGTGGAGCGCCACCAACAAATAGCAATTTAAATGTAAATCCGGTGAAAACATGCTACAGTGATACAGAAACGGTGGCTTATGTGTGTTCTGGTGTTTTGAAAGGACCGGGGGATAATACTTGTCAGAACGGAGGATGGAAAAACGGTGCTCCTACATGTGAAGGTAAAGTTAAAAGCACATAATATGCTCTGTGATTTTACCATTTACTTCCGTCTGCTATTTTTTTAAAAATGCATAGCAAAACTTGGGTTATAGCACTCGAGAAAAGACTAGGACTCAGTTTCAGGTTGGACTCCAACTACTCTCTAAATTGGCTCGGAACTAGGGGTTCCGTCGAAATTGGAATTGGCCCGAAATAGACCATTTCCAAATGGTAATTCTGGAAATACATTTTTATACGCGTCGTCTATGGCCAAAATAAAATGACATTGACATTATTCTTATGGGGTTTCATACTGTTTGAGTGACCGACTCAAAACATCATTCTTTAAGCTAAGGCATGGCTTGTGGTTGGAATTCCTCTGAATCTTGAAAGTTTGCCAGTGAAATGTCCTCTGACTTGGTGAATTGAGAAAACCATGTTCATGAGAGTTACAGATAAGTCTAAATTGTATGTTACTTTTGTTTGTGCATGTTTTCAGTAAATTTTTTCTTAAGTGACCTACTTATGGTACCACCAAGCTTCAGTGATTGTTTTGAAATAGTTGAAAGGGTTTCTAGTTTTATTTTTTCCAAAGACTTTCGTAAGTTTGTACCTGCCTAACGTTCTGACATATGGAAGTTGTATGTCAACAGAACGGTATGTGACTAGAGTATTCTGTCCTGTGCAAACCTAGAAATCTTGAGTATATAGAAGTTTCTAATTAAAGTTGTACTGTATTTAATAGGGTCTTCGAGGATACTGAGTAAGACAAGAAATGAATAGCGTCAACTCTTTTCAATTCAGCTTTATCTGACCACTGAGTGATTACAAATTTTCACGCTTTCGTTACTTTCAGTATTCACCTGCAGTCCACCAACAGACGATACTGACGTGATACGAAAACCATCGCTTTCCACATATAATGCATACGATGTGGTGAATTTCGAGTGTCCCAGTGGTACAGAGCTGGAGGGACCGTCTTCAGCTACATGTGTCAAACAAGACGAGTGGTCTCCACCAAGTCAGCCTATTTGTAGAGGTATGGGTCTCTAATTTAAAGAGGAAAGTAACCCTCTAACATGAAAAAATATTTATTTTTGATACGTTGGAGAAAAAACTTTTTGTTCGAAAATATGCAAACTGCTCCTTACATTTCGAGACCGATCACAGACAAAGAATGTAAGTTTCCTTTTCAAAAAAAAAGTCCCTTCGGATGGAAACTAAATTTTACCCAAGAAGTGAGCTCTTCTCCCCAAATCGTTACAATTTCACCAGATTGTTATGAATGACATTCCTCTTCATCTTATCAAAACAATCTTTGGGTGCGGGCTATTCTTTTAAGTAGATCCATATGATAAAGCAACAATTGAAAGAAAACTATTGATAAACAGAGTCGGCTGATATTATTTTCTTTCAGTACTTTATTTTTTCTTTTTCTTTTTTTTTTTTTTGAAAAATGGTTGCTTGTTTGGGTTCAGCCCAATACCATAATAACTTTGAGCAAGGGGCTCAGCCCTTTAAAAATTCCGCCCAATTTTAACAACAATTACGATTACCCGAACATGTCTTTACCCCATACAAAGTTCCCCTCCCCTAAGATGTCTTGCCCAATTCAACACCCTGTCCGGCTACGAAAAAGCCTCTCATGATATCATAATACCTTCATAATTTTGTTTTTACTATAGTCCTTTAAAATCTGTATTGGGTTTTGCTATGCTGAAGTCGACGTTGTAAAGTTTCTTCCTTAATTATTTTTGGCGAGGTTGCAAATTTTGATAAAAGATGAACGAATCCGTGTTTTCGGTATCTATGTATATGAAAAAACAAACCAAAGAAAACAATGAAATCAATCATGACTTAAGTCCACAGTGGCTCCGTTCATCATAGACTTGCTCAAAGTGGTTTTAATTTTCAAAAGGAAAGCTTTGGATGATCTGTGCAGCATCTAATTTATCTTTCAAATTCTACGTCGTACTCAGATAACTTCCTAAAGGTCTTGAACTGATGTCCTTTTCTCCCCCTACACCCACTGAATAAAAGTATCACCATATATGAGATGAAACAAAAATTTGGAAGGGAAACATGAAATTCTGAAATTCTGGAGATGGAAGCATTCATATAACTTGAACGATTTCTCTCTTTTTTATTATTCTTCCACCTTAACGATGTCATGGATTGGAATTTCTTGTTTTCAATCTTACAGCTATATGTGCCTTTGACGCAGAGGCTATCCCTAACGGTGCAATAACACCGACGGACACCGAGTTCCTAGAGGATGATACGGCAACAGTTGTTTGCGATGAAGGTTATTCGCTAGAGGCCGGTACATCGGCAACCATAACTTGCGGTTCCGATGGAACTTGGCAAAACGTTCCTAGTTGTTTAGGTGAGTGCACTGAAGGTCCATGGGTATAGTATAGGTGGTAGTTTTGTTCAAGATCCTATCACTAGTTGCACACACCACAGTACAACGTTAATTGGGAAGCCCTTTATATACTCTTCAAATGTCAGATACTAGGTAACGGATGGAACAGTCGCCCGCGTATATAGTACAGTTTAGTTTTAGTTAGCGCCGCTATTTTGTTGGAACTTTGTAGAAGTACGAATTTACTGTCGTCTTGACCAAGACTAAGTAGGTGGTTGACATAGTTCACCGGTGATTTCATAGACGTGACTAATGAAGGCCTTCATTAGTCACGTCTATGAAAAGAGAGTTAAGACAGCGCCAAGTAGGCCAGTCACACATTAATCAGTTGCGTATGCAGTCCTTTTTGAATGGGGGAGGAGGGGCAAGTCAATTGTCCGCAACCAAACGCGAGCTTGTTTAAGTAACTCACGAACAAAAGCGGCAAACACTCGGAATAGACCTTATGCATTAACGTCATACTGACGTCATTTGGAGGAAAACAATGAAGCACAAGTGCACTTACGGCGTAGATTTGGCGCGCCCGCGTGTAGTAGACTTACGCGCGTATACGATTGGTTGACAAATCATATGCAGGTCTATAGACCCGATGCATATGACGTCCCAGAACAGACAATGCGCCCCAAATGAGACGCGTATCATTGCAACTTAAATGCAGACATCTGATTAGCTTACAGGTGGGATACGCGCGAGGTCTTCTACGTACGCATGAGAAGTCTACAGCGTGCGTGCCATGCATGTACTTCATTTTGTTGCTGCGCAAATGACGTCGTGTGACGTCAATGCATAAGGTCTATAAGACGAGTTGGGAAATTTGGTTCTTCCGGTCGGGTCTCAAGGTCAAGTGTACCATGACAACGGCAACGAGTTTAGCTCTGCGCGCTCAGCATGCAACACCTGTGCTGGGACACTGCAAGCGTGGTACACTTCACCTTTGACCCATTCCCATATTGCATTGCGTGGAAACATTTCCCAACTCGTCTATTAAGTAGTTGCCACTCTTGGGGCAACTCCCTGTTGTAAGGATAGCAACCTACTTTCACACATCGATTTAGGATTAAAAAGTTATTAAGTATAGAAAACATTTGTCTGTCTTGTTTGTGTTTTAGAGTGCCAATACGAGGAGCCTGCTGCACCCCTCCCCTGTATCTGCCACTACATGCCTGTAATCTTTGATAAATCCGTCAAATCTGCCGGAAATGAAAGAAAGAAAAGCAAGGAAAAAAGATAGGCTAGTAGCCAAAACAGGCAGCGAAGGGGGTAAAATAAGTTCCAGGGGATGAAAGTATATTAAAGGGGTGAATATGTACTAAACTTCACGAAGAACATGGTAATTTTTAATTTACTATTCAACACTTCTTTTAAGGTGAAAACTTGTTCTAAGGACCCCTGCCCTCCTCAGTTTAGCTGCTGGTATGAGCTAACAAGGCAACGAACACATCTTCCTTTGTTGCGCTCTTAATGTGAACTATTTTAAGCAAAAAATTTTAAATGTCTTTGGTCTTAAATGTTTGGCGATTTCATCCTGGTTCTGTTTTCATGAGCTATAGGCAGGGCCTTAGCTAGGGTCATATGTTTGGGGGGGGGGGGAGTGTGAAGGTCTTAAAGTCCGACTGGATGAATGTTTTTTCCAACTGAATGGTGGCACGGAAATTGCACCATTTTTTATGCGCCCTGCGTTTTATATACAGCAGTGGGGATCCTTCCTTTGTCACTACATAAAAGTGCCTTCCTGGGGGAGGGGTCTACGGGGAGGGGTATCACTCCCCTTCCCTTTGAGAAATTTTTGTTAATTTAAGGTTGCTTAGATGCAAAATTGTGCTTTTTTGTGCTGATCATATATGGCTAAAAATGTCCATAATTAAGGAATTCAAATTTTTCCGACTGGCTGGACTATTTTTCCCCAATGAGTGGCAGCCCGTAAATTGCACCTTCGTTTTCTTTTTTGTCCGCCTTGCGTTTGTATACAGCAGCGGGGATCCTTCCTTTGTCACTGCACAAAGGTACCGTCCTGGGGGAGGGGTCTAAGGGGAGGGGGTGTCCCCTCCCCTTTGAGAAATTTTTGTTAAGGTAAGGTTGCTTAGATGCAAAATGGTGCTATCCTTGGGATATTTTTGGAGCTGGTTATGTATATGGCTGGAAAATTCCATAATTTAGTAAATTCTAAGATTTGGTTATAGGTGAAAGCAGAGAGTATGTTGTCTAAGGGATGAATACGTTGTCAACAAACCTGGAGTCCCCTTTTTGACTACTTTACTGCCTCCTATTCGGGCATCTAAGGCTGGCATATACCTGTATAGGGCCTCCTGGAAGCTCTGGATCAATTATATAAAATGAGGGTAATGACATAATGCTTATTACCTTACATATAAATAATAATATAGAGCATGGGGCCAAGGACTTTACATCTATCGTATTTTAACTAATTTTGAACGAAAATCCAGACGAACAGCTTCAGCAATGGGAAATGAAAGGAGGAGGGGAGAGTATAGGTGTAGAAAGGTGATGTTAGACCTCCAAGACAGGTATTGCAAAAGGGCTGTAGGACTAACAAGCACCACTCAGATGTACACCTAGTTTATGCCATAAAAGTTCACTGGTACATTTGTGCTTATAATGTTCATAAGTGATACAACGTGGACCGTGAGGATTGCGCGCGAAGCGCGCCGAAATTTGGGGGTATACTTCAATGCCAAAATGAAAAACCTGCATGCAGGCTCAGCCAGCGGGGTGCTTTGATTTGCCATCATGGGGGTGAAGCGTTCTGACTGGGGGCCAGCTACCCGAAGTGCCAACCGATGCAATGGCCGGGTTGCCGAACTCTAAATATAAGGCGCGCGAAGCGCGCCAAAAAATTTGGGGTTTTATTGAAAAAAGATTTCAAATATTTGTTTTCATTAAGGTAAGTTGAAAAAGTTTGGGTTTTTATTAAAGAATCTGGGCAAAACCATGAAATTTGTTGGGGCGACTGCATGGTCGTCGTCGGGGATTATATTCTTTATCTACGAAACTGAAAAATCTTTTTTTTTCTTTTTCTTACAAAATATTTTTGCCACGATGAAGAAAGAATCTTCCAAAAGTTAGGGAAAAGAAGAAAGAACTTCGTGTTTCACTAGAATCACACCTACACGGAAGGACAATATTTGTGGAAACGTTGAATAAATCCAGTATGTTTGAAACGGGGGGGGGCGTTACCACTATACAGAACTATAGATGAAAGCGCGCCTAGCGCGCGAAAATTTTTGGAATTTATAGAAAGAATCGTTACAGAACTTACTGGCTACGGGCCCGATAAATAGACATTTGGAATATTTTCTGAGTATATCTATGTCTTCACCAATATTAGTCTATATTAAAATTTTGCGCAATTTTGTGGGACTTGGCAAAAATTGGGAGCTTTAGCCCCCTAAAACTGTGCCTGGTGTAATAACCGTAATAATATTCATGAGACTGACTTCAAATCGTGACTCATGCGCGCGAAGCGCGCCGAAATTTTCGTTAAATAAGATTTCCATGACAAAACCTGCATTCAGAATATGCATCGAGATATTTTCAATTATAATTGCCCAACAAACCAACATGTCACTCAAAAAACCAGTCACTTGCCTGGTAATTTGTAAACAACTTTTCAACTTCTGCTGTTGTGCTTCTCCGAAAGTTGCTATCGGAAGATATTGAATATGAAAACAACACTGAGGTAAGGTTTGAAGCGCGCGGAGCGCGAGAAAATTTTGATAGTTTGAGAAGAATTTGCGAAAAAGGACAGTTTTGATTCGATTTTACGTGAGGAAAGTAAAGTTTGGTATTATTCTCTCTTGATCTAGTTGGAAAATATATACAAAGTGACATAGGCTCAGTCGGAAAAATGTGCTAGACTGAGATATCAGAAATTCCAACTGGTATTTCAGATTTTCCGACTATCGTCGCTCTGACGAACTTTGGGGGGTGAGACACCCCCCACACCCCCCTGGTCGCGACGGCCCTGGCTATAGGTCACGTGAAGGCTTTAAAATATATAGTTAGCCAAGGAAAAATATTGAGTTATTATTCATTAAGTTTTGGAATACAATAAATGTTTGACCAGCATTTATACTGCACGGACTTGAGATGCATCATCAAAACCAGGTCCACTCCGACGAGGCCTAGGAAATCATTTGTTGCAATTAGCAAAATTGGGTTAATACATGTAATGAGAAAACAACCTTTCTTTTCAGAAAACTGTGACGTTCCCTCCATACCTAACTCGGATTTTTCTTCCGGTGATACCCTAAACCATGGCCAAACTGTTTACATTGACTGCGACGATGGCTACTCGTACAATCAAGAGACAAGATTTGAAGTAACGTGCTTCTATGGCGGACTCAGTTGGAAGACCGTTGTTCCAACAGAATGCTTCAGTAAGTGTCACATTTTTTTTTCGTTTTTTTTTCTCACTTTAAGTCCATTCTTTTTCAATAATTTCAGTAGTGGGCGGGGGCATTTACTCCTAAAAACCCCTTACCCTTTCTTCACGATGGGTTATGTCATGTAACATCAGTTTTCAGGGACCGCGGAGCCAATTTTGAAGTGGGAGCTAATCATCGGAACGGCCCAATATGTTCAAGAAAACAAAAGCCCCAGTTTAAGACGGCCTGAAATGCCCAAGTCAGAAAAAGTGTGGGGACTAAATCCCCCGTAGCCCCCCTCGTCTCCGTAGTCCCTGGTTTGCTAAACGGTCAATTTTGTCTACTTATAGGAGACCAGGGCGTAAAAGGTTATGCACAATTTGACAAAGACGTTGAGCTGTAAATAGCGTGTAGCAAACACAGAAATAAAAACAATCCAGTCGAGCACAAGGAAGCGGATGAGGTAAGGGAGGGGGACATTTAGCTTTTGTAAAACAAACAAGAGCGAGCCGTATCGTCCATCAGCCCATGACATTTTAAACCGTATTTTTGAAAGATAAGGGAAAGCATCGCCGTCCCACTTGGTAACCACTCAGGCATGTAGCCTCCCAAAAGGTGTCGGGGTAGCTTTCGAAGGCAACTTTCGTTTCAGAGGCGATACATGCTAATATGTATTATATTAATACAATCGTATTTTGTTCTCTAAAACTTTCTTGGAGGGGAAATTTTCAAGGACCGCCTTTCCTCCTGCCTCCCCTATTCCACCCCCTGGTCTGGTTTTGCTTTAGTGTCGACGAGACGATACAAAACTAAATTACAAAGTTTGTAAAAGATACGTATCTTTCAGATTTCTTTTGTACTCTCCTGTAAGGATTTTTGAAGTTATTTTAAAACTCGCCTTTTCTTTCATAAAAATTGGTTCTTAAGTACTTTTTTCTCCATTTTGAGCCAAAAAATCAACAAATTCAAGGGCACATTTCGTTACAATGGGCATAGCAGAAAAATGTTAAATATATATCCGACATAGGTAATTGGTTTAAATCCCCTGCATAATAAAACATGATGAAAGTCCATAAACTTGTCGGAGAAGAAATGCATAAAATCCCACCCAACCAATTAGTCCGTCTAGATGGTGCAAGCTATCCAACAGTTAAAGAACAAATTCCCCAGAAGTGGAGGCAAGTGCTTCATACATATCTCTAAAGCAGATTCTGTTTTTCCTCCGAAGAACGTTAGGTACATTTTCTATGTACTTTTGAATTTGCAGTGCCAATTTAAATGTATGTACGAAACTGTCAATTTGTAGACAAATATTCCTTTCTTTTACATTGGGGAAAAAGAATTCTTTAAGTTTAGTACTAAAATATGTAGGGATGGAAGACCGTAACAAACCATGAAATACCGTGGGCATATTCCACAACCCCCAGCCCACAGGGGGCAGAATATCTTTATGTAACATAAGTCAGCAATATGTGTTTAAGTAAATGCTTTTCTACAGTCTAGGTCCAATTTTCTTCTACAAAAGGCTAAAAGGTATGACACAGATTGTTTGAATAGGTTTAGAAAGCTACTTAAGTTTAGTTTTCAAACAATTTGCCTTATACTTCCTTAAAAAATAGAGGATCTGAACGTGGTTTTGCTCTATACAGCTGTACTCTACTGTGCTTATTAATCCGCACTGTCGTTGACCAATCAGAGCGGTTTTTGTGCGTTGGAGGTTTAACTTTGGACACTCCCTCTTTTATGTGACCATTCACATACTTTACAGATATTAGTACAGTACGTTAGCATTTTTGGTGGATGGGAGTTTCCCTTTAATTTATTAAATGCAATGCTGTCAACACTTAACAGTGTATCTCCTTGATGATAGATGCATATGCATTAAGTTTATTATGCATATGGATCATGTACTCGAGTGAATAAATTGTAGTTAACCAATCGCCAGATTGCAACTATGGCGTGAGGAAATCCCTTCTTCAAGTTACAGGTCTTAAACAGAATGAATGGTTATATCGATCCATGCTGCATTGTCTATAGGTCTATATGTAAAGATTTTCTGTTTTTTTCTCAAACGAAACGCAAACGCGGCCTTTAATTTCTAATACTGCAATGCACATGTAACATAGGCTTTCCCTAACTATGCAACAAGCCAACAGGCACACACTGGAAAATGATATGTAATGTATATAGTGCCATACCGTTACTGGAAAATTTCGTGTAAAATCTTGAGATAAAGCTAATAGGAAGTTTGTGAAATTGAACATTTGTTTAAATTTAACCCAGAGTTATAATATTGAAGTGGCAAATAGTAAATCGCTGTAATCAGTAAATAGCTGCATAACACAAGACAGTGATTTATCATAGAGATCACTTGTATTTGTCATTACTAATAGAGAACTCGATGATGATTTCTATAGTACCACTGTCTGAGAACAAGACATTACATATCAGTTGTAATGTAGGGTATTCTGTACGTGGTAAGATACATGGGATAGCCGTCATAAATATCCACTGGGGGAAAGTTCGTCAAAAAGCTGATTTCGTGAATATGAAGTCATAGTTATCAATCTGAGAAGTTTATCTATTCCTTGCCTCCATGAATATGACATAAACTGCATATTTTTCATTTCCTACCAGGTGATTGCACCGTATGGGCTGCACCAACAAATGGACAAGTCACAGGCGACTACCTGCACGGCACCACTGCCACATTTTCGTGTGATATAGGCTACGCCCTCCAAGATCCCGCAGATGCAACCACGACCTGCGACGATGGTACTTGGAATTTAGCTACGGTACCAAACTGTGTGGGTAAGGGTCATTTCTAAATTGTTTAATGCAACCTAGTCGATTGTTGCAAGCTGTTTCATACTTAGCCACATTTTCGACGTGTTGCAATTATGTCATTGACGTCACCAAAGGAAGGGCTGTGGTCGAGGGTGCAAAAGACCTTTTTTTGTCCAAATTTCGTTTTTTTTTTTGAAAAGCTTCATTACATCATAAGTTTGCATTTGGGGGGCCAACAACCCCCCCCCCCACTCTTTAGTATTTGTAGTTACGCCTTTTGTATATTTTGGGACCTACCATTAAAGGCTTTAAGGGAGAAAGCAGGCACCCCAAGTTTATTTTCAAATATCTGCTAAATCTTACAGATCTCCTCCAATTTTGCTCATAACTATCTTTCATTATTTTTCTGTGTAAAAAACAATAAATATTAAAAGTAAACCAAGGAATTATTCTGCATGAACTAAACAAATAAGTAACAAAAATGTTGTCACATAATCGATACTGCCATTCATGAATGGTAATGACGGAGTACACTAATTCAAATTAGGGGGACCGCATTTTTCCTTTAAACTGGATATCACATTAACATGAGGTGGAAAATATGTTAAAAGTTGACTGCACATTTTTGCAAGGATATTTTTTCAAAGGGGAAACTTTTTTATTTCAAAAGACTATCCCTTATTCACAAAAGAATTACTTTAGTCAAACTTGCCAAATTAGGGGGCACGTTCCACTTACATTACTTGGAATTCCCACCACCTATTTACCGCTCCGTCATAAACGCAACAAACAAAAGGAAAAATTGGTTTTGAGCAAAACCTGTTTGATTTACAGGATATTTTGTCGTCAGTAAATTTCGTTTAAATATTTTCATTTTTTGTATCCTTTCAGCACAATTTTGTCCCCTCAGTTTATGCTGCCGATTATTTCCTAAATTTTATCTTTTTTTAATTCCACCGTCATTTTGTCTTTATATTTTAATTCTTCTTATTGGCCCTGTCCGCTATTTAATGTTTGTGTTACATATTGACTTGTTTTCTAGCATTGGCCACAGAGGAAAGTTTCAGTCTCGCTTGTGATAGTAATCAATTTCGAGTTCATATCCCAGTGGCCTTGTTAAATAACCCCTCGGGAGAAAATATCCACCTTATAGACCAAACGTGTGTTGGATCCATTGCTGACGGGTTTGTCACGCTTGAAAGCTCATACAATGATTGCGGTACAACAATACAGGTATTTATTCAAATTTCCTATCGTGTGGTACTGAATTCATTCCATTTTGTTATCTTCATCATTTTTGTTTTTTTCGTTATTAGATATAAAGGGACCAGACACTAATCCTAGAATTTCTCACTTTCTTCTACTTCCTATTACTTTCGTATTGAATCTTGTTCGAAATGTGACATTTACCGTCTTTGGACATTCACCTAGTAGCGTGGTAAGGGGTGGCGCCACCGAAGGGGGTTGGTATGTGGCACTTTAAGGGTCAATGCCTTTGTCCCTTCCTCACAACTTGCCCCAGTCCGCTCCTGTACAAAGTATGCTGTTTACAGGAGAAATGCACACTCAAAACTTTTTCACCCCAAATTTCTTCTTTTCCTTTACTTGACTCGATTTTTTTAAGTAGGCCTAATATGAAGTAGTACAGGACATTATCCTTAGGTCCACGATGAGTGAATACTTTTATAATACATTACAAAAATGAGCATTTTAAACTTATTTATTAGTCCGCCTACCATGTGGTTATAACTATTTCCTTCTCGCTCAAGCAAGCTGACAATGCAAATTTTTGCTCAAAATTAATAAAATTACCACTTCCGTGAAGCGTTTTGCTATGCTAGGTTTTAGAGGTCAGCTAAAAGTTTCATTCTATAATATTGTCCCCATTTTGCAAGTACCCTAGAGACCCTGGATCCCACCAAGATGTTACTCTTGTTCCCCAATCCAAATAGATGCTCTTTGTCCGCCCTGGACCTATGTCTGTCTGAAAAGCGCTCAGCCCTTCAAAGGCGCTTGTTGATCTGGAGAAACATTATTAAAGCCTACCCCTGTTCACTTATGGAGACCTTAGCTCTCTGAATCGCGGGAAAAGGCGTAAATGACCACTAGAGAAGAAATAATATTCCACGCGTACACGTGTCACTGACTTCCCTGAGGTCTGGGTCTATCTAATTGCTATCTATGTTGCTACCATTGGCTACAAAGAATAATTCTCTCTGGTGCGGCTTTGCAGTTCAGGTACCTCCTGAGTCAGAAGTCCTGGCTACGGACCTTATACATATTTCTGCAAACAAATATGTAAGAAAATTGAGAAGTTTTGTCACGATAGAAACTAAGATATGTAAGTAATCAGAATCCAGAAAATTCCAGAGTAACCTTTTTTTCCCTTCGTGTAGGTTGATGAAATAAACGAAGAAATATCATACATCAACCGGGTAGGTGCAGAAAATTTTGACGGCTCGGTAACTACCGAAAAAATGCTGGATATAAACGTGCAGTGTACATTTGACCAGTATAATCTAGTGTCCACTACCTTCATCATTGCGAACAACATAACGTTCCCTTTGGCGTTCCATGGCGGTCCGTACTTCACCCTTAAGGTATATAAGGAAGATAATTTTGTAAACCAAGAGTCACCACCAGTGAACTTGTACGAAGATCAACTAGCATATCTAAAGATTCAGTTAGAATCAGGTACTAATGAAACACTATTTGGCACCCACTGTCACGCCACGCCGACCAGTGATGCTTACGATCCGGTGAAGCATGCCCTCCTTGAAGATGGGTGAGTCATTAAGAAATTACTTCATTTTTCGCGTAACTGGTCCAGTAGCGTAATCGTTAGAATAAAGTGAAAATATGCCTTCTGAAAGATAGTTCTCAGAAGTCTTTACATGTAGATTCTTTTATTTATGCATGTCATATGCCAAAAAATCACTTGCGGTGCTGTAGCACAATACAATTGTTCAATATGTTTGGTTTCCCGGATCGGATGCAATGAACAATGCACTCTCTATCAACCTTTTCAAAACGTGGGAAGGATTGTAACTTGCGGTGTTGTCGAAAATCATGGCTAGCAAATTCTTTGATCATGGGCGTTTCTAAGTTCAAATAGTACCCAGAGCCAAGACACCGCAAAATATCCCTCACATATGAAGGGTCTATTTTTGCTATATCCTTCCTTTTGCTTGTCCGAAAGGATAGCCTATGGAGTCCATCGCCAGTGACGTTTTTACCCATAGATCTATCTGTTTGCTCAGAATCCCTCCTCTGCTCGCTTTCCTAATAAAGGGCAAATCCCCCTCCCCATTGCCCTCACTTCCCTTATGAAAGGATATGACTGAATAAGGGATATGCCGTACGTTTGCGCCAGCAAGTGTCATAAGCACAAGCATAACCACTTTTAGAAGCCCTGAAATATTTTACAGGATTCTACATAAAGCCCTTTAAGAAATTTTATAAATTTCTGTAGGGTATCTATATAATTTCTACATATATCAATACAATTTCTACAGAACTTCTGTAAAAACAAACTAAAAATTTTCTTTATATTATCTTGTAAAATCACTGAAGAAATTTGTAGAAATTCAGAAAAAAATTACCACACAACAGAGATAGAGAACAGAGAACAGAGATAAACTTGCTCATACCTTTCCAACTTCAGAAATGATCTCACCATTTAGGAACATACCTCACTCCAGTTCAGCAGGCTACAGTGTTGTTACAAGCCCCCGCAGATATGACGCTGTTATTGTATAACATTTTTAAAAGTACTCAAAATTATAATGCATCCTACCTTGTTTGGTTGGACTACGGGGGGTTAGCACTTTTGCAACAGACTTTTGATTACTATATTCTCTTACTACAACAGATGCGCAAAAGATGAACGTGTGACAGTAATCGAGACCGATTCACCAACAATCTTTCCGAAACCCGCCTTCGCATTTTCGATGTCCAAACTTCAATTTGCTGGAGACAGTGAAATGGTAAGGGAACGTAAAGCTACTTCTACTTGATAAACTAATAAAGAAGGGAAAACATGTCCAGCACAGTGGCGTCACAAGATTTTTTTATGAGACAGCGGGGGACACCATTTCATGAGGCTTCAAATTCAAAAGCGGGTTTTTTCACTCTCGAATTTTCGTGCGGAGATGTTGGGGGCGTGAAACTTTTGTCGGGCGAGCCTTACGGGGGCAGGGTCCCCTTAAAAAAGGCCCAATGTAGCTACGCCTTTGGTACACAATGGCTGACCTTTTCACTTGACTGTGCTGTGTTTTGTTCATGTTTCGCTCGGTTTCGACTTTTTTAATGTATTATTTTATAATTATGAATATTGATAAGCGTCAGTTGCACTGATAAGATATCATATCATTGATCGCCAGATATATGGCGGTTGCGCTGAGAAGGAACTAAATAGGACGAAACCTTTGAGTCAGACGAGGAGCGCAGTCAAGGGGGGGGGGTGGGCAGGAGCGGTGCCCTTGAAGACTTTTTGCCCCTAGAAAAGTTAAATTACTTTTGCCTTTATCTTAATACAACTCGCATCCTGAAAAAATATTTCGCCCCGTGGAAGCTATTTCGCCATCCTTCCGTGCCTAATTAGGCTACGGGCTTGTAGACAACCATACAGATACCTATTTGAATTCTAGGTGAAATCTCTAAAGTGACTTTACATATACCACCTACATACTCCACCGTTTCCTTTCTTTCAAAAATGAATCGGATATGTTTATAACAAAAAAGAATTGAGAACATGCTGAACTTTTTCCATTGCCGGGGTTTTCACTAAAGGTTAAAGCTTCTTTCAAATGATGCATTCTATTTGGTAGGTATATGTCCACTGTTTTGCAAAAATATGCGAGACGTTCGAAGATTGCAGCCAACAGTGTCCCCTATCACACCGAAGACGAAGAAGTACTGATTCTCACATTTACCACCTTGTGAGCAGCGGTGCTTTGGTTTGGAAACCGGAGACTACTGCAGGTATGCAAAATAATAATATGTAAAAAAAGCACATGGAAATGCAACACGCCGTGGAAGTTTTAAAAGTGTAATGGGCTGTGTGTAGAGGGCGTCGCACAGCCTTGTTTACCGCTCTGGTGCAATCGCGTTATCAACTCTGCATACCTGAGCATGTTGGGGTGTATCCCTGCACTAAACGTTGAACTGCAATACATAGTGTATTACATAGCAATATATTATAAAGCAATGCGTAAAAATTGGCCCACTTGGCTTCATATTCGGAAAAGCTGATCATGATCGGAAAAGCTGACTTACTCTTAAAATGAAAAGCTGACTTCAGATCGTGTAAATATAGTGTAAAACTGTGCCATACTTATCGTACAGCAAGTAAAGTTATGAAATAATCAATTTAGTGACATCAACATTATAAAGAAATACAAAAGCTACCTCTAATCAATTTGCCCAGATGACATCACAGATTTTACATGGAAACTTTCATTTCTTCAAAAACTCATATCTTCCAAATGCAAGATGCTATAAAGATGGGGTTTTCACTGCCTTACACAGAAAATTTTTCTGCTTTTTTTTTTGAAAACATCAAATTCGGTCACCAGAACATGTTTTTAAGCTGTTTATGTGATGTCATGTATCACTTGTAAGTATTCTTTCTGTGTTTAAAGCTTTGGTTTGCATAGGCTATATCTATAGTCCAGATTAGCTGCTCGCCATGGGGGCGTGGGGAAAAGTGCCCCCCCCCCCAAAGTTTGCAAAGGATGGTCCTCAAAATCTTCACAAAATGTAATTCGAGATGGTTTAAAAAAATGTATCTCTAAATGTGATGTATTTATAAAGTTGTGTTTACTATTACAAAATTGATCCGTAATTGTCAAGTATCTATTTTGTGATAATATCAAGATTCAGCCTAAGTTACTGCAGGGGCGGATTTAGAGGGGGGGGGGGGGCCAGGGCCCCCCCCCTTCCAAAAAATTTTGAAGTTTTTTCAACATCATAAAACAAAGGACAAGGCCCTATTCCAATGAGATAGGCCTATGCGATGTGTCAGAGTGAAACTTAAATTTGTTCATTATTTTCTACCTCAGAAAATGCTAATAACTCTGCTACTGACTTCAGCTGATAACATTTTGGCTTATATTGGCGTCAGTAACTTTCTCTGGGCATTGCAAGGAGTTACTCATGAGTGCTCTATTAATGGACTGCTACAGTAACTTCAGTATGTTACTGGCCAGGCCCACAGCATTGCGAGCACTGCTTCCACTTTCAAGGGAATTTCAGAATTCTTTAATATTTAGAGGAATATTTTCGACAACATTAGACTTTTTAACTATAACTTGCTGCAATATTACCCTGTAATGTCTCATTTAAGTCTTGTAATTTATTTTAATGGAATGTACTGTGAATATGGGTAAAATTTAAAATTCACTGAATTACGAACATTTTCCAACAATATATGATCAGTTCAAAAATATACTAAAGGCATCACCATTTTGCATCTAAGCAATCTTAAATTAACAAAAATTTCTCAAAGGGGAGAGTGTAAGGGGAGGGAACTTCCCTCCCCTTAGATCCCTTCCCAGAAAAGCATCTTTCACCCAACCAAAAAATAAAATACACCGAATTATGAACGCTTTCCGGCCATGTATGATCAGTTAAAAAAATATACCACAGACGTCACCATTTTGCATCTGAGCAACCTTAAATTAACAAAAATTTCTCAAAGGGGACACCCCTCCCCAGAAAAGCATCTTTCACCCAACCAAAAATTAAAATTAACTGAATTATGGACGCTTTCCAGCCATATGTGATCAGTTAAAAAATACACCACAGACATCACCATTTTGCATCTGAGCAACCTTAAATTAACAAAAATTTCTCAAAGGGGACACCCCTCCCCAGAAAAGCATCTTTCACAAAACCAAAAATTAAAATTCACTGAATTATGGATGCTTTCCAGCCATATATGATCAGTTAAAAACATACACCACAGTCATCACCATTTTGCATCTGAGCAACCCTAAATTAACAAAAATTTCTCAAAGGGGAGGGGACACCCCTCCACTTAGACCCCTCCCCAGGACAGTGATTACTCATCACATGCTTTGCCCCCTATCAAAATACCCCTACATTGCCCCCTGGACAACCCTCTCCTTAGACCCCTCCCCTAAATCGGATTTTTCTACAAACCACTATGACCTGGGCCCCCCCCCCCTTTTGCCAAATCCTGGATCCGCCACTGTACTGGGTCCATCGACTTCTGGTTATGTAACTTTATAGTATTCCAGGTGTTGTGGTTTCAATTTTTCAGGCTCGTATGCAGCTGCTTCAATAAGGGGCCCTTTTAGGGAGGAAAATACTTAATGCACCCGAATAATTCCCGTCCCGGACAATTCCCAACCTGGACAATTCCAAATTTTCTAGTGGTGAAAGTTGACTGAGGAAAGGGTAATGATCATGGCTGGAAATTTTTCAGTTGGGAATTTTTCTCGGAAAACTGTCTTGGAGAAATCGTCCAGGAGGCAAATATCCCTGAGGAACTTGTCCGTGTAGGAATCTCCTCCGGGGAGATTTTTTGGTCCCGGCTTTAGCGTTGGTTCCTGAGTAAATAAATTCAAATTAGGGTGAATGTATTTCTTCTTGAATTAACTAATTGTATGAAGTAAAAAGTTGAGAGAATCCATATGAAGGAGTCTAAAAGGATGACAATTTTAAAATTTGTCCTTTTTTATGTTCTCTTTCGAACAGACAGGAGACTCGATGAGCAGGTCATCATGTACCTTCTCCTTGCCTGCGCTGTCGTCTCAACTTTCTCTTTTTTCTTAGTTGTATACCTCGCTTGCAGATATTTTTCCCGTCGTTCAGTGGCCAAGAAGGGTAAAGAAGAGAAATTAGAGTATGAATAATTTGCAGTATCATTCTTAAGGTAACATTATTTTCAAAAAGGCTTTGGAATAATAAAAACAAAACTGAGCATCATGTGAGAGATTTAATCGTTGGTGAACATATCACTTTTCTTTCGAAATAGCGTAGCCAAAGAATGTGGTGATGTTGCTCGCCCCACCATAGTAGAGTACCATTACAATGTAGGGGAGGTCTTAGAAGAGTATTTATGGTAGCGCACCCTTAATTTTTTCCTCCATTGAATTACTCGATTTAATGAGGTCCTTTCTGTGATCCTTGGATCTTTCACTTGTTCTCAAAAGGTACAAGCTACCTCTGATATGAAAGCCAACATGTAGACCTGTCACACATTCTAAATTAACTTATCATGACCATTGAAATTTAAGCCAAGAGAGATTGTGTTATAGGGCAGTGGTTCCTGCATCACCACTTGATTCAAAATGCCATTTTGCATAGCGGAAGGATATTGACCTCATGCAAAAATGTGCATAAACACCTGCAAATTTCTATATCTTTGCGTAATGAGTAACTTCAGATCATTTCCTACCAGATCCACATCAGAAACTGAGCACATCCCTTCAGCAACATGGTCTATCCCTTCAGCAACATGGTCTATACTGTGCCCCCTTCAAAAAATGATTATGCTTATTTCGAGCGCTATCACCTCCGCGAAATTTCCTTGATTGGTGGCGCACTACTATCTTAATGTAAAAGAGTGAAATTCACTCTTCATTTCGACGATTGCCTACAGTGACCACTCTTTTTTCGAGTGAAAAATCGACTGTATCGGAATGGTACTCTAAATGAGTGGGAAGGTCACTCGATGGAGAGTGGAATGTCGCTCGAAATAGAGAGTGGTCACTGTAGTCAATCTTTTTAGTAGATTTTCACTCTTTTACATTTATAGAGTACCTTAAAGACCGACCGCAGCCTTGAGTACGTTTCGGGCTAAACGGCGTATTACTTGATAAGCAGTCAGCTGAGGGGGTTACCTGTAACTCTGAGGAGCAGAGGTAGTTTTGCTCACTCGTCTCTGACTTAACTCTTTTGAATTATGTTGTCATTGACCTAGAGAGAGATTGCACGGTTTTGGCTAGTGCGCAGGCTATCTTTTATTATAGGATAAGTACCCTACATATTCTCAATTTAAATAAGATGTTTCACAGTACAATATAAGTACAGGCATTCCCCGAATAAGTTTTCGGCACCTCGTGACAAGAGAAAAAGAGGCAACCAGTTGACTACGCTCTTTCAGTGTGGACTTTAAGCGTTAGTGTTCTCGATTTTCTTCGAAATCAAAAACATTTGGAAGTAAAATCTAAAGTACAAAAGAGATCTATATTTGTGATATCGCCTCAAGAATCTTTTAAGGAAAGGTACAGCCACGGAGGCGAAAAGAGTACTACCAGGGAGTTGTAATACGTCTCAGTCTCTGGTACCATAGGGCCTGGTTACACTCTAAAAACAGTGTTTTGAAATTAAGTGTTTTCCTAATCATTTATCTGCCTCACGTTGTAAATATGTTTAAATGCTAAACACACCTATCAAGACCCTAAGCATTCTGTGTTTAAATACGTTTAATTGCTTAAAGAGAATAAGTCACCCCGAACTTACTTCGAAACACCTGCTAAATGTGATAAATATCCCCGTATGTCTTACAAGTGTCGTCCCTGATTTTTCTGATCGTTAATATAGACCTTATGTTGCATATGACGTCACATAACAGAAAGTGTGCCCCCAAAGGAAGTAAGCGCGTACATGCAGACAGCTGATTCGTGTATCGGTCGGACACACGCGTAGTCTTTTACGAGCGCGTGCAAAGTCTACGTCGTACATGCAGTGTGCTTCACTGTTTTGCCGCCAAAATGACGTCGCGTGATATGTCAGTGCTAAGTCTATTGCATGTTAAAGAAAGGAACTATCCTGCATGGATTAAACAATTCAGGAAGCAAAACGTTGTCCCATGGGTAGAGAGAACCATTCATAAATTAGATTAACTGTTGTGACAGCATATTCTAATTTACTTGTACTGTTTAATAGCTTTAAATGTTTAGATTTTAAACATGTTTACATAGTGAGGGCAAAATTGTGTTTAATTGCCAAATACTTCTTACAGAGTAGCTTTAAATTATAGCTGGTGTATAATTGATACATTAATATTTTTTCAAAAGACAAATTTTCAGGTTCCTTTGTCAGAAAGTCTCATGTCCGATGCTATACTACTATGATAATATGGCGTGAAATTGTGGAGTACAAAATATTAACGACATTCCTCAAATCTAACTGACTCAGCTCGTTACAACTCGTTACTTTCTCCACTTAATTCAGGTTTTACGTCAGCCCTGATTGTTATAAGAATGATATAAATATCCTGGAAAATTCATGGTTTTATCATCCTCACTCGCAAACTATAATAAGCTTCATTGCAAGTCATGGTTGTGTTTGCCTTTGTGAAATGAAAGACAATCGACAGTGCGCCCTCAATTGGCGCTTCAGAGTGATTAAAATAAACGACACTTACATAATACGGTGAACTAATTAAAGCTTTGAATTTGACCAGTGGTGAAGTAATATTCAAATGAAATTCGTTGAGGAGGCTTATGTAATCTAAATATTTCTGCTTGTAGTTTTTAATATTTGTTAGTTATGTCTCTTTACCTTTAGTCTTTTTTATTCTTTGTAAGTTTATATTATATTATTTGCCATTCTAAACAAGAGAAAAAGACCAATTCCCTTTTTTCCAAAATTAAAATGAAGTTAATTAATTTTGTTTGATTGGCTTTCATAGCATGGAACGTTTCAATATATTTTCCCAACGTTAAATTTCAGTCTGACTCGGAGATATTGACTGAATTAGAGCAGAAGAGGCAGTTAATTTCTATCACTTACTAACACTATAGCTGTGTGATTAAATCGACACCTTAAGGACATTGGCAGAATTTTCAACAGGAAATTGAGTTTATACTCGTTTTCTTTCCCCCCACACCTTTAGCAATATATTCTAGTATTCTGATATGCCAATTCTTATATTAATCCCATCTCAATTTATATTAAGGACAAAAGAAATTCATAATTTTATGAAGAGGTCAAAATCATAAAATCGGTATCATGCAGAACGTGTCGCTGGGGTAACTTGATCTTATTAAAGAGGTATTGTAAGTGACGCAGGATTTGGCCGTAAAAGTTATCTGTAATGTGAGGAGCACTGGTGGATTGGTCATAAGACGATCTTGCTGCGAGTGTCACAAATTTTACGGTATTCTTCAAATGTTCTTCTTGTTAATATTTTTATACGCAAGACAATATACCAAGGACATTAAGTAAAACAAGCAGTTTGTAACTAATAATTTCTTGGAATCATCTTGGGGCGGGGAGGACGTATACTGGCGGGCACCATCATAAGTTGGCATGTAGAGTGTAGTGAACATTCTTGATCTAAAAATCAAAAGCTATAAGATGGCCGGAAATGAACCATCCTGTGACTCGCAAGGAAGCCAAACAGCGCGTTCTGAAGGCTGAAAATGCTCCAGCAGTCCATTTGAGTCATTCAGTTGATTGGATCAATCCTGGTCTTTGCCAATACTCTCAGTGTGTTTCAGTCTGAGGGTAGTGTTGAAACGATTATCGGTAATCACCATCGGTATCCAGGCGCGGATCCAGACATTTCGAAAAGGGGGGACTGAAAGCCCCTTGAAAATTCTCCTAGATTATCATTATGCTAATTTTGGCGTATTTGTTATTGTTGATGTGGCGAAAAAGGGAGGGCTAAGGCCGGAAAAGCCCCCCCCCCCCCTTTGGATCCGCGCCTGGTATCGGCGGATATTTCCCATTGTCGTCCTGTAACGATATCGGTATCGGGAAACTTTTATAGTAAATGCCGGTATTACCCTACCAATATATATTGTCCTATACGGTACGTCATGAAAATGGTACACAATTTGAGTATTTTGAACGTAAGTTCCAATATTCTAACTCATCAAGATGAAACAACACTTAGTTGTGGTGCCCGGTAGCCTATGGTTAGCATGCAGAATGTTTATTTCCCAAATATCGGTGCCGGATTGGTATCGGCCTATATTGAGAACTAACATATTGGTATCGGTAATATCGGCTACTTGCAATATTGGTACAACACTAGGGTAAAGACCATGGGGGTAATCACTGACAAAGACAAAAGAACGGTTCGTTACGTATCGACTTCGATTGTGTCCACGCCCCCAACTCCAACAAACCACGAACAAATACAGCCCAGGGTTGGCTTAGAATTTAGACTAGGACTGAGAATGCACGCCTGGGCGGAGCCCAATCCATCAAGTGAGTGCATGCTAGTACCTTATACGGCATAAAATAACTATTCCAATATTGATGTTAAGACGTACATAAAATTATTTGACTGAACACGACGATTCATTTTCTCAGTTGAATTATCGATGGTACGTTTATGTATATTTTGACGAAAGATTTACCATGTTGCACGTACGGTAATCTGCATGATGATTTGTTTACAATAAAATATAAATTGATAAGTTTCATTTTTGTTTTATGTTCAAGACTTGCATTACTTTCCTGTTTGTGTCGGGACTATACCGTACGCTGGCATTCCCGGAAAATTTGAGAGAACCCCAAAAGGGGTTTATGAACGTGAACTTGTTGGGTTGCTTCAGTTAAGTTGGCAAAGTATCTCGATTTTGGATCCTTTGCGATAGGTTAGTTAGTTAGATGAGGTTTAACGTCCCAGTTTCAAACCAATTGGTTCAAGTCGAGACGACCACGACCTTTTTTCCAGTTGTGGATCACTGGCTTGTTTTCCTACTCCATTGCTACTCCTTTGCGATAGGGAAGCTCAGTTCTAACAGGTAAAAAATCCTTAGATCCTTAGAAAAAAAATCCTTAGATTGTTCTTGCCTAAAGGTCCACCTTAAGATCGCATTTCCTGCCCAAGAATCGAACCCCAGGTCCTGCTATTGCTAAGAACCATAGTGGATAGTAATTCCTGACCCTACCCCCTCCCCCACTATGGGCAGATCTAATGTAGATTTCGAGAAACAAACTCTTTTGTACACATGACTTGATCGTGTATGTCAGTGGTTCCCAACCTTTTCCAGCTCATTGCCCCCTTCACCATATGGATTTGGGCAAACGCCCCCTTCCACGTCCCTTCCAAGTACTACTATAAATGAAACGAGAAAAGTTGAAGCACATGTTGAAATAAAAGGTACACATATAGCCTTTGCTGGTGTAGGCCTGGCCCAGGGTAGTAAAAACAGGCAAAAGCGGTACGGTGTCTTCCTTTTGTGATGGCAATCCAATACCCGCGATTAACAAAGGTGCGAAGCCGTTATCGGAGTCAAGGGTGAATATAGGTTTTCACTAAAAGAGGGGGACCAGCGGAGAAGCCCCCAGAAGTTCTGTAGTATGTACGAAATTGTCAGCACGAAAACTAATGAAGCCTTTTACATCACGCTTTGAACATTTGTATTTGAGTAGTAACTTATGGAAGGTATCTTGATTGGCTTGTCTTGTGTGTGGGAATATGGAAGTACTACCTCGGAGGTAATATTTCCATAGACCCTTTTCCAAATAGCAGTTACAAAGAATTGTGGGATAGAGTTTGGTATGCGTCGTTTTTCGCCACAGTAATATGCCACTGACAAAAACAACGCATACCAAACTCTATCCCACAATCCTTTGTAATTGTTATTTGGAAAAGGGTCTATGGCGGAAAGAAGGATGATAGTGGTTGCATGGGGCTTTGGAAGACGTATGCTACTCAAGGTGTGCTACACCGGGAATTATTACAGATAGCCCAAATTTGCACGCCAACAGATAGCATTCTGGAAGACATTTTAATAACCTACTTTATTTTGCACTGCAAAAGTTTTCTTTTATTTTTCGATTTTCTTCAGTTTTCGATCATGCCAGTATGTGCTTCTATGAACAGAAAGGCAAGAAGTACATTTGAGATTAAGGTGGCAGGACAATTTTGATCTATGGACGACCCAATAGTCCCCCCGCCCGCTTCACCGCTACGAATAAAAATATGGAAAAGTTTGAAATTCAACACTGTTTGATGTGATTTCTGGCAGCCAGCGGATGAAACAATTCACAACTCTGCAGTAAACCTAAAGAGGGAATGTTAGACCTAACCGACTTGTTAACTCCATTTTATTGCACACTTATTTAAAAGTTCAGCTAGAGGAAAATACTTCGTATCTATTTCAACCCCTTATAAATTTAGTATGATCTCATTTTTTTTTTCAAATTCCCCCACTGCCGCCGATTGGCTCTTATCCCCCCCCCCCGGTTTCGAAAAAGCCTTCAGCAAACAATTATTTGCCATACCGCCCGTTGAGAAACACTGATCTGTGGGTACGTGTACGAGTACAAAACCCATTGACAAATAGTTTCAGTCATTGTTTGCTAAATGAAGTGAGCCTTTTACAATCAGTTTATCAACTTACTTTGTGCTATTATGTCTTCATTATACATACTTAAATTGTGAAGAGTACCAGTATCAGGGAAGTGTTTACGTAGCTGGGAATCATATAACGTGAAAACATCTTGAAAACAATCTGATGAATACTATTTCCAGAATCTGTCGTGAGGTTATCAGTAATAACATCCCCCTGTCTTTCCTGCTTTACTAACGAATGAAAAACAAAATTATTATTTCAAAACGTAATTAATACTTTTTGCAGATTTTTTAAGAGATTCGGATAATCTCTGGTTACAAATTTGTTACACCCGTCAAGTCGTTTCCTGCAAGCTAATAGCCATGGTTACAGTAATTTGACAGCTCTTGCACAAATGTACTTTTAAGTTATGCCTTCAAGGAAAAGGGTGGAATTTAAAAGAGCAGACTTCCTCATTCCAAATGCTTAAAAAGCAAAGCAACATTTTAACATCTCCCTTATTTCAATTTCCCCTACCCACAAAAAGTTTTCTTTCCCGTCAGGAGCAATCCCATAATGATCTGCACTACTTACATGGACAATCAGTTCCAAAATGTTATCTGGCCTTAAGCCATGGTACCCAGCCGTGCTATGTTTATCAGTGGCGTGGACCCATCCCCAAAGGTGGGGGACTTTTCACCATTTGCGAATCGTCGTCCTGGGGAGGGGTCTAAGGGGAGAGGTGCTCCCCTCCCCATTGAAGAAGGGGAAATTAGAACCTGTCTTTATGGCAAATGGTGCCATATTTGGCGCAATTAAGCTTTTAAAATGTAGTATCAATTCGTAATCTATGTTATAATACAATTCATCACACATTTAGTTTTCATCATTTTGAAAAAGTGGGGGGACTTTTTGGAGATGCCCCCCCCTTCCAAAAAAGTGAGGAGGACGCGTACCCCCGTCCCCCCATGATCCACGCCCATGATGGTTATACATTACACGACTGCGAAACACTGGCAAATGCTACTTTCAGGCCATGTACATAAAACAATCTTGTACTCCTAACCTTAACATTCCGAGACCGAAACACCACTTCAGAGACCGAGAACTTCTCAATTGAAGTTCTAATCGACTTCAAACACAATTAGTTACACCTTAGTTCCTTGTTCTACAACACACACTGTCCGTAAATTCAAGTCTCAAAATGCTGATATTGCATGAAGTATTGCCTTCGGCACAATTCATTGTGACATTAGTTCATGACCGTGTGGTAGCGTGCGTAACTTCATCATGTGGGCTCTCACAAGGAAAATGTTGAAATGCAACACTGTTTAGTGCGATTTCCTGGCATCTAGCAGATGGGATAATTCACCAAATTTGTAGTAAACCTTAAGAGGCAGAGATGGACCTACTCGACTTGTTGACTTCATTCTATCTCCAGTTTATTGCATACTTATGTGAAACTTCAGCTAAAGGAAAATGCTTGATATCTTTTTAAGCCTCGCTTAAATTTAGTATCGCATTTTTTCAAACTCCCCCTGCCGCCCCTTGGCTCTTACCGTCCCCCTTAGTTGCGAAACGCCCCGCAAGGGGCGATACCGCCCCCGTTGGGAAGCACTGGTGTAGACTATTCAAAAGCATGTAGAGAACAACGTTACGAATAGAATGTCGCGTAGCTGTAATACCAGTATCCGAACTTGGTCTCTTTTCCAGACTCGGGTCCGTTTCCTACTGGACTCACAATTGGCCCGAAATCAGTACTGATCAGAAATGGGATGCAAAGGGACCCGGGGGCCGGCACCAGTCTAGTCTACAATAATGAAAAGGATACAAACTCCTGAAGGCTTTATTGCAATTTGTGCAAAGTGTTATGTACGAATGGCCACACGAAGTTAGGCCAAATAATGGGGGTTGATACTATGAAATTTGATTCCTGTCAATGACCCGAAGACCATATAACTTAGTGACGTGCCTAATAGTACGGTAGACTCTGACCCGACCCTGAATTGGGACTACGTGAATCGGAATTGCTCAGATTGGGGTTAGGTAGACGAGAACACAGCAGTGGGGTGTCGTTAGCCATGACTGCTCCACTTTCGGCTTCCACTTTCACAACAGATATAAAGAAATAGATTTTGAAAATACTTCGCTCAAAACGACAGATACTCTTAAGGTTAAGCGCTTTCCCCTTATCGCTGACATGCCCTAGACAGTCGTAGATATACTGTCCTACAAATGCGAATCACTCCAAAGACAGCCGCGCAGACGGATAGATTTACGTACACATAGAGGCAGGCAGCCTGCTGGCAACAGATGGCATTATCTCAGAGAAAACAAAGCAGAAAATTTTCCTCGTAATTGCCATAGTTTATCATAGCAAGACGTTTTATATCTTCTTCATTCTCATCCTGGGGGCTCATTTTAATACGGATAAATTTTTGAAATATTGCATAATTATACAAAACCACATCTAAGCAGCTTTGATAACGCCTGTTGTCAATTTATCAGTTAGCAGTCAGGAGAAACTAATCAAAGAATTCGAGGAAGCAACAACAGGAAATCCGGCGCTATTTTGTAAAGCCACAACAGCGATCGATTTACCAAGACTGACGTAATTCTTTCATCAATTAACAGCCAATTTTTTCTTCTTAGTGCGTGTTTAAGCAATCATAAAACGCAATTTACAGAATGTGACACAACACTGCATACTGCATACACTGATATAGAGCGATTAAGGTCTGTGGACATATTAATGTCACACCTGCCTATTGATGTAAAAATATAAAAAGTGTTAAAAATAGTAACAATTCTCATCAAAATATCCCCGTCAAATATCGCCCATTTAATTTACATCATGAATAAACATTAGCTACATATGTAGATTTGTGACGTACGGAAAGAGATGCGTCTTATGTCATTCTCTGTTTGTTTCATCTTCATTCCAAGGACAGTAGTACTTGTAATCCTCGTACCTATTTTGAAAAAGCTATTGACTACTTGGAAAATATTTACATTACTCACCAAACTTAAAACTAGCTTATAAATAATTGACAGATAATTTATAAAGCATTAACAAAAGAAATACAGACACTATGCAACTCTCCACATCACAATATCTGCAGAGCTCAAGCCTAATGGGAAATCTCGGAAATGGTCAAAATTTGAAGAGGCATATCTTGAGAACAGTAAAAGATATTCAAATACTGAAATAATTCAGACCGACTTTTCGGCAGGGAATCTTAAACTATCACTCTTGAGTAACACAGCTGTTTTGGTTACTTGTCTACAGACCTTCAAAAAGTACTTGTTACATGTTACATACTTTATATGACGTTACATAAAACGTTGCAGCGGGTGGGTGTGGGGGTGTGACCATACCCCGGGTTATACTCCGAGTCAGGTTGCAACAAACAAAACTACCCAACTTTCCATGATGCTAGAGTACTGAGAGAGAGCTTTTCTACATTATCAGATTATGTAGTAAAATAGGGGTAACGGACATTGACAACCGCAGTAAAGTTATTGAATCAATGAAAATTAACGTTTTTGACCCTCCCCCACAAAAGACATTCATTGTTAGGGTAATAATAAAGTTCGATCTGACAAGATTCGTACTGCGACCGTTACTCGGATACATCTAACCCACTGCTTTCTACACGTCCCTACAACACACGAAGTTACAGAAATGTTCAAGATTTGGGGCTGAATTCCTGAGGTTGTGAGCCACTATAGCTGATTAGTGTATAGGCGCCGATTTAGGGGGCTAGAGCCCCCACCTCCCTTCCCCCACCCCTTAGCCGTGAAAAACATGAAAGGAGAAAAGAAGAGAAAAAGAACGAAAAAGCAGAAAGACAGAAAAGAGCAAAAAGTTAACAAAAGTGTCTAAAAACTTCTTCAAAATGTATCTTTCTGCAGGGTTGGGTGGAGCTTCTACTTGAAATAACCTCTATTAGGTAAAAATCCATTAAAGTGGTTGAAGACGAGAGAAGGGCTACAATGTGCGGAAATAGGTGAATGGGCTAGGCAATGATGCTAGTCTACACATCTATGGACGTGAGAATAATGAAATATGCTCTGAACTATGCATTGAACTTTTTTCCTTAGCTGCACTGAACTGTACTATTGTAACAAATTTGTGTTAGAAGGTGACAGTTTCTGCAAATCTAAGGGGACGGAAATGTCACATTTTCGCCGTACAGGCCTTCTAGTATGATCCAAGACTCCGGCAGGCCCGTAGCCAGACAAGGTACTGGAGGGGGGGGCGGCAGAATTTTTCCAGGGGGGCGAAAACCTTTCAGGGGGGCCAAATGTGTACAAATGTATTAAAGGGGAATTTTCATCATCCCAGACAGTTCCAATTCTCCCAACTATGCAACTTCTAGCTCCTCCCACAACTGTATGAAGCTCTTCCTTGTGCATGAATAAACCTGTTTTATTGCTTAAGACCATGTCCTGGTGAGCATACAAGGCCGAAAGATGTAATAAAAGCACTCTCTCTGCCTTGTGTGGAATGTGAGCTACTCTGCATCTTTCAAATTTTTAAACTTTGATGTCAATCAAAGAGCAGTCACCAACTGAGAATTTTGATACCCCCACACTGAAAATATACTTTGGGGTGATGACTGTCTGTCTTTAAGTCAATGGTAAGATTCAAATTCTCTAGGGGCAAAAAAATTTCAGGGGGGCTTCGCCCCCTGCCCTCCCCCCTTGACTACGGGTCTGGACTGGGGCTGGCAAGGAGCGTGCTATCGTGCCCAGCGGCTCCTCCACTGGGACATGGGGCGCGTGTACCTCCCTCCAATCGGTTTGCGAAAATTTCCTAATCGTTCTACAGTGAACTCCAAAGGCGTTTAAGCTACAGATTTCTGCAAGGGGTAGATGTTGTGTGTTTTCGACTGGGTGATGTATTTATTTTAAACATTTTCAATCACAAATCATTTGCTAACTGCCCAAATTTTCGCGGACTCCGCGCGCTTTTAGCCTTATTGATGGCCTTATTATCACTGCGGTGCCAAATGATTTGTATTATTCGTCGGTGAGGCTCTACAATAACGCCAGTTGTTCGTGTGAATAGACGTGATAACAAAGGAGCATTGTAAGAATACGGAGCACAGGCGCGGATCCAAGGGGGGGGGGGCTTTCCCGGCCTCAGCCCCCCCCCCTTTTTCGCCACATCACCATTGCAAGCTGATCGTCTAAATTCTCATTGCTTGTGTTAGTACTGCCATTTTAGAGTTTCCTTTTGCTGGTCTCATGGCACCAGCTTTTGAGGGATCCGGCGTCACAGCCAAAATATCACTAAATTATGAGAGGTTCTAAGCATGTTATCATTTAAAGTGTTGCCCCAAAGATAGCACCATTTTTCATTTACGCCAATTTATACAAACACAAAATGCTCAAGAAGGGGAGAGGGGAGTTGTCACCCTTGCACCCCTTATACCCAATCCATAATAAGAACAAAATTATGAGAGTGTTCAACATATGATCAGTTCGAAACTTTGCCAAAGATAGCACAAATCTGCTTTTAAGCCATCATAAATGAACAACAAATTCTGGAAGGGTGAGGGACCCCCTCCCCTTAGACCCCTTCCCCATGAGGGTACGTCTCCAAAAGCGAGGTGACAAAGGAATGATCCGCGCCGGTTGCAAACTATCGTAGGCACGCATACGCACGCTTGAAATCAACTATCTGGGTTTATGTGGGGTGGGATTAATCACCAAGTCCTGGCGGAAGTCCAAGTAACGCCACTAATATTAGAAATAGTTTTATTGCGAATGTCTGAAATGCCTGGGTGACATACACAATTTCACATCCATGTTGTAGTTATGGGAATGAAGTTATATGGAACAATTCTTCTATTAAAGTGAAAAATGAAGACCTATTCTATCACTTTTTGATAAAGGGGTTTGTATGTCAAAGGCGTTTGGAAAGAAAATGGAACAGTTTCTAACTATCATACAGTTTTACAAAAAATTAGTATCATTTATTGTCATTTTACTATACTCACTGGGGACTAGTTTCTGCTATTCCTAGGATCTGGAATAATTATCGCCACCTTGATAACATCAGTACGAGGAAAATCGAAAGCCTTTTTAATGCCCTAAGCCAAAAACTGCGGATTTTCAAATTTGTTTATGCGAACTTGAGGGAAAATGTTTCTGTTCCTCCGAAGGCTTTATCTAAATAGAGCGAAAACTTAAGATTTTGTCATGTTACTTGGCAAAACATTTTCCTGAGCCCGTGGCACTATTTCAGAGAGATTAAATCACAATATTTTCAGTACAGTTTTCTTCACCAAATTTTAGGCACTAATCATCTCCTGGTTTTGATGAAAATTTGTGACAATTAATTATGTTCGTTCTGAAATGTTCACAATGAAGCTATTGAACACCTATTTGGGGGGATGCCAAGAAATCTCGCCTTTCTGGTTGAGTAGAAAAATATTTTTCAAAAAGACAGTTTTTTCCTTTCAAAAGATGATACATATTGTGGTTACAAGCTATTTGAGAAGGCACCCATATAATATTTTGATCTTCAACGTTAACTTTTATATTCACCAGCATAAACAAAGCAATGCTCTCCCTAAAAATTATTTCTTTTTCAAATTTAAATTCCTTATAGAAATGGAAAAAGCATTTCAAGAAGCAATGGTGGTAAAACTAAACGTTATGTTTCATAATAGGAATTAAAAGAAGGCTGAAACCTTCGCCGTTTGTGAAATGTTGTTTGGAGATGATAATTAGCATTTTATTTATAGGTTCTGTTGTGCCCAGTGGAAAATAAACTTGTTTTCGATATATTGCTTTCTTTTTCAACGTAAGTATACGGCCTGTGTTTACGAATCTTGGCAAACTTATTCTGGAATATATGAGATGGAAAAAAAAAACTTCTGAATGGGTGGGGCACCACTCCCCTTAAACCCCTTCCCCACGAGGGCACGTCTTCACAAGCGAGGTGACAAAGGAATGATCCGCGCCGGTTGCAAACTATCTTAGGAGCGCACATGCACGATTGACACTGGGTTTATGTGGGTAGGATTGAACATCTCCTGTGGTGCCTCCCCAATTACCAAGTCCTGGCGGGGCCACTGATCATGTGGACTACTGCGCCCATCCCCGATAGCAAATATTTTGCCGAAGTGTATACTAGCGACGAACACGTATTGCGTGACAGCGAATGCAAACGGTATCCAATCTAATTTTGAAATGATCCAAAAGAACTAAAGCAAAAGATTTCTACAGGAGGTGGGGTGAAATGTCTATAAAGATGAACGACTGGCGTTTTTAGCAAAGTTTTTAACTTGTGAAGAAGAGGAATGGAATTCTTTCTGCCTCCTAGTTTTGAAAAGATAAACATATTTGAAGCAAAGTAGGATTCTCTAACGGATTACAAATCATTGATAAATGACTTATCTTCCTGGCAAAATAATTTAGTTTAAAGAATTGACGTGTATCAAAGTACTGCCTGAATGCAAATTTACCATGCAAAATAATGTTTTAAAAGACAGAAATTCGGCGCGCTTCGTGCCGTTCACTCCCCTTACCAGTCTAACCTTATAACGAAGATAAAACACTCATTATGGCGAAAATAATCTCCTTAACAGAGTAACTGGAGCCGATTTCTGCGCTCTTAATATGCAATATTGCGAGAGCTTCCGGGGGTTTTGCTTCCTGGACCCCACCAGTGTTTCTCCCATACACCCGCCAGAGGCCCTAACGCGGGCCTCTGGACCCTATGCGTGCGGAATCGTACTTCACACTCGTGGTGTACCTTCGGTGCACTTGAGATTTCCAGAGCCGTACGGCTAAGAAGATTGCCCATCAAGCCCCCCCCCACCCTCGAAATTTATGAATCCCCGCCTGTTAGTGTATATGCATAGATCCCTTTGCACAACACTACAAGTCGAAGCATGAATGTGCTGCCAGGAACTATGTCTAAATTTCCTTTCGCCCGTCCACCTGCTCTGTGAAAGGGCACTGATCGTCATTTTGAAAATTTGTTTCGGTGATTGTGACTGGAATTTTCTTGGCACTAATTATAATACTGACCACAAGTAAAGGACGTTACGATGTGTTTGAGACAGCAGACTTTAAATTTCTACATTTAACATTTATGATATCCTCAAATAAAGCTGCTGAAGTTTTGATACGCCTACCACAAAAAATGTTAAGACCAGTCACCTTTAACATTTAAAAAACATTTGAAGATCTTTCATAAAAAGAGAATAAAGCTATTTTCGAGTCAATTCACTCTTTAAATTTATTCTCACACTCACAATAGTTAACTCACAATAGTTAACTCTTCCTTTATCCTGAAAGATTGCATTAATCGAGGACGTATGGCAAGACAATGTAAGATTAACTAATTTTACGATAGGATTGATAGCGAGTGTGGATGGTAATAAAATCGTCAAGTCTTGAAACATAATCATTCGTGTATTACTTTGTTGGTGTGACTATAGCTAAACAATGAAACAATTTCTAACGTCTTTCTCTGCATTATTTGAGAAGACTTTCAAAACAGGCATAAAACTGAAAATTGTGGAAGAAACGTTCGTACCGACGATAAACCGGTCGTCACGGGATTTTACGAGTAATACACTTATCGTAAACATTTTGAAACGTATCGAATTCTAGCATCCGAAGTCAGGAAGTTACCTTCTTCTCTGTTCCCTGTTAGTTAACTTAATACTCCTGCAGTATTCTACTGAAGTCGTCGGCGTAGCGAAGCAAATTACAGCTGTACGACAATGAAACTAGTGTCAATTTTCTGCAGTGAAAGAAAGTTGGATCGTAAGATGCGTGAGATTCGTGCTGTAAGATGAAAACAGGTCGTCATTTATATGATCTAAACACCTTATACAGCAAGATTCACCGCCTGAAGAATTTTGGGGCCCGGCAGGACAAAAAATGCATACTTCGTGTTTACTTTTTGTGGTAAAATGGTCGATAACAGTGGGTAATTATGTTTCTTATAGGCACTGGCATCCAATTTCTACACTCTAATGCATAGAATTCTACACATTTTATGAAAAAAGAAAACTTGTACGTTGGACCAATGGTGGTTTTGTGTTACAATTATGAACCAACTAAGTTAACAACCCAGCAAAATCTTTCGTTTTATGCGAAATTACAATCTGCGACTCAATTCAACCTCAATCGACCATTTTGAATATCAGAACTGTCAACTCACTTGAATTCCTACAAGGAAAAATTCTTGCTTCATTAGCTTACGGTAGTTCTTTCTATTGGAAGCTGAGCAATTTTGACCGACATATCAGCAAAGTTTCACACATTTGCCGGAAAATAGCATATATTTGTCCGAAACTGCCAAATATTCTAACCGAATGGGAAGCTGCAGTCCCACCTCCCCTTCTCCCTCAGCTCCATACAGAACAGTGATGTCGCGCAGCATGGAAAGTCGTTTTTGTCCATATACATATGGAAATGAGTGCAGCTTCATTTTTGCTAAGAATTTACCGCCTTATTATAGCCTATACTTCAGGGGAATGTTATAATTAACGTTACGCCCACCTCTCCACTCCCACCGAAGTGCATGAACAAACCATTTCGAATTTAATGTTAAGTGGATGTAAGGCCAGTGTATACAGGATGATAATATAGGTATGGGTGAACTAGTCGCTTCCACTCACCGTCTCCTTCGATTCTCTAATTGGATCGTGTAGGACTAAGCAATGTGCTGACATAGCTGTCATTGTGCTTAAGAGGATGTAACCTGGGTGTGACACACGAAAGTCTACTTACAAACCCATAAGATCCACGTCCCACCAGTAAGGGACCTATACCACTGAGCCAATTGAACCTGTCTACTACAACTTGGAAATTCCAATGTTTCGTACTCGTATGCACTCTTTTTTGATATGCACTATTTTTGATACCCAAATATGGGTATCAAAAATACATGAAGAAATAATATTTTCAGCAAAGTATATGAATGCATTGGAACTTTTCAATTAAAAACAGGAACATGTAAATGCAAGTGTCATTAGCATATATTGGCAATTGGGGGGAAATAAATAGACGATTTCAAAGAACGCTCCCAAAATTGCCAAAAGAGTACTTTCTTGGCACCGCAACTGTGGTGTTGAAACTTTTGCTTAGTGCCACATTTTCTACCCTCGCCATCTTGGCAACCTTCCGGTTGGTGACTTATATATACAACCGTTATGCCTGTATGTGGAATCGATTGGTCCTTGGCGTGCAAAAAAATATTTACCAGAACAGCCACCCAGATTGCCAAAAATGGTGCGGTACTTTCCATGCCTTAAAAGTTGCATTTAAACATTTTTCTTGTGAACAGAGAGGTACATACAAATGCCCGCAAAACGTGCGAAAAAAGTCCTTCCTCTTGTATTAATGATTTTACCATCCTCATTAGCAGAAAAGCAACACATGCGGTGATGATGCTACCTACACCGTATGGGTTCAAGGGACTAACTATTGTGCCCTGAGCAATACATAAGTGATGGTCCAGCGGGCGAGGTCCTCTGAACTTTAGCTGACCTCCAAATGACACTGCATGGATGCAAACCAAGCACTGCAACACAGAACCATAATTTTACAGCTTGTGAGGGGAGGGGTTCAAAACCAAATGAAGGGGAGAAGTTTAATCAGTATTTTTAGAGGTTTACTTTTTCCAATGTAATAAGTAGCACGATAGAACACATTATGCAAGATCTGTATCCTAACAAAACGGTTGGCGAATGTTTGTTGAAAACTTCATCATTACATGATCTTTTGACCACTTAAATTTAGGTAACAATAACCTACACTAACAACAGAAACGAACAACAGTGCTTTGGATACCATACAATCTTCGCAAGTTCTCTCTCACATGTATCAATCCACGAACTTTTGAAATGCAAATTATAGGAGATATACGAATACGAATAATTTCTACTTTAGGCCTATGGGAAAATATGTTCCAGCGTTCAAAATCAAGGAAATATAGGAATATTGGGAACGCCGCGTATGGAAAGACGTTCCACACGGTCTTGCAACAGAGGATCCCCCTGAAAATTTCCCTCTACTGGCGAACAACATGACATCGGTGAGTTTTACCCTAAAAATATACGTAACTAGTGCCCTGAAATCTGCATTTTTGGTTTACCTGCAACAGAACCTTTTCCCTCTCAGGCTTGCTACCCGAGACCCCTTCCTGATACACCAATGCCAATTCTGTAATGTTTACCACAATCCCCAGTCCCCACCGCAAGCTGCATTAGGACTAAACGTTATCCTTTACACGACTGCAAACTCAGAGACACATTCACCACCAGAATTCTTAAAAACCGAGTCCTAACATAATGCTTAAGAGCATTTTGATTTACACAGCCTCAAGTCTGGCACTTTATTGCTAATTTATTGCATTTCTACGAAATCGTTCCTGCAATTTTACGTCACGCTTCTTCATTTATCATGCTCTCTTTACTCTTTCACAGGCAATTAACAAGTTAACATCACTTCTGCGCCTTGTATGTGAGTTTTTTCACGGGTACACTAGGAAGAAATGTTAACATGCATGTTCTCTTGTTAATCTTCTCTACGCTTTACGATCTACCGTGGACGTGACAAAATACAAAACGGATTATTTCGGAGTCGTGACTTACAGCATGAATAATCTCGAAATTCTGAAAATGATCCCGAAATCTCGATTGATTACATCTCCCGTCCAAATTTCGCCTTATCATGTCATTACTATTGCAGATAAAGTGATATCAGTGTCAATTTTACTCATTTCCGTATAGCCTAAATACAGATGTATCTATCATGACTAAAATGACAAACATTCACACATGTGAATTTGACGTTTGACGAGTAGGGTTGTACGAAGGGATATGTCAGGCGTGCTGAGCAGAAAATTAGGCTACCTTCACAACCAACGGGACAAGTGGCATCTCTAGCAACGTGGACTACTGAAATTCCATCTATTTCGCATAAGATGAACTAGGCCTACATAAAAATTACGGTAGAAAAAAAGACTCGATATTTCTACGGCAGACTTCTCGGCCTACCAGACGTCGCTACGCGGCCCACCGCTTTAGAAACGCTGAACTGGAGGGATCAGTCATAATAGTCTGAAACTGAAATGACAGCCGGGTAAATTTTAAGTTTTGAAGACATTGCCCCTGAATTCCCATGTGCTATGGGCACCAGATGACATTCCTTGCAACTGCCCAACAGCTGTACCAATGGACCTGAAGCGCATGAGATCTCAATCGAACAACACGTGAGTCAGACAACCAACTGTTGACCCCTTAAACAACCACTGTGAATACATTGTTTTTCCAATAAATACTTCCAGATTGTTCAGCTGTGATTATTCCAGAAAACATAATTCATGGCGTAGTCCTATAATTGCAACCAAAGAGAACGTAACGTAAGTCAATATCTCAGTTTCGACTCATCTAAGAATTCTGAGATGCCTTAGAATTTCGAGTTACCATTTCACAATTTCGAGTTGCCATTTCTTGAAACTAAATAAGACGTAATTCCAATTTAACTGGCGACTTAATTCGGAATTATGATATGAAAAAAATCAGACCGCGGGGGTAGTATTCTGAGTAGACCGTCAGCGGAGTGATCAGTGAGGAGGGGTGCGCCCCCCTCTTTTGAAAATTTTGCTCTTAGAAGGAAAGGTGTCATTTCTAGAGTCCAGGAAACCAACATATTTTGTGAAACAAAGAAAAAATACTTTTTAGTAATGAAAAGATGACGTCACGAGCCGGCCAGCGCTGTACATTCATCACTGACACCAGGCTGGGGATTTTCCGACTACAGCCACCCCCCTTTCTCAGGGACCGCGGAGACGGGGGCTAGGGGGCTTTAGCCCTTGCACTTTTTCCGTGCCGTGGGCATTTGGGCGGCCTTAAACTGGGAACTGGGGCGCCTTATTTTCTTGAACATATTGGGCCGCTTCGGTGATTACCCCCCCCCCCCCGCTTCAAATTTGGCTCCGTGGTCCTTGTTTTTCGGTATCACTTTGCTTTTTGAGCCGTTTCCAATGCTGACTCAAAGTTTATGTATACTAACTTTGATTGCTAGATACCCCCCCCCCCCACCCTACGGCCCCATCGAGGCTTCGTACATATGACGCTCGTGGCTTCAAAATTTGCCTTCACGGAATCCCCCCCCCTTTTTTTACTTTGGAAAATCCTGGGTCCGGGCCCCTGCTGAACACTGCGTATTCCGTAGCAGTGTAATACTGATTTAGTGTTTTGTAAATATGGTCGGCAAAATTGCGGAAGGGTGCCAAAAATGTGAAATAACTTTTGCTAAAAATCTGTATTAGTAGTGATCAACAAAAAAAAAACGGCCTCTATAGTAGATGACTTGTTTCCCATTGCATCATGCTATCATACAAGAGAACAACCATGCAATTGAGCAGGAACTCCCCAACCCTAACAACACCAACAACAAAACTGTAGGATAACTAGATATATCTAGATTATTAGGCACAGTGGAAGGACGCTTATAGTAACTACATGAAAGCAAATCATAAATCAACGAAAACAAAAAAACTCTACAACGCACAAAGCGTGCCAAAATTTTTGTATTCGTATTGAAGGGTGTGCGTTCCTTTAGATCAACGAAAAAGGTTAACCGTCGGGCAGGGTGTTCTCCATGCACCCCTTAGTACTTTAATTGTCTTAACTTCTAGCTGCATGCGGTATGTTGAAGTGTGAAACAGTTAAATCAACCAACAAAAATTACAGCATAAGCATTTGTCGACAAAGATTTCTCCAAAACTTTCTAATACCTCTCCACTTTAACCATAGGTTCATCAGACGGATAAATTTTCACTTAATTATGGCCTTCCTTTTTCGTACGCGGGGAGGAAACGAAAAATCGATCATGCGCGCAAAACACGTGAAAAAATATTAACTTTAAATGATTAATGTTCTTTATATGTAGTGTACAGGGCAAAATTGGTGAATTCATTGAAAAACACCATGCTTGCATATTGCAGGCAAAATAAATAACAGTACAAATAAGTGAGAGCGCGGCGGCGTAAAGGTATGTTCGCCTATTTAACATGTCCCTGAACGTCCACAATAACGATTCATTTCCCACACTTCGATTATTAATTAAACCAGCTGTCGCTTTGTTTGTTTGGAGGTTTACGGGTTTAACCTTTAAGATACTGGCAACAGAGGCCATAAGTGGGGTTGTCAGGTTTTAGTTACTGCAAAATGAAGTAATTCCATCTACCTAAGCTTACAAAAGAGAGATGCAAAGGTCGTTTTGAAAAGGTTTAAAAGGAACTCAAAATAATTTTTTCCAACATTTTGATTTTTTTCAGCATGGGTGCAATCCATCCATGCTCAAAGGAACAGTTCAAGTGAAATACATTTTGAAGAGCAGCTCACTGAAAGCATTTTGGTGAAATGTTTCATCTTTAAAGCAAACAAAAGTGGCAACTGCACATTTCTCAAAAGACACACAGATCAACTGAATGTAAAATTCACCAAACATCCAAACATAAATTAAGGCTTAAGGCACTCTTTTTATACAAAGCTAAGGCAATATTCCATTTAAGGGTAAGGTTTGCATCAGGTCTGGAGAGAAGACATTGGTGGGCAGGTAGGGGTATCAATTTCTGACCCCCTCTTTTAAACTCTTTTTGAAGAATATGACATTTAAGAGTAAAGTTTAGGTGCAAAAAGACTAAGTGTGAAACACTCAGCATAAACTAAAAGGTTTCCATGAGGTGAATACCAGGTAGTGCTACTCTACCCTTTGTGTAGCAGCTCACTGGATTTCCAACAGTCCTTCAGTATGCTACCATGATGCTGTCAAACCTAACTAAAAGCTTCCTACTTGGCCAATCTTCACCCTAAAGTGTCCAACAATTACAAAAACTTCACACCTTGAGCAGAATGGAAAGTGGGACAACGGGAAAGGCAGGGAGGGGGAGGTGAATGAACCTGAACATTATGTGATAAGTCCTGTGTAACTTACTGCTGTGCAACAATGCAACTTACTGCTTTTTAATGGACCAAATTCCTCATTTCAAATACTTCAAATTTTCCTAACAAAGTTTACCTTTCGCCTGTCCTCATCTCAACAACTGTTCATACAGGAATAAAGTCCTGCAAACTTCAACCTTTCACTGGCAGCCATAGCTGAGGGCTTTCCACTACTAGGATTCTCTTGTTTGTGCAGGTTTAGTGGGAATTTTGCATTGCATGTAATCATTCATGGTAAAGGTAAAAGATTAGAGAAGAATTGGGCTAGAAGCTCTCAATTATGGACACCTTTACTTTGACCATAATGCTACTCAGATTAGTCTACAGCACTTCCCATACAGCATTTTCAATGTCCATGGCTGACACTCTACTGCTGAAAACACTGCAGTAGCTTGTTAGCCCTTACCAAACAATCTACTTTATACCTTCATTCAATCTGACTGTGTTGACTTTCTGTACAAGCCACTCATCTATGCATTGTAGTCTGCAGTACATGTCACCCAGTTGTGCATGCCACTGGCCAATCAGAGAAGCTCAGTTCATTTTCAGACACAGTTTCCATTTGCCCTCTTGTTATGTCAATAACAGGACAAAAACCAGGATGTTTCTGTGAATGTATCTTGTACAACAAGAGTCTACCTTTAAAGGATTGTCCCAAGCTATTATGAGAAATTGTTTTAGTCACTCTGATACAATAAAAACTTTAAATACAATTGCAAAGTTGCAATAAAGAATCTCACAAGCTTTTGTTTTGTGTTCAGTAGTTTTATTTTTCACACAAGACACTGGGCCATACAATTTCTTCAATAACCTTGTGAATGAATTATTTTTACAGTAGCATGATCATTATATAACGGATGGAATAACATCAACAGAGGAAAAATATGATAAAGTATCTCCTATTGGTGGAATATTGCACCTGTAAGCTTATAAACAGTGGAAGACTAAATGCATATATCACAACTTCTCCATAGTAAAACTCCCCATGATTGGTCACTTCCTCTTCCAAAAATCATCTATACAGAATCATCCCATTGAAACAGATAGCATTGATAGGTTATCATCCATTTTCATATCATTTTCACATGAAAGCAAAAATGCACATTGGGATGGAGGGGGTGGGGGGGGGGGTACTCAAAGACCCATGTGTGCTAATATCCAAAGTGTAATAAATGACAATGATTCTTTGTGAACAAAACATCAGTTTTCACTCTTTTTTAAGAACTCTCTGAAAGGGGAAGGGGACCAAAGAAAAAGTGTATTTTGCACTCTGTTCAGAATGATGAATAACATCCTGAACTACCTGAATGACTCTCCTTCATGGCAGTGAAGATTCCTATGATTACTACAGCAAAATGAGAAACTGCAGAAGAAAAAGAACAGGCAGTACGGGTAAAAAAACTTTTTGTGGTCTGCTTTGTATTCCGTGTTTTTTGAAAAAAATTGAGCAAAAACTGAATTAATCTAGAAGAAAATTTCCCATGGAAATTCATTTCCAAATATAATAAGCTTTTCTTTTGTCCCACCTGCAAATTTTAAGTTCATAAAGTTGTAAGGAGTAAACTTGAAACCAGTTCAGTGTCATCAAAGATCAAAGTTGTTCCAAGTCAGCAAATTGGGCAATTGCCCAGTTGACGTGTCCCCATTTCAAAGAGCTTTAATCACATGAATGCCGCACTTTAAATCACATTGCAAGGAGAATTCTTTTGATTTCAAATGTACATTTCCGAACCATTTCTTTGAAAAATATACCCTGTATATTGTAAACTAAATAATAAAGTAGGGCCAGTCCAAGAAATTTTTTTTTATTTTTGTGCAGCCCAAGCTCTCTTGTATTAAGGTATCTGAAATACTGATGGCCCTCCAGTGGTCATGAGGGCCTTAAGAAAAGCACTATGTTAGCTTTGATATGTGTCAAGTTTGTCCTGTCATCAAGTAAATTATTTTAATATTTGTTCATCAATGACTCGGAAACAATCTATCAATGTTTGGACATCAAACTGATTTACTCTGTACCTTTTAAATATGCAAGCTCAGCAGTCACAGACCAGATAGCCTAAAGTGACCCAAAGGGTTGGAACTTCAAATGAAATCACCCAAAACTTTGAGGTTGAATGTTTAGCCAAGAAATGTTGGATCCCCCATTGTTCTGCACATGTGTAGGGTTCCCTATAAAGCACTCACCAGCATCTGTACATCTAATTCAACTAGTGCAAACATTGTCAACACTTCATTTTGTGTTTTGATGACTATGCTGACTCAATTAAGTTGAGGAAACTGCATTTTAATGTCCACAGTTTGCATACACCCCAGAGTTTCCCAGGGTATAGCTTACAGACCCTACAGCAGCTCCTCAGCCCCACATTAACCTCAAAGGTACAGTACTAAGTACCACCTAACTGCTCCCCTTGTAAAACATTCTGTTCCCATTCATTCCCTATCCTATCCAGTTGCATGTGCTTAGTCCAGAAATGACAGCATTGGTGGTTTATATCATAAAATTGCCAAATCAAGGGATAAGGTGGCTAAAAGTGCTATAAGGCTTTATATGCAGTGGCTCACTTTTGTATTATGCACTCTGTAAACTGCGAGATCAGGGCATCTTGTATCCAGTGTGTATCATGAAGTATGTCTTTAATGGCTTGATGTACCACATGTCTCTGAATGTGACTCACATTTGTGTGACACTCATGCACAAACCTTATAAAAAGTGACACATCACTGCTGGAAAATGACTGTCCAAATGACCCAGTGGACTAAGAGTGAGGATGAACCAATGACTAACATTGACACACGTGATGCTCTACTGTATGCTACGATAGATAACTGTCATTTGAAGTACCCTGCATCAACTTTTTTGATAAATGAACGATCTATGATACACCTGACCCAAGGGTTGTATTGTGCTTCATACAAATGACAGCTGCATTAAAATGGAAGGACTAATTATTTTTTAGTACAATGTTGACATCATGTATGCCTTCCTAGCATTTAATCAATGAAGCAAGAGATATGTGACCTGTAACAACTGTAAAAGTGATGAAAAAAATGTATGATTACTATAAAGAAACCACCAAGTCAGCTAATGTGAAGTATTTAGCACATTCAATACCTGCAATGAAGGTTTTAAGAAAATTATATATATATGTATACAAGAAAAAGTATCGAAAAGCCTCTTAATATGAATTTGCTGTCATGAGCCTGAACACTCTCACCTCTAACACTTTATAGTAGAAAGCTTTAAAGGTCTGGTGACATACCACTAAAAAAATTGTTTTCACTTGGCAGTTAAAGTATATAATGCCCCAATGAAAAATCTGTTGGAATTATTTCAATATCTTTTACCGTTTCAAGATATATCCCTTCAAAGTTTGACAATTTCTAAGAAATTCATTGCCCATGCAAGAGTAATGACGTCGAGGTTGCACAGTGTTAGCATTTCTTTTGTTAACCCTATACAAATTACGGTATCTCTTTAATACAAATCACATAGTTCACAGTTTAGTAAGTAATGCTGATATTTTTAAGAGGACAAATTCAACTTCCAAAATAAGTCCCTCAGGGCATACCAATTATTCTACAAGTGTCCTTGAAATGGATGTTGAAAAAACAAAGAAGAACGTAATCCATATTCGGTTAGTCCATCTTTTGATGTCACAAATTGAGATCACATTTATTCTTGATAAAAGTGTAAAATACAAATAACCCTGTAAAATGGTCAATATTTGTTGGATTTTGATAGGAACTGCAGCTATTTCATGGATTTTTAATGCCTTTTACATCAAATATCCAACTATGTCATTTTCATGTCACCAGACCTTTAAGCTAAACTTTATTTCCAATACATTAAAGTAGCATCTAAATATGAGCATTCTGGTAAAATTTTCATTCAAATTCTTGGAGTGGTTCTGGATATGTTAGCAAATGAATTTGCTATATTTGTTACCCAACATCTACTTGAAGAAAGCACGAATGATATCATCTCCTAACACTGATATACAAGGGTTTCATTTCTTTGTTTCTAAATCATTTCTTTTGACCTTGAAATAGATGGGGATAAGATGACCCATGAAGAATCCAGAGTTCATAAAGATCCCATGCCTGTCATGTATTCACATTACAAACTTGAGACTATGGAAGGGAAATACATTTTTAAGTTTAAAGAATAAAATTTCAGTGCTGATTAACTTAAGGCTATAATGTCACCTGTGTGTACTTCAGGTTCACTTCAGGTTAAAAACTTTAATAACTTCATCTACTAATTGCTTGACAAACATGCACAGGAACTGAATACAAATTCCATCAAAAATCTTATATTCAGTTCCTCTTTTACATTTCAATTTAGTGTTTGCAATACACAAACCTTTTCTTATATAATGCCAGCGATCACTTTACTCTGAAATAACTGTTCAACACATAACATGAATCAGTACTGACCAGTAATTAAGAAAAATGTCACATAAAAAAATCTGAAGAGAAATTTCTGCATAGGGATTTATTTCAAAAAAACACATTGATTCAGTTTTGCAAAGAGTCAGTCACCACAAACCGTACTTCTCACCTCATTTGTAAGGAAAATTTGTTTCAAATATTGCACCATTTGCTATCTCCGCACCTCTCAAATTAAAAAAACAGCTAAAGGAGAAGGGGACACCCTTCCTCCTAGACCTCTTCCCCAGGCCGTCTATACAAAATGCCCGATACAAAGATTGACCTGGCTAAATCCCTGGTAGTAACTGTGTCCTCCTTCAACAAAGCACAACAGGAGAAGGACAATTACGCATTTCCCTCCCTATAAGGAATTTCACCCGACACTCCAGCAACAGAAAGACTAGGTGGGGGGATTAAATTTTACCCAACTTCCTGCTTAATTCACTCAAGCATGCTCCAAGAGACCACAAAGTAAACAGTGAGAGCGTTTATACACACAAAGATGTGGGTCTGTGTTTGACCTGTATTATGCTCTAAGGTATGAGAGCAAACTGTGTCGTCAACTTCTTATCTGGTGACGTTTGTTGATGTTGTTCGTCCAAGCAAAGAGGGAAGAGGACAGACCATCAACAGGGGAAAGAATTCATCATGACTAATGCAACACAAGTAATTTTTACTGCAACGTATAGAACATTTCTGGACATTTCCTAGGACACCTCAGACTTCAAGGTTAGTATACTTGTGGGGGCAAATTTCCAGCAGATAATGCAAATTCCACTAGCCTAAGAATCAACAATGGCATGCACTTGTTGCTATGGTATAATGTCACCTTGTTAACCGGTCCTTGAATCTTCTCAGCTATTGCATATGCACATGTGTAGATTGGAATATCGCAATCAGTCATGGCACACACTGCTATAGGGCAATCTAGTACATGCTGGATCGGAGTTGGCAATTGATCAATATTCAAAATATCTGCATAAATGAATAAAAATATGATCTGGTTAGACACCTGTCACTGTCAGGAATATAAATTAGTTCATTCTGAACAAAAGTGAAAGACACGTGCAATTAAGTTACATTTTGTCAATGACATGTGACAATCCCAGATTAAATTTTAACTGTTATCCTAAAAATCCCCAACCACTACTCTAGACACAGCAGACAACAAACCTGTGTTGTATGTACATGTTGCATGTTGCAACATATACATGCATCCCTGTAGCATGTACATGAATGAAATTATCCAAATGGAATGTACAGCAGGTGTTCAGATTTGAAATTTACATGACTCATGTGCTGTTCATGTAAGTGAAGTTCAAAAGATTCATGAACTTAAGCAATGCCAGCCAACGATAACACATGAAAACAAATCCATAACACAGCAACAGGATGCAAAGAAAACTTAAATCAAACAGCGACATGACATTGTCAAGAAAAACGTCTCTGAAAAATAAACACCTCAGGGAGATTAATACCCTATGAAAAAATATGATTCTACGACAGAGATTTTTAGTAAGACTGTGCTTGTGCTTCAAATGTTGCACATACAAAAAGCACACAAAAAAATTTGAAGAGAAATTTCTGCACAGACCGTGTTTATTTTGAAGAAATCACCTTGATTCAGTTTTGCAAATTAAGAATCAGTCATTACTGTACAAATTGTACTTCCCACTTTATTTGCAAGGTAAAGTTGGGTCAAATATTACAGCATTTGCAATCTGCACCTCTCAAACTGAAAGTTTATTGCAAAGGGGAAGGGATTTTTCACGAATTCAATTGTTTTTCCTTTTTTTTTTACTCCTTATGACATGACACAATCACAGACTCAGCCAAGTAAGCCCTACTTCAGTCACGTGTGTATCATCATGTACTGTGTAAAGGTGGATACTGGGATGTATAAGTATCGTACCACAGCAAATTTGCCACTTTCATTTACGAAAGTAAAAGCCACCCTAGTTACAGTATATTTCATATATACTGCCAAGGAAGAGTTGTTACTCCTTCCTTTCGGCTTCTATATACAATATAAATGCAAGCCAATGGCAAAAAATGAAACTTCTGTGCTCACCCAGCAGATTGGATTTGTTACTTGGAGTGAAAATGTATAGACTTGTTTGCTAAAAATTTGCATTTATGTCTCCCAGCATTCACACGTTGTGATCAAGGCAAGTTCTATTAGTATACTATTTACATTTTTTATTAGCATTTCAATAACAATATCTTTCTTTAAAAATGGTCTGACCAGGAGAAACTAGCCTGAGCTGTCCTTTCCATGTGAGCTATCTCACTTTCACTCTTGACAGCTTTTCAAAATATTTTGCATTACTAATGGCCTTTTCCAGGATGGTAATACCACAATATACATGACAGATCCAGGTCATCGCATTAAGGATTAAAAAAGTACTTGGAATATTTGAGTGTGTGCTGTGAACTAATTTAAAACTAGTCCTGAAGTTTAATAATACCCTAAAAGATACACAGGAAAACTGCTTTAACCTTGTAGAGCCACAGATCCCAAAGAGGAATTTTACGGTTTCAGCCGCCCCCCCAACACTTTCAGCCATCACTTTCTTTTTTAAGATGGTTCCAAAACTGCACTACAAAGTTTATGTATAAACATTTTGACTGTTATATGCCAGGAAATATCATTTAACACTAATTTAAATTTTCTCCCAGACCCCCCTCCTCCCCATCCCTGGCCCCCATCGAAGTTTCAAAATTTTGATGCTCATACAGTAACTTCAAACTTTGCCCTAATGGCATAAGCCCCCCTTTTTTTGAAAATCCTGGATCTGCCACTGTTGTATGTATGGAACCAGAAAGCCAAAGGGGTGAGTGATTCCTTGCCATATTGTAATGAACATGAATCACCCACATGACAAGTATGAGATCCCTACCAGTTTTCCTACCTGACATACCATGTTATAAAGGATTTGACCTTCTGAAATCTTGTCACCCAAAATGATCTTTCACCTACACTTAAAACAATAGGGATCACCTACCTTATATGGCCATCTACATGCTAAATATGAACACTACGTATATGAACAATCCATGTACAGGCCTAGTATGAGGTCCCTCACAGTTATAATCCTTAAAGCCAAATGCACGCGGATGACAAAAACATGAAACATGAAACAGAAAACACGTTTCGTGTTTTCTGTTGTCTGTGTGCGTTGGACAAAAACAGAAAACAGCGTTCCGGGAAACAGCATTTCATGAAACAAGCACTGCTTGTGTTGCGAAACAAGTGTTTCGCTATTTTTTGTTTTTGTCCAACGCACACGGATGTCAGCGTGAGAAAACACGAAACTTGTTTTCTGTTTCGTGTTTCGCATTTCCTGTCGTCCATGTGCATTTGGCTTTAAATATGAATGTTTACAAGATCTTGAACTTTTGTGACCCAGAATGACCTTTGACCTCTACAACAAATGATAGGGATCATCTACTTAATATGAGCAATCCACATGCTAAGTATGACATCCCTCACTGCTATCCTTCTTGAGATATTGTGATTAAAAAGTTATGACCTTTTGGCCTCTGGTGACCCCAAATGACCTTTGACCTCCACCAAACAATAGGATCATCATCAATAGGATCATCACTCTAACAACACTGATTAAACCAGAGAGTTCATGGCAACTTTAACTAAAACCGAAACACATCTGTCACCCTACCCATGCAAGGAACCAACGAAAACAAACTGGCATCACCCCAACAACATTGATTAAACCGGAGAGTTCATGGCAACTTTAACGAGATAGAACCAAAATCTATTTCACCATCAGAGTTAACAATCCATTTTCAATACTAATACAGTAGCATCAGACAGCCTGGAGGGTGCAGTATGCAATTTCAAATCCTCCTCAAGAACAGTAACCTGTTACAGGAGAATGAAACTTAACCTACTGGAGTGATGCAGCTTTGTAAATTATTTTCCTCATAGATTGTGTTATACAAATTAATTAATGGTACTGTAGCACTGACGCTAATGTAAGTCCCAAGTACACCGAAACTGACCCACCTTATCCCAATTTACAAGAGAGTTTTCAAGTCCAGACCTAGTAGCACACTCAAAAAAAAATTGTGTGGGGTGGATCCTACAGTACAAATAGAGGGGCCTGACCATTTCATGGGGGGTTTCAAATGTGGATTCATATATGCCTAGTTATATACATTTTTTCACTCTTGTATTTTCCAGTGGGGGCATCTGAGGGGCAAGAGACTTGTGGAGGGCTCACCCCAAGCCTCCCCCTTAGCTACACCACTGTACAGACCAATATCATTTCTTCCTATCTTGTCAAAACTGGTTGGGTTTGTTTATAGCACTTTTTTATAACTATTTATGTAAATATTGTTTGCTGTGTAAAGTTAAATCAGGTATAAAAACCAAACATTCATGCAAAACTGATGAATTAATGGAAGCCATCAATAACTGAAAAATAGGATTTGTTGTTGATTTTTACAATGTTTTTGATAATAGTAGGCCTTATTTCAGATGTAGTGAGCAGGTTTCTACAAGGTCCAACATTTGGCCTACTCTAAATAATGAATCTATGACTATGACTTAAGTCTAATGCAATAAACTTGATGACTCTTCTTTCAATATTATTCTAAATCCATCTGAACACCAAGATACAGCTGTAAGCTAAGTGGAGATGATAACAACATTAGCAAAAACCAGATGGTCAGAAATACCAAGAAATTAAGTGCTATGCAAATCTGTTCTAAACAGTGTCAGCCACTGAACAATGGAAACTTACATACCATGAACGGTCATTGTCTATGTGATGTGGAGAGATCTGAAACTTAATGTCTTAATACTCTCAGAATTGATTGTAATACTATATGTAACACAACCAGTTCGGCACCTGCCACTTTTAGGAGAACAAGACCATTCACAGTTACGTCACTGGTTGGCATAGAGCATGTGCAAGAACACATGCATGCATGTTAGGTTTGCACATGTAAACGCTTGCGCTATTGCAGGCAGAAAGCGGATGAATTAGAACCTACATTTCATTGTGACAACAGTGTAAGCGCCTTATCAGCTCTTTTGCCAACCTGCTGTGACAATTGTTTGTAAACATGAACAAGTCTACAACTAAGTTTAGATAAGGATACATGTGTCTTATTTTATAACACATTTTACCATGTTTACATCATTTTGTCTAGTATGGGAATCATGATATATTGGGAGCAACGAAAGAAATTTGAACATAAAGAAGAATACTGCAAAGGATAATTTTTAAAGCATGCCACTATGACAGATTGACTTCGCTATTTGTCGATTAAGATGGAAAACTTTTAACAGATTATCCTATTTGAACAAAAAAAAATCATAATGGTGTATAAAATTATGAATAGATTTTTCCCAAAACAAAAGAAGGAAATACCTCACTAAAAGAATAACAAACCAATCATTATGACTGTCAGGAGGACAAATTGCACAGGCTTTATTACTAATGCTTGGCACAAAAAGAATGTAAGGAACTAAATCCTAAGACAAAACACGCAAACACTCATAAATTTGAAAGAAATGATTTGCCATGCTATAGTACGTAACACATGCCAAAGCCTTGCTATACTTTATACACTCATTTATTTTCCTTTTACCATTCTATAAGATTATACTTTGTGATTTATTCTTATCTTCCTCTCGTCCATTTGCTTTCTTCAAATGTAATTTTGCTAGCGCGGCCTCATTTTAAATTAGCGTTTTTTGTATCCCTGAATAGTTTTAGCCTTGAAAGATGAAAAAATAAATAAACTGGTATGAAGAAAATAAACTTTGTAGTGACACCAGTGTTTTTTTTTTATTAAGTGCATCAAGTATGCACAATTTGCAAAAAAAAAGAAAAAAAATACAATTACAATTACAATTGAGTTTGATCTCACCTCTGTACTTGTAGCAGGTTCTGAGGGTCAATTCTTGAAGTGGAAATGGTTGGTGAATTTTATCTGCAGCTGGCCAAACATTGGTCAGTTCTGGTGGAAGGACAGTCCTACAGTTGTGAATATGAAAAACTTGCTTGGGATTTAGCCCGAGATCTAGTGGGTCACGGAATCCACATCTGCAAGAAAGGGAAGCCAGAATGTACTCAGTCAATCACCTGAAGATGACATGCCTTAATACTGTACATGGGAATAAACACATTAAATATGCTATACAATTAATACCTTTGAATTATAAAACAAACAAGAACAATTCACCCACCTTTCAGTGTCATTCACTTGCATACAGAGCAGGTTGTCTTGTGTGGTCCATTTGGATGTCACACCAATTCCAAAATACAAATATTCTTTGTTTTTTTTTTCAGATTACTTCTCAAAATCCCTCTCTCTTTCATGCTTTTAAAGTTTGTGTACATGTAATTTTCATTTCCATCATGTATTATACCATTAAATCAACTTTAAAACGATGAGAAAAGTAATTGGGAAAATGTGTATGATCTGAGTAGTAGTTTGTATTAAAGGGACCCTAAAGTTTTCTTCACTCCATATAACTACAGTACCTATGGTACCATTAATGCAGAAGTAAAACTAGAACAGCAATGCTGTTGTGTAGCTCACACAATTTCTCTTGTCTGTTAAAAATAGAAACTCACAAAACCAAATTTTATCATCTATTCATCTGCTTCCAAAAAACCTCCTTACCTTACAAAGGCAAATGGGAGGGCAGAGACGAGTGTAATAAGTTTTAGAGATCAAGACCCATCTGTAAAATCACACATGTGTTAAGGAATGTAAACCTGCAACTGACATAGTTTTATGACAGATAGCTACAAATATCACTGCATATTTTCTCATATCAAGCAAGCCTGCAAAGGCTGTATATACTTTTATTAGCAACAAGACTGAAAAAAAAGTTTGTATGATGTACATATAAACTGTTCCAGTATTGCGAAGTACATTTAATCGCACCTTTAATTCCACAAGTAAACACTGCATGGGGTCACACTGATCAAAATAAAACAGACACTCAAAAGGCTCCTACCTGCACTTGAACTCAAAACAGTTAAATTGCAATTACTTGACTTGACCAACTCAATTGAACAGAACAGAATGGGAGATATCTCCACAATTAATAAGATAAGCCTACTTCCTTTCATGTGTTAAGCCACACGGCCCACAGAGTTGCTTCAGATTGTAAAGGCCACTTGATGAACAAACACGGTTGAATTTCAAACAGCCTGCACATCCATTTGCAAGACAACAACTGAACACACAACCAAGCACACTGCTATCAGTACAATGGATAAACAGCTAACTGTTCAGCAGGCACAGTGAACTCAGCTCTACAAAAACAGCTTTAAAACCCAACTTAACTTTCCTATAATGGAATGCAAATAGGTAGATATTAATCCTCTGCTGACAAACAACCATATCCCAAAATTTCAGCCCAAAATCTCCTCACATCAAAAAGAAGACTTTTATTGAAAAGTTGACACCGTCTGCCCCATTTTATAACCTTACACATGTTCTGTGTACATGTGTGAGCTGAAAATACTGTCTGCAATATAAAATCATCATACATGTATTAAAGGAATGAAGAGCTGAAATGAACCGAATTTCCATCACTTTGTATAATTCAGTTCCTGAAATATTTGCAGGTGTATTACAAGCAATTTACATACAACACAAGAAGAGGGAACATTTTGAAGCAAACACTGCCAAAAGTGGAAGCAAGGACATAACTGTACTACAGTAACTTGAAGGAAAACAAATAAATTCCTCTGACTCAGTGTTAAATAATGATTATCAAGTCAAGAAAAGGGTAATCTGACATTCCAACAATAATTTATAGTATACTCTCTAAATGTTCAATTCATTGATAATACACATATTACCATATTCAAGTTCCTTGGAACATTTTCCTCAGACACCCTGGGAAACCCAGTATTAAATCAAACTCCGCTGTACCAGGTCTATAACTAACATGAACACGAGTGAACATGGCTGCCAGACAAAAATTTTATTGTTAAATTTCACAGAAAACATTTGACAGGGAGGGACGAGGGAACTAGTTGGTAGTATCAGAACATGCAAGCTGGACCTGGTATAAGTTGAGTTTATTCCTACAATTTCTTATTTTTTATTTTTATTTTTTTATTTTCTCTACCAAGATTCCTTGCATTACAATTGTAATACAATGCACACATGTCACTTCATATGCAAGCCCCATCTTTACAATGTACAACAATGGCAGGTGTTTCAAGAAAAAAGAACTGAAACCTTTGTGTGAAATAGGTAGGAAAAATTAAAAACTATTGTATAAACTTGCTTTGCATTTCTGGCATTTTCTTGACATTCTCAGCACTGTTTGGCTTCTTTTACGAACTTTTCTGGCAACCCTGTCACCAAGTTAATGGGCCATTTTACTATCCTGTGGGGGAAAGGTCAGTTTGCTCATTTTACAGGCTTGACTATCTAGGTCTGCTGAACAAGGAAGAAATGTCATTCCTTAGCTATATTTAGCGTAATATATTAAGGTACAGTAAACCAGCACTTTCCTTCCTCTGAAACTCCTTAGAAAACTGAACGGTCATATGCCCTGCGATAAACTGTATCCTGAGTAGAGTTATTTCGGTTACGTGGCTGTGACCTCACCAAGCCATGCTGCACAGTGATAGATATATTCTCTGTACAAATTAATGACCAGCAAGTTTCATTTGACAGATAACCAACAAACTTAATATTGTAATATATTATACTTAAATTATTACATACAATCAAATCAAGTGCCCTGTCCAGTCTTCTTCCTTCTTTATAAAACAAAAGGACTTCACATGAGAAACTTTACCTGTGTCATCAAACTCACTATCAGACCATGATTATATTCTCTACGTATGTATGTGAATGCACTCTTCATCAAGAAGTGCTCCTTGAATCAACAACAAAGGAGTTTTATGACAGTAATCACCATTAGATGCTTTCTTCTCCATGAAGGTCTGCTATCATGAATATCCCCACATTTTTGCTTGCACCATTCTCACTGTTTCATGACAGGACCTTAGACCTGTCTAATCCATTACGTTTCAGTCTAAAATCCTCAACAAACATAACAGGAAAAAACAAGCACTAGTAAAGCAAACTCACCAAAACTCCCTGATTTAGGAGTCTATGAGCTCCGATACTTACCTCCTATTTATATATGTATACCATTATGCCTGCAATAACCAGGCAATAATGGTATACATATGTAAATAGGAGGTAATGAGGAGCGAAACAGACTCTGCATCCTATCCCCCATTCAATGTTGCAGCAGCCCAACCAGCCCTGCAAGAAACCAAATCTTGATACAGGGAGCAGGACTTGTTTTGTGTGCTTTCATCAAGGATTTAGTGAGGACTGCATCTGCCTTAAAGTCATCCTTCCAGAATAGAATGAAACAGTGGATTTTAATTGTCTCTTCATGTGATGTGACCACCAAAAGACAGTTTCATCTGCTAACTAGTCTTAATATGAAAAGGTTTGGTGATATCTAGCACCCTAAGATTTGAAACTTTATCTTTCTAGGAGATTTTCAACATTCTCCATTAGGCCCACATCTTAAAACAGTGTAGACCAAAAAACAAGTGGGACAGAATCCACCATGGATTTCTTTTTGTTGCTTAGCTTTTTTTTGTTTGAAATAAGGGGGGGAGGGTTCATTAGATTTTTATAAAACTTACACCAAACATTTTTAATATAAAATTTTGACGTTACAAAAGCTCATCAATCTAAAAACTGCAAGTGAACAGTACAGACTTTGATAACGTGTTTATATTTAACTACCTGTAGAGTACCACACTGCCTACAGTACAGTATTGGTTCAATTCTGAATATGGTGGATACCAATCCAATACCAATTTTTAGGAAATGAATTCTGCCTACTAAACCACTGATACCGATTGATACAGGACAAAAACAGGGAATATCGGTGGATAGCAATGTTGAATGCCATAGTACATTTCCTGGCATACTTGCTTTTGCTAGCTTTAATGATGCCTCCGTCATCGTGGTCGGGTGTTTACAACTCCATGTGAATGCAACGGTGATCTTGATACAGTACAGAAAAACTGCAAAACACCATTGTGGTTTCTTGTCATCCAATGTGAACAATGGGTAATTTCAAATTTGAGTAATTTCTTTGCATGCAATTTGCAACTTTTATTCTTTTCAATCCATACTTATTTGTTTTATCACATTTCATTTATCAGATGGTTCTGCAACATTACATAGTGCAAATATTGAAAAAATACATAAGAACAGCAGCAATGTAAAGGAAGACTCAATCTTCGTGACCACTAGGAACTTGTCAAGAAATTTCTTTCTGTTCAATAAGCTGAATCAGAAATACAAAGAAATAAAAAAAAAAACAAGGAATTAAAGAAAGCACTGTACTCAAAACAAGACAAATCACCTAATGAAAGTATGCAACCCGACACTACGACCCTGCATATCCAAGCAAATGCTATTTGGGCAATCCACCCCCCTTTCTCCATGCTCATCCCATACCCCACCCCCACTCAAACATTTACTTGTGAAAAAGGTTTACAGTACAGTAGTTTTGTCAGCTGGCCACAGGATGTCTGAAATCATCAATTTTTTCAAGGTAAAGGTGGCATCTGAGCCTCACAAAAATTTGTTATTTAAACACTAAGTTCACAAATTCCCATGTCTGCAAGGTTCTGAAGCATGTTTTTTGACAGCAATACATACTGCTTTTACTAATGATAAATTCCCACCATGCATCACCTCTTAAGCAAAGGAAGCAATGAAATTGACACATAACATTATTATTGTTGCACTTCACTGCAACATTACCTTTTGTGCTTGGTTGATCATACATTTGAATATACAGGATAGACAAATGTTCTGTAACACTTATGTCAACCAAAGTGAGCAAAGTGGAAACAGAAACCGTATCGTGCACATTATCTTTAGTTGGTTTCATTTTATTCCAAAGAAATTTCTATAAGGCCCTACCACAGCAAGTGGTCTAATGTCATAAAATTTTAAATTTGGATCTCTAGTCTTGTCAAAAATGCATAGTATAATGTCTGAATTTACAAAAAATATTTGGTATTACTTGAAAATATTGATGTATTGTATATGTACAGTACTATAGCCTTTCTTAATAACTCAAAAATGGACCAAAAGTACCCCAAGTTATCAGTGTGGCTTTTGTTCTGTTTTCAAATAAATGTCTGCCTTCATCCATTGTCAAAATTACTTGAAAAGGAACATTTTACATATTTTGTGTACCACTTTTCTTGAACATGTTCAAATTTTTTTAATTTAAGATATAATATTTTATTAATAAGAGGATTGATCACTCTAACTTATGAAAAACATTACGGAAAAAGTTTTTTCCACATAATGATGCTTTTAGTCCAAGGGTGATGGGTTACATACATTATCCAAAGGCAATTAGCAACGTTCTATGGAATGATGACAAATGTAGAACATAATTGTGAGAAATTTTACAACAGCAAAGGAGCTGCTTTATTTGTAGTCGCACATAAATCCAGGCTGGCCATACACACTGCATGCTGGCATTGGTGTACAGTATGTGTAAATGGAGAAGTACCATTGAATTACCGTGTAAACGTTCGTTGAAACAACGTTCACAAGAATGACCTGTTGTAATTGTTTTCATTTAATACTTCACCAAATCATTTCAAGAATAAAAGGAAACAATAATTTGTCTTCAAAAATTATCTTCCCAAACTTACGAACTTTTTATCCGAACTACAGCAGTTGCATGACATAAAAATGAGATTGTAAAAATCTCAATTTATTTTGTTATAATACACACACTGTACAGCTGTACAGTAGGGCCTAGGCACTGTCACGTTTTCTGATTGTTCAATTGCCTTGAGTCTGTAGGCAAGGTCCATCACGAAAAAGCAAGATTTCTCGAAGCATTTTGAAGCAAGAAATGAAACTTCTAGCCTACAATTACTTTATTGTGATATGTGCAGAGAAATACAGCTAGGCTCACTGGCAGCTCTCTATACTAGTGCTAGCTGCGCTACCAGGGTATCTATACTGATGGTGCATAGGCGGTCGCTCGTACCATATTAAGAACTAATAAGGACCTGTGTATGCATACTGTATATGTGTGATCCACATTTATGATGGACCATACGGCATACGTACAGGCTTGTTTATTATGTGCGTACTAATTTATCAAAGGCACTTACAGATGGTTTGCTGGAATCTTCTATAAATTGGGCATGAATATTTGGGGGGGGGGGATTTGATATTTTTGGTAAATTTTAAAAAAATGCAATAAACTTCAAAAAACACAAATTGTGCTGCAAAAAATGCAATCACGCATTTGTCCAGTCCCTAGTTTAACCTATGCAAAACAGAAACATGTTAATAAATCCTTGCTAGACTGTGCCAGTTAATTAAACCTGAACATTTAATGGTATAATTTAAACTGTTCTTGAGTTCATACTGAAATGCCCCCACTTTGGAAGGCATGAGATGATACAGGGCACTGTCTACTGCTTTAAGAAAAATATTGTTTCATAAACTATCTCATCTCAAGTTTTCATAATTTACTGAAGCAAAGAAATGCTTTTACTACTTTTCTCAACCATTTTTCAAATTTTATTAAAATAATTTAAAAACATTTGCAGGGCTGGAAATAAGGTATCAGGAGAGCAAGACCATTTTCATATTAGTGTTTAAGGCACATTTATGCATCTCCAAGGGCACCAAGGACAAACATAAGGTCTGGTAATGCTTGGTTGTATTTTGCTGGAAAGGGCCAGAAAATGGAAAATGTGGGTGACAGAATATGTACAAGTTAGCAGAGGCATCATGCCCACTGGGCCAAGCCCCTCAAAAAAAAAGAAGTCAAGGGTGTCATATGATTTTGCCTGAAAATGCATTGAAAACCCTGCATGTGCCAAGTTAAAGGAGATGACAATAATGGCCATTTCAGGAACATAATCAGAAAGAATATAACATTCTGAACCCAATGCAAAAAACCCCATCTTCATAGCTTATTTGGTTCTCAAGATATCACAATTCTCATCCCTTACAAGGGCACTGCCATACCAAACTTGTAGCAAGTCTATTATGATGTCACAGGCTCACTTGATTTTCAAAAGTTATGTATTTTTTCATAATTAAATTCAATTTTTTTCAAAGGTCCAGCTACCATTTAAAACATCATTTCAGAAATGCAGAGAGCGAGTCCTGTAATTTTGAAATCTGATACTAACAAGAACATGCTAAAACTGTGTGGAGAGAAACCATGAAACAAAATACAAAGGAAAACAATAACATCTCAATTACAAAGTGAGCCTGAAAGGTCAAAATCAACTTGCTACAAGTCAGTTTGTTTGGAACATGGCAACTCCAATGTAAATGATAAGAATGGCGATATCTCAAGAACCGAATAAGCTATGAAGATGGGGTTTTTTGCACTGTGATGAGAATTTTGTTTCCTTTTCAATTATGTTACTGAAATGGTTATTGTTGTCATCCCCTTTAATGTGAGAAGTTATTCTGTTTTTGAAAAATGTAGCTCTATACTACTTTTCACCTCCCCCCTCCAACACCATTTTTTCGTACAATGCCTCTTATACCCAGTCACCACTCTCACCTCCACCCCCCTTTCCCCCCAAAATATATATTTTTGCAAAACACACCACCAGGTAGGTATTAATTGAAAGATTTAGAATCAATACTGTATGTCTGACAATATCCAAACGTTTTATGCTAACCTTCAATACTCTTAAGGAATATACAGAGTACATAATACCACATTTTATGATGCCCCCATATTAAGCTCATATTACTTGAGGAAATTTTTCTAATTAAAAAAAAAATTAGCAAATAGCAATCCCTAAAGAAGGGGAGGACTGTCTGGTACCATCTCAAAATCTGAGGCTGCAGATGCCTCAGCTAAGCTGCAACTGTCTAAGTGAGGCTGAAGCCATGCTTTGTTGCTCCACATACGTACAATGACAGGATCAACGTAATCCTGTTACTGTGATAATTGTAGTAACAAACGTATGCAGCTGCTGCAGCTTGGCTAAGGCAATTGCAGCTTAGCAATTCTGACATGGTATCTTATTTTAGGCACTGAATCCTTGGAATGTTTAATAACGTGAGGCAATAAAAGTTCTTTGTTACAGTAGAGCTATCATTCCTTAAATTCATTATACACACAAAAAATGTAAGACTGATCATGGCATATGAAAGAATACACCTGCCAAAAGAACAAAGGTACAGGTGAATGTACAGGCGTCTACCTCAATTAGCTTTTGATTTCAAATCATGCATACATTTGCATATTAGAAAATAACATTATTGACAGGGTAAGAGCAAGATTCAATGGTCCCCACTGTGGTTACTTGTGAAAAAAGTAATGGGGCCAAAATGTAAACTGTAACAGTGACTTTTTAGGGAAGGGTTAACTTCACTAGATCGAAGATTCAGTAGACCAAGGAGGCTACTGTAACTCTAATACATGTCCTAATTCTGACCCTACTGTAACATTAATCATAACCCTCCTTCAGGTTAATCCTTATCCTAATTCTAAACATACCAAAGAGAAATTTTAACCCTAGCTCCTACCTGAAGGAGATTTTCAGACAAGCTGATCTTTGATGAAGTGAACCTTCCATCTAGTGAACCTTTGGTCTACTGGGATTCCCATGATTTTAATTCATAGAATTGAAGGTTATAGAATTACAAAGTGTACTTGATCTGTTATAAAGAACAGTAAATGTAACTACTTGCATGATTAGTGTAACTCCTCAGTCTCCTTGCATTTAACAATGCCAAACACTGAGTGCCATTACAACTTGACAACATACTCCCTAATCCTGCAGAGCCACTTCTAATATACTTCACAATAACTCTGAATATCTTCCAGTCTACTGAATTAAAAGCATTAAATCTTTGTGAACACCAAACATTCATTCTCTGCAAACCTTGCTGGGCCTTCCAGTTTGAAGCCATCCTGAACAATGAAAGCTGTGATGGAATGGCATGATTTCCCCGGATAGATCATAGTATCACCAAACTCTGGAACAGGAATTCTGTTGCGAATCTGATCACTATATATGGGCTTGACACTGGCAGATTGTAAAGACTTCAATTTTGACCAGGTTTCCGATTTTGCTTCAACCACACAAAAACTGGATTGTTGAAATCCACTCAAAGTATAAACATATCTCAACAACACAACCTCCAAACCATGTTCTGCTAGATTCTTAGAGATTGTGAGTTTAAGCCTCAATATCTCATTCTTCAGGTCAGGTAACAGGAAAAAGTCAGCTTCAGCGAGCAACTGATCATACTCTTCAAACCCTGAAGGCAAGTGCAACCTCTTATCTCTCATGAAGTTAAGGATGTATCGAAACATTGTTCCATCTCTGTCTATGAAGAAGTGGCCATTCTGGTCTGGTTGGGGAGCAATTCCACCCTCACCAAACATTCTTCCCAGCATAGAATTTGGGAAGGATGTGAGAGTTAACTGAGAAGTTGTGTAGCAGATGCCACCAACGTTCAGAATGATGTAGTTAACACTGGAGGACATTGCCAAAATTTGCTTTTGTAGACAGCAATACTCTATTATCAAACAGCATGACTTGTTCACCACACTAGAAGCTCTTTTGTCTACTGTTGTAACATGCAATATCAGTATCAAGTGTCTGTGGTATAATATTTCACTCTAAAAAGTGTTTATACTGTGTGCTATAAAATTAATCTTGCTCAGTAGTGCAAACTGTTTAAATACAAAAGATCAGACTTTGGACATGTACTATTCCAAAATCTAAATCAGTCCATTATGTAACCCCCCAATTGAGGAAACATGGTTCAAAGTGGAGTAATACAGTACCTTTGTAATACCTGGATTGCAAACATGACACACTTTAAAAATTTGTTTCATTTTAGAGTTTAAGTACAGTATGTAAATGTGCCAAGAAAGATTTATTATGTGATACAATAAATTATTTCAGCAAAGTTCACTAAACTGGCAGGGCAGATGATGTTAAGACAGATATTCATCTGTAGTATCATATATGACCTACTTATAGTCATAAAGGAGTTCAACAGTTTTAAAAAAATTTGAAAGATTGACTGCAGCATTGTAATAATGTACCAAGGACAGAGAACAATCAAGTCAAATATGTGAACAGATGAAACTTAATTGGTCATTTTGTTGTTACTTTGTACCATATGAGAGATGTAAAAAAAAAGATGCCCTTATAAAAAATTATTGGAAAATGGCCTTACCAATGCTGACTTTAATATCACAAGCCTTACAATAATAACTGTATTAATAAAAAACATTTGAAACATTTAATATTTAATATAAAGAACACCATGAAAATTTGTCCAAGCTGATAAAGGGTTTCAAATAGTGACATTTCTTACACAGAATATGATGTGACGATGTTATATACGTTTTTAACAACTTTTCTTGTAAAAACTGCTTCACAATATAGACATGTTCTAGCATGTATAAAACTCTGTTTGAGAGTATGAGTTCTGCTAGTTACTGCATTTTTTTTTTTTTTTAACAAACGTATTCCCTAATTGCCTGCATGATTACTGTCTGGCAAATATAAGTACAGTAGCTTGATAGGGTGCCCTACTTCCAGGGCACCCAACATCCTCTTTTTTGCTTCTGTGCATTTTGCCCAGTTGAAAGAAGGAGCCAAAACACTAGGACAGCTTCTTTTCTTCTGCAGTATAGCCTGATTCCAAGAATTACTGTACCTCTAGTCCAAAGTAACAGTCATGAGCCAAAAATAAGGTCTTATACTGTATGATCAGCAGATGGTTGGTAAACTGGTATGAACCTCCTAATTGTTGTGGATATTTAAATTTGATACATTTATTTTAAAAAAATAATTTCTAACAAATATCTTTCCCCTTTATGCCAGTAACTTTTGATACATTTATTATAAAAAAAATAATTTCTAACAAATATCTTTCCCTTTTATGCCAGGAACTTTTCAAATGATAGAAAAGAAATTGTCTTGTATGTGTAAAAATACTAGAATAATGGAAAAGCATGAATGGAAACTGTTCTATAATTTCAAATCTACTGTATGTACCATGGCAGATAGAGTATGTCAATCTGTATGATATTGCTTGAGTGAATTTTATTCAGTTTTTGTAATTCATGAAAATTTATGCCACCTTTACTTAAAGGTCAAAAGCAGTCGCCACAAACTTATTTTGAAACAATAGGTAAATGTCACAAATCTCTTGTTATTTCTCTTTCAAGTATCTTTCATATTTTAGGTCATAAATCTGCATATTCAAGGTAAACCAAGCAGTTCCTCCTTGTACATTTTACAACTGAGTGAGAAAAATACTGTCACATGATTCTCAAGGGCCATTCAGGAAATTGGATAGTCTACTATGCAATTCTTTTATTTGGGTGACTGCATTCTCCCTTTAAACTTAAAGGTTTAGGAAACTGCACTTGGCTTTGGTATCAACGAAAGCTTTTATTATGTTCTAATTGATAATGAAAGCTAAATTAGGCCAACTATGGTCTACATAGCACCTGGCCTATTGTACCATGGAGCCTTACATATTACCAGAGAGCCTCGCTGCAATTTTACACCTCGTCAACACAAGTTGAAACGATCTAAACAATAACAGACTGCCAAAATTTAATATATTACAGAACGTGCTGTAACTAATAACCAACTATGTTAATACTTACAGTAATAACCTGTAATTCCATTACACTACTATACATGTGAATGCAATTAACAGTTAATAAAGTATAGTATGTCAAAATTAGCCTCAGGTTAGGGGTTTCCTAGAATGTTTCTTTTCAAAAACTGTAGCACAGCTGACAGATTTCCTGAAAATATAACTTAGCTCTAAGCTTTTATGATTGCATTGCCATTCCTTCATTGAAAAGGGATCTGTACCTGTGGCATAATGATCAATGAAGGCTTCACAAAAAGTTACAAAACACCAAGAGACACAAACAGCAAACTCTATTTTATACGAGTGAGTACTCTCTAGTAGACCTGGTTCCCTTGGCTTCATGAGCTGTGCAGTAAATTTTACTGCATGATGGAAAAAACACCAAAACTGGATCCATGATGACACTGACACATACTAGCTAAATGACTACACTTAGATGATCCCCATCCAGGCCTGTGGTCAAGAGGGGGGGGGAGACTGCACCCCTAGAAAATTTTTGTCCCCTAGAAAGTTACTGAGACCAAAACTTTAATACTGTAAAACATCTGAACACATCTTTATACCCAACTTAGAAAAAATTTTCTCCATGCACCTGTGGGAAGAAATTCCCCCCCCCCTTCCTTCAGCTCCTTGTCTGCCTATACTGACCTATCTCCCATCTGAAGCATCTCAGAATGAGAACAGGGTCAAGTGTAAATCTATGGTTCAAACACATTTGACTCTGGTGAGGGGTTAAGCTGCATGCACAAAATCCAATCGGGGTCGACTTTTACACCATAAAGGGCACAGAATCCATATGGCAAAGGTCTGGTGGCAGTTGAGGGAAGCTATGTTCATAATACTTTGTAATTGGGTGGGCTTAAAGAGTTACTTTCGGACAAGGTTGATAGGAAAAGAAGAGGAAATGCTGAAATTTTTAGAAATTGATGGAGGGAGAAGGGAAAAGTCTAAGCTCCTTGGAACACCACATTCCCATTGTGTCATGGACTGCAACATTGTGCACAAACATGAATTTGTAAAAAAGTAATTAACTTACAGGGTAGAGAACAGTATTTTCAGTTGGAAATTAATGTGAGATTCCCTTCTCCAAGCCTTCTTTGCTATTGTAAAAAAGGAAAACTTGTCTTTACATCTGCCGTCAAACAAAACTATCCCCTACTTTTAAGTTCCAAGTGGCTGAGTACATGTTTCCTTTTATTTTTGAAACGGTTACATTGCTGTTGTCAAAATAAGGTGAAATAAAACAGTACCGCACATACTTTTGACAAACAAAAGCACTCCCAAATATGATCAAATTGTTTTCATGTGATTTAATTCCAAACCAGAGGAGCAAGACAAACAGTGAAACTTTGGAAGGATTTTACTACAGATTTCTAATAGAGAAGTATGTGCAAATAAAATCATTAAAAACTTTTTTATATTATTATTTACAAGAAGCTTCATGGCCAGCAGCAAATATGTTTGGTGGTTTACAAATACAAAAAAAAATGTTACATAAAAGCACTCATCAGTACATATATAATTCTATTTTATTAAAGTACAATCTAATTCAAGCCTTGAAGTGCATTTGTTTTACGACACTGATCAACCACAAATGTGGGAGAAGCCTATATGGCTGATGAATTACACACAGCTGCTTGTGACTACTATTTCTTTTCAAAGTGACCACTGATAATATTTCAATTAGATTTGTTGTAAGAGTACAATATCATGTAAACCAGAAAGCCAAAAGGCTTTGTGATTCCTTGCCGAAAGGGGGGTGCTTTGTTACACTGCGGTTCATCCATCAAATTTATACTTCTCTACTTCATCATTTTTTATGATGTGGTCACAATTTCACCCCTGCTCACATCAGCTCATGCCACATGACCTTTGAACCAAAACTTAAATAACCAAAAAAATTAAAAAAAAAAGTTTATGGACTTCGACCTCTGGTGACCTCGAATGACCTTTGACCTCTGCCAAAAACAATAGGGTTCTCCCCCCTGACATGACAAATATACATACCAACTATGAAAAGTGTCGGTCATTCCTACTTCAAAATATCACGATTACAAGGTTTTTGGACTTTGACCTCAGGTGACCTCGAATGACCTTTGACCTCTGCCAAAAACAATAGGGTTCTCCCCCTTGACATGACAAATCTACATACCAACTATGAAAAGTGTCGGTCATTCCTCCCTCGAGATATCACGATTACAAGGTTTTGGGACTTTGACCTCTAGTGACCTCAAATGACCTTTGACCTCTGCCAAAAACAACAGGGTTCTTCCTCTTGACATGCCAAATCTACATACCAATTATGAAGTGTCGGCCATTCCTATCTCGAGATATCACGATTACAAGGTTTTTGGACTTTGACCTCAGGTGACCTCGAATGACCTTTTACCTCTGTCAAAAACAATAGGGTTCTTTCTCTCTACATGACAAATCTACACACCCACCTATGAAAAGTATCGGTCATTCCTATCTTGAGATATCATGATTACAAGGTTTTCAGGTTTTAACCTCTGGTGACCTCGAATGACCTTTGACCTCTGCCAAAAACAATAGGGTTCTCCCCCTTGACATGACAAATCTACATACTAACTATGAAAAGTGTCGGTCATTCCTCCCTCGAGATATCACGATTACAAGGTTTTGGGACTTTGACCTCTAGTGACCTCAAATGACCTTTGACCTCTGCCAAAAACAACAGGGTTCTTCCTCTTGACATGCCAAATCTACATACCAATTATGAAGTGTCGGCCATTCCTATCTCGAGATATCACGATTACAAGGTTTTTGGACTTTGACCTCAGGTGACCTCAAATGACCTTTTACCTCTGTCAAAAACAATAGGGTTCTTTCTCTCTACATGACAAATCTACACACCCAACTATGAAAAGTATCGGTCATTCCTATCTTGAGATATCATGATTACAAGGTTTTCAGGTTTTAACCTCTGGTGACCTCGAATGATCTTTGACCTCTGCCAAAAACAATAGGGTTCTTCCTCTCACCACAACGCATCTACATACCAAGCATGAAATCTATCCAAGCTTTCTAACTTGAGATATCATGTAAACAAGCTTTTCAAATTTTGACCCCCGGTGACCCCAGATGACCTTTGACCTCCACCAAAAACAATAGGGTTCTTCCTCTCACCACAACGCATCTACATACTATGCATGAAATCTATCCAAGCTTTCTAACTTGAGATATCGTGTAAACAACATTTTCAGGTTTTGACCCCCAGTGACCCCAGATGACCTTTGACCTCCACCAAAAACAATACCGTTCTTCCTCCACCACAATGCATCTACATACCAAGCATGAAATCTATCCAAGCTTTCTAACTTGAGATATCGTGTATACAAGGTTTTCAGATTTTGACCCCCGGTGACCCCAGATGACCTTTGACCTCCACCAAAAACAATAGGGTTCTTCCTCTCACCACAACGCATCTACATACTATGCATGAAATCTATCCAAGCTTCCTAACTTGAGATATCGTGTAAACAAGGTTTTCAGATTTTGACCCCCGGTGACCCCAGATGACCTTTGACCTCCACCAAAAACAATACGGTTCTTCCTCTCACCAGAATGCATCTACACACCAAGCATGAAATCTATCCAAGCTTTCTAACTTGAGATATCGTGTAAACAAGGTTTTCAGATTTTAACCCCCGGTGACCCCAGATGCCCAGATGACCAGATGATTATGAGCTTTTCAGCTTTTTACCTCCAGTGACCTGAAATGACCTTTGACCTTCACCAAAAACAAAAGCCTTCTTCCTTTCAACATGACAAATCTATATACCAAATATGAAAAGTGTCTGTCATTCCTATCTTGAGATATCGTAATTACGAGCTTTTCAGCTTTTTACCTCTGGTGACCTCAAATGACCTTTGACCTTCACAAAAAACAATAGCGTTTTTCCTCTCAACATGAAGAGTTTATATACCAAATATGAAAAGTGTCGGTCACTGCTATCTTGAGATATCGTGTTTACAAGCTGTTTAGGAGGTTTTTGCAGTTTTACCTCTGGTGACCTCAGATGACCTTTGGCCTCTCTTGACATGACAAATCTGTATACCAAATATGAAAAGTGTTGGTCATTGCTATCTTGAGATATCGTGTTTACAAGGTTTTCGGTTTTTGACCTCTGTGACCTCAAATGACCTTTGACATCCACCAAAAACAATAGGGTTCTTCCTCTCAACATGACAAATCTATATACCAAATACGAAAGTGTCGGTCCTTGCTAACTGGAGATATCGTGTTTACAAGCTAAGCGTCACATACACACACACACATACGCGCACACACACACACACGACATCACCATCGCATAGATTCCTTGCCTGCCTTCGGCAAGGAATCAATGACTGTATTTCAGATTTTTTTTTATAGGCTTCCCTTCCCAATCAGCCACCCCTCCTCCCAAAATATTCCTAATAAAAGAATTAAGGCTTCTGATTGCTTTATATTGAACAGGCATGTATACTGTCCAAGTATCAATCGTGAACAAGTAATGCAGAAAGCTCTTACAAAGCCACCACAATTCAACACGCCCCTTCACCTGCACAGTATACATCCGACCCCCTCAGAAAAACCTGAACACCCTGGTAATGTGTCTGATAGTAAGACAACCAGAAAGCCATAAGGTTTAGTGATTCCTTGCCTCTGAAATATAGTATAAAAATAGTAGAGTCATTTCAAATTAGCACAGTTTCCTTATGGAGTTATAAAACTACTGTGTTGACACTTACGAGCAGAATTGAAAATCCATGGACAGAGATCAAACAAATTGATATCAGCACATCTCAGATTCACCAAGGGTACCACCTTCTCAAGTGAGATGTTTACAACGTATTGACCTTTTGACCTTTGGTGACTCAAATGACCTTCCACTTCCAACGTAAACATTAGGGATCATCCACGCATCATGGTTCATTCACATGCTTCATATGAGATCCTTCACTGTCAACCTTCTTGATATCACATTTAGCCCTTTTCAAGCTTTTTTTCATTTTGACTTCTGTCGACCCCAAATGACCTTTGACCACCACAAAAAAAAAGCAACCTATCATTCAGTATGGGTAATATACATGCTATTCCATCAAGGCGACCCTTCCTGATGCACAGTTTTCAAAGTTTTGACCTTTTGACCATTGGTGACCCCATATGACCTTTGACTGCCAACAAAAACTTAAGGGACTATCTACTCCACAATTAAGGGCAACACACATATTAAGTATGAGATCCCCATGGTTACCCTTCTAAATATATCATGTTTGTGAGTACTTTCAAGGCTTTCAGTTTGACCTCTGTTGACTACAATTGACCTTTGACCTCCACAAAAATGGTAGGGATGTAGTACTGAATATGAGACATCCACATACCAAGTATGATATCCATCAAGGTTACCCTTCTTGCGATTATCATATTTATATCGTTTCCCCTTAAGACCTCTGATGACCCCAAATGACCTTTGACCTTCATTCAGTACAACAGACATAATCTACTCAATATGGGTCTTCCACATGCTTAGTATGAGATATCTCTCATTGCTACTCTTCTTGAGATATCATGTTTAAAAGCACTTTTTACTGTTTGACCTCTGTTGACTCCAAATGACCTTTGACCTCCACAAAATATGACAGGGACATGGAACTTATTATATGGCACATCTACATGCCAAATATGAACTTCATCCAAGTTACCCTTCTTGAGATGTTTACAAGGTTTTAACCTTTGACCTCTGGTGTCCCCAAATGACCTTTCATCTCCCCTCAAAACAAGTTCCTTTGCTAAATATGGCACATGCACATACTATGTATCATGACAGCAATCTGAGTTTCCCTTTTTAATATATTGTCTTAACATGGTTTTCAGTGTTTGACCTGATGACCCCCCATGACCTCATATGATCTTTGACCTATACCAAAACACAAACACGTATGAGACCTATTTGACTTTGATGATTTATTGAGATGTTGTAGTTACAAGGTTTTCACCAAAAACAATAGGGTTCTTCTTACCATGGGTGCACCCACTTACTATTACATATAATACTACAGTAATCTGAGATTCCTTTCTTGAGATAATCATGTTAAAAAGTGTCACAAGCACACACATATGTACACACACATACATGCACATGTCTGCATGAATGCATAGATTCCTTGACCTCATGGCAAGGAATCAAAAAGTTTGCATTACCAGCAATGCTTACAATGTGGATATCTCTATCCCCCCCCCCTCTCTCTCTCTCCCACACTCACAAAGTTGAAAAAAGCAAGTTTGTATTGTGTTAAAAGTATGACACTTTTAGAATATGTCCTTGACAATTAAAACTTTATCTTTAAAGTCTTTAAAAAGTTTTAACAAAAGTTGAAGGTTTTTCATAAAAACTTCCATCACTGACAAAGCAGACAACTAATACTGTACATATAGTGCATGTACCTACAACAGTGCACAAGTTACAACACAGCCACTACTGTTTCATGCACATGCATGGCGCAGTGATCATTGGGCAGCTACTGCTATATTTTTATACAGTTTCTGTTTAGACAAGTCAGGGGGGTTTGGCACCATGATGGCAAGTAGGGATAAACTCTATGTGTTCGTAAATCTACATTGCAAAACAGGATCCTGAGTTTGTCATCAAGGTATATTATATGGAACAGTGTTCAAATTTTACCTATAGGACTACAGTGTACTGCACATGCAATGTTCTTGAAATGGTTGTCTAGGACACAGAGAATTAAGTAGCTCCATCACATTACCCCCTCCCCAAAATCTGACTTGTCGTTATTTATACTTGACCACAGCAATATTGAGTGAGAACTGTCCTTAAATCTCTAAAACTATACTGGCCATGACTAAAACTATGTGTTCACATTTTGTCATCTCGTCTCCTTTGTTGATACTTTTCTCAATCCTTATTTTATTCAGTTCATGGGATTTTGAAATGAGAACCTGCCCACCAGTCTTACAAAATTGCAATAAATGTACGCTACAGAAGATCAAAGAGAATCCTCCATTTCCTTCAGATTTTGACAAAGTTTTGTGAATTCATCTTTAAATGTCCCCTTCAGATGGCTCAAATTCTGTCGCATCCCTTCCGAAGGACTGCGCCGTGCTATTCTGTTCCACATGAACAACACATGAAGCCTTTCCTTTAGACAAATCACAGGTAACATTGGCTCGAGAATTGTCTGTAGTAGTATCAGTATCTACCGTATTAGCACAAGCACAGTACTTGAAACAAAATGAGAATGCCTTAAAGAAAGCTTTCCTATAGCGGACACTTCCAATTGTGTAAACAATGGGATTAATGGCTGAGTTTAAAAAGAGGGCAATCTCACTGAACAACCACCACGCCACTGAGTCATGGTCCTCAAATGCTGCCTCAGGATATGTGAAACTGACCATGGTCCGGTAAAAAATGTTGGTCTTGCTGGGAAGTTGTAACAAAAAGAAAGCCACTGTGTTTGCGATCAACATCTTAATGATCTGATTGCGTGCCATCACGGTGATTTGCACAGTAGAAGGCTGCTCCTTAAGGCGGGTCATCTCAGAATTGACCTTCCTGATAATAGCATAGTAAAGGAGACCACTGGCGATTAAGGAAGCAACATACGGCAGCAGGCTGACACTCTTCAGCTTAAAGTAATATGAAGAATCTTCAGACACTCCCAAGGCAAAACACATTGGCAGTATGGCAACAAAACTGATAACCCAGGAGACTCCGACAAAACGTAGAGCTCTTTGATTAGTACATCGGGTAGCAAATGTCTCTGTGGGGAAACAGATTGCCTTGTACCAGTCATATGCGACCAAAGGCATCATCAGCTCGGTAACAATCTCTGGCACAATATTCAGAGCAAATCCAATATGGAGGAGTGTTTCGTTATTTTCAAAAAGAAGCAAAAGCACAAATCTATTTATTGAAAGAAAAAGTAGGTCAGCTACAGCCATGCTCACAAGGTAGTTATTGATAGAATTTCTGCGTATCCCATTCACTCGTGCTACGACAAATAGAAACATTAAGTTTGAAGTGATTCCAAAGGCCACTAAAATGGTAACGGGAACTGCCACAGCCAGAGGGTCCATTTCAGTCATATTACACTCAACACACATGGTCAATGTATGGCAGCTATAAACACTTTCACAAAGATATACCTTTGAAGGTACCCTTAACTTAATGCAAAACGTTTCCTGCAAGATGAGGTCATTAAAACCTGACAAAACAGATTAAGAACACTTTTAAAATATCAAGGATTCCATCAAGAAGTAACCTGACACTGCTAAATAAATATCCCGGTGCAGAAGACACAGTTTTACAAAATCACACCTACTGTACAATATCTCCTTGCACTAGACGGTGATGAAAAATTTTAACTCAAGCAATCATTAGTCTTTCCATCTTTCCGAGTTGACAAGCACCTGTAGACTGTGCTTCCAATAGCAGGTTCACAATAAAGATATATTCAACATTCTAAACCTATAATGGTCAGTAAAGTTCTCCGTCTACTGAATGCTGATTGTAAGGTTCCCATAGGATGACAGAATGATCACTCTCCTGTAGTAATTTTCTACGAAAATCAGCCCATATATTGAAGAAGAGGATGCCATGAGATTAAAGTGATACAGCATCTTGTAAAGTCAGTCCACAATCTGAATGAAAAAGCCCTGAAATTGGCAACTAATGTAGACAACCTACTGTGCGGTTGTTAAGCAGGCAATATGACTTTGCATAAATTTCCTTGAGAACTGTAAGCAAAGTGCCACAAGAAAAGTGACTGTTGATCTGATATCTGAAAGACGCATGTTTTTTTTAAACCCTAACCAATTTTAGTTTCTTGCTCTGTATTCCTTTTCCTGGATATTTCATGATAATGGAATGACCAAAAAATAATAATGACAGTGTTAACAGATACAAAATAAACAAAAGTGACATTGGAAGTCTCCAAGTAGTCACTTAATTCTCTGCTCTCAGAAAAGTTGACGCTGTTGGATCAAGTGTTCTATTTCATATCCAGGGTCTATCACAAATACTCCGAGTTTCAATATTATAGTCTTCACTTTATGATAAATCCTTTCACAGTTTATAACCAATTGCTTCTTGTAACAAATGAATGAAAACGTAGGCCTCAATAATATGTATTAAAAGTGGAGATGGGTTCAATGTGTACTACTATATACATGTACATTGAATATACTGGCTAGGTGGCAATTGCTTAATTTGTAAATAAATTTTCTTAGAATGAGATGCCAAGGTGGCCATTTTTAAATGGGATCTACTGGAAAAAAGTGTGAGGCATAATGAATGAAAAACTGAGAAAGACTGAAAATTTTTCCAAGTAATATGTTTCATCACAGGTTTTAAAGTGAACAATTTACATACTTTTTTAATTTCTCTAATCTAAAAGAGAGTTTTCAATTTAGGTTATGAGCATGTCAAACTAAAGGGAGCAAAAAGATCAGGGGTATTACTCTTTAAATTGGGTGTAAATTAATTTAGACACTCCATTTTGTTTACACTTGAATTAAAACGTATACTGTATAGAGTCTAAGGAATGAACCACATGACAGGTAAAAACTGTGTAAAGTCCAAGCTAAATTAAGATGAGAAAAGTGCTCAACTGGCAACTGCCTTACTGGATTCCTGGCCAAATTCAAAACTGTTTTTGTCATGTAGCATTCTATGTGGCCTTTATGCATTTATGTTGTCTTATTTGATTTGGTTTGATCTGATTTGATTTCATTCATTTCATTTCATTTCATTTTATTTTTTTTTATTTTATTTTACTTTATTTTATTTTATTTTTAATGACTGTGTGCACTAAGTTTGTTCCAATAAGTCAGGTTCAGAGTGTGATTATTAACATTTAGCTGTTTGCACTAATTCTAATTCCACTTTCATTGCTTTTGTACATGAAGTAATTAATGCCTTACAAATAATAAGTTATGGGTACTATTATTATCACTTTGTACAATTGGAGGCATGAAACTTGAATAGAAACATGATTTCATTTCATCTGTTAGTAGATCTTAACACTTTGCAAATAAAAGAGGTTTCTATTTTTCTCTGCTCACTAAATATTTCATGACTGAATATTTCATGAATCAAGCATTCCTTCAATTAATTAACTTGTAATTTATAGTTCCTAAAGCTTAAACTTTCAGAAAAAAGGCCCTTTCTGCCACTGAAATGTAAGGTTTTCCTTGACCAATTGTCTGGTCACTTGTGCTACACATAATACTGTACCCTTGATCAAGGAAGATGGATCATCCCTTTAAATGGCCAGTTTTAGCTGCCATACAATTCATCAAAAGACAACAGCCAGGAAGGTTAATGTCTCTCGATCATACCCAAACTGAAACCAGCTATTGTTACTGGTACTCTCAGCAAAACCTTACACCACAGGATGGTTCTTCAACTTAATATACTCAAAAGAGATTCATAAAGATGTTGAACAGAAATGGAAATCACTTCCTGATATTTATACCAGTGTTCAGTATTTTTTTTTTCTTCTTCTTCTTCTTTTCATGCAGGGTTTACTGCCGCAGGGTAGCTTGTAGTGGCATGACCTTTCTGACTGCTATTGAAACAATTTATCCAAAATAGCAAGTAATACAAGACATAGTATATGTTAAATTGAAAGTACACTGTTTTTTGCAATTCAATTGACATGCTGAAAAGAAGACATAAATTTTAAGAGAAAACAAGGGGAAAACCTTCTGATTCCTCACTGTTTTTTCTTGACAAACAGTTCCCAGAAAGTAGCTTTAAGCTGGACGTGCTGAAAGCAAACAAAATAGCTATCAACACCTTACAAATTAATCTCGATAAATTAAAAGTATTGAAAAACACCAGGTGTTGATTTCTTCCTTTCCTGCTAGAGATAATAAAAATTCTCAGAACACAGTTAGATTTGATGAATATGGGAGGCTTCCTGATACTTATACGGTAACCAGTTATTGCTTCTTGATAAGCAGTTCCCAGAAAGCACAAGGAGCTTGTAGATTCTTGACCTTTTGACTAGGGGTAAAACAGCTATATCAAAAACTTCTAATCATGCTAAATTAACACTAAAATCACAAAAGTGTCAGTTTTTCACTTTACCATTGCATCCTTGCATAAAAAGGTATTTAGAAAACTACAGGGGCATAAAAAATCCATTTTGAAGAAATTGAACAGGATCCTTCCTCAACCACTTGTAAATGTTTCAATGCACAGATCTGAGGGATGTGCAGTTTGCTAAGGTCCATAACTGTGAGGAATTATCAAAATGAGACAACTTTAAAATGTTCACATGCTGCAAACTGCTGTTACTTAATCATTTGTTAAATTTGATCTTTAATAAACCAGGTCAACAAATGGCACTTCCAGAAGCACTGTTACCATGTGTACAATTTTCAAACCCAAAAGCCCTATCAGTTTAAACGCAGTACATCATGGCCAGAGAGTCTACTCAGAATATCAGGATCGATCCCGAAGACAACATACACTTAATATTTGTTAACAGCAATGCCTATTAGGCAATCACATTCATGCAGGCTCAAGGATATTTGATCTAAGAGACTGACTGACGTACTACTGTAGCAACTTGTGGTAGTATTCAATTAACAAATTCCTATACATGCATGCTCAAGTGACCTTAATCCAGGTCAACACACCTATCAAGTAACTGCACAGCAGACCTCCACTAAGAGGTTGCTTGTGCAAAAGCATTTTCAGTCATTTTCAAAAAGACCATGCCTACTCATGAATATTAATAAAAATGATTAGCTATTACTAAATGGCTATTTCCTCTACAGTACCTACCTATCAGCCTATTAGCATATCCATTCCAAATATGACACTAATCAGCCATTGTGAGAAATAGCATTTTAACATTTTTAGGTTTAGCCCCACCCACTCATTACTATGAATGATATGGGCCTTGGAAGCAACAGGGCACAACCTCACACCAGGGTCAAAATATCTTTCATTTCTAAGCATAGCAGACCTTTCCTACTATGAGTTGCTTGTTCAAAAGCATTTCAAAAATTATCCCACCCACTCATAAATATTAATGAAGATGATGAACTCTTTCCAAAAAAAATGATTACCTTTGCCTATCAGATTATCCATAAAACATATGAAGCTAATTAGCCATCCTGATTGGGAGATATTACCATTCTAAATACACTTACCTTTAGCCCCCACCCACTCCTTATTATGCATGGATTGGTGTCAAATGCAATAGAGCACAACTTCACACCCCAGTCAACATACTGTACCAACAGTACCAAGTATCATGCACAGCAGAACTGTCCTATATGAGTTTGCTTGTACACAAGTTTGGCATCACACATATGCATGTACACACACCAACATACAAACACATACACCAACTGAGTGCAATGTTTATGATGCCACCTCCGGCATCATAACCAATAATCCAGACTGAAGGAATTGAACTTCCTTTGACATAGCTTTTGCTTTTTGAAACTGGAGAGAAAATAGCCAAAAATTTCCTTTACCAACCCTCCCAAAAAGTAGTTTTGTAAACCTGTCCATCCTATGTTCATATGAGGAGGATTAAAGCACATGGTTTGTTGAAGTAGGTACTAGTGTTTGGTCATCTTGAAGTGGCACTTAAGGCTTAGTATTCTGGGGTTATGCAAAAGTGAAATTCAAACCATTATTTACATGGTCATTGGTGGACAGTTGGTAAGTTTTGAATTGCACTATGGATAGAAAAACTGCCTGATAGCAATGACCTTTGGTGGGTTCACTTGTGTGCTCTAAAAACGGTCATGCAATCCTTCCTGCTGAAGCAATTTTTTACATGTACCCTTTTATAACCATAAAACTTACAATGATCATGATACTTCTCAATAAACCTCTCAAGATTATGACAAGAACAACAAAGGTACTACAACCATAGTACAAAAGGTTCTCCCAAGAATAACCTTAGCAAGCCCTCTACAAGAAATAAAAATAGTACCGTAATTAAAAAGTAATACATACCCTGTACCCATAGATACACTGCGGTTTTTTCGTGGGAGAGGCTGAGCCGTTTTTGCCCAAGGTAAACCTGTGCTATCCAAGAAAGCTGGGCACCTTATTTTTTCCAAAAGTCTACCTTAGAAAATTTTTCTGAATGCTGGGGAGGAGCTGTAGTCCCTCCCCCCTTCCCAATTCCCAGCTCTGCAGCCCCCTCTCCCCTTCCCAATCCCCCAGCTCATATACCTTTGTACATTCTGTACATATTGCATAATGATCATTAATGGTTTCAGGTAATGAAGGCTTGCTTTACAATTCACAAAAAAAAAAAAAAAAAACAGACCTGTACATAAATTTCCTTCTCTTATTATGTGGTGATGTTTATGTATGGTCTTAGTCTCACAACATCTCATAAAGGTCATTTTCAAAGTAGGAATAAAACTTTGATGTGTTCATGGGTTAGATTAGGTTAGATGAGGTTTAACTTCCCAGTTTCCAACCAATTGGTTCAAGTCGAGACGACCACGGCCTTTTTTCCAGTTGTAGCTCACTGGCTTGTTTTCCCTACTCCATTGTTTATGGGTGTCACCAGACATTTCTAAAGGAGGGTCATATTTTGCGTGAAAAAGGAAGTTATTGCCGCGTTACAAAAGTCTCGTGTACAGCGCGAGCACTACGGCGTGGGGTCCAGGGGCCAAGCCCCTGGAAGCTCTGAGGAGTTAGACATTTCAAATGCCCTTAATGCGGTGAAATTATTGTCAATATTGCTAGTTCAATAATCCCAAAAATATGAATTTATATATATATAAGAGCGAAATGGGAACCAATGGATGGGGATTAAAGAGAAAGCTTTGAAGTCTTAAAGTGACAATGGCACCAGAACGTTTTTCTTTTAAACTTGGGGTCCTATCATGGGATTCATGGGCTTGGTCAAAGGAACCAACTGGTAGGATTCAGAGGCAAAGTAATGATGTAATAATGTAATTAATGACTTAATATAGTGCTGTCACCATATTGATAACTTTGCTTAACTGCAAGGATAGATTCCCTGAAGAAAACCCTCTTGGAATATAGTGGAATTCAAGATTAAGGAAGCAAAGATAGCTATTAAACCTCAAATAACAAATCATAGAAAAGTTTTAAGCAAATGGAGCGCTGCAATGCAAAGAAATTTAAGAAAATCGTTCAAATCTGCAATGAATAATGTCTCTTAACTGCTTAAGTTATCAGGCTCTATAGAACAGAGCATTAAGTTTGTGCACAATGTGATTTTACCGATTTACTTTTGTTTTTTACTTTCAACCTTTCTCCTCCATGACCTAGAAAATACTGTACATGTCATTTATTCCCTTTAAATAAGTAATGGAAAGGTAAAACAATGAAAACGCTGAGCAAGTATTGGAGGAAGAACAGAAGAAGTTGGTGGAGGTTTAGAATTATGATTGACCCATCACTCAGTTTAATATGTACTATGCAGAGATAAATGGAAGATAATTTTCAAATATCGGCACCACCAGTTCCTACACTTAAAGTGCCTTTCGATATGGCAGATTTTTGTGGGATAACTACCTCTTCATAATACTATCCGATCAAGTAACGCCTTATTGCTGAAATACAGCACTGTCGAGTCGAAGGTGGATATTAAACGCTGCCAAGCATATGTCATGCATTCAGTGCGGTAATCGAAATCTGAAGACTGAAGGCATACTACAAGTTTTTCTATATGTAATTGCAGCGAAATTAACCATTCAACATATTAAAAGAAATTTATACTTTGCAATGGCAGAATAAACCTATTTCGAATTTTGGTACATCCTTTAAACCTTTCTGTAAAAAAAAGCTCAAACCCCGACCCCCCCCCCCCCCCCTTAGTGACGCCCATATTATGGGCGTACTTGAATTAAAATCAACCATCTGATAAAAATTTCTATTCATTTACTATTTTAGAATGAATTTACAACAAAAAAAAAATACCTAGATTTGTTGCTCTTTCACATATTAAAAATATAATTTTGGCTTATACCCTTCCTTTCAACAAATGGCCCCATAAATGTTTGTAAAAGCAGGAGAAAATGACTGCTCACCTAGACAGGCATGTAATCCTCATTGGGTCTTAAAATGGAATAAACTCTACTGGAGAGGACGACACTCTGAAGACTGGGGAGGGGGAGGGTTGGTGGGAAGCCCACTAAACAGATGAAAGACCAAACATCCTCCTTTTGGAGACTTGACTGAAGGACTGCCAGATCTAATATAACATCTACTTTAACTGAAGGGATTAAAGCCAGCAGATAAGGAGACCTTAGGTCTAGTGGACCTTAAGTTTTATAGTGAACCTTCCATCTAACAGACTTCTGTTGTAGCAGTACCACAATATTTTGGCTGATCTGATACTTCCATTCTAAATTCTGGGTGAAACTTACACAATACCTTGAGGCAGTTACATGCTATCAGTGATGAGATTCTTGGTACTTCTCTAACAAGAAATGTTAGACAACACTATAGACTTGTAATAACTGTGATTGTAGCAGGGAGGTGTTAAGGGGAGGGGGATACTCTACAATAACCAAATCTGTCAGATAATATGTACTTGAAAATGAGTTAGAATTAGAGTTAGATGAGGTTCTACAGCTCAGTTTCTAACCAACTGGTTTAAGTCGGGCTGGCCATGGCCTTTTTTCCAGTTGTGGCTCACTTGCTTGTTTTACATACTCCATTGCTTATGCTGAGCACCAAGCACAATGGCAGTAGGTTCCATTTTTAAAGTCTTTGGTATGACCCGGCCAGGAGTCGAACCCCAGACCTCCCGGCTACAAGTCGGATACTTGAAAATGATTTAATTCTTTTCGAGCACCGCCATTTGATTGACAGTTATCTACATTCCTATTGTTAGTCTCTATTGACTAAAACCTTTTAATGATGACTGCCTCCTTTTTTTTCCAAGTATTATAAAGACAAAGGTCATTGTTTCTACATGCTTTGAAGTGGGTTTGTTTCTGCCAATGGTTTACTTTAATAAGGATTTTCAAAATGACTGGCAACAAACAAGTACTTAATGTACTTCAATTGTTCCCCTGCGATTTTAATACGTCATTTGCTGGAAAAATGATTCAAGCCCATGCATTTCTCTCAGTTTTTAGCAAATTTTCCAATCATTACGAAACATTCAAAAAGAAAGCTGTAAAGAAATTCTTAGCTGACTTGAAAAGACATTTAGTGTGGCCAATACCAACAAAAGGTTAAACTTTCACATTTTTCCATGACAGCTAGCAACGAAAAGTTTAAGGGGTGTGTCTTCTCATTGTCATTTTGACAATGTATCACTGATCCTAGTTGATTTGGGTATTGAGACAGAATTTTGAGAAGAAAGGCAAGATTACTGTTGGAAACGAACATTGCTTCAAAGAGTCTACAGAACATTGGAGCTCCTTTCTAATACCCCCTTTCCCCTTATTGTAGCAAAGTGCAAAGAAATCTGCTTTTGCATGGTAAATCTTATTTCTGTGTTCAACTATTCCATACCTTTTATTATGACTTTTTACCAGTACCATCAAAAATGAGAACATTTGTAACCGATCTTTGAAAAGTCTTTTACATCAGCATAGAACTTTATCCCATATGCAGGGTACATTTGCAATTTTATTGAAGTAATGATATCAACATGATTAAAGTGAATATTGACATAAGAACCAACGACATCTGATGTCAAACTGGATCATTCTGTACTTCCTTACTTCACTTGAATACTGTATCAAAGGTCAGTTTGACTACTTGAGTTACACTACACAAAGGAAACTTCAACAGAACATCACTTTGTTCTTCCATGGCACACTGTAAATACTGGATGAATGGTCAACTTGACCATGCAAATAGTTAACTAGGCCAACATCTGAACATGAGTCTTGCAGTCATGCCATCAATGGTCAGGCTTGACTATCACAAAATTAATGATGACAAACTAAATTCATGCCTAGGAGGGGGAAGGGAGTACAGGCCAGTTTTTTTTTATACTTCAGAGGGACGAAGTGTCTGTTTGGGGGAAAGGAATATTTGCTTATGGGGCATATCCATGAATCCATCATAAGGCCATTCACTGAAATCACAGATTTAAAAATATGGGGAGGGGAAATGTATCAATTTTTTTTGTTTTGTTTTGTCTACTTATACAATGCCAGTCTCAAACCTTAATCATACAGACAGCATATAAGGCATCTTAACACTGGATCAAAACTTTTCTTCAAGCCGTTTTAATAGAGATTTATATGTACGTCAATTCTTGTGATTCTGTAATAATATACTGGAATATAAAAAGTCATTCCTATGATCCGACGTAAAGAATTTACTTCGAACTCTTTTCTTTTGTTTCAATAAATTAATAAAAATCACCATTATCACTGATATTGAGATACGAGGTAATGAGTGCTTTTACACCAGACAAGGATCTGATCTTATGATCTTACTGTGCCAGATCACACTACTGGCCAACCATAACATGCATTGATCATGACACATTTCCACTTTGATTGTCCCCTTCTCCACGCATGTCCACCAAATTTGGTTTCACCAAAACAGCTTTTGAACTAATTTTTGATCTTCAGGTGCATTTTGAAGAAAAACTGCCTCCATAATTCTCATTTTGGGTGCTACTTTTGGAATTGTGGTGAGGCCGGGTAACTCCTGTACAGATTGTTTTTGACAGGAAGGTTCAGAGGCCATTTTCTTCTCTTTGTCATGATTTCTACCCATCACTCTCATTGTGGGAGCTCACTTTGCAGTTACCAGGGAAAGTTTACAATTTGAGCTTAGTTTTTTGGATGCCCCTGCAAACAAACATTTCCAGTTCTATTTATTTTTAATTTACTTTTCAATTTATGAAGACAGAGTTGCCATGACTGATCTCATATCATTTTTTATTCTAGGGTATTTACACTACAAGTTTGATCTCTTGTAGACAGATCCTCCCCTATCCCCTTTTCCAAGATCAACATCAAAGGATGTCCAAATTTGATCTACACTTGCCCCATAGATCTGATCTCAAGAACAGGACCTAATCCTGCGGATGGGATCAAAGCCGTCTATAGTCTTAAAGTACACAGTTACAACAATGCACCCTCTGATTTGATGATTAATTATGGAGAAACAGGCTTACTCGTGTCTGTGGATCGATGGTACTATAACCAGAAAGCCAAAAGGCTATATAAGCGATTCCTTGCTAAAAGGAAGTAAAAGGTATCAATCTTTGCATCTTGAGCTATTGCATTTACTAGCAATTTCCAAGGTTTTTGCTGTTTCACCTATGGAGACCTCATGTAACCTTTGACCTCTATCAAAAAGAATGGGGTTCATTTTCTGACTATAACATATCCAAAAGCCAACTATGAAAAGTATGCATGCTTCCCATGTTGGGAAATTGTGTTTAAAAAGGATTCAGTTTTTGACCTCTGGTGAACTCATTTGACCTCCTACCTTCACCAAAAACTACTTTTCCTCTTAATATGATAAATTTATATACCAAGTATGAAAGACCCACCATACCTAACTTGAGATATTGTGTTTACAAGGGTTTCAGTTTTTGTCCTCACATGACCTCTGCAAAATGCAATGGGGATCATCTTCTGAATATCAAGCATCCACACCTCAGGTATGAATAGTATCCATGCTTCCTAAACTTGAGGTATCCTGTGTACAGGGTTTTTGATTTTTGACCTCTGGGAGCCTGACATGACCTCTGATCCCCACCAAAAACAACTGGCTTCTTTCTCTTAATATGATAAATCCCAAATACCAAGTACGAAAAGTATCCATCATTCCTATCTTGAGATATCGTGTTTACGAGCAATTCCCAAGGTTTTTGAAGTTATACCAAATTTGTAAAAGCTTTATCTCCATGCATGTTTTTTGTAGTAATATGCAGTACAGGCAATAACTTGCATTCATATTGGATTTCACTGCAGTTTCCGTCATTTTGCATATGACGTCATAGGCATATCCATGGATTCTTGGTGACAATGGCGTATGTTCAGATGAAGGGACATGAATATCGGTGGTTTCAACTTCGCCCATTTCAAGAGTTTAATGTCGTCACAAACTCAAAACAACAGGAAACATCCCTGCAACTACCAAGAAAATACAACGTCAACAGGCAGCTATATTTCATTAGAAAACTAAACTAAATCTAAACCTGAGTCTGAAAATTCAACAGCTTAAAAACCATTAACCATAGACTCCATGGAGTATCTGAAAGGTAACCTTAAAGTCAAAATAATTGCTGGTTCCATGTAAGCTGCAGACTGAGTAAAGTGTGTTACCCTTTATAAAAATTTCTAAACAATGAAGATCTCAAGAACAACAAACTGTTAGGTGTGGTTTCACTGAGACGCAATATAATATTTGCAGACCTAGAGAACCCTTTCAGGAAGTACAAAGTAGTGTTTAATACCTGCACTAGCTGATTCACAAATGCAGTCAACCCAACATAAGGTTCAAATTTTATTTTCTTCACAGGAGGGGAGGTGGGGCTCAAATTTTGGGAGACATATCAGTTCCTACATAAGTTAAGGGGGGCTATCTTGGAGTCTTCATCAGCATTTTGTGTTTCTGCTGAAAATTATTTAGGAGGAAAAAAAGGCTTTTTCTGTAACATGGCATTTTTTCAAATTCCTCAACATCATGCGAGTCCAGTTGAATGCTGGGGTAGGGAAATTGCCTTCCAGCTTTGAGAATATCATGTTTTGCTCCGGGTAGACTTAAAGAGACTAGCTGCATAAGTAGTTAGGATGCCGCAACTAATTTTCTCTGTGGGACATGTCATGATTTGACTTATGATAAGTAGATGCTGTTTTACAAAGACCAGCCGTTCAAGGGTATTTAGTGTTCGTAAGGCTATACCTCTATGTTCCAAAATCTCTATATTACAACATCTCTTTGTTCCACAAAATGTTCGTAACCGTAATACTTTCATTCTGACCTAACCGTATCCTAACACTGATCTCAATGTAAAGCTGTTGGAATATGCAGTAGAAACATTAGAACAAAGAGACATCGGAATTGAAAGCAGTCCCTGTATATTAACACTGCAACATGTTGTGCCAGTTTAAAAAAGGTTTACGTAAACGTAGTACAGAAAAAAAACAGTGAGGTGATACTGTGCTTGCTCAGTCCATAACAGCCAACTGCATAAGGTGGGGCAGTCAGCAACATTCAAAATAGCTGGTATCACATCACAAAATGCAACACTTTTAACACAAGTCATGCTATTTTTGAAATGTATCGCATAAAAGTGCCATGCATCTACAATAATGAAAGGTGACCAAAATAGGAATAAGGTTAGGACAATTTTGTTAAGTTGTATCTTATCACCCTTATGCATGTGACGTCATGCTGGATGCAAGTACATATCAGTACAACTTACAGCAACAAATGCAGACAGCTGATTCATGTACAGGTCCAATACGCATGTGAATCTGCTACGCCCGCCCATGAAGTCTATGTGGTGCATGCAGTGTGCTTCATTATTTTGCCACCAAAATGACTTCGCGTGACATCAATCCATACGGTCTATTCAATCAGGCAATGTGAAGCAGGTTTTTCAAAACAATTCCTGCAGGTTATCTCCCACTATAGGTGAATCTCTGAAACTAGCCTAAAAATGGAATAACAGGCTAAACAGAGAGTCTTGTCAAGTGTAAAGTGATTTGAACTCTACTGCAGCAGCAATACCTGCCCAAGCTTAGGACATCTATTGTGCTAGTCGCAGCAGCACTTTAATCCTGCAGAGCTCTGCACAAGTTTAGCAATAAAATATTCAATTCCAGATAATAAGTCATGGTAAGATATTTCACATATAGGCCTAGCCTACATGGGAAAATGAAAAGAGCATTTTAATGTAGCCCATCTAACAAAGGCATGTTCCCACCATAAGTACTGTTGTAAGTCTAGGAAAGGGATACTTGGGCCTTGGTCTCAGCATAAGGCTGATATATAGCAGTATAACCCTTCAGATTTTAACTAACTTCAACATTTTGAGGTGAAAACAACCTTCCTAAGCCTGTAGCCAAGAGAAGGGGGGATGACAAGCCTCCCCAGAAACATTTTTGGTGCCCCAAGAAAACTCCAGGTTGCCATTGCCTCAACACATTTTGAACTCATCTCACCCCTTCCCCTTGAACAATATTTCACCCCCCTCCAACCCAGAGGCCATCTCACTCCCTTTCAGAATCTTTTCTGGCTATGGCCTGTACCTTCCTCTGTCAGATTCATCTAATTCTGGGGTAGCTATGTATTTTGAAAACAAGTGCTTAACTAATCTGGTTGCAATCCTAAAGACAGCAAACATGTGTGACAAAAGTGACCTATTCTATTACACACTGTAGCATAGGCAAATTAGAGCTTATAAGACACGACAAAGTTTTGCCACTTTTCGTTTAGTTCCCACTCTTTTTCTGATCAAATTACTTCAAAGGTTTTTGATGATTTTAACATGAACTTGCTATCATTACAGATGGTAAACATCAAAAACTTTCACATATTTTGATCTTCATATTTTTTGCTAAATTTGGTGAAATTCTGTGCAGAAAAGAGAATTCCGTTTAGAACCATTTTTTTTCCACGATTGTGGAAAAATAGTAGCCCTACTAGTTGGCAGAAACCAAGCAGCTTTTTACGAGGTAAGACATGTTGATGGAAAGGATAAACTTAGTTACAAGTATGAACACTAAATGTTAAAAGACTTGTAATTTACACGCTCAGGACAATGCAGATTTGAGCCTATAACCATCCTGACAAGAGCATTGACAGAAGCAAATCCCTTTACCACCAGACGAACCTCAAAAATACGAAACAGCTGTTGTATTTGATTAGATGATGAAATGCTTCAACACTGTGCAAGTGTAAGTATACACTTCCATTTTTCTTTATACATTTCACAGTTCAAATGTTAAAAACTGTTTCATAACATGCATAGCACAGTAAAAGCATTTACACATAAAGCCTGCTTAATAGCCAGCTGTTTCTCTCCCATTCTCCCGGCCCGACTCAAACCAATTGGTTAGAAACTGAGCCGTAAAACCTCATCTAACTCTAACGCTCCCATTCTCTGCCTATTAGTGACGCCCTCAATAACAGCACTCTGGTCTCATGGTATAGCCTATCTAGAGTCATATACTGTAGATCGTGCAAATGGCACCGGATATGTACAAAATTCTTTTGTGCTTTCTCATTTGTAAACACAATAAAACATGAAGTAGGGTCATATTATGCCAGCACAAAGTGAACAAGGCACCCAGTATGGTCCCTGTGCAACAACAGTCTTGTCTCAGTACAATCTCCGGGGAGATCACTTTCACTCTGAGCACCATAAATATACTTCTCTGTCAACATTTGGTAGATGCAAATGAAGTATCCTTCACCTATTTACATTAACTTACTGCCCAAGCAGCAATAGTCCACTTTGCTTCCCAGAATTAGCCCTACAGTTTATCTGGTTTATCTTTACATGATCAATGTTTCTACTACTATGAGGGAAGTAACACTGGCTCACAGCTCAGTGAAGCTAAGTTAAAGCCACGAATGATCTAAAAATAATCTTCAAAGACTACTATGTAACAAGCACACACATGCTATGTACACAGATACAATCATGCAACACCACCATTTGATAGCTACAAGAAGGAGAGTAATTACATTATGCCACCTCATGTGTGCAATTAATTGGTGGTTTGAATAATTACAGGAGTTCAAGAAATCTTACCCTGACTTCTGCAATATACAACTCAGGTAAACTGTGTGATGTTAATTGGTAAGGATCATGTATACACATGATTCTTTACCCTGTTGAAAGCTAGCTCATCCTTGCAACCAGCAGGCGTGCAAAGCTGCAAGAATGAGTAAGCATACCAATGTTCTACACAGTGAGATATTCACCTCAAACCTTCCCTTTAACCCCTTGACCATGAGAAGTGACCTAATTCCTACATAATGTGCCATGTTGAAAGATATATGGCATTCATCATGACAGCAAACACATCTTTCTTAAGTAACATTAAGGAAATTTCTGTCCAAACAATGAATGAAGAAGTCAGATGAAGTTTGAAAATGATTTTCAGTATCTTATATATATGCATTCGATATTAATAATTTAGTCTGTTAGATTACAATCTGTATAAAGCTGGATTCTTGAGGCACTGGTTCAATCCACATTTTGGCAAGTGGTCTTGTAGATTTGAATCAGGTGAAAATTTTTGATGACCATGAGGTTTTCTTTCAAATCACTGAAAGTGAAACTACACATTATGATAACCATGTTAAGTAATGCACCAGTAAGACTCCAAGAATACCCTGGATTTACAAGATACAATATGTACATATAAAGATGTGAAATGATTTCAGGACTAATGTCAGTGTTTGGATTTACAAGATACAATATGTACATATAAAGATGTGAAATGATTTCAGGACTAATGTCAGTGTTTGCACATAAATCAAGGAACATACTCACTATTACACATTAAAATATTTACATTGATATTGGATTTAATACGTTGGGGGATATGACCAGACATTTTACAAAAAGTAGATGCCTGGTCACAATTTTTTTAAGCAAACCAGGTGCTAAATATCAGAGACCAAGGGGGAAAATTCACCTGGCACCTGCCTAGTACTAGGCTTGACTAAGCCTAGCCTAACTACTTTTCCCTATAATGCTTGGCTGGCTACCATGCTTTTTGCACAATGTTTTACACTAAAAAAATCCTCCTCAAGCTTATATCAACCCCAAAGGACAGTAGCAGACTATCATTCAATACAAGCCCTTTTCAGAGCCTAACCTGTACTGTGTTTGATGTAAAAGTACACATATGAAGTGTATGTTTTTACAGCAAAGTCATATGTAACAAACGAATGGAAGACAAAACACACAGAAGGGTAAACTGTACAGATTAATTCACAAAAACATATGAATGACATCACAACTGGTCAGCAAGCTAAGAATCAGCCAGATTTAAACTTATCAGACACGGCTGTACCTTTGATCAATTGAAAGTTTAATTCTTAATCAAAGACCAAGTTTTTATACACAGAACTGCAAAACCAGAAAATGTATGCACATACTCAAGCCTTAATAAACAGTACAACTACACACATAAGTATGAAATTGTACTATGTCAGAAACTGGCAAAGATAATTCAAGCCGTGAGGCAGTTATTTTTTAGCACTAAGCATTCTTATCAGCTGACTTCCAATTCGAATCTTTAAACTCAACTTCGAAATATTTTCAGTTTTGTCATAACAGTTGGAGACTTGTATGTTCTTGGATGAAAAGCCTGCTTTACCTAGACCTGGCCAGGGATCAAACCCTGAACCTACAAGTTGCTAATTTTCATTGCTTCAAATGTCACCACATTTATCCACTTGGCCATAGCACCAGTTTAAAGATAGCCACATTAAAAGATTATGACTTGCTCTTACAAGCTACTTGAAATGTGCCCCTCAATTTGTGGTACTTATCACTATTGTCTGGTTCTAAGGAGACAGTGTTCCACAAACAGTATTTACAGGATTTTGAAAGCCCAGCTTAACAGTAGCAGACACGTGGCTTGAGGGCCATCACAAATGCACTTTTGGCCAAAGGTGCAAGTTATGATACCACTGAGACTGGTCCTGTAAGACTTACCCTGAAATGTTTGAATAGACAGAGTGGACGGCACCAAATGGATAGCTGTTACCCACAACAGTCAGAAGGTATGGGTTGTTAGAGATGTTTACAGAAGTCAGATTACTATTGGCACCCAATACTTTAGAGAAGAAAGACAAAAATAGAAACTACTGATGATTTATAAACATTTATAAACAATATGTAAATGTTGGGTATGTTCTATGATTGGTACATTTACACCAACACTGACGGCATCAACCACAGCGCCACTTTTGAAATGAGGGGGCTAATCATTGAAGCGGCCCAATATGTTCAAGAAAATAAAAGCCTGTTAAGACCACCCAAAATGCCCATGCCATGGCAGAAAAAGTGCAGGGGCTAAAACCCCCACAGTCCCCCCCCCCCAACATCTATGCGGTCCTTGGACGGACTGTATAATAGACTTGGGAGCGATGCCCAAATTTTGTTCAGAGTTGTGACTCCAGAACAATACTCAAAGAGCAATTTTACTATAAAGGGAGTCATGAAAGGGAGCACATAACGAAAAAATTGGTGACTCATTCCTTCCACCCTTCAAGTTAGGGTAAGACATTTTTATTTATACCTAAAATGATGCTTCTTAGTCAGCAAATGACACTTTGAATACTATCAACAAATAAAAGGCCAAATAAAACAAAATGTAAACAATTCAAAACAAAAATTATTCAAAAATGGTAATATCTTTTCTATTGTATAAGTTGAAGGTTGACCATCATAGAACAAACTACAATGGCTTTACCACATCATTGTACCAAAAGATTAGTTCGTGCTGAGGAGACACCTAAGAATATCAAATTTGCTGTAAAAGTTCTCAAGGGAAAGAGATTTTCCGACAGAAATAAAGAATCTACAATTTCACATTTTCCTGATACTCTTTTGCATGAGAGTAAAATATAACTTACACATTGGTATGTGTGTGAGAAGATTTCCCATAAGAGATAATTCCTTCAAGGAGGTTAGCTTGATTAGTTCCTGTGGAATTCTTTGAAGATGATTCTTGTCTACATGTAGAGTGTGCAGCTTTGAGCAGAGACAGATTTCTTTTGGTAAGGTTTCTAGCTGGTTATTAGTCACAATAAGCACCTTTAAATTTTGTAAATCACCGATTTCTGAAAGAAAAACATAGCAGAAATATTGACATTATTTCCCTTAATAGATGACATCATTTTGCTCTGAATGAACTGCAGAAGGTAAAAAGGGGAACAGCTCAAGGTAGGCCTGAAGCCAGCTTGTCCAGTATTGAGTGATAGTATGCTGCTTACGAGGGGCAGTATTTTTTGTTGGAGGTGGAGAAATTTACATGTACCTAACCCACAAGTCTAATACTGAACTACAGATTTGAACTTGGGGGCATAATCAAAAGATGATTTCAATGCCTGGGGAATTTTGAAAAGACGAAATGATGCCACATGGACACAAAGCCTTCCACTCAACAGAACTGCCTTGAAGCCCTTCAAATAGCCTCTGGTGGGATCCAGGGCTATGCCCCGATGGAACAGTGGGGGGGAAACCCCAGAAGCTCACATGCACTATCATATAATTATCTCTAAATTAGATCTGAATCGTACTTTTAAAACAGATGATAACAAGTATCACACTTTGATAGCAATTTTTGCAATAGCAAAAATCCAGGGCCATGCAGAGAGGGTAATAAACTCATGCAAGATTCAGTAGTGAGCTTACATCTTGAAAAGAGTGTGTAGGGGTGGGAAAGGGGGATTTTATCATTATGACATTTTCTGACCAAAGCAACATCGTCGGAATATCTTTGTTAAATATCTCTCAGATTGTTACAAATGGCAATTGGCTGCTTACCAAGTCTTTTAAGATTTATCTAAATATGTCCTTCATTTTGATAACTCATGGTTTAACACACTTCAGAAATGAAAGGCATGTAAGACAAAGCTTTTTATGCATATATTCTTTCTACCAAAAGGCGTATGACCCCTCAGAGTTTGTAAGTCCATGCAACCTGGCCTCCCTGGCTCTCTCCCAATCCATCCCTCACTCATCTAGCTAACCTTTGTTCGACAAACCACCCATCGATTTGATTTACAGTGGGCTTATGAATTCTAAGAGGAGGTGAGGTGACAGGCGTGAAGTGGGACCGATTGGATGAGGGCCAGATTGGATTGCCTGGCCTGAAGCCTGCCATTTAAGAACCAAGACAGTACTCTGTAGGCCCCTAGACAGGTCAAAATCACCATTGGCCATCACAGAAAATGAGAACTCCTGGTTAAGAGAGACAAATTTTTAAGTGATTTTTAACATGAAAGTAGCTATCTTGCACTATGAGGCATCAGACACAGGCATAAGGAAGCAGAAAAGGCTAGATCTGTCCCAAGAAGGTACTCAATATAAATGGAACAAACTAATAGCAAGAATTTACATCACTGAAACTATGTAAGGAAAAAGTCTAAGTTTAAAAGAAGGGTCTAAGCTCACATCAAGTTTTGATATGTTAGAGGGGCACTTATTCTAAGCATTTTGGTAAAATTTGCATTGAAATCAGATGTGTGATTCTCAAGATATTAGCAGTTAAAGTTGTCACATTTTCAACACAAAGTGAACTTGAAGCAAGCACATATGATGTAAGAGCCTCACATTCATGAGCAGTCTTTTGTTTTTCTATAAACTTTACAACTAATTTTCTCTTCCACAATCCCATGTTATCGGAATGTGATTGCATGAGAGGCATGGGAATTTTACAAACTTAACATTCCCCATGGGGAGATCCTATCCCTTTTAACTTCAAGGTCAACACAACAGACTGAAAAACAAAGGGAACAAAGCATTTCTCATCAATGTGAGGAAGTGATATAAACCCTGCTTGCCTCAAGCTCACTTTGGGTCACAAATGTAGTAACCTCATTTGCTAATATCTTGAGTACTACATGCCCACTTTGAAGTTTCACCAAATTGCATAGATTCAGTTCCTCTTTCACATATGAAAATTAATGTTTGCTTAAACCCTTCCTTTAAAGTATTATCTTTTGTATAAACCTCTCTTTTTTTGGGGGGGGGGTGGGGAAGGGGTGGGTTTCAAAATGAGCAAACTTGGACATCAGCCATGTTGTGGCATACTGGGTATTTATGTTGTTCTACTTTTTCAATTTTTGTCATTTTTGGTTTTGGTATCCATTTCCAATTTCATCCTCATTATAACAAGTGTGACCACTGTCTGGGAAACTGCATGCCAAAAGTCACTAGCTTTCTGTCTATATTTCAACATCTCACATAATCTCAAACTTTTTCTTTCATATTTGTTTTTTAGTACTATGGCAATGATTGGAGCAGTCGTCATTATTATTCAGCAGTAAGCCTGAATAATTGTGCAAGTTAAAATGCCTCTTTATACTTGCCTGAAGTAATGCACTCCCTCTTCCCACCTTCCTATTATCTTAAACTCCATGTTTTCAGTTCATCCAAAGATTTGCTTCTCTTTTCAATCTCCACCCCTATCTCCCTACCCTATAAGACTTCCTATACTTATCCCAAGCATAAAATACATTTGCAATGTAGTATGATATTCAGTTATAATTAGATTTCCTTCTTGTACAATGTACATTCTTAAGGAAATAACTAAAACAGGAAGAAGAATGAACAGTATTGCCAAAAACTACCCTCATATATGTAGTAACAACTGCTTCAAAAGTTAAACGTAGACTCTTTAATTATAAAGAGGGCAGCAAGGTATATTTTAAAGTAATGTACCTCTTGGTATTTCCGTCAAAGCATTACTTGACACATATAATTTTTCAAGACTTGGCAGTTTTCCAATGCTGGACGGCAAAGACAAAAGACAATTCTGGCTGACATCTAGACATTCCAGTTGTTTCAACTCGCATATTTCTGCAAGGAAAATGTTAACTCTACAATCAACAATCAGTAAAAATTGTACTTAGTATATATGAAAGTTAGGCAAAGAAGGCGATTTATGCAACTGATTATTTACAGCAGCTGGGCGAGGGTGATCATTTGTGTAGGACAATAAAGACAGCTAGGGATGTGGACTGTGATTATTAATGAGTGTCCTAGGAAAATTCTGAGCCATGTCAATTCTGGTGACTTAGCTTTCTTTTTTTCATTGAAAAATGAAGTATTTCAGACATATCAGTAGACTTCTTCTCAAAGCTTTCAATAACATCATGCCAGAATCAGTTAGAAAGGGAAAATTTCCCCTCTTCAAAATCTGAACTTCATTCCGTTCTTAAGCCAGCAGAACTATATCAATCCTATTCAACTATCGATACTGACACTGCTCACACGAAGTTACATGAAGGAAGCAATAGTGAGTTTAAAGGTAGCAAAAACTGACAGTTAGCCATGAAATCCTTTTAAAACATATTAAAATACTGAGCAGTCAATGGACGACCCCAAAAAAGCAATTTTGAGTTTAATAAAGTTTGGAAGTTTCCAGGTTTAAGAGAATTGATGATTGGGTATTACAGGTGAAGAATATAAAAGAGATTTATCAGTTCTGACACAGAGAATCATTATACTACAAGATGCTTTTCAGGCTAGAGGTAAAGAAAGTAACTTATAGAACGCTATGCTTTTTCACGGAGGAATAACTTCATAACTGCTGGAACTCCAGTATAAACAGAGTAGGAAGATTGGTCAAGGAAATTTTTATCACTTTTTAGAAATAATAACTTGAATATTCCCTGGAAAGCACCCTCCTATTATAGTACAATGCCTTATAGAATGAAAGCTCACATCATGAAAATGAAAACTGACACTTAATGGTTAAACCTTCATGGTACTGTAGATGGTTTGCTAGCAGTAGGTCTAGTTGAGAAGGTGGTCAAATATAGAGGGCAGTCAGTACAAATCACAATCAAGTTGGGCAAGCACCATCATTTGTGTTGGAACAGTCAGGGTAGTATTTGGAGGGCTGCTGACATTTGAAAGGTGCAGAAAAATAATTGCTTTGTAAAATGTGTACAGGTCTCCCAAATTTTGTTGACACCTACTCATAGACTTGCAAATTCTAAGTGGCATACTTCTGCGACACTATCAAGAGTAGTCCCACCATTGTAGTGAGCAGCTTAACAGATTTGCTACAAATATATAAAGATAGCTTTATGACCAGAAATGGCACTTGCAAGGTGATGAAAATTAGTCCATGAATGAAATCTCTCAAAAGATTGGGGAAAAAAACAAGTACTATATACATATGGCACACATATCATACTTATATTTTAAAGGCTAAGAGTGGTATGAACCTGGGTGGAAAAAGTTGGGAATCTGGGAGGCTCCTTCCCAGGAAATTTGGGCATTTGGAGGGAAATTTTGGTCACTGGAGGGAAATTTACACCTTTTATGTACATGAAAGTATAGCAGGAATTGAGGAAAACTGGACTCTCCTCCCGGGAAATAAACATTTTTTCCAGCTGTGGATATGAATTTAACATAATGGCCTCAACAGTGTCTATCATCAAAATAAGAACAGTGCATGGCACAACTAAAACAAAGCAAGGTGGTAATTATCTACAGCTTAGAGAGTATGTGCAGTGTCTTCTACTGATTCCTTGTTCAAATCCTTGATAGAGCCAATGAGCATTTCCCCAGGACTGAATGACATTTTGCTGTAAATATTGCTTTCAGTGGATACAAAAGTAATTGGAATTGTTGTCATAAGTAATATTTGGCATGCCCAACATGGACTATGATCCAATCTCCAGTAAATGACCAAGGTGTTATTACATCTTACCTTCTGGGAGACTGCTAATTTCATTTGATGGTAGGTATCTGTGAAACCAAAACATGAATCAATTTCACACAGTATATTTGTATCAAGAGCTTATTCATACAGTAAATTGCAAAATGTATGCATCACAAATGATATACACCAATGAGCTCAAGATAACTCAATTTTACAGCCACATGTACTTTTGAAGTAACTTTTCCTGATTTTTTTATTTGAAAGAACTGTGTAAGGATAATTTTCCACAATTTTTGACAGTAAAACTACATTCCTCACAAATCTTCTGGAACATTTTTATTTCAACCATCTCTCAGATTACAACAGAGTTTCGAAGTTGCTAGAATGCAAAAGGGGAACACCACTTAAAAACTTGAGTTAAAACCTAGATTTAAGAGGCTATCTAGCATCATTATTGAGAATTAGAACACAAAAATAAATATAGGAATGTGTTACATTTGATTTATTCTCATTAGAACAGAACTTTGGGTATTTCTGTTGCAGAGCATATGTGCAGAAAAAGTTAATCATATAATTAATCTAACAATCTTAGAACTTACAGGTCTTTCAAAGACTTCAAGATACCAATGGTTGTAGGCTGCAATTGAAAGAATTCAATTTGAAAACATACTAAAATAGATGACATTACAACCTTTGCTCAACATGCTCAGGTACATTAAGTCAACGTAACTGCTCACCATTCACGTTTTCTACGGATATAACCTTATACCATACCTAAATTCCCTAATATTTGTGTCCAGTATGTTTTAGTAAACAAAGATAAATGGTATAAGCAAACCTACTGTAGGCTCTGTGCTTTCAGCTTAGGTCTAATTAACACATTGACTTACATACAGAGTTTAAGCCCATCCTAACATACTTACCACTGATTCCAACACTCAAGTCAACCTGTCATGTTGAACTGACTCACAGAGGATGTGCCTATAGATACGTAGGCCTATGCTTGTGTAATCCGCTTCACTTGGCACCATCTTTTGTGCCAATGCCAATTTGTCAGGACTTTTTCAACAAATGGAATGAACTTCCAACCGTAGCTATGCACTCTCCAAATCACAATACAATGCAATACAACAGAATACAAGAAAGTACAATAGAACACAACACAATACAATGTAGTTTAATGCAATGTAATACAATATCACTGATATCATTACAGTAAGCAATATTAGTCATAAAAATGCAACAAAGTAGCACACAAAGAAAACTAACCAATGTTGTCAGTCTGTTTCTCTTCAAAAATAACTTCTCCACTTGTTCAAAGCATTTATCTAATAATGCAGGGGGAAGTTTTTCTAAGCCTTTGTAGTTCAGGTGCAATATAGTGTGTCCATCTTTCAAGGCATCTCTAAGGATTTCTTCAATACCGCTAACTTCGTGGTCCTCTGTGATGAAAGACTTTGGTCTTGTTGATCCCTCCATAATGATGCAACACTGCACTGAAATAAAAGTAATACAATGAATATTAAGTTTGGGTGGATTAAGACTACTCCAGAGTTTATACGTACCACACCTTGCAAAGATTCAAGTGGCCACTCTGCTTTCCTTGGTAGTCACAGTTCCTGGGTCATTTTAATATAAGATTGCCATACATATGCACAAATACCAAAAAATTATGGCAGTATACAGTTATTAGAAGGTTTACATTTTTTATCCTTTCCAAGCTTTGTAACAAAGTCATACAAAAAAGTGTCTGTCTGAAAAATTGTCTTTATTTGATAACTAGTTTTCCCTTCAACTGATGGCAATGGCTCTAATTTCTCTGCCATCAAAAATTCAGCACCCAGCCTTTGAAAAACCTGCAGTTAAAGTGTACTGGTGCATTAATACTCATGAGTCATTTGCAGGATAGTTGATTCTTTGTAGCCCTCAGTGTACAATTATGACATCATTTTAAGAGTCACCACTCCAACATTGCACCTGTCAATAGGCTATGGATAAGAAACTCCAAAGATATTGGAACTGCACAAGCCTAGTAGTTAATATTCCCAATGATGCTAAGACTTACCACAAGACAGAAAAATTTGCACGATAGTTAGTACATTGAATTATCTCTACCTTGTAGCAGGCTACAAGCTTCTCATATAGATCTACAGTACCCACTACAAGTACCAAAACTGCACAAACTGTAATAGAAAATTTTCTTGACTTTAAACTTTACTATGACACCTTGTAGTTAGCAACATTTAACTTTCCTACAAGAAAATAGGTCCCAGAAGTAAAATATGTCAAAATGGTTGCCACTCTGGATGCCATCTTGGATTTGAAGGGTGACTGCAACCAATTTTTGAAGGTACACCTGTGAAATATTGTTTCCCATGAAAAACTAGAGAAATAACATGGTGTACTAAGTCTGTTCTGAGAGGGAAAGCTGAGTGCCATTTTCAACCTTTCAGCAATATGGTAGCATCGATCATCCTCACAAAACTATTTGGCAGTGTTTTAGTCAAGACACCACACCTGAGACTGATCTAGAAACCCAACCTTGAGACCTCCACCACTTCTCTTTGGACTACAAGGTAAACAAGTTGCAACTGGATTCTGAATTTTTGCTAGGGTTGATTAATTTCTTTAGCATTTTATTTTATTTGACACCAACAGAGAGAGTGCATTCTCAATGCGTTTCTGGCTGTGGCAATTTGGTAAGATTCAAAAGTGGTCCCTCAAAAATTATTTGGAGAACAGTACTTCACTTACAGTACCACAAATCTACCAAAGTAATCATGCTGCTCTGCATCATGATCTGCATAATGTCATCTTCTGGGGAAAAGCATGCATAATCAATTTCAATTCCAGTAACTGCTAAATATTGAGGGGCACATCCAAATCCATGTATTGCTGTACCATAAATGAAAACATACTGCAATAACTGAAAAAGGTCCCTGTTATGATATCACCTTTTTGTGTGACTAAAAATGGACCATCCAGGTTGTGAATAAAATTAGTGCTAAAGCAAGCACTACATGTACCTTAGAACTCCTGAAAAGAAACCTCAAACATTGTTCTATGGTTTGCAAGGAACTGCATTACACCTTAATGATTCGAAGTAAACCTTGAGAACTGTATGTAGCATGACATGTACAGTATATGTCTATGAGACCGATATCAATGTAGGGACATTCACCTCTTGGAAAGCTGCCTGGTCCATTTGTGGTAAATAAAGAAAATTTTCCTGACAAGTCTTCTTAGAAATTGGAACTGCCATCATTCCAAAATGATAGGTTGTGTACATCTACTGTAAGTGCAAGTTACCCTTACAGAATCCCCAGTTACTATACCTGCAGTTCCTATGTGACCAATACTTGTAAGTGCTACAATGTTGATACTGTAGCTCTGCATCTTATCTGAGATAATGATGACAATGATGATGAAATATCACCAGACCTAAGGTGAGATAAAATGTGAATTCCAAATTATGTACAACACCACTACTACTGTAGTACAATACATGACACATTGAGGTCATGTGGTTATAGGTTACAGTATACAGTAAACACGCAAGATATAGGACAAGGTCCAATCTAAACCCTACAATAACCTCTCATGAATGTGCTTCACAAAAATGACCTCCCTCCTGCAGCTAAACCTCCAACAACCACAGAATTCTCATAAATACGGACAGATAATCACCACTCACGTACATGACCACATGTACAGTATGGATCACAAATTCATCATCATTTGAACAGATTTTAGCCTGCCCTAAGCAGGCTATTGTGCATTTCATAAGTTTCAAATTAAAATTTTGTGCTGCGAAGTCTAATACAAGACTAAAATAACTTCAGTTATTATTTATGTATAAACCAACAGCGCTGAAAAGGGGTGGAGTCAATATGAGTGGTCAATTACAGTAGCAGCTAACACAGCCTTAATACCAATACAACACTGGTATACTGTACAGGTACGTTCATCTCTCAGGCATTTTAAAATTAAGCTAGATGAATCATATTAATGCAAAAGATAGGCTGATATTTAAGGACAGTAGAGGTGACATTGATCAATGACCTGTCCCTCTTACTCAAGTCTTCCCAACCATAATCAGGCCTTTAAGTTTTAGATTTTCCAGGTGTGCTAAAAATCACACTACTCAGGAAATTAAGGAGTGTGGTAGGTGTGCTGTTTTATTGAACTTTAATACATTTATGTGAGTTCCCATTCTTTATCTATGAGTGCAAAAACCGCACTCCTCACAGTGATTTGAGGTGAGTGGTGGTCTGTGATCACACTCGCATGCCTCAAAATTCAAGGCCTGCTTAATACAACATTCTCTGATGATCTTGCTGAGAAGATCAATAACTATGAATAAGTCAATTTTTGTCAATGATGTAGCTCTAACCATACACCTGTAATCTCCAGTATACTCCATTAAAACTGTTCTTTCTTAAATTCATGTCATAATCCACCTTCTAGATGGAAAACTGCTGAAAGCCAAGAAGCACAACCATTGCACCCCTGATGAGAAAGTATTCTTTGTGCAGGCAAGTGTCTTCGGATGTTTAGTTTTTGTATGGCAATGAATCAATTTCACAGAAATCTGTGCAGTTTAAGGTGGTTTTAACCAGAAAGCCAAAAGGCTTAGTGATTCCTTGCCATATGGGTATATTGTAACAAACATGAATCACCCACATGACAAGCATGAAATCCCTCACAGTTATCCAACTTGAGATATCATGTTAATAAGGTCAAAAGCTTTGGAAATCTTGTAACCCAAAATGACCTACATGCTAAATATGAACAATCCACAGGCCAAGTATGTGATCCCTCATAGTAATCCTCCTTAAAATATCATGTTAACTAAGGTTTTGACCTTTTATGACCTCAAGTTACCATTGACCTGCACAAAAATTGTAGGGATCATCTACTCAATATGAAAAATTTACATGTCAAGTTTGAGATCCATCACAGTTATCCTTCTTGAGATATCGTGTTTCCAAAGTTTTGACCTTTTGACCTCTGATGACCCCAAATGACCTTTGACCTCCACCCAAAAACAATACAGATGGTCTACTCAATATGGGCAATCCACATGCTAAGTATGAGATCCCTCACAGTTACCCTTCTTGAGATATACTGTTTACAATGTTTTGACCTTTTGACCTCTTGTGACCCCAAATGACCTTTGACCTCCACCAAAAATAATAGGGATCATCTACTTAATATGGGCAATGAACATGCTAAGTATGAGATCCTTCACAATTACCCTTGTTGAGCTAATGTGTTTACAAGGTTTTGACCTTTTGACCGCTGGTGACCCCAAATGACCTTTGACCTCCACCAAAAATAATAGGGATCATAAACTCAATATGGACAATCCACATGGTAAGTATGAATTCCCTCACAGTTACCCTTCTTGAGATATACTGTTTACAATGTTTTGACCTTTCGACTGCTGGGGACCCCAAATGACTTTGACCTCCACCAAAAACAATAGGGATCATCTACTCAATATGGACAATCCACACAATAAGTATGTGATCCCTCATATTTATCCTTCTGGAGATATTGTGTATACAAGGTTTTGACGTTTTAACGTCTGATGACCCCAAATGACCTTTGACCTCCACCAAGAATAAGAGCAATCATCTACTCAATATGGGCAATTGGCAAGCTAAGTATGAGATCCCTCACTGTTACCCCTGGAGATATAGTGTTTACAAGGTTTTGACCTTTTGACTGCTGGTGACCCCAAATGACCTTTGACCTCCACTAAAAACAATAGGGTTCATCTATTGAATATGGACAATCCACACAATAAGTATAAGATCCCTCACATTTATCCTTCTTGAGATATCGTGTTTACAAGGTTTTGACGTTTTGACCTCTAATGACCCCAAATGACCTTTGACCTCCACCAAGAATAAGAGAAATCATCTACTGAATATGGACAATTAACAAACTAAGTATGAGATCCCTCACAGTTACCCTTCTTGAGATATAGTGTTTTACAAGGTTTTGACGTTTTGACCTCTGGTGCCCCCAAATGACCTTTGACCTCCACCAAAAAGAATAGGGATCATCTACTCAATATGGGCAATGTACATGGTAAGTATGACATCCCTCGCATTTATCCTTCTGGAGATATCGTGTTTACAAGCAATTTCCAGGGTATTTAACATTTGACTTCTTGTGACCCCAAATGACCTTTGACCTCCACCAAAAAGAATAGGGATCATCTACTTAATATGAGCAATCTACCTGCCAAGTATGAGATTCCTCGGAGTTACCCTTCTTGAGATATCGTGTTTACAAGGTTTTGACCTTTTGACCTCCTGTGACCCCAAACGACCTTTGACCTCCACCAAAAACAATAGGGATCATCTACTCAATATGGGCAATCTACATGCTAAGTATGAGATCCTTCGGAGTTACCCTTCTTGAGATATCGTGTTTACAAGCAAAAGTGTCACATACACACACGCATACACACACACACACGACATCACCATCGCATAGATTCCTTCGGCCTTCGGCAAGGAATCAAAAATTGTTTACCAAACTTACAAACCGCACAAAGTTAAGATACCAATACACTTCTAACATTAGGGCCTAAATTACCAGACTGGAAAGTTTTCACTTTGCATGGACAATTGTCATATGATTTTTACTCAAATTGCATTGCAATGACACAATTTCACAGAGAATTCAAGTAAATCTGACAACATTTAAGGAAATGTTTGGTTCATTACAGGAAATTGGATTTTGAAAAGTGGGAGTACTGTACTGCCACATGAGCCATTTGGACAGAATAGCTGCTATTTTTGATAATGAAGTCTATGCAACTACTGTGGATTTACCCAGAATACATCTGTGACACGCATGAATGCTTATTTTTCAAAGGTCAATGATAATTAACTAATTTGTATTGTTTTGGAAGAGGAGAAATAGCGATTAATTGAAGAACAATCTACATTTTAAACTTCCCTCTCAAACCATAACTGGGTGGTTTTACAGTGTAGACAGGGCAATTCCAGTGGGGAGTAAAAGGAAGAGTATGAAGTGTTGATTCCTGTACAGCAGTGGCTACTTACTCCATGTGCACGGTCAAAAATGGTTTCTAGCATTGTTTTGAGTGCCCAGATACTACACCAAATTAATTGGCTGAACAAACCATGAGGGCCAGATATTGGGCATGCATGGCAACCTTTCAGTCTGGATGGGACACAGACTTAATACAATACTGAAGGGGGTCTGGGTACTGTGAAGAGTGTACTGGTATACAGGGGTGTAGTACAGTCCCAAATTGGCACACCCCCAAAACTGACTTCCCATTTTTCTTAGATCACTTTCTTTAGGTAACACTTCACTAAAATATTTTGTTCTATAGGCATGTTTTCACTACTCTCTGACTGAAGTGCCTGTTTTTTGCCATTTTGAGGAGAAACAAGTAGCCTACAGTAGGTCTACATCTGTGCTGTATTTTGCACCCTGTGCCCCAAATTCACTTTGATTAAATTTAGTCAACTGTGAAAAGTTGGGAGTTTACTTTCCCTCAAAAGTCTGTTTTCAGCCAAAATGCTGCCTTCATACTGTACATCATTATTAAAGTCACCAACTACTTAGCCTACAGTAACTTGAAAAATCATACATGAAAACACGACATAAAAAGTTAATGGACATCTGCAGATGAGGACTACATACAGGGTGCGCCAATTCTGAGTCCTTAAACAACTTGCTAGTTACAGAAGCCTCTGGGTTGAATTTTGCTAATTTTGTGTATTTGTTTTTTCATGTGGAATAATAAACTGTAGCCTACATATTGTACGAGCATAGCTCCCAAGTTTCAAGAGATGAAATGCTGGTCCATCTCTGAACCATCCATGTGTGGATCACTGGCCTGGGGGCCAGGGTGCATTCCATGTAAAGCCGACTCCAAAATTACGCCGAGGTGTCAGCGTTCATAGCCAACAAAATGTAAGTGGGATTGATACCATACAATATAACATGACATTGCCTTTTGTTTGATGATCATTCATCATACAGTATTTGAAACAAGAAGTTCCATACATTCTTTCCTATTTGTCAGGAAATATAGTAATACAGTAATCATATTTATAGGGAAAAACACTGCAGCAGAAAATTTTTAGCTGTGATTTTGACTTACAGCTATTTTGCAGTACAAAATGTACAGTATTGTCAACAGGTAGTTGGACACCAACTCTAGTGAATCCTCATGCCACTACACCAAACAATTTCCTTCATCTAAGCCAGAGATCTCTGAAGATAATTGGCACAGAGAACATGAAATGCACACAGGCCTTGGGGCAGTGGTGTTTCCCATTTTCAAAAATTTTTGAATTCTGGTGGTGCCGACATGCAAAATGGTCAAATTTGTTTATGAATTTGATCAACACAAATTGGCCAAGTTCTTACTTTTTTAAACATAGACCTAATAAAACAAATGATATTTCATTTTACCTTTTTTCTTTTTGATAAATTCTCACATTCTGCCATGGCAAAGAGGCCTACCTGCCAGGGTGCATTCCATGTGAAGCAGACATTGAGGTTTACCATGGGCGTCACCAGATATTTTAAAAGGGGGGTCGTATTTTGTGCCGCGTCCAAGTTAGCGGCAATGCTGCTCATGCGCACAGAGCGCACAGTAGGGCATGGGGTCCAGGGACCCGCTTAAGGGCCTGGTGGGGTCCAGGGACTTCCCCCTAGGAGCCCCGAGGAGTTAGACATTTCAAATGCCTATTATGCAGTGAAATGATCGTCAGTTTTGCTAGTTTGATAATGCTTAAAATATGGTTCCATAAAAGAGTCAAACATGAACCCATGTATGGGGATAAAAGAAAAAGTTTTTGAGTCTTTTAAAAATGACAATGGCACCAGAATGTTTTCCTTTATAAAGTTGGGGGCCTATCATGGGACCCATGGGCTCAGTCAAGGGAACCAACTGGTAGGATCCAGAGGCAAAGAATTCCCTGGACAAAACCCTCGGAAGTTCATGGAATATAATGCCATGAATATTCAAGATTAAGGAGATAAAAACAGCTAACCTCAAGTAACAAATCTTAGAAAAGTTTTAAAGGTCATGTGACATGCCACCAAACAGAGCTGTTTCACTTGTCAGTTAAAGAATTAAGTCCTCTAATGAAAGGTCCGTTGGAATTATTTCAATATCTTTTACCGTTCTCAAAATATACAGTACGTCTTCAAAGTTCGATGGTTTCTGAAGAAACTCGTTGGCTATGCAAAAAAAATGATGCACATGGAGTGTTGCACAGTGTTAAAATTTCTTTTGTTAACCCTGTATAAATTATCTCTTAATTACTCATCATATCATTCCCCCAGCTCCACCAAATGTCTTGCTCGCAAATTGTAAACTTATATCGGCTTCCTCACAGTGCACATTTTTCTGGGAAAAATTATTTGGTTGTGTAGCCTCAACGCAACAGCGCCAAGGGTTCCGCTGTTACACTGTTATGGTTATGTACAGTTTCACCGGCTGAAACTAGGGCTCAATCATGTGTGCGTACATCGGAATGTGTTTGTTTTAACTTTGGAAATACTGACATACTGTGACTCAGTTTGCCAGTCGGTGTTTGGCATGCTGTATAAGTTTTTCTCTTTGTTTACACGGCGTATCAAAGTGTGCTGCTGGCGGGGCCCTTACATTTATAGGATACAAACGTTTAGGAGTATTTTGGGGACTTCGGTATCGGCCGTTGTCTACCAACTTCAGTACACATCCCTTGTTTGTTTTGGCATGCAAATATGTAAACTCATGCTCATTTGAATACAACATAGTCACAACAATCCTGGGCGTGCGAGGGCCTGTGGTTGAGTCTCGCACTGCATTGTTCAATGCTGTAAGCATGTTCTGCAGAGAAGGCCTACCGTTGCTTGTATAATTAATCGGATTAAATGTTCGTAATTCTGTGTGATAACTTATGGATTTCGAAGCTACTGTTTACACCAGAGAGATCCTACTGCTCAGTTTACAGAGATACTCACTTTCTGACCGACATTTTTTGGTATGGGATAATGGATTAACTTTTTGTGTGACCTTGCCATTAATTATAGTTTTTCTTCAAAGTATCGAAAGGTGACTGGAAGGTCACCACGTTCACGGCAACGTAATACTAGTAGGGTGCGAGGTGAGTCTCTCTGTTCGTTTCTCTGCCCATAGTCTAAGAGTAGTAAAATGCCAGTTTGGCGCCTATTTTCGGCAGTCCATATTAATTATTTGGTAGTTCGGATTTAAATAAGAACTTTACGATAATTCATTCGCAGTTTGCAATCTCTTTTATCTTTAGCTAAAGCTAAAAACTGCTTTTGTGATTTTCATGTGTAGCCTTCTGATTGCTTCTCTTCCTGTCTTCTGCATGGGTTAAAATGTAAGAATGCAAGCTTTCTTTTTATATTTGACCTTCGCTTTGCCGTTACATGATATTAGGTATGACGCTGTACATCGGGTATTGAAGTTTATGGTTTTTCTTTTACAGCGAAAACAGTGATCTTTGTTTTGCGCATTGGAATGCAACAGCGGTGCTACTTTGTATGTCACATATGAAACCATGTTTGTAACGTTCTGTTCCCGCTTAAATATGCAGCTGCGCAGCGAATCTGCGATCACCCGCAAGCGTATAAATTACCACTACACGATCGAGAAGCTGAAGTCTCTTGTTTATTGTCGGGGAGGAAACTTATCACGGGATCTTAATTTATAGTAGCTTATCTCTAAAATAGTCCGGCGGTGTCAACCTCAACGGAACACCACTGCACTCTTTATGGCTATATACTCTGGTAGCTTAGCAGGGTGACAAACGTACACACCTACGTAGTAAAAACAGGCCTACTTTAATTATTGAAAAACGGACAAAACACGGAAAGATGGTACGATCACCAAAATTGAAAAATAATAAAACCGAATCCGAAAATTAGAAAACGGAAAGTTTTGGCTTTGATTAGCCTATCAGTTGGATTGCATTGAGGAGACAAGTGGAATCTTCGCAGTGTGATACATAGAACAGAACAGGTGCGTGATTATGACATGTACAGTCTGTAGTACAGTATGTACTGTCCGTAGAGTTGTACTATTAACCAGCACGGTCTTGCACTGAATTTCAGTTGCAAATATCGATTTTTATCCCAAGCAGTGTGAATGAATAATAGCAGCTCCCAAGCCTGAAGACGGTCATTGTTAGACAGAATACAGTTAGCCAGATTATAACCGCGGTGTTGCTTTGAGACGCGCAGTAACTCTTGTGTAAATCTGGAAAGGATGGTGCTATTGTCCTCTATTCATATACGCTCCACTTACGCTGCACTCACGCTGTACTCAAGCTGCAAGTGATTACCTTATCCAGGTGCGGTTGCGGTGTAACATTTATCCCAGACGGCACTGTAAGCCCATAGAGTTTATTATCAATTCTCTGAGGGTCTGACCGACCTCACAGCGCGTATGTGGTGTACTATTGTCCTTAACTGGATGTCTCACCAAAATCAAAAGAAGAAGAACTATAGAATACAGGGCCACTCAATGGTTGTATCTGAGAATCTGGATGCGCGGATGTCAAAGTTCAGGAAATCAATAGTCTATAATAAAGTGTTGGTTTCAGCAGAAATGAAACTTTTCCAAAATTTTGTTAGTCCATTCTAAGCATCGCCTGGGTGGATGCGCGGATGCATGGTTGCGGAGTCAAAGTTTGGGCTGTTAGATAAACATGAAAGATTTAGTTATAAAATGGGAATATGAATAGGGCCTACAGCAGGTAAATTTAATTTGAGCATGACTCATTGTTGTCCATTTTTTACTTAAGACCACAAGCAATATTCCAGAGTGGATGCACGGATGTGGAGGGAATGATTTCACCTAGGCCTATATCAGTCTCGAGTGGATGCTCCAATGCAGAGTCAAAGTTTAGGGTGCAAGATAAACAGTGTCACATTGCATCCACACATCCAGATGCTAGGCCTAGATGGTGTTCAAGAGTGGCCCTGTATTCTACAGACTTTGTACCAGAATCTGTGCGAAAATCCGTGGACTTGATCTGTTGGTACAGCAAAATCCAAACTTGTCTATTCAAATCAATCAGGCCTTCACTCCAGATTGGAAAGTATGGTACTTTTCGCCGAGATCTCGGGTGTGCATGAAAAAAATTGAAGTGCGCAGTGTGCAACAAGGTGTCAAATGCACACTTCAAGTGTGTACGTGAAAACTCAAGAGTGAAATAAATACTTGGGAGAAAAAACCCTTGAAGGCCTCCTTAACATACCACACGTGCCTGTCACAATTAACTGACTGAAAATTGAAAATTAATGGTCATAGGCGGTTAATAGTACATAGGCAGCCAATAGGCCAAGTCAATATAACATAGGCCTAGGCCTATATTCCTACCTAGGGTTATACGAGGCAATCGCCGTCGACTTACATTACAAAATCAGGTGTGCAATGTGAATTTTCAAGTGTGCAATAAAGATCTAGAAAAAAAATCTCGGGTGTGCAATTGCCATACTTTCCATACTGGCCTTCACTGGGAGGGGCAGAAAAATAAATTCAGCGTACCTGTTGCACGAAACAAGCGAAGTCCTATGTACACAACAGTACAGTAAAGTTAGGCTATTACGGGTACCTCGGTGTCTGTAAACTCTTAGGCCTAACGTTAGGCCCTAGTTCAATTGATATTGCAAGAACTACTGCATTTAAGTGGGGAATAATTACGAATCAGTTTAAAACTACTGCATCTCTGCATTTTTTTTATTATACCTTAACTTGTTAGCGGTACGGTACGGTGTTCTGCTATGCAATAACTAAGCTATACTGGCCGACTGAAACTGGTAATTTCCTCGCACAGCTCCCTGAAAATCCAGCTTCACTGGTAAGGTGCATAATTTCCACATGTTAGTACCCTATTTCCTAGAAAAAACATCAGCTGCCTTCGGATTTGGACAAATTTTTTAATATTTATTTCAATAACTTACGAAATTAGTATTTTTATACCCAATAAGTGATCTTAAATCTTCCAAAATACCCCCCGGCTATCCCCCCCCCCCGGCTTCAAGTGTACCCCCAGTAAATTCTCCATTGACCTACACACTCAATTTGAAATAAGAGCAACAACGTTGCCGCAGCTCAACTTATCCTAGATTAAAGTGGGCATGACATGGCCAAAATAACTTTTGTGTATTGCAAGATTGGGTACAGTAATGTAAAAGTATCATCTCACACACAATTAAAACCGGCGCAGTTCGGCATAAATAGAATTTGAAGAAAAACGACCAGAAATCCAGTTTCGAAAAATGCCGCAACAGGTCACCTGACTTTTATGACGCAATTGGCGGCACCCCGCACTGCGCTATGTAAGGACGCGTATCTAGATGTGAAAATAATGCAACGCTTTGGGAAAGTTTCATATCTTAGAAACTTCATGAAAAGGATTACATCACAATACCCGCCCAACATACAGAGCGCAAAGCGCGGAACATGTTGGGGGCTTCGAAGCATATCATTGGCCAATATGTTCGCGTGCATATTATGCGACGGTGTTCTAGCTTCCCTGCATATAATAAAGAGCTTTGTTTTTGTGCAAAAAGAACGCGGTCCGGGCGCGCTGTACAGAACAGCTCTATGAACATGTGTGGACAGTCCATAACAAGCGCGCCTTTACTCAGTGAGCTGTTCAGTAACGTTGCTATTGTGAATGGTAAGCAGTCACCGCGCAACGACGCATACTATTCACGATGTGGTCACTGGTCAGGCGCGCTGCTGTATAGTATCGTAGCACAGGTGTTTGCAATGATGTACCTGCTAACACGCGTTAGCATGCACATGATTCGATGTGTAGAACGATGAGTGAGCTGCCTGGTACAGTGTTACTAACCGTGCCTCCAATGACGTCACGATCTTGAGACGCGCTCACATACTTTTTTTCGCTTTTGGATTTCAGATGGCTGAGTCTGGTCTGTAAATGGGAATTCACAAGGTCGTATTACTGTGTTTATGGACGTAGTTGAGTCGGAAAAACATTTGCTTCATTTCAAGCTGTACCCAAACAATATTTACTGAGAAACGTACTTTGGCCGTGTCATACCCACTTTAAGGAAAAGTGTGCAGTCAATTTCTTAGTCGGTGTAACTAAAGTTGTCCATACAGCATAGGCGTAGAAGGCGGGGGATGGGGGCTACAGCCCCAACCAAATATTTCTGTGAAACTTCGGGCAATATGCAGAGAAATTTTTCGGGCACCTACTGAAAGAAAAATAATGCAGTGATATGTAGCTAAAGGTTGTTACAACCGATAATGTAAAAATCAACCAATAATGTAACCAGAATGCGAGGCATTCACACTCGCGAATGTAAAACTGAAGGGAAAAAAGTATTCGACAGATTCACGTAGCTATAGATACCGACCCGCGTACCACCAGCGTGTGAGTCTTATGCCCTATCCAATGCGCCAACAGGAACAATTGAAACAATGGATACTTAAATAATATGAAAACTCTTTAGAGCACCTTGCGAGAATAAATGCTAACAAATGTGATGAAGTTATGCATCTAGTGGAGGGTTGTCTTTTATGTTATTGTCTTTAACGTTATTGTCTTTAACGATGGGAAGTGCTCACTCGAAGGTAGTATGTTTAACTGGGGATCGTTCAACAGTTCAGCAATCACCCTTTGCTGGCGATGAACGACAGAGAAGGCCTAAGTACTGTGGATAAATTGAAGTTTATAAAAATGACAATATTGTACAAGAAGTGCAGGACATAACAAGACAAGAGAAATGTCACCATATTGGACCTAACGACTGTTGCAAGTCAAAAACACGACAGAAATACTTCGCTATTCGCTCGCAATAATAGACTATCATTACTCCAAGTCCACAATTAACTGTATCAAATGTCGGGTCACGTGGGAACCGGCAAAGCAAGCACCTATTTACAAGGGACATTCAAGTTTCAGAAGAAACTCCTGTGCCAGAAGATAACTACGCAGTTAGTATTGCGCAATTTTTTCATCCGGGACCCTTCGTTAGTCTTATCCGTTCACTGTGTCATAACCTACTGGAAGTCTTCAGTTCCAAAGAAAATAAAACGTAACTCTGTAGTTTGTCGTTCTTTTTCCAAGTATGTTTGATCTATTGTAAGGAGAGTTCACTCGTACAATTTGTTGCCCACAATAACACATAAACTTTTACTTCAACAGATCGCTCAAACGTTTCAAAATATGAGCAGATAAGGGTGTGCGTCCTTTCTAAAATAACAGCTGTTGAAAAAAACCATAGAAAAGGCCGTTTAAGAACGTGATACAGTCGTTCCAGGAACCGTACAATTAAAATATCTGTCACGGAAAATGCCTCAAAGTGTAGTAAAGCTAGAGATACCCTAAATAAATTTACTCTATTTATTACTAACATCTATTAATCTACAAACACTTATAGATTAACAAAACCAACAAGACAGAGAATGAAAACACTGTGACTAGTCCATAAAGCGACTGCTATACTTCGCATTCGCTCGTAAAAACGACCAATAATGTAAGAAAAATTTACCGATAATGTAAAAACAACCGCTAATAAAGAAAGAAAGAAAGAAAGAAAGAAAGAAAGAAAGAAAGAAAGAAAGAAAGAAAGAAAGAAAGAAAGAAAGAAAGAAAGAAAGAAAGAAAGAAAGAAAGAAAGAAAGAAAGAAAGAAAGAAAGAAAGAAAGAAAGAAAGAAAGAAAGAAAGAAAGAAAGAAAGAAAGAAAGAAAGAAAGAAAGAAAGAAAGAAAGAAAGAAAAGAAAGAAGGGAGGGAGGGAGGGAGGGAGGGAGGGAGGGAGGGAGGGAGGGAGGGAGGGAGGGAGGGAGGGAGGAAGGAAGGAAGGAAGGAAGGAAGGAAGGAAGGAAGGAAGGAAGGAAGGAAGGAAGGAAGGAAGGAAGGAAGGAAGGAAGGAAGGAAGGAAGGAAGGAAGGAAGGAAGGAAGGAAGGAAGGAAGGAAGGAAGGAAGGAAGGAAGGAAGGACGGAAGGAAGGAAGGAAGGAAGGAAGGAAGGAAGGAAGGAAGGAAGGAAGGAAGGAAGGAAGGAAGGAAGGAAGGAAGGAAGGAAGGAAGGAAGGGAAAGGAAAGGAAAGGAAAGGAAAGGAAAGGAAAGGAAGGAAGGAAGGAAGAAAGAAAGAAAGAAAGAAAGAAAGAAAGAAAGAAAGAAAGAAAGAAAGAAAGAAAGAAAGAAAGAAAGAAAGAAAGAAAGAAAGAAAGAAAGAAAGATTGGATCCCAGCATACTTGCACCCTCCTTCCCTCTTCCCAAGACCTGGCTACACTGGCCTACTGTCGTAAAAATTAACATCGAGTACTGAACTAAACCGTAACCAGGGGCAGGGGTGGCGTCTCTCTGAAAAGTTTGCCCCTCTATACTCTTAGCAAAAAGGGTTCTTTATTTGTCCCACATGATGGATAACCCTATAGGTTCTTCGAAATTATTTACAGAAATTACTTAAGTAAAAAAAGGTTCTGCCTGTAACCCTTTATCACCTTTTGTCCTCCAGGAAGAACCATAGAACCCTTGTTAAGTTTCTTAGAGTGTACAAAGAAAAATTCCAATACCTTCATGCATTTTAGTATACCTCCCTGGGCCCTTAAAAAATACCCTGTACTCAAAAGAAGTTTTCAAGTCACACAAGACTGTATACCATGACTAGTCAAGTCAAGCTCGGACGGAAGTCACTGTCCAGATCAAGGTGACGTATAATCAAGGGCAATTTCTTTATCAAGGTGAGTCTGGGTACATGTGCCCTGTTTCTGTTTGACTTTTTGTGTTATGCTTTGATGTTGGTATGTACCTGTATAAAGTTTACTTGCGAACCTGCAACCATGCTTCTGGGCACTTTTCTATGGTTCAGACTCCTAGACGGGTAAACAAGCGAGGAAGAGAGAGGACTGGCGCCCTCTAAGGGTACCCATTCTGTGTGATTTGAAATCCGTACTTTCTTACAGAATTTATTAGTAAGGAACTCATGGCACTTACTAAATGAGAGCTGCATGAATTACTCGTGGCTTGCACTCCAAATCCCACCAGGTGACTTGGAATTGGGCTCAAATTCGGGGCAAGTGATATGAAATCGAGGTTTTTGTCAAGCCTGATTCCACATCACTTGCTCCGAGTCTGAGTTTGACAAAACGTGACTGAAATGTACACCATACGACGGGAATGGGAGGTGAATGACTCCCAAAGTGTACAATGAAATGAAATGAAAGTATCTACGTCAATTCAAACTTAAAACAACTAATTTCTTATACGGAAGATTGTTACTAAATCAACTGGCACCAATTTTAAACTGAAATGTTGTGAAAGTACCGAAGGTTTAAGATATTTTGCCACTATCCCACATGTAGATTTATTTAGTGTACAGGTGGCTACTCTACACAAAGCTTCTCCTAGAAAAGCTTCATTTTTTCAGAATCGTGTGGAGGCGTTTGACAGTCCCACCACAGCCTCTAGGCCGCCAGTACTCTTGGAGATCTTGGTAGCCACAGACAGTAAACATCTACTTAGCTCACATATGCGTCGAGTCGGTCCTGTTCTTATTTCACTACTAATAAGAAGTAAAAAAAAAGATTTTATGGGACAAGAAACCTTTGATTGAAGCCTCAATCATACCTTTTACAAAGTAATTACAGTTTCAATAACTTGTAGCAAACACATATGTTACAGAAGATAAAGAAACCGTAGGGTAAAATGTTCTATCCTCCACGAATGTTCCAGAGTGTACTTCTTTTCAGTGGTAGTCTTAACAACTCAGTACGAAGAAGAGTAACATTCATGCCCTAAAGTTTTTATAACGTTATTACAGTCAATCCGCAATTGACTTCCCTTCACCAACTATCTAAATCTATCGGTTTATCTTGTAAAAGAATTCTTTCCGCAAAACAAATTAAATCTAAGAAAAGTTCAAAGGCGCAGGTAACATTTATCAGTCTCATCCAAGGAAAATCTTCATGAAAGTTTGGTGCTGTAAAAATAAGCAAGTGCAAAATAATTCAGACTCATCGTCAGTAGATCAGCTGGTGCAGAATGCAACATGTATTGCAAGAATCGTAACTGTTTCATGCTCAAATTCAAAGGATGAAATAAGTTGTGGGTTCTTAGAGTTAACGACCACCTCCCCCACCGCCTCCTCCACCTCCACCACCTCCGCCTCCTCCACCTCCGCCTCCGCCTCCGCCTCCTCCTCCTCCACCTCCGCCTCCGTCTCCTCCACCTCCGCCTCCGCCTCCGCCTCCGCCTCCGCCTCCTCCACCTCCACCTCCACCTCCACCTCCGCCTCCGTTCGGCTGTCTATGGCCCCATCGTCCTAACAAAATAGTTCTTCCTCTCTGCAAAATGAAAAATCTAAAGTGTTCGGACGCTCGTGTAAAAATGACATTTCATGAAGTCGTAATTTTCATGTCTTTCCACCTCACCCCACCCCCATATTCTGCATATGTTGCGGTAATGATAAGTGGTACTGGTAAGCGAGCAATGACAAGAGACCACTTTTGGGTCGTCTGAACTTTAATCTCGACCTTTCGCAACTATTAAGTACTATTTAAAAAAATGACTCGTCACTGTCTACATATCATGTAGTTTCATGACCTTTTCTAACAAACCGTACTGATATGCAGATAATGGGTAAAAAGCCAATTGCAGTTCATCGATCTGACCTTTGACCTCTAAATTTTTAAACCCATGACATCATCGTTTTTCAGTTTTTACAACCAGGTAGCTACCTACCAACTTTGAAATTAATCGGGTATGAGTTGACAACAAACTTTTCACAAAATTTTGGCAAATTTGACCTTTGACTTATGACGTAATAATAACTGATGCGCAAGTTTATATAGACCCTTTTCCAAATAGGAATTGCAATGGCTTGTGGGATAAGATCTGGTACGAGATGTTTTTGTCAATGGCATTTTGCTGTGGCAAAAAATGATGCACACCAAAAATCTATCCCACAATCCTGTGTAATTCCTATTTGGAAAAGAGTCTATGGTCAGGTACCGACCCACCAAGTTTGAACTTGATCGGACTTACGCTTTAAGAAGGGATTGCGACGCACTTTTCCTCAAAGTTTCGGCAAATGTGGCCTTTGACCCATGGGCTTCCGGAGGACCTTCTCCCCCCCCCCCCCCCGAAAATCAAAAACTTGAGGAAAAAAACCTTGAAGAAAAAATAACATCAACATTTTTTATGATATCGCTAGAAAAATACCAGTACATGAGCTTTCAAAATAGAAAATGATTAGATGCAACCCACAAGGCCTGCGAAGTGCCATTTTCAGCGATCTGGGAGCCATTTCGGCCAAAATTTTCTTGACGCTTCGCGCCAAACTGTGGTGGAGCTACGCTTAGATAGTTTGCCTACAGGTTTTGTCCCCCCCCCCCCCCGGCAAATTCCTGGCTATACCCTTGTAAAAAGCACCAACATTTAACAATTCGGCTCTTTTCCGGGAGTAAAAATTTCCCCTGATTTGATCAATTCAAAATTTTGCCCCCTAAAATTTTTTTCTACGGACTTCCATGCTATGACCTACAATTTGTCCTTTGACCCCTACATTTAGCAACCCAAAAGCACTATTTTGGAATTCGTCTCATTTTTCTCAACATATTATGTGGTTTAATAACTTTTTCTAACTTACAGATAGGCCAGTAAAACAAAAAGAAAAGCAATTTTCTTAGATAAGTTTACCTTGAACCTTTAACCCATGACAACGTAAGTTACGCATACACAAGGTTTAGCAGTTAGGTACCTACCCAACAAGTTTGAACCTTATCGGAGGAGTTAGCGACAAATTTTTTGCTCACACAAATTGCATACACACTCACACTCTCAGATACACACTGCTTCACTATTCTAATGTTAGATACATTATCTCATCGCCCAATACATTACATGTAGGGGTGAGATGGTGAGATAATAAATATAATACAAGCAGGACTGTAACATTGTCCGGAGTCGGACTCGATTCCGGATTCTTCTGCGATTTACACTGGACTTTGGCCCGGAATAAACTGCAACTGGACTCGGAATCGGAGCCGTACACAACAATGAAAATAACATCATGGAGATTAATAAGTCTGAAAGCTCCATTGTTGTAAGTGACAGATTTACGTACGAGTGGTCACTCAAAGTTAAGTGAACTGCTGTGTGGGCAAGGCCATAAAAGTGGTTACTAAAATGATCTTATTTATTAATTTCTCGTGTGAAACATTATGAGGCATTTGCACGACTAGTAGCCTACAGATAGACAGACAGACAGACAGACAGACAGACAGACAGACAGACAGATAGATAGATAATAGTTAATTGTCCATTTCAGTCAATAAAACGAAAAATGATTTCCATCGACAGTGTATGGCAGCCTATACGTCATGATTATTTCCCGAAAGGTATCTTGTGCATTTCAACTTACCTTGTGTTGGGGTTTAATGCGAATAGAAGATGGTTTGAAAGTGCTTTCTTGGGCGCACTTCGCGCTCACTCATGAAGTGTTCTACCACTGTAAAGTGTAAAACATACGCCATGATTGTTTTTCCAAATAGTATGCCCAATTAAAACAGGATATTGACCCATAAGATCGTGATACGATCTCGCGCAACAACTGGTCATATATACTGTTCAAACCAACTGCAGGAAAAGATTCTAGAATAAACTCGTTTAAAGGCAATCGGCAGTCGCCCCAAAATTTTCTTTGAAAAATCCAGCAAACTCTTGCAAATCTCCTCTTACTGCATTACAAGCACCTCTGAAGACGTTTTGATCATAACTATTACAAACAAGAGGTAAAGCAAGGAAAAATTCTCTAACAAAAATATTGTCACGTGATCAAAATAGGCCATTCATGAACTAGAGTGACAGGGCATACTCACTCTGTTTGGGGTGACTGCCTACTGCCTTTAAGGATAACGTTATAGCGATTGCGCTTTCTTGGTAGTAACGAATTCTGGTGTGTTTACTAGGATTTGTAAACTTTGTATTACTATTCAGTCGTTTAAAAGAGTATTTCTATCAAAAACCTCCCTACCGATCTCCCTAAATGCCCCAAGGTTCCCTAACGAGTCAAGCGTTTTATTCAGCAGACTTAGCAACTCACCCAGGTATTAGCCAAGAGAGGCCAGGAGCGGGCGTCCCTTGGAAAAATTTCCCCCCTTAGAAAATAAAAAGTACCATTGCCCTAATGCGTTTTAGTATTTCTCGCCCCTATAAGGAAATATATTTGACACCCCTCCCCCGGAAGCTTTCTCTCTTCCTCCAGCACATGGTCTGGCTACGGGCCTACATCTCACGGTCTGTTCAAAGACCATCCAGTCATAAAGTTATTAAAAATAACTGCCCCTCCTCTTCTAGATTCCCAGAAGTCAAAAAGGGATTTGCCAGAGACAAAATTCAATGACTTCAAAAAATGCAGACAATTTTCTCTTTTAGGAGGTGAAAACCGCACCCCAATAGCTTGTAGCGTTCGGAAGATACTAATTTTCAAAGAAATGCAATTTTTTTCTCAAGATAAAGTGCATAATGGGAAATATGTGATGTAATCGCGGCACATTAATTTGACATAGCACTGAATTTCTTTTTTATATTGACACCGCTGTTGGGAATATGTAGCAACTTTGTTTGTTATGCCCTACATATGGTGTAGATTTATATTAAATGTACATGGAAAGATATTCAAACGTTCCAACAGTATCAAATTTCAAGGGTAAACTGGACATTCAATTATAAAGAAAAAAAAAGGAATGTAAGGCAATGTGCTCACTTTACATAACATTCTGTGACTTTGATGGGAACTGGAGGTATTTTTTGACAAAAGTAAGCACTCTTTAATATGAGATATCTCGAGTTAGGAAAAAATATTGCTACGGGGTTTGGAGGGTATGAACTGGAATTTTTTTCTCTTTCACATTACACCCTTGTACAAAGCCACTAGAATATGCCTTAACGTGGCTACCCCATGCCTCACTGCAGCTGTGTAATCATCTTGGTTGCCAGACGCCAGAAATTTGTATCGAATAGTGTTTAATTAGGTAAAATTCTCCTGAGGGAGTGACCCTACACCCCCTTGCCCGCCCGACGGTCCGTGTATTACCCCTGCACCTATATTGGTTGCACTCGTAATACCAGAGTATATGTACGTGAAAGAGGCGAACAAATTCACATCCTTGACGGATGCACACCTGTATAATTCGCCTGCCTATCCCCCGTTGCACAAATCAGCTGTCTGCATTTGTTGATGTAACTTGCTATGATACGCGCTATTCCCCCAAACGAGGGAGCACTTTCTGCTCTGTGACATCATGTGCATAAGGTCTATAGTAATTGTACTCACCGTACCTAGCTAGTGACCTAGTCATAGGCCTACACAGATATCCTTCACAGTTTATTTTGTTGAGGTTGGAAATTTCATCCTTGACAGCTGTTTTTTCCCATATGTTGCGCGTACAATGCAAATAAGTTACCCCTGTTAGGGAGGATTAGTTCTTTGCTCACCATTCAACATTGTATTTCCGAGTTCTGGTACCAGGGGCGTATCCAGGAATTTTCAATAGAGGGGGCGCAAGAATTGATTGATCGCTGTCCTAGGGTAGGGGTATAAGGGGAGGCATCCCCTTTGGAATATTTGTGCTTTTGGAAGCCGACTGAGATGCAAAATCGTGCTATATTTGACACATTTTGAAGCATTTTCTTTTTATTTCCTCAACTTTTTTCACGCATGACGTCCAATAGGGGAGCGTGCGCCTGTTGCGTCCGCCTGGATCCACCACTTTGCAGTACTGCAGAACATATTTATAAAAACACTCGATCACTACTACACAGCTACGAAGTAGGTTGTATCAGAGGGGAGTAAACAGCTGGCAAGCTTATGTTGAAAGTGTCCATGTTTTCATTTACTCCAAAATATGTTTGCATGGTTTCACAATACATGCTGGTTTTAGGACACTAAAATGGTAACCTCTAGTGCATGAACGTTAGCAGATAAAAATTATAATAAAAACACCATTTTGCATCTAAGTTTCTTCTAAGAGCATACATTTTCAACACCCTTTCCCTCAGATCCTCTCCAAAGACGGTCCACTGGAATGATGTTGCTAAAGTACAAGTAATTTTTACAGGAAAAGTTCCCCACCCCCAATTATGCTTGTGACGAAACGTTAATTTACCTTTCTTTTTGGATGATACTAAATTTCTATAGCATAAATTCTCAAAATAAAGTATGTTGAGATGCATTTTCAAGTTCAGGGAAGTCCATTTCCTACAATCCCGGAGTCAGTTTTTACAAAGTTCTGGACTCCAGACAAGCTATGTCATAGTGGAGTCATAGTGGCGCTCCGCTCACATAGTATCACAAACCCTCCCCAAGTCCACTGACCACACATTTTCACTTCGCTCCCAATCCAAAATACCTTCCTACGCGTATGAAGGGTGGGGTATTTATTCCACCCCACTGGACTGACGTCCCACGGCTAGTCCCTTCGTAGTCCCTCGGCGTATCCCTTCACCCTTAAAGGGAACACTGTTAAATATTGCTGTAAATTTACAGAACAAAAAATAAAGAGATACATGAAGATTACGGCAAAAGTGCAGCCAGGATTCATCTTTAATCTCTTTGTATTTCTTGATTTTTTGTTCTGTAATATTACAGACATTTTTAACAGTGAATAAGCAGGCCCCCAAACTTACTTTGACAGATAAACCAAATGTTACAAATCTCATCTGATCTCTAGGTATACTGAATCAGTCTGGAGTGACTGCATTTGCCCTAGTCTAAAAACAAGGGAGTGAATTTCACTTCAAAAAGAGTATGCTGAGGGACCACTCCAAAGTAAGAGTGAATTTCACCCGGAATGGAGTGAAAATTTACTCCAAAATGGAGCGATAATTCATACACATGGAATAAAATATTGTTCTATTTGGAGTGAATTTTCACTCCATTCCGGGTGAAATTCACTCTTACTTTGGAGTGGTCCCTGAGCGCACTCTTTTTCGAGTGAATTTCACTCTTTCGTTTTTAGAGTGATAGCCACCCTGATGTGATCATGAGAAGAGCCAAATTTGTCGAAATTAATTAACTTAAGCAAGAGACCTTATCAAGCTGGGCCTCTGTTGAAATAATGCAAACTATAAGCTACTTTAAGCAACCGGGTGCACGAAAAATGTTATTGAATGTTTTTAATTTAAGACTTCTCTGACCTGCGTTACTAAAGCAGAAGGTGCATCTGAGTTTTCACCAGCGGTTTCTGCAAAGTATACAAATGATTCTCGTCCCGTCCTTTACCCATAAAGAGATTTGAAAACTTGTCCCCGACAAATCATAATAGCCCAGCCCACGAAGAACTTAAAACAAGACAGCCTATGGTCGTTCTACATACTTGTATGTTAAAACAATATTTCTATCAAATTTACCAGACTGGCCGTCGTAACCACACTTTCAAATCCGTTTCTTCTTTCCTATTACATTTCAAATTACATAACAAAGTATACGGACACAGTGGGTGCATGATGCTAATGGGTGCAAGAGCATCTACATCCACCCATCTGCACCATCACTACCATGACCACTCACTCAGTAGGCGCATGAGCATCGATTTACTAACAGAGTTGAACGTTTATGGATCTAACTGATTTTCTCAATTTAGGGAGGCAGTTGCCCGAGTAAGTTTGACGGTTCAAAGTAACTGGTGGCGTAATACTGAAACATGCTCCAAAAACTTGCGACTTGCAACTTTTGGTCGTAATGTAGAAGAAATGTTACAATCAATTTTTATGCGGAAAGTACATGGATTATCTTCTCCGGAAATATTAGAGGTATGAGACCAGTGTGAAAATCTCAGAAATAATTGAATACGCCTTTTAATTTAGTAAGTATTAGCAAGGAGGTGACAACCTCCCTGGTATCAGTGAAGGAGGAAACCTCCACGTCCTGGTTTCATTTAACATTAAAAAAAAACACCGCTCCACGGTGTGCTTGAGCCGCCAACCTTTCGGTTAACAGCCGAATGCGCTAATCGATTGCGCCACGGAGGCTTACTGTATGTTGCAAACAGTCCAAAATTTTAGATATTATTGAAACGATTAAACGCAGCGGATTTGTGTTGCACTTGGAAGATTTATATAAATTCTAATCACTCGAGACCGAGTGCTATAATAATTCACGTGGAAACCTTTACTCCTCTGTATACGACCACCAACTAAGTTATGGACTGACTTCCAAGCACTAATTTCTAGTGAGGTGGGATAGAACTTTTGCAAGTAGGGGTTAACATTCACCCATAGATTAGCCTGATGCTATCAAAAGTGGCTTTCATTCGTATTAAAGTTTAATTACAGGTATAAGCCAAGTAATCAGATCATAATCATACCGGATAAATTTTTCTGTTGAACGTGATCTTATCCTGACTACTTTATCATAAATTTTAGAATCAAGTTTTTAACCAGTTCAGGTAAACTGTGAACTGTAAGAGAGCAAATCAAAACAAGATATGCTAAATTTCTAGCTTAACTTTTATCGAAAAAAACTTTCAAATATTCTTTTGCAAATCCAGTCTGAATTTGAGTAGAAACGTAATTTGCAAAAAAAAAAAAAAAAGAAAAAACAGGGGTAGGAAAAAACAAAACTTACCTTTTCTCTGCCTTCTCTGGCGATGGTGTTAACCACCAGAAGACAAAGGAGTACCGCAACCAACAGATACTTCATCTTTCTGTTTTCAAGAGATGTTTAGTTCTGTGGCGTAGAAATTCGGGTTTAAATTTAAACGTTCATAATGTTCAGTGATCACTTGATAAAAATTACATTTAAAGTTAAGAGGAAACAAGAGAGATGTTCCTTTTTGCTTTTTTCGTTTTGTTTGTTGATTGATGTACACATAGCAACCTTCCACTTGTGATAATAATTTTACAATATTGCCATTATTTCAATGATAGCTCAAGTTACAGTTTATATGTAAAATGAGACGGTTTTATAAACTTTCAAGTTATGGCAAACTTAGTCGTTGTTGTTGTGGGCATATTCTTATCATGTGGGTGGAAAACCATCATTTTTACCTTAATTACGTTAATCTTTTTGTTTGGCCTACGTGTAACTCAAAACCAGGAAACAGTACCACTCCTTGTCTGTCTACATACAGAAAAGGAGTGGTCTATAGACCTTCATGCCGCTAGAATTCAATAGGCTCGTTTAGCCAAAGTTCCCCGGGAAAAGGCCGTTTTCCCGGGTGAAAAATAAAGAAGTCTTTTGTCGCCTGATGGCTAAATCCTCCTATTGAATTCTAGCCTCATGTATGCTTATGGTGTCACAGAGCAAAGATATTATAAGCATGGATTCCAAACTCCTATACCTACACTGTTACGGAACTTGACTCCTCATGGAGACGCAAATATCGGGGCGTAAGTGTGACTATGACATGCGCGCCGTTCTAATCGACGATCTGCGTACAAAAACAAGAGCGCGTTACAGTAAATTCCATTGTTAAAAGAAGTTAGTGTGCGTGCACTTTTACAACGCTTTCTATTCGCGCAAAATACATTTCTCTGTGTATTATCCGGAACACTTGGCGCACCCTTCTGCGCGATTGGGAAACAAACGCGCTAGTTGATTTCCCGTTTTGAGGGCCTAAGAAGTTAAACGCGCATATAAAAGGCGTTACTTAAATAAACCATAGAAACTAAACCAGTCATTATTTTGTGCGTTCATGCTTAAGTGTACTTAGGCTATTTGTAATGCCGTCAGGAAGAAATAAACTTCTTCAAGTGGAATTTAGTATTGAGGAGTGATACTTCCAATGGCGTACCCAGAATATCTCTCAAGGGGGGCCATGCGGCCTGGAGGAGGGGTCTAAAGCCGCGGTCACACTACAACGACTTCGGATCGGATTCCGATCCGATTTTTGTGAGTTTTTATTAAAATCTTCTCCATTTCGGGTCAGAAAGAGCCCAAAATTTGCCAACCAGTGTAAATATATGATTTGCATCGGAGGTCTATGAAAATGAAATGTTAACTGATTTTTTCGTGACGTCACACCGACAGACACTTTTTATCGGACACGCGTAGTCCGATAAAAGCTGTCTGTCGATGTGACGTCACGAAATAATTCGTATAAATTTAATTTTCGTATTCCTGCCATAAAAATCGTATAATTACACAGGTTGGCAAATTTTGGGTTCTTTCCGACCCGAAAGGGCGAAGATTTTAATAAAAACTCACAAAAAACGGATCGGAATCCGATCCGAATTCGTTGTAGTGTGACCGCGGCTTAAGGGGAGGTCCCCTTCCTCCGTTTTTGAAAATGTTTGAAAAATACGTGTCCTTGCATGCAATCTGGTGCCACTATGCGGCCTTTCGAAGTATATTGGTGTACAAATTCTTACGTATTTTAAGGAACTAAGAAAAAAGAACCGCTGTGCTGGGGGAGGCTGGGGGAGGGGAAGAAGGGGGATGATGCCCCCCTCTGCCCTTTGAAATTTTTAAGAAATTAGGTGTCCTTACATGCAGTCTTACATGAGGTCTGGAGCTAACTTTTGAAGTAAAATTTGTGTTAAAATATTTACGTACTTTAAGGAAGAAAAAAAGAATCGCTGGCCTGGGGAAAGGGTCTAAGGGGAGCCACTACTCCCCTTTGAAAATTTTTGAAAAATTAGGTGTCCTTACATGCAATCTGGTGCCACATATGCCAGCTTTTGAAGTAAACTTTGTGTTAAAAAATTTACGTATATATTTTTAGACAACTAAAAAAGAACGGCATCTGTGAGGGGGGCCATGGCACAATGGTCCCCTGTGTACGCCACTGGGTACTTCTTACATTTACAATGTTTCGAAATAACAAGTATTAATTCTTTTGTAAGAGATTTATTTCTCTGTATGTTTTCAAAACGACTGAACAGTGATCAGCACTTCCGCCCCGATATTTTGGGCGCCGTGGGGAGTCAACGCGCCATTTTTAGTTTGGAATCTATGCTTATAATATCTTTGGACGGGAATATCATAAGCGCCCTCTGTCTTGATTTACATTCTATTAGCAGGGAAGTGGAAGGGAAGTTAGCATATGTCTTTATATTGATAGAAATGGAAAGGCTTTAAAATTGCCCGTGTTTCCTGTAAAACGAATATTTTACTTTTAAGTCTTTTTTCAAAAAGGAAACGATTAAGGTCTTAACCAATTCCACTTAGAATTTACATTGTTATTTGACGGCGTAATGGCCAGGAGAGAAGTTAAAGGGATTCCCCTTCTTCCACCTAAACCAAACTAAACTAAATGAACATAAAAGTTCATGAAAAAAATGATAAATACAATACTTCCTCAGTCTCAATGGGAATTTTGAATAAATTAAACGTTAAAGAGAGCACAATGCGTTTATATTACATTACCATAATAGAGGCATAAAGTACCTTATCTTGCACAATATTTAACTTCCAGTCTTGCTAAACATAATCTCACATCAGCATAACTTCCCAAAAGTTAATGCACTTTAAAAAGTTATGTTTCATCAATTAAAAATTCCAAAGTTTGGGTGAGGGTGAACAAACTATTTATCTGCCAAATGAAAGCTGTCAAGTTCTTTTTGTGGGATTCTTATTTGTGGAAAATACATATAGCCTACGCAACGCCACAATTTTGAGTTTTGTACACGTATTCTATTCATGTAAATATAATGCCTTTAAAGGTAAGCAAATTTTCTGCACAACAAACGCAATTAGGACAGTAAAGCTATCAAAACTCAAGATCGGACAAGTGTCTGAAAGATGAACTTGAGGATGGTTTACAACAGTGGTTCTCAAAGTGGTCCCTATCGCCCCCGTGGGGCGTTGGGACGTCTCAGGTGGGTGCTTCGGAGTACACGGAGAATAGCGTCGTTGGCACTGATTTGGGGTCTCTGGTGATAACGACACATCACTGCAGCGATTTAGGGCACAATAAGGCATCCAGGGGGTCTGTCCCCCCCCCCCCGCTTCTCACTAAAATGGAACCAGACATTCGTAATCTCGCAGCGTTACACTAAGCTCACCCTTCACACTGACTGAATTTAATCTGAGCTCTCTATACCAGTTTCACAGTATGCCTGCCTTCGGTGTGTTTTTGTTGTTCTTGCAAATATAAAAAAGTTAACTGAGAAAAAAATATTGCTTTCATTATGAATGGTAGGACGAGGGGAGGGGGCACTGGGACAGTTCAAGATGGTGGAAGGGGGTATTAGTCTAAAAAAGTTTGAGAACCACTAGTAGTTTCTATAACCTCTTCTGTTTTGGAGTCATATCATCGTCAAATGCGAAGAATGAATGTCGTTTGCCTAAAAAGTTGCAATGGTAGACAGACCAGACTGCCAGAATGGTAGACACAGTACAGAGGCCTGGATGTATCAACAAACAAATTTCTGCATAGAATCCTTAACGCTGTTTTCACCTTAAACAATTTAGATTAAAGGGGCCACCAAAGTCTGGATCAAATCCGAGTGCGACCTAAGTAGCATATGATTATCATACACAGGGTTTCTTATAGACCAATGGGGGGGGGGGGACCGCGGAGGCGGCGAGTGCCCCCAATCGATTTTGGAAAATTTTGGAAAATGACCCAAAACGGTGTTTAATCTATAGATCTCTGTAGGTATAAGGTGAGGTGTGTTTTCCACTGAATGATCAATCTGTTTTAACCTTTTTTATCACAAATCGTTCGCAAACAATCATAATTTTTGTAAATTCTTCGCAAACCAAGAGTTTTGCTTGCTCCGCGTGTTTTAACATGCAGTTCTATACTTTCCCACAATATCATCCCAAATTAATTTGTTCAAAGGTAAGGGTACGCGTTTTATAACAATTCTAATGCGAAATTTTGGAAAGCTTTGCTCGCAATTGCCACGATTTACAATTTATGCGCGACGACCACTATTAGGACGATAATGCAAGGAATAATTCTGGCAAGAACTACTTCCGGAAAGCTAGAGGAACAAGTTCATCCTCAAGCTTGCTTCAAGAGACTGTTATGTGGTAATTTTTATATTACGGCAACATTAGTAGCGTTTGTACATGATTTGAAGAATATCAATCATTAAACAAGCTTATTCAAAGGTCATTAAAGGAAGGGTTTGAGCAAAGAATTAATTTGTGTATGTCAAAGAAGAACTAACTCTAAGCAATTTGGTGAAACTTTCATTCAATTCTATTATGTAGTTCTCGAGATATCAGCACATGAAGTTACTACATTTGTGACCAAAAGCGAGCTTGAGGTAAGCAGGGGTTATATCACATCCTCACATTGCTGAACAAGTCTTTGTTTCCTTTGTTTTTTCAGTCTGTTGGGTTGACCTTGAAGTTAATAGGGACAAGAGCTGCCGATGGGGTTTTCCAAGTTTGCAAAACGCCCATGCCTCTATGCATTCACATTCCGATAACATGGGATAATGGAGGGGAAAATTGTTTGTAAAGTTAAAAACCAAAAGACTACTCATTAATGTGTGGTTATGATGTCCTATGTACCTGCTTCAAATTCACTTTGTGTTGAAAATGTGACAACTTTAACTGCTAATATCTTGAGGACCACACATTGGATTTCAATGCATATTTCACCAGAATGCTTAGAATAAGTATCCCTCTGACATGTCAAAACTTGATTTGAGCCTAGACCCTAATTCTTTTAAGTACATTTACAGAAAAGAAGCACCTTGAAACATGCGTATTAATCATCTACCCCTTTTCTTAAATATTTTCTCCCATCTTGGTTATTCCTCCTTGAAAATTGCATTTGGATTCTCGTTCAAAATTAGTCAAACTACAATTTATGGTATGTTCTCCTGAAGAGTAGTTCGAATGCCAGGTAAAATAATTATACTAACGTCCTCGAGTTTTAAGGAGGTCCAAGGCTTATGCCAGTCTCATGGTACCAGCATACTGAGCATTGATTTTAACAGAGAAGTACATTTCTTCGATGATTTCCCAAGTTTCTCTGATAAACTGTCGATACCGAACCACTTGAGTTGGTCCAAAACTTTACACAGACGACACTGAGGACGCATCTATATTGGTATACCTAAACGTGTGGGTACGGTGGCGACGCTCTGCGGGTAGGACATTGTGTAGTCCGTGCTACAGGCTGAATAGAACAAGCACATTGGGAATCTCTTCATATCAAGTCTGAAGAAAACCTGAACAATATCACAGTTGTATGATTCAGTTCTAAGTCCCTAGTCGCCACTTACTGATGACTCGGACTCGAGTCACTGCAAGCAATTGATAGGAACCAAAGCTAAATGGCTCGATATTGCGGTTAAATTACTCAAGTTTTGCCGTCACCCTAGCATAAAAAACATAGTAAGAAATGATATGAAATTCTGTCGAGGAAAAATGTTGTTTTCGTTTTCGTTAGTCTTTTCATGAAGCTTCACTGTATGCTGCGATGTTCACAGCTTATCTGGTTCCGTTGATGTTAATGCTCGGCTCATTTTCCTTACATTGTCTGTGATTCTAAATCCGTACTTTTTACAGTGTTTATTTTATTAGCAAGGAACCCAAGGCACTTACGTAACTGGAGCTGCATGATTACTCGTGGTTTGCATTCGAATTCCCACCTAATCTTGTTCAAGGCTCTAGTTCATTTCCGTCCACCACATATCTGGCTGTGAAGCATATGTACCAGTGCGCCCTCTAAACTACCCTTGAACTCTCATATCTAGTTCTGAGAGTTCAAGAGTAGTTTGGAGGGCGCACTGGTACATATGCTTTACAGCCATACATGTGGTGGACGGAAATAAACCAGAGTCTTAAACAAAACTAATTCCCACCAGATGACGTGGACTTGGGCTCAGACTAGGAGCAAGTGATGTGGAATCGCTTTTTTTTTTCTTGTTTTGTCAAGCCTGATTCCACATCACTTGCTCCGAGTCTAAGTGTGACAAAAAGTGACTGACATGCACACCATACGATGGGAATGGATGGCGAATGACTCCCAAAGTGTACAAAAATATACACATCAATTGAAACTTAAAACAACTCATTTCTTACACGGAAGATTGTTTACTAAATCAATTGGCATTAATTTTCAAACTAAAATTTTGTGAAAGTATGGTAAGTACCGAAGGCTTGACATATTTTGCCGTCATCCCACGTATGGATTTATTTAGTGTACAGGTGGCTACTCTGCGAAGGCTTTTGCGGTCCTACCACTATCTCTAGGCTGCCAGTACTCTCGGAGACCTTGGTAGCCATAGACCCTACTCATCCGCTTAGGTCACTTATGCGTCGTGTCGGCCCTTTTTTTATTCTACTACAAATAAGAAGCAAAAAAAAAAATAAATAAAATATGAGACATGGAATCTTTAATGAAAACCTCAGTCACACCTTTTACAAAATAATTACAGTTTCAATAACTTGTAGAAAACACATATGTTACAGAAGATAAAGAAGTTGTATGGTAAAGTTGTCTATTCTTCTTACGAATGGTTTTACGAATAATCCAGAGTGTACTTCCAGTCAGTGGTAGTCTATACCAGGCGTAGGCAAACTAGGGGTCGCGAAAAGGATTCGGGAGTGAAAAATAATTGACAAATTTCTCATTAAAAATAAGCAATGGGAGCGATTCTAATCTAAGAACCAGTGATCAGCTTTATTAACACTGCATAACCAAGTCAATTCAAACTCCTCTCACCGACCCGTCAATTTGAGGGCCACCAAGATTCCGGAGTAGAAAGTTGGAGCCACCAAGCGAAAAAGTTTGTAGACCCCTGGTCTATACAAAACGGTACGAAGAAGAGCAACATTGTAGCTTAAATATTAAGGATATGAATTCCTGAAACTTTCATGCCCTGAAGGTTATGATAACGATATCACAGTCAATCTGCAGTTGACTTCCCTTCACCAACTATCTGAATCTATCGCTTTCTGTTGTAAAATATTACTCTCCGTCAACAAATTAACTCTAAGAAAAGTTCAATGATGCAGGTTAAATTTATCCGTCTGATCTAAGGACAATCTTCATGGATATTTGGTGCTGTGATAATAAGCAAGTGAGAACACGTCAGATTCGTCGTCAGTAGATCAGTTGGTGCAGAATGCAACATTTATTTCAAAGAATCCCAATTGTCTCATGCTCAAATTCAAAGAATTAAATAAGTTGTGGGTTCTTGGAGTTAACGACCACCTCCCCCACCGCCTCCTCCACCACCTCCACCTCCGCCTCCTCCGCCTCCTCCACCACCTCCTCCACCTCCACCTCCTCCACCTCCACCTCCTCCTCCTCCGCCTCCACTCGGAGGTGGTGGATGTCTATGGCCCCATGGCCAAAAAAATCTTTTCAGTGCCTGTAAAATGAAGAAGATAAGGTGGTCGTGTAAAAACAAGAAGGCAATTCATGGAGTTGCAAATTTCATCCCCCACCCGTATTCTCTACATATGTTGTGGTAATAATGTTAAGTGGTACTCATAAGCAAATAATAATAAGAGACCACTTTCAGGTCATTTGAATTTTTAGCTCCATTTCTGCTCTTTAGCAACTATAATGCACTGGGTTATTTATAAATAAGTCTCGTCACTCACTGCATATCATGTGGTTTTATGAACTTTTCTAACATAGTGATGTACAAAAAAGCACAAAAGCAAATTTTGGTTCATTTGACCTTTGACCTCTTAAATTTTGATCGATTACTCAGATTTTTAGTCAGGTAGCTACATGCCCACCAATAATGGAAAAATACAGTTTATATCAAATTTGGTTTGTGACCACTGACTTTGACGTCATCACTTAAGCATGCACAAGTCTTGATGGTCAAAGTACCTATCCATCAAATTTGGATTTGATCGGACGTGCGATTTAGGAAGTTTTCTACACATTTTTTTTTTTTTTGCTCACACACACATAGACACACACGCACACACAGCTTCACATTTCTGATGTTAGGTGAAGTACAATATCTCATCACCCTACACCGTACATTACATGTAGGGAAATGAGATAATAAGTAGAATAGCCTACAAGCAGGGCTGTAACGTTGTCCGGACTAGGGCTCAATTCCTGACTCTTGTTCGATGTATACTGGGGTTGGAATTGGCCCTGAAAAGACTGCAACTGACTCAATACAGGATTCAGTTCCAGCCCGAGTTCACAACAATGAAAATAACATCATGGAGATTACTCAGTTAGTAGACTCCATTGTTACTGATGACACATTTATGTACGAGTGATCACCCAAAGATAAAAGACCTACTGTGTGGACCAGGCTATCAAAGTGGCCCCTAAAATGATCTTATTTATAAATTGCATGTGTGAAACATTATAAAACATTTGCAACATTAGTATTAATGGTACACTACACGCCACGTTTATTTCCCGAAAGGTAACGTATCTTGTATGTTTCAGCTTACATTGTGTTGGGGATCAATTGCTGAAAAGGGGTTTGAATGTGTTTATTTTGCTGCGCACTTCGAGCGCATTCATGAAAAGTGCTCTACTACTGTAAAGTGTAGAGCACATACGCTAAGAATTTTTCAAAATAGAAAGTCAAATTAAAACAGGATACTGACCCATAAAATCGTAATACGATCTCGCGCAACACTGGGTCATGTATATGGTCTACACCAAGTATATATATATATATATATATATATATATATATATATATATATATATATATATATATATATATATATATATTTCTATTAATACCCTATTAGGGAGACAAGTTGCAGTTATAATTGGTATATTAAGGAGACATTTTCACAAGGGAGACAAATTCATGTCTCCCTAATTCTTTGCACCATTATTTAAACCCCTTCTCTACATTCTTTCTAAAAGATTTTTATTTCTATGGTAGCGTATTAGCGCCCTCCTTTTTATGCCACTGTGTAAGCTGCATAAATACATCATAGGTGCTGTTATTTACCATAGAAATACAGGTGTGTTATGTGTTGCATGTAATTTACATGTAGTATAGGGAGACAAATGAGTATTGCGAAATACTATATAATATTTTGTTTATTTAATTAAACCTTGTGTGTAAAAGATACAGTTAAAACAAACATACCATAAGTTAAAGGCATTCATTAAGAATTATTGGTATTTTTGTATGAATATTTGTATGCTTAGATATGGAAATATATTAAATTTTATGAATATAACCGATTGTCTACCTAAGAAAGGATTTTATCCCAATGTCTCCCAAATGTTTAATTTAGTGTTATATATATATATATATATATATATATATATGTGTGTGTGTGTGTGTGTGTGTGTGTGTGTAGGAGAAAATTCTAGAATAAACTCATTTAAGGATAACCTGATAACATAATAGCATATTACACTTTCTGGGTAGTAACGGATTCTGGCGTATTTACTAGGATATATAAAGCTCTGTATTAATGTTCAGTCGTTTTTGAGGGTATTTCTACGACAAACTTCCCCCTCGATATCCCTAAATGCCCCCACGGTTTCTAAACTAGTCCAGCTTGTTGCTCTGCAGATAAGCAACTCACCAAGGTCTTAGGTAAGAGGAACCAGGGAAAAATGTTCCCGTAAGAAAATTAAACATACCATTAAACATACCATTAAACATACCATTAAACATACCATTAAACACACCATTTCCTTAAGACCTTTCAATGTATTTGTCACCCAACAAAAAATCTTGACCACCCCCACCCACGGAAGCTTTCTCACCTTCTCCAGTACATTGTCTGGCTACGGACTTTGAACTCACCGTCTGCTCAAAGACCATCCAGTCATAAATGTATGAAAAATAACTGTCCCTCCCCTTCTAGATTCCCAAACGTCTTAACGTGGTTACTCCAATGCCTTACTTCACCGAATATTTATCTTGGTTGCGATAGTGTTCAGTTAGTTAAACTTTTCTTGAGGGAGGCCCCCATATCCGAGCGGCGGATCGTGTATTACTCCTGCACCTATATTGGCTGCACTCGTAATACCAGAGTATATATACGTGAAAAGAGGCGTACATATTCCACACTTGCTCCGAAGTTAACACATCCCCATGTCTTAGCTATTTTAACGGATGCACACCTGTTCCGAAATTGGTCCCGTGCACTGATGATTCCATTAACATTTGTTTTGTATTACCTGTGTTGATTGCCAGATGTTAAATTGTATCTAGTGTAACATTTTCAAACTTTTCCCCAGGAAGGAACCCTGTCCCATTGCCAGGGCTTCGTGCTTTCGGTGCTAGAAGACTAAGGCTTCGACAATGTGAACAGTTCAAAGTGAAATTCTGTATGGATCCGCCCCTGATTCACTTATCAATTAAAAACATTTTCTATTTTTTCGTTTGTTTTTTTAACCTACGTTATGTATGTTGTCAGTCAAAGTGGTGAAATTCTGAGCAATTAAGTATCGAGGGACTTTCCTGGCTGCCGGTGCATTTGCAATATTTTGTCGGTACAATTGTCAATTTTTCCCTTTGCCCCCCCCCCCCCACCTCTGTCACATTAGCTACGCCACTCTGTACCGGCTCAGAAAGGCCCCGAAATAGCGCCACTGAAATCGGAATTGGCCTCGACTGGAGCCAGGTGGACTTGGAGTTAGAGTTAGAGATAGATGAGGTTTTACAGCTCAATCTCTAACCAATTGGTTTAAGTCGGGCCGGCCACGGCCTTTTTTTCCAGTTGTGGCTCACTGGCTTGTTTCCCCTACTCCATTGCTTATGCTGAACACCAAGCACAATGGCAGTAGGTTCCTTTTTTAAAGTCTTTGGTATGACCCGGCCAGAAGTCGAACCCCAGACCACCCCAGGTGGACTTGGATGCAACCGGTATATACGTATGGTATGTATTAGTATAAAGGGTGTTCCAAAATAAAAAAACATACTTTTCACTTATGGAAAACTCGATGCTTAAATACATCTGTTCCTCTAAAACTGATAATGTTGCCAAATCCCTCCAACATGATCTCTTAGGATACTTCGTGTTTCTGCTCTGAAGTTTCATTACAGTTTCACAATTGTGCCAAGCTTGTCTCTCCTTCAGGTAACCTCATAGGAAATGTTCTGTGGGTCGACATACGAAGATAGGCCTATATCACAACGGGCGGAAGGTGTTTGCCCTAAAGATTTACCTACTTGACATGAATTTTGAACTGAAAATTGCCGTTTTGTTTTAGTCCTGAAATCAGCATCTTTGTGCTTGTACCCGAGTATGAGACAAATGTCGCTAAATAGCCAATCCCTTTTATGCCAGACTAATGCCCACAGCGGCTAAAGTCAAAAGGACTCTCTGAGGAAAATACTCAAAGATTGTAATGTTTGGGTATTTTTTCGGCAGCTTTCCTAAAACAATTACGAAAGCATTGCTTTTCTGGGAGCACATTGACCAGCCATTCGTCCTACAGTATAGTATCTGTACAGCAGGCCAAGGCTATCTGAACTGAATATCCATTAGCGTCACATGACCTTTTAATTAAAACTGCCAGCATTCGATGTCCTGCTTGATAAGGACGTTTGCTTAAGATAATTAAATTTCGACAAATGTAACTCTTCTTACGATTATAGCAGCGTGACTATGGAAAATGCATTCACCAAGACTGATTAAGTATATCTTGGTCTCCGTAATTCATGAATCGCTCTTTTAAATCCAGTGACAATAGTTTTGTAACTGAACTTTTAAATTTTGAAAAACAAACCCTTTTTACCTTGACCATGCCACATTAATGTTCTGAAACACTGGAGATAAGATGAGATTTGTAACATTTAGTTTATCTGTCAAAGTAAGTTTAGGCGAATGCTAATTCCCTTTAAGGGTGAAAGCATAAAGACAGGACCAGCCGAGGGACGTCATCCCAGTGGGGTGGAATAAAAACGTACCCCACTCTTCATATACGCGTAGGAAGGTATTTTGGATTGGGAGAGAAGTGAAAATGTGTGGTCAGTCAGTACTTGGGGAGGGTTTGTGATACTATGTGAGAGGAGCGCCACTATGACTTGGAGCTTAGCTTACGAAAAAAAAAAATTCGCCCAAACTGACTCCCGGATTGCAGGAAATGGCACTTCCCTTACCTTGTAAGTACATCTCAACATACTTTTATTTTGAGGACTCATGCTGTAGAAAATTAGCACTCTTGAAAAAGAAAGGTAAACTTACGTTATGTCACAAGCATAATTCGGGGTAGGCAACTTGTCTTATGTAAAATTATACTTGGACATTAGTAACATCATTGTAACTGACCGTTTTGGGGAGGCATCTAACAGTCCTCCTCCTCCTCCTCCTCCTCCTCCTCCTCCTCCTCCTCTTCCTCCTCCTCCTCCTCTAAAAGCTTTTGCTCTTAGAAGAAGCTTAGATGCAGATGATGCTGTTACAATAATTTTATATCTGCCTACGTTCATGAACTAGAAAATACCATTTTAAGAGTCCCCATACCATGTTTTGTGAAACAAGGCAAACTTTTTTTTTATAATAATGAAAAAATGAAAAATGATGAACGCTATTTTTGACACAAGCTTGCCAACGCTGTTTTACTCCCCTCTGACACAGCCTATTACTTAGTGGTGGTTTAGTGTGTTTTCACAAGTATGTTCTGCAGTGGTACTGCATAGTGGTACCAGAGATTGGAAATACAAGAATCTGTATTAATGGTGAGCAAAAACGAACCCTACCGAATAGGGAATAACTTGTTTGCATTGTATTGTGCCACGTATACAGGAGAAAAACAAAAGGATGAGAATGAATTTTCCAACCTCAACAAAATAAACCGCATGAAGGATATTTAAGTACCTATAGGTTGCTAGCTTGGGTGGGAGAACAATTACTATTAACTACATAAAAGCAAACCATAAAATCAAAGCAAAACAACATCTACAGAGCCGAAAGCGGTCCGAAATTTTTGTGTTCGTATTGAAGGATTTGCGCTCCTTAAGATCAAGAAAATGTGAACCGTCTGGGCGACTGATTGCCTTCGAGGATTACACAACTTTATGGTGCCCACTATGCTGACCATGGCTCAGGAAGGAAGTGAAATATTCTCTGACTGGGGTACCACGTTCACCCCCTGGTTAAATGGTGGTATAAAAATCGTTATAATAAAATTTCAACAATGAATTGCCTCGTCGGTAAGACCAATGGTCTGTCCTGTTGTAGGCACATATATGGCATGCAGATCAAGTGCTCTCCGTGCACCCTTGATTAAGTTTGCGGCTGAAAATTTCAGTTCCATCTGATAAGGTGTTAATATGTAAAGAAACTAACCAACAAAATTTACAGTTTAAGCATGCTTGAAACTTCACTGTGCAACTACCTCACTGAAGTGATCAAAATCAGTTTCAGACATAGATGTTAAAGTAAGGGAGAATGACGTCTGGCGACCTGGACTGAAACCATTGAATTGGCTCTTTGCATAGGCGTACGAGACGTAGGGCTGGGGGGGGGGGAGGGGCAGACTCCCCAAAATTTTCGCAAGACCTGAATTTCGGGCAGGGGTCTGAAAAAATTCGATCAGTCATTTGAGTCTTAAAAAATCTGGCATGTTTTAATTACACAGAAAACTCCTAAGCGTGCCCAAATTCATTCAAAACTTTGCCCGACAAAAAAAAGCATCATAGTCACGGTACAATTTTCATGACAAATAAAAAAGATTACAAAAATTCGCGACACATTCGGGCAGCCTATAAAAGAACAATTATTCCTCAGCCTCACTTCACGTGCAACACTGTCCAAAATAGCCGAATATCCGAAATCTTTCAAAAAATTGCCCCAAAAATAAAAAAGCATAATAGTCACGGTACAATTTTCATGAAAACTCAAAAAGATTCCAAAAATTCGCAACACATTCGGGCAGCTTATGGAAAAAAAAATTTCCCCAGCCTCACTTCATAGTCTTCCGCACCACTTTGCACGAAATGGTAGAATATTCGGGCGAAAGTTGCGAAAAGTTCTGGGATGTTTTCAATTACCAGATTACACGGACAGACGGAGTGTGTACAGGTATATACAGTGCTCAAAATTTTGCCCGACAAAATCGATCAAAAATCATCTTGAGACGCGTCATATTTCTTAATGAAAATACCACCAATAGTCACCAGAAGGCTGAAAGTCGAGACGTATTCGGGCAGCCTATGTAGTCAGTGATCACGATTTTGTAGTTTTCAATATGATCTACCGCAGATTGTGCGAAACTTCCCAAAATTATACTTAGCCTGCAGAGCTGTGGACCCGAAATTCGGGCAACGGTAAAACAAATCAGGGTAGCTCTTTTGTTCAATTACACATATGAATTTAGTGAGAGAAAATCCTCTCAAGTAAGTCTTCCTGAAATTTCATTTAAAAATCATCTTGTAACGTGACGAACCAGTTTTTTCTCAAAAGGCTTTAGAAGTAGTTTTTGTCTTAACACCATTTTTGTTCATAAAACATTCCAGTCTGTATTTGTTACAACTGTTTTTTTTTTTTTTTTTTTTTTGCAAGGGTCTATACTCATGATTTCTTTTGTCGATTGATTACCTGTAAATAATATGTTAAATGACATACATCTAAACTGTCCCGTTTTGAATAAAACGTACAAGTATTGTGAAGATTTTATTCTGTTTCAATTTCAGTGTATTCCCTTGCCTAAGGCAAAAGGAATCTATGCGACTATGCCAACCATTTGGCCACGTTTGTTTTTATTTGATGGGTACGGTTTGTGGGAATCAAGTGTGCCGAAACTGTTGACATAGACTTAGGTGGTTTGCTGGATAGAACATAATTTGCTTGCTTGTTTAATTGGATGCATACAATTAATTATGTATATACAGGCTACTACCTTGTACGGAGAACGCGCGAAAATTGAGTAAGTCGGTTTTGTAAGAGCCAATTCGTCTAATGCAATTCCCCACTCGGGTAAATTCGGGCATGTAAACCTCTGAGTCTGAGCTAAACAGGCTGCGCAAACACATGGGATCCTTGTAAAGTTAGATGAAACTTATAATAGGTAGTCGGTATCCGATGCGAGGCACTCCTTCCTCGAAGTTGAGAAGTCTTGGGATTTTCGCTGGTTACTGAAGTTCCTCAAATTTTAAAAGTTATATTCATCATAATCTCATGTTGCAAGTAGTAAAATAGTTTGTAGAATGCGCGTACAAGCTCATTTTCCAATGACTGGCTTACTTTACATTACCATTTCATGCAATGGAAGTGGTACATTTTATCTGGTAATTTTCTGATCATTTTGCAATTTGCTCATTTTTTTTATTGAAGTGAAAATTTTCTTGCACACGAAAGCCCAAAGAATTATCGACTGCTTTCATTTTGCTTACAAGCCCGGGAAATGCAATTTTCAGCTGTCTGAGGGCCGGGGCCAACTAATGGTGGCGCTCTGCTTAAAATAGTCTTTCGGGCAGTATTACATATTTCGGGCAGAGAATCCTCCCCCCCCCCCCCAACTGAAAAGCCCCCGTACACCTATGGCTCTCTGTACTGCAACAAAGCAACACGCGTAATACAAACATCACGTCGTTCCTTTTGTCCCAGTCATTGGAGGAGAAACTACAAGTTTTTAAGTTTGTGTAAAACAAAGCAGTTAGGGCACCATGACTTATCCCTGTTGTGAAAATTGGTCATAATCTTTCGAAAAACGGATAAAATGACATTTATACCTTCTGAAGTTTAATGCACACTGTCCTTACGGAGATAAGCCAATCACCTAGCTTTTTACCGTACATCGGAAGGGCCCTGACAAATTTCCGTGGCCTTACTGGTTAATTAAACACGCAGCGTGACACTGTGTTAAATCATAATTATACAGGATACATTTTCCCACTGAACATGATCTTATGCGGACTAGTACTGCACCAAAAATTCCAGCATCAAGTTTTAAACTATTTTAGGTAAACTGTAGCGAGCGAATCACAAAAAGATATAATAAATTTTCCAGCTTAACTTTTATCGCCAAAGACTTTGAAAAACTCTTCTGCAAATCCAGTCTAATATGAGTACAAATGTAACTTGAAAAGAAACGGGCAAAAAAAAATTCACCTTATTTCGGCTTCTTCCTTCTCTGGCGATGGTGTTGACCACCAGAAGACAAAGGAGTACAGCAACCAACAGATACTTCATCGTTCAGCTCTCTAGATAGGTTCGATTCTGAGGCGTAGAAATTGGTCGCTTTTATTTTTAAACGTTCTTGAAGTAATAACGTTCAGTGATCATTTAGTACCCATACCTGTAAAAAGTTTCGGTCCTAGGATATAAACTTTCAATTTAATAAACTCAATAAAATAATAAAATATATGTTTAGTTTAACAGGATAAAATTACATTTAAAGTTGTTAAGAGGACACAAGAAAGTTTAGGTTTTTTTTTTTTTTTTTTTTTTTTTTTTTTTTTTTTTTTTTTTTTTTTTTTTTGGTTGTTGATTGATTTACACGTGGTACCCTTCGAATTTTGATAACAGTTTTACAATATTGCCATTTATTCAATGATAGATCAAGTTACAGTTATTCCGTTAATGGTACTTATTTGGAAAATGAGACGGTTTGATGTACTTTCAAGTTAAAGGCAAACTTAATCGCGTGTTGGTGTTGTGTGGGTATGGTTCATCCTTCATCTTTTTGTAGGCCTTCATGTAACTCAAAACCAGGATACATTATCCCTTTTTTTTCTTTGGCGAAAGGAAGGGACGGATATCGACTCTTTGCTAACAAATGCAGCATTGACTTAAGATTAACGGACGTATACCCTGACTGCTGCAGACCGAGGGAATGAATCTAAGGTTTAGGGGAATCAGGCAGACACGGAAAAAGTAAGGACCTGGCTAAACCTAAGGTTTTCGTAGTATCTAAGTAACAAATACTCTACAATAAGCCAGTTCAAAAATGTTACCGCGCATGTGCAGTCTCTTCAAGTCATGGGTTGTAGGAGGTGGAAAACAATTATAAAGGGGAATCACACCGGACTCTGCGATGTACCGCACTGTGCCGTGCTTGGAAAAAGTTAAACCCAATGGATACAGAAGGGGTGATAACACCTTCGCTGCCCAGCGCAGGGCAGCGCCGATGTGACCACCTTTAAGTAATTCCTTATGTTTAACTTTTTCTCAAGAGCGGCGCAGTGAACGCCCAACGGGTGTCCACCATAGAAATTGGAGTAAGGGAGAACGATGATACAGTGTATCACAGTGTGCTTAACCAATGAAGCCACGAAAATAGTGAGGGCGCTTCCGCCTACGGTAAAAAGCCAAACGATTTGTGTAATCAATACGTCCTGTGTGCATTCAACTTAGGGAAGTTAATATCATTTCACCCGTTTTTCGAATGATAAGGTGTAATTTTTACAACAAAAATAAGTCATGGTGACTTACGTTTTCGTTTAATACTAACTTGTAGTTCTTGCGCAAACAAATGGTGGCGGAAGCAAGGACATAATGTGTGTATTTCGCGCCATTTTTTTCTTGCCGTAAAGGCACTGAAATCAGTTGCCTCAGTCCATATTGCAAGACAACATTCTCCCTTACTTCAACCACACTCTACCAACTTCAGCCTCAAACGGATCTTTTAACAACTAGGTTTTCTAACCAGGCAAGTAGCCAAGGGGGACGAAGGTGCAGCCCCCCCCCCCCCTTGAGCATATTTTTTGTATTATTTAATGATTTTTAAAGATATCGCTAGTAACTTAACATAGAAAATGTTTAGATGCAACTTACAAGGCCTGAGAAGTGCCATTTCCAGCGATACTGGAGGTAATTTCGGCCAAAATTTTCTTGTGCGCTTCTCGCACCTATGGTGGCGCTACGCTTAGATCGTTTGCCTACAGGTTTCTCCCCCACCTTGGCAAATTCCTGGGTACGCGCCTGTTTCTTACCCAGTTGTAGTGAAAAAGAAGGCATGAGAATAAAGGGACAGCTAAATGCTATTGCTACCACGATAGCCGTATGAGGTGGGGTCTGGTGGTGGGGGGGGGGGAGAGGTTGAGCAAAAATCGTCGATTGCAGGACAAAAAGATGGATCTTCTCGAGACACATTTCACGTCATTATTGTTGGCCAATTAGTGAAAAGTTAAAGGGGATATGTCATCTCTCCCAAACCAGGGAGTTGCTAGCATTTCTCTGCCCAGTCATGTTAAGGAATAGCCCTAGAGTTCTAAAAAGAAGTTTATCACTGCACTTTGACTGACATTCATCCAAACAATACAGTTTCACTCTGGTTGGTCAACAACGACTTGTACACTCAGCTAGTTGTGTTCCCGCTTAAGCTCACACACACACTGTGTTTGATAATATTGCCTCGAGCAATTTAAACTCAGTAAAAGGTACTGTGGTTCTGTCTTAGAGGTGTGCTAGACAGGTGGTTTGGTTTATATTGGAGGATGGGCTTGAAGTTAAATTATTAGGGAGAATTGTTACTGTCTGGGTGAGATTAGAGAGCCTTTAAAGGTAAATACCTTCCGCCTTTTACAAAATGTCCTCCCATACTCCTACGTCTACTACCAGTGACAGACGTGCCTGTCCCATTACCTACACATTTTTGGAGACAAAGAAACGTGTAATGTTAAGGTAATTTTGGTACTTAATTTTACACTTCATATGAAATTTAGGGTTATAAATCATTCAGAACTAGACAGGCATTAACATGCAAAGAATGCAATCTAGGTTACAGATATGAGATATTACTGAGCCTTATCGATGGTTTTACTTGATTGTGCTCAAAGAAATAAAATATGGCTGTCAATGGGGCAAGAGACCTTCTGTGTACTTGGATTATAATCCCCAGTAGGCCTATGACACCTGGTTATTCTTTCTATGGCTATGGGGTAAGAAACCCAGTTTTTTATGGGAGAGTCCACCTTTTGAGGGGTGGGGAGGGAAGTATGCAATGCAGTGATTCGAGTGTTGTTCGGTGTATATATGCTACAAGAATGTTGAGGCCTCACCACAGATCTGACATGAATAATCTCACGAGCTACCGTTCTTGAGGCGTATGTCAAGCAGTAGCCTTACTGAGATGGACTCTGTCATAGAAACAAGGAGTAAAATGCAGTAGTATGAAGATGAAGACAGGTGACGGTTACGTGGTTCAAAAGACAAAAATGTGATTTGGGGACAGATTCACTTCCGTCCCTCCCAATGTCTGGTCAGCGACATTAATATTTACTTATATTTGTAAAAGTGAAAAAAAGAGTTCCCGACAATAATTCGGTTGAAGGTCAAAACACCTGTAATAATTTGGCAAAAACTGTAATAATTTTTTATGGTTGTGTGAATCTATAAGACGGCGTCCAAGGCTCAGTAGTTAAAGAAAGCTGTGTTTCCGGCGCGCTTCGCTCGTACTTGTTTGATGATCACTAAGACATTTGTTTACAAAAGATGCAATACTCAAGGGAGGCGATCATTTTTCCCCATAATTTGGTTGGGGAAAGAATAATATTAATTCATCCCTCAACTCCTTAAATATTGTCTGGTATTTGCAAGTATAAGACATGACTTGTACTTCGGTCGAGGGGGATACTTTTCCCCTCTCCAAAATTATGCCAGCGAACGTAATATTTGGCTTCAATAATTGATCATGAAAAGCTGTCTGATGATTGCTTAGACCTTCTCAAACACTCACACACACACGCACACACACACACAAACCAGTATTAGAAACAAATACACGACCTTTGCATGAATGCACTGAATGGGGCCAAGAGTGGCGAAGACCAAGAAATGATGGAGTACATGGTCCTCAATAATAGTGTGGATGGGGAAGAAACCTTACTTTGTCCGCCATTATTTGGTCAACGACCCTAACAAATTTCCTAGTTTTTGATAGTCTTCTCCAACAATTTGATTGATGGGAACGGAACCGTAATATGCTTGATATAAATTTGTGAGAATATTAGACGACTTTGTAATTACTCAGTGGTAGACAAAACATTTTTTTTCCTAAATGTGTCATGATAATGAAGACGTTCGTGCAATAATATTTAGCCCACCATACTATTATATACACAAGGGTAGTTATCATATAGTAGGACCATTTCCTCCCCCTACACTTTGGTTGGTGAAGGAATATCTTTGTTTATCCTCCAATGGTTTATCAAACGCCGTAATATTTTCGGATATTTGTATTATTAGACATGGTCCCGGGGTAAGAAACACTTTCCGTCACCCTGAATATTTTGTCAATAATTAATATTTGGCTTACTTCCCTGAAAATCTGCTTCTTACCACATACACGCGTGATTAATAAGACATTCGTAGACAAACACAGAAAACATAGCCTACAAATACATACGCAGGGGCTACAGATTAGACGCTGCTCAGGCTAAACATGAAGAGTGCCCCCCATCTGCAATTTGAGAGGAATTTCCAACAAAAAACTTCTTGGTACGCTACGGGCCATCTGATAGGAGAGCTTCGCTTAAAGGAAGGGTTTAAGTAAAAAATTAATTTCTATATGTGAAAGAGGGATTAAATCTACACAATTTGGTGAAATTTTCATTCAGTTTGGATAGGTAGAACTCAAGATATCAACAAATGAAGTTACTACATTTGTGACCCAAAGTGAGCTTGAGGCAAGCAGGGTTTATATCACTTCCTCACATTGATGAAAAGTGCTTTGTTTCCTTTGTTTTTTCAGTCTGTGGTGCTGACCTTGAACTTAATAGGGAAAGGACCTCCCCGTGTGGAATTTGAAGTTTGTAAAATTTCCATGCCTCTCATGCATCCACATCCAGATAACTTGTGATTGTGGAGGAAAAAATTGGTTTTAAAGTTTAATAATAAAAAAAAGACTGCTTATTAATGTGAGGCCATGGTGTCATATGTACTTGCTTCAAGTTCACTTTGTGTTGAAAATGTGACAACTTTAACTGCTAGTATCTTGAGAACTACACATCGGATTTCAATGCAAATTTCACCAGAATGCTAAGAATAAGTGCGGTACCCCTCTAACATATCAAAATTTGATTTGAGCTTAGATCTTTCTTTTAAATTGTGTCAAAATAATAATTTGTGTTGACATAAAAACAGAATGCATATCACTCTTTGAATACAACATTCATACTTACTCGGCGAACGGAGCGGAAATTTTGGCCGCAACTTGTGCGGCTCGTAGTCAACAGTGTTGTAACGAGTCACCCTTAGGTCGAGTCACAAGTCAAGTCAACAGTGGTCGAGTCACAAGTCAAGTCATTCGTCACATTTTCAAGACAAGTCAATCAACTCAAGCACATTTTCAAGTCAAGCCAAGCACATTTTCAAGTCAAGTCAAGTCAGACATTTTGGTCGAGTCAACTCGAGTCAGTTGCCGGTGTCTACAAGTCAACGCAAGTCACACCAGTACATAATCATAGCAAATTTAAAACTGGTATTTTGTCTTTGGTGTGACCTGGAGACAACTGGTTCCTTTCTGCCTCTTCTGAAGTGTACCAGTCACTGACTGCAATCTTGTTCTATGGTACGTCACAGATACATTGTTTTCACATAACTTTAAATGCAATTTGCCAGGAGTACGCTGCAAGTTGTACAACTTGCATCTAAACAATCTTCAAAAAGTCGGTAAATTTACACAGATCGATGGTGATAAACATTTTGCTTTGAAAATATCCTAGGGAGGGGGAACTTCCCCTCCTCTGCGTAAGGCCGTGGGAAATTCAAGGATTTCAATGATAATGGAAGTTTGAACGAAGCGATGTTCTACAGGAAATAACCTGGAATCCTGGAACAATATTTAAAATGGGTGCGAGTGAAGCGCTCCGAAGAAAACACATTATGACGTTTAATTGTAGCCAATTGTTTTTCTTTAGTTTCAAATGCAGTATTGTTCATTACACAAAAACTTCCTACCTATATCCTGCTCTATGGTTCTTTCTTTTATGTTTCATTTTTGTGGATGGTCTGGGACAATCCCACTCATCCTTTTTTATTATTTTGAAAAATAAGTTAGTGTCGATTTCGAAGGATATCAGGCGATAGAGTGAAATTATGATAATTTAAAAAATAAATAAAATGTTCTACGGGTAGTTTTTACATGGACATGCCCAAGGTCATCGGCAGTCAGGTAAATGCCATGCAAGGAAGTAATTTTCATTGGAGGCTGTATCTTGGGAAGTTGCGGCCCGCGAGTGCCGAAGGCTGGAGACTGGAGGTCCTCCCCGAGTATTTTTTTTTAAATTTGACTTTTGCGGTAATTCTGGACAATTTCTCGAACAAATTCTGCTTCCCTATGTATAATTGGGAATGCTAATGAAACAGGTTTCTTATAAAAATGGTAAATTTACGATGGTAACCATCAGTCCATTTGCTAAAGATGGTGGTAGTTGGTCGAGAAAGTGGACAGCGAGAGGTAGAGCGAGGGTTTTGGAAATGGTAATTTACTCAAGCTGTCATTCAGGAAATAATAACGAGGCAATTCCAGCAAAGTTTCCCTACGCACAGCCGTACAGCAGTATTAATGAGACATCAATTTATATCAGGATCATGCATAGGAAGCACCCCGAAAAATATATCAAGAATTATGATTCTCTATACATGGTTAGAGTTTCGGATTTTTTTTTTTTTTTTTGCAAGGACCCAGGGTGCATTGAATGACGTACAGTACTTTTAGTGACTCTTATGTCAGAGCTTCAAGTCACAATAGTGTGGCGCGTAGGAGAGGCCCAGGCTTTGAAAGAAATCTTACTGTGCCAGACAAAATTTTCAATTGCATCAGTCAGTTCTTTCTGGGGGTGCGCGCGAAGCGCGCAGAGAAAAATCTTTCTAGCAATATGGTATTTGATATTATAATGTTTCCCTTCATTTAACATTGCAATATTTAATCATAATAGGCTATTGAAAATTCTCTTATAGTTTCTCTTGTCTCACATCGCTTCGTTATTTTTTTTTTATTATTTTTATTATTTTTAGTTTTCAAAAACATCTGTACTATTAGCTAAAGTTTTGAAATAAAAAAGTTATGGCAGTTAATAAGGACTTTCGGTCCTAGCTTTGCTATAAGAGAAAAAAATCAATCTCGACCACCACTGTGCTCCCCGGATTTTCAATGGGTCGTGGTAAGGGCAGCGCACAGGGAGCTATCGGTGACCGGCTATACAAGTGTCTTCACTGAGGACTAAACCAGTCCCATCAGAGTTGCACAAGCAATATAATTGAGAAAGTGCTTTACGCAGAGGCAACAAAATTATAACAGAGAAGAAAAAATGAACAGACTCTCGTACAACGGAAGTCCCCGAACCACACCAGGAATCATCCAGATGGCAACCCTGTCTGTGCAACATGTTGTTTTTCGATCGAAACCACTGAGATCGGTGATCGTAATAGTCCATGCCTGGCATGACGTGTACATAGTTTGATATGACATGCTTCCGCAGCAGTGAGTGCGGATTTGCCGAGCGCGTTGCGGCCCGTTTGTCAAGTGTACTTTAGGCATGCTGTGTTGGCGGTATTGATTACACACAGGGCACTGTGTGTTGCGGCCGCGTCTACCTCGCGATATGCACGTGCACAGTCCAGAATTGGGTACAATTACAAGCATCAGAGTCGCGTCAAACGACTCGAGTCGCAGTCGGAAACTCGAGTCGTTTTCCCTGACTCGAGTCTTCAATTGGACTCGAGTCATGCTATGCTCGAGTCCGAGTCAAGTCATTTTAGGTGGTGACTCGAGTCAAGTCATTTAGGGTTCCAGACTCGAGTCAAGTCATTTTGGCTAACGACCAAGTCAAGTCAAATCAAGTCAAATATGCGACGACTCGAGTCAACTCGAGTCCGAGTCAGTGACTTGACTTGGTACGACACTGGCAGTCAACAAAGTTCAACTGTCGCTTTGGATCCGCTTTGACTGCGGAAGCCCGGTGGAGCAGTATTTTCCCTCTCCTTTCCGGCCGGACAGAAAAAAAACTACCTTTTTTCTGTCCTGGGGCAAATACAACTAGATTTTTTAGTCTTGCTAGGACAAAAAACAGCGAGCTGTTTTGGTCCGGGCTTAGTCTTGCTCAAGACTCTAGTTCATTTCCGTCCACCACTTATTGGCTGTGAAGCATACGTACCAATGCGCCCTCTAAATCTAAAATTGAACTCTTAGAACCATAGAAATAAAAGTAAGAGAGAACGCTAACACAATGCATCCATGGGTGAAGCCACGAAAATTATGAGGGAGCTTTCGTTGTACGGCAAAAGACCGGTTGATTGGTGTGTCTCCGTACGTACAGTGTGCATTCTGCTGCAGAAGTTATAGCTTATTTTATGCGTTTTTCGAAAGATTTGGAGTAATTTTCACAACAGAAATAAGTCATGGTGCCTTAAGTATTTTGTTTTATACTCCTAACTTAAAAACTTGTAGTTTCTTTGCCAATACTTGGGGCAAAAGCAATGACGTGATATTTCTGTTACGCGCAGGTGCTCTGTTGCCTTACAGACTGGCCAAATCAATGGCTTCAGTCCAGATCGGCTGACGTCGTTCTCCCTTACTTTTATTTCTATGCTCAGAACTTAGTTCTGAGAGTTCAATCACTATCTGGAGAGTTCGATATGGTAGATTACAGGGAGCACTGGTACACATGCTTCACAGACGATATGTGGTGGACGGAAATGAACTAGAGTCTTGAGCAAGACTAGTCTGGGCTTGATTTTTTCGTCCGGCTTACAGATAGATCCTGCAGTAAAACGCTTGTTTGTTCCAGAAAGTTTGTATTTTTAGTGGTCTGCACTAACCTTTTCTAGGAAGTATCATCCATTTTTGTGTTGGGACACTTAATACTACTTACTTTAATGCTAATGCTAATGGATCGGCCGTGATAATATTATTTCCCGACATTTCTGTAGCCCCAAATAAAAGATTTCTCGGAAAAATAAACTTAATTGCAAAAGAAAATGGCAACTTTTGCCCGACGAATAATTTTCCCGACAGACCGCACTTTGAAACCTCTGTGGGTGGGATAGGTGCCACACCCCCGGTAGTGACGCCCCTGCCTACAATAATGCCATGGATAGGGGAAGGACGCCGTTTCGACCCTAATATATTTGCTGATATTTGAAAGCGCCCCCTCCAAACATTTGGTTGATGGGGATGGTGAAACCGTTTAACCTTTAAGAACCGTAATAGTTTTGACATTTGCGAGAATATTAGACGACTTTGCAATCATTCAATGATGTACAAAACAATTTTTCCACAGCGCTTTGCGCGCACTCTTACATATTTACTGATTATACAGACGTTCGTGCACCAACATTTAGCCTAACACACTATTTTATACACAAGGGTGGCGATCGTTGTAGGACCATTTCCTCCCCTACAATTTGGTTGGAGGCGCAATATCTTTGTTATCCCCAGATGTTAAGTTTGTTAAACGCCGTAATCATAGGCGTAGGAGGTCAAGTTGATTTGGACGGGGGGGGGTGGGGCTGTAACGACTTGCCCGAAAAATATAACCAAAAATTTCCACATTTTTTTCGCCATGTTAATGTACATATATACAGGCATGGGGGTGAGGGACAGGGGATTTCTCTCATGCTGTGTGATCGCCGGCCTAGGGAAGGGTTTAAGGGGAGGGGGTTTGCCCATCCTCTTTGAAAATTTTTCAAAAATTAGGTGTCCTTACATGCAATCTGGTACCACATATGCTACATTTGAAGTAAAATTTGTTGTTAAAAATTTACGTGTTTTAGGTAGAAAAAAATCGGCATCAGTGAGGGTGCGGCATGGCCCAATGGCTCCTCACATACACCACTGATAATCATAATATAATTTGATCCATTAAAAACACACTGGGTGCTAGTGCAATTCAAATCAGAACTTTATTTTAACTAACAAGGAAGTTTTTTAAACTATTGATTTCCTTTAGCTACATCATTGCATTATTTTTCTTTTAGTAGGTGCCCGAAAAATTCTCAGCATATTGCCCGAATTTTCACAAAAAATTTTGTGAAAATTCCCAGCCCCCCTCCTCCTACGCCTATGGCCGTAATATTTTTTTGATATTTGTAGTATAAGAAATGGAACCAGGGTACGGAACATTTTTCGTCACTCTCAACATTGTGTCAATGAAAATAAAACCAAATACATACACTGGGACTACAGATTAACGCACTGCTCACTAAGCATGAGGAGTGTCCCATCCTGCAATTTGGGAGGAATTTCTCGGAGTAAATTTCTTGGTACACTGCAACTGATTGTGGCGATCTGCTAAGATACCGTCATAAATAATCATTTGTGCAGGGGAAACCAGAAAGCCCAAAGGCTTAGTGATTCCTTGCCGAAAGGGGATAATTTGTTGCACTGAGGTTAATCCTTCAAATTTATCCTGACTACATCATTGTTTACGATGTTTTCACAATTTGATCTCTGCTGACCTCACATGATCTTTGAACCCCACCAAATACTGCCAGATAACAAAACCTGAAATGAAAATAAAAAAGAACGTGTTTAGAAGGGATTCGAAATCGGCCCGTCTGTGTGAAAAGCCGAGCACTAATCCACTACGCCATCAAAGGACTCGTTAAGCGTAAGGTGTTTCTAACCATACTATAGTTACAGCAGGGAGCTGTTATCCGAATGGAGGTAGCACGAGAAGTTTAATTTATGCTAACACTATAAGACCTATTTAAGTATGTAAAGATTACCAACTATTAGCTGATGAAGACTTTTAATTACTTGTCCCCTTATTTAATACTTTAAACTTAATTTCTTTCTCACATCATTGCCACATCATCCACCTCTAGTAATACTTTAACAAGGGGATTAAATTGAATAATGCTTTGAGAATCGGTTGTGCTGATGTGTAGGTTGGTATACCGCCATCATAGTAATGACACGGCTGTTTAATAGAACTAGATCACCACAAATGCTCCTGCCATATAAAGACACCATAGGCAAATGAACTAAAGAGACAGAGGCCTAATTCCTTTACTGCATTCTGAAACGATTCCTCAAGTTTCCTAAGATAACCAGACATAAATCTATGTTCACAATTTTACATAAAATCAAGCTGATGTGGTCGCATTTGCGACACCAGAGAGAAAATATACGCATTTTTCAGGCGACTGACAATGCTTTGTCAATGAGTAAAATCGCCATAGTTCTACTCCAGATGTAGCAGACGACAAACCTCTTAATGTTAACTTTTCAATCCAGCATATTGCTTAGAGAAATCTTAAGAGCAAGATAATCGAATGATTAATAGATGGCCTTGAATAGGCAAGCCTTTATTCATAGGAAGTTTTGACGAGCTATCTCCAATTCGGATAACAACTCCCTGGTCACAGCATCCTTTACCGATCCTTTACAGCATCCTTTGTTCTCGAAATATTCATATGTTCATAATTAGGTTATTCAAATTAGAATTATTACTGCAAACAGTTATGCTTGTCAAAGATAAATGTTGTTCTCTATATATTTACCTTTGGAGTGATAGAAAAATTCAGCCCTAACTTTTCGTTACTCACGAAACACCGGACACAATGGGGAAGTACCACCCACTGTCTATTTAGTTCACGAGGTTGTCTTAATTTCACCTCTGATGACGTCATATGAGCTTCGACCCAAACAAACCCATGGGGTTCCCTCTCTGTTAAAGTAACACATCTATATACCAAGTATGAAAAGTATCCATCATCCCTGTCTTAAAATATCATGTTTTTCATTGTTTTAGATTTTTGACATCTGATGACCTCAAATGGCCTCTGAACTCCAGTGAAAACAATAAGGTTTTTCCACTGAATATGATAAAATTATACACCAATATGAAAATTGTCAATCACTGCTATCTTGAAATATCGTGTTTACTAGCAGTTTTTAAGAATTTCGTATTTTCACTACGTTGACCACAGATAACTTTTGACTTCTACCAAAACCAATAGGGTCCATCTTCTGAATATAATGCATCCACATGCTGACTATGAAAGGCATATATGCTTCCTACCTAGAGGTATCGTGTTTAAAAGGTTTTCCGGTTTTGACCTCTTTTGACCTCACATGACCTTTGACCTGCACCGAAAACAATGTGGATCTTTGTCTTAATATGATAATTCTGTATTTCAAGTATAAAAAATTATCCATCACTGATATCTTGAGATATCATGTTTATAAGCCAAGCGTCACAAACACACATACAAATGCACACACACATACATACACCCACACACCCACATACCTGTTTACGGCGCCCGTCGGGGACGCAGGTAAAAAATGCGCCAATCGGGGAAATACCTCAGATTGGCCTTAAAATTTGTGGGCCCATATCTGATACTCCAATTTGAACGATTTCCGGCAATCTAGAAATGGGGATATCCCCAGTTTGAGGGGTATCCCCAGTTCACGGGTGTGTATACCTGCCAGTATCTGCGATTCACGCCAAAAATATACCCACTTGGGTGATTGCATAGATTTCTTTCACCCCCGGCAAGGAATCAAAAATTGCTAAAAATTAAGCCTGCATTTAAACAAAAAGTTGTTGTTCATAAAAGACTGGGAATTAGGCATGTTAGGCGTCATGTTACAAATGGCTGGCCATGATCTACTCCCACTCTGCTAAGAACCTGTCTAACAACCCGACGTAAACATCTCTTCATGATTACTTTTTAGTTAGTTACAGTTAAGTGAGCGATGTTGATGTTTTTCAATAAGGTACCTTTTGCTTGCAAAATTCATGGAAAACTTACACTACAATATTACATTACCCATTGAAATGGAAGTTGAAAAACACGTCAAAGGTTTGCATGTTTTATTACCTAATATTTAGTCATGAAGTAGATGTAAACTTTTGATCCACTAAAATGCCCGCATGAATGAATTTTGATGTAATTTGTGTCATTTCTATACTTTTAATTATGTTAACATCAACAAATAGCCAACGATATCATTTTATTTGGAAAGACCTTCACTCTAAAAAAGGTCTGACCAGAGGGACACCGAACAGGAATCTGGTCAAAAATTTGACTAGATTCGGTTTAAAAAACCAAATCTAGTCAAATAATTGTTCGGTGCCCCTCTGATCAGATTCGGTTCAAATTTGACCGGACCTTTTTTAGAGTGAAACTGGTAAGTGCTCCATAACTCGATATATCTCAATAATAACGGAAAATAGCTATACAATAATAATGTAGCACAATAATTCTACCCGCTGGTGTACATCTCCAGTAATTTCCAAGTGTCACAAACACTCGTGATTGCATAGAAATCAAAACTTGCTAAAAATTAAGCCTGCGTGCCACCTTTAAATAAAAGACTGGGAAATAGGCATGTTACAATTGGTTAGCCATGATCACAACCCGACGTAAATATCTCTTCATGATTACTTTTTAGTTAGTTACAGTTAAGCGAGTGATGTTGATGTTTTTCAATAACATATCTTTTGCTTGCAAAATTAAGTCCTCGTGGAAAACTTATATTACAATATTACATTACCCAAACGGAGGTTGAAAAAACAGGTCAAAGGTTTGCATGTTTACCTAATGTTTAGTCATGAAATAGATGTGAACTTATGATCCACTAAAATTTATTTTAATATCAAATAGTCAACAATATCATTTTATTTGGAAAGAAATAATATTCTAATTCTAAGTGATACTCGTTTAGTGCTATATAACTCGATATCTCTTAGTAATAACGTATAATAGAATAAAAAATACATGTAGCTCAAGCTGCACAATTCTTCCATACGGAGACTTATCGTCTTCTTCCGAAACCCGGAAGTAAAATTATTAATCCTACGACAATTACAACTCCGAAAATGAAGAAGATTACATCATGAAATAGTGTGCCATTATCAGAGTTAAACACTGTTTCAAACGTTGACAGTGTCATAGTTACGTCTGGGTTGTCGTCACAACTGTTGGCAAACATCACTTCCACAAGGTCTACCCCTCGTACATCAATGGGATCAAAGCAACTCATGGCCAAAATTAATTCAGGATTTACCTTGAACCGCTGCTGTATATCAAACATTTTACAATCACATCTCCAGTAATTTCCATGGAACCAAATCCTGCTTTCAAAAGATGAGTCAAACATTTCGACAGGAAGGTTTTTTAAGTTATTGGAACTTAATTTTAACGTTTTGAGGTTTGTTAAACCTTGAAGGGATAATGGATGGCATGTATGAATGGTGTTGATGAGTTCTTTAGAAACGCCTCTTTTGGCACCATTGTTATCTTATTATTTTGCAAAAATAAATTTCTCAGCAGAGGAAGATTCCTAAAAAAATTGGTAAGTCTTCCAGATTGTTACTTCTAAGGTTAAGTACCACCAGGGGATGTTCAGATGATCCGAAAATATAAGGATCGATTCTTGTAATGAAATTACTAATCAGAAACAAAGAAAACAGATTTGGAAAGCCAATAAAACTAAAGTTTTGTAAAGTTGTTATTAAATTCGATTCCAGGACCAACTGTTGATATGATTCTAAACCTTGATCAGTTGTTTGGATATCCAATAAAAAGTTATTTCCAATGTACAAATAACTTAAGTTAGAAAGATGATGCTGTAATCTTCCAATGGGAAATTCACTAATGTTGTTGAAAGATAAGTGTAAGGTAGTCAAGTTAATCAGTCCGTTGAAAGTGAGCGGATGAACGTCCCAAATAGTGTTCAATGTTAAAGAGATAAAAATCCAGATTTTTGTTCTCCATGAAAGCGTTACTTTCAATGACTTGAATCTCGTTCCTCCCTAAATCGATATAAACGAGATTTTTCAGTGGCATGAAAGAGATACTCGGAATAAACTGAAGTGTGTTTGTGGGCTGATTTTGATACCTCGTATCTATATTTTCATCTTCTGTTTCCTCTAAATCCTAAACGGATAGCCTATGCCGGAGAAATTCTTCTCTTTCTCACCCTCACCGCTTTCCCATTCATCTATTTATTCGTCTGTACACAGTACAGTTAATATTACGGATCATCGAGCTTCGGTTTTCTCTCACATGCCTGGACCTTTGACATTTTGTTTTGATTGCCCTGCCTATCTAGTTAAAGGTTGTGCAATAGCGCCACTTTTAGCAACTTATTTAGTTAGCTTTCATTTGGAAGGCAGGTTGAGGGTTTATGTAAAATTTTTGTGAAATGCTGAGCCTTTAAAAATTAGTGAAGAAAACACGTAAATGTACGTGCATGGTTAGCAAACTGCGGAGTTATTTGGAACACGTTATAACATGCATAGCTGGCAAAGGGTTAAGGCAAAGACTTATGGCCCTTCAGCACGAAAAACTGCTTTTAATGTTGTAAGAACTTGCTTCTTCATAAAATGATCTTGTTTTTAAAGACTTCAGGTCACTCTGATATGGACTCTTATATTATGAATAATGAATCTGGGTTTCGCTTTACATCACAAATTGTAGATGGGATATTACTAAGTACCCTCTGCTTCATTTTCATTCTACTAGCAGGAACATAGAATTACAATAGGGTTAAGCATATATGTATAACTTGATGGAAAGGCTTTAAAACTGCGGGTGTTTCGGGTACAAAGATGGTTTTACTTTTAAGCCATTAAAATGAAACGATTAAGGTCTTAACCAATTCCACTTAAAATTAACATATTTATTTGGTGGCATTATAACCGGAAGAGAAGTTAAAAAGATTCTCCTTCTTCCACCGAAACCAAACTAGATTTAACGAACATAAAGAGATCGTGAACAAAATTATAAATGTAACACTTCTCAGTCTTAATGGAATTTGAATAAATAAAACGTTAAGGAGAGCATAATGCGTTTACATTACATTACCATAATAGACGCACAACTACTATCTTGTTCCATATTTCTAAAATTAAACGAATAAAAAAAAATTAAAAACTTTTTTTAAAATTTTCTTAGGTCTTGTACGGTTTGTGACACTCCGAAATGATCTTTTATACCAGCCCAAACTTGTTAAAAGTGTTTCAAGCGCCTCCAACTGTACTCGACTGCCTCTGTGATGTCTTCCAGGTTGGTTGCAAGGCTGGTGACGCAACCCCCACCACGTGACACACTTTACTCAAGTTAGTTTACTTGTCTCCCATAATTCTTTGAGATGTGAAGCCATATCATCCCCAAGGTGCATGGGCGTTATAGACACGTTGATAGAGTATAAATTTTAGAAATCCTATATGGAGATCTTGCTTGATTAATTCTCTCCAAGTCAAACTGAGTTCCAAATTACCGTGAGCCATTGGGGCCAGTGCATCAAATATTTCATGCAACGACCTTTTATCAATCCTCGGTGCATCTAAAATATGCCGAGCCCTTGACCTAGAGTAATCATGACTTTTCTTATCAGCAATTGTACTTTTTGCAATTTGACACTTCTCTGTTCCTTGTTGCTGGTCTGAGCTTTACCCCAAATGAGCTGATTCACTCGAGGACACTGCAATAGCTCACAATTTTCGGGGCGCAAATATTCTTGAGCTTTTTCCTTTATTTTGTCTTCAGACATTTTGTCTTTGAGCATCAAGCCAATGACTTCTGCAATTTTAGTGGATAATCCTGGACCCTTTTTATCAATTTCCAAAACATACACAACTCCATCTAGAATATCATCAAATTGATTCTCTTCAGGTTTTTGTTCCCAAAAAATATTGGAAACAATGTCGTCAAAATCACATTGAGGGGAGCCAATAACTTCTCCATCTCCTACAACCAATATCCCCCTGAAAAATTGGTCTGTTCCATAACAGCTGAATCATTGTCAGGATTTGGTTTTATAGCACTGGCTATTGGGCTTTCAAAATATTCAGACACTTGTTTGCTAGTACAGGGAAGAGATTGATTTGCCTCCAAAAATTGCTCTTTAATGAAATTTGAAATTTCAGGGTTTACACCATCAGACAACGAGGCCAGTGTATTTAAGCAGGTCATGTTAAAGTACACAATTTGGCCGCCGTAAAACGTACCGGTAAGGGTACGTACTCTAATGCTCAAAATAAATTGAAGATGTTGTGGTTAGGCCTTGAAGTCATGGGAAATTACAACTAGCGTATAATGTAACTGTGCTCGCACATTTCGAAAGGCTGAAAATGATCTGAAAATGTTGTAATTAGGCCTTTAAGGCATGTGAAATTACAACTGTAGCCATAAAACTTATGACTTGGTTTGGAGGGTCAATATCTTAAAAACAGCCTGGTAATATTGTAATTAGAATCAGAGGGTATGGTAAATTACAACCAAAAGTATAGAGCAGGGAAAATGTACTATTCAAATTTGTAACACAAGTTTGATTATAACAAAATGACAATGTTGTAATTAAGCCCGAACAGTATAATAAATTAAAACCACATGCTAAATGAATCTTGAAGCAAGTGTTCTTCTAATTGCCCTTTAAAGTCGACTGACGGGCTGTAATTTGGCCAAGAGGGCATGATAAATTACGGCCAAGAAATATAAAAACGTGCTTTCAACTTTTGAAACACTCTAGTTCGTAACCAGGGAGATGCTATTTGTCAAATTGCAGTTCCCTGTCATAAGGGTCTGACAAAGTAACAAGGCCTAGAAGGCATGGTAAATCACAACGACAGTATACTGAAACAACGTTACTATATGCAGCTACTTCGAGAACAAAGAACTATACTTTTTCCAAAGTCCCATCGACTCTCTTGCTAAGAGCCAAGGGGCGAAGCCAAACGCCACTCCCGAAGGAACTACGTCCCCGAAGGGACAACAAACTTTACTGACCAACCTCTCGACTCTCAGACCTCTACATCATGGGTCTGTCATGCGTGGTCCCGTTATTGACTGGCTGTAAAGAACAGATACGATGTATGATCTTAGCCAAAAGACCGAGAAGCAAATCTCCGTCTCTGAGTGTGATTACGGATACTCAAGAACTTACATGAAGCTGCATGAATATGAGGCTTCTCCGACTAGTACCAACAGCAAAATATGGCCCATTATCACAGCACGATCTCACGGAATCTTACAATGCAAGTGATGTGTGACGAGATGGAATCAACATTCTGTCTTGCTAAACATACTCTCGTAATAGCACAACTTCCCTTAATGCACCTTTCAAAAATTATAAATGTTGCATCCATTAAAACTTCCAAAGTTTGGGTCAGGGTGGCCAAGATTTTTTTTTGCTAAATGATAGCTGTCAAGTTCTTTCTATGAGATTCTTAATCCTGGAAAAATAAAGATACCCTACCCTACAACACAAATTTCAGTATCGTATATTTCCTCTATTCATATAAATAATGCTTAAAGGTAAGCACATTTTCTGCACAACAAACGGAATAAGAACAATGAAGCTATCAAAACTCAAGATCGGACAAGGGTCTGGAAGATGAACTTGAGGATGTTTTAGAAGTTTCTTTAACCTCTTCTTTTTGGAGTCATATCTTTGTCAAATATGAAGAATGAATTTCCTTTGAGTAACAAAGTTGTAATTCCTTGTGCTAAAACGTAAAGGCCGAAAAGCTGTCTTCTCTTCATTGTTCGTAGAAAGTTCCCAAGTGTGACTCTTTGAAGGAGAAAGGTTGACACAGTACAAAGGCTTAGATATAGACATCCAAATTTCTATAAAGTTCCTTCCTACCCAATTAAGACGAAAGGGGCCACCAAAGTTCGGGTCAAATCCGAGTGTGGCTTGGGTCTATATTTGACTTTGTAGCGTATCATACACATGGTTTTTCATAGGCCAATGGAGGGGGACAGTGGTGCGCGCGCGGGGGCTGAGAGCGAGTGTCCCAAATCGACTTTTTGAAACCTCTATTTTTTCTTAATAAATTACGTAAAACGGCATTTAATCTAGAGATTTCTGAAGGGGTAAGGTGAGATGTCTTTTCCTGTGAGTGATAGATCTGTGTTAACTTTTTTTCATCGCAAATCGTTCGCAAACTATCATAATGTTTGTAAATCCTTCGCAAAGTATCAAGATTTTTGCTCGCTCTGCGGTGCTTTGACATGCGGTTGTATTCTTTCCCTCAATATCATCCCAAGTAAATTTCTTATAAGGTGATTCTTATGCAAAACATTGGCAAGCTTTGCTCGTTATTACTACGGTTTACTTTCCATGCCTGACGACCACTACAAGGACGATGATGCACGGAATTATCATGACAAGAACTATTTTCCGAAAACTAGATGTTAAAGTTCATCTTCCAGCTTGCATCAAGAGGCGATTATATGTCGATTTGTATATTACGGGCAACATTGGTAGCGTTTTTATTCATGATTTGAAAAATACTAATCATCACACAAGTTTATTCAAAGGTCTTTAAGCGTATTTACAGAGAATTAGCATTTTGAAACATAATTATTAATCCTCTACCCTTTTTTATACCTTTACGCCAATCTTTGTCATTCCTCGTTGGAAACTGCATTTCGATTCTCGTTCAAACTTGGTAAACCAGTTTATGAGCGTTGATTTTAAAAGACACATATATTTCTTCGATAATTTTCCAAGTTTGTCTCATAAACTGTAGATATCGAACCACTTGAGCATGCCCAAAACTTTACAAAGAAGTCATTGAGGACTCAGCTATATATTGGTATGCCTAAACGTGTGGGTACGGTTTTGGATGGCCGTCAGTACTCTCGGAGCCCTTGGTAGCCAACCATCTCAATCTATCGGTTCATCTTGTAAAATATTACTTTTCGTCAATAAATTAACTCTAAGAAAAGTTCAATGGTGCAGGTTAACTTTATCGGTCTGATTTAAGGAAAATCTTTATGGATGTTTGGTGCTGTGATAATAAGCAAGTGAGAACACGTCACATTCGTCGTCAGCAGATCAGCTGGTGCAGACTGCAACATGTATGGCAAGAATGGTAATTGTACCATGCTCAAATTCAAAGAATGAAATAAGCTCTGGGTTCTTGGAGTTGACGACCACCACCTTCACCGCCTCCTCCTCCTCCAGTCGGATGTTGGGGTGGTGGATGACTATGTCCCCATAGTCCTGGCCAAAAAATTCATTTTGCCTGTTATGAAGGAGTCGGACGTTCGTGTAAAACAACAAGGCAGCTCATGTAGTTACAAATTTCAAATTTCATCTTTCTCACAACACCACCCCTCTAGCCAGACAAGGCATCGAAGGGTGGGAGAGATATGTTAAGGCAGTAGTAATTAATTCCTTTACGAAAAATTTCAGATGACGAGATATTTTTAGACACTGAGCCCTGTGGCTTCATCGGCTCTTTAATTTTAGTACTGAAATGATCATGTACCTTAATTTCGCTCACCAAAAAGTGTATGTGTCAATGAAGACAAACCATCATCCAAAATACCAAAACTCCAGGCAACCTGTTTCTGATGGATAAAGTGTCCTCGGCTTCTTTAAATGTAAGGTAATGTCCCTGTAGGCCTGTACGAATGATAGTTTGCTTATCATAGCCTCACGACATCCTAAGCATATAATTCTACCAACCCTTTCTTCAAACATCACTTCAGCGAGTAGCTTTTATCAAGTTTAACCTTAAATAAACCAAAAGGCGCTGGGTCAGGATAGAGTGACTTACAATTGCGTTCTATACCTAGGACCCATGACTGGAGGAAATTGCACATGCGCAGAAACAACTTTAAGTTGTTATATTAAGTTGTTATATTGTAAAGTACTTGTAACTTAGATACTACTAAAACCTTAGGCTCAACCAAATCCATACCTCTTCCGTGTCTGTTCTGTCTTACATTAATTTTATTCGAAAACGCCACAATCAGGACCCTAAAAACATGATTCATCACACAAGTGAATTCCCAACTGGCGTCCACACCTACTAACTTAAGGCTTCGAATGATCTTCTAACAGCTATGTTTCGAACCCAGTTGTAATGAAAAAGACGGCATGTGAAAAAACAGGAATAGCTATTTACTATTGCTACCCCGATTGTCGAAAGAGGGGGGTCTGGTACCCGGAACAAAAATTGCAGAATGCAGGCAAAAAGATGTATTTTCTCAGGGCAATACCCAAGGCGACGATCCCTGCCATAATTTGTCTCGGAAAGAAAGAACATTTATTCTTCCGCTAACAGTTGGTCAACCGCTGTAATATTGACTGGTACTTGTTTCTATAGGACATTTGTAATTAGCTGGAGGGAATATTTTTCCCCTCTCCAAACTTACACCGACGACCGTAATATTCGGCTTTAACAATTAATCATGAAAACTGTTTGATGGTTGCTTAGACATTCTTAAATACACGAAAGCCAGTATCTGAGTCAAATACAGGGCCTTGCATTATCGAACTGAATGATGGCAGGTGGCGAAAACCAAACGGTGATGCGGCATATGGACCCCTACAACCGGCAGTGTCCCTAAGGATCGATGAATGGGGGATTGTTAGACCTTTTCCGGACAAAAAGGGGTTTGTTACCGATAAAATATACTTGTTAAGAAAGGAAAAATTATAACCCTTGTTTTAATTAAATCTTTGAAACAAGTGCAAGATGGAAGATTTAAGTATAACGGGAGAACAACATAAGAAGAAAAAACCTACCGGAAAACGCAGTTTAACATTTGGAATATCAATTCGACCTTGCCGCATCCATTTTCATTTATTTGCTACAACAATAAGGTTGATGTAGCGGAGTTAATACTTCCATGGTTAGAGCATTAGATCGTCTTTGGCATGGTACCCAGTTGCCCGCCTTTGTCGCTTTTCAGTTATGTCCATTTGTGGGGGCCAGAGAAGGAAGCTATTGGTAGCCTTGAAGCATTTGCACGATCGTAGCACTAGAATATAGCATTTTGTGTCTACAAATGGCATCGATACACAATAAACAGACCATGTAAAAACACAGTCTGTCTTTATTTTTTTTTTTTCAAATCAGTTTAAGTTGGACTAACCACCGGTCGATTTCTTCAAGACACGGCGGAATTGAACGTGGGGTGGGTAGAGAGTCATAGAGTTTCTACGTAGTTTTGCAATAATTAAACTCACTTTGTTCTATTGAAAGTTATGATAGGTTAACAAGAGTAGCCTACAAGCGAAACACCCCGAAAAATAACACTTTTGCGGACATTTTAGTAGCCTAATGTTTCCCTTCATTTCACATAGCAATTACCTGTCTTCAAATCGCACTGAGTACGCACTAAACAAAACTAACATTTGCAATTAGCCCTTTTGTTTCTTACACAGTTACAAGCCAGGACTAACTGTCATTCCATTTCTTTATGATGCAGCAGGTTTGAGGGTTGGTAGCTGGGATGGACAATCGCTAAGGTTGCACGGAGTTTTGCAATAATCCAAGGCAGGCTCTGTGCTTCTTGAATTACTAATTGGACAATTAGCGTATATGAAATCTGCGCGCGAAGTCCGTCGAAAGTTAGGACATTTTAGGCACTGCATCTAGAATGAATCGCAACCACCGCAATGAAAAGTGTTCAAGATTTGAGCAAGTGGAAAGCCAGCCCATATCGCGCCGACCGGCATACGACCCGACGGCGAAACCAGTCGCGTGGCAAGACGGGTCGGTCAAGGGTGTTTCAATTTTTTTTTTTGTACTCGACTTTCAGTCCGGATTACGATCCGACAGTACCATCATTATCACATCGGAAACATCAAACATTTCGATATTCGTAGTGGAGTCGGGGAAGAGGGTGGGAGTCGCGTCGCAGTTGGGAAAAGTTGTGGTAGTGTGTAGCTGTCATCGACCTAACTGCGACCCATTTTTTTATGAATTGGCCATCAAAGAGGGATTTGCGAAAGCAGACGACAGTGGCAAAAAGTCAATTTTCTCACCCTTATGTGTGGGAGGTTGACAGTAGTTAGACTGAATCAACCCGACAGTGTGTTTTGTGCTTAACCTACGATCCAACTGTGACCCAACGCAACTGACCACTTATAGATACAGCATATCCCCGATGAAGCAGTCAGGTTGAGTTGCATCACAATCCAAAAGGATTTTATTCCACAGTGTCGGACCTGGTGTGTATTTCATGGGAACAGGTCTAGTCGGCCCCAAACCAACTCGACCCCAACCAACTCGGCCCCAAGCGAATTCTGCCCTAAGCCAACTCGGTCCCAATCCAAATAGCCCCAATGAAATATCATGGCAGAAATCTTCCTGTTCCAGTCTAATTTTGTTCTTCGATAGGGTACTTAATGGTTATCGAGAAGTTGACTTGCTTAATATTAGCCTATCTCTTCATGCATGGATTTTGTTGGTCTAATTCCAATTCATTAGGTTTTTTAAGTTCTTCCCAGTTTTTCTTTAATAAGTCGAAAGTTCAAATTTTCCACACACATTGCCATTTTTATATCTTGGGTATATAACATTTCGTAAAGGGTGGATATTTATTTCATTGCAGACAATTATGTAATACGGTACAAATATTTTCCTGACAGCCTGGATTTCGTCAAAAAAACAACGCCTTCCCTTACAGTGTAGTAGAGATCACAGAACCCTCAATTTGTGATAACTTTCCTAACAATATATAATAATTTCCTGACAAACAGAATAGTTTCCCAATATGAGAGGGGTTAGGTCTCTAGTTAAGTGTATCCAAAGAAATATTTCCACCCGAGAATAATTCACTTAATTAAAACGTAGTGATCATAATTTTTCCCCACATTTCTGTTGCTCCAAATAAAAGATGTTTTCGGACAAAGTAAATTAATTACAAGAGAAAATGGGAATTTTTTTTCCGACGAACTGCAAGATATTTCCGACGGACCGCACTTTGATACACACCCCGGTAGTGACGCCTTTGCCTACAATAATGTCATGGATAGGGGAAGGACTACGTTTCAACCCTTATATATTTGTTGGTATTCGAAAGTGTGAGACAAAGCTCCCTCCAAACATTTGGTTGATGGGGATGGCTTAATGATTTAACCTTTCAGAACCGTAAAATTTTTGATATTTGTTAGAATATGAGACGACTTTGCAATGACTCAATGACGTGCAAAACAATTTTTCCAGAGCGCTTTGCGCGCACTCTTTCATGTTAAATGATTATACAGATGTTTGTGCACAAACATTTAGCCTACCATACTATTATGTACACAACATTGGCGATCGTTGTAGGACCATTTCCTCCCCTACAATTTGGTTGGTGACGGAATATCTTTGGTTATCCTCAATAGTTACGTTTTTCAAATGTCGTAATATTTTCCGATATTTGTAGTATAAGACATGGTACCGGAGTAGGGAACACTTTTCGTCACCCTCCACATTGTGTCAACAATTACTTTATCATGAAAATCTGCTTCTTACCACGTATGTGTGTGATTAATGAGACATTCGTAGACAAACAGAAGATATGAAAAAATACATGAACTAGGAATACAGATTAACGCACTGTTCACTAAACATGAGGAGTGTCTCATCCTGCAATTTGAGAGGAATTTCTAACAAAAAATCTTGGTACACTAGGCACCAACTGATAATGGCGATCTGGTAAGATAACATCAGAAAAAATCATATGTACCGGGATAACCAGAAAGACCAAAGGCTTAGTAATTCCTTGACGAAAGGGGATGATTTGTTGCACTGAGGTTAATTCCTCAAATTTATCCTTATTGACTCTATTTTTGCTTACTATGTTTTCACAATTTGACCTCTGCTTACCTCACATAATCTTTGAACCATACCAAAAACTGAATTACAAAAACTGAAAAAAAAACGCGTCTTAGAAGGGATTCGAAACCAGGCCGTCTGTGTGAAAAGCCGAGCACTAATCTACTACAACATCAAAGGACTCGTTAAGCGTAAGGTATTTCTAACCATGCTATAGTCACAGGATCTTTACACGTGTTCGTCATTAGGTTATTCAAATTACAATTGTTACTGTGAACAGTTATGCTTGTGAAATATAAATGACGTTCTCGATATATTGATCATTGATATGGTTTAAAAAATCAGCCGAAACTTTTCATTACTCATGAAACACCGTACACAACTTGAAAGTACCACCCTGCACTGTCTATTTTGTTCAGGAGGTTTTGTAATTTCACCTCTGATGACCTCTTATGACCTTCGACCTCCAACAACCCCATAGGGTTCCCCCTCTCTTAAAGTAACACATCTATAAACAAGTATGAAAAGTACCCATCATCCCTGTCTTGAAATATCATTTTTTTCATCGTTTTCGGTTTTTAACCTCTGATGATCCGAAATGACCTTAAATGACCTTTGAACTCCACTGAAAACAATATGGTTTTTCCACTCAGTATATGATAAAATTATAAACCAATATGAAAATTGTCCATGATTATTATTGTTATCTTGGGGTATCGTGTGTACAAGCAGATATTAAGGATTACGTATTTTCACCTCCGGTGACCTCAGATAACCTTTGACTGCTACCAAAACCAATAGGGTCTATATTCTAACTATAACGCATTCACATGCCGAATATGAAAGGTATATATGCTTCCTACCTAGAGATACTTTTGTTGACCTCACATGACCTTTGACTTCCACCAGAAACAATACGTATCTTTTTCTCAGTATGATAATTCTGTATACCAAGTATGCAAATTATCCATCATTGCTATCTTGAGATATCGTGTTTACAAGTCAAGAGTCACAAACACGCATACTTTCGCACACACCGTACACACATTCACATACAGTCGTGTGATTGCATAGAGTTCTTTCGCCTTCGGCAAGGAATCAGAATTCCTTAAAATTAAGCTTACATGTCACCTTTTAAATACAACGTTATCATTCATAATAGACTGGGAAGGAGGTGTCATGTTACAAATGGATAGCCATGATCTACTCTCACTTTGCGAAGAACGTGTCTTACAACCCGACGTAATTAAGTGTCTCTTTATGATTACTTTTTACTTAGATAGAGTTAAGTGAGTAATGTTATGTTTTTCAATAAGACATCATCTGCTTGCAGTATTAAGTCCTCATGGAAAACGTACATTATAATATTACATTAGCCATTGAAATGGAGGTTGAAAAAACACGTCAAAGGTTTGCATGTTTACCTAATGTTTAGTCATGAAGTAGACGTTAACTTATGATCCAAGAAAATGGCTGCATGAATGAATTTTGATGAAATGTGTGCTATTTCTATACTCTGAGTTATGTTAACATCAAATAGACAGCCATTACATTTTATGTCGAAAGACCCTTCTGGGGTAAACAATATTCTAATTCTAAGTGATACTGGTAAGTTCTCCACATATTTAAATGCTCCATATATTAAAACGCAAAAAATGGGAGAAAAAATACATGTAGCTCAAGCTGCACAACTCTTCCATAAGAAGACTCTTCGGCTTCTTCCAAAACCGGAAAGTAAAATTATTAATCTTGCGACAATTACAACTCCGAAAATGAAGAAGATTACATCATGAAATAGTGCGTCATTATCAGAGGAAAACGCTGCATCAGTCGTTGACAGTGTCATAGTAACGTCTGGTTGGTCGCCACAATACTTGACAAACATCACTTTCATAACGTCTACCCCTCGTTCATCAATGGGATCAAAGCAAGTCATGCCGAGAATTAATTCAGGATTTACCTTGAACCGCTGCTGTATATCATACATTTTACAATCACATCTCCAGTAATTTCCATAAAACCAAATCCTGCTTTCAAAAGACGAGTCAAACATTTCGACAGAAAGGTCCGTTAAGTTATTGTAACTTAATTTTAAAGTTCTGAGGTTTGTTAAACCTTGAAGGGATAATGGATGGCATGTATGAATGGTGTTAGATGATAGGTCAAGATTTTGTAGGAATGAGTTCTTCACAAATGCTTCTTTCGGCACCGTTGTTATCTTATTATTTTGCAAATATAAATGTCTCAGCAGAGGTAGATTCCTAAAAAGGAAAACTGGTAAGTCTTCCAAATTGTTATTTCCAAGATTAAGTACCACCAGGGGATGTTCAGATGATCCGAAAATATAAGGATCGATTCTTGTAATGAAATTACTAATCAGAAACAAAGAAAACAGATTTGGAAAGCCAATAAGACTAAAGTTTTGTAAAGTGGTTATTAAATTCGATTCCAGGACCAACTGTTGACATGATTCTAAACCTTGATCAGTTGTTTGGATATCCAATAAAAAGTTATTTCCAATGGTCAAGTAACGTAAGTTAGAAAGATGATGCTGTAATCTTCCAATGGGAAATTCACTAATGTTGTTAAAAGATAAGTCTAAGGTAGTCAAGTTTATCAGTCCGTTGAAGGTAAGCGGATGGACGTCCCGAATAGCGTTCAATTTTAAAGAGATAAATTCCAGATTTTTGTTCTCCATGAACGCGTTACTTTCAATGACTTGAATCTCGTTTCTTCCTAAATCGATATAAACGAGATTTTTCAGTGGCTTAAAAGAGTTACTCGGAATAAACTGAAGTATGTTGTTATGCAATGAAAGCTTTTCAATCAACGTATTATTGACAAACATTGAATTGTTTAAGGTCTTTATTCCATTACTATACAAAGATAGTTGGATAAGTCGAGGAACGGTCGGTAGAATTACGTTTCCTTCTTGAAGACTTGTTATATTTGTGTTTACAACTTCGATGACTCTTATCCAATTCTCACTCTCAATTTCAGGAAACTTTGTCAGGCTGGATGTTTCTCCGCTACAAGTAATCTTCGAAAACCTACAGACGCATTGTTCTGGACACGACTGTGAATAAACACCGACAATGCAAACCGATATTATCATTAACAATACGATCTTCGCCAAAATCATCAAGCAGTAAAAGAGACGATCCATTTTCGTTAGTCCAAGCTGTTCTTTCCGTCTGAAATCTGATTCCAATATCATGTAGGAATTTAGTACTAAGGCAAAGACCTATGGCCCTTCGACACAAACCACTGCTTTCAAAAATGCCAGAACTTATAGTTATGATCTTCTTCATAAAATGGTCTTGTTTTAAAGACTTTCAGGTCACTTTGATATGGACTATTATATATATGAATAATGAATCTGGGTTTTGATTTAAATGACACATTTTAGATGGGATATTATTGAGCGCCCTCCGCTTTACTAGCAGGGACAATAGCATATATGTATAAATTGATGGAAAGGCTTTAAAACTGCGGTGTTTCAGGTACAAAGATGGTTTTACTTTTAGCCATTAAAATGAAACGATTAAGGTCTTAAACAGTTCCATTTAAACTTTACATATTTATTTGTTGGCATAATGGCCGGAAGAGAAGTTAAAGGGATTCTCCTTTCACCGAAACAAAACTAAATTGAATGCGCATCAAGAGATCATGAACAAAATTATAATATTTCTCAGTCCCAATGGGATTTTGAATAAATAAAATGTAAAAGCGAGCATAATGCGTTTACATTACATTACCATAATAAAAGGAACAACTAGTATCCTGTTCAATATTTCTAAAATGAAACGAATCATAAAAAATAAAACTTTTTTAAAACCATTTGAGGCCTTTTACGGTTTGCGACACTTCGAAATCATCTGTTATACCAGGCCAAGCTTGGTAAAAGTGTTTCAAGCGGTCTCCAACTTTAGTGTCATATATTTGTTTGAATTTAAATATATTGGGACATACCTCACCTACATGGCAATTCAGAACATTTACGTCTCCCTTACATTTGCCCCTCTTGGCTTGTACACGTGGCCCCATGACCTTCCTCTCTGGGACAACAAGGAATTGGCGGGTGCTATTCCCCTGCCTCTGTAATGCCTTCTACGTTGGTTGTACGACTGGTGACGCAACCCCTACCACGTGACATTTTTGACCTAAGTTTACTTCAGTTGTCTCCAACAATTCTTTGAGATGTGTAGCTATATCATCCCCAAGATGCATGGGCGTTATAGGCTCGTTGCTAGTGTAAATTTCAGAAATCCTTGTGGAGATCTGGCTTGATCAATTCTCTCCAAGTCAAATTGAGTTCCAAATTGCCGTGATCCATTATGGCCAGTACATCAAATATTTCATGCACCGTACTTTTATCAATTCCCATGCAGTGCATCTAAAATATGCCGAGCCCTTGACCTAGAGCAATCATGACTTTTGTTGTTAGCAATTGTACTCTTTGAAATTTGACATCTCTGTTTCTTGTCACTGGTCTGAACCTACCCCAAACGAGCTTATTAACTCGAAAACACTGCAATAGCTCACTATTTTCGGCCGGGGCCCAAATATTTCTGAGCTTTTTCTTTTATATTGTCTTCAGAAATTTTGTTTTGAGCATCTTGCCAATGACTTCTGCAATTTTAGTGGATAATCCTGGTCCTTTTTATCAATTTTCAAAACCTGCACAACTCCATAAGGAATATCATCTAGGTGAATCTCTTCGGGTTTGTGTTCCCTGAAGATATTGGAAACAATGTCGTGAAAATCACACTGAGGAGACCCAACAACTTCTCCATCTTCTACAACCGAATATCCCCCTGAAAAATTGGCCTGTTCCATAACAGCTGAATCATTGTCAGGATTCGTTTTTTATAGCACTTACTGTTGGGCTTTCAAAATATTCAAACCCTTGTTTGCTAGTACAGGGAAGAGATTGATTTGCCTCCAAATTGTTCTTTTTATGAAATTTGAAATTTCAGGGTTTACGCCAGGAGGCAAGGCCTGTGGGTCATTTTGAGTGAACGGTTGACCTTCAATATTGTCTGAATAATCTAGTTCCTCTTCCGCCATATTAGCACCGATCGTTTACACACCTACAACGTTAAAAGAGGTACGATGTAAGAAACAGACTATAAGAGCGGTCTGATAGGCGATTCGGGGTTACAACAATGTAATAAGCGGGCCATGCTAAAGTGCACAATTTGTCGGGTAAAGGTACGTACTCTAATGTTCAAAATAAATTGAAAATGTTGTAGTTACGCCTTTAAGGCATGGGAAATTACAACTAGCGTATAATGTAGACCGTGCTCGCACATTTCGAAAGGCTGAAAATGATCTGAAAATGTAATAAGGCTTTTAAGGCATGGGAAATTACAACTGTAGCCACAAAACTTAAGACTTGGTTTAGAGGCCGGCCAATATCTTAAGAACAGCCTAGTAATATTGTAATCAGGCTCAGAGGGTATGGTAAATTACAACCAAAAGTATAGAGCAGGGAAAATGTACTATTCAAATTTGTAACACAAGTTTGATTATAACAAAATGAAATGAAATGACAATTTTGTAATTAAGCCCGAACAGTGTGATAAGTTACAACCACATGCTAAATGAATTTTGAAGCGAGTGTTTTTATAATTGCCCTTGTAATTCGGCTGACGCGCTGTAATTAGAAGCCGTAAAGCTGTCTTCTCGTTATTGTTCGTGAAAAGGTTCCCAAGTATGACTCTTTGGAGCAGAATGGTTGACACAGTACAAAGGCCTGGATGTATCAACAAACAAATTTCTGAATAGAATCTTTGACGCTGTTTTCACCTTACCCAATTTAAATTAAAGGGGCCACCAAAGTTCGGGTCAAATCCAAGTGCGGTCTGGGTCTTTATTTGAGTTCTTAGTATATCATACACATGGTTTTTCATAGGCCAATGGATAGAGACAGTGGTGCCGGTCCGGGGGGGGGGGGAGGGGCTGGGAGAGAGCGCCCTAATCGATTTTCGAAGCCTCGATTTTTTTCATTAAATTATGTAAAACGGCATTCAATCTATGGATTTCTGAAGGGGTAAGGTGAAATGTGTTTTCTTCTGAGTGATAGATCTGTCTTAACCTTTTTTCATCACAAATCGTTTCCCCCCACCTTCCTGATGGGCGTATTCACGAGCGACTATACTTACCCCTTGCTACATCTAATTTGCATTATTCTCGCGCGCTGCGCGCTGCTCGGGACAGTTCTGACACCGCGCCCTCTATATCCGCCATCTTGGCCGATGGCTCGTCCTCATTGGCCTAAAGCGCAAAGCGAGGAGGTTTCCTCGGGAGCACTTACCAGTGTGAGCGGAGGTCTTCTCAACAGGCAAAGGCGAAGCCCTCCGACCGGAGCCGCCCGGCCTCGGCCAGGCGGTGCCGCCAAGTGAGGAATACGAACCCCCCAATTAACCCTCTCCCGAAGCCCAATCGAGTCCTCGTGAGGTAAACAGGGGGAGGGTTTACTACCTACAAACTGCACAGAAGGTATTTACCTAAATACATATAATTTATTTACAAATATAGCTATGTACAGGTTAAAAGGAATGCCCCCCGGGCCCCCAATAACGGGGGTGGGCCGGAGGGAATGTAGCAAGGGGTAAGTATAGTCGCTCGTGAATACGCCCACCAGGAAGATGGGGGGGGGGATTCACGTCGCAGACATATACTTTCCCCTTGCTACATCTAATTTGCATTAGAGTGACACCGAGTGGAGCTGGATGGGGGGTGCCCTCGGGGGGCACCAAGAGCAGCACGACCCAAGGCCGCCTCGGCAGAGAGAGTGTCCGAGAGGTCGCAGGCTACGAAGGACGATGGAGACTTCCAGGCTGCCGCCTTGAGTATGTCCTCAATTGGCACGCCTGCGAAGAGGGCCCTCGAAGCCGCCTGGCCCCGGACCTCATGCGCCCGGACCCGTCCTTGGGCATGTGGCTTGATGACCTCGGACAACCACCGGGAGATAGTGTCTCTAGAGGCCGCCGTGTGGGGCCTCCTCGGGAGGACAAAGAGCTTATCCGAGGCCCGGATGTCCTTGGTCCGGTGTAGGTACCACTTGAGTGCCCGGACCGGGCACCACTTCCTGTCCTCCCTAATGGAGGAGGCCGTGGCGATCTCCGGGATGAAGAGGTCGCCCGGCAGGAAGTCCAAGGTCTGGTTCTTGGCCAAGAACGAGGGATCCGGGATGAGACGGACCCCGTGGTTCTCGAACCGAATGTGGCCCGGCTTGACTGAGAGAGCCTGGAGGCAACTCCGCCGTCTAGCCGAGGCCGCCGCCACCAAGAACAGGGTCTTGCGAGTCAAGAGCTCAAGGGGGACGGAGTGGAGCGGTTCGAAAGGCTCGCCTGCGAGAGCCCGCAGGACTCCGTTGATGGACCACGATGGTGCTAGGGACCGCACCACGGGTCTGGTGTTAGACATCCCCTTGAAGAGCTGCTGGATGACCTGACTTGAACTGACCGTGGCCCCGTCGGGGAAACCCCGGTGGACCGCGGCGATGGCCGAGTGGTAGTTCTTGATGGTGTTGATCTGCTTACCCTCTTCAAAGAGGATCATCAAGAACTTGGAGACTTGTGCTAAAGACGCCGAATTTGGAGCAATCTTCTGCTCTGCACACCACCCTCCGAATCTTGCCAGTCTAGAATCGTAAGTGCGGAGGGTGGCCCGTCCCACGTGATGGACATCGCGTCTACCGCCCATGCCCGAGGGTGGAACGCCCTCGAGCAGAAGGTTGGTAGTTTGGCATTCGCCGCCGTTGCGAACAGGTCCAGGTTGGGCCTCTGGATCTGTTTGAACAGCCACTGAGCCCACCTGGACGCCAGTTCCCACTCTCCCTGACTCGCCCGGCCTCTGGACAACGCGTCGGCGAGAGTGTTGTCCCTCCCCGCCACGTGGGAAGCTCTCAGCACGATGTCGTGCTTCCGGCACCACTGGAGGAGGGACCACACCTTCAGGCAAAGCTGGGGGGAGTGAGTTCCCCCCTGCCTGTTGATGTAAGCTACGACGGTGGTGTTGTTCGAGAAGACCGCTAGGCTTCTGCCTCGCACATGATCCCGGAGGGCCGCTAGGGCCCTCACGACCGCTTCCAGTTCGAGAACATTGATGTGAAGTCTCGATTCCTCTTCTGACCACACCCCTGCGAGGGTTCTGCTTTCGCAGAAGGCGCCCCAGCCCGACTGCGAAGCGTCGGTAGTGACGGCGAGACTGGGGCGAAAGATCCCGAAGGGTACCCCCTCGAAGAGGTGCTCGTCCCGCGTCCACCACAAGAGGTGGGACGGGACATGGTTGGCCATGGGCACTGGGACTTGCAGGTCCCTGGACGCGGGCCGGAAGTAGGTCAGTAGGTGGAATTGAAGTGGTCTCATGTGCAGGCGGCAGAGGGGTACGACGTCGACCAGACTTGCGAGGAGGCCCAGTAGCTGGAGCCACGCTCGAGCTGAGCTGGAAGGGGAGGATAGGATCCTTGTGATGGCCTCTCTGGGCGCCGTGGGCCTTTCCACGGTGGGAAAGGCTCGGCCTCGAGTCAGGTCTAGTCGGGCCCCTAGATATTGAAGCGACCGTGCGGGGGTGGGGTGCGACTTCTCCCAGTTGATCACCCATCCCGTTTGGTGCAGGAGGATGATCGTTGCCTCGACGTTGGCCCTCGCCTGTTGCTCCGAATCCCCCAGGACGATCCAGTCGTCCAGGTAGGCGAAGAGCAGCACGCCGCGTCTCCGAAGTTCGGCGACGACTGCTCCGGCTACCCGGGTGAAGACCCGGGGGGAGGTGGAGAGTCCGAAGGGGAGAGACGTGAACTTGAACGTCTCCCCCTGGTACTCGTAGGCGAGGAACCGTTGGGATACCGGGGCAATGGGAATGTGAAGATACCCATCTTTGAGGTCCAAACTTGCGCCCACATACCGACCCGGAGGGCCGGGAGAATGACAGAGAGGGTTTCCATGCGGAACCGCCGCGGTCGGATGTAGGCGGAGTTGAGAGGCCTCAGGTTGAGGATGGGCCTCCAGGAGCCGTTCCTTTTCGGGGCCAGGAAGAAAGAGGAGGAGGGGTCCCTCCTCTCCGGTAGTCCTGCGGACAGCGCCCTTCCGGAGAACGGCCTGCATCTCCTCTTCCAGGACCCTCTGTAGTGTCGGATCGGTTGGGGTTGGGGTTGGGGTTACTCTCTCGCCGCCCCCCGTGGGGGGGGGGGTGGGGCCGTGAACTCCAGCTGGTAACCGGTGGTTACCACGCTTACCACCCACCGATCCGGGCAGAACGACTCCCAGATGTTGGCAAAGAGCCTCAACCTCCCCCCTACCGCTGGAACCACGGTAGGGTGGGCACCCCTAGGGCTGCTGAGGTGGGAACTCAGTCGGGTGCTGGGGGCCATAAGAAAGGCCTGGAACCCGACGGTGCCCCTCTACCTCTGCCCCTGGTCGCTTGGCCGCCTAGTCCACCCCTGGCTCGGCCCGAAGGGTTGCCCCTCCAGGACGGGCCCCCGCGCCAGGAAGACCCTTTGGTAGCCTTCTTGGGCTTGGGCTTCTTAGCTGTCTTAGGCTTCGCTTTGGAAGCGGCACGGGGGGTGGAGTCGGTACCGGTCTAGCTGGAGGTTTGAAGAAGGCCGAGGCTGTCTCTTCGTGCCTCTTGACCTCCTGCACAAATTTGTCCAGGAACTGGTTGGCGAAGAAGTCGGGGCTACTAACTGGTAGCTGCTCTAGGCGGCTTCTCGCCTCGGCGGAAGGCCACGGGAAGGCATCGAGGATATTTCCCCGACGGACCCTCACAGCCTTCAGGGCGACTCTCGCGAACTGGTCGTAGACCAGCCGGGAGAGTGGACCTAGCAGATAGACCAGCTGGCCGACGTCCGCGTGTGAGAACTGGACGTCGTCCCCAGGCATCTGCAGGTGCGCCCTCCGGAGCGTCTCCGCCACAAGGAGGAAGACCGAGGAGAACTTGAGACCGGTCCGCGCCGCTAGATCGGCTTGGTACCAGTCGTCCTCGATCCTCTTGCGAAGAGGCTCCCGGAACATGCCGGAGGCGAGTCCCTCGGCCACCCTCACCTTGTTCCGAGTTTCCTCAGACACAGAGGGAGGGCGGAAGAGGGAACCCCAGTCCTCCTCTGCGACCCTGACCAGCCTTTCCTGTTGGGCGGGGAAGGCCGACCAGGACTGATTGGCCGCCAGAGATTCCAGACGCAGTTTGCACTGGACGTCTACCGGGAATTCTGGAGGGCCGGAATGCACAGCCTCGTTAGTGGCGCTAAGCCGGGACCCGGAGGTTTCCGGCGTAGACTTAACGGGCCTCTGAAAGCCCAGTTTGGAGGTAAGAACCTCCGTCACTGAGGCTATCAGGCTCTGAGGCAGGTCGGTCCCATGAGGGGACTCTTCCTCAGAGGGAGCGGCAGCCGGCACCGATACCTCCACGTCCTCAGACTCCGTCTCGTCAGAATGTCCTCCAAGATGGCGGAATAGAGGACGCGGTGTCAGAACTGTCCCGAGCAGCGCGCGAGAATAATGCAAATTAGATGTAGCAAGGGGTAAGTATATGTCTGCGACGTGAATTGCAAACTATCATAATGTTTGTAAATCCTTCGCAAAGTATCAAGATTTTTGCTCGCTCTGCGGTGCTTTAACATTCGGTTGTATTCTTTCCCTCAATATCATCCCCAATAAATTTGTTAAAAGGTAATGGTACGGGTTTTTGAAACAATTCTAATGCAAAACTTTGGCAAGCTTTGCTCGCAATTGCCACGATTTACAGTTTGTGCCTGGCGACCGATATTAGGACGATAATGCACGGAATTATTATGACAAAAACTATCTTCCGAAACTTAGAGGTACAAATTCATCTTCAAACTTGCATCAAGAGGCGATTATATGGCAATTTTTATATTACGGGCAACAGTGGTGGCGTTTTGTACAAAATTTGAAGAATATTAATCATTTCACAAGCTTATTCAAAGGTCTTCAAGCAAATTTACAGAAATTAAGCATGTTGAAAGGTGCTTGTTAATCCTCTACCCCATTTGTTATGCCTTTACTAACCTCTTGGTCATTCCTCATTGGAAACTGCATGTCGATTCTCGTTCAAAATCAGTCAAACTACGATTTGTGGTATGTTGTTCTGAAGATTCGTTTGGCTGTCAGTTCAAATTATTATGCTAACGTTTCCAGAGTTTTCAGGAGGCCCAAAGCATACTGAGCATTTATTTAACAGAGAAGTACATTTCTTCGATAATTTCCCAAGTTTCTCTCATAAACTGTCGATACCAATGCACTTGAGCAAGTCCAAAACTTTACACAGAAGACGTAAAATGAAGAAGATAGAGTGGTCGGACGCTCGTGCAAAACAAGGCAGTTCATAGAGTTTCAAATTTCAGCTTTCTTGACTCCCTCCCCCCCCCCCCCATATATTCTCTACATAAAATGATAAGTAGTACTGATAAGCAAATAATGACAAGAGAAAACTTTTAGGTCTTTCCAACTTCGATCTCGATTGACCTTTAGCTTCTATGATGTACTACTTAAAACTACAACTCGTCACTCTCTACATTCATGTGGTTTTATGACCTTTTATAACATATTGATATGCAAGTAATGGATAAAAGCCAATTGAAGTTCATTTGACCTTTGACCTCTTAATTTTTGACCTAAGACATCATCGATTAAGCATGTTTTCACAGTCAAGTAGCTACCTACCAATTGTGAAATTGATCGGATAAGAGTTGAAGACAAACTTTTTCACAAAAGTATGGCAAATTTCACCTTTGACCTATGACGTCATTAATTAAGCATGTACAGTTTTTCAAGGTTAGGTATCTACCCACCAGTTTGGGGATGATCGGACTTACAGTCTAGGAAGGAAATTGAGACACATTTTTCTTAAAGTTTAGGCAAATGTGACCCTTGATCTACATTTTGACCTTTTAACCCTACAGTGAGCACCCCGAAGCACCATTGTAAAATTTGTTTCATTGTTCTGAACATATCATGTGGAATAACGTTTCACACTTACAGATAGTCAAGTAAAACAAAAAAAAAAAAAAACAATGTATTACATAATTTGACCTTAGACCTTTAACTTATGACGGCATAAGTTAGGCATGCATTAGTTTTAATGTCCAGGTACCTACCCACGAAATTTGAACTTGATTGGAGTTACTGTTTAGGAGGCATTTATACGACACAGTTTTTGCCCACACACACCCAGACACACAGTGCTTCACTTTTCTGATGTTAGGGGAAGTATAATATCTCATCGTCCTATATATTGCATATAGGGAATGAATCGAATACAGAGTACAAGCAGGGCTGTAACTTTGTCCTGACTCACACTCAATACCGGACTCTTGCTCGATTTATCCTGGACTCAGAACTGGCCCTGAATGGACTGCAACTGGACTCAAAATAGGAGCCAGTTCGAGCCGAGTTCACAACAATGAAAACAACAACATGGAGATTAGTCAGTCTTTGTTATTGATTACAATTTATGTACTCATTTCCTCAAAGTTAAATGAACTTCTGTGTGGACAAGGCAATTAAAGAGTCCAATAAAATGGCCTTTATAAATTGCACGTGTGCAACATTATAAAACATTTGCAACACTAGTATTAATGGTAGCCTATAAGCCACGTTTATATCCCGAAAGATATCTTGTATGTTTCCATTTACCGTGTGTTGGGGTTTTTTGCTGAAAGGTGGTTTGAAAGTGCTTTTTTCCTGCACACTTCGGGTGCACTTTTGAAAAGTGTTCTACTACTGTAAAGTACGAAACATACGCCAAGATGTTTTTTCCAAATAGTAAGCCTAGTTAAAACAGGATATGGACCCAAAGATTTCAATACGATCTCGCGCAACAGTGGGTCATATATTGTCCACGCCATATGTAGGAGAGAATTCTAGCATAAGCTCATTTAAGGATAACGTACGAGCATATTGCGCTTTCCTGGTTATAACGAATTCTGGCATATTTACTAGGATGTGTTATGTGTAAAGCTTTGTATTAGTTCCATACCTTGCCTTGTCTGGCTAGAGGCCTGAGTTACCAGCTTCAGTGTGTGCTGTTGGCAAACTTTTCATACCACTAGGCCTTATTTTAGTGTGTAGTGTAAATCAAGAGTGTGCAGTTGTAAATGAAGGTAAGTTCCGTGTTGAAAATGTCTGTCTTACATTAATTTTACTCGAAAACGCAACAATCAGGACCCTAAGAACATGATTCATCAAACAAGTGAATTCCCAACTGGCTTCCACACCTACTTACTTTAGGCTTCGAATGATCTTCTTACAGCTATGTATCCAGCCCAGTTGTAATGAAAAAGACGACATGTGAAAAACAGGAATAGCTATACTAGGCTATTGCTACCCGATTGTCGTATGAGGGGGGTGGTACCCGGAGCAAAAATTGTAGAATTCAGGGTAAAAAGATGTATTTTCTCAGGGTAAAAAGGTTCATGTCATGATTGTTGGTCAATTCGTGAAAATTTGAAGGCAAATACCTTCCATTCCTTACAAATGTTCTTTCATATTCATACTCCTGCTGTCAATTACACGCGAGACCTTTCCATTACCTACACTTGTATGGAGAAAAAGAAATCTGTAATGCTAAGTTTCGCACTTGATTTTACATTTTAGGTGAAATTTAGAGTTATGAATCATTCCGAGCTAGACAGGCATTAAGATGCAATGTATACAATCTAGGTGACAGATAATTAGATGTTACTGAGCCTTCCGTACACTTGAATAAAAATCCACCTAGACTCTTAAAGCACTAAATGGGGCCAAGAGTCGCGAAACCAAGAAGTGATGGGACACATGGTCCCCTACAACCAGGATCGTCCCTAAGGATCGATGAGTGAGGGTTTATTAGACCTTTTCCAGACAAAAAGGGGCTCATTCCGGCAAACTATACGTATCAAGAACGGTAAAATCATAACCCTCGTATTAAGAAAATCTTTGAAAAAGTACAAGATGGAAGATTCAAGTATAACGGAAGGACAAGATAAGAAGAAAAAACCTCCCAGAAAACGCTGTTTAACATTTGAAATGTCAATTCGACCTTGCCACACCCGTTTTCATTTATTTGCTATAACAGCAAGGTCCATTTAGTCATCGAAATACTACCTCCGATGCAGTACTTCCATGGTTAAAGTACACCGCCCAGTTGCCCGCCTGAACAGGTCATGTAAAACCGCAGTCTGTCTTTACCTTTTCAAAGACAGCTTAATCGGACTAACCACCGGTCGATTTCTCCAAGACACAGCGAAATTGATGGTTTATAGGGTGAGTGGAGAGTCATACGGTAGAGTTTCTACGGAGTTTTGCAATAGTTATACTCACTTTGTTCTATGGGAAGTTATGATAGTTAACAAGAGTACAAACGAATCGCACTGAATACGCACTTAACAAACCTAAATATTGAAATAAGCCCTTTTGTTTCTAAATAGCCAGGACTAACGGTCATTCGATTTTTATGATGCAGCAGGTTTGAGGGTTGGGAGCTGGGATGGGCAATCGCTAAGGTTGCACGGAGTTTTGCAATAATCCAAGTCAGCCTCTGTCCTTCCTGAATTATTAATTGGACAATTAGTGCATATGAAGGCTGCGCGCTAGACGCGCAGAAAGATAAGAGATTTAGTCACTGCATCTAGAATGGGTCGAAAAGCTAGCTCCCTTCTCAACCACCGCAACACTAAGTGTACGCACTTTCAAGTGTTTACAACAAACACAAAAGCCTCGGAATTCAAGACTTGAGCAAGTGGAAAGCCAGCCCACACCGCACCGACTTGACTACAACCGCGACGGCGAAACCTCACGTGGCAGGACGAGTCGGTTAAGCGTGTTTCAGATTTTTCTCTACCCGACTTTCCGTCCGGATTGCAGTCCTTCAGTCTACCTTATGATCACATCGGAAATATCAAACTTTTTGATATTCGTAGTGGAGTCAGGGGAGAGGGTGAGAGTCGCGTCCCAGTTGAGGAAAGTTGTGGTAGTGTTTAGCTGTCATCGACCCAACTGCGACCCATTTTTTTATGAATTAGCAACCAAAAAAGTGTTTTCGAAATCAGACGACGGTAGCAGAAAGTCAATTTGCTTGCCCATATGCGTGATAGATTGACAGTAAATAGACTGATATCAACCCCGACAGTGTGTTGCGTGCTTAACCTAAGATGAAACTTCGCCCCCATCACAACTGGCCACGTATACGTACTACACATCCCCAACGAGGCAGTCAGGTTGAGTTGCATCACATTCCATATGGTTTTTATTCCACTCTGTCGGACATCATGCCTATTTCATGGCAGATAAATGCCTATTTCATGGCAGATAAATGCCTATTTCATGGCAGATAAATAGGCAACTAGGAACTACTACTCTCCCGACAGTCTGGATTCGTCAAAACACAATGGCTCTCCTAATATGAGTGTAGTAGAGATCACAGAACCCTCAATTTGTGACAACTTTCCTCACAATATATAATAATTTCCTTACAAACAGAATAGTTTCCCAATACAGTTACATCTGGGAGGGGTTAGGTCTCTGGTTAAATGTCTCCCAAGCAATATTTCCACCCGACAATAATTCACTTAAGTAAGCCGTAGTGATCATAAAATTTCCCGACATTTCTGTAGCCCCGAATAAGAGATTTTTTCGGACAAAGTAAATTAATTACAAAACAAAATGACATTTTTTTACGAAGGATCGCAAAATATTCCCGACAGACCTCACTTTGAAACCTCTGGGGGTTTGGCAGGTGCTACACCTCCGGTAGAGATGCCCCCGCCTACATTAACGTCATGCATAGGGAAAGGACTTCCTTTCGACCGTAATATATTTGATGGTTTTTGAAAGTGTGAGGCATAGCCCCCACCAAACATTTCGTTGATAGGGATGGCTAAACAGTTTAACCTTTAAAAACCGTAATATTTTTTAAATTTTTGAGAAAATTAGACGGAAATTGCAATAACTCAGTGATGTAAAAAACAATTTTTTCAGCGCCCTTTGCGAGCACTCTTACATGTTTAGTGATTATACAGATGTTCGTGCACAAACATTTAGCCTTCCTTACTTATGTACACAAGGGTGGCGATCGTAGTAGTACCACCTATTCCCCCTACAATTTGGTTGATGACGGAATATCTTTGTTCATCCCCAGTAGTTACGTTTGTCAAATGTCGTAATATTTTCTGATATTTGTAGTATAAGACATGGTACCAGGGTATGGAACACTTTTCGTCACCCTCAATATAATCAACAAATAATATTTGGCTTAATCATGAAAATCTGCTTCTTACCACATATATGTGTGATTAATAAGACATTCGTAGAGACAAACAAAAAATATAAACAAATACATACACTGGGACCTCACACGCAGTGTTCACGAAGCATGAGGAGTGCTCAATCCTGCAATTTGAGAGTAATTTCTAACTAACATATTCTAAGTAACTACGCGCCAACTGATAGTGGCGATCTGCTTAGATAACGTCAGAAATAATAATTTGTGCAGGAATAACCAGAAAGCCCAATTGCTATGTGATTCCTTGCCGAAAGGGGATGACTTGTTTCACTTAGGTTAATCCCTCAAATGTACCTTTCTTGACTATATCATTGTTTACGATGTTTTCACAATTTGATCTCTGCTGACCTCACATGATCTTTGAATCCCACCAAACATTGAATAAGAAAAACTGTAAAAATGGAAAATTAGAAGTATTACCCTTAACAGAAAAAAGATTGTTGTTCTCTATATCTTAATATTTGGAAAGGTAGAAAAATTCAGCCCTAACTTTTCGTTCCTCACGAAATGCCGGACACAATTTGGAAGTACCACCCACTATTAGTATTTCACGAGGTTTTCGTAGTTTCACCTCTGATGAACTCATATGACCTTCGACCTCCAACAAATCCATAGGGTTCTCTCTCTCTTAAAGTAACACATACATATATCAAGTATGAAAAGTATCCATCATCCCTGTCCTGAAACATCATGTGTTTCATTGTTTTCTGTTTTTGACATCTGATGACCTCAAATGACCTCTGAACTCCATTGAAAACAATAAAGTTTTTGCACTCAGTATGATAAAGTTATATACAATATGAAAATTGTCCATCATTGCTAGCTTGAGATATCGAGTTTACCAGCAGTTTTTAAGAATTTCGTATTTTCTCCTTCGGTGACCTCAGATAGCCTTTGACTTTTGCCAAAACCTGTAGTGTCTATCTTCTGACCGTAACGCATCCACATACCGAATATAAAAGGCATTTATGCTTCCTACCTAGAGATATCGTGTTTATAAGGTTTTAGGTTTTTGACCTCTGTTAACCTCACATGACCTTTGACCTCCAACAAAAATAATAAGGATCTTTCTCTTAATATGATAATTCTGTATTCCAAGTATGAAAATGATCCATCATTGCTATCTTGAGATATCGTGTTTACAAACCAAGCGTCACAAACACACACACACACACCCACCCATACACGCATACACACACATTCACACATACACTTGTGTGATTGCATAGATTCCTTTCGTCTTCGGGCAAGGAATCAAAAATTGCTAAAAATTAAGCTTGTATACCATCTTTAAATAAAAAGTTATTATTCATAAAAGACTGGGAAGTAGGCATGTTAGGCGTCATGTTACAAATGGCTAGTCATGATCTACCCTCACTCTGAGAAGAACATGTCTTACAACTCAACGTAAATATCTCTTCATGATTACTTTTTAGTAAGTAACAGTTAATTGAGTGATTGTTGATGTTCTTCAATAAGACACCATCTGCGTCTGCTTGCAAAAATAAGTCCTCATGGAAAACCTGTGTTACAATATTACATTAGTCATTGATATGGAGGTTAAAAAAACACGCTAAAGGTTTGAATGTTTACCTAATGTTTAGTCATGAAATAGACGTAAACTTATGATCTAATAAAATGAATTTAGATGAAAATTGTGCTGATTCTGTACTTTTCGTTATGTTAATATCAATAGCCAACTTTATCATTTTATGTCGAAAGACCCCTCAGGGGTAAATAATAGTCTAATTCTAAGTGATACTGGTAAGTGCTAGATATATCTCACTATAAACGTAAAGTAGAAGGAAAAATACATGTAGCTCAAGCTGCACAATTCTTCCATACGGAGACTAATCGTCTTCTTCCAAAACCCGGAAGTAAAATTATTAACCCTACGACAATTACAACTCCGAAAATGAAGAAGATTACGTCATGAAATAGTGCGCCAATATCAGAGGAAAACGCTGCATCAGTAGTTGACAGTGCCATAGTAACGTCTAGTTTGTCGTCACAATAGATAGTTCTCAGTGACGTCACAGCTAGGGGTTAGCAACCGCCATGTCTGAGGGCAAGCCTGTACACACATGCCCGGATTGCCCTCAGACATGGCTGAAATAATACACGTGAAAAGTTCCTATGACGTCACGTGAGAACTATCTATAGTTGGCAAACATCACTTTCATAACGTCTACCCCTCGTACATCAATGGGATCAAAGCAAGTCATGCCGAAAATTAATTCAGGATTTACCTTGAACCGCTGCTGTATATCAAACATTTTACAATCACATCTCCAGTAATTTCCATAAAACCAAATCCTACTTTCAAAAGACGAGTCAAACATTTCGACAGAAAGGTTCGTTAAGTTATTGTAACTTAATTTTAAAGTTCTGAGGTTTGTTAAACCTTGAAGGGATAATGGATGGCATGTATGAATGGTGTTAGATGATAGGTCAAGATTTTGTAGGAATGAGTTCTTCAGAAACGCTTCTTTCGGCACCGTTGTTATCTTATTATTTTGCAAAAATAAATATTTCAGCAGAGGTAGATTCCTTAAAAGGAAAATTGGTAAGTCTTCCAAATTGTTACTTATAAGATTAAGGATCTCCAGGGGGTGTTCAGATGATCCGAAGATGTAAGGATCGATTCTTTTTATGAAATTATCGGTCAGAATCAAAGAAAACAGATTTGGAAAGCCAATAAGACTAAAGTTTTGTAAAGAGGTTATTAAATTCGATTCCAGGACCAACTGTTGACATGATTCGAAACCTTGATCAGTTGTTTGGATATTCAATAAAAAGTTATTTCCAATGTACAAATAACGTAAGTTAGAAAGATAATGCTGTAAACTTCCAATGGGAAATTTACTAATGTTGTTAAAGGAGCTGACTAGTGGCGTACTTTCAAAATAAATACAGCATACCAAACGAAATGATTACCCTCTGTCTGGTGTCTGTGCTCGGCTAATTTTAAAAATATTAATCCTAATGCGTTTTATATCCTCATTTAAAATAATCTTGGAAGTAATTTTTCAATAACGTTCCTAAACTATTTCTTGTGTTATTTGATTTTACACTTGCGAGATATTTTACAATTTGTTTTATGAATTTCTAGTTCGTTACTTTTTCTTCTGGCACCGGCAATTTTGAATCGTTTCCACTTGTATCGGTTCTGATCGATGCATCTACCCAGGCATGTAGTACACACAACTTACAACGTACGTACGTATGTAGTATATTAGCGTTACTAGTGGCAAGGCACACGCCTGTTTCGCACATCATCTGCAGGAGGGTCATGAACAACATTGTGGATTTTGCAGGCATTGAAACTGTTTTTTTTTTCGATCAATGAGTGTTTTTCGTTGTAGACCTAGGCTCTAACGGTAGCCTAAGTTAGGCTAACGTTAGTACTGTTAACGACAGTAACAAGTGTACTGTTACACCAGACACACTGTATGGCTTTGATAAGTATCGGTATCGGATCGAATCGATAAACCAAGAAGCATAACCGGATGTGACGTAACGAAGTCGGCGGGTCCGAGAATTTATTCTACTTTGACGGCTACTCAGCTCCTTTAAAAGATAAGTGTAAGGTAGTCAAGTTTATCAGTCCGTTGAAAGTAAGCGGATGAACGTCTCGAATAGCGTTCGAAAAAGAGATATATTCCAGATTTTTGATGTCCATGAACACGTTACTTTCAATGACTTGAATCTCGTTTCTTCCTAAATCGATATAAACGAGATTTTTCAGTGGCTTAAAAGAAATACTCGGAATAAACTGAAGTATGTTGTTATGCAATGAAAGCTTTTCAATCAACGTATTATTGAGAAACATTGAATTAAGGTCTTTATTCCATTACTATACAAAGATAGTTCAAAGAGTCGAGGAACGGTCGGTAGAATTACGTTTCCTTCTTGAAGACTTGTTATATTTGTATGTACAACTTCGATGATTCTAATCCAATTCTCACTCTCAATTTCAGGAAACTTTGTTAAGCTGGATATGTTTCTCCACTACATGCAATTGTCGTGAGCCTACAGATGCATTGTTCTGGACACGACTGTGAATAAACGCAGACAATCTAAACCGATATTATCATTAATAATACGATCTTCGCCAAAATCATCAAGCAGTAAAAGAGACGATCCATTTTCGTTAGTCCAAGCTGTTCTCTCCGTCTGAAATCTGAGTCCAATATCATGTAGGAATTTAGTACTAAGGCAAAGACCTATGGTCCTACAACACAAACCCCTGCTTTCAAAGTTGCCGGAACTTATAGCTATTATCCTCTCCATAAATGATCTTGTTTTAAAGACTTCGATGATTTGGTCGCTCTGATGCGGACTCTTATGTATAAATTGATGGAAAAGCTTTAAAACTGCTGGGTTTCAAATACAAAGATGGTTTTACTTTTAAGCCAATAAAATGAAACGATTAAGGTCTTAACCAATTCCACTTAAAATTTACATATACATTTGGTGGCATAATGGCCGGAAGATAAATTAAAAGGATTCCCCTTCTTCCAGGGAAACAAAACTAAACTGAATGAACATGAAGAGATCATAAACAAAATTGTAATACTCCTCAGTCCCAATGGGAATTTGAATAAGTAAAACGTTAAGGAGAGCATAATGCGTTTACATTACATTACCATAATAGAGGAACAACTAGCATCTTGTTCAATATTCAACATCCGGTCTTGCTGAACATACTCTCGTAATAGCACAACTTCCCAAAATACACCTTTCAAAAGATATAAATGTTGCATCAATTAAAAGTTCTTTGGAGCTGAATGGTTGACACAGTACATAGGTCTAAATGTAGCAACAATGTATAGAATCCTGAACGCTGTTTTCACCTTACCCAATTTAGATTAAAGGCCACCAAAGTCCGGGTCAAATCCGAGTGCAGCCTGGATTTATATTTGAGTTCGAGGCATATCATGCACATGGTTTTTCATAGGCCAATAAATGGGGACAGTAGAGCCGGCGAGGGGGACATGGGAGCGGGTGCCCGCAATCGATTTTCGACACTGGTTTTTCTTATTAAATGACTCAAAACCGCGTTTAATCTGTAGATTTCTGTAAGGGTAAAATGAGGTGTGTTTTTCACTGGCTGAGCGATCTATTTTAATTTTTTAATCACAAGTCGTTCGAAAAGTGTCATGATTTTTGTAAATCCATCGCAAACTGTCAAGATTTTTGTTCGCTCCGCAAGGCTGTAACATGCAGTTCTATACTTTCCCTCAATATCATCCCAAATGAATTTGTTCAAAGGTATAGGGTACGCGTTTGATAACAATTCTAATGCAAAATTTTATTTTTTATTAGGCAGTCGTTAGGACGATAATGCAAGGAATTATTCTTGGTGATAACTATTTCCGGGAAGCAGAGGTACAAGTCAAACTTCATACTTCCATCAAGAGGGTATTATATGGCAATTTTATATTATGAACACCGTTTGTAGCTTTAAGTTCATGAGTATTTTTACTCATCACACCAGTTTATGCAAAGGTCATTCAGTGCACCTACAGAGAATAAGCCATGCTTATTAACCGTCTACCTTTTGGTTATTCCTTTACTCCTTTCTCGGTCATTCCCCTCGGTCATTGGAAGGTGTTCATTTGGATCCTCTTACAAAACTTGAAAAACTTTGATTTTGTTGCTTGGTGTGTTCTCCTGAAGTATCATTTGGATGTCAGTCAAAAGCATCATACCATCGTCCCCATTTTGTAATTAGTAAAACTACGATTTTTGTGAAGTGCATGGTGTGCTTTCCTGTAGTGTCATTTGGATGTCAGTTAAAACAGGGAGCTGCTACTTGGACAGGAGAAGAAACTTCACACACACACACACAGGCGTACGAGGCGGGGGCAGGGGGCAGACTGCCCCCCCCCCAAAAAAAAAATCTGAGGATGAAAATTCGGGCAGGAAACGACAAAAATTCCTGTACAGAATAGGTGAAATTCCGGCAAAGATGAAGTAAAAGTGAAAAGATTGCCCCAATTTTCTAATGAGTTCCCGAATTTTTGATCGAATGCCCGAAAAATGTGCAAAAATTTTCGCGCGCTTCGCGCGCATATAGTGGTTTATAGTGGTCTACTTATGCACCTGAACTGCAACGAAATTTGGACCACTTTTTGAGATTTGGGCAACAAATTTTCTGCCCCCCCCCCAACTGGAAGAGTCCCGTACGCCTATGTTCACACATCCTTTTGATGACGAAGATCATGCCGCGAAGGTCAAACTCATAGAAGTAGCTAACACCACTACTCCCTCTCCCTTTGTACTTCATTGAAGATTCAATAAGCTTAAAGGCATTGTCTGGTGGCATTTTGTAGGGGTCTTAAATGAAAGATAAAAAATTTTCATTACATGTCATCCAAACCCCATACTAAACCTCCATTCCTAACTCAAGATATCCCTTCCTAAAGATTGATTACTTTTAATAAGAATTACCTCTAGATTTCTTCAAGGCCATAGAACATGATCCCAAGTGGGCAAATTGCCGTATGTTCCTTTTGTTATTCTTTATAATTGGATACCTTGTTTGTCCTTGAAATTTGATACCGTTGGAGCTTTGAGATGTTTTTCTGTGTAGATATAGTGTAAACCTGTTCCATACTTACGGGACAGCTTAAAAAGTTGCAAAATATTCAGTATAGTGATATCAGCATTATAAAGAAATATAAAAGCTACATGTAATCCATATGCCCAGATGGCACCACAGACTTCCCATCATGTAATGCGGAAGCTGAAAATGTAGCATTTCTTCAAAAATCCGTATCTTCCAAATGCAAGATACTATTGAGACGGGGTTTTCACTGCCTAATACAGAAAATTTTTCTGCTTTTTGAATAGGCTACATCAAATGTGGTTACAAGAACATGCTTTTAAAAGGTGTTAAGAACTAAGCACAATAGGTACATGTCGTCGGCTACGTCCTGAAGAATTTTTGCCTATCACTTCAGCATTGCCAGTCGCTCTAATTCCAAATTAATTTGCTCGTTTTGTCCCGTAGTGTCGCTTATGCATAAAGCAGGGAGGTGTTACTAGCTAATAGCACCTCCCTGCATAAAGGTTGCTTTGATTCCTTGTAAAACGCCCAATATGTACATACCCTTTGCAAAATGCGAAATAAATGGAGAGATTGATCAAAATTCAGTTGCAAAGTATAGACTTGTCACTTAGTCCGTCATTTGCATATGGTACTTAGCATTACCTATAGCACTTTTGCATCTACTCTTACAAAGCACTAACCAGTCGTTTTGAATTATTAGCCTGAATATCTTATTAGGCTGTCGGCAATCTCTTCGACATTAAATGATTGTTTTATTTAATCCATTTGTTAAGGTAGAAAGAGACAATGAAATTGAAACTGAATGAAACTGCAAAGGATAACAAGTGCGAGTTGTAAGTACCAGATAAAAGAACTGAATATCATTCCGTCTAATTATCGATCCTTACAGGATTATCCCCTTTTACGCATGTCTGGGACTAATTAAATTAGCATAAATTAAAGCAGAAGTTTCTTCTCCTGTTCCAGTAGCAGCTCCCTGGTTAAAAGCATCATGCTATAACGTCCCCAGAGCTTCCAGGAGGCCCAAGGTTTATACCGGTCTCATGTTACCAGTAATGGAGGAGTGCCTGCCACGCAGTGGGGTCGCCAAGGGGGCAGGGGCACGTCCTCTAATGTTGGCTGACCCCCATGTGCCCCCATGAGATATTGGGTATAAACAAATTATGAACATGCATTATGAACATGTACACTGTTTCAGTATTAATTTTGGACAAGAGGACCCACTGTCAATTTATCATGGGGTTAAAATTGCACAAAGCGATCTCAAAACAACATTTTTGCAGCAAGATTCGCATTTATGTTAAAAACTTCGTAAAACACTGCCTTACTGGGAAATACATTCCACAGTTACCGTTTCAATATCTATTTTTAACACCTATGGGACCACTGCGGCCGTGTATCCTATCCATTCTGTTCAATACAGTTCCCGCATCGATTATCTTTTAGTCTCATTTTATATTCCCAAATTCCTAAGATCGCGGTTTTTGTTGTTCTTTTATCATGTATCCAGTAACATACTGGATAATTAAACAGTCCCATCCTATAGGCTAATGTCGGTTTATTTTAAATACCGGTGAAATTGCAAGGTGCCGCTTGCTCTCCCGAAATTTTCATTAATACTCAATACCAGAATTAGACTGCACGCTCCGAACGTGCATCATGGGTAGTCCCAACGGGCACTCCCACTCTTCTCTCCTTTTTGCTTAAGAGAATGCAGGATATATATTTTTCATAATTATATTTTTTAAGGCACCCAAATCCTAATAAAGCGCATACAAGGCTTCTTTTTCTCCAAATTTTTCCACAGGGTCCCAGATCGGCAGCCGAAGAGCCACCTTCCATACTCTAATGTCAGGGCTCCTCACAGTGGCATGAATGGTAGTTGTCTCAACATCTGTTCCTATTAGGCAACATGAGTGGATTTTTCGTTCGAAAGCCCAATACAACCTTACCATGATCCGTTGTCCCCACTCACAACCCATCCCGAATCATTAATCGTTAGTGCGAATTAGGCTAACAAAAATTTTCATATTGTGATTTTTATTTTTGTGCTCTCTGGGTTGCCTCGTGCGCATTCAATGCCATGTGGGGATAGGTAAATACTTCATTCTAATGTTCACAAATTTGTAAATACCACAAAGCCTCCGGGGGTTTCTCCCTCTGAACCCCCACAAGAGGGTTGTTCCTGGACCTCAAAAGAAGCCATACGGTGAGCCCATGGGACCAACGCCCACAGGGGAGAGCTTTGGGTCACCATAACGCCTTCAGCTCCTTTCAGTTCTTCATGCTTTTGGTGTACCCGCCCTGAAGAACTCTGTGCTCCCCAGTGCCCCTTCCCCCCCCCCCCCACTTCGAAAAGTCTGATGACGCTACTGCTGACACAGCCAAAAATCACTAAATAATGTTAATTCATTAACATGTCCTCAGTTCAAAGCTTTGCCAGAGATTGCACTATTTTGCATCTAAGCCACCTTACATTAACAAAAATTTCTTAAGAGGAGGAGTTTCTCCCCTTCCCCACCCAATAAAAATAACAAGTCTTTTAAGAGTGAAAATATCTCAACATATGATCAGTAACTTTGCCAAATATAGCACAATTATGCATCTAAGCCATCTCAAATGAACCTAAATCTGTCAAAGGAGAGGGAGAAAACCTCCACCCATTAGACCCCCTCCCCGAGGACGATACCCAAGCATTAGGTGACAATGGAAGGGTCTAACCCGGGTGCTTGTATCGAAGATACTCATCTGCACAATTCACACAAACTTGCTGGGTTTATGTGGGGTGGGATTACGACATCACTTCTGTGGTCCCCACCGCAATCATCAAACAGTGCGGCACCACAGGCACACCCTCTTGAAGCAAGCCTGAGGTTGGAATTGCATCTCTGGCTTTCGGAAAATAGTTTTCGCCAGAATAATGCTTGCATTATCTTCCTTATATTGATCATGAGGCATGAAGTGTGAACGTTGGCAATTGCGAGTGAAGTTCGCCGAAATTGTGCATCAGAATTGTTGTAAAATGTAAACCCCTCACCGTTGAACAATGCGAATAACTTTTAGATGGTATTAAAAGAAAACAGAAAAAGTGAAGGTTAAGCGCGCTGCGCTAAAAGTTTGATAGTTTTTGAAGGATTTGCGAACATTTTGATAGTTTGCGAACGACTTGTGATAGGATATGATTAAAACAGATCCATCAATCAGTCGAAAACTTACCCCCTCACCCTAACCCCTATTACAAAAAGCTATCGCTTATGTCTTTTGGTTTATTCTAGAAATATTCGGAACTCGATCGAAGATTATCGTAAGCTCTTTCTAAAAGAACAAGGAACCTACAGCTATGTATATTTTTGAAGAAATGCTACATTTATTTTGGGATAAGTGGAGGCAAGCAAACATCCAAGGTGCCAGTGACCCATTCCCCCTCATTACCCCGTAGCACCACCACTGTTTACAGTTGTTGAGGGGATCGAAAGGTATCTCGACCCCTCAGTCAAATTATTGGGGACCAGCCCCTCCCCCTTCCTGAGCCTATGGCGTTATATTTTGTTTTTCATGTCACCCTTAACCTTAAAATGATATACTTTAGATCATTACATCCGAAAGGAAATTGTTGCCAAGAAAGACAGATTTCCTTACAAAATAATTTCGATGTGGAAAGAAGTTCAGTTTTTTCAGTTTATTTAATGGAGAAAGCAGTCGTCCCAAGCTTATTTTCAAAACTCTGCTAAATCTTACAGATCTCTTTTTATTTGGCTGACAAGTATTTTTCATTATGTTTCTGTATGTAAAAAATTAATACTGAAGATAAACCAAGGAGTTATTCTGCATAGTGAATGTAGTAACAAATATGTAACAAAAATATTGTCACATGATTGACAGGAGCCAATCCTGAATTAGGATGACGGGGTACACTGATTCACATTGGGGGGGGGGGGACTGCATTTTCCCTTCTGCTTGGCAACACGACAGCAAAACAGGCAAACAAAGTATTAACACAGTTCAAAAAAGATATAAAATTTTAACTTTCAAAATGTCTAAAATTTTTGCAATATAGACCCTTTTCCAATTAGCAATTACAAAAAATTGTGGGACAGAGTTTTGATATGGGTCGTTTTTGTCAATGGCATTTTACTGTGGACAAAAACGACGCACGCCAAAACTATATCCCACAATCCTTTGTAATTCCTGTTTGGAAAAGGGTCTATTACGAAGATCATCTCAGGTGGGAAAACCGTAGATTGCTCTTGGACGAAAAAAGAAACAACTCATACCACAGTCACACAATTAATCAAGACGACATCGACAAGCAAACAATAACATTATTCATACAACTCGGTTATTGACTCAGTCTTACAAATATCAGGCTCTTTCAACTCAAGCTACGCCCTCACTTTTTCCAAAAAAGTTTGCTGGTCAAGGGCGTGGATCCATCTCCAAAGGTGGGGGACTTTTCACCATTTGCGAATCGCCATCCTGGGGTGGGGTCTAAGGGGAAAAGTGTCCCCCTCCCCATTGGAAAAAAAAAGAAATTGGAAGGTGTCTATATGGCAAATGGTACCATGTTTGAGCGCAATTTGTCTTTTAAAATGTAGCGTCAATTCGTAATCTATGTTATATTACTGAAAAAGTGGGAGACTTATTGGAGATGCCCCCTTTTAAAAAGTGAGGGAACGTGTCCCCCCCCCGTCCCACCACCACCCCCCCCCCCCATGATCCACGTCCTTGGTCATGGTCAATTGAATGTGTCTAATTCGGCAGGACGGGGGAGGCGATCACAGTTCAGTAAATATATAAGTTTAATGAATAAGCTCTAAATGGCTATTACGCAAAGACCATTACGTCACACATAAACGGACTGAGCTTAGATGTAACATGATCTTTCAAAAGCTACAGAAAGGATTGTATTACACTAGGGCAGCTCGTGCGTAAAATGTGTAGCTTAAAAAGTGGCAGTTGTTCAAGAAAGTCTCCGATTTGTCCCATATAACTCAGGTCTGTCATCTACTGCATAAAGTGGAAGGATGATGAACACACTATATGACTCGTGGATGAAAAACCTATGTAACCCTCGAGATATATATGATATAAGGATGACTTCAACTAGCAAGCAAACATTAAACGGTTCAAAGTCGGTTCCCGTAGTTTGCATTGTCGTACTTTCAAACATTTAGCATTTTCAAGTGAAACGTTAGACCTTCCTTTTCTCTAAAAAAATGTTACAAGTTTCAAACCCTTTTAAAAAACTTAATTGATCAAATCAGGGGAAAAGTTTACTCCAAGAAAATAGCTTAATTGCTAAAGTTGGCGTCTTTTACAGGGGTGTAGCCAGGAATTCGCGGGAGGCGAAACCTAGGCAAACTATCTAAGCGTAGCGCGCCACCATAGTTTGGCGCGAAGCACCAAGAAAATTTTGGCCGAAATGCCTTCCAGATCGCTGAAAAAGGCACTTCCCAGGACTTGTGATTTGCATCTAATCATTTCCTATTTTGAAAGCTCATGTTCTGGAAATGTTCTAGCGATATCATAAAAAGTATGTTGATGTTATTTTTTCTTCAAGTTTTTTTTTTCAAGTTTTTCAAGTGCCCCCCTTGCCCCCTCCCCCTCCGGACGCCCGTAGTAGAAATGTTACAAAGTAAAAACCGTAGATTGCTCTTAAATGGAAAACTCATTTTATTGTGACTCGCCGGTGGTCAAAACATTAAGGAACAAACAAATTATGTTAATAAGTCTTCAATGAATTTCAATTCAAATGATTCTGGCAATAACGACATCAAATCAGACCTAAATTCACTTCCGGATAGCTACGAACATGCAGCGTGTATTTCACTACCCTCCAATGAATTTCAATTTTAATGACTGACAAAAGGTTTGTAGTCAACTGTGGTCCTAACAACGTATAGGCCTCCTCCTGATCATTATAGCTATACTAGCGCACTATAGCATGTACTTATCTTCATTTGCTGCTTACAGGAAAGCTATCGTATAAAATGAGACCAACTATGACAAATAATGCAATAACAAATAATGCAATTGAAAACCTCAATACTTCCTACAGTTTTTTTTTTTTTTTGAGATGTGACTTCAGTGATTTCATTAGTAGGTCGGGCTGTCATTGGCAAAGTGTTGACTTCTATAGGGAGTCTATTGAGATGTCACAGAACCATAACTCTGTGTTCCTTACAACTCACAATTTGTTTCAAATATGTTTTTAAAGACTGACCGTCATCACCCCAAAGTATATTTTTAGTGTGGGGGTATCAAAATTCAGTTAGTGACTGCTCTTTGATTGACATCAAAGTTTGAAAATTTGAAAGATGCAGAGTAGCTCACATTCCACACAAGGCAGAGAGAGTGCTTTTATTACAATTTATAGCCTTGTATGCTCACCAGGACATGGCCTTAAAGGGAAAATGCAGTCATCCCAATTTGAATTAGTCTAGTAGTCTGTCCTATTTCATGAATGGCTCTTGAGAATCATGTGACAATATTTTTCTCACTGAATTCTAAAATTTATGGGGAGTAACTCATTGGTTTACCTTGGATATGCAATATTGAAGTCCTAAATTAACATGAAAGGTACTTGAAAGAGTAATAAGAAGAAATTAGTGAAAATTAGCTGTTGTTTCAAAATAAGTTTGGGGGGACTGCTCTTGCCCTTTAAGCAGTAAAACAGGTTTATTCCTGCACAAGGAAGAGCTTCATACAGTTATGGGAGGAGCTAGAAGTTGCATAGTTGGGAGAATTGGAACTGTCTGGGATCATGAAAATTAACATCAGCTGAATGCTGTTTTTCTTTCCAGAGAGTTGCAACTCCCTGCTCTTTCTAACTGTGACATTTTTATGATACTCATAACTCAGTTTTAGATGAAGAAAAACTTAAGTAAAGAAAGACATACCTCGTTTGACGTATGATAAGTCACAACTTTAATCGAGTTTCACTGGTATTAGCTTCAAAGCAGTACAAAATCATACCTTTAAATTCAAAGGCGTTGGAAGCCGGGACCTTTGGGGGTTAAACATCCCCCGGTCAAAAATGTGGTGCTTCCGCCCCTCCCTTCAATTCAAGAATGAAAACCCCTTATTTGTTCCCTCTGTAAAAATGTCAAAACTTTACAGTAATTTTCCATGAAATTTTCCCAATGTGTTGCACCAAATTGCATCTAAAACCCCCTCAAACATTCAAAAACTTTCCAAAGGGGACACCCCCTTCCCTTAGACTCCTCCCTCAGGACGGCGGTCCGAAACAACGTTCAGACCCCCCCCCCCCAGCTTCCTACGCATATGTTTAAATTATAGTTCTAAATCCTTAATATCAATACATTCCTAGTCTAACAGCTAGTTAACATTTTTAGGTACTCAATATGCCGTTTCCTATTAGCGGACCTCTTACATACCCTTATACGTTTCACGTTTGTTTTTGGTATTTCTTTGTTAAATGTGGAAAACCTATACATTATGAGGTTGAATCTGTTGTCCTTTTCCACGGCAAATCAAAATGACATGAAAATACTAGGATCCAGAATGGGGCCGACTGCTTCACTAGGAAGCTTTACCCCCCCCCCCCCCCAACTACTGTTAGCCTCAACCCTCCCCTTATCCCCGTCGAGATTATCTGGATCCGTTCTTGGATTTTAAATTGATATAATGGCAAGCTTGCAAAACGCAGATAATTCCTATAAATCTAAATTTACTTCAACTTTTGTATTACAACAAACAGTTTACACATGTCTAAAGAGTTCAGTTAGGGCAAAGTTCCATTAAGAACCACAATCATACAAGTTATGAAGCTGATCTGCTTCCGATTCCACACTGACCCTTTCTCCAAAGCTTTTAGATCAAACGAATTAACATGCTTGATATTATCCTAACTGCATTATTGGAAATAGTAAGTTGAGTACGTAGATGAGGACGCTTTAAATTCTGTGATAAATATAACTCAAAGTGTAAAGTTTAGTAACATACGGTAGCCACTAAGAATGCACTGATTTTGTTTAAGTAATTGCATAAGTAGGTATAGAACAGTCGCTTATTTAGACCAGCAATTACGACAGCCATTTTCTCCAAATTTTCCCTTCTCTCGCCTCTTCTCAGACCTTGATGGAGTAACGACTATTACATTTACTAACGTCATCTGAAAAATCTTGCAGATTTTAAACTTGCATCATAACGTGAGAAACACATAGGATAGAATGGAAATTTCCGAAATCACCAAAATATCCCTGAAAGTATTAATTCCTAAAAAGACCCAAATCCTAATTGAACATTCAAAGTCATTAAATATTTCACTTTGACCAGTGGCGCACCCAGGATTTCTCTCACGGTGGGGGGGGGGGGGCATGCAGTATGTTGTGTGATCGCCGGCCTGGGAAAGGGGTCTAAGGGGAGGGGGTGTCCCTCCCCCTTTGAAAAGTTTTGAAAAATTAGGTGTCCTTACATGCAATCTGGTGCCACATATGCTACCTTTTGAAGTTAAATTTGTGTTAAAAAATTGACGTATTTTTAGGAACTAAAAAAAAAATCGGCATCAGTGAAGGGGGGGGGGCAAGGCCAAATGGCCTCCCCCCTGTGTACGACACTGACTGATTTTTTAATTGTCATAGTACAATATAAGACTGAGTCTAATTCAGATTCAAATTTTGCTGGGCCAAAACCTTAAATTACAAGATTTGACACGATATTAATCTAATTTTATTTTGAAGAAGGTATCTTGAGAACACAGTCAATGACTTTCAAGTTTTACTTTACCTGTTAGTGATATAAAAATGAAGCAGTTTATAAAATAGGAGATAACAACTTTTCCTGATGTATAGTCTTCTGGTATACAGTTCAAGCTTGAAAGAATGTAAAAATTATAGCTACCAAGCATCCACAAATCGCCGCCCATGTATCAGCTTGAGCTAGATTAATTTTCCAAAGCTCGGCGTGCAACTGGTACTCTCGAACTACAAGCGACGGAAGCTTATCTGCCGTGAGGGTTTTGACTAAAAAGAATAGCTCAAATAACGGATTGCTGAAAGGGCAAAGTGAATCGAAGAAGCCTAGGGCATTTTAATGCAACTTGGATAGTCTTTGAAACGCTATTTTTCGGCACGATTCGCGCACTTGCCCATCATAGATATATAGTTGCGTCATTGCCAGTTCCTTTTAGCTTGCGTAGTACTATTTTTCCAATGCAACTCCTCTACCAGCATCCACATCTCCTCCAAATTCTAATGCACCATCAAATTCACCGGCATTGGTACCATTAGTTACAATTACAAAAGTAATAAAGTTCCAATTTCGAGGTCTGTTTAGAGTCAATGCTATTTTCTGATAGTGATGCATGGTTCACATCCCAAGAAGCCTGCTCACCGCATTCCGGTGTCGCAATTGTTCCAAACCGTTGGATTATGTCAATTCGACCTAGGCTCGAGCTAGGGGGCTATTAATAAAGATAAAATTTCATGCCTCGTCTCTGAGCGTCACGTGTTGAACTTAGTCGGTATATAGTGTTCATCGGAAAACAAAACTGTTTACCCAATGACATTTGACCTTATATGGCCATGCATTGCCCGCGTCCTTGAAACATCAGATTGTCTGGCTTTCAACGTACGACACGAGGGGTAGGTATGGTAAAAATATCATTTTTGTTGTCTATTCAATGGCGAAGGAACCGAGGGGCCATGGCCCCCAATATGATTTGTGGGGGGCTAAATGTCATTTTGCTCACCCCCCCAATATCGCGACAGTTTTCAGTTTCGTTTTACCCCGTTTTTGCTCGCAAGAGGACAATTTCTCTAATAAGAACGCAAAGTTTTCGGCGCGCTATGCGCGCAGAAGAGCTATCTTCAATAGTTCCATTCTACATCGCTATATAGCGCAAGTCCTTTCCACCTTACCAAGTAACATGTAAGAAAAGTACACAGTTTATGTAGAGGTCGCAAATTTCATCCCATATCGCAAAGCCTAGTAAGTTCTCTTGTGTGTGTCAAGCGGTACGGTCAGTTGGTGAGGGACTCACGGAGCAATATTTGGCTATTTCATCGAATAGGTAAGGTATTTTCCATACAATGCATAGCCTATTATCTCCTATACGTTCTAGAACCCCTACAAATTTTCTTTCGTTTTTTTGTTCTTAATGTTTAAATATGTTTTTTCAGTGTGAAAACCTACCAAAAATTTCGCCCTTCGCGTGCTTGCAATTTTTACAGCTTAGATTCCGGGGTAAACATTTAATCAACGCGGAACTATATGCTTCTCTAGTATATAAAAATTTTATGCAATATATGCCCCGAATGAAATGGTCTAGTACACAGGTTTTCTTCAAATCCCACTTATACCCAATGGCATTGGGACTGTCGGGGCTTGGGGTCGGTGGCCCCCGTCGGACAAATCTTGGCGACACCGACTTAACAATAGTAGACTCTGGCTGTGGAAAATCTCCATTCCAATCAATTCACCGAAATCCATGGGGCTATACTCCACTCTGAATAATTTTGAATAAAGTCGGATAGATTGTGACAAACTTAATGTGTTTTAGAACAAATTCAAATCAACCTTAAAAAAATTTTCACAACATCACATCTTGATGGCTGCTATCAAGCCTGGCAAGTGCCATTTCCGGCGATCTGGGATGTGTTAAAATCTCAGATTTTCTCGGTTTGCTCTGTGCAAACCTGTGGTGGCGCTCCGCTTAGATAATAAATGGGATTCAAACTCAGTTGCAATCCTCGGACCCCCAAGTCCGGCCAGCTCAGCTAATCGACCTCAAAGAAATGTGTTTTAGGATAAAATCAAATCAAGCTTTACATTTTTTTAACAAAAATTGCATTATCTTGATGGCTGCTATCAAGCCTGGCAAGTACCATTTCCGGCGATATGGGAAGTATTCAATCTCAACGGTACGCTCCGCGCCAACCTATGGTGGCTTCCGCCTAGATTGTAAACGGGAGTCCACCTCCCCCCCCCCCCCCAAAAAAATAACTCCATTCCTCACTGAGAACCTCCCAAACAAAAAATCTTAGCTACACCACTGCTGCATGGATGTTGATGTTGTAGTTGTTTCTTTTTTCTTTGAATATTTTATTTTGCTTACATTAAAATCGGAAAAATTATAATGAGCAACTTTTATGATATTCTGGTGTGGGAAGGGGGATCAATTAAGGTGAATTCGCATCTGGTCTGCCCCCCCCCCCATGTCCGAGTCAAACATCTTCCTACGCCGCTGATATTTAGTATGTACCGGTATTAAATTTCCTTTGTAAGAAGTTTAACTTTTCATTAGTAATGTTCCCAAAGTTTGTAAATACCCCACTGAGAGTTTCCGAGGGCTTCTAGGTTGCCTCTCAGTCTAAACCCCACTAACTTCATGCGTTCTTACGCAGTGTGCATCTAATGTCCTCTGGAAGTATATTTGATTTTGATTTAGGCCTATTTACACCATGACCGGACACGAGGTGAAGGGATCGGATACTGCCCAGAGAAGTGTGAGCAGCAGACTATATTGTGGTCCCGGCTCAAAAATACCGAAACAGTAAAACAGCACAAAAAGATACGGAGACGAAGCAAAATCCAAAAACAAAGAGAAAGCTAGAAAAGGCTCAAAAATAGATCAAATCATTGGATTCCTCGGCTGAAAGTAAATACCTCGAAAGTCTTTTTTTTTTCAATTTCCAAGTAGGCTAGTAGTAAAATGCTTCACTCTAATGCTCACAATTTTGAAAATATCCCAGTTGGACTCTGTAAGGCTGGCCCCTGGATCCCAAGGCGTCAGTGGGGGTGTTTCACATTCCTGCGGTGCTTTTCAACGTCACCCCCAACTTTCAGGATTTCTCTCCGCCAACCGTTCCCCTGTGGTCGGTGGTGGCTCACATGACAGGCTGTTGGACTGCGTAACCATTATGCGTTTACATTCCTGCTCCATAGCGAAATGCACCAATTGCTCTCATCATCGATGTGCGTTACACTGTAGGTTCACATTCGTACGAGTTGTGAATGCACACTTATGTGAATCAGAGTAGTGATATTAGCAAAATTGTGAAGTTTTGCAGAATAAAGCACCGAATTTCGGAGCTCCGTTGGTATGAAACTAACTTGAATCTTACAATAACAAGGCTATATTTGGTACCACTACGTCATTGCTCAAACAGAAAAGGTCAAAAGCTGTTTGTTTACGAACGTAAGGACAGTAACAATGGTGTAACACTAATTAGGCCTAGAATAAGTTAGGCTAGGCTAGTACCGTAATGTTAATTGTTAGTACCTCTGGCCTAGTGTTAACAGTGAAGCCTAAGTACCCAGGCATTAGCAGGAGTATAATGCAACTTGCAAGTACTTTTTGCTCCTTGCTCACAGGCTACTAATTAGTAATACAGAGGGCTTTATTTTCGTGCAGTTAAGTAAGCTGACTAGCCTAGATTTATTAAAATTAGTAGGCAAACACAGTAAAGTTAGGTCTCATCCTGTAGGATATGTACTCCTTACTTAGTCCTCAGTTTAGGACTGTGGTCATTCGCCAAGAGCTCACCATGTTAGGCCTATATAAACACAGTCAGGGCTCAAAATAACGTGGGCCCGTGGGCCCAATGCTCCCAGAAATTCGCTCGGGCCCGTAACATCTACAGGTAAAGGGCCGGGTTGGCTCCTAAATATTCAAGTCTAATTGTACAGTCTGCACGTAAACCTCTCCACCCACATATCAACAATCTTATATCTCGCACAGCCTTTGTATTCCTATGCTAACAGTCACTAAAAACCTGTGAATTACACATTTCTGAAATCAGTTCACATCACTCATAAAGAGTCTGCTTTGTCACAACACAGAAGATCACTCATGCAGACATACACCGATGTCAGTCACGAGTAATGTAGGCGGAGCCTCACAAGATCAACTGACGAAGACGGTCGGCAGGAATTGAACAGTGCCCTTCATTTTACCGGGTAATAACTTCTGGAGTTACGAGAAAATTTTGAAAATGTATACTAGCCTACATGCAACATGGTGTAAGAGGGTGTGGATAGATTGGTTTCAGGCTAGCTAGTTTCAGCCGCAACTTGCCTAATAATTATACCCACACTACACATTTTCAAGCACGTAAAAAGCACCTGCACACTTTATCAGTCCTTTTTTATTTGTAAGTTTTGGGGCCTTTGATTTCTCATTTGGCCCCTAGATTCCATGGGCTAGGGGCCTGGCAGGTCCACAAAGGTTGAAGGCTTATTTCCACCCCTGACAGTTTTTTCAATGACCTTTGAAAATTACAGGTTGGTCAGCTGTCTGTGTGTAGGTCAAAATTTACTTCATCTCACAGCCAATTTTGGACCTAAAATTTTAATTTAGGCCTAGCCTACTACCATGATCTTTTTCTCCAAATCTTTCAGGAGTATCCCTAGGCCCACTGCAGATGTTTTGATCACTAAGTTAGTTTGATCACTAAGATCTTCTGAGAAGTTCAAAAGTTTGAAATGTAGGCAGCAACTTTTTCTCAACGTAAAATTTTCTATGTGGCTAAGAAACTTTGTTTACATCAGTATGCTAATAAGCTACGTTGTTATGACATTATGGAATTTTTGCAGATCAACTTGCAATATGGTTGTATAGGAACTGCAGAAATCAAATGTTCCATGTGACATCACCATGTTACGCACAGCATTCTGATATCAACAAATATTTTGAACGCTACAATTAATTCTGTGACTGACAAAGTTGATGATTTCATTTCAAATTTTTGGACCTTTTCAGATAATTAAAGACAGATTTGCATCACCCCAAGTATGACTATTACATACAGTAGGGGTAAGCAAAAGTCTCAATTGGTGACTACTCTTTGATTGACATCCGAGTTGCAAAATTCAAAAGATGCAGAGCAGATCATATTACACAGCATGCACAGAGAGTATTTTGATTACATACAGTATCAGGGCCTTGTATACTCCCCAGGATGTGGCCCTAAGCAATCAACTATGTTTGTGTCTGCACAAGAAGAAGCTAAAGACAGTTATGGGTAGGGCTAGAACCAGCATAGTTGGGAGAATTGGAACTTTCTGGGATGAGGAGATTTCCCCTTTAATGTTATCAAAAACAACTGCAATACTTACTAGTGTAAGATTTGGAAAGTAGAAATCATGGTAGTAAATTAAGACTTTAGGTCCTACATTGGTAGAAATCAATTTCAACCAGCACTGTGCTGGTTGAAGACGCCAGGTTTTCAGTGTGTCTTTGTAAGGACCATGAATAGGGAGGTATCAGTGACCAGCCATGCACGTGCCTTTATTGGGGACTTTGTAGGCCCAGGTGTGTAGCCTAACCCGGTGAGGCTCAGTGGCAATTTAAACATCCCCACAAGACTGAAGAGCACTCATAGCCAAGTAAGCCTATGTAAGCTAGATTTAGGTAGTTGTCTCGAACATTACACATGAAACAGTACATTCACCTTCATCTTTTGCACTAAATATGCTCAATTTTTACTTATTTGCCATGTTTCGGTCTAATATGAAACTTTGTAGCTTGTTTAGAAGGTAGTCCATATTTTTCAGAATCTGTGAGTAGCAAGGCTATATGTTGTGGCATCCTGTGAATGCTGATTACATTTCCCTTCTATGTGTTGTATAGATCTGCACTTGCTATAAACTCTCAAGGAAAAACTAGAAACATATGTGTGACTGATCACTGTTTTTAGCAATGGATTTTTGTAGTTTGTAAGGTCCCAGGTCCTGTACCTTTATCTTTCCATAGATAGTCTTGGACAGTGGATATCATCCTGGGTGGAAAAAATTGGGAAGCTGGGAGGCTCCTTCCCAGGAAATTTGGGTATTTGGAGTGAAATTTTGGTCACTTGAGGGAAATTTACACCTTTTATGTGTATGAAAGAATGGCAGGAATTGAGGAAAATTTGACTCTTTTCCCGGGAAATAAACATTTTTTCCAGCCATGGATATCATGTTCACCCACCACCCCATATATAGGAGTCAACAAGACATCATCCCCACTATGGCTTGGCTGAAGTGGTCAGTACACTGGTTTGTCTTTGCCCCGGGCAGTAGGAACTGACACTCCCAGACTTGCCCTGACTTGACAGCGTATATCAAAATTGCCTTTTTAGACTTTTGACCACTTCCCTCGTGCTTCTCCAATGATACCCATGATTTTCTGAACCGTCTCCCCCTTCTTTCAGTTTGCACCTGTAGACCCCAGCCTAGGAAACTCATATGGATGAATTGTCTATGAAATAAAATTAATCCACATATGCATACAGCTTGTAAAATTTTACAAACTATAAACACGGTGAAAGTAGCTTTTGTAGAAAAAGTCCTTTTGTTGCAGTGTTGGGAAAATTAGGTCCATGTTTACTAAAGGCAACATGTTGATTACTGTACATATCCACATCCAAAGGAAGAAATAACCGTGAAACAAAGAAGGAAATTGGTTTCCCATTACTTTCTTTGGTGCTGAACTGGTTGTTTAGAAAGTGGAAAGACTGTTACCTCTGTTGATTGCAGCAAATTGTTCCCATCCATTTTTTGGTTTAACTGATACTAGGTAGCATTTATAATGAAAAGTTTTGAACCATTTTAAAAATTGTATCATTTCTGCAGGATGGTCAGGCCATATCAATGAAGCAATTTCTTTGATAAATGCTCCCATCTAAACTTAAAAAAGAAAATTATGGTCAAAATGTTGGTGTCCAAGACCAAAATGAAAAAATTTCTTCTTGATCCATTAAACTACTAGAGTGTATACTAAGAAACTACTGTAGCCCATTGGCTGCATTAATTAAGGCATTGGCATGTGAAGCTTAGCAACCAGGAGGTTGGGGGAGGGGGGGGGGGTTGGATCCCAGGCTGGGTCAAAGTAAGGGTGGGCTTTTCATCCAGGATAATCTCTGGTTTTCCCATCTAACTGACTTTTCTGAAAAAAAAACTTGATCTAAATTGGTGAGTTCGCTAGCCTGCCAACATGAAGTTGAAATTGACAAGCTGTATGCTTCCTCCACCTTCATAGTAGTTAAGTGTCATAAAACAACTTCCCTTTCAGAACTGAATTACCATCATAATAAAAATTAAGCAGTCTCGCAATGTGAAGACTACTGTGTAACTCTTAAGTCAATACTTGCATTGCAAATACTTAATATATACCTAAATTGTACAAGGGAGTGAAGAAAGTGGTAATGAGAAAATTGCATAATGGCCAACACTGCCTTAGGGGTGGGGAGAGAGTTGTATTAAATATTGCTTGGTACTCCTGTTATCAGATGTTACATGAACTGTATGAGATTAGTAGAAGAATTGCAATTAAAGTAAAACTGTACGCCTGGGTTAGATCACATTAGTGCATCTGGATTTCTATATCTCAGAACATGGCAAGAAAAACTGCAGGTGCTGTTAGCTGTAAGCCACCGTGGCAGTGAGAGTAAAGTGTTGGATTTGTGATCCAGGTATTGCTGGTTCAACTTCTGCCTTGGTCTTTACGTTGTGTCCTTTGCAGAAAGCTTTATCTCAATTGCCTCTCTCCACCCAGGGGTTAAATGGGTACCTGTGAGATAAATTGTCTTCAGGCACACTGTAAGAGCAGCAGGGATTACCTCTGGGATGTTTTATCATTGAGCAGGGGTAATATTATGCTGCGCCTTTGATTAGGATTGCCTAGATATTGGTGCATTAAAAATGCAAATATTATTACTATCATCACCACCGCCACTGCCATCGCCACCACCACCACCATCAGACTGTGAACCAGGGTAACATCAAATCAACACATCCAAATGGAATGTACCCAAGATTGTCCAACCTATGGCTGCCAGCCAAGGTGTGGCCTACTGGCAGGTGCCTGAAGCCAAACATCAGGACAGATTTGTCTTGATACAGTATTTTATTTCTACATACCTCTTTGCATACTTTTAAGAAGGCACTTTGGAAGAAGAGACATAATTAATCAGTGAAATGTAATTCCTCATTTGAATATTGAGTAACAATTCTGTTCTTTAATGAGAAGATTATGTGACCTACTTTTGCCAGTTTTATAAATCCATTCGAAAACTTGGGGCTTAGAAGTTTGCCCCGCTTGTTTTGACCTTTTGAATTTTAAATTTCTTTTCCTTCTTTGAAAATCTTTACAATATCAGTCATCAAGTACAGAATATACCCGCTGCTCTTCTGAGCCACTTGAAGAAAATATTATTACAGAAGTGTCTTGCAGTTTAACAAGTTCATATGTAAGTCGTACCCAGTGTGTGGCTTCTAATAATTGTATGATACTGTACGTCTTCATTATCTCTTCTCTTTGATTGGTTTCTTAAAGTTGTTTTCTCCTTCATTTCTTTAGTAGTACCAAAAGATTGTTGTTTTACTTGAAGAAAACCGGTATCAGCGAAAACAGAACAGCTTTAAGAAACCAGAATAACAGAGATAAATTTCAGGGATGATGAACAAGTAGGCAAAGATGGGATCCATCACTCAGTCAGAAGAATATAAAAGTTTTAGATCAAATGTTCCTCAGAAAAAGGTATGTACATAATACTAATGGAGCATTTGTGCTTTACTGTTACATTGTCAGTCTTACAGGTATGATGCAGAGATTAAGATTTTTAATTATGGACTGTGCAAGCTATACGTTCTGACATGGTTTGGAGAGGATTGCATTTTCTTCTGGCCAACAGAGGGAGCTGCAGCACTGGCAAGGCAAGAATCTTACAGATTGGCTGTCTCAATTTTGTTGCCTTTCCTGAAAAACATATGACTCATAGGGCCTGTTTGGTAGATATCGTATCGGCCTCCATGTCGACAGCTACATTTATCACAGGTGCATGTGTGATCACACCCGTTGTACAGTATGCCTAGAACAAATACTGTACCACAATCGTTACTAATGGCATGCCATAATATCAAGATATTTACAAATGTTTTGCAGAATACAAATTTCAGTGAAGTTCAATTTCTTTTTCAAAAGACGGTTTAAAGAAAAATAATCACAGATAGGGGGATTCATGTAATTTGTGCTGTGTTCCCATACAGATAGGAAAATGGGGAAAACAGTAAATATTTGTAAGTCCTCTAAAGTTTGGCCATTGTTATGGGAAAATTTTTATTTGTCCTGGAAAACTGAAAACCTAACATTTTCTGTTCTGGAGATCATGTTGCAACTTATGTCCAGAGTGTATACATCTGTAAAACTAGTACAATTTTTCCTTGTTTCCCAGGTAACTTGGTATACATTTGTCTTGAAAATAGTCATCTTGATATTAAAAAATTCTTCAATGTCAGGATCTTAAAGTTTGAAAAGAAAATGAAATGAAATTCCTGACAATGTGGTGTGAAATAGGGATACCTAATTATTACCCTAATGCATTTTTCATCATATTTGGTAACAGACCTGTATATTAGTTTCATGTAAATGCACCCTGTTTTCTTTGAGCTTGAGTAAAAAATCTATGAGGCAAATCTTGATTGCAGTACTAGCAGTAAAATTTTGCCATCAGAATGGCAACATAAAGTCATTGAAAAGAATTGCTTAAATTACAACCCAAATGGGCAGAGTATGTTCTACAGGCCATCTTGGCCCTTCCAGAAAGTTCCTGTGGTGTGCTTAGCCTCATAAGGTGCCCAGCCTCATGAGGTACTTGAAGAGTGACAGCCTCTTTACATATGATACAATGAAGTTGACACACTGTGTAAAATGTGAGCAGATTTGTTAGGGCCTCACGTGAGTATTGGTTGACAGAGTATGACCCTAAATGTTGGTTACAGACGTAAAATTGGCATGCAGATTGCTGGTAGTGTATGTTCAAAATTTTTATGAAGGAGACAGAAATAAATATCAAAGTGGCCTAGTTAAAGCACTGGAGTTCTAACATATGTGCAGTACTAAACTTGGGTTTTCTTGAGGCACTGTGTTTAAGAATGAATCACACTCACTGAAATGCAGTTTCCATGACTTTGTTTCAATTAAAGGTAATTGTTGATGACAACGGGAAGAAGTTTTGGACTCTGTATGATGCTGGTCCAAAGAATGTACGATGTCCATTAGTATGTTTGCCACCGGTTAGTGGTACGGCTGATATTTATTTCAGACAACTCTTAGGGCTGTCGGCTAAAGGATACAGAGTGATTGCAGTGAGTATACGATATTTTATTTACCATTAGACAATGGAAAGTGAATCAAAGGTACTTCATTCAAAGCAAACTTTGACAAAGACACCATGTTAAACTTATTTTGCATGGCAGCATTTTATCATCAGTGCCATCATGTCCCAGGCCCAGCAGCAGTAGTATTACAGCCCTCCAAAAACCAGCAACCTACTTGTAGTTCACAAGATGAATCTAAATACAAGAAGACATATTAGTTTCTCAAGCCTGGGAAGTCCGAATAATGTATGTTAAAAAGTTCCATTAATGGCAGGCGAATTATTCTTCTGCTCTCTCTGAAGTTGTTGTCTTCTCTAAAAGTCTCTGTGAGTCTCTGCTGCATGCGAACAACATGCTTCTACAACTACTGACAAAAGCTATGTACAGTCTAAAATTTAACTAAGTGTCCACTCAAATTCCGCGGTAACAGTTGTATTTACATAGAGTCGCGGGAAAAAGATATGCTGCCGACTATAACTAGATACAGAATGCAATAGCGCTACTATAGTATCATTGACTCAGGGTGAAATTTGTAAAGTGATTTGATGCAAGTTGCTGGTGCTGTGCACTTTATGAAACTAAATATTATTGAGAGGACATCATAAAAAGGGGCCTAAGGAGTCAGACATGTGATTCAAGGATTGTCAGTGTGGTTTTTTTGTAGTTCATTAGGATGTGCCTTTGGTTAAAATGCTTACTCTCAACTGCATCTCTTTACCTAGAAGCTCAATAGATACCTGCAAAGTAACCTGGCATTAGTCATGATGGTGTATAATCACAGCCAGAAGGGATTATCTTTGGGACAGGGTAGTGTGACCAGGGATAACATTTGAAAAGCATGTGAAGCTAGTGATTTGAAACTACTAACTGATATTACCGATAGCTGTTGTTTAATTTTAAATATTGGCCAGTGCTGATCCGATACCGGTATTTGAGACGTGAGGATATATGCTAAAGCACATGCTATTTCACACTCCCACTGAGTGTTTGGTGTACAGTACAGGAGGTAAATATTGGGACTATATTCAGATGCAGGAAAAACTTCACATTGGATGAAGTATAGGTCAAAAATATCCTTTGAGTAGTTTCAGCAGTTAAGAAAAATTTTACTGATGCTGATACTGGAGGAAGATGAGGAGTATTGACTGATACCAATACTGAATACTGATGACCGGTCCAACACCCTTTCTTGAAACCCATTTCTGGTGATAGCTGTATAAAAAGCAAGCTATTTTTAATGTTATTATCATCATTGTCAATCCACCCGGTATGATGATCAGTCTTTCAGATGAAATACAAGACTATGCACGCATTATGGTATGTGTATATGTACTTGCTTGTGTGTGACATTTTCTTATAAACACAGTATCTCGAGGTAGGAGGCATGAATACTTTTCATACATGGTGTGTGGATACTTAATATTCAACAGAAAAAAGCTCCTTGTACTTAGTGGAGCACAAAAGGTCACCATAGCTCAAATTTTAATGTTTAACCTTTTTAACATTAAACCGCAAGTTAAAGAGAATAGATATTTTAAAAGGAGGGTTTAAGCAAAAATTTACTTTTCGTATGTGAAAAGGGAACTAAATCTATGCATTTTGGTGAAACTTTCATTCATATCGGACTTGTATTACTCGAGATATCAGCAAAAGAAGTTACAACATTTGTGACCCAAAGGCAAGTGGGAGTTATATTAGTAGGCAGCTCCCTGATATCACTTCCTCACATTGATTAGGAATGCTTTGTTTCCTTTGTTTATTCAGTCTGTGTTGACCTTGCAATTAATAGGGATAGGACCTCCCTATGGGGAATGTGAAGTTTGTAATTTTCCCATGCCTCTCATGCAATCATATCACGATATCATTCTATTGTGGAGGAGAAAATTGGTGATAAAATTTAAAGAAAAACAAAAGACTGCTCATTGATGTGAGGGTATAACATCATATGTGCTTGCTTCAAGTTCACTTTGTGTTGAAAAAGTGACAACTTTATCTGCTGATATCTTGAGAACCACACATCGGATTTCAATGGAAATTTCACCAGATTGCTTAGAATAAGTACCCCTCTAATCTATCAAAGTTTGATTTGAGCTTAGACCCTTCTTTTAAATACTTGGTGTGGTATACATGTATATACAGTATTATGTTAAAGAGTATGATCGTATTTGGTTATGGTCAAAGGTAACCAGAGGTCAAACTCTTAAATGCTCATTAAAATGATTCCTCCCAAAGGATAAGGTGTTGTATAGTACTTGATATGTGGAAATCATGTTGTGAGTAGATGAATCTTGAATCCTAATTGATTTTGCAAGAGGTCAAACAGGTTAACCTTTTGAAAACACATAATTCTATAAAATAGTGATGAGTACGGTACTTAGCTGAGAATCCTTCATATTCAATTGGTTTTGGTGGAGGTGAAAGGTCATCTTAGGTCCTCTGACTTTTTACCTTATATTTACTGTCAAAGTAGCTTTGACATGTTCTTGCAGTTCCATAGTGTAATTTCATATCCAAATGGTATTCAAAGATAAGAGCTTTCGGTGATGAGAAAGATCTGCTTGTGAAATAGGGTCATCTAAACTTTGCCTTTTTACATTCTTTTTCATATAATAACTTCAATACTTGTATTGTTAATGTGGAATCAAACAGAGTTTTGTCCAACTTTGCAGATGGAATTTCCTGTTCACTGGAATGTTCAAGAATTCTGCGAAAGTTTTCGAAAGCTTTTGGATCACCTCCGTTTAGATAAGGTATAAAATTTGACTTCTTTATGCTGTAATAATGTGACAAGTAGAGAAATTGGACAAAAAAAAGTTTAGTGTCTACAAATGACAAAGCTTTGTGCTGTGTCAAAATTAGGCTTTGTGGTAAGAACCTTCTTTTCTGAAAGACTGTGATTAGGATGCTCTCCAGTGTTGTAGTTGAGGTTGATAGACCCAAGACTGAGACAAGGCAACCATATCATTTTTTTTATGCACAAGGCCTAAGCCTAACTTCTTCAGCTTGTTCATGTGGTAATCTTCAGTATAATACTGTAAGTTAGTGGTGCTATGGTGTGATGGAAAATAGTGAGACAAATTCTTGAATGTTTGCAAATGGGAAAATGAATGTGGGTGAAAGAAAAAAAACAACCTACATATTTGTATGAAATAATTTGGAAGTTATAAGATGACATTTAATAGCTAACCTTCAGATCAGCCTTGATCATGCTTGAGGTAAATTTCCAAGGCCAGTGTAAATGAGCCCAAGGCTGAAAAAAGAGGACTTAATACTGTCAGCATTGACTCTAGGCCTGCTTCAAAATTTCCAACACTGTTGCTGTTGTGTGTCATTGTTCTTATTAGGTCATGCAATTTTGCAGCTTCTGTAAAATTTGCTTATCCCTTCATGAAAAAGTTACACAGGAATTTTTCATTCCTCTCTAAGTATCCTTTATCAGCCAATGATCAGTAGGAATCCAACAATAATTTTTTCCCCAGATAAAACAGCCAACTCAAATATCTGGGAAAGGGGGAAGCTCCCATTGAGTAAAGTTTTACAGTGCTAATGTCAGTGAGTGTAGTGAGCAATATAATCATAGTATTAAAATCTTGAGAATACACTTTTCTAATGTCTCGTCTTTCTGGCTTGTGAAGTTCTCCCTTACTCATTAGGGAGGGGGCAGCGGGAGCTCCCTTTGAGGCAAGACCTCTTTGGTTGAAAACAGTCTGGATCTGTATTGATGGATCTAAATTTCTGAGTAAAAATCATTGATGCTTCACTCAACCCTTCAAAAATCATTTGCATAGATATCTTAGTGTCCTCCTAGGGCTATATGAATACATTTTAACAATTTGTTTGTACTGTTTTCTCTTTAAAGCAAGTTCTCATGTTATGAATGTGAAAAAAGCAAAACAGTGTTTCTTTTCAATTCACTGTAGATCCAGAAATTTGACTCTCTTAAAAATAACTTTTTTTGTTTAACTGTACAGTGTTTTATGAAATAAGAACTGTTTATGCTGTACTTCCTTTTGCCTGCTTCAGGTTCATATTTTTGGGTCTTCATTGGGAGGTTTCCTGGCCCAGAAGTTCGCAGAGTACACATTCCGCAGTCCCAGAGTAGCATCTCTGATTCTGTGCAATACTTTCGTAGATACTGAAATATTCCAGCAGTCTCCAGCATCAACAGTGTAAGAAATGTAGTCTTTATTTTATCTTTAAATTGTAAACACATCTCTAAGTAGTTAAATGGGGATTTTTTGGAAAGGCTCAGACATGTGAATATTTCGTATGCAAAGTAACTTACTGCCATAGTAGGCAAGTCTGTCCTTACAAGAAACTGAACAAAAAGTTCTAATTTCTGTATTGAATACAAGGAAAGAAAATGGAACTTCAAGCTAAGCTATATGCAGCACATCTTTATTGATTTTTGATACATCCCCATTCCTAATTATTAACTTGAGAGCTGCTGTCTTCCAAACAAGAGGGCTTGAGGCAAGTCTACTGCAATGATTTGTACTCTCGTTATGTTTGAGTTCTTTTGTTTTTGCTTTTTGTTTTAGTGTATAAATTTTTTCAGAGGGTTTCATATGTTTGTCTGTGCTAAGTTAAACTGAGAGTACAGTGATGTAAACACTTGGGACATCCTTCTCTCAAGCATAGTAGCATCACTGTAATGTACAGAAAGATTAGAAAAGAAACATGAGAAGCTGGTAAAAGAATCTGAACCAGGGACTCTTTAATATCTCTGCAACAGAAGCAGATTTGAGGATGGGGTTTGTTGTAAAGGGCTATAGACATTACTCTTCCTTTATGTGTTACCAAACTTTGTATATGTTCTCATTTAGTGTTGTAAGAATGCATAATTTGAGTATGTATTTCATTGAGGATGGAAGGTGTCTCAGGTTAGGCCTCAGTCCTCAAGGCTGAGGACAGCTTATCTTAAACCAGTATGATTTATAATGCAATACACCTAAGCCTAACCAGGCCGACTGCAGTGGCCAAGTGGTTAGAGCATCCGACTCGCAGCCTAGGGTTCAAATTCTGGCCGGGTCATACCAAAGACTTTAAAAATGGAACCTACTGCCTTTGTGCTTGGTGCTCAGCATAGGCAATGGAGTAATGGAGTAGGGAAAACAAGCCACAACTGGAAAAAAGGCTGTGGTCATCTCAACTTGAACCAATTGGTTGGAAACTGGGACATTAAACCTCTTCTAACTAACTAACCTAAGCCTAACCATGTCACTGTGCATCATGGCCTATACATTGATATTATACCATACAATAAACTTGGTGAGAAACATTCTTAAACAATGACAAGAAAATGTTCCTTGCAGAAAAATGACGCATTTTTGCATTTGATCTTTCAGTCGTTGGAAAACTGTTAAGATAACACAGAATAGCAGTTATAGCCAGCCTCAGAATGGCTAGGTGTCTAATGGGACAGAGACCTCCAGTACTGATACTGTAAATCTTGATGTATGTGTCAGTTCTTACCTTTAACCCTAGAAATTTAATGATGTCATTTCATCAAACAAAATAACATTAAATTGGAAATATTTTGAAAGCATTTAGAAGACAAAGGTTAACTTTGCTTTTGCTTTTATCTGTTTTCAGGTTTTGGATGATGCCCTCTTTTGTTCTGAAAAGATCTGTGCTACAAGGTTTTGACACGGGGAAATATGAAAACGATATCGCTGATTCAATTGACTTTATGGTGGAAAGGGTAAGTCATTCTTTCTATGGATTGAGCATACTCAGTGAGACTTTTAACTTGAATATGTGTTTTATTTTCATTTTCTCAAAGTTATTTTAGAAATGTTTCATTAAGTGGGAACAAACTGAAAAAAGTTGAATTTTATTCCTATTGATTGTTTTCCTTGAGTAGCTGTGGGGGTTGTCAAAAATATAACACAAAGAAAACTTCTTGCACATGAACGTTCAGCATCTTTTTAGCTGATGTCAACCAGCCAGGCAATATTATAGAGCTAGGGCATGTCAAATATTTTAATCTACACCTCCACCCCCCTCCCACCCCCCACCCCACCCCCCACCCCCCAAAAAAGGTATATCCCTTGTGGAAATGTTGTTAGAAGTGAAGTCCACATTTGAATGGCCACAAAAATTTAGTTTGTGATAATAATCCTTGCATGCCTCCCAAAGGAGTCTTAATGTGCAGTCTAGTGGAACAATATGGGTGCCAAATATGTTGCCAATTTAAAGAAAACACTTGTTTAAGAATCCCTGTCTGTAGAGCTTCAATATTTTTCAGTCAGAAAATTTGAATCAATTTTTGTATTGTTTATATTTTGTATGAGCTAACCTCTGTTTGTTTTGTTTAATACTGTATTTTGATTACGAAAAAAAGTGGTGAGTATTTTTGTATTAACACTAGATTGAGTAAATTAAATTGAAATTTCACTTTCTTTTGCAAAAGATTGTTTATTTGATGTGAAATGAATGTTCTCCAAAGGCAGTTGTTGTGTGTGTGGTACAGAAACATTTTTCTTCATGTAAAGCCATGATTCATGATTAAAGAATGATGGGCAAGTCAAATTAAGGTAGCTGTGGCAACTTATTTTCAAGGAAAAGGGTTCTCCTGAAACGAATTCTGTGCACTGTTTCTCATGGATAATTTGTTCAGTGATGCAAAATTTGTAACTGATGTAATACCTTCCATTTGGGAAAGTAAAGCTACTGCCAGAGTTTGGTGGGATCATGGCCACTATTCATCCGGTTGGGCTATTCCATCATAACTATAGGGGAGTTGCAGAGTTAAAGTTCACATTTTTATGGTGAAGGAAGTGTCGTACTCAAAATAACTCTTCTGAGACAAGTTTTAAAAAGGCCTAATTTAATACAGCTTTGAGCATTTTGAGAATGACACCCTAAGTAAATGTTATTTGTTTTAGCGATAAGTCTTAAAGCTTCATTATTCCTAGAATTGGACTGTACTAGTCTGCCAGATGGATAGTGGCCATGATCCTTTTTGTAAGACTAACTGGTTTCATAAAAATAAAAAAAAAAAACATTTTCTGTCTGTCTTTCTGTGCCATGTTAAAGGTGATCAGTCGTCTTGAAATATTCTTTGTGACGTCAGCCTTTTCTTGACATGTTTCTGCAGTCGTCACTGTTCAAGGATACACCGTACAAGTAGCTATGATGACATCGGTATAGCTAGTAGGTATACAGCTACAAGCCGTCTCTTCTTGCTTACCGACTAGCTATACCATGCTTGTACGGTGTATCCTTGAACAGTGACGACTGCAGAAACATGTCAAGAAAAGGCTGACGTCACAAAGAATATTCCAAGACGACTGATCACCTTTAATGTAATTTGAACACAGAATCTCTCTTATTAAAGTTATTTTATTTCTTCCATGAAGAAGAAATTTTGTTGCCATGGTAATAAATGGTGATAAATTGTAAAAAAATTGGTACCGTTGATGCTAAAACTTGTTCAGCTTCTATTTCTCTATTCTTTTCATGTACAGCTTGAATCACTTTCACAGAAAGAATTAGCAAGCAGGCTTGCTATGAATTGTGCTAGTGCATACGTAGAGCCACAGAAGTTTAGAGATGTTGATGTTACTATTATAGATGTAAGTACTTGAAGGATTAGTTTGGTTATAACCATATGGCCAGGTATGGATCCAGACTGGGCATTTTCTGGCCTCACCCCCCTCCCCCACCCCCATTTTTGGTTCCTTGCATTAGCAAAAGGAACCTATGTAGTCAGCTTGGCGTGTGTGTGTATGTGTGGGGGTGCGTGTGTGTGTGTGTGTGTGTGTGACACTTGCTTCGGTACGCTGTAACTCAACAAGGGAAAGTTGGACTAAACTGAAACTTGGTATATGGATCTGTCATAGTGAGAAGGTGTGCCCTATTGTTTTTGGTGGAGGTCAAAGGTCATGTGGGGTCACCAGGGGCCAAAGACCAAAAACCTTGTTTGCACGATATCTCAAGGTAGGAAGCTTGGATAAATTTCATACTTGGTATGTAGATGCATTATGGAGAGAAGATGAATGCTGTAGCTTTTGGTGGAGGTCAAAGGTCATCTGGGGTCACCAGCAGTCAAACACTGAAAACTTGTTGTTAAAACAATATCTCAAGGTAGGAAGCTTGGATAGATTTCATACTTGGTATGTGGATGACTTATGGTGAGAAGATGAATCCTGTCATTTTTGGTGGAGGTCAAAGGTCATTTGGGGTCACTGAGAGTCAGATACTGAAAACCTTGTTAACGCAATATCTCAAGGAAAAAATCTTGGATAGATTTCATACTTAGTATATAGATCCACCATAGTGAGAAGCTGTGCCATACAGTTTTGGGTGGAGTTCAAAGGTCATCTGGGGTCACCAAGGGTCAAAAACTGATAACCTTGTTGTTAGCACAATATCTCAAGGTAGGAAGCTTGGATAAATTTCATACTTAGTGGATGCCTTATGGTGGGGAAAAATTTTGGTGGAGACCAAAGGTCATCTGGGGTCACTGGAGGTCAAATCTGCAAACCTTTTCAACTCTATATCTCAGTGTAGGAGGCTTGAATAGATTTTTGCTTTGAGGTGTTGCATTAAATCTAGCAGAAAACCCATATGAGATATGTTGGATGTCAGAGTTGAAATCACCAGATGCCAAAAAGCAAATTCCCAAGAATTCCTAAAGTCAAAAAATATAAGCACAAAACTGTATCATTGACTGAAAGATGTGGGACATCTTTCAGAGATGCCAAGTATCTCAATTTTAATTGAAATTATAGTATTATGATTTTAATCCATAATCCTGCCATTATGAAAACATGCATCAAGTACTACTTTTTAATATTGCAGAAGATTCTCTGCCCACAAAGCAGAGGACTGTTGTGAAAGTTCACTAGACAGACAACATTTGTCCTTAGATTAGGACATGTGAGCTTGCAGGAATTGGAAATTAGAATTGATTAATTAAATGCTACTATGGGTTGTTAGTTTTAAAAAGAGAACCAAGTTACTGATCATTTGGATCAGATACCATTGAGCGTGCATGAATTGTGATTGCTTAATTGAATAAAACAAATTGTAACTGTATACTGTCTGTGATGATATCCCCTGAAGTGCCTGTAGGCTGTATTTCTTCAGAACAATTTATTTATGCTTGAATGTGTTAACACAAGATGTGCATTGTCTACAGAGCAAATTTTGTGAGTCAGCAGAAATACTGGTTCATTCAGTAGTTGGCTCAGTTTCATTACATTCAGCAAGGAACCACAGTGCCCATTGGGCTCTTGTTGTATCTTTTTCTTTTTTGAGATGAATCCAAAGCTGCACTACAAAGTTTATGTATACTAATTTTGATTGCTAGATGCCAGGAAATACCATTGAACAGTGTCTCCTTTAAATTTTTCCCCAGAATCCCACTGCTGCCTCCATCGAGGCTTCGTACATTTGATGCTTGTAGCTTTGAAGTTTGCCCTCATGGAATTATCCCCCCCTTGTAAAATCCTAGATCAGCCCCAGATGTCAATAATATTTTGAATGCAGAGTGCTAGAGTCATTGTATTTGCAAGAAATTTGATAGTAGGCTCTTTCATACTTTATATGTGGGCATTCATGGGTGATTGGAGATATGGATGAAGCCCAAAGTCAATGGCCAGTCCTGGGTGTGGTATACCTTGAACCCTTGTTGCTATTTGAAGTTTGTATTCTTATAATGTACCAGTGCTATGTTTATGGCTAAAATAGGACTACTATGGTGATAATCTTCTACAAGTAGCCACAAATTATCTTGCTTTATCTTTAATTTGGAATAAAGCATGTATCATCGAAACCAGACAGTATTTTTGCACTCTGGTTACAATGGTTATTCTTTCCTTTTGTTCCAAAGTGGTTTCTAAATTGAGTCAACTTTTCAAGATGTAATTTTAATATAACACGAAGAAGCAAAGTACAGAATACAACATCCATTGCATAACAGTTTACATTTCCAGCTCATTTTTACATCAGTAGAATTTACTTTTGTCTTTATGCTCTACAGGTGTTTGATAAATGTGCCTTGTCCCAGTCAGTTAAAGATGAAGTCTATAAATGCTACCCTTCTGCAAGAAGAGCTCACCTCAAATCAGGAGGCAACTTTCCATATTTGAGTAGATGTGATGAAGTTAATATGTACCTACAGGTAGGTGACTTTTGTTTAAGAGCAGTATAATGATGTATTCAATTACGATCATTTTTGTGATTGTTGCATGGGCCGCAATCCCAGGGGGATGTGTCGCCTCCCCCCCCCCTCAATATTTGAGAAATTGCCCATTGATTTTGATTTTTCACACAGTGAATTATTTGAAATGGGGTCACGCCCCCCCCCCCCCCCAACAATAATGTGAACAAATCACCACCAGTGGATCATAGTCATACTGCAGGTGCAGCTCTTCACCTGATACAGACCTACAGATATCTTGAAGTAATGGTTTTTGGCTTCTAGTTGTAGACATTGATAAGGTGTATTTGTACGTCTAGGGGATGTCTTGAAAGGGAGATACTGTTACAGTGCATGCCTTGAATTCAGCACATGTCACATTTAACAGTGTATTTGGTCTGTAATGTGTTTCACCTCTTCTGATATGAGAGGCTCTGACATTGGTATTTGCCATATCAGTCTCCTGTAAATTCAGTCTCATGATACATGGAATAATTTAGTATTCAAATTTTGTGTAGTACTTTTGGGAATTTTTTCCTTGTGTAATGTAAAATCACTGAAAACCCTATAGTTCTGCACACAAAAAAGTGCTACACATTTTTGAATTTGTGTAGCAATTTGGCCAGCTTGTGTTGCAAATTGCGATGCGATACCGGATAAATTATTCCCTGTGATAGGAAGATGGTTGGACAAGGCTATGTGAAATGTTCCATTAAAAGAATGCCTCATTTCAAGAAACTCTTTCATAATATACATTGAATTATTGTGTGAATGCTGGAGAGGCTTTCAAAATTTAACAACTTTGTATTCCTTGAGGTAAAGTTACGACCTGATTTAATTCAAGGTCAAGGTAGTGGGTAGTAAATACAAAAAAAAAAACATTTTGCAAAAATGCATGGACTATAAGTAGGAGTTTGCATTTCCCTTATGTTCTATGTGTTAACTATATTGTTGTGAAATTGAAGGGCACCATTGAAGTAAATTGTACTGATTCTGGTGTGTAGGAAATAAGTTCTACCCAATTTGAAAATTTGACCTTAAAAAAATAGTGTAAAATTTTGGCGAGCTGTTCATTTTGGGAAATGAAGGAACTGAAAAGATTCAAAGCATTGACAGAAAGTCAGGGAAAATGTTTGGAGGCTAATTATTTTCAACTCTTTTGTTAATATAAAAAGTGTCCCTTAAGTTTAAAGATTGAGGGTCAGGAAGCCAATTAGCTCATCAAGGACCCTGTACCCAACTGAGCGTGGATGAACACCGGCGAGATTTGCCTTCTCCTTTCGACTAGTGCTCAGGGGTTAAGGAGGTAGGCATGTACTAATCACTCCCAATCCTGCTCCCGGAACTGCCATTTAACTTCCCCATCCGATAATGCGAGTTTATCCCCAGCCTTTAGCCGCTTTCCCAAAGGTTGGAGGGGTAGAGGTTCCTTGCTCAGCACCACTGCTTGACATCTGAAATGAGCAAAGCGGACAACTTTCTGAATCGGACAACATCCTGAGTCGGACAACTGCCTGAAATGGGCAATCAATCCGGGGACTCTAGTATGCAATACAGTACACTCAAACCACCAAGCCAACTCCACCCACTTGCTGCATCATAAGTACTTAATGTCCTTCTTACACTGAAAATTTTCTCATTCATGTTTTCCTCTGACAGGTTCATCTTAGAAGGTTCCTAAATGGCAGATACACAGCAAGAGACCCCCGAATCAAAGAACCTTCCCCTGAAGAAATAGGAGAATCATCATCTCATTCGAGTGGAGCCGAAGCTGCAGCTGCAGTGTCCGTAAATACAGAGTCTGAATGAAGAGATAGCAGTATGATGACTTTGATCAAGTTTAAAGTAGAAGGCAGTTAGGATTGAATTGACACCCTTTAGAAAGTTGTGTGGCCTGTTACCTCCTTTTGTAACATCCATTGTATTTTTCAGGAATATTTTTTGGAGATTTTACAAAAAAAGGAAAAAAATTCAAAAGTGTAATTCTGGTTTTCTAGAGATTAGTCCTAAACTTCAAAATATATGTAATTTTTGTGATAAAAAGGTATGAGACCCTTTTGTGAATTTTTTTTTTTTTTAAAGTGGGGAGAAAGGAGGGGGGGGGCTGTTATTATTAGAGAGGGCTTAAATGGTTTTGATAAAGTGATCAAATTGAAAGTTGTCAATGTGTAAATATTCTGGTTCTGTGATTCGCAGTGTGTCTTCAACATTTGGCTTCAACTACGCAGGGACATTAACGATGTGATACACAAAGAAGAAAATGTGACAAATTTTAAGAAGTTAGATAAATCCAGAGATGTATTCAGGTCACTCTTTTCTCGGCAAGTCAAGTCACCTGGAGCTATTGTAGGGACTCAAGTCATTGACTTGAGTCTCTGTGTTATTTCAATAGGGGAAAATTGCCCAGAATTTTTCAAGTCAGGGAGTATTGGCAGGATATGTCACGATTTGAATACAAGTCTGGATAAATCATACCTTTTTGCACTGCTTTTCTGTTTCTTATTCAAATTTTTTGCATCTCTATACATTTTGCAAAAAGTGTTTGTACAAATTATAAAAGATATATTCAACAGCATCATTTAGTCAAGAGGTAAAATGATAATGAATAACTTTAATTTACGTCATAAGCAATAATATTCCAGTTGTCAGTGCTGTAGAAGTAGACTTTTCTTTTTTAAGTAGCATGTACACTGAAGTATGTATATAGAGGTAACAACACAATCTTATATTCTGCTAAAAATACCGTAATCTTCATTTTAACTGCTAAAAGCAAAGTAACAAAAGTCACAAATGCATGTACAACAGTCATAAACCAACTCTAGTTGTTTGTGGCTAAGGATCCCATGGTTTGATGCAATTCAAAGACTTGAGGTGGTTTCTGATAGGATCAGTCGGGATTTTGAAGTTTGGTGTGCTACTGCAAGAACCAAACTTCCTCCATGGTTCTATGAAATTTATTCCAAGAACTTTCAGCATTATTCCTAATTTCCCTTCCTTGTAAAAGAAGTTAGTTTTACTGAGCTGTTTTGTCAATTTGAGGTGGTACTATTTTCTACCAAGTACTCCACAAAATGGTAACTTTGTCCAGTGGTGGTTTTGGGTTTTTGGGTTTTTTTTTCTTTTTTTTTTTTTTTTTTTTTTTTGCCATGAGTATTTTAGTCAAAGAATGGAGACTTAAATGTGGTTTAATTGATGTCAAAATCATTTTTTTTTCTTGTCATACTGGATCAAAGCATTTATAGTCTCTCAAGTTGCAATGAGCAACTGTTACTGTGGTGCATTTGAGACCACAAAGTCATTGGAATAGCATTAGATGACTTACTGGAGTAATTAAGGTTACACAGTACTTAGCGTATCAACAGTACATAAGAAATGCACTCCTGCAAGGAAGTTACCCTTGTTTGCAACAGCACGAGGTCAGGTTTGCCCAAAATGAGCTCATTGTTGGTTCATACCATGACTACAGATTCTTTTACTCACTAGAAAAAAGGGGAAATTACTACATTTATTGCCTCTGTTAAATTGCTGGTACAATTTGCAACATTCCATTGGTATGGAGAACTAAATGGGATTTCATCTTTCATGAGTCATGTGTGATTTTCTGCTAAAATTGCACAAGAGGAGGTGGATGGGGGGGGGGGGGAGGGGGGAGGATGTTGGTTTTCAGGCCTTGAATTCTGGCCTTGAAGGACAGTTGTCTTACGACGCCAAGTGACCAAAAATGTGGGAGAGGCGTATATGACATATGAATTTTGATACAGAAAGTGACAGACACCTTGCTCTGTTATATGTTGAGGGCTTTGGTGCCCTGGTTGTTCTGTCTGCATGTAGTATAGCGTCTTCACAAAGCTTCAATATACGAAGCAAAATGGGGGAAAGTTTGATCTTGCATCACAAGAAGTCACAATGTTTAATACATGGTTATTTGATGAAAGTTTTCCAAGTTATGTTTTGTCTTTGTAAGGGCTTTGATGAGCTGCATGCTGCTAATATCTACAGGTTTTCTCAACTTGGAAGTTGTTATATGAGGTCATATGCTTTAACTCCAGAATGTACATTGATATTTAGTGATAAATAAAGGATCTCTTTTTCACAGAGGGATGTAATTATTATGACAGATTGGTGGAGTATTATGTAAGGGCCAGAGCATATCGTTAAGAACCAGTTTAAATGCATGGATGTCCAGAAGAATTTACTGCTTCCTTTATTATTCTGATGAGTATTATTTTCATTTGTTTCCATAGCATCTATTATGAGGATATGGTGTCCTTACTAATCCCTTTTTTCTACTATTATGAAGTGAATTGAAATTTATTAAAAATTAAATAAAGCTGAAGCTAAATCAATGTTTCATTTCTGAAAGATGCAGTTGTCATGTTTCTTCAAGAGAAGTTACTATTTCATAAACATGTGAAGGTTTTCTTTGTTATCAAGGTAAAAGTTAATAATGGAAGTAAATTTACCCAGTTATCTTGTTCACTGTTGTTGAAAATTCCTTAATTCTTAAAGTTATAATAAAGAACATAAAAAGTTGCCATGGAAACATTGCATGAGTTTTCACAAGCTATATTGTACAATAAGAAGGTAAAATAGTTTTCAGCCTTGAATATTTTCAAAATCATGGTGATCATATAGTAGAGTATGTTGTTTTGTATTTAACTTTGGCAAACAAGAGTGGAAACATTCAGTTTTTACTGCAAAAATACAATTCTTGATGAAAACAAAATTTTTGCTTTTGATGTAATATTTTCAGGGCTCATTTTGTCATGTGAAGACAGTTGTAGTATGAAGATCAAATGCAACTTTAGACCAAACTTGGAGAGTGTAATGGGCATGAGTACAAACAGGGATATGAGTGTTGGACCAATTATCGGCATTCGTTTTTAGCAGACACCCCTCCTCATATTCTTCCCATGTTGGTATAAACTACCATCATTACAATTTATTACCATAATTACAGCACGTTGCTATCAATTACCACAGTTATGTAAAGCAATGTACCCTAAAACTCGTACTTCCTAACAAACATTACTAGGCCTTTCCTTCTTGCAAAAAATTACTCTCTTTTCTTACATCTGACAGTAAGTACCAATACATCATTACTTCACTCAAAGAAATCAAGACTCTTATGGCAGTACAGGATAGCACAGTCATGGTTTTGTGTACGTACACCACATGGCACTTACTTGTAGAGTATCATTATCAGATCATTATAGGCTGATATAGAGAATTGAAATCTCAGACTGGTATCAGTACTATCAGTTACTGATGATACTGGTAACTTCAAGCATGTACAGATCTAAACATATTTATGTGCAAAGAACCATTTGTATCCATTGCTTTTGGGAGTTTCAGAAATGTTACTTTATCAAGCCACTCAACCATCACAGTTTGCAAAATGTGAAAGAAGTTAACCTTGGTATGCACTCACAAACTCTGATCAGCATTTTTGTCTGCTCAAACACTCCCTTACAATACATGACAAGGGCAGTGTACTATGGTTTCAGACTTCTGCATGGCAGGGCATCATGGGTGGCGATCCAGGGGGGATGGAGGGATATATCCCCCCATGGAATTGGATGGGGGATATACTGTACACTATACCACCCTCCATGGAATCAACCTGCAGATTCAGAAATCATGTCAAAAAGTTAAGTTAGATATTAAGAAAACTTCTTAATAGAACAGAATTAAAGATTAAAAGATCTGACAGATGTCATAGTATCACATTGCAAAGCCTGGGAAGGGCCATTCCTGGGGATCTCAGGGGGTATTTGTGGCCAAAACTTTCTGATGGTGGTGCTGCACTTTGATAGTGCAACTGACTATATCCCCCCCACTTTTAAAGACGGATTGCCGCCCATGCAGGGCATTATTTACAGGTCAACAGCAGAGACAGTCACAGCTATATCACTTTTTCAAAGATGAACCTGTGTGTCCAGGCCATTCCACTAACCTGCAAACATGAAACATTTGAACCTGGAGATAGTACCTCAATTCTTCAGACTGACTTTGGTCACAACCTTCTACAGAATTGGTAAAAGATTATCAGAATCAGAAAGGCTAGACTTGAGGAGTAGCAATTGATGTATATCAGTGACGTTAAAAGTATACAACAAGCTATTCCTCTTGGTAAAAATCATGGTCTTAAGACTTGACACTTCAGACACCTAAAAGATTAAACAGAAATGAGCTACAACAGATAAATGAATTTCACATCAGTAAAAGAGAATAACTGCAAACATATCACCACATTCACATACTTCTTTTTGTCTGATGGATTAGTATTCAAACTTTATTGCAGGTATTAGGGCCCTGAATCAGTACAAATGATTTAGAAACATGGGCTTTACTTGAAGTAACAAATCTCATATGTAATAGCTTTCAGTCGCTATCACCTTGCCAATGATGGTATAATTTTAATGTGACTGCTGAAGAGTCAGGGTTTCCCACCACTTACAGAGGGGAACATTACATTGCAATTAACATATCAGAGAAATTTTGGGGAGTATGACACAAAAGAAAATATATCTGGGAACACTCAGGCAATTTGACTGACTTGAGAGCAAAAATGTGGAGCGTTTCATCATGAAATTTTGAAGCACAATGCAATGTTGAATCTGTAAGATGGGGTCCTTTACTCTCATAAGTTCCTCCAAATAGGAAAAGAATCAGCACTACTGTATAAAGCTAAAATAAGCTCTCCAGCCTGTTTGTTCCACTTTGTTCTTCAGGTAGCAAGAAAAGCTACAACCTCATATATGTGACTCCACATTATGTTTAGACTCAGTTTATTGTCCAATGTTAACAGAAATGTCTTTTTTAACCTTCATCAAACTCCTTTTGAAGGCTTTCGATTAAAGTTTCCATGCACCAGTAAGGTCCTCCCCTTTAGCATTCGTCTCCATAAAACTTCATTTCCTCCTAAAGTCTTCATCCTCTTGTGGTAGCCATGCTTAGTCAGTCTTTTCCTGACACTGGGCTGATATTCGTTGCCTCTTGCTTTGAACCTCACAGGCTGCCAACCAATCAAAGTGCCAGAAGAAACCGAATGTTCACTTTTGCTGAAAGTTGAAGAGGTTGGGCTAAAACAGGATAGACACCTCACCGGCAAGGCTGTTGATGAACTGGCAACCATCACTGACTGAGAAACACTGGGTTTCCACTTCATTCTACAGATGCTTAGATGATTGGTTAACTGATGTACCCACCTTTGGGGAGAAATGAAATTGTTTTTTCATTAGCTTTCAATGATGTTGTATAAGGTATTACAAATGTAAATTTACAGGAAAGAATGAAGCACTCTGAAATATTCACTAAGTAACAATCCACACTGGCATGCAACTTCTGCTGTCACTGCATAGTACCTGGTACTTACGGAGTCATTATGCATACAAAAGAAGTTCATTAAAACACTCATACAACTGAAACAAAACTTACGTTGAAGTGTAGGGCACAGAATGGACTTGGGTACACCATAGACCCAGAGTTACATCTACAGAATGCAATGTCCCTCCAAAACATAAGTAATGGAGTAGGGAAAACAAGCCAGTGAGCCACAACTGGAAAAAAGCTGTGGCCCGCCCGACTTAAACCAAGTGGTTAGAAACTGAGCCGTAAAACCTCATCTAACTCCAAAAAATACCACCAAGACTCTGAAGGTGCAGTCATAGTTTCATGAGTTCACTGTCAAAGCACTTCCACTAAAGATGGCACACAAGACACATAATGAGTTGTTCTCAAAAGCACCTTCAGAATATTTTCTCAGTTCATTGCCATGGGACTGCACCTTCACCAAAAAGATGAAGTCCTTTACAAAAGAGAGTTCACTGTGACTGAACTTCCACTACAAAACATGAAGACATACCATAGGGCAAGAGAGAGAGTTCACTGCAACCCAGAATGGAGCGTATGGCAATTGCACACCCGAGATTTTATGTTCAGTTTCAAATTGCACTGGATACTTTCATTCACTGTCTGCCAGGGGACACTACCTACTTATAACAGGCCTGCGGATTTCACGCGAACGATCGTTCGCGGTCGCGTGTTGGTTACGTGACCGCCAAACCACGTAACCGAAAAATCGGTTACGATGTCCCATTTGACACTCAAATTCAACTCTTCTCTGACCTAAAATCTGAACATTCATTAAGAGGCATTCTAAATTCGATTAGGAGATATTATCTGATAAAGTACAGACTACCAATTGCGACATTTTTCTCACATTGCTCTTGCCTCATATCACAAACCATAAAATAGATCGCATGAGGCTCACACCTTGCAGCACGTGCTATCGCAAATTGCAATTGCCGACTCCACACTAGCTGACTGGTATCACGCACTACGGCGACCTGTCCAGTCATGATTCTCGGTTGTACACAATGCGGATACACTGCACAAGCTGTGATTACGGCCCCACTGCTTTGACTTCGCACATAGCTCGATATCATGAAAGTTGTTTCAAAAATCATGCCACAGTTAACACACGGTATGTCAGTGGGGACTCATTGATTGCGCGAAGATTTCTTCGTAATGTTTTTGCAATTACAATGTCAAGGAAACTTCTTGCTTATGCAGCTAACTGATACTGGAGATGATAAAATAGATGTGTCAGACTGATATTGGTTTTATCTGTACTCAGTTCGACCATAAAATAAATGAGAAATCAGCGTGTCCTTCAACAGTAATTTACTATGATGCTACGTGTACAGTAAAGCCCCGTCTTTCGGAACTGGCCATCAGATTTAACAAGAATAATATTCATCACAAATACGGCAGAATCCACCAAGTTTTCAGGGCTTTACTGTGCAAGTCAAAATTCAACGTAAATTTCTGCAGAAATGCACTAATTTCCTCGGGACTTTAAAAGTCACGGCAAGATGTCAGGAGGGCTAAAATAGCCAACATGTAGGCATGGAAAACAATTTTTTATCTCTCTGTCAATTTGGAAAAAAAATCGTACGTATTTATTTTTAAATCCTTGCTAGGATCCATGAGTCGGTATAGGCTCAATTTCTCCTTATACTAAAATACGTTAGGCTAGTGTAAGTCCTAGTTTCACTAAATCTGAGAAGTTAGTTTCGTAGTGAGCTTCTTCCCTAAAAATAACGGGAGTAGACCTTACAAAAACATTGCGAATTTCTGTTTGGGAGTCTCCTACACATGTGTCTCAAATACTTTTGGAAATTTATGCCGAATTTATACGCTAGATACCTCTCCAGATCGTTATAGCTTCTCTTCAGCACATACACTTTTTTAGTGTGTACAAAGCATTGGTCATTCAGAAGGGCGTAGGCTCGAATCTTGGGAATAAAATCCAGGTGTTTTAGAAGTCTAAAAATTTATTTGTCATATGATCGGTCACCAAAAATAGTAACCAAATATTTTCGGGGATTTTGTCTGCAATTTTGCCAGCCTTTTCGGAGTTATTTGGGGAATGTGTTCACACTCTTTCTTATGGATTCTGTGGGCCGTGCTTGAGGCAAAAAGTTGAAACCCTATACATCCGAATTTCACCGATATTCGAAATACATTCGGTCCCAATGTGTTCGGATAAATGGGGTTTTACTGTACTCCAAACCATATGCTGTTACCTCCACGACATGGCCTCAGCACACACATTTACAGCATCATGTCATTTTGAAATATTGTTTTTCGTACAAGTTGGACACATGTTGTGCACTGTGGCATTGACAGTGCAAGTGATCGCTCGTACACCTACTATACGAAACTCAGTGTGGTAAACTGTCACAGAGTCGTGTTTTCTTTATATTGGGAATACGCAAAAATGGGTTTTTGAGACTCAACAAAATGGGTTACGTTAGGTTACGTGGTTCAAAAACCACGTAACCTAAAAATGGTTACCATGAAATCTGAAATCCTCAGGCCTGCAGTTAAAGATTAATGTCTTGGTTACTGGGCATTATATTAAATTGGTTGTCAAATAATTATCATCTATAAGAAAGGTGTGGAGCACCACTATCAGTTGGCACAAAGCAAAGACTATTTTGAAGATGGAGTTCCTTCAAATTTGCCATGGTGACCATTAAAATCTTTCAATATTTATAATTTTTCAGTTATAATTTCTGAACCTTGATTTCCTCCTTTGGATTTTCAGGGAGCATACTTGAAGTGTACACTTGTGATGACTACACACTACATATTCTATCTTTTCTGTGAACACTCCAGATTCAGAGGAAAAGTGTAATACTTTCAATACTGGATGGAGACAACATGCCACCAAAAAGATGATGGCTCAGACCAACAGCTCTCTATAAGGCAAGAATGGGCCTTCCTGCTTTACCAGTTGAAGACCTGCAACCAAACCAATCCAGCATCCCTCACAGCATCAACAGTACAACAGCTGTGTACAGATCCAAACTAGCAAGAACTGCTATGCTATAAATACAGCTTCTTCTGAAGTGGCATGAAGTTTAGGCCCCATACAAAATTTGACTCTTTGAGTGGTCGAGGAGGGAGATGGAGGGCATGTTGCAAAACTGTTTACAGATGTTATAAGATTCTTCCAACAGAATGTCTTGTGTTGTTCTCCTTATTTTGAAGATGAGTAAACACCCTCACTCTACTCTACCCAGCATATGGTAGACTATGATTCAAGAAAGATAATATCATAGAGTCAAAGGATTTACAGTAGAGGTATTTGTCATCTGTGGACCAATTTGGGTGTTAAAAGCATTTTTGTATGACAATCCACCAAGTTGGCCTAAGATTAAACATGCCCGTTAGGAAACAGTATTTCTGAGGCTATGCTCGCTTACGATCAGTTTTTGACATCACGGTTATCCTTGGAAAACTTCATTCAACTCCCAGTGTTACAAGGAGTGTATTTTTACTAGTTGCCTAAGGTCAGAATTTGTATCATTCATAGTAAAGTGGCTGATTGTTTTAAATGTCATTTGGATATCGAAGTGTAATCTCTTTCACTAGGAGTGCAAAGAAGCAGCACTTGGTAGAAATTGTATTGTCATGGTAAATGGCTCTTGGGCCGCCAAAGCAGGTGATTTGTGATGTTTCCTTATGTGTAATACTACGAGATCACCTTGATAGTTCAAAGTATATGCATGTGCTATACTTACAGTAAACCACTGCATGCATATATGTGCTACGTAGGATTCAGGGAATCAGGGATCATCTCAACGAGTGTTGTGAAGTAAACCATTGCAAACATATACTGCATGCACTATGTAGTATTCAGGGATCACCTCAACAAATGTTGTGAGATATTTGCTAATGTATTTTTTTAGGAAACTTGAGTGTTCAGAACTGTAAACATGACTTTAATGACTACGTAATCCTATCAGCTTGCTAACCCCTGTTATAGGTGGCTGATATTAAATAAAGTTTGCAGCTGTTACAAGAGTCTTCCAACCGAACATCTTGTGTTGTTCTACTTATTTTGTATGTCTGGTGGGTACCACTTCCCCCATACTGTGACCATCACAGACTGGGATCTTCTTTCACCTAGCATTACTCAACTCAAAGGCACGTACGTACAAAGCAGCTCAGGGGTTCTGTCTCAAAGTTTCTGCTTCAATGTAACTAATTATGCATGCACACACCCAACCCTGCACGCTTTACTCCACCAGGAGTGTTGTCCAGTATCCATCCAGATAAAGACTGCTCAAGAGCATTATTTGTGACTGCAAGACAGGAGGGCCTATTACATATGTGATTGTTCTTCTTTCTTTCTTTTGAGGGGTAAGGTGGGTGGGTGGGAATGGGGTGTCCATGCTACTTTTTCTTTCTTTTCTTGTAAGTAGGGGTTAACTGATAATCAGATCGGATATCTGATCGGGCCGATGTTTAGGACTATCGGTAAAACATCGGATCGGCGAAATATAGCAAATTGCACTTGACGATGTTTGCCCACGTTCCGTGAGTCGAAAATACTTCTAAGAATGACAACAACGGCTTAGACGTGGCCACATCATTAACAGAAAAACATCCTGATTGGCTCAATGTTTAACCAGCAATCACAACTTGCGACACGTTCAATGCAAGTTTTGTGTGTAAAAAACCTCGCAAGCACGTAGTTCAGTCAATGGAATTTCCCCATTGAGTTTGTGTAATTGTGTCACACAGTACAGTTTCTGAGTGCAAGTTAACATGCGATCCTTGAGGTAATTATCTACGCAAGAATTTACTGCTAAGATGGGCCCAGGCTTGTACTACATACAACATACCGTACAGCCGAAGCACGTAACATGTATACAAAGCACAAGGCCAGTGTCATTTTGAATGACTGTAAGTGAACATTAGCTACTTCATATTTCATAATAAAAATCCCATACGTACGCATCCATGGCTAGATTAAATAGGACAGTGTCAGTGTTGTGTCGTACTTCAAACTGCATCAAAATTTTGGATTATTAAGTTATATGCAATTATCCAGCGTCCTTTGCAAGTTTGCATCTTTTTTTCAGAGAGTTGTCTGTGAGTTCCAATGATATTTTGTATGATGTAATTGTAAACACATGGCCTTATAGCCTACCGTAGCAAACGTATCAAGTAAATATAATATATAATGCATAAACAGTTTGGGGGAATATAATATATTGGTCTAGGAGGGAAACACAAGTAAGCCATGCTTATTTTATTTTGGTGTAGTTCCCCCTTTCCCAGCTCAATTATTGTGGTCATTAGGATCGGACATCGGCCAATGTACCAAATTCCATAAAGCCGATGTGAATGCATAGGCATGCTCACAAGGTATAAGGAATGTTGAATCGCCATGTGAAACGATGTAAAAAACATTGATAGCGAAAATATCAGATCGGATTCGGACATCGGCCGATGTTGTGATAAAAACATTGGACATTAGACCGGCAGCGAAAAACCACATCTGTTGAGCCCTACTTGTAAGGTCACTAGCTAAGATAAACATCTAATTGTTTTTCTAGTGTCCTGTTTATACTACATCATGTATTGTTTCTTTGTAAATTATGTATGTATTGTTTCCTTGTAAATTATGTATGTATGTATAGACAAAATCAACAAATGAAAAATACATAAATGAAGTCCAACGTCATCTTGAGACTTGTGCTTTTTCTCAACGAAATACGTCCAAACCATGATCCACGCCAGACTGTAAAGTTTGGGAATGCACGGACAGAAATGTCCAATTTTCTGTCAGCCCCATTTCTGCGCCTTTCTTCAAATGAGAGTGATAGGTTACAGTTAAACCAAACATGCATAGACCTATGTCTGTATACGTATACCTGAAGGGCAGGCAGAGTCTTTTTCATTCAGGTCACTGCAATGACAGTGGAAGTTGCTGCAGTTCTGACTGTAGCAGTTCCAATTGCAGGCAGGGTTGGCTGGTTTTTACCGGACAGTTTCACCAACCAGTAAAAACCAGGTTTTTACCGGAAGGTTTTTCCCACCTATAAGTGGGAAGAACTGGGAAAAACCTGAAATTATACAGAATTCTTAAAAGATCATGTGGTACTTGTGGAAAATCATAAAAACTACAAGAAATGACTTCTTAAGGTAGGGGGTAGGGTTAATCCAAAGTGCAGCCATGATTTATAACTTTGTGGGTTTGCTAGTTAGAGTATTCTAAATCAAACATAAACTGGATGCTCACATTTTTAAACCAACTTTATTTTCCATTCCACTTATGCATAATGCTAGAATCTAGAAAATGAACAAGCAGTAAACTGTTGGTACCTTCATAGTAGGCTATTTTATATAGATGTCACATCTTTAGGTTTTGGTATATGGATGGTTCGTCAGCCTATACATATAATGCAACACATTACAAAAACTTGAAAAGAGCAATCTAAATTCACCTCTAGGACTGTGAACATGTAGTGAAATTACTAAACGTTTAATCGCAAAATTTTACGATCGTTTAAAGATTAATCCCGACTACCTACTAGAAACTGAGAGACTTTACGCATGCTCTGAGACATGATGAATACCAAAATGCATTAGTGACGTCGGGGGACGTGGTATCCGTGAACCCCAAACAACATTCCTCATAGATGCTTAACTTTCACTTTTACTTGTTTTAGACACGTATCCACAAGTTTTTCGGAATGCCCCTTTTGTCTTGAACACATCCATTGTTGCCATGGGGGTTGTTCCATTATTTTCAAGGGAATTTTTTTATTTCGGACGGAAAAACGGGTTTTGCGATTATTCGCTGACCAGTGGCTTTATAATAAACGTTTATCACACATACGATCGTTTAGCGATTAATCGCTGCACAGTCACATCCCTATTCACCTTGATCACTTGTCCACTGTAAAGTGTTATAATCACTCATGCATGAGGTTATAATAACTGGACTATGTGTGCATTAAGGTGAACAATTCTGCCCTGTGTATGTGTGTAATGTGTATGGCTCAATACAGTCAGTGGATGTTTAATTGGGCCCACATGCCTTATACAGAAGCAGTTTCCATTGAGCCACCTGCATTAAGGTTCAACTCAATAGACTGTATTTGTGTCTGAGCATACAGTAGGCCTATTAAAAGAATTAAAGAGGGGTGGGGGTAGGTCTATAACAGTTTGGGGCAAACAGGCAATGCCTACTGCAGGGAAACAGATAGCTACAAATAACATCAATATCAAAATACTCTTTGCCCACAAAAAGTAGAATAAGGTTGTGATAAGACAGCTTAAAATGAAGCTAAGAGACTATCTTCCTATTCAATTACATATGCCTGTCATGACCAGTGTTATGCCTACTGAAGACTCTGCATATAACAGACATGTAATAAGTTTTCAAGATGGAAGTAGATTCTAGCACTTTTTCCCAGCTTTTATCTGATTTTTACCACTTAGTGGGAAAAAACAGGTTTTTCTCAGGAAAATTATGCCAACCCTGATGGCGGGCCGTATGCCATAGAGAGATGCTGTTCGGGGTAATATGAATTTGACTTGATGCATTGTGCATGTACAGTACAAGCCAGAGTGCAAAGTTTGGCCTGCGCGGGAAGCGCCCCGCAGGTGAAACTGTCTTGTTTTTCCGTCCACACACTTTAGTAGTATTTAGTGAAAACGGTTCATTTTTTGAGCATTTGTAAGTTGCTCCCCACGCAGTCATGCTGTCACTATCGTGCAAATGACAGCTGGCTGCACGTGGCCTACTTATGGTACTAGTAAGTATGGTACGGCATACCACAGGAGTTCTCAGCATTATATATTCATATACATACAGTAAACCATACTGTATAGTGTATGTATATGCTGACAAAGCCTGTAGTATGCTGTACCGGCCGCACGTATCCCACACGTATGCCGCACAGACGTTCTCACCATTACATACATGTATATACATACACGTACACTCTATATGCATAGTGTATGTGTATGTATATGTATATATTATCCAGACTGGAAAGCCTGCAATAATGGCTAAGAAAATTGCGCGGCCGATACTATCTAAGCGGAGCGCCACCATCAGTTAGCACGGAACATACCAAGAAAATTTAAGCCAAAAGTACCTCCTAAATTGCAGAAAATTGCCTTTTCCAGGCAACTTGCTTGGTTGCTGCCAACAAGTTTGCGTGGTTGCAGTTGTCAATGAAATCCCCCGCGCAGGGCAAACTTTCCAGTCTGGTATATTATAAGGCCTGTGTGGCATACATGTAGCCTACTTAAGTGCGGCCATTCTTATCTGGTGATATGCATTAGTAGGCTTGTGCAGTGCTCTGAAAGGTTGGTATACAGGTTTTTCCTGCACATTTTTTCATTCCTTGTTTTCATTCCCCGTGCATGAAAAAAAAGTTTAGTCACAAAAATTTCCATGCATATTCACATTCTGTGACTTTTATTTCCCCCCAGGGTGCATTCCATGTAAAGCCTACGCCGAAGGTACGCCGAGGTTTTCATGACCGTACGCCGGGATTTTCTGTACAGTGCACATACAATGCATGTACATAGCAATCCATAGGCGTGCGAACATGCGTACACATGTACGTGATATGTACACAGTCACCATACATTGGCAATGCACGTACAGGTATATAGTATACACACATTATAGCTAAGTCAGAGGCAATCCGTAAGCGATTGTACGTACGTATGTATACATGTACGTAATGCATACACCATTCATTGGCAATACAAGTAGGCCTACAGGTATATATAGCACAGTACTGTGCGTGAACATACTAGCGGGAGTTGACTGAATCGGCCCGCCGGTATGCCGGGAGTACCGTTTGCCCGCCAACTACGCCGGCAAGCCTCAACTTACTGCATTTTGCACGCCGACAAAGGCTAGTTTCTAAGCCTCCACGCCGACCGAAATCGTATGGCCACGCCGAAGATCTTCGGCATATAGTGCACTAAATGCACACTGGATTTCCCCGCACTAATCCCCGTGTTTTTGATTAATCATTTTTCCATTCCAGGTGCAAGAAAAAAAGTACAACACTCTGGAACCAGCCCACACATGTAGCCTCCACTAGTCTAGTTGTTAAATGAATAGGAGACAACCTATCAAATACTGGCAAAGGGTAATAGGGACTTGGCGTCCAGCTGGCCTCCAGCTTTCTCATGGGGACTCTTTCAACCGGCTTCATATTCTGCATTTACTCCCAACAAGAACTTCGCAATGGGGTAGGCTTATGTGTATGTCCTTGTGCGTACTTTGCACATAGGATAACACTAGGCTTCATGATTATGTTACAACTCAACGATAGGCTTAAGGTTCTAACCTTTTCATCAAATCGCTTATTTCTTCTCAAAGTTTGTACCTAAATACCAGTATTTACCACTAATAGCTAGTAAATTTGGGGAAAATGAACGCTTTTTTTCACATTACCAGTTTCGGGTCACGGAAAGTAAGCTTGGTTTGATGAGGTTCATGTTGTTTCAAGACACGCCACTTTCTTGTCACCAACCTGGCTAAAACTGTGTGAACGAGGGAGTACTTCAAAATTATACTTCCATAGTCCTTCGTCCCTGTTATAGTGTGTTGATTTTTAGAAAGTTTGTATTCTGCGTCCAAGGACCAAATCGGAGATGGATTTCACTTTTGAGTGCCATTTTTGAGTGCCTTTTCTTTTCTAATGAGCGTAGTAGGTTTTTGAAAAATACTTTAGAACTAGGGCAACTGCCATCAACATGGAATTCCTTTTTCAGTCCAGAAATAAAGTCGTCCTTAAAAATTTGAGTAATTTCTGTTGGAAAATTATCATGGAAAAGTTCAGAACATTGCATTTGTTTATTTTCTTTCTTTCCAAAGTCTGGTGCCAGTATTTTAGTCACTCGACAGGTGATTACGTTATTGTATATATATATATATATATATATATATATATATATATATATATATATATATATATATATATATATATATATATATATATATATATATACAATGTATTCAGTTCTGATACTCTCCGGAGGACAAAAGGAAATAAATTGAACTTGAACTTGAACTCGTGTTGTCGTATGCTTGGAACAGCTACTACATCTGGAATCTTCAGATAGCAATTACAAAGGATTATGGGGTAGAGTTTTGGTACCTGTCGTTCTTGGCCACAGTAAAATGTCATTGACGAAAACTACGCGCACTACCAAAACTCTGTCCCATAATCCATCAATTGTAATCGCTACTTGGAAAAGGGAGGACGGAGGCTCATACCCCAACAGCACACCATATTGTGTCCTACTCTCTAAATGTAAAAGAGTGAATTTCACTCTTCGACGATTGCCTACAGTAACCACTCTCTGTTTCGAGTGGAATTCCACTCTGCCCGGAGTGGTAATTCACTCATTTGGAGTGATTTACCACTCCCAGCAGAGTGGTCACTGTAGGCAATCGTCGAAGAGTGAAATTCACCCTTTTACATTTAGAGAGTAATTTGGGCCAAATTGGGCTACCGATTGAGGCCTAATCTGTTTTGTCACACGGATTTCATCTGGCCCCAATTGGGCTAACTTAGCCCAATTAATCCCAACTGGGTCCCAGCTTGGCCCAAATGAGTTAACAGCATCTCTCTCTCATGAGTCCAACTGGGCCCCAGCTGGGACCCGAGGTAAACACTAACCTCAGCCCAAGCCCAATTAAGCCCAAGCTTCCCAAGTAAAACCCAACTGGGCCCCAATTGAGCTTGCTTGCTGGGATGGTAAGGAGCAATGGCTAATTGCTGTTATGGATGTGATGGGGTAAAAAATGTAAGAGAGATGTGCTTGTGGGTTCATGTTTAATTAGGACACTTTCACTTTGAAAATTTAATTCGGTTAAACACAGTTGTATGGAGGTGATTAGACGTCATTATGTTGTCATCATTGGTGCTCTTAAGTCAGAGCTTTGCCCTAACGAACGCCCCTTTAGGCTCTAGACCATGTATCAGCCCTTAGTATTGATTACATTTTGGGGGAAATCGTTGCATCCCCTATATAACTCAGAACTCGATATAGTTGGCGCCAGGTGGAGCAGGGCAGCCATTAGTATTGATTACATTTTGGGGGAAATCGTTACAGCCCCTACGTATAATCAGAACTCTATATAGTTGGCGCCAGGTGGGGCAGGGGGACCATGCACCCGTAGGAGAAGACTTCCCCACCATCACCCCACCCTCCCCTCCCCTCCCCTGTCTAGGACGATTTTCCATTTTCGTTGAGGAGCTTTAATGAGCACAATAAAGTATGTGGGCTAATCCCCGACGGTGATCAGTCGCTCCGAAGGTTTACTTGATGATTTTGCTCTCATGGGGGCAGACTCTTCGATGAAGACACAAAACTTTCAATTTTGCTTCAATAAAAACCCCATTATAAAAATTTTCTTCGACAAACACCAAAAGGTGTCTAATGACAACCCATAATTTTCAAATATTCTTCAATATAGTGCCAAATTTTGCCATAATCCTTTCGGCAACCCGTCACTTTTGTCAGGGCTTCCTGTTACTGGCAGAGGTGGCGCCACTGATTTGCCCGACGGGAGGCAGTGCTCCGCGGGGGCCAGCAACACGAAGCCCAGATAAAGGCGACGGGTTGCCGAAAGGATTTTGAACACAAAATGTCTATTGACACAAAATGGGAAATTTAAGTTTTCATTGAAAAAAATTTGAATTTATATTAAATTTTTTTTTAAAAATTTGGGTTTTAATTGAGGAAAATTGGAACTTGAATTTGGGGTATTTATTGACGAATCCGCTCTTCCTGAGAGCAAAATCAAGCAGATCGTAGGGGTGACTGACTGTCGTAGGGATTGCATATTTTGTCTGGCCTCGAAACCTATATATTTGGAATTTTAGCTCCTACACCACCTTCAAAAAAAATCACCATGCCCTAGCTACGTTCCTCTGAGTCTAGGCACCGCATTCGAAAAGTATATAGACACCGACTTGGCGTAAGTTCATGAGGGTGAATCGAAGTCAAATCTGAAGGTAGCAAGCGTAGGGTTGGATCAAGGGTTTGGAGAAGTCAGTCGTGATTTTGTTAGTAGGGAACAGGTCAGACTGACCAAAAGGTCCCGGGGGGGGGCGCTGGAGTGCACAACACTTCTCCAGAGGGTATTTTACCCAGAGACCAGGGTTAGGGCCCCTGGTGGAGTTCACCGACAGTCCCCGAGACCAAGCGCTGGTGTACCGGTATCTACAACAAAAATGGGGATTAAAATGAAGAACTACTACTGTCATATGTCACTAATATTATTTTTTGCTCATTTAACAGCTTATAGACCACAAAATCATATTTTACCACCTTTTACCACAGCTTCACTCCGAGAGACGAGCTTCGCTTTGATGATGCCGAAGGCTTTCTAGTGGAGAGAATGGATGATGATTAGAGTATCTGGGGGTTTTTCGTGAACAATAATTCTATTCACGCTGTCCAACACTCACAGAAATACGCTTCAAAGTTTTCGTAAAATAACAACTCCAAAACTTTTAAGTAAAGCTTAACGCAAAATTACTGCAAAAATTTACACATCTCTTGTGCGATAAAGTAAAATTATTCATAAATAATATAGAAATTATCCTTTTTTGAGCAATTATACACATAATGGCAATTTCTGCATAAAGTATGTGTAAAATTTTAACTAAAAGTTAGAGAGTCAGTATATAAGACAACAATCTACGATTAGTGAGGCTCATGGCAATATTCAGTTCAGTGACCACAGAGCAGGCCAATAAAGTAAGTTTTGACGATATTATGGTCTTTAGAACATTGCAAAAGTTATCCATTACATTAACATTTTATCCTAATTTCTTTTACTATTACCACCTTTTTTTCATTTCTTTTTAATTTTGTTTATGTTTTCGACACACTCATTGTGGTAATGATTTCGACCTCCAAGCATTAACCTTGAAGTACGAAACGTGGATAAAAAAGTTACCACGTAATAGCATGAAAGGGTGGTCTTCGGCGAGGTCCCAGTGAAAATTTGGTGAAAGGGGGTAACCTACCTTTATATGCGATTCAGTACAACTAGGTAATAAAACTTACATTACGTTTCACCGATAATAAATGAACTGAATTAATGACAAAGGAAAGTTCTGAAGTTCCCAGTGCTCTAAATCCTGAGTCCGGACCCTACTGGACCCTATACTACCGGGCGCCTAGTCCCAACAGATCTCGCAAGAATCCTTAAGGTGGACCTCACATGCGTACCCCAGCCGTGGCAAATGGTTTGTTCGGCATACACAGTCACATCGGCTCCCATTGCTACCACCTGTAGATCCTGAAAGGGTTCTTTCAGGCTAGACTAATACCCCTGGACGGTGTATGCAGTTGAGGTCATTACCAAATGCAAAGAAGGATCAGAGTCAGAGGGCTGGGGTTTAGGTGGTAAAATGGTTTGGGTTTGGCATCAAGAGAGAGGTCGCCCCAAGAAAAAAAAAACATTTTCGTGACTGAGGACAAGGAAGGACAATCTGGCACCCAGTAATTATGTGCCGGATCTCATATACCAGTGGAGTACTCAGACTGTCAGGGGGTCCACCTTGGGTGCTAACTCCAAAGTGGTATCCTGCTACACTCCTGAGTAAAAATAGAGGCAATCACTAAAACATTCCCTATGTAATGAGCTTTTCTGTAGACGTACCGTCAGCCCGAAGTTTTGCCAAAGATAGTAGCTATATTTTGCATCTATGCCAGTTATGCAAAAAATATCTCAAAGGGGAGGCACCCCTCCAAATAGGCTCAAACAAAAACATTCTTCATGAGCTTTTAAGATGCAGCCTAAATGAGTATTCAGTAAAGATTAAGACATCGCTTAAATATGTGATAAGTTAAAAGTTTGCCAAAGATAGCACCAGCTACTTAGCAAAACCAATTTTTTTCAAAAGGGTTGAGATCACCCTGATCAGAACCTCTCTGAGTACTTTCCCTACGAGGAGTGACAAACTGAAGGATCCACCCCGTTGCCAACTACTCTGGGAACGCCAAACTGAAAATTTCTAATGAAAGATTTGAAAGACGCACTGTAAAGGCGGGAACACACCTGCCGGTTTTTTTGCATCCGAGCGCTGGTCCGCACTGAAGCGCGCCATTAGCCTAGTGCACGCAAAATTCAACCATAGTGAATTAGGTAAGGGCATAACAAATCTACCCGTCTGATATCCAATTTCGTATCCTTAAAAATCGATTGGATAGAGATTTTGTTAGATGATGAATGGTATACAAGCGTAATATTTGATGGTTTAAATGACCAGCAAGTTGGAGGCAAAACACAAACCAAGATAGCAAACAGCGGTGAAATCTGAACATTGAGAAACTAATAAATCAGTTAAGGGGAGGAAGATGTTGTAAAATGTCAAATATCCCGGTTATAAAGAAGTTAGTTAAAGGTCAAAAGCAGTCGCCCCAAACTTATTTTGAAACAAAAGATAAATGTCACAAATTTCTTCTTATTTCTCTTCCAAGTATCTTTCATAATATTTTAGGACATAAATATTGCATATTCAAGGTAAACCTAGCAGTTGCTCCTTGTAAATTTTACAACTCAGTGAGGAAAATACTGTCACATGATTCTCAAGAGCCATTCAGGAAATAGGATAGTCTACTATACAATTCTTTATTGGGGTGCCTGCATTCTCCCTTTAAAGAAAAAACATTGTGGACTGCACTGAAGGTATTTTAAGATTGTCAGGTTTGGTACAAAAGATGCCACAGGCGCGTATCTTTATATATATATATATATATATATATATATATATATATATATATATATATATATATATATATATATATATATATATATATATATATATATATATATATATATATATATATATATATATATATATGCCTATCATCCAGTAATGGCAGTAATGAAATATTGGGGATACCTTTCGGCGTCTAACTCCAATTCCTTTACCAAATGATAAAACTCCCCATTCCGCTTTCATCCTTGGAATACTTTAGGAACCCACCATTTAGCCTACCCTCAGTGACTTTTCTCTGTTTTGCAGTCCCGATATTGAACTGAAGTATTCCTTCCATCTGCACATTTCCCATGTTCCTCTTATTTGCTAATCAATGTTCATATCAATAATTAAAATGCATGATTCACATCCAATGATTTAGCTGGAGGTGGGGAGGAGAGGGGGCCGGGCTATTGCCCCCGCACGAAGTCTTCCACTGAAAGTAAGAGTTAGGCACCTGTCGGACATTTTTGTCACCTTACATGAATTTTTTACAGCACATGGTCGTCAATTTGAGGTTCGGGGCCCCAGATTGTGTTTGTGACCTGAAGCCCTAAAATGAAGGTCATGATGAAAACTAGTTCCTTTTCATACACAATTAAGAAACCTTACTGCAATATGGAAATCCAAATGCTAAAGTATAACATGACTCATTATCACTTTCTGAACGATAGCTTGAGTGAAATTATTGCACACACTCCCACCATCCACATTCCCAGCATGCCACCTCATCTACCTGACCGACCTCTAGTATGCAGAGGCGGACTAGTTGTTTCAAGCTCTGGAGGCAAAAGTTATTCACCCGGCTGTGACTGGCCCAGTGAAGGGTCTTTGTTTCAACAATCGGCCAAAAATGGCCCTTAACCCAAGCGGTCCAGGCAGTCACTACAACATTGCTACAACGGTCAATGCGCTTATGCTAGGTGGGTGTATTATTTGAAAAGTGATATATTGCGATCTTTGTTTGTGGCGTATTTATAATGCATCGGTATAGCCTACATCAGTAGGAGTTGAAAGTTTTATACTAATGTGCTGGACTCAACCAGTAGGGTGGACCCTGAATTGCACGCTGGAAGGGGGGAGGGGGCATCTAGGACTTCAGAAGTTTCTCTGCAAACTACAATGAAACTTTTCGGTCAACAATTCCTCTCAACCCTGTTAGCCAAAGTATTTCACTACTATTAAATTACAACTAAATGACCCAGGATCTTCTCTGGAAATGGTCCAAAATAAAAATTATCGCCTCCAAAGACCGAAAAATTGGCGCCCTAAAGCCTTTAACTGCTTGAAGCTTTCTGGCTTGTGGTCAAAATCTTGCCCTAAACGTGATTTCCTCTGCATGAACACATGGCCATGCCGTTTGTGTGAACTATAACAAAATTTCTTTGATTAAGGGGAAAACAACTCAAACCTTAATCTTCCGTGGAAAATTATATCGTATCCTGTATTATTATTTCCATAGTAATGAAAATAAAAATTTCTTTCTCAACTTACCCTAAGTTATTGAAATAAATAAACGCCAAAAAGCGTTAGGGACTACTTTATCTTAGGCTGATTACTTGTACGTATGCCAGAAAAGTAGGATATTTTTGCCGAAAGAGCCCATTTTCTGCATGAATGGGAGGCTTGCAGTCCCTCTAACCTTCCTCGTGTGTGTCGGCAGGCACAGGAAAACACTTAAGTTACAACCAAAAGATTCCTCCTAAACGCTTTCACAACAAATCGACGCGATGTTCAACGAAATTAGTTGTAAAATTGTTTGTGTCGGAATGGTAAACTGTCAAAAACTCTTTGCCCTTCCATACGAAATGTCTAGCTACGCCGCTGAGCATGTCCGATAACGCACGTGTTGGAATTGCAGGTCTGTTTCCAGATTTTCGGACGGGGGCAGGCAGAGGGCATGTACGTGCATGTTCAATGCGGACGCGCAAAAACGCATAGGCGTGTTCGTTCCCTCCCTAACTCATCAATCGCCAACAGGCCCTTGCAGAATAAATTATACCACCGGGATAGAACATGCAGTTACCCTGGTAATTACGCTGATCCTGTCGTTCCGGAGAGGAAAGGGGGTGGGGGAATTAAGATAATCGTCCTGATTTCATTGTTTAAAATTAATTGTGAAATGCAGAGTAATTTGGATCAAAACAATCGTTTCTTGCCATATCCTGATCATGTGAGTTTAATAATCTTTTCTTTTTTTCTTCAAGCTTTACTAGTTAGACTGTTCCCTTCGTTATTTTTTAAGTTTTGATAAACTTTAAACGTAAATCGAAATCATATGCATGGGGGAAGATATTTAACAGGGGGCGGCGGTGTTTGTTGTAACTGGCAAACTATCATGGCATGGTTTTCCCCGAAAACACATTCTTGTGCCATGAAATCAATATTTTTGGCTCTGAAAAGGCCCACTGGGGACTTCCCCTGTCTGCCTGTCAGACTCTCTACTCATACAATAAGCTTCTGTTCAAAACATATGCATGGGGGGGGGGGTGGCCAAGAAACCTCTTCTTGGGGTCTTGGTGCGGGATCAAGTTAATTGAAACTATCCCCCGAGAGTGCTTCTGCCCGTCCTGAGGCGGTTGGGGATGGATTATGGTATAAGGGAGCTTTATGTGACTTTGGAAAAATAATTTTATTCAAGTTGTGCAATAATAAGTCGGCATAATATCAGTCTCGGCGGCCAGTATGGCAGCGTTTTAGCCTCATTTTTAGTGTACCTTATACATCTCAAAAGTTATCCATGATATTAAAATCCCCACCTACTGTAATTTCCTTCGCCTCCTCAATTACTTTCGTATACTTTTTCTATTTTTATGTATATTTCTTTACCCCTTCCTTCCTTCTTTTTTGCGAACACCCACCCCCTTTTCCCATTAGCTACACTACTGGCCAGGATTTACTTAGATAGGAACCTGGATTATGGAATTACCTTGGGTCCGTAAAGCTATGGGGGCATTGTGGAACTTTCGGCTATAACTGTGGTAGTCCTCCCTTTTTCATTTCCTCTCCTCCGTTTTCTAGAATTTATGGTTGTAATAATGGATCCCTATGGAAACTGCATATGGGGTGGAAACAGACAGGGAGCTTTCCCCCGTCGAGAAAGGCTGACCCCCGTAGAAGATTTTTTTCTAATTTCGTCGGGGAGCAGTAGTCAGCCTGTGTGTCCTTCGGTTCACCTGTTTTTGTTTTCAATTAGTCAATGGGGCAGTTTCTTCAATGGGAACTCACTCAATATTTTTCCACGTAATTTTATTTCAGTTTCTATGAAGTTAAATATAGTGTAAGCTCAATCCCCCTTAACAAGTAACCCACAGATAGACTACACAGTTTTATTTACGGTCGGAATTTTATCTCATGCATACGGTAGCCCACAGAACGGTTCTCTTGTGCTCATCGTGCAGTACGGTCAGCTACTCGCTGAGGGAGGTTTGACTATAAAGCCACTGTCACACTCTACTGCGACAGGAAGGTGCTCACAGTGCGCTTTAATTTTTGGCAAAGCGCAGTACGATTGCCGAAAACTGTCCAGAAATTTCTAAAAGTATCCAACAACGGAGATTTTAGTACGATGCCATCCAGTGGCGGGATTACGGGGGGGGGGGGGGGCAAGCGGGGGAACTTGCTCCCTCCACTTTGAAAAAAATAAATGAATTGCTCCCTCCACTTTTAAAAAATAAATGAGCGAAAGTTAGCGAGACCAGAGAAATTATAAGAGAATTTTCAAAAGCCTATTTTGATTAAATTTTGCAATTTAATGAAGGAAAATATTAATATCAAAAACCTAAAAATTGCTAGGAAAATTTTTCTCGGCGAGTTCTGCGCGCACCTCCAGGGAAAACTAATACAGTTGAACATTTTGTCTGACACCGTAAAATTTTTCTTCCTCTTGACCGTCACACTATTATGACTGGAAGCTCTGAGATAGGGTCGCTGAAAGTACTAATGTACTTCATAAAATGCACCATGGTCTTTGCAAATAAAGTCGCAAACCCTACCCATGTATACAGAACCGCAATTCTCGAAAAAAATTGGCGTGCTTCGCATGAGCCTTTTATAAATCGATGTCTCTTTAGTGCTCCTGTATTGCTGTGCGTAGGAAAACTTTGGTGGAATTGCCTCATTATTACTTCCTGTGGGACAGCTTGACTAAATTACCATTTCCAAAACTCGCACACCTCTCGCTGTTTACTTTCCTCACCAACTACCACCATCATCAGCAAATTGACTGACGTTTACTATCTTAAATTTGCGACCATCATAAGTAAAACTATTTCATTAGCATTTCAAATTACACCCGAGGAAGCACGATTTACTCAAGAAAAGGTCCAGAATGGCTGCAAAAGCCGTCAAATTTAGGAAAGATTTCTCTGGGGAACCCTCAGTCCCCAGCCTCGGCCATCGCGGATGGTTTCGCCGGCCACAACTTCCCAAGTTGCATCCTCCAATAAAAAATTACTTCCGTAGCCACTTTCACTGCATGCAGACGCCCTTGACAATGCATGCCCATGTAAAAACTATAACCACAAAATATTTCACTGACTCCTTTAAGTATCACATAGCCTATAACCTTCAAAATCGACAAATATTTTTCACACTAATGAAAAAGTTGAGGGACACTTGTCCCAGACCATCGACAAAGTGAAACATGAAAGAGAGAGTCCATAGACGGATAGAGCAGGATAGAGGTTCCCATATCCTGCTCTATGGAAACAACAGACACCTGGAAAAAGTAGGAAAATTTTTTATGCAGTAAAAAATACTGCATTTAGTAAAACTAAAGAAAAACAATAGGTTACAAACAATTGTCTCATCGCTGCAGCTGCGACCGCAGTCATTCCAATGCGTCCTTACAGCGCGATCTGATCAGAGCGCCGAGCCTCGGCAACCAATTAGTGCATGCACAAAACTGTCCGCGGCCGCGGTCAGGAGTCCTGGGGCGACCATGGCGTCCCTTTAGAGACCAAGCGAGTTTCCACTGTGACATCGGTACTCTCTAGGATACCTTACTAGCTGCGCTCACCTTTGCGCTTCCATGACTTTGTGGTCGCAGCTCGAGCACAGTGCGTACGCATCCCTAATGTAACAGTGGTTTAATTCATAGGTCAGCGGGGTGGATATACAATGTATCATCCCCGATAGAAGTCGGCCGCCCCATCAACTGATCTACTTTTGCTCTAAATGTGTATTCTTTTGATTGTAGCATGATATCCCCCCAAAAAATTGCGTGCACTTTAATTTCACATTCATATTTCCAGGAAATCCGGTGGTAAATTAAGGCTCCGATTCGGCATTTCATGAAGTAAATATACGGATATTATAAAAAAAAATATGCCCTACAATGGAATGATATCATTGAAGAAAGGTTTTCTCCCAATCCCCTCCCTCGATCATACCGGTCCCTCCCGTCGACATTTCCGGAACCTTAGTCGCCCGGCCCTGTTGGGACTTCGGGTACCCACTCTCCCCAGCCCCTCCCCCCACCCCCCGTCTGGCAAATCCTGGCGCCATCCCTGGGATGCATACAAATTACCCTTCCCCAAAACAGAAGTTGTGACTCGCTTACAAAAACCTAGAGTTTACAAGCTCGCCACTGTGACCTGGAATATGGGTGAGAACCCTGGATTTGCCATGCATGTTTACCTTTACACCTCTCACCGTTTCTGGGAAAGAGATACGCATCCGAAACAGTGCAGTCTTACATACCCAGTTGAATGAGCTGCACTGCTTTCACTTTGACAAGCAATACACTACCTCCGCAAAGCTGTTTACTCGCCAGCCCGAAATGTGAGTCACTTCGCACGCAATCAGACTACGTGTACACTGAAACTACATGTATCGATGTATGTGACATGAGGTTGATGTACGCGACTGCTCGCTGTGCAAATTCCTTTGTGGAAATGAACAAGAGTGATGGCGCTCCACAGGAATGCCTTCCTCCTCATTAATCTACCGGGAGTGAAGGTCAACTACCACAATCAGTCTGTTAGTCGTTCAAAATTATTTTAAAAATGGCGTCATCTGGCCCTTTAGAGAGCCAGCCGTGGTATTTGTCATTGCTAGGAATTGCTGAAAGTTTCAGAACTTCCAATCCGCCAAGGATCAAACATTGTATTCACTGTCTTCAAGCTATTTTGGCACTAAAACCTCCAGTGCGGATAGAAGCTACAACACACACGCAGTTAGGCTGCTTATTGTTCACACACTGTAGAAACATTGACCTAGCCTATGCACATCTTGAGAAGGCGGTAAGTTTGACCCTTTTAATCCTTTTACCTTAATAAATGTTGGGCGTTATCCGTGGTAAATGATAAATAAGATAAAAACATATCATCATTGCCAAGTTTTCAAACACCTCAGAATTTTCTTTTCTGTTTTCATTCACAGTGGACCCTGGCACAATCTGTATCCTTTTACTACACCATTGAGTGTAACATAAGCAATTTATGACATGATTGAGTTGTCACTATCCATGGGCCCACAGTGTTGGATATGCAAGTCTTTGAACTCAAGTGAGACAGTGTGACCTTTAATTTGTTGGAAAACTATCACTATGGAAAAGTGACAAGGTTTTGATGTTATTTTTCATAAGTGTCTCAGTGCCAGTAGTGCTAAGATCTTGCAAATTCTTCCTGTCAGATGACTACAATCTGCATTTATGAAGGAAAGAAAATCATTAGTTCTTTATATGAATGACATTAGCCAGTAATCATAACAGAAGACTATCCATGGGTACCAGTACAATGCTTGGTAAGCTTATTAATGAGGAAACCCCTTCAGGAAGTGCAAAGACATTCATGGCCATGTTTCAATCACAAAATTCTTAGCTTGATTACCTCTGCTGCTTATAAACATCAATAGCAAACATGGAGAAGTGCAGAAAAAAAGAATCATGAAAAAATGTTCAATGAATTGTGACAAGTTCAAATTTATAATGAGGATTGGAGATGTCGTAAATTGTGTCTGTGATGTTGCCGGTTTGCATTTACACAGGAAGTGCAGCAAGGGGACATGTCATGAACATTGTTTACGATTTTAAAATGTTGATGCACAGAATGCGCTCGTTGGCATGGCAGCTAGGCCTATGTCAATAATGTTGGAAACTGTTTGTCTGCATGGTCACTTAAACATAACTATACCACAGTACTAACCTAATCCCAACTTAATCTGTAACCCCAAGAAATTTCATCAGACAGGTATATATGATATCATGCAATATGACTGCTCTCTGGCAGTAAATATGAAGATCATACATGCAGATTACCATGCTAAACTACAGGTGATATCAGTGTTGTCCATGTAGTGCATGCACGAACAGATTATTCAACTCTTGAACTGTTTTCTGACATGGGCTGCTGTGTACCTCTTACTGAGTTGTCCCAAAAATTTACTTTATATTCAGATTCCTGTCATGGACAGATCGTTTTACATGTTAGCAATGCAATATACAGTAATCACAAATTTAATTATGAAGGTCATTCAAACAAAAAACACTAATGAGAATGTGAACACCTAGTCACAAGATACCGTGTCTTAACAGTATCATAAACATTACTACTATGATGGACAATTGGACACATGTTTGTCACTTTGCTTCATGGTCTTACAGTACATAAACCTACAGTATGTGCTCAGGTACAGTATACACAGGATAGGCTCTAAATACAGTATATTGTTTCAATGATAATGAATGGTAATACTTGCTGTTTGTTACAAACAAGTGATCCACATCAGTGTTGACAAGTTGTAAATCATCCCCATTTAAGACATTTCATTTTTTATTTTCTGAAACAGGAATCCTTGGAACTCAACCCAAATGACCCATATTAGTATAACTTCCTAAGTGAAATGCAGTTCTTGTGTACTGCCATTCAGTGACATTACTACACAGTATAATGAAGCCATTCACTTTACAACCGTCACTCATCTGGAGCTTTACTAAAATTCCATGGTGTTTTTGTTGTATTTTAGCCATTTGCTATATTGCTTATTATGCATTAAACAGTAGCTAATATACCACTTGTTAGTGGAGGAGTGTCGCTGTACCACAGATATCCTGTAGACCAGGAGTGCCCAATCAGTAGACCGCGGACTGTTCCCAAGTCGACCACGAGGGGTGTAGGAAAAAATTGAAAAAAAAAGTTTATCTATGTGTAACAGTATGACAGTGTAGAGTATGTTTTGTAGATAATGGGAGAGTGGCTACTTGAAAAGTAGATCTTGGGTCAAAAAAGGTTGGGCACCCGTGCTATAGACAGAGGATCACATGACCAATAGTGTTGCCACAGTTTGAAAAAATTTAGGCTTACCAAGATGGCTGCTAGGCTACTGTCATTTTGCATAAATTGATGACTAGTCTGCAACATTTCAGACAAAATGCAAACATGAATGGAAGGACACTATCACAGTGCTTAACTACATTCTTTGAAAATGACCCATACTTACATATTTCAAAAATTTTCCAAATTTCTCTCATAATATGTCAAAATTGAATCATTTCTGCAAACTCATCCAAACTTTACACAGAAGACATTATGAGACAGCCATATTGGTAAGCCTAGACATGTATATACAGTTGTGACACCCCATGCATAGGACACTAGTGTGGGAGTCAGTGCACTGCACTCATACCTGTATGTTATAGCTTGGAGCCTAAGTTTGTTTTTCTGAAAGTCTTCATACCATCTGGTTTCTAATGTTAGTGACCTGATACTGTAGAGCTCTTGCATGAAATTGAAAAGGGCAGATCTATTTATAATGTCACAAAGTCACTGTTATCATTTTAAGCATTTGCTGTTACAGTATTCCAGAAAATGGTATACAATTGACCCTCATGAAAGTGTTCAGTGATGGGCAATGCTGAATTCACTTTGCTATTAGGGTTGGGCGATATATGATATATATATATATATGATATATATCACCAGAAATCCATATCGTGATATGTGATATGAAATACCCTTATCATGATATGACGATATAGAAGAAAAAAGAACATTTTAGGGACTGAAATTTCAATAATTTAAATTTTAAAGATGAAACAGTTTTATAATTTCATTCATCGATTTCATCCTCTTTTAGAAAATTATCTGTAAAACTCTTTTAGGATTATTTCAGGCAGCTTTAGCCTTGTCTACAACCCTTTTATCTGTTTTGGCGATATATCAACATATTGAGAAAATTTTGGCGATATTTTCGTGATAAATCTATATGGATTTTTTCATATTGCCCAACCCTATTTGCTCTTAGTCAATTGAACCAGTTGCAATGGAAGAATACTCTACTTTACCTAAAGAGATAATTATGTGTTGACTTTCAAGAGTAAGATATATCAGGGGACAGTAGAATCGCTCATGATGTGAATGTCGGAGACCAGTTACACCCTACACTATTGCGTAGATACTTTTATTGAGAAGTGCTGTAAATGTGGTGAAAAAAATAACCTTTACCCAGTTCTGAGAATGTGCTGTAGAATATAGAAATTCCATTCCTCAAACCCCAGAATTGAACTTACAATTTCTATGTATGGCATGCTATTGTTTCCTCTGTGTTGGTAAATTGTGTTATAAAGATGTATACAAGGGAATGAAAAAAAATGAACATTTTAATCATACTCTGTAAGAAAGGTACCTGCAGAATTTTGATGTCACCAACAGTTAAATTATAATTAATTGTTCCCTCTCTATTTTTGTGTAAAAGTATGTTGTAGTACATTTCAGAATGATTTATGATGGCCCACTCAAAACACAAGATCAAGTGAAAACATTTCACCTTAACTAGCATGATCAGATTCCAGCATTTGATGAGGTCAAATTTGAAGCAGCCAGCACCCTTGTCAGGGTTCATGAACAAAAGGTAAGAATTTTCACATGAAAAAGGCAGGGGTATTATTTAATGTGTACAGAAGTAGTGTATTGCTTGATGAACATTTCTTAGGACTACCGTGAATTTAAAAAAAATATTGAGGAGGCCTTTTGGGTTGAATTCTATGCTGTTTGACAGCCCTGAATAACAGTTAGCCCATAAACTGAAATAGGAAACAGGAAGTTCAAAATCTGCCTAGCTACAGCATACATAGTACTATCTGTATGTGACAAAATCCTAACAGTGTTTTAAACAATGAAATAATGACCTACACAGTAGAGGAAAGGCATTTGCATCCTTCATGGGATCTAATGTTGTATATCCTGTCATTTTTCTTCAAAAGGCAACCATCTGTAGTTTCTTCAAATGATTGCAGTTGTTTTCACAACCCCATACTGCCTTCTCCCTTCCCTCTAACTGTATCCCTTCTCTTTAAGCCTTGTTCTTATGAACTTTTGCTGCTGTACTTGAGAACTAATGGCAAATTTTGCAACTTCTATTTATAAGTAAGGTAGTCTTTAAATTTGAAAGTAAAATCTGCATTCGGTATATTAGGAAAGCATTGTGTGTCATAATTAAACTTCAGTTTTCAAACCCCCTCCACCGAGAAAAGTGCAGGTTGCACTGCTGGTAAGAGAGCACATGATGTATATATGTACAAAAAACTATCCTTGTACATTGCAAAGCATGTGCAGAACTATCCTATGTTCCAAAGTATATGCAGTATCACTTTGCCAAGGAGGGCAGTATAACAGCAAGCCCCCAAGCAATGTTACAACCCATACATTTTACTATTGAAATTAAATGATCCAAAGTGGAATTATGAAGGTGTACATATGTACAGTATGTATTATGTCTGTGAGTTGCTGTTGCTGGTCAGAGCCTGTCAAGCTCAACTAGGACGCAGAAATATCAACTTCCCTTAAGCTCAGAAAGTACTGTTTCCCACCAGCACTGATTTCAGAACAGAGTAAATAAACAAGTAGTAGTTTCTCATTTCCCAGGGTCTGCACCTTTTCCAGCCCTGCATGTTTTCCATTGTGATTATTTTAGACACGAATCATCAACTTGTTTTAATGAAGGGTACGAAAGTGTTCACCATAGTACAGTATGATAGTAGTTGGGAATGTGAAAGTCTGGTGTATTTTCTTGTCTTTTTTTTTGAAAGAAAATTTTTCAAAGTTATCTTTCCAACCTGTTTGGTTTGTAGGACTTTGGGACAACCTGCACCACAGATCTTATATTCAGACCTTTGTTAGAGATCTTGGAAAAGAGCTGCTGGCACTCCAGAAATCTGGGCAGAACGCTGATTATGCACAGTCCATGTTATGTACTGTGAATGACAAATTCATTTTTGAATTTTGATTTCATGTACATAGCACTGTAAATAAAGGTGTCTACCAGGCTTTCAGGATTTAAATAAGAATCGCCCCCTCCCCTCCCCATCCTCACCCACATTCAGCTTTCTATAGCATGCACATATCTTAAAGGAGGATGTTCTGCCACACCACTGTTACATTGATGGAAAATCTTGTGTACCTGGAAACACCAGAGACCACAGTATACTATCAACTTATTGAGCAAAAGCACAGCCTGATGCTTACTTTCTATAAAGTATTTAAGCACAGTAGTGCTCACATGCAAGGATAATGGCGTGGGCCTGAACACTATTTCAAGTTTTGTAAACAAACAAGATAGCTTCAAACAAACATAATGAAAGGGGTTAAGGTTCAGAGGGTCTCTAGGGTAGAAAATGGTATATGATGTACATTTACAACCACTCATTGATAAACTGTACTAATGGTTTACGTATATTAGTATTGTGTATAGGGTAAGAAGAATACATGTGCACTATGGTGTGCTGTAAGTTGAAGATGTACATTGCTCAATAGTACTTCTTTATGAAAAAAAGGAGGTTAGGGGAGATTTTTGTGAGATATGCCGCTGTATATATCATGTATTACATTATATCGTAAATTGTGTGTTATCATTTACTTTCAATTATTACACATGATTCTGTCTACATGGTTTTGTTGTATAGTGTTTTATAAATTGCATTTTGTCATATAGAAGATGATGTAGTTATAAAGCATCTATAGAGACTGTCTTTTTATGTTGTTTCACAAAATCACAGTACACATCTTGCATACAACAAGAACTGTAAACCAAGAAGTAACATTATGTTAAATACATGTTAAGCAATTCATTAAAAACAGATTTGTTATAAAATAGTTTTTGATCTTACAGTAGCATACCTGCTGTATTAAATTTAGGGCTTGAAGTAAATGGCCATTCTGCCGCATGTAGGTCTGGGGCCCATTTATTTTGATGCCCCTCAAAAATTATCAAGGCTGAAGGTCTCTTTTGTCATTGGTGCCTCTCTACAGGTATGTTATTTTTATTTGGTGTCCAGCGATTTCAGTCTCCAAGTTTGGCTTTGATTGGCCTTGATGCCCTGAAAAATTTCTGCAAATGGAAGGCCATTTGGCCTTTCCAGGTTCTTATTTAGAGGTCTGTAAATTGAAGCCAGGGTAACTGCGTATTCCCTTACATGGTTAAGGACAGGAGCTGGTACTTTCAGTTTCCACTAAATGTCTGGCCAGAACATTTAAGCAGGACCCAGGACCACTAATCAAGTGTTGAAATTTCTGAATACTGTGGTTACACGCTTGCCAGTACGTACAGTACAGAAGTTCCTTAAAATTGTAGTTTATTTCTCTGAGAATTTTCTGCAATATTCTTCTGAATTTTCTTCCAGATAAAAAGCTTTTTGTTTCTGTCTTTTTTACAGGGTCAACTTCAACAGGCCAAGGAACTTTTGAACACTGCAATCAACAAGTCAAAGCAGTCCCCCTATTGGCACTGCCGCATGTTATTTCAGTTAGCAGTGAGTACATATTCCATTCTGCATATTACTTCACATACTAATGTGGTTTACTGTGAGTATACATTGTATCATGTAACTATACTTACTCTACTTTGCACTGAAGCAGTGGGTACAGATTCCATTTATTTCCTTTAAAGATGTATCCATTCTGGCAATAATGCTGATTGCTAAATATTTAAGGGTTAGTTTTATTTCTTTATATACTGTGAGACTGGAATAAAAGGAGGCCATGGCCTTCATGTTTTTGGCATTAGCCTTGGTGCCCTACAAGATGGCATACATTGCAAGGCCACCTTGGCCTTTGTGCCCTTCCTAACAAAATACAGCCTAGCATGAACCAGATAACACAAAAAATTGTGTTTTCAGATGCATATGTGCTCTAAAAGCAGTCTTGGAAATATGTAGAGGGTATTTACATCCCCAGGTACATGTAATGTTGTTTCTGTGCATGTAAAATTTTGCCTGTGTATGCTTAGCTTTCTATTTTTAGTGTTTTTTGGAGGAGTAAAAACATCAGTTGTACATGTAACTTTCATTTTCTGATTTGACCCTTGCCTAAAAGCTCTTATGAAAATGGCATTGCCCTCATGATGTCTTATTCTCAGCCCTGATACCAGCCTCACCATGTATAATGACACTTTGGGAAGAATCACTCTTTAGTTTGAATTACATTTCTGATGTCTTTTATAGCAAATCCATGCACAGGAGAGAGACTTCACAACAGCATGTGAGAGACTGGGGGAAGGAGCCACATATGCTGCTCAGGCAGGGGCCCATTACACAAGAGCATTGTTTATGCTTAGTAAAGGAATGGTAAGTGTCATAGAATTAATTGAACGTCCATTGATATCTTTGGATAAGAGTTCAGTTTAACCCTCAGGGGTGTAAGAAGGGTTTAGGAGGGAAACAGTTGTGGTTTAAACTTGTAAAACACTTTGATACTAAGGTGCAAAGGGCCATAATAAGAGCAGCATGGTGAAAGTAGAATGGTAGGTTGGTGTCCATGCACATATTAAAAGCATGTATGTCACAGAATTATCTTATGAGAGTAACTTGAAAGAGAGTTTGAAGGAAAAGTTCCCACTTTAATTGCTTATAAAACATCTCTAGATTCTTGCAAATTTTCTGGCTGGATAATACAGATACATTCCATGTTAGATTTATTCAGAGAATGGTATTGTTTTTGTAACTAGACTGTCAGATCCTGTACATTAGGGATTGCAGTAATAGCTGTGGTGCACACAGAATTCATCAAGTTATCATGAATATATCCATGCACAGTCAGCCTATGTACAGGAATGTCATGTGGGGATTCATGTTCATGGATTTGACATGTTTCTGTGTATGCCTGCACCTATGCATTTACAGTGATATGTTTAATGTTGAGTTGAGTTCTGCAATGTTAAAAAATGAGAGCACATGGTGTAATTCATACCAGACTTGCTCTAAGTATGTACTTCAACTCATAGTTGGGTACATTTGACAGTATGTGACAATGGATTTGTACTGGTACTAATACTCGTAAACTTTCATAGTTGAGGGTCAATGCAAATGAAAAAGTTCATGGCCACACTCCAGACAATGGCTCTCTTTACTCACCAGTAGAGATATTACACTTGTGCTCATGGCATAGCTGACTTAAATGATTGCAATGAATGGTGGGAACTGGGAGTATAAACAACTGACATCATGCGAAATGGAGTACCTGCTAACATAGCGCTAGTGCTACCACTGTATTGTTTTGCTGCCAGTTCCTATGCTCTTTTTGTATGCCTGACATAATCATTAAACTCTGCTAGGGCACTCACATTTCAACCTTGCTTTAAACCAGCAGCTGATCTTTAAAAGCTTATGTGACTTTTTTGGGACTGTTTTTGTTTTTCATTATTATTGTGGTAAAATTAATTTTCTTCCTTTGTGGTCTATAATAATGTCTTTTTACCCCTTTTCCTCAGCTTCTTCTGGTGGACAAGAAGTGGACAGAAGCTCACCCTGTTCTCTCCGAGTGTAGTCAGTTAGTGGAGGCATACAATGAGAGTAGTAGTAACAAAGAATCCCTTAAAGTGTTCTTCTTGGTCCTTCAAGTCTGTCATTATCTCACTGCTGGCCAGGTAAGTAGACATACTCAAACAATGTAAGTATCATATCAGTCTAGTAAACCATCCAGTGTTTCCACAATTCACATAAAATTCCTGGAAATTGTGCCATAGTTTTATTTTCTTAAATTTGCTCAAATGATTTGTGCTATTTGTGAGATCAACAAGAAATCATAAAAACAAGCCAGGGTTAAACAGAAAGCCCAAACATTTCCAGAATTTGAAAAAAATTGAGGGGTAATTGGAAACACTGAATCCATTATTAGCCATTGTCTGACCACTGAGGGTCAATACTTCCTGGTAAACTGGTTCCAAAGAACTCTGTCCTATGCTGCTCTCACACTGGATGACATTGGTTAGGTCAGTATTTCTTTTGGTAGATTTCAAGATCTCAAATGACTGGCATTAAACCTCTTGTGGGTAAAACAATGCATTCTGAGTTTGTGTAAATTAATGTTGCATTCTAACTTTCTGTAAATTTATGTTTAAACAATCACCATAAATAATTTACATTGTCTTCTGCCTTCTTACAGGTAAAAAGTGTTAAAGCAGTCCTGAAACAATTACAGCAGTCTATACAGACACTAACTATGTTACACCCTGAAGAAGGTGGGTCTTCTTAACCTACAGAGCATACCGTATTTTCTCCTTGCATTTTTTTTCTTTTTTTTTTTGCCATGTTACCTTTTCTTGTCAAAGGAAACGCCAGTGTACCTTTTAAAGTTTGTGTGTGTTCCTGTATGTGTGTTGTGTATGTTAGTGAGTGATGCCAGGTTATAAGCAAGAAATCTCCAGATGAGAGAAGAAATGTGGACACTTCCCAGACTTGGTGGGTAGATGCATGTGGAGGGGAAGGGGGAGGAGCAAGAGCAATCTAGGCATGACTATTTGGGAGTACTTCATAAATAAGTATGTGACTTAATGTTTTTCAGTTTATGTGCAGAATGTCATAATATATCATGGAATTTTACTTTTGTTCCCATAATAGAGTCTGTGTCAAGTAACTCTGCAGAGAGATTCCAATGGATTCCTAAGGAACACATGTGTGTCCTGGTCTACTTGGTGAGTTGTCAATTACATGTTTCTCACTGGTGTACTTTTGGCTGAAGGAATGGTGTAAATTGCGTTTAAGGAACTCCATACTAGTTGTACTGACTCTTGGACCTAGCTTTTACAGCATCTTAGCCACATAGCCAGGTTAAAATCTTGACTAAAGTCACATGCAGATATCACACTGTCCTGAAATTGGCACTCGAATTAAACACGAAAATGAACCTTGGCAAGGTCATTCAGCAATTTTTTGGCATGCCAAAGATTTTGGCACCACTCACGAAGTTGCTTCTAGAGCCTGAGAAACTCCACCGGCAGTCATTGGATGGCATAAGATGCCCTCACGAATGTCCTGATGTTTTTACGATCAGAGTTGAATTTGCACATTTCCTTTATTGTGTGTCCATCTGGTGGAACTGTTGCATGGCTTCAGTCATTCCTCAGCATAAGAATTTGGAACTGAGATATAATAATGCATTGTGAGTGTTAACCATGAGCACTTGACTGGCAGTAATGGACCCTTGGGGCTTGAGATCAGTTGTAGTCCTCTTTAGTCAAAGTACAATTGGACATGAGGAACTTGCATTTAAAGCACAGGTATCACATTGCACAGTATAATTAAAAAGATGTGAATTTAAGTTTTAACTAAACTTGGTGAATTGACAAGCCACCCCACATGAAATTGTAATCCATTAACTCTCACAAGATGTTTTCACATTCAGGGCAACTTGTTGGCTTCATAAAATAAATGTCCGATATCACTCATTGTGTTCACTGTACAGGTCACAGTAATGCACTCCATGCAAGCAGGCTACATGGATAAAGCACAGAAGTACACAGACAAAGCACTCGCACAGATTGAGAAGCTGAAGATTCTAGACGGCCACCCAATACTCTACACATTTCAACTGATGCTACTGGAACACATCATCATGTGTCGACTGGTGGTGGGAGAGAAGTCAATGGCAGTACAAGAAGTAAGCCACCCTGCACCATCAGATGTGACCGAAATCAGTCATGCAAAGTTAAACTTGTTTTGGGGTAGTGGGGGTGGAGAGAAAAGGCACAAATTGTTTTAAAAGATTAGAAGTTGAGTTTTTTGTTAATTGTTAACTGGAGATACTCGTCATGCTAAATGGTACTACCTATAACTTTTTAGCTGGGAGGGGGGGGGGCCTTTGGTTTGGAGGGTGACTGCTCTTTTCCCTGGGAATTTGCACCCTGACCAAAATCAAATTTATCAGTGTTGTTGAAGAGATACAGTATCAGTTCCATGTTGTGATTGACATCATAGATTTAAGTTTGGTTTGATCTTGTAAAGACTTTACAGTTTAGCAGCTCACATAGGAAACCCACACTCTAATTTTATTAATTTCAAAGGCCAAGCAGTTGTATACCAGATTCACATAAATCATACTTCAAAAATAATCATTAATGATTTGTCCTGTCTGGTTTCCTTTTTTTACAGATTGCACAGGCTTGCCAAGTTTGTTCTCAGAACCCGAGGTTATTAAATCTTCATCGGGCTCAACTTCACACACTTCTGGGTCTTTATTCCATGTCAATGAATTGTATGGAAAGTGCAGAAATGCAGTTTAATACAGCCCTTAAGGTAAGTTGAGAATCTGCTCTTCACAGTTCCAACTCATTGACTCTTTTTGATGCCTGAAAAGGGAAACGATCAAGCCATTATTGATTATTGATTGGCCATTATGTGTGCACCTTCACCTGGTGCATTTGCCAGCGTTGCAGCTAGTATGTACTGCTGTTAGAACTGTGACATAAATGAGTTGGTTGATAGAGGGATGAGTGGATAGAGGCAAATCTTATAGTCAGATGAAAAGTCTGCAGTCCAAAAGTATCCGGGTCAAAACCCAGTAGAACCCCCGTTAATATTTTCAGAGGACTAAATTACTTGCTCAGCACAGCTGTATGCCGCAAAGATGAGGAGATTACAAATTGGTGTTCGAAACATCTTTGGTCATCTGTTTCAGGTGCTAATCACAGGGTTCTTGTTCAGTACAGCTGTATAGTACTAGTTCAGATTAAGGGTCTCCACTATCCATCCCAGCCTTTGGGAAAGCAGGAAAGACTGGCATTACAGTCTTGTTTATCCGACGGAAATTTCTAACAACTGTCTTAGAAGTAGGATTTGGGAATGATTGGTTCACCTTTGACTTGTTATCCCGTAAACAATAGTCAAGTTTGAGAATAAAGTCTCACCAGTATTTATCCAGCATCTACTCTTCGGGGTCCATGAAGAGCCTTTAATCCTGATCCAGCGTTTATGTAGAACATTCAGTAGGGATTGTTGTACTCATGTTCTTTACCCAACAGAATTATCTCCTACATAGGTTACAGTAATGAAGACACCTCCCCCCCCGCCCGTCCTTTGTCCCTCTTGCTTAGTTTTTTCTGGCCTTTTGTTGTATCATTTTCAGCTTGCTTCCACAATCTCATCAATAAGTATTTATCTTTTGTGGTAAGACATACTTTAGCACCTTGCCTGTACTGGAACAGGTGATGCCAGATTTCTACTGGTATTTACATACTTTGAATATTCAAAATTGCTGCTAACGCAAATTTTGTACTTGTATATTTGAAATTGTATGCCCATTATCAATCTGATGTGTAATAACACTCCAAAGTTATGATTTGCATTATTCACAAAGAACTTGTCACATCTAAATGGTGATTAGACTCTCCTTCCATGGGTTTTCTCTTTACATTTAATTTGGAAACTTTTAAATTTCTTTTTTTTTTCCCCGTATACTTTAAGCTTTTCAGTTTTAGTGTTTTTTCTTTCTACAGTATGCCCATCATCAAGAAGAACTGTATCAGTTCATAGCTTTCAATCTTGCTATTGTCTACCTCAGGTCAGGGAACAGGAGTCAGGAGGTGAGAATTAAAACATGCTGCCATCCTACCACAGCTTGTCCTTAAAGATATTACAGATATCTTATATTAAAATTCTCAAAACTGGTCTATAGGGGTGTTTCACCGACCTCACAGGATAGCGTGTGTGCTTTAAATATGCTTACTGTGCTGTAAATATGCTTACTGCATGCTTCCTGTGCCCGGCACTACCAGGAAATTCCAACCACGTGACGTCACATGAAATACCTCTCTACAGATCCTATACAGATATTTAAGAAATGAGCTTACCATACAGTGAAACATATGCTAATTTATTGTACCACTAAGTGTCATTCCATTTACCTGAAATATAATATCAGAACTTATAGTTAAATACAGGAAATAGTAACACTTGTAGGAAATATTGGCCAAGAAAAAAAGGGTGGAGTAGTTTAAGCATTTTAGATAAATTGTACTGCTACCAATACTGGACAGAAATGAGGAATATTTGCCAATAGGGATATTTAATACTGGTAATTGGTGAAATTTGACTACCTCTTCATGACATCTGTTTTATTTCTCATTACAGCTTCAAAGTCTCTTAGAAAGAATAAACCCAGAAACAAGTACCATTTCTTCACATAGTCTCAAGGCTGCGGGGTTTTTTGTATTAGGTTTAAAAACATTCTTCCAAGCAAAATATAATGAAGCCAAGTAAGTCATTGCTTCTTGTTTCTTAACAAATTAAACAATTTCTTTGTTTGTCCGTTTGAGCCTTTGTCTTCGTATTGAAGGAATTTAGTTCCTAGAAAATTACAAAGCAAGATGAATCAGACATGCTAATCAAATGAGATCATTTAGGCCTTTGTTTGCAGTCCTTTTTAAAACAGTCAGAAATATGGTAATCTTGTAATATGTGGTGGTGAGAGATGAAGTTCCTCCCTGAATGTGCTGATAAAAGAAATTGTTGCTGAAAATGTAAGCAGTTCGTAGGTGTTTTCTTAAACTGCACCATATCAGTGCTATTGTTTTCATGGGCTCTGGGGTCGCTTTAAGACCTTTACTCCAACACCAGTGTGACTGTGCCCACCTGTGGATAGTCAGTCAAAGATTTGTGTTACAAAACACTTAAATTCCACACTTAAATTTTTTACATTTTTGTTTCTTCCAAAAGTAATTGGCATATCAAGGCCACTACCTAAAACCAAAAACTTTCCTCAAAAGAATGTAATTTGAGATTCAAGCAGCCATAGGCGTAGTGGAATTACACCTACACTGTCACCAGCTTCAGTGTTGATATTGCAGCCAAAATGTATCTTTGTACACCACTGTTTCCTTATGCAAGAAAGCAAAGTCAGTTATCCATGTGAGGGGTACTTTAGTGTGGCATGCAACTGACTTGGTTGAGTAATTGATTTGAATGGCAAGCCTCTGCCAAGTTGAATGATAGTCAGAGAACCAGGAGAAATCTTGTGTACCTTGGGTGGATTTGGACCCACACCCTTATGAAACAGATTGGTGCATGGTGCATGGCAGTCAAAATAAACCATTCTGCCAACCTCACATGAGGTTGATATTTGTCTTTTAAGATTATCGATGAAATTTCAAATGTTGATGCAAGTTGACTATTTGTTCTGCTAAAGTACATTATTGTTATCGTTCGTGCTTATTGCCTCAAAGGTGCTTGAAATCTTGCCATAGCTTCAAGTACACTCTTATACAGTGCTTGTATGCTTCTCAACTTATCAAGCTCTTCTGTCACAATACTCATGTCCTGTGCTTGATTTGAGATTTCAGAATCATCCATTGATCCTTGAAAGTGACAAGTTAACCCTGACACATTTGGAAGGTTATTTAAAGGAAAATTTTTCTGGTGTTTTTTTTTTTTAAATTTGCTCGTAATCAAGAAGGTGAAGTGTACAGAGACTTGTAAGGAAGTTGTAACCATTTCTACAGATAATCCGTGGAGTATTTATCATATGAAGATACTCGTCTGTAGTTATTTCCAGTGGAACATGTTATAACATCTAAACTTTTTTCTCAATGTTGTGCAGGAGATTTCTTCGAGAAACTCTTAAGATGTCAAACGATGAAGATCTTAACAGATTGACAGCATGTTCACTGGTTTTATTAGGTCACATATTTCTCTCACTTGGAAACAGTGGGGTAAGTATTTCACTTTTTTTTCTTTTTTTTTTTTGGTGTACAATACATGCAGATTTGTTTGTAAAGTATGGTAAATTATATGATGAATTGTGCTAGATCAAGTATTTTTGTGCTGTACTGAGTTTTGAATACAATGGGTAGAGCAGAATCAAAGGTTTTGAAACCAAAATCATAGAGTCTTCTGTATATTTCAAGGGTTGGGTTAAATTGACACACCGCTTTAATGAATTAACACAATAGAAACCTAATTGGCTGTACATCAAAGCATACAAGGAGACAATACGGGATCTGCGAGGTGCATCACGTGTTTAAGACTGCATTACCCAGAAGTTGAACACCTAAATGTTACTTTATTTTGTGCAAAGTAATGAAAATAAGTATCATACATTAAATTCTGAAAGATTAAAGCTTTGGCTCTAAACCCCCTTTGGCCCAGGATTAGTGCTTTGCTTATGGCTACCATTGGGGTTGGTTCCACTGAGTGGTGTAAGCATGACCTGGAAGAGGCATGGTTGTTAGGTGTTTATCACCCTGTGATTCAATTTCCCCTTTATGGAAGTCACTTAGACCCAGGCTGATATCTCACTGTCCTTAAACATAGTCCTGACTTTTTTTTTTGCCATTCTAGGAGAGTATGAACATGGTACTGCCTGCAATGCAGCTAGCCAGGAAGATTCCAGACATGCATGTACAACTGTGGGGATCAGCACTCCTCAGGGGTGAGTTACTTTTGGTATATTGTGTCCATGAAATTTTGTATTCTGCTTAAATATGCTTGTGATCCTTCAATGAAAAAATAAAAAAGTTAAATAAGCATGATCAGGACTATTGTTAGTAAAATTGCAGGTTTTCTGAAATTGCTTATCTATGCTGTAGCATTAAGGGAGGATTTTCAACATCAACTTCACAACCATTGACACTATACTTGTACTCACACTCAGACATTGTACTCACACTACAAGTATCATACACTTATTCACAGTCATTGACATTGTACTCACACAACAAGTCTGGTACATGTGCTCACAGTTGGAGACATAACACTTGTGCTTATACTCATGACATTGTAAACACACTACAAGTCTGGGTGCTACATGTACTCACAGCCAGAGACATTACACTTGTACTCATTCTCATGACATTGTACTCACAATACAAGTCAGTACATTTGTTCACAATACATAGAGTAGGATATAGGAACTAGAGCGCGCACTCCTAATACCGCGTACGTAAATCTGCTGTGATTGCATGGGGACACTTGATCTATGTGTAGATCAGTGATGGGGACCTGTCCGCCATTACAGGTGGAGGCAAGAAGCTGTGCTGTGTGCGAGCATGTGTGTACAAACTGTACGGCGGCTGAGCCCCCGTGCGATCACAGCTGTTTCGGGGAGTGAGCACTCTAGTTCCTATATCCTACTCTATGTATTGTACCCATAATACAAGTCTGGTACATGTACTCACAATTATAGACATTAAACTTGTGCCCACGCTCGTTACATTGTATTGCCCCCAAAGTGTGTACTAGTACTCATAATCATAGACAGTACAACTGAACTCATACTCATTACATTGTTCTCAAACTACAAGTCTGTATATTGCATTTTCCTGTTAAGAGAACAATTTTCAGTAACAGATTTTATCTTGCAATAAAAGACAAAAGACCAACTGGGGATGTCAACCTTATTTTTTGATTGAACAATATTCATGTTTTCTCCCCAAAAATTGCTGGTGCTTAATAATTGACTCTAAAGGAAGCAAAGTCAGGAAAGACTGACTCCAAAGATCAATACTGGTTCCTGGTTCAAAATAAGATATGTGTTACAATCTCATTGTCCTATCATTGCAACAGTCTCATGCTGACCAAGTGGACCTAGGTTCACAACCAAGGGGCTTGCGCAGCATTAATGTTAAGCATGAAACCAGGTTTATTTGCTTGCTCTTTGAATGTTTGGGCAGTTTCCCCCACAATCTCTTCAGGGCTCCTTGCCATTGTGGAAAAACTTGGGAAAACTAGGAAAATTACCTTCCCTTACCAGTCAAGGAAAACTCAGGAAACTTGAAGAAAATGCCTTGAATCGAGGAAAAGTTGGGGAATTTGTTTGGCCCAAATCCAAGATGAACGGTAGTCAGTCTGTTATATGTTGCCTTTTTTCTGAACGATATATCCAGCATACAGAGGTGTGTGAAATTGGAGAAAAGTTTTGAAGTTATTACAAATCTGATATATAATGAAATAATTATAATAGGGTATTTAAAATTCAGTAGGGAAAGCTCAGGCACTTATGCTTACATTAAGTTCTGGGAAGCATGTTCCTGTCTGAGTGAGTTTTTCACAGTCGTCTCTTCTGATGGACTTGTGGTTAGTTCCTTTCTTTCACTTTGGTATAATACATGTATATTCTTCTTCCTCAATACTGCCAACATCATGTTACATACCACATTCCTCATTATAAGGAAGTAGTTGGCTGATTCAAATGATGCATGACTGTAGTAACATTCATCTGCTGGGTTTGTCGGGATTTAGTTGTTAAAACTGTTACCATTGTTTAGATATCTATGCGACTAGGATCAAGGCTGAAAGGCCAGTTAATACTTCAGTGTAGTGCTTTAGAGGTATGAAAGTTGAACACTGTTTATCCCTGAACTATGTCCATGACTGGCCTTGAAGAGCAAGGGATTACCATATACCGGCCTTAAGGCTGGTTCGTACTTCAGTATAGCCCTATAAAGCTATGAAAGTTGAAGACTGTTCAACTCTGGGCTTTGCTGGTGATTGAAGAGCAGGGGGTGACCATATATGGTTTTTATAGCCGTATAGCTAGTGAAAATTTTGAAGTATGAACCAGCTTTAGTAACCTCTGGTTATAACTACACTAATGTTATGCATGATATCAGGTTAATGTTGCTCACTTTTTAGATCTTTGACGATTTTCCTTAGGCTTCCCTTTCATAGTGATGAATTTTCCACAACTTTCTCCTGTGAAAAATTCATGCACTGTCTTTCACTTTGTTGAACATACATTATACTTCCTCATTCTGCCAACACCATCTTACATACATTCATGTTCATTTGTACAAGGAAGTCGTGGGCGGATTCAAATGATGAACAGTTGTGGTTAACATTAATTTCCTTTAATTTGTTGGTGGTAATTTGTCAAAACTATTGCTAGTGGAAAGGTGTTCAAATTTCATGCAACATGACCCCAAATACCATCTAATTCCTGGAGGCCATTGTAAAGATATTGGTTCCACCGATTGTTATGTTCAGCTACTTATCATGATAGTTTCTATTTTCTGGCGTTGCTCGTAGAAGCTTTAAAAGACATGGTTCTGACCTTGTTTTGAAAGGAAAGAAAAGAGGTTTGCAATTTTTTTTCTCATTCTCTGTTTCAAGGATTTCTTCGTTCACCAGTCTGAACATGTCATCTAGTATCCGTTGTGACAACATCTTGGGGTATCAAGATATGACCTCAACCTGAATTTTTTTTTTTTTTTATACTTTGATTGTTTTCACAGACATCATTACAGCCCATTGGTGACAATGTCGTGCAGTGACAATATATGACCTAATCCATCAGTATTTTGTCTTTTGTTTTTTTTCAGATCTGTACCATTTGGCGGGAGATCCAGCCATGGAGAGTGAAGGGTACAATCTCCACACAACATTCTCACAACAACTTTTAAAAGATCATTTTCAGTCGTCTCAGCTGCCACAACACAATCTGATACAGGTATAAGCTGGAAGGCTGTGCTAAGTAAATGGGAACTGGGTTTGTCAGTTGAGTAGCATTAGAGGAAGGGGGATGGGTAGTGAGTGGCTTGTAGTGGGGTTGAAAGGTTTGAGGAGCATAGACTATCAGACATGCTTTTTAATGTATAGTGCTGCAGTGAGTGTTTTAGTGGTGAATTTGTATTTGTAGTATGTATATAAAATTATTAGAAATACTTCATAAACAACTGCATCAATTTTACTACCAGCATAATGCGTTATTTGTAGGCTACCTTGGTCTGAAAGAAGCCATGAAGTTAGTCATCTCAAGAGTGTGGTAACCCTAACTGAAATTCATTGGCACCAGCTGGGCAGGAAAAGAGAAGTTGCTTTTTGTGAAGCAAGTGGAATCTCTCACAAGTGTTCACATATTGTCAGATATACAATGAGCTAAACATTTCAAGAATTTCCCTTAAAATACCAAACTTCTCTCAGCAGATAATTTAGATATTTTAGTGGGAAGGTTACTCAAGGAAAATTTGATCCCATTGCCTACAATCTCAAGTTGAAATTTCTCAAAATGGAGTTACTTGGCTTTCTTAACACAACTTGTAAATTCTTGTGTAAATTTATAGTAAAGTCGTAAAAATTTTGACTGTAATAAGTTATCAGCTTTGGTATTTGCAAGCTCTACTATTTTTGTTTCTTATGTCATTGCCAAATTTGACTTTTGTTGCCAGACTTGAATATTCACTGAACGCATTCAGCCATATTTGGCCATGAAAATTGTTAGTTAGCAATCCTGATGCCGTGGAACACCCAAGGTATGGGGGGGGGGGGAGGGATGGGGTCAGAGTTTAAAACCTGATGGCGTCATCTAAGAAGAGCACCATCATTGCTTGGTACACAGCATACAAAGAAGATTTGACCGAAAATTATCTCCTGCCTTGCCAAAAATGATACTTTTCAGGTCTTATTTCATTATTGGAAAAACAACTCCCCCATATATCTTCTGAAAAAAATATTTGTTAAACCCAGACATGTAAACCTACAATTTAGCATGACATATATTGCTCAGCAAAGTGTTCATTTGGATATGAAATATTTTATGGAATGCCAGTGTTTCATATCACCAACAATCGTCAGACCCCAGTTCAATGAAAATTTCCAGCTGATTCATGCATTCTTTTCTCTGCTCTCACCCTTTTCGTCTGCAGTGGACAGAAGGACCAATCCCACCCCAACATCTTCGTTCAAACAGCGCAAACAACTCCAATGGTGCAAGTAGTAGCTACACATCTCACTCGCAGACAGAGTTATCACGACAGCCTTTCTCTTAGCTCAGAGGTGCCTCTCCAATCAAAGTGAGAGCAGAACAAACTCCTAAAAGATTATGGACAAGCTGAACTATCAGTTTGCTATATTTGGAATGGCCTTTTTATTGGAGGTTGTTCGCGCACATCCAAAGTCTTTTAAGGATACCTTTTCATAAACAAATGCAAGTGTCTGAAATGAACTATCAGATTTTATCAAGCTCTTCATTTTCAACAAAAAAGAGGTTATTTTTTTACGGTGAGCTGAAATGAAAAAAGTCTGCCATGCTTTCATAGTTTCAGCCTAGGGTCTTACAAAGCTTTCTTTTTATAAAAATTTCTTAAGGAAGAAATTTCATCCATCTGCGTCAACATTTGTGCAGCGCAGAAATGTCTTTTTATGTCAGCTGTATTTCTTTTCACAAAGAAAAGGGAAAAGTACTGTCTGGGAAAGGTGAATAGAGGGGAAATAGAAAGAAGTTTAGAGGTTCCTGTGAAGAATTCCCTTCTTCCTTCTCTGAGATCAGTGTTGTTAGACAGGATTGTACATTGTTTCTGGCCAAGCCAAAACCTGTTTGCCATTATGATTGGGATTGTGTAAATTTTGTGATCGCAGATGGTATTTTCAGTGGGAGAGCAGTCAACGGAGAATTTTGCAAGCTCATAAAAGGATTTTCAAGGTGCTATTCTCATCTTCGTCATTGTGAGACTGTGGTGAATCTTTGAGAGGTACACCTCTCCTCAGGAGGTAAGAACTTAACTGATAGGTTTATCTCTCTATAAGAATGCCTGAATATTTGTGTCATTGCTACACTTACTTTTGTTGTTGCAGTTGACAGGTTTGTAGCAAACACAATCATAGCACTTTGTCTTTAAAAATAAAAGTTAAATGAAAAATATTGGTTTTAAGAAGTTAAAGGGTTCTAATTTTGAATGTCAGAAAGTCATAAGGAACGGAAGAATGATGTTGGATAAAAGAATACACAACCAGTAACATGTATCGTGCCACTGAAATTCATTCATCGTTATGTTTTGGGGATCGCAAACAGTGGAACGGTAAGCTGTAGTAACCTTGAAAATAAGGATTTCTTGTAAGCCAATGAAAGCAGACTGACACTTACGGTGTACATATTTACTTTTCAGTTTCAGTTTGACTGGTATAATAAGTTTGAATAGATCAGCAGCATGGGAGTCAACTGGTGCAGACAGAGAGACATGGCTCCCCCACTTTTGAAAGTGGAAGGGATATCATATTGTTAGTCCCACCACCTTTTTCCAGAACCGTAATGAAAATAGCACATCTTTGCATACAATATAGCTGATTCAATGAAATCAAACTTAGTAATGGTGCAAAAGCCATTTTATGGATTAAAATTGTGGGAATTTGCCCCAGATTACATCACAAATTGTCTGGAATCCCAATTTTTCCAGACCCGAAAGCCTGAAGCTGTTTCCAGATCCCACATTGCTAGGGATTTGCAATTTGTGTTTAAATTAGTTTTGTCAAGGTCATGCCCCCCCCCCCCCTTTTGAGAAGCTGCTGACCCTCTTGGTAGCACAGATATTTAAGTGATGAGTGATATTGCTGTTCTTCTCTTTTACAGCTTTGCAAGTTCTACCCAGACAGTCTGATGATTGTAAGAAACATTCATGAATATGCAGGATTGTCAGTGCACATTGGCCAATCATCTGAACACACAGCCCTAAGCTAAATCTACACTTTGACTCCATTATGAATATGCAGTAATATCAGCTCACATTGGCCAATTATCTGCCAGCCCACAAGCTTCTGAGTTGGACATTCAGCTTTACTTCATCTGATGCTGTACTAGTTAACCACCTCAAGTAGAAACATGAAAAGACCAAACTTTGAAAAAGCATTCTTAAGAAGTGATAAGTTACCTTGCATAAATCATTTGAAAATTTATGATACCATTCTTACTTCCTTTGTTCTACGACTTAAAAAAATAAACATATCTTGCAAGTGTTTTGGGGATAGAATAAGCTGACTATCTGTTTTATTTACATTGTGAAGGCAAAACTTTAACCTGGTATGCATTCTGCTGTTATATGTAAATTAACCTTCAATTCCATTTAAGTCTGTACATTCTCTTGTAGGGATTATCATTGTTTACTCTTTAATGGACTTCTTAAACTTTAAAAATTCCCTTTCATTGCTACCATTTTTCTGTATTTAAAAGATTTCAAAATCATCCAGAATATTTTGCTTGTGTTTGCCTAGTGTCCTGTATGCCCAGCAGAATACAGTAGTGACATTTGTTTGTAATAAAGGCCTGTTAAACTTATTTAAATGATATAAGAGTGTTAATAGTAAAAACAGAACTAGTGCTTATATAGTGCCAAATTAAATCCATCAAAGTACATGACTGATGATCTTGGTAGCAGAGTTCCCAGGGTGTGATCACTTCTCAGCCTTTTGTATAAGATCATGTTTAGTATCTGTTCTTTTCAACCAGTCTAGGACAGGACCATGCACGACAGACCCATTATGTAGAGTTCTGAAGGTTGAGGGGTTGGTTGGTCAGTTAAGTTTGTTGTCCTTTCAGGAAGGTAGCTCCTTTGGGGAGCAGAACCGCTCTGGGAGTAATATTTGGTTTCGCCCCTTGGCTCTTTGCCAGAGAGTTTAGGGGACTTTGGACAAAGTATGACTGATGACCTAGTGAAAACAGCTTACAAACCGATAGTAATGTACAAACCTTCACTTATAGGAAACCAAGGTGAGCTGCTTAATGCTCTCCTGGAAAATTCGGAGAGAGTAAGGTTTTGTTTTGGAAAATTAATTAAAGCAGTGGCGCATGCTTTTTAGGAGAGTGAGTCACTGCATCTCCTGAGACTTGGGACTATCTTCATAAAATTAAAGAGAAAAATTGCACCTGCTTTCTCTGTAAATGAAAGTCTGGATGTTTGTGGTCGGGGATATACTGATAGCAGTATGTTTTGCATAGTTTTGCACCCAGTGTGTTTTGCAAGTGCATGGATTTGATTTCTTGAGGTTAGTGGGTTTTATTTAGGCACTTTAACTTCCCTCCCACTTAGCCTAGGCTTGCCATAAAAAATTGGTTGTCCAGCCAACAAAGTTAGTCACATTTTAGAACAAGTACATTTGGGTGGACAAGTTGGTTAGCTACCTTTGCTCAAGAGTTTTCTTTTGTACGTCATCTGGAAGAAATCCAGAGCCTACGTTTGGCCTTATTTATAACATATCTCTTGTTGATATTCCTTATCAAAATATGAATATTCATATGTGAACTTATGTCACTACAACCAGCAAGAGAGTCATTTTAATATCTTTAAAATCATTGACCTCTGTATAACATGTACTCATCAGTTTGCTTTGAAAAACGTAGTAAGTCTGTCTCGATCAGGAACAATGAAGAGCATGTTAAGTAAGTTTATTCTGAGAAGTGCTCTCATTAAGCCAGGTCCATGTACATTTTTAAACCTTGAATATTAGTTGTTTGCATACAGTTTGTAAAAGAAATCCTTAGTTCAGTTATCAGGTGGTACAGAGTATGGTCATTTGCTTACACTGTAGTATTATAAGACGTATGCCCTGGACTTATGAATGGATCACTCGTCAGAAATTTGAGGCAAGGGTCTTGGCCCAGCAAGGCTTGCTGTTTATGAACAGTCCAGAAAGCTTGTGAGGCATTAGTGCATCATTGTTTCCATCTTTCTGACCCTGGCCCATGGTTCCTTTGAATGGGTAAAAGGTGTATGCAGTCAGCCTTTTTCATTTGGGAGGCATGGGGCCTATTAATATCATTAATCTTATAACACAAAACCTTTCTTGGTGTCCCACAAATTCTGATCATATGCTAGAGACAAGCAGGAAGTTAGCCAGTGTCCCTCTTTGTGAATTCTTGGGGGATGAAAATCCGTTGGGAAGTCTCGGAAGTCCCAAATATTTAGTAGGCCTGATTTCTTTAATTTAACTTGGAGCAGAGTTATGTCTGTTTGAAAATAACAATTTCATAGTGTTATATTGAAATGGTGTGTAAAGCATAAGCTACAGTGATAATGCTAAATAGTTGCAGTTATTGCTAGGTTGACTTAAAAATTCACTGGAGTTTGAAGTGCATAAAGCAGAAAGCTTTTATGTGGTGAGATCATTTTATGAGTCATGCAGTAAGACTTCAGAATACCTGGTTAATAATTAGTTGGAAGGAACTGTGCAAGTTGTCAAAGTATCTCACTGCCACTGGCAATGGAAGTAGGCTCTGACACAATCCAAACAGACCTTGAGGAATGTTTCTAAAAGTAGGTAATTCAGCCACAAACTTTTGCAGTGGTGGTTGTGAAGGAATGCATAGAAGAACCCCATGACCTTTATCCAAGGTCAGGACATAGAAAGGACAGCAAAGTTGACAGAATGACATGTTTAAAACTTGAAAGAGGGCAGCAGTTGAGAAAAAATTTTTACAGTATTCTTTTATTGGTCACTGCAATTTTTCAAGCAAGGGTTTAGTAGTAGATGCCTTTTAGGGTTATTATCGCTATTGTCAGCGTGTAAATTGTGTTTCCATGAAAGCTCAATTTGTTGGAAAGTTTTTTTTTTCCTTGGATGTGGGGGGGGGGGGGAGGAGGGGGTCACACAGAGTGATTCCAGTGTTTCTAATGGTTTTGATGATGCTGCATTGAATTGCTGCTGATAGCCTTTGATGGTTATAATTGTGTGGTCAGTAGTGCTACTCTATAATGTATTTTTATGGTACATTCTTCAAACTTCTTAACTTTTAATCCATTTTTTTAAAGGTGATAAGTCTCACCCATCATTTTCATCAGCTTAATGGGTGGTACTTAAAGATGAACATTATTTTATCATTATTTTAAAGTAAAAGTAAGAAAGGGATGTTTACTGTAATTTTTGGCATTGGTGACAGTGATGGAGTTACTGAGAATTAAAGCAGGCTTGGGGGTAATGTTCAGTTGGCAATCATTTTTGAGATGATTGGAAGCATTGTCCTCCAGACATTATAGCATCTTGCTCATTGTGACTCGGCTAGACTGTCTTGGCCTAATTTTGAATTGTCACAATTTTAAGAAGTATTACAGACACAGGTTCACTGTACAACTGACTAGCCTATGTTTATGTGATTGCACTCTGATGTTTAAAAACTTTTTTATGGTTACATGCATAATTTTCGTCACAGTTTCCAGTCAGAAAACTGAACTTTTTCAATTTTCCAACTTTGACTGACCCTGCTTCAAACAAGTATTAAAAGTGTATGTCTCAGTCATTAGGGCATAGGAACTACAAGATGTTAGCTGGCACAATACTCCTGTTGAGCAGTATAAGTAATACACTGTAGACCAGATTTGAAGTGAGTACATACTTGTTCTTCTGCCTTGGCTTGTGTTTGTATACTCTTACCCATCAGTTTGTATTTGTACCTGTCCTCATACTTATGTATGCAGTCTCAAGAACCTTGAAAGTGCTTGAAGATGAAAGGGTTATTTTGCGGGCCTTGAAACAGCTTGAATTTTGTTAATTGTGGTACTTTACAAGATGGTCATGATGAGAATGTTCTTGAAATTCATTTTTAGAATACATGTTTTAGAAAAAGTGAATTGTTCTTACCCATAGGCATACAAACTGAGGGACTAAGGGTCTGCATCGCAATCCCCGCACCCCTGGGTTTGCAAAGAATATATTTCTTGGGCAAATTTTTGGAAAACTTGGTATTGATAAAGACCTGTTCTCATTTTGGCTTCATTAATCAGAGACAATCAGTTGAAATGGGCATGTTAGAAAACAAACTTTGATCCTACAGAAATGATGAATTTTCTCTCACAGTAATGTGTACATTCTGTGGTACATAATTGTACTCACAAATTTCAAACTTGAGCTCGAACAGTTATGCTAAATGTTTTTGAGAGGTGCTAAGTAATGTTTGGCCCCATGTACACATAGGGACATCCTGAATCTGTTAACATCCATCCAGTGAGCCCTGACATTTGCTGCAACCAGACTGCCAACAAGAAAAGACACTGCAAGTGTTGAGGAAGAGGATTTTTGAAACATCTTTAACCCCTAAATGGCTACATATTGGCACTTTGTGTGTGAAAGTATTAATAAGTATGAGGGATGTTGACAGAAATTACAAGGGCTTGTTCCATTTGTAGTTACAACTGAAGTTTTCCCAGCCCTAGGGCTGACACTCTGCTGGTGCTCTGAAGCATAGTTTGACACATGGTAACATATCCTGCATTCTGGACATAAATTTAGTACAATCTTAGATCCCATTGGCAAAATAAGGTTTTTTTGGACAATATCGTGGAATTTTCTTACTTTGTATGAGTTTTATATACCTATCATTCACAAAAAAATAAAATTATCGGCAGTTTTCATTTTTTTTTTGTCCAAAACAATTGAAACCTTTTGTCCTTGCATATGTTTCTTCCTCAGACTGATTGGATTGTAATGAAAGTGGTGTTTCTTCTCATTTTTTTTTTTTTTTGACCAAAGCAGTGTACTTGTTTTAGATAAAGGTAAAGTAGTCTCAGATTGTGAAAAAAATCTCATGGATTACTGTATGCTGTTGACTGCCCTTTATTTCCTTGTATGAATAAAATCAGTGAGATAAATGGTGGGAATATGGGGGTGGGGAGGGGTGGGGATGTGGGTCTGGTGGGGTGGATGTGAAATAAATTTCACCAAAACATGGTGCTTAAGGATGGCAGAAGGCTAACTATTTTGGGGGTATTCTGATCCTAGACACTTCAATGCTCATTTTATTTGATGTTTTGAGACCTCAGTCCCCCCAAAACAAGAAGTGCAACCAAGGTTTGCTGTTCAAGAATAATCCTTTGAATAGTGTTAAAATGCTTGATTGGAAAAAAGAGTTGGGATGATTTATTATCTGGTATGTAAACAGTAAGAAAATTCTGTAGTACCAGCAGAAAGATTAGGTCTCATAAATTTTCTTTCACATTGGAGAAAAAAATCTAGATAAATTTTCCCTGTCTGTTTCTACTTTTTTGTCATTCTGTTTATAGTATAATGTATTTATATCTCTTTAACTTTTTCAGATGTTTTCCATGTATGTCATTATGAAGTTCATACTAGTATACTGTAAATAAATCAGCTTATTTTAGTCAGTGGTATACAATTTTTTGTAGACAATGTACAGACTGTAAATTTGCCAATGATGAGGAATACAATACTAATTGGGTGAATAATTGACATTTTCTTGGCAATTTGTAGTCTCTTTGGTTTGGTATTAGAAATGCAGTTTTCTTTCAAATCTGTTTTCGCTTTTTGTGTATTGCTAGGTTTTTTAAGTATCACATGGAATAAAGAATTTCCTGAACCTTAAAATGTCATCTTCATGCCCACACCCCCCCCCCTTCCCCCACACCTCACCTAATCTGTGCTCTGCTATGTTGCTAACCTGCATTCTTCTCTTGCAATTGGCAGTTTATGGGTTGAAGACCCCTGGTTGGAAAGGTAGTAATGAAGACCCTGGCATCATAGGAGCATTTGCATGTGGTAGGTTACAAGCTTCTGCCAATGCTAACTCAGGCTGGAGTCAGTTTGGGGAAGTAGGAGGACTGGTGAGCCCTTAACCCAGTGCTAATGTCAACTACTTTGTCTCTTAATTGTACATTGGGCATTGCAGACTTTGAAGGGGGGGGGGGGGTATGCTCGACTGGAGGGGCACACCCACATGATTCAGGAGAGCAAAAAGTTAAGTTCGCAAATTTTAAGACACTGGTATTTCAAATAAATGGACATAAGCCTGTGAGATGAAGCTATATAATTCCCCTCACAAAATACATAAATGCACATTTAAAAAGAACAAAAATCGCAATATTAAGAATTTTCAAACACAAAACTGTAGTTTTGAGAACACTATGTTCAAGTTTACTGGTCCCAAACAGCTGATTGACAGTAAATGGTGACAGCCTGAGTCCTCGTGTACAAATCGATTCATACACAATGTGTTTTGTGCATTATTTTTTCGATACCAGAACCTCATGGGGGCCACAGAAGGGGTGTGGCAAAGTGGGGGCGCCCCCCCCCCCTGCATGAGCGCCAGTGACTTTTCCACCTTTTCTATCCAAGAATGATATCGAAAAGGAGTTTCTCCTCCCCTCATTTCCTTGGACACGTCCTAAAATTTCTTTCTGAAAAGCTTCGTGGTGACTTAGACACACAACTAAGGTATTTGAAGTTTGAACAAATAGCATGGAAACATTCTGCTGTATTTACTAAGGTCATCAATGGGTGAAAACTTGTAAATGTATGCAGGTGCCCTCCCACAAATGATTTACGCGTTTAACAGAATTAACTAACGCCCTCCTTTTTACTGACGTAGAACTTTATGACTCTGTCAACAATTAACGTATGGCGCCATCTATCGGAGCGGGGCTGCGTATATGGTATGTTGTCAGTCGCCTAATATAGAGAAGTTAGCGGGAGATAGCGTGGTTTTAGCAGTTAAAGTCTTTACCCCTCAAGAGCATAAATATGGTAGTACGATGCTCTATATTTGTTAACAGTAAAATTTTAAAACTCACCGCTAAGATTGGGCTAAGTGATATTTCCGCATAAATTTCAAGTTTCACATTGTGTCAATATAAAACAATGCATAGAAATGGTGAGAGTACACGTATGTAGTTAAGACATGCAGACCATTTGCCCATAATTCACTTTCTCTTTTCAGTAGGTGAAGCTTTAAGTCGGACACTTCTCTCCTCTTTCAATTAGCTTTGTCAGGATACTTTTAACGTCATTTGACCATTTAAATATGCTATGCTGTTTTTTTTTAAATTAACCTTACTATTATTCCAGTGTAAGGAGTTACGGACATTGAAAAGAATTTGATATAGCCTAAATTCATACGTTTTATTCATCAAATAAGGATACCATACATGTTAAATTAGATACATAAATGGATGCACGGTGTTTACCGAAGATTGGCACCGTATAATTTACTGGGCTCCAACGCACAAGTCTGGATTCGGGTAGCTCAATGCCGGTCTCCAGAGCGTACTGATTTCTAGATCAGGAATTTGCCCGGAATAGAAGGTTGAGGCATCGAAATTTTTCCGGAATGTGATATAACTGGACTTGAACTGGGAGTTCATTCCAGCCGTCTTAAATATGAAAGATACATTAAAAGTGTTTAACATTCCGTTGTTATTTGTGCACAATGTACAGGTGTAAAGTATTGTCACACATGCACAGTCAACTAAATTATGGAGGAGACCGGGCTATGGAAGTGAGCACAAAGTTACAAACGATGACCTTATTAATAGTGGGCATGTACAATAGACTTAAAACATAAGCAGGGGCGCAAATCCTGGGGGGCAAGGGGGCCTTTGCCCCCTCAAGGGAAAAAGTGGGGCCAAACCCTAATTTTGCCCCCCCCCCCAAATGTGAATAGCAATACTCATTTTTTTCGCCGCTTGGTCACTTTTGAGATCCCTTTGATAACAACACATGACAACAATACAATTATAGGCTATAACTGACATAGTATTTGAATGTATGTTGACCAAGACCGTATGGAATATCATCTGAAGCTGAAACCTGGCGAAGACGAATCAATTTTCAGTCGAAAACACTTAAGACATGTCTTAGTTATACTTTCACTTCGTTTCCTAATCTAGGCCAGAGCGATCTATCTCTGCATTTTGTGCCCCGGTTCGTGAAGCACATCAGTAGTATTAATTAACTTTGTGCCCTAACTAACCCTTTTGACAAGTGTAAATGTTCTAAAACCCAGGAGCATTTACACTAAAAAACTTCCGTTCGAAATAATCTTTCTGCAGCTTCTGAAATACTTAAACCCAGGAGCTTCCGGGGGCTTCGCCCCCTGGACCCCACCCACGAGGGCTTCGCGCTTCGCGCTCGCGGTGCACGCTACGCGTACACGGTTTCAAATCCACGCGTACACCATTTTCGTTTTCGCCCCTCACTCTCAAACAGAGATTTGCACCCCTGAACGTAAGTATGTTAGATATGCTATACACTGGCGAAAAGACTGGTCTCGGAATTGGTGCCATTGGAATCAGAACTGGCCGAAACTTGAGGGGTACGTACCATACTCGGAAAGTACCCAAGATTCGGGAATCGAGAATCGGAGTAAGCTCCGACTCGGAAAGGGTGGACTCGGGTCCAGCCCTAACGTCTCAAAAGGCAATGATTAAAACTTTCAAAGTAAGTGTAGTATTTGAATGCCTATAGGCCAAGCCGTTTCTCACTTTACACTATCGCCACTGTGTCCTCTAAATGACAAAAGAGTAAACTAAGGCCCAGCTAACTTTATGTAGTATATATACTAAATAAAGTCAGCTGGGCCTCCGTTCACAAATACTCCGTCTCATGGATAATAACCATTGATCTGTTTAATAGATAATTTGTCACACGAATCAAATTTTAAACTTAGTTTAATCATAGTTAATATGGTTTAATCGACAATCAAGTGGCCCTGTAAGCCTGCAGCATGTGCATCTAATATCAACTTCTGATTCCAATCGTGAATAAAATTTGATGTTGGTGAGAGCGACGTCTATGATAAATAGAGATGAATGATAAATACATCGAAAATAATATTACTACCAAGGTGTCATCAATTTGAAAATTTTCTGTTACTTCGAGTAAAATGCAAATTTGTGGCAGGCGCGGTTTTACGGGGGGGCTTTGGGGGCTCAAGCCCCCCCAAAAATTCGCTCATGCCCCCCCCCCAAAAATTTTCAAAGGTTGTGTTATGTTATATTTAATACACTTGGGCACATCTTGGTCCAGTGGATTTAGTTTGTCAAGGGAAACTGTCGTCTGTGTCTCGAAATCACATATTAGGTTCACGATTTCATACAATGGAAGTTGGGTCAGATAAGTAACAGAAGTAACATCTATGATAGTATGTACGTACATGTAAATCAAGTTAACGGATTAATCATCTGTTGGAAGTTCAAAACGAGTCATTTCGTCCCTGATCTCGTCAAGCTATATAACTAGCAGTCCTTTTAAGTCAAATCTACAGGCCGAATCGTTATTCCTATAAATGTGAACAGGTCCAGTTGCTCGTATCTCTATAACGTTTGCTACATTCTTCCAAATAAATAAATAAATAAATATATATATATATATATATATATATATATATACACGTTACATCTATGTCATGGTCAGGGGCGGTGCCACTCGGGGAAAGGGAGGCCTATCCCCCTGTAATTTGCAGGAAAAGAGAAAAAGAGCCAGGAAAAGAAGACGGAAAGGAGAAGAAATGAGGAGGGCGGGGTAGGCCTATATCTGATCGATATAGTTAATCCAGAACTTCCAAGGGGCCATATTCCGGTGTCTACCAGCCTTTAGATACGATTTTATAATGCACAAATGAAGCAAGGCAAATTTTCTTAATAGTTCCAGAATATTTCTGTGGACTCCAAGCACGTATTTTTGCGTAAAACTTTCCCCGACTAGAAGGCAGTAATGTGTCCAAAAGGGGACTTCAGGAGGTTTGTTGATACATACCCTTAGACAAAAAGGCTCCTCTTTCACCTAACCAAAAATATTAAGAATGTTTTGAAGCCAAATGATCGGGTCCAAAAATATCCCAAAGACAACACAATTTTTGCATCTAAGCAACCTTCAAGTAACCAAAATTTCTCAAAAGACCCCTCCCCTTAGACCTATCCCCTAGAACAGCCCTCTTTTACCCAACCAAAAATTAGAATTAACAAAGTTATGAACATTTTCCAGCCTTATATCAGTCAAAACTTTCCCGAAGACCGCACCATTTTGCAGCTTAGCAACCTTAAAGTAACCAAAATTTCTCACGGGAGAGGGGAACGGCCCTCCCTTTAGACCTCTCCCCTAGGACCACCCTCTTTCCCCCAACCAAAAATTAGAATTCACAAAATTATGAACATTTTCCAGCCATATATATCAGTCAAAAGATAACCCAAAGACCGCACCATTTTGCATCTTAGCAACCTTAAATTAGCAAAAATTTCTCAAAGGGAGGGGAACACCCTTCCCCTTAGACCTCTCCCCTAAGAATGCCCTCTTTCCCCCAACCAAAAATTAGAATTCACAAAGTTATGAACATAATCCAGTCATATAGTCAACAAATTACCCAAATAACGCACCATTTTGCATCTTAGCAACCTTAAATTAGCAAAATTTCTCAGAGGAAGGGGACACCCCTCCCCTTAGACCCCTCCCCCAGGACGGCGATCACTCAACCCATGTACCCTATCAAAATAACCTTGCGCCGTCCCTGGTTATGATACTGTTTTTATTATCATTGGCTTCAGCGTGCGCGTTGCCGATTTACATATCTGAGAGAAAATTTTATGATTCTTCCGTTTCAAGCCCCCCTAAGCCCCCCCAAAAGTCTCGATCTAGAACCGCGCCTGATTTGTGGTCTTTTGAATATTTGTAACGGGAAAGTAACGGGACCAAATGTAACACCGTTACAGTTACTTTTACACAGAATAGGTACTAGTTACTTGCACCGCAAATGCCACTCGTTGCAGGGTTTCGTTGCACAAAATGTAACTCGTTACAGTACCGACGTTACTTGAAACTCGTTACTTCCCAACCCTGATTTTATCACTTAGGAAAGTATACCTGACCCTCACACTTGATGGTCCTTACAACTGCAACTTATAAATCGAAATTACATCATTCATTTTACAACGATAAAAACAGGTTTTGAGAGGTTTCTTAGTACCCTTGAATATTGAAACATATAGCACCATCTAGCATCTAAGCGCTTAAATTTTGTTAAAATTCTCCAAAGGGGAAGGGGTTCCTTCTCCAAAGGGGAACGGTTCCCCTTGCTTTAGACCCATCCCCCTCCTAGGACAACACTTGAGTTTGCGGCTAAATTGTTATTTAATAATAGTAATCCGTCGGAAAATTTTGGTCTATGCCCAGCGCAAAAACCTGTCTAACTACGCCACTGACTCCCCGTTGCACTCATCAGGGAGTTGCTACTCCCTGCACTCATTCATTCTCACTCATTCATTCTCACCCTTGCAATCTGCAACTGGTTCTCGAAGTTTGGCTCCGTCGGAAAGAAAACATCTCGGTGCTAGCAGTGCACTGTGCTTTCCTAACTGCCTAACTGCTCCTAGCTAAGCAGACCTATAAAATCAACTTATGCTTAGGCTAAAGCAGTATAATAATATATTACTATAGCCATTTCTGTACTGGCAGAGGGATCAAATTTTGTTATGCTCTGAGATATTTTCATTGTTTACATAAATCTTTAGCAATGCGGTGATAGTTTGCTGTCAATCATACCCGACTTCCTTGCGGTCCGGGTAAAGGTTTAGCATTTCCAGACTGCAGGTATAGCAAGTGTTAGCTTAAAGGATTAGTTGACAGAGGCTGCTTCTTGAGCCGAGGAGGGGGAGTATTCAAAATATTAAATGTCTGCAGGTTAAATGTAGCAGGCGGAACAGGTCGTTTGAAAATATTTTGAAGACACTTTTGAAGGAGTGTGTCGGATAAGCATCGCTAGAAGAAGCTTTTTAAGTACGTAAAAACAGGCACTGAGAAACTAAAGAACCCCAAACCCAAACAAAAACCCTGTCGGATCACGAACACAATGCCAAACAAACTATACACACCATGCAACGGGGAACACAAGAGTCTTTGTTACTACTTAGGTTCAGAAACTGACACTGCAACCAATCCCAACAACCACAAACCACCCCAAAACAAAGTCCCACCCATCTACCAACTGGCCCACATGAGGCCACCGCGCCCGAAGGCAACACCACACGTCCAGAGGCTACCACACGCCCGATTACAACACCACGCCGGAAGGCAACACCACGCCCAAAGACAACATACGCCCGATGGCAACTCTATGCCCAAAGGCAACAACACTAAAAAAGCACTGGGCAAATACAGGTGCACCTTGCCCAAGTTTGCCCCGGAGGCAGTTGTGGCAATGGGTAACCTCATTACTCCCACGTTTGAACAAACTCCACAACTGGATGCAGTTTAAAGTCCTACCCAGGACGAAGAAGAAGCTGGTTATGGATGTATCTCGCAGTACCTCCCATTTCGCAGTATAAGCTTAAGACGGTTTACACCCTCATAGGTGGAAGAGGTTTAAAAGGTGTCCCCTATATCCCTAGGATTATAGTTCTATAGTCCTACAGCCCATTGGTCGTGTGACCTGTTACGTCACTTGAACACATTGATCTTACAGCCTATTGGTCTAACAGCTCATTGGGTCAGTAGGTTATTGGCCATACAGCTTAGGAACACTTCTATTCCATCACCGACATATAGCAAGAATGTCGTATCGTGTAGGACCAATGGTTCGTCCTTTGTTACTGCGTACTGTAATACAAATGGGCCGTCGTTTGCCACTTTTTAACTTTAAACGGTCAATAGGCTGTAGGACCAGCCGGGGCCGAAGGACTAATGGGACATCTCTCAATATACTTTTGACTATATGATCAATGGTCTGCTACAGCCGTCACTAATTATTACTGTGAAATAAGGGAAGGCATCCTTCACTATATATTAGAGTGTAATTTGAACAAAACTGAAGGTCGAAAAGAGGATTGCATTCGAAATTGAATTTGAGCGCCTCTGTTTAGGTCCTTGACGCTCAAACGCGGTTCCGGGCAATGTCTGTGGGCCCTGAATTGGTTTTTGTTTCAAGAAAAGTCAGCTTCGACGGCAAGCAAAGTTTAGCAAGTTTGAGACATGGACAAATAATCATCCATGCCGACATGTATAGAATTATTTATTTGAAGTCACTACTTGATTCCTTCCAATTTGCTCTACTGAAATGATGCTAGGTTGATGTATGCCTAGATTGTCGTTTGGAAGCCTATCTCTTTCAGTGACCGCTAACTAAGACAACACTTTATCCAAGACTGGGTATTTTCTTGTGTCCCAGAAGTTTAATTCATCACGATCCCGACTATACCAGGGCCGGGTGGTACAGTTCAAAAAGGTATCGTGATGAATGTGCGTTGATTGATTAGTGAAAATTAAAGCTCTTTAAGTCATATTTCAATATTTGTAGAGACTAAATCATATGTAATCAGCATAGCATCACTTAACAATGCGTTTGCGAAGTTTCATATGCGCTCGCTCTTCTCACGACTTTTTTCAAATGAACAGAATCCTTCAACCTACCTGAAACTTTTTTCTGTCGATTTTTTGGAATGCGCAACTGGATCGATCTCAGCCCCGCTTCTCTTTTTGACCGATTTAGAGTTTTCTCACATACATTTTTACACAAGATAAACCCAGAATGTGACTGCATCCATTTTCAGGGTGCGATTTTCGGTAACGGAAGTATACTTTGGAAAGCGAAGTTGGAATATGAGGACACAGGAGACAAAATGTTTTTCGTTGGTCTCGGGTTGAATACCTTCTTTGAGACTGATATTCAGAAGGGCCTGTTTCATATATACCTAGGGTTACCATATCTATTTTCTGGAAAGGAGGACATGGATCGCCGTCCTGGGGGAGGGGCAGTGGAGGCACCAGGATTTTAAAAGTGGGGGCAAATGGAGGGCAAAAAAAAATGTTGGGGGGGGGGGCAAAAAAATTTTCGCGCCTAGCGCGAAATCGAGCGCAAAGCGTGAGTCTTGGCGGGTGGGGTCCACTATGGCCCCTGGTGGGGTCTAGGGGCAAAGCCCCCGGAAGCTCTGAGGTTTTAGCATATCACTGGGTGAAAAATTATGTCTCAGGAAGGATATTTTTTGTTCGTAATGCATCATCAAATGCAAAGATTCCAAATAATTTTAATGTGTTAGACTGTTCTTCCTGTCAGGCTACTTTACCTTTAAGCGGGTGGGGTCCAGGGGGTCCAGGGGGAGAAGCCCCCGGAAGCTCCGAGGTTTTAGCATATCCGTGGGTGAAAAATTAAGTCTCAGGATGGATACATTTTGGTTCATAATGCATCACCAAATGCAAAGATTCCAAATGGTTTTAATGCATTAGGCTATTCCTCCCGCCAGACCACTATACCTGTAAGCTGTTGGGGTCCAGAGGCCCACCTAAGAGCCCCTGATGGGGGTCCAGGGGGCGAAACCCCCGTAAACTCTGAGGTTTTAGCATATCTCTTGGTAAAAAATTAAGCCTCAGGATAGGTAGATCTTAGATTTTGGTTTTACAGAACTACGATGATGTTCAGAATACTTTGGGGTTATTAAGATACTAAAATGGTCCGAAGTCGATACTGGTTACAACAATTTTTACAGGGATGGGAAAGACAGGTAAAACTTGATAAAGGGTTTTCAGAAGATTCTGAGATTAAGGTTGGTGTACCACAGGGAGGTCCTTTATCTGCTTTACTATTTACTATCTATACAAATGAAATTAAGTCTAATGAATATGCATCAATTATTAAATATGCTGATGATACTGCGTTGTCAAGTAACATTTCAAGAAACACTGTGACCAGGGATCAACTTAATTATCAACAGACTGTAAATAATATTGTTTCAACGTGCAATAGAAAGAATTTAATACTTAATCCTAAGAAATCAAAGGAAATGTGTTTTACCAACAAGAATATCAAGCATGAAGGTTTACTTTTATCTAAATCACAATGTGTCAAAATAGAAGGATCAGAGGTGGAACGTACTAGAAAAACCAAATATTTAGGAGTATGTATTGATGAAAGACTGACTTTTTCTGATCATATTTCCAGTATTTTAAGCAAAGTTTACTATATTATGTCTGGATTAGCATATACTGTGTCTTTCTTTAATAAGGAGGCTAAAGAAAGTGTTTTTAAATCTGTCATACTCCCACATCTAATTTATGCAGTGCCAGTTTGGTATCATTTTATTTTACGAAAGGACAAAGATAGAATTTTAAGATTTTTAAAGTATTCTGCAAAGATCTTACATCTAGATTTCAATTATCTCAAACTGACTGTCAGTGTCTCTGCCAAAAATGAGTTTATAAGAATGGCCACAAAAATTCATGATGATCATAATCACCCGTTACATAGTTATCTCAAAAGCCTCAGTGTGCAATCAAAGAAAAACCTAAGAAATCCATTCATTTTACCTAAGTACAGAATAACTTTATTCAAGAATTCCTTTGTCTACAGAGCCGCCCTTTTCAATCAATCCAAAACATTAAACGATTTGTTGTAGACTTTTAGATTCTTAGACTTTTAAGGTTTTAATGTGAACTAACTTTCTGTACATATATTGTCTTATCATTGTATTTTTAATCTTATTGTATTACTCCTTTTTATAAATATTTTATATATTTATACTGGAATAAATAAATTGAATTGAAATTGAATTGAATTGAATTGGTATATTTTGGTTTATAATACATCATCCAATGCAAAGATTCCAAATAATTTCAATGTATTAGGCTATTCATCCCGTCAGGCCACTTTACTTCTGGAGCTGAGTGGAGGGGCATCTGGGGGCAGAGCTTTCGACTGGGGGGGGGGCAAATGCCCCATCCCCCTTGGTGCCGCCCTGGGGAGGGATCTAAGAAGTGGGTGTCCCCCTCCTTTTTGAAAAATTTTGCGGTTTCTAACGTTGTCTAGATGCAAAATGGTGCAAATTTTTTTTATTTTAACCAGAGTTTCTTTCACCTGAATGAAGTATCATTTTGGTTTTGAAAGTCAAATCCTAAAACAGTCCTAAACAAAAGTCAGTTACTTAAAATGTAACATGGATAGCTCAGTGGTCAGAGCTCTGGACTTCGGGTGGTTAGCTTTTGACTCCGAACCTTCCTAAATCCGAAGCTTTTCCGTTGTGCTGTTGGAAAAAGTACTTCACCCTCGATTGCCCCCCTCCACCTAGATGCTAATTGGGGACACGTGAGGGACTCCGACCTGAGCACAACTGTGCGTCTTCCATGGCTGTCAAATACGGTCCTGGGTTGTTGGAGTGCGAGCCTCCGACCGGGAGTATGTAGTTCCGACCGGCGCTCATGACACCCTACCTGGGATTCTCAGAGAGAGTAACAAATATAACTGCATGTCTATGCTACCAGTGACTTTGTGCACAAGTTTGTCATACCTCGTGTGGTGCGTGCCTCCCCTGTCTCGGACCACGAGGCTGCCAGACCATTAGTGTCTGGTAACGCTGAGGTAGCATACGCGATGTACTGATTGTAAAACAGTAGGTAAGCCCACGCGATGCATTTTGCGGTCGTTATAAGTGAAGTAGTACAACTTGCAAATATGTTACTTGGGTACGGGGAGTCTATAGTTCTTGTATTTGTGAAGATATACGAAGAAGGATGTCCGCAGAAAAAAAAATCAGGGGGCAATTTTTTAGGGTGGCAAACTTTTTTCATGGAAATATTCTACTCCCAGACAAGAGTTTAGATGCTACTGCACACAGTGTTGACAAAGGCGTAGCCAGGAGTTTGTCGGGGGGGGGGGGCGAAGCCCATAGACAGACTTTCAGCGCTCTGCGCCACCATGGGTTGGCGCGGAGCGCAAGAAAATTTTGGCCCAAAATGCTTCCCAGATAGCTGGAAATGGCACTTCCAAGGCCTCTTTACCGCATATAAAAAGGGGAAACACTAGCAATATCGTAAATATTAACTTTAAAAAATACCAAACATATGCTAGGGGGGGGGGCTGCTGGGGCCTGAGTGTTGATATTTTTATTCAATTCCTGTTTTGAGAGTAGAAATTCACACCGAGTGAACTGTTAAGAAATTTTGATGTTATATTTTCTTCGTTTTGTTCTTTATGTTTCTTCGTTTTTCAAGTTTTTGATTTTTCAGGGGGAGGGGCAAGTGCCCCACCCTTGTCCCTTCCTTATAAATATACACACGCAGGAATCAACAATACTGGGCCCATTATCGCATTCAACGCCGCTTTAGAACCTACAACTTGGCGACAAACCAGCCCAAACCTGTAGGAAGAATGTTCGAGAGTATTCCTACCCGAAACAGCACCCATACCCTTTAGTTGATCTCACTCCTCTTGCACTTGTGAGTGGGGTCACATTATGGTGCGACGCAGGGCAAACCACCCTCGACTGCCTGAACGCCCCCTCATAGGCTACTGGACAAAATATGAAAGGACTGGTCCCCAAAAAGTTGCCGAAACAAGGAACTCCTTGCCGATTTTTCAAACACGCAGCAGACTATGACTGATTTTTCTTAATTTCCAACAGAGGCCGAAGGGCAAAAATCAAACAACTCCACATGAAGTTACGTTCCCAAAGGCAGAAAGGAGGGTAAACCGGACTTGAAAAACCGCTAAACCTTCATACCTTTACATCACAGGTCTGTCACCTGCCAGGGTTGATGCCATGATTTGCCCGACAAGGGGAGTGGCCCTAGTTTCCCAGACGAAGTTTTGTCGCAACAAAAGTTGCGAATATAGGTGATAGGTACATGGTCACCATACTACATTTGACCAGTCAAGCTATATGACGGTATGCATAGCATATTTTGCACAATATACCCACTTGATGTACAGACTTCAGTGATGGTTTCGTCAGAAAATCGGACTTGAAGTGTTGAACAACACACGAGGCGTGCTCAAATTTCGTATAGGGACACATATAAAATTCTGTCCCAGTTGAGGACCAGGATAGCTAACTTCATGTTGGGCCGGCTGGCTACATGCATCGTAGACGTATCCACTTGTATATCCTACGCATAGATTCTCCTATAAGTTTACTGTAAGCGGCAGATCAACAATTACGATGAACAAAAACCAGAAAATTGAGGATGGAATTCCCGATTCAAAAAAAAGTGTGTAAACTACGTAAGTCTTTGTGTGTTGGTAGGCTACTTGGTCAGGGTTAGCATATTCCAAACTATAAAAGAAACACAACGGAAATCTACGACGCTCGAAGCCCCCCGAAACCTCGGGCGGTGTGATTAAGAACTTATTGAGACCAAAACAGTTAATCGCAGGCGTGAGAGATTTTTGCAATTGTGGCTCCCCGACGAAATTTAAAACAACTTCCCATAAATTGTCGTTTAATTAGAAAAAAATTATCTTTGTGGTGATCTAGTGATAGAAGGTTAATAGAATATTGTATTTCGTACTCCTCGACGAATTTCTATTTTTCCCGACGGGGGGGGGGGGTGGGGTGGGGGTGGAGGGTCCAACTCTCTGACGCTACCCTGGTCTGTCATGAGGGGCTGAAAAGAAAAGGTAATACACATGATCCTAAGCAAAGGCCGAGAAGCGACTATCTGCCTATTGCATGCGGAAAGTATGAATATATAGGTCTGTCTACTCTTAGTTATATTAGGTTTCAAATTATGGGTCGCGATCCAAACTTGAGCCGTCTAAAAATTATTTTGGTTGTCATATTGTTGGTCAAAACATTTTACATTTCTCTTGTTGAAGCTATAAGTCAGAGCGTAAACTAGTAACCATAACATAACATTGGGTCCCTTGGACTGTGTAACACTGCAAAGCCTCCAATTAACCATTCAGTCACGGTGGGAAGAAAACTTTGAGAAGTACATAAAAGAGACCAAGAACTATTGAACTGCATGAAGATAACTTTGTGCACTAAAAAGTCTGCTGTGTGCATGTAGCATTTTAGTAGTGGAGGCACCATACCATTCGAGGTCGAGACATCTCTCGAAGCCACGACCGGCGAGTCTGCGACCACAATCTCATAGGCCAGCTAACTGATATGGCTTACAATGCAATACTATAGATACACTTAGGATAATTAACTGCAGTTTGTGCATATAATATAGCTTTTTAAAAGTAAATGCCATACAGTAGACTTGGTGACACACATTTTTAAACATTTGCAACTGAAATGCTTCTTGGGGGAAAACTATGAAATTTTACATGGGATATTTTGAAACCTACAAGGTCTCATTTAATTGCCGATCTTAGATCAGTTTCCAAGAGGTCTTGGCTTATTTCCGATGCCAATGAGTGCGAGGGCGAAATACTAATGGGGCCGAAGACACAAAATCGGTCTCGAAGCCGGACCTCGAGAGCTCCCTGCTTCAAAACTGACATGACATGTGTGGGACGGAACCTACTTGGCATACGTGTGGCCAGCCAAGGAGCTGGAAGACAGCTCCCTGGTCCAGCTGACAAAAACTCTCATATAGGTAGTGTTGTCAGGTTAGCAAGATGGAAACCGGAGTGACCCTACATAATTAAGCTCCTTACCGGGGGGGGGGGGGGGGCTATTGCGATAATACGTTTGCTTTTTGCACAAACTTTTAGGTCATAATGATCGCATTCCTTCAAACTATTTTTATGTATTTTCTCCTGAGTTACGAAACACTCTTAATATCGTTGAATGGGCTAGCCTATTTCCGATAGTTTCAAATCTCGTCTGGGAAGCTTTCATTTCAAATTTTGAATTCTACTCCAAATAAAGAGTTCACAGAGTTTCTCTTTATACTGTGTGTCTAACTTTCTGTGTCTTTTTTGTTGTTGTTTTAAAGGGAAAATGCAGTTCCCCTCCCCCCGTTTGAATTAGTGTACCCCGTCATCCTAATTTAGGAATGGCTCCTATCAATCATGTGACAATATTTTTTGTTACTTATTTGTTAAATTCATGCAGAATAACACTTTGGTTTAGTTTCACTTATTCAATGTTTTTATACAGCAACATAATGAAAGATACTTTTGAACAAAATCAGAGGAAATCTGCAAGATTTGCAGATTTTTGAAAATAAACTTGGGGCGACTGCTTTCTCTCTTTAAACTAAATTTGACTTAATTGTTCCCGTTTACTTTGCTAATTAATTAAAGGTATCAACTCTCGTCTTCCTTACTTTAAATAATTTTAATTATTTGTTTGCTACTTTGGTCTTAGATATTGTCCGTCTACCCTTTCAATTTGTATTAATTGTGCTTTTGTTTACGTTTCATAAACGTTGTGCGCTTTATAAATGCAAATTACTCTTATTCTATAAAAATGGTGATTTAGACAATGAAGTTACTGCTGACTCGGTGTGCAGCACATTTTAATGACTACCTGCAGCGTCGTCGGTGCACTGTGTGCGTTATCCGAAGCACAGGGAAAAAGTGCAACATTTATTCCCGTCCTATGGAATCTCCCAAACCCCCCTTGAATAGAGGGGAGACAAGATGAACCAACTGAAAAAGTTTAAGGACGTACAGGTACATGCCGTATGAAGGAGTCTAAGACGGGGATGGGGGAGGGGGAGAGGGACAGAGACTCCACGGCTCCTAGATTTTGGCATTTCCTGAAAAATACCTTTTAGCCGTTTTTAAGGTACAGCTAAAGACATTTTTTTGTATAAGAAGCTTGACTTCGAACTGAAAATTTTTTATTGAGGACTGTAACCCCTCCACCCCCCCCCCCCGGACTGAAAGTTCTGGCATTAGTTCGTATTGCTGAAAAGGCAAGTCGTGAAATAATAGATCTGGGTGTCACGTGACAGAACAGGATAAACAGGTAAAAGTCTTATTCAAGGACAATAATTTGATCCAATTCAAATAGCCAAAATGTTATAAGCTGCATACTAGTCAAAGTCTGTAGCATCGGGTAAATAGTTGCAGGTGAACTATACCGGTACGTGATTCGATTGACAAAATGCATGAGTTCTTGAATTTTAGTTGTAGGTGTAGCCTACTAAACAGGGCCCTGGTTCAGTTATCTAGAGAGAGCGTACCTTGCCTTGGTCCAAACGCAACGCACAAATTGAAGACAGAGAAGCTATATGACCTAATTTAGCTTATAAAAGCACTATATAGAGGTAAAGTCAAGCCTCGAAGGGGGGTAAGAAGAAAAGAAACATTTTGTACTTTTTAAACCATAAATTTCGGGTAAAATGTGATAGGCAACTGAAATTAATGCCACTATCAGACTGGGTAACTTCATTTTCAGGAAAGGTGATTCTATCAGAGAGAAATTCATTGCTTTGTAGATTACGAACAGTTTGGTCATTTTCCAATTTTCCAGTTATGTGGGGTTCCTAAGTCTGTTTGCAATGTGTTATATTTTTGGAAAGAAATTTTCACGAAAGCTGTTTGGTCAGAAGTTGAATGTGAAGCTAAAAAGCGTTTTCTCTATGAACCATTGTTATCTTGTTCAAACGCAAACATTTATATAAAATAAAAAGATTAAAAAATTGTGGTCTTAAACTCTGAGGATTGAAACGAATCCACAAGCTGTACTATTCGGAGCAAATTTTTCGACTTCCGACCTTTGCCGTTGGGACTCTCTGAAAAAAAAAAAATAATAAATAAATGATAGGGTCAGTCACATCTTTTAAATTTGGAATGTTTGGAATAGTTGCCGTTTTCGAAGGCCTAAAGAGTGCTGATAATATTTATTGAAGAGATATGCAAGCATAGCCATACTCCGTTTGGTTACAGCCAGGGAACCCCAAAATCCATAACAAAATCGGAATTAATTCACACAAAGCACGTGATTCATGGCATAGTCGTATAAAATTTTGACTTCTCTCATCTTCTTCGTTTCCTAGTGCGATAAAATCGATCGATTTACCACTTCGATAAATAAAAATTTTCGATTAAGGTTAAAGAAACGAGGCGAACACGGACTTTGTTCTATTATAATGCAAATACTAGTTTTACTGCCGGGGTCTTTTTACGCGCGATAGGCATCATTCTCATAACGGTGTAACTTTGGATAAAAATACATAATTACAACTTGGCACATTGCCAGTGCATTCCTTGTGACGTAGTTTGTAACACGGGAGCCGATCAGCAGCTCGGATAATACTTTTCAGCCCGTTTTCTGTGGGTTGGCTGCCAAGAACTCTCCCCGAGCCCAATCAAGCATGCCCAGGACCAAGTTTCCATGACGACTGGCCATGACCTCATAGGTACTTGTAATATCTTCGACCTACTAAGTTCCCGGATTTACATTACGGGGCGTTGTTGTAACTGTGACCTTCTTTTTCTTTATGCTATATATGTATTTGTTACGTCGTATGTGCGTGCGTGCGTACGTGGCAATCGGCAAAGGAGCTGGTTGGTTAGCTTATCAAGATTCCCATCCACGCCGCCGCAAAGGTTGATTATGATATGACGTATTACACACTCACAGGAAGAGGAAGGCTGCGGTGAACATAATCAGTGACAGATGAGTCAACACAATTTGGAGGGACTATGTTTTTCAGGGGACAAAGGATTGTGGGTAGAGTGTAAGAATACTGGTTGTAAAATGTGAGGCGAGTAACAGTTTCAAGGTGTTTATTAAACCTACGCTCGGAGAGGTCAAGGGTTCGTCTTGTGTAAGCCTATTTGCGGTATAAAATCGTAACCAAAAAGTAACAAAGGACTAGGGTAATCTCAACGGGTATGGACAGGGGTGTCCTAAAACGGTATCACTTTAAAGTACAAATCCAATCCTTTCATTTGAACAATCGATCTATTTTAACAGCGCATGGTGTTCTGTTTCTGAAACCACACTTAGACCTTCTACCTCCTGTCGGAACTTGATTTTTTTTTTGTCGGGGGGGGGGGGGGGTGGGGAGCAATATTTTTAGGATAAGCAGTTGGTTTCGATGTTTACCACCTTAACATGCCAGGGTGGAATTTTAGCCTTTTTGTTGTGTGAGTCGCTTTTCACTCGTGTTTATATCAGGGAGTTGCTCCTGTTTATAGTAGGCTTTCCATTCTAATAGCTTAAAGATACTGCTACTGAAGTTGTAGGTTTTCTTCCGTTACAGAGGCTATGTGGAACATTGACCGTCGGCTGCAATTATGAATACTTGATGCCATAACACATTAACAGTAGCAATTTTTATATAAGTGAGTCGGGCTGGGGTAAAAAGGGGTCTCAGCCCCCCCCCCCCCCGTGGTTCAACAATAGGCCTATCCCCTCGTATGTGTTTGACAGGTAACTGGTTACAAAATACTTGCATTAGGATGGCAAATTTTCGGTTACCCCTAAGGTTGTCCCCGATCGTAGGGCTAGCCCTCTCCCCACCAAATCCAAATTTCGTTAAATTGATAGCATAGAGAAAAACTGTTTTGTGTTGACTAGTTTGCAATTAGAAGGTTTCTATTCTAGAAGAAATATAAGTTAAAACGTCATCTGTAAAGTAGCTAGAGCTTGAAGGAAAGCCATCAACTTGCTATCGCTACTTCTCCGATCCAGTAAAACAGACAAACAAACAAACAAATAAACAAGAAAAACAAAACAGATATTTGCTTTAAAGAAGGACTTAATGTCTAGTCAAATTTCCAATACACTCTTCCCTTGGATCGATAATCAAGCACTACAGTAAGTCTGGCCATTGATGAATATTTGAGAACAAACGGCTGATAAGCAGTTTCGTTCTCTCTCTTCCAGTTTTCTATGCGCACGCACTAATTGTGTCTGACCGTGTGCGCAAAACTTAGCCGGGATAAGCACCTAGTGTGCATGTATGTGTATATTTGTCTCATCCCCCATTTGAAACATAGCATATTTACCTATGTATACTCAATCCCCATTTGCCATGACCACTGCTTCAACCTGTAGCGTTTTCTGGCCGAAGGTACGGTAGTTCATGCACCTTATATAGAGTTCACTTTTGAAATAGTTCATGAAAACTCATGATGTACAGACTGACAGACTGAATACAAGAACGACTTGTTGCAAAACGAAGTACATTTCTCACAGAACAAGTAACACATATACAGTGGTTTAAACGCAGTTGCCGATGCATACTGAGTTATAATGTAGTTTAAGTCAAGGGCAATTTCCTCGATCTGGTGCACGAAGCATGGCTTCAAGATTGGTAGAAGCGCCTATAAGACTGTCTCACTTTTTAAGCAGATTAGCCTTTCCCCACTCCCCTTAACTTCTCTTAACAGGACCTACTTACTAACCAACTGATTTACATCGGCACCATATTAGAACGATCGCCGTCGCGTCGTTCCAGTCATGTTCGTGGGGTAAATGTGCACCTTGCAGTCACTGGCGTATATGGGCGGGGAGGGGTTGCAAGTGAAAAATTTCCCCTAAACTTGGATTCGACAGAGCTAGCATCAAAATTCTGGCCCAGACTGGCAAAACAGAACAGGCAAAAATAAATGTTGTCCCGATGTTCCCGATACTTGTACATGAAAGCCTGATTCCTTGTCGAAGGCTATCAAAACTTTGCTAAATTTAGATTTGTGCACAATCACACTTCTTTTCAGGCCCGTATAGCCAGACAAGGTGCTGAAGGGGGGGGGAAGCTTCTAGGGGGCGAAAAATTTTCCAGAGGGGGCGAAACATACTAGAATGCATTACGGCAATAGTAATTTTTGATCTTCTGGGGGGGCAAAAAAATTTTCTTCGCCCCCCTTGACCCCTCTTGACTACGGGCGTGCTTCCTTTTGTACTGCGTTTAGCAGTTCAATGGGAAAAAATCGTGCAAAGTTTAAAAATCTGAGCAAAACATTCCCTCGCGAGTCCCAAATTTTTAGGATCCCATATATACTTATGACACCCAGCGAAAACACCCCATTTTGACCAGGTTTCAAGTCAAGCGCACCCAATAGAATCGATAGTGCCCGGCTTGCGTAAATGTGAATTGCACTCCACAGTTATATAAGTGGCCGGTGCGTACGCACATTTGCAAACCGACGCGATGGCTGCAGGTTTGACGTTTGCTAATTACATCATTCTCACGCAGTGAATTAGTACAGTAGTGATGATCGAGTATTCACAGTGCTATGAAGTTCAGTTGAAGAGCCAACAACATAGGATGTCCCTTGCGTGACGTCAGTGCGTTTCCGATCACACTAGACCCTTTCACCTCATCACAAACCAGCTGGAAGCAGTCTGAGACGGCATGGTGTACGCGCACATCAAGTGACCAATCAGATTAGCACACTGGTGGTACTAGTGCGCGTATGATAAACAATGTTCACCCACTACTACACTTGCCAATAATGTGCATGCTAACGCGCGTAAGCATCCACATCATTGACACTTGCAAATCTTAGATGTATACCTTCGTTAATAACGCATACAAAAACTTTTCACGCCTACCTCCATATCATCTCATGACCGCGTAAACAAAACATGACGTCACGCGAAGAGGGTCAATATATTCATATACCCTATGCATTGACGTCACGCCGATGCCATGTTGAAGGAAAAACAATGTAGCAAGCTAGATACGATACATGACTTTTGTACACGTACTATGCGTACCCCCGCGCAGCCTTCGCAAGCGCATGTAGACTAAGGCGCGTAACCAACCGATACAAAAGTTAACTGTTTATGCTTTTATAAGAAGTGAGATGTAAGAATCTTTATTGACCATAAAAGGAATTTGGTATACACTGTGACGTCATATGCATATGGCCTCATCTCAGAGAATTCCTAAAGGTCTGACTCAGGATTTTTCTGTTCATGTGCAGAAGTGCGTTGACGGTACACGGGCACAGGTACGCATGATACAGTACATTGACGTCAACACCTATAGACCTTATGCATTGACATCACACTGACGTCATTTTGGGTGAAGACATTGCAGCAACGTGCACGAACGGCGTGGATTTCGTCGCACGTGTAGTAGACTTAACGCGAGTATACGAATGGTTGACAAATCAGCTGTCTGCATTTTTTTTTTGTGTGTGTGTGTGTGTGTAACTTGCAATGGTACGCGCTTTTCCGCCATCTTCCTCCAAAGGAGGGCGCACTTTCTCCTTTGTGACATCATATGCATAAGGTCCAGAGAAATCCAAAGCTTAGGATTTCTCTGATAAGGTCTATACTTGATGACCGCCATCTTCAGAGATGTACTGTATACCATGGGTGTACAAAAGCGTGCACATGCGTGTTCTCTGAAAAAAGTGCACATCGGCAGTGTGCATGAGGTCGATAGTAATACAATGAACGCTTGATGGCTAAATATGACCAACAAGTCTTATCTCTCTGTCAGGTGTAGGAATACATTTTGACAGTCAAGTTTTCCTATGTAGGCCTATGAAAATCAGTTAATTGAATCCAGGGTCCTTCTGTGTGCGTGTACCTTGCGTAAATATGCATCTGTTGCGCATTAGCTAGCATGGTTTGGAATTGTGTTGTCGTCATGTGAACAACCCAGTGCATGCAGGACTGGTCTATGAACAACATACCGTATGTGATGAGTGCTCGTCTATGCGCCTAAATTTCAGCAGTACGTGTCGGCATGGGTGTCAACAGTTGCCACCCAAATTCTGATATGTGACACGGGTGGTAATCCAAAAATGAAATACAGCCTACTTAGTTTTATAACCTACGAGTAATGAGCATGCAGAATATAAGGCTAAACCCCATATAGACCCTCGAGCGGACATTTCAACTTGAGGGGTAGAAGGTGTTTGTCTTCAAGCTTTGATTGTCAGATCGTGAAATGAATTTTGTCCTGCTGTAATGCCATTTTTGCCCTGAATCATTCACCCCCACCCCCGACCCGGCCGCCTCATACAATGGCTGAACAGTAGTCAGAACCATCACTAATTCTATTGGATGGAAAACGCACTTAGGGTCAGGGAACAATGCGTTGAAATGGCATCGACACACGTACCGCTCGGCTTTCTTGTATCGCCAGAACTAAATGAGCAGAGCTTGAAACTGGAACGTCGCACGGTATGATTGTTGCACGGCCTGGCACGGCGTAGAAGTATTAACGCAAAGTATGATCCAATTGAAACCAGCCGTGCATCAGCATCGGTTATTCCGCCCCTAGGCCTTTTATTTCATGGTAGGCCAAACCTACGCACACACGGTAGGCAGTCTACTATCATAGGCGTAGGAAGCGGGGACTCCTGAGTTTTAGCCCCCCCCCCCCAGTCCAAAATGTGGTGGGCGGAAGTATATGATTCCGCCCCCACCCTTAGGACGAAAAACCCATTTGTTTCATCTGTTTATGTCAAAAATTTGCGGAAAATTTCCTTAAAATTTGTCCAACGTGTACTGAGTTGCACCAAATTGCATCTAAGGACTCTCAAATATTCAAAAATTTCCCAAAGGGGAGACCCCTCCCTTAGACCCCTCCCTTATAGACCCCTCCCCCAGGACGGCGGTCCGAAACAACGTCCAGCCCCCAGTCTCGAACAGTTTCCTACACCTATATGTCTACTATAGGCCTAGACTGCGCTCTTTTGGGGTTAGCGTGAACAACATATCTGTCGACCAAAACTTAGAGATGTCAGGGTGCAAAACCTGCAAACAGTGAGCGTTCGAGAAATTGTAACGGTGATACTCGAACTAGCGCCTACAGTAATTGCAAACCTTCCACAACTATTACGCCCAGTAATTGAACAGCTAGGTTTGAGATGTAAATTTTACAGGCGTATATAACCTCCGTCTGTAACTAGTATGCTTGTCGGAAAAGCTGAGAGTCACCCAAATAGATGAGTAGCACATGTGCGTTGATGGAAAACGCACTCCACACACAAAGTGAAAGGCAACGCAACTGCGCAATTAGGTGTAAAGTACATTCCACCCCCATGATTGTGCGATCAGAACTGGGTAAACAGCCAGCTTATGTGTGCGCGCGACAATGTAACTTATAAAAAAGTTTAACCCCCTTTCTTCTTCAGTTACATATAAGGAGTGTTAAGAAATTTTGAAACCCCCTCATCATAAAATTTATGGCAGAGATAACGGGAAGTGGTGCAACCGCAGAGCAGGTGGTCACTTTATGGTTGAATGCGTATGAAACCCTTATGAGTGTGAAATTTGAGAAAATCATAGTATATTTGCCTCAAAGGCATAATAAAAAGACAAATCCTCCCGACCCCTTGTCCATGTAACCTCCCATCCCTCCACATAGTGGTGAGTCAGTGATGAATGTCTCGGTCGCCAGGTGAATTGCCCACGTGACATGCCTTACGGATGTCAGCGGGATAGTTGTTTACTAGTAAACAACTTGTTGTGTTTAACCCTGAATACGAGAGAGGGAAACCCCAGCTGTAAACAAATCTTCGTCGTTCACCATTTTCACGGAAAACTCGACCTAGGCGAGTTCCCAGTCATCTGAATTTTAGCCTAGACGTCTGTAGATGCCATTTTGCTGGCCTTTCGCTCACTGGAGATCGAAAAGAGGTATATTTATTAAAGTTACGTTTGGGAATCTCATTTGTTTCTTTGTTTCGTACGGTCCGACCTTTTGTTGGATGGAGTGCGTAAACCAATCACCGCAGTCGCCGATCACGTAATTTGAATATCGGACTTCATTGAACACATGCTGTACACACGTTTGGGAAGTTGTGTGTTTGGTACTTCCCCTCATATCACTTTGTACGGTAGGCTACGTAACATAGGTTTTTGTAACCTAGGACAAGGGGTTAAATACACCGGTAGTGGGAAAACAAGAATGTTTAAATGCAGTAAATGCGATCCGAGTGGTATTCAGTTATGAAAATAGGGATTCATGTAGCCGTTATGTACAAATCAGTCCAAAAGATATGAAAATTACACATTGTAGACCCAGAAGACATAATTTTGTAGAAAAGAAAGTTGTGTATTTGGTGGCCTAAGTTACTGAGCCTGAGGTACCTTGCAACACAGCTTTTGCATAGGCCTAGGCAATGCCTTGAAAAGGGTGTAAGATGGAAAGTGCGTACAGGCAGGATGATTTGTTGGCCAGTGATGCATTATTTAGGCCTGTGCACTTAAAAAGCTTAAGTTGAAGAGAGTATTGTGTCATCCCATGTATTACTAAAATGTCAACTTCATGTTTACTGTAATGTAGCGTAAGGCCTAACAGTCTGAGTTTAATAGCCCTACAGGCCACAGTTGTATTAGATTAGGGTCCAATGTTATGCTAGCTAAGTTTAAATTTTTTCAAAGTATTGGGAATATTAGAGTGCCGGAATGTACCGATTGAAATGCAAGTGTCACATGTGAGCTTACTAGGCTATAGGCCTAGGCCTATAAAGTATTTGGCCTACTAGAAAGCCACCGTCAGTTTAAAGATAGCCTAAAGTGGGAGTGTTTCTATCGGCCAAGATACATTGTGACAACAACTTGAATAAGTGTGCAGTATACAGACCAATGCAGTGTTTATGCTAGGGCACAGAAACTTGGGGGGAATTTCCCCCTTCCAAATTTTTTGAGGTGGGATCTCAAATTCTAGGGGGGGATTTCCACAAATTATAGATTAGCCTAGTGACATTAGTGTGGGCCACGAGGTCTGCAGGGGAATTTCTAGCAGACAATTTTATTTTTGTAGAAGGACTTGGAAAGTCAGTGCGGGCGGGAATTACACTGTCGTGCACCTTAGCATGAACACTGGACCAGTGGCAAGTTTTCCAGGAGTTACCGTAGTGTTGTTTAGGAAAACTTGAGACTTCTAGTGAAGCATTCATACCACATGCCCAAGTAGGTGAACTGTGTAGGGATAATGTTCGATAATAGCAAAATTTGGGATTAAAATTGTGAAGGGTTTTGTTTGGAAGTTTAGCCTAGCCCAGATGTTTTTTATGTGTGGGTTCGCCCAGAAGGGATTTTGAGATTCAAGAATTGACAAAAGTTAAGTGTAACGACTGGGGTGTACTGTCCCAGTAGGAAATTATGTAGCATGCAACTATCTCTCCATTGGAAAGATGGACAAGCAAAAAGCCACTCAGGCACATGCACTACCTAATACTGTAGCAGCCTGTTAGGCAAGTTCCCTTGTGAAGTCTTCTCCACAAAGTGGTTCAGAGGGTATTAGACTCCTTTTAGAGATATCCATGCAGCTAAGTAGATTAAGTGAGAGGAACAGCTAGCCTGACAGACAAGTAATGAAAAAAAATTGGTCAAAGCGTGATGGTTCCCAGTGGGGGCATAATCGCCCCCTGGGGGCACTTTTGCAATTCTGATGATAGAGTTAAGGGGGCAGCAGGGAGGGGGGCATATGAAAGAATGAAATACTAAATTTTATCGAGGCTTAAAAAGATATCAAGTATTTTCCTCTAGCTGAACTTTTCAAATTAGCATGCAATAAAATGGAGTCAACAAGTCGAGTACAACTAACTTTCCCAAGGGCGTAGGAAGCAGGGGGCTTATCCCCCCTGTCAAAAATATGGGGGGCTGGTATATGCTTCTGTCCCCCAAGATCCAAGGGCAAAAACCCCATATTTGTCTCTTCTGTAAGAAATGTCAAAAATTTGCAGTAATTTTCCTTTAAGTTTGTCCAAATGTTGCACCAGATTGCATCTGCGGACCAGTGTTCGAAATAACGCATGCACACGTGCACCAGTGCATGTAACTTTTTGGTGGTGCATGTAACTTTGAATTGCGTACCTGCACGCGTGCATGTAGGTCTAGGGCACAAAGACTGGCTTTTTCTTGCCTAAAATTGTCTTTCATTTGAGTGAGATAGATTTCTCCAACAACCTAAAAACTGGTTGGAGATTAATAAAAAAGATTAAATAGACAGAAATCTACTCGTTCATTCGTGTTATGTGATTGCAGGAGCTTGCGTACGGCAGTATATTTATGTTTGGATCACTTGTAGACAGTGTGTCATTCATGTGTTCTTCATTTGCGTAAGTTAAGAAACACGTGTGTAGCATAGGCCATAAAGAACATACACAACATACGTTAGGATATTTAGTGGAACTGTGCAATGTCCGTTTTCATTTACGAGACAACAGTTCGGTGATTTCGACTGACGTATGTAAAATCGCCAGTTTGCAAAACGTTCCTACATGCACTGTACTAAACAGTGTGCGTCATAGGCCTACTATGTCATATCGTACATGCACACATGTACGGGATAAGCTCCGTTAGAGGAAGTAAGAAGAGTAGGCTTAGGTTTGTAATTTTTTCTGTCTTAGACACAAAGAAACATTCTGTGTGTATTACAGGTATTTTTCAGAAGAGTTAAAAGAAAGTAAATAATGGGAGATTCAGCACATCACTGCAGTATTTTTGCGCAAGGCTGTGGACTTTTGGAAATGATCGGCAGGACAAATCTCAGGGCCTAGAACGAGTTACGTAGACTGGTTGCAAGTGATGAATAGCCCATAGCCCAGTAGGCCTGCCTTTGAGATTGTATTGGCCTACTACATTAACGCACCATGCTTCACAGAACTGGAGCCATAATAAAATTAGTAAGTCTGACCTATTCACTACCGATTTTAACGATTATTTATAACTTTGCCATTGTTAATATGAAGTTATGAACAACAAAATACAAAATCAGGCTGTGCCAAAACTGTGTCTACGTAAACTGTAAATTAATTTCGGCCAATCGTTACACGGAAAGATTCTGCAATTCTGAAGAATCAGCATACTGGAATACAAGTGTGATTAATTGATGTTTAATTGCAGAAATATCTATGTGGTTAAATGATTAACTCATTGTTAATAAATCGCAAATCGACATCCCTAACACATTGTCGTGAGTTGGTGATAGAACAAATGCAATTCATTATCATATTTTAATGGTGCATGTAAGAATTTATTTGTGCAGGTAAAATTTTGTAGCTACATGCACAGGTGCATGTAACTTTTTTTTTCTAATTCGAACACTGCTGCGGACCCTCAAATACCCAAAAATTTTCCAAAGGGAGGGGTACCCCTACCCTTAGACCCCTCTCCCAGGACGGAGATCCGAAACAAGGTTCAGCCCCCTATCTCGAAAAGCTTCCTACGCCTATGAACTTTCCCTTTTCAGGTTCACTTCAAAGTTGGTGAATTATCTCATCTGCTAGATGAAAGAAAATTGCATTTAACAGTGTTACTTTTCTAAATTTTCCCAATGAGGAAGATCCATGATGAAGTTATGTATGTAGTACACTACCACACTACCATGAACCATGAATTGTGTCGAAGAAATGCAATGTGTGATATGTGTTGCAGAATAAGGAGTTAAGGTACAGTACAACTAATTGTGTTAACCCTTGGACACACAAATGTAATCTTAGTCCGATACACCACCTGACCTCTTCAACTCTGTAGTCCTGTCTAATCGCACATATTTAACCTGTTGACTTGTGTTTAAATGGTCTGACAAAAAGTGATACCTGACTATTAGCATTTAAAAGTTAGATTACAACTTCACTTGAAGAGTTCCTAGTCTCTGAAGTGGTGTCTCAGTCTCAGAAGGGGTAGCCCAGATCTGGGATATTAAAGTTTGCATTAACATTGTTTCATTCACATGGCCTAAAAGTAGCAGATGTTTTGCAGTGATCATGAGCCATGTATGATAATAATAGCTTGCCGGAGTCCTTGAGCCTAAAGACCAGATAACATTTTGAAAGTGACAGTCCATCTAAGAATTGCAGCTCATGGGAAATTTCAAGCTCCAGCCAGGAAAGATAGGTTGTTTTGGGTCGGTGAAATTGAAATGAGGGAAGATGTTGAAATGTTGCTTTTGCTTTTTTAGCCTCTGGAATGAGGCAGTTTACCTAATTAAACTCGACTTGAAGACTTATAACTTACTAGGCAAAGTGGATTTGTGGCAACAGGTATCAAATTAATCATGTGTGTTTGCTTGCAGGAATGCCTTCAAGGGTGTAACAAATTTGCGACCAGATATAATCGGAATCCGTTAAAAAATTCTGCAAAAATTATTATGTTTTGAAAAGATAATTTTGTTATTTTATTCAATAGTTAAGCAGGAAAGATATGATGTTATTACTGATAACCTCACCACAGAGGCTGGAAATAGTATTCATCAGATCACTTTTCAAGTTGTTTTCACTTTTGATGATTCCCAGCTCAATGTAACTTGACTGACTTCCCTGGTCTGATTTCTTTTCACTGTAGCACATACAGTATAATAAAGAGATAATCATACAAAGTGTAGTAAAGGGATTGCAAAAGGTTCACTTGATTTAGCAAACAGTGACTAGAAGTATATGTCAGTGGGTTTTGTACTCATACCTGTACCCATAGATGAGTGGTTCCCAACCGGGTGCTATTGCCCCCGGGGGGCTTTTAGCAACTAAGGGGGGCCATAAGAGCCATGGGGCAGCAGTGGGGGCATTTGCAAAAATGAGATCGTGCTAAATTTAAACAGGGCTAAAAAAATACCAGTATTTGCTCCTAGTGAACTTTCAAATTATGCAAGGAAATGGAGTTATCAAGTCGAGGAGGTCTGACATGTCCTCTCCAGGTTCTCTACAAAGTGGTGAATTACCTTATCTGCTAGCTGCCAGGAAATCTTATCAAACAAGACATTGTTGAATTTCATTCTTTTCCTTGTGAGGACCTGATACCTTCATCAGTTAATTATTAATTAATGTTGACATGAATCAACAATTGTAGATAATTGAAAAATAATAGCAAACTTTTGGAATGCAAAGGAAGTAGGGTATTAAAATATCTTCCAAAATGCTTTTTTTTTCTTTTGGCAAGAATTTAGGCTATTTGTAATATTAATACCTGGTGTTGGAAACCTACAGTAGAGCAGCATGCAGCCACTATCATCCTTCCTCCCACCAACAAGACAAGCCAACCACGAAATCAAAGATACCTTCCATTAGTCAGTTGATAGTTACTGCTCAAATACAAATGGTCAAGGGTGGTTTCATAAAGCTATAAGGTGGATCACACCTCACGCTGTGATGCGCTATACTGCACTTGGAAAAAAGTGGGTTAGGTGGGGTGCATTATTCAGTTGGTAGGTGCATAAGTCATTAAGATTATCTACCCCACAATAAATTGGTTTGCTTGCCGGGTGCATTACAATACTAAACACAGATTTCAGGTTGAGAACAGGGATGTCTCCAGGATATTCTGAGTGCAAGGCATGTTGATAGTCCTCCTGAGGCTAAGGGAGGGTCTATAGCTAGGTTCTCACTTTTACTGTTTGGACTACTTGAAGCCTGTGATTTACATCCTTGAAGAATCCATCCCAGCCTGTATTTTACATTGGTGATGGTTCGTGACTAGAAAGTTCATACCTGATCTGCCAAATGTTTCTTGTCGGTTCCATCTTTCCTCAATTTCTATGCCACCTCACATTGGTGCGCTGTTTTGTTAAGTATACAGGTAGTATGGTGTGTTAACCGTAATGGCAAGCGGACGGTATACAGCATAACATTTGTGTCTTCCGGTCTAGCCCTGTGCTTCCACGGCCGTGATTCTGTGGTGACTATATTTCCAGATTGCTTGAAATTTTCATTTTTTACATTGATCACTAACTGTGAGTTACTGTAGAAAAACCCAAGCCTATCTGTATTCTTCGGCACACATTGTACCAGTTAGGGAACATCTTTGTCACTTGCCAGCTGTAATACTGTAAATACTATACCAGGGTAGTACAGTGTGTGATTCAATGAATTTCATGAACAGAATCTTATAATGCACTAGTTTGTCATTGTCAACCTACGCTGCTACCCCTTGCATGGTCCAATAAGAGGGTTCATATCAGTACTTGTACTAATATTGTAAATCATTAGATGTCAGTCTCTTTTGTTGACCCAGGAGTGAACCATTTTGGGTACTTGTCTATACTTGAAGAAGAGGACATAAATTGTATGCACTTATAGGGGTTTTACTGTATATGGTAAGTTTCCCTGGTGGGTCAGATCCAAAACCTCTGCTAGTGTTATGGACGGAATTCAGAACAATAAAGACTCTTCATAAATTGTATGAGAAGTAGTGCTGGGTGGGGTATGCATGATTGATACAAGGTTAGATACCTCTATAATATTATCAAAACTTATGTAGGAGGAGGTGCTTAATCGGGCTGAATATGCTAATTAAGTGTGCGTTACGGACGGAATCAGAAAAATGATCAAATCTTATATGCATCACAATAGGTCAAAACTCTGTGAAGTGTTTAAGTTTTCAGTCAAAAGGGTTTTATGTATCAAAGACCTGGTATTTAAACTTTACAATCCCCCCGTTTATAACCTTCAATGTAATTGCATTAACCCCCTACCCCAAACCAAAATCCTGTGTTACGGACGGAATGTTCAATGTTACGGACGGAAGATTTTTTCCTGATTTTGGAAACATTCTTGTATTGTCAAGGTTATGTGATAAGTTAATAACTATTGCTAGTATGTGTAATATTATCCCATCAAATTGAATTTAATATAAGGAGGGAAGGAGCAAGGCTCTGAAAAGAAAATGTTACGGACGGAATGTTATGGACGGAAAGCTGGGAGTATGCTAAGAAGAATCTGCCGCAGATTTTGAAAACTTTTGCCATTGCTGTGTGAACTTGACAGGAGGCTTTCAGAACAAGATAAAGAAGTCAGTTCTTTTCTCCTTTTTATCTCGATGTTGTGGTTGATTCCCCAAAAAGGGATGTAAATAAAAGCAGCATTTAGCAGTCTACAATGAATCTTGTACAGTATGAGAGGAAACATTGCACTTCAATTTTGGTCAAGTCTTATGACTTTATACAGTAATAATATCCACTAAGTGTGAGAAACCTAGTTATATCTGAAAACTCAAACCTCACAAGTTACAAATTGAACCATACATATCACCCTTGCATATGGACAGCAGAAACCCTTACTGTACATGCAGGGTCTCAAGCAAGAACACTGGTGAACTTTCCTCACTGCAACTTTACAACATAAGGAAATCCTGTAGACATGAATATTGCCAAGTAGATCCTTAAATCACAACAGAATTTCAATTTTCAATGTACTTCAATTTTCCTGAATTCAGCATTAAAGCCACACTCTTACTTCACAGTCTCTAAACATTTGTTATACAGTTTAGGGTTTGTCTTGTTCTACATCATACTGGCTATTTCTATAGAAATTTAGAATGGTTTCTGTTGGCTGCCCTAAGTGGTCTACAGAATGAACTTGCAGAGTGCCTGAGATGGCTTTACAGTCATCTTTACTGAATGCAGATACTGTAGTGCTAATTCCTATCCAAGGTAAAACACTTGTATGTTTTGTATTATGCATGCTTTAGCATAACTGATAACAAGTTCGTGTACTTTAACATCCCCATAAAAAACTCATTTTAATATGAGCACCCACCCCATCTACTGGTCCCTTCCCATGATGAGACTCACAAAAATATGTTAACTGCAGGTCAGAAGGATACTTTGTTAGTAGGAGCAAACAGTGAATACTTTTTAACTGTTTAATAGCACATTTATCACACCAAAAGAGCACAATGTGCAATGCTCTCTTAGTATGCTAGTGAGGAGCTTAGCTGTCAGCACAAGAAACTTTAAATGGTCAAGTTCACCACTGACTACGACATAAATTTTGCACACCAGATTAGAACCATTCCTTGACCATGTGCATGCAATGTAGAGTTTAAAGCCTTCACATCCAAAGTGGGAACTCTGAATGGCATGTTTTTGCATGGTACTGTACTTATATCTGACCACAGGATCACTTCCTTGGGACCCAAAGATTTTTTGAGGGTTTGAGCTCCACATGCTGCCTGAAAAAAATTGTAGAATTCCATCAATGGAAGAGGCTAGAGCCAGGGCTTTAGCCAGGATAGTGAGCTCAGGGAGTCCAAACAGTAAATTCTAGTGGAATTTGTACATTAAAATGTAATTACATATGGGGGCAATCCAAAATTTTGGGAGTCCAAAGGACTCCTGGACTACTTTCTGGCTTAAGCCTTGGCTAGAGCTTCATTTTAAAGTTGGAGTAAAACTTCCTGCAGCTTCCATATTGTAGCAAGTAATGTTTTGTTATATACAACTTGATGCCAGCATAATCCTTTCCACAGTATATTGTACCTGATCTTTCTGAACTGGGCATGTGTATGATATGTCAGTCCATGGAGGTACAGTACTTCCTCGGTAGTACTTCCATGGTCAGTCAGGGTGTTCTAGAAAATGTTTCATAATTAAGTCCCTGACTTAATTATCTACAGTACAATAACTTCCTGGGTGGCCACCATGCAGTTCTAATTGAGGTTCTTGGTCTTCCCAGGAATGCTGCCTTGCTTGCTGGGTTTATTCTATGTAAAATGTAAAACAGCACAGTTACTTTCTTGGAAGGTCTCTTTGGCAAGGCAGCAGATGCTGTACCCTTTTCAACCCTTTCTTAAGAGACTGGGGGTTTCTATATGTACCAAGGGATGATCCTTTCAACCTACTGTAGCAGATTGTGGTTTGCTACTAGTACTGGGCTTTTTCATGTCCACTTTAATTTCATTTGTGTCAGGGGACGGTGGTGTTGATGTAGATAGCTGAGGATCTGACAATACAGAGCAGTAATTTCCTCTGATTCCAGATCTGTGGTAGGAGTTTTTGGGGTTGAACTGGCACCTTTAGTAGGAGTGAGTACCTCACTCCTGGAGGGAGGAAGTAGGGTGATAACATGAACTGATACTTTTGAATGAACTGATTCTTATCAACTTTACTTTGAATTACTAGAACTTGGTTACCTTCTATGTCTCTCCAGCAATCTGCAAGCAAAATACACACTTAAAAAAGAGAAAACAGATGAAAGGATGGTCCTCAAATGTCTTACTGTATACTTGATGATTATTCTCCATAAATTTTGTAGGTACTTTCTGTTGAACCCATCACTATGGACACTGGCATGGACCAATGAATCTTCAATTATAAGGACATGGACAGACAAGTCCACTTGTAATGGGAGGGGTTAAGAAGTTCTGCATGTTTGAACCAGTGTTAACCACTGTAAGTGTTGAAATGCAACTCAGAAGGTGGAAGGTTCAAGCAAATATTTAAGACAGACAGAGTCCATGAACATGATAATGAATTGAGAACACACTAGAATCAGGCGCGGATCCAGACATTTCGAAAGGGGGAGCGGGGCTGAAAGCCCACTTGAATATTCTCCTAGATGAACATTATGCTAATTTTAGCGTATTTGTTATTGTTGATGTGGCGAAAAAAGGGGGGGGGCTGAGCCCGAGGAAGCCCCCCCCCCCCATTGGATCCGCGCCTGAGAATGGATGAAGACTTCTCATTAATCTCATTATACTGCTGAGGGCAATGACCACCTGCACATCTAGTACATTACTTAACACACTTATGGTTATCCCACATAAATACCATTCATTAAAATGAGGATAAAGAAACTTGTTATTTAGAAAAGTTATGCATTGGTTTTCCATATAACATCAATTTCATTCCAAACATCCACTTCCGTCCGTAACGTTTTCCAATTTCCGTCCATAACACAAATGTTTTGTTACACCCCAGCTGATCTATGAGCAAGAATCTGGTTAATTTTCACATGGTCATTTATGGCATTAGCAACCTTTAGAAGATCAGTTAAAAATTTTGTCTCTGAGGTGCACCTTAAAATTGCCAGGAGATTAACGATAACAGGTGGCGTTATGGACGGAATCGGCAACTTTTTTCTTAATTAGTATCGTAATAACTGCAGCCCTAATAAAATTTTCTAAAAATTATTTTGATGAGACCAGTACCTCCAACAATTATCCAGGAACAGATTCCTGTGACTTGCTCCTTTTCTTGCAGCAGTGCCAAAAATAGCTGTTTTCCGTCCATAACGCTGGTAAAACTACCATTTTTCGTTAATTAAGCAATATTCGTAAAGGGGGAATTATGTAAATTTGATTTTTATGGCTACTCAAGCCTTAATTATTACTCTAATGGAAGAATCCATCAAACTTGATGAATATTATAATTTAAAATTTAGCCCTTAGGTTGATAGGTTTTGGATCTGACCCTGGTAAGCTTCAAATTTGTTAACAAGGGATACTTACTGTAATACTGCATAAATTAGTCTATGTGAGGGGCCCTTCAAATAAATTTTAGACATTAGCACTTGCAGCACACATAATTACTCAAATGAGTAGGGAAAACAAGCCAGTGAGCCGCAACTGGAAAGAAGGCCGTGGCTGACCCGACTTAAACCAATTGGTTAGAAACTGAGCCGTAAAACCTCATCTTACTTTACAAGTGAGAGGAAATGCCAAAGCACAAGCTACCGTAGTACACCATGCTTAATTCACCCACGCTATGTAATTGACTTAAAAGTGAGTGAAATGCACATTTTAAATTTTTAGTGTACAAGAAGCAGTATATTAATGAATTGTAAGAAAATAACGGTTACCGTTTTTTTTTTGTCAGCACACTTTGAATTTGAGGGCCCTCAAATTTAAAGGATTGCATGGTTTTCAATATTCAGAGTCTAGGTACTGTATGGCCTTACAGTAGGCTGCAAGTGTTTATGTGCCCTTCCAAAAACCTTTTCTGATATCATGTAAGTTTTGGGCAGGATTTTCACTGCACAGGGTAGAAAGAATTGATCCTCATTTTGGCCCGTTTTGGCATACTGATGAATAGTCATTACCCTGCTTTTGCATAATGATGATCGTTTATTCTTTCAAGTTTTGATAGTGACAAATGTTCTCTTAGTTGAAAGTTCTTTGCCTCTTGTTGTGAAGCTTTACATTTATATTTAAAGCTTTAAATGTATAAAATATAGTACATTGTCATTCCAATTTTTAATGGTGAAAGGAAAAGGTTTGGGTCATAATTGAACCATCACTGTGCAAAAAAATAACGAAAAATCACATGCCAGTTTCGAGGTTTTGCTTGTTTGTCAGTATGCCAAAAAGGGGATGAAGTATAGTTGGATCTACATGAGGAGCAGAGTCCCCAAACTTTATAATCATTGGAAACCCTGCTGTACCATTACAATTGGAATCCATCATCTTAACTAAAATGTAGTCATTACAAAGTGACATTCTTATGCCACTGAAGTATGAACTCGGTACTGATTTACATTACTGCATGTACCCTTTGACAGGGAAGTAAGAATAGCATGTGAAGTGGGTTACCAATGATTTTATTGTTTTCAATAGTATCATGCATTCCACAATGTACAGTTGCAACATTCCAAATGCACATTAACACTTGTTAATTCCTCATAGGTTTTGGTGAAGTTTGTGTATGACACACCATTCATTACTAGCTCTGGAGCTTGTTATTTCCCTGCACTATTTCATACTTTGTAGAACAACTGAATTTAACCATGTCATTGTATATTGTTTTCTGCCCATATAGTACACTACAGTATTGTTTGAACTACTAGATATTGTCCCATATTTCCTGTACACACAGACTTTGTGATATGAACTGCACAAGGACATTTTGAAGTAATTGCTTTCCATCTTTTAAAACATGAGTGAATTGTGATTTAGATGTACAGTAGTCCCCTGGACTCTGTAGAGTCAGTCATCTTCTGTGACCTCATAGTGTTGAAGGTGAGGGTTGCAGATATAGTGGATTAATGTTTTAACTGTATGTTAGTTTGAACATGATTGTAATGTAACACTGGCAACTGTATTAACTGTATAACAGGACAATCTACAGTAAAGAGGGATTTCATGTGATGTCACATGATTGAGATTGCTCAGCAGTAGAGGGCAAAACACATGCAGTAAACGTACTTTCAGCACACGCACATGGCATAACTGTAGGTACTACTGTGACATCTGTAAATACTGTGCATGTTGACACATTGGACACTTGCCTTTCAAAACCAAAGATACGCTTGATCATGTGACGTTGGTGAAATCCCCCTGTACTAGTAATGCTAGTGTCTCTTTAAAAACAAGATCTCAAAGAATTGAAATTTTTGCATTATTGTTAATGTTTGCGTAAACCAGGGCTTTAGCCAGGATGGTGAGCTCAGGGAGTCCAAACAGGTAATACTAGTGAAATTCTTGCATTAAAATGTACTACACATATGAGGCAATCTAAAGATTTAGGGAGTCCAAATGACTCCTGGACTGCTCTCTGGCTAAAGCCCTGGCATAAACCTTGGAAGTTTTCCTAAAAGATCCTGTTAGTCTAGACCTCTAGTTTGCATGAATTTGACATTTTTGGCCTTAATGATCACAGAGAAGCCATGTGTACTGACAGATACAGTACTGTGTGTTGTCATTGTACTTTGAAGTATACATGCCTGTGCATGTGTGTAATTTGTAATGCTCAGTTGGTAAAGCATGGTGTATGGAGAAATTTAACATGACAGACCTTGTTATTAATTTTCCTTCTTTTTTTTTCTTTTTTCTTCTTCTTCTTCTTCTTCTTCTTCTTCTTCTTCTTCTTCTTTTTTCTTTTTTTTTTGCAAGTTTTTTGGTGCCACACAGTATGTATTTAGTTGGATGTGAAATTGTGAATGGAGTGAGAAGAGGCAGTGGAAACTGGAACAGCTTTTTTGCCATTAGTTGCAAGTTACCGTACATGAAATTGCACTGCAAGTTAAGTCACATAGGTTTCTTGATTTGTAAACACTGATGGGTAGTTTGCACAATGAATGGATTATAAATTTGTGTTTGTATTTTCCACAGTGAATGTCTGGGTGTGTTAGGACTGCAAAAATTGGTATCTTGCTACGAACCATGCAAAAATGGACCTTGGATTGTTTCCCAGACAGATCTAAATGTTGAGCTGCACTGTAAACAGAGAGGAATTTATTAAAAGAACATGGTTGAGGAAAGTTTTCACTGTATTTTGGTGGTATGAACTGCTTTGTACCCTTGTTAATATCATGCTTATTTTATGTATTAAAGTAAGCAGTTCTTTATCGTATATGTTCATTAATGTGCTCTGGTCTTCACACAACTTCAGACGACATTGAGTACTCATGCTTCTACAGTGTAGTGTGTGTGTGTTTGTGTGAAGGTGGTGCACGTATGTGACAAAATTATCAGATTTCAATCCAACTGATTCAGTTCCTTATTACCACACTGGCCATGTCAGTAATAACATCCTACTGCAGGTATACTCGTGATCCCACTAGCTGTTGTAAGTTCTCATGTACTGATTTCTAAATGTATGTTATTGGTGCTGGAAGCTTCAGTTTTTCATATTAAATGGTCTGTACTCTGTACATTAAAATGTTGGAATTATGATTGATAGCTACTATTTTGGACTTGAGTTGTGGCAGTAGTTGGTAAAAACATCCACATGTATACACAGTGAAGAACCATTTTGATTTCATGTTAAACATGCATTTTTGTTGTATTTGACTAACCAGTGTCATTTAAATTTGTTACCTTCTTGCCTCAATCCCCTGTCCTCAGAAAAAGGGGGAAAATGAGATGGAAAGGTACATTACAAACTATACATGTTTGTAGAGAACAGTTCTAGTATTCATCACAAGCATCTTCTCACCTGCTTGTTCAACATCCACTGTCATACTATCACCTACTTGATCAGTATGTGGTAATTTATCATTATGCTGTTTGTTCATTTTTTTCAGTTTGATTACCTCAGGAACATAGATTATGATTGTAGACCTAAATTCCACATCAGCATCTCCCATTCCAGTCTCCCTTGTGAATATTCATGATGAGTCAACCAATAGTGTTTGTCCAGTCATGCAGTCAGTGTGTGATTATAGTAACCCTGTTGGCCTTTGTCCCTCATGACCCTTTTAAAGGTATACTGTATATACATATGCACAGTTCATTTTGATTGTATTTCTGTGTGTAGAGTGACTGTGATCAGTGTTCAAAGAGAGAGGAAGCCAAGAAAAGAAAAAGCTGGTCATGTGACATACATGTAACATAACAGGCTCACTGACAGTTGAGACAGATCTTTTTTCCCAGAGGGAAATGAAATAGTTACTAAGTGTGTGTATGTGTGTGCGTGAGTTGGAACACAGTGGAATTCAGATGTTTGGTGCTTACCCAGTGTGATCAGGGTATGGTGTCTTATGCACATTGTTGATACAAATTAAATCAATTAAGAAAAGGCAAGTGAAGTCATGTGTGATGTAGTATATGTATTTAGGTTGATTGGGAATGAGATATTTTTGGTGCATGTTTTGGTTACAGCAATTTTTGTAGCACAGGATTTTACTGTATTAATGGTGATTACTTTGAGATTGTATTTTGGTCAAATTTGGTATATTTTTCAGGGTAATTACATATTTTTCACACTAGAAAACACTGGAAACATTTCATGTGGTCTGTTAATTGGGGTAAGGGGGGTAAGACATACTTAGTACACTAAAAATCTTTGTGGGGAAGTTGCCTTTAAGAATACTTTTACACTGCAAGATTAGCCACTGAATAGGGGTGAAATCCATAGAATGGGAACAAAGAGGTCTACAGGGTCTCCATTTGGGTGGGTACACCATGGTAAGTGCAGTCAGTGTTTGTTATGTTTGTAGGTATTGGGTTTCACAGCCTTAGGCAAGTTTGCTGTGGATTGAAATTGGAAAGTTCAGATTTGTAGTAAATTCATGAATTTCAGGTGTATATTATTTATTTCACATACATGTATCACTCAGTAATGCATTAGTTCATGTGTCTGTGATGTCAGTGGTTGGACTATGAAGACTCAGTGCAGTGATATTGTAATTATTCCCAAGATGTTTGATAAGTCTGTATATGATGTACTGTATGTCATATGGCCTATGTTCTGTGCAATAAATGCTTTCAGGTGCATTTTGCCTAATGAGAACAGATGTAGTGTGACTAATGATTAAACATCAGCTCGTAATGTAAATATATCATACACACATTTATGCCTACAGTACTAATACAACTATCATTCCAGTGTTGTGCTAGTTTTCTTAAGTAGGCAGCCTGCTATACACTTTAATGGAAATAGTGGAACATATACTGTACAGTAGGGGTCTGTGTAGTGGACATGTACTCTTGTGTGTTGCACAGTACTGAAGGCCTATGTGATAAGAGACTTGACACTTACCATGGACTTGTTGGATGCAGTACTGTATCAGGTACTGTACTCAAAAATATCTTTTTATAGAATCTTTACTATGCTATAGTAAAAGCCTTAACTTTATGTGTTAGTACAGTACATAGGTTAGTGTCATAAAGTGAATTTACTCTTTCACCTTTTGGTCATGGTGTTTGGCTGCAACACTGTTATTATACTTAAAACACAGTTTCACTGTACATGAGTACAGTATGCACTCATGTATGCAAAACATTTTAAGATGCAGTCATTTCACCTGCAATCGTGCTACACTCCTGAAATTTTAATGAAGTATTAAGGAAACATTGAAAAGGCGGATAATGGCTTTGCTAATGGTTATGGCCAAGTTACAGTGTGACAGCTTTAACAGCAAAAGAGCAGTTTGAACTTTGAAGGTTCTGTACATAGGAAGAATAGGATGTCCAGTACATACTTCTTGTAGGTGGCAGTGTCCAATATTACTTGTACACATATACTTTAACAGAACGAGATATAATAGTGAAAGCGAAACTAATTGTGAGCTAGTGCTGACATGAAAAAACTAAAAGGGTTACATAAAATGTATGTTCTTAAGCAGGTTTCCAACTTCCATGCAATTCCTTCAATACTGTACACAGTGCTGTATGATACAAGGGCTTACCAGTATCTTGTAAAGTACTGTATTTTCATTTTATGGTGTTTTTAATGCAGGGCTTATAAAAGCCTTAAAAGGGCCAAGTTGCAAAATTGAATCTTGAGAGGTGGGTCCTGATGGCTATATTCCTTTTTGTGTGGATCATGGATGTGTATTTAAGGGGCAACATGGTATACAGTAGATAAAGGGCACAATCAGGGCTGGAAAAAATGTTTATTTCCCAGGAAGGAAGTCAAATTTTCCACAATTCCTCCCATACTTTCATGAACATGAAAGGTGTAAATTTCCCTCCAATTACCAAAATTTCCCTCCAAATACCCAAATTTCCCAGGAAGGAGCCTCCCAGCTTCCCAACTTTTTCCACCCAGGGGCACAATCTTTGATGGCTTTTTGTCATTTCCATATAAGCTACTATATTGCAACCCTTCTAGTAACCACAGTGTGTAAGAACTAATTCAAGATAAAGATAACTGTATAATTATTGCAATTGATTTTTCTTCCTTCAGCAGGCAGTACAGTTGGGGTAAGTTGAAGTGATGGATGACATAGTTGAAGAAACATGTGAGACAGGTCCACTAAAACGACAACTTAATCATGACACAGAGCAAGATACGAATGGCGAAGATGCTTTGGACTCTCCGCCAAAAAGGTATGTTTAGTAAACCAATCATGATCCGTTGTCAATTTTATCTCCATGTTCTGGTAAGTCACATTCAGTATGAACTGAACATCTCACAACTACTATAGTAAGTGCATCTGTTTGTGTAAGGCACAAGCAGTCATTCCTAATGTTACAGGAAACATCAGACTTACTCTTACTATTCTCGCCAAGTTCATATACAGTAGTTATGATTTTCCCAACACACCCATTGCATATCACTGCTTTGACAAGGACCATCCGTTTGGATAATGAAAACGGTTAAAGGGATAGTGAAATAACCAGAAATGGGCAGCCCTAATTGGCAGAAATACATTACCATAATAGACCTTATGCATATAATGTCACAGAGCAGAAAGTGCTCCCTCCTTTTGAGGAAAATGGCATACCATTGCAAGTTACACCAACAAATGCAGACAGCTGATTTTTCAACTAGTTGTGTACACACGTAAATCTACTACACGTGGGTGCGAAATCTATGCGTGCGCACACGTGTGCTCCATTGTTTTCCTCCAAAATGATATCAGTGTGACGTCAGTGCATATGGTCTATTCTTATTAGTATGATAATTACAACAGAATGGGTTCCATGAAGAATAATGTTCAGTATGAGGCATACTTTACTGTACATTGTTGAAACAGTATCCTGAACATAGTGATTTATACTACAGTGACCATCAAAACAGTCAGATTTTAAGTTTGGGGAAGCTATGAAATATGAACCAGATATGAACTACTGTATCCTGTAGTAGACTTACTACACATCAAATTTAGGTCACTGATTAACTAGTAACTATTTGTTGAGGAATTGAGTCATCTTTATACCAAGTTAAGTCTGCTAAGCAGGAACTTGTTAAAGCTCAGGTTCTGTTTGTAACCTCTCACCATGGGTTGTATAGATTGATCATGAATATGAAATTTGTAGGCCTGAAATTGAATGAATAATGCCTGTGGTTCAGGACATACTTGCATTTGATCTAATGGATATCCTCTTTTTATTTTTCTTTTTGCCATACAGACCCAAACTTTCAGATGAAACCCAGGTAACAAACCACAAGACTTTCCCAGAGACAGAAACAGACCCTACTGCCGGTGTGAATGGTGCAATTACCAAATTGAGTGACTCTGTTACCAGTAATATAGGAAACAACTCTGTTGCACACACTCAGGTAACACTTAAACCAAACAGTACCCCTTCAAAACAGAGAACATTACCCAGCAATGGGGAAGGGGAGAGAACTTCAGATTGTGAGCCTATGCAAGTATGTGAGGAAAAAGGGGAACAAGAGGAAAAAACTACTCATCAGAGGTCACAAGCTGATCCATCATTGTCTAGTAATGAAAAGGAAAATAGTGAATGTTTAGAAAACAAAACTGCAAGAACTTGTTCTGAAGGAGGCAAGTCTTTGGAGAGAGTTAATAGTGAGGAAGTTGCAAAAAAAGATGTAAATAGTAAAAGTGAGGTGCAAACAGACAATAAGCTGACAAATTGTGATCAAAGTGCAGGTTTGTTACAAAACGAGAGAGAGAATTCATCTGAGGAATGCCAAAAACAATTAGAAAATTCTGGTGCAAACGTTGAAAAGCCCGAAGATTTATCCTATAGCAAAGACAAGGAGCAAGTACTTCATAATGTAGGGAACAATCCTGGTTCCCCTTTAAACTTAGCAGGTACAAAATCTGAAAGTATTTCAAAAGGATCTTTGAAAAGCACAGAGAATGTTTTGCAAAGAAAAGAAAAGGAGAGCTCTGGAGCATCCAGGAGAAAAGTTTCATCAGACATGACAGCCAGGATTCAAGATGATGATAAGTGGGATGAAGAAGAATCAGAGGAAAAGGTTGTCAGCATGCTAGATGAAAGTATGGATGGAGATGTTACCAATGGTCTAACTGGTCAGAGGATGACAAGGAGTAGGACGAGAAAAGCAAAGTAAGTTGCTCTGGAAAATAAAAGCTATGAAATTGTACAGCTGTAAACGATAAGTACTGTACATGTGTGCCGTATATTAGGGCTGTGCATTTCGGGTTAATTCACTACCCGTTTAACCGTTTTTATTAACCGAACGGTTAACGGTTAACCGAAAACAAAAACAAGTCAAGGTATATAAACAAAATAAACATTTCGGAAGAGCGCCACCACCTTAAATACCAAAGTTTCTACACTTAAAATGGCGCAGGTAGTGATGATCATCCAAGTAGCGTGCAAGTTAAAACGTTTGCTTTAGTTGCGATGTTTTGGCAAGCAGTCCGTACGCATGGGCGAATCACGCATTTATTCAAACTTTTCACAAACATGCATACTTTTTGTTATGCCACTGATTACCGTTTTCGAGATTTTTGCGGTCTAAGATAGCACCGCAAGATGATAAGCTTATGGATATCACTGGCATTATCGCAGTTCAAGACACGCTTCTCCGGCTACAGCGATACAGTATCACACACGCCTAAAGCAGTGTCGAGTACAAACGTACCACATACGGTGTACTATAGTGTGTCTTGTGACCTTGCTGCAATTCATACGTAATATACGTGTGTCTGCTAAGAATTCCAGCACCGTTATGTCGTAATGGTGTAAAAATTTTTACCCAAATGTATTACTGCATGCTCCGTGAAAAATTGTAACGTTGAATTTTAACTTCTCTTACATCGCATGCCTTTTTACCTAATACCTACTGAAAATACCAGTTTCTTCGTAATTATGAACGGCAAAACTTTTCGATAGCGGCAGCTACCCTCATACTTTATGTTATAACGGGATTGGGCATAGTTGTCTCGTACGCAATACTGTACTGTACAATGCACGTACGTACAGTGCGCCGGTTCGTTCAGCAAGTCCAACGAACTGTGCTAATTATGTTCGAAAATAATATGATTATTCATGAAGTTCACCATTGGAATACTCCATATTTTATAATTTGGGGTTAATAAATGAAATGATCGAAAGAATTTCACTCATCTTTGCGAAATTTCGGAGCTGAAACTTTTCCAGGAATTATTCTAACACTGAAAAAATTATAAAAAATGTTTAATCGTCTTTTGTTAAAATTATTAAGTCAGCTTAAATGGGGAGGCTAAGGTAGGTACAAATATTTTAGTTGCACCTACAAGGCTTGCAAGCCAGGGTTGCATAATTAAGCCCAGAACTACATAGCTTGGTCACTATTATTTTGTGCAGATCGCTTGTTTTGAGACTGATGAACTGTAAACACGTAACCTTGGAAGTTACGCCCGGGAAAATTCCCGAAGTGCGTTTATCTTGAACGATATTAAGCATATATTTTTCTGCCATCTAGAGGTAACTTTTTTAGTCTTATCTATCAAGTTTACGGTGCTCCACACTTTTAAAGGTATGGTGGATTGTTGTAGCGTGTACTGCATAGTTTATTCTCTGCACCAAAAGTTGCGTGGAAGAGTTTATTGTCACATTATTTCGGCGAACCACTCCCAGATCATGGGGCGAACGGATCGATATACCAGTCAAAGCAACGCAACACAGACTGTGCAACTGACATCATAAAGGTCTTTCTTTAAACCTTTTGTAATTTTTCATCCAAAGTTTACCCATTGTTACGTGGTTTTGGGCAAGCAACTTCTGCGGTTTACTGCATAAATGAGTTAAGGTATAATGGTGAACTGCGGCGACAGATTTATTAGGAAGCAAAAACGGTTAAACGAAACAACATTTGGCGGTCGTTTAACCGATCGATCAGTCGGTTAACCGGTTAACGGTTTAACCGACGCAGCCCTACCGTATATAACTGCAGGGTCCAGTCGTTTGAATGTACATGTATATAAGGCAATTGTCAGGGGATGTCTTGGAAATATAATTTGTTGCGCTAATGTTTTATTTGCTGATGATTACTTAGCTTATTTAATATTTCACGTAAAATATGTACCTAAAACTAATTAAAGATGTGAAATATTTGAAGGTGGAAAATAATGATAGCACTGTCTGTTATTTGCTTATGTCCACAATATACAGCATATAGATGACACTAATTGAGTTGAAAATAACTGCCCTAGTAAAGTCCTTGTACGATCTCCTAAGTTTGCTTTATACTTGACATAATGTGAACTATTCATACCAGTGGTAACAGTAGATGGATATTTTTAGATGGCTCAAAGTGATTTAGGAAGACTGACAAATGTTCCTTTTATCTGTTTGTATACTGTCACATGGTAGTATTGCAACTTCTTCAAACAAGTTTAAACAAGTTGGCATGTGTGTATGTACTGTATGTGGGTGTGGCTGGTATGACCCCTAAGCTTGTTAACAGGTAGCCTGCACAGCTGGCTGCCTGATCTGCCATTCTATTAGGGTGATCTTGGCATTGAAGCTAAGAAGGTGATGTAAACAAAACTTAGCTTAAATCGTAGTGAAAAGGAAAACTCATGTATGCAGAGAGGTTATCTGTGCATCCAGTTGCACATGGTTGAATATAATCAGAGTATGAAACCTGGTGCCAGAATCATGTACAATTATTAAATATTAATGCTGGGTTGTCTGTGGAGAAGCAAGATGTGATTGGTTGAGTTGGTTAATAGGTGTGTTAGACCACTGTTTTCTGTTGATAAAAAATTAAAAAATTAACCTTTGTATTGACACTTGCAATGTATTTTGACATGAATGCCTTTATTAGCAAGTCTGCTGCTGTGAGCAGTAACAAGAGCTGCTTTGCAACATCAAGTGTGTGTGTGTGTCGATGGTAGGGTGCCTTTGAACATTATACACCCCCTTTGATAAACAGCCAATCCTCCCTTTGCAGCACTATAGTAGGTGTGCCACTACCATGTTCTCTTCATTCCACATTATTGTGCTTTTTCAAGCTGCTGTGGTATGGTATCTTAAGTGTGATGCTGTCCCTCTCATTTTTGTTCATGTTTGTTGTGCAGTAATTCCATCAGCATATTAATTCTCTCCCTATCCACTGTCTTTTTGTAATGTAGCTATGTTCGTTCTTCAAAACATAAAATGGTTATGGAAAGGAGATTGGTTTTGAAAGGTTATTCGATCTTTGCTCATACCCATTGAAACTGTTAGTGACATATATTGACACTTTCCAAAGCACTGTCCATTGGGAGATGCTGTTCATCACAAGATTGTCAAGTGAATTGGTAGTTAAATTCCCATCACTACAAACAGATAATGAGCTCAAACTTTTCCCAATTTTGGGCTTACATAAGGTTTTAACTAGAGATGTTGGGATAAGGGAGGTATTTACAACGTAAACTGCTTAATTATGTCTTCACAGTAAATTCAGTTGGATATTGCAAGCTGTTGTAGTTGAACTAGTTTCATTCTGAATCAACTTTTAACTGGAGATGATTCTTGTTTTTATACTTTCTACATTATAGGGGGATAGAAGATGCCCCTCCCAAGAGCATCTATGTGGAGCTTTCAGAAGATAGTGATTTTACTGATGATTCACCTCCCGTGTCACCTTGGATTGACCCCTTAGCTAAGCTTACACCAGAGCTTCTGCTGCAGCGAGAAAAATCTACTAAGTTTCTACGAGAAGCCCTGCGGGTTCAAGAAAGTAAACTTTTGTTCCTTAAGAAGATAAAGCAGAACCAACAGCAGCCAGTGTTTCAGCAGGCCAGTACAAACCATCCACCACCAAATCTTTCACATAACAGGGTTGGACTCCCAACACACAACTCTTCTGTATCATCCAGTCCACAGTTACCCTTGCAGCCTAATAGGGGTAGACCATCTTTACCGAAGCCTGGATACCCAGCGGCGCAACAGCATTCAGGTCAACGCCAGCCTATGCCATTGCTTATACGAGGGTCTACTCCCCAGTCTACCAGGAATGTACAATCTGGCCACTCTGGGCCTCCACCACTCCTTCTTGTGTCACAGGGTAAGCAGGCTGCACATGGTGGTCAAATTAGTCAGAACAGAGCTACTACAGTACAGCAGCAGCATCAAATGGTACGACAGCATGCTGTGAAACCTGGTCCTCATATACAGCAACGGTCTGGTATCCATGTTACAAACCAGCAGATGGCCCACCAGCAAAGGCGTGATGTTACCAATACAGCACCAGCTGTGGAAGCTCAGTCAGCCGCCAGCCGACAGGCTGCTGCCAAACTAGCCCTTCGCAAACAGCTGGAGAAAACCCTTCTGCAGATCCCCCCACCTAAGCCACCTCCCCCAGAGTTGCATTTTTTGCCCAGTGCAGCTAACAATGAATTCATCATCTTGGTCGGGTTAGAAGAGGTTGTTAATACCATCCTGAATCTAGACAACAGCAAGAAAGAGAAAGACAGAGAATCTCCTCGCTTTTTGGACCCGTTCAAATGTGCTCAGTGCAAGACAGACTTTACCACCATATGGAAGCATGTGAGTTTCATAGGAATGAAATGTACAATTAACTAAATTATGTGATGTGATGTGGTGTTTCTCTAATTCTGTTGATAGTTATTCTTTTTTCAATTAATTGGTTACAAATCCATAACTTAGGTTAAACTGGTGAAACATATGCAACCTCTCTGTGGAATGAGCTGCCTATAACCTTTGCAAGTGCTCCATATGGTTTCACATCATCTCTCGTTTCAATTGTTCTGAAGTTCCAGTGTTGACAACACCAGTTGTAATGGACTACTGGTAATAGTACTCCTGGAATAGTTTTTAACTTGAGCACTTCCTTCAAGAATAATTGAAGATACTGTTTTAAGATAGTATCACTTGAAATCTGGTTCAGTGATGTCATCCCTTTTATGCACTTTGTATGCAGGATCATGGCTTACTTTAGCAGTTTGTGTTAGTTAGTTAGTAAAGATAATGTTTAACGACACACCAACACGAATGTGTTATATAGTGTCAACCAGATAAATTCGTTTCAAGTCCTCCCCTTCAGTCGCCTCTTACGACAGGCGGGGAATACCGTGGGCATATTCTACAACCCCCAGCCCACAGGGGTCCAGCAGTTTGTGTTTGCAAAACTTTGGCCAATGTTTAAGAGGAAATTACATTTTTTTTTTCATTAAGTGCAGTTACTTGGACAGCTGTGATTAGTTGAAATATTTGCTCAGACTGTTGTAGTCAGGATTTGCATTTGACATAAAAAAAGTGTCCCCAACTTGAAGTTCCAGTCCACAATCTCTCTTTTAGCATTTCTCCCCCACTCCCCACCCCCCCACCTCCCTCCCCCCACCCCAAAAAAAAAGGGAAAAATTGAAATTTGAATCCAGTTAGTATCCTCCTTAGAGAGGTGTGACTTCACTTTGGATATCATTTGTTAGGAATCATCATTTCTGAGATGTGAACTTCCCTCAACTTTCCTCTCCTATGGTTTTCATGACAGGATCCCAAACAAGGTATCATGTGTGAAGCTTGCATTGTCAGTAATCAGAAGAGAGCCCTCAAGGCTGAGCATACTAACAGACTTAAGACAGCCTTTGTCAAAGCTTTGCAACAGGAACAGGAAATAGAACAACGAATGCAACAAAGTCAGCAGGCCAAGCCTACACCAGCTCATGTTGTTCATGTAAGTTGTTTTATATTGTTATGCACCTTATTACAAATGTTTGTGGCATGGTTATTGAGGAGTGTATATATATTGCTCAGTCAGAACCTTTAGCTTCACAGTTTTCCTTAAACCCTTGTCCATTATGGCAGGCAACCTTCTTTTTGTACTGAACCATGTTGAAAGAATAATTGCAACCAGAGTTGTAAGTGGATCAGTGTAAGTGGCAGGATCCAAATAAAGAGTTCAGTCAAGTGTATTGAACAGATTGTCTAATGGTTGAAAAGAGGAGGGTATACTCTTGCTTTATTGGCCTGTTTTGGTATATTGCCTGAGCAAAACTTGGTAAATACCTATTTTGCATTTTGTGTAACGTTATCACTTAGCAGTGCTAGGCAATGCCGTTCTGGGCAATTACCATGCATGTACCGGGCAATACCATGCGGCATTGTGTGGCAATGCCCACCATAGCTTCAACACAGATTGTAACATTTAAGTAAGATGTCTTCTTGTCTGTTATGATATTTGCATCAACAAAATAAAATAAGAGAAGCTATGGAAAGTATTTAAGATGATCTTCACTGTCTGTTTTGCATTACAAATTAAAGTTAAAGTTAAATTAGCAGTATGGTAGTCTGCCACCATCTGCTAGCACGCTAGTACCAGTTTTTGCGATAATGTTGTTTAGGTTGCGATAGCCAGGCCCAGCGGGTCTGTTGCATGTGAAGCAATTGCCAGCTAGATGCACTGTCCACAAAACACAATATCAGACTGTTACTCTCTACAGAAGCTTGTAAGAGCTGACATGTTCTGTTGTATTGAGAGGAAGCTGCATTTAGTAAAACTGTAAGCCTCAAACAGGTATAGAGCCTCTAGGCATCTTGTTGTATAGCTTAAAGTTACAAGTTGATAGCAAAGTTTAGTTACGAGCTTCAAAAGATGAAGGCTCCATTTCAGAAATTGTAGCAAGACTTTGGTAGAAGTTTGCCAAACTAGATCTGCTGTTGTATTGCCAGTTTTAAATATATAATTCATGTAACTCAATGTTCAGAATGATGTGTCTATAATTATACTTGTGCTTCTCATCATCTATTCCATATAGTGTTGATAATACCAACACAGAGACAAGCAGAAAGTCTGTCATAATTGGCAATTGTCTTGTTCTTCTGTAAATGGTTGTGAATGCCAAAGTGTGTCAGTTGACAGTTTTTAAAGAATTGTAAGTGTGTAGTCTTGACCTTCAGTTTTAAAGGGACTTACTGAGTTGCTTTTAGAAATTCATGATTTTTTTTTTCAAACCTGATGAGATTTACTCACATCTTGGTGGTAAATGGTCAAACTAAGAGATTCTGCACATCTGACACACAACTGAAATGGCAATGATAGGGTAATTAATGATTTAAGCTCATTTATTACAAATTCATGACCAGACACTTTTTACCATTAGGTATTAGTCATATGCAACCCCGTCCACAAAAACCACAATTTCTCACATTTTTGGTAACTATAGGAAGTGATATATGAGTAAGAGGCTAATGAGAAACATTATCATGCACAGGGATGTAGCTATGGTGGGCAGCGATGGGCGGTGCTACCCAGCACTCGATATTCCCGCCCAGCAATCCAGGCAAACACACGTCTCCCCACCCACCACAAGTCTGCCTGCCGAGACCTAAAACTAGCCCTAAATTTACTCCCCAAAGTAAGATGAGGGAAAAATGAAAAATTTATGGCTGAAAAATGGGGTAGATGCCATGGGGTGGGGTAAGGTGCTTTCCCCAGATCAGACAATTACCCGACACTCAAATTTGGCTAGCTACATCCCTGGTCATGCAATGGTTTCCTTCACACTTGTCACAAAATAATGGATGCCAACTCAATGAGCCCCTTTAATAGTTCTCCAATACTGAATGCTGCTTTATTACATATCAACATTGTAGGGACATATAAAAAATACTAGTTCATAGAGTAGTTGCAATACAAAACATTTGTAGAATTCAGCACAGGGGTTGATATGAGTGTTTGTAGATTGGTTGCTAATGAGGTCCCCAGCTTGTTTAATCTAGGGATCAAGTGAAAAAACTAGGGGCTAAGTATATTTTGCTGATCTGTTCCAGTTTTATTTCTCCCTCTTTTATTTTGTAGTGTTCCAGAGACATATGAATTCCCCTCATTACTTAGGTCAAGGTTCTCAGTACTGAAGTTTGTTTGACTGTCAAGTAGAGTCCTGTCCTGTGAGAAATGCAGGCACTTGAGCTACAGATATTCCATCCATGCACCATCATACTATATTACATAGCAGTGAATGCTAAGCTACACACATATATAACCTACATGGCAGTTAACAGTAAACATTAGGCTAGGCTGTAGTACCTCTCTGCAAATGGAATATTTTGTTACCACAGGTACTGGCATTTTACTAATGAATTTCATTCAACAAGATAGTCTGAATGTAAATTGTTCATTCAAAAGACCAGTAAAAAAGGTTCTGAAGGGAAAATTAAGAAATGGTGAGAGTACACATACATGTATATTATGGAATGGCTAAATCTTGAAGTGGAAGTGAAATTTTTCAAGGCTAGGTCAAGGCCAGTTAATGGTGTAGTGGGCCTAGTAATTTGTTATGCTGTGAGTGCAACTTGGATCTTAACATTTACCAGTGTTCCAAACAAGGTACAGTTTGCACAGGACAAATGTCACAATTGCCCCAGAAGGTTGACATCTCTGGCATACTTCAATTTCCAATATGGTAACTTAAGTGTCAATTTCTAAAGTATGCTCCTGGAGAATACAGTTGAATTCATGGATAAGAGAGCTTAAATGTTGAACAGGCAAACTGGGTTTCTCCCCTATATACATTCGCCGGCTCAAGCTCATTTTAAGGAGCATTGGGATTCTCACCCTCTTTTGAGTACTTCCACACTTAATCTACGTGTAGAGTTTTTGTTTTCTGCAGCAGCAGCAACCATCACGCACCATGTACAATATGACTACGCAGTCTTTGCCATCAGTCAGAAGGGTGTTGAACCCACCAGTGGTTTCTCAACAACAGCAACATCAGCAAAGAATACCCACATCATACCAGTACCTACAGCACATCCACCCAGGATCATCGGTAAGTTGTCTCTCTTACAGGGTTCCCACGCGGTCGGGAATTCAGGAAAAGGTCGGGAAAATCAAAAGGGTGTATTCCAGGCCTGGAAACTCATTGAATTTGCCTACCAGGTCCAGAAATTTCCTTCATCATGTTGTTCACTATTTTTCTTGCATTAAATTATTGCAGTGGTCAAGGAAGTAAGTGAATGAAGGCTGAACTGGTTCTGTAAAATTAGAGATTATGCTGTAAATTCCTGATGTTAATTTCACTCTGCATGTATCACGATCATGTGCTAGCTCTGCTGCACGTTCCAAGCCATACATTAACCAAAACTGTCACCGCCTGTCACTCAGTGTTACTTTGAAACATGAGACTAGGGTAGGCTTGATATATATCCATATGTAAACTTGTTAGGATAGGATAGCAGCCAAAGCTAGTAACACTGAAGAAAAAAAGTATTGTACAGGAAAATTATGCAAGAAAATTTATCGAACGCATTAAACAGGGCTTAGTTAAAGTATTTTACACATGCTTTGAAACTATTTTATGAAATGAATTCCATCTGGATAATTTTGGCTGGCATTCACTTTTACGTTTGAGTTGGCTACCCTGAGACTGAAACATCTACACAGTATTGTGTACTAGTATAGTATCTTGAATTGAAATTTTAAAGGACTGGGAGGGATCGTAGGCACAGATTTTCCCAGGGTTAAAGAAACATAGAAATTACTTATCATCATCGATTTTAAAAGATATTACAATAATTATTGATAACCTCACTTCTTTCTAGCATGTGACAGGTTTATGGGGTGAATGGTTTGAATTTTTGCCTCATACCAGCAAAGCTGGTGTGAACTATTGTGATCACAGACCTGTGTATATTGATCTCTATCAGTCTGTCTGTTGACATTTGCAAAAGTGGCTGTTATTCGCACATCTTTCAAGGGATCTCGATGAAACTTGCACATAATGTCCCTTGGGTGGTGGGCCATGTAAGGTATTCAGAAAATTTTGGTCTAAGGTCCCATACGGGCCCTATGGCCCATTTTATGATGAAATTCTATACAATGCTTCTCTTGCAGATATTCTCTAGTACAGTGTTGATAGTTTGTCATAATGATACTCAGTGAGCGGTACCATACCTGCAGGGTGTTCAGAAATTTGGGGCCTAAAGCCAAAGATGGGACGTAGGGTCCATTTTGTGAAATATTGCAAAGTGATTAACTTTTCCACCTTTTAATGTTAAAGAGAGTTGATGGGATGTTACAATGTTATAGTGGTGTTATAGTGATCTGTGTGGTATTCTAGAATTTTGGTCCAGATCGCATGTGGGCCCTGTGACCCCATTTTATGAAAACTGCAAAGGGCTTCTTCAACAACAGATTCTTTTGCACAAGTTGATGGTTTGTCATAATGATACTCGGTTAGTGGTATCTTCAGGTTGTACAGACATTTTGGGCCCAAGGTCCAAGATGTGCCCAGGCATCCATTATGTGAAATATTGCAAAATTTTTGACCCTATTTCTTCAGTCAGAGTTAAACCATTGACCACCTGTCAAAATGATGCTTGATTAGTGACCTGTTTATTTTTTTCTGGATGTTTGGGTCCAAGGTCCCATGTGGGGCCTAAGGCCCTTTCTATGAAATCCACATTGTGGCTTGCTGAGGACAACAGAATAAGAAGTGTAGGTAACACAACAGATTGTCACACACGGTCAAAACGTCATTTTAAGTGGTTGGGGTTATTTTGGTAGCTAGATGTACAGTAAGACCAAAGTTAGTACCGGGTAAATATATTTAGGCCTAGCATATGCCCAGGCCTATGCCTCATTGTGGGTGTGTATGTTTGTCACCTATAGTATGGACACAGGTGATAATTTGGGTCTGGAAAAACTATGGAAAGGTCTGGAAAAGGTCTGTAAAATGTCTGGAATTTCATTCACCAAAAGGTGTGGGAACTCTGCTCTTAGTTCGGGTTGTCATGTGACAGAGTTAATGCAACACCTTTCATTGCTACATTGCTACCTTTTATCAATTTTGTTGAGTGTGAACACCTTTGCAACTAGTTAAATGCAGTTGGCAGCTGTTTGATGACTTGTTTTGTGGTGTCAGAAAATGTTTGCTCACTTGCAACTGATGTGCAATCAAGTATGCAAAAAGATAGTCTCATTGTATAGTGTAGATGTTGCTTTAGGGAAAAGGTGTCTTCAGCTTTTTCAGCCCCCAAAAGCTTTGATTTACTTCCAGGAAGGTCTTGCTTCAGGATAGAACAGATGATGACAAAAAGATGTTGGTGTCAATTTACCATATGACTTCAACTTGAAAAGGTGACATAGATTGTGACATTGGCAGTGTTTACACTAGAATGTAAAACCAAGGGAGTATCCCCCCAGCACCCCCTTCCCTAAGAAAAAAGAAACCCTGCTGATTTGTACATTTGCTGGTATTAGTCTGTCTCTTTTTGTCCAAAAATAGGTAGTTTTTGTAAAACTATTTGATGACTTTAACATATATTGGGTGAAAGTTTCAGTTGCTCTTTAAATTTATTGTTTTCTATACACAGGGACAAAGGCCGATGTTGACTAAGCAGCCGATGTACCGTATGCCAACCACAGATAGACAGATCTATCTAGACATGATCCCATCCAAAGGGCTTGGTCCACAGACCATTGTCTGGAAGCGTTAAGGTCATTGTCATCAAACCCCTGTGCCAGATGTGTTTCTATTCCAAGGAGACTGTTTTCTGTTTTTGTTTTGTTCTTTCTTGTGACTTTCATTTGGAACTGAAATGGAACTTCAAGGGGAAACTTCGTAAATACGAAGCAACATAAATACGTAATTGAGGTCCAGCCAAGTGTGCCTGTGTGGAGAAATTGAAGCAAGTTAATGTATGGTGTTTGGTCTGATCATTGTAGTGTGTAAGGATAACATAATTATGAAACAGATTATATAAAAAGTTTTAAGAGCTGCTCGTGTCCAGCCATGACAATCACATTTTAGGAATGTCATATCAGTACCCAAAATGATTGATATGCAGGGTATATGAGGGACACCTTTTATTCTGGCAACTTACTGGAAGGAAAAAGTCCTTTTTGTTATCAAAGATCTCGTAAAATAGTTTCATTGTGGGATTGTTGGTTTCCATTGTCATAGCTACAGAGGATGGGTTGCAAGCTTCCCCCCCCCCCCTCTGGAAATGTCCTGAGTGAAAACTTACTCCTTTCCTACTTGAATTACATTATATAATGCTAATGTTCCAGCCAGGTGGTCACTCACAGCTGCTTCCTTCTCCTTCTCCTCCTCCTCCTCAACCCCTATGAAATAGTCTCCCATAAATGAAAAACCTGGCTGCAATACTGTTGGTTTCTGATGGAGAAATGTTTCTTACATTAAGGTTAAAGACAATTTCACCCTGCTGGGAGCAGACACCTGAAATAGTTAAACTTAACAATGTGTATCAGTACTAGGTAATTACACATCCCTCGGGGAAATAGAAGGAATGCATTGACAGTTTGCGTCCAGATAAAAAACACAACATTTATAGCCTTTGAGGCAACTTTGTATAAAGTTGTGTGGGTCATGAACTTATGGAGTAACTTCTAGAAGGATAAGTGTCTGTTGTAAAAGCTGTACTGTATTTAGTGCATAATGGTCATCTGAACAAAAATACAGTGAGTAGCACTCACTGTTGATGGCCACTTTTGCAGTGTTTAGGACAGGGGATGCTGCTGTATGATGGAAAGTGGAAAAGGGATGGTTAGAGATCAGGGGTTCCATTTTTGTTTGTAACACCTATGATAACTTAGGAGAGAGTAGCTGAGTGAGGTGAGAAACAGTGCAGTGGTTAGGAAATACTTTAACTTATAAATTATTTTCAGGTAAAAAGATGATTTTTTGTAGATATCTGTATATGTGAGTCTGAAAATTTCCAAAATGATTGGTACGGTTTTGTTTATCCTTCTAATTGTACAGTTGTTTGTCAGGCCCCAGTGCATAACCATGTCAAGTCTGTTTCATTACTCGCCATTCATTGGGGTCCTTTTTCTATGCAATAACTTTTATTTAGTCATTCATTTTTTTTTTTACAAAATGACTTCCCAGTATTTCATTCTCCTGACAAACATCTCACTATTTGTAGTGATAAGAACCATAGGGCATATTTTACTAATTGGCAGTATAGACATATTTTTAGTGAGGATACAGTGTCATGACATTGTAGTGGAGTACAATGTCACTGGCTCTTGAGTATGAGCACACATCTTTTTTCCATATGTACAAGTGCAACAAGTTTACACTAGCATCGATTTCAAAGCCTGTGAGTAATGAAAATATGTACAAATCCATTCTTCTGAGTGTGGGTTTAGATAATGTGGCAAAGCAAGATTGTGGTGTAAAACATGGTGGATTGTGGAAAAGACACTCCACGAACTGCTTACGCCATTTTGTATTCTGTGTAACGTGCTGTCTGGTCTATCCATTAACAATTAGGAAAGTATTAAATGAGCCATTGGAAGGCCTTTCCTTCCCTGTAGCTTATGTAATTATTGTACACCGAAGACAGATTGTCAAGTCTTGAACATGAAAAAAATTGTGAAAGATCTAGACAGATAAAGCTAGGGATGCCAGAAAGTAGAATTAAGGTTCTTGCAACTCATCAAATACATGCATTTTATATGGCCTTTTCGTTTCATCCTCCTTCAGTATGTTTGTAAACGTGTGTTTACAATATTTTGTTCTCATCCTATTCCTAAATGGAATCTTTCTGGTTGTTGCTGCCTACATAGTTTTGGGAAGACATTTATTAATGAAAACCATGGAGTAAATTGGATGCCACTTCAGTTGACCAGTTTTCAGAATAAGCCTCCAACATACGTAATTGGTAATGTACATCAATAGTTTGATGTATGTAGCAGGAGCTTTAAGACTTCATCTCCCTACTAAGATGAGAGGTATCGAAAAGTGATTAAGATTTCACTGTTTGTTAAATGAGAAAAGTAAAGGGCTTGGCATAAATATGCGTATGACGTCACGTATGACGTCACGAAACAGAAACTGCGCGCCCTCCCCCATAGAGGCAAGTACGTATCAGTGCAACTTACACCCTTAAATGCAGACAGCTGATTTGTGTACCGGTCAGATACATGCATAGTCTGCTACGTATGCGTGCAGTATGCTTCATTGTTTTGCTGCCAAAATGACGCCGTGTGACGTAAAGGCATAAGATCTATTCAGAGAGATTGTGGCCTTTTCAAGCCTTATCTGCTTTTATTGCATGGCACTGGTTCATGGAACATGGACAATTTGTCTTGATCCTAGTTTACATTCAAGGTTGGTGCACCTTTTTGCTGGTCACACATGTGAGTTTCTCCTTCGAGTCTCATCTCTCACTGTATACTATCACTTTGGGGAGCTTCATTTGCAGGTCTTTCAAAAGATGCTCAGTAGAGAGCCCTCGCAAAGCGCTACTCAACAAATGACAAGAAGGAAATGTTTAAAGTTTGTGTTAATGTCTTAAAACTCTGGAACAAAGGGCCAATCAAGAAATATCTTACAGTAATCATTGATTAAGAAAGAAAAAGGGCTTTTTTTTTGTGCCCGATATTTATGTCATATTTATGGTCTGGCTCAGAAAGGTATTTGAAAAAAAAATATAAAAGTATAGAAATGTTTTGTGTACATAACAAACTTGTAACATACTTTGTGTAAAATTCAAGGGCTGTACATGAAGCTGAGCTTAAGAAAATTGAATCTAACTTTTTCACCATTTCTTTCTTTCAATTCTTTTTCCTAATTTGTAGTTGTCCATGAAGCTATGTGGAAAAATGGGATTGTAGTCTTTTTTCTTCAGAGTAGTGCTGAGATAAATTTTTTGGTTGATGGTAAAAATATAATCCAGTCAGAACCTTAAAATCGTGGAGAAGGGTCAGATCATCTTTTCTTTGTGTTATATATATATTTGTTGCTTGAAACCTCTTTTTAAGAATCTGGTAAAATTTTCATTCATTTTGTGGATCAGATAAAATTCACAAGCGTCCTCTAAGTTATGTGTATTTTATTTTTGATTCCTTGCTAAAGGCAAAAGAAATCCTATGCAGTAGTGTAAGTGATGTCATGTGTGTGGGTATGTGATGCTTTGCTTGTAAACACAGTATCTCACGAAGAGTAACCTTAAGAGATCTCATATCTGGTGTGTGGATACTGCATTGCTATTGAGTTTGGTGTAGGTGAAATGTCAATGAATCTCATTCTTAGCCTGTGGGTATGCCATGTAAGTTGAAGATGCCTGTTGATTGTGGTGGAGGTCAAAGGGGAGGTAAAAGATTTTGGGGTGACCAGAGGTCAGAGTGTAAACCTTGGAAATTTGCTTGTAAACATGGTATCTAAAAGAACCAGATCTTCAAGAGATCTCATCTTTACATGGGATGCTTCTGTTGTTTTTGGTGTGTCAAAGGTCATCTGGGGTCACCAGAGGTTAAATTGAAACCTTGTAGACATGATATTTCAAGAAGGGAAAATTGGATGAATCCCATACTCAACATATGGTGCCCCATATTAAGTAGAAATATATTGAGTTTGCTAGAGGTCAAAGGTCATTTGGGGTCATCAGAGGTCAAATAGTGGAAATCTTGAAAACTGCAAACTTGTTAACACGATAACTACCTAGAGAAATCTCACACTTGACATATTGGTACTCTCATTGAGTAAATGATATCAATTGTTTTGGTGAGGGTCATAGATCATTTAGGGTCAACAGAGGTCAAAACTTCTTTTGTAAACAAGGTATCTGAAGAAGGGAAACATGCATGAACCTAGAGCATAGCATATAGGTGTCCCACATTGAGTAGATGATCTTGCTTGTTTTTTGGAGGTCAAAGGTCATATGTCACCAGAAGTCAAATTGAAAACTTTGTAAACATATCTCGTGGAAAACTTGTATGAATCTCATACTCGGTAAGTGTGTGCCACATATTGAATGCATAATCACGCCTTTAGTGGAGATCAGAGGTTGCGTGTTGTTATTAGTTGTATTGCTATGGGCTTACCTTGGTTTCCTGATTGCCCTTGCCAGAAAATTGATATCCATCCAGTTTTCCTTTCTTGAGGTGTATTATGCTCTCAAGATTTCACAGTTCAACCTGTAGTGACCCCAAATGATCTTCGTCCACCACCAGAAAACAACTTGTTCTCCTCATTGTGAGGCACCCATATGCTATGCATGAGACACATACTTTCTCAGTCTCAGTTGACAACTGAACATACCACTGGCCACTTTTGGATGAAGCAAGTAATGAGGAATGATGTAGTAGACTTGAACTTGGCCTTGTACTTAAACATAGTGCAAGCCATGGACTTCAGGACTGTGCTTAACTTGACCTTGACTTTGAACTTGGCCAGTCTTAAACTTGACCTTGGAGTGTTACAGTAAAGTTGACCTTGAACTTGCTGTGTGTTAAACTTGACCTTGGCTTTGAACTTGGCCACTGTCTTAAACTTGACCTTGAAGACTGTTTCAGTAACCGTGGCCTTGAACTTGCTGACTGGCAAACTTGACCTTGGCAACTGTAATCATCTCTTCAGCTTTGGAAGAAACCAAAAGATGTAGCTTTATCATTACAGCCAAGTCCCCTCAGTTTCTTGATTGCCATTTGTCATCATTGTGACCCTACCTCCTCCCATCAATACCCTGTCCTCCCATGTGGTCTTGAAACACAGACCTTCTGCCTCCAAGCCTTTCTTCTACCCACTGTACTGCAGTGTTGTAGAGAATCATGACTGGATATTGTCACTAATTTTCAAAAGGGAAATGACTCAAGCAATTGTATCATAATTTTCCTCACAGATACTACAATGACTCGAATCGAGTCACATTGAAAGTAGTAGATCACTAGCTCAACTGCAAAATTGAGTGACTCGTTACAACACTGCTGGGCTGGATGTCCATACTCTTATGATCCTTTCATCGACTCACAGAATCCTATGATCCAATAACCTTCATTTTATATCACACATTAGACTACAGACTTGAGAAAACTCAGAGACTACCTCAGGGATTTGAACCAAGGCCCTCTCTAATGAGAACCTTCCTGCGAGATGGCATAGCCAATTATGCTGTGCTACCATTTGTAATTCTATGGTTTGTATGTTTGCATTAAACCTTGGAACTGTTTGTGGAAATTTGAGAGACTTGAACTTGAGCCTTTCTTGTCCTCTCCTAATGGATGGATGGCATAATTGATAGGGTTGTTGCAGTCAACTGAAAGTTACTACTTCTTTAAATAGTGTTTACACTTGGAGCTGCCAGTGATTGAAAACAAAGTCGGCTACTGAGAATTAAACCACAGCCTTCAAGATGAAGATCCTTCTTTACAGAGCTGAGCAAGTTTGGTATTTAAATGTTTAACACTAACAAAGAAAACTTGGGCAACTTGTACATCAGTCAGTGAAGTCTTGCAGCTAACCATATGGTCACTAATTAAAAAATTGAAGGGTGGGGGGGGGGGAGGGGTCATCACTATGAGATGGTATTTCACTGGGTGTTGAGAGGCTTGGGGTGTAATGAAGAACATAATCCCTTTCTGTGTATGTAGATACTCTGTGTATGTAGATACTGTGATATAGTACTTTATGCAGGTCCAAGTGATTGCTTGTTGACCAGTCAATGAGCCCAGTTTTCTGCTTTAGTCATGATTTAAACAAGAGCATGATGTTGTAGCTCAACTACAATTTCCCTCACATACAGTCACTGTTATGCAGCTTCATTAGGGATCCAAACCAAGTAGGCATGGACCAACAAAATCTAGCACCTTCAGTGCTATAGATGGAAATGGTACAGCAGTGGCATATCAGAGTTGCCCAGCTTGCATGTAGTGCCGCTAGAATTCAATAGGTTCATTTAGCCAAAGTTCCCCCCTTGAAAAGGCCATTTTCCCGAGTGAAAAATATAGACATCTTATGTCGCCTGATGGTTAAATCCTCTAATGAATTCTAGCCTCATTTGCCAAACTTGTTTTAATGTTTGTGGGCCCAACACTCTTGGCAATTCTGCTACCAGATATGAAGTGCTATTTATACCCCAATTTGTCAGGCCCATCAAAAAATTATTCCTATGGTAAATCATACAAAACCAAAACTCTTGTGGAAAAGCAAAAATATTGGCATGGATTTCACCATCTGACCCTTTGTGACCCCAAATGGTATTTAACATCAACACTAAGTACAGCTACTATGACCCATCATCTACTGCAGGCTCTGGCCGGCCAACTTTGATTCTAACACAACGTACCCCTAGTATTTAAAGGCTTTTGCTTGATACTACTGTTTGAACTCTGACCCAAGTGACCCTTGACCTTCTTCAGTTGTACAACTTTGATGACCTATCATCTACTGGATACTCATGCCAACTTTGATAACATTCAGACACACAACCCCTCAAAGGTGAAGGCTATATATTGCATGACTCCGTTGTTCAACCATTATACGGCCTTAAAGGTCATTAATGACCTTTACGTAGCCTTCTTTAAAAGCGCACCTTTGAAGACCCATCATCTACTGACCACTCTGGCCACTCTGATAAGATTTGGATATCACCAATAAGAGTTGAAAGCTTTTGCATGATTCCAGTGTTTGACCTCTCTATGACCCCAACGGCTTTGAACTACTTCAAAATAACATCTTTGATGACCCACCTACTGAACACTCCTGCCAAGATTTGGATATCATTCCGTAGGAGGTGAAGGCTGTTGAGTGATTTCACTGTTTGACCTTTCTATGACCCCAAATGATCTTCAAAAATACAAGTTTGATGACCTATCATCTAATGAACACTTTGGCCAACTTTGATAAGATTTGGATATAACCCCTGAGAGTTGAAGGATTTTGAGTAATTTCACTATTTGACCTCTCCATGACCCCAACTGACTTTTGACCTACTTCAAAATTATCTTTCATGACCCATCATCCACTGAACACTGGCCAAATTTGATAATTTGCAGATATGATTCTAGGAGCTGAAGGCTTTTGCGTGATTTCACTGTTTGACCTCTGTATGACCCCATATAACCTTTGATCTACTTCAAAAGTATACCTTTGATGACCCCTCATCTACTGAAAACTTGCCAAATTTGATGAAATTCTGACAAAACCCCTAGGAGTTGAAAGGCTTTTGCATGATTACACTGTTTGACCTTTTGTTTGACCTCTTTGACCCCAAATGACCTTTGACCCACTTCAAAAGTATACCTTTGACGACCAATCATTTGAACACTCCAGTCACATTTGAAATGATTCTGACAGTAACCACAAGGAGTTGAGCTTTTATGTGATTTCACTCTTTGACCTCTCACAACCCCAAATGACCTGTGAACTACTTCCTGTTACAATATTTATCATGCCCTTGATATCTTTTACAATCTTACCAACTTTGACAAGGAACAGTCAAAGAACCTTCAAACAGTAGCCTTTTAACCAATGTTGATGGACAGACGGACCGACAGACGCATTGCTATGACACTAGCTCAACTTGTTGAGCTAATAAAATCACACAAACTGCAAACCAAACCATTTGATTACAAGATACGTGAATGGAAGCATAACCCTGGATCACTTATCAACGTTTTCATTGCAGAAATAAATAGAAATAAAGGGAAAGGGGTTTGGGGGAAATGAGGGATTATGTAGAGGTCACATTTCTCTTTCTATACAGCCTACAAAAGTGTTGGTACTACAGGAGACCACCATTCTTCATCATGTGACATGAACAAACTTAAATTTACTTTGCTATTCACTCTTGATGTACTCAAGCTGAAAAGCTGTTCAGAAATTAAACTTGTTAAATTAAAACTTGGAGAAATCTACCAAGGATGTTTGATGCCTGTTACTGGGTTTTTCTGAAAGTGGCTGTATCAGATAGCAAACTTCTCATAATAAACAGCGTCTTGTGAGGTGAAGTTATAAATTCTTGTAACTGGAAAAACTGCAGTGCAGACAATGGATCAGTCAGATGTGGACAGACACTGAGAACCATTCCCAACTTTGAGGAGTTCTAGACCATAACTTTGGGAAAGTCATATTCAGGAGTAAATAAAACTCCACTAGGAAGCAAGTAAGATAATTTCTACACATAATAAAACATTAATCACAACATAGCCTGATATGAAATCTTATATAACCCTGTTGAAAAAATATTTCTTGGGCATTAGAAGAAGTTCCTTCTTGGGCAAGGGCCCACAGGAAAATGAGATATTTCAAACAGTCTTGGCCCTTCCTATATTTTTCCAACCATCACATCCGATGCTTTTTTCCACCTCAAATCAAAACTACAAAGCCACAAAATTCTTGATGTGTGTCATTTTTCCAATAAAATGATGACATATATTTAAGCTTCATCCATACAACAAATGATATACATGGTTTTCTTTTACAGAAAAATGTACTTGATAAAATCCATAAATCTCACAGGATCTTATTGTAACATGACATTTGAGAAATCAAAAAGAAAAAATAAACAATAGACCAAGATGTACAATTGGTGAAAGTCACAATAAAGTCATTTTACAGATTAGCCCCACGTCTCAAAGTACATAAAAGTACACAGAGATGAAAAAGGAAACTTACTGGTCTTACACCCATCTTCATGGCTTATTCTGTTGCTGAGATATAAAACACTAAAATACATTCCCTTAGAAATAATTTGAGATGCCATTCTTGTCTACACATAATCTCCTCTGGTTTCCTCTTTCCAACTAAAATGCATAGATGACCTCCCAAAATGAACTTATTTTTACAAAAATTTTGTGAAAAGTAAGCTTTTCAAATCACGTCACTCTAGAACAGTGGTTCCCAACCGGGGGCATTTGCACAATCAGGGGGTGATGAGCACTAAGGGGGTGGCAGGGGGGCATTTTGAAAAAATGGGATACTTAATTTAAACCAAGGCTTTACAAGTTCCAAAAGCTTTTCTCTAGCTGAACTCTCAGATTGGTTTGCACAAAAAGGAGATGAATGGAGTCAGCAAGTTGAGTAGGTCTAATCTTCCCTTCCCAGATGCCACAAAGTTGCATCTACTGTACCAGTGTTTAATTTCAATTTTTCCTGCAAGGACCCTCATATTCCCATCAGTGACAGTGAGAGCAATGACTGAAGGGGTCATAGCTAAAAATCGTCCTGCAAACTTCACCTAGAATGTAGTTTTCTTCCTTGCAGTCCATAAACATGACATACTGATAGAAGTGACAATTTTAGGTAACTGTAATAAAATAGATAACTTTGGCAATGTACTATGAAGTAAAACTTAAAAATGTTTTCCAAAATGCAGTTTTTTGGTATACAGCTCCCCTTTGAGAAATTTTTGTTAATTTAAGGTTGCTTAGATGCAAAATGGTGCTATCTTAAGGATATTTTTGGAACTGCTTTCTCATTCTTTCTACATGTTAAACAGCTTGAATGGCGCAAGTCTTTCAATTCCCCATGCCACCCCTACCATCCTTCTTCCTCCCGTGACAGGACAAGCCCCTTTCAACATCAAACAGAACTCCCGTTATTTATTATTGAAATACAAACTGGGCTAAGGCTGATTTTGCAATCTCTTTAGTTTGTATAAGGTTAGTAGGTAATCGCAGGACAGCCAAAATTTGACTGACAGTACGTCATTCTCGTGTCCACAATATCATGAATACTTCACAGCATCCAGGGGCGAATCCCCCAGTCACCCATTGGGATGTTACCTTCGGCCTCATTTTGGGGAACAGTCCACAACTCGATGGGGCCCTGGCAAAGTCAGTTAAATACCAAAGACATTTCTCCTCTCTTGACCGCGATCAAGCCTTCCAGCTTTTGTGGGTTTAAGAGTCGCCATCTCAAAAGGGTGTCATTTTCTTAAGTCCCGCACTGCTATTTTGCTACCCTGGGTCGAACCCACACATAAAAACCATGTATGCCACGGTAGGTCTACCCTTTTATTCAGCATGTTTTGTTTTATTATTGTCTTTTCATCCATAGCAATATAAAGCTATAGACAAGGGGACGTTTGCCCATCTTCATTTGGTGAAAGGGGGCGTTTAGCTGGAAAAGGTTGGGAACCACTGCTCTAGAACAATAGCAGCACAATGACTTCTAAGAGAGAACTGTCAGAGAGGCACAAAAGTGACATCACAGTTAGTTTGTGATGTACTATGCTGTAAATAAACATTTTTCACCTCAGCACAGAAATGTCCATCATGGATGGGAGTTGGACCATTCAGTTTCGGTTTCCAACCTTCCCAATAACTTTTGTCATTTTAGACGTTATTCGCCCTTTAAGTCTCACAATAGCAACAGCCCGAAAGGTGATCAATAGTCGATAAGATATGTACAACTTCAGGTGTTTAATTCATATTGCAAGCTTGCATGCTGGGTAATGCATAATCTATATTTCATTTCATGTTTGATTGACTAGTGACCCATGAAACATCACCAATATCACTTCAAAGAACACCTCAGCTCAGTAACAGTGCAAAAATGACTTATTTTAAAGAATGATAGAAAACATTTTCATATATTCACATAAGATAATCCAAATGAAAAATACAATAGAAAAGACAAATAATGTTCCTCAAATTTTAAGCCACGTCCCACACACAGTGCAAAAATGTTGCATACATGTTTTCACAGAGATTCTGGGTACTTTCCAAAGATTCGAATAAAAATGTAAAATTAAACAACCACATTTTGTCACATTTGCAAAAGTGATAACATTATTCTATGTAGCCATGCAATGGTTAGAAATGGCAAAAAGACCAGAGTAAACCTATCCACAGTGTGAGCACTACTAGTTACTGAAGTATGTAGGAAATCAAATCAACACATTCTGGATCTGGATCTGGATAAATACTGCACAACACTCCTGGTGGAGTCAAACGTGCAGGGTTGAGTGTGCGCATGAAGTTAGTCGTCCCGTCTGAGAATCCTCAAGGCTGCGCTCTTGAACATTATATGTAAACACTATGTGAGGCAAGGATGGTGAAGGAAAAAGGCCACCTCCACTTCTCTGTAGCTGAAGCCTTGATGCATAGGGCTGTTTTCATATGTATGCACTATTCTCTAATGCAAGTCCATCTTTAAAAGTAACAGGGTGTAAACCAGTGATAAATCTCACCTTTCATGAAAGTCATGTGCACTATCTCCCACTTGGCCAAACCCTGAAAGTGCTCTGATAGAGTTTCCAACCCAAAGGTAATGTTAAGTAACTCAATGTACGTCTGGTCCAGACACGATACGTAAGGAAAAATTTCATTAAGTTACAGTATGATCAGTGTAGGTACAACTTGGCCAAACCCTCACTATAATACTGTGGTCGATGTCTGGTTTGCTGAAGCAAAGCTTTTTGTTTTCTTTTTTTGTTTTCCTTCTTTTTTTTTTTTGTCACAAATAGTCATTACTTAGGTGAAGAATCGATGAAAAATTTTTGAATCAATGTAAACTTTTTAAATCGCAATGCTTCATGAAACATGAGTGACATTTTCATTCCATACATTACACCAAGTATAAAAATCTTTGCATTTACAGAAGAAATGGCACCTTGATAAGAATAAAAAGTGGTAGGTACTTGTGCAGTTGCAACGGTGTTACAAGGCATCTGCAGTCACCTCACTTTGAATTTAAATATCCAAAAATGCCCAATCAGGAGTAGATATGTTTAATCACATGACAGAATTTTTGGCTAATTAATTTTTAAGTGTATACAAAAAAATCTCCTTGATGTCCCTGTGACATGGGGTATATATACCTTGTACAAAAGTATCGACAAAGCTTGACAGGTCAAAAAGAGAAAATATGATAAGATTAACTGATGTTTCACTCACATTGAGTTGACTGCACAAACCTTTTTAAAATACCACCAAGTGGAACTGCGACTTAAACATCATTTGATAGATGTGTACCATTCCCATGAGTGAATAAATGTGAATGGTAAGGTTGTTTACTAACAATTTGTTTACCATTCCTAGATGAATATAAACCCAAATGTCTGGAAGTTAAATAACCATGCACTCCATTTTTAAAATTTTAGTTTATTGCAATCACACCCACCTACTTCAATGATGCAAGCTCATGCTCAAACAGAAAACATTAAAGAGCTAAGGTAAAGATCTGAAAAGGAAAAAAAGGGGGAGGGGGAGTAATATGAAACCAAATAAAATCTACAGAATCAAACAGTAATGAAATATCTTTGCATTTTACAAAAATAATATTCTAAGAAAATAATATTGACTGATACACTGAAAACTGCAACTTAGATATTTCTGTGGCACCAATTTAAAATAGAAAGAGTACGTTGTTTCTGTATTTAATGCATGTAAAGTATGATGTGATTGGTGGTAGGGGGATATGCATATAAAAACCCCTTTCACATGCTAACATGTTGTCATGTTGCAGATATGCAGGAGGGGTTGTGCAGGCAACACATGCATGCACCTGAAGTATTCCATACACTGGTATGTTGCATGCACAACACTGATCAACTCTGATTGGCTGATTGGTCAGTTTGTGAACGCATGCACAATCGCAACTCGCGCATATCTCCAACATGGCAGCTTGTTTGTGTTGCCATTCAAAACATGGCACTGGAGGTATAGTCTTTGCATGTTCATGTGCCCCCTACATTATCCTTTGTGAAGGCAAATTCAGGAACTCACATCAACTTACCATCTCATGTAGAGAAAATAATGATTGTGCATGAGACTACCAAATTGGCAAATTTCTGAGTATGAAATCGGTACAGTAATTCACACATGCAATATATGCATATGTATAAGTCTTGTTTTCCTGTTCCAATGATGATCACCACTATTTTTCAAATTAAATTAAATCTTTGAATATCAATACACCCTTTATCATTGCACATTGATACCTAAAATACCCTTCATACTCTTGAGTAAGTGGAGAAAATAGCCAACATACAAACCTTCCATCTTGGATATTATAAAAGTTTTATCCTAAAGCAATCCTCCAAGATGCATCCTTCAAATTTCTTTCTATCCAGTTTCAAGACCCTGTGATGCTGCAGAGGTATTCAAGCCTTCACTTAAAATAACTAACATGTGATATGGGTATTACCGCAGGTGATTATACTGCCCCCAAGATCTTACAAGCTCTGGTTTACAAAACTGCGTGGCATACAAGTGTTAATGATAAATGTGCCTTGGTTTGAAGAGTTGACTGTAAGTCTCTGACACAGTTACAGTTCTGACTTCAAAACTATACGTAATATTGATAAAATTCTCATTTTATTTGATTTACAGGAAGGGGTTAAGCAAAACACTACTTTTGATGTGTGAAAGAGAAACTTGATACATGCATTCTGGTGAAATTTTTATTCCATTCCATTCCAATGTGTGGTTCTCAAGATAGTAGCTGATGAAGCTGCAACAACTGCAACATGAAGTGAACTTGAAGCAAGCAGGAGTGATGTTATCTCCTCACGTTCATGGGCAATGCTTGTTTTTTAGTTTACTGTCTTGACATTGAAAGATATAATGATGTGGTTTCCCATGGGGCATGTAAAGTTTGCAAAATCCCCAATACCTCTCACACATTCACAGAGACACTCATGAAAGCCACAGACTGTGGTGGTGAAAATGGGTTTTGTGAACTTGAAAGAAAAATCAGAGGTGTTGATTCATGAGCTTGCTTCAAGTTCACTATAAGCTGAAAATGAAACAAATATCTTGAGAACCACAAATAGGAATTAAATGAAAATTCAACCAGGATGCTGAGGTACTAAGTATCCCTCTATCATAACAAAACTAATTTAAGTTTAAACCCTTCTTTTAGGATGACAGTCTCATTTCCCACCATTCTTGTTAAACTAGCCACTTGTGTCAAACAAGGCAAAGCGGCTCCTTTTTCGACAGTTTCACGCTTTCTCACTTTACATTACAACCTTGCTCGAAAGAAATTACCAGTGGTCCAATTCTGGTCTAAAACCACCCACATAACTGCACTGCACACCATTGTTTTTACTCTTTTCCACCTCGATTGCACCTGCTACCTGGCTCCGAGGTCCAATATCATCTTTAAGACACATTTTCCAGCTGCAATTACTCCATGCAAAGCTCTTGGTTTTCTCAAGAATCCCTCTCCAAAACCTAGGGTGTGCATCTTGTCAACATCAATACTGCGGTACATTGGTAGATATTAAAGCTGAATACAATATAATTACACACCAAAGCATATAGGAGACTGACTCCACAGGTCAGCACTGTGAGTAATGGCCTCGGCCCACGAACCCTGTAACATTAGTATGAGTAGTATCGTATATTACACACCGGCCATTGGTACCACAACTTCTTTAATCAACTCCTTCAAATCCCTGGGCGTTCTCCACGGCAGTTCTTAATTTTTCCACCATTGTGTAGTACGACTGGTAGGGAGGCAGGTCCAGGCGGTTAAAGCTAGAGAGAGGAATAAGATACACAATATCTGATGATTAACACTTTAATGACAGAACAGTAATACAGGCAATTTGTCTTTAATGTTTGATCGCTATTTACTCACCTTATACGTTACAGAATGTCAAACTGTGTGTGAACATTCTTCACTTTTTCTTAGGAAATGATTCTGTAATCACTTCTCTCAAACTTGATACTTTTAAGGCCATCCATTACAAAAGACCTTATGGCAAAACCTCTGCGAATGTGTGAGTGTGTGCTTGTCTGTGTGTGACTATGCTTTGATCATGTATCAGGGATACTGGCAAGTATACACATCCTTGAAGTGGAATATCGTACAAATTGGGAATATCCTCGATTGGTGCATTTTAATGCAATTTCCAAATTGGAGACAAGAAACACATTGGTACAATGACTAGTTGCAAGCAAAGTTGAGTCACAGATGTAAAACAGGCACTTCTACATTTTAATTAAGTCAAATACCAAGGACACAGTTTGTCAAATTGTAAATTAGACTGAAAATGTAAAATGATCTTGCTGAAAACTGAATACTTTTAAAAAGTGCTGAGCCTAGCTTCCAGATGTCCTCTGGCTAATACAACAGCATTTATGAAATGTTAGGTAACAAGCCTATCACAGAGTGTAAATACACAAGTAAACCTACTTCTACAGTCTTTCACAATCCCAAGATAACAAGTGCAAAGCCTTAATTCATTGTCCACAGCTGTCCCCCCCCCCTTTCTTTTTAAGCCTGACTTGCCAAACTCTAGTCTCTAAAGGCCAATTTATACTTCCAAATTTCACACTCTATGAAGCTATAAGAACCATATGTGGTCTTCCCTTACTCTTCCGGGTCAATCACAGACATAGCTCAGAGAAGAACAGTGTTCAACATTCATAGCTTTGTAGTGCACTATACAGAAGAATGAGCCTGCCTTTGTTCAACTAAAAATGACCTATTTCCAGGATGTAAACTGTTCTCACCATGTGTGGGCTCTTGGTAGAGACTCCTTACTGCCCCACAACTCAATGGTGAAAAGCTGAGGTCCATTGCTACCATACAGGTTGGCAAAGCCATTTACAGGCACCCTTGATGTTCCGGTCACAAACTGAAGGAGGCGGGACCTCATCTCTGTATCGAAAGACAAAACAGCCTGCAAAGGAAGATGGGAAATAATAAATCTGTAATGATGAAAGTGAAACCAAAACTCAGCAATACATAAAATAAGACACATCAATACACATCAAGCAGCAACACCCTGACTTTACTTCATCCCTTATTTTCCCCTCCCAAATAACAATAACAATAACAATAATAATCCGCATGGATTATATCTTAAGGTGACAGTTATAGGTCGCCTTAATGTTTAAGGTACCATTTAGAAAAATAATTTTGTTGTCGGAAATAGGCTTATATTGTTCTATATTGTCTAAAAAGTATGTCTACAAAATTTTGTTAAGGGAGGGTTAGGGTTACAAAATTTAAAAATTTTAGTGTACAAGTCAATGCAACTGTCGCCCTAAGGTGCAAACCACGCTGTTTAATATTATTACTATAATAACAATACAATAACAATAATAACAGATTTTTTTTACGTTCACGTATCAGAAGGGTGCTCAAGGCGCGGGAGAAGGAAAAAAAACTAAACTTAATTTTGGGAAACATATATGTAAATGTTACAAAGTCACACTGGTTTACAATTGCCCAGTGGATTATTTCTCTGTTAATAAGAAAGGTTATATACTTCTACTAAATTTACAAATGAATCTGTAAGTTTAAAAGTGGACCTAAAGTCAAAATAACAAGAATATATATTTTAGAGGTTGTAAAATGAATTCCATTTATCCAAGTCACATTTTTATAGCTTACTCCGTTGCTGAGATATAAAATGTTGAAATTTATTCACTTAATTTGAAATAGTCGATTGCACAATAATTTGTGATGCCCTTCTTGTACAACTCATATTATCTGCTTTTGTTTCCTTTTAAAATTAAGATGTTTATATGAACTTGAAACATTTACTGTTCCCTTGCATAGCATGTTGTAGGGAGTGGGTTTATATAGCCAAGTCACCCTATCACATTTTGGCACAAGGACAGTGATCACATTTTGGCACAAGGTGCAGTGGCTTTTGAATAAACAAGGAAAAACAAAGACTGCAATTTGAGTAGTACAAGAATGACATCACAAATTATTGCACAATCTACCTTTTTAAATTGAGTGAATAATCTTCAACACTTTATATCTCAGCTTAGGACAGTCCTGTAAAGATAGAAGTTGGACCATCTGGATGCATTTTCCAAGCTTTGTAACATATATTTTTGAAATTTTAGACTTTAGGTACACTTTAAAACATCCAAAGCAGGTATTTTTAACATCCAGAATTTGATCTAGAAATCTTTACCTTCCAGAACCACTGGATGACTACATGGCTGGCATGGTAACCGCCTCTGTATGCGGTATTAGTCCTCCAGTCATTAACATTAATATCTCCTAATCCACTCAGTAGAAGCTGTTAGGGAAGAAAATACCCAGAAAAAAAACACTTAACATATTTTTTTTCATGAAATACATAAGACTAACCCTAAGACAAAATTCCTAAAGAAAAGGTGTTACAAAAAATATGTAAAACCCCTCCACCAGCCTGCTTAGGATCTGTGTAAGTTAAACAGCAGCCTACAATATCATTGTCTTCTTTACTGAAAGTTGGAATAAAAATGTACCATTCTGGATGAAAATGTGACATTTAATATTCTGAGGAAATACGATTATTCTGAGTATACTATTAAGTACGTAAATGCACTGGAATTTATATACCCACGTATGGGGCAGGATTCAAATTTTTACAAAGGAAGTTTTTCAAAACACTTTTGAAAAATACTGTCCTTAAAATTTTTACAGGGAAGATTTACAGATCAACAGGTCTACTGTTTAATGTTTTTCATTTAAGAGGGGAGGACAGTGATTTTGACATTAACATTACTTCAACTGATATTTCTAAATGTAATTTGGGCCACTATGTATACCCTTTAAACTTTATTGATTTCTTCTGTTTATCAAGTTCAAACAAAACACAGAACCTGCTGTGTGCATTTTACTCAAATTTCAATACTTACCTCAATTTCATTTTCGTCGAAGACTTTTAAAAGTTCTATTGGAATAAGATCAGTAAACCCCTAGAACACAAACAGCACAAAGAAAAGATTACAAGGTTTGTATCAACGAATGTAAACCTAAAAAAAAACACTTTTTCACATTCAAATGAAGCTTCCATGATATGTACAATTTTTAAATATTTGACAAGTAAGCTAACTCACATCCATAAAAGATTCCATCTGTTTCCTAATTCTGTTGACAAACCTCCATTCAATGACCAACCTGAAGAAAGAAGAAGACAGATAGTAGAGCTAGGAGTCATAATGGAAGAATGATGAATTTCCTCCCAGTATATGAAGCTGTAGGCAGCTCATACATTTATCACTATATCTTTTGCCTTTGTGACAAGTTCTTTGTTTCTACTTCATTTAAGGGAAACCCAGCAAAAACACAATATGTGCAGTATACTATAGCCTTGCACCTCACTTCTGCATTAACTTGCCCTCCCCCCCACCACCCTCCACCCACCCCCAGGTGATATCCTACAGTTGCCTTCCTAAACTACTACATAGGGCCTAGGTGTTCAAGTGGTGGCCCATGATACAATTGCAGCCGGCAATGTGTGCAAAAATGGCCTGCGAAAGGTTGGAACTTAAAAATTGAATACAAAAAACAAGTTGACTGAGAAGTCCTGACTACTGCCATAAATTTAAAGTAAAAACTAGATGACAAGTGCTTCTCAGCTTGAAATACTTGAGAATCCCTGGCTTAAAATGATGAAGGTACGGGCAGTACAACCTTTCAGGAAATATTTCATACTTAAATTTTGATTTAACATTTTTTACAAAACTATCAACAGCAATTCAAAGTGAAGGTCTATGATGAAATTATTTTCTGCAATATCATTGTGCACCCGAAGTCAAGATACTTCATTGAATTTTTCCCACTGATGGTAACTTCTGTGTACAAATTTCTCACAATGTATGCACAATAGATACTCACTGAATGTACTCTCGTTTATTTTCATTTGTTACTGGAATTAATCTTCCACCCTTCTTGAGTTCTGAAGTTCTCATCTGTAAAATATTGGACAATGAATGAATGTTGAAAACCTTACACATTAATTTGTAATTAAATTTTACTTCACACTATGGACTACACTTTGGAAAATACCTAACAGTTCTTAACTTGTGGTAACCCTGCACCACAGAGCTCATCTCAGGATCATCAGGCCCTGTCCAGTTAACTGTGGATGAACAGATGCCCTTTCTGAATAGTGTTCAGGGGAAAGAGAGGCAAGTATGCACTTATCACTCCCAATCCTGCTCTGGTGACCATCACTCAAAGGGCAAATTTTCTTCCAAGACAATTTAATTTTTCCCAACTGTTTACTTCTAGGCCCTCCTCTAACTTTTCTTTTTCACACACACAAAATACCTCGATCAGACTACCACAAATGGTTCTTTTGAAGACATTTTTAAAAAAAAATTCCACAGCACCACTGTAGACTGCTTTGCAGAACAAATAATTTACACCCCTGAAACCTTCCAGGTGATGCTGATCCACAAACCTTTGAACTGCAGGGCATGCACTTAAAACACAAATCTATCTCTACAACCCTAAAAGAGTACTCAGCATACACAAAGGAATAGCAAGGTTTTCAGGCGGTAGATAATGCCGCGTAGGCTTGGGCAGGTTACCCAACTCCCCAACGTCCCAGTTATGACTCATCACTGGAAATCAGGAGGACTCAATTTCCCTTGGAGTCACTCATGGAGAATTTTAGTTGAGTCAAAACCATATGTTAACACCCTATTTGAGCATCTGCATTAGTGATCTTTTTGCAAGTCCTAAATAAGCTTTGTAACCAACTGGCTGTTGCAGTCACTCGTTTTAACTTCAGTTGACTGCTTCAATTTTCCACAATTGGAAACCAAACACCTTTGCTGTTGTAAAGCCTGTAATACTGGCTTACGGAGGTGTTTCACTAATGTCACATGATTGCACATCTCTTTGGTTCTTATGCCGCCTTCCATTGGGGTCGTAAAGTGGTGAATTCACCGTGTTTTTTTCTGCAGTACGGAGTAGCAGACAAAATGTTGAGCTATCTGTGCTGCATAAAAAAGAAACACGGTGAATTCACCACTTTACAACCCGAATGGAACGCGGCATTAGACATGTGCTGGAAAAGTGTCCATTGCGTCACACTAGTATCTATGGTTATGCTATGCGCATGTGCTGTAAATATGCTTACTGCACATGTACTGTGCCCAGCACTGCTGGACAATCCAAATCGTGTGACGTCCCATGAAATACCTCTGTTTGTGCATTGATACTCATTGGTACGCTAGTATTTTTTTAGCTGCAGCCATATATGTGCCTGCTGCATTTTACAACATCACTTAAGGGCCACCTTATACTTCCAAAGTTTCACACACTATAAAGCTATAAATACCAAATATGGTCATCCCTTACTCTTTCGGGACAAATCACGGACAGCTCACAGTTGTCATAGCTTCATAACACTATACTGGAGTATAATTCGGCCTTAGAGTAATGACTCCATTCGAAGTCACAACTCCTAAGGATGCTGAAACTCCAATAATATTGTGGTCTTTCACACCTAGCAAAAAGGCTCTTCAGTAGAGATATAGCAGTGGCACCATCAGAACAGTTTATGTTCATACCAATGCATACACCAGCATATGTACTGGAGGGTGTTAATATGTACTGGAGTATGTGTTGGTGCATTTTTTGCCTTCCAGACGGATTAAGTGGATCACCTCTCAAAAAACATCTAGATGATATCACAGATAGATTTGCCTTCATGTTGGTCTGTGAAACAAATGCTCCATCACAAATGCATACCAATGGGAACAAACGTAAGTAATGAATCAAGTTCGTCAGCATGTTCTGCAGAAGAGTATAAGAATATGGTCAGCTAAATCCACTCACTAAGATTGACTAAAAGAAGATCCTTACCTCTCCAAAACTCTCTTCATCAACAGCAAAGGTGAGTTCAAGGTCTATTGGGTCGTTCTCTTTAATCCATAGAAGAGAATTGTAATACTCTGAATCCTGATGGTACAAGAAGGAAACGAGTTTATTAGTTACCACCCTCTCCTTTACCTGATAAACACTATATGGGTAGAAGATGTAAAACCCCCAAACTACTCCAGTTTGGGTATTCCTTAAAGGTCATGTGACATGAAAATAACATAGTTGGATATTTGATGTAAAAAGCATTAAATATCCAGAAAATAGCCCCAATTCCCATTAAAATCCATCAAATACTGACCGTTTTACAGGGTCATTTCTATTTCACACTTGTATTATGAATAAACATGAGCTAAATATGCAAATATGTGACATCGAAAGATGGACATACCATATATGGCTCATGTTAGCCTTTGTTTTTTCAACCTTAATTTCAAGGACACTGGTAGCATTGTTATCCCCTGAGGGGTTTATTATGAAAGTTTAAATTCTTTCCTTCGGAAACATTGATATCACTCAACAAACTGTAATCTATCTGATCAGTAATTAAGGGTTCAAATCCTGGTCGGGTCATACCAAAGACTTTAAAAATGGAACCTACTGCCTTTGCCCTTGGTGCTCAGCATAAGCAATGGAGGAGGGAAAACAAGCCAGTGAGCCACAACTGGAAAAAAGGCTGTGGTCGTCTCGACTTGAACCAATTGGTTGGAAACTGGGACGTTAAACCTCATCTAACTAACTGATCAGTAATTAAGAGATAATTTATACAGGGTTAACAAAAGAAATTCTAACACTGTGCAACTCTCCACATCATTATTTTTGCATAGGCTATGTGTTTCTTCAGAGACCATAAAAGTTTTGAAGATGTATATTTTGAGAACGGTAAAAGATATTGAAATAATTCCAACAGATCTTTCATTGGAGGACTTAATTCTTTAACTGACAAGCGAAACAGCTCTGTTTGGTGGCATGTCACACGACCTTTAACAAACAATGTATCTGTCTCTCACACAACTAATGACCTCCCCCCCCCCAATCCTTATCCACACCAGAAATAGCAGACGAAATATACTACGAGCCCATTTTGGCCACCTTCTTACAACCCCTCCACCCAGTAACAACCCCCCCCGCAATCTTTTTTTCTCTTACATTTCTGCCTCCTAACTAGGACGAGGAGTAGTTTAGACTATCCTTCTTGGATTTTCAAAATTTTTTCTACAATTAGACCTGCCCAAATCTTCATATAAAATCTACAAAGAAGTTTGCATCACTTTGGCCATGAGTATTATTTCTTTCCTTCTTAGCAAAACATGCTTTTCTTTTTCTCTGAATGTTGAAATGTGAAGTGTGGAAATATGAAGTGTAGAAGTAAGAAGTGTGGAAATTTACAGAGCAAGACCTGCACAAGACCTAGAACAAGCTACCTAATTTTATGAAGTGTTTTGCAGAATCATCATAACTGTTATGATGTTCAGACTGACCATGACACCTTTAAGCTACAAAACTCAACATATCAAGATATTCCACTCACCACAGCCTCCATGTCTGCTAAGGTGATTGGTTTGGAGATCATCATCTTGTAAAAAGGCCTGATGAAAAATGCTGGGGAAGAAATCATATGCAGTGGTGACTTTAGAAGCTAAAACCAAAAAGGGATTCCCACTTTGCAAAACTGTTTTAGGAGTGTTTGAAATTTGACAGTGATTTTTCTCAATTATTTGATTATCCCTGCTATATAAATGGCTCACTAAAGCACTAAAAGGACACAGGAAATTCCCTACTTCACAATAATGTCATTGTCAGCCTTGAAGCAGATGATGCAAAAACTGCCAAGCAACATCATAATAGGAACAACAATTAATATACCCCACAATTTTGAACACTGTAATAAAAATGAAATTTAAAAATCTCTAAACGTGAATTCAAAACAAAGGGAGTTGGATCTCAATACCAAATACTTGATTAATTGGACACAGGAAATCCATTTAAGGCTAAATCAGCTCCTTCAGTAAAATTACTTGGAATGACAAGTGTCCAAAAGGTTTAATGTAGGTTTGGGGTAGATACCTCCTACTTGGAACTGCATCTCAGTGAAAATGTATTTGAAATAACAACAGCATTGACTTCTTGCACAGGACAAAATAGTGAGGTCCACATCGCAATTTTGTGATCGAAGTAATCTTGGTTGCAAAACAATTTTAACTGAGCTTAATTTAAGTTGTGAATAACTATTTTCTCATTCCCGACCAATGGGTGTTATGTTTTGACCGTCAATTTTCATAACTGCTAATCAAGATATAGCAATAGCTATCAATTCCAACATTGATTACCATTTTCTCTTCAAAATTTATTTTTTAAAACATAAAGAAAGAAATATGCAGGGGAAATGTCTATCTGCCAGTCTGGGAGCTACCACAATGATCTTAAATCCAAGCTTCACTTACAAGCAGCTTCCAAACTTTCTTTGAAGAACTCCTAAAATCATTCCTCCAATCCAATTCTTTTGTGTAGTTTTCACCAATCTTCTAATGTGTCCATGCTACATTACTAATAATTTTCACATATTATAACCAAAAGTTGAGCACTGCTTGAAATGTGATTAATTGAACTGAGAGCATACAAAACTCACCATCCAATAATTTGCCATGGTACACCGCCATGCCTGCTACTCGACCGATGAATTTGAAATAGGAGAGGTGATCCTCATTGCACAGGCCTGAGTTAGGATTGATCTGAAGAGTGTAATTATCCCTGGTTGAAAAAAGAAAGAAAAATAAAGTGAAAAAGAATCACATTTTGGGATAATTTTCAAGAAATCACAGACTCAAAAAGAAGTTGTGTAAGAGTTACAGTCTGGTGGTATGGCTACAAATAAAAACTGGTATAACGTTCGCTCTATAAAAACCACCTGAGAATACTCTCTTGAAAAGTTCCAATGTACCACGAAATCATGTTAGAATGTTATTGTCATTTCTTATGTGGCACCATCAGCAGAAATGTATAACAACCATTAACAACATTTCAATCATGACATGTTATGTGACCACGTGCAATAAAACATTATCGATTTTCAGCCATTTTGGTAGGAACTTCGGAAATTTGTATGAACCGTGATTGTGACACTGTGTATACAACACATTTTTGTCTTGGACTATATTTATATGGTTAGGCAAAACTACAATTGACCATGTAGTCCTTTTTGGCACATTAGAAATGGCCACCCTGACCATCAGTAGCAATGACCAAAAGTCATTTAATCTGGAGATACTTCAGTACTGACAGAGAACTAGAAAGAAAACCAATACTTACATAGCTGAATACTTACATAGCTGAATATTTACACAGCTGAATACTTACATAGCTGAATACTTACACAGCTGAATATTTACATAGCTGAATACTTACATAGCTGAATACTCAAAGAGCCCATAGTATGGGTTGAACATCTCTCTGGACAACAGAAAGAACCATTCCCTGAAAAACAAGGAAAGTCAAAAGTTACAGATTTATGAAAACCTGGTGTGCCCTTCAGATTATTTGAAACTGTTTTCCTTCAAATTTTTTGGATAGTGTGAACAGTCCTGTAACTGCAGTCTAAAAAGCCCGAGCAACGAGGAACACAACTACTTTTCAGGTCCCCAAGCCTATGTGTCAGAACTCCAATTACACAAGAGCACTAGCCAAAGAGCCACCTGTGCCTGCCCCACATGCCCTTCATATCAAGGCCAACTGATGGCATTAACTACCACGCTGTCACTGTTAGTATTATAAAGAAAATTTCAGCAAGAACCCTGTTTGTTTTCAAATCCATGCCCTACATAGCCATTACTGTATAAGTTTAAGCAATTATGCTTCCTAGTAGGTATATGTATATAGCAACACAGGTTACATTATTCTTTGTTTCACAAGTGCCTTGGTGCCCTTGTTAAATCCATATGCCTGGATGCACCTTCAAAATGTACAAATCGCCTTGGTGCTCTGCTCTTTTTATGGAATTCAAGGCAATTTCTAGCTTGCCTCTCACAAGTTGCCCTCCGAGTATTCATACTAATTCTAAGCTGGCTAAATGTCCCCAAAATACTTCCTGGATCTCTGGAACTTTCAAGAAAATATCAATATTACTGAATATTTCAAAAAAAAAAATCATTAACACACTAGGTAACATCTCTGGAAGGCATAATAAATTTCCTCTCAGTTTCATCTGGTCAATCACAGCATTCACTCCTCACATAGAAAAAAGTTCTTTCTAAGGACTGTGGACTAAGTTAAGTAAAACACGTGATTTTTCTCAGTTTTCACTAATGGATAGGTTGTTGGAAATAACACGGCATAATTACACCCATAAAAATCATTTGAGGTTACTTGCTTACAATCATAACTGTTACACCACTGTTTGATAAGTATACCAATGTAACATACCACATCATGACTTAGAACTGCCTTGTTTACAAATATTTATCATGCTGGGAGATCCACAAGATTTTCTCATTATTCTTTCACAGCAATCTTCCATATGTATCACAAACTGATTTTACCTAATACCAAGGACTTGTTCAAATACAAAGATAATGAAAATTTCAGCTCAACCTGAGTTTGAACTAATTTAGATTTCATTAATATGTGTTTTCAAAACTTTTCATACACGAGCACTATCTTGTATCCACTTTTCGAGTTCTTTCAACTCACCTTGCAACACCACCGTAATCCAGACCAACCTCTCCCAGAAACTCGATCCATAACCTTGCCTTCAGTAAATCAGCATTCTTCACAACAATAATGCCTCGATAGGAATCTTCCAGTATGTTGCCTCTACTTAACTTTAGTTCAAATTTATTGGGAATGTTAGACTAGAAATGAGAAAGGGATAAAATGTAAGATTTTACAAAAAATATTTGTTCACTCATAAACATACTAATGGTTGACCTTCTCAAAGTATTTGAAAATGATCTTGATGCTTGGTGGATAGTTTCATAATTAAACAATCCAACAACATTATCAGGATGTGTGGCAAAATATTCTCAAGTATTAAAACAACTAATCCTGAGGGAGTTATGTCAACACAAATTTTAGACACACCCTCTGCCTCCAACCATGGATCTCAACCTCATTTGGCCCAATCCTACCCTGCTATTTGGAGGAATATGGGAAGCCCCATCTTACAAAATTTTGGTATTTGGAGGGAAATTTTGGCAATTAGATAAGGGCAGTTTTCCATACATGAAGAAAATGTCAATAAATTGGACACGTCTTTCTGAGACAAAAATGCAGTGGACCCTCAACGACATACTGGTGTTACCACTGATATTGACAGACACAATTCCGTACTTACGACAATGCAGGAGAGGTCTTAGTAAGTCTTTGAAGTTTCATATAATTTTAGTACCTATGTTAGTTCCAGCCTAAAATTATCCTTCCCTCTTGGGAAACAACTTGGACACAAATAAACATCTTCTAGTCCACCGGAAAATGTGCATGGTAAAGATTTAAAAAGATTTATACACTTTGCAGGACAAGCAATTTGCATATTTTCAAACAATGACCCAAATGACCACTGAATGACCTTTGACTACTCATTCATATATACCATACATGAGCTGGTAATAGGGGACTGTTGTTACCATTTTCATACAGAGCCAGTGTGAGGAACAAATGCATCTGGAATATTTGTAAAACACAATGCAAACTTTGGATGATCAATTCTTTGACATTTTATTCAGAAAAAGGTTAAATCTTTAGCCCTGCTGTTTGAAGCATAAAGCAGCTAGTTCAAAACAAGTTTTACAGAAGTTTTTAGTTTTGCACAGCTCTGCTACCTTTGACAACTTTTAGCCGTATCACTATTTGCAGTTTACATGCAGTTTCATTTTTATAGTGTGGGCATACATAGCAATTACTGAACACCCTATCACACAAAGCAGAAGAAATCCATTACATATCACCATTGTTATCATAAGAGCTATAAAACCCGTGTTCGGATACCACAAATAACTAATCATCTTCGTTTTTAAGACCTATGCATCTGAATAATTGAGCCATGGCAGAAGACTTACGACAAGTCTACGTGACAAATGCTAACATGTCAAGCACACTCTGTGGCTTTACTGCTTTTCTTCATATTTTGCTTTACACTGTCTAGTTAGTTAGATGACTTAAATGAGGTTTTACAGCTCAGTTTCTAACAAATTGGTGTAAGTAGGGCTGGCCACGGCCTTTTTTCCAGTTGTGGCTCACTGTCTATGCTCACAACGTTACACCATATTCACCAATATCAGATTTCATGTGAGGGTTCTGAAATCATGTTTTAAATGATTATTTCTACCACCCTACCACCAAATTATTTGAAAATGATTAAAAAGAAAACAGTAAAGCCAGCAAGATCATTTAGCAATTGAAATATGAAGAAGAGCTTTTTCATATCATGACAGACTTGCTTCAAGTCATTTTATTTGGAGATTGGTAGCTCCCTCATGGGTGAATGAATGAAAATACAAACACCAAAGGAAAATTGCACCTTAGTTTCTTTAAAGGAATTCAACAATGAACAAACGCTACCTTTTTAAACAAATGACAACAGTCACTGACAGTCACTGGATACATAAACGTAATCCCCATGATCACAACAGCTTACACCAGTTTGGCTGATTGGGAAAGCCCGGGATTTTCTGAGTGCTGGCACATCGATTGCCATCTGGATGTCAGGGGGACTCAGAGCCAGATGAGGAAATATATTAAAGATTTGCCTGTACCCAATGGTAATATCCCGTTAAGCAAAATTAATAATTTTTTTTATTAGTGCTAGTTGCCACCTGGCTAGGACTCATATCTCTGGAGTAGTATGAGCTAAAATGAATATTGGCACAGTGCTTTGACATGAATGAGTACTTTACAAACCTGTGCAGAAAATTTTAATCCAGGCAATATAACCTATGGGAAAAATTCCACAAATTCCTGTCAAAGCAGACATTACTTTCTATCATGATTCTTCATTTCAACCATGAATTCATTATGCACATCTTTTGTCATTCACAGCTGACAATCTAAAATTTATTATGAGTTTCACTTGTCCACCAATTCGGTACAATGGGAGAGGCTTTGTTTCAGTTTTAGGGAAATTCTAATGAAATTTATTAACCTCATTTAAAAGTTTCTATTGAACTGAGAGATGAGTACTGCACTTACCGGCTTTTTCAGCCTTAATTTGAAGAAATCGTACTTCTTCTTATAATCTCTCGAGTACGGCACAGCCTGTTAACCAAAGAATAAATCTAGAATTGCAATCATAAAAATCAAAATCACTCCCTCATATCTCCTTGAGATGAAGACACCACCAGCTTGATACCATTCTGAAGAGACTACGGACGAATTTGTTATCGTTCCACAACCGCTCTGCACAATTACATGGGAGAGACCGAGACTAAATGTTCCCTCATCACAAAAACTGTTTTCTGCCTACAGCCTTGATAAAAACTGTCACACACATACTCAACAACATTTGTGACGATGAAATATTCCTCAGAACATATCCCACTAGAGGAGAAAAAGAAGACCATTACAGAAATTAAGCATACAACAGCATGCCTTTATGAAAAACTGCCACCCCTAAAACCAACAGCCTACCACCAGTTCAAAAATCCAGCAGCCCAGGTTGAAATTCTGCTAATTATTCAAGAATACCACCCACTTAGCTACACTAACTTACACTCTCCCCTAAGAGGTCCTGTGCCAGGCTCTACAAAACTTCAGATCCTTAGGTGAAACATTGAGATGCACCCAACCATTTGAAAAATGTGTTAAGTCTAATCAGCATACTGGATAATTAAGGAATAAATCACATTTGGCAGACTATTATTGGTGGATAAACCATCGCGACTCCAAATATGGCAAAATAACAGAAGAGGCAAAGCTGAGTCCATTACTTTGCCAAATTTGGAGTCGAGACAGTTTATGTGGGAATAATAGTCAAACAAATGTGGTTTATTCCTATTCTACCACAGAAAAGGTGTGAAAAAAATTCATTTCTATCAATTTTTACGTTTACTGACCCTGTGCTGTGGAATAACAGGTCAGTGTTTAACCAATCAGAATGCAGGATTCTCAATAATGGATGGCTAGAGGTGGTAGAATGATGATTTCTGTTCTACTGTCCTCACATCACACCAAAAAGTATCTCTTCATGTAAACATACACATGTTCATTACGGAATGACTTACCGGACCCGCTATTTCTGGGTTCTGAAGTCTGGGATCTTCCCACTGTGTACTTTTTGTATCTGAAACAGACACAGACGGATTAAAATTATGAAGATGAAAGTGGTGCCACCAGGGTTTAGTGATTGAGGGGGCACCACAGAAGATGATGTCATAATCCCTCACCACACAAACCCAGAAGTCTGTGTAAAGTATGCATATGCATATTACATTTTCAATACTTTAAACTCAGAGATGACACTCCTTTTGTCACCTAGTGCAAGAGGTGCCATCCTGGGGGAGGTTTTTAAGGAAATATATATGTATCTACCACCCTTAATGAATCACAGTGTTTTTAAACGTCAAACCCTCAGTGTATTGAGCAAAACTTGATGATTACTGGTAATGAGTGGGGTAGTGTGAGTAAAAGATGAGTAAAGCTAGGGGTATGGTTCTCAGGTTATAAGTACAGGTATGGGTACTGGCATCTTGTCATCAATATGGGTACCAAAACAAGTGCAGAAACTAGTACTATAGTATCGGTACAAATACAAGTACAACAGCACTGACAGTAATAGCATGCTACCCATGATTCAAATCACTTACTGTGGTCTATAAAGAATACTCTTCCATCAGCATGTACACGCTGCTCCCATCCAGTCTGCCAATGAGAAGATGATAGTAATAAAAATAAAATCATAAAATTACACAACTCTGTACCACTGTTTCCAAAAGGACTACTACCAATCAGTATTACAAATATTACCTCATTCAGAAAAGATACTAAGAAAAGCTATTTTAAAATGCTTTTTGTTACATTAATTATGATGTCAAAAGTATCCACACTACCGGCAAAGTTTGCAAGCAGAGAGCAATTATTGATATTCAATATCAGCATGTGCTGACATTCCTCACGTTCTTGCTATATCAATACCATTTAAAACTCTACCCCATCCTGCTCCTAGTACTAAGCCTACACTTAATACAAATGTTACATTATTTTCTGATATCCGATGAAAAGTCTCAATATTTTCTCTTGAAAATGAAACAGCACCTCTTGTTAATGCACAGTAGTCTACTATACTCTCACTTCACAAATTCTGGTATCAGATCCGAACTGGGCAATACCGAGACTTGAAACATCTGAAATCTACAACACTGGTTACTTCTAACATTCTTAAACACTTACATGTACCTTCTCCTCTCCCCCCCCCCCCTCCCCGCACCTACCTCTTCATATTCCTGTCCCCTTCCAGCCCTTCCTTTTTCCCAAGTGAAAAACATATTAACCATATTTCAAAGTGAGAGCTATGATAAATTGTCCAATAACTCACCGGTAGAGGTCCTAACTCATCTACCTGTTGTTTTTGTAGTCTGGGGTCTTGCTGCAATGGAAAAGAAAATAATATTTGCACATCTGATCACAATGACATGTTAAATCATCAACATTCAGAAGATGACCGAAAATAATCAAACCTTAATTTTCAGTTAAGAAAATGGAAAATAATTTCTACTCAGGGCAATCATGAAAAGAGAAAATGTGTTCATGTCAAACTGAATTTAAAGGGCCTGACCCCATTATTTAATTAGCAATTTGCTCAACACTCTCACTCACTCACTCCCTGGGTTGAAAAGGCTATCCCTCCTCCCAAGTCCTCAGGGCTCATCTGGGTAGTACTTAATCCCTGTATCCATAAAGAGGATGATAAGTATAAAACTCTGCCAGGATAGGAGAATAGTCTGTTACAGTAAAACCCCGTTTATCCGAAACCCCGTTTATCCGAAACCCCGTTTATCCGAACTAGCCGTCAGATTTAACAACAATAATAGTCAACACAATTACAAGAGTATACACCAAGTTTTAAGTGCTTTACAAGGCAAAATTCAACGTAAATTTTTGCAGAAATGTACAAATTTTTCTCGGTACTTTAAAAGTCATGGAAAGATGTCACGATGGCTAAAACAGCCGACATGTGGACATAGAAAACAATCTGTTATCTCTTTGTCAAATTTGGAAGAAACATCGTACGTATTTGCTTTGAAATTCTTGTTAGGAGCCATGGGTCGGTATAGGCTCAATATCCTCTCATACAACCAGAATGCAAAAATGCATTGAGGTTTCGATGATATATGTTCTATTCCAAATAATGCCATGATGTCCCATATCTTTCAGTCAATGGTCAAATGCTATCTTAACATGTTGGAAAAATACAGTTTTGTGTTCCTATTTAATTTTGGGAATTCTTGGGAAATTTGCAGTTTGACCTCTGGTGACCCCAGATGACGATCTTAGGAAATCTTGGAAAATTTTGCTCTTTGACCTCTGCTGAACCTATAAAACTCTTGGGAATTCTTGGGAAATTTTGCTTTTTTACCTCTGGTGACCCCAGACGACCTTTGACCTCCACCAAAAACAACAGGGTCCATCTTTTCAACATTACACATCCACATAGTACTGTAAGCATGAAATCTATCCAAGCTTCCTACCTGGAGATACGTGTTAACAAGCTTTTCAGTGTTTGGCCCACGTTGACCCAAGATGACCTTTGACCTCCACCAAAAATGATTGCATTCATATTCTCACCACAATGCATCCACATACTACGTATAAAATCTATCCAAGCTTTCTCCCTTGAGATATTGTGTTAACAAGGTTTTCAGTGTTTGACCCTCAGCCACCCTAGATGACCTTTGAACTCCACCAAAAACAGTGGGTTACATCTTCTCACTATAACACATCAATTTACCATGTAAGAAATCTATCCAAGCTTCGTACATGGAGATACCGTGTTAACAAGATTTTCAGAGCTTAACCCCCAGTGACCCCAAATGACCTTTGACCTCCACCAAAAATGATGAGATTCTTCCTCTTACCATAATGCATCTACATACAAAGTATCAAATTTATCCAAGCTTCCTACATTGAGATATTGTGTTAACAAGGTTTTGAGGGTTTGACCCCCAGTGACCACAGATGACCTTTGAACCCCACCAAAAATGATTGTTCCTCTTACTATAAGGCATCTACATACAAAGTATAAAATTTATCCAAGCTTTCTACATCGAGGCATTGTGTTTATAAGGTTTTCAGGGTCTGACCCCCGGTGACCCCAGATGACCTTTCACCTCCACCAAAAATGATTGCATTCATATTCTCACCACAATGCATCCACATACTACGTATAAAATCTATCCAAGCTTTCTCCCTTGAGATATTGTGTTAACAAGGTTTTCAGTGTTTGACCCTCAGCCACCCTAGATGACCTTTGAACTCCACCAAAAACAGTGGGTTACATCTTCTCACTATAACACATCAATTTACCATGTAAGAAATCTATCCAAGCTTGGTACATGGAGATACCGTGTTAACAAGATTTTCAGAGCTTAACCCCCAGTGACCCCAAATGACCTTTGACCTCCACCAAAAATGATGAGATTCTTCCTCTTACCATAATGCATCTACATACAAAGTATCAAATTTATCCAAGCTTCCTACATTGAGATATTGTGTTAACAAGGTTTTGAGGGTTTGACCCCCAGTGACCACAGATGACCTTTGAACCCCACCAAAAATGATAAGATTGTTCCTCTTACTATAAGGCATCTACATACAAAGTATAAAATTTATCCAAGCTTTCTACATCGAGGCATTGTGTTTATAAGGTTTTCAGGGTCTGACCCCCGGTGACCCCAGATGACCTTTCACCTCCACCAAAAATGATAGGGTTCTTTCTCTTACCATAACGCATCTACATACAAAGTATGAAATTCATCCAAGCTTCCTACCTCGAGATATTGTGTTAACAAGGTTTTCAGAGGTTGACCCCCGGTGACCCCAGGTGAGCTATGACCCCCACCAAAAACAATAGGGTTCTTCCTCTCAATATGGGGCATCTATGCACTAAGTTTGAGAACTGTCAGAGTTTCCCTTCTTGAGATATCGTGTTTACAAGGTTTTCAGGGTCTGACCCCTGGTGACCCCAGATGACCTTTCACCTCCACCAAAAATGATAGGGTTCTTTCTCTTACCATAACTCATCTACATACAAAGTACGAAATTCATCCAAGCTTCCTACCTCGAGATATTGTGTTAACAAGGTTTTCAGAGTTTGACCTCCGGTGACCCCAGGTGACCGTTGACCTCCACCAAAACAATAGGGTTCTTCTGCTCAATATGGGGCATCTATGTACCAAGTTTGAGAACTGTCAGAGTTTCCCTTCTTGAGATATCGTGTTAACAAAGTTTTCAGGGTCTGACCCCCGGTGACCCCAGATGACCTTTCACCTCCACCAAAAATGATAGGGTTCTTCCTCTTACCATAACGCATCTACATACAAAATATGAAATTCATCCAAGCTTCCTACCTTGAGATATTGTGTTAACAAGGTTTTCATAGTTTGACCCCTGGTGACCCCAGGTGACCTTTGACCCCCACCAAAAACAATAGGGTTCTTCCTCTCAATATGGGGCATCTATGTACCAAGTTTGAGAACTGTCAGAGCTTCCCTTCTTCAGATATCGTGTTAACGAAGTTTTCAGGGTCTGACCCCCGGTGACCCTAGGTGACCTTTCACCTCCACCAAAAATGATAGGGTTCTTCCTCTTACCATAACGCATCTACATACAACGTATGAAATTCATCCAAGCTTCCTACCTCGAGATATTGTGTTAACAAAGTTTTCAGATTTTGACCCCCGGTGACCCCAGGTGACCTTTGATCCCCACCAAAAACAATAGGGTTCTTCCTCTCAATATGGGGCATCTGTGTACCAAGTTTGAGAACTGTCAGAGCTTCCCTTCTTGAGATATCGTGTTAACGAAGTTTTCAGGGTCTGACCCCCGGTGACCCCAGATGACCTTTCACCTCCACCAAAAATGATAGGGTTCTTCCTCTTACCATAACGCATCTACATACAAAATATGAAATTCATCCAAGCTTCCTACCTTGAGATATTGTGTTAACAAGGTTTCATAGTTTGACCCCTGGTGACCCCAGGTGACCTTTGACCCCCACCAAAAACAATAGGGTTCTTCCTCTCAATATGGGGCATCTATGTACCAAGTTTGAGAACTGTCAGAGCTTCCCTTCTTCAGATATCGTGTTAACGAAGTTTTCAGGGTCTGACCCCCGGTGACCCCAGGTGACCTTTCACCTCCACCAAAAATGATAGGGTTCTTCCTCTTACCATAACGCATCTACATACAACGTATGAAATTCATCCAAGCTTCCTACCTCGAGATATTGTGTTAACAAAGTTTTCAGATTTTGACCCCCGGTGACCCCAGGTGACCTTTGATCCCCACCAAAAACAATAGGGTTCTTCCTCTCAATATGGGGCATCTGTGTACCAAGTTTGAGAACTGTCAGAGTTTCCCTTCTTGAGATATCGTGTTAACGAAGTTTTCAGGGTCTGACCCCCGGTGACCCCAGATGACCTTTCACCTCCACCAAAAATGATAGGGTTCTTCCTCTTACCATAACGCATCTACATACAAAATATGAAATTCATCCAAGCTTCCTACCTTGAGATATTGTGTTAACAAGGTTTTCATAGTTTGACCCCTGGTGACCCCAGGTGACCTTTGACCCCCACCAAAAACAATAGGGTTCTTCCTCTCAATATGGGGCATCTATGTACCAAGTTTGAGAACTGTCAGAGCTTCCCTTCTTCAGATATCGTGTTAACGAAGTTTTCAGGGTCTGACCCCCGGTGACCCCAGGTGACCTTTCACCTCCACCAAAAATGATAGGGTTCTTCCTCTTACCATAACGCATCTACATACAACGTATGAAATTCATCCAAGCTTCCTACCTCGAGATATTGTGTTAACAAAGTTTTCAGATTTTGACCCCCGGTGACCCCAGGTGACCTTTGATCCCCACCAAAAACAATAGGGTTCTTCCTCTCAATATGGGGCATCTGTGTACCAAGTTTGAGAACTGTCAGAGCTTCCCTTCTTGAGATATCGTGTTAACGAAGTTTTCAGGGTCTGACCCCCGGTGACCCCAGATGACCTTTCACCTCCACCAAAAATGATAGGGTTCTTCCTCTTACCATAACGCATCTACATACAAAATATGAAATTCATCCAAGCTTCCTACCTCGAGATATTGTATTAACAAAGTTTTCAGATTTTGACCCCCGGTGACCCCAGGTGACCTTTGACCCCCACCAAAAACAATAGGGTTCTTCCTCTCAATATGGGGCATCTATGTACCAAGTTTGAAAACTGTCAGAGTTTCCCTTCTTGAGATATCGTGTTAACGAGCAAAGTGTCACAAACACACACACACACGCACATACACACATACATACACACGCCATCATGACTGCATAGGTTTCTCTTATCATCGAAACCAAAAATACGTTAGGCTAGCGTAAGTCTTAGTTTCACTAAATCTGAAAAGTTAGTAACGTAGTGAGGTTCATACCTAAAAATAATGAAAGTAGACCTTACAAAAACATTGCGAACTGCTGTTTGAGAGTCTCCTACACATGTGTCTCTAACATTTTTTAAATTTTTGCAGAATTTATACTCTAGATACCTCTCCAGATCGTTACAGCTTTTCTTCAGCACACACATTCATTTAGTGTGTAGAAAGCACATGGTCATTCAGACGAGCGAAGGCTCAAATTTTTGGAATAAAATCTCTCCGTTTTAGACGTCTTAAAATTTATTTGTCATATCATCGGTCACAGAAAATAGTAACGAAATATTTTTGGGGAGTTTGTCTGCAATTTTAAGCCTTTTCGGAATTATTTTGGAAATGTGTTGACACACTGTCTTATATGGACCCAGTGTACCCTACTTAAGGCAAAAACTTGGAACCCCGTTTATCCGAACTTTTTCGTTATCCGAACAACCTTCGGTCCCGATGTGTTCGGATAAACGGGGTTTTACTGTACTCAGTAATCCCCTAGCCAAAGCTACAATCTTGGACAAAACTGTTGGAACACCTGCAACCGTTGTACCGTGTGCAATATGATGTCGTGCACGATTTACAAAACCCTCATCCCCCAGTACAATGCTGCGCACGATTTACGAAACTCCCGTCCCCCCAGTACAATGCTGTGTCCAAACGAAAGCGGTACATCTCCAATTGACATTATTAACTCCAACATTGTACGGGGGAGCGGGGGGTGCAGGGGTGTTCCAACGAGTTTTGTCCAAGATTGTAGTAGCCATATCCAGATGAAGCAGGCAGATTGAAGTATCTTGCTTGACATCATACCGCAGTAACCCACTGAGGACTCAAAACTAAAATCCTTTTGCCTGAGAGTTGCAAACACTTCAACTAAGCTCCTCCACCACCCCTCGCTGGAAAGATGATTTAACCCATGAATTGTGCAAATAGACATGAATAACTCCATGGATTTGTATAACATATCATTTATATCAACAGGAGCAATGGATGGATGTATATGAGAAGAAACTTGGTAATGCTCAAAAAAATCTTTAACACATATTAATTAATAACATAATTCTTTCCTCTACTTCCTTTCTTCAATACTTTTTCAATATATTTACACTTCATCTTTTACAAGTCTTATGTGGCCGATTTGACATGTTCCTTATATGTTTTCAGTTTTACTAAACAAACCACTATTACTCTGCTTGTTTCCCTTTATTATTTAAACAATGAAAGTGGACACCATATAGGTCGCCCCCTCACTATAGACTTTTGAGATGACTTCCTATTTACACTGGCCTGTAATATTGCAGGAAACTGTGCTGTAGGTTCCAATTGTTAAGGATATTACAGCCAAGGATTCTGACTTATGGAAACTTGCCCTACATTTTAAGGCAGGATTTAATTGTTTTCATTTCTCAAATACAATCAACAGCCTGCCTCCCACAAAGCACTTTTTAAGTTTTGTCTCTAGATTTCATAATACCATTGCTGAAAATTCACAGTGGAAATCTTTATCTTACCCAAGTAGTTTTTCTGGTGTTATGATCAATGAAGAAAAACCTTCCGTTGGGAGCTTTCTGTTTCTGCCAGCCGGGTGGAAGAGGTCCCAAGGGGTCATCTATGGTTGCTGGCTGTTGAAGCGAGGAGAGAAGACAGAGAACTAATCTCCATGTATCTAATAAAAAATGTTCCATCAAAAAACTGTCTATACTGGAAGGTGAAATAGAATATCACAACTCAGCTGTAGGTGCATAACCTTTGATGGGAGCCTCAATGTGGGTCGTAAAAATAGTACAAAGAGCAGACACCACAATGCATGTTGTGTCTGGTCACTGTGTACTAACGAGATGGCATTCACCCCACTCCACCCCACTCCCCCCCCCCCCCCCCGCTTATTGTTTATCTGGCAGTAGGCTGAGGCTGCATAATGGCTGAGATATACATCGTTTGCCATACGGAATAAGGAGGCATATTCAGTCTACACAACTTTTTTCACGTCCTATTCCCCATTACCCCATCTTCAATGTTGAGAAATAGCAGCACACACCATTTTCTTACATGACCGACCTGAATTCACTTTCAAACCAATATTGAAGAGTGATGGTGCAACTTGTGTCAGACATTTTTTTTTCCAGGGTTATAGCTGTTAGAATGTACCAGTTACCAGCTGACAGGATCAGGCAAGCATAAATAATTTGTGTGATGTTAAGACAAACTGACAGAAGACTGAAGGAATGTAACTCACTAAACTCAGATCTGTAGATGGAGTAAAAAGTGATTTAGTTATGAGTACCACTGGCTGTGAGTTTGAGTACCAGTAACAAGCCTATTGTTACACAATAACAGCCTTGTACAAAATTTTACATAGTACCAATGTTTAACTGTGAGTACAATTATGAATGCAAAATCATAATCTAAAGAATATGCCCTGGTAAATATGACACAGACTGAGTACTATGAGGAACCATTAGCAACAGTAAAAAGAAATTGATGATGTGCCCCAGATAGAAGTTATACTTAAGATGACTCCACACGAGGTACACATATTCATCTAATAACAAAGCTGGTATGTATCTTACTCTCGAAATATGTAAATGATTTGCCATGAAATTATGGAAAAATGGTAATGGACATTTACTCAAAACATCATCAAATCCTAGAAATTGATTTTACACATTGCTCACAATTCAAAAACTTAGATATGGTTAATGTTCTTACTTAAATAACAATAAGGTCAAATGTTTTGTTACAAATCAGTTAACTAAGCTAGAAAGTCAGAAGGATGTTAGGTCTTCTTCACATATTGATAATACTCACTGCTGCTGTGGTATCAGGTGTGGGTCTGGCTGGCTCATTATTTGGCGTAATCTGAAAAGAATTTATGGAAAACATGTCTCAGGTTTGAACCAAAGGATAAGAAATTAACGACCCATAAGGCTATTTGTTTCATTGCAATGGCTACCAAGTAATTTCTACTACTGCAAGAGTATCTGAAGTCTGAAATTTTACAAATGTATATTTACAAAGCTTGCAGAATGTATCTCAACATTGGTGTAACTCCTCTCTTTGAAGGCCATTTGAGTGCAGGGAAATAAAATATTAAATGGTAGATTACACAATAATTTGTGTCACTCCTGTTCTCTCATTACCAAATTCTCCTAAAGCCACTGCACCTTAAGCCAAAATGTGGTAACTGTCTTATTGTTATAAATAGACTTGACTACACAAGCCCTCTCCATACAAAATTCTGTGCAAGAGTGATTTGTCCATAGTTATAAATATTTTCATGTAAAAAAAATACAAAAGCAAGCAATGTGAGTTGTACAAGAAGGACATCTTAAATTATTGCACAATCAACTACTTAAATTAAGCATATAATTTTCCATATTTTATATCTCAGCAACAGAATAAGTTATGAAGATGTGAACTGAATGAACAAAATTTTTCTTCCAACCCCTGAAATATTATTCTTGTAATTTTAGACTTTACACACACTTGAGGTTTTCAAGGAGGGGGCATGCAGAGGAGCATTTTTCCTTTGTAGGCTCCTCTCATATGTTGTGGTCACTCAACTCTGGAACATTTCTTCTGATTTCCAAGGAATAATTTCAAGATGAACTGCAATATCTTGAAGTAACATTATGAGACATATAAACTATATGATTACTGCTTTACACAGATTCTGATGGGCCACTGTACAGTATTTCAAGGGTTCAAAAACCCAATTTTTTTCCTGAACTTTATCATCTTTATATCAGTCCTAAATAATTCAGATATAATTAGCAGGCCACTTCACATACTCCTTTAAAGTATAAAAAGTAGGTTGAAGTAGGATAATGTGGGATAAAGTAGTATTTTCCATAAAAATGTAAGAAATATAGGAGGAATGTTCAAAAATTATGAGAAAGAAGGATACGTAGGAGTCAGTGGAAAGTCTGAATGAGGTTAACTTTACTACTCACCTGAGCTAAATTGGATGTCTGTTGGGATACATTATCAAGAGTATTCTCTAAGCTAATGTGTCGCCTAGCAATGTAGATCTGTCGAGCTTGATCTTGCTGGTTTTCTGTGGTGGAACTGGTTGAACTGTCAACGGTTGGTAGAACACTGAACAAGGCAAAAAAAAATTTTATCACATATACTGAGTTTTGCCATGAAAATTTCCAATAAAAACAAATAAAACAGTTACTTATCAATTCTGTAACATGTAAATTGTTATCTGACCATCATTAGTGATACTGACTACCCAAAATTTCAGAGCAATTATCTTCCAAAAGAGATCATGTAGCAAAGGTCAAAAAGTCAGAGTCAGTGATGTGCTGGTACTTGTGGAGGGCAAACAAATGCCAGGCAATGTGTGTATGTAGAGAACACATCACATCACATACAGTACTTTAAGCTGAAACACACTGAATACTTCTTGTAGATGTAGGGTGGGCATGTTTTTATGAATGCATTGGTTTGTTTTCCCTCTGGAAGTTGTTTGCACTTGGTTGCCTAGCAACCATTATCTAACCTTCATGACATTGCAAGCAGGCATGGATTTAGGGGAGGGGCTAACCCAACCCAACCCCCCCCCCCCAAAAAAAAATGAAAATGGGGAAGTGAAAGAAGAAAAAAGAGAAAAGGGAAATAAAATATGAGGCAAAAGTAAACCTTCTCTAAAACATGCCTAATAATTTTCAGGAGTAAGGTGGGGTTTTTCTTCCAAGTAACCACATAAGCCAACTAGTTAAAACCACTTCCATAATCAATCCAGAGAAAATGCTGAAGGCCACACCGAGGGCTAAACTAAGCAAGGAGAAGCTAAGTTGCTTAGCATGGTGCTAAGCCACAGATCGGTGGATGGTAACATTATGAATATGTGGTGCATTTAATGCATTTACAAGGAGGGGGTACACACACTGTAAGTGCAGAACTGCATAGAAAAATTTATCTTGAAAAGTGCAATTTCCTGTTACCCAGTGGGTTTGGGATACTTCCCATTTGTGGACTATCCCTGCAACTGAACTTCACCATTGTAGGCCCCTTCCCTTGAAAATTCCTGGATCCATGCCTACTTGCAAGCTCCCTATACAACATTTTATGTTATACTCATGGTACATGAATGACCACATACCTATGTTGACTATAGTTGCAAGTGTCAGCTGCAACATTTGACTTGCAAGTTGTACTGATCACAAACTATTTTCTCATAACAAGACCCTACGGTAAATGTTTAGTACAAATGAACATCATTGAAAGCGAGAAAAAAAAAAACTGAAAAAAAGCAATCTTTAGCCAAAGAATGGGGTGTCCTTACCTAACAGGTCTCTGCCATTGTGTCCTTCTATTTCTGTGGTCTACATAGTACAAACGTCCATTGGCATCTTGTCTTTCCTCCCAACCTGGTGGGAGCGGTGGCTGTTGGTGAGAGGCGGGTGTACTGGCTTGGTTGTTGGAAGGGCTATCAACACTGTCTTGGTTCTGATCATTTGTTTCAACTAACTCCCAGTCAGTCTTTTAAGAAGGAAAAGCAAAAGCATAGAAATTTATTTAACCAAGTAACCCACCAATACATATCATGTTAAATATCATATCCAGTGTACAAGGAAGTTTTCTTTGTTATTTAGTTTTTTTTTTAAGTATTAATGCAGACCTGTCTCAATTTGTTTATTCACAGCTGTCTCTTGACTCATGGGAACGTTATAAAGGCCGCTATTTGATCATGTTCTGAATATTTAAGATTCTGGAACCCTGATAGTGTTTAGTCCTACTTTAAGTTAACTTTTTCATGACTTGAACATGTGCAAGTCACATTAAGACATAGACAAATCCATACGTCAACTACACTGACAATAACCAAAATGTCAGTGCGTTCTCCCTACCAGCAAAATATTTGTTGGGAAAATTGTATCTAATTCACTACAATTCACAATACATGTGTGATGACGTATTCAATTAGCATAGCGTCTGGAGTTACTGGTCTTTTAGACACTTGCAAGCAACTTAACCAGGAAATTATAAAATGTATAGCACCTAAGCTGCTGTACCAGTGAAGTATATAGTTACTTCATATAATACACTGGCCACATGCATGGCAGTGTGTGCTTGTTATGCATCCCACCGTGAATCCAACATTGCTGATTAAGCTCAATACTTCAAACTACAAAATCAAACTAAAAAATTTTTGCAATGATCAGCTACCTCTCTACTGTATTATCTGTGTATACATATTTACAATGTTTCTCTCTGGGTAAGAATCAGAGCAGACAGAGGTGAAAGGTAGAGGGAGGGGGGTTCTATTTTGATGATGGTTGACTTGTGTCAAAGGATTGAACAGTGAGCACTATGACTCTTGCATGACTTTTTTCTGTACAGAGATACACTGACCTCGACACAGGTATGTCCATTAGTAATAACTGTACATTAGATTAATCTTTACACACCTTGAGTTCTCTACCACAAAGTAACAGTTTTGATTACAACCCTTACAAGCTTGTGATACAATTGTTAAGGTTCTTAACAGTTTTGCAAATTTTTCTCAAGGTCCTGCCTAGTTTGCAGATGTTGATGAACGTTTATCTGGTGGGGGAAGAAGGAGGAAGGGAAAGTTATATGGATCTATCATAGAATTCTTTCATTTAAAAAAAATTGTGGGCATAATCAAAATTTAGGAGGGGGATGCATGCCTCAAATTATATTATATGAATTTCTGCAACTGTCTGAAAATAGCAATATCATGTGTTTACAAGAGTCATACCATTTCTCCCAGGATAGTCTACTTGAGTTTTCCAACATTCATGAAGAATTTCAAATTTACGAGACCTCAAAAATAGAACACCTGAAATCTATGTCTTTCCAAGCTCCACCAAGACCTTGCTAAGTAATCAACTTTCTGTGACATTTCATCCTAAAGATCAAAATTTCACTTTAATTATACATTACACTAACAAATGTAGAGCAAGAGGGATTCGATCCCAACAGAAATCTACTTTTCTTATCAACAGTACTTGCAAATGTTGCTGTCTGGCCAAAATGTACATACATGTACATGTGCACCATACACAAGATGGACTGTAATACTGTTTCATAGGTTAACAAAATCTTTTAGAGACTATTCACATATATATTGTCATTTGAATTCTAAGGATGCAACTACTTAAGCTTGTAAATACTGAGACCCTACATTTGTTGTTTCAAAATGAGTAACATCCTGCACCAGCCAGGTACAGATCCATGTAAGGCTCAGCCAGCCAAAGACACCCCTACCCCCTTCATCACATGCCACAATCTGGCCACTTTTTTGCTCAAAGTACAGACTGGCTCTTAAATGACAAATTACCTATTTAACTTCATCCGGTGACTTCAAACATCCACAATAATATGACACATTCTGTTTTTCATATCAAGAAAACCATGGAAAAAATTTGACAGCAGTTAAGTCAGGAGCGTGGCATTTGTGGCACTTGAGTAAGAGCAAGGAGGAAGAACCTAAATGCTTAAGTATTCCTGGTAATGGAAGATACTTGGTATGTACCTGCTTAAGCTGATGGCTAAAAAATGTTTTAATCAAAATCACCAGATGAAATCCCTTCATACCATATGAATAATGCACACAAAACTATTATTAATGTAACATGCACAACTTTTTCACACTGTCACTAATAAACACGAAGCCTCAGGTTTTTAACTTTATAATACAAATTGCACTATTCTGGCATTTTTCTGAATGGAAGAGTTTCTTTACTGTGCAGGAAGTCCAAAGATTTTCTGCCTCAAAGGTCACCACCTTTTCTGATGTCACCAGACAGTGTACATTTAACATGTTTGAAGATACATTTCATGTCACTTAGACAACGTTATATAGAAACAGATGACACTGCTTCAATCCTGCTATAATGTCCCCAAAGCCTACTGATTTGGACATTCAAGAGCAACTAAACTTAATATCCTTGCTACCTTTCTTAAATACTTTTTCTCCTACAATGGGCTCCCTCCACTCCAGATTAATGCATACTGGAAGCTGTTCTTTGCTGGAGGCTGTTCTCAATGTCATCCTGGGGGTGGGGGTGGGGGTAGGGTTTTAGGGGAGGTCTCCCTCCCCCCTTTTTGAAATATTTTTTGTATACTTGGGCATCCTTAACTGCAATACGATGCTTATTTTGTGAAGCTTTTGATGTACACTTACTGAAAAGATTGATATTTATTCCAAAAGTTTGATATACTTCAGGGAGGGGACAGATAAAACATGTTTCTCCTTGAAAAATGGGGGCAAAAGTGTACTAAAACCAGTGTCTCCCACTTTCTACACCTTTGATAAATGAGGGATGAGTACAGCCTACCTCTTCAAAGTGAATACTGAATAAGTTCATCATTGTTCACTTACCTCTTCCTCCTCAATTGTTTCTTCACCATTCTGGGGTTCCTCTTGGTTGCCGTCTCTCAAAAACGCAATGGACATTCTCAGGAACCCGCGAACCCTAGAACGTGAACTATGAGGAGTGGTTAAAAACGGGGAAACAAAATTAAAAATCTTGCACTTATGCTGTGAGCTCATTCAAAAGCTAGAAATGCCTTATACACATCTACATATAGGTAAACAGAAAGGCCATAGCCCATGGGACCTTACTTTGTTACTTGACAGCTTTAAAAAAACATGAAACTTACTCCCTGTCAAAAAGGGTTGACTGGACAATACCTGTAAAGCCCTAATCACATTCACAAACCTTTCACAGTGACTCTACTAACCAACAGCACTACCTGACTTCTTTCAACTGACAGATTTATCGATTTATCCTAAACATAGATGTTGATTTCAAATTACCTAGGGTGTAGAAAACACAACTCTATGACATAACAGTTTGATTCAGGAGGAAAGGACTGAAATGATATTAAACTGAGAATCAGACAAATCAGATGTAACATGTGTATGCTTTACTTGCTTTCCTTTATTCTATTTTAGGGGGTGGGGTGGGGTAGGGGTGGGGAGGGTCTGGGAGGGTTGGGTTGGGTATGTGGGGTGGGGTGAGGTTGGAGGGGAAATAACTAGCACCTGAACATGATGTGCATCACATCAAAACCATCAAAACATATAAGCCACTTACAATTCTGTTTAAATGCAGTTCAAAAAGTTATAGTGTGTATTAAAAATAATAAAAATACAGTTTAAGATCATTCTCAATTGGTCTAGCTGTGGCTTTGCATTTCGATCTGAATTTGTAATGTCTCTTTATATGCATCATATTATTTACATCACAACACTGTTGGACTATTAAAATTATAACATGCAATTGTGTTCAAGGAAAAGGTTTCAAATCTATAGCAGGTTTCCCAGCATTCCATAAAAACAAAATTCCCTGAAGTTTCTCTGATGAGGTTTCAAAATTCAATATTCCAGGAAAAATGTTTCAATCCATTTGATAAGTATCCACAAGTTGAATAAGCTGTTTGGACATGAAACAAAATATTACAGACAGCACACTTTCTCTTTTAGGCCAATTCAATCCCCGTAACAAGAGAATATGAAACTCATTTTCCAGGTATTCCCTGATTTTCGGGAAGGCTGGGAAGCCTGTGCAGGTCATAAATTCTAAGTCCAAGTGATGACATCAATGTATATTGAAGGATCTTCATGATAACCTGCTTGTAATTTTAACTCCCAAGTTTGCTCATTACCTCCATGAACTGAGCAATACAAAACCCATGCTGTTGTCCAAAGGTTAAAATTTTGTAGCTTCTTCATTAATAAATCTCCCATCCACTGTGGGGGAATTTTATTTATGATTTATCTACCATTTTGCCTGAAATTTTACGAGTATTTTATGACATTTAATGTACAAGTCATGCTCTTTGTTATACTTTCCTTCACATTTTATCATTTGCAAATCTCAATGGTATTTTCTTGATGAAAATGCCACTTCTGAAATGCAGCAAAGTTTGGAAAAGATTTGCCTCTATTATCTGCATGAAGCCCATTCAACCTCAAAATTTCACTCAGTTTGAATGGTTTTGGTACATTTTACAGGCTTCCTGAACGATAACACAACTCAATGAATTTTACATGACCTCCTATTGAAAGATTCATGATCAAGTTCACCAAAAATAAAATAAAAAAAAACCCTAGGATAAAAACACCAATCATACAATCACTTCAAAGAAGGCACATAGTCTCCATAACTTTTACTGTGACTTCTGCAATTTTAATTAAATTCTTTTTCCTTTTTTACAGGCCTGAAAAGTGAAAATGAAATTTCCTAACTTTTCCCAATGTGAGGCGACACAAAACCCTTTTTTAATGCGCTATTTGATGCTTTGGTAAAGTCTGATGAAAATTCACCAATTTCATGCCACAGAAAGAAACCTCTTTTACATAGTTGTTTGAACTATTCACCTGATTAAATAAACCTAATTCACAGGTCAAAATGAAAGTTGTAAAAACAAAAACAAATAAAAATTACATATAAAAGTCAATAAGGAAACAAGCTGGCTTCCTGTTTTAATTTTAAATTTAACTTTCTTCAATGCAAAATTGCTGGTTATAATAATCTTACCTTCTTGGTCTGAGGATGTATTTTTTGAATGTATTCCATGTCCTTTCATTTTCAAACTGATGATAAGAAAACAAAAAAAAAAAAAAATCAGCCAGACTTATATTTCATTGTTTGATTCTTTCTTCATCATTATACCAACACTTAACTTTACAGATCAGCAGGTCTACATTCTGCAAAAAGTATAGTAATAAGCCCCGCTAAACTGGACAAGATCAAACTCCACAAACGTACATATTTTAGTGATAAAATTAAATTGGTGTCTGAACTCTAACATCTATCCTGTTATTAACGAACCTGCATGTTTGGTTTATGTGACAGCATACATTAACCAAAACTTGAATGATCGGGGAAAACTGCAGTGCTTAAATATGACTGACACACCTAAATGAAAATATTTGAACAGTCCATGTTTTGAGAGATCCTTTTCATCACTCCAAAGCCTACTTTCTTTAAACCCAAAAGGAGAAATAAAATAATAGTTTCCTTTATTTTTCAAGTTAAGAAAATTTGTCATCTTGTTGACCCATGTGTTTCATAATGAGGATTACAAAGAGCTGTCTGTCAATCTGCAAGGTGTCTGGTAAAAATGACTTTATGGTAAAGGTGGCTCTTGCAGTAAAAAGCACTTAGGTACAGTTTAAATGATGATTGTGGGGTGATGCCAATGTGTTATCACACTTATGCTTGTTCATGGCTTAGGAAAAAGATTCAGCCCTTGCATTGATGAGGAATACATCAAAAATTCATTGGTACTATGTATATTGTGGTACTTATCACTAATCACTGGGTATGGGCTTAACGGAAGGAACCTTGTGGGGTCCTTCTATCAACTGCTGCCATTTCATAGCTACAGGTCTTGCAAGTACAGTAGACATGGGAGATGGGTAACGAAGAGAGCACATGTAGTTAATACCTCACACCAGGAGTGACACACTTCCTGCATGGCTGGACTACAAAGCATGAGGTGGGGTTGGGGAAGAATGTGATAACCCTCCTCTTATACAGAAATTATTTCAAATGAGGTAAAATTGTTTTCTTCTTTCACCTTTAAAATCAAAATTCATATAATACCACCCCTCATATGAGTGTTACATGTCAAACCACTGTGGTCTGTTACAAATTTGCTTTCTGCAGCACAGACAATCAGTCTAACCCATTATGAAACCCTCATGCCCAACCATCAACACTTTCAGGACTACTGTTGCCGATCAGCACCATCAGCAAAATAGCATGGTACAGCCACACTAGACATTAAACTCCAGAGAAAGTTAATGTATACATAATGCCATCACTTTGGAATTTGCACTCACTGCATACAACACAAATTGTGCTGTTACTTGATGTATCACATGATGTATATGGCTACTGGAACTTTCCAAGGTAATGTGCACTGAATCACAACAGTACAACATGGCTGAAATTATGCCTGATTCCCCTGTACCCACTGCAAGAATGGGATTTTGATACACTCTCATGAAAACTAAAACTTAAATAAGAGGATTACACAATTTTGGGAATCTGACTTATATAACAGTGACATTGAGTAGGTTTTATGGATAATGAGACTAGGCTAAGGCATCATCAATAGGCCACCTTTATGGCATACTGTACAATATAGCTATACAATGTACTGTACAATATAGGTATCAAATGAACGATTATTACCTCCTGAAAAAACTCACAGGTATGCACAATTATACTTTTTTGTAGGAGGGTGATTTCTTATGATAAAAAAAACCTGAAATCCCATTCCTATATTCATTGCTACACTGTACTAAGTAGTTAGTCCAGGGTCAAAAAACTGTTAAATGACATAGCAATGGGCCATACAGCCCTGCTGGCACAACAGCCTAATTTCTACAGGTAAACTCAAGAGAACAAGGACAGATCACTTTACTGGTAAATTTGAAAGATAAAGACCGCAGTGCCTCAAATTTCAGCAAGATTTGATTTTCTCTGTGTGCCATGGTAATGAACAATTCAAACAACAAACTCAGGACCAGCATGGACATTTACCACTGTAATTCTGACTTTGACCCTAAATAAACAACAGGACAAAAGGACACCTTTTACGTAAAGCTTTTGTTTTGTAAGGTTGTCAAGTTGAGTCACTTAAGATTACTTTTAAAAGCAAAATTGAAGTCACGGTTTGTTGCATTCAAACGGAAACAAAACTGATTGCAATGTTTTTCTACTTCAACTAAGTGGCTATGCCTTCAGTTGACAGGTAAGGGCATATATTCTACCAGAAGTTATACACAGCTCTTTCCTATCAAACTTTTTTCACAAAAAGGTCTTCATGCTTTCACAAATTAACACTGCTCTATATCCCAATAACAATGAACATATTGACAATACATGTTAAAAGAATACAGAAACTTCATAAACACTTGTAAGAATGATATATAAGTCCATAATGCATGCTCAAAAACAATTAACTCATTACCAGAGAAGCACAAGTGGAATATTTCACCACAGGGATTTTTTTTCGGTGTGCGGAGGGGAGGGGGTAAGCCATTTTGGCCTAAGAATACCCTGTATTACATGAGAAATTGCCCCATTCTGTTCAAAATCTGAAGGAGAAACTAAGTTTTTCTCAGTTTCCAAAGGGGTTCAAAACCCCTCCTCCCCTCCCCCTCCCCCTCCTCTTCTCCTCCCCTCCCCCCTCCCCCACACCAGTACATATGCCCATGATTTCACCCATTTTATCCATGATTTTTATTACAGTCTTTTTCACTTGTGAATCATACTGTTGACAACACTCATTAAAGAAAAGCCAGGTGAAATGTACAAAAACAAATATTAACATCCTTTTTTAGTTCGTACTTTCTTTGGTCAGTACATGCAAAAAACAACCACAAACTAATGAAAACTGTAAAACCTACCGGTACATGACGGAGTGGAACCTCCACCATCCCAAGAAAATCATCCCTAGTCTGAAAAGAAAAAATAACTCATTAATTAATCTCATGCAATGCAAAATGAGAAGGCCTTCAGTTCATTCATTTACTTGTTATCCCACTACATTGACAGTACAATGTTACAGTCTACAATTACAATATCTCATTAGTCACAGTAGTGAATGGAAGTATACTACAAAATCCTGTTGAGCTTAACATAAAAGGCAGAACATTCCCATAGATCCATTTTCAAAATAGCAATTACAAAGGATTGTGGGATAGAGTTTTGGTATACGTGGTTTTTGGACTTGACTTTGCAGAGTAAAAAATGACGGAATTAAGAAATAGGTTTCTTACAAATACAATATCAGAAATCATTGAAGTGGATGGAAGGTACAACAAAATCCTGCTGAGCTTAACATAAAAGCCAGAACACTCCCATAGATCCTTTTTCAAATAGCAATTACAAAGGATTGAGGGATAGAGTTTTGGTGTATGTGGTTTTTGTCAATGGCATTAAATGTTGCAAAAGACAATACACACCAGAACTCTGTCCCACAATCTTTTGTAATTGCTACTTAAAAAGGGTCTAGAAAAAGAAACAGTAGAAGACAACCTCAACCATTAAATGATGACTGATGCACAATTTACAGAGAATTTGACTTTGGACTAACTTTGGACTTCGACTTTGCAGAGTAAAAAATGATGGAATTAAGAAATAGGTTTGTTGCAATTACAATTACAATATCAGTAATCATAGAAGTGGATGGAAGGTACTACAAAATCCTGTTGAGTTTAACATAAAGGCAGGACACTCCCATTAAAATGGAATAATGACACAAAAGAGAAAATCCTACCTAAAGCTGTCCCCAACTACTGCAGACACTGAAAGCAGTATTTACCTTAAAAGATCACCCAGACCCTTCAAACAACCCATCCACTCCCACCCCCTAAAATTAAACCCACACCTCTAAACCTTACTACTGAGACAGTCCAGAAAACCCATCCAACCCACCCCCTAAAATTATACCCACGCTTCTAACCCTACGGAGGAGCAAGCCCAACCCAAAACTGATGCTTAAATGGATCAACTACGAAAATTTAATTTGTACATTCCCATGTAATATTTGTGCTAGTTCTTCTTAAAGCAGAATGTAATGGAATTCTGCTTAAAAATATCTGAAGTGAATTCCACAAGAAAGGTGCACAGTAGTGTAATCTCTTCATTTTAAAAGAAGCTTGTGTGAAAGCTAGGAATATGCAACTAATCAGATTATCTAATATGGTCATGTACTGTAAAGTTAGTACTGACAACCTTGATCAAAAACGGTGACAGTTGATCATGTAGAGAGCAATAAACAAACTCAGCAGTGTTCAGACTTTTTGAGGTCTGAAAATTTGAGCAGGTTAAGAGACTTGCTACTGTGATCATACCTGGGTAATAAATGTATGATAGCGCATTTTGGTGAACTATTAACTTACTCAAATACTGATTACTGGCATCTGATTAGACTACACAACAATATGTGAAATGGGGCAGAATTAACATGTGATACCGAAACCTTTAATATTTCTTGGGAACAATGTTTCACTTCGGCAATATAACTACATCATTCACTACCTGTCATGAAACATGATTGATATGTTTGCTCCATGAAGGGTTCAAATCAATTTTAACTCCCAAGAATAAACAAAGTGAACTCTCTTCAAATAAGAATCATTAACTTTAATATTAAAGGTACTTAAATGACATTTCTTGTTCAAAATAATTTAGTTAATAAGTTTACTCAACAGCACCAGTAACATTTGTCCATCGTACTGAAGCTACATGCCATTCCATTTCCACTGATGTACTTAAAAGGTTAATATTGCATTTAAAATGCACCAACATGGCATACAAAGGAAATACCTTAAATCATTATCAAACCATTCAGTCTCACCAATAAACTGTAGTAATAGCTTTATCCCTTCAAAGTATTAAACATTTCAAGAGTAACAGATGTTGCATCATTTGAATTTTTGAAAGTTTGGGTGAACAAATTACTTTTATGCAATAACTAACCGAATTACTTCCTGTGAGAGCCTTATTTCTTAAAAAGAAAGTTACCGTACTGCCTTATTTTGAATTGTCTATCATTCTGTATCTATTAATATTGGTTTAAACAATATGAAAATATTCTCTGAAACAAACACAATATTTCCCTTTAATGGTTACAATGACCAACTTTCATGAAGATCTGTGCATATCTGTTGGAGTACAAGCATTAGGCCCCCTGACCAAACCTCTTACAGTACAGTGAAACCCTGTTTATCCGAACACTTCGGGACCGAAGGTTGTTCGGATAACGAAAAAGTTCGGATAAACGGGGTTCCAAGTTTTTGCCTTAAGTACGGTACACTGGGTCCATATACTGTAAGACAGTGTGTCAACACAATTTCTAAAATAATTCCGAAAAGGCTTAAAATTGCAGACAAAATCCCCCAAAATATTTCGTTACTATTTTTTGTGACCGATGATATGACAAATAAATTTCAAGACATCTAAAACAGAGAGATTTTATTCCGAAAATTTGAGCCTTTGCTCGTCTGAATGACCAATGCTTTCTACACACTAAATGAATGTGTGTGCTGAAGAAAAGCTGTAACGATCTGGAGAGGCATCTAGAGTATAAATTCTGCAAAAATTTCAAAAAATGTTCGAGACACATGTGTAGGAGACTCTCAAACAGCAGTTCGCAATGTTTTTGTAAGGTCTACTTTCATTATTTTTAGGTATGAAGCTCACTACGTTACTAACTTTTCATATTTAGTGAAACTAAGACTTACGCTAGCCTAACGTATTTTTGTATGAGAGGATATTGAGCCTATACCGACTCATGGCTCCTAACAAGAATTTCAAAGCAAATACGTACGATATTTCTTCCAAATTTGACAAAGAGATAACAGATTGTTTTCTATGTCCACATGTCGGCTGTTTTAGCCATCGTGACATCTTTCCATTACTTTTAAATTGCCGAGAAAAATTCGTGCATTTCTGCAAAAATTTACCTTGAATTTTGCCTTGTAAAGCACTTAAAACTTGGTGTACAGTATACTACTGAAATTGTGTTGACTATTATTGTTGTTAAATCTGACGGCTAGTTCGGATAAACGGGGTTCGGATAAACGGGGTTTTACTGTATAGACGAATCCGATCAGCGCTTGTGTTTAGTGACTGTAGGCAGCCATTAATGGGGTCCACCAGCCTTAAACCGTCTTCATTTATTTTCTACATGAATTTCAAACCCACATATTCAGTGAAATTGAACGAATCAAGATACAATTTAATGTCCAACCATCCATCATACAGGTAAGCAAGAAAATTGAAAGATTAAAGGTGATAGACCCCAGGTATGGCCGACTGAAATCAGACCATCACTTGCTCTCCGGATTCGTCTATAAGAGCCACTACTAATGATTACTGTGAACAGGTTTCAAGGAATCAATTTATATTTGTTAGAGAACCACTAGGTGCATTTTCAAACCATGGTCTTGAACACCCCTAGATGACCTTTGACCTAAAATTTCTTTACACCTAATTTGTGAAACAGGATTACTTTGAATAAGTTTTAAGAAGAATAAGGGCCATTGCTAACTGTGGGAGGATTTTTGGTATTTTATACAATGACCTCTCATGAGCCCTGGTTGATCTTTCACATTAACTTAATGGAGAGACCCTAAATAGCTACACCCCCAGGACCATTGTGTGTCATCAAAATCTGCCCAAGGGCATGTTCTGAGGAAAACTTACAAACAAGATTTTGACTAATAACTGATAGAAACAGCAGGTTTGCCCGGAACATAATATTAACATGAGTTAAAAAATACTCAGACATTGAAAGTTTATGTCTTTTAATAATTTCACTGCATGTCCCTTATACTGACTGTTAAAAGAAATGGCAGTCACTTGTATTTTCTGGAAGTGAAAGTTAAAGCATACCTTCCTCATGTATCTATAAATTAAGATATTAGAATTGATGTAATAGTAGACTTTGGGTTATAATGTTGTTTTAACATGCCTAAAATTGTACAAGACTTGTTTCATACTGACTGGTGAACCAATGGGCACCATGCTATGGTCAGCAGAAGTAACAGGACTTGGCAGTATAGCCAAGCAAGCATAAGGTGAACAAAACTGAAATATGAAGGTAAGAGTTTAGCCACTGGTAGCATTAGTGGCACCAAAGGGCAATTCGTACATGAATTTGAAATAATCATATGTAACTAGCATCCATCAAATGACAGGAATTATGATTAATTTAGCTTTCACCCAACAGAAGTAGATGAATGTCTGAAGAAAAAAACAAATTGAACTAATATCAACTGACATATTAATCTACATTATCCATCAGGTGTCTCCACACATTGTTACCACAGAAAGACCTACAAAACGAACTAGTAGTCAAAGAAAATCCCAAAACTGTCCACTTTTTTTTTTGGACTTTTTGTTACATAATATCCTTCATAGATAATACTGTAAGTCTGTGGGAACTAAAGTCCTCTCATAATAACTAATGACCTAATCTATATGTTGTTATCCATAATATATGGATCTAAATACATTGTTGCCATACTGAAAAGGCCTTTACTAGAATGCACTGATATGATTATATTTTCCACTAACATGGCCTACTTTGCAGTTTACATAATTTGATAAAAAAGAAAAAAGTACCATTCACACTTATATACATACTGTATCATGATAAAGATCCATACAGTATGATGAACATTCCGTTCATGATACTGTACAACCACCATTGGAAGCTTTCTGAAAGTTTATAAAGGCATATACACGGATAACTCACGACAGGACCTAAGTACTATAGCTTAAACAAAAGGAGAAAAAGAAGGACAGAAGTACAAAACTTTGATTAAATAAAAATAGCTTACCAGTCTGTTCTCATCAAACACCTCAAATAGAAGAGTGTGTTCCCCTGGCTTAACCTGCAAAACAAGCAAGATATACCGGGGCGGTAAACATACAAGCGTGGAAGACAAAGTTCAAAGTTTTAATTGCATGAGAAACTTCTGGAGGTTAACAATACATGTGATGCAAATGGCAGACTGGGTATTATGTCAGACTTTATGTAACTGAACAACACTCAATGTAAGTTTCTTGTTACATTTATTCACTAAATTCATGCCTTCTTCACAAAACCTTTGAATTTATACAGAGAAAAGTCATACACCTTCGATTTTGGTATCAAAAGAAAGCTTAGATTCTACTTTTTGGACTGGTAGCCAAAAACTTGATATGGCTTATCAATGCCACATAATGCCTGGTTGACCATGGTGCCACACATAGGTAATAGAGGGACATGTGACCATGGACAAAAAAAAGGCATCTCAGGTGCAATAAGGAGGAAGCCATGGAGGAATATCATGCCATCTACTGTACCCCTGAGTTACCCATGATAGTGGGATGAACATACCCCAAGTCAAGCCCCACCCTGACATTTGTACCCCACCAGTGTTGGCACTAAGTCTCAGAATTTGAGAAGGAAATTCCTTTTCAAAATATTTTGAGGGGGATTTTGGTTCAAAGAGGGGCATCTTGATAAATTAGCAACATAAAATGTCCACTTTTTCCCAACAGGTTGTGGACGGTATTCTTGCACACAATCTTAAAACTTACAGGACTGTTGAGGAAAAAGCGGGAATTGTGCAATCCCACTGCCTAATGCGAAGGCTGAACCCCATACTTGCATTTCCTGTTGAAAATTCTATTCAATGTGCTGTAAAATCATTGGGACAGAAGTAATGACCAACACAAGACACTGTGGTAAGAAAAGGACTGCCTTGAAAGCAACATGTCACAAGCACACCTACATACTTTGTTACAGATGCCATTAAAAAAGAACACAGCCAAAATGTTTACCGAAGACTACTGATAAGAAGGAAAGCATACAGACAGCAAAATTTTATGGGATTCTTTTGAAAAAGTTTGCTGTCAACAAAGATGAAATCTGAGGGGCATGAATGTTTACATTTTTATCAATCTTTCAAAAAACAAATGAAAAGTATGTCTGTATTAATGACAAAACTGTGACAAAGTGTCATTTTGAAAATACATTGTAAAGCACCACTAAATTCTCTGAGAAAGCTAATCCCTGGATTACTACTTCAGCTTGATCAGCTTGACCCTCTTCCTTTGGCATTATGTTCTTAAAGAACCTCCAAAAAGTAAGTTGAATGTGTGAATTCACACCAGTTTTGGGATGTTCATTTTGTCTCCATGACATAAATATGGTACATCATAATTAATGCAATACAAAAATTGTACAGGTTTTGGGCCACATTTACATGATAATGTGTCATATCAAGCACACGATAACCCACCTGCTGGTAGATACTTACCCTAAAATGGAAGTTTTCGTACCACTTCGGATTTAGAGACTGCAAAAGAGATTGAATGCGATTGAAAAAACATTGAAATCAAACTTGGGTTTAACCAGAATGCATTGAAATTTTGATGATTTCATTTACACAAGACCTGAACTGCCATGACATGATGAAACAGTTCACATTAAGGTGGCACAGCCCAGATGGCATGCAACCCTAGTAAATCTCATATCCTTGCTGCCCAACTTCCCCAATTTGTTTCATTTGCTGAAATGCTTGGCATACCCACAAAGTATCTATTACTGTCACTTTTCCTGAGATGATCTGTTTACAAGATTTTCATAGTCTGATCTCTGATGAACTCAGATGACCTTTGACATCTAAAAAAACAATATTGCCCCACATGGTCAACATTTGTAACCCACATTTTAGTCCATTCCTAACTGTCAATGTTACCTTTCTTAGGATTGATTTATCTTCCTATTCTAGGTTTTTCAGCTTGACCTAGGATTAACTCTGATGACCTTTGACCTCTACTAAACATGGTGGGATTCTTTAACTCAATGTAATGTATTCCAATATCAGTATTCTTATGCAGTACCCGTTCCTTTGTACCTAACTTCAGATAACATGTTCACACACAAAGTAGGATAAACACACATGCTGTACATCCATCCATAATCATACTGTGCCAATTTGTAACATGACATGAATTCCACCATTTGGTAATTTTCCACTACCCAGCTAAAAAGACAATACATTATCTACAACAAGCCAAGTGTCCTTAGTATGGGAAAAATTCCACAGTGCTTCTTTTGCATTTGTCAACACTCAACAAAGGAAAGCACAATAGAGTGAGGCAGTGAGCTATACTATGTTATATACAGTATTTAGGTGCACCACTCAACTAACTTGAAAGAATTCTTATACCCTCTGCTGAAAGGTCTATGAGACCAATTTATTTCCATAAAAATTTAGGGCTACTGTATGTGCAGCCCACATCACGAAGGGAATGTGCAAGGTATGTTATGTAGGTAACATAGCACAAAAACTGCAGTTACACAAGTTGAAAAAATTGAAAAATCCAAGACACACTTTTTTTGCATTATACACTTCTGCTATGCAAAGTTATGTTTTGAGTGGAAGATAAACCTGTGCCAACCTTGTATACAAACTCCTGTAGAGCTCAGAATTTTGATGGCCATGATGAATAAATTTTCCATTGTACGAGCTTTCTTTCACACGTGAGATAACCAACATACTGTACAATACCTGCTGAAAACTTTTACAAGGATATTGTGGCCACTAAGACCAAACTGTAAGTCAATGGAAAAATACACAGTGGTGTGCTTCCATGAAAGCAAACTCATTCTGACCAAGACTTTCGGTTTAGATAGCACACAAGACAGTAAAATTCTGCCACAACAGCAATGACAAACATCATGTTTTATAAGCAAAAATGCAAACCTCATATCTTCCCTTTGTCAGGGTTGGTACAAGGTCTTTTAGCACTAAACCTGATGATAAGCAATTAAATGCAAACAAAGTGTAGTAGAGAGCAGTTACGATTGCTATGGGGAAGTAGTGTACAGTACATAGACAAATAACTATCTCAGTCAAATGGAAGCACTAAAGTGACAAACTGCTAGACATATTTCTAAACTCCTACACACAAGTCCCATTAAAGAAGCAGCAAATTGAGCTGTTGCTCAGGGAGTGTATTTCAAATAGTTCATTTCTTATTTTCTATGACTACGTACTTGTATTAAAGGGGAACATTGAGATGGTTCACATAATTCATGATTTTTTATCACACCTGTTGAGTTTTACTCAGATCTCGATAGTAAATGGTCAAACTAAGAAATTCTGCACATAAGACACACAACTGAAATGGTAATGATAGGGTAATTAATGTTTAAAATCATTTCTTACAAATTTGTGACCAGACACTTTTTACCATTAGGTATTAATCATATGTAGCCCCAGTTCAAAGACAACCAATGAGTGAGGCTTATGGCACTGGACTGAAGGCTAGCAACTCTAACCAACAGCTGTTGTGACTGAAGGCCACAGTTGTTTATAAATGTTGTTTATTCAGGAGAGGCTGGTCTAGTATGGGCTTGGACAAGTCTGGAAAACTGCAAGCTCTTAAGCCCATAAAAACTACAATTTTTCACTTTTTTGGTCACTATAGGAAGTGAAACATGAGCAATGAGGTTAATTAGAAGCATTGTCATGCAATGATTCCCTTCAAACTCATCACAAAATAATGGATATCAACTCAATGAGCCCCTTTAAGCATAAAAAGCATATATGCAGTTAGTCACCCCATGAGGAGAAAATGGGATGGCAACATTAAAGGCCATCTGCAGTCACCTGAATTTTAATTTGTATACCCTGGTTCCCAAGTTCATATGGCTTTTTTCATGTGACAATATTTTTAACATTACAAAATTGTTCATCCATGCAGTATGATGCCTCCATTTACCTTTAATATGCAATACTGATGTTCTATGACAAACGTATTAGAGAAGTACATGGAGGTTTGTAAGATTTAGCTACAGAAATGATTAAAATTCAGCTTGAGGATATTGCACTAAATTGCAGACTTCCTTTAAATAATAGTTGGCATTTAATTTGAAACAGTATGTAATACCATTCACTCTGTTACCTTACAAAAACTCCAAAACTCCTCCTCTAGGCACTGATTAAACCTGACTTCACCATCTCCCATGCAACTCTTGTACTGGCTCACCACTGGCACCAGAACAATACATACGGCACCTAGAGCTCTCCACTGTGATCCCTCCTATTATTACCTTGGTCCCATAAGTGCTGACCATCAACAGTGCCTCAAAGGTCAAACTATATCTACGGCCTACCTCTAAGAAGGTAGAAAGGAAAGGCTTGGTACCATATCCTGGGGGCAAGGCTGTTCACAAAACCAGCTTTGATACTGAAACTGGTTGAAACCGGTTTGGATTGATTCGATTTTGAAATTTTTGCACAACTGAAAAACCGGGTATTGAAAAATAACCAGTTTAAACCGATCGAGATTTGACTTCTGTTTCAAAATTTGACAATTTTACGCCTTTTCGCCACAAAGTTTGCTATCTTTTGGAACAAATGTACATGGGAATATCAATGACCGTAACTTCCATAAAACTTCCCACAATTCCCAGTACGTGGCTAGACCTCGTGCAGGGTTCATATGCAAGGCCATTGTACTTTTTTGAAAAACCGGTCCTGGCAGCTGCAGAAACCGGTTTCTGGTTTTGGACTAATGGTCACAGCCTTACCTGGGGCAGGCTCAGGAGGAACCACAGAAGGGTGCTAATATTTAATACCGTCTGCTGTTCCTGGTGCAAGAGGCAGGCCAGTGCAATATTTGGGTGGGAGATAAGTAAACAAGTTTTATTGAATATTAAGTACATATATCCCAAATTCTTTGTTTCCAAGAGCTTCTTCTGATAGTACTGGAGCTAAGGGTTGTAAGGTACTTGAATAAAGCATACTTTTTAATAGGATAATCGGATACCTCCAAGGTTTCACTGACTGCATTTCCATTTGAAGACATTCCAATCAGAATGGCATTCAAGCAGTGGTTATGATGCACTGAGCAGCAGTTTATGCAAGACAATCCCTATACAATGCTTGGTGAGCAAATGAATGTGTTATGTCCACTTGAACAACAATAAAAAGAAGCCCAGAGCTGCTTAAGGGTGACAAGGACTAATGTTAAAATAGATATGAGCCTAGATATTCATGAAGGTTATCTAGTTGCAGTCAACCTTTAACTACACACATAACCAAAACAAATTTGCCATGAATTAAATTATAACCTTGCAACACGTGTCACGTGCATTTATTCAAATCAATTACTGTATAGCTGGAAATTTCCACGAGGCTAATTTCTGGTGAATCTGTACCTTTTTCACATATTTGTAGAGTGAAGAATTTGCTGTTGCAGGCAACCAGCATAGTCTTGTAAAAACTAACGGAAAGTACTTTCACTGGTCTTAAATTCGCCATTAGATACCTGGTCGCGAAAAGTGCGAAAATTTAACCCCTGTGAAAATTTCCCACTTTACAGTAAATATTATTACCAAAGGATGAAAAAATGAAGGTATTTCCATTACTGAAAGACCAGCAAAGTTCACTTTGACTCCTGTTAAATGATAAGACATTTTCCCTTAACACAAGAATCAACTTAGTTCCAACATCAGTTTACTAATGTCAAACGGATAGCAGAGACAGTTACATTTCTGGTTCAATTTCTGGAGGGTTCAATCCCCAGTAAGATCAAAGTTACAAGGTGAGATTTTCATCCAACAGAAATCTACAGTTCCCATAGAAAATGATCTCTTAACTGAGAAGATCCAAACTTGCAAATAAATATAGAATTAGAAATCATCTGATATAACCACAAGCCATAAATTACAGGCTTACCTTTTTCACAGTCTTAGTGGTGACTCCAGCAAGTACAACATTACTGTCTTTTGTAAGCTGTATTCTCACATATGGATCACTGAAAAATAACATGAAAAAATCAAACATATTGTCATACATTCATAGGTCTTCAGAATGAACCTTTTGCCTTTCCTAGTCTCGACTTCAAGCTAAATGTAACTTTAACAACTTACCCTCAAAATTGGCCCACATGCCGATTCAGGTCATCAGTACTTTCCGATGTTACAAATTTGCCTCAAATGACCTTTGACCTTTTTGTGTGGCCTCTCATTTCATCTATACATGGAGATAGCCATTTTGCGTCTACGATCCCAGTTTGGTTACAACTGGTCATTGGAAAAAAGATGGACGATTGAAGAAGTGTACACTTAAATTGCGTACACTGTAAATCTATTTTCAATTAACTAATTTTACATACTAATCTTCGTACGTGACATCTGAATTTATGACAATACAAAATATCCATGTTGCATCTATGACTCAGGTTTGGTGACAACTGGTGATTGCACCATTGAAAAGTTACAAACAACACAAAAAAGTGCACTATAAAAAGTTTAACAGTACACCACAAATACACACAAAGGAATCAATGCAGTCATAAATGATTGATGACCTGGAAACACTGGTGCTTATACAGTAAATGTAATAAATTATGTTATGTATCCACTTCATATCACCGACATCACAATTCTGATTTGGTATTAAAGTAAACAAGACACCATGGGCTAAGAGGAATATGCAAGGTGTAGACGGTAGATGTACATACATGTGGTACACACAGTATGACCAGCAAATTGAAGTCGAGAGTTGTCACTAGTATCTGTACAACACACCATGTATGAACCTTATTACGAGTGCAAAATACATAACAACTCTCCCTGTGTGCCTCCATCTTGGCCACTTAAAACATGACATCACCAGAAAAGGGTCTTTGTCATTAAGCTTGAGTATTTTCCATGAAAGGAACAAAAATAATAGTTAATTTCTACTAACAATTGCCAATCAGTCAAATACTAAAGCATTCACTGAGCCTTTGACATCTAAAGGAGGTCCATGAGTGAGGCTGTGTTGGTGAAGTGTAAAGCATTACTTTTTCAAATGACGAATTTTTTTCCTAGGCAAAAGCTGGCCTGCATACCTCTTCCCCCTCCCCCTCCCCAACCTCTCACAAAACCTGTGGTGAGGCATCAATTTCAGCTTGAAAAAAGCCTTTATGCTGTCCTTCACAATGATCTACTGTATTTACTCTTTCTTTTCCAGTCTTTTGTGGAAGAAGGGGTTGAGGAGGAGGGAGGTGGGGTTATTCTCTACACTATGCAATGGCTGAGTTTCTCTTATTATGTATTGTACATAAAGAATTATGCTATGATTGATATGTACAGTTCAATGCATCCATTCCTCAAAACCCTCCGGCACTACTGTGAATGCACTTCTGCATCAATTGACTCGGCACTTGAAATGACGTTGTCCAGATGGTCTACACGCAAATAAGTACTATACCACCGACCATTGATATTATTATACAGTTTCAAACTGTTTCTATACAATGACAAGACAAACCCTCATATCCTTTTGCGAGGTTTGAACTTTTCTTAACATGGATTAATCAACTTATCAACAACGTGATCGAACCTTAACCTTGAGCGCCCTAAGCTTTATTTACTTACAAAATTATTCATTCTTTTACCTACTGACTGTGCAAAAGGGCAAAAGCTATGGAATAATGTATCAGAACTTCATTTCTAGAAAGCACAAAGATACACCCAAATGCTCTCCTTGGCAAATAACTAGCTCCAATGCTTACATGCAAATTTCAGTTTTGCTCTCCATTAGGTATTTAAATAAGGAAAACAATTTGCTCCCCTGGACATGAACACAACATTTGGTACTTTTTCTCATATTTCCCGCAGTTATGAGGAGGTCACACCAAACTGTGTTTTGGATTGTAATAATATTTTAAAATGCATTATTGTGTTGTTTGGAGACTAGAAAGTTATGTCGCAGTTGCTTCTCGTTCGTAGCTTAGGCTTAGGCTATGCATTCATCATGCACACTCCAAGTACTGTAAGTGTAAGCTAGGCCGAACTTGCCACGTTCGTAACTTGCTTGACATGTTGAACGCCCATTATACTAAGCTCCATTGATTTGCGCACAGTATCGAAAAGATATTGCCCTAATTTAGACCAAAATTGAGTAAACCGTCAGGTCTACTGGCCATGTCGGGACTACATATTTTATCGTATACATAACAGCTCTCCAACGAAACCGGAAAATTTCCTGATGGAGGAATCCCCCTTCCCCCACCTGGTGCCACCACTGTACAAAGGATTCTTCTCTGCATCCTTCCCCCTTCTTAGAGGCTGCTTTTGTAGAGTTTGTCTGCCAATTAATACTGCCACTGATTGATTACACTTTGAAAGATGGGCACATGGATCTGTCCCCCACCCCCACTGCCATGGTACAAAGCTTGCTTCCAGTGGCATAGCCAGCAGGGGAAAGATAACTGGCATAGCCAGCAGGGGAAAGAGAACCCCCACAGAAATTTTGGGACGCGATGGGCGATGTTGAAAAATGAAGGGAACCCCCCCCCAAAAAAAAACGGCGAGAGGATGGAGGGATGAGAACTTGGTGGGGCAGAGTGGGGGTAGAGGCCTAGGGGAAGGGTAATTGGGAAATATTGGCTTCACAAGTGTGATCTTTTTATGATATTGAAAACTAAGACGAAACAGATTTACAAAACAACTGAAACAAAGTGTTCCGGAAGTTGTGAAACACGCAGTCGAAAAAACGAGTATGTGGCTCGGGGATGGGTGAAGTCGATGGAATCGTTTTTTTGACTGCGTATAATGACGATGGAATCCGCAGCAGAACGGACGGCATACTTTTTTATGCAGGACGCATTCGCAGTAGGCCTCCAAACAGTCCATCTAAAACTTGGGTATAAATGATGTCAGAGCTTCTGGGTACAGTGTTCCGGATCTTTTATTTCTGCTTTTTTCAACTGATTATGCCTTGGGGACTGAACCCTAACCCATTTTTCGAACCCTTATCCTGATTTTGAAACAAAATAAATCCCGAAAAAAAAAAATTGGTTTTCAATGCCGCCAAAGGCTAGAGCCAAAGCGTCCTACAATAAATATATGCAAACAGACGCTGGGTCTAGGGTTACAACCGTGGATACTCAACCCATACCAGAGATCATCATTTAAGTTGGATAAATTTTTTGGAGAGTGGCAACTACTTTTGAGGGCGGTCACTTTCACTCAGAGGGTGGGTCGCCCCCCCCCCCCAAAAAAAAAGCACCTCTGGAGAACACTGGGATTCTAGTATAAAAAGAAGAAAAATATGGCACCATTTTGCATCTAAACCCTTCGAGACAGCAAAACAAAAAACAAAAAAAAAAGTAAAACCAAACAAACAAAACAAAACAAAAAACCACAACAACAACAAAAAAATTCAATAGGTGTCCCCCTCCCCCAAGACGGCAGTCTAGAATGGGGACAAGGTGTCGACTTTCCCCACACACCAAAAACCTGCCTGCTTGCTTCAAAGTTAGTGCATGTGAAACTTCCGTTAGTAACTTATCAAATCAGAACTTGTGTTAATGGGAAACTTTGGTAATAATAGTATCATATAAAATTATAAATGAGTTAGTTAAATCATGCATTATACTTTTGAACGAAACTGTTAAATGATTTTAAATTTGACAGCATCTTCAAGATGTTTCCTTGACATCATTCTGTACTTGGCTGTCAGAGGAAAGAACCTACAAGCACGTCTCTTGGTAAAATATATTAGACACACCCGCTGTCTCTTTCCGAAAATCTGTGGAAGACGGAATAGCCAATTCAATATTTAACATGCCTGAGGAAGATAAACTTAACCAACTTGAATATTAGAACCCGAGAATCCCCATATCTGACGAGTTAAGGAACCACTGCACAGGGGTAGCCCTAGGATTTGCCAGGCAGGGAGGGGGGAGGCGCAACTTGAAGCCCTGACAACACCAAATGGTCACAGGAAGGTCGGTGCAACTACTGTAAAAGTTTGGTTCTTGAAATCACAGAAAAGTGAAAAATGTTTCAGTGAAGAAAATATCCAAATGAAGGCTTTTTGTTTGCAAAATATTTGAAAAAAATGTTCGAACGTTATTGGAGAAAATTCGAAAGTTGTAAGGTAACTTAAAAAACGCACAAGCCCATCCAAACGGCCTGCAGAGTTGCAAGTTTACCACAAGACGCCTACGTGTATAAGCCTTGGACTGTGTGCTATTAAGGCTTATTCTGCATAAAATTAATGACTTGTATAATTCGGTCGAAAATATTGTCACGGGATTCATACAGTAAGAGCCGCCATTTCTGAATCAGGATGACGGGGTACGCTACACGCTCTCAAATAATTGAACCGCCTGAACATGATGGTAGCAGTGGTAAAACATTGCCTTTCATTGGCAACGAAGTTATAGGTCAAGCTAGATCTATGTAGCAAATCCGTATAGCCAGAGCATATGAAAAAAAAACGGAAAATAGGGATTCCAACAGGCGTTTTAAAATACAGGAAATATTACTGCAGACACTCCTACATAAACATTCGTTTTGGAAGCTGGCAAGTAAGGCTTATTTCGCGTTATCCTAACGTGTGTTACGTAGGCTTGCTTATCGGACTGTAACACCGTTCAACACAAAACTAGCTTATTACTGTTTAGGCTAATGACGTCGGGCGGGAATTCTTTCTAACAACGAATTTAAAAGAAAGAATTATGCCACTGATACTACGGCACTTTAACGACCTTAATGTTCACAGAAGTACGAAGCTGTTTTCCAGGTATTTTATTTGAGGTCTCTTCTAATGTTTTAAACAATCTTTTAGAGACTTTACTTTCTTTCTCGGCGAATATTTCATAACCTTAATTGTTAATGACAATTCCCTTTCCGAGAGCCGGCGGATCGGGGAGAAAACAAAAATGACAACAAAAATAATGTGTACTACTAACAAGTCGAACGTTGCGATGCCACACAGACCCACTTGGCAACCAACTTTTTCTTCCCTTACTGATTGAAAAGCAGCTTCCGCTAGAGGGATTAACTGCTACAATAGCAACAATGGGCCCCGGAAAAACCGTTAGAGCGCAACGGTATTTCACTGCGGGGGAATGCACTCTTTGGGACAAAAGATTCCCCGCACTCTCCCGCAAATTCGGCGCGTCAAAGAGAGCGCACGTGCCCGATTTCTTTTGAGCTGTACTGTACTTGCCCTTTGTGCAGTTATTAACCTGTGACTGAGTATCATACTTCAAACAAGAAAGAATGACCTTAGGTACTGCACCTCTACTTCGTCCATTAAGGTAAAACATGAAAGTACTACCTCAGAGATTACAAATTTTCCAGACATTTTTTAGGAGAGCAATTCTGTTTTGGAGCACTAATTTAGGAATGTCACACATTTTAAAGTAAGTGATTTACAATTATTATGAAACAGTTCTTGTGAAATTAATGACAGCAATCACACCAGATTTACTAATAAATAAAGGACTAAATTATATGTACATTACTTAATTCACACATACCTAGCTCCAAAGATGTCTTTTTTGGCAAGAGAGACACCTTCCAATATATTGACTCTCACCACACGGGTGTCTGGGCCCTGCAGGAAGACAAGAAAAAGAAAATCAAGCAAATTCAACCTCATTGCTCGAGGTGTAAGTTAGCAATGTCTGAACTCACATGTCTCCCACAATGTAACCCCCTCCCGGCTCAGGGCATCCTCTATGGCACTCTTCAAACCCCTCCCCAAAAAATTTTCTCTTCAGCCTTAACACAAACAAAGCAGTACAACTGACCAATTCCATAATATGATTAGGACAATAAATATCACCCCTTTTCTGTGTGCTCTATGTACGCTCTTTTGTTGTAGTTTTTGCTTAATTGTAATTTAGAGGTTTTTAAGCTTCTTACCAGCTTGACTTTGCAAAATGATACTGTACTGCATAAAATATTCCCAAACTTGACCATTCAATTTTGAGAATTGTACAGTATCTCTAGGTACATGAAAGTCTCTTTCTAAGTATCTGTATTAAAGTTTACATCCACATTTCAAATGGTTCTTTCAAATTTTAGGGGGAGGGGTGGGGCTGGTAAAGGTCAAATTTTGGACATGAATTTCTTTCTTCTCCCTCTTTTCTTCAACTGTTTTGACTGTGTTTCAACTTAAACTGTTGTTAAAGACAAAAGGAGTGTCCTAACCCCTTGTCCTACCTAAAAGTAGTCCTACTGATGAACTGTAAACTGTTCATAAAAAGTTCCCTCAGTTTACCTTCTGATATATAACTCTTGTGTCAACTGTGAAGCATACTGATCTGCATGCATACTTCAGTGGATTCCACTCACATCTTGAGAATGCTTGCATAGACTGCACATACTGTACTGTTCATGCATGCCTACTGTACATTACCTCCCAAACACACAACATTGGCAACATGCAGGTCCACACACTTTATAAACCCTCACAAAAGTTTATACTGATTATTAATATTGACTGTAATAGCTCAAAATAAACCACTATGGTTTGAGTACTATCCATTACCATTATCTAACTTGCAACCTCAACATGCTAAATGGAAAAATAGACATTATCTCACTATCCCAAGGTTACTTGATTTTTATGAATCCTATTTTGATAAAATCCCCAAACCTTACCTGTGGTACGGGAATCTATAAACCCTACTTCCCTCGTCTATTTGATACATGCTTGTTTAGCATGTTGGATTATTTTGCCATGCTTACTGTCTATGCACACAATATCATTGTACTGTACAATATATCCACAATGGAATTAACATGGTTCAATACTTCATGAATATTCATTTTACAAGTACTGTATCTGTGGTTATTTTCTTCCAAGGGGAATTACCCTTTCACCTCCCTATTTTGGGCGAATGCACTGCTGGTCAATGTGCAAAGTATTTAACTACAGTTACGTACTAATCAAAAGTGGCTTGGATCTTCTTTCCTAAGGAAATACTAAAAGCCAAAGTATACATACAGTACTTCCTCTGTTTTTTCATGAACTCATAGCAACCATCCTTTCCAGATGCTAAACAATGAAGAATGTGACAAGAGTCTGAGATGATTAGCTGTATGTTGGGCCAAGTTTCCAACACTACTTGCCTCCTCATTCAAAATGTTGCACGTACCTAAGGAGGCATAATTTTGCAACAAAAATTCCAGTATTCTGATCTGATTATTTTATGGGTATGCAGTAAACCTACACTTTGGGAGATAGCAATTCTACCACAGAAGTCTGAGCACGTTTTACCCATTCCAATGTATGATACTGGCAACAAGCTTCAAATAATACTACGTCTCCAAAGTTTAGTGCCAACTAGGCCTTCTATTTATTGCAAGGGTGCCTCACAAGGCATTAGCCTGGGAAATGCCTCACCTTTTTTGGGATGGCCAAATCATCTTTGATGTGGCCAAATTTATGCAGGACAGCATCTGAGATGGCCAAAAACTTGCAAGGTACAGTGTTCAAAACTGGAAATAATCTTGACATATCAGCTTAGACATGAATTCAAAACTCACCAATACCACAAGCCAAATTTATCCCGCTTAAATAGACAAAATGTGAATATATTGCACTGGAGGGGTCACAACAACAATATCTAAACCCCTCCTGACATGCCACTTTGATGGGAGACATTCCATATAATACAAGTGAGATGCACAATTTCTGAATCCTCACTAAGGCCCTGGTTACAGACCTCTTTTGAACCAAGACTAACTGTGCTTTGACTGTTGCCAGTCTGTCCAGATCTACCACCTATCCACTAAGTAAAGCACTAATCAACTAAGAAAATTATGGCCAAATTGTTGGTTGCACCTAAACTTTTTCTATTATGGGATCCTTCCAAAAATATAACATAGTTCAGTAGAAAATTTTTGTTTGGTTAAATTGACTCTAGTGGCTTGATACAGTCCACAGAGATTCATTTCATAATAGAGACTTTTTTAGGCACCTGAATGGGTTTGTCAGTGTACAAGCTACTGTATGTATAGTCATGTGCCAAATGTATTCACGTCATAAGCACACACAAAAACAACTTAAGTTTCACGCACCTCAACTGCTAAGGAAGAAGTTATGATGCCACCTTTAGCATCACAACCAGAAATGTTCAAAGCCATAACAAAATAAGATATTACTGGCTACATTGTAGAATATTTCAATCAATATTCAAAGACATCATAAAACCACTGCTAATATGCTAAAGTTTTTCCATAAGAATGTCAATCCTGCTTTTTTTTGTCCATTTCAACCTTTTTAAAAATGAATTAAATCTCTGAGAGCCTTCTCTACAAAGCAGTTCATTAATCAACCTAACTGGAGATAAGATTTCACAAATCAAACAGTGCAAAGGGCTAAATGCAGCTTACTGTAAACATTCTATTAACAGTACTGACTTTAAGTAAGCAACTGTACACTTTGTGTTTAGGTATTCAAACCTGTCTACAGATCCTGTAAGATCATTAACTTTCATTGCATGATCGATGTGCTGGATACTTTTAGCCAGCTCTTCTTGCCCATAGGATTTGCAGGCCACAAGACCAAAAACTGCAATATTTTCTGTGACTTTTACTCATTGTGGAAGAAAGTGTTTTCTTCCAGTTTCTACTTTCAAATTTTGATGCCACTGCAGAAATGAGCCACGTTCTTTTCAAGTGAGCGTTTTACATAGTAGTAGCTGACACGATCAAGAGTAGAACAATTTATGCAACCCTGGAGACCCATTCATCAAATTTACACTGAAATGTTTGCATACCATATTATGCTATGTCATTGAAAAGGTAAACTAGGAGTTTAGGTGCCTAAAGTTTACATAAACCATAAGAGGGAGTATATACCAAAGGTCTAATCAGAATCACATGATTTGACATAGTGGAAAAAAAAAGTCAAAACTGGGGGATTTTAATACAATGAACATCAGGAATTATCGCAGGTCATAAATTTATTAATCACGATTTTAAACAATATACGTACTTAAAATCTTTGCAAGTGGTACATATACCTCTTGTACACATACCTCTTGTACACATGTAAATACAAAAAGTCCACATGCACATTTCTACACAGTGTTCTTCTAAGATACTCAACATTGACTCTTAATGTCCAATATCAGAACATTTCACTCATTTACAAATGGACCATTTGCAGTCAGTCACCCAGGTTTAGCATCAAGATTACATTTGTGGAGGGGAGCATTTGCATAGGAAATGCTAAGCTAAGCACTACCACTGGTTGGCAAATACAGTGCCCAGAAAAGTCTTACCAGATTGCTTGCCTCCCAGATTGCTGGTAATGGCGCTCCTTGAGCCTTGCAAATTGCACTTAAAATTCTTTTTATTTTTGAGAAATATTTAAGACATTTATGATGCCATTCAAAGAGTTAATTAGAATTTTTTCCTGTGAGATTGTACTGTTGAGGAACGAAAGAACTAAAATATTCATGAGGCTCAAATGTATGTTTTAATAGTTTTACAGAGGTAGTTGAAGGTAATTATATTTTTTATTAGAACAGTAATGTACATTACATGAGCAGAAATCCATGACACAATTTTGACTGGTTCCAAACGTGTGTTGATTGCAATCAAGGGTGTTCTTGAAGGTAATAAGTGTTAGGCACAGCTCATGCTGAGGAGAAGCCACATTAATGTGGAATTTAGGTGTAAATTGCTTGTAAGGTTCATGTATTGTCATATGTTTACAAGCTAAGAATGGACTTAATGGAGATGGTTAAAAAGAATTAGAAAACAGAAGTCTCAAGGGTATAGTCAGTATACTGTAAAATGAGTTGAAGGCTTATCAACATATTACACATTCTATGGACATAACATTTACCATACCAAGTACTGTAAGTCTCAAGGGGCCTCAAAGATGTGTGGCACTAATTATGCATCCTAGTAATGACAAAAAGTACCGTTACATGACCTCTTTGCTGACATACTCTCAGTCAACCTCTGGATATGAAAAGACTTGGTATGGAATAGAAATCTCTCTATGGACTTGCCCCACTATCATAAGCTTACTGGACCACCTTCAATTAGGCAGGGACTCTTGGACTTTACCTTAAACTTGAGCCAGGTTTGACTGAAAATATATTTTGACCAAAAATAGCAAATTTCCTACTGGAATGGAGGAGGCCTTGTATCAGGACTGGAAAGGTTACCTGATTCTGCTTCAGAGTCACGATTCCTGGCTGGGAGCAAAGGAGCAACTCCATTTTCATTAGAATGACAACTCCCAGGTTAGATATTTGCAATATTTAAGTCAAAAATTATAAAATTTGCACAAAAATGATATTCTGGAGTTTACATTAGTGTTAGCAGTTTTAATGAATGTTACCATGCAACTGTCTCTTCTGTATCCACTAATAGAAGCTTTTTTCTTCAGGTGGTAATTAAAATTCTCCGACATTGTTAGTTGGGCACCACAGCTGTAGAGAAGTCTGTACTGTAAGCCTGCTGGCAGTACCATACTGTATTATTTACATTGGTAAGCTAAAAGTTGCCAGTTGATAGCTGATGAGGTACAGTATGATGCTTCTGACTCAGTTATGACCTCACTGTACATAGGAGTTGCGACTCTGTGAGTCATGACTACGAGGGCAGCAGGTACCTGTCTCCCACAACTCCAGTTGCCCAAGCCAACCTTGTATGCCTATGCCCTATATACAGGGAAGAAATGTTTGTCTTTAGAAGCATATGAAACTCCTAACTATTGATTACAGTCAACATTGTCCTTACCATTCTTTTGGAATGGCAGAAAGTTGATGTGCACTGAAAAATTCAACTACCTTGCAGCAAAACAATGCACTGTTCTCCCAACTTAAATTATGTCCATTGCTTTTTATAACTTTTTTTTTTTTATAATTTTTGCAAGTTCTAAAGCAGTTTAGGCCAATACAAATACTTTAAAATTCGTTTTAAATATCTTTTACTTTTGGTTTTTTTTATGCAGTATTGGGCCTCCTACAAGACTGGTCCTTCATAATTACACACATGACCTTCTTACATCATATTTTAAAGTTTAAATGGACTTAACAAATGGAAGGTCTAGATTTTGAAGTTCCGAACACTAATTTGTCTTCCATGCACTGATACTATGCACAGTAGTGCTGATTCACTGTATGCATATATGTGCTCTGAAGAAACAACAGTTTTCAGTCATTCTCTGATTTCATAGAGGAGTGTGCTATGTGGCGGGAAATTTTTGGGAGGCTTATTTTTCATGATTGTGTCCTTCATGCCTATGTGCATGGATTTAAAACCTTGTGGTCACATCAGTTATCAAACTGAGACTATTACTGATACTCCACATGTATAACAGAAAGAAAGGTAAAACGGAAATGCTTCAAAGCACACAATATTTCAATGCAGTTACTTGGCTATTTCACACTATCCTACCGGAGTGTAGGCTCACATGTTTGAGTTTTAAGGTGTTATGGTTACGTACAACAGTAATTCATGCATGTACTACTGTACATATCTGTTGGTACAGACTGTACCTGTTCAATATTGTATGTAATATAAAACCTTTATATTCCTCTACATGTGACTGGAGGATTGGTGGTCACATGCCATGGGCTATTCGGCACAATCACATGGTCGTGTTATCCATTGTGGGTTAGTCTAGAATACCACATGGTGTTTGGCCCTATCTGCTCCTTTAACCAAATTTTGACCAAAATCTGGCCTATTTAGGAAGTTAGGTGTTAAATAAAACAAGTAATGAATGTTTTCCATTATTCCATTGATTGTTATGAATAATTCCATTCATTGAAAGATGAACATTCTATTCAACTTGGCTTCGCCTCATTGAATAGAACGTTCAATCTTTCAACTCAAGAAATTATTCGTACTAAGCATATCACACTCATAAACATTCGCTATTTGTATATTAATCAATGTAGCTAGCACTGTAATTTGAGTACAAGTGTATCAAGCTTTCATGCATCAGTGTCAGGGCCACCTTTCAGGAATCACAGTTTTGTAAATCATTAATGTACAAGGCACAGTTTTTTTTCATACAAACTAACACTGATGTTTTATACTAAAGTACCCACCACTAATGCAAAATACAAGGTAACAACTGGAATTTTAGTGCATCAAGCAGCAGTCTTTACTTCTGTGTACCGTTCCTTCATTTGTTTGCAAGGAATGTACAGTTTGTCAACTTGAGCTTCTCTACCGAGAATTCATTTCACTCTCTCCTCAATGGAAAAGTGTGGAGAGAAATGGCAAGACTTCATCAGTTCACCAGTTTGATGTAAAAAAAAAAAAAACAGAGAGCTGTATTTAAGAGGTTGTGACAGTACATACTCAGAATTAAGGGTTTCTTTTAAATGGGAAGAGGGATAAACAGTCAGAATTCAAGTTGTATCTGAAGAGGCTACGGAGATACACAGTGACTGTGCAGCCCTGTAACCTGTGAAACCAGGGAGGTATTCTGGAATCGTGCCCTTTGCGATATGGTCCAGGGTCAGCATACTGCAATACAACTGAGTATTTCTGCATGTCTTAAATTTTTGACTGGTTTCTTGAACATGAAAAGCATGAAATTGAAACCCCTGCAAACATTCCTGTATACATTATTATGAATGTACAGGGCTTAAAGATAGAGCCACAGTAGCATACATGTAGTAATGAACACTAAACAACAGACGACACCATGAATTAACTGATACACATACAGTATGGTTTGAAAAACTACAGATGTATGGCACATATAGCAAAATAAAGCAACAACATCTACACATATACAGTATACTGTACATAATGGAATAGAAACCACAGTTGCATTGTATATGTCCTATTGTGCTTGGTACCTTTTCTGCAGACTGCATATTTAAGTGGGCATTTATTTCCCTCCATTACCTGTAGAGTACCCTACCATAAAATGTAAGTTATTCTAAGCACTGTCCCTCTCCTTGACTATCAATTCAACCACTTCGGTTTTCTACAATCTACAGTGTAGGCCTATTAAAGGCACACTTTAAATACACATTTTTCTTAGAACATACTGGATGGGACCAGGGAGTTGCTAGAGCAACTCCCTGATGGGACTTACATGTAAACATATATTACCACATAATTTTAATCGTGCAGTCTTTTAGCACTCACTTACTGTTGTAACACTGTAATCTCCAATCAAATCCTTATTTGCTAATGCTACTACAAAAGACCACTAATTCAATTACTGTAAGTAGTTTCACAAGGTGAACGGATTATTGTGTAATATTTCCTCTTCCTTTTGCAAGTACTGTTTTATTTGTTTGAAACTTTTTTTTAATCTAAACTGTTTTAGTTTTGCTTTATAAAGTTGTTATTCAGGAGTGCTTTAGGATATATTTTAATAACTACAGTATACATATACATTACTTTATAAAACTACTGTGTTAACTTCCAAAATTTTCTTCGCCAAGAGTTTATGACAATGAAGACTTCCATGCCAATCAATCTGAAACATCTGTATTTGTCTTCTCAAGTTTCTCCTAAACTATTCAAACTAACCTACATTACATGACAACCAACCTCTACAATGACCACACTATGTTTAATAGACACATTATCTGGAATGTGAGGATTGAAAATACTTAAGGGGAAACCCCTGCAAGATGGCAAAGTCAAAACCTTTGGGTATTATTAAACAATCTGATTTTTAATTGACCCTTTTCCAAACAGCAATTATACATGATTATGTGACAGAGGTTTTGGTGTGAGTCCTCTTTGTTAAAGGCATTTTACTGTGGCGAAAATGGCCCATATCAAACTTCTATCCCAATATTCTTTGCATTTGCTATTTGGAAAAGGGTCCATTGCCACAACAACTTTTAACCTGTTTTTTTTTTTTTTCTTCTTTTTTCTTTTTATTTAAACGAATAGCAAGTTATCAACAAACTGAGTTGGAAAAATACCATGACTTGCAATGCAAACACGAACTACCTGTACTACACAAACTATGTGGAATAACCTACAGGCTTGGTCTGCATGTTGTACCAGGGAATAATTTATCCAGTATCGCATAGCAATTTGCTACACAAGCTGGCCAAATTGCTACACAAATTCAAAAATGTGCAGCACTTTTTTGTGTGCATAACCATAGGGTTTTCAGTGATTTTATGGTACAGAAGGAAAAAATTCTCAAAACTGCTACATAAAATTTGAATACTAAATTATTCCCTGTGTACATGTATGTACACTGAGTGTAATGCCTGCGACACCTTTGTGAATATGTTACCTGAATACTGAGTTGATATAGTACGGTCAGCCTACCAGGATCAATTTTAAAATTGCACTGATATCAGTCAAGACAAGGTGCATTGTTATTATCAACACACTTCTCAAATGACTTGAGAAATAGGTTTATAATGCAACAAATGACAAACTTTTAAAAGGGTTGTCATGCTGATGAGCCTATAAACTCCAAGCAGAAAAAAGAAGAACAATGTTGCCAAGGAAACCCTGTTTCATGATGTTTGCACTCTTTTAGGAGGTATTTCTCATAATCTTTCTAAGGTACATGAGTCACCACTGCAACACTGAAGTGGCGGATGCATTTTCAAGGTTTTCCACATTTCCACACTACTGACTTACAAAGCAACATGATGATAGTAGTGCTGATAGTAGTAACCAATTAATCGTCAGTAGTCGCGATTACACTTTGGGAGTCCGATTAATCACCTTCTACACCTGATTTTCGATTTCTCAATTACAAGTACTTAGCACCATATCATACTCAACTAACAAAAAAAAAATAAACAAATAAAATAAACATGGAAAAATTTTGTCAGAAATATTTCAAACAGTTCACTAATAGTTTTCTTACATCGTTGCAATACCCTTCAACTGTGACAGTATTTATCATGTGCGTCAAACTTGTGTCAAAAAGTTCAAAACTTTTGCTTTCGATCACACCGCACATTCCATTGCAACACATAACCTTGCGTCTTCCATCCGCACTGTTACTGTTAATAATCACACAGCACTGATCACTGCACACACAAACCATTGAGTTGGTATTACAACCAGTTCCTTGCACAAACAAACTTCCACAAGTACACTGTGCACTAACCAGCCTGTTTCACTCAATGTTTGTGGTGTTCGTTGTGACTGAGTTCCAATGCCCCTTAATGAATAACCATACGTAGCAGAGTCATTCGACAGATATCATTGGTCAATAGACCCTTACTGTTCCACTACAGTAAGGGCTAAATATTTCCACAGCCTCTGTTTCTTAGTTTAGCTGGTCTCCATGGTTTACTGCTTCTGCATATTAAAAAGCATATCAATGCTTTTTTTTAACTACCTCAATTGTATTCAACAAACTATTATTTCAGCAATGTATTGTGTATTTGAAGAAATATGTTTCATATTATGTCTGTTGTGAATGGCTGCTAGTGGTACTACATTCAGAGAATGATGCTAATGAACTTGTAAAAGGCACAGTTCCACTTACTTTAATGTTCGATTCAAAGGCGTGATACATAATCACGTACATGATCTTACTGAACCTTCACACAGTCCATTCAAGTCCTTATTTGTAAAGGAAACATGCACACTTCATTGTACCAACATACAGCATGATCATAACTTCCAAATACTTGCACCACTGTCCATAACCTTTGCTATCAAAATATTGTGATCAAAACATAGCCATCAAGTTAAAGGCTCTCTAATCTTACCCCAGACAGTAAAACTTTTCCCTTCGTAGTTTACTTTTAGCCTCTCTTCCAATTTAAAAAACACCCGTCTCCTCCAAGACAGAGGCACAGTACCTAGCCTGCAGCCCTTCACCAAGTTAAATTTGCTCAAGGCCATATACACTGACACAAACTGACTGTGTATGAGCTTAACTGGGAGTTAGGGTTAGATGAGGTTTTACAGCTCAGTTTCTAACCAACTGGTTTAAATCGGGCCCTTTTTTTCCAGTTGTGGCTCACTGGCTTAACTGGGAACCCAACTGACTGTACAAGCCGTCATTGACTAACCAGAGTGAATATTTTATTGTTTGGATGAATGTCAATCAAAGTGCAGTTATCGACTGTATTTAGAATTCTACGTAGGGCTATTCCTAAATACAGTTGGGCAGGGAGTTGCTAGCAACTCCCTGGTTTGGGGGATGCCATATCCCTTTAACCCTTTAAAATGGCTTAAAAAATTATTTTAACCATTTTACTAGAAGTGAGAATTTTTTTCTTCAGGAATACTTACACAAACTTCAACCCGTCAAAGGAAGAGAATTTAGTCCAAAGAGTCATGGTTTGATTGTATCTGTAGGCAAGCTACAGCTCTCATCATACAGTGTGCACAGTAGACTTAAAATACGAAGCAAGAATAGTGTCCTAAATAACCTAATTAGTCAAAAACCCATCACTGGCTTTTTCAAAATACCCTCAAAAAACAATCTGAAATATATTTGGGTCTTTCTCTAAATTAGGATACCAGTGGTGGGACATAAGGTCAAAATTTAAAAGCATCTTTATTGATTGAAATTTACAACCATGATAGAGAATTATCAACATTTACTAAAGTTAAAAATATTTTTACATACAGCCTTGTGTATGCATGAGGACACTCATTCAAATATATACATGCCAGTAAATTGACCAACATAACAGGGACATCAAAGCAGGGGTAAAGTTCCTTTTAGAAGAATAAAGAAAAATCTGTAATGGTTGAAAATTCATAGTTGAGTGTGATTTACGACCCTTTGTAACATCATGGATAAATATCGAAAGAATTCTCCAAAACTTGAAAAAAGCCAGTTTCATTTTTTTCAACAATTCTACATGTCAAAAGGTCTACACTTTTACATATTTTATACAATATTGACTATTTTAGCTAGTAAATGGTATTTAACTATTTCAATTGTCCTGTTTGACACCCACAGATTATAAGTCTTGCCGTTTGATATCTTATTTTCTATCACTTTATGGACATGTATGGTATTTGCAAGATCTCTTACTCCATTAAGACTGTCATGTGTAACAGGGACACCAAGAATTGGTGTCCCCATTACACCTATCATGAAAATTTTCAAATGATAACACTTTAATTTTTAAATGTTGAATTCACCTGAAAATTTTCAATTGCAATATAAAACACTGTTTGCAGTAATAAGATACTATCAAAAACCCCAGTTTCATTGAAATTTTGTTTGTCAAACACTGAGAATGACAGACATAACTATGGCATCATGGGGGACACCAAAAAAATCAAATGTCCATCAGCATGAAACACATGGTTCAAAAGACTGGAGATCATGTTTTGTGGTAACATTCTGATATATCTACTTTTCATGTGACTTAACTCACCCAAAAATGTAGTGGTTTATGCAAATGGTGAAGCCTTAAAGTTTACCAACATAACTCACCAAGGGAGACACCAAAATTCTGTTGATTATGAATGATGCCTCGAACAATGTTTTTTTTTTTCTTTTTTTTTTTTTGATTAAGTTCTTTACAAATGTGCTTCTTTCTAAAAGAGTTTGACCTAGAATTCTTACATCAAATGAACTTCTGCTACCTGAAAATGGCCATATTTATAAAATTGGTAAAAAAGACATTAGAAAACCAACATAACTAGGGGGCCACCAAAGAGTTATGTTGGTCAGGTAATGTTCTATGGTTCTGTTTGGAAAATTGGGTGAAGCAATAATACTGATATTTTGGAAATGTGGATGCTTGGTCATATCCTTACCATGGTAAATGAGCAAATCAATTCAACCCATGATAAATATGTTTTTCAGATAAATTCAATTTGTATGCTTGTATGTCCCACCTGTTACCCCAAAATCATGGGGGGACACGAAACCAAAGAAGGCTGTTTTCTAAAAAATACTTAAAGCTGAAAATTCAGTTTATATGTCATAAGGTAGCCCTGTTGGTAAGGTATAATAAAATACCAGTTTATGTTGGTTTGTTGTTTTCCACGCCTTTGAAATTTTCTATACAGCCCTGTACATTGGTAATGGTAGTGAAATCACCACTGGTACCCTAATTTAGAGAACTCCCCACGCTTCAGTTCCAAAGATTTTATCTACATATACAGTACAACTTTCTTCAGAGAGATTGGACTCTTGCCATTGCCTAATTTAATAAACATAAACAATGAAAACCTACCCTGTACATGAGTTTCTGCAGTTAAGTTTCTGTGGACATATACACATCATACCTGCCTATTTGATGTTAAAAATATTAAAAATAGAACCCTTCAAAACTGTCAAATATTGGTCATTGTACAAGAAAATTACTGGTTTTGCAATGAGCTACATGAAAATTCATGTGCAAAGAGGGACCCATGATTAGTTTCCTCTTATGTTATTCTCTGTTTGTTTTTAAACCTTCATTCCAAGGACAGTTCTAATGTTGGTGTGCATGTAGTATATCCTGAGTGAAGGGATTATTTTGGAAGTAGCTGTTAACTATTTGGAAAATGTCCACATTATAACACCAAACTAGAGACTAGCTAATTACTAATTTAGAGATAATTTATCAAGGATTAGCAAAAGAAATCCAGCTACAGACACAAACACATCATAATTGCTTTTAAGTCCATATAGTGACTGAGATTTTGTAAAGTTTATCTAATACATAAAAAGCTTAACCAAGCACAATGCATATTAGGCTGCATAGGATTAAGCAAATAACAAGAATTCATATTCATCTACATAGCAAATGTACTGCCTTTTGCTTCACTAGCCCAGGGCTGGTCATATGACCCGGGCGATCGCCCGGGCCCACCTTATCGCCCGGCTTGGAAGCAATAATACTTCCCAAGGCGGGCATCAAAATGCCCGCCTTAAATTGTGTGGTGGGCAACAAATAGCCCACCTTGAGAAATAGATCGCCCGTGTGAAAGAGCATTGCTAAAAACATCCGAATATATTTACATTAGTACATTTAAAAGACCTCCAAAAATTATGAATTTTTTCCCCGACAAATATTCGGCAACTTAGCGCGTGCTGCACTGACAGCCTCATGAACACGAATCGTCGAGTTCGAAGCAACGTTGTTTCTTACGATCCTTGTACTGTACACAGTAAATTACGTAGTAGCAGGCTACAGTAGCTTGCATACTTGACACGCCGCCCGACCCATTGCAAGTTGCAATAATGTTCGGCGTGCTACAGCGTCCTGCATGTACAGTACATATTATACTACGCAATGCTGTTCCTTCAGTTCAATACGGCATGCCTCCTTGAGTATGCCAAAAAGAAAATAAAAAACCTCGCCCAACGTTCAAACGTGTCACTATTGTGCAAATCAACATCTTCCTGCCATGTGTAAACTACCTAGATACGACTATAATAACGCTGTAAATATTAAAGAAAAGTTTCAAAATTAACTGTGCTATTGCATCTAACGTTAGTTTGCACCAAAATGACGATCTTAAAAATTGCAAAACTCCATGTGCAAGCTAATGTGAGTAGCCCGGATGTCAACACAAGGATAGCTACGTAAGAACGCACGAAGCTGTCAGTGATAATGTGTACACCCTGTAGTAGCAAATTTCACTAGCGTGACGTCATTTGTTTACATTCTGTAATTTCGGACATGCAAGAGAATACTTACTTCTGAAGGCTCTGATTGGTTGACATGTTTAAATTGGTATAACCTATTCAGCTTCGAGTTAAGCTTGTTTTTTGAGTCGGAAAACGCCCCAAAATTCAATGCAGTAGATAGATAGAGGCCTTACGAAGTACTGCATTTATTAATTGGCTGTTTTTATCAGGTTTCTCATATTGTTAATTTTCTATTTGAAACGACACGATTTCGTTGTGAGAATTTTAGTCTTCTTGAACATGTGGTAACTACCACTCCGAGACAGGTGAAAAATCAGGCAAGTGTCATTACGTACTTTATTATATCGGTTATCGGTATCTAATGGATATGGTGATCGGGTACCCGGGTTACTACGTTTTTGTACCCTTGCAAACACAAGTTTTATATTAGGCAAACAAACTGAAATTCACCAATTCAAAATTTTCCTGGGTCCTTCAAAATAAGGCTCACCAGCAAAATCCTGTGGGCCTGGAGTGGCATTTTTTTTTTATTTTACCCCTGATGCCCAGTACTTAAATTCAGACCCTGAGGCATAACTCAACAGAAGGAAAAAAAAAGCTTTGAGATTTAACTTGTCACTGCCATTTTCCCGACTGTAGGCTTCGGCCCAACTATGTGCCATGGAAGAAGGAATATTGGTACATGGATGTCAGTTAATGGTTCCTTGGACCCCTATTGGCATGCATCCATGGAGTGGCTCCGCCATATGTTACCCTGGACTTGGCCTGCTTTGTGTCCACAGTGGTGCATATGGTAGAAGGGAATAGAGCGCCAACTCTACCCTGAAGGGCGCCATGATGTTGCTGATGGGGGTTTTGTGGCAAGTTGAGATGCAGTCATTTTCATTTCTTCACTGATTTATATGATGTCAGAAAACATATGTCCCCACTGTTTGTTGGCAGTGTGTCGCATATATGCCCTGTTGGGAACTGGGTAGAACACAGGGAGGGACACGGGGGAGGGGGGGGGGGAGACAAAGCGTAAACCTAAAAGAATTATAAATTTAAATGAAACTTGTATATTTACACAACTGCCCGCCTGAAATCTTAGGTGGGCAACTAATTGCCCGCCTAGAAGCACAACATCTCAAGTAAGGCGGGCAGTTGCTTACCCTCCTGAAAAATTTTCATGACCAGCCCTGCACTAGCCTACTCTGTGTGCTGCATATTTTTGCATGAGAGACTGCATAGGTAGCTGCAGAGGCTACTGTCATCCATAATCTGCTGCTGTGAATCACATCTTCCACAAAGCCTCAGAACTGCCATTTTTTAGGAATAATTCCATTTAGATGTGATTTTATGTCCGGAGTTGATGTCAAAAGAGGTGCTTGAGTTCTGCTTCAACAAATAATGTGATTAAAACGGTTTGATGAGACTTGCAGTCAGCGTAAGCAATGCTCGTGCCTGCGCTTGAGAAGTCATCAATGACGAGTTAGAAGCAGAAAATGACAAATTGAAAAAATCTTATGAATAAAAAAATAATAAAATGAACGAATCATGTCTTTATTTGTATTAACAAGAAAATACAGCCCCAGTTTGACTGTTTGAGCAGTTGTTAATACAGTCCATGTATACTTAACTTGTATGACAAAATTCAATTCCCTTCGTCCACAAATCCCTTTGCCGAACAAAACCCCTTGCTTGTACTTATTGGGCCTATTCCAAAATATCCTTAAACCCCCAACCAGGGGCTTTGCCCCTTGGAACCCCATTGGGGCCAGGCCCCCAGACCTCTGTGACGACTGCGCATCTGGCTGGTGCGAGCACTGAGCGTAAGAGTGTAAAAATAGGCCCAGTATAGTCCTGTATAGCAGGGCACCTCTAGACTGCCAGGGTCTCATCAAGTGCACGTCCAGGCCAGTCTAACATTCCATATCACAATCTTGGAATGATAGATTTCTTAGGCGTGCATTTGACGGTCACCCCATTATTCTAAGTCATTAGCTGGCCTCATACTTAGTATTAGTGGCCATGATCAGTTAGGGCACTTAGGGGCTTACCCAGATTGGAAAGTATCGCACTTTTCACCAAGATCTCAGGTGTGCATGAAAAAAAATTGAAGTATGCAATGTGCAACAGGGTGTCAAATGCACAATTCAAGTGTGCACATGAAAAAGTCAAGTGTGAAATAAACACTTGGGAGAAATTTAAACAAAACCCTTGAAGAGCTCCTTAACATCCAGGGTGGAAAGTATGGGATTGATACCAGATGGTAAGTTCCAAATATGCCTCACTCCAGGGGTCTTGGCCGAGTGATGGCTGACACTGCATACATCATTCAATCAAGTCATCAACATGTCATGATCACGACTTGTGATCATCCAATAGGCACATCAATATAACACATACCTAGGGTTATACGAGGCAATTGCTGTCAGCTTAAAAAATCAGGTGAGCAATGTGAATTTTCAAGTGTGCAATAAAATCTAGAAAAAAAATCTCGGGTGTGCAATTGCCATACTTTCCATACTGGCCTAACACTGTTGACAATGACACTTGGCCTAGCCTACTGTTACTGGCCTAGTGTTGTTTGGCTTTTTCCAACACTCCCAAGTCCTGTACAGTGACTCACAAGTTACATAAAAGCTAGCAGTATGTTTCAATGCCTGTGTGGTAAAATTTATAACACAGGATGTGACGTACACGGCCTTACTAAAATTCGGAAACAGCCGGGCGAGGCACACAAGACGAGGCTAGGCCACCTAGCCTAGCGCATTTCGTAACCAACTTCGTCCAACGTTAGTGACAGTGACACTAGTGACACACAAAATCAACAACACTAAACTAGCTTGACATGACAGTATTTAGCCCAGCCAACAAGAACAACGTTGCACACCGAGTGACCGACCATTGTTGAAACATTAATTGCCTTCACCAAATAAACACCTACCGCATCCTCCCCCAGTCCATGAATTTCCATCTGTGAAATTCTTTCTGCCAAATAGTAGGTCTATCAACAATCGGTAGAACGACTCTTCCACTGTGGGACAGTTTCTGTAGAAATATGGGCCTGCGTTCACGGAAGTCCGTGGTTTTCCGCCCGACAAATGTAACTCGACTACACGAACTGTTACACTGGCGATGGCCTGGTATTACGTACGGTATGTTTACAGTAAAAATGGAGTACGACTTAAGGTAAGTCCAATATTCTCTCCCGTCGCAGGTCAAACCGGCTCACTATTGACACGGGGTAACTATTACTTTTCAGATCTCTAGCTTTCCTTTCATACTTAAAAGTGAAAAGAATGATCTTTCAGCTACTGTTTCAAACAAAATATTCCATGGGTATAGTTTAGAAAATTTATGCATGCCGTCAGGCATAATAATAACCAACTCACTGTATACTTCCCATGTAAGATCTAAAAATAGTGCATTTACATGACGTCATTTTCGAGTTAAACGCGCCGTACTAAAGTATTTTAGACCCATGTTGTACTGTAAACCGCGGCGTTAGATGCAAGTCACACTATGTATTTTTTTACTACGTTTTGTAGGCTAAAATAGCACCTTAGCTGCATTCCTGAGCACCTGCATGAGGTGCAGTGCTTTAACTTCACTCGGGAGGTGTTGAAATGACACGTGCACGTTTTCCTCACTACGCAAAACTTAGTTACCAGCTTAACTGCTCACTATATTGACAGGGCCGTAGCCTGCGGGGGGGGGGATATAGTTCCCCCTGAGATTTCCAAATCTTAAATAAAATTTGGCCTGTTTGGGGAATAAATTTCACTGTCCTAATTATGATTTCTAAGGCTTTGAGAACTCGGAAAATTGCATGTAAGGGTTCCGTTTTCCCTAAATTTTCACCGGGAGGACCCGGACCCAGCCGTGTTGCGCGTATATGAGTTTGTCTTCAAACGAATGTACCCTCTTTCTCCTGACACACAGCTTGAAGATACCTGCATATATGCAGGCAAAACTTTTCTCATAGAGTCATTTCGTGCCACAGTATACTTTCTTTTAAAATAGTCTAAAACGTGCTCATAATATAATCCTTTCCTTATTAAGTTAGTCACTTTTTATCACGAATGGAGTAAATAGTATAGGAAAGTAAAGTACTGGGTTCAAGGACTCGATCAAATAGGCCTATATAAATATACTTGTAAACATGAGTATCGGCACGGTGGCTAAATATAACAATTAGCATTGTCGGCAGTATAATAGACCTATGTACTCTACGTGTTTCTGCGGAAGTTTGTACAAAATATTTGAACTATAGCACGAAGGGTCATGGGGTCGCCTACCCCCGAAACGATTTCCGAACGTTTTTAAAATAAACCCAAAGGGTTTTGAAACTATAGATTTCTCGAAGGGTTAGGGTACAACGGTATCTTATTAATTACCTATCACAAATCGTTTGCAAACTATCAAAATTTTCACGCGCGGGGAGCTTTCAGCCTCGTTGCTATGCTTATTTTCAATACCGTCATTTCAAACATATCAGTACATTCATCTTTAAGACAGATTTGCATCACCCAAAGTTTTAGTTGGGGGTTACCAAAAGTCTCAATAGGTGACTACTCTTTGATTGACATCAGAGTTACAAAATTCAAAAGATGCAGAGCAGCTCATACTACACAGCATGCACAGAGAATGTTTTAGGCCTAATTACACATGGTATCTTTTGCGCTCACCCAGGGCCGTAGCTAGGGTCATATGTTTGGGGGGGGGGGGTGTGAAGGTCCCAAATTCCGACTGGATGGATATTTTTTCCAACTGAATGGTGACGCGTAAATTGCACCATTTTTTTTATGCGCCCTGCGTTTACATACAACAGTGGGGATCCTTCCTTCAGGTACCGTCGTGGGGGAGGGGTCTAAGAGGAGGGGTTGACCCCTCCCCTTTGAGAAATTTTTGTAAATTTAAGGTTGCTTAGATGCAAAATGGAGCTATCTTTGGGATATTTTTGGAGCTAATGATATATGGCTAGAAAATGTCCATAATTAAATGAATTCTAATTTTTCCGACTGGTTTGATTCTTTTTCCAAATGAGTGGCGGCCCGTAAATTGCATTTTCGTTTTTTTATGGGCATTACTTTTGTACGATACAGCAGTGGGGATCCTTCCTTTGTCACTTCATAAAGGTGCCGTCCTGGAGGAGGGGCCTAAGGGGAGGGTGTCCCCCTCCCCTTTGAGAAATTTTTGTTAAGGTAAGGTTGCTTAGATGCAAAATAGTGCTATCTTGGGATACTATTGGAACTGATCATATGGGGCTGGAAAATGTCCATAATTTAGTAAATACTAAGATTTGGTTAGGTGAAAGTAGAAAGTATGTTGTCTAAGAGAAGAATACGTTGTCAACAAACCTCCTGAAGCCCCCCCCCCCCGACTACTTTAATGCCCTCTATTCTGGCAGCTAATGCTAGCATATACCTGTATAGGCCTCCTGGAAGCTCTGGATCAATTATATAAAATGGAGCAATGACATAATGCTTATTACCTGACATCTAAATAATAATATAGAGTATGACGACAAGTACTTTACATCTATCGTATTTTTACTAATTTTGAGCGAAAATCCAGACGAACAGCTTCCAGCAATGGGGAATGGGTGGGAGGGAGAGTATAGGTACAGAAAAATGATACTAGACCTACCAGACAGGTATAGCAAAAGGGATTTAGGACTAACAAGCGCGTTTTCAGAATGTACACCTAGTTTATGCTTTAAAAGTTCACTGGTTCATTGTGCTTACAATGTTCATAAGTGATACAACGTGGATTGCGAGGGTTGCGCGCGAAGCGCGCCGAAATTTGGGGGTATACTTCAATGCCAAAATGAAAAACCTGCACGCAGGCTCAACCAGGGGTGGTGCTTTGATTTGCCGACATGAGGGGAAGCGCCCTGACTGGAGGCCAGCTACTCTAAGTCCCGACAGATGCAATGGGTTGCCGAACGAAAAATATAAGGCGCGCGAAGCGCGCCGAAAAATTTGGGGTTATATTGAATTTTCATTTAGGAAAGTTGAAAAAGTTTGGGCTTTTATTGAAGAATCTGGACAAAATCAAGAAATTTGTTCGTGTGACTGCATGGTCGTCGTCGGGGATTACATTCTTCATCTTACCCATTAAGGATCTCCTACGAAACTGAAAGATCTTTTTCTTACAAAATATGTTTGCCACGATGGCGAGGCTGAAGAAAGAATCTTCCAAAAGTTAGGGAAAAAAGGAAAGAACTTCGCAACGATGCATTTTCGTGTTTCTCTAGAATCACGCCTACACGGAAGAACAACATTTGTGGAAACGTTGAAATCCAATATGTTTGAAACGGGGGCGTTACCACTAGATAGAACTATAGATGAAAGCTCGCGTAGCGCGCGAAAATTTTTTGAAGTTATAATAGAATCGTTACAGAACTTACTGGCTACGGGCCTGATAAATAGACGTTTGGAATATTTTCTGAGTATATCTATGTCTTCACCAATATTAGTCTATACAAAATTTTGCTCAATTTTGTGGGGCTCGGAAAAATTTGGAGAGGGGGGCTAAAGCGCCCTAGCTCCCATAGAACTGTGTCTGGTATCATTACCTTAATAATGTTCATGAGATTGATTGTAAATCGTGACGCAAGCGCGCGAAGCGCGCCCAAATTTTCATTAAATAAGATTTCCATAATAAAACCTGCATTCAGAATCTGCATCGAGATACTTTCAATTGCCCAACAAACCAAAAAGCCAGTCTTTTACCTGGTAATTTGTAGACAGCTTTCAACTTCTGCTGTTGTGCTTCTCCGAAAGTTGCTACCGGAAGATATTGATAATAAGAACAACACTGAGGTAAGGTTCGAAGCGCGCGGAGCGCGCGAAAATTTTGAGAGTTTGAGAAGAATTTGCGAAAAAAGGACAGCTTTGATTTGATTTTACGTGAGGAAAATAACGTTTGGTATTATTCTCACTTGGTCTAGTTGGAAAGTATATACAAAGTTGACATAGGCTCAGTCGGAAAAATGTGCTAGACTGAGATATCAGAAATTCCAACTGCCATTTCAGATTTTCCGACTATCGTCGCTCTGACGAACTTTGGGGGGTGAGACAACCCCCCACACCCCACACCCCCGGTCGCGACGGCCCTGCGCTCACCAGGATGTGTCCTTGAGCAGTAAACTGTTTGTGTCTGCCCAACCCCCAAGGAGAAGCAGCAAAGACAATTATGGGCTGGGCTTACCACCAAGTAAAAGTCATACTTGGGGTGATGCAAATCCCTCGATCTTTAAGGGTTTAACAATGCGCTCGATTTTTCGTGTGCTTAGGTGTGATTATGGAGGAGCACAGCACTGCGAGAATGCCGGGGAATTCCTTTTGCCTTCCCCTACTTTTGGCAGATATACTTCATGAAAAATGAAAGCTTCAGGGGATTACCAGGCAGCACACTCGCCTTTTTATTTGCAAACGTATTTTACTAAGGAATCCAAAGGTGATCCTGTTGAGGAGTCTGCATGAAAATTTCGTCATGGAAATAATTTTAACTGCAATATTTCTGCGCGCATGACGCGCGTTAGTCACGGTCCACACTCCATATCTCAAAATAGTTAGGCTATTAGGGCAATACTACAAGGAATTACTCTGGCCAAAACTTTTTTCCAAGGAGGAGTAACACATCCCTGGTTATTCCTACTCCCCTCTCGCTCACTCCCTGTTAGGCCTTACACACTGATTGTCTGAATTCTAATTTCACAGATCTTCCGAGTCTTCGCCCGATAATGCTCCTCCGGAATATTACTTCTGAAGTACCCGGCACAGGGTCACTGCATGGATCCCACGCCTGCCGGAGAGCGCTTCCGGTGAAGCAAAGAAGTATCACACTTCCGTTCATTTTTGGAGACTTTCTACCAAGCAGGGCCCTTTTAAGTTTTAAGCAAAGGTTTAATTTTTTAAAACATGAAATCAGCTAGTAAGAAATATTCAGACTGAACTTTAAGGCCTAAGAAATTCCATTTCCTGCACTCTACTAGATAGAGATTTTGGTGAAAATTTGTCCTTATACTATACGGTGCCACCAACCGGTGCTTTTGCTCCGCTCGCTAGTGTCGTGCTGGTGCTTTTTGCAAATTGCCCCTTTCAATTAAAATTTTCTTTTTTTAAAAGGCCCTTCCTCCCATGCCTCTGTGTAGAACAATGAAATTGCCACTAGGACACAAAAAATTCTGCGCGTTTCGCATGGACATGCACACTTGACTAGCCGTGTGCTCCTCAGTCGCCCGCTCCTAGTGGTGCCCCTGTATACTGGATCACGACGTTTTTTTTTTCATCAACTTGAAAATCGCGGGAACCCTGTATAGGCTAATGCTACTAGGGTACATGCTACAGTCTGCATGCAGACGCCCTCCAAATCATATTTTCTTCCAAGCAGATGAGAGTTTCATCCCCTTGTATAACCTACCCAGGTGGGCAATTGGTGATGTCCCCCTTTTACACAAACAAAATATGGTAACCCTAGACTTACGACCCTGATAGTAAAACTTGTCAAATATTGATATTTGTGGTTAAATGCCCATCCAGTGCCATTGTATGGTAGAATACTTTATTCTGATACTGGCCTACAACTTTGTAAGTGACCCCCTAGTTTCCGATTTTCTCCAATAACTCCATAAGATTTTCAAAAGTTCTCCCACATCCCCCCTTTTTTCAAACCACAACCTTAACCTTTTAGTCCCGTTACTGCCTTCCCCCCGACACCTTTGTGCGGGGTTCGAGTTGCCCGTCTGGGAGCTTTTCCCCCTCCCCTTCGGGCACAATCCTGGCGCTACCCTGCCTGGACCTGAATTCGTACGCGAGGCGTTTCACCGCTTCCTAGGCGCCAACGCCGCCATTGAGTAGGTCCGTCATTTTGCACTTTCGGGGCCCCAACCTCAAATACAAAGCTGCTACCCTGCAAGTGATAACCAAACATTTTCACACGTAGGAGCATCGTTTTATCTGTGTAATCATGGCAAGGCTGTAATTGTACCGAAAGCAACGTAGGCCTATAGCCTACTCAAAGATCTGGCATTTCGGCGCAATCTATTACTTGCGTCCTGTATGGCCATTAGGCGTTATTTGCGTCAATATGTCGCTTGAACTGTAAGTCAAACGTGTTGCAACAACAACAAAAAGTCGCTTTACAAGTTCATTTTGTTCCCTGGTGATATAGCACTTGGCGAGAATTGGACACGATGGTACGTATTCAATTTGGGTCCCGATGTTTATTTCTTTTAGATGCCATCTTAGTTTTTGGTTGGCCCGGGGCCTCTCCTATACGCAGGGAGTTCAGCGGCAGATTTCTTATTCATGTACCCCACGTGCGTCATAAGGACACACTCTAATGTAGTCACAAAGAGATTCACCTACAAGTTAATAAATCAAAAACCCTGTCTTACAACAACGTTCATCGGCAGAACCAGTCTTAGCCGGTAGTCGGCAAAATTTGATTTCATACCCACCCCCCCTCCCCCACCTCGGCCTGCGAAAAGTAACCCTAGTCTCACTAAGCCCTTGGAAATAAACGGTGTCAGAGGCCCCTGGTGCATGGGATAGACGGACGACATCCCGAAAGCGTACGAGTTGCATGGGGTAGCAAGGAGGTGTATGGCCGCTGTTGTGTATCCAACAGCCTCTAAAAGCTGGGCATATTTGACGTAGTAATAATTTTAATATACTTTTATATCTTATAATCATACGACGCATAAATAGCTACAAGAGGTGCCCACAAGGCGCTGTAAAAACATTGCGTTTCAGTGGTGAAAACTTCAGTGGTTCCAAGGAAATTGTGGACAAGTAATGCACTTTTTAGGTGGCTAGATTCTAAAATCCTGAGGTCTCTATTATGGGTACCCTAACCATGTCTCGGTGGGGATCCGGTGGGCACAGAAGCCCCTAGATGCTCTAGTCCCAATTAGCAATTGTGGAAGTTAGGATGACAGTTTCGGGTTTCTTCAACTGTCATTGTATCCGGATGCTGCAGTTTGTCAGACGGGAGGGGGAGGGAGGAGCAACAGGGCCCTGCATCACGGGCGACGTGTTGCTGAAAGAATGGGGACAGGATGAGGAGGGGGATTGAAGAAAATATTTACAGAACACCATCGACCATTCCATGGCAGAGAATATTTTAGTTTGCACAATAGTGTCTATACTTGATGTAGGCTATACTAAGTTTTATTTTATATAGAAAAACCTGACTTGAGGATGTGCATAATGCGCGAAGAGCGAAATTTTTTCTACATCCTTAATCACTGAAGGCAAAATACCTAAACTGTCGGGTTGCATATACTCTATCGGGGATGATGTGCGTTGTGTCGGATCCACACCGTCTTCCAGATAAAAACTAAGTCAAACCTTATGAGGAAAATTGCTAACCGTACCGTTAGACAAAATGCAAGAGAAAAACTCAACTAGTACGCGATTAGCATAGCTGTACAAGCCGGAGTGGGGGTAGGACATACAGCCCCCCTCTCCCGAGTTCGCGAAAAACCTTCTCAGGCACTCAGATTTTGCAATAAATCGGGAATCGGGCAATTTTCTCGGTAATAAAGGTTTTTCTCTGGAAAAACTGTCCCCACCCATTAAAAATGTCCCGCACGAACTTAGTGATTAGGTATGAAATTCCTTACCCCTTTATAGAAATAAGTCGACAGGACTGGACGGTCAAATGGTTGATCTGGAGAGAAAGGAGCTTTCAGTGGGGATGGAGGATGGTCAAAGTGCCCACAGGGCTATCAAAATTAGTTGTCGGAACAATAATTTCACATATTTTCCAATAAACACGTCATGCATTATCAAAGTGGACGCGCTTAGCGCGCCAGAAACAAATTTTTATAGTTGCCTACCTACTCATGTTGCCGGCTTCGTATTTTGCAGAAGTGCAATGCATGTACAGTCGTTGACATTACCGGTAATACACGTCACTATGAATATGTACGGCTTGATTATTGTAATTCCCCTCTGTTTGGTGTAGCTGCCTCGCAGTTATCGAGATTGCAAAGAATTCAGAACACGGTTGCTCGTATAGTCCATAAGGCGAGCAGGTGCACTTATATCACTCGGACAGGCCCGTAGCCAGACAAGGTGCTGAAGGGGGGCGAAAAAGCTTCTAGGTGGGGCAAAAAATTTTCCAGAGGGGGCGAAACATATACTGAAATGCATTACAGCAATGGTACGTTTTTATCTTCTGGGGGGGGGAGGCAAAAATTTTCCAAGGGGGGCTTCGCCCCCTGGCCCCCTTGACTACGGGCCTGGATTCACTCCTATATTGGAAGAACTACATTGGCTACCTATCAGACTCCTTATCGACTACAAAATGCTCATTCTAGCTTTTCGGGCAATTAACTGGTATCCCAACCTACCTCCATGCTCCATTACATCAGCAAGCTAATGTTAGACCAGTACGTTTGCACTATCAATTTCATCTTCAGGTTCCAATGTCACGTACAAATGCTTTCAGTGACCGTAACTTTCTGAATGCTGCGTCCCGTTTGTGGAACTCCCTCCCTATAAACTTAAGTGTTTGGATTCCATCGCTCAATTCAAGCGTAGTCTTAAAACTTTTCTTTCCTCCCAAAGTTAATTTTTCAGCACTCGTAAAGCGAATTGCAATCAACTCTTATTGGAGTCGGCGCTATCTGGCTATACAAGACAACAAGGCTAATATTTTAATATGCCCAGAAATGGAATAATTCCGTCGGAATCCCTTTAACCGCAGGTACACTTTCAACCTCGGTAAGGGCTGGATATCAAGAGGGGATCATGCATTGCAGTCTGATATCATGAATACGGTAACATTCGTAGCATAATGTACAAGAATTGAAGTATGTTTTCCCGTTACACATTTTTCCAATACTACATTTTTGCGGAAGTGGTGAGAGTGAATAGGCCTACCACATTTGCAAAGAACAAACATTGCGAGATGTGATCATTAAAGGCTCTATAAGCTCACCCAGACACTAAAAATTCTCCCTAGTAATATTACTTCTAGCCCCTCCTCCAATTTAAGCAAAAACACCTGTCTAGTACAATTCCAAGACAGAGCCACAGTAACCTGCACTGAGTTTCCATCCCTCAAGGCCATATTGTCACACAACATGTGTGTGAACTTAATTGGGAACACAACTAGCTGTACAAGTCATCATTTACCAATACAGCCAGAGTACTGTTGGAATGAATGCCAATCAAAGTGCAGTCACCAATTGTATTCAAAACTATATGGCTGGTCCTAAAATATGTTTTTTTTTGGGGGGGGGGATGCTGGGAGCCTCAACCCCTTAATTATTCCCGCTCGCTCACTCCTTACAAGGAGATCGTCTTGTTGTTCATGCAGTCATGCTGTTGTTCCCATTATCTGATTAACCCCTGGCAGAGTTCCCCGGAGCTTCCCCCTGGATCCACACCGGGATGTCAAGCCTGGCACGTCCCACCAAGGGCCCAACCTAGGACCCTTCTGGACTTCAAGCCTTCCGGAGAGCCTTCTTTGCGAAGTCGAAGTTGAGATTTTCTATCAGGGTATTTTTAACCCAAACTGTAAGTTTCTAAAACATGAGGTTCTACTAAGGGCCGGAATGTACCACTTACGGTAAATGTGAGAGGCATTTTGGGTAAAAAAAAAATGCTCAGTACCGTACGTTATAAATAAATGGCAAATAAATGGCAACTAACTGTGATGCTCTGCTTAGATTGTATCATTATGGTAAATTTTGCATTTTGCAGATCCCTTGCCCCCTCTCTCTCCACACACACACACACTTCTAAACTACACAATTATAGGAGACAGGGATTTGCCACTATGAAAGCAACATTTTTCGCCCTCTCCGCTTGCTTATATGAACACTTTATGCCGATATCTGGACTGGGCTTACGACATCATTCCCTGTGGTACCCCCAATCGCCAACTTACCGTGGCGGCCTCTCTGCAGATGGTGATCAAATTCAATACCTACTTACACATTCCACGTGACTTGGAGCAAATCAAGAAAAAGGGTTACGGTAATAAATGTTGGAGATATAAGCGAGGTGCAGACTAGTCATGGTAACCGTGCCGCGGGGTGTTTGCATTTGGTCTTTTCACTTACACCTCGAGGTATAAATGGAAAGACCAAATGTACATGCTACCTACGGCGGGGTTACTCTGAATAGGTGCATATGCATACAGTTACTAATCAGGGGAAGTCAGGCATTGGTGCCACAGGTAAGAAAATAAGCACGGTATGGCTCTAAATGTATTAACGTACAAACAGAGAGATGTCCGACAATGCGACGTCGGGTTTAAAAGAATATATCATTAGCAAAAGCAGAACCAGGAGTGGCACCAGGATTTGCCCGATGAGAGGATCAAGCTGCCGACGGGATGAGGGCAGCAACCCGAAGCTACCGTGACCACAAAAGTGACGGGCTGTCCGAAGGAGAGCGAACGAAAAATTTCGAAAATTTCGAGGTTTTATTGAACACATTAAAACTTTGGGTTTTGTGGAAAAATTGAAAAATTCGGATTTTTTATTTAGTGAAGAGAATTTGAAATTTTTAGGTTTTCAGAAAGAAATTTTGAAAATTTGGGGTTTTACTGAAGAATCTGCCCTTCATCAAGTAAACCGAAAAAAAAAACGAACGTTCTGGGGTATTCACGAAATTGTGGGCATTAGAATTATGCATTTAACTGTTTAAGCTTCTTCAAATGACAGTGGATGAACACTAAATAAACCACAAAAAATCACAATTTGAGTTCAGTTTAGTCACAGCCTTACTCCGACTAACTGTCGGCGGGTATTGATTATACAAACGGCTTGATGGTGTGTGGGAGGGGGGTGGATGGTGGTGAGGGATTCCTGGGGCTTTGGAAAAATAATTTCATCCAATTTGTCTTATGGAAGTAAAAATGGGAAAACTAGCATTCAGGATGGGTGTGCGCAAAACGGGCCAAAAAATGCATTTTAAGACGTTTTAGCGATATGAATAGTAGGAAAGATAAGAAAAATATCATCAATGGATGAGATGGCTCCCTCCCTCTCCACTCCTTCGCTATGCACCTGTCCCATATTACTGGAAATGACACTTTTCCTGCCTTACAAGTGCAACCTTTATTTAAAAACCTCGGAAATTTACACAATCGGTGTGATAAAAATTTGCTTTGAAGATTTCTGAGGGCAACCCTCGCATACCGCCATGCGAAAGGGTGATTCCTAAAGAGGAACGCTTTATGGAACCAACTCTGATGTTATTCCCATCATGGTTGGGACTGTAGCCGGAAAAATGCCGATCCAAACGCCCTGAGATTAAACAAACCCCCACTTGAAATTTGACGGAATGTCTGCTTACTATGCGTGGGTCGCCAGTATATATTGCAAATATACTGCATCCAAAAGCCCCAGATTGTAGGAAACTGCATTCGAAGCCACTGTGACGAATTTCTCACTACAGTTCTGCTAGTGTCATCCTTTAACTTGTGTAGTCTAACAGGATGGCATCATCGACCATCAGAGAAAAATTTGGCATCCCCAAATTTCAAAACTGCAGAAATCGCATTCTTAATTTCTAAAACATAAACTTGTCACTCTTAGTCTGCATCTATAAACTCTGCAGAATCTATTCAGGGACTTTTATTTTGCCTATTCTGTCGGGGCAGCCTTCAGTTTCGTTTGGGAGCCATGATGTGCACCATAAAATATGAAGCCCCGACCCCGAAGACAAGTCGCCCCGATGATTTACTTGATTTTGCTTAAAATGAGGTCAAAAACTACAATAAGAAGCCAAAAAATTTCCAGTTTTCCTCACTAATAACCCAAATTTTTCATATTGAATAGAAGCTCAAAATTTTCAATTTCCAAACTTTCTCAAACCCACAATTTTTCGTGCACTTAAAATTTTGCTTTTAACATCCTTTCAGCAACCTGTTGCCCTTGTTGGGCTTCAGGCTGCTACCCTTCCCCCCCCCCCCCCCAGTCGGGAGCTTGCCCCCCCCCCCCCGTCGGAAAATTCTAGGTGCTACCCCTGACAACATCAACAAGGAAACAAAGACATCCACCAAGAAACGACGTACAATACTGATCTCCCATCAAAGCAATTATATTTGTCATGAATTTCTATTTGGTGAATGTGACAATGACCTTTTTGGTGATGATGTGGCCATTTTCAAAGAAAAATTTGTCACAATACTGATAATACATGACTTTTGCACCTAGCATTAAGACCAAACATAAAAGTTGAATTTATTCTAATGTCTGTAAATGTTTATCTGATTTAAATATTAATACATGACTAATTCCAGTTTAAATGCTACCACTGATGCACTTACAAAGACGGGTTATTCAGAAAGGTAGTTTTAAAACAATGTTCTTTCCTGCAACTTAATTCTAAGGTGGCATTCCTTTTGGATTATAGTCAAAAAGAGAGTTAAAACTACCACAGACTCTGGCTATGTGCTGAACAATATATTTTTAAAGACAATATTGGAGATATGTTACAGTATTTCATAGCAATAATTCTAGTTCTCTCCACTTTATGTTATATTGCTCTTTCATTTAACACTTTTAGATCAGAACCTTAACATGTCAAATTGGGCACACTGAGATAAGAGGGCGCTATGAACTGTTGCAACTTACTGTCTAGTGTCATGAACACAAACGAAGGAGTAAGCAAGATACTCATTTTAGGGGCACATTCTCAGACTCGCCAACCTCAAAAATGGCAAACCTTGATATTCTCGCAAGAAAACCTGGAAATCATATCCCAAACCTGGAGATTTTAAACACGTCTCATACATTATTATGATAATTGTTTTCTGAAATAGGAAGATTTTAGATTATTTTGTTCACCCTCTTAATAAAGTTAAGATGCCATCTACAAAGCAGACTGCCTGAAAATTGTGGAAGGTTTAGTTTGACATATATAGAAGGGCAGTCACATTTTAATCACATTTGTGACAATGATACATCTGTGACTTAATAATACCTTAACCTGCATGGAAGGAAACTTATCTGGCATTGCCTCAAAAGTGATTTTCACTGTGAGATTTGGCACTTTTACTGTGAGGCGATGCCTGAAACCGTGAGACTCACAAGGAAGCCGTGAGGGTTGGCAAGTCTGCATTCTGCCTTCAAAATAACCCCCAAAACAAGAGCAGGCCCCACACAAATTGCTGCCAAACTGACCGTTTTTAACAAATACCCTGAGACAACAGTGATCACAGTACTATGCAATGACAAAATCTTACTCATCGCCATTAGCCCTGGAAAAACTCAGATTAATGGGTGATTTTAAAGGCTAAGGAACATCGAAAACATCGTAACATTCTAGGGCAGGTTCAATAAATTCACAAGGCCCTGGGAAGAATAATGTAACAGGGCTGCTGTATACGAAGTTTAGTGTCTAAATGGGAACCAAATCTTCTCCACTGCAAATGCCAGTTACTATCTGTCACAGCAGTTCCAAATTTCAAATTTGCCCCACTTTACATTAGTCCTGCAAGTTTCAGATTGCTGGGGGCAATCAGGCTGAGGCCTCATGAAGTTTCCCCTTCTCAACCATGGACAAAACAGCCATGTCATACTCAAACCGACAATCTTTCAATGTTTCCATGCTTGACATGCTATCAAAACTAATGCCAAATTTATATATTGCACTAAGCAGCATGTCACATGAGATCATACAGGATATAGAAAATTATTTTCCATCACAATTCAGAACAGTGGCAATTATTGAACATACTCTTAATAATAGTAATCCAGTCTTAAGAGTGGTACATGCAACTGTTACCTTACAATTACCTGCCAACCTGTCCCCCCCCCCCCACACACTCTCCTTATTTGTCTCTCTTTTTCATATTCTGAATACCCCTTGCCCTTTGAAGGGCTCTATAGTGCAAATACAGAGAATCAGACTATGTTCCTATGTGATTTTGCCACAAACAAATAGCTTGTACCATTACAATGATAATTCCAAATTTTATAATCACTTCATTTTATTTGGTGTGACAACGATTTTTGCTTAAAAACGTTACTATAATGTGTTTCAATTGACTATACCAATACCATAAATTATAATGTAACAGTAGTTTTACTTCAAGCTATTAAGCATATACATTTCCCTTCAGGCATCTTTTCACTTCAGTTTGAGGTAAGCTTACATGAAATATCTTCCACTTATGCCTTGCACACAGTCTCAATGTGCTTACACAAGAACATACAACCCCATTAGCCACAGGCACAGGGTGAAAGATGGGAGGGGGCCTAATGAAGTTCAAAACTTAAGTGGGGCAGAAGTATGCTTCTGCCCCCCCCCCCCTCCCACCATCCCCACAATATAAGGACGAAAACCGCTTATTTGTTCCCGCTGTGGAAATGTCAAAAATTTACAGTAACTTTCGAAATCCTTTAAATGTGAGCAACATGTTGCACCAAACTGCATCTAAGGACCCCAAAAAATTCAAAAATTCCCTAAAGGGGAGGGGGAAAATCCCCTTCCCAGGATGGCAATCCAAAACAATGTGCAACCCCCAACTGAGATCAGCTCCTTTGCCTATACAATTAGCTGCAATGAATGAGGGGAGGGGGGGACACCATCTCCCCCAGGACAGTAGTCTGAAACAACATTCTCCCCCCCCAGTTGAGAACAGCTTCCTTCACCAATACCATAAACTGTACTGAACATTCATTCCAGGCAGCTTTACTTCAAGTGCCATGAGACTGATCATGAAGTGATCACTGGTATGTGACACCTATTCAGTACAACTACAATACGACAACTTGTTACTCACTATGGACTAAACAAAGCATGCTCAACTACTTATTTTGCATTTGAACATTATTACTACAAACAGTTTATACACAACTTGCAAACTGTTTGCTCTACTCGGTTAACTGTTTGCAGAGAGCCACAGTAGCGATGTACATAAAATGATACAAACACAAGCAATATGCCCAAACGAGAAGAAATCCAAAGTAAATTTAACAGCAGCATGGGTCCAATAGCAAAACACAGGACAAAGCAGGATAACTTCAGCTTAGTGCTTCTTTACAAAATACAAAATGCTCTCTGACTATGTTCTCCCGAAAAACAACTAAACTTTGTGGTTTCTGGAACAAATTTACCTTAACAAGTTATGTAGGACATGCAATCTTATGTACACTCACAATTTAGTTTGCAAATTATGGCAATACTTTTACTGTCACTAAATAGTAATTCAAGTTAAACATATTTACAAAAACTTTCAACAATCTTGTTAAAAATACCATTCCTGTTTCAACTTTGGAATTAACTAATATTCTTTTGCTCTTGGTTCAACCTTCTACCGAGTTGTCCAAATATATGTCTAATTTGTACACAAGATCAAACAGCTGATTATTTTATAGTTTCAAAATAAGTGACCAAAACGAATAAAATATTTTACAGGATGATATACAAACCAAGACCCAAAATAGTGAGAAGACAACCAAATTTGACCCGCCGCATCCTGGAGGGATATGTAAGATATGGGGAAACATTTTCCCCTAGTCAGATCCTGACCCCTCACTTGCATACCCTGTCAGTCCTCAAACGTATTTCAAACAAATGAAATGTTACTGGATGCCAATAATTTTTTTGCCTTCGCACTCACCCTCCACATTGCCTGGATTGTGCTGATATTCTGGCACTTGGCCACTGCATACAAGCTGATAATGGTTTATGGTTGTCTATGTTTTTCAAAAACTGGCCTTAAACATCAGAACTGGTTCAATTCTTGCAGACAAAAATTCAACCAGGGCCACAATTCATGAGTATCTTCTTTGACAGCCAGGTACTTAGTGACCATAACTCCTCCCAACATGCCACCTCAAACCCCCAAAGTCCTCCAACACCCCCACTCCCCCTTCCATAAATCAAGGATTTCTTTATGATGTAAGTGGCAACCTTGATGTTATCCCACCACTGACATCTTTAATACCACAACAAATTTTGTCAATCTCTTAGGTTATGCAAGCAAGATGTACCCAAGTCCACGAGCTTCAGATACGCAACTTTTACTGCATTTATTTTACTTTTTAATCAGCCTGGTTATTTACAGTGTCCTTATCTCTGTGCTCACTGACGTAACTCCCAAACCTTACAGCCATCAATCTGCTTATGTTGTAAATTCTGTATACAAAAAATGATGCCATGAATGCATATAACTCAATGTCATTCTTAAAGTTCTTTGGCATAAGTACAAATAACACCTTGAAACATTGTATTCCATTTGTTCTGTGTAATAAAGTTTCCATCAAATGACTATACACATTTCTCCTAAAATTTCCCTGCTTTTTATGTGCTTCCCTTAACATAACACTATCATAACTGACAACATTCTGCTGTGCAATTGTGAGAAAAGCATTACAATACAACCCTTTTTGCTGTCACAAAACTTTATACTTAGTGGCAACTGATGTAGCAATAGGGGAAACAACAAATCTTGTCCAAACTATTTAACAAAACTCTCTTAGAATAGAAATGGCTTAAAGGACTGTATGTACTAAACCATTTACATAATAATCCATCCAGGTAAAGGGGTTCAGGAAGACTTCGTTTCGTTTCGTTTGTTTTATCACTTCACGTAATCATATATATATATATGTACAAACATAAGAAGAATATGAAGTAAAACATAAGTACATGAGGTGAAGGGAAGTGCACAGAAAACCCTTCTGGGCTTGAAAATATGCACTCCTGAGATTACATTACAATTAGCAAAAGCACTACAGCAAAAACTAAACACTGAATTACCAGGACAAATTTCTACAACTATACTACCCCATTTCACTTGCCTTGGTCTGACACAAGATTCCATTATTTAATGCCCAAATTGCTTCAAACCCTTCAACTTTTGGGATGGAAATTTGAAAGATTTCCTCCTATACCCAGCTTTCTCAAGCACTGTGTGCCTTCCATATGAAACTTTTCTCCTCATTCACTTCCTGCCTCATCCCCACCACCCCTATGAATTAGTTCTGGATCTGCCCCTGCTGTACTTACACCTTTATCTCATTCTGCAAACTAGCCAATCGATTTTTCTTTCATATGTCCTCACAGGCATGGATCCAGACATTTCAAAAAGGGGGGGGGGGCTCAAAGCCCCCTTGAATATTCTCCTAGATTAACATTATGCTAATTTTCACGTCTTTGCTATTGTTAATGTGGCGAAAAAGGGGGGCTGAGCCCGGGAAAGCCCCCCCTTGGATCCGCCCCTGCCTCATAACCCTCCCTAAACAGTGCTCTCATCATCTGCTAACAAAAACCAGGAATGAACACAACCCATTTCTCCCATCCTCATTTTTCTGTCACATACATCAATTTAAGTTCACTTAATTAAGATTTATTTCAATGCCCAAAGTTTGATTTTGTGCCAAAAAATGGAGGATTTCTCACTAACTCCCATCATCTGACCATAAAGACAAACTAAAACAGTGTTTCCCACACAAAGATTATGAAGAAAATAATGAGAATACTCAATACTACCAGCCATTTGTACAAAAATAAAATCAGCATGATGCAGACTTCACCAAATTCTTTTTTTCATTACTTGCCTGCAGGGGTGGCTGTTCCTTTAATTTCCTTGGCCTGCATAAATACCTTCCTGTTAAGTTCAAATCTGCCTTTTATAACCTATGGACTCATGTGTGGAGAAGATGGGTACCTGCCCAGCAGGCTATGATATTTAGCAGTGCAATTGACGGAGTGTTCTTCTTTGCCCCAGACAGTTGGACAGAAAATTTGTCAAGCCTTGCCCTGCCTCATAACCCTCCCTAAACAGTGCTCTCATCATCTGCTAACAAAAACCAGGAATGAACACAACCCATTTCTCCCATCCTCATTTTTCTGTCACATACATCAATTTAAGTTCACTTAATTAAGATTTATTTCAATGCCCAAAGTTTGATTTTGTGCCAAAAAATGGAGGATTTCTCACTAACTCCCATCATCTGACCATAAAGACAAACTAAAACAGTGTTTCCCACACAAAGATTATGAAGAAAATAATGAGAATACTCAATACTACCAGCCATTTGTACAAAAATAAAATCAGCATGATGCAGACTTCACCAAATTCTTTTTTTCATTACTTGCCTGCAGGGGTGGCTGTTCCTTTAATTTCCTTGGCCTGCATAAATACCTTCCTGTTAAGTTCAAATCTGCCTTTTATAACCTATGGACTCATGTGTGGAGAAGATGGGTACCTGCCCAGCAGGCTATGATATTTAGCAGTGCAATTGACGGAGTGTTCTTCTTTGCCCCAGACAGTTGGACAGAAAATTTGTCAAGCCTTGCATGATGAGGCCTTTTATCCAAACAGCAAAACAGTCAACATCAGAAATGACATCTAACAAAACCAAACAGTCTTACAAAAGACTTATTGACAACCCTAATCCCCCATCCATAACCCCAGTCCACCCCCTTTTTGGAGTTAATGCTTAATATTAAGTAATACTGTTTTAAATATCCTTATCAAGGTGGGAGTAGTATGGCTAAGAAGTTCGACAACAAGCAAAGTTGATACATTCCTGAAAGACTTGTCTTGAAGATAATTCTTTAACGTGCTGAGTCTACATTGCACAATATCACAAAACAGTAAAATCACATGAACAAAATATTTCACATGAAACATAAAATTAAATTTAAATTATGCAAATGACTTTTATGACATCAAAGAAACTTCAACTGCAAAAACAAGTCCCATTTAATGAGTAATTCAAAAATGTAACTTCTCTAAACCCATCTTTTATACAGATGCAAATGTAATGAATTTAACTTTTTCCAGTTGCATGCAAAAATGTATCACATTTCACCTGATTTAGTTTATCATACAGTGGAAGATATGCTAATATATAAAGAAGATTATGAGGGTGTAAGGGCTAAGCACTTTGGCCAAAATTTGAGTATTTTCATATTCACAAGTTTTTCCAAAAAATATTTTCAAACATAAGGGTGACTCTCCTGTCCAAATTGGAGGGGGGGGGGGGTGCACAACCCCTTTCCCTTACAGGGTCTGGTTTGCCAAGCTGCAGGATTATTAGGTGGAGACACAGGGGTCTGGCAAGGACACCCCCAAGCAAAAAATTTTGCCAGATGAAGAATGACTTCTGCTCAAAGGAGTAGGTTAAGTTACATTCTTATTTGTTACTGAAAAAGTGTGAACTTTTACCTTATCTTGGTACAAGCCTTTGATATGTCATATGAGACTCAGTCCAATAGGTATGGAATGGTTATGAAAATGTTATTTGCTGTGATAACAAAAATGGCAAGCTGGGGGCAAAGGTAGTGAAACTTGTTTCAATACTACAAACCTTTGAAATTTTCCGCACTTGTAATTCTTTCCATTTGATTAAACTTTTATCTGCTTTGTAACAACTGTAAACAAAAGTAGGGAGTATGAAAAGATTTCCAAATGTGACCTTATGCATTCATTAGAAAATCAATGAGAAACAACATGGGATGTACGCTGTGATTTCTGGAAAATTCAAAGTTCAGATTACCCTTCAGCCATTAAGTTGGCTGTTGGACCTGTCTACCTGCTCTGATTGCCCAAAATTTTCTTTTTAAATGAACAAAAATTTGTACTAATTGGTGAGGAAATATGAGTGCTAACCCCACTCGTTACAATCCACAATGCAAGAGACGCAAAGGAATCGTTTCCTAATACACTGCAGCATTGTTGGTTTCTAGGTTAAGACGATTCCGAAACATATTGGAATCAGGTAAGCATGGCCATCCAATTTTAAAAGAAGAATCAATCCACAGTGCTATTTCCATGTTTGATGCACGTACAGTCAGTAACCTATACCTAACTTATATTTGCACTGCAAGACACTATACTCTTAGACTTGTGTTTGTTTCTTGAATGCTTTTGACATCAAGAAAATCATACAAATATAACATGAAAGTAACTTTCCTTCCGTTTAGTTCACACTTTTTACCTTACAATTTTTTGAAGATTTTAAAGTTACTGAAATTTTGTGCATTCCTTGAAACTGGAAGTAAATATTTGTGAATCCACTCTTAAGAAAGAATGTCTTGGGATGTTTGAAAGTTGGTTTCATTTCCTCAAGTATTCACCCAAGACCACCAGTCACTTAGCATCACAAAGCAAGTGCCTTTAAGAAAAAGATTAGCTGTCACTGAAAGGGTGCACACTTCACAAAATAAAATTAAAAGAGAAATGTAATCAAGCCTTGAGGTAAAGTAATGCTGGCTTCACACCAAAACAGTAAACTAAATTTTACTATCTAGTTACAAGGAAAGAAGCCAAAGTGAGATCTCTTTTACAAAATGAGCAAAATTATTTAGTGCATATGTTTTAAGCTGAATTTAAACTGTGGACACCTTCACATTGTGAACAGTTTACAAAGGCTTTTAAACTTGTTCAAAGCCTTACCAAGAAATTCAAACAATTTTATTGCAAGAAATTTTTGATACTACAACAGTTTTTGATAAACATGATAAGCTTTGCTGCTGTAAAATGAGAGAAATGATACATTTCTCAGTGGCGATAAATGTTTCTTATTGCTGTGGACAAAAAGATGTCACGAATCCTTGAGGACTGTCACATAATCACAAAATAAATAGTTGAGATATGAGTCAATTTTCCTACCAAACATGATTTGAAAAACATGCAAAATGGCTAAAAAAGTCAGCCTACAAACTATACTGTTTCTTTAGTTTCAGAGGCAGTGAAAACACATAGGGAGGTAGGGTAAAGCTAGCCATCCATTTGGCCATGATTCATGATACGTGTCTGCATCCTTGTCTGTGTCCGTGCATCTGTAAAACTGAACATCTAAATACATGTGAAAAACTTTGTGTTTAATATGTGAAACACTCTACCAGTGCTGTGGCTGAGTGAATAAATGCGGTGGCATTTGAAGCAATGAAGCTTGACGACCGAGAGGTTCAGGGTTCGATTCCTGTCCGGGTCAAAGCAAGGTGGGTTTTCATCCAAGAGCAATCTACAGTTTTCCAGTCCGAACTGGCTTTTTAATTTCAAAAAGAAACCAAATTTGATCTAAATTGTTGAGTTGGTTAGCCACCCAATGTGAAGTTGTAACTTATAGGCCATTTGAGCTGTTTCCACACTTGTGGTCGCTAAGCATTGTAAAACAACTGCCCTTCAAGGCCTCAAAGTTCAAGGCCTCTTTTTCCTCCCTGTATCTATCAAAAGGTCAGTATCACTGTGTTTTGTTGCAATTTAGAGAGTATTCACTTTCGTTCCCTGGTATATTCATCAGGAGACTCTACAACATTCAAAACTTGCAAAATAGGTGGTGGTCCATGAGAATGTCCCACCGACATCTTCAATATTGCACTATCAGCTAACAAAAGAATCAGAACTGGACAATGAGCATTTTCAATGTTATTTTATATTACCCATGGTACAGGTTTAAGGTAGTTGTCTTTCTAGGAAAATACATGCCCAGCTGGCGTAGACACAACATCAAAACACATCCGTGTCCATGAAAACATTCACAGACAGATTCCTCACATATGCTGATGTGGACATGGACATAATATGGACGGATGGTAGCCTTGCTTGTTTCTCCTATGACACTAATTTTCACAGACAAGGATAAATACACAGATCAAAGATGAATGAATGGCTAGCTTTAGAAACTAAAACTTAAGAGGTATCACTAATTCATATGGCAGCTCAGTCATTTATGCCAAAACCTTAAGTCCCAAATTTTTCCACCATAACTAAAATAGAAATAAATGGCCCTTTAAAAGACCTGGCAATACAAAACAAACAAACAGTTTTCCTTACAACAGCGACAAATAACAAATATTAATGTCAATTTCATAAGATGGAGAGATAAATTGAGACATTCAGATCTTGTAGGAACTAATTTCTATCTACCAATCCTTCAAAGAACAGATACACACATCAAACATTATAACTAGAAAACTATGCACAAAATATTTGCATACTTCTCTCTGTACAATACAAAAGTTATTTTGTCCATGGAATGAGTCTGAAAATTAAAATTAAATGCTAGCATAGTGAAAATATAAACAATTTAATACAGTCTTATTAGTTTCTGAGTTATTTTCTACACTTTACACAGGATGTACCTTGGAGCAGTTTTATGTATAGATATGACATTAGAAAATGGTGAATGACCTTTTTGCATAGAGCATCTTCAAACCAAACATACGCATTGCACAGCAATACACCACCGCTATTCAACAAAAGTGCACAGCAGGTCCATTTATGTTGCAACTAAAAAATTTAGACCTTCATTTTATCAGGTCTGTGTATAACTTGTGTTAGATTTGTACACTTAACATGATACTTCTATTCCTATCACATGTACACATTCCATAGAGCTAACACTAGCTTCAATGTAGTAAAGCATTCACTACAAGTTCCTCTGAAAACTAACATTCACATGAAATCAATATCCCTCTTATAATTTGTGCAGATTTAACAAATATCAGGTCTTACTAAATTGTCCAAATTACAACTTTCTTAACACATCACAACTATGTAAACAAAACCTGAGAAGCTGCTGAAAGAACTCAACTACAAAGGAAACACAAAGCTGTGAAAACAATACGTTGGTAAAAACAGTGGTTAATTGTGGCTCATGGATGAAACACTTCTGAACAGAGCCAATGGACAAGTGAATGAATTTTGTAGAATGAACTATATTCATTCTGAAATGGGTCATGGATGCTTCTTCAACGATACTAACAATACTAACTTTACAATGCGAAGTGCATCAGAGGATATCATTCAAGAAGCTAATACCTACTATGAGATTTCCTTGGCTTTCAAAGAAGAACCTTAAACTTCCAATGAATCAACTCTTGACTGTTTTTCTGCTGCTTCATTTCCAACTCAGATCCTTATCTCATCATACGTTCATCTGGTGCCCATTCCTCCTTCATGTGTCCTCTAAAGGTATGACAAATTTAGACCCAAATGGAAAGATGTAATTCTCAACGAGGGACTGATAGAACCTCTTAGGTATTCCTGGGTCACACAGGTAGATGTTGCCCAGGCTGGCACTACCATGGAGTGGGACCCCGACAAATATGCTCCATTTGCTGTTGAATTCCTGATGCTTGCAGGGGTCCAGACTCAATATACAAGCCTTGTTCTGGGTGGCCCACTGAATTACAGACTTGCTAAAGTTGTTGTCTACAGTCTTGGCTGGAGTATGGAGAGCACTGATGATTAGGTCCACAGGAGATGCTGGTAAATCTAGATTCAACATTAAAAACAAAGAAATAGTTATAAACCTTTCAATAAGTACATCTTCATTTAAAATATTATCTCCTTAAATTTTGAATATCAGCCAATGCCAACTCCATTCCACCATTTCAGAAATAATAGAATACTCTCTCCCATGGGGCACAACCACAGTGTACCACTTCATTTATATGAGGTAAAATATTGGTACTTCCAGTCAGAAGTACAAAAATAATGTACACTTGAAATATAGGCCAAGTAGCATTGGATGGTAGTACTGGCACTGTAGGTAAAGTTCACCAATGAGGATACTTGACAAATATGAAAAATACTGGACTACACAGATATTTAATACCAAAAATTGGATACAATACTAAGATTTACTTTGACTGCAACTTCCAAATGTCACAATTAATTTCTGCATGCTTTGGCCTGAGACCTATTTCAAAATCATGCAAACTTTAAAGAAATTTGCATGAACATATAACTGTCAAATGCAGATGTCATATATCTATGCATCTCAATGTGATGCTGACCTTCGATTTGAAACAAGGGCAAGGCTTCTACAGTGTACCAAATTACGACCACATTGGGGAGGGCGTTTGGTTATTCATTGATATATCAAATTGTCTACACCCGGTACTAGGATGTTAGCAAATGACACAAAAATATGAGTATTTCAAATATTTATCATAAACTGCCATCAGAACGACCACTGATTACTATGTATACAAAATACAATAAAACAAATCAAAGCTGTCAGATGAAGTTTCCAAAAAAAACTTCATGATGACAAGGTTTTACAAGCCTGCATTCCTGGCCACACATTATATCCATTCATCAGTGAGATTTGTCAAGTAGTCAAGGAGGTATAAGCCACCAACCTTTGGGTGTAGGGTGTTATCTGCTTGGTACTACTAATGATGGCAGTGGATTCTGCTTCTTTGAAAATTTGGAAAGAGGCTTACTTGTTTATGTTTTACTTGCTGATGTATACATTATTACACCAGAGGTTCCCTGAGTGTGCAGTCTGTCTTTGGCTTTGAGTTCTGTGCTGGAGCCTATTCTAAATAATGAGCATACTGATCAGAGTCCGTGACAACACAAGAACTCTTAATGCTACCGACCTTTTGCAAAAGTCATTGTTGCATGACTTGATAGGTTAAACTTTTGTGAAACCAAATAGTCTTGCTATAAGAAGGTTATGTTAAATATCCCACTGATTTACAGTATATAATGGGCTGCCCCACTAGCTACAGTATGCAGCCTTATAACACACACTAGCAGGAAAGCCACATTAGGAAATTATAGCTTCAGACAATAATTTCGAGAAAGAAATTTAGGAGACAGATTCGGACTCTGACTGCAGCTAATTATTTCCATAAAGGCATCACACACTTCACCCATGTTGACCATATTTTTCACTAAAGTGTCACTTCCAAACTGTGCACAATGAGTTTGCAGGTCAGCTATCTAACTAGAGTAACAGATAGCTACACACTTAAATATCTCCCTCAGATTTAAGATTCTTTCATCTTGAAATATGACTCACATGAGAGAACTATCCTTGACTGTTTTTAAGGCAGAACCAACCCATCTTGATTAGGTTGAGGCCTTTTCTCACCCACACTCAATAGTTAGACTTCACTACCCCTGTTGTTACCCACACACCCCCACTGGTCAACGTGTTTCATAAACAACTGATCTAATTTAGCAACATAAAATAAGACTAAGATATTTTTTGAAAATATATACTTGGAAATAAGATTTAAGTATTTGTTGATTTTTAAAACGTTTACAACAAGTAATTTGTCTCTGAAAATCTACTAAAAATCAGTTTTCACAACAAAATGGTTGAAAGTCCTATTCCTCCCACTTAACCTTAGAAACATTACCTTGGGGTGACAAAATGACCTCTCCCTCAGTTTGCCGAAACAGCTCCAGTTCCTTTGAAACTTCTGAGGGTAAATTACGGTCTCCTGGAACACAGACAATGACTCTTGCACAATGTTGACTTAAGAAACGACCACAACAAACCCCCTGAGCACCCTGGATGTGAGAACCACACAAGACCACAACTGTTGGCTTCTGGTGTTTGTTTCCTGGTTTTAATCTGTGAAACAAAAGGAAGAGAGGAAGACCTATCTTACTGCAATTTCTTGGAAAAGATCTTGCAAAACATTTACATAAACAGCACCATTATTGTTGCTCCTGACTTCCGATATTTCTAGCATTATGAGTGCTTGAAAGTTCCCCAGTTTCATATATTATACAAATCATACATCATAGGAGAGTAAGATTTTTGAAAGTCCCACCTTCACAATTCTATGAACAAATAAAACTTCTTTAGGGGAATATTCAAAATCTATAAATCTATAAATCTCTTTCATACCACATCATGTTTTTTTTTTCTTTTTTATTTTATTTTTGCACAGCCATTTTGGAAGAGAGCTTGTAATCCATTACATACTTTACACCTAAACACATATTGTATGAGGTGCACAAGGTATGTTGTATGTTACCATTATCTTCACTGCCTCACTTTGATTAACAGATGCCTTGTGCACACTGCACCTTCTTTTACCCTGGTGGGTTTTTTTTTTTTTTTTGCATTGCTGTCAGGAATGAAGACGGTGAAGTGAACTGTGTCCTTTTATGTTTCATAAGTTCAACTTTAAGGTAACTGAATAAATTGCCCTTTTGACTATTTATGTTAATACATGTATGTTAATGCATAAGCCCACATCACCAGCTAAGGTGTTCAAACATTTGTTAATGTCATGCCACTTTATGGATTCTTGCTCATGAGGTTTTGTATCAAGGAAGACACCCAACAAGTGACCCAACAGAACTGAACAAGAACTTTACTTTGTGGGTGGCTTTTTCTTCCTGAAGTTGTGTTTACTTAATTTGTAAATCTCAGGTATAACATACCACACATTTCACTCTGAAATTAAAGAAAAGAAATATCATTTGAAGATGATAAGAAAATGACAGCAAGTCTTCCAATGGCTAAATCTATGAGTACAATACAAAGTATAACTAAAGCATATTCTTATGAAAATAAGATTTGTCTCACCCCATTTCCTATGCCTCCCCCCCCCCCCCTCAGCCCATCCCTCTTTTGTGAGATCTGTAAAATTTTCCAAAAGTGCTGCATTCCAGAAACATTAATGTTTCTTTGATTTTGTGCATTTTTGCCAAAGCCTATTGCAAAATTGGAAAAGGGTACTCTTATGGATGATAGCAGAAGTCTTGGTAACACCATACCTTTGGCATCCCCCCAAAAGACCAAGAATTAGTTGACCACAGCACACCCCAATGGTCTCTATTCTTCTATCCTGGGTAAAGCCTGCCTTTTCAGCACTGGTAAAAATACTGGCTCGATCTTCTGGGGTAATTGCAGGGACCTTGATGCCATTTTCTGGAAGAAATCATTTCAAATTTATGTATTAAGCACTTTAATATTTGAGAATAGTTACAGTTTCATTAATCATAAAATACTTACTTACCATTAATAATCAAGAAAATGAGGAAGGCAAAATATCAAACCAAACTTTACACTGAGAACTGAAAACAAAATGGGAATCCTGACCCCTATACACCCACCTTCTCAACAAAAGCCTTAGACGGTGAATTTGAGAATTTGATGATTACAGGGAGAGTCTTCATGGCTTTCCCTGGCTATCTCAAGACATGGCCATAACGTTACGGCTAATTTTGAAAAGTTACAGTATAAATGCAGCTCATTTAACAAATTATGCTTGAACATTTTCAGAACAGTGTTTCCACACTTGGTCTTGAAAGACAAAAATGTACCATAATTTGTGCTCATTCTACTTTCTCCCAAGAATTAGAAGAAATATGTTACTTTGAATGAAAGGCTAATGCCAGTGCCACTACAAACGTGTTGTGTCTCTGAAGTACCTCAAAAGTAAACAATTAATATGACAGAAGGCTGGAACAACAATACCACACCCAATCTTTAAGTTTTTTTTTTTTTTTTAATTTTCTTCTTGTAGAAATACTGATGTATAACCAGTATTAAAGTGATGCCGTGAGATTGCAAAAAGTAAAAAACATTAAAAAATAGAGTTTAAAATTTCAGTGATTCCTTTGAGTGACCCATATGAACATTAAGGGAGAAAAAATAAGGCCTGTTGTGCGAATTCCGGCAACAGCCTTAAAATCTTCGTAAAAATAATGACTAAACTCAAGGAAATCAAAAATGTGCTGCAGACAAACACTATTCAGTCTCCTAACGAACATCAGTTGAGCGGACCAATGAGAACAAAGTACTAATGCATATTCACTAGGTGTAAACAGCTGATCGATTTAGCACAACAACACAAGTGAACAAGACGTGTGTGTGTGTGTGTGGATCTTGAAGAGGTAACGTTGATATTGCAATGTACAGAGTGCATGGTAATACCACTATAGGCTATACTATCCCGTTTTACTGTAGTAGCTAGTATACGGCTGACTAGTCTGTGTAACTTAAGCCTAATTTAGACTAACGTTAGATGCTCTACCTTTTATGTGCACTTACCATCGTCATTGACGTTCTTACTCATGGCGATAAAAGAGATAGTATTGGTGTAACTTTCATTGTAAACCTGTAACGTCCAAATTCAAATCAGTACTGTAACGAGTGAAAGACTGTGGCCTATACTACATAGTGAGAGGAAGCTACATTGAGTGTATACAAGTAAGTTAGTGTTATGAAGCAATTATGCAAGAACATGCATTCTCTGGTCGTAAGCACTGTTATAGTAGAGATCAGTGGTCGTGAGCGAACAGCTGTAGGCTACCGTAGAGCTAGTCAGGCTGGGGTGGTATGGTACGTCTTTGTTAACTTGGTGACACCTCAATAACATTGCATATTCAACATCAGGTTCGTTGTAGGCGTGGTTTAGTGCCGTATAATAAGGACCGTTTTTGAAAAAGGCCTTCAACACTTTACCAATTTTATGCTGTTTAGGTTACTTCCCGAGACTATCACTACCATTTTGAGCTTTCAAATTGTATTTTTCAACTCTGTAAAGCACTCGTGGCATTTTTAAGAACAAAGAAAGACATAAGAAGAAGCAAAATCTTATGTTTTTCCTTTTTGCAAACTCACGGCATCACTTTAAGGGAACAGAACATTTTTCGCCATACCACCTAATGCTACTTTTACAGAGTCAGCTACCATGGATGGTACTAAGTAGGCATGCTCAGAATTGCCAATTTGTGCCTAGCACTGACAGTCATTAAAGCCCTGCCATCCAGTACTGATACCTGCTCATATCACCATATAACTATAGTAAATTATATGAAGATTTTAACTGGTCTTGAAGAAACCAGCAACTTTGGAGTAAAACTATATTTTTGTATTATGTTACAAGGTTTTGTCACAAAACACACTAAACCAGGGCTGATAAATGAGGGTAGACACTACCCCACTCTTTTTAACAGTTTGAGGCTTCACTCCCATTTGGAATCTTTACTTCAAGCCCACCATGTTGATCTAGTTAGCTACAGCCCTGCAAGTGTATATGAATAATAATAGTAAACAACAATGTTCTCAATATTATGCCATTGTAACATTACACTGATAAATTCCCATCTACTATGGAATTTCTGTAGTCTTTCCCTATGCCAGGGAATTTGTTTGCACTTAAGTCCCATAAATTTGGTATCTGATCATATTTCAGTGGGAATGAACCCCTCACCTTCTTAAACTCTCTGGTGTTAAGTCTGGGGGGACAAATAAATACCAATGTCTTCACTCACATGGCCAAAATCTTTCTATTGACAAATTTTGGTTAAAAGGATTTAATGAAAACTTTAGTTCTGATATATTACAGCACTTTTTATTCTGAGCATTGTAGTGAAATTTGCATTTATTCCAGTTTATGGTTCTCCAGATATTAGCAGATGAAGTTATCACATTTTTAATCCAAAGTGGACTTGAAGCAAGTACAGGTGACATCATAACCTCACGATAATCAACAATGCTTTATTTTTCTTATCACTTTATAACAAATTTTCTCCTTGCAACGTCCCATGCTTTCGTAAAGTTAAGACGTGTAGCAGGCAACTAATTTGTTGCATAGCTGCACCCAGCAGCTGTACACAGTAAACTACACATGCTTATCCCCAAGGAACTAGCCATTAGCTTCCCTATCAAATCTAAGGTGGGTGTGAGTAAGTTGTCTTAGCCCTTCTCATCAGCAGGAATGTATGACTAATACAACTTCTGTCCTCTTCTTCCAACTAGAGACTGTGTACACGAGAGATCCTATGATCTCCCTTTCCTAGGATAACTGATCCTCTAGTGATACTGAGCCAGGTTAGTGAGTGTTGTGACAGGTTGTTATGCTCATTTTACCATGGATGTACTACCTCGGAGGTACTGCTTCCATAATTTTACTAGGAAACATCGGGTGATGAACCGATGACTGTCTATGAGGGACAAATGGGACTTTGTTGCATTTTCAGATAAGGTTGATGTACTACCCCCAAGAACTGTTGTTTCTTTCTGTTTTAGTCTTGCCAAACTTCAAGGAAGAACACTACTTGAGATATGAATAAATAGAGTAGATTTCAGGAATGGACCACTCATTCACTGACTTCAGCCTGGTTATGAGCATGTGCCACCATCATTAGTAAAGTTTATTGTTTGACCAACCATTTCAGGTAAGCTCTCAACTGAATATTTTATCTAAGTATGATAAGTACAATTTTGTGTGATAGTTTCTTTAAATCTGTAAGATAGAGACAGGTCTCCAAAGTGTGTTCTAAAGTGAATACTACCATGTAGATTCAGATTCAAAGCTGTCTTATACAATTTAGCCGGATGGCTATTGGGTGATAAGTTTACATGTATTGCAATTTGCTATTACCTTAAAAGGACTTGTACAGTCGAGTGGCAGAGTGGTCTATTCCAGCCGCTGTGCACCAATGTGTTTCACATGTGTGTGGGTTCAAATCCCGCTCAATGCACGTGGGTTTTTCTCCAGGTACTCTGGCTTTCCTCCCACTTGGCATAGGCTTGCCTCTAAAATCGGTTACCGAGCCGACGAAGTTGGCTGCGTGCCGGACTAAAGGGCCTTCGGGTGGACAAGTTAACGCACAGACTTTGCTTTTACTTTACCAAACTCCCATGAAAGCAACTTTTAAGTGAGATGTTAGTGATGAGAGAGCACCCTAACTTATGTCTAAACTTCAAGTAGGAGTTATAAGTAACTTCAAACTGACAGATAGATGATGAGAGAATTATTGCGAGTGTATTTTGTGGAAGACTGTGCACTATTTGTAAGGCCAGAATAAGACTTGCATGAAATCATCAAACTGTATCCAGCAACTCATTTCAATTCATTGAAAATGCTGTGTTAGAGTGACCAGGAATGAGGTCACTTGTGTATTTAGTACCACAATTTATTTGCTGAGAATAAACAAGCTATGCACAGTAAGTATGTAAGTAGGTACATTTCCTGCTGTAGCATGGATATTACTAAAGCTGCAGCTACACAAGTGACCAATTCCTTGCGAGTCTGAAAAACAGCCTGCTCATGACTGTCAGGGATGTAAAGTTTCTGATCCAAAATTGATTAGTTGCATGTGTGACCTGCCCCAAAACCTGGTTACTGACTTGTCACAGATGAGTTTTTGTCTGTTGCCGACCAGTAGTAGAAGATTCAATTTAAGTCAAATCTGCACACTAAATCAACTGGACATGTAGCAACATTCAAGTTGCCAACTCCTCATGTGTAGCCCTATTCCACAACTCAATATCTTCGGCAATAAAACAGCAACAAGCTGGCATCTGGTAGGAACACTCCTACCCCCTCATTACACAGCTGAAATCATGGAGCAAAAATCAAGGGGAACAAAGGCACTGAGCCCTTAAACCAAACTATGGGGCAGACTCATCATTTCCCCCAAAAGAACTATACTAGTAACAATCAAACTAATTGCAACATGGGGGTGATTTTAATACACCAGATTTCATTTGCACTGTAATGTGAGCTACTTTTTCAGCACCTTTTTTGTGCATCCATCATAAACGTGGTCTCATTATTACTTCACTATTACTTAATCAGTGCTATTTGTAGATGGCTCAATGCTTCACTGTAATGCTCACAATTCTGATGGTACCCCAGAGCCTCCAGAGGTCCCCCAGCTCCTTTTGGTTTCCAACCAAGGCATTGCCCCTGGCCTCCAAAAGGAGCCATAAGGCTGGACCTTTTACACCTAGCCAAAGGAGGGAGTGTTTCCCCCTCCCAGGGCCTCTGTGGCGCCCTTGGACTGTTTTTGCATTTTTGCCCACAAACTCAAATGTGTGATGTTTAGATCCACACAGTTTACCCTTCTCAGTGTTGGCTTTTCTGCCTTTTTACCAACTTGACGAAACTGAGTGTTATTTTGCAGTATGACCACTTTGCAATTAAGAAATAGGGAAGCCAGTAAAGATTACATTGCAGGGCATGGGAATCGTCCTTCAGGCATTTTCTGGCATCTGGCCATTTACATAATTTACAAACTTTGCAAAGCAACTAAGGAGGGAATGTAACATGAGCTGCTGGCTTCATTTTATCTCTATTTTGTAAACTAATGTGAGAGCTTAGAGGAAACTATTGAGCATCTTTTATCCAGCATAAAAGTTTATTAACTTGTTTTTATCAAATGTCCCCACAGACCCTAACTTCCCTGGGCATTTATTGCCCCTGAGGTGCACAATCAGCTCTCAGGAGCCATAAGGCTGGACCTTTTACACCTAGCCAAAGGAGGGAGTGTTTCCCCCTCCCATGGCCTCTGTGGCGCCCTTGGACCGTTTTTGCATTTTCGCCCACAAACTCAAATGTGTGATGTTTAGATCCACACAGTTTACCCTTCTCAGTGTTGGCTTTTCTGCCTTTTTACCAATTTGACGAAACTGCATGTTATTTCGCAGTATGACCACTTTGCAATTAAGAAATAGGGAAGCCAGTAAAGATTACATTGCAGGGCATGGGAATCGTCCTTCAGGCATTTTCTGGCATCTGGCCATTTACATAATTTACAAACTTTGCAAAGCAACTTAGGAGGGAATGTAACATGAGCTGCTGGCTTCATTTTATCTCTATTTTGTGAAAACTAATGTGAGAGCTTAGAGGAAACTATTGAGCATCTTTTATCCAGCATAAAAGTTTTTTTATTAACTTGTTTTTATCAAATGTCCCCACAGACCCTAACTTCCCTAGGCATTTATTGCCCCTGAGGTGCACAATCAGCTCTCAGGGTATCCCCCCCATTGGGAATCACTGAGATAAAAATATGCAATTAGCTATGTTTTTCCAATGCATCAGCAACTATGTGTAGCTGTGCAGTGCCCAACCGGGTAATATATGTGACTGCTCTCGTCATGAATCAAAAGGGTAGTGATTGAGCAATCGGCAATAAGTTAGTTCGATGTGTAACCCAGGGACTTGTCAAATCGCAACGGATTAGTTACATGTGTACCCGCAGCTTTAGAAGTACCTCTGAGGCTATTGGTTCATGGTATCATAGGCCTTTCAGAGTGCAGTCTGCTTGTTGAGTATCTCCCAGACACTCAGTGCAGATAAGATTGTTCTATTAATTGCTACCCTTCATTGGGTATGACACAAATATATCTATCTCCAAGTGTGTTATACTCTGCAGTCTCTGTAAACAGGTGGCTAAATAAATTGGTCTATAGGAGGTTGTGTTTTAATTAAACTGTTTGGTTTGAAGTGTAAGGATTGCTTGCAAGTTTTAAGCCTCTGCAGAATCTGCTGTATATATTTTAGTTTGTTCTCCCAGTATTCCACTGAGTCATTTTGTCACTTGAGAAACTTAGTGACGTACGATTATTTTATGGTTGCTTGATGTTGTATCGCACCTGTGAGAGAAAAGTGATTGATAATTAGTATTCTGAGTGATATGTATTCATTTGTTTAGTGTTGGAGAGTGTCTTTTACTTTTAGTTCGAATACTGTTGCGTTTCCTTTTACTTACTCTTATATCTTTATTTTATTATTTTGCCCCTTGTATATAATTCCCCCTAGACAATGGTGTTGTATTACATCATGTAGACACAATACAACACCATTGTATTGCAGTTACATCATGTAGACACAATACAACACAATACAATACAATACATCATGTAGACACAATACAATACAATGGTGTTGCATTGTGTCTACATGATGTAACTGCAATGCTTACTGCTCCACGCATTAGAACAAAAATTGGAGAAAAAAGTTTTTCCTGGGCTGCCCCATATCTGTGGAATAATCTCCCGACATCAATTCGTAACATCGAGTCCCTAGAAGTTTTCAAACGTACTATCAAGACTCACCTTTTTCTGCATTACCTGTGTAATTAATTTCCGTTTGACCAATTTTCATTTTATGACCTATTTTATTTTTATTTACACATTTCATCTTTTTCTGCTTGGCTCATTTGTTTTAGTTCGTTTACTGTAATTTTTAGGGTTCTTTCTTTTTCCGCTCCTTTTTTATTTTTATTTTCTTTTATTCTTTAAATTTTATACTCCTTTTAATTTGTTTCTTTTTGCTTGTTTTGTTTGTAAAGTGCTTGTGAGCAGACTTCTTGTTTTGTACTGAGCACTTAAAATATGCAGTATAATAATAATAATAACAACAACAACAACAACAACAATAATAATAATAATAATAATTGATTACTGTGAGGGATGGACCACTCATTCACTGACTTCAGCTTGGTTGTGAGCCTGTGCCATAATCTCTCGTAAAGTTTATGGTTTGACCAATCATTTCGGGTCACTGTTCAACAGAGCAGACGCTGTCCACCTGTGCTGCCCTTATCTGTATTGATGCCAGATGTAAATGTAGACACCAGTTATAATTGATGTACGTGGCCTGTTAGACACCAGATAGCCCCCCCCCCCCGGATGCTAGGTGCAACACCCCTGATGTTCTGTGCCTCACAAGGAGACACTGGAAAGGGTAATTGCCACAAGCGAACTTGACAGGCGTTGGACAAGGGTTCCTACTAATGCCAGATGTCTATTCTAGTGGGCTGAATTGCATCTTTGTTGACTTCAATATTGTTACTGAGATAATTAATAGAGTGCTTATTACGGAAATTGTTCACTGTGTTAAATATTCATGCTCAAAGAGTAGGCAGCTGACAGCCTGAATATTGAATATTGCATATTGCCTTATTACAGTAGAAAATTGTGTTTTAGTTATTATTTTGAGTCTCTGAGCGAGACCACATACATGTGTGCATGTAGGACTGTACCAAGTAATTAGTTGAAACTGACCACTCCTTAGAACTATGAACTTTGTGAAAGGTTATCCCAACCTGAGAGGGGTAACACATGACAGGCATGAGAATTTTACAAACTTTACATCCCCATGGAAACTCATATGTACTTCAAGCCCAGGAAAATAGACTGAAAACCAAACAACAAAGCATTGTCCATTAACATTAGGAGACGACATCACTCCTACTTGTTTCAAAATCACTGATAAGTTACAAATCTAGGAACTTTATTTGCTAATATCTTGAGAACCACACATTAGAATCAAATGTCAATTTCTTAATTTCACCAGAGTGCATAAATTGAGTTCCTTTTTCACATAAAAAAACAATATTTGCCTAAACCCTTCCATAAATGTATCAAACTAACACAGCCCCATATGTTTACCTGACAAATAATAGTAGTTGCTACTTTGCCCATCTGTGACAGTCTCCGTCTTTTCTTTTTCATCATCATCCAGAACATTCTCGTGGGGTTTGAGGTATTTTTCACGCTTTTTAGGACCAAATAGAGCACCATCTGTCATTGCATCAATTTCTTCAAACACAGCTGCTTTGTCAAATAAAGCAAGATTTTTACCGAAGTCAAAATCATCTAGGAAGCTCTCCACAGGAGCACTAAAACACTCATCATTTTTGGCCTGATGGAAAGAGCGGCGCTTGCCCTCAACCTTCATTGGTGAAGAGCGGTATCTGCCATTCCCCATCTGGCCACCTAAAAAAAGCAAGTATTAAACTGTTAGTGATAATTTCTGAAAGCATAGAAAGGAAAAGCAATGGACAAAATGAAATCAAACTTACAGGCAAATGTTACATCTAAAAAAAAAAAAAAAGCATTTGACTCAAACTATTACATGTCAATTTTTTACCTGTCAATTTCTTTACAAAAGGTGGCAACCATTTGCTCAAAGCCTAGCTACATTAATTTATGTGTAACTATCCCTCACCTATATAAATGGCCAAGTTTTGTTCTGAATTTTCATTTGTTTACTCAAATTATGAAGGCAAATATGAATCTGAGATATCACACTATTCACAAGACAATCTTTTGTTATGCAGGTGTCCTCTTCTGTCTTATCTTTTGCAGTAATTACTCAACTTAGGAAGTGTTTTACCAGTGGTTAGATCAGACTGTTACATGCAAAATAAAGGGGTTGCAAGGTAAATGGTGTGCACCATTGTAAAGGAAGAAGCAGTCACCTAAGGAGGATGGGACCATTTAATGTAAATGAAGACCATAGTAAGAGGACTCATCTTTCAGGTAAATTTTCACTCCAGAGATGCCAGTGACAGCTCACAAATCACCTTGCAGTTTTTGTTTACAATAAAAAACTCTCCAAAAATTAGGCAATGGGCCCAGAAAAAGGTAGAGGGCAGAAGACAGGCATTTCAACCAGATCCACTCTTATCCCCATACTCATTAATGGGACAGGATAAATGCACATAAGATTTAGGGTCGTGAAGTTCATTGTTACATTACTACTTGTATTTGTATCTTCTTAAAAATGTGAAAAGAGAACACTAGCTACACACTATATATATATGCATGTACCTCCTTTGCTTAATTGCAGCATTATTCAAAGACTTAATATGACCTAATTATTTTACACCGGTTAAACTGAATTTAAAAATGGCATGTGGGCAACCATTTACATCTCCTGGTTGAGGGCTATACCAAACTTCTTGATCAACCTTCAAGAAGATACTAACCTGACTTTCTCCTTCTTCTGCCCCGGTCATTCCAAGGGATCTCATCATCGGTTGAATCTCCTCCAATGGTGAAGTTCCCGTTGACCGCTTTCTTACAATTGTTCCTCTCTGGACTTCTGTCCTTTTTGTTCAGTTTTGAGGCACTAGAGAATGATTTGGACCGCCCCAGGCGAAAGTTATCCTGAGTACCATCAGCATCCCTGCTTTCTACATCTGATTTGTTTTCCCTCCTCTTCCCAACTGGAGAATGAAATGCAGACTGCCTTTGCTTGCCTTTCTCAGGTTTTTGAGGAGTGGTTCCAACACTTGCTGAGCCAGATCTATTGGGTGCACCTTTCCTAATGGGGGATTTGGAATGGGACTTCCTTGTTGCTGGCTGAGCCTTTAAGTTCCTCTTCCCTGAGCCGTCCCCACTCTCATGGCAGGGTTTTTTGTTCTCTTTTTCTTGATCTTGTAGAACAGTTTCTTTCACCTTCAAAATTTTCAAGTCCCTAATATCGACAGCTCTGTCAAGAAATACAAAAGTAAGGGGTTGCAAGTCATCAGAAAGGAAAGCTGTGTTGCCATTCATTCAGGTAAGTCTTGGGAAGATTTCTATTCCTGATACACAAGTAATGTAAAATTTGCATCACAATTCTTGCCAGAATAAAAGTGTAAAATGTTAAGTCCCATTTTTATCACATCCCTTTTGAATGGTCTCATGCAAAGTAATACACCCACAACTTATCACACTGACCACCCACCATGAAGGTGCAATCTGGAAAGTTTCATAGCATACTACTGTAGCAAGGTAGTTTTACTCAATACATTTTGCACTAAAAGCAACCAGCAATAACATTTTTGTAGTCATTACTATTACCCACTCCCCTTTCATTGCCAAGAAATATGTTTACACTGTTTCTGCTTCCTGCAGCACCATTAAATTTTTTGCTGAACAAAACTGTTTCCAATAATAATTGATCTAGACCAGGAGTGCCCAACCAGTCGATCACTATCTACTGGTAGACCACGGACTGGTCCAAAGTCAAGCGCGACTCCGCGAGGGGTGTAGGAAAAAATGCAAAAATAAAGTTTTTCTTTGTATAACTGTATGACAGCGTATGTTTTGTAGACCTCGGGAGGGCGGCTACTTGAAAAGTAGATCTTCGGTCAAAAAAGGTTGGGCACCCCTGATCTAGACTAACGTGAGACCTGTTCCCCTCATTTTTTGTCATCGGGACCATCAAATTAGTTATGGCTTACAAATCCTCTAAAAGTAACCACCCTGACACCACAAGGGGTAGAGTGATAACACTTGACCCTGTACATACTGTTAATGACTGCAAACTGCAAACTCTCAAAGAAATCATAATTCCAATTTAGTAACATTATTATTTGATATCTTTCCCTCTTTTGCAGGAAACAATAAATTACATCAAAAGTTCATCTGCAACTTACCTGATGGTCACTTCTGGGACTTCATATTTGACTCCATTTCTAAAAGTATCTTTCAAGGATACTGTCTGCCTCTCCTTATTAACAGAAGTCACAACTCCTTGAAAAGTTCCCAGTGACTCACCACAATCCAAAGACAAAATGTTTCCCACGAAATTTGCCTGATCCATTACAGAAAAGTCTCTTCAATCTAAAACTGAATCAAACTGCAAAGAAGAAAAAGACCTGGTTAAACAAACACCCAATTTTATTGACATAAATTAATGTGCAAAGGGATGGCCAAGGTCAAACCTGTATGAAAGTTCAATTCAACTAAAACCTAAAGATGCCTATTGAACAGTGTTGTAATGGCTAGATGCATTGACTCTGACTCCAGTCAATTTGAGTCTCTATTTCCAATCACTCTGACTCGACTCGAGCCAAAATCATAAACGACTTGGGAGTTGAGTTACTAACATGTTGGACTTGACTTAGACTTGATTTAGAAGTGGATCTGACTTGACTTGGATTTTTAGCATTTTACTTGAGTCACTGATTTGCACTTCAGAAATGCATTAGTGCCACTTGTTACAATGTCAAAAGATCCTGACATTAGCAAACACAGACCTGTGCGAACTTGTTGAATAATTTATGCATGTAGCGTGTGCTATTCATGCGCTGAAAGAAGATACATTTGTATGTTGTCTATACTTACAGGTTCATAATTACATTTCCATGGCATCTACATTCAGGTAAATGATTTCAGTCCCCTGTGCACTTATACTACTGTAATACCAAGACAGTATTTCATTAAGTTTTGAACAACTGTGCCTTTGTCAGTTCAATGTGGAAAGGGAAAGTAATGGAGAAGAACAGGCAAATGTATATAAAATGCTTTCAAAGCCTTAATGTGAAATGTGAGTTTTGTCCCTGTGAAAAACATAGCTAGGTCACTGATTATTCATACTAATGTATGGAGAACATTTTAAGTAATGTGTTTTTGTTATCTAATGAAATAAGCTAGTGCTAGTTGATTGGCAGCCAGCTGGGTGCGACTGGACATAAAATGACCACTTCTAAAGGTTCTTTGACTAATCAAATTAGTACTTGGCATGTATGAAAATGACTACAGTGCATCATTTTTGTGACCACTGTGTATGTGAACAAAGCTACATTGGGGATTTTGTTGGGAGTCTGGTAAATGGCTAATGGGGGAATTTTCTCCTCCTGGGCAATGACAATCCTCCCAACTAAGTTTACTTCAGTTCTTACCCCTCCTCAAAACTGTCTTAAGCACCTTCTTGTACACAAAGAAACATAAAACCTTGGCCTTATTTAATACATCAAGTCCCTTTTCTGCTGAGAAGACTGTACTGTGTGATCTGAACAGTACTGTGCAATGTGAGTTACACTGCATTTTTTATTTGTCCACTTTGATACATCAATCAAAGTGCAGAAACCAATATGAATTCCAATAGCCCCAAACCAAAAATGTATTCAGGGTGACTGACAAGTGTCTGTCTTTAAGTCAGTTTCGGGGGTAGGTTAGGGTGAAGTAGCCAAGTGAATAAGCAGTCATCACAGCTGCAGTGGGATTCAGAAATTTACACCTACACTAGACCCTCTTTTGGGTGTCAAAGATGACACGCTGTGGTCATCCTCATACATGTGTACTTGGCAAACCTTTGAACTGTTACAATTTCACAACACAAGTCATACAAGGATCATTGACTTACAAGAAAACAAAGGCAGTCTGAGAGTGGGTTTATACTGTCCTAGTCAGGGTTTCTGTCAAATGAGGGAAAGGGGGAACCAGCTTTGTGGATGAAAAAAGGGAGAAGCTGGCAGGTTCCCTCCCAGGAAATTTGGATATACATATGGAGGTGAATTTGGGCAGCTGGAAGGATATTTAGCTTTTTTGTACATGAAAACAGGGAAGGAATTGTGGATAATTTAACCCCCTTCGAGGGAAATAAACATAATTCCAGCCTTGACCAGTCCATTTTTCTCAAAAGCAAGGTGGGCAAACCTACCTCCCCCCTCATTTTCCCAGTAAAATAAATATTTGCAGGCTTCCTTAAGTTCAACGTATTACTTCTTATTATGTATACATATACATATAAATAAGATGGTAAATATCAATAGTAAACTGTAAATTAAGCCTAGTACTTAAATCATCACTAATCTGATGCATGCCCTATGGGCATATAATGAAGGGAACTATGAATGTTGCTATGTGATTGGAAAAAGGGATGCAGTTCTGCCTCAGTCTGGGAAAAGTTTGATGCACATTCTGAATCACCTTCACTGTACAATTCTCATTCTCTGCATATCATACACTCTACACTGCACACAAACTTTCAGTGTATTAAGTACACTCTTAAATACACTCTTATGGATGCAAATGTTACGCCCAGATCATGTTGTGATGTTGTGACAAGCTCAGAAACATGAGGAATGCAATGCATGGTGGACATGCCACTACAGGTAGTGTTTTTAGGCTGCATTTGTAACGTTGCAAGTCACAGCATACAGTAATGGGCCTAAGTTGAGAAACACCTCAATACTTGTCTGTCGAACTTTCAAGGGTGTATTTCATTTTCTGAATTATCATAGCTACACTTGGCAAACATGATATTTGAAAGCAGTGTTGACTGTTCGCATCAGGTAAAGGGAGCACACGATTCCCCCTCTTTTCCGCAATGCCACCAGTTTTACAAATCGTGTGCTGAAATTTCATGCACCTGTTTCAATACATCTGTTCCCACCCTTTCAACCCAAATCCCCCTCGGAATATTTATAAACATAATAACAATATTTTATATGCTTGTTGTGATAAACACAAAACTTGAAACAATTAGGTTATGTATTAGGCTAGGCCTAGCCTAGTATTTTCGGCAGTAATGAGTTGAAATTACACAAAAGAATAGCTTCTAAAATTCCTTCAACTGTCAAGTTTCAGGGACTTCACATCCTGAAACCCCACAGGAGCTTTGCCCCTGGCATTAAGGCCTAAGGCAGACCTATTGAACCCATACCACAACTGGACATGCTTCTGAGGAGAGGCTCTCACCCTTCTATTTTTACGGGGCTCAGGCTGGTGTTCCATGAGGGATTTAACTATATGGGTTTCATTAGGGACAAGGTTAGGGTTATGTTACTATGTTCTTTAAGTGGTCTCTTGAAGACTCCAAAGCACTAATTGTATGCTATTGTTACCATGCAAGTGAGTACAATTTGCCCATATTTTGGGGTTTAACAATAACGTTCTCTCCCTAGACTGATGTTGCTACTTGTGCAATCCCTTGGCAACTGAAAGGTATGAGCTGGCAGCTGTTCATCCCCCCCCCCCTTACCTTCTTGTTATAAGTCTGGCAGAAACCCACGTAACCTATAAACTAGGACTTCCTTTAAGCAGTAGTCTAGCTAGGACCTTGTCCCAAATCTTGCAAGTTTGTACATCCTGGCCTCATTAATTGTGCAAGTAGGGGGTGTTGTATACTTCAAAGTTCACATAAAAACACTTTATGTAAGGCACCCATACTGGAAAGTTCCTGTCTGATAAGCCAAAGTTTTGTGCCTTACCTCTATCCTTAATTTTTACACCATCCAAACATGGTAACCTGTGTAAGTCAACTAAGCACACTGTGCATGCAAAAGGCAGGAAAGTCACATCATTCAATCTGTGTGTGAAGTCATAATCTCACACCAAAGCTATGCTGCATAACATACATGTTTTCAGGTCTGAATATTACCCAAAACAGTATACAGCATGGGCATTCCCCCCCCCCGAAAATAAAAAAAACCTGAAGGAAAAATAATCTCAACATTTTTTTATGATATCGCTAGAAAATTTCTAGAACATGAGCTTTCAAAATAGAAAATGATTAGATGCACTCACAAGGCCTGGGAAGTGCCATTTGTAGTGATCTGGGAGGCATTTTGGGCAACAGTTTCTTCACGCTTTGCGTCAAACTATGGTGGTGCTACACATAGTTCGCCTACAGGTTTCGCCCCCCCCCTCCCCCGGCAAATTCCTGGCTATACCCCTGCAAAAGGCACCAACATTTAGCAATTAAGATCTTTTCTGGGAGTAACAATTTCCCCTGTTTCGATCAATTAAAAAAAAAAACTTTTTCTGTGGACGCCCTTGGTATACAGGGGTTATCATTAGTTGATCACTTAACTTACATTGTGACAGTAAAAATAAAAATAAAAACATGAAGCAAAATGAATAAAACTTTCCAGTAATATTTTCTAATGTCTCTTCCTCACTGTGCTATCTTATGGTTTTGTTTGGAATGAGTTATCCTTAGAAAATGAATTTTGAATTGAAGCCTGTGACAGTGCACAACACAATGTTGATGTGGGAATCTTGAGTCAATCACTACCGAAAAAGAGCAACTGAAGTACTGTTTATTACATAATTCAAGAATAATAATGTAAATAAACAAAGAAAATGTCTTTCCTATCAAAACTTTCTAAGAAATCGCACTAGGGCTGCCATGATAATCTTTTTTCATTTATCGATATCGCCAAGGTTTCCGGGACGATATCGCGATATCGCATACCTAGAACACTCAAGCCTAAATGTAGACTATACTATTTAGGCTATGCATTTGCCGTGAGTATGACCATGCTTACAATCATATATCCATATCAAGGACGTATGTATACATTGGAAAGACCCAGAGGAATTCAGTTTTAAGCTCCAAGTATCATCCATAATCCATTTATTTGAAGACCTAGGCCTTTGCAAAAGTAATAAAACTAAAACAGATCAATCTTCTGCATCAGCTGAGCTTCACATGGAAAGCACCCTGGTACCTAGGACTACATGCTATACTATTGTAGTGTTTAGAATGCAGTGAGCCACTCAGGGAACCAGTGTAACCATCAACTCAAGATACTGATCAAATCCATACCCCTTGTCACTATACTAATGTTAGTTGTAGTGCTTTCACCAGGTAACTGACCGGCAATGTTACCACCCAGGTAGAACAATTACTACCCTGGTAGCGTTTTTCTATGGTTTTCTTTTGATCTTGGTGAAATGGCATTGTTACTGCAACATACTGTATAAAATGTATTTCCCTTCATCTCAATCACAATAAAGTGACACTGAAGTGAACTTGTAACAAAGACAACAGAATCTTAGGTGTAATGATCATTTTTCAATAGCGATGTTAAGTTAACTGCCTACAAAGGTCTTCTTCGGCCAGTGTTGGAGTACGCTGGCTGTGTGAGATGACACTAGACTTTCTACACAGGATAAGCTAGGAAGAATTTAGAGAAGATTGGGAGTAACTATAGAATACAGGGCCACTCAAGGGTTGTATCTGAACATCCAGATGCACAGATGCAATGCGAAGTTGAAGTTTGGGAAAATTGGTAGTCGATAACAAAGTGTTGGTATATGCGGAAACTTTTCTAAGTCCATAGCAATCACTGCCTGGGTGGATGCACGGATGCCTTTAAGAACGACACATCATTGATCTGGAATATCTTTGCACATGCAAAACTTTACATAATTTTTTTTCCTGAGTCCAGCTGCAAGTATTTTTGGTGGATGCACGGATGCTTTGATGCGGAGTCAAAATTAAACTTTTCCAAACTTTTTGAGTCCATTCCAAGCATCCTCTGGGTGGATGCGAGGATGTAGAGTCAAAGTTGGGGCTGTTATATAAACATGGAAGATTTAATAATAAAATGTAAGGTAAGTTTAATTTGAGAACAACTCATTGGTGTCCATTTCTTACTAAGACCACAAGCAATATTCTGGGGTGGATGCGCTAATCCTCGGATACATAGTCAAAGTTTAGGGTGCAAGATAAACACTGTCACATCACATCCGCACATCCGAATGCTAGGTGGTCTTTAAGAGTTGCCCTGTATTCTATAGTTGTAACAAAGATTGGCTTGTTTTGTCAGTTCTCACTTCTCATGGAAGCCAGGGGTCTATGACCTCAATCCTTAAAGGATCTTGATCTCCCTATTTTGGCTGAGTGTTGTAGGCAAAATAGGCCGATTCTTTTCACTAAGAGTGTCTATGGTGAGGCTCAAATCATTATGGACAGGCTTAGGCATCCCATCCATCGAACTCGTTTGATGCATAATTTACACTTCGTCAAGTCCACATGTGGCCATATTCTTGGGGTGGATTCATGGATGGGATCATGCTTCCACGGGGACAGCTCTCTGTTCCGACGTCTCTTTGTTCCAATGTCTCTATGTTCCGACAAGTCTGTATGAGGTTAGTGTTAGGATAAGGGTTAGGTTTAAACCTAATCCTTGTCCTAACACTAACCTCAGTGTAGACATAGAGAACATAGAGACGACGTCGGAATATAGAGGTGTAACCTGCTTCCACTGCCAGAGCTATTTGAGGACAACGCACAACACACTCGGTTTACAGACAAAATATTTCTAAATCCAAGGAAGAAATCTTGGAGTGGATTTACAGATTCATGGATGCAATCTTGCTTCCACTCCCTGTGCTATTTGAGAATGACATGGTTACCTTGAATCTGCAAATCCATATACTATGAAGAGATAAACATTCTAGACTTCACTGTACCGAATAGTCTCCCTGCTTCTTTAACTGATAACTCCTTACGTCCTTAGTAACCAGCTAGTTTTATTGCCATACAATCAGGGCTTAGGCCATGCATGGTGACTTAGGCTAATGTCCCTGTGAATGTTTCACCATACCTTAGGCCTACTTCGAAAGAAGAAAATGTAAGTTGCCTATTGTTAGCCTAACCATTGACCTAACCACAGGCGTTCGGAGCATTACATGTACATATGTATCATGGGCGTCACCACCCCCTTTAAAAATGTCTGGTGACGCCCATGTGTATATACACTATATACTAACAAGGGAGGTCACCTTTCAGGACGAGACTCAAAGCTTCTTATGCTCACTGTGAAATCCACTAATTTCTTTCAATCACGTTGTTTGATGAGTAAGAAAATCTAACATCTCTTTGGACACAACTCGGGCCATAAAATCACTTTTGGTCAGAATTATTCGTAAAAAATATCACGTCGGGAGCCAAGCAGTAGCATAACTTCACAGAGGGAGATGATGTATTGATTGTAGCCTGTGCAGCTATCTACGCCATCTCGTAAGTAAAAACACATGGTGCAAGGTAAAGCGAAGCAAAAGACTGAACAGTTGCTTTGCAGATAGATATGTGTATATGTATGTATAATGCTCTGAATGCCTGTGCTACTGTGTGGCTCCCGACATGCCATTTTTTACAAATAATTCTGACCCTGAAGTATAGGGGAGGAAACTAACATTTTTAGGGGAGGAAACTAATGATTTTTAGTTAGGGGAGGAAACTAACAGGTCCGGAAACCAACTAAACGGTTAGTTTACGGACCTGTTAGTTTCCTCCCCTAAATATCGTTAGTTTCCTCCCCTAAAAATGTTAGTTTCCTCCCCTATACATCTGGGAAGCAAACTAACGTTTTTAGGGCAGGAAAGAAATGCTGAAATGTGTATGTTGTAAAGATGCAAGTAAGTTAAGTTGTAGGCAATATAATCTTTCCCCACTGTCTTTAAATGACATTAAATTTGTGATACTGCACAGACCACAAGTATCACATTTTTTTACTTACAGGCCTATATTTAAAGTAACAGTGAATGAGCTCATATAAAAAGCGTGCTGAAAAATGCACATTTTGAAACCAACCTTTATTTTTTTTTCACTGTAGGCTACATCTCCCTTTTGTAACATTAATTTGGAAGGGGCAGTTCTACCCCCTTTGCCAGGAAGCCATTTACACAGATGTTTTCCATTCAAGAGCAGTTAATTCCTTAGGCCTTTGTTAAGGTTACTTCCCACCCTTACATACAGTACACAAACCAGTAAGTGCACGTTCCAACCATCCTACTCAATACAGTCACTCATTTTATCTAGTCTATGTTCCTAAAATAAACAGCCTAAGAAATGTAAGTTTCCTCCCCTGAACTGAAGTAGGGGAGGAAACTAACCATTTTTAGGGGAGGAAATTAATGGGCCCAGAAACTAACGGACCTTGTGTACAAAATGCACCCTGGTGAGGATGACATCGTCTGTTTGTAACTGGAAACCAAAACAAGTTAAGATAGGACTCGATATGGGATAAGATCCGTAATTGCCAGTAACAATTTAGTGCATTACTCTGAAATTAGGCCTGACATACAGTAGTGTATAGTGACATGACCCAATAAAGCCACTTTCGAATTTCGTGCATCGATACAGTCAACAAAGCGCGTCAAAACTGCTGTTACAATCAGTACGTCAATTTTTGATGCAGCACGTGCACAGCAAACTCCCTTGCAAATGCATGTGAAACTGTTGAATGTTTCAAGCATGCACATGCTAAGATGCAAGTCTCAAATTGAACGCGCACACCGCCTAGGCTACACTGAACCAGTACATACAGCTCTGTTTAAAAATTGCAAACAGCCCGCTGTGAGGCTGTGCTGGAAACAGGTCTTACGGGAAAGACCGGTTAAAACCAAATTCGTTTCAGTTCAGTTAGTGGAAAAATATAAAACCGAAAAACCAAACCTATGTAACTCACCTACAAATCTGTAAGTATGAATCCAACAATTGGTATTAATTCATAAATTTCAGCCACTTCAACCCCCAAATCCTAAAACTAACAAGAGCCCAATGGGCACTGTGATTCCTTGCTGAATGTAATGAAACTGAGCCAACTACTGAATGAACCAGTATTTCTGTAGATGCACAAAATCTGCTCTGTAGACAATGCACATCTTGTGTTAACACATTCAAGCATAAATAAATTGCTCTGAAGAAATACAGGCACTTCAAGGGATATCAACACAGACAGTATACAGTTACAATTTGTTTTATTCAATTAAGCAATCACAATTCATGCAAGCTCAATGGTATCTGATCCAAATGATCAGTAACTTAGTTCTCTTTATAAAACTAACAACCCATAGTAGCATTTAATTAATCAATTCCAATTTCCAATTTCTGCAAGCTCACATGTCCTAATCTAAGGACAAATGTCTGTCTAGTGAACTTTCACAAGTCCTCTGCTTTGTGGGCAGAGAATCTTCTGCAATATTCAAAAGCGGTATTTGATGCAGGTTTTCATAATGGCAGAATTATGGATTAAAATCGTAATACTATAATTTCAACTAAAATTGAGATACTTGGCATCTTTCCCACATCTTTCAGTCATTGGGTGAATGTGATCTTAATGTGCTGGAATGATACAGTTTTGTGCTTATATTTGACTTTAGGAATTCTTGGGAATTTGCTTTTTGCATCTGGTGATTTCATCTCTGACATCCGACAAAACTCATATGGGTTTTCTGCTGGATTTAATGCAACACCTCAAAGCATAAATCTATTCAAGCTTCCTACACTGAGATATAGAGTTGAAAAGGTTTGCAGAGTTTGACCTCCAGTGACCCCAGATGACCTTTGGTCTCCACCAAAAAAATATTTTCCCCACCATAAGGCATCCACAAACTAAGTATGAAATTAATCTAAGCTTTCTACCTTGAGATATTGTGCTAACAACAAGGTTATCAGTTTTTGACCCTTGGTGACCCCAGATGACCATTGACCTCCACCAAAAACTGTATGGCACAGCTTCTCACTATGGTGGATCTATATACCAAGTATGAAATCTATCCAAGATTCTTTCCTTGAGATATTGTGTTAACAAGGTTTTCAGTATTTGACTCTCAGTGACCCCAAATGACCTTTGACCTCCACCAAAAATGACAGGATTTATCTTCTCACCATAAGTCATCCACATACCAAGTATGAAATCTATCCAAGCTTCCTACCTTGAGATACTGTGTTAACAACAAGTTTTCAGTGTTTGACCCCCTGTGACCCCAGATGACCTTTGACCTCCACCAAAAGCTACAGCATTCATCTTCTCACCATAATACATCCACATACCAAGTATGAAATTTATCCAAGCTTCCTACCTTGAGATATCGTGCAAACAAGGTTTTCGGTCTTTGACCCCTGGTGGCCCCACATGACGTTTGACCTCTGCCAAAAACAATAGGGCACACCTTCTCACTATGACAGATCCATATACCAAGTTTCAGGTTAGTTCAACTTTCCCTTGTTGAGATACAGCATACCGAAGCAAGTGTCACACACACACACACATACACACATACACACACACATGCCAAGCTGACTACATAGGTTCCTTTTGCTAACGCAAGGAATCAAAAATGGAAAAACATCAAATGAAGTCAACTTTGGCACCAATCCATTGTATTTATGATCGTAAGTAATCATACTTTCATGCTTATGATCGTAAGACATCTCCTGCAAACTTGAATGACTCAGCGTTTATGGCTACCGTTTTCAAGTACAGTTTGCACATATCCTAACAAGGGTTGGCTATGCCTAGGTTTCACTGCAAAGTCTAACGTTACTAGGCCATCAAACATACCAAGATTAAACACCTCAACTGGAGAATAAAATTTGCTTTTACAACGCGTATCATTCTTTTCCATGTGACAAATTGAACAATAAAACAATCGACACTTAACCTTGTTCATTACAAGTACCGAAAAAACGAGACTCTTTTAGAAGTAGCAAGCCTGGAAAAGTACCATTCGTCGAAGCTTGCAAAGGACTAAGTTTTACTTTCACAAAATGAAGCAGGTCGGATCAGGTGCATGGGCCTGTGCGTGGGTGTGGCATATAATCAATGCAGCTTACGAAATTTGTTTTCGTTGTAAACATACAACTTTCCCCACACAATGTTATTTATAATTATAATAGTAGCACACAAAAGCATGTGCATTACTCAGGGTAAACCTTCCAGTGAGAGGGAATGTTGTTTACATTTGGTCTTCACTTATCCCTCTATAAAGGTCTAGCGGTAGAGCATCCGCCTCTCACGCGGAAGGCCCGGGTTCGATTCCCAGGTCGAGTCATACCAAAGACTCTAAAAATGGAACCTACTGCCATTGTGCGTGATGCTCCGCATAAACAATGGAGTAGGGAAAACAAGCCAGTGAGCCACAACTGGAAAAAGGCCGTGGTCGTCTCGACTTGAACCAATAGGTTGGAAACTGGGACGTAAAACCCCATCTAACTATCTATAAAGGGTCACCTTGACTAGGAAAAGTACGTGAAAGAGAATACACTACGTGGCAGCCCCTCATTGGTTAAAGCCTGAGGAACTTCTAACATTCTACTCTTCGAGTTGGGCTTTCCCATAATGCTAGAAAATGCTCCTAAATTCAATTGACAAAGTTATGGGAACTTTCAAAGCTTTCTGTTTTGCACTTGAATAATTTTTGAGTAATGGTTTGTTAAAGCTTTCATCAGTCAGTCTAGAAAATGGGCGGGATATGGCAAACAAAAATCAAACTTAGTGCGCCTGATTTTTCTATCATATGATTTCAAGTTGAAGAACTCCGAAACCTTATTGACTGTAAATCTATTCCCGAGCCCGATAATAATTTTTATCATGAACTAGGCCTAATGGTAAAACTCTGACCACTAACTTCCACCATGCTAATTTACATTTTTACTTTGTTAACAGGATTTTCATTTAAGCAGTCTATTTCTTTTATTATCACTCAGTGTTTGCAGGCAACTACATTATATGCCGCTATAACATGAAATTATAGTGTGTGCGCATGATCGTATGTACTATTGTGTCTATGTGCTGTGTGTGTAGGCCTAGGGTAAAGTGACCAGTATTCGACCCCTTAAAGGTCTTATTCAGAGGCAAAATGCATTTTCGTCTCAATCCGATTGAGCAGAAACTTCTGTTTGTTCTTTCTCATGTACACCTTGAATTTTCAGAGTACCCCTTGGCATTGCTGAGAAAATATGTACTAAAAACATGACAAAATGGCTAAAAAACGTCGTTTCAAATGACTCAATGAAAACGGGGGCGTGGCCAAGGTCAAGCCCGTGACGTCACTGGCCGGAGTCGTGTCACACTACCAGTTTATAATCATGCAAGTATTTAGTAGGCCTACCAGTAGTAACCTATGACCATGAGCTGCTTACGTTCATCATAAACCTTTGATGAATTGATAGATATTTGTTCTAAGAGAAACGATGAAAATTTTAAAGCTTTTGCGTACATCATGAATTACATGATCATTTTTTCCATTAAAACTATAAAAGTTCATCGACGTGGTAAACCTACGTCTGATTGTAAATCACCTTCGTAGTAGTACTGGCCCTCCCCATCAATTACTTTTGCTTCGATATTCTTCTGAAAATGAGACGAAAGTTAGCTACACCGAGAATTCCGGAAGGAATCTCTGACCGACATCGATAGGATATACCCGTACGTTCTTTTATTCCACGAAAAACTGGATTCTAAATACCCCAATATAGTAAAAAAGAACAACAAACTAGCACAAATATGTGTAATATCTCTGAGACTACTGTGTTTGGCCTTCAGCCAATCAGCACTTAGTATTTAAGGGATTCTCTTTCACATCCACATAGACGCATATAATTTAAAGTAAACATGACACGAGGTCGGCTGTCAATCATTGTCATAGCGTATAACGTACAGTACGTAATGGGATTAATACGTATCTGGATATACACACTATAGCCTATAGGCTTCATTCCTCTGCAAACATGCTTAGTGTGGGATACTCTAAAGTTAAGTCTCAAGTTTTTTTTTTCTTTTTTTCTTTTGGTTGGTCGAACACCAACGCTTAGATCTATAGATTTACGACCTGGGCCGGAGTAGGAGTAGGCCTAGGTAGGAGGACTAACGTTAGGCATAGGCTACTCTGAAACCCTCTAACCTAATTGCTACGCTACGCTAACTAAAGCGTAAATTTAATTTTATTTCAACAAGGATAAACCTTTACAAGTAATCGGTACATTTTTTGTTTGCAATTTTCGATCACCATCCAAGAAGAATAGCAGTACAGTAGGCCTCATCGTAGGCTGTAGTAGGCCTAGCCTAGTTATGGCTAGTCTACTATCTGACAATAAACGTTGGATTAGGCTAGAGAATAAAAGTTCGTTCATCCACGAATTTCGTTCATCGTCCATAATTCAAGCAATAATGGATAAAATGACTTGAAAATTTCACAAAATATGAAGCATTAGCCGATAAACAATCCTAGTGAAACAAATTCCAACCATATGTTTCCAATTTGCCTGAATATATTTTTTCTGACATTAGAAAATTTGCGAGGCAACTTACCTAGCCTAGGCTAACAAGCCTAATCTAGCCTAGGCCTACTTTCGAAACGGGCATATATTTTCGTCATTTCAAAAGTCCTGACTGCAACAATTTAATAATTTGGTGTAAATACTATTCTTACATGGGGAATTAGACAAAGTGAATGGATATTAACCAGATTTTCTTCGAAAAGAGCAAATTGAAAATGTGCGAACGAAATTGTGACCCTCATTTGGTGAAATTCCTGAAGTCAGAACCCTTCACAAGAAATTATTCAAATTCCGAGTCACATTCTGCATATTCCAGGAAGGAATCTGTTTTCGTATAGACAACACATTCCTGAAGATAAATGGTATATAACGGGAAACCATGAGCTACCTATTTAAAAATTTTGGCGGAATTAGTGGCTATGGTGAATGAACATTCGAAGCATACTAGGCCCAGGCTATAGGCTATATCCTAGTACTAATGTGCAGTGTACTAGCTACCGTAGATACACTCGGGTACGGCGTATGCTTGTTGTGTGCGCTCGAGCTAGCTCGACCCGACTCCAGCCAGTGACGTCACAGTTGACCTTTCGAAGAAATCACGTGACCTTATCGTTTGAATTTGGGCCCAAAATAAAAAAATTTTCAGAAAAGGATTAAAAATAGAAAAGAAACATTTTCCGCTCGGTTTTTCCTGTAGAAAAATAATATAAAAATCTAATTTACCAAAAATTATGGTCATGAGTCGATTGCAAGACCCTTATTTGCCTCTGAATAAGACCTTTAAGGAACTTTTTGCAATCATTCCACCCAGGTAAAATGGAATAATATGATTTAAAATGATTTTGTTAGACATTATGATGGGTAACATGTCACCATCAAAAAATTATGGATTCAGCCTTTCTCTTCGGAGAAAGGTCACCTTGAAAACTTAGATGTCTGCCCAGTATTCAACCCCCTGTTATCAGTATTCAATTTTTGAGACCAGTATGCTACCCCCTGTGCATTATACCCCCAAAAAATTATTTATTAAAGTACAATTCAGATAAACTGAACATACCAAGGAAATATGAAGTATCTTCATTACTTATTATCAGTTAAATTGATGAACAAATCTTTTAATTGTCTTTTAGAAGAAAATTTAACCTTGCTGTTTTTTCTTTTTGTTTTTATTAGGTCAGTAGGGTCAAATAACACACATTTTAGTGCAAAATTATTGATTTTAGGAAATTTCCTAAAAGACTCACAGTATTTTAGCAGAATTATGCAAAATGAAATGACAATAATGACATCTTTGAGAAATGACCAGAAGCCTCTATTCAACTTTATTCATTACATCTTTGATTCCAAAGACGTACCAGGGGGTTGAATACTGGGCAGCAGATCAAGATTCGGTGACCAGTATTCGACCCCCTTCAATTTCCCTTCAAATTTTCCTTAATATCACTTTTTCTCCTAAAATTTGTTTATAAATTGCTGCAGTAAAGAAATGTTAGTCGTGACAATTCATTATTTTTGGAAACCAGTCCCTTTTTAAATGGATGACAGAAAATTACACTCCTGATGATTTTAACCATGTGCCTTTTAAGAAAGGCCGTTTTCAAAAAAATTTCCAAAATTCTCATAAACAAATATCTCCAAAAGGTATTTATCTGCAAATCAGTGACATGAAAATGGATGACAATTAAGCTGAGACGTTGTTCTTACCTTTGATATGATTTAATGTGGAATGGAGCCTCAATTCAGTGAACAATGTGGAATTTATATCAAAGGCATCGAATACTGGTAGGGGGTCGGATACTAGTCACTCTACCCTATGTGCATACAGTCAACAGCCCTGGTTAGGCTATGGTCGTAAAACCAGTTTTGACTAAGAGTCTGTTTCTTGGTCTACCGAAAAACCTGTTTCCACTTTTCGGAAACCGAACAGCCAGATTGGAAAGCTTGCAATGGTGCGCAGGGGATTTTAATAATGGCCAAGGGAATTGTGAGGCTGATACTATCTAAGCTGAGTGCCACCATCGGTTGGCGCAGAGCGTACTGAGAAAATTTTGGCCAAGACCACCTCCTACATTGCAGGAAATTGCCTTTCCTAGGCAACTTGTGTGGTTGCTGCCAACAAGTTTGTGCGGTTGCAGTTGTCACAATGTCAGTTCTTAAATTTGCGCGGCTGGCAACTTCGAAATTCATATTCTTGCACGGGGGATAAATCCCCTGCGCAGGGCAAACTCTCCAATCTGGCCGAACAGCCTTAGCCCGCTGTTCTTATATTAGGTTAGGCTACTTCTGATGTTGGGCTTGAGCTGGAAACTCTGAACGTGTTGTAGGCTAACATTAGTTGTATTTCTCGAATAGAAAATTCTGTGGTAAAGATTTATAGGCTTAGGCCTAGGCTAGCCTTGCCTAACGACGTTAGGCTAGGTCTAGTCCTCAGTAAAGGACTGTGGTCGTTCGCCTACAGCTCACTAAACACAGTCCTTACACCAGCACAGTGCTGGTCGAAATTGATTTTCTTCTTGTTGCAAAGTTAGGACCTAAAGTCTTAATAAACTACCATAACTTTTCCTTTCCATGTCTTACACGTATATTGCAGTTGTTTTTTATCACTTTAACCCTCTAAAAAGTTCCGAAAATTTGAAATAAAATCATCAACTTTGCCACTTCGTAAAAATTTACTGTAGCGTTCGAAATTGTTGTTGACATCAGAATGCCGTGTGCGTAACATTGTGACGTCACGCACAACATTTTCATTACTGTAGTTCCTATACATACACATGACAATTGGCTCTGCAAACATTTTTAGCTGACATAACCATGTAGCTTATTAGCATACCGATGTAAACAAAGTTCCATAGTCACACAGTAAATTTTACGGCGCGAAAAAGTTGCTGATTTCATTTCAGATTTTTGGCACTTTCCAGAAATTTTCAGTGATCAAAAACAGATGCAATACTCCTGTAAGATCTGGAGAAGAAAAGACCTGGTGGTAAAATAGGATTTTTCTTTCAAAATTTGCTGTGAGAAGAAAGACAATTTGAACCATTACACAGACGGCTTATCCCCCCGCTATTTCCAATGGTCGGTGTAAGGACTGTGTATAGTGAGCAATTGGCGAATGACCACAGTCCTTTACTGAGGACTAGGCTAGGCCTTGCTCTCAAACTCAAAGTCAAATGAAATAAGATCAAGTCTGCCAAAAGATTTGCAGGTACAAACAGATTCTCATTCTTTCGTCGTGTTTTATAAAAATGAAAACTTTGTTAGAGTGGCCTTATGGGGTCGTGCCATCTCAAGAGACATTATTGACTTGGTCTAACGTTTTAATTAATCGGTATCCAGTCAAAACGTCCCCAGACCAAAACGTCCCCGTATTTTCGCCACCAAAACGTCCCCACTTTTTACCAAAACGTCCCCGTACTATTATATATGGGAAGTCAAACGTCCCCGCCATAGAGACTTTGAACATGATTTGAGGAATCCAAATTAAAACTATCGGTTGGAAACTTGAAGAAAACTTGAGACATGTTAAAAAAATTGAGTGTATGAGGATCGATTACGACAAAGTTTGGCAGGCCTAGGCCTAAGATAACGTTAGAACTTAGGCCTACTAACGTTACAACTGAGAACTGAGATGCTATCCGACTAACGTTAGGCCTAGTATAGGCCTAGGCCTAGGCTAACTGTTAGTTTTACAACAGACAAACGTAGAATGGTTACCACAAACACTTTGGAATTTAAAATAAAAGGTTAAATTTTCCAGAAAATTTCCATTTCATTCCAATAACTGTACTTTACAAAATTATTTGAACTTCAGAGTAGGCATACTGTAAGGGAAGATAAAGGCTACCAAATCCGGGGACGTTTTTGCACGGGGACGTTTTGGTACGGGGACGTTTTGGTTCGGGGACGTTTCGACTCGTAAGCAATTAATCTAGGCTCCAGCCTAACGTTATAAAAAAGGCCTAGGGCTAGGTCTAGCCTAGTAAACCAACAGTTGTGTTACTGTTAGTGTTAGGCCAGTTCAACTTCCATCCTCGTACCTTCGATTTCACCTTCAGCCTTCAGTAAAACACTACAGTTACGTTTTCTGATCGACGAGTATTAGGCAATGTTTCGCACTTGGCAGTCTACTATTATTAAAAGCATCGAGAAAGAATGAAAATGCACAAACTATTCGTAAGTTTTAACGCCGGTTCAATTGAACTTGGTATTAGTTGTTGCATGTATTACGACTGTGAGCTGAGATTGCTAAATTACTTCCATAAATGAAGACCAAATTTTCGGTAATAGGCAAATATACCTTTCAATTTTGATATACTTTCTCAAATATTGAATTTTTTAACCCTAAAAAAGATAAAAGTTTTAGAAAATGATAAAAATTTAATGAATTTTATGGAATTATGTTCTATAAAGCATTTTAAAAGCTTATATCTGAAATTTTTATTATGAAAATTGTCTCAGAAATGGAAGTATTGTTCAGGTATTGCACCGAAATAAATCCTGTGGGATATGGTATTACTCATTGATCTCTATACGTAACTGGATAGCGCTTGTGGGAAGATTTTCTTTTTTATCTCCGCCATAGTTGATTTTCAAGTTACACAATAATCAATTGGATGACTGCCTTTGTAGACCTGCAGCCAGGGGCGTAGATTTCTTTTCAACTCTGGGGGGAAGGGGGTGGGGGGGGAGTCTGCGTAAATTACACCTTTATTTTTCATGCGTTCCTGCATTTGCGTGCAGCAGTTTTGACCTTTCGTTTGTCACTACATAAAGGTGTCGTCCTAGGGAAGGGGTTCCCCGTCCCCTTTGAGAACCTTTTTATTAATTTAAGGCCTTTTAGATGCAAAATGGTACTATCTTTGGGATGTTTTTGGAACTGATGACATGTGGCCGGAAAATGTCCATAATTTAGTGAATGCTAATCTTTGGTTAGGTAAAAGAGGAGAATATGTTGTCTATTATGAGACAGATACGCTGTCAACAAATCTCCTGAAGCCCCCTCCCTTCTGTCTATTTTGCTGCCTTCTATTTCGGGAGGATTTTTCGCAAAAATGTGTGCGTGGAGTCCACAGAAACATTCTTGAGTTATTACGAAATATGTCCTTTCCTTCATTGTGCATTATGAAAGGGCATCTAAGGCTAGCAGATACCTGAATAGGACCTTCTGGAAGCTCTGCATTAATCATATTAATTGGGGCGGGTGGGGGGGGGGGCAATGACCTAATGCATATACTACCTGACATCCAAATGATAATATAGAGTACGCCGCCGAACACTTTACAACTATCGTATTTTTACTACTTTTGAACTAAAATCCGGACGAACAGCTGCCAGCAATGGAAAATGAAAGGGAGGGAGAGTATAGGTGCAGGGAGGTCATATTAGACCTCCCTGATAGGTGTAGCAAAAGGGGTGAAGGACTAATAAGAGCGTTACAGAGTGCTGTTTTCATAAGTGTATTAACAATCACCATCTATACCGATAATGGCTCAGCGCAAACTGGCGAAGCTCTGGTAAAAACTTTTGAAAAATGTTTAACGATAGGTACGTACTCTCAACCTTCTACATCATGCTACATATTAGATTGAAAGATCCCATATTGATGCGAGGTCCCCACAGATGTTTGGAGATGTATCGAGATGTATCTCTGTTCTTCGGAAAGTGCCGTGATCAGAACAGTTTCGTGTATTATTACCTTAATAATGGACAAACATGGAGTGTAAACAGTGACGAATAATATTTCCATTACAAAACCTGTATTCAGACTCCACTTAGAGACACTTTCAATTGCCCAAGAAACCTACATACCACTGCCAAAAGCCAGTCTTTTACCTATTCGTAAACTTTCAACTTTTTGCTGTTGTGCTTCTCCGAAAGTTGCTATCGGAAGATATTGGTAATATGAGTGACACTGACGTAAGGTTGGAAGCGCGCGGAGCGCGCGAAAATTTTGATAGATTGCCAACGATTTGCTAAAATTCTGATAGTTTGAGAAACATTTGTGATAGAAAGTGAAGAGAGATTGAAAAAAATGTCTTACGAAAATGAAGAATAAAATATACTTTCCACCATACACGTATCTGTAGACTGAAACATTGGGGGGATGATTACATGGGCCATCCCCCCTAGTCAAATGTTGGGGGGTATATCCCCCATCCCCCCGGGGTTTACGCCCATGCCTGCAGCCCATCCATTGTTAATTCTAGAGCCCACTGGCCAATTTACAGTGAAAGTGACAACTTCCCCCCAAGTTCTCCTGGGCTCAACTTTTGGCCGTATGATACAGGCAACAAGAATTCGCATTATTACACCATGACAATTTTTGCGGCACTAATTACAGGCTGTTTGACCAAGAACCAATGGCAATGGTCCCCAAATAAAGAAGTTGGTTCATGGTCAGGGCCGGGCAATGTGGGGGCCTCGTCCCTTGAATTCCACTCCGGGCCAGAATAATTTTAAGACACACAAAAAAGTGGTGCATGTTGAAAAGTATCTTTCCCCTTCAACATCCCATACATTCCTATATGAAGAGATCATGGGTGGGAGCAGGCCTAACTCCGCTCGATATGGGTCCCCCATATATTACCTGCCCTTTATGGACCCTACTCAGTGATTTTAATATTTCAGTAAAGCTAAATTATGTGGACGCCAGCCTATGTTACCCAATTATGGATATTTCTAGATCCCATTGTTCGATTTAGGCTTATCATTTATTTATGGGCTATCATGGTATGTGAATTCTAGTTAGTAGAAATCATGCACATTGTCTGCAGCTTGATGAATACTTGCCTTCAGTCTTCATACAATACAGTGGCGTAGCTGCCCCCCCCCCCCCGCACAAAGCTTCCCAAGGCCTATGTGGGAAGTCTGTCGGAAATAAATAAAAACAATTCATTTGAAACATTTACAACTAACTTCTTATGTTTTTAAGCAGAATTACACATCGAAATGTTACTGACAAAGCCTGGAAGTGTCATTTAAGGCAATCTCGGAGATATTTTAATCTCATTTTTTCCGCGCGTTACAAGTCAGATGATGGTGGCGATACGATTAGATAGTACATCATTCAGTCATTACTTCAAAATAATAATCTGTCGGAATTTTTTGCTTTTGCTCCCCCCCCCCCCGCACACACACACACACACACCACATAAAAAACTTGCTACGCCACTGCTACAATATAAAAGGTAAAAAATACGGTATCTTCTAAACTAGCGTGCTTAATGTTCACTATTCGAGTCCTTCCACGTAAGTGGACCATACTGGCCAGACCTTGATCACTACACCCACGTAGTATGGCCCAGGTAACCCTCGTACGGAGCCCTTATGGGCCAACATCGACAAAACTCATGCAGCGGCCTAGGGTTTCTCCACATACACCCATACGAGTCTCACTGTCTACACAAGTATCATTTTCATCCCAGATGAAAAGGGCCCGTAACAACCTACAAACTGCTAATTAACCCACTAAGCCTTTGCTGGGCCCTTTAAGTAAAAACATAATGGTTATGTGGGCTCCATAAATATTTCATCACAGTACGGTGTCCTCGTGGGCCCCACATGGGAAAACCAAGCAAGATGCGCAGTGTACTTGATGCACCATGAGGCCACGCGGGCGTTCATCCCCCGGCATCTGGTTTACCCAAGACCATCTGCCCTTCAAATCCAGCATAATGATACTACTGCCATATGGGCCCAATTATAACTGTACATTCTATTCCATGCTCATGCCCATGCATGACTGAATGCCCAAATGTTCACAACTAACCCATGTGGGTCCCATACTCAGTGGTTAGTTAATTCTGAGATGAGATGGGTCTAGCCAACTTCATGTCGGTTTATTATGCATGCACTTATCCAGTTTTCCCGTCTTGCCCATCCAGCCATGAGATTGCATGTCTTGCCCTGAATCTCTCCAGATCTTCCATTGGGTTCGGTTTAGTGCCCTTTCTAATGCCATTTAAAATGCTATCAACTTCAAAAAAAATATCCTCTATTACCCGTGTAAACGTCCCCTCCCCTTCTCCCAATATCTCCTCCCTACGCAATTGCTTTGGTAGCCGAGATAAAACATAATCACTCAAATGCACACTGATGTACGCACTGCTTTGTTACAGGTCGTGTGAAAATGGGAGTGCTGCCCGAGCGTGTCCGCGGTGGCTTCACCTGGTTGCACGGGCTTGTTGCTAGGCAATGCACTATCCAGTTTTATATAGAGTTCAGTGGTATTACTCCACTGCGGCTTCCACTTTTTGAGGGCAAAATGGCGGAAATCAGGGTGAAAAAACCCCAGCTTTAGAACAAGTTTGTGTGGAATAACACCCTAATATTTTAATTTATGTTCTGAATTATAATGAAAAATACTAATAAGGGAAAAAAGAGATTTTTGATGTTTAAAAATAAAATAGGTTCTCCGTAGTGCTTATTCCCTTTAACATTTCTTAACAGAATAACGACAAAACATCAAGCTCTTTTCCGTCAGTACCCGTAATACAGCAAGAAGGAAAACTGTTAACACTTTAAGATGAATTATCTTTCCTTTGGAAGTACTTCTCCCCAAAAAAGACAAGTAGAATTTTGCTTGCACTGTAAAAATAGACGTCTTCATTTTTTAACACATTAAGGCGTCTAAGAATTAGAAAACGAACAACAAAATGGATAAGCACAGTAAATGACTGAACGAATATTAACACATGTTAAAGATAATGACGTCAATCAAAGTGCACTCCGCAAACACATATATGCTAATTTTTATTTATTAAAAACAGCTTGACGTTTACAGTAATCATAAAATAAATGCATAAACGCGTTTACGAGATGGCGTTAAAGTGGCGTCAATGTGTTAAAGTTGGCGTTTTAGACGTTTAATTTGCTTATGTATTTTATTTTTTTTCGGTTACATAAACGCCAAGACGCGTTTATTATCTGTTACAAAAAAGTGTTAATCATTTTTTTACAGTGTGACCATGTTACCACGTAGCCTACTAGAGTGTATTTACTAGTAGTCGTTTACTCTGCTTTTCAAAGACATCACAAGCTATGTACAAGTTAATTTATCTTCAAACTAATACTGAAACTTCACCGAAATGAAAGGTGGAGAGCTAACTAGGCTATTGACTGCATTTGCCCTGTACAATGAGACTTCACCGATAATATTTTACCCGTGACAAATACTCTCTGCATTTAGTCGTGGGGGAGTCAAACAGGGAGGGAATTGTAAGAGTGTTGGCCAGTGCATGACGTGTTCAAGGGGCACTAGACTGAGCCCACAACCTATGTCCTAGGTTCTTATCTGTACGCTCGGTCGAGTGGGGGAGTTCTGGGAATATGTGAGAAAAATTGAAATAAACTACAATTTCGGAAAGGGGGTCCGTCACAAACAGTGAGATCCCTCTCCACCTCCACCCCACCGCATCCCACCCCGCAGTGGGGTCACCAGGATTTGGTGATGGGGACACCACAGATGACATCGTAATGCCACCTCAGTTAATTCCCCATAGTCTGTAAACTGTACCTTTTTATGCGTCCCTGTGATTGTATACAGTAGTGAGGGATTCTTCCATTGTCACTGCATAACTGAGGTGCCGTCTTGGGAGAGTGTAAGGGGTTCCCCCTCCCCTTTGGGGAAATTTTGTTAATTCAAGTTTGCTTAGATGCAAAATGGTGCTATCTTTAATTTGGGATTTTTTTTAACTTATCATAAGTTTGGAAAATGTCCATAACTTAGTGAATTCTATTTTTTGCTCGGTGAAAGAGGAGTAGGTTGTCTTCAGTCTTAGAGAAGGGTATTTTGTCAACAAACCTCCTGAAGACCCCCTTCTGTCTGCTTAAATTTACTGCCTTCTATTCGGGAAACTTTTTACTCAAAAACACTTGCATGGAGTCCACAGAAACATTCTTGAACTATTACGAATTTTTTCCTTTGTTTCACTGTGCATTATAAAAAGGTATCCAAGGCTGGTAGACACCTGTATAGGGCCTCCTGGAAGCTCTTGATTACTGTAATTATATAAAGTGGGGGCATGATGCTTATTACCTGACATCCAAATGATAGTACAGAGTATGACGCCGAGTACCTTACAACGATCGTATTTTTATTAAGTTTGAACGAAAAACAGACGAACAGCTTCCAGCAATGGGGAGTAGGAGGGAGGTGTCAGTATAGGTGCAGGGAGGTGATATTAGACCTACCTGATATTGGTATAGCAAAAGGAGTGGAAGACTAACAAGCGCGTTTCAGAATGCTTTTTCGTCGTAAGTGTATTAGCATTCACCATCTATACCGATAATGGCTGCGCGAAAAGCACTCGGTATAATTGTTGAAAAATGTATAACGGCAAATATGTACTTTCAAGCTCCCTCATCATGCTACAAATTAGATTGAAAGATCCCATATTGATACGAGACCCTACAGAGGTTAGAGATGTAACTCTGTTTTTCGGGAAAATGTTGAGATCAGAATAGTTCCATGTATTGTTACCTTAATAATGGTCATCAGATAAAGTGCAAATCGTGACAAATGCGAGCAAAGTGCTCCGAAATTTTTCATTTAAATATGATTTCCATGACAAACTCTGCACTCAGGCTCTGGGTCGAGAAACTTCTAATTCCCCAGCCAGTCTTTTACTTACGAATCAGTGAAAAACTTTTAACTTTTGTTGCTGTACTTCTTCAGGAGTTGTTATCGGAAGATATTGATAATAAAAGTGCCCCCAAATTTTGATTGTTTGCGGAGGATATTCGAAAAGTCTGATAGTTTGAGAACCATTTGTGACAGAAAATGATTAAAATAGATCCATCACTCGGTCTAAAACACACCTCACTCTACCCAGCTTCAGAAATATATAGCTTAAACGCCTTTGGAAATCATTCTAAAATTTTCAGATTTTTTTCAGAAATCTATTGGGGGCACGCGCCTCCATGCCTCCTTGCTTGCGCCACTGCCCCATCTCACGCAGTACCTATAAATTTTGCTAATAAGTGGCGACTGTGTCAGTGAAGGGATATCCCCTTCTCTCTTCGAAATGAATTTACACAAGCTTACCAGTCAGTGTAGGACTCGACACCGGTCTCGGGTCACAATTTAGGACTCTGACTTATGTATGGGCTCGGACTAGGACTCAAAATATGAAATTGCCGAGACCAGACCCTGCCCTGTTATTATTTTGCCGTCGGATCGACGTCGGTTTTAAGACAGCGTTTACATCGAACCTACGTCCGCTGCGTCACCGTTTGCAAATCCGCTGAACGTCGGCAGGGTTGGATCGACGTGGGCAAAGACGGCCATCAGACGTCGTTTGGACTAAAACCCGACTGTTTAATGCTCATTTAACGTCATTCCGACGTCAGCATGAGTACTACAATATTTTCAGACCTCCATCTGACTTCGTACTTAATTCGCAAATGGGTTGTTCCTTACAGCTACGTCATTCCGAAGTCGCATACCTCCAAATGTTACTCGACCTCAGTCCGACCAATTGCACCAAAAATCGACGTCGAATCGAGGGCAAGATATTTACAGGGTGGAGACCAGCCGAATTTTGTGTCACTTTTATGCCGTCGTCACATAGCATTTACCTTGTCCTGTGCAGTTCCTTTGCAACTGTACAACTCCACACGATATCTACGTCTTTCCAATATACGCTCTCTAGTGTAGATGACATTTGTAAAAGTTCTACGGTAATAGCCTATAGCCTATGTTCTTAAATGGGGGTCTGCTGGCCACATCCGACCGGCGAGACAATCCAAGCCTGCCGGCTATAAGCAAAATGAGATTGAAGAAAAAATTAATGTAGAAAAACGAATGTGCTAGCAATCAACATCCATCTTATTCGAGCTATTTTAGAGCGACGCACACATCTTACAATGTGCAATGACTCGAAAGAAAAACTAACTGAAAATGTAATTTTCTCGGCGCGCTTCGCACGCACATATCGCTCCTTGCTACTTCACCATACTTCATGCAGTCATGCATGATAGCGTGAGGGAAGTTATTGTTTCAAAGCCTCATGCAACCAGAAACGTTGCTAGAGGGAACTGACGGCCTGGTGTTTAACTTTCAACTCTCCCCTTCCACCCTCATGGGAAACTTGGCAATGATTGGAAAATTCTTCGTTCGTTGCTCCAAATCTGACTGGCCTACTCGTAGGCCAATAAGCCCATTCTTGTAACAACAAATCGGGTTTCCTGTTCAGTGTAATCAGGGAGTTTCAACTCCCTGGTGTAATGATAATTTTTGCCTGCAGAAATAACAAAAATAAAAGTCACGCTCTGGGCTCACAATTGTGCTAGCTTGTGATAGATAAGGCTGGAAATAGTGTGTTTTGTCCCTTTGAGGTACCTATCCGTTACAATGTTCTATTAAAATCCGTTCTAAACTACACTAGTTTCCGCCTGTCCGCCCTCCACGCGTTTTACATGAAATGATCAAGTGGAAAAGTTCTAATAAGTTGCAAAACCAGGGACAAGGGTGGACCCAGGCAGAGACTTAATCGGCTCGAAACCACCTATCAGATAATTTTTCGAATTTAGTGCTGATAGAAATTTTAAAAATTTCATTTGCCTGATTATGACTGAAAGGCCCAGAGAACCAGGAAAATTACGCAAAAGGTAATTCTAAGTTTTACATTTTACCTGGGAAGGCCCGCAGAACCCCATCCGCAGATACACCTTGGTGCCCTTAGTGAGGTAAACTTTCTCCCGAATGGTCACACCTTTCTGACCTTGTTTTCACCCTTGAAGTCGACGAACAAGTGTGTAAAGGGGATGACAGAACTACGTACAAAGCAACAAATGTACCGGCAACGTGTTTTTGGAACAAGAGAGGGCTCACTAGGGGTGAGGGACTGACTATAACAATACGTTGGATATATGTGCCTCTCCGAGGCCCTCGAGACTATCCAATGAAAGATGTGGCCCGCCAACGAGAACAGTTACCAAGTTCTGGCCTATATCCTTATAACCAACAAGACTGAATAAAAGGCAGCGTTAAAATTGATCATTTTAATTTTTATTCTTAGTGTATACTTTGACATGGAGGAAGGGGAACTCGGACCCTGTGACTCGGACTGGACTCGAATACCAGTGACTCGGACTGGGCAGGTGAGAACTCGATAGCACTGATTTTTACTTCCGCTGGCAAGCCTGCAGCTGTTCGTATCATGCATTTCCTTGATTTTACTAAACCTGCGGTTGAGACCATGGCGAAAGAAGTGCTCCATTTCTTCAACCACCATCGATAAGGGAAATAACATAACAATAAGTGATGCATATACTTTACAAAGTTACCTAGTAGGTGGGAGAACATGGGCGGATCCAGGGGGTTCAAGGAGTCCGCACCCCCTTTTTTCTTAGCAGTGAAAACTTCTACTAGGCTGTTCCGTTCATTCTCTGTCACAAATCGGTTGCAAACTATCAAAATTTTCGCCCGCTTCTTGCGTTAAACTTAATTCCTAATTTTTCTTTAATACCATCCCAAACGTATTTTCTCAAAGGTACGGATACGGGTTTTATAACAATTCTTATGCAAAATTTTGGCACGTTTCGCGCATAATTGCCACGGTTTACACTCCATGCCTGATGACATTTAGGCTTATTAGGACGATAATGCATGGACTTATACTAGCGAGAACTATCTTCCGAAAACATGAGGTACAAATCCAACCTCAGGCTTGCATCCGTCAAGAGGAAATTATGTGGCAGTCTTATGTTATGAGCAACATTTGTAGCGTTGATGTAGGCCTATACGCGATTTGAAGCATATTATTCACTACACAAGTTTATTCAAAGGTCAATAACACTCTCTAAAAACACTATGGTCAAACTGACCATTATTATGGTCAAAACTGTTGACCTAAATATGGTCAAAAGTGGTCACTTTTGACCATATTTATGTCAACAATTTGACCATATTTGGTCACCTTTGACCATATTTAGGTCAGCAATTTGACCATATTTGGGTCAAATGAGAACAATTAACTAAAGTATGAGACTTTTTCAGCATATGATCAGTTTGAAACTTTGCCAAAGTTAGCACCATTTTGTATCTTAACTACCTTTGATGACAAAATTTTCTTAAAGAGTCCCCTCCCGTTAGACCCCGCTGCCGGAACGGCATCCTCCACCCTAAGTGACAAAGGAAGGGTTATCCCTGGTGCAAATTATCGTAGATACGCATGTGCACACTTAAGCCGACATTCTGGGTTTATGTGGGGTGGGATTACGACATCATCTTCTGTGGTGCACCCCAATCATCAAATTCTAGCGGGGGCACTGGAGCTATAACTGAAAAGTTGCTGAGTCAGTTTCTGAATGGGACATATTTACAGCCATTTTAAGGTCTGTGATTTACTTTGTAAAGTCACCTTTTGCACAATATCGTGTGAAATTTTCAAAAAGTCCCCATATCGGAAGGGGGGAGTATTCCCTCCCCGAACTCCCGTCCCATTGACGCTTCACGGCTCAATCGAAGTGTTGAAACTAAACACTGTTAGATGCCATTTCCAGTGGGACTTGGCAATAAAAATAAAATGCACCTAAATTTACACAAACTTTGTACTTTAGCTTAGGGATCTTCTCAAAAAAAGTCCTGGGGCAAGAGGGAAGGGTCAGTGACCTCCATCCCTTACAGCCGCTCCGATTTAAGGTTTTAATTTAGTAATAACCGATACTTAAGAAGCCCATCTGAGATCCCTTTGGTCACTTTACATTCGTCAAATTTCCCCAAAGTTGTTGTTACTAACACAGAGAAATGCAGGCTCATCACTTCTTCCATGCAGCTACTTTCCAAATCAACATGGAAAGAACCAGATTAAACTGCAGGGGCGGATGCAGGTTTTGACCAAAGGGGGGGTTTTGCGATATAGCTACTATCTAAGCGGAGCGCCACCATGAGTTGGCGCGAAGCGTACAGAGAAAATTTTTGGTCCAGAAGACCCCCAGATTGCAGGAAATGGCATTTCCCACGCGTTTCCAAGGCTCTTTGATCCGTATAAAAACAAGCTCTTGTGCGAGATGCATGCTCTACAGCCCGATAACCTTTGGCGTAGCCAGGATTTTTGATTTGGGTGGCCAACCGCAGGACCTGATCGCCTGCCTGGTGGAGGGGTCAAAGGGGAGGGAGTGTCCCCCTTTGAGAAATTTTTGAATATTTAAGTACCCTCAGATGCAATCTGGTGCAACATTTAGCATCATTTGAAGTCATTTTTTTTGTTCCATTACAAAAAAAAATTGGTCTGCAAAGAATGGGGGGGGGGGGGGAATGCGTACGCACCCTGGATCCGGCCCTGAACTGTCGTAAGAAAAATTACGCTTAGCAAATCAAAGGTTGTCAGTACATTTGTGTAGTTGTGTAGTCAGGCCTTTCTCGAGGTAGGCACTAGCCTATATGCAGATTTTTCCGGGGCTGTTGGTGTAAATCAGTCATAAGAAAGAGTCAAATTACCAAAAGTCATAAGCGTTGTAACTGAACATAGCCAATAGTTTTCGCTTCAGAATGTTAATAAAGCCATGGGTTGAGCACTGGCACAATTAGAGGAAATGGTCGGCTCTCCAGAACTCAGTGAAGTGACCAAAGTAATGATATATCGGGATAAAATAATTTGATATAGAAATAGTCAATCTATATCTCATGGTGTATAGGAGTATATATCAGGAAACCAGTGTAGGGTCTAATTTATGTAGTTGGTTGACTATGCGATTGTGCTATTGCTAAAGTTTTTACCTTTTAACAACACAGAATTGTAAGTCCTTACGCGCACTACGCTTCCATCCCATCGGAACACTGGTCGTACTATGCGTTTGTAACAATTTCATTTAAAGTGCCACAGCAACTTTACCAAATCTCTTCCGAATACGAATACACTGAATAACGGCATTTTCTATTTTCATGGGAACATCACTCGTGTTGGAGGTGTGCTTTGTTTATCTGAAGAAATTCACATCGTGAGTTCGCCTCTCTGGTCATACCGATGAGACATGTGTATTATCAAAGCTAATATAAAAATCCCAAAAGAATTTTGTTATACTTTACCAGGGAGAAAACCAACCTATCAAGGTTTATCTGCACTCGAGAAACTTCCTAAAACTGAAACATATCTTTCTGTAAGTTCAGAAAACTTTCGACACCTACAAAGAATTAGCTCTATTTTGGAAAAATAATTTTACATCCAGTCGGTTACATCCTTGCTTCTTTCACCGCAATTTTATCCTTTGTAAACCATTCATAGACTGCAGTCTTGTGCTACGTAAATATTCATTCACCCGTGATATTTCTAACCGCTACTGGCACAAACTCGACATACAGTACCCGAAAAGAAGCATTGAATCGTAACACTCTGAAATCATTCCATCAAGTAAAGTACTGCTTTTGGGAGGCGATAGAATGCCAACGAGTTGACGTAGAAATTTGGTGAACTGATCGTGAAATCTGAATTCTCCTATTTTTCGATAAGCTGGTGCACAGCTAGCAATAGAGAAAAACAAATCGGTTGCGTGATAACAAGAAGACCCCCGACTTTACCTTACCGATACTGATGAGACCTGGTACTTATCTTCCATGGTCGAAACGAGTCTAGCAATAGCATACCAGCTATGGCTTACTACCAACAGCGGCGTCGGACGATGACTGACACTGGGGGGGGGGGAGCAGACAAGATGCGATTTCTCGACCTTGAACCTCGACCCTTTCCACACTCCACCTTAATATTTGCTCAAAGTAGTATATTTAAAGAAAAGAAAACAACAGCAACACAACAACACATCAGCAGTGGTGTAGCTAAGATGTTTTTGTGGTGGCTCTGGAGGGCTGGGGAATTTTGTTGGTGTTGGCTCTCGTTTACTATCTAAGCGGAGCGCCACCATAGGTTGGCGCGGAGCGTACCAAGAAAATTTGAGATCTTAATACAGCCCAGATCGCCGGAAATGGAGCTTGTCGGCTAATAGCAGCCATCAGGCTGGGCAATTTTTGTAGAAAATTTGTGAAGGTTGATTAAATTTATTCTAAAAAAACATTAAGTTTGTCACAATCTATCCGAATTTATTCAAAATTATTCAGAGTGGAGTTAACCCCATGGATTTCAGTGGATTAATTGGACTGGAGATTTTCCACAGCCAGAGTCTATTATCAAGTTGAGTAGAGGTGGCGCCAGGATTTTCTCGAAAGGGGGGGGGGCAGCGACCCGAAGCTCAGACAGCCCATTGCCGTCGGGTATTGGTGAGGTGGAATTTGAAGAAAACCTGTGTACTAAGACCATGTCATTCGGGGTAGGCATATATTATTGCATAAAATTTGTATAAACTAGAAAAGCATAGTTCCGCGTTCTTTAAATGTTTTTCCCTGAATCTAAAGTGAAAAATTGCAAAGCGCTCGAAATTTTTGGTAGGTTTTCACAAAAAACATATGTTATCATTAAGAATAAAAAGAAGGAAGAAAATCTCTAGGGGCTGACAGGTTGTAGACCATATGGGAGATAATATAAATTAGTATCGAAACCATCCCGACTACCCGATGAAATGCCGGTAGCCAAACATTGCTCCGTGAGTCCCTCACCATCTGAACGTACCGCATGACACACACAACAGAATAGTGACTAAGCTTTGAGATATGAGATGAATTTTACGACCTCTTCAGTAACTAGGCTTTGAGATATGAGATGAATTTACGACCTCTACATAAACTACTTTCTCTACATGTTTCTTGGAAAGGTGGAAAGGGCTTGCGCTATCTAGCTATGCAGAATGGGACTATAGAAGAAACTAGGGCCGCTCTATAGCGCGCGTGGCGCGCCGAAAATTTTGGGTTCTTATTAGAGAAATTGTTCTCATGAGAGCAAAAAACGGGTAAAACGAAACTGTAAACTATGGCGATTTTGACATTTGGCCCCCCGTCAAAACACATTGGGGGCCATGGCTCCCCGGTTCCGCCCACTGACCAAGTAAGGTCACTCTATACCATTTTAACCAGACCCATCCTGGTATCATGATTGCCTATTTTAGTTATCATAACATGGTAACTTGACGGTTCTAGGATACCGTACATTATAGGTATCTTGTATATCCCGACATATCATCACTTCAGTCAAGTCACTGAGTTCTGGAGGGCCGACAACTGTTTTAATTCCTATTTTTGCAGCATTCGATGGGGGCATGGCCCCCGTGGTCCCCCTCTGGCTACGCCAATGCCGATAATGATCTTGGGCGTCAGGAGTTAGGAGTATGGAGTCCTTTGTTGTGCTCTCTCTAGGCACTCACAGTGACTCACTGAAAGTTACTCGCTTGTGCTCAATAAAGAAAATTTGGTTTCTCTTTTTGAACTCTTCTGCAAGTATTTTGATATTGGGGCCTCAAAATTCAACTGGTATAGGCTTGATCGCATGCATGGGATTTTTGGTTTTCTCGTTATCTAAGCGGGGCGCGACCATCGGTTGGCGCGGCGTGAACCAAGAAAAATTTACCCTCCTCAGACCTTAGGCCATCTTCATGTTTTGTATGTTTGTCATTTCCATGGAAACATTACGTTTCTTTGGTGAGCTAATCATAGAGCTGGACCTCCTCTTGAAGGACTCACTGACTCTATAAAGATTTTGAATGAGAGAGAATCGGGGCGATAGAAGGAAAAATACGCCGTCAGCAAACTTATTATGGCATGTTAATTGCATTGTTGTAACTGAAAATAACCTTCAAAACATACCGGGGAATATAAACAATATATTATACAAAATGAAAAAAATCCTCGAAAATCAAAGGGGGGGTTTAAACCCCTAAAACCCCCCCTTGGATCCGCCCCTGAAACTCCCCCATAGACTTCAACCTGTTGAGTTGGGCCTTCTTCGGCCAATGGTACAAGGTGGCGTAAATCCAAATTGCTGCCAACAGCATGGTATGGTGTGGAGACTGGAGTGGTGTTATCTGGTTTGGTAGGCAATTTGGACTATTTCGTACAATTCTTATGTTAAGTTACACAATTTTTCTTGGAGCTGCTGGGCCCTCAAAAGGTTGGGACTCGTGGCATCTGCCAGCGTAGTTAGAGTTTGTACATATAGGGCGTTCCTTGATAATGTCTCCCCGTAAAGGAAAACGACCTGGGGTTCTTCAATGCGGTATACCAGAAATACCTTCCCACTTTTTATTGTAGTGGACCAAAGGTGACACACCCAAAAAAGTAGTACCGTTCTTGTCCGGACCGCACCACCCACCTCTCCAGCCAGACTAAGGTCTCTGTGTTCATCCGTCACCACACGAATCCTCGTGAAGTTACTGAGGTTTTCAAGTACGAATGTTTATCCATGTACCTTATTTTTACATCGTAAATTTCAATGGGGGGGGGGCATGGGAACAACAAAACACATTCGAACAGAGGGACAAATTCCCCTATCTTCGTGGTTAGGCATGAGTTTCGTCTGTTAAATGTAATAGATCCATTTTTAATATCGATATCAGTTGCACAGAGCCATATAGGGTAACTGTCACCAGCAATATCTGTATTTAGGTCTCCCCCCCCCCCCCAAAGCAATCTGTGGTGGCGATGCCACTGGGGTCCCCACTGGGCCCACTGGGCCCCCACTTAGTTTTGTACTGTATTATTTTCAAGTACGTAAAGCCAGTTACTTGTACCATTCGTAGGGGTCTACTTAAACGTAGGGCAGTCCACTTCTGAAATCCCATGTAACCCCTGTCGTCAATTGTCTCACCATACACAACCCCTGCAGTCATGAAATATACCGGTTGTTGGTGCGAGGTACTGGTATACTGTTATAAAACCAGAACGTCCGTTCTATGATCCCTTGCCGAAAGAAAATGTTGGTACATACATGTCAAGTTGGGTCTAACTGCAGGTGGAAACGGACAGTGACGGACGGTCCCGGACGGTTGAAGAGTGAATGACCTTGATAAGTACCGGTACTCTTTATAGATAGCACATGAGCTATATTATGCTTAAACAGGTTTAAACAATGTGACCTCTGTAACCTTAATGACCTTTGACCTCCACTAAACACGATACGATTCTGGAACTTAATGCAGAGCCTTTACATGCGAAGTGTGAGACCCTATAATGTTAAGATCGATTCATGCTTCCGTATAGCGCTATAAGGCCATGAAAGCTGAACACTCTCTGAGCTATGTCCGTGACTGGCCCGGAAGAGCAAGAGACGGTTCTTATAGCTTTATAATGCGTGAAAATTTGGAAGTATAAACCAGCCTTCATCCTTCTTGAGATATTATGATTAAGAAGTTTTCACATCTTGATTTCCAGTAACCACAAATGAACTTTACCGTCCAGCAAAAGAATGGGGGAATCTAATATAGGTAAGGTATCTGCATGCTAAATATGAAAACCATCGAGGTTACCCTTCTTGAAATACCGTGTTTTCAAGTTTTTCACAATGTAACTCCCGGTGACCTCAAACGACCTTTGGTCTCCATGAAAAAACAAGAGACTTCTTGAGCAATTGAGCATAATGTAGAGTATCAACATGCTCATGGGCGACGATCCGGGGGGTAGGGGGACATGTCCCCCAATGTTTGAGAAATCTCCCATTGACTTTGATTTTGCACACAGTAAATTATTTGAAAATGGGGTCATGACACCCCCTCTGCAATGTTGAGAACAAATCGCCGTCCATGAACATACTCACCTTGAGATCATCTGCGTAACCAGGATTTTCCAAAGAGTAGAGGATTTTATAGGCTGGATCACGGAGCTGGAAGAGGAGTTACATCTAACAGCTCTAGAAATATAGTGGCAAAGAAACGATGGAGTGGGAACGGGTGGAGCCAGGATTTGACCAAAGATGGGCAGCAACTTGATGCCCCGACAAGGGCGGGGAGAACAAAGACAGGGAAGGGAATGAGAAGTGCAACATGTTAAGGACATATTCCAGTGGCATTTCTCATGGGTCTTATGTGTAAGAGAAACAAATTTCAAAGCCTGCAACAATACTACATTCCTAACTCAAGATATCTCCTCTTAAAGATCGCTTAATTTTGTCAGGAAATACCTCCAGTTCTCATCATGGTCACAGAATGTAATGGTCACATTGCCTCAGATTCCTTTATAGATGAAAGTTCTGTTTTTCCTTGAAGCTTGATACTGTCGGAATGCTCTCCATGTAGATCTAGCGTGAAACTACACCATATGTAGGGTACAGCAAACAAAGTTATTACAGCGGTGTCAATATCATAAAGAAATGCAGTGCTATGTCTTATCAGTGACATCACACATTTCCCATAATGCAGGCTTATCTCTGGAAAAATTAAACTACTTCGAAAATGAGTACCGTATCTTTCAATGCAGTGTGCTGTTGAGATGCCGCTCAGGCCCGTATGCAGCTTTTTCAGTGGGGAGGTTCACATTTACGCTAAGCGGAGCAAAAATTTTCCGCGGGCTGGGCCCGCGGTATATTGCCCTTCTCAGCCGGTATTGGGTCTGTCAAAAGCAGGAGTACCCCTTTTTTGCTTTTGACCCTTTCAGAGGCCTATTCTGTGTCCCCGACGAAGTGAGGACGTTTTTTTCGTGCCTTCGGGGGGGGGGGGGAACTCATAATTATTATGTCCGGGGCGGAACTCCAAGTCGTGTTGGGGGTTCGGACGAACCCCCTGAACCCCCTAGATACGGGCCTGTGCCGCTTTCACCCCTTAAATAGAAAAATTTTCTACATTTTTTAAATAATTGAATTATTCCGCCCCCACATTTTTAACTGGGGTAAAGCCCCCAGCCCCTCAGCCTCCCCCACCAGCTTCCTTCCACCCACTTCTATGACACTAAGAGTTAATGGGAATGTTCATTGGGGATCGATGGGTATATTTTTTTACATATTGCAATTCCATGTCGTAGTATACAGGGAGGCTGAACGTTGTTTCGGACTGCCGTCCTGGGTGGGGTTTAGGGGGAGGGAGATCCCCTCCCCCTTTGGAAAATTTTGAATATTTGATGGTCCTTAGATGCAATTTGGTGCAATATATTGGGTACGGTAGTTAAAGGAAAATTACTGCAATTTTTTATATTTTTTACAGAGGAAACAAATAAGGGGTTTTCGGGGGGGGGGAAGCATGCTTCCACTCCCACATTTTTAACTGCGGATAAAGCCCCCAGCCCCTCAGCCGCCCCCACCCGCTTCCTACTTCTATGACACCAAGTACACAAATTTGAAGCATACAGCTTTGTAACCGTTGCCTTTTCGGGAAAATGTGACATAGGCAACATACGTTTGAGGAACTCGTAGAAGAATCTGTGCTCATTTAGAAAAAAAAAGCACGCTTGTCGGGTGGCTGGCCCATATCAGGGAAAACGTGCATTGGGCGGTATGCAACCGTCCGCCCGACAAAGTGGATTAACATCATTGATTGATCGTTCGCCGAATACTGTGTACGACCAAAAACGTGAGTACAATTATGGATCGATCATGGTTTTGTCCCATTTTTTCAGAATATTGCTATCCTAAGTAAGACATAGTTACGTAGCCTATTAGAGGGTGTGGCCAAGCAGACTCTACAGCACGCAGTCTGCTGGCGGAATTTTTTATATTGAAGAACACAGGAAGGCCCGCCGAGAGCTGATCAGGGGTTGAAGAATCTATTATACTGTCCCGTCGGGTTGTCGGAAGGAATAGGGAGGAAGGGGGTTCGAACAACAAAGGAAAGCAAAAAAGCAGGTGGCATAAGATCTACCAACCCACATTAGAATTTGGAGAGACAAGCCAAATGGAGCAAACGCTGTTGCTCCCCGGTGAACGTCATATTAATCCGGGTCGAAGTTATGAACTGCCTCGGCACACCAATTTGAACTGGCATCAATCGTCCAGCAATAATTTGCACATGGAAGTTCAGGTTGGATCACCACACGGTGCACTCAAAAAACACTCGGGTCTCGAGGGAACTGAACCAACATTTTGAGTCAAATTTTAACCCCATTTGGGTCATATAAAGCCTTATTTGGGTCATTATTCGACCCAATATATTTGGTCGGTTCCCTCCTGACCCAATTTTGGGTCAAACTGACCCAAGTTTTTTACAGTGTGCCAAACAGACTCTGTCAGGAACTATATAGAGCGGTACCCAAAATTTTGGGTCAAGGAGACCGCAAATATTGGTCCCCTGTTGGGTTCCCCCTGAGAAAGCAGAGGTCAAAGCGTGGAAGCTCCGGCTATTTAAAAAAATGTGAGCATCAGAATGAAGCATCTATTTTCCCTTTAGATAGAAGTGCACAGCAAGCCAAGCACGCTTAATTTTTTTACTGACAAACAGAAGAAACAGTGCTTATTAATAGCAGAACAGACCTGACCCTTTTCGGAAATATCACTCATTTTAATTTATCTACCCATCTGCCAGTCGCCATGGCCAGACCCCCAGATTTGTTTATCATACCTACAACAGATACAAGAAAAGAAGTAGCGGACAGAAATAAAGTAAGCGGTCTTTAACAAACAGTAAAAAACTGTTTAGTAGCTCCTTTTCGCTTATAAATTATTTGGTAATTGGTGGAATTTTCATACTTTCTACATGAAACCAAACAATCCATGAAAAGCAAAGAAGACTCTGCCGGGCGAGAAGCGTAACTAATGATTACATGGAGCAATCTGTTCATCTCTTTTTGAGAGCAAATCTCATTTCAGGCAAACCCTTGGGTTGGCTGACCACTGTTGAGATTCACACACTCTATCAGGGAGTTGCCACTCCTTGTGGAAACTCTCTGCTATATCTTATTCACTTCATCTCCGATGAAAATGGAAATTGTCCTGACGGGAGGCCAGCACTCGGTGTCGACGCATATGGCTCATACCGGTAGCCCTGTGCAGGCGACATCCCATGATGATTTGATGATGGGGCTTTGAAATAATTTCGATTAGCCAGAGAGGTATAGTGGCAGCAATTATCAACGATCCGTTTGCCGGCAGTGCAAGAGAAACTGAAAAACATCATTACATTTTAAATATTTTTCCTCGTTTTGCATTCATTATGTTTAAACTCCTACTCCTCTTCCCTTCTCCTCCCTTTCACTTTCAAGTTGCCTTTATTAGTTTATTAATAGCCAGGAAGCATAAGCTGGCGTTCCCTATAAAAGCCATCACGGGGAGAGGGGCCTTTCTTCCATTGCTCTCTCTCTCACTCTGCAGATATGCTATATCGCCAATACCACCTTCCTTCAGACATTGTGTAGAATAGTTACTAACACAGTTGCCAATTTAATGAATGATCTAGGAATATCTACCAAATGTGATATAAAATTGACCATATCACATAATGTGAACTTTCACTAAATTTGTGTCCTTGTGATTTTGAAATTCTTCAATATTTTGCATTAAAGGAAATAAATATTTTCACAAAAACTCAAATTACTACGGACTTGGTCACTTGTACCTCTAAGCCACCCTCTCGGCAGTCCTAGATACACAAATCTTATTACTCAGCTACGCTGCAAAAAACTAGTAAACAATAATAACTGTATAACGTGACAACCGCACCCAAAATTTTCGATGATCTTGAAAATCTGACCTCCTTAAAGAACGAAATTTCGAAAACAGGCCGACTATCGAGGTGGCTATGGGGCCAAGAGGAAGAGGTCCCCGGATGTCATGCCTGGTCCCCGACTATGGGACATCTAAAGGATCTTTTCCTTTTAAAATTTAAAGGTGAATGTAAAATCATTTTCCCATTTACGTATATTCTTTAATAGGCGGGTTTCGGAGAAAATTTTGAGGAGCTCTTTGCTCATTTTACCCATCACGCGAAACATCTTATAGGGGAACACTTTCAACCAAATTATGGTGTGAATATTTTATAAATTACCAGAAAAGTAAAATAAGACGGATAAGCTGAAGGGGCTCAATAGCAAAGGAGGTTTGCTTGAAGAGAGTACTTCACCCGACCCTCCGAAACACACATCATTTTGTAGACTAGAAAAGGGGACTCGAGAAGATTTGGATAAAGACCTGCCGACTTTTTGCATTTCGTTGTAGGAGGCATTTTGCTTATTGAGGGAGTTTGGCTTTGCTGATTGTGGAAGTTTATACCCCATGTTACCTCTAACAAGCCTATTATTTGAGTTGTTTTCGTCGGGTAAGAACCCCTACACTGCAGAATTTCCTGAGAGGATAGCGTTTTAGTACAGTTAGATATACGAAGAAGGATGTACAGGGGTTGCTCAAGGCGGGAAAGGGGAGTTCGCCGGATAGGGAGATTTCGCCCGAACACCAGAAGATATGTGCAAGTATTACGAAATAAACGGGGTAGGTCTTTACGGAGAAAAGTGTAAACTTACGTCTGAATTTTTGCATTGTGGTGTATATAAAAACAGAAGGCCTAGTTAAATACATTTATATTTAATACTTTGTTCTTATGCCAACAAGTCTGTGAATACCCCAAACCAGCCTGGGGTCTCCCCTGGCGCCCACCTGGGAGTTTCCCTTAACACCGACAGGGGCTCTAAGGCAGGCTGATATTCTGCATTTTGGCCCCAAAACTCAAATAGAGATTTGCGCCCCTGTTCACAAAGTTTTTTTTCACAGTGACCTCTGGTGACCCCAAATGACCTTCACGCATAAGCAATACAGATCATCCACTTAAAAAAGGGTTACCCAAATGCCAAGTACGAGATTCATGTATTTTTCTGTTCTTGCCATAACATGTCTACAAGGTTTCATATTTTGACCTCCGGTGACCTCATTGACCTTTGAACTCTACCAAAAGTATTAATGCGGTGCATCCACCTGCCGAATATGAGATTTATACATGTTTCTCTTCTTCTCTCCATGTTTACAAGATTTCCGTATGTTGATCTCTGGTGACTTAAAACGACCTTTGACCTCCAGAAACAATAGGGATCTTGTACTTAGTATTGGTTGTACCGTTGTACACATACCAAATACGAGATTCCTCAAGGTTATTCTTCTTCAGATATCGTTCTTTGTACAATAGACCTGATGCATATGATGTCACAGACTAAGGTCACAGAGCGAAAGTGCCCCCTGGTTTGGATGAAAAGCGCGTATCACTGCGAGTTACACCAACAAATCGGCAGACAACTGATTTGTCAACCAATCGTATATACGTGCGTAAGTCTACTACACGTGCGTGCGAAATCTACGCCGTTCGTGCACGTGTGCTTCATTGTTTTCCTCCAAATTGACGTCGTGTGACGTCAGTGCTTAAGGTCTATTAATTAGGGAGTTACCATGGCAACCAGGAGGAGTTGCCATGGCAACTCCCTTGTCCAAGCAAATAGCCAAACACATACGCAACCAATAAACAATGTATTCAATTTGTAATGGTCACTGAAGAAGTGGGGTCCTGTCAAATATTTGACTAGGATTTCGTTCAAAATTGACTAGATTTGGTTAACAATGATTAACCAATACGGTTCATTTTGAACAAAATCTAGTTTAATATTGGACAAGTTAAGATTCCGCTTCGTGCCTCTATTCCTTGCAAATTTAAGGATGTCTTTATAATGTTCACGTACGCACGTACATACAAACACACTTTTTAACATACCTACACGAAATCACCATAGCATGGATTCCTGCATTCGACAACAAATCAAATAGCTTACTATATAAGCACACCCCCTTCTGAGATGCAAGGAAAACGACAGACAAACTTACTTCGAGATATGTCGGAAGAGACAAAAATCGATGGCCTTTGTTTTACAAACGAATGGAGTGAATTTTGTTATTTTAATTTGACAATGTTGTTTCAGCCATCGTCTTACCATGTTTCAGCGTGGTGAGATCAGATGAACGATGGTAATCGGTAGAGTAATACACAAACATTAAGAGTCAAGGGCTCTGAAAACGCCGGATACGATTTGGTTTTCTAAACACATGTATTGGATTTACAGCGGCATATAACAGCCCGGTTGCTCTGGCGCTTTCAGCCGTATGCAAACAACTCCTTTATACATGGGTATTATTTATACATTTAGACGCCATGGTTGCGAGACTGACCGAAGGATTAGACTAATGGGGAATGTTAAGGAAGCCCTGGTACAGTATTGCTTGTTTCTATTGTACAACCGAGTATTTCCTTTTCAAAATCACTCCCATGATTTAAGGTTTGTGTATGGATTCTTATCAAACAGAAGTTGTCACATGGAAACTAGTCATTGAAATCAATGCTTCCCATTATTAAAGAAATATACTTTTTGGATGTTTGCCATAGGCCTACAGTCGTAATGGACAAAGGTTCAGCAGTCAACTAAAAATAAATTCGGTAAACAGTTCCCTATCCGTTTGATTAGAAACAGACGGGAAAATAGTGCCGACTCCCTTCCCCCTCCCCATCCCCTTCCCTACTTGGCGGACGTGTATTACCCCTGCACCTATATTGGCTGCACTCGTAATACACAGAAGAGTATGTATACGTTAAAAGAAGAGTACATATTCGACACCTGCTATGAAGGTAACCCAGACACCACCCCCCCCCCCAACCCTTTAGCTATTTACCCTATGAAGAAGGCTAATTTCGAAGACAAACACTTCCATTCGATCCATTCTGGGTTTCAGAGAAGCGATAAAATTCTAATTTTCAAATCAAAATTTCCCTCCAACAAATAATTTTCAAACGGTACGTAACATTAAACTCTATCCTGAGCAGACATTTTTAACTACGTTATGCCGGGTACGTTTATCATACTATATAATATACCTAGAGAACTGGATTAGCGCCCTCACATATGGCATTATGTGATTGCAGTTTAATTTGCCCACAAATTTTCGAAAAATGAGGTGATTTCCTAGGTTTTCAAAAGAATTCTAATATATATTTAAAGCTATCAGATACTTGGAGAAGGGGAGGGGGGTACGATAAACATTTTGTAAGACAGATTGGACCTGTGGGGATAACAGGAGTTTTAGCCTTTGCATACGAATTTTCGAAAGGCATAGTGCCACTTGAAATTATGTAATAGAATACGGCACATAGGCTATAGAAAATGAACAGTCAATGACGCTTTCAAAAGTTTAACTAAGGATCCCCTAGTCTTTTTGAAACAGTCCTTTATATTCCTTGAACTGGAAATCTCAAGTCGGAAAGTTTGGAACGAGCCAATTGCTCCCGTAAACGCTTGCTTGTCCGTCAACCGTTTTTCTCGGTACCTGATGTCAAAGCATATTATTCCACCTAGTTGCTTTTCGGGAGTGAACCCAGGGCAGGAAGCAGAACAACGTACTGAAGGGGGCGAGATGAATTCCAGGGTCGAAAGGGGTCATAATTTGAGGGGCGAGGTATGCTAAAATGCATTAAGGCATTATAGTAGTATTTAATTGTATAGGGGGATTTCGCAAGGGGTGGGGGGTAGCATCCCTTTTCCCCTGGCTAAAGGCCTTGATTAACCTTAGTAGATATGGTCTAAAAACAGAGCAGAATTGCTTCGAATATTCATGTCACATTCCACGGCTCCACCAAATCGCCTTGACGAACCTGTCAGCCACAAACCGCAACGTGAGTGCAGTTCTTTAACCGTCCTGAATAAGGTAATGTTTACACTCAACCCCCTTGTGTTAACGTTTGTTTATGTCCAACGTCTCATTATGTGTTTGTCAAGCCACGAGTTGGCTTGGTTGCATTCGAAGAAAGGAGGATAACTCCAACTACAGGCTTATGTGTAACTTATCAAAACAGACGTATCAAAAGAACCGCCTTGGTAATCTTCTCCTACTTATGTGCATAATGCAAGGCTTTATAGAATCCCCAACAAAGAAGATGTATACGTACGGCTGAAATTCAACGATACACTAATTAACAAAGAATTCTTCTTTCCGCATTGAGGCCGTTGTAGAAGGAAAAGTGATTGGACTAATAATTATGTTGAGCGCTTCTCAAACCGCCCACCATATTTTAATTCATAGTTTCGACAGCTTGGCCTGCAGCCATGGACCAAGATATAGCCTATACGTAACCTGATTTCATTTGATTCAACTGTTCTGCTTTTAAATTGAGAATTGTAAACTCCCATCACGTCCATAATAGAATTCACAAAACCACCACCCCGCCAAACCCGGCCAAGCGGAAGACAACGAAAATCAATAACATATAATGAAAGCAGAATTGAAAAGCATGTACTACGTACGTGTTACACACACTCTATCGTTGGACAAACCACAGATAGTGCAGGAGTTCAATATGTCTATTCACACAACACAATTAGCTGTGATTGGCCAATCACGGGACATATCATTAACGGCACGACTGCTCTGGAAAAGTAAAGTATGGCATTCTCAAATAATCGGATTTTCACCTAGTTTTTTACTGAATTAGAAATATCTGGTAATATGTTTGTCTGAAGTTTAGTATGCCTCTTTAATTTAGTTCGAATTAATTATTCTTGAGAAAATCAAAGAATAAAAAAGAGAATTTTTTCCGAAATGGTTGAAAGCTTTTCTCTTTTGTATATAGAGCCTTATGGAGTGGGAGTTAGAATACACTGACGGTCGTCAGTATTGTGCTGTTGACTTATGTTTTTCTTTTTTAAGTTGAAGTCTTTAAGTATGTTTTACCTCGTGCCAGTCCCTATGTACACGAACGCCATTAAAATGATAAATGTATGGGCAACATACGTAGTTGCATGATTGACGACCCCAAAGTCCTACCTCGCCGGAAAGGACAAACATTCGTGTTGCCTTGGAATGTTAAGTTGCATGAAAAAGGATAACTGGGTCGGGTCTGCAAGGATCTGACGACAGAACACTTTCCCAGCAAACAAGACGGATTTCTTTTACATTGTGGGCCTGGGTTTAACATTTGACAAAGAAGCATTAAGTTTGCATTAGTAAATGACAAGCGATGTAACATACAACGCGGTGAAAAGAGGGTAAAGTTGTTTTTTTTTTTTTGCTAAGAAGAACTCATGCATGCTTTGCTATAGAATTCACGACAATGTGATGGACTTCGGTAGTGGACTCTCAAACAGATAGGTTTGCATCGGATCATCTTGTCTTTTTTTCGAAAGGTTCATGGTTAGGAGTTAATTTAAAGGTCGCTTACTTCTGGTATTACACAGTGCGGGCCCTTAACCAGACAAGGTACTGAAGGGTGGTTAGATAGCTTCCAGCTGGGGGGTAGCGGACAATTTTCTTTAGCCGGGGGGCGAGTCATACGAAAATGCATTAGGCAATGGTATTGGTAATTTTTGATACTATAGGGAAAACTTTCTAGGGGGCGCCACCTCCTGTCTCCCCAATGGTCATGGGCTTGTCCAGCGTTAAAAGTGAGTCCATGGGCCTACTTTGTGGGGGATAGCTTTTATGTATATAGGTTATGTATATGTCTTAATGAGATACTCGAGGGATATTCTCGAGGCTAGATTAATGTCCCCGTATGGTCCATTCTGGGCTGGCTGCTTTCCCTGTATTGAGAAAACTACAGGATTTAGAGCGTCTCATTACGAAATGAGCGAAATAGGCCTACGGTATGAACAAAATGAAACAGGGCTTTAAGCAAGACAACAGGGAGTCACTGGCGTTGAAAATCCGTTGTTCAACGGCATGAATGAGTTATCACGTGCCTAGAGTGTGGGGTCTATAAACCGTATCGATATGCTCCCTTAGTGACGTAATTGCTCTAACTTTTCTCATGAAAATCCCTATTCAATTTGGGTGGTGTTGTTTCGGACCCTTTATTTCATTGGGTGGAGACCATCTGTACGAGATGAAGCAATGGTATCGGAGCAATTCACTTCGGGCGCTCTAGACAAGTTAGTTCTAGCGCCGTATATTCTGAATATGTCCCCCGAGATCTCTGGTCAGTCAGTCCAATGTAGATCTATAGTCCCTAGGGCTGTTTGCTTTTTCTGCTTCTGTTATTGGAGAGTAACTGATACCATATAGAGCGCGCGCGTGTGTGCGTATGCGTGTGTGTATGTGTGTGGGACCTTCCCATCCCTCCCTAGGCTGACGACGTGTATGGACGTTGCTGATTGGAAAATGGTAGAATAAACCACTGTGGCGTGTTATTCTGTACCGTATAGAACTATACATTTGATGGCTCTGTGCCCAATATTTGCTCACATGAAGCGATGGCTGTTAAAATACCTTCAGGTGATTTCATAGTGATTTGCAGAGATTGGTAAGCCGCCATTGCCGCGACGAAATACATAAAAACTGTTTCCACGTAAAATTTATGATAAATAAACCTTCGCCAAGTAGACGACATGTAATACCAAATGTGTGTGGACTATTATCCTTAACGCGAATACAAGTAGGCTATTTTGTGGTCGAAAATTTTCTCTCTTGCAAGAAAATATGTACCTTTTTATGTTACTAATATACACATTGATTTTAAAACCACACGGTCGTAAAACCGACTAAACGAAAAACCGCACCTCGAAAAAAAAAAGACAGGTTGCAAATGTCTTGGCCACGAGACGACCTACCAGGGTAGCCTACACCGCAAGTTACATCAGACGTAATGCATATATGAGATTAAACCTTGCAGCTATGTGCGTCAAATCTCCTCTAAAATGCTCTCAGGTGATCTCACGATCAGTAACGGAGAGATTACATCTTTCAAAATGAAGATTAGAGCCCCTCTGCGCCATAGGCGTATTTCCGAGATGACATTTTAGGAAAAATTCAGCATCGAAATCGTTCCATATAGCAACAACATCAGGTTATTTTGGTCGGGTTGTATAGAAGCGTCTGCTGATGTTCATAGGAAATCTTTTATTTTCCGGCTTTTTAATGTATCCAGTTTGTGACGTGTACGGGTATCCACACTTTCGGCAGATAGGTCGTTCATCTTACACGTCACTTACTTTATGTTTACATCACGCTGTTGCCAAACAGTTGTTGAATACTTTCGTATTGGATAATTCATTTTGTTACTTTCCAAATAATGGCAAGAAGAGCTATTTATAAAACTAGGCGGGTAGATCGAACGGTTTCGATTTTCAAGGCACGATGATAAAGGAAACGAAACAGTGATGAACCTGTGTTTTGACAGTAATTAAAAATTTAAAGCAAGGCAATATCAACGTCAGTGATAAAGATAACCCGACTAGAAGAAAATGAAAGACTATGGGGTAAAGTTACACACATGCAGTACAGTGAACAAACATAGTTCATTATGCTGCTATAACTTTACAGCATTTCCTCATAATATGCTAATTTTACGGATGAGCAAATCACGTGACCCAATCCGTGTCTAGCATGGTTTTCCACAAGGTAGGGCGTTATTCTATACACTCAAGGATACTGTAACGTTTGTCAAAAAAAAACTTAAATTAAGACCCTTTCCTAGTCCATATTCCTGGTGAGGGAGGGGATGAGGGTTTCAGACAATGGGTTGAATGCCTATTTTGTAGGTTCTTTCAACTCCATTTTATCTTTGCGCTGCCCCCGCTGATTCGGGTATAAGGAACACCGAACTTTTATTACAGCTCAGTTAGCTCCAAATGTCAATGGTTATGACATAAGAACAGCCTACCAGGCCGAGATTTTACACCCCAGGGGAGGGCTGTCATCTTCTTGCCATCCTTTCGAAAACTACTTAACTTAACATGTAACGGAGCTTGTTTAGTGTATGAGACCTAAGTGTATAAGGTAAACAGCCCTAAGCTGCCAAGTGCATGGTATGCACATGCATAACATACCCGGTAGGCTACTACAAAAACTCAGATTTGGTCCTCAACAGGTCACGTGGCGTAGCCTATCTTCGAATTTGTATCTTTCTTCAAATGGCAAGTTGCACTAAATATTACAGTGATAACAGGCTTTTAATGTTTCAAAATCACGACAAAAGGAAACACTAAGGGAGATTCACATTCACACCAGAGTAAGACACTTCTTAATGCTTAACGACAGCTGGTGGTAGCCGGGGGGGGGGGGGGTTGCCATTTGCAAGAAAATGATGACTTGTACTGTATAGCTAAGTCTTTTATGTCGTCATCGAGCCCCAACTTTGTTGTCTACATAATGGTTTATAATTGTCTTTTTCATGAAGTCATCATGGTAGAAATTCTTTCCAAATTATTTGAAGTGGTAAATTTTGAGAAAGGGTTAGCCAGTCCATACATTTCGATTACTATAAATCAAATTAATACAGATCGATTACATTTAGATCAAATAAAACATGACAAACTCATTGAAACTTTGCCCTATTGAGGTCCTCTGTTATGACAAAATATACTTGCTTCAAGTCTTCATTGATAATCATTTGTCAATTTCAACGAAAGAATATGTTTGCTTATTGTCGTTTGCAGGTCGTTTAACTTTTTAATCTTCACCATTACCTGATTACAAAGACTAAATTTATGCTTTTTGTTCCTTCTCATCGGTATTTTATTACTCATCTATAACAACCATGCGCAGACGCGAAGATACGTTGTTAATGAGAAGATCCCTTATGGGCTGGTGCTATACCAGATGGTATGGCACGCAATCCAACTTCTCTCCAATGAAGACGCGTAAATCCGTTTGAGTAGTCAATCGCCGGCACGCCCCGACTCGCCTAAGCCGCCCGCGGCCGCACATGTCGCCATGTCCCAGACATGGTCGCGTTAAGTGTATATACAATGGTCTGTTATGTGATTCAATGGGGCTGTGGTACTTCTCTGCTCATTCGAGGGGAAACTGAATTTATTAAACATAGGGTTGGAATATACTCTTGCAGACAGAGCTTTGCATGGCGAAGAACGGTTAGTGGGACATAAAATCCTTCTTCGAAACTTCGTAAAACCGTCGTAAGTTCGTAACGGATGACATAATGACAGAAGTCGTTCGAAGACACGTATGCGAAATTGTTAAGACCAAATAATTGATTTATTAGTTTAATCAATAGTTTTTTTACGGTTAATAGTTTTTACCGTCCAGGCCGTATAGCCTTAAGATTCAATTGACTGCGTTTTCAACATTTCGCGGAATACATAACGATGCGATCCCCAAAATCGATAACTGCATATACAGTACTTTGGTGCAGGGGCGTATGAGAAAATTAAAAAGCCAAGGGAATAGGGAAGGGAAAATAATGCTACACTGGCGTGGTGTCCTAAAACCAGTTCACTGGGCCTTAAAGATATTTATGAACAATATTCCGCTTCGGTCGCATGCAAGGAAGCTACAGCCTACCACAAGAAACCGTGGATATCAGACAGAAGTGGAAATTAAGACCAAGTCTCCTTTGGGTTAATCCGGCTTAATTGTCAGAATAGAGGAATGTACATTAAGATTATAAGATATGTTTGTTTAAAGTTTGTCGTAATCACTGGGAAGGAATGCCAGTTCGATTTTACTATAAAACAGTCCTAGGATTTAAATTATATACCCTCGAGATGGATCCAGGCAAGTGGCCTACCCTCCAAGCCTACCAGTTCCGTCTGCGCCATGTTGACACAATATATCCCTTTAAACGTGAGCTGTAGTAGCTCCATGTTTAAAGAAGTAAAAGAAGATGAGGGGAGGGGGTTGAGACTGATAGAGGAAAACATTAAGTAGAAGGGTGAGTGCGCCGTAGTCCTCGCAACCAGGGGCGGATCCAGGATTTCTGAAAAAGGGGGGGGGGCGAAGTTGTTCGACCTGTGATTGAGGGCACTATACCATCTAAGCGGAGCTCCACCATGAGTTGGCGCGGAGCGTACAAGAAAAATTTTGACAAAATAGACGACCTCCCAGATCGCCGGAAATAGCACTTCCCATGTCTTATTTTTGCATTTTTGCTTCATATAATTTCATGTCTCAACTCTCAACAAATTAATTAGTTTTTCCACAAGTTATTAACAGAAGACAGTTATCATAGGTACAGTGCCTTACTGCAATGCTCGCAACGAAGGTGTAAGTGTTCAGTTAAACGTTAAAGGAATAAGATCGCGGAGAGGAGGAAAATTGACGGAGTTTGGGAACTCGTCGAGTCAGAGGCTCCATAAATCCAAGAGGTGTGTAAATTGGCTCATGATATTTGTGTCCAAAAATTTTTTAAACCTTCAACTTCCGAAAAAAAAGTGGACTTTTGATTTAAATGAGTGGGACCTGAATTGGAATTGGATTTATCTAAGCTCTTTTAAATCATCATCGTCTCCCAGACTACGGTATTTCCAGTTTAAGATTCTTCATAAATATCTATAGCAGTCAATAAATTACAAGCTCAAAAGGCCATTGCAAATTGGGATCTCTGTACCTTTTGTAAGGAGGACACCGAAGATATTCAGCACCTTTTTTGGGATTGCATTTTCGTAGCTCCTTTTTTCTGGGGGGGGGGGGCAGAAGTTCAGGTAAATTTTCTTGGGAATGTTTTACATTATTTTAGGGCTTTTTAAAAGTATAACCTTGTGATCCTCCATGCGAAATATTATGTTTATACCTGTAAATGGAAAGAAGTTAAACCTAGTTACAAAGCTTTTGTGAATATTTTAAGATCGTGTCGAGAAACAAAAAATCTTGTTGATTCATTGCCTGTAGAAAAATTTTTGTTTGTCATTGTGGATTATGTATTTTATTTATTTTGTTGATTGTTTGTTGCCGTATTCTTTTGACTTGATGGGATATATATAAATATATATATATATATATATATATATATATATATATATATATATATATATATATATATATATATATATATATATATATATATATATTTATATAAGAAAAGTATACTGCAGAAACAAGAAACACAGCTTTTGCTGCTCCACTTTAATTCAATATCAAGACGCTTCGGGGAGCAGCAAAAGTTGTGTTTCTTGTTTCTGCAGTATACTTTTCTTATTATCATGATAGAAGCACCCTCGCATCCAGTCTGGATCCTTTTGCTGGGAGTTCATTGTTTGGGTTCGTTGCACTTTTGTATTCTTACTGTATATATATATATATATATATATATAGATATATATAGATATATATATATATATATATATAGATAGATAGATATATATATATATATATATATATATATATATATATATATATATAGATATATATATATAGATATAGATATATAGATATATATATATATATATATATATATATATATATAGTAAGGGGTTGAGAATACTATCAACATAGCCCGAGAGACCTTATAAAGTCAGGGGGAGGTAAGCAACGGTAAGGGAAATGAATAACAAAACAAATGTAGAAGAAATTTGGAGTAAATTAAGTCAAATTCAAACGGGTTGACCTTGCACTTGCATTCTGAAGAATGGAGGGATGACGATAAAAAAAAATAAGCAAGAATTTATCCGTGAATGGCAGCCATGTGAAAGATGTCACTACCTCTTGGGCGGGGAGGGGGCAGGGAAACATACCCCCACTCTTTAACGATTGACGAAAAAGTCAACAGTCTGATACACTATTTTTCATTTTTCATGGTCAGTGCCCAACGGTTTTCAAATGGGATTGGTGTTGCATGGCTGTTATATGCATTTGTTGTTTATTAGGCCTATTCTGAGGGCATATAAGATAAACCAATTTGCTTACCAGTATGACGTCAAGACCCGAATCTACAGAAGAATGACGATGGCAATGACGTAAAATACAATTTTGCAAGTAGGCCTACATACCATTTAGCGCAGCATAAATTTATGCAGAATTGCCCTCGTTGAACATTCAAGTGACATATTGCACATGCGTAGAGACAACCGAGGAGGTGTTAGAAGTTAGGACCTCCTGCAGCTAAATTGAAGTGGCCATTGGAGAACCAGGCTAATAATACAGTTTGGTCACTATATAGCAATATTATATATACTAAGTAATATAGCCTAGATCTACCATTCAAGTAAACGCACTGGTACAATTAGAGTGACGTTGATGACAGGGTTGTCGACATAATATTAAACATGCCGTGGTATTCAGGTTCACCACGTGTTTAATGGATATATTATGGTGATTGATGTTATATATTGATGGTCGCTTCGCTCAACCAGACCCAAAACAAAATAGGGAGGGAGACAGCAGCCGCCCGAGGTGACGTGATTGACAATAATATATGAACGGATGAAATTAATCAAACGAAACCCAAGTTGACAACAGCGGCCGCAAAGTAACCGCAATTAAAGGAATTACAGAGTGCCAAACTCTTTCCGAATATTGTATTGCCGAAAATTGGTGAGGATATTATTATAAACTTCAACTTCCCGAAGTCGTAGGGCAAACAGAATGCAGAGATCTGGCACTGCCCCCCTTGTATTCCTCGTTTCCATGGCAGCCCTCTTGCCGTTCCCGTCCATGCTCATCGTCGTGATGATAAATATGACCTTAGCCGAACACCGTGAGCGCAATTTACGACCAGAGAGTTTCAAATTGCTTTTAGTACCCTACGGGAATAACTTTTCCAATTCCTCAACCCGTCTTAGTATCCACGCTTATTATTATTATCAGTAACTTGTCCCTGAGGTTTTTTACGGCTCGGGGAAACAAGCGGGGATAACAACAACATTCCTAGCTTGTGGCATTTATCACCCTCTTGCAACAAAACGACCCTCCGCTGTGTAATACAGTACAGCTGTGATTTATATCATCGCTGTCAGCATGTGCGCTACTTTCCCCCTCAGTGAAGGGCCCGTTGCGGGAAAGTGAGACTATGAAGCTCCTCCCACGTCTCGTCGAACGGTAGCTCATCTCGACGATGATTGGTTTGTATTTCACATCTCATTAACGGGGACCCCATCGTTGTTCAATGTAAAATAAGTACGTTAAACTGCAACTGTTAAAGGCCTACTAGGGAGCCGCCACGATCATACCTATGCTTATAGACCTTATTTACGAAAATGGGTTGGATTTATAGAAAAAAAAAAGCTGGCTGCGCTGCAGTGTCATCTTGAGATAGCCTAAATGATTACGTTTAGTACTGATAAGTACGGTGAGTAAGCACTGTCCGCCACGCGGGAAGCCTGCATAACTTGCCGTATGGGTTATTCCCAAGTGTGTGAGGTAGTACAACTTGTTAGTTTTAGAACCAGGAATGATACAGCAAAGTACTGTTGCTCTGCAGGGTATCTGTCCACGTAGCAGGCTGAATGGCATAGTCCTTGTTCAGTTATTTGGGAAGCCTTAAAGAGAGGGTGAGCAAACTGTGTCCGCTCCGCGGGTAACTGGGTACCCAACGGGGAAGTGTCAAATAGGATCAGAATATTGCTATGACAAGACAGGACAATAATTCTTTTTGAAAATCGATATAAATGCTCTTCCTCAGACTTCGAAGTCAACTCAACAGGTGGCTGAAGCTGTTTCGGAATGCATCGATGCTTTTACATTGAAAAATTAAACTTACATATTGCGCACAGATTGTGCATGGTTCACCGAAAGGTTGCTGAATGAAAATAAAACACCACGCGAGATAAATTCTGGATATTAAACGACCTTCGTGGTGAGTTCTATCGGCTTCATCTCATGAGGCGGACACTCATCACCCCCAAAACATTTTATGTTTGGCGCGGCCACTGAAATTCTCAATTGGTGACAGCAGTTTGATTGGTGGTGACAAAATTCAAAAGATGCAGTGTATCTATTGCACAGAGGCCATACAGAGTGCTCAGATTACATAGTAGTATCCTCAGCATTAGATGACCTGTTGGGTCTTTCAAGTTGTCTGCACAACCGGAGGTGCTTATGACAATTTGGAGGAGCGGCTATGAGTTAGCAGTCTTGCCCTGCCCCCTTTTTGCTGCGTCATCAAAGAGAATCAGCTATGACCTTTCCTTACTTTTAAGGAAAAGTATGTTTGGGGTGATGAGTACCCCCGTTTACGTGGTTGGAGAATTTGAACGTCTTTGACGAGCAAATTGACCGAGTTGAAAAAAATCAGATTTCAATGCAAATTTTATCAGAATGCTAAGAATAAGTAGGTCGGCCCCTCTAACAAATCAAAACTGGTTTTAAGCCTAAACCCTGCTTTTAAGTAAGCCCGTAAGCCAAGGGGACCCCCTGGAAAAATGCCCCTAGAAGATCAAGCTATATACCTTAATGCATTTTAGTATATCTCGGCTCCTGGAAGCTAATCCCCCCCCCCCCTTCAGTACGTTGTCTGGCTATACGGACCTGCTTTTAAGAACCCATGGAATGTGTCATCCGACGACAAGGCTTTAAGTACAGAGGAATTATAAAAAGTTAATGTTGACTATTAATCTCAAAGCCATGCAATTGAAATTAAAATTACTTTTAAACGTTCAGGATTCAGTGAGTCTTGTCTAGGTCGAAAATAACTAAAGTGTAAATAAAAAATAGGTTTACAAATGCATCGCCTAATAAACGAGATGTCGGTACCATTTAGTGAGACACTGGACTACACCGGTCTGCCGGTTGGTAAAAAAGAATCGTTCGAATTTCTAAAAGAAAGTGAATGATGCAAAACCTCCCACAAGTATATATAAATGAGATAAAATCGGTGAGTCGATCAAATGCCATTGGAAGAGAAAATTTTGCTAGCACTTAAAGGGGGACACACAGTTGAAGTCTCCTTGGTAAATGACCCGGTCGTTGCCACGGCAATGTACTATAGCCTACAGATTTAAAATGCAGGTGTGAAATTCACAGTGATGTGGCCATACGAGGGTATCGTGGTGACGGAACTTGCCAGGTCTTTCCGCATTTTACGGGTCAGTTTCGACAGAAATCATCATTGCCGAGGAGAATAGGTTATGTTCATTATAGAGAACGCTCATACCGGTATGTTCTTTTTTATCGTCTGCGAGGTTATAAAAGAATTAGATCCAGTCACCCATAGGCTTACGAGCCAGGGGACTGGGGGTTGCAACCCCTGCATGGAGTTAACTAAAATCCTATTTCTCGGACAGATTCTAGAAAATATCGGGCATTTTTCCCGGGGAAAGCGGATTTTTTTCTCGGGGAAAAACAATTCCGGCCTAAATAAAAAGTAATAATAATAAAAAATACCCCTTTTGCCTCCCTTATGGCCCCGAGAATCCCATACTAGGAGTGGACATTTTTACTCACCTGATAAGTTATACAGTACAAGGTCCCCCTCTCCCTTTTTTATCTGTGAAAATGCAAAACTTAGTTATGCCATTCGTGGGAGAATGGTTTCGGGCAAAAGTTTCGCAAAACGTCCTCTTTTCAAAAACTTTTCCTTTAGTAGCGAGTGGGCAAATGCAGTCAACCCCTGAGTAACTTGAATCTGTATAGCCTGGCTACCTTGTATTCCAGTGTACATATGACCCTTTAATTATATGACCAATGTCCGATCTTTGTTACTCAGTGAATTGTTAAATTTAGGCCTATGCATGGCAACACCTTGCAAGTTACCTTGTATTACGCACCCTTAATGTTCTGAGACATTAGACCAGCGATTCTCAACCGGTGGGCCGCGAAGCTCTCACAGGTGGGCCGCGAGATCCGCCATAAAAAATAAAAAATTAAGAAAAAAGAATAAACTTTTGTAAGGTGGGCCTCAGAAAAATACTGAGAGTGAAAGTGGTCCTTGAGTTAAAAAAGGTTGAGAAGCGCTGCATTAGACTGTATAATATTTTGCAACAAAATTTAGTTGATTTTCAAAATAAGTTTGCATGGGTGACTGCTTTTTTCTCTTTAAATTGACCCCAGTGAGTTTCAGTCTCCTGTTTGAAGTTACAAATCTACACCCGGAATGTCGGTGGCGCTGTTTAGCTGTTCATGCAGAATGGTTCACAGGCCCGTAGCCAGACAATGTACTGAAGGGGGCGAGATAGCTCCAAGGACCAAGGAGGGAGCAATAAATTTTTAGTGGCGAGTTATATTACAAATGCATTAAGGCAATGGGAATCGTTTTCTGTCTAAGCTGGCAAAACATTTCCTAGGGGGACACCACCCCGTGATCCCTTAGCTGCGGGCTAAGATGTAGCACGGGGTGAGCCCCATCTCAGAAGCGCTGCAACCTCTCCCCCAAATGAAGTGGCAGAATACAGTGTAATTTCTTAAAATAAAAAACAGAATATGCTCAGTTTTGGGGGGCCCTCAATTGGTCGCCCAAAATGGGGAACTGGCTACGCCCTTGCTGCTGATGGGGTGCATGGACGGCACTTCTGGGGGATGGGGGATATGGAATTGGACGGGTGAATAGCGTAAACTATATCCCCCATGAAATCATGGTTATCCCCCTTTTTTAGCCTGGAAAGGGTATTTCCGGTGATCTCGGGGGTATTTTGGCCAAAATTTTCTTTGTACGCCCGCACCACCTGATGGTAGCGCTCCGCTTAGATAGTGCCACTGACTATATATCCCCTTCCCCCACTTTCAAAGACGGATCGCCGCTCATGATCAGGTAGTATCATTAAAATATACCAACAAAAGTGCAAAATTGGAGTGGTACCGCATTCTCCATACGACTTCATCAGTATTGCCATCATGGAATTCCGTAGTGGTACCCCAGTGCTCCCTTGGTTAGCGCTCAAATCAGTAAACCGTGATGAAAATCGAAGCACTGCATGCCACTAGCCTGTGTAGCTGCACTCTGTGGTTTCTGCTACACTGGGCTGCCAGCTTCAAATTTCTTTCTCTTTAATTTCGTACAGGGCTAACAGAGCACGCGTGGGCCCAATGAGCTCAATGTGGTATGGGTCAATGGAATGGATGTCCGGCGATGAGTCGGTCGATCGTACAAACACTTTGAGGCCAAGTCCTACGTTGGTTTTGGCGGTTTGGAATACCTTTCACCCCCTCAATATTTGCTATACGCACGTATTATATTATGGGACATCGACGAGTATGCAAGACGTCTACGTACGCCATCACTTGACGATCTCACAAAGTATAACGTGGACACTTATACAAAGTTATATTAAAAAAGTAATAAAAAAAGCTTTCAAGAGCTTGCATGGTACGCACTGCAGAGAAATGTAACGTTTATCACGGTATACACATAGACTACATATTGATGCTGTTAAACCGTGACGTCAAGCAAGCTCGAAATAGGGATGATAATTACTGGTACCAGGGAGTTGTCACTCTCTGTTGATATTAACAACAATTCGTCTGCGCCGCTGTTATGTTCTGTCTCGTATTAATGCATGTCCAATGTAATTGACTGTAGTCAGTAGTCAGCGAAAACGACATCGTTTTTATTGTTATTCAAATTTCGATTTGTGACGACACATTTATCAGCCTCATTACTCTACGCAAACCGTTTAAGCTTACGTGTACTTTTCAGTGCACATCTATGGCCTTCATCACTTGTGAGAAGTTCGTCCTCCCAATGTTCAACATATATCTCCGCCCTCGCTACGCAGGCTTTTTTTGAGACATCGTAATTCGTAATAGTTATGTGCTTGCATCAGATACATGAGTTACGAATCGTAAACAACAACAGGCTATAATATGTATGCTCGTTTGTATGCTATACTTGGCAGAGTAGACTGAGAATCGTGTCTCCAAGGCATATCTTCACATCAAACCAGGCTCTAGAAGTTTTCCATAAAATCGATGATGGATATTATAGGCCTACCTCACACTTTGATGCACTCTCTGAGAAAGCCAATGCCAGCAAGTAACCCCTGAACTGGCAGCATAGGCAATTAAAGTCATTCGGAAGCGTACTTGAAGACTGTTCTGTCTCTGCATGTGAAAAAAAAAATCTCTCAACCAATCACTTTATGCTGCGCGACTCTTCCTGCTAGAGAGAAGGCGCGAAAATGGAGCAAACAAAACAGTTATCTTCAGACAACCGTGACTTCTGTCTTGTGCGAGATCGCATGTGTCAAACAGCACTCGCGTCTCTGATTACAATGCAAAGATGGTGGAGCTTGCATATTTTTCTCTTCATTGCCCGCCCATGCCTTCCCATGCCTTATGTACAGTTTGAACTCGTGTTTACTCTACATGGTCGGGTGCTTGCCGAAAATAATCCCCAGGCCAAATTACACCAACGGGTTGTTTGAAGCACAGAAGCGTGAAGCTTGCAAACTCCGACCGCATGAAAGGGAATTATTATCCCCTCTGAACTGAGAATCGTTCATGCGGAAGCGATAGGCGGCCAGTCAAGCATGCCAAATAATTCACACTTTACTGAATTCCCGAAACCCGCATTTTTCAGATCGTCAAACGAGGTGAACTGCGTGCTAGGTTCCCAACAGAGCGTGCGATTCTGGCGACTAACAGGGCGCGCCGTTAAGGCAAATGCTGTAAATCTCCCTGGGAGAATGCGTGATCTTCTCCTATCCACTAATGCATGCACATATGACACATCTTCAATACGTAGCCCCGCTTTCAAAATGCGATGTAAGCTACACTGAAGCAGACAATTAAAAATGTATTTTCATCCAAAATCCAAATGCATGAATAATCTATGCGAATAAAACTAGGAAGTGACTGAGGGCGATATATCTTAGGCTTATGGTAGAGTCGATATATTGCTACAGTAAATTGATGATGATATTGTATTTTTCTCACTGGATTATATTGACATGAAATTAAGAGGTAAATAAAAACCAATAAAAGATAATAAAGCTGGCGTTGACCCTACGTGACGTCACAGGATATGCATAATACAGCTCATGCATAGGAAATATCTTTCTCATGCTTCTAAGAAGCGTGATGGCAGAAAATATGCATAATTAAACTGTCACCATTCAAAAGCCAGGAACAGACCAAGCACAGCTATCAGTCACGTAGTCAAAAACTGCAAAGTTAATTACTTATGTGGAATATCATATTCTCTTAAACTTAAATTTAAAATTACACGACTAATTAATATAAATTAGTCATGTGAGATATGGTATTGACTAAATTAAGTTAAAATGAAACACAATATGATTAATTAGCATTGATTTCAGAAATAGATTTTTACAGTGCACTATGTCAATTATTCTTAGGCTATGTCAGACTTAGGGTCTCTTGGTCTGTTTTCAACTTTGTCTCACATGAGCACACAGAAATGAAGACGCAAACATGATGTAATTGATGACGCAACTAGCAAATTGTCAACATTATCTCCTCATTTTGGACAAGTTAAATACCCTCCCATAGAACCCCAAACAATTCATTCGATCTCGGCTTTCCTTCGTTTTAAGATTACTATCACAACTTACTGACGTCATAATGAAGCAATGAAATCCTATTGAGAGATTCGTTGTTTCTTTTCCTTCCCAACAATTTTCTCGACGCCGTGTGGCCATGATTCGGATTATGGAAAGTATGTTTAATTATCGTCCCGTTTTGACACGTGGCGGCAATATTACACACAGACGTTTTACGCTCTACTGAGAAACACTTTCGGCGGACGACTTCGGAAATAGCCGAGAAGCAAATCACTTTGTTAAGGCTTTTAACTCTTTAACTCTACTAATGGAACTTCATCGAATAAATCATCTGCGTGGCCCATGATAAGAAGTGGATTGCAACGTGTCACGGGTGCTCGGACGTTTGACAAAAGCGTAGGCCTTCTATACCTGAGTTCGGAGCAAACCTCTTAAACTGCATAAAAAGGAATATCAAGTTTTAGAGCCATTTGACCAAGGCTTTAAAGGGATGCTATACAGACAGTGATATTATAGCCTCCCCATAAGATGTAAGGATCACTTCCATGCGGTGCCAGGTGTGAGTTACAAGCTTGTGGATCGTTGTAGGCCACTTTTTGATAACACTTCTTTTCGACCTTTCACGAAACTTTAAAGGGGCTGTTGCATAACCCCAAACATTTTATGAGTATCCCCATATCTCTAATAACAAATAGTGACTGCACTTAAATTATCTTATTCAAACAAAAGTTTCACTTTGATTGGTCAATGATGACTTGTGTTGACACTCAGTAGTTTTCCCAATGCGTATTAGACGGCTCACGCACAGTAGTGTGTGGATGTAGCCTTGAACAATCTAAACTTGCTACAGGCTACCATAGCTTTGTCTGGGAGGTACAATTGATAAGTATTGTGGTGTGTGCGTTTGTTCAAATTGGGACTATAGACGCAAACCTAGTACTAGTAGTAGGGGAAGTTTTACGGTCTGGGGCGAGATTTGCTGCCTTGTAAACTTTTCAAAATTGTCCTTTCATATGCACTGCAAAGACAAGCATCAACTTGATTTCCCTCAAGAACCAAGTGTTCCATGGCTATAAACTTTGCAATTTGATATGTTCCTCATCGAGGTAGTAGCCCCTATTCGCAAAGAATATTCCGCGAAAAAGGTTCCTTGATAAATTTAGTTCCTTAACATTGTTCTGAGACTCAGTGGATACCATGGTGAAGTAAGGGGTGTATGTTTATTTGTATTTATTTTATTTGTATTTGTTTATTTGTATGTTTATATGTTAGGGGTGTATGTGTATTGTGTGATAAACTTTTATTTAAATACAAATTTAATATTATGAATTTTCGGATTGATTCATCATTTCTCATAACATACAACTTCAATCAAACTATCATTAGCGTAAGAAACAGTCACGATGTCGACAATATCGAAGAACATAACTGCGATACATGGTGGCCATTGACGAGTAACAAAGCAACACGGAAACAGCCAAGGCTGTTATGGTCCAAGGCATCATAGACTTACTCCAAGTCATCATTTTTGCAAATGCATACAAGCAGCATTTTCTTGAATCACGTTTCACTGTATGATTTAAAAATAAAAGAGTTAAAGATATTTCTAAGATTGATAGGAATCTCGTAGTGTTTTCAGTAACATAACCACAACATCTAATGATATCTGCTTGCAGTGGATGCAGTACAATAAACACAGTAATGCCTTCACCTTCTAGAATTGATTCCCGTGGCTTGTTGAATAGGAAATCTGGTCCGCATACTGCTTGTAAATGGTCCAGGTCATTTTTATGAAAATTTTGAAGCGATTTGGTCCGGGCTGGATAACCGGGATAATAGAAGCCTGCATGAGATTTATTCCGTGTATTGTATTTGTCAAATGCCGATGTTGTTTATTATGAAACGATTAAATGGGATAGTTCCAAAAGTTTCCACGTCCACACCGGATTCGGCGGATTGACCATACGCATAGGATAAGGTCTCGGTAGAATGGGGTACCGTATCCAGGTACCAGATATCCTGCTATACACCGGCTCTCCTTGACAAACAGACTGACGCGACAGTATTATATTCAAAAGTAGAATAAGGCAGCGCGACACGAATTACTCCTCTATTAACTTATATACTAAATTTGGTAAAGGCGTTTGGTGGTCTTTGAACCCTTACAGAGGTTGTCAATGAGCACAGCCTAACCCTCATTATAAAAGTTACTAAGTTGGCCTTACGCACTACATTTATTCAAATCTGTGTATTGTGACCGTTGAGATGTTGAGCTCAAAAGAGTTTTATAATATCATAGTGAGTTCTGTTTTGACACTTCACTAAAAATGTCATTTTGTATAGCGGAAGAAGTGCCTAAAATCCCGAAACCTTCTATTTCTTTATTTGCATGATGAGTACTGTACTTCAAATGATTTACTACAGTATCAACGACACCATAGAGTGAGCACATTCCTTCAGCAACATGGTCTACATTGAGCCCCCACCCCCGAAGAAACAAAGACAAATACGGTAGTGAATTAAAGATTACATTAGTAGGTTAATATTTTCCTCGAGGAATTCCCTACTTTTGGTGGCGCGCTACCTGAAGTTATTTGCTGAAGTACGTTGCTTTATTACTATTCAACTACTTTGGTAGTAGGGTGTGATACAGTACAGTAAAAACACGACTATAGACCTTGTGCATTGACGTCACCAATTCGTCATGTTAGACGACAAACAATGAAGTAAGCCAGATAAGGCTCATGACTGGTATACACACTGGAGACACTATAGAAATCCTAAGCTTAGGATTCTCTGGTACGCTCGCACACGGCGACGTAGGCCTAGTCTTTGCAGGTGCACGTAGCTTGAGACTTAGGCGGTACCCGACGTGGGTACGGCCTAGTGCAAACATTAGCCGTCTACATTTGTTGGTGTCAGTCGGACAATGCTGCGCGCTTACCTCGACCAAGGGCGCAATTTCAACTTCCGTGACGTCATATGCATGAGTAACATCGAGACTAAGCTAACAGTATTTCCAGCAGTACTGTGTAGTATGATGCTGGGAAAATTTAGACCAATTATTGTAAGGGCTCAGCCAAAGTCAACGTTAAAGCAAAACAAATGTAATTTGGTAGATTTATGTAGGCCAACTATTACCATTATTGCTGTAAAAAATCCCCTCATTATCTGCGCAGATTGGTCTTTTCAAATGTCGTTTAACTAGGATTGCCCTGTGGCGATTTAGTTCTCAAATGAAATGTTTTTCTTCAAATCAAAACCCGAAGGTAAAATGCAGATATTCGAAAAACAAGATTAAAAGCATTAAAATTTGTTTTCGTCACCATTTTGCTTTCAAAATGCTTTAAAACAGCGATATGTAAACTGTTAGGGGGCTTCCAACAGGATTAAATGGCCTGAAGCTAAATTTACGATGGGAGTGGGCACGGGTAAGCTTTTATCCATAATAACAATTGTTTTGTAGGCCTACTTATGTTTTCAAAGAGGTTTGAGGAATGCCTGTCTGATGACTGGATGAGGAGTCAAGAGCAAAATGAGCCTGCTGAGAAGCTTATTCATAAAGGTCCGAGGGTGTTTTGAAGGAGGGTGCTCTCATGATCCGCCAGTAAAATTTAAAAACAACTTTCAATGACACTGACAGCACCCCTTCATGATGTCTGTTGCCTCACTTCCTCCACTCTTTCGATGGTCCTAGCCCTGGTCAAGACGCAGGGAGACGAGGGAGGAGCTTTTCCCCCACATTTCAAAAAGTTGGTCTTCGAGATTTTCACAGAAATTGATAGGGACATACTGAGGTCTGAAAGAGGTGGGAAGGATTTGGGGTGGAGCTGGAGATTGTAATGACCCTAGGAAGAGGGGGCAGCCAAGAAATAACTATATCCTGCGTTGCAGAGGTAGTTTACTTTCTAGTTACCGAGCCGGCTTCACAAACCAGCCATACGCAGGGCTTCTCACTGATTTAGGTTGAGATCCTACACGATTGGCAGCTATACGAAGGTCAAGAACACATCAGACTTCGGACCATTTGGTTATTCATCTAATTCTCTGGCATCACCCTCTCTCGGAAACTTCCCACCAGTTTCAGTAGAAGGATATTTGTGTAATTTCTTCTCCTCCAGTCCCTAGGCCTAACCCTCCCTTTTCGTACACGTTCTCTGCCATGCAGATGCATTGAATAAAGTCATCCAATGTTGAGGTTGTTAAGATGTATGCCCCTGCAGCGACCGGAACCTCCCGCTTCACACTAAACGCGATCCGATACGACAAAATAAAAATCTTCTGTCAGCAATATTCCCATGACCGCTTAGTCATATGATCTTACAAAATAGGCATTCTGTTACATCACTGGTCACACAAAATATCGCACGGCGACAAGTGGATGAAAGTTGAAAATATTTCAACTCAAGTTTATCTCGTCGTATCGCGCCTAGTGGAAGGGTCTACGGTAATTACATTGTGAGTGTCTGTGTGTGTGTGTGTGTGTGTGAGTTTGTGGCGCTTAGCTTGTAAACACGATATGCCATACTTCTCATACTTAGTATATAAATTTATTATTGTGAGGAAGGTCATCGCATTTTTTCGTGGAGGTCAGAGGTTATGTGAAGTCACCAGAGGTCAAAACCGAAAACCTTGTAAACACGATATCTCACGGTATGAAGCATAGATACTTTTGATACTTTATTTGTGAATACGTTATAGTCAGAAGATGAAACCGACTTTTTAAGGTCAAAGGTTATCTTAGGACACCACAGGTGAAAATAAGGAAACCATTAAAATGGCTTTTAAACAAGACATCTCAAGATAGTATTGATGAACATTTTTCTTACTTGATGTATAATTTATCATATTAATCCCTCTCGTTCTTGGTGGAGTTCAGAGGTCATTTGGGGTCTTCAGATGTAAAACACCGAAAACGTTGTTCAAACGAAATTTCACGACAGGGATGATGGGTACTTGCTATTTGTGGTATATAGATTTGTCAAATTAAGAGAGAGGACTTCCTGGGTTTTGATGGAGGTCAAAGGTCATCTGAGGTCACCACTGGTGAAATTACTTTCTAAATGTAAAAGAGTGAATTTCACTCTTTGACGATTGCCTACAGTGACCACTCTTTCTTCGAGTGAGAATTTCACTCTGCTGGGAGTGGTAATTCACTCCAAATGAGTGAATTACCACTCCGGGCAGAGTGGAATTCCACTTGAAACAGAGAGTGGTCACTGTAGGCAATCGTCAAAGAGTGAAATTCACTCTTTTACATTTAGAGAGTACGAAAACTTCGTAACCTGAATAGACAGTGAGCTGTACTTTCAAATTGTGTCATTTCCTAGTGACCACTGAAAAAAGGAGGGCTAAACTTTCGTACCAATTCAAAGATAAAATTAGCGAACGACGTACCTATAGCTTTTCACAATCATAACTCTGCTACATTAATTAGTAATTCTTATTTTAAATGCATAATTATGAACATGTGTGAAGGATGCTGTGACTATAACATGATTAGAAATAAATTATAATTAATCTGCATGTTGATGGTGGAGTGGAAAGTGCTTGGTTTCTCATTTTGACGGCGGTGGTTGGAATTCTATTCAAGGCACTCATATTTGCAGTAGTGTTATTCAATTTTTGCCTTCTCTTAATCATCACACTTGTGATATAAATTTATCATATTGAGAGGAAGGTTCCTAATGTTTTAGGTGGAGGTCAGAGGTCATTTAAGGTTACCGGAGGTCAAAAACCGAGCACACCGCCAGCACCATACAGAATTTATTGAAAACTTGACACAGACTACTTCTTCGGCAGGCCTAGAACGGGCACTACGAATAAAATTTTAAATTTTATTCATACCATCAAGTTTCTTATATTCAAAATTTTTAAAAAAGTTCTTACGGTGTGATTTTAAATTACAGAGTGTGAATGTAATAAATACGAAATTAAGGTGTAAATGAAATTGAGATTTAAGGCGAAACTAACACATGTCTGGCCCGTCCATGCTTCGGTAGAGTTCAACTATAGAACTTATGCATTGACGTCAGACTGACGTCATTTTGAAGGAAAACCATAGCACACGTGCACAAACGGCGTAGATTTCGCACGCGCGTGTAGTAGACTTACGCGCGTATACGATTGGTTGACAAATCAGCTTAGTCTGCATTTGTTGGTGTAACTTCCAATGATACGCGCTTTTCCTCCAAACGAGGGAGCACTTCCTGCTCTGTGACATCACCATGTGCATAAAGTCTATAGCATATCACCTGAATGCCTTGTACGCCTGGTCACAGCATGTACAATATTAAAAACGGATGCAATCGGTTGTATTATTGACGGATACCGTATTTAAAATCTCTTCAAAGACTAAAAGAAACAGCCCGGATCACGATATGAGACTAATGATCGGATGATGCGTGTAAGTTGCCCCACGTAATACAATCCTCAGTTGAAAGAGACAAACTTTCTGGTGAATGTTCCTTATTTTATCATCGTATTCTGAAGTTTTGGGATCATTATCCCTTCCCGTTGCCCGCCAAAATTTCCCCATTTCCATTTGTCTCTGGTTTGGAACCAATCTTTACGTTTACCTCCAAAAGCCGATCACTTAAACACAGTACGACTAGGGAATGGATTCGGTATGTCACAAAATCTTTCTTCGATTTGGAATCTACAGCGAAATGGAATTCCGCTGAATTATTCACTCCCTTTCCTTACGTATGATTATATTTATGCGATTTTTTTCAACTACGCCTCGAGTCGCGAAACTTTAACGCATTTTAACAATGCATGATGCACTTTCCTCATACCTTTTGCAATTCAAGCGTGCCTTCATCTCTAACACCTAATGGAAGCTTGTCCTCGAGTTACTCACTTTGAGCCCACTTAGCAGTTGTTTTAAAATCTTGTGTAAGGTAACTGTTCTCGAAGTCGCTCTCTTCGCTTTGCTTACATTAACTCGACGAAGTTGCTATGAAATCGTACGTAGTGATGAAACCCGCATTTATCTGTTTATCTCTTAGAAGCGCCATTTGTATATTGCGTAGCTCCGAGTCCACAGGCGCAGGAATGGAAAGTTTTGAAAAATGCAAACAATTCCCACGTGATCACTCGTTGAAACGTCTTTCGTAACTTTACTTTGCTCTCAAGCCTCCATAAATCAGTTTCATCGATGCGTAAATCTCACCCGTATTCCCTGAGGACTGCATTTGTCTAATTGGACTGTCTAATTGACGGTGGTAATAATATTTACATAGAGGGGAGGCAACTCCGTGGCTTTGAAGAACATTACTAAGCTAATAGTAATGGCATTTTGATTTTTATTCCCGAAAGTATATGCCGATTCAACAAACCGCACATAACGAGGCAGTGTCGAAACCGCAAAAACGGTGCATAGGAGGGCAATTAAGTAGGAAAACTATGTACCGTATATTAAGATTCCGATATGAAAAAGACAACTTCTTTCGAATGACTGTTTAACGGTTGGGCAATAAAATGTCATACTTCGCCTCCGCTGGTCTTAACAGCCTTGCTCAATCACAGCGTAAAATTAATGGAAACATGGTATGGTTTTGTCATTCGAAAATTTATGTGAGCAGGAAATTCTCGTTGTGCATTGTGATATAGGCCTAGGCTGAGTACCTTGACCCACATAATCGAGATAGTCTGTTAATTCAGAAAAAAAAACGAAATGTTGAAGCAAATATTTACATTTGATGAAGCAAATGATCGGAATTGAATACAGCAGCATCAAACTGAGACAATTCCGTTGACTTACACACTAATTTCTAACCTAATTTTCTAACCCCTATAACCTAACCCCTAAACATGAAACTATCAAAATATGATATTTAGAGTCCAAAGAACATTTTAAAACTATTTCCGACAATAAAAAACCGTCTAGAAATAGTATCTCAAACATTAGGAAGACATGGAATGTCTCCCTAAGGTCTTATGTAGATGTGTATAATATATATAGGTCAAAAAGTAGTAAATTGTGCTAAAGATTTGTGAAAAATTCACGTTTCAGGTGTAAACCCTTCATCAGGTGGCAGGTGGCTTGGACTCCTGACCTCACATGGTCTGAACGTACTTCTATAAATCAGCCCTTTCTGCCTTTTTGTGGTACCTGTGTTAACCACTTCACACATGCTGTTTATCTAGCTAGTTTGTCCATGCCCAATTTTATTGTGTTTTCTAATTTAAACATTTTTGCCACCTGAGGAAGGGTTGGGTTTACACCCGAAACATTGTGGACTTTTTCACAAACCTTCAGCACTACTACTTTTTGACCTATATATATATATATATATATATATATATATATATATATATATATATATATATATATATATATATATATAACGCTAAAACCCACGGTTGGGGGAAAAAATTTAGAGGGCGCTAGACGACCTTTCGAAAAGGCGAAAAAAAAACAATAAAATACATAAGATTATATTTCACCATTTGGTTGAATTTGAAAAACAGATATACATCAACGTTATTTCAATGGCCCACCAATTGTACGTGTTAACAGATACGTGTACGTAATTTGGTCAACATTGAAGTAATGGCATATATATTATGTAGTGAAAAGGCCATTACCATCCGTTTACGTATTCCTATAGAAAAAGCGTGTAGTTTCGTTAAGTCGACCTGATTTTTTCCCCTTATAGACGATTTCCCCTTATAGGCGGGTTTTTTCATACGATATTTCCCCTTAATCCCAAATTAGCAAAATATATATATATATATATATATATATATATATATATATATATATATATATATATATATATATATATATATATATATATATATATATATATATATACATATAGGCTCCAGATATGTTTTATCTGTAAAGGGATAACTTACCCCAAGATGATGTATGATATTGACCCTTTTTCCATATAGCACTTACAAAGGATTGTGGGATACAGTTTTGGTGTGCATTGTTTTTGCCAATGGCATTTTACTGTGGCCAAAATTGACACACCAAAACTCTATCCCACAATTCTTTGTAATTGCTCTTTGGAAAAAAGGTCTAATATTTCAGAAAATTTAATTGCCAGTGAAGTGGATGTTATTTCTGCACAGCTGGGATACAAGCCTCCTTAGTTTGGGATCTTTTGTTATCACTGTTTAATTCAGACAATGTAAATCATTTTGACCATTGCCATTAATAGTTATTCTTGTATTTTCACAAAGTAATTAAATAACTGGTTCTTCAGTTACTTTGATGATATCATACTAAAAATGACATCATACCTTTGATGATGTCATGCCTGCCTGCACATGAATAACTGACAAAGGACGAAATTGTGGCTATGGTATATCATATAGCAAATCTTTATTGGTCTATTCACATTAGACACATGTACAATGTATTGACAGCACATACTACATTTAAATGTGGTGAGAAAAAACAAACGAATCCAGGCCTAATTACAATGCAAGAAAGTGATCTACTACACCGTTTGAACACTTCCTGGCCTTTTCTTAGTTTACAACCTTTCTTTTCCCTTCCCCACACAATTCCCCCACCTACCAAATGACCTCCCTTCCCGCCACAAAATGCACACACATAATCAATATGATCAGTGATAGTGTAAAAATACTTCAATGCAGTAGCAACATTTCTTCATCTTCCCCTCAAAAAGAGGACCCCAACCAAACTCAACCCCCCCCCCCCCCCCCAACTGAGGGTAAAAATGAATGACAAAAACTATGGGTAACCTTTGTCTTAAATTTGCCGGTTGGAGACGTACACTAAAATGCATTTATTTAAAATCAAAAGTTGGACCATGCAATTCATAACTTGAGTTAGGGAAAAATGAGTTCCTGGAAAAGATATGATGTACCACTTTCAATTTAAATTTTTTACTTTCTTTGACTTTTCACTAAAATTTGAAAAAAAAAAGCTCACTGCTGGTGAATAAAGAAAATAAAAATAGAAAACAGACTGCCCTGAGTAGAGTTCAACTGTACTAATGTACCACCTGACCAAAACACTGAACTATAACCAAGGTATACACACTCTTCTTAGTTTTAAACACAATTACGAGGTTTGTCATTTACAAGTTTTTTCCTTGTTTCATTATTTTGCCCCCAAAATAACTTCTATCAAAATTACATGATTTCTACACACAAAGCATAAAGCATGTTTCTTTTGCATGTACTTAACCTTTGACCTTTTACATTTGACCTTCTACTTGTGTAAGCCCTTCTCACCCACAGTCAACAGAAGAGAACACCAATCTTGAAGTTTTACATGACATCAATATCTTGTGATGTATCTGGGGTACAAAATACACAAAAAGTAACCATTTTTTTCTCCTTAGTTGGCCACAATTGTAACTGATTTTAGTTTTTTTTTTTAGGAAAAGTCCACAAAACTTCTGTAACAGGAAACAACTGCTTAAAGACAGTTGACACAAGAGGCAGGGATTTTGATGCATCTCCAGTGACAACTGAATAAAGAGTTGAAAATTTAATAGACTATCACCCCCACCACCCCCAGTACCTTCAAGATTTTAAGGATGTCCACTACCTACTGACATGGCAGGCTTATTGGAGGACAAACAGAAATTCAGTTGTTTACCAGACAAGTCAAAACTCACCTTCCAGTTGAAAAACCTAATAGACGGGTTGGGAAATTCGGTACTTCCCGTCGGGTCACACGGTCAAGTGTACCATGACAACGGGCAACGTGTTTAGCTCTGTGTGCTCAGCATGCAACACCCGCGCTGGGACACTGTAAGCGTGGTACACTTCACCTTTGACCCATTCCCATACTGCATTGTGTGGAAACATTTCCCAACTCTTCTATTGCTATGGAAAGAAAACATGTTATACAAAATATAGAGCAAACACTTGATTAAGACTGTAAATTTGCAAATTCCATTGCAAGAAGGTGGGCTTAGCTTCTGTGAAAGCCAAAGGTTAACCAAAGTCACCATCCCACATCCCAACTGCACAAACCCACCTTGGCAACAGAAGTTTACAGATATTTATTTTACAATTTGTTTTCATTTTGTCTGATTGCCCCACACCTAACCACAGTAACAATTGCTGGGTTGAAGATTACCAGAAGTCTTAATCGTTTCGGCTCGTCCAATTGCCCGTGTTTCGGTATGATAGTGACTAATTTGAGAAGCTTTTCGAACCAGGTTATTTCTATTAACAGGGTCATAGGAGGATATTCCAGCATACAATCGTTGGTGAATGGCAATCAACAAGAGTCAATGTCCAGCTGTGGGAAGTCATTAAACGAGCTGACGGGAAACCCTCTGTTTGGATTACCTCTTCAATGACTTCCCCACAGCTAAGAGTATACTCTACACATCCATGTAAGTGCAAACTAGTTGACTTGATACACCCTCCTTCATATCGGTGCTCGATATCTTGTTGGGGAATAAAAGTGGAACAGGAAAAATCTCTGCTTTCGAGGCTCTTCAAATTGTTCCTAGACCAAACTAATACCTTGTCTGGACGAACACAAGGCCAATAGGGATTAGAAACGGCTTGTTCCGTCTACAAACCGCTTCCTAGTACTATCTACCTGAGCTAACTACAACAATAAATTTCCTGCTCCACTCTGCCAGGCTTCCCGATTGGCCTGACCTTACTCCTCAATTACCGTTATGACCATGTAATTGAGACCTGGTTCGCAGGATATTGCCGGCATGGATTACTTTTCCAAGCTTCACCAAGGGCTAACCATTTCTGTGTTACATTCAATAGTTAAAACATGTTGTGCAATGTTATCCTCGATTAAGACAACAAAGGTGGTTAATCCCATGGACAAGTTCACCGCACTTTGATGAACCGTAGCTTGCGATGCATCACACGCTTCAAATGCTGCACCTGTGCAGTTAGCGGTGAATGCTGCTAAACGGTATAAAGCAGTGCCACAAAAAGCCTGTTGTAAACTAGTTTACAGTATGAGGGGGAGGGTCTTGTGAGACTCCTCCCCCCATAACACGACTGCGTCTACAGAAAAATACAGCTACCTCTCAGGAAAGGTATAATACCAGTCATTCAAAAAAAAAAAAAATGTGAAATGTGAGACATAAAAATGGCTACAATCTCCAAGGGGAATGTGATTAAAGCATGGGCCCTACTTTCATAGCAGAGCATTTTTCTTGCCATGGGAAAACTGAACACTTATTCGAATACTTTTATCAAACTCCCACAATTATACCTATCTAAACGAAAATAGAAATGATCGGCTGATGTACGGAGAATGGTACTTCAACTCCAAAGAAAGGTGCTTTCAGTCAAGCATTAATTTCTTGTGGCAAGATTTCTTCAGGTTTGAATCAAATACAATATAAATGCTTAACATCTAAGTCATGCAAACTAAATGCATGCCTTATCACTGGATCTGCTTGGTACAAAAAACTTCAACCAGGGAAATAACACGAAAATGTACCCCTCGTTAGGACGTGTCATCATTGCACAACCAGACTTGTTCAAAAGTGATACACAAAAGTGATGATAAACATGAATCGTCCTACCACCGTACCCGAGACTGACTCTTTTAACCTTCCCGACATCCAAGATCTATAAACCGCTTGGTGGATAATGACCACACTCTGGATTTATACAAAGTTTCATAAGAAATAGCACAAATTGGAAAGAGAAATGATACACATATACTCTGTCTCCCCAGAACAACAAAGTTTTCTTAAAATAGGAATTAAAAAATCATTGAGTAACTTCTCTTCTCAATTTACATCTAGATATAATTTTCCCAAACTTTTCATTTTCTGAATGTGAAAACTTTACAAAGAAAAGATATTCTGAATACTGTGTTTTCGTGAAATAAAACAAACACCACTTCAACCATACAAATCTCAACCTTGAAAGTCATAATATGTTTTACAAAAACTCCTTTTTGGATCATTTCTCTGAAAACATGATATTTTGTTGGTTTAAAAGACAGTTCTCCAACAACAGTTCGTGCCAGGCTGTAAACATTCGTAAATCTCCATGTGTTACTCCGTGGCCAGGATGAGCCCTTGTTATCAACAGAGTATGACTAACTATTGAGGGCAGTGTCCATTGAGCAACTTGGCAAAGAACGAAATTGACTGCAACATTTGAAAAGATCATGATAGATATTATACCAACAACAAGACCAGAAGGTAGGTCCTGTTTCTCATGGTTTTTCTGAAATTCTTGTATCAAAATAAAAAGTCTGTTGTACTATGGGGTACATTGTGAAGACTGTGACACAGTTTAGAAAATAGAAATTCAAGCTTCTTCTTATGCAGTACCATAAAAGATTTTCACCTCAATGAATTAACCCTGACCTCTATGTGAAGATCAATGGAGAGGAGATATCTAACACTTTATTAAACAAATCACCTGTTGAGATTGGGGTTACCTTGACAACAGATTGTTCAATATTGTTTTTATGGTTCAATGGTTACATTTACAATCCTGGTGTTACGACGTAATCTAAGAAACGTTTACACAGCCACAAGTTGAAAGGAAATGCTCACATATTACTCGCAAGTTTAAATTTCGTTCCATTGGTCGGGGCTGTAAACATAGATACAGATTTAAATTTAATAGTTACAAAGCTCTTGAGCAAGTCTCCTTGGCGTTGAAGTGACTTTGGAAAAGAACTCCATGTAGCAAAGTCAATTTCAGATTGTGAGTGAACAAACATTTGGTATGCAAGTTACAATAGCACAATGATTTAAACTTCTGTGTTGGTAGCACAGATGTTCTACACTACTACACTGATGTGAGACTAAATTGTGTGGCACTTACAATAGTTTTATAGTCTGTTTCTATGTCCACTGATGAATAAAGTGCCCTCTTCTACAGATCATCTTTTAAACCTCTAAGCAAATACCTCTGGAAACAAACACTCAAATTGTTATGCAAGAGATCTCAGAGATATTCGTCCCAAACTTTTCCTCTTTTGACACCACTAGACTCCTCTTCTCAGTTGGCCATGGCATTTGAAAAGTTTGCAAAAGCAGTACTTGGTCATTTGATCGTATGAACATCACAGATGAAAAGGTCATCCTGGAAACTGATCGCTAACAGCAACATGTTGGCTAACAATGACCGTGGTATACTACATGTCACACGTTTGCTGCAATGCTGCATCAGGCCCTGGCTCATTAACAACAACCCTAAAAGATTTGCCTGATGTTCCAATCAGTCCATCTACTAACTTATCAATTCCACGCTTGTGTCAGAAATTGTTTATGACATACACTGTTGACAACAGTTTCCAAGGTATTATTCAGGATTGCCTCACCACTACACCAGCAAATGCATTTCTTGTTAACTGAATACAAGCGCCGTTCTTGTTCAAAAGTCACTGAATAGAGTTGGCCTTCAAAAATTAGGGTCTAATACATGACCTCATAGACTGTTGCCTTTTTGTCCCCTGAGCCTGTCACAATGAACTTGTCATCGGCTGAGATGTCACAGCAGAGGACCGACGATGATTCTTTCGACTGAAATGTGAAAGAGAAAGGTGTGAGAAAAAAGTATATGTCTGCTTCAAGATATAGCATGCATGGATATACAAAAATGAGCAACTGCTAAAGTGATTTTTAGGTTTCTGAGGGTGCAGGGATTTCATGGAGGAACAAATTCTTTAAACCAGTGTTATACATAACAAAAACAGCACACAGCAGCAGTTGTACAATGCCATGGTATTTATATCCTACACACTGTTTTATTGTAGCATTATAAATGCTAAACTCCAAATTTGTAGAGAATTTACCTGCTTAATGTGTGGTTTCACCAAATATATGCAGGGCTGTACCTTGTAAAAGAACTAGCCTTGATAATAAACATCAAAAACCAAGACACACCTTGACATACAAAACATTTAACTTGTGTATTTTACTGTCTTGTCTAATAATGCATACATGAGGGGGGTGCCCTTCAATCAACCACTTTACACTTCAATTGATGTATTTTGGGCAAATTTTATCTGCAACTTTAGGTTTACTAACCCCATCTAACCACTGTACTCAAAGTTCCCTGTTAGATTAAGCAGTTTCACCACCTGACCTTCAGACACTGCCCACAGCTGACTCTATGAATATTCAAGCATGCATTCACAGTGCAATACATAAACATCCATGCATACATCCACACATACATTTGATTGATCAAAAAATAATACATCACACCAATAGCAAAGACTTTTAACAATTTATCCAACCTATAAACCTGGATTACATCGCTCCATGGTCCAATAAGAAACCAACATAAGTTGACCCTTGACCCCTACATGACCCTCACAATCCTTACCTGGAATATGCTTGCTCCATACGGGGTCCTCCATGCATTCAGAAGGTTGTCTTTGCCGGTGCTGACAAACCATTTACCACAATGTGCAAACTTTAGAGACAGCACACAGCTTTCATGTAGGTGAAGTTGGTACTTGTCGGGTTTGCTATGGTGGAGCACTTCAACATTACTACTCTCCATCCTGTTGGGGGAGTAATTTCAAAACTGATTTCAAACTGACACATTTCTTTCTCTTTTAAGACAAACTACCACTTGCTCTTATCAGAGTTGAAGAATGAAACCCACCTGAAGGGATTTCAAAACACATTTTTTTACATAAAAGTAAGGTCTTTGTAAACAGGGCTTTAGACAGGATGGTGAGCTATGTGAATCCAAAATGGGTAACACTAGTAAAAATATCTGCATTCAAATGTGCTTAAAATGAAGTAATCTAGGATTGCAGACAGTCCCAGACAGTTTCACAGAATCCAAACTACTGAACTACTGTGTGGCTAAAGCCTTGTTTATTAATTAATATTGTCAATCATGTTTACATTTAAAACTGAAAATGAAAATGTTATACATTTTAGTGGACATTTCATGCAATCAAATACCAGCTTTCACTTGCAGATTTTTCTTTGCAGTAAATTTTACCATCACTGTAAGATATGTTACACACAAAAAATTAAACACCAATCGTTGTGATAGGTTCTGCAATACTGCCACCCATATCCTTGTCATTGGTTTTATGCAAAGTTGGACTCATGCCAAAACATTTGCTCATTTAAGTAGCACTGCACCTCCTTTCTCTTAGGTACCTAACAACTGTTAAAAATTCCAAAATGTCTTCCACTTTTGGATTTATGAAAGCAGGCATGCAAAAGGCAGAGGACTATTTGTTTCCCTGTGACCACGCAGATAAGATTAGCTCCATTAAACATGATTGCAAATGGAGCAGGGAAAGCTGGAGTGAAATGCCTTTTCTTCACATCCATAATTTCCAATTTTACTAGAATGATCTTTCACATACTACAGGAAATGACTGCAGAAAAGGTCAGGTAAAAACAAAGGCGAACAGGCAGCAGACAACTCTGCATTAAGTGAGAGGCCAGATGAATTCAAATATTTTTCTTGAGATAGGAAATCCATGATCGCCATACAACGGGAAATGAAAACACTTTTTGACGAAGGATTAATTACCCCTCACTTCCCTTTGAAAGGAAGGTAACATTTTCTTTTCATTTGTTTGTATTGATCCAAAATTGAAAACAGGTCTGTGTTTTCAGGGGATAGTTGACAAAATCATGCAAAATAGGGAAAATATTCCTCCAAATGAGCCGTGTGAAAGGATCCAAGTGGTACCCACCTAGCAAAGTTCAATGTCTGTGCAATAATCATGAAATATTGAAGAATTTGATTGTTTCTCTGAGCAATATTTAACCCGTCTTTTAGGATATCTGTACGGTTCTAATGCACAGGGATCATTAACATATTAGACAGTTCTTTATGGAGGAGACCTAACCCTAAACCGAGAGTTTCTGGAAAGATGGATAAAGAGAGATAAGTATACAAAGCAAGGTTTTTGTATCTTCCACTCTTTCTCAGACTACGTGGACAAATTCTCCAACTTGTTCACGACATCATTTTGTCGAACCTTTTGTTTACTAATATTTTATAAATTCTCAGTCATGTTTAGAGAAATATGGCACTGATACTTTTTGTTGGCTTAACAAAAAACTAATAATTTGTCATGCTAGACGTAAAAATAGCAATTGCATTTTTCTAGTGAGTCACTATATCCTTTTTAGAGACAATACTGCTTGAATTTCAAAATTTTTAACCAAACCTATTTTCCAGGTCAAGAAAATAACAGAATTGCATTCTAGGATTGTCTTGCTTTTCCTTGTTCCTTAAAGAGCTGTTGCAGTTAGCCTGCAAACTCATTTCAACAGAGATCCTAGTAAATGTTACACAGAATACTACAAACTGGTATATACCATTCAGAACATGACAGTCTACAAAAGATTACAAAGGAATATTCTCAAAAAGACATTGTGGGGTTGGGGGGGGGATGGGCAAAGGTTGTCAGTCAAAGTCCTTTAAACCACCCAAATTGTGTTTAAAGTGTTTAAACAATAGTTCTTAAATGAAGTAAGCACCTTACGTTGAAGGCGTTTCCTTGGACATAAATGGGCCTGGCAAGTGCCATTTCTGGCAATCTAAGGGGTACTTCAGGTAAAATCTTTAAACACTACACAACAACCGATGGTGTTGCTCTGCTAAGATTGTGTCAAAAGGATTGAACAGCTGACCCCCCAGCCAACAAAAATTGTTAGTGAACCACTGTAATACACTGGTGTCCATGGAATTGGAAATGATTACTAGTTTGTGATTGATTACAAGCTAATTTTGTAAGAAATTCTACAAATTTTGTCCCTACTTTAAACTGCAATTATTTAATGTCACATTTTAATATGCAAATTGTGTCCCAATGTCTAATTATTTACAACCAGAATGCTAAAAGTCAGATGGCACCCGACTGGATAAAACTGAGTAAAAACATCAATAGAACAGAGCTATTTGACAAATTTGACATTAACCAAATCTTAATCATGATATTATCCAACTATGTGAACAAATTTCCAACTTGCACATAACTGTTCCAGCTTCTTCACATCGCAAGCCTTGGCCATCTTCAACCTAACCCCCTCCCCTTTCCCATGACTAGACCTAGCCCAACTGAGAAGATGTTTCATAAATCCAATATTCCCTCTAATTTCAAATTTTAAACAGGGATGAAAAATTAAACCCAAGACAGACGGATCAAGCAAATAGTGCTATCAGTAGAAATCCATACGGGATTGTAATAACATTGTCAAGATGGGGGGAGATATGGAGATGAAAGAGAATTGTCCTCTTTTCGGTCTCAATGACTTCCTATATCTTCTGGCTGATGAATACCTCAGCCCCTCTTCCTGCAATTCTAGTGACTGTTCCCAGGTTCAGTGGAGTTCTGATGGGGGTGCAATGGCCTACTGCTATCTACAGTTTGCATTAAAACACAAAGTTATTCAACCGTGAGACCAATTTGGAAGCAATGTCTTTACCAGAGAAAATCAGTTGCGTGTGATGAGAGCTGATTAAATCTGACTTTCGTAACTCATTTCTGTTTTTACTTTTTGTGTCTGTGTGTGTAGTGATTGATATTTTAATTTTGCGAAGTAACTAATCTTACGATCAAGAAGGCTGTCAGATGAGAAACTTTTGCAATACATATTTTCAAATGTAATTATGAGTTCTTTTATGAGGAAGATGCTGCATCACGTCTTTGATAACTTTTGAAAGCACTGGTTTGTTATGCAACACGTTTTGCAAAGTTGCGAAATTGTGAATTGTGCACTTTAAAAATCCTACAAACAACTTTTATCAAGGATTGTGGAGATAAATCCAACCCTGTCAATATGCCCACATGGGGCCCACATGGGATATTCATGGGCATGATGGACTTTTTATGGACATGGACTGAGCATTAAGGGGGCCCATGTGGGTTTATGGTGCATTTTCAGTAGGTAAGTTCTCCCACGTGGGACCCACAAGGGCAACAGGGGCAAATCTTCATTTGGCCTACATGGGAAAGTTCTCCTCATGGGGTACCCACAAGGCCACCATGGGGCACCCAGATGTTTGCCCATACAGGTCCCACACGGGAATGTTGACGGGGAAAATACTGTTTTACTCAAAATTAATGTGGATTTTCAAATAAAACAATATTTTAAAACAATTTTAAAATTATTAACCATTCTCAAAGCACTCTTCAAAGTTTTTCTTTCATGAGATAAACCATTAGCTATATAAAACTTATGATGTAGAATGTTGGACAGTGTAATATATCATATTATGTCAATACTTTAAGTTCTTTACGATTTGTGTAGAATTTGACAATTTCACAGATGCATGAGTAAATTCTATAGAAACCTTCTACAGACATTCAGAGAATATTTTGAGATTTTCTTGGGATTTTACAGAGTTCAGTAATTCTACAGGAAAATTTATAGAAATTTATAGAAATTCTCTGGTAAGTTGTATGGAAATTTTTCAGAAAGTATACAGCTTTTTATTAAGATATCCTAAAATGCTGTGAATTTGTAGGATTTTTTCCACAGACCTTAATACAATTTTTTTCCAAGGGATTATCTCAGGTAAATGAAGGCTTAACCTATACCCATAAATTGGGTACAGGTTAGAGTGTTGAGGTGTCCCTGTTCTCAAAGGTACAATTCTGTTTTCTATTGGCATAATTTCTGTGGTAAAAATAGGTCAAATACTATTTTTCTGTCAAATTCTTTGTCTTCTGCTCTTTTTTTTAGCCTTGTTCATTTTTTGGACATATTTTTACTACCTCCATGGAAAAACTACCTCCATATTTGTGTGCATGAAGTTTTTTCCCATTTTTCTTCCTTTTTTTTCCAATTTCTGTTCTATTCCACATTTCTGTTATTGTTTTCCCATTTTCTGTTTCATGGAAACATGGAAACTTGTAGCAATACTTATATATAGCTGTGAAGCTAGTGAAGGAATGAAGCTTAAAAGGCAGTTTAAAGAAACTTAACAAACTTTTTGAGGTCTTATGGTAATGGAGAGGCGGAAGTGGGGGTGGGGCTGAGAAAATATCCCCTTCTACTTCTTTGTCTATACCTCTATGCAAAATATAAACTTACCCAACAGCAAGCCAATCTCCAGTAGGGCAATACCCTAGCGAGAATATCTGTGATGTGAAGTCATGTTGCTGAAGCTGCCTCCCCTAAAGACAAGACGGGAAAGAAAAAATACAGAAAATCATAACTAAATCAATTTTTCCACATTACCCACGGGAAAATGATGGGTGCCACTTAAAAGTACTGTCAGAACCTGCTGAGTACCTGTTACATACCCACACACCAACTGTTATGGAAAATGAAAACATTGTGTGACAGTTTGGTAATCTCTGCAAATGGGCCAATAATTGGCTTGGGCTGGATGGCTGACAATTTCTCGAAGCAAGTTGTGTCTTTTTTACCTCCCTCCGAGCAGAATGATTTCTGCTGTCGTGAGTGTACTTGGGCTAATAACATAATGTTGCGCATGGTGAGGCTCTTGTGATACCATCAGAGTTCAATGACCAAACATATATGTGGTTGCCCCTCTGGCTAAATTACACCCATCCCTTGCCTCCACTGATGAAATTATGGCAGTTGAAAGCAAAACAATATATGCAGTTGAAAACTTGGTCTGAAAGGTCAAAGGTCACAGGTCAAGTACACTTTTGAGCAAGGGTTGTATTCTCTAAATTGCATTGATTACCCCATATCTGTACAAATACTCACTCATGACTACATCACAGTACAATGTAATATTTTGTTGGTTAACTATTCCATTCCCCACCTATTATTTGCACTGACTAATTTCTATATATGTGTTCAAAGTTAAAACAACACTGATGACACGTACCCTAAAAGGCAAATCCAGTCACTCTAATTCGAATCAGTATACTCCACTACCTTGAGTCATGTACTGCTCTTTAATCACACCACAATATTTTCCTTAGTGAATTGTCCAATTCATGCACAATTAACTCCTTGCATTACCCTTAATATGTAGTAGTTATGTTCTGAATCATTTTGAAAGCTATGTATCATGGGAGTAAATGATCAGTAAGGACTGATTAATCACATCCCATCATAATTTGTTAATGCCTCTTCTTGTTTGCTCTCTCCTCTGTGAGACATCAGCTGTAAAATATTGTCACATTCTTTGATCTACCACATATACCCCATACTCCCTTTTTCCTCAATGTACCCCTTCCCTTCCACTCCTCTACCCTCCCCACTGCTCCTATCCTTCTTAGTTTGGCAATATTGTTTAAAAGCAGAGAAAATTTTGGCATAACCATTTACTAGTTATGTTGGGGATACAACCCCTACATTCCTTCACGACATGAAGGCGACAGCCTTTACCCCTACACCTATTCTCATCCTCTACTCGTAGATGTAAAGACAAATATGCGAAAATTATTTCAGAACTTTCAGGAGTGAAAGTTCTCCAAATTCGGTTGGATCAATGACCTTTCACTAAACTTTTTACATAAGTGTTAAAATCCCAGGACAAAGCGTAATCTCTGCTAATCAAATATATCTATCATTAATAAGTTCTAAAATCGAAGTACTACCGGAGTTTGAACAGTTTGGTTAATTTGGATTCGATGTGTTGGTTCACTTAGCATATATTTGTCACATCTCCAATGCTACAATGCAGAGCAACACAGGAAACTGTTGGGCATCATATGACCATGTAGCAGGAAATTCTGATGGATATTACGTGCGATGATCTTCGGAGATTTCAAGTTAATGTGATTATTAAGAATGGCAGCCTGTCATCAGGGTGGGGGTTCAGGATGTAATCAAGGCAGTAAAACCACAAATAAAGCTAAAAGCAATGCACTCTCATGTTCAACGATTAATATGCACTTTGAAAGAGCCCACTGAGTAATCTGTTTTGATCATTCCACGACATGTATCAGAGAGGCCAACGACTGGGGTCAAAAGGTAACTGGAAACTTTTAAGACAAAAGGTGCATGAGAAATGCAAAAGCAGAGAAAATATATGAAACCTCTCATTGGAAGGCAAAGATTTATTTGACAAGAAAACTTTTAAGTGTGTCTGTGCATCCATTGCATGCGAAATGACCCTAATAAACATTTTAGCTGTGGGGGGGGGGGGGGTTTCTATTCAAAACATTTAAACAAAGAACCCTGGAAAAAAATTAAATAAAACCCTGGAAAAGACTTTCCCAATTGATCTGCCCCTTAAACTCTAAAAATACAGGTTAGGTCATTCTGACACTTCAAAACCATAAACACCAAAAATAGAGCACAGAAAGAGAGTAAACCAAAAAGGTCGAATGGCTGGAACAATGATTCTTCCTCCCTTGATCAACTTGAGTGCTTAGTACCTCAAATTCAAAAAACAAAACTTTTAAATATATTTCCCATACCAGCTATGCAAACACAACGTGTGCCTAAATATGCTCTTACTCTACAGGCAACTTTTCACAGACAAAACTTTTCTCTTTCACTTCCGCTTGCCTCTTCCCCCCCCCCCCCCATCTCACCCTCATTGGTCCTTTTCAGTCAGAGGGTAGTGGCATCAGGCTAACGGGCAGAAGATTGCTTATGATCAACACTCAACGCAAACAATGTGATCAACCTCAGCATTGGAGTAAGTGTGGGACAAGGATTCCACAACTCCCACCCCCCCTCCCCCATCCCCTCCTCACATCATGAAGAACCATTCTGCAGAAAATAGGTGAAAATATTACCTCTCGTAGGTCCCATGAACGTACTGTGTTGTCTAAGCCACCGGTCCACAGTTTGGTTCCGTCTGGGGAAATATCAATACAACTGGCGCCATCTGTGTGTCCTTGGAATTGCCTATAAAAAGTAGAAAAAAGAGATGATTCATGACATTAAATTGGGTCAATGCATTTTTTGGAGAAAATCAGATGAGCAATAAAAGGGCTAAGGAGGCAATGAGGTTTATGACTGCCAGTAAAAATCTAATTCTACAATAAATTATTCTGCATATTATCTTAACCTTGAAATAATCTAGTGGACAGAGGCTCTAGGACAAGGCCCTGGCACGACCTCAATAATGACTTAAAATTAATAAATAAGTGCAAGAGGTTCGTGGTCAGAGTTGCATGTTATTGTGACACACTTTTCAGCAGAGGTAAGACATCCTTATATAGTAAGGCAGATATGACAAGTACATTAAAAGAACTGCTTTTATTCCAGTTTAAACCGGTCATTTCTTCTAAACTATATTTCAGACATATTTCAACAGTCAATTGCGAAGAACAAGAAAAATCATGCACTGGACTGTATGTCTATGATGGGGATTACTCTCTATGCCACGAAAAGTTTCCTGCTTCACCTATTTTGTGGACCCTGCTTTTGTGGTCCCTCAGCAATTGACTGACCAACCTTCTTTTTCACAGACAGATCATAAATGCCTAACACTGCTATGTATAATATGCCTGCCATATACCATAGTACCAGACCAGGGGGCGACAGGTCTTAATTAATGCTTGCCAGCATCAAGAGTTAGAGTTACATGAGGTTTTACGGGCTCAGTTTCTAACCAATTGGTTTAAGTTGGGCCGACCACAGCCTTTTTTCCAGTTGTGGCTCACTGGCTTTCTTATCCCTACTCCACTGCTTATCCATTCCTAGTTCATGCAGGGGAAAGAACAAGGAATGAAAACTTTTAATAAGTTGTATCAGGATCCCTGTATAAAAATGTTGCTTCTCTCCCATCAGTTTGTGGCTTTACTAAAAACACAGGGCCACACTAAAGCATGAAAATTTTTGTAAGGGTACTTGAGTTTTTAAACTATGTTCATCATACACACTGTAAGACTCAAGCTAACAAATCTTTGGGGAAACTTCTGTGTCCCTCAGATTCATTAGGACATCATTCATGTAGGTGATATTTTAAACACCTTTGGTCCGTACAAGCTCAGACACCACAACAGGATCATATTTAGCATCAATTGGCTTACACCCTGTTACCTAATACATTTATTGGTTTATAAACTTCATCACTCTCAGGTGATTTATAAAGCCACAAAAAAAAAGTGTCTTGCATCCAGATGGTCGTTCAACTACGTGTTAATTTCAAACAGTTTCAGTTATACATGTTTGCATGATGTAAAGTGCTACACATTCACAACCAGATCCCTGAAATCAAAATGATCACAGTGTGAGGTGAGTGTAATTAAATATTTATAACAGTACTGCTTATGAACTATCACTACCCAAGATACTTCCTGAAGGGCATTTGTAATACATAGAACAAGCTTCAGGTGAAAGTTTGACTACTTCAAAACATAACTGGACTTATTTTTAGACCCGACTGCTTGTCATTGGCCACTGTGCTCTAGTAGCAAATAAATGACGATAAACTTTTGGTTATATTGCTTTTATTTGAACAGGTTCTTCAGTCAAAAGTATCAGTCCGGCTTCTCATATCTACGGTAAAAATAGCTTCTCTACGTCCCTAGAAGCACAATGCAACTACCTTCAATAAGTTTTACCCTTGATGATTCAAAGAAACCAATCCAATTTAGAAGGACTCCTTAAAGTTAAACCTTCTAAAAGACCTCTTAAACAGTTAAACAAACATACACCATGTGAGGGCAGAACAGTATTTGTCAAGTAGCTATGTCAATATGTGTACAAAATTTAACCTTTATCGGAACACACCATGGCTGTCTGGGTTGGAAGGCAAATAAACTATATTTGTTTCAAGTTAAACTTCAATGAATGCCTGGATATTGTTCGCATCAGTTATAAAGAGTAAACCCAGCAACAAATGTATGTCAACAATAAATACGACAGCAGATGTTTGGAAAGATCTCTATTTACTTCTAAAGATTTGCATGGGTAAACTCCAAAAAATTTAATGGTTGTTGAACTGATACCAAATAACATGCCCCTGAAATCAACTTTGAACGTGGGTAGGTAGACTTGTGCGTACTATGTATTCGCAAGGCGAGTACATTTGAACGTATATTCACATTCGAGCAAACGCATTTGTACTCAAACTCGAAGGTTTTGGCAAGTTTAAAACTTGGTAATACCTAATTTCATATCCATACTAAAAAGATGTACTCATGGACATTGTAATTGTTGTTATATTCACTACAATGCTACACTTAAAGTCTGTGGGAAGGTGGTAGCTGGACAGGGTTGAGTTAGATCAGTGTTACACAACCTGTGATCTGCTATAAAACCAATGGTATTCCCCGAAATGCTCACAGACACTGTAATTATTGTTATATTCACTTCAATGCTATACTTAAAGTCTGTGGAAAGTGGTAGCTGGACACGGGTGAGTTAGATCAGTGTTACACAACCTGTGATCTGCTACAAAACCAATGGTATTCCCCGAAATGCTCACAGACACTGTAATTATTGTTATATTCACTACAATGCTATACTTAAAGTCTGTGGAAAGTGGTAGCTGGACATGGGTGAGTTAGATCAGTGTTACACAACCTGTGATCTGCTTTAAAACCAAGGGTATTCCCCTAAATGCTTGGGCTTTCCATACTGCACACAGTAGTAGCAACCCAATCAAAAATTGGGTGGAGGGGGGTGAGGGGTGGGGGTGATGATTGAACACTAAAAAATGTGTAGTTTTCACCTTCATTTAGCAGACTTGTCGTAAGTACATACACATACTTACACTTTGGCACACCTGCCTGTACTCCTATTTGTGAGAATAGATTTGTACTACTTATACTCACAGACTTTCAATAAAGCATTGGTTCTATTGAAAAATTTTGTAATTGTACTCACAAAGGAACACTTGTTCTGATACTGACATTGGCAATTAGAGAAACACACTCATGACATCTTTACACACTAACAACCCATGACATGACTGTACCCACAATTTTGCTTTTATTCCATTGAAAATAATGCAATCACTACTAATCAACAATCAAATGTTGACTTGTTTTCATTTAATATCAAACCAAACAACACTATATAACTATAAACCCCTTGCAATAGATGAGACGTAGGACTGAAAAAAAAAGTGGAATTTTCCAAAATCTGATGATTCCAACGATTTGAGACCGAAAAAACCGTTGTCAGTATATTTCCTGTAGATCAGACACATACTGTCACAATGTGAGCAATCTGTTATTCCTGGCTTTGATAAACCGTATTTGAAAGAAAAAAGCATTGTAATTACACAGACATCTACACAATCAACTTTGACATGCACTTGTAGCATTTTTGGACACATAGCCTCAATGCTATTACTGTGTAAATTATACTGCCATGCATGTTCCTATACACTACTGTATGATTCCAAGTCTCAGTCAAATTTATAGTTTCCACTACTAGCTACTGTAATAGATGAGTTGGGAAAATGCTTTCATGCAATGCATCATGGGATGATGGGATGGTCACAAGTCAAGTGAACCACCCACCCTGGCAAAGAAATTGTCACAGTACAGCTGACGTTGTGACCCCACCGGAAGTACTGAATTACCCAACTGGCTTACTGACATCAAAATTCTCTGTCTGTAATTTTTAGCTTCTGCAATTTTCAACCCCTCTATTTGTGTGAATAAAAATGTTAGTGCTGTACCCATATAACAAGATGCCAAGATTACTGATGCCAATATTTTAATTCTCAATACTGCTGGACACTGATACAATATTTCAGAAATAAGTATACTGTACACTAAAGCAAAAGCTACTGGGCACACCCAAGTGTCATGTCATTTTCATGAGCTAAAATTTTGGGACTTAAAGGCAAACATACTAAAATATTGTAACAATTTTATGATATATAAGAAAAAGAAATATTGGTTGGGTAGAAGGTAGTATCCACCATTTAGGTAAATTTTAGCAGTACAGATAGAGGACAAAAAGTGGTATATCTGCTGGTACCGATATTGAAAACGATAATCTGTCCAACACTACTAAATATATCTTTTAGAATACCTACAACAGAGTCCTACTGATAACACACCACAGTTGCTATACATCAGTTATTTTACGCCACTACACCCGTAAAACTGCTCTTGCTATTTATAAAGGCTGCGAATCATGTACTGTGTTCCAAGGTTTGTTTCCTAAAGCCACAAAGTTCCAAATTCAGCCATCAGAGAAGTGAAATAAGTCAACATTCATCTTACAGTACAATACCAAGATCTGTTTTTCTGTTTTCTGTTTCACTGTTGACTAAATTTACCTCCTTACAACTGACACATTCTCCTCATTGTCCTCTTCATGAACTTTGGAAAAATAATTCAAGTATCTTTAAGGACCCGCCTTGTTGGTCCATCTGGCAAACAGCAAACTCTTTCAGTTTTATGGGGCAAACACTGTACTCCCAATAAATACAACTATTTCTTGACTTTCATTTGATTTTATCACATCTGCCAAATGTTACTTTTAAAACCTGCTGAACAAACTACATGCAAAAGGTTTGGGTGACTTCAATCCTTTTGGAGCTGGGTAACTGCTGCCTAAAGAATGGGAACTCTGACATCATATTTGCTGCAGTATATTGCAACATCAGAGAGTTCTAGCCCCAAAATGACAGGAATTGAGTATAATACCCTGTTAGGCTTTGAGGCCTACACTACAGGCTTTTCAATGGCTAACGTACTGAACTGGAGATAACTGGCAATCAAATACAGATTTAGACGTAAAGATCCAGTTTTCTTGTTATAGCACTTTGTTAAAACTTGAAAAAGAATATTAATGCATTCTATTAAATGCACATAAAAATGATTTTTGTGCATGTTTTTTGGCAATGCTGAAATTTCCTTTATGTGTTGCGATTCCAAGTGAAGTTACTTTTCCACTCCCAGCCAGAAGTAGTGACTCTGAAGTAGAGTCTGGTAACCCACACAAGCCTAAAAGGTATGGACTGGAGGAGACTGTATACACCCCTACAGGCAGGCATGTAACCAAAGGGTGGGGGGAGGGGGCACGTGTCCCCAAAAATTTTCAATAAAAGGTCTTGCACTGAAGGAGGAAATATTTATTACGAGACCAGCATTTTCGGAATACAAATATAAGAAGAAAAAATGGAAAATCTTGCACCATTTTGCATCTAGAATCCTTAAAATAGGCAAAAATTTTCACACCCCCTTCCCTTGGACCCCTCCCCCAGGCCGGCAAAACTCCAACATCAATGTGCCCCGAAATTGGTCATTCTGGCTTCAGGCATCCCTACGGGTCACCAAAATCACATATTTATTGGATTCCATGTCATTCTGTACTACAGCTGCCAACCACTGATTCAGAACCCTGCTGAACAAGTAACACTACAGGCATGGAGAGTTAGAGATGTATGTATACACACCTACAGGACAGGGGCAGCTGTGACATTTCACCTTTGCACAAAGGCCTCTTCAAAGTATGGTAACATATTGACAAAGTCAACTGACTGGGTCTCACCAAATGTTGACTCTACCTAACGAGAGGCTTCTTGTAGATTTAATACTGCTCTTCCATGTACAGAGGTCTTGTTTGTCTGTTTACTTCCCTTCCACTCTCTGCTGCCATTTATCAGGCAGATCGACAAACAGATTTGTCACAATCTAAACACAAACATCACAATTAACTGCATGTCCCCACAGCCGCCAATTTACTCAAGAATGACGCGGCATTAAACTGTGCCCCACCCCGATTGCCTCTCTCCACCAATGGGTAAAGTTTGCACAGCGAAAACCATGCCGTCAAAACGGGCACATTACAGCAGATACTACCATCCAGACACATTTTTGGTTAAATTCAGCCACATTGTCAAGAGGGAGCATATTTGCACATGATTTAGTCCAGGTGCATGATGATGGATTGATTTCCATTTTTTCACTCTCGTCGTTAACTAAAATAGTAATCAGCAGATTGTTTTGCAATGATAAGCCACATTCGCAGAAGGTATAGGAAATTTCTACTGCCCAACCAAATTGCTCAGCACTCTCCACTTTATTTCCCTTTGTCTATGCATTTTTAAATAACATGATTATCCTGTCTGCCCCCTGACATAAAGGGTTCTCCATAAAACTCCCACCCCTTGCCCTTTCAATATGCAACAGCACCAACTCCCTCCCATCACCCCCCACCCCCCACCCCCTCCCCCTCTCCCCCACCAAAAAACAAAAGGAAAATGGGAAGTTTTGATCTTCGTGACTGGAATAATGCTTTCTTGGTAACACACGCTGGTGATACCTGCACCTACAGCCTTTAACAAGCAGTTTGATACCGCTGTGTCAACACATTGTTAGCTTTGTTAAGAGAAGTTTGCCAACATGAAGATAACTCTCCAGACAAAGGCTGTTTATTAAAAGACGGGTTAAAGGTCATTGTGCTTGGCCACTACTGAGCAGTGGATTTCAACATGCTCAAAGCAACCAAGTGACTTTCTTTTAAGGAAAATAACAATGTCAAGTCAATTTAATTAATAATGGTAATCTTGCAAAAACTGATTAAAACCTGATAATTTGGACAACTTGTAATTTGTTTAAAATGTAAGCCTTATTTCTGGTTCTAACACCTTATCGTATTATACAATTAGTGTCTTTAACTCCAGGAAGATACTCTGTATTTGAAAAACATTTCACAGGATGTTGTCAAGATTACATCTTTTCCTATGTCTCAAATCACATTGTACACACCGAGTTTGCTCCATATATCATCTGCCTTTCAATAGCTCATAGATTTACTCATTAGTTACATCCCAGTTTTTCTGTCGAAAGTAGTTTTACAGACAAATGTAGAGCCCTAACCGGCAAATTATGCATAAAAAGTATCACTGCAATACATGTCTCAAGTCAGAAGCCCCCATGATAAATGGGTCAGTTCACCTCTGAGTTCACTTTAAACACCTGAACATTCACTTTTACATGCATGGGTAAACCATGTGTAAACACTCCAATGGTGAAACTTTAGTTATGTGCATACCATACATCTCTCAGCACTTACAGATATCTCTATTCGCTCTCAATGGACTTTTCCAACCTGATGACTTTAATTGCTATGAGGCAGTCAATCAAACAGTTGTAGCCTTAAAATTTCATTCCCGCCTGTCAACTCAATTTTTCTGCGAACACTATTTTTAACTTAAGACTGTTCTGAAAGCCACTGTGGTAAAAACATGTTTGAACACTGCTATTTTGAATTTCGAATTTCAACCCTCACACAAATAAGATGTAAGAATTTCCAGTTGGAGAAATGAATCTGGCAATATGAGGAAGCCTGATGAGGTCTTTTTCCTTTTTAGTCAGAATCACAGCTGATACTGTACTTGCAAAAATTTTAAGGACAACCTGCCATGAACTCTAAGACTTCATAATATTTGTCTTCAGCAAAGCCAAGGAAAAAGAACTCCCACAATCCTCCTTCAGGTTTTCTAATGACTGTCTCAAAAAACACTGAACAAATAACTCACGAAGCTCGCAAAAGGGCAATTACACATGAACAACTCCTTCAACATATTTATGAAAGAGAAAAGCAAATAATGTACAAATGAACATCTTGTTTGCTCTAAGACGAATGCAGATTAAACTTAAACAACCGAAAAATGATGACTGAGACATTGACACAAAGAATGATAACAATTAAATGGCGACATTATAATTCGGAAATAACTAAATGATTGTCATGATACAAACAGACACTGAAATATTAAAGTTATTAATGTGGGTGGTAAGCTAACCATATACATATTGTCTTAATTTGTAATGAAGGCATTTTATATTCTTATCATTTATTGGCTTTATTGAGCTGAATCTTTACACTTTCAATTTCATCCTTTACAATTTACTAGTCTCTCAGTACAGGATGCTTAGTGGAGACATAAAAGACCATCAAGAAAAGATGTAGAAGAAAAAAGAAAATTTTACACTGCTTCACCATTTCACACAAATAAAAATTGTTTTTTTTTTTATAATTTTATTATTAAACCATTCACTCTCACATGAAAGTATCTTCACAAAATGAGGGGAAGAGGAAATTTACAGTTACTTAGAAAAATCAAATTTTGGGGAAATGTTGGACTAAACATGCACCTCGTACCTACTCCCTTTGCTACAACATAAGAGGAGTGATCAAGAGGAGTGATCAATAGGGTTGGGAGGGGAATGAATATTTCTGTTACAACTCACTGTTCTTTTCTCATTGTTTAGTTTTCATATTGTCTAGTCAAAGCTCCATTTATTTCTTTGCTCTTAATTTGGGATATGATTTATTGCCCATGCCTCAACCATGCACCATTCTGAACTGAGTGCATTGGATATATGTAAATGAATACCTAACCTATCTATGGTTTACTTAACATGCTCTACTTAACTCACTTCACTCTATGACTCACACAAAAGATCAAACCTTTCATACTGTCTGATAATCAATAGAGATAAACATACCTTACTAATGACTGGTTATGCAAATCCCAAACTGCTATGTTACCATCACTACAACAGCTGAAGCATACTTTAGAATCGGGACTTATCGCCAGAGCGTAGCATGCAGGGGCGCTAGATGTTAATTCTGCCTTGATTCTGGGCGTGGCCTGCAAAAAAGAAGAACAGGAGGAGTAAAACTACCATCTCCAGAGGGGAAAACTTTCGCTAAAGATCATTGATACATTGTTCAGTGATTCGGAGAACTGAATAATGTTAAAAATAGGAAGCCATGCCTAGAAATAAATGCTAGTCATTACTCCTTAACATATATCTGCAAAAAAATGAAATGACCAATAATTTGTCCATGAAATTCAGTGGCAATCACCCTGTTCAAGGGATGGCATTCATCACAAATAAGCCACAGTTAGAATGGTTTCTGTGCAGGTATGGAAATGAAAACCTAACCCTTCAGTGCAAATCCATCTGATCATCTTGCAGCACTGAACTTGTTTATGCGAACTGGGTGTAGAGTGAGATATATGGCACGGATTTCTGATGAGACTAAATAATGCTTACAAAGCACCATATCTGGTTATGTGTATGAGGTTCCATACATAGATGAAACTCTTACTGGAAAATACTTCCGAAATAGAATGGACCAGATGTTAACTTTATGTAATAGTGCAAAATGATTCTACAGTTTTGTCAATAAGTTCTATGTGTTAAAAAGGTTCTAGGCAGAAAAACAAGTTTGACAAATCAGTATGAGTCAATTGTGCTTGTGTGAACAAGTAAATGTCTGGTATACACCCACCATGCCTGTCTCATCCCTTAACAATTTAGGTGGCTTAACTATAACAGTCAACTTTTTGCACCTGATTAAGTCTTCTAAGCTCTCCTTTAACAATATGTCATTCAAACTGCTTCAAAGATTCTATTCTGTATAGGATTAAACTTTCTTACCTGACACCTTAATTTATCCTTAAATTATAGGGTGTTGTTCGTGATGCAGAACATCTTTGTGGTATCATGAAAAGGAGGCCTTTCCCAACCACAAGAGTTCAAAGCCACAACTGATTCATTATCTACCAGAGGATAAGATAAATTTATGTAGGGGTCAATGATACCAAATTGACCTTTTTCAGAGAGGGTTTTTGAATTTTATTTGGAACCTAGGAGGAGCGTAGATGATGGAAGAACAGCCTTTGCAAAACTTCTGTTAAAACTCATGAAGTTTCCAGGAAAAGTATGGGGTAGTAAATTCTTGGGGGTGTTGTGGGGGGAGGGGGATGGGAGGGCAAGAAGGCATGTGAATATTAATTACTACTGGATGCACCTATACTGTAAACTTTGTGATTTGTTGTCTTTGTTATCACATGTACACAGTGCAAGGGATATGGCCCATGAACTTCACAGGCAAAATGAATATTTACCCCCCCCCCTTTTTACCAAACCCAACCCTCCACTAGGGATATATGCTAGATACATACAATGATGTATTTGTCAGTGAATGGGTCATTTTTCTCCCCATGCTGGCAAACAGAGCTTCCACACTGCTAGGTACCCACCAGCAACAATAGATGTATTAACCATTAGTCAGAAATGCCACACACACAGGTTAATATCAAATTAGGAACCCAGTTTACAATATTTTTCTTTTGTAGTAGAATTAGAAGTGACAAATTGATCTTGGCTGCCCATTACTGACAGTTCTGTAGTACAACCCCCTCCACCAGCCTCCATCCTGCATTCAAACTTCCTTCTTTCAAATACCCACCGCTGCCAGGTCCCATATGGAAAGTGTGCTGGCCTCTCCCCCAACAATCAACGTTCTGCCGTCTGGAAGTAGCTTGCATGAACGGATGTAGTTTTCCCTGTTCAAGCAGTCCAGCTGTGAGACTGGGCTCTTTGTTCCTGATTGGCTGATGTCCCACACCTTGACACATCCCTGTAACAAAGAACATATGAGGAATGTGATGGCAGCAGATAATATTTACACCAAATGATACTATTACTTTCACAGTTCAGAATGTGAAGTGTGACTTTCTTCAAGTCATTTTTTAACATTTCTGTCATCTTGCTATAATTGTGGCGTCAAAATCAATGGAATACAACTGAAAATGGCTTATATAAAGTTCAAAAGTTAACTCCATCAGGATACATGATCAAAAGTGATTTTGGTTAACTTAACCAAAGTCGGTAAAATCTACCTTTTGATTGTATTGTGCTAATGTGACAAGAACTGACGTCTGCTCACTGAGTGGGTGTGACAACATTAGATTTTATATTTGTTTTACATTACATGACTACTTCAATAATTGTAGAATCCGACACCACCTTTGGTAAATACGTACCTGCAAATGATAAACTACAACCAAACTAGCTGTCTCAATGAAATTGGAACATAACATAGCATGCACAGTGAACCTTGTGGCTCACAGTTTCAGTCATTCAAAGGCAACACAAGGAGAAATAGTGTACTTTGGTATCAGTTAAATAAACGCCAAATGACAGCTAGGTTTGCTTAAAATCAAGACTTCACAATGCAAACATGTCAACTTAACAATTGTGTATATAAGGTATCAGTAATCATTAGCATACACGCAAGTCTTCCTTAGACTACTTCTGGGTCTCTTTTTATTTTTAAATGAAGATATAACCCAACCATTGAATGAAGATAAAAATGAAGAGCACATTAATTCAGAAAATATACAAAAAAGATGAATTCCAAAGTATGATTAACGATTTTGAAGCCAGTGAAGAACAAATACAGTAGTAAACTTTCTAAGGTCATAATATGAGCACTGAACTAGCAAGACATGTTTTTATAATCAAAGACAGTGAAAAATTATTTTTATAGTGAAGAAAATATCTCTCATCACAAGTCACATAAATTACTGTAGGGCTCCCACCCTTTTTGATATTCTGAAATTTTTAACTTATTAAAGAACAAGATGGTCATTTCCAAGACTGAAGATATATGTAGTGAAGACAAATATTGCACTTGTTTTTATGCTTTTATACACTGTGGACATGTGCAGGGCTTTTAAGTACAAGCATATTAAGTGTACATTACATACAAGTACATTAAGTGTACATTAGCCTACATACAAGTACATCAAGTGTGCATTAAGTACAAGGGAAAGTACATGACGTGTTAATTATGTACAAGTACATTAAGTGTACATTAAGTACAAGTACATTAAGTGTACATTAAGTACTTGTAAATTAAGCACAAGTAAAAGTGCATTACGTGTACGTTAAGTATACGTTAAGTACACGTACAAGTACATTAAGGGTAAGATTTTCATTAAATTTCCAGCTCAGATGCTCATATTTTTATACCAAGACTCAAACTTCAAAGGATTTGCATAAAATACAAAATTCCATACCTTCCCATTTTTCCCACTGCCCAGGACCCCAGTATCTTTTGTTCACATCAGAGAAGAGAAATGACACATAAAATTAAACAGCAAAACAAAACTTGATAGAAAAGCCTCATACCTTTCCACCAGTGTAGACATATCTTGTTGGGTTACTGATAGTCACTGCACAAACCACTTCCCCATGGTTCAAAGTGTTGATCTGTCTGGCATGCCTGGGGATACCGCTACCAATCAGGGCATCTGGGGGAAATGGTACTGGCTGCATCTGGCCGTCAGCACTGACATGAAATGAATACGCACTGTGCAGAGAGCAACCAAAGATTCATTCATGAAGTGGGGTGGCCTATAAGTCATACATCCATGGCGTGAAGGGGACTTTCAGGATTTCTTAACAACTTTTGTCCGAAGGCTTGCTTTACTGTGAAGTTTAAATACCTATACTTAAGAATTATTTACTACCCACAATTTCAAAGCACACATGAACATATTGTTTCTTATCTTGATCCCTTTGAAGTATTATAATGTATGCCTTTCCTTAAAGATTTTAAAATATCCACAGATTGTTTGATTTTATCTTTAGCTACATGGGAAAATTTATTTCTACTATAGCAATTAGGCAATGAGTCATTCAGTCTCCATTGACCTCAGTGAACATTTAAGAGTTTACACAAAATCACCTGAGTTTACAAAATGATCCTTTGATTAGATTTTCATGGCATTCTGACGATAATGGTTTGACCTTGGTTTGCCTTTTAATGCATATAATGCTTAACAGGTCTACAGGTAGTATCTATCGTGACAAACAAAGATTAAAATTCTGATAAAATCTGACAAAACATTTGTAACTACGACAATCTCAAACATATCAGGAACTTACGGTTTTCCGCCAGGAATACTCCCCAGAGCTGAAAGCCTCGGGTGGGCATGAGGGTCAAATGGCACCTGGCAAAAAAATGTAATAAATTAAATATAAATGTGATAAATTTTTAAGTCCTAAAATAAAAGCACAATTTATATCATTGAAATAATTAAATTTCTTTGTTTTCTTTCCTTACTCAGTTCCTTTCTTTTACATTGCTTCCACCCTTCTCCCTTTACCCCGACCAATAACCCATGTATAGGCCTACCATTCACGTGCATCACTGAGTTTATCTGTCTACAAGGCACAGCAAATGCTTGCATCGCAATTTCATACTAAGATCTGAGCATTATGCATTAAACGTTTAAGCCAACAACTACCCAATCACTCTACCAACATGCAAGGAATGGTACCATTCTCTACATATTGCCTCATCCTGCTCTTTCTTCAAAGCTGTGTTGGGTCTCAGGGTCTGGTGTACATGCTCAGTAGTCCAAATTGATACATGTCCTTGGTGGGGAATTGAGCCACAAGATAATGTGAAGTTCTATGGGTGTTGGACTTACCATTGGACTTCTGTAGTTTAAGGGTCCTGGTGAGATGCTGGTATGTATTCCTGGTGCAATGTATGGGTTTGGTAAATCTCTTGGTAAATCAGGGTTCATATTTTGCCCTGGCATAAAAGGATATGCTCCACCTGGCCCTAAACAAGAGGAAAAACCAAATGCATCAAATACACCACTTAAGACTTTACAAATATAAACTCCACATAAAAGCACTTTTTCTGAAGTCCCCTCAACTCTCTGGAAAAGAACCGAAGGGCAAAACCAAACGTAAGTTCCGAAGGAGTTCTACTCAATAAAAGAGCTACATACTGTGAAGAGACACAAGACTTAATGTGACCAACCTCTCAATAAACATATAATATACATAAAAGTGTTTGCAGCACAAAACAAAGACGAAACTATGTGAGTAGCTCAATCTGAAGAAATTACCACAAAATAATGAATTATTTTGAACAAATTTATACCACCTCAAATTCAATTCAATGGTATGGATAAAAAAAATTGAAATTTGAGTATGAAGAATTAATTTGTCAGTTTATCAATAAGGATTTTTCTATAGAAACTTAGGGTGTATGAAGAACTAATTTGTCAAGTCATCAGTTCGGATTCCTCCTCAGAAACTTAGGATGTTTTAATTTCCCAGCTTTATTGGTAATTGTGGACAGGGTATCCATGATCAGGGTTAATAGATGCCACACCTTTGATTAGGAATAGTTCATTAGATGGTCCATAACACTATTAAGTGATTATTTAGGGTTCTGGCTAGTGGGTGCCAGTCAGGAGCAACCGGAGCTCTCATTGCAGACTCAGTGTGTATTTGGTATTTGCTGACTTGCACAGGTTTGAAAAGAAGTCCTGATATAGACATCTGATACTCCAATGGGAATACTGCTGAAAATATGGGGTTCCCCAAAATGTACAATTCAAGGAGGGTGACCATGTTCAAAAAGGACTCCAAAGGAAATCTTCACTCTGGACCCTAGTCTCCAGCTTTTACAAAATCCACTTTTTATCATATTTGAATACTTAACTAGCCAGCACTAAACTTGGCCTTGCCAAATCACTGTTATTATCACAAAAAGCTTTAAAATTGACACTGCACAATGCAAGTCATGATGAAACAACCATTCCACTGGTGGCAGCAACAGCTTTTGAACTCACCCAGTGCTGGCCCTTTTCCAATTGGGGGTTTGATACTTGGGATACCGCTGCTGGATCCTGGAGTAGCTGCATCACTGCTTGGGGGTGTCTCCGACTTCGGAACAGGAGGAGATGATGAGGGCTTGCTGTTTGTGTCATTCTGTGGCTGCAGAGAATAATAAAACCATAAAAAGGTCATAAATTAAGAAGTGCTCATTGTCCTTAAAGTAATAACTCTGGTCTTTGACAAAACCACAAAGTTTTAACTGCTTGTACAAAGAACTCATCCTGAGGATGGAAAGGTCAATATAAGGTGACTAGTTCTTTGAGACTCAATTCTAGCCTTTGTTGTGACCAGAGGGGAAAATAAATATTGCTTACTTCTTTTCAATACCAAGAAAGAAAGAAAGAGTTCCTCCTTGCTTCCCTTTCAGTTTTTTGGTGAAGAATAACAACCCCCAACAGATCAAAGCTCAGAGATAAGAAAGACCAATATTTTTGTCATATAAAATATCATTAACTTCCATATATAAATAGTTACCAGACCCTTATAACTGCAGCTCCTGAGGCTACATATCTCTTTCAGTATGATACATATTTTTAGCAGTAATGAATCTTTACACTTTGCACAGTCTTTCTCATATCACAATATCCACCAATGAGAGACATCAAAACTACACATGACCGTGTGTTAAGTAACCGTCTTCACTTCAATTACCCACTTGAGTAATCTCATGCACTATTTATGTAACACAACAGTTAGCCTTACTCTGTTCCAGGATAACACTTTAAAATGATTTTTTGTGCTGGTCACCACAGACACCACAGTGTGTGCGATCTTTGTACTATCCTGACAACACTCCCAATCTTTTTCTATTCTGTGCTAATACGCTGGTAAAAAATGGCTTTTTAAGTTTTGGGGGCAATAATGTGACAAACTGTAAGGAGTAAGCTACTAAAGCAGACAACCAAACCTAACTTTGGAACATTTTCAAATTTTCTCTTATTTACCGACACAAGTACAGTATCCTTCATAGAACAAAAAAACTGTATATTCAAAGTGCTCCTAAGGCTGTGTTACCACTTGAACCCCCCAATGCTGATCCCTCCCCCCCCCCAAGCTCAGTCAACTGGAAAATTTTGTGGCCAACTGCAAGAATGTTCCCATTTGAGCTCATGCAACAGATCTGATCCCCTCCTCCTCTTCAAGTGACAGGAAGTTGCGTCATTGAAATTAAGTCTGCAGATCACGTTTGTTTACACAAGATTGTGTGGCATGGGATATGAAACTATGGGAAAGCTGCGCTACAATAGTGCAGTCTGCAGAAGTATGTCCTTCGTTTGCTTTGATCTCGGGTCACCTTGATCCCCTGTTGTGTTCCCACTTGGTTTTATGATCACCTGCACGCAGTCTGACCCTCCCCAAAGGGCAGATCAAGCTCTCAAGATCTGATCCAAGGAACGAGAGTGTTCCCACTTGCAAATTGATCTCATAAACACACCATCACATGATAAAACACAAATATACATGTATAGATACCAGGGCACACTAATTAAAGTTTGGGTGACTACATATGTCCACATTTTTTACAAGAGTTTAAAACAAGCATCAGGAAGGGAGGGAAGGGGTCAATGACCCATGTGTGTTTTTTTTTTCAAACATAGCATAACAGAGATTTTTTGGCAAAGGTAATCATTTTTCAAAGGTGGCTTTGGGAGGGAATGGGTTTCAAAATAAAGTACATTTTTGTATCCTTGTACATAAATGGAAAATGATGAAAAAAACTGATGACATTTCCACATCATATATTTATAAAATTAATTTAAATTTATTCAATGATAGGAGCAACATTTTTGATAGACTTTCAAGAGAACTGTTGTTTTTAACTGTCTCAATGACCTATACAACACACGGATGACAATGACATAGGCATCTCTGCAAACCTGAAACACCAGTCCAGTTACAAACTCTGAATTAATCGGTAAACATTGGAGAAGATCACTTGATTCTGATAAGGAGATACAGAGAAAGTGCCATACATCTACACATAGGCATTTAGGATTTTTTTGTCTTGTTAAGGGAGGGGGGTGGGGGGGCTGAGCTGTTTTGCCTGAGAAAAACCTGTATTACCTGAGAAAATTGCCTGCTTTTGCTGAAAACCTGCCAAAGAAATATGTTTTGCCTGAACTTGGAGGAAGGAGTGGTGGTGGTGGTGGTAGTGGTGGTTGTGGGTAGGTGGATGGGCAGGCACCTACAGGTCTTGCATGCCTATGGATGAGGGGGGCCAATTGACTCATACACCTATTGATATACATTATGCACTACAGTTAACCTCTTTGGGCTTGCTAGTAGAGGTAGGAGTACTGGTGTTTGGTCCTGTACTCATGGGGGAAGTGGTGGTGGGGGGCACCTGGCTCATACACTTAATGGATCTACATCTTGTATATAGTTACCTCTTTGGGCTTGTTACTGGAGGTGGGAGTACTGGTGTTTGATCCTGTACTCACAGGGGTAAGGGTGGGGGTGGGGGTAGGATAATTACCTCTTTGGGCTTGTTACTGGAGGTAGGAGTACTGGCATTTGATCTTGTACTTGTCGGCGTTGTTGACCGTTCTTTCTTTGGATGATGTCTATCTGTGTTGTTTGTCTCCCTCTCGTGTGAAGACGACCTTTCAACTTTTGCTGGTGGGGAGCCTGGTTCCTGCTGAAAAAAGACCAGTTAAAGAGCCATCTTTAAAACACCCTTCACTATGACAGACAAGCAATTTACTCAGCTTCACATTTTTATTAATATCTTCTAATTTGGCTATGAGAACAATTTGCCACAGAACTTAATGTTGTTGAACTGATAACCTTACATCAACACAACCTTTCCAAATATTTTTGAAAATTATCTTTGAATTCCACATCCTTGACATATTTCCCACACACTGAAGTACTGCAATGTTCCTTAAAATTCACAAGGAGACGACTATGCCAAACTTACATCACAATCTGTCCCCTAAGAATCAAATTATCTGATCATTTCCAACCCCTGGAAGGGCAGGTCGAGGGGGGGGGGGAGGAGGAGGGAGCAGCCACTATGGAGAATCTATTAAGTCACACAAGCTGAAATTTTTTTTTTTTAAATTTATGATAGTGCCATAATTAAAGATTAACCATTATTGACATATTTGGACATATATTCTATGCTGTAGGTGGTCTTTTCCATAGACAACCTCACGTATAATAACATACCTTGCATGACTTTCACTATTTAACCCTATAAAAACAATATTACAGGATACCAGTTTTTAAACTTTTTTTGCAAAACATATCTACAAATTTGTCCCTATTTCTATAGGACTCTCCTAATAGAAAGAGAAATAGACTGAAGACTGACTCTTTACTTAAAGTTGATCGATGTTTGCCTACCAACTATTGTTTCCACAATCAAAAATAAATAACAAAGAAAGAGACAAGTTCAAGTCTGCATCATTCAAAAAGTTTACTCTCTAAGAAACCTTTAAATCTGCCTGCAGACTCAGATTAAATGTTCTGATCCTCCATACAAAATGACATACTGCCCTCTACTAATCATGAAAACAATCCAGCTTGGCAAAAGGATTTTAAAACATACTTTCCATTTCATAACTTACTTCGTTTCCAACGTCAACGACCAAGTTGTCTTCACTTTTCTCACCATCACTCTCCTGCTGTGGGAACACAATTGTGTTAAAGGTTAATGATGCTATTTGCATCTGTCTGAAATGCAGAGATAGGGGCTGTTTGCTTTTTCAAAAATTGGTTTTCTTTTCCATCAGCAAGCTGACACAGTTATCAACATGAGAATGTTGATGTCTGGAGTGATTGTTATATCCAAGAAAAGCACGGAAACAAACAAAGCATCTGTTAACAAAAAACTGATTACAATCACCATGACTTACGACGATGTGGGAGCTGTTTTTAAAATACTGCACATTTCATGATGAAGACTTCCTGACAATGTGATGTCTGTATAACTATTAACTTTTTCAAAAGCTGAGCTGGGGCACATGCATCAACACATTTAGGACAAGAAATAAGACAGAAAGACTCAGTTCATCAGTCAAATACCCCTGAATAAATCTTTTAAGGCAGGGAGTTCGGTGAGTTGGATGGGTTTCAACAAGCCCTTTTTTCCATTCCCTTAAAGTTCATTCCCCTTGATCTCTGGGGTGTTGTTACAATTTTACAAGCAAACATTTTGGAAATCCTACCCCTGCCCATTGCTGCTCCTCTAAAACTGAAAAACCTTGTTTAAAAGGAAAACCCAGTATCCCTTGTGATTTCTTTCCATAAATGACCTTTTTCTTTTCTATATTATACTTAACAAGTGACCATCTTAAAATTTGAATTAGCCACCAGCAACCGCATAAATATCTTCGTAAAAAAGTTTGATGTCCTACCCTTGGAAAAGCACACTGTGGAATGCACTTCCTTTTGTGACTGCATAAACTACTAAAATGCACAAATTTTAAATTAATCGATGACAAAATATTACACTTACCCCAGATTCTTTTCCTTCTGCCTTTCGTTTGGTGCCATTCTTTGTTTTACTTGATTCTCCTGCATGGTCTGGACCAGAATGGTAATCTGTAATACTCCTTTCCCGTTCTGGTGGCGGCGTTATGGAATTCTAACAAAAGAAGGAAGAGAAAGACAGACACATTAGAGACAGGACTAACATGATAATAGTACTATGAAAACAAGTATGATGAACTATAACTCTAAGAAATCTCTCACCTTACAGTCAGTGCCCTATCTGTGCAATTCACATTCAGTGAAACTCAGACTACTGGGTTCTTTTAATTGTTATAAAGGCCATCTTAAAACTTCTTTTTTGCCAAAATACTTTCACATTTGCTTTGATTATTTGTATTTTTAGCACCTGTTAAAGTCCCTAAGCAACCTTGTCTTGGTTTCTAGATTCTGTACAGAAAAATATCACAAAAGATAAATCATCCTCAAGCCTGACCCTCTTTAAGTCACATGATTATGCTTGTCTACACATCCTCTTGATCTACCAAAGACTTGCGTAAGTCTTTAGGCCAACAGTTTTGAACCTAAATGTCGGATCTCAACATGAAGTCTGAAATCTTATCCGAATCAAGGTTACACAAATATGCAATGCTAATTTTTGTTACATAATTCTTATATGTCTCCAGCATGTAAATTCAGTCTGCTTCCTCCTTTGAACTTATAAGCCATTTGCAAAGGAGAGAAAGGGCAGCCTCTGATGTAACGATTCTTTTCATTTTCTGTCCCATCTCTGACAACAACTGTATCGCTAAACTAATCAACGCTTCTTTTTCAAGAGGCAAACAAAAGGTTTTAAAATCAAGTTAGATCTCTATCAAGGTAGATCTTTGTCTGCATGACCTCAACTTCCCTCCTGTATCTGATCAAATCTTCGCAAGAAAACAGGTCATTCTTCACTCCACACCCTCCACCCGTGTCATCTACGTCACACCAAACCTCAGTGATAATTCCCTGGAAGTTAATTTCCTCTACTGACAACTCAATTAACATTTCAAGAACAACTACCTGTAACTTTATGATTCACTGCTGATAAAAATTCAATTAGCCTGCTCCTCACACCTTCATTATCAATATAACCTTACTTCAAAAAGAAGCATATGCCACAATGACCTGAACTTTTCATAACTGGACGTCTGGCTGGCGGGCTATCATCTCCTTGGCTACTCAAATCCCCATTCCTCTTGCTATCATAAAGTAAACAGTGATTGGCTGCCTCTCAGGAGTGTTTTAACCAATCAATCAAGTATATTTTCAAATCACTGGAATTAAATTTAGTTTCTCCATTTTGCTTCCACACAAAGGGGTAATTTAGACTTAATCAAAACCGATGGAAAATATCACGCAAACATGTATTTTTATCTATTACGAACAGTAAAATTTTACAAACAGATATTAAACTCAGGTATAAGTGAGTGTGTCATTTAATTAATAGAGTACAGATTAGCCAATCAGCTGAATGGATGTTTTATGTCAGCTGATTGTACTGAATAAAATATATCATAAGTAAACATCAAACGGATATTTGATTATTTCAATTCTTAAAATAGGCGCCTCTCTTAAAGCGGAGAGTTGGCAAGCAGCTGTAAAAATAAAAGGAGCAATGTACTGTCGACAGAAATAGCTGACACTGCCTGCAATCATACTGCTTCTATTTTTCAGACTGCTGCGAGAAGCTGGTCCGTTGCAAGCCAATCGTATTTTCCAAAACAAATTACAACCGCGCACATTATAAACTTGCCTTGAGCTGTAGATAAAGGGAGAGAGTGCCGTGTGCATAAATATTCATGAGCAGTGATTAGAAGAAACAGCAATTTCACCATAAGACAGGCAGATACTTTGATGGGAAGCATGGTTATAAATTAGTAGCAAATCCTACTTGTCCATTCAAGGCTTCAGGTCTTGACTTGATAAGTCAAATTTAAGAGATGATGCCTAGCTCTTTTGGGCTGATCAAGCTGTTTGGGACATGCAGCTGACAGGGGTTTATGTGATGTTAAACCTTATCATTCATGTTTGCCTCAAAAATGATAATCACAAGACGATCAGCTTGCAGAATAGGCAATAATTTCGAAATGTCTTCAAAGAGTGAATATATACATAGACTTGAAGAGCCGTATGGCACAGGTGATTGAACTTGGGCAGAAAATACACTCCAACTACATGATCACCTTTGGTTGTTGTTAGTTTTATACAGCAACATGCAATTATGACGCTGTGCATAGGACTCATGAATTTAGATCTGTGAAATAAAGGACATGTACAAGGATATGTTAGTATGACAGATGGACAGATGGACAGACAGACAAACAGGCAGACAGACACGCAGACATGAACACATACAGCCTGATAAAATTAAACATATGGGGTCAGTTTGTTTGAATGGACACAGATGTGTGGGTATGGTTTTCAAATGATTAGGGATGTACCGGATCTGGAATTTTAAGATCCGGCCGGACCGGATTTTACCGGACAGTACGAACTATCCGGCCGGATAAAATCCGGCCGGACCGGATTTTTTCATTAGGAATCTTGTAACTGAAATCAGGGTCCAAATAAAGTAGAAGTAGGCCTACCAATGGTACATAATGGCAAAGGGGTCGGGCTTAGAGATCACCCATTAGGCTTTACTTTATAAGCAATTGCAGTATAATGTATTAAGAGTAAATTTTAATGATCAATACACATACCTCCTCTACAAATACTGGAATGGTTACAGGACCTCTCCTTTATGGCTTCATGTGTTGGAGGGGGTGGGGGCACACATATGATGGGGGGCTGCAATAATTTTACAGGGTATTACTAGTCTAGCTATACCCTTTGGCTAATTGAACTAAACATTTTGGGTGAAATTTTCTTTAACTTATATTGCGAGACTGAGTTGTTGGTTATGAAGGAATTGTAACTGGCAGTTTACAAAACAGGAAATGGGCCAGACATTAACAACAGCATGCCCTGCTAAGGCTGCTGTTGTTTAAAGGCAGTCACTCATCCCCCAAAACTACAATTTCACCCTATGTATATCAAAAATCTCAATAGGTACAGCTCTTTGATTGACATCAAATTCAAAATATGCAGAGTACCTCATATTACACAGCATGCACTGAGAGTGTTCTGATTACACATTAAGGACTTGTATGCTCACTAGTGTATGCCCTGAAGCAATAAACTAGGATTGTGTCTGGATAAAGATAAGTTTTAGTTAGAGGTGGGAGGGGCTAGAGGTAAGTAGGTTGGGAGAATTGGAACTGTCTGGGGTGATCAAAATCTGCCTTTAAGTTACTCCTATTCACAACTCTAATGTCAATCCTTTTGTGTAACCAAGACCAGCTGTCACACAGCATGAATGATATTGACCATACTGTACGTCCTACCTTGAACTAAGTAACAGTATATGAGTGTCAAGTGTTGGCTATCATTTAGTAACTGGTTGTCAATAAATGTGTAGCTTAATGTGGCCTCTCTGGAGTCACAATAGTTCAGAGCTTTCATGACACTTACTTTGGAAAATGGCTTCTTTCATTTGGAAATATTTTTTTGTCAAGGATCCGGCTGATGAAGTTGCTGAGTGTTTATTATGTAAAAAGGGGATAAGAAGAGGACCAGCAGGAAGTCAAGCCAAGAATTTCAGTACCACTCCATTACATACATAGGAATCTTCTCTACCAAACCTATTTTCATCATGCATGATATTATTTCAATGTACTTGTAGAGCCATTTACTAATGATTCACAAAAAAATCCGGTTCCGGCCGGATTTTTAAAAATGTCCGGCCGGAACCGGAACCGGATAATTTTTCATTATCCGGCCGGATAGTCCGGCCGGACCGGATATCCGGTACACCCCTACAAATGATGGTATGTAAAAATAATTTTTGCAAAATTAATTTATTGTACTGTCTTATCATGAAGAAACTATGCTTCCAATGCAATGGTAATTATGTTTTCAAAACAGATGCATCAACTCTTTATTTTTCTTATGTTCTGTAATATTACACCTGAGTGGTCATTATCCTTACTTAACACACACGCCAATAATTTCACAGACTGAAACCGTCATATTACTATAAATACGATATCAAGTTTCTCACACCTACAAAGGTTTAGCAACATCAACATTGCACCTTCAAGGAAGCTTCCACACACAAATAGATTTTATGAGAATAACGTTTCAACAAATCAAAGCAATAGACACTGCATCTCAAATGTGTTCAATTAACGTAGGAGGAATTCTTCTTACATAAATAGATCAGTGAATATTAAATAACATCACTTTAGATTTTCTTTCTTGGAGGATGAAGCAACAAATAATGATGACCTACGATGATTTCCAGAATAGCAAACAATTAATCACAAATGTAAACTTGGCGAGTTTGTACACACAAACACAATTATAAAAGAAGACTTTTTGCCGAGTTAAAAAATGTTCATTATTCTGCAGTTGGCTGGGAAAATTATACACCTGTCAACTGATAACAGTTACTTTATTTGCAAAAGTTGATAAGAGAATGCAGTTTTATTAACTGATTTTCATTCTGGCTAGCTTCGTTTATTATTTGCCTTGACATTCCTGCTACACTGTAACGAAGTCATGTGCTTTTTTTTCTACTTTGATATCACTCACAAACGATGGCAACCCGTAAGGATCTTAAACTACCAAGATGAATTTCCCACACCACTTCCATCAAAATAGGGAAAAGAAAACAATGTGACCCTAACCCCTCGCCCCTGTTCCATATTCTACCCTTCAAATGTTCAACTGGCAGTTTTTCAAAGAGAAATGCATACTTCTGGGCAACATTTCAGTAGTGGATACAATGACCGCTGAAAAACAAAAATTGCCAGTACACATATTTAAGAAGTCCATCCATAATAAGCAACTGAATCTTGAAAAGAATTGATGTGCTCAACAAACCTACTTCTGGAAGCCATGGAAAGTTGTTTACTCAAAACTGTCTGTCCAAGCCACTCAATGACTACTTGTGTTTTCCTCGGAAAAAGACCCTATTCCTACACCCGCATAAATGCTTCGTGTCCTTCCTTGTGCAAAGGAAACAGACAACTTAGACCAACAAATGGGTGCAAAGAAAACTATTCATTGGAAAGCAAACCTGATAGCCAACTTCTCATTGGTCGCTCCAAGGATAGCCCCGCCTCCTGAGACCTTACTCAAAGGGCCAACTGTTTTCTTAATAGAGGTGAAGAAATAAAGTTGTTGACACAGGGAGTGAAGTCAACAACTGCAGTGAAAGGAAGGCAAAAGGGGGTCTCAGGGTAAGCCTGTAGAGAGGAAGGTGACTGATAGATGACAGAGCAAACACCTCTTAGAAGGGCAAATTAGTCGACAAAATATTTGCACACCTTCAGGAATTTGTCACTTCTTCTGGTACCTGTTATTAAACAAATTTAGCTTAGGCAAAGTGAGAAGAAAACACAGGTTGACTACCTCATTATGACAAGCCCATTTCCCACCCTTTTTGTCACCTACTTTCTCACATTAAATAAGAATTTAAAAAAAATTGGGTAAAACAATTGATCACAAACAGGGGTGGCACCAACAGGGGGCACATTGGCCATGGCTGCCCCCCCCCTTTGGCGAAATATTTCAATTTCCCCAGGAAGCCTTAATCCGAACGATAAAATATGTATCCCAAAGACAGTCATTCATCCCTTCAATTTATTTGATTTTGGTCTTAGGGAGGACAGATTCTTCAACAAAAACCCCAAGTTTTCCAATTTTCCCCAATAGAAACCCCAATTCTTAGGTTTTCTTCCATAAAAATCTACATTTTTCAAAGTTTCTTCAATAAAAACATAGTAAATCATAACTGAAAATTTTCATTCATCACTTCAGCAACCCTTTCCCTTTGTCAGGGCTTCGAGTTGCTGGTCCCCCAGTCTGGGGGCTTGGCCCGCAAGTCGGGCCAATCCTGGAACCACCTCTGACCACAAACAAGCTTGTTCTGAAAAAAAAAACAGATATCCTTAATATTGCACCCCCCCCCCCCTCCATTCATCTCCCCAAATCTGATATCCAGGCTTCTACCACAAACAACTCACAACAGATCAATTACTTTGTGGAGAAAAAGTTGGATGCTCCATTAGATACATCCAGGCATCACAAACCAACAGTTCTTACACTTATTTCGGGTAAGCCAACACGACCATCTATGTGGGCTAAAGTTCATGTCAATTGGTCCCTTCTCGCAACACCCCTTATCGGCCTGTGTTTTTCTTTTTTTTCTCTCTATTTACTTGTACCAGTTGGATTTAAATTCCTCCTTACAGCCATTGTCCTCATTTTAAACTTCGAACCAGGATGTCCCTAATTGCAAAACAAACTCAGCACTGACAGGACTATTTTGTGTTTATATCAAGTTGCTCAAGCGGAAACATACTCTCTACTTTCCTTCAGTGTGGGATGTTTCCCAAAAAGTCATTTTACTTGGCCGTGGATATCACTTCAAATTTCTCTTTGATCTATTTCCTGATTGCAAGCAAATGATTTCCTTGAGATGATACGACCAATAATAATTAGTTTAAAAGCTGTTTAAGCAAATTAGAGCTAAACACAGAATGCTCACTATGTTTCAAATGGCTGAAGGCATGCATCTCAATGAAGTGAATGCCATCACAACCTGGAGAACATTACTGAAACAGTGAGTAGCAAAAAGCAGGAAACACAAGAGTGAACTTGGGATAAGACCAAGCATATGAGAATGTGGCAACACTTCTGTCCCCCTTCCATTTTGGCATAATACCTTCTATTCTGGGGCACACTATATTCTGTTTTTCAGGCACACTTGTGTTCTGCACTGAAATTTTGGGCAAATGAGCTCAGAACTGTCCCCCCCCCCCCTCCCTTATTTGAGAATAGTCCTGCTGAACCCTACTGACATTTAGTCCCAATATATGAGTTACAAAAAAAAAAAAGAAAAGAAAACCATAGCCAGTCAAACTTGCAAGGCTAATAAAACCTTGGCATCTGATCAAAATAAGAGTATTAATATCATTTGTTTGGGAGAAACATATTTTCCAATGTTAGGTAGTGAGAGAGACCAAAAATTGTTTGTAAGATACCAAAATTCTGAAACAGCTATACCCATGCCGACCAGAGCTCAGTATAACAGGTGGTGGCACACTGATGCAATGATGCTTAGCAGCTGGATGTTTCAGAATTTGAATCCTGCTTGGATAAGAGTAATGTGGCCAGTCTTCACCTTAGAACAATCAAGATACCATTTTCCCATCCAAACTGACCAATAAAACTACAAAATAAAACCCATATCTCATCTACATTGTTGAGCTGGTCAGCCAAACAACACTAATATTATAATTTGAAGCCAGAGGCTTACTCCAAATTTGCGGTCACTTAACTCCATAAAATAAGTGACCTTCAGGAGAGTATGGTACCAGGTTATACATAGTAAGATGGTCACCAAAACCTTCTTTGTTTTTGTTTTTTGGACTTTTTTTTTTTTTGGTTGTGTTCTTTTGTTTAATGTTCTGTTTTAAAACGATTGTATTTATCCACAAGCACTGTCTCCAATTAATTCCCCATCTACATCGGTCTTCCTAGAACCTAAAGGGGAAGAACATAATCAATATCAGTTTTCTTTTTTGTGACAACTTTTTACAAAGAAACTGCCAGAGTTTAAACTTAGTTGAAGTTTGTTCTAATAATGCTAGCCTACTAATTAATACCCCCATGAAAATTTATTGAAAATTTAAACAGTTGCCCTAAAATGGATGCATACCAACAATGGCTCTGTAAACATTGAAATGTATGCAAGAAAGCAAAGTGTATTTGCTCTGCTTTACTCAAAATAATGTCCACAGAAACATGCACAAGTCTATGCTTGTTACCAGCAAAATCTCTTTATACTCTCCAAGAGAGACAAACAGAGACGACTTACAGTTCACAGATTTTTCCATGGCTCTTAAGGATACAATGTGCAGGATCTAGAGAGAAATAGGCCATGTTATAACTTGAAAACTATGACCTTTCAATATTTATCCTCATTTAACCCCTACCAAGGCTCAATCCATTGGACAAATAGCTCACTGTATTTTTTTTCTCAATTGAATTTTTATTCTAATTGGATAGCCTCAAGTTATATACCTGGAAAAATATTTTTGAACCGTCTTACAAGTAACTACCTGATTGTACCTAGCTGCCCGTGTGCACAGTCCCATCAACCACCATACACCCTTACTACATGAGCGGACAAATATGTAGGGCATGTATGCCAGTATGGGAGCTACCAAAACTGCCTTGCAGTCACAACAAACATCCACTTACAATGAAGGGGATTAAGTTGCAAATCTGTTCATACCCCTATCCTATCATGCAAACTTCTATAGCCTATACATACCTTCTGCTTAACATTCAGCTGAAAACACAGTCTTTGGAGTTGTTTGCCCCCTTTGGAAAGTTAGCTTTTAGAAAAGAGAGGCTTATGAACTGTTTGCTCTCTCAACAATTCACTGACCTGTGTATCTAAGTAAGGTTGGCAAGAGGTTTGTTAGTTTTTTGTTTGTGGTTAGGACTGAAAGGTCTTTGCGACCATTTTGGAAGAGTGAAACTATCACTCATCCTGTGGCTATGCTGTATATAACAGAATAACAGTCCCTGACACAAAATTGTCAATGTCAAAAACCACAACATGTTTAAAGTCATTTATTATGGGTCAAAATGTGAGACTGCTAACACAGTGCATCTACACTATGTAACACAATTTTTGTTGATAATGTGTCATAATTATGGCAAATCTAGAATTGAACTTATTTTCCTTTTTGACTAATTGGAATGAAAATGCTTAAAAAGTCACTGCTAAAATCATTCTCCCTCTCCCCCACTTCCTACACAAAACAACATTTTTTATTATCTCTGATGGAAAACAGGGAGTGCCCATTACCTAATTTTGCTTATTTCTCAAAATAAATGTTATGTATGTTAAAAAATGCATCCAAAACAGTACCTTAAAGGAGAAAATGCAGTCACCATAATTTGGATTAGTGCACCTGGGTATCCTATTTCATCAATGGCTCTTGAGAACCATGTGACATGTTATTTCTCTCATTGAAATGTGAAATTCATGCATAGTAACACCTTGGTTTACCTTGAATGCAATTTTACGATTTCAAAATATCCTGAAAGAAACTTACCAAAATGAAAGGATATTTGTGAGATTCAGCTCTTGTTTCAAAGTAAGTTTTGGGGGACTGATTATGCCCTGTAAGCTGTGTGCCAATTACCCAAGTCTCCTCTTTGCACTAGTTTATCTCTGAGGGGGGTTGTTAATGAGAAGAATTGTCTGCTGAAGTCAACTGCTTTGGTCAGAGTATAAACGAGATCAAGAATGTTTTGGAAGCCCACTTGAAGGCCATCAAAAGCAGATAGGGATTCCTTCTTTGTTTTGATCTCTATATTTGGCTCCTTTATGAGCAATTTGTACCATTCCTAATCACTTTCCCTCTGAAGAAACTAAATGAGGGCAGAGGTTGCATATTCACCTTAATAATTTGAGATGTAAGGGAGATGTAGGGATAATATACAACAGATACAATGGGGAAAAAATGAAAAAAAAAAGTTTGATCAAACATAAAACTATAAATCCTCAGATAGTGATTAATGGGTGATTCTTAAGTCTTCCATACCAACAGCACAGACTTTTCACAGTTGTTTGCAATGAAATTTACTCCTAGTGGCAATTTTTAAGTTTTTAATTTTTAAAATAAATATCCATTTATTTAAGAGCAAATGCAAAGCACTTGCAAAATGATGCAAGAAAGCCATAAAGAAATGATCAAAGCCAAAAAAAAACAAAAAAAAACAGGTGTGACCACAGATGCCACGCTCAGTTGTTTATCCACCACTCCTTATTATCATTCAAAGACGTGGGGAAGGGCGGGGGCGGGGGGGGGGGGGGAAGCCTCCACAGCAGTTTATACTGCTTTTAGTGACCAACAACTGTAATATCCCAAATTCTGTCATATAAATTTCTTTTGTCTTAGCTGGGGTGGGGATGGGGGGTGGACAGCTTTAATTCAACCCAGTCTTGATTTCAACACACAGAGAAAAAGCACGCATCACCACAGGTTGACCTTGCTGTTGGTGAGCTACTTCAAAAGAGACAAACCTGTAGGCAGACCTCAAATTTGTGACCCTGTATCTAAATTGAAAACCACAGGAATATATTGTTTCACCTATTTGCAATACTGAGCAGTCATTGTTGGCATATCGACAGGCATGTCTGCAAATCATACTCAGAAAAATAGGAAAATAAACAGCAGACAATGAGAACACAAAAGTAAAAAAATGGCATTGTTGCAAGCTTCAGGTTACTGTTCACAAGAAAAGACAAATGTGATTAACTCAAACCGAATTTGTAGTAGCAGCTAGCCTATACCCTGGTTGTTTTTATTAAAATAAATTTTGTTTATAAATATTATGCGAGAAAACTCTTCAGAGCACTTTTGGTTAGTTAGTTAGATGAGGTTTAACGTCCCAGTTTCCAACCAATTGGTTCAAGTCGAGATGACCACGGCCTTTTTTCCAGTTGTGGCTCACTGGCTTGTTTTTCCTACTCCATTACTTATGCTGAGCACCAAGCACAAAGGCAGTAGGTTCCATTTTTAAAGTCTTTGGTATGCCCCGGCCAGGATTTGAACCCTAGACCTTCCGGCTGCAAGTCAGATGCTCCAACCACTTTTGGTGTACAATATGGATGTATGCCATGCATCCATTCAGAAAGATGCAAGTGAAATAAGACAATTGATAATTCTATTGTTGATTCATCATGGATGGAAAAAGTTGGGAGCTGGGAGGAGCCTTCTTGGGAAATTTGGGTATTTGGTGGGAAATTCTGGCAACTGGAGGAAAATTTACCTTTTCTGTACACAAACAAACGGAGAAAACTATGGAGAATATATATTCCTTCTTAGGAAATAAGCAGTTTTTCCAAACCTGTCAGTCATAGTAAGATTAACATAGCCATACAGTGTGGTACATAGCGAGGGGAGGGGTGCACCCCTTGTAGGACAGGAAATCTTCCTTGGGGAAGAATATGATTTGTCAGGCAATTCAATTGTGATGACAAAATCACTAAAATTTTTGGCACAATTGTTTCATCATCCTATGAAATGTGGTTGTGTATATAGTAATTATGGTTAGGTATTAACTGCTTCTAATCTTGATTAAGAAATCCTTCATATGCAAATAATACAGGAGCACAAACACCCAAATACCCTTAATACCCGCCATGTCAAAACAGTTCTGATTGGGCAATCTGAACATCCTGGGATTTCTTTTCTAGCTGAGATTATAAATTAGGGTGGAGTTGATTGTTTCAATTCATTTTGACAAGGTTTTAATGGGAAAAAAATTGGTCAATCCTTACCAATGGTAAAAGGTCAATTAAGCTAATATTTTATTTATTTAACTTGAAGAGTCCTGCAAAAATAAATCTCCTGTTTGGATAAGGAAGTGTATCTTAAACGTTTGATCACTTACATCATGTTGACCAACATAACATCTTATAGGTAAAACCTGGTTTTTGCCTAGAGCTTGCTTTCCATAAAAAGTGCATGTTCAGTTTATCGTATTGCACTTTGGATCAATTTTCTGTAACAAACAGGTGGGATGATCAAACACTGAAACCAAAATTTCAAGTTGTAATGTTTGCAGGAAGACACAAAATATACTTGAAATTATTAGAACACACAGTAAAACTTGGAGGAAAAATTTCTTCAAGATGCCAGAGACTGTGACCAGAATTCATACCGGGCCTGATGCCTTAATGCCCGCCTGGAAACGATTTTTCCTTCATAAATTCTAACAGGTTTTGACAATTTGACTATCTCAGGATAGTGGTTGCCTGCTCTCTCTCTCTCTCTTATTAAAAAAAGCCCTTATTTACTGCCAAGCAGCATAACATTCCTAGATCTAACCTTAAGGACAGCCACAAAAACCACAAAACCACAAATTTCATACCAACTCAAGTTCCTTAACATCAAGCAAACCTTAAAAATCTATAAACCTCAAACCTACTTGCAAGACAAAAAGATGAAATGCCACCAAAAAACCTGACAAGCTTTGCGGTCGGAAAGGGTAAGAAAATCATTCCAGAAATAGTGGGGGCCATCTACTACCTCAGGCTAATTTCTGAAGGAATTGAATTCTGATGATAGCTGCATCCAAATTAACCACTGGCAGTGAAATACACTAAAAATATATCATGCTTATGAGGTGGTAGGTTTAAAATAATGCATATTTTAATGACATATTGTAAAGTAAAATCAATTGGATTTAGTATTTTACTATCAACTTGCTCATTTAATTATTGTATATTAATCACAAAAAGGATAAAAAGTAAACCTGAGAAAAAATTTTTGATATTATTTAATTGTTTATATACTAGTCTTTGAGATGACTGCTATGGCTCTGTGCAAGGTTACACAGAGCTGCAATTATTTTGTTTCTCTATCTCTGGATTATAGTCATTTCATGTTCAAAAGTCAAAAGCCATTTAGTCTACCATTATCCCATATCACTTCCTTCCTTTAAAACAGTTCTATCCTACAAACTTTGAGAGCAATAAAAGTAGTATTGAAAGAAAAGTCTGCCAAAATGCTACATGTATTGCTACAAAGTTATTTACCAAAATTCTCTGACATTCAAACTTTTGAATTGTCCTTTGTGATCTAGAAACCAAATGCTGAAGTTTGACATTTCTTGCTTGAAGAAGCAGCATGAGCTCAATGACAGGATATGCTAAATATTGGATCTGTATCAAATGCAGGAACCAATAAAGTTGTAACTTATGCTCTAAAAACAAAAGAGTCACATTCACTCCAAAATGAGTGTGCCCAGTAACCACTCCTCCTTATAAGAGTAAATTTTGCCCCAAGTAGAGTGACAATTCACCCATGGAATTCACACATGGAATGAAATATTGCTCTATTTGGAGTGAATTTTCACTCTGCTCTAGGTGAAATTCTCTCTTACCAGGCACAAGTCATCACTGAAAACACTTTTTTGGAGTGAATTTAATTCTTTTGTTTTCAGAGTGTAAATAATGAAACGAAAATGACAGGCAGCAAGGAGAAGCACTGAAGAGAGATATTAACAACCAACTCAACCACAAAGAAAATAGAAAAAGAAAAAAAAAAACAAAGCAAAAAGGAGCGTATCTGATTACCTCATCTAGGATGAAAGCAATTTTACATCCATGAAACCCCCAAAATTAGATATCAACAAATAATATCTATGAAATATAATATCCACCAAAAAAATTTCTTTTGTGACATCAATCCCATCACGAATTCAAAGTACATCCCAAATTTACAAATGATGTATGGAAATGACTATAATGCATTTAGATTATGATTTGCCAACAAGGTGCAAAATGTGGCATAATTCCCAAAACCCAATATATGAACTCCCAAATGCAATGAGACCAAAATGCCCCAAAGGCAGGTAGGCTTTCTGCCACATCAATGTTTGTATTTAAGGAAACCCCAGTGACAATTTACAAATACCCATCAATTTTGATAACCATATGCATATGGGACATTTTTTCCAGGGAAAGAAGGGAGGGGGTTCTTTAAAAATAAAACCAAAAGATAGGTTTTGCCTAAATTCTGGAGGGGCACGGAACTGGGAATGTAAACTAACAAAAAAATCTGGGTGCACCAAAGAACCTTGGACAAGCTTTCGCTATATAAAACCATGACTAAATCAACAGAATTAGGGCTGTAATAGATCTGAGAGGGGTTAAGCTACCATGGTACTTCTCTCAAGGATGTGAGTTAAATTCCATCCCATCTTAAGGAAGGCTGTGGCATTGTGGGTAGACTTAAATCAATTAAGCAATCAGAAGGCTTTTAATGAGCCTGGCAGAGATAATCATCAGATATAGAATACTTTAGCTGCTTTCAACTTCCTGGTTCTATTCTTACAACATAAAAGGCACAGCCCTATCCCCTCCAATCCTCTTTTGCACTCAACTGCAGGTTATTCATGTGTGAAAAGGTTAGCGGCATGCCAGCACTGCTTTTTTCCTTTATCTGCTAGTCAATATGTTACCTTATTGGAGCAGGGAAGCCTTGTCTAGATGGCAGACACTTTCCCTAGCAATCAAAATGCCTCTTTGTCATACTAGGAGAAGGCTAGAGCCCAGTTAAATTATCCTCACAGATTACATCCCTCAAAAGGGAAGCCCCACTATTGAAACCCTGCTTTGGGCTGTTTAACTATGTTCACTTCAGGTGGTAATGGTGACAGGCCAAGCATTCTAAAGAAAGCCAAAGGACACACAATCAATTTCTTTTCCAATTGTCCTCACCTCAGACAAGAGAAGGTAAGATGATTTGAAAGGGATCAGAAGGTGGAAGGGACCCAATAAGATTGGGTAAGATCTTGAGCGGTCTTTAGTGTCTTAAAGTAGGAAGTAATGATCTGCGGGCCACAATAAGAGGAAAATGATTCCTAAATTCTTGTGGAGGGCTTACAGTAACCACATTAATCAGATTTGGACCATAAATGATGCCTTACAGATAATAGAGACAACAGACCTTTGACAATAGTGATGGTACATTGTGGCTACAGCAATTGTGGTGGTTTTTCTTTAGTATTTGTGGTTGATCTAATTGCATATGGGTACAATTGCCACTTAAATTTGTCTCTTTAAAGGAGAATAGAGTGTTTACATTACATCAACAAAGTACAGACAGAAAATTATCATTATGAAACGATTAAAGGCATAGGTCTGGGGGGAGGGTGGCAAGGGGGCTGCAGCCCCACACAAGATATTTACCTTAAAATTTGGGCAATTTGCTACTTTTTCAGGCACTGCAGCGACAGGTCACCTCAATAACAATTTTGGGCACGTCACAACAGCCCCCTCCCCCCAATCAAACCACCAAACTTTTGCAAATTTCCTCTTATTTTTCTTACAGGTAGGCATACCTCTAAAGATGTTTGTGGACATAACTATTACAAACACTGAAAAGGTAAAGCAAGGAGTTGTTCTCCATAATTTTACAATTCAGTAACAAAAATATAGTCACATGATCAAAACAGCCATTCATGACTTAGGATGATGGGGTATACTAATTCTGATTGGGGTGAATGAATTTTCCCTTTAAGTCTTACCAACAATCAACCTACCACTCACTGATAAGTTAAGCTTTGCTTTGCCTCTTGCTAGAATGGCATTCATGCTTTACTGAAATTCCTTCATGAGCCTCAAATACATAGTTTTTATGTGGGAGTGGGGAGGGGGATGGGGAAGAGTGGGTGGTGAGAGTGAAAATGCAGTTTTTAGGTCGAAGTGGGAGTGGGTAGGAGTTGGGGGTGGGGCAAAAATGCAACTTGCTTAACTTTTCCATCTGAATTTAAAGCAACACATCTCCACTATTCTAGCTATTTCACCCCTCCCCCTTCCTACCCACCAAAAACACCTTTTGATCCTCTCTTCTTTCACATAAAGTAAAGCACTTGACTAAAGGGCTATAAAAATATGTTTGTCCGATCACATTAAGTACCAGCTAGTTACGAACCAAAACATAGACGTCACCCATCTTATAAAGATCATGGCCATTTTTAACATTCCTATAGACAGATGCCTTCTTCAGAAGTACAATGCACCAGTCACTAAGCATACCACTGAACAAAAGCAAAATCCACAGCCTTGGACAACTATTTAGCTGATATTACTAACAGACAAACAGCTTAACTATTCTTAACACCTCTTCAATTCAAACTGTATCACAGAACTACAGTGTGGTCAGCAAGAGAAAATCCCCTTTTCTTAAAAGGAGATTAAGGAAGAATTTGCCAAATGTTGACAGTCAAACAGGCAGCTGTTATTGCCAGCCTAAGCTTTATCCTTCCATGAAAGAGGATACTGTTCTTTTGTGGGTTTCATGCTCATTCCTTGTATTGATTTCACATCAATGTGTACCATCACAAGATTCTCTGGAACAAGACACTTTTCTCTTTGTCCCTGCAGCCTGACAAAAGACCACAAACCTGTAAAATGACCTTCCTCTGTTATGAACTCAAGTTGATTGTTCCAGCAATACTACAGTACTTTGTTGTATTCGGCCTGTCATTGATGAAAATTTGTAGCCGTGTTGCTCCCATGGATGATGGCACTGTGTTGTATTCTGACATTGTATAGAACCCCGGATGCCATACTCGCATTTTAAAACAATGCCAAACATTGCTTTGGTGTTATTTTGTTTTTATTTCCATTTCACTATGAATTTTCCTTCAAGATGCATATTTTTCCACTTTTTGCCCAGGGAACCATGGTAAAACACGTAATTTATGCTCTAAATTTCTCACTTACAGCAAGAATAAAATAAATAAACTCAGTCAATGGCCATAAAAGGCATGGTTATTTTACTACATATGCAATCTTTTAAAGCAGCTGGAGTTTTAATGCCAACGAATCTGCATTTGGGTAATTTCACACATACTGAATGCCAAATCTGGCTGATTCCTTCATAGAAAATATGGCAACCCTGGCCAGTATTGAACCCACTTAAAGTTCACAAATTGTTTGTCCAGTAAGAAAACATATATCCCAATTTGTTTCAACCTTGAAGCTACCATCTTAAGAAAGCTGCTCTATTCCTGTTCACTGCAAGGTGTTCCATGAATTATCTTTTGTAGCATATATAAGTGGTTTATACTAAAACAGGTGGCCAATGTTTGCAACTACAAGCATTTGGGTAATGAGCCCAATAAATTGGCACAAAAATGTGGGGGCATTGAAAGTTCCTCACAAAATGCATTCTTTGTCTCTCCAGACTCTGTTCAATCTTCTTTGAAAGATGTGGGAATGGGGTGAGGCATAATAAGTATACCTGGCTTGCTTTTTTTTATATAAAATGAAGGAGTGCTGCCAATTTTAAAGATCTATCAAATACTTTATGAACTGGAACCAACAAAAAGCTGTTTTGTGTCAAAGTTCCAAGTTCGGAACCTTTCCTGACGACTTTGCATATATACAGAAAGCCCTGGAATCTTACAACTTGAGTTTGATGAAAATGAGACAGAGCCTTGAAACTTTTCTTTTAGTCAACTATGCAAGAAACAGGAAATCCCTCCTACTTTAAAACCAGTCCCTTTCAGATCTCTTCTGCTCCATGTATGCTATCTCAATTCCTGCCTTTGAACTTAATGGATCACCTGTTTCCTTGTACTCTAGCCCTGATGCATTTATTCAAGGAAACCCTCTGAGCCTCTGTCCTACAAAGTCCGAACTGAAACTGAAATTGACTCGTAATTTACTGGTCCACCCACAGATACTTCAGAAGGCCCGAAGAGCCTGTAAAAAAGAGTCTCCAAAAGTCAGTGTAACAGAATATGTAACCCTGTAAGAGAGCAACAGTGCGTGCACCTTCTCTTATTTATGGGTGTTTGATTGTCAGGAATTACTACGTCACTGCCCACCGCTGTGGCATTACCCTCAATGCACATTTCTTGGCCATTGATTCTATGCAAAGAGGATTAGGGGTGTGCTCCAGCTGAAATGACTGAATTCCCTGCTGACACAGAGACTAATCACCTTTAAGTCTGCTTGCAATAAAGATAAGACTATTTGATAGGCATTTAAAGGGATACACAGGCCCTTCCAACAGGAAACAAAAACACAATACCTTTAAATCAACACAAGTAGCACCATGAAAAGCCAATCCCCATACATATTGTAATAAACCTGTACTAACCATTTTATGACTGGAGTGGGACGTGAATACTTGCTAAAATGACTCCAACCCTGGTTAAACAAGGGACCAACTGAGAAGGCCAAAGTCAAGCAACCTACCAACAACCAAGTCACAAATGTTTCAGTGTTTCTATCTGCTGAAACTGTTCCCCTACATTACCTAAAAAAACTTCACACTGGTTCCCAATTTTTCACTTCAAAATCTCCAAGACAATTTTTTTCTGTGAACTGTTATGAGAGCAGACTGCAGGATCACCTAACTAATGTAACTTTCACACTATGACTAACTCCTGTATACTATATATCTGCTCTATTTTGAACTTTAAAATGGTGCCCAAAAGCTCTGAATCTGCACTTGAAATGGTTATCTAAGCAGGGAGGTGTTAGACAGGAGATCCAACAATTAAATCCATCAGAAAATGCATACTTGAAAATGATTTAATCCCTTTCAGGTATCAACTTTGATTCACATCTTTTTTTCCCCACTGTTTAGCACTTTTGACTAAACCCCCATTAACGATGATCTGCTCCTTTCATATCCAAGTAATTGTGAAACAAAGGCTATTATTAGGACATGCCTCGATGTGAGGTTTGTTTCCTACAGAGGCCAAGTGTAATTCAAGATTTTCAGTGAAATGACTGACAATAAACATTTAAATAATGTACTTTTTTTTTGTTTCCCTGTAATTTTAATGCTTCCTCTGCTTGACACATTGTTCAAGCCTACAGCATATGTCTCGATTTTGGCAAATTCTGACATCACTAAGGAATAAACTCAAAAAGCAAGTTTTGAAGAAATTCCTCAACGATGTTTACTGAAATGACTCAAATGAGAATTACTGTGTCGTATTATGACAAAAATTTTGAATTTTACATTTTCGTATGATGACTGTTAATGACAAAAAGTTAATGAGATCTAGGCAAGACTTGCTTCTAATTTTCAGTATGACAATATTAAAGTCACTGATCCTAGTTGATCTTGGTATTGTGGTAAACACTTTTAGGAGAAAAGCAAGATTACTATCAGAAACAAGCACTGCTTCAAATGTTGAATCTCCTTCCCAACACCTCCCTGATTTAAGGTTACAATCTTTTTCTCTTTTGATTTCTGTCACCAATACCTTTCAGCCCATTACTGTGATTGCAACAATGTGGTGAAGATTCTCCAAGATTTTGCTGGTTTCCAGAATAAGAAAGATCAAACAGAACTTGGTATTAATGAGGCACCCCCTGAAAAAGACGCAATTTATAATTTCCTGTTCAAAGCTCATATTTTCCACCCTTCTTCACGCAACCACTAACACCACACTCACATCTGTCTCTGAACTACTTCAGAAAGTCACAAACCCAGTAACCTCCTTAACATCCAAACACTGGTATCTCCAAAAGCCAGGCTTACATTTGCTTTAATAAATGAGACCATATCTAAATTCAAAAGACTTGTCAATTGCGAAATGTACTTCAACTAGCCTATATTTAATTGAGCAGTTAAATGAATTTTGCAGATCCGACTCAAACTGTAAAGTGGACCATTACAAAGCAGAGAAAACCCTGAAAATGATGGCTTATCAGATTTGTCCAGAGGATCACAAACTTAAGGCTTGATGGTGAGGAAGCAAACTGCTTGTTAAGGGCCTCAATTTGACCTGCCTGAAGCCTTGGGGTACTTTCATCATTACACTGACAGCATGCATGAGTATTCAATGCTGCAATAGAAAGTTCTTTTACTCCTTCAGAATTCTGGGTCAAGTTTTTAGGAAGAAAGATTGAAAGCAGAAAACCAATTAATTGGCTACACTGTATATTATTACCCAGAGGTTACTTGTTTTCTTAATTTAGATATATACTTGGAACAACAAACAGGTATGATCCTACCCCCACAAGGCCAGCAGACTGATTTGATCCATAACATTCTGATGTGAATGCCATTTGACAACAACATAAGGTAATATTGAGTCAGAGCAAAATCACGTCCTGGAAGGATGGGTGAAACAGCCTGTAAGAATGAAGTTTCTATGGAAAAAGACACTGTTCAAGGAAATCTGCTTCTTTTAATAGCATGGTTTGTAAATTCAATGGAGCAGAGAGACAAGTTTTTTAACTCCGTAAAAGAGGTTTGAAAAGATTTGACTTCACTCACCAACTGATTCTTTAGCTGCAATCACCACATTGTGGCAATCAAAAGTATGTAAATCCTATTAAAAGGGTCACTTTACTAGCTAAGTCCTAGGTATGAAGAACTACAGCACAGGAATGTATCAGTGTACAAAGGCATACCGAACATTAACGATTGTGAGGGAGCACAATGTTTTTCGCCCGAATCTCTGAACCTTTCAGAAAGAATCTTTCTGAATATTTCCAAACATTCTGACAGAATATTGGGTTGTCCAAAAAATAGGGGGGGGGGAGAGGGGAATGCTCCCCCACATGCCCTGCCTCATAAACATCTGTGAGTGTAAGCTGTAACATAATTTTATCACCCACCTTTTTTTGCTTTGAAATTAGTAATCAATCAGAAAAATAAACCCTGGCCCACATGAAAATCCCTATTCCTGATGGACTGCTTCCCAAATTGTAACCATATGTACCTTCTCCCTGATTCCCCCATCTCTCTAAACTACATCTTACAGAATGACACCATATGCAACTGATATTTCTCCAGTGTTCCTTCCTTTCCACGCTTGGAGTAACAGTAGAGCACCCTCTATTTCTTGTCTTCCAGAGTAACAAAAAGGTGCTCACTTATTCTTGGCTTTCAAAACCAAATTAGGTATCTTACTGCAAGCTTGCAAGTTGATTTTAGTAATTCCATACCCCTAGCCTACAGACAGAAAGTTAGCACCAAGTCTGTGGCTCTGCAAGTGATGTCATAGAGACTGTCTGATCCTCAGACATACTTCCACTTCTCCCTCTCTACCCTTCCACAGTGTATTACCCCTTCCTCAAAGCAACTAATAGGATGACAGGCCAAAGAAGAATATTCTGGAAGCAATTTATACCCCTGAAGAATTCCACAAAGCCAGTGCATGTTTCACACAGGCATAATACAGTATATTAACAACTGCAATGGTCAAGTTCGCTACTGTATTTAGCAGGTAGGTGACAGATTTCACTTACTTTTGTGACTGCTACTGACCTAGAGAGTTGATACTATTGTATGCATAACATAAATTGCAAGTTATTAGTAATACTGAGTTCCAAAGATGCCTGACCAAGTTCATGAAGACTTTTAATGCCAATTACTAAATGTCACAAGGCACACCAGAGTTTGTCCTAAAAAGACACACTGTAAACTACTTGATAACATTTCCAAACTGCCCATTTTCCTTTGAACAGAATGGGAAGCAAAATGATTAAATGTACACTTTCAGGCTTTACACAGCAAAGTTAAATGGCATCACACAATTCTCCTCTGTTAATTTTTTTTTCAAGTTTTTGTATAAATATTTTGTTCCCTTTGTTGTAGCATCATGCTACCTAGGAGCTAAACTTGGAAAGCAATACAACTGACCTGTAAACTTTCCCAATTATGGGGATAGGGCGGATGTCGGGGAGGGGGATTAAAACAGTATAGGAAGCTAAATACACAACTTACCCTGCTTTCTTGAACTGCTGAAGACACCATGCATAGATTCACATGAAAAAAAGAAACAAGAAATAAATAAGTAATCATATTATTTACATGATTTTTGGTGAATAGAAGCAGTGAAAGCATTTGGTGTAGATGTGGGTAATAAGGTTCTTGACAAAAGCATTCTGTTAAGCACATCAAATTTAAGACTTGTAAATTTGGAGGAACATTGAGAAATTCCAGACATTAGTATCTGCTCAACATAACCATCCAAATACAAATATTTAGTCACAATTTTATTAAAAAATAAGCACAAAGGTATAAGCAACTTTATGGTTATTAAAGGAACTGTCATTCGCAATAAAAATGTTTTAATTCTCCTCAAAATCCATTTACACTTTTCATGCATTGTTTTTTTTTTTTTGGGGGGGGGGGGGATTTGGGGGGAGGGAGTAGGATGAAGGGGCACCTAACAGTGACTTAAACATATCCACTTCCGTTCAGTTCCAGACAGAACAGTCAACCTACAACTAGCCTACAAGCACTCAGTGATGATAAAAAAAAAAAAGGAAAAGAAAAAAAAAGAGATGGATTGGAGAAAGTCCTGCTCAATGCCCTGTGCCTTTAAAAGTAAACTCAAGGAATATTTTACGAGCATAGCAACAGGTATTGTGGCAGAACCTTTCTCCCAGGCAACTAGAGATCTATCAAACGATCACATGTAATTTCATTCCCCTTCAATAGAAGACCACAATTGCTTCTCTTAATAGACATCTTATTCTTCTTGCTGGCTTTTGTTGGGCACACGAGGGGGCAAATTTCTCCAGTAAATCTATTAGACTAAGCCAACCTGACCTCCAATTGATGGCACACAACACTGAGACATAAAAAGCTTTTTCAGAATCACTCTGGTTTTACAGCCGCAACAGTCGTGACAGCCATCAGACCATCACAGACTGGCAGAAAATAAGTAAATTAAGGGAAACCATTTTGCTTTCCTTCTCCTGACCCAAAAGTGATTAAAAGGGCCTCAGAGTTTCTTTTTGCATAATTTCTGTGAAAGGAAAAGAGGGCTTCCTTGGCATAGTAGATGATAGAAATATTTGCCATACTTTTTTGCTTTGTTGCGAAAACTTCAAAGTCTCAGTTGAGGGAATTATCTAGGTGTCCATATTCAAGCAGTGTAAGCCTGGCCTCAACCTTATATCATCATTCATCACAACAAGCACGATAACCTTACAGCAGCAGATTGACTGTGACATCCTTGCTTACGCAAGAAGAAAAAAGCAAATTATCATACTGACGTGGCACTCAAAAGCAAAAAAATTCTCGCTGTTGTAGTGAGTGACATGTCTTTAATAGTTCAAATCGTTGAAATGGACAGCAGCTGTGTAGCCTGAATAAAACAGCTTAACCAATTTTTTGTGCACATTTGTGTTAAAACAATTAAAAGTTAATCATTCAATATGCAAATTTGTGCAAAAAAAGGACTGCAAGTTTTCAACTGTATGGAATACTTATTTTTCCCACTCCAAAAAAGAAAATTTAAATCAAAATCATCTAGCTGCCACCTACTTTAGGCCTACATATAAAGTCAGAGCAGACAATTTTAGGGTTACCTTTAATTCCCATGTAACCATGGAAATGCAGAAATGTGTCCATGCTTTATATGTGCGTGTAATATATATGTAGGCTTACTACTTTCCTAACACCTCCAATACTCTGCATGCAATACTACACTACCAGACACCGCTACAAAAACCTGCACCGTCTGCATAATATTATCCCAAGCATAACTCAATCTTGTCCTTCACAGCTAGCTCAACATGCATATTTGCTGTCCTTTTACCTTCATTCGCCAGACAAACTAATCATAAACCCCCACACAGTATACCTCATACCCACACATCTATGAAAAATAAACTAAGCAACATACATAGGGATTATAGATTACAAATTGCCAACATGCCCACAGAAAGCAAACACATCACCCACCCCATGGGTTTAAATTTCTTTATCCACGTACAAGTGTAAAAATGTTTTGCTCTGAGCTTTCCGTGACAGAGCTATGTCTAGCCTTCTGTCTCTTTTTATCTTCTCTGCACAAATATGACCAGAAATGGAGGTACCATTGCGACTATGGGTTGATTGACAGGGTACGTGTCAGAAATTGTCAGGTGGTATGGTATCTAACTAATACACACCTTTCAACAGTCCTTACGTCGCAAAACACCTCCTAGCTAAAAAACATCATTGAGCATGCTAAAATATTCTACAAGATGAAATTCACTTCAAGTAAGTCACCCTCAAATCAATTTCTACAACTTTTTTTGTCCCTAGGTCAGAAAAATTGGCAGAATTGATTTTGCCACAACTCCCTAACCAGAAAACAACTTTTGAAAGAATTTTGGGCCATGGTAATGAGCAAGCATTAACCAGTGGTATGTAAACAGAAATTATTGAATTTCAATAAAACTGCTAGCTAGGAAGGCAACTAAAAGCTTAAAAGAAAGCCATGAAGTAATATTTTCATGCTGTTGGCCATGAACGAACAAAAAGTTTGATGAAAAAATTGGGAAAACAGGAGAGTGGATTGTGCAGCTCTAACAGGTGTGACCTAGATGACCTCAATATGAGGCAGACTGCCAGCTACATTTTAGGAGAGGACAGATAAGCTTTGAAAACAGCCCACACATTGTACATTGCGAGCAATATTTATTTCCAGAATTGGCTTAACTTCATGTGTATGTGGAATCATGTTTCAATCACATTAAAAAACAGGAACAGACACCCACCCATCAAAACATTGGGAGATATTCTCAACATGAACCAACTTCTGAAACTTCTTGAAAGTACAACTATTTGGTGCTTTCTTCTTGTGGGATATGGTTCAGAACCTTGATTCTACACTAATTATTTGTGGCCCACAATTTACATTCATGTGGCACATGGGATCTTTGGGAGATGCAAGGAGCACACAATATAAACACCTTAAGACACAAATTATTCTATTCACTTTTGGCTTCCACGGTCATTTTGAAGTACCATCTAAGTAGTCTTCGACCAATAAGTAGAACTAGGAAGTTCCTTTAAATTTGAAATGTTATCCTTTTCTACTATTACCTTTTCACTTTTCCGTTATGAAAACATTGTATGAGCTTTCGGTAGGTCCGCAACAACTGAATTTTACCAATGACACAGTCCTAAAGCTGTTTCATTTGATAATTATGTATTTGATCAGCTATAAAAGGTTAACTGCCATTAATTTCAAGATTTTAATTTGCAAATAAACATTTGGCTCAGGTTCTTAAAGTAAGATACGATATTGAACAAACCATGGAACTTAGTTCAGTAATATTCTAGGCTTAAATGAGCCCTTGTTCTCTCTAACACTTGTTATCCTTCATTTAGCATGTATGTTTGGGTCCAGTTTTGTGGTAGCTTTTCAGGAATATACACAACTGCAAAAACTACTTAAGCTTGAAACTATTCCTGGCAAATCCCAAGGAAGAAAGCAGAAGAACAATGGTTGCAAATTATGTTCCCTATTTTGTCTATTTCAGAAAACTGACAAGTCCGAACCTGGAGTATGTGAATGGAGTTGCACAAATCGAAAGGTAAGTTTAATAATAGCCCCTTAAAAGTTTATGACCTTTACTGTCACAAATGAAAATATTAAACTTAAGAATTGTTCTCATTTGCAATTGCTTGTCTAGCAACCAACAGAACTAGAATCCAGAATTCATTAGAATTACCCATGCCTGACATATCCAGACCAATTTCACGAATCTCCTCTGTTTCCTACAATCAATGCGACACGAAAATGTTACATGAGCCAAAAGTCTCAAGATAGAATGTATGGTATGACACTCACAGATACATAGAAATACCGTCAGAATTGTTGTTTGCCTATTCACATGTGACACCTCTGGACAGACTGAGACTGTAAAACGATACTGCATGGCAATACTCTCTGGTGCTCTCCTGAGGCAGTCCTTAACACAACTTTGCGGTGAGGGGTAGTGGTTACATGCTCTGACAAGATCTGAGTGACTCACCTTTTTCTTTCTCGTTGTTGCTGTGAGAATGTGCGTTGATGACATTTGACAACTGAAGTAGGCCAGACCCGTGGCTTGCAGACGACGGCATTGCTAGATGAGGAGGTATGGGTATTGGGGGAGGATGGGCATTTGGGAATGGATGTTGCAATGCCTGCTGCCCCTATAAAGAAAATCAAACCACCGGAACAATTAATAAGCAGCCACGTTTCTCCAATTAACAATGCTCTGATCATACATATTCGTGTCATTCAAAGAAATCTCTGATCTCTTTATACAACATGACAACAACCCTAGGTAGGAATGTTCCAGTGCAAGGTCAAAAGTAAAGAAAATTTTCATGGATCCTTTCCTTAGTAAATTGATAAGAATTTCACTCATGTAATTGGCAGAATAAGAATTACTGTCTTGATCAGCAGACAGGGGCCTTTCCATGCTCAGCACCAGCATGCTCTGAAAAATCCAGCATTCTCACATCATTTATTAGTCCCTACACGAAATTCCTGCAATCTGCTTTTCAGTGGATTACCTCAAAATATTTCCCAGCTAACTGATTTTAATGTGAGTGTCGCTGAACTATTACCCTCAGTACTCAACTACATAAATTTAAGATCATTCCAGATGTGATGCAGGCAATCAAGCAGTGCTTCCTATACATTATATGAGTATATTTGAATGATCTGGCAGTGCACTGACCTGGAAAGGCTGAGACTAATCTGTAGTGACCTTAAAGGGAAAATGCAGCCCCCCTCAATTTGAATAATAGTGTACCGCATCATCCTAATTCAGGAATGGCTCCTTTCAATCATGTGACAATATTTTTGTTCTTATTTGTTAAACTCCTTGGTTTACCTCCAATATTCAATGGTTTTATACAGGAACATGACAAAAATACTTGTAAGTGAAATAAAGGGAGATATGTAAGTTTTTGCAAATGTTTGAAAACAAACTTGGGGAGACCGCTTTCTCCCTTTAAAATATGAGTCAGTTGTCTTGATCAGGGATGTAGCTACGGTGGGCGGCGCTGGGCGGTGACACCCAGCACTTGATATTCCCGCCTGGCACTCCAGGCAAACACATGTCTCCCCGCCCACCAAAAATCTGCCTACCAAGACCTAAAACTAGCCCTAAATTTACTCCCTACAGTAAACTGAGGGAAAAATGAAAAATTAATGGCTGAAAAATGGGGTAGATCCCATGGCGTGGGGTGAGGTGCTTTCCCCAGATCAGACAATTACCCGGCACTCAAATTTGGCTAGCTACATCCCTCATCTTGATCCTGCCCTTCTGCACCAATCTGATGTGTGGAAACTCATCTGACCCCCAGTGAAGGGTGTCAATGTTCATAAAGGGTGACAGTTACTCTAACCTGCTATCTTGTGTCATAAAATAGATGTATCTTTGCACCAACAATGACCCACATCAATTTAATTATTGAAAAACAATTTTTTTTTTTTTTTCAAAATGACAGACCTCTTGATGTGCCCAAGGATAAAAATGTGTATGGACATTGGCATAACTTGATGCACATTTGTGCTAGTTTTGTAACCCATCATCACACTATCTGGTAGTCACTCATGACACAGCCTTGATGCATAAAGTGCATCATACAACTGATAGGTGCATTTCAGGTCATAAAACTGAACCATCAGATTCCACAATAACAGGCAAGAGAAGAATCTGACAGTCGCAACTCACAAAGGGTGGGGGGGGGAGGGAAGCATAAAAGAGTGAAATAAGCTACAAAGTTAAGTATCATGATATGAAAGTCACTGTTAAAACAGAGGAGGCACACTCACTACATCTCATTATCCTAAATTATAAGACAAAAGGTATGCATTCCTAACAATTCCTCTTTCCAGCAACCCGAAAAGTATCAGTTTGGGCTTTTTTCTCTTTCGTCTTCGTCTGAATATTACGAAAGATACACAAAAATATGGACTATCATTTGAGTAAACAAGTTCAGATAATGGGATCACGTGAAGTTGTTAGTTGTAAAATGATTATGCCGCAACCATTACTAACAAGACTAAACACCAGATAAGGTTTATGTTTGTTTGTTTGGGAGTCAAAGGTTAAAAGCAACCCAAACAAACTTATACTTTATCACACCTTTCCCTGATAACATGTTTCTTTTGAGCCTTTTCACGCTTCTATGGGTGAAGTTTGGACCATTCTTAGAAGGGTAACTATTTGCAATCCAGTTTGTGGTATATATATTAGGATAAAAAGTACAAAGAGCAACTAACATATCTTACTAAGAGGAGGGACACTCAGAATATGATGTCTGAGGATTACTGATTGAGATCTGTCTACTGACAGCAATGGCATAAATGGTTAGGTCCCCAGAAGCTTGGGCAAAATATTTCAATGCCGACTGTCATTTCTATGCATGACCATAAATTTTTACGGTAACTTTAATATTTACAGCATGATTTCAGATAAAAAGATGGCTCAGATTCTGGTGGGTGGGGGCAGTGTCCGTGCAATTGCACAGGACCTAATTATAAAGGCATAAAGGCCTCCAGCTGGTTGTCACTATAGTTGTGTTGTGAAACCATTGGACCATGGCAGGCATAATCGAATGGGGGGAACAATGACCCTAAAATAATGCTCCCAATTCAATCATATCCCCCTCCCCTCCCCCCATCTCAATGGAATATCACATGTTCATCTGAGTGATTTAGCCAGCTGTCAAAAATAATAAATAATATAAGTGCCGCTACTATCAAAGCTGGAAAAATGTTTATTTCCCAGAAAGAAAGGCAAATTGTCCACAACATATATTTTGATGTACAAAAATGGTAAATTTCCTTCCAATTGGCATAATTTCCCTTCAAATACTCAAATTTCCCAAGGAGCCTTCCAGATTCCCACCTTTTTCCACTAATGGCTACTATACTTATGGCAGCTGCTATTTATATCACCTTTTTGAATTCCTAATTTTATGTAATGAGATAAAGAAATATGCAAAAAGTTGTAAGGAAAGTACGTACAGTTTTAATCTCCAGCCATTACTACTATTTTTTGAGCATCCTACAGAAATGTCTAAATTGTACAGATAAAATTATTCTGCACTACTACCTTGTTAGGCAAATACTTGAAAAAAGGAAGTGTAATTAATGATTATAAACTTATCACAGCATTCATTTCAGAGTACACATATACAGTAGTCTCCAACATAAAGTCCCTGAACACTGCCCTCAGTTGGGGACAGAGCCACTCTGCTTTGTGTGCACGATAATAAACAAAATGCTCTTGTTTGCGCTACAAGCCATTTATGGAGTAGTCAGAGTTGTGGCATATCTAACTCTCTGTGAAAATAGCAGTTCCACTCCAACACAAAAAGGTAATCAATTTAGAAAACTCAAGTAGCGGAGGTTGACGTATTAAAATGTCAAAATCTGAACACCACCAGGAAGAGTGCCCCTTGTACCGTGAACAAACTGTTATTAAACAATCAATCCTGCCTATACTGTTTATCTGCCTACACTACTTCACTATCTAGTTGTGTTTGTTAATACACAACTAAAGCTGTTACATGCAAATACCGCCATGGCCTAGTCCTTCCCCTAACACAATAAGCAGCTAACCAAACAAACCCTACCCTAGTGCAAGCCAGCCTGGTTTGGTTAGCTATCAACAACTTTGATAGAGAGAAAAGGCAGCCAAAGAGATTAAACAAGCAGAGTGTCAACAAACGCTATTGACTCGTTTCTAAACGCAACCTTTATTACGAGCAAACAGATGCAATGACTGGATGGAAGGTGGTAGCACTCTTCTGTTATTTGCAGTCTCCAGGCTAGCATGGGCCAATTAATTATCCTCTATCTGTGGCAGAGTTGGGTCTGTGTTTGACATAGTCAACTCAGGGAAAGAAAATTATAGCTTACTAATGCAACAGAAATATGTGGCTACCGGGCATATATTAATTGTGCATTAGTGCACGGAGAGTAATGAGGTGTGCTGATAAGTTGGAATGAATTAAGGAATCTGAGAAAAAAATTGTAGTAATGCCCAGGAAAAGCTTTTCACGGTATGTATATCTCTCTGACAATTAGTCTTGAAGGTGGCAATGTAAATCAAGAGTACTTTGATAAGTGCAATTTTTTTATCTTTTTCAGATGACTGCACAGTAATGTAAGCAAATGCACTATCCAATTTGCCTTCTGAGATTGCAGAATTGGGGGGGGGGAGGAGGAGCAAAAACAGATCTGTGCTCAAAACAAAAAGTTTAGAGCTGTTTACACAACACAGAAATTTTGGGTATGTAAATTAGTTATTAACTAGCTAATCTAAAGTGCTAATGACATGCTGAGTTCATTCTAAATATCTTTCTTTCCCCACTTTTTGGTTATACCCAACCCTCAATAATAACTATGCCTAAATTAATAGTTAAATAATTGCTTGATGTACTTACTGAGAAATGTGGAAAAGCCGACTGCTGCTGCAACATAAAAGGAAAAGTTTACAGTTGCCTTCCATGTGCATACAAAATGAGTCATGAAGCAAATATTTTGAAGAAACAAAAAAATCCTCATCAAGAAAAACATTTAGCAAGTCAGTTGCATATAGATTTATATAAATGAAATGCAAAACACAATTGACGAAACTTAAAGTACAGTTCGTACTTCATGTTGATACATCTCCTATACAGGGAAATGGACTGACAAACAAACCCATTTGACACTGATTGCTATAGTTTCCTACAACTATTTCAACCCCCTTCCTCCCTTTGGCAGACATATTCAGTCAGACCTTCATCATCCCCCCCCTACCCATCCCTTTGGCAGGCATAATCGGTCAGACCTTCACTTGAAGAATTCTCATACGTCAGAAGAATGCCAAAATAGTTTCTATTCATCTCCCCACAGTCCCTACTACATCTTGCCCTGCTCTCCCAACCCCTTCTCCTCAGAGTTAATCTTAACCCCCCCCCCCCCCACTCAGTAGTAGTACCAGGCAGATGAGGTGTGGGGGAAGGAAACGAAAATTCACCTGGAAGCAACTACACCTAAAATTAACTTCATTTCACATGGAAGCTAGGAAAACCTGGGGAAAGTAATCCACTCTCTTTGCGGATTACAGTTTGCATCGAGGTCCATGGAAAGACTGGTTGAATTAATTCCGAGGCAAATAGTCACTTATATAGCTAAATGAACATGCAAAAGATTAACTGTATGCATGTGTGTCATAGATTCATCTTGCCACAGCTTCATTAAAGCTGCATACTCTAATTGCTTTCAACTAGATGCCCACGCAACTCTTCAAACAACCTTTAAGGGCAGCAACCTGTGTAAAATAAATTTTGTTATTTCTGATTGCAACATGAAGCAAATTAGAGCAATTACCTTTGAATTACGAGCTGGAGTGGACGGGTGGGTGGTAGAGCTAATACTCAGGACAGATGAGCATGTATTAATTACTACCCCAACAAATCTATCAATTTGTTATGAAATGGTCAACACAAACAAATACAGAAATTTGACAGCTTCAAAACACCCACTCTTGTTTGCCCTGGATGAAAGGGGTAACTACAGAAGCTTTAAATAGTTAGGGGTTACTATTATGGGGATTTCCCTGTTATTTTTTAATAAATTTGTGCGCTGGAAAGTTGTATTTAAGGTAGATTCCCTTAAATGGCATTACGATATATTTCTAAAGCCTATGTAGTACAGAATGGTCGGAAAACAACATGCCCTCGGGGTCGGCCAAGTTTTTCATCTTTACATGAGCACAAAGTGTGCTCTATCTGAGGATCCCCTTCCCCCATCCCCCTCTCACATTTATTTTTAAAAGTGTGAAAACTGGTAATTTTTCGGAAAAAAAAATGTCATCACTGTTTTTGCTTTAAAATGGCTTACATAGGTCTTTGATCCCCCACCTCCCCCCCCCCCCATTTACATTTTGTACTCTTGTGAAAATTTGGAAATGAGGAAAGAATTGGTGATTCCTTAGACCTGAATGCAAGGACTAGAGAGACTGCAAAGTTGGCCAAACATGCTTTGCTTACATCAGCAAGAACCTCACTTGAAATGAAGCAGAAAGACTTGAGTTTCGACTACACCTCTGCTTCACAGGGTTTCTGGAACACACATGACTGTACCAGATGACATTAGGGAGGTAAATTATATAATCTTCAACTGTAACAGTAATCATGCTTACTTTCCCCCATTGTTGTACTGATATTGGATTGGGGGTTCTGTTCAAAAGAAGGTGGTAGAATGGGGAGAGGTGTGCATGCACCCACCAGCTCCATATGGCACCCAGTAATGGGGATGTTTACTTACCCCAATGATAGCATTCAGTTCTGTCATGGTAACCTGCTTTGCCCTTTCAACTGCTCCAACAACACTCTGTTGATGCTGCAAAACAATCCCAGATAATTCGTTAGATCATCATTCTTTAACCCTTTGACACCCAGAAGTGCTTTAACACGCTTCAAAATAGCCCCCTCATTTTCTCTCAATCAACTCGGGAGTCAAAGGGGTAACAATGGCAGTTGTGTGCAGACTGAGCAGTGGTGTCACGTCATGCTCCCACTGAGCAAACTGTATATAGACAGGCATTTCTGGAAACTACTTGCAGTTTCGAGTTGCGCTTGCATCAGTCAAGAGGCGTCTGAGGACTGCCCTCTTGCATGGTGGTGATATATTTAATCCTTTGATGTCCAGAAGCACTTTTACATGCTCTGGAACAGCCCCCTCCTTTTCTCTCAATTGACTTGTAAGTCAAAGAGTTAATTTCTGATAGTCTTAAAGGGAAAATGTTGTCCCTCCCCCCCCCCCCCCATTTGAATTAGTAATTGGTATCCTAATTCAGGAATGGCTCCTTTCAATCATGTGACAATACTTTTAATAATAATAAAATAACAATAAATTTCATGCAGAATGAATCCTTGGTTCATAGTAACATTTTTATTCAGAAACATAATGAAAGGCACTTGCAAGGGAAACAAGAGAGATTTGTAAGATTTAGCTGGTGTTTGAAAATCAACTTGGGGTGACTGTTTATTCCCTTTAATTAATGGAAAGCTTTAACTGACAGGAATATAGCCAGTATACACGTATGTGATCCAACTGGCTGGAATAATGTATAGACCTCACCCTACAAATGCCTTAAATTAGTGAAACACAATGACCTCATCTCTTGCATCCATTTATTCCTCCCAATGTAAAACAATTCCAGCTGACATGATATTGCCCTTCAATGATCCCTTCTGCCTCCCACCCCCCCACAATGACCCCTGGATCAAACCCTACACCAGGGACTGCGGGCCAATTTTAAAGTGGGGGGGGACCTATCATAGAATGTCCTGATATGTTCAAGAAAATCAGGAAAATAAAAGCCCTAGTTCCCAGTTTAGGGCAGCCCAAAATGCCCACAGCAGAAAATATGTGAGGGCTGGGCTAAAGCCCCCACAGCCCCCCATCTCCACAGTCCCTGTGCGCAATAGTTACTTTGATCCTTCAACAGTACGAGGTCATCCACCTTTCACAATGCATAGATCTACATGAACCCCAAACAAATTTATAACAATGCCTGAGCAGACATACAAAATAAATACTCCGAACATTTTGAACATCAAGACCTACTTCTCAAACTATTTATAACTTCAATAGTCAAGAAAATTGAAACAACTTACTTCCTGTGATAAGAATGGGATGATCTGTGCACATATCGCATTCAACCGCTTTGCAATTTCAGTCTGCCAAAAACAACATGAAAATTGCCCGTTAAAGATCTGAAATGACAGTTTTGTGGTATAGCTAGGTAACTGTGAGCTTTTTGTTTTTGTTTTAGTGAATTGTTGGTCAGAGAGAAACTTGGGATCAACAGGGACACTATACCATATTGAAAGTATACAGGGTTTGTCAGGATAGACTCATCAGTATTCTCTCTTCAAAACATAGGTTATCACTCTTTGTTAAAGCATATGAAATGACAACTCCTGTTCCCTTAAGAAATGGAAGAACTACCTGCTTGAAAAGAACATGGGCAGTGATCACAGGGGAGGGGGGAAGGTGGCAAGGGGACAGGTCCCCCAATATCTGAGAAATCACCCATTGACTATGATTTTTCACACAGTAAATTATTTGAAAATGGGTTCATGTCCCCCCATATTGAGAACAAATTGTTGCCCTTGGAAGTGAACCAGTGGCATAAACTATCCCAATGAAGAAATGTCAACGACCAATACTGGTATACTGATAAGTTGATTAGTTGTGGTCTTTACTTAGTAGGCCTAAATATAAAATATGAGGCATAAGTTATCAGAGTGACTAAAAAGACCATGTAGACAGATGAGGGTTTGAAATAAAGCTTGGATGTAAAACACATGCACACGCACATACATACACACACACAAAGCAGATCAGACGAGTTTGAAAACAACTATGAGGCAACTATTGCTGCCTTTTCTGCTCCTGGGAAGACAGCTGCTTCCCTGAGTCCACCCCCATTACCAACTCACATAGATCTGTAATACGGCAGACTCAATTTCATGGAGATACTATAGTTTTGTGGATTCCATTCCATATCGCACAATGCAAACAGTCACTCCATGGTGTAAGTTGCAGTGTAAGTTCCATGCACCCTCTCTGACCATGGCCATATCGCACAATGCAGTCACTCCATGGAGTAAGTTGCAGTGTAAGTTCCATGCACCCTCTCTGACCATGGCCCAGCAGCCTTGACACAAACCACAGTGCAGGAAGTTGCCATTCGCACTGACTACTCCCCAGGGATGCCAGATATTCTGTGAGGCAACCAGCCAAATTTGGCGCTGGATATGGTCAAAAAAAGCCAAATGAAAATGTGTTGCCACTAAACACTCCCATTGCTTGAAAATCATCAATATGTAATAAAATAGCCCTGCTATTTTATGAACACCCACCGAGTTAATACATCCAAATATGCTCTTAGTGTGAATTTTGGGACACAAATTATGCATTTTGCCACAGTTTTTGACAGTAATTGTGGAAAAACGTGCATATTTAAGGAAAATTGATAGTCAAATGTAAAAAAAAAAAAACAAAAAAGAAAATGCCAAAATGTTGTTTGGCGTGTTTTAAAATTCTGCATGCCAACACCATCGAAAAAATGCCAAACTCAGTGCTTTTGGTGTTTAAAACACCAATATGGCAACCCTGATACTCCTTTCAAAGTAGAATGCAAAGAACTGGAGGTTGATATGGATACTTTCCTCAAGCTGTCACTGAGTCCTTCAACACAAGCACTTACAGGCAGAGTAGTTCAATTACTACCAGCTAATTCATTAGAGTGTTTTCGAGTTGACACAATGATACCTCCCTCTAGGAGGAGGCCTACAATACCACTTCCTGAAGATGAATACCAGCCATTGTCTGCAAGCTCTGCAAGAAGCCAGTTTCGCCCAATGATGGCTGTTTTCCAGTGACCAACGACCAAAGTTATAAGTGAGTGAATGCAGGACATGAAACTGGATCTGACTATTAATCTAGGAGTACCTTGCCACCTTACAGTACTTTTCGTTTTGTATGACTCACATAGTGCTAACAGGTTAGCAACGGTTGTAAACTAAGTATTCCGAACGTATTTCCTCAATCCTCATCGTGAATATTTGAAATGAAATACCACGAACAACCAACCTGGCATTCCAACAACACAAGTCCTGAGTACGCAAGTCCTAAATTTTTAGCTCTATGAAAGATTTAAGAAAAAAGTTCCTGAAATGGTACCACAAATGAATCCTTTTTAGACCTAGTTACTGACTGTGCATACTGAGACAAATCTGGCTTTTCTGTTTTAACACTGCCAAAATTGCTCCTTGTGGGTTGTAAAATCAGTCAGAAAGTTCTGAGTCATCGTGTCTCCTTTCAAGCACCCTTCTCAAAGAGTTTTCATGTCAACTGCTAGATTAGGAACACACGTTAAAAGTGACTTGTTTTGTGTGTGACAAAGATCCACTTGATCTAGCAAAAATTCATTTCCAGGGATGAAGGGCCCTTAGCCCCCCCACTTCCACTCAAGATGAAGAATTTCCTGTATTTTCTATGGTTATTTCAATACACTCTCTTGCTTGTTATAAAAGGTATGGTACATAACTCTTCAAATACAACAACACATATTTTGACATTAGGCAAAAATTGCATAAATTATGTAATTTTCTTTATCACAGAGGATTGAAAACAGGGCTTTGTGTGTATTATTGCTATTTTTCCATCTTCCTGCATTTCAAGGCAATTATTAAACTGTGATCTAAGATCTGACCTGATCATTCTCTCTCTTCAGCATGAGAGGCTAATTGGACTATCAAACTAACTATGCAGGAAGCAACAGAAAAAATGGGAATCGCACTAAACTATATAATTGAAAAATTTATCCCCTTTTTTCCCCAAAAACCTGCAAATGAAAAAAAAAAAAATGGAGCACATCATGATAAAAAAAAGGAAAGTTAGTAGTGAGTTCTTATCTAAAATTGATGTTGTCATTCACATCCATGAAAAAGGGGGCTCAAAGAAGGCACACTTGATGAACATGACCTTTCAATTAGGGGCAACTATAAATTGTACGAAATTGACTCTAGCTTCCATCACTCAACTTCCTTTTGAGATGACAAAGGGGCTTGTCAGACCATCCCTAAAACTCAACCTTGCAAAGACAATGAACTATTTTAGGAATCAGCACTGATCTATGCAAAAAGGAAAACTAAATAAATTCAAGGGCCAATTTCTAGTCCTAACGAAAAAAAATTATAATCAATGGACACAGAATATGCAGAGTGTTGTGGTGGGACTAAATCCCACCAATCACCATGAAAGACTTTGCAAAGTCTAAGGTGTACTCTGTTGCAGGTATTACTCATATTAGACATGTATTATAACATGCAAACACCCTTACACCCAAGGCTTAAGCCAGAGAGCAGTCCAGGAGTCATTTGGACTCCCAAAATTTTGCATTGCCCCATATGTATAATACATTTTAATACACAAACTTCACTAGAATTTACTGTTTGGACTCCCTGATCTCACCATGTTGGCTAAAGCCCTGCTTACACCTGTTCCCAAATGTTCACTAAAATAATGATACGTGTGAAACTCATTCTTCTAATATATTTGCTACAAAGTCCACACAGTTACTTTTAATTTTTGTATAAATTGTTCTTTTTCTTTCATAAATCATCTATGACAAAATTTAGCATTGCAAAACTTTGACTCCTTTGTGTGCCAGGTCAGCCCTGACTAACTGTATCTTTTCAGCAAACTGTACCCAAAGACTGATCAGTCTCCGATGAAAGTTATGCGCCGATAAACTCCCAGGATCTCCTCCTGCAGAACTCGGCAGGTTCGTAAACTGATTGTTTTACCAGACGCGCATTTGCATCAAGTTATTCTATCTATCCCTTCATCTCATGATGGCTGCTTCATGCTTGGGCTCCCATGCTCGTCTCATTTCGGAATATTATTTTCTTCAAGGGTAACCGGCCATGATTGATGGGGTGGAAATTGTTCCCTGGGATATAGTGGGGACACTTACATAAATTAGGCATTATTGCATGTTTGTTGCAAGTGTCTAGCTATTTGCAAATTGCTGTAAGTTTCTCCCGAGATGATAAAACAGGCTGTCTGGATCTTGGACATTATGGATATTGAATGAGTAAAATAGAGGCATTTTATGACTAATTCACAGTAAATCCATTAGTATAATGTGCTTTAGGACTGCTTCCAAAGGGAAAGCTCTTCGCAAATTTGGCACGACCGTTTAATTCTCATAATTCAATCACTCCCTAATAAACAAATTATTTTATTTTCTCACAAAGTCAGGGCAAATGATAACAGCTGAAGATAAAAAATAGTCAATATCTGAACAATAGTAAACTGTCATACTTGGTTAAAGAGCCTACAGCAAACTAGGCCTATACTGCACGTGAGTATAAATTTCACAAGACAAAAATTATCAGCAGAATGGTTTAAATATTGTTCCAAGACAACTTCCAAATAATATTTTTACCAACCACATGACCAAGTGCATCTCTAATAGCAAAGTACACACTTTGTATAGTTGTACTGTACATGTATGTCAATTTGCCAACCAATTTAAGTTAACCAGAGATAATTACTTCCACTTAACACTTGAGTTTTTCACAACATTAATGACCACTTGCCTACAAAAATTTGCCATCTTTTAAAGTACCAAGACCACTGCACTGTACCAACCCCCTCTCTCCACCCACCCCTCATGTTCTGTTAACCCCCCTTCTCCATTCACCTGTACCTACTGCTTTTCACCTACATACCACTTTCAAGAGGGTCATCTTGAATACTTACATGGGCTGGGAAACATTAGTATATGGGAAGTTCCTTGCTGGAAAGTTTTAGGAAAAATTAATTTGGAACGTAATTTTGGCAATGGGAAGGAAGTTCAATTTTTTGTACATGAAACGTGAAAAATTGGGGGAAATTTGATGTACCTGCTTCCTGGGAACTAAATCTATTTTCCAGCCTTAAGAACTTACATTTTAACTACATAAAAGTACTTCCTATAAAGGATGCACCCTTTTTTAAAAATTTCCCATGACTGACTTCTGCTCCCTCAACACCAGATGTTTTCTGTAACACCCCAACTTATTTGGTTTCGTTTATGTATCCTACCACCTACTACTCACTCTGACTGCTTTTCCCTGACAAAGGTGCTCGAGACATCTGGCTCAGTGCCTCACAATTATCTTTACATATTACATGGCACTGAACATTAGCAATTTAAATGAGGCCAGTTCCAATTTCTCATTATTATAGCTACGGTAGACGTAGTGACAGTGACACCATGCATTGTCTCCCTCATCTGTTTGGTGCACTCTCTGTTACAGTTAAGAATACATACTGCCCCCATAATTGGATAGCAACGACTAAGGGACAACACACCAAAGTATTCTTTGGTTTAAAACTTCATGTGTGTTAAGTAAACATGGAAAGAAAAAAAAAAATACTAAACCACACACTACCATCCAGTCACATCAAGGTAGATATTATTGTAACCACAGACAAAAATGTGGCGGCACAGCCACCAATTTCAAAGTGTGCTAAATAACATATTCAGGTGGAGTGAGGACAAGACCTCTACCATATTTGACTTAGTTTAAAAGATGGTAAACAGTGTCATTCAGATCATTCTACTTTATGCACAGAGTTACAGTAGTCCATGTCAGTCGCTCTGTAATCTGAATTGAGAGTCTGCCCTCGGTTTTAAACGGCGTATGACAATGACAACTGTATGGTCTATTCCAGCCATGAAAAAGCCATCAAACAGTCCTGTCTAACTTTCCTCCCTGACTCAATGGAATTATTGACGACTGTGCAAACACAATTTTGCTCTCAGTGGAGTTCGTGAGCAAAGTTCGACAAACAAAAGCCCCACTTTTGGAGGTGTTTGCACAGTGAGCAGAATAACAGGGCTCTGTGGCCATTTGGGGCTCTCAAAGTCTATTTGCACTGCAAACAATGGATCAGTTATAAAAGGAGAAATGCAAATGTTAGAGAAAAAGTGTACAAGGATTGTGTGTACTTATTACACAGTCTGCGAGGTTTTACAGGGTGCCTAGGATATGACAGTACACAGCACATGTGGCATGCCCGTTAGCAAATATTTGCCCATTTATTCAAAACGGCAAGCTGAAGGAATTGATCTTGGAGGTAATAGACCAGGAGATGTCTCATCGTTATTGTGTTCATTAAAGCTGAGCTTGAGTCAACACCAGTTCCCAGTATTAACCAAAATGGGGAATAGGTTTTTGAAACCTTGCTTGGTGATAGATGGACTCAGATTTCACACTGTGAGCAAACAAGACTCTGGTATTCACAAAATCGAACTATGTGAATTAATCTGCAGAAATTGCCCTCACCCAACGGGTTTCTTATTGTGAAATACGTACTCCTATTTTTGGCAAAATTGTAATCATTGAATACTAACACCCCAAACTATGTGAGTGTACATTGTCATACTAACACTTGTAGTCTAATTCCAATGCCCACTGATATGGCTTGATTAAGGAAAATTGATCCTTCATACCATTTTAAAATGTGATGTAAATTTCTTACTTTCTGTAAACAAAAGAAAACAGTACTAACAAGTTCACAGCTAGGGGCAACGTACTATAAATGAACATTCACACTTGATTTCTTTGTATTTAGAAATCTGTTTGTAAGAGCTAGGCATGTTTGGATGTCACATCAGAATGCAATCATGTGAAACTATGTAACTTGCAGTGAATACAAAATATTGTTTTTTCAATTTTTTTTTAGTCATTGGAAGTTGAAGCTAGCAAAAAAAAAAAAAAAAAACAGCTAAAATGAGTTTGAAGGGAATATGAAAGAAAGCAAATCTCAGTCAACTCTTCAGAGGTCTGTGGACACATAAATGTGATACCTGGCTATTTGATGTAAAAAAAAAAAACATTACAAACCATCAAATATTCTCCATTTTATGAGACAATACTGCTCTGCACTTATATCATGAATAAACATGAGCTAAATGCAAATTTGTGAAATGGAGAGAGGCACTCATGGGATATGTCTTATGTTATCCTTTGTTAAGCCTTCATTCCAAGGACATTTGGTAATGTTTGCATGCCCAAGGGATTTATTTTGGAAGTAGGCTCAAGTAGCTGTATACTACTTTGAAATATCCACAAGAAACACATAAAACATATATTACACAGGATTAACAAAAAATAAAGGCACTGAGCAACACTCAACATCAAAATTTTTTGCATAGCTAATGAGCAATATCAGAAATGGTCAAACTTTCAAGAGAAATATCTTGAGATCCGTAAAAGAGAGTCAAATAATGTTAATGCCAGAATTTTCATCCGGGAATCTTTACCTAACATTCTTCAGTAAAACAACTGGTTTGGTTATATGTCCACATACCTTTAACATTCTAAACTGCCTTAAAATCGAATGGTTGTATGGACCTCATACGAGTTAAAACTTGGCTCTTTTCTTCTCAACACCTATTTTAAGAGTTCAGCCTACTTACAGCTCTGCCTTCCCCTTCCCAATGCACATTTTGAAAAATTTTCATTCTCAAACTTTTAAAGCAATGGCACTGCTTGATGTCTGTTCCAACATTGTGTTCAAAAAGAAAAAATGATCTGGCCCCTTTAAAACAGAACTGCCAATAGCACTATGATGCATGTCCCAACTTTAAAGAACAGATGTTCAAACTGACCCCAGAGAAGAGGGAGGCTAAACAGATCATTTCATTGACCCACTTAGAAGAAACTTTGAGCAGCTTACAATGTTCAGTGTATTGTCTAGCATAGCAATCCCAATATCCTCTTAATTGATCCGTTCTAAAGAAGCAGCCACTTTTCCCCATTGTTACTGACCCTCACAGCTATCGGCTAACGTGACTCAATCGTCACTTAATACCAAATGACGGAGCCTGAAATATAAACCGTCGTTGGCTAACCGTCAGAAAAAGAAGGAGCTGGGAGGACAAGAAAGCTGCAGATTCAATACTTCATCCATTTGTAGGTAATCAATATTTTTGTGGGTGATTAGTGTACTCCCGTCAATGCACATGCTGGGCTGGTGCCCCCGAGGGAACTTGGGCAACAACCGAGTGGAAATGAATAAATGAATATAGTTCGATTGGAGAGAGATGCTTTTGTACAAGTTGGGAATACTGCTCTAAGTAAAAGGAGCTGGTTGGTTACATTGACGGATGAGAAGAAATGTACACAGCAAAGATCTGTGATCCTTGAACTAGATCTCTTTGGTACTTAAATGTGTGCACTTTTTTTTCAGTGCCTCAATTTTAAAAAATTATGACTCTTACTGCTCTTTCTTCCTCTCTTCTAGGCCACTTGCATGGTTGAAAACAGTTAAAACAGTAGTGTCAAATAATCTCATTAGATAAAGATAAGTACATCGTCAATTACATTAAACTCCACAATGTCAGCTCTGCAATCTGGTGATAGCCTTCTAGTGTGACCTTTTAAAGGGCCCCTTTAATAACACATGCTACACTAACTTGTCCAGCAATAGTCTGCAAAGATTTTACATGAAAGTTATTTAAAGCATGATGGTCATCACAGGCATATGAGGCACAAGGTTTAGGGCTGACAGTCCTTCGCAGCCCAAAATTGTCCACTTTAGAGCAAAAAATGGTGATATTCATGGAAAATTTCTTGCCATGCTTGTTTGACAGTGAAGTAAAATGTCTTATCATATTATGCCTGGGTACCGTAACAGTAACGAAGGTCATGAACATTAAGAAAATATGTAGGATTCCTATTTGTGAGAACTATGCTAACAATTTGATAATTGCAGCATATTTGCAGATTATTTGCAAATATGTTAATTGGTAAAAGGGGTCTCTTATCTTGCTCTTTTTTTTTTCTTGTTTTGTCTATGTAATAATCAGGATTTTCACAGTCCATAATGGTCAATGTATGTTGGGAAAATAAAATAATGACCAAAATTGCAGATATATTCAGTTCTATAATGGTGGTTCCCCCTTCTACCCTCCACCCCCCTCCTAAAATCTTAGTGACCAGGAAAAGGTTGATGCTAGGTCAAGGACAAACAGAAACAAAGTCAACAAATCTATCACCCTTAGCTCTGCAAATATTATTTCCACAAGTTTGCACAACTGGGAGCTTTGTAAATTTATAGAAGAGTGTTTTGGAAATGATGACAAAACTTCCAAATTTAATACTCCTGATAAAAAAAAACATAGCATGTAACCATGGCAACAAAAGGAAAGATAAATTACCTGTTTGTGCATTTCCACATTGAGTCCATATGACATTTCGTAATACTGAAAGAAAGATCAAAAGGCATTTAATGTTAAAATGTGACATTTTGTTAAAGTTCACCATTAACATAACTACAGTCTTGCTCAATCCATAAACAGTTGGGACAGGATTAGCAGAAAACAGCAAAAAACAAGTTTGTGAATTTCATAATTGGGAAAATTAGAATGAAGGAACACAATGGTGACCACACGCATGGGTAAAAAAAAAAAAAAAAAAAAAAAAAAAAAAACTGTGAAGCTCCTTGCTGGGAAGTTTTGTTGTTTGCAGGAAAATTTTCGCAAAATTTTGGAGGGAGACTTTGCTTTTTTGTAGATGAAAACTGTGCAGAATTGTGGGAAATATGACTTGCTTCCCAAGAAATAAATATTTATCCCTATCCTGACTACATATAGAAATGGCAATTAATCTAAGTGCAACATGTAACCATGTCACTGAACATTATTTTAGCAAAGCTGCAGAAATTGAGAAAATGGGTCACCTAACTTTTACAAACTTCCACAAAGATAAAAACAAAAATGACTTGATCAAATACCAACATTTTTCAGTTTTCACAGCTGCAGGAAACAAAAAATGAATGTGGTTCAACAATTACATACCCCTACTAGTGTGTGACAATAAAAAAAGGACACTGCACCTGGATTCAAAATGTTATAAGAGACATTGCTATGTTTTGCTAAAACTCAGCAAAGGTTTACGATGGATAGAATTGTTTACTGTTGCTCCCTAGCACATGATGATGAGCTAGAGAAGTGTTAAGTATTGATGACAAATATTTGTCAAATCCTTTGCCGTCACTGTGAGAGCTTTCATTTACAATGATAAATCTGATTTTAGAGGACAAAACCTGAAACATTTCAAACAAAGGGTGAAATCTTCAAAACAATTAAAGGCAATAGGCAGTCGCCCCAAAATTTGCTTTGAAAAATCTGCAAACTCTTGCAAATCTCTGCTTATTGCATTACAAGCACCTCTGAAGATGTTTTGAAAATAACTATTACAAACAATAGGTAAAGCAAGGAGAAATTCTTGAATTTCACAATTCACTGACAAAAACATTGTCAAATGATCAAAATAGGCCAATGAACTACAGTGACAGGGCATGCTAACTCTGACTGGGGTGACGGCATTTTCCCTTTAAGTGACTCCGAGTTTCAGCCATCAGCAGGCACATTTGGTTGAAGTTCTGTATAGCACAATTGCCCTTTCTGATTTTGCTCTTATGTGAAAGTATCACAAAGTCACTAATTGTGAAGCAAATACAAAATGAAAATTCTACACCAGCAAAAATTTGTGCTTGCCTTCATAATTTTTTTCTCATTTAAATCAAGAGATTCCACCTTGCATAAAAGTTCCAAATTGGCCATGTTCATTCAACTGAAAATAACATTTTCTTGTCAAACTTATTTTGCCCTATCACATGAAGTAAGAAGGCCATTATATTTATGAACACCCTGAACCCCTTTTTGCTAGTCTTTATAATTTGTCTCCGCCATTTGACTGAAAGCAGGAAATTAAAAAGAAATCCCTAGGATGATGATTTCTGCTTTAAGAGAAATATCCCACTAATACTTCAATTACCTACTCATGACAATTGTTGTCTGTAGCTTATGAGTCCCTGATAATGGTGTTGGGCTAGACGATAAAGATTAATTAACAGGTTAAATTTACACAGCTACAGTACAAAATGATGTATAAGGTGCCTAAAGGCCATCAGAGCCCTGGGGTGGATGGGGCTGGGGGCAACAGTCCCCAAATAATTTTCAATAGGAAAATTTTTCAAACTATTGTTAGCTGATCCCTAACAACAGTCAACAATTACCTCAGATAATGCCAAAATGTAAGAACTAGGGGTCTCCGCTGCCCCCTCCCAATTGCAGAAGCCAATTGACTGCCATGCGCATGACTCCAAAAGAAGTAGACTTCTACAACACTGCTTTTTCCAACCATGGACAGAACCTCTTTTTGGGCCACCTGGAAGACTATTAATGGATCTGAATATTTTTGGAAATTCCTAGATCCCACCTACCTCCCCAATCCCCACCACTATAAAAAGAAACCTATTATTTATCATTACATACATATACTTTAAGTTGGGTATACCTTTGGATAGCTCCTCCGAAAAGCAGTAAAAATTTTCTCACCTTTTCTCTACAAAGCCAAGAAACTACTATCCATACTGCATTCTTACCAAACAGGGCTGAGAGATTTCTACTAGAACCTTCAAACATTTAGCGATATCATGAATCAAGTGTACCACTTGCAGAGCTGCTTTTAAGCCTTCCATCAATATCATGTCATCACTAAATAATTTTATCACAACAGGGCAAACATCACCCAACCGGTAGTTAGTACCTGTCACCAACCTGGGCCTTTAATACCTTTCATGTTATATACTAGTAGGACATGACAGGTCTCGTAGCCTCAAGTTTTCGCTGGAGCAGAAATTAATGACAACGCTATCAATTACACCCTACTGTTCCAATTAAACACTGCTCCACATGGGAAAGAACTTAACTCTTATCAAATTTAAGACACTGTTACTATCCTTCATGATTTAACGAAGTGTCATTGGTAATGTTGTTTTGAAGCAATTTTTTGTATAGTGTACACTGTACTCACATCGTTGCTATGGCAACAAAGGCACACTTTTCTGTGTTTGTAGTGTGGCTTTACCTTTGCACTGGTACTCATGCCAAAGTTTAAAGGGAAAAGGCAGTCACACCAATTTCAATTAGTTCATACAAAATAGCCCTACCCCATTCAGCCTACATGTACAGTACCTCATGCAGGGCTCTTTAATGAGGCTGGCAACATTTTGTTATTGAACTGTGAAAATGACCATAGCAGAGAGTACCTACCCTACAGTACTGTAACTAACTCCTTGTTATATACTTTTCATGTATACACAATATTTATGTTCAGAAACCCCCATGAAAGACACTTGTCTCGGGTGGATCTAGGATTTTTGTTTGGGGGGTGTACTAGATTCACCCACTGTGGGAGAGTGTTGTCCATCTATATAGGACTTAGATAAAAATGGTGCTCTTGATATGGTGTATGTATGAGTTTCTTTATCAAAACTGTGACAAGGAGAGCAACAGTGAGATCTCTGGAATATAATATTAAAGGCATGGTCCACCTTAGTACGTGAAAATTTTAGTCTTGGAAAGTTTGGGGGAAGGGGGTGCAAATGCACCCACGGCATCCCCTCTCGATCCGCCACAGCTTGTAGGGGAAAGATAATCAATCCTTGAAATTTATATAGCACTTGAAGTAACCACAAACAGAACTGAACTACTGTAGCATAAGGCACTTTGGCATAAGTAATAAGTTAAAACATAAAGAATGAAGAAACACTTAGCAAAATTCAATGGCCACCAATGCTTATTAAGCTATACATGTGAGTACAAAATCATACTCACATATACTGGAAATGCACTAAAGTGTGAGTATGATTTATATACTGTCTACATCTCTGATATCAATGAACAACTTACCATAACATAGTGTCTCTGGAGTTCTGTTTTCTCTTGAGCTAATTTATCACATTCCATTTTTAGACTGAAAAGATAAGAGAAGTCACAAATGCAAAACATGAACCAAAATTTCCCTTTTTCAAAATTTTACTTTGCCTCCTCATGGAGTTCTTATTAAATATTAAGGAAAATCCACATGCACTTTTTAAAGGACTGCTTTAAGCATTCAGCCACTTCCTTATGATCATTCATTTGCATTAATTACGTATGCATGATCTTATAAAATATATGAGAAATGGGAGGAAAAGTAACCTCAGAGGTTGATTTTCAAGAAAGGGTGAAACAAATATCAAATTCAAAGGCCTTAAAACCATCAGAACTTCATGTACGAGCGAGTAAAATGCCTTCAAGGTAAATCACTGAATAAAATGTAAACAGGCAGATATCAGCAAATCTAACTAGGATGTGCATAATTGCATTAAATTATTGGTAGACAAAGCTAGGGGAAGGGGGAGGCAGAGGAGGGATGTGGAACTTATTCCCCAGTAAACAATGTGGAGGGGCTAAAGTATGCTGGAAACCCCTAATATTTCTCCCCACTGGGAACTTCACAAACTTAACAAAATGTAGCATCAAATTGCACATCTAAGGACACTTAAATATTCAATGATTTTTCCAATGGGGAACAAAAGCCCCTCTCCTTAGACCCCTTTCCAGAATGGCATTCTCAAATAGGCTTTCAGGATTTTTCCAGGAAAGACAATCTGAATATAATTGGACCCCTAATAATTGGAATTCGATTATAATTAGTTTTTTCTCCACCTACTTTACCCATTGCGCCTAATGCAGCATCGCCAGATAGTGTGTACTGTATATGACCTGTACATGAGCGCAAAACTGGGGCCCAGTCTAGCCTTACAAACTGTCACAAAATCTTTAGTTGTTTGGTGTAAGAGTCAGAGATGATTAATATACCCTCTCTCCATGATTATTTTCAATTATTTAACAATTACTTTGATTTTTACGATTATTTCGATTTTTTTATTTTCTCTTCATGCAATAATCATACCAAATCTAAACTGTTTAAAACCGGTAACGATATAATAATCTGTTTACCGTGAAAGCCTATTCTCAAATGTTCAACTCCCTCTCCCCTTCATCAGCTGAGAACAACTTCGTTCACCTTGTCATTACATCATCTCAACCACAAAAACACAAGGTCGATGTGAGACCACAGGGAAGTATCAGACACATTTGAAGGCATTTATTTCACATACAGTTTCTACTTTGAATCGTACATTATCATTTCCAGAGTCACCAGCAACTTCACAAAAGAAACTTTGGGAGAAATTTTCTGATCAGCAGCAGGGATGTCATTACGCCGGGAGGCGCGGAGCGGCCCCACTCAGTTCTAGTAAAATGCGCCCGCCACTCATGTTAAAATAAAATATTCCACCCAGCACTTTTTCCCAATAATGTTACTATAATTTTATGATTTTTGAAAGAAATTTGGATGTAACATTAATCTCAGAATGAGATGGGCAACTGGAGCATTAATTTAGAGTGCAGAAATATATCCACACCTTCTCTAAATCTGAGGACAGTGATCACTAAAGGGTCACAGTCAAAAATTGCCCTGCACAAAGTTTGGCACGTGACAAACCTGATCAGTAGTGGTGTAGCTGAACTGAGTGATTACGTGAAAGAATCCCCCTTTGAAATGACAGCAATTTGAGTCAAGGCACCCATCTGCGACTGACTTGACAGTTCTGTTAGACTGACTACTAGTAAACACTTATGCTGGTAGGATAACCATTCTTCAATATTGTAAAAAAATACAAGGTTTGATAAAATTTCTGCTCAATCATTCCTACCATACTTTTTGCTCAGCTCACATACCATCCAATATCTGAAAGCAGGAACCAGCCTCTTCTTCCAGAACAATGGTCTTTATTTAATAAGAGGATTGTATTCTGAGCTTCTGCTTACATTGGCCAACTGTTATTTACCCTTTTTGTAACCGATCAACACTTAAAAACTATGTATGCTGATAAAACAGCTCTTGTTTACAAAGAATGTAACAATTCGTTGCTAGGGAGTCCACCCAGTACCTTCCAAAATACTGTTCACCTTTTTACCTTACAACCAGAAACTCCCTACTTAAACACTAAAGGTCAACAAGTGGAAATTATCTTTGACTCATCCTATCTGAATGCAGTGGTCTACCACAAAAGCTATTGCCAATTTATTATAACGGGTGGCTTTGGTGGTGAACAAAACTGTTAGGTTTGGTGATCTTATAAAGAGCCTTGGTCATGTTTTTAAATAATGCTGTGTCAATAACAATAGAGTCACAAAAAATGCTCACCTTCAGTAGCAACAAAATGGTAATTAAACTAACCAATACGTGATTAATCCTTAGCCATTATTAGAAATGTGCACCCCCACAAAAAACCCCACAAGTCAGAGAGAAAGAATACTTCTGGGGCTGGTTTGTGGTTTCAACAATGTTTAGGAGGCATGTGTGCTGTGTGCCATTCTGCTTGAAGCTGGAAATTTTTTAAGTTTTAGGGTTTGTGTCATCAAAATTTTTAACTTTAATGCTTCATTCATGTGTATACGTATACAGGGCTACTTTAAACTGTGGGGGTGGGGGGGGGGGAAGGGGTAGCTCAACATTTAATGCATGTTCACCCTATTGTAGCATTAACTTTCCCAAAAATAGTAAAGATTCTTTCCCTCCCCGCCTTGTACACCTTTATTTGCCCAGTGGACATCCTATTGCACGAAACACTAATACTCTGTCCAAAACACTTCTTACAGTATATAGCGTGGAACTAAAGCCTGAGATCTGGATTAGATATGTCCATCTGATTACTAACTCTCCAATCTTGAAACCTTACATGGGCTCCCATACCTCAGCAAACAAAGGAAGGCATTGCGAGTATCTTCCACAATTATAAAATTTCAACAAACTTCCAATTCAATTTCCTTCACTAATTTTGAAAAGAAAAGCAAAAGTTCAATCTACTAAATAAAACCTTCCAACTATTTTCTTTAATATAACTCGAAGGTGAGCAAAATGAAAAAACATTAAAAGTGAAATTTAAATATGATACTTGGTCACATGCATGATCACATGTACTTATAAACAGATAAATCAAAATAACTTCCTCCAGGTGACACTGTAGGGCTCAACTTTTTCTTTAACCAAACATGTAAGTAATATACGTAATCCTTAAATGCAGCAACCATGACCATCAAAAGTTATTTTCAACTTCCCAAAGATGTCTATTTCCTTCAATGTCTCCATTTTGTCAGCAACTGAGACTACCTGTAGACTGACAAACTGTAATTATAAAGAAAAAAGCATCAAACCATGACAGCAAAATTACCGGTTACCTTCTTGACCTATTGCTGCCCTCTATGGTAATTCAGTAATCACTTAAATACAATGCAATGCCAGTGCCCTCAAAATAGTTTGTAAGGGAACTTGTTAAATTCTCTGAAATTTCTCTGATTACAATGCTCCTGCCATTTTGTAAAGGTAATTTGGGAGGTGCCTGTCAAGCTTTCCATTTTGGAGGGAACCAAAAAATGCCCAAATTACATCGAACAATTAACTGCACACAACAACTGCATCAATCACTTCATCTCTGCCGACTGTCACTGACCGCAATCCATGAAACATTTCACTGTGGTTTGAATTTCTTTCATACATGTATCTATCCCCACTAAGGTAATAACTAGCACGAGCACAAACACTGCAGTGCAGCGATGGCCACACCAAAATATTACGATGATCCCACACCTTCTATAAATCAATTTCAATAAATATATCTTGCCACTCTTTGCTTCTCTTATCCAACAAAATTTATGACCCGTGCAAAGCTCAAGGAACTACACAGCTTACATATAAAACTGCTAATTAAATGTTGTTCAAAACAAAACTTGCATATTTTTGAAATTCAATGACTAAATTATCAATGAAGTTGCAAGGAGGCTCTTCATACCTTTTCTTATTCTGTATGAGTGAATTTCACTATAAATACACGTTCCACAGAGTATTTATTGCTTATAAGTACCATGCACTCAAAATGACCATTCTTATACACTGCAAAAAATTAAAAAAGAAAAAAGGAACCCTTGACAGACAGCAGAGAACCTCCACGCTTTCCTTCAATCACAGAGGCCACTCAGTGAAACTTGAAAACACTACCTTCTTTCAATTTCACCTTACACTTGGATTTAACCATGGATATTGAATAAAGTTAATAAAATTGACTTTACCAAAAAGTTATTCTTCAGAAATGGAAAACTAACACAATCCTGGAAGTGATTGCTAGTGGTTTCCTACACGAGACAATTGGCTGCAAATTGATTTTGATTGAAGGTCACTCTTCAGTCTCTAGGTTTTATAATATGATTAATATCACGGACAAATAAAAAGTTGTCTATGTGAAGAGAGTATGAAGTGGCAACAGGTCAAAGGCTAACATACCACACTAATTACCACCTCAATGATAAGAGACTTAAAGTGACTGCTCAAGCACACTTATTGTTATATTCATAAAGCCAATTTCATACTGAAACAAAATAAACTCAGCAGGGAAAAACACCAACAAATGAGATCAACTTTACATCACCAAGTCTGATCTTTAGGAATAAAAGAAGTCACCTTTTGTATGCCTCTTTGAATCAGACAAAACCATTCTTTGGCAACATCCAGGGGTAATACAAGTTTTGAATCATCCATTACCATAAATAAATCAATAAGTAATCTGCGATTAATGTACAGCAAAGTTCCAAGTGTCAAAGCATACCACCTGTCCTGAACAAATTTAATTTCAGACGGTCCCTATGAATAAAACTTAAATCACCATGGCAACTACTCTTACTCCACAGAGCACCAATGAATGAGGAACAATCCTCTCGCATCCATCGCTTAAAGTAACATGCACCATGCCATAGAACGACAAGGGCACACGTAAATGCAACCAAGTGCAAAAAACTCAATCCATTCCATCTCCGTTTTACTTTTATTTCCACTTGGCGAACGGGTGATTGAGCCAGCCAGCTCACGGAATGCTCGGGGCAAGACTTCGCAGCTTCAGAAGGAATGCACTCACCGCTTTGACAAGAGAGTAAAACCACCAAGCAATTAACCAGGCTATGCAGAACAAACCTTTGGAAAACACCCTTGGAAGACTGAGCCAGACTGTATTAATAGTAATGCGCAAGTGCTCTTATCAATCACCACATGTTTGTGAGTTTAAAGAGGAGGCTTTTCTCACTCTCAGAAGGCTCACAACAAATATCTCACTTCACTGATGGCTAAATCCAGTTTAATATCTTCTGAACATTTGATCAGACATTAATAATGATTTAGTATAATACCAAATATTCTTTTTCAGAATATTACAGGAGGAAGACTTATAAAAGGAATCTAGGATCTTCATATCTCTGAAGGGTTGGTCTCCTAATACCACATAAAGGACCAGGTGCTTTCATGACCATTTCTCACAAAACAAACAAAGAGGAAGTCAAAGGTGAATCCATCAATACACAGTCATGCAGGCTCTTAAATTTCAAGCACTGTCAGTTCTCCGATATCCACATGGTCCTCAGTAGTCAATAAAACTGGTATTTGATTATAATTTGATAAAATCCATCATCCCAACCTAGGGTACTAGGACAAAACAGTGTAGTCTCAAAATGCTGAAAAGAAACCTGATCCCCTGAATGTTCAATCAGACAATCCTACTCAACCCTTGCTGATATCTTGTGTTTTACTGTCACCGATTACAGTGTTACAGAACCTTGTACAGCTGTATGACAATCCTACATGAATGGCTCCTTTAGCAAAGGCAGACAGCCCATTACATATTTAATCCATTCAATCAAATCCAAACTGCAATCCACTGGACAAGAAACTAGATGACAAAATCTATACAGACATCCACGCTTTTTAGCACAAATCCTGTGGACTGGTAAAACATCAATCACAGATGCAAAACATGTTGATAATTGTAACTACTGTCCTGAACATTGGTGTTGATAGGTACTGGATTCTGGCTTCATCTATTTTACAAGTAGGGGTGTTGTACATTTGAAGTTCAAATTTTTGTGAGGTGAAGCATCGTTCTCAAAGTTGAAGCCTTAATGGGGGACAATTTTTTAAATTACGACAGCCAACAATTAACATTTTGAGAAGGACACTCTATCTATTACAACAACCAGAATTTCTGTTCAATAATTCCTTACTGAAAGAAAATTGGACATGGCAAGTGCATTCATTCTCTCTGGTGCCAAAAATTAGCCATTCCTTACGATGTAATGGACTGGCCTAGCCAGTTTCATTATCCTGTTAATAGGAAGAAGACATCAAACAAATAACATTATGGTGAGAAGAAGACAGGAGGAAACACAGAACAATCTTTTGTTCCCTGTCCACATTAATTGTTACTTTCTTGAATCTAAGACCTGCTTTTCATGCCTCGTACCTCAAATACATTACACAGTGCACCTCATCAAAGTCACACCCACAGAGTCAGTCAGGCCTAGCAACCAGCAGCAGCCTAATGTAATCCAATTCGCCTGCTATTACATACCTCCTCAAACCTTGTTTTCACCATCCCAGCTGCATGCTTGACAAGACTACCACCTCCCAAACTACAAACTGAGTTCAGTGCTGTGTCATTAAAATGTGAAACCCAAATATCGGGTGTATGGACCGTGCAATACATGCTTCACCAGCCATGGCTTGCCCGTTGAACACTATCAACCATGCATTGATCTGTCGTATAAAGTACCAGCACAAATTTTGGGTTAGGCTGAAGCAAGACTAAGACATCTATACTTGATGCTTTATAGTGACTCTCCCAGCTGGGGTTGGTTGCAGCTACATGTTTTGGACTTACCTGTGATACTGTGCTTGCAAGAAACTAAACTCCTCCTTAATTCGGTCACATGACTCCGCTACAGTGAACTTGCTGAAATGCTGCCCTGGCTGATGCGGCGTCTAGATGTCATTGAGAAAATTTACAAAAGAGTGAGGAAAATGGGGGAAAGATGAAAATATATTCATGAAATCAATGAAAAATGATGGTACACGTATACTTTGCTGCTTCAATCAAGTTCTTGGACTGTAAGGCCAATCCTTGCAATGTTTTGCAATACATTACAGAAATCTTCAGCATTGTATCATTTGTGATACTGATAAGTCTCACAACAGAAAGTAAATGTACTTTAATTGAGAAAAGTCATTCCTTCCCCTCATAATACCACCATGCAGTGTCAACTGACATTTTCTTTTGAGCCTTTTAAATCTACTACACTTGCAAACATTAAATTGAATCTGTCCCAGTATGCAGAAGGCACTTGCCACATTCCTGAACATAAGTCACATGATGTGATATTCTGATAATGAAAGATAACATGTAGAAATTTGATCTGAGTAGTGAGCTGTATCACATCACAATTGACAGTTTGAGATCTGAAAGCTGCCATGCCAAGTTTATGCCATGTGAGCTTGACCGAGGTGTGAAAAATGTGAGTTTGAACGGGTTGACCTGTGAACTTGGGAGCTGGATCCTGTTAAAGGCAAACTTGGTAGGTGTTTGATTGGAAAGTAGGTCAGAGGAAACTTGTTTGTTCTTGATATTGCTGGAACTTGACTGATTTGGAAACGGTAGAGCCTGGAAAAGGATACCCAATCAATTATTGCACTTAGAATGCCTTGACATGGGTAAATAGTTTATTTCTGAGTTGAACCTACTCAAATAAGTTCATGTTTAACACCTTCTCATCATTATCACACTACAAGCACTTGACATAACGACTGGTGGTGTCACACACTCAGGAGCATTGAAGGTGTAGGCTGCACTAAAGCAATGCATTTGTACCTGTTATGTTTAGTTTATCCCTGCCCTTTTGAGTTCCTTTGAAGTGATAGCCTATATTCTACTCTTTTTGCAAAGGATTCAGCATCTGTTTTTTTTTTTATCAGTTTTTTGTATTGGGGTACATGGTATTTAAATGATTGTTGGAAGGGGGTGTCACATGAGCAAGTCCATAATTATCGCATCATTCAACATTACTTTTTGTGGAAGAAAGTTTTCCTTGGCAGCTTATCCTCAAATAGCCTGTAACACAACAGCAACTAAAATTTTGCCTACAAATCAAGTTGAAATCTTTATTTATGTGAAAAATGTTTTTCCTTCTGTATATAGACCTATACTTGATGATAATTTAACACGAACTCTTGAGCAATAGTTGTTTGCTCAATTCAATTGCTATATTAGCCTACACATTTCAGTATAGCCAATCCTCGATGATTATTTGTAGTTATTATTAATTCTGGTCAATTGGTTTTCCTCAACAAGGATTATTTCACAAGTTAAGGAATACTGAATGCAATCGACTCAAGTTATTAACCATTAGGTTTTACATAATGCAGTTGCACTGAGTTACTTATTTGCAGTAAAGGCATTCCTAAATTGATCAATATCACTGAAAATGAAGGCTGTCACGCCTTGCTGTTGTGAAGTGGGGCAATTAGCTTTACTAACATGCTACCGTTCCCTAACTCGATCAATAAAGCTCAATTCTACCACATATTGTTATAAAAGCAAACAAAATTTCCTTGAGCACCCGCACCAATGGGCTTAATTTCGCCATAATTGCGAAGCAAAACCTTGAACTATCTTTGTTTGCCGAAGACTTTAGAAGCAATGAGCGATTCTGTCAATAGGTTTTCGCTAATGGTCTCCAATCCCAAATGATTCTACAAGTAATATTCAATATAAAAAAGCATGAAGTTAGTTATGAAACACTACACAATGAACTGACTGACAACGATTCACCATTTAATACACTAACGTAAAGAACAACGTTCAGCTTTCTGTTGGAAGATCATTTATCCCGAATTGGTATGAAAAAATAGGCTTGGTAAAAAATTTTAACCCGAGATTCATCGTACAACGGCCGAAACTTTCTGGTCACCTCAAGCGATCGACCAGCGAAAAGGTGTCCGTGCATTAAAATACATTATAGGTTACTACACTACAGCTTGTAACAACACACTGTACAAGCTCTTTGACACACTTACCGGGTGCCTATTTTGAGGATACATGTTGGTTTTGTTGAGCTCCACTTTTGCCTTCTTTTATAGATCAAAATTAACCAGAGAATGTATCGTCTGCAAATGAGACGGCTATAATCCGCATAGTCTGTTCAGTTTCTTCAAGAAATGTAAGTAACACCTCTCGCACAACACAAGTGATCTCGCGACCCTTCAGTATTTCCACGCGGTCCACAAAACAATGTAAAAACAAGAATGGAATCTTATTTTCTCCACAGAACTTCTTGTATTTGTTCTCAACATATAACTCCTTAAGGTTTCACGAAATATTTCACAAGGAAAGAAAAGAAAATATTGTTATTCAAAAATAGAACATATCTTTCCCACAACGAGTGTACAGTCGAACAAGACAGTACAGGCAGGTGATGCATTAACAGTACACACAAATTGCATACACTGTACAGTACGTGCATAACACATTGGGGGTTCCGTATAAGGAAAAGGCTAATTAGCGTTAGCGTTGCCGAGGACCGTGTAACCAATCAGATGTCCGGGAAGCACGACATCTGTAATTTATGTCAATTAATTCACACAAGAAACCAATCGTTGAGGATATTGTTGAGGTAGATCCGCCTATCGGTGCTAGGATTTTTTTTTTGTCTCCGCGTAATTACTGTGGTGAGTTTGATAAATGGGGCAAGCGTCTCGCGGCCACTAATCTTAAGAATGCGGGTAGTGTAAGCGATTGTGTTTCAGTAGAACCTTGTGACAGACAGGCAGTGCGACCCTGAATAAACAGTATCCCCGGAGAATTAGCGAAGCCGCGAATCGGGCAAGAGAAAATAATCGGCTTTAACCCTGTGGGGATGCTACTCTTAAGATATGCGCGTTTAGAATTGCATTTTCGAACGAAAACGAAACACACCTTATTTCTTTGGCCATAACATCGCATCGTACCAAATAGAGTTGGGTTGGGTCTTAACTTATTTGTATGAATATTAAACCGATGACGTATTTACCCCTAGAGGGTTTATACAACAAACACTGTGCCCAACAGTGTCCTACCTGGGTGGTTTACCTTGCCCAACATGTGAAACTGATTATATTTAATGTGATTTTTGACCGTAAATCGGAAAGTGAAATTTCCACCTTTTTCAAAGTGGAAGCGGTTTGCAATAAAAGAAAAAACTATTTACAAGAGTTTGTCTTAACCTTCGAGACTTTTACGTTAGTTTTTCACCAAACCTGGACAAAAAGACGTATGATTTGACACTGAGTGTTTCCGTCGAGATAAAATACATTGTTGAGCATTGTTTTCGCTCATTGATTTGCATCGGTTTTACATCACTATTTAATACACCACAAGGAAAAAGAAAAGCTATTTGAGAAATGCAATTTGCAAATATAGCAACCTCAGACATGTGGTGCGTTCCATATTGTATCTTTATTGATCATCTAGAAGGCCTATGATTGTTCTACTCAAAAATAAACTTGGCCCTTTCGTCACCATGAAACACAAAAAAATGTTAATTAACCTTAAACGCATATGGTAGGAACCTATTAGCCGAGTGAGATTTCTCCCCCGGCAGCCATGTTCCCACAATACTCTTAACATATCGCAAGGAGAAACAACAACACACTCAGTATGTACCATATGCTCAAAACGTCAATAAAATTTTAGGTGGCGAATTATGGCATGGACAGATACGAATTGTAAATTAACGAAGCCTTTCTACGTATATGCTACGTGTGTGTACTCTTGGTATGTAAGAGTATTGTCGATTAGATTGAGGGGGCGGGACTTAACGACACTGTTTGTGCTGTACGTTCACATCATACACACAAGCTGTTGGCACAACGCGTTGGATTCGAAAAAGGTAGGCGCGGTCTAATACTTGATTGGTTCATCCTGCACATATGATTAAAGGCACTGAAAATAAAAAGATGGCATTCTATCGTTGGGATTTTGCGTTATGGTTTTCTGTGGTTTTGTTCGTGGCTTTAACAAATGGGTTCAAGAGTGTGACTTGTGAGCCAACCTAGGATATTTTGACAGTATTTTTAGGTTAATTGAATAAAAGCCCGAAAGATGAATCTAGTGATGAAGTTGCACGTCTAGAGCATGCCTATTAACGGTAGGCTCGAAGGTACTGTTTGTGTTCGGAAGTTGTAACGCTTATAAATGTGTGTTATATATACCGTGCTGGAAAAAAGAAAGCGAAAAAATGTTCAAGTTCAGTCTATCTTTACCATCACATCATAACCACTCAATAAACAACCTTGTGACATATTTTTGACTTGTGTCTATAAATAAGGACCATTTACTTTACGCTGATAAAAAAAACTATGGATACTTTACCTACCTGGTTAGACCCTTTCCAAATAAAGTAGGCCTATCTTTGATAAAATTTTTGCAACGGTCTACTTCTTATGTGAGGTCATAGAGTGCCCAATTTATTGAAATATAAACAGGAGCTAGAGGGCGTGCGAGCCGGGGTGCTGCAGAGGCACGGCAAAGGCAAAACTCTTTCTCGGGTAGATTTTTTTTTGGGGGGGGGGTAGGGCAATCTCCTCGGATAATAAAGGGTTTTTTGCCTCGGGGAAAACGGTTCAGCCCTCGGAAAAAAATATCCCGTACGCGTCTGCCAGTGGAAGAGCTAGCTTAGCGACTGGGGAAAGTGACGCCCCAATGGTACATTTTTGGACCAATACTTATGATCTACTGTGGTGAATATTATCCTGCTTACTTCTATATGTAACACTCGAGCCTCCGTTAGCTTAACTCAGATGGCGTAAATAGGCACGACATTCGCCGAAAGGGGCTCAAATGGGGGTTGGCTTAGTGACTCTGCCCGGTACCCCCACATGGGATTTCTAGTATATGGGTGTGGGGACTTGGCCCGTGGAAATTTTGACAAAGAATATTAACTTGATCCTAGAGTCTAGTGCATTTTGATGCCCCTCAAATGGCGCACATATTAACCGGACGTCCTGCAGTGTGCATTCAAATACATTTTCAGGGCTATAAATGCCGAAATAGGGGGTAATGAGGGTTGGAAAAGGAGTTCGGACTACCTGACCCCCTCCTCTGGTAATGCTGACTACGTCACTGCAAATGTTGTAATAGAGGCAAAAAGTGTGCTTAAGTTCAATTTCTGTATAACTTAAGGCCGGGTCCAATCATAGAGTAGGATATAGGAACTAGAGTGCTCTCTCCCCGAAACAGCTGTGATGGTATGGGGACTCGACCGCCGTACAGTTTGTACACACATGCCCACACACAACACCGCTTCTTGCCTCCACCTACAATGGCGGACGGGTCCCCACCACTGATCTAAACTCCCCATGCAATCACAGCGGATTTACGTACGTGGTATTAGGAGTGCGCACTCCAGTTCCTATATCCAGCTCTACGGGTCCAATACTGTAGAGGGCGTATCCGTCTTCGGATGGCCAGGCGTGATGTGGGTAGTAAAGGTAGGGGATAAGCACCGGCGATCGAAATTTTTGTTCATGAATATGTTAAATGTATGCTCGGGTGGAAAGGCGTAATACAACCTTACATGGTTCAAGGGCCACTTTAGATAGGCCTATTAAGTTGGTAAAGCGTACTGCCAGGAAAGAATTCTTTCTTAAACTTTTCATATTCTTAGAACCAGATTTGTCCATTTCATCTGTTACCCGAGTGAGCTCCCTACTACCCTATGCCCCCAGATCCCTTCAACTGCGCCCCTCTACTGCACCAGGACTAACCCTTCAGTAGTGTTAGCGACATTGTTTCGTTCCTAGCTTGCGATTCTTTCTCATGCTCCTCCGAGGACATCCGAGTGAAAAAAAATATACGTTGGACTTGTACCCTCAACTCAGTATGTATATCATTTTGCCGTGTACTAGAGTAGGGCACTCAAACTTTACATGTTTCTTGCGGTTAGATTCTCCACGGTCGTAAAAGCACGGGACTTACCATCAGCATGATGTGAGGGAGATATGTTTGTTATGCATTGAGCAAATTAATTTGGAAACAATAAAACAACAATACCAGTTTGAAAACTAGAAACACTAGGGAGGCAGTCAAACGGATGGGAGACAGTGTGTTACGCAAATATAGGGAACATTGGTTAGCGGGTGCGAACAGGGAGTTGCTATGTCAACTCTCCGGTGCGAACATGGGTGGGGGGAGGGGGGATAATAATTGTGCACGGTACGTACACTTTTATGAATGCTATACCTACATGAAATCCTGTATGTATACGTACACTTACACGTTAAATTACACATATTTGTATAATTATGCGTATACGTATGCGTATACGCATGCTATACCTATATGAAAACTTGCACAGTATACCATTCTGTTTGTGCACTGCACGAGGGACAAAATAACTCAGCGAAATCATTTAGCTGTTTGTGAATCAATCTTTACGTAATACTATGCAAAAGAAAATGTCATTGAACAAATATAGGCCTACAATGCAAATCCATTACACGTACACGTTGTAATAATTACAACAAGGCAGTTTTGCAAATCAAACTTTGAATTCTACGATGCCCCCTCGTTTGCGTATCGACAGGTGTGCATGTGATCAAACAGCAAAACGTGCGTGCAAACCCTTTCGGTCACCAATCGGGTCTTTGCAAAGTCACTTCATTTACAAACAGCCTGTTAAGATATTTAAAATGTTACTGTCTTTAACTACCGTATTTTTTATGAGGGTGGGGGTGGGTGGGGGTGTGTTCCTGTGAACAAAATTTACTGGGGGACCATGACCCCTACCATCGCTCCCTAGTGTTCAAGTCTCAGCTCCTGTCAAACACTACCGGGGTGCATCACGTTTATAGCTGAAGAATTAATCGACATTTCTGCGTGAAGAGAAAAGTTCAATATCTGCTTGTTATAAGTCTGCATGGATAAGATATGCTATGTAACATCAAGCGGAGAACAAGTCATTAACAATTATGTGTGGGCTGACTATTGCACAATAGTCATGTGATTAATGACTTCCTTTTGCATTTGACGTTTCGGCGCTCATTTTTTTCTTCAGGTTTTAACTTCTCAAATGTTTGCACATGTTTTTCACTGATTTTATAGTATGTGCAGAGTACAAGGGCCTCTCCTAACGTCGGTACAATAACATGTAATTAAATCATCAAATGAGTGACATTTGTGAGAAAAGAAAATACCTCGAAAACTGTTTTCCTTTCAATCTTCGTTATAATTATTATATTTTCTTTACACTCCCATTGATAATCATTAATAAGACCTACGATGCCACACAAGGAAGTAGAATAGATTCTCATCTTAAATTTCATTGCACCGATAGATTATATATGACAATATTTACAGAAACAACAATTACAACTTGTGTGCTTCCTATAATCCCGTGCGATAGTAGATCATTTTCACAACGTGGGAAGCTTATGTTAACAAAGTGCATTGGAAACTTAATGCAACGATCCAGGTTATTTCCCTGTTAAAGCGTCATGTCTTGCAGTTAAGGCGAAAACAATTATATAGGTCAAATGTCACAAATCGACATAGCACGAAATCACAAAACTTAAAGGATAACTTATATGTCGAAAAGATCTAAGCTTCAGAGTTTGTGTAGCACCAGTATATGTCAAATATCTTCTTTCAGAGAATATAGACAACAGGAGTATGAGAAGAAATTTCATGGGGAGGGTGGGGCAGGTCTGTAGCCAGAGAAGGTACTGGGTGCTATAACTTCCTGGGTGGCGAAACATATTTAGGGGGCAAGATATACTACAATGCATTAAGGCAGTGGTAATTATTTATTTTCCCCTGTCCCCCTGGCTGGGTGGTAGGTAAAGTGTTAGCCCTAACATTTTCCCTAATTTTTAGAGCAACCATGACATGAATTTGCCCTGAAAAAACGAAATGTTTTAGCCCTGAAATCGATTTCTTTTTTGGCTGGGGGAGAGGGACCCTGCCGCCGACCACACTCCGTCCATTGTATGCCTGTCAATAAAGAGCCCGCAGTCTAATTTGTTGGTCAAACTTCCAGTGCCTCTTCCAAACGAATATTCATACCCAAACGTTTTCGCGGAAGGTGCTTTGCCTATGTTCTCCATGTTAGCATAGGCCTTCTTTATTTGGGAAGTTAAAATTTTGCTTTACCTAAAATATTTTTATAGTGCAAATTGAACCCCGTGACTTGTTTGTATTCATTTAGTCATAAGGTGTGATTTGGCATTTTGAGAGTCAATTTCAACTTGAGGGAAACACGTAAGGCTTAGCTAGGAAGAATTTTTTCTTTTGAACTCCCATTGGGGCTCAAATTACGATAGAGATATAGACGTTGTAAAGTCTTTTCGGAGAATTATCCCTAACCAGTCTGTTTATCCTGAAATCTGAACCACTAACCCTGTTGATAAAGTTTGGAATCTGCACCCTTTCTGAGACATTTCCCCAGTAGATTCTGCGGAATGTAGGCCCGAGAGTCGGGGCAAAATGCACATCATTTGACATTACATTGAACTCAAATAATTACAGAACGAATCTGACCATGGAACTATCCGTAATTGCTCAATGATATGACAAATACATAGAGAGGGCGCGCTTTCATTTTGGATTACTTCCTCATGTTGATGGTGCGGAAGACTAACTATAATGTCAATTGAGGAAACAACCTCGCCAATGAGTGATTATTATCTTCTCTTTCTGGAATGCGGGACATGAAAGCACAACATCCCGCATGAGATAATAAACACGACCGTTAAATCAAGGATTATACTTGTTCATAATAGTGTGAAGGTCTGCTGTGTTCCAAGACAAAATGGCCGTCCTTCATATATGATGAGTACCTGGATAAGCTTATTAACACGATCACGATCACCTAATCAAAGACGAATGTTTTATTACTTCCGGGCACCTGTGTAGTTTGTCCTCTGTATAATGCCATGTCCACTTTCGAAACAAAGAGACATTGGTTTTGTTCAAATGACGATTGGCAGCTAATTGAAACTGTTGATCATGCAGTCGACATTGTGATGTACATATAAATAGCATTGTATCAAGACTGCAGTAACCTTGGTTTGCACAATGGCGTAAACTGGCTTTTTCAAAGGTGGGAAGGAGGTGAGGTGACGAAAGCAGGGTGTGAGTAGGTGTTCAACGGGGGGTGGGGACTGATGGCTGTAGCCCTCGGATTCTGGTCGCCTTTATCGCTCATATCTTTGAAAAATGAAACGATATTTTTCTCAGGTTCATATAGAGATATTTCGTGTGACGTCACGTGACTGGGACTGTTCGGCAGTGCCTGGCCCGCAATTTTTTTTTTTCACATGAGGTTTTGGGCAAATGATGTCAATGGACCAATCAACTTCTTGGAAACTGGCAACGCCCCTTACTCCCGAAATGAAAGTTTCTCTACATTTTTTGGTAATTCTGATGCCGGATTTGAAAGAACATGCCAAATAATTCAAGAAGGTGTAACCGTAACCTATAATTTAACCCTAACCACTACTTTGAAACAATTTTCAAAATTCTTGAAAGACGGATTTGCCCAGAACCTCGTGGGAAAAAATTTAGCGTGCCGGGCACAGCAAACGCGCAGTAAGGGTATTTACAGCACACGCACACGACGTGACCATAAATACTACTGTGACAAAATGATGGGCAAAATTCCCAACAACCAAAGAGACGTACGACCACGTGACTTCGATGAAACCATGGAGTGTTAGACTCAGATGAGGTTTTACCGCTAAGTTTCTAACTAATTGGTTTAAGGCGGGCCGGCCACGGCCTTTTTTTCCAGTTGTGGCTCACTGGCTTGTTTTCCCTACTCCATTGCTTATGCTGAGCACCAAGCACTATGGCAATATGTTCCATTTTTAAAGTCTTTGGTATGACCCGGCCAGGAGTCGAACCCCACACCTTCCGGCTGCAAGTCGGATGCTCTAACCACTTGAAACCATGGAAGCATTACCCTAACACTTCCATGGTGAAACACCTCTACACAGGCTTATCTCGGGAGAAACTGCCCACTCCCAGAGAAGCGTATCTCGTGCGCCTACGGAATGTGGGACAAAAAGTTTGAGGTAAGGAGGGGAAAAGTTAACATATAAGTATATACTTACAAATGTGTACATACGTTCATGTACACGTACACTTATACGTTTGCGTACACGTATATGGTATGCACATTCGTGAATGTATATCCTTGTCTGTGCATGTGTGATTGTTGTGACTTTTGTCGCGGGTGTGCGCGAAGCGCAATGGAAGATAGTCGCTCGGTGATCACAAAATGAAGGCAAAGTCACCTGATTGGTGAAAATTAATAAAAAAAATCAACAAAATATTCCAATGATCCGATGAGCAATGGTTGTAGAGACGAAATAGTTCCGATGTTCACGATGCCATAAAATGTTTTCTCATTTTCATGTATTAAAGGTTTGCTCATGCATCAAATTTATTTCGGGGCGGTGTACTCAGCAATTTGATTTTTACGCGTAATTTTAACCAACTACACCTGTTATTTTCCCACTTGGTGTTTGTGAAAAAAATTCTACCGAACAGTTAACCCTACAGCAACTGGCGGATTAAGTGAATCGCGGTATAGGTATGCTAGGACACAAGGATACCTACAAGTTGACGAGGGGACATGAACGGTCACACTAGGAGGATGTGTGGGAAAGAGGATGTGTGGGAAAGATCATTTCTTCTTTCGTAACTTCTTTGAATGCAACAAATTGCGACATATATAATTTCTAGCTCACGACCATTGCTACTATTTTGCCTAACATGCTAAATGTTCTGACGTGTTGCAGCCGTAACCACCTCTATTTTCATCACTGACAGACAAAGCTCCATGTTGCTTTTATGGTTAGGCCGAGCACCTGTAGGCCTACGCCTTCCATTATCTTTCAGTTATTTTACTCTATTGTTTATGTATTTGAGCAATTGCTGCAGTCTGTACTTGGCATTTTACAAAGTTATTATACAATCATACAATATCCTTCACAAACATTTACATGGTGAAAAATAACCCCCTATCAGCATATGCCTGCACGTAAGGTGTATGGAATTGTTGCCGGGTATTCACAGTACTGATAGGAGGAAATAACTGTTATGCCTCACTCTCTGATAGCCAAAATATGGATGGTCTGTTTTAACATTATCCGAGAAACTCAGCTTTCAAAACTACAAACCGTTTATACCTTATGCATATGACGTCACAGAACAGAAAGTGCGCCCCTATAGGGGTAAGCGTGTACCATTGCAACTTACACCACCAAATGCAGACAGCTGATTTCTCTACGTGGGTCTTCCTGTAAGTCTTCAATCGGTAGTCCAAAGCTTTGCTTGGAGTGAAACCATTCAAGCTCACAAGCTGTTTCTATAACGCGATCACACCGTTGTAATGTATGTAATGTTTGTATATTGTTCATAATTGATGAACAACCTATCATTGGCATATTTACATTGTGACTTATAAGTAACCTCCCCTCCACGCGACGAGAGTTAATCAAACATATTAATTGCAATGTGGAAGCTTTTCGCCGTTTTAAAAAGTCATAATTATAATCATAGAAGCCTTAATTCATGATAAACCATTAAACAAAATTAAGGTTTCCTAGCATGGTTGCTATTCGTGTAATGATTCACGCTCCAATGAAGCTTAACGCTAAATGTTTAACGAAAATAATTACTCCTCAAGCAGAATTAAGGTTTAACATTATTGCATTGTATGCACAAGTTCAAGGTCATAAGACATTTTATGGTGTGAATACGGTAGGTTACTTGGTAAGGCTTTGAAGATAGCCTGCTTATATGTTACAAGGTTCAATGTATCATGAAAAGAATCCATACTTGAATTCAATGCATGTAGATACAGATACTGAGTTGCACACGTACACCGGCAAGCATACTATCATTCACAAATATTGAAATGTAGCATTTCAGAGTAAGATATAGGCCTAGACTAATGTCATGTACTGGTGAATGTATCTTTTAGTATATGGTCTCAGACCATATGAGGGGAGCAGATATAGGCCACACAATTACACACAGCGTTATATTTCTCTTCTGCTTGAGGCTCACTAACTTCGTTAAAGACAACGGCTATCATTTCAAACTTGTGTTTGAACATTGGGGAGGGGAACGAATCGTTCAAAGTGCACACACACAGGAATACGGGATTTTAAAGTGAGTGAGGTTGAACCGTTTTTGCTCGAGAAAAACATGCATTGACCCTAAACATTGCCCGATTTTTCTCAAATATTTGCCCAGAGAAATATAAGATTTCTCGAAGTCGGGCAGGGAGGATTGCAACCCCAGCCCCTGGCTCGTACGTCTATGCCTACATACAAGTATACTCATATGTGTACTAAGCATAATGTATACGTTTACATGCACATTTCGTGTTTGTTTATGGTTTTCAAACTTGTCGTGCATGTGGTAATACTTTGCGTGCAAAGTGAGGCTATCAAAACCAGTCATAGCTTTGCAAAATGGCCCCACACTAACAAATATCGACAAAATATTACGAACATTGATAATGGGTGCGACGAAAGGTATTTGGTCACTCTCAAATCTAAACGCCCCGAACCAAATTATAAGTACGCGTTGCTTTACTAGTGTCCACCACGTTTCACTTGAATATGATAGTAAAACAAGTTTGTCACCATTTGTGTTATATAAATATTATTATAAGTAATTTAAACAGTATTGAAATTGAAAAGGAGAGTCATAGACCTGCTTCGACCGTATGTAGTCACAACTGCTCAAAATTTGTAAAGCAATGGCCTTACAAAGACTAGGTGTAGGAAGCTGTTCTCCACTGGGGGCTGAACGTTGTTTCGGACGCCCTCCTGGAGGAGGGGTCTATGGGGAGAAGCCCATAGGCGTACGGGAAGACATTTCACAAGGGGGGCGGAGGGTGTTTGCCCTGAAAATTTTGCAAATTGCCCTGATTTTCTCCTTTTACCACGATAGCACTCAGGACGGGTATGGATGAGTCCCCCCACCCCTCCACAAACTATAAAGAAAGATATTATGTCGGGAGTTTTGGTTTATACTTGTATTCAACAATATGCGTTGTGCAATTAATAAGCATTTTGCCCTGTTGGCAAACGCCGCTGCCCGCCTCACTGCCCACTGTACTACCACCTTGCCCTGAAAATAAAAGTGTCAGTTCCCTGAAATAAGCATTTTCCTGCTCTGGGAGGGCTGCAGCCCCCCCCCCCCGACCCCCGCCTCATACGCCTATGGAGGAGCCCTTAGATACAATTTGGTGCAATATTTGAGCAAAAATTAAGGAAAATTACTGCAACATTTTGGTATTTTTTCCTGAGGGAACGAATAAGGGGTTTTCGTTCTTGAACTGGGGGCGGAAGCATACTTCCGCCCCACCATATTTTTGAGCCCCAGCCCCTGCTTCGTACGCCCTTGTTATAAAGATATTTGTACAGAGCTTGGGTGGAGAGTATGCTACGTACCCGGGTCTGGGTCTAACGGAAATTGAACTATTCTACATGCATGCGCTGACAGAAAAATCCTGCCTTTCTCTGAGATTCCCCGGGAATTCATCTCCCTCCGTTATAAGATCGTATTGCTGTTCTTCCATGATCGTGTTTACTCCCCTTCTAAATGTCTTTTAGGGCGGACTTGAATACAGGATGGACACAGATTCGAGAACAAGGTCAAAGTGGGAGCCTTCACCAAAGTCAGGGACGAACGAAAGAATAAAATTGTCGAAAGGGAAAGCCAGTAAATGTTTGGATCTGCTCACTATTCTCTTAGCCTTCGTAGAACTCTGCTGACCTCATGACCGATCGTTTGTCTACTCCACAAACGTGCCGTATAGTAAGTCGCGTTGTTTATAGTCTCCAGCTTCTCGATCAGGAGAGGTTGTTTCATTTGGTGAAAAATTACCAGTATAGGCGAAGTCTATGTCTTCCAGTTCCCTGATCAAACGGACCCCATCGCGCGATCCAATTTGTACTTTCATATGACCATTCTACGCCAATGAACAATCTCCTGCAGAGACCATAGCAATAGGCTTATACATTAACTTTCCGTTAAATTCCTTTAATGTTCTCGGTTGGCGATATGCATAATCGTGTCTCTTCATTCACCAAGCACTGGGCGGTATATACTTGAATCCTGCTAACCGAACTCCTCAATACGTTTAAAAAAGCGTCTTGAAAAGCTATTAAAGAAATTGTTCGCGGAAAAGGGGGATTCACTTGATGTAAATACGAGCAGGAAGTCTGGACGGCTAAACAGAATTTTGACTAATCACGTCTTTTCCTCAATAGATGTCATAATGGGAACTGATTACTTGATAAACTTCTCTGCCTCACTCGCTACTCAAATTATAACTTCCCCTCCGCTTCCCTCTACACTTCGTCTTATATAGCCTGCGCGGTAGACTCTTGCATGACGTCATCGCGCTTAGCGGAACATACACGTCAGGGGAGAATGCCTCAGCCTAAATTAAGGTTGGCAGACGTCCGCAAGCAAAAAGGGGTACCACTTACTTCGAGGTGTTATTGACCCGATAAGTGACAAATTTGTCTGTTTTGGGAGCTATTCCTAAGTTGTCGATTTTGATTTTAAACATAAAAACATAAGTAACTAGGATTCTCTTGCGTTTCACTGATTACAATCACGCTATATTCACGAGAGACTACAGTTGAACTAGTTCTGATTTGGTGAAACAGATTGCAGAGATTAGAGTCATGTATAAAGTCGGTGAACCTCAGTGTCGCTTCTCGACCTTTTGGCTAAGATCATGCGTAGTATCTGTTCTTTTCAGCCAGTTGAAAACGGGATCACGTATGACAGACACTTGATGTAGAGGTATGAGGGTCGAGAGATTGATCAGTTAAGTTTGTAGTCCCTTTGGGGACGTAGCTCCTTTGGAGAGCAGAACTCCTTCGAGAGTAACATTTGATTTAGCCCTTGGCTCTTCATCAGAGATTCGAGGAGACTTTGGAAAAAGTGTCAGTGTTGTTAAAACACTTTATATGATCGATTTAAGCAGTACTAATATATATATATATATATAATATATATATATATATATATATATATATATATATATATATATATATATATATATATGAAAATAAGAAGCCTCCAGAAGCACGACATATTAAGAACAATCCATTTAAGGTTTTATTAGAAACGTTTGTAAGCTGGATCATTAAAATCTTCAATGTAATAAGATAAAACTGGTTAAAATCGTAAAAAGGTAAAATGAGCACACTAGTAGCACGCCGTTTCGAAAAGGTAAACTTTTCTTGGTCACGTGAAAAGTATACTGAAGCACAGATTCTAAGAAACATGGATATATATATATATATATATATATATATTTATATATATATATATATATATATATATATACAGGAGCGGATGCAGGTTTTGACTAAAGGGGAGGGGGGGTGGCGATATAGTTACTGTCTAAGCGGAGCGCCACCATAAATTGGCGCGAAGCGTACAGAGAAAATTTTTGGTCCAGAAGATCCCCAGACTGCAGGAAATGGCATTTCCCACGCGTTTCCTAGGCTGTTTGATCACGTATAAAAACAAGCTTTCATTGAAATTCCCTGTGTCAGAAATTTTATGATAAATGTCCGGTCAGAAAGTTGTCTTCCTTCTTGTGAGAGATGCATGCTATACAGCCCGATAACGATCTTGGGCGTCAGGAGTTGGGAGGCTCAGCATTCAGTCATTTGTTGTGCTCTCTCTAGGCACTCACAGTGAGTCACTCAAAGTTGCGCGCTTGTGCTCAATAAAGAAAATTTGGTTTCTCTTTTTGAAATCTTCTGAAAGTATTTTGGTATTAGGGGCCTTAAAATTCAACTAGTAGGCTTAATCGCATGCATGGAATTTTTGGTTGTCTCGTTATCTAAGCGGAGCGCGACCATCGGTTGGCGCGGCGTCAGGGGTGGCGCCAGGATTTGCCCGACGGGGGGGGGGGCAGACTCCCCGACGGCGGGCCAGCGACCCGAAGCCCTGACAGCCATGATGTCGTAAAGGAATTGGTGAGGAGGAATTTGAAGAAAACTTGTGCACTAGATTATGACATTGCGGGGCATATATTTCATAATATTTTTTATATACTAGAGAAATATATTCCCGCCTTGATTTATCGTTTTTCCTAGAATCTAAACTGTGCAATTTCAAAGCGCGCGAAATATTTTTGGATAGGCCTACACTTAAAAGAATCTGTACTTATTTGAAGCATATATATAGGTCAATCATAAAGGCAGTTGGGCCATATCGGGCATAACCTACGCTGAACTTTCCTCCTCGAGTCACTAGCAGTACCGCACGACAGACACAAGAGAACATTAACTAGGTTTAGCAAAATAAGATGAAATGACCGACATTTACATAAATCCATGTATTCTACTTATATTAAGTCACTTGAAAAGGTGGAAAGGGTTTGTACTACATTTAGCTATCAGTAGTAACGGAACTGAGGAAGAGTGGGCAAAGTGGACCGAAAATTTTGGGTTTTATCGCAGAAATGACCCTTTTGAAAGCCAAAATAAGTAAACCGACCAGGTCGGTATAGCGACAGCATTTTCCCCACTGGGGGCCGGATCATGCAGTGACCCGAAGTTCCGACAGCCCCTATGTCGAGGGGGTGGTAAGGAGGGGATATGAAGGAGCCTAAATATCCCAAGTCATTGCAGGGCATATTTTGCATAATATCACTGAATACTTCATGAGCCGAGTTGCGCACTGATAGTGTACTTTTGAATCGGAAACGTAAAATTGCAAAGCGCGCGAAGCGCGCGATTTTTTTTTTTTTTTTGTTTGTTTTACACAAAACATATATGTAATCATTAAGAACAAAAGGAAAAAACTGTAGGGGTTTTAGACCATATCAGGGATAACATACATTTTATCGAAACCACCTGGACTACCCTATGAAATACCCAAACTTTTCTTCTTGAGTCGCTCACCAACTGACCGTACCGCATGACACACACAAGACAACAGCAAGTAGACTTTGCGATATGGGATGGAATTTACGACCTCTACATAAACTGTGTACTCTACCTACATGTCACTTGTTAAGTTTGACAGGTCTTGTGCTATCTAGCAATGTAGAATGGAAGTACTGAAGAAACTGGAGTGACTCTATACCGCGCGCCTAGCGCGCCGAAAATTTTGGGTTCTTTTAGGGGAAATTGTCCTCTTGAGAGCAAAAAACAGGTAAACCGTCGGGGCAACTTGTCGCCGACTAAAACTCCCCGACTGTAAAAAAACTGTAAAAATTCCCCGACGGGGACCATGGCCCCCTGTCCCCACCTGGCGCCATCACTGCGCGGTGTGAACCAAGAAAAATTGACCCTCTCAGACCTTACAATCTATACTTAGGCCATCTTCATGTTTCATGTTTTGTATGTTTGTCATGAAAACTATTTGAACAGACAGATTCTTCCCTTATTCTGGGCTTTCTCAAGGAAAGCAAACTGTATAGAAACTTTTGACACGACTCCCGCATTTGCCTGAACATTTCAGAGGAATTTGAACTGTACCCCAACTATTTTTTACCTAATTGTACCGCAACATTGCACCATTTTCTTCTCTAGGTGACACTATGTAACACAATCGTGTTGGTGTGTCGTAAAACCCTTTCTAACTTTTGCATGGAATAATGTTTAAACGTGATCTTGGTCATAACGTACTCTTGGATAAAAAAGGAATATGTCTTGTGAAACAAATGAAAGGGATTCAGCAGTATATAAGCGAATTTTGAATTATAATACCTTCCAGAACAATGGTAACTTCTTTAGATGTATGTTCCAACTGAACAGTCTAATTTTCCCTAAACGTCTTTACATCCAACGGATGTCCAAAGTATGATTAGCCTTCTCGATTTCTGATTATATAAAGTGATTCCAATTCAACGACAACCACTTTCAGACAACACAATATTTGAATTTTTCAGCGAGAGTACAAGCGAAAAGCTGAAGTCGCGTTTCCATTTTTTTAAAGAGAGATAGGCACTACTGGATGCGATTTCATTGCATATGGGAACCAAGATTATAACTGGACCTCCTCTTGAAGGACTCACTGACTCTATAAGGATTTTGAATGAGAGAGAATCGGGACGATAGAAGGAAAAATAGGCTGTCAGCAAACTTTTAATTATGGCATGTTCATTGCATGTTCATTGCATTGTGGTAACCTTCAAAACATACCGGGGAACATGAGCAATATATTATGCAAAATAAAAAAATTCTCGAAAATCAAAGGGGGGGGGGGGGGTTAAACCCCTAAACCCCCCTTGGATCCGCCCCTATATATATATATAAATATATATAAATATATATATATATATATATATATATATATATATATATATATATATATATATATATATATAATTAGGTAGAGTGACGTAGCGACTTTATATGAGTCAAACCAACGCTGTATTAAATAGTCGCATAGAGACCTTAAGCCATTTTTCCTAAATGAATGTATATATGATGGTAGTACCATGAGTTGGTCAATTAAGGGAATTTTCACTAAAAACATACACATAAGGTAGTAGTATGTAATTTAAACTTATTCATTTATTCTCATGAACATGCTTTCTCTTATCCCTGAAAGTTAGAGTGAATTTCATTGGCAAACTTTCAAGAGATGGAGAAATTCCCGGCACAAGTTTCAGATGCCTTAGGTTCAAGAACGGTACCTTGAGTCGGTCACCCAAACATTATGAAAGCCCATTAGAGTGAGATCAAAATATATTCCATCCATGATATCACCATTACAAAAACAAATCATTAGATGATGGAAGGAGACCATTCGCAGCGATTTAGAGAATTTTTTAAAATAATTTTTTAGGCCATTTAAAGAAGGTCTCAAGCCACCTTTAGGTAACACTACATGTAGGCTAGGCTGGGTAAATTTCTTCTAAAAATGGGAGTAAATGCTTATTTTTGACAGAGTTTGAGTTGATGTCATGTTTTACTGGAGTTGCTTCACTATCATATGTTTATTTGTTGGCCATATAGCACGCCTCTCTTACATTTTGTATGCAGTGACCGACTCAAGGTACCGACCGACTCAAGGTACACTCACTATACATATATATATATATATATATATATATATATATATATATATATATTATATATATATATATATAATATATATATATATATATATATATATATATATATTATATATATATATATATATATATATATATATATATATATATATATATATATATATATATATATATATATATATATATATATATATATATATATATATATACTGGGCTTATCATGAGTCGATCACTTAAGGAGTATTGTGACCATAAAAATGTTAAAACATTTACAAAAATCAATAAAACTTTGCGGTAACTTTTTGTTGTATGTCTTCCTCATTGTGCTACATTTTGGTGTTGTTCGGATTGCGTAATCCGTAGAAAATGAATTTTGAAATGTAGGTGGCAGTACATGCAACAATGCTTATGAAGGAATCTTGAGTCAATCGCTACAAAAAACTAGCAAATAAAATGCTATAAATTACCACATTTAAGAATAGTTATACAAATAATTACAGAGAATAATGTCTTTTCTATCAAACTTTTTAATCAGAGCTTCATCAAAGACATTTTGGTCACCACTTTTTGCAAATTTCTAGTTCATACTTATGCCGAAACTTGAAATTTTGGCCTTGAGTAACATTTTTACTTTGGGCATCAAAAATAATAAGGCAAATAATTTTTTATGTTTTTTGAAGAAAATGCAATGCAGGTCATGCTAACAATGTAATCGCATCGCCCCTTCATACTGTACTGGCATGCAGAATGCAGTCATCGACTCATGATACTGATCGACTCATGATTACTTAGTATATATATATATATATATATATATATATATATATATATATATATATATATATATATATATATATTATATATATATATATATATATATATATATATATATATGTATATAGACACACACACACATATATATAGGGCTATATTGGAAAAATCTGTAGGTGTGTTAAATGTTTACAACCAGGTTTCAACCCTTTTTTAGAAAAAATTGCCCCAAATCAACCACAAAACGTTGATATCAATAACAAAAATGCAGAGCAAACACAAACATGTGAAATGTACCAGAGGTCTTACGTCGAACTTGTTTGTGCATTTTGTGTTTGTGGTTTTAGCGAAAGTAAGTGCGTTCAACTCTCACAAGATGTTATAAATTGTGTAAAATCACGTAGTTACCAGCTCGGGAATTCTTGATACAACCGATCATATTTCTACTATTGAAAGCCAAAATTATGGCAATCGGAAACAAGGAAACTCATACCATTGATTATTGCTTATTTCCGAGACATGAGATCAGTTGCTCGTAGCCGAGAAGAAACTGTCGACTCCATCAACATTTCTACCTATAAGATTTTAACATTAAATATCTCAATATTGTTATTGCGACCCATCCTGTTGTGATGTCATCACTCAGTCAATGCGACGACCTTTTTTATTACGAACATAATCCACGGGAGCTGTTCTTTGACTGACTGCCTCCGTCGCCGAAATTTGCTCAGATTGTTTTATGGCCGCCAATTTTATGTTTAATTAGCATACCCTTACATTAATTTATGTACCGGTATGAATCTTTTTAGCCATGGAACTATGTTGGTGAATGTTTAATTGATGCAAGGTACCTTAGTTTACCTTTAATATGCAATATTAATGTACAGAAACTGTGGTTTTTGACCATGTCACCTGTACTGCCAGAGGTCCCATAAAGGCCAAGCCTCCTCCACCATACTGTCATATATACCTTGTGTGAAACACCGATTTTTCCGATTTTTGTCTTACCCCCCACCCCACCCCCGTTGAAAGCTCTCGTTTCTGAGTCATCATGAAAGAAAGAAATAAAACGAGATCTGTAAGATTTAGCTGATGTTTCACATGAGATTGGAACGACTGTTCATTCCTTTTATGCATACGAACAACATTCACTGTATTCAGGCTGGTTACAAACATTCATGTAGTGTAAGGTGATCTTCTTTCAGTATCATTTCCGTTAGATCTAATGGAAAGATTTCAATGGGGAGGGATTACTAAACAGTACTTCCACGCTACAAATCAAAAGTGCGCTGTGAAATGTTCCCAAAGACGTTATCTTAGAACTTGAATGTTTAACTAGCCTGCGTAGTTGGCCGTGTGGTCTGTCCTTATATCAGCGAGGCCCTTAAAGAAGTCAGAAAGGTGTGAGCAGGGATATCTTGCTGTGCAGGGTGTTGTCTGCCCGGTGTAAACTCAGGCCCGTAGCCAGGAATTCTTACATAGGGGGGCACTGGCACCTCATAGGGGGGCACCGAAGAAAATAATTATGTTTGTAGACAGTAGAGCCACCATATGATTACAGTTTGCAGGAACTACAGGGGATGATATCTCAAGTTTACCACAGCCAGCTTAAAGGTATCGGTTTTTCGTGTGCACATAAGAGCGAAGCGCGCGAAAATTTCACTCTTGTGATGGACATTTTCGCCTCCTTTTGCAACACAAAGACGTGGAAAGTCTCCACAAGTGAAGGGAACAAGACTATGATCACGATGATGCTTCTTCAGCTTGGAAAGAGCAGGTGAAGAGTTGAGTACTTTGCGAACGGCGAGGGGACCAGGAGCTGCCATTAGGCAGTCTTGGTGTGGTCCAGTATGATTTTGTTAGGACCCAGAGGGAAATTCCCCAAATGTCTGAGGAAATAGCAAAATAGGAACACTAACATGGAGCTTTGAGCAGGACTTTGAATGACAGTGAGAGCACACCAATCTGTTCACAGTTCACAATTCAGATGGTCATTATCGTATTTCTACTTTGAACGAAATTTAGCATGAGCAGAAAAAATAAATTTTGGAATAAATTTGGGTACGATTAAATTTAGCTTCAAACCATATAGTCATCTCGTTACGAATGTTACTCAAGTTACTAGATTACTACATGAAAACCCCTTGATACCCAGCATCTACCCTGTAAAACCCAATTTGTTGGGATAACTTATCAGAATTGAGGTAACTTTCTGTATGGACCTTTTAAAGTTCAGGCAACTAAGTTTCTGTAAGTAATGATATGCATAATCGGAGACACTCAGTTGCCTGAACTTTAAAAGATCCAAGCAGCAAGTTAGCGGCAAGTTACCTCAAGTCTAACCAGTTATCCCAACAAATTTGGTTTTACAGTGTAAGTTTGAGCCTTCACCTAGCTTTGGCTAGAATAGTTCACTGGAATTTTTATGCTAATAATGTTCATAGACGATATAACTTCGCTTGTGATAACTGCGCGCGAAGCGCGCCGAAATTTTGCAGGAAAATTGCTACCACGGTAAAACCTGCATATAGACTCAGCAAAAGCTGGTGAAAAGATAAGCCCGACGACGGGACGAAGCTCCCCTAAGGGGTCCATCAACTCGAAGCCCCGCTAGGAGCAATGGGTTACAGAAAGGATGCGCCGAACGCGAAATTTTTGGCGCGCGACGAAAAATTTGGGATTCTGTTGACGAAAAATAAAAATATTTGGTTCTTATTAAGGAAAATTAGAAACTGCCCTGCTCGTCCTAGACAGTTCCAGTTCTCCCGACTAAGTTACTCCTTCCAAAACTGTATTGAGCCCCTTCCTGTGCAGACACAAACCTAGTTTATTGCTTAAGGTCATATCCTGATGGGCATACAAGGCCATATTATGTAATCACAACATTCTTTGCACATGCTGAGTAATGTGAGCTACTCTGCATCTTTTGACTTTGATGTCAATCAAAGAGCATTCACCACTGACCAATTGGGAACTTTGCTTTCCCTCAACCAAAATTATGTAGGGTGATGTGTGTCTGTCTTTAAGAGCAAAACCAAGACGCCGTGCGACTGGTCGCCGGGCGACCTTCCACCACCCCTGGACATTGAGACACTTTACGTTTCTTACAAAATATGTTTATCATGATGTTGAGTCTGAATTAAGAATCTTCCTGATCATAAGAGAAAGAGGATAGAACTTCTCATGGATTCAATTTTGTGTTTTTCCGGGAATCACGCCTGCACGAAAGAACAATAGCCTAATTGTGGAACCTTTATATAAAGCCAACATATCTGAAACCGGTGTTAAAGCCATATGTAACTGAAGATGAAAGCGCGCGTAGCGCGCGAAAATTTTTGTAATTGTATAACAAAAACGTTACAGAAAGCAAAATAGGTTCATTATGTAACGACTTTTGGGATCATTTTTAGTCAAAAATCGCCTGGTGTAACACCAGAGTCATCGTTTACACGGTATTAAAATTTTATTTTCAATCGATTTTCCATATGGTGGGGCACAGTGGTCCGCACGGGGGGGGGGGGACACGGCCCCCCGTGCCCCGGCCTGGCTACGGGCCTGTGTAAACTAAAGGTTAGTGCGACATTGCTTCTCTTTTCAATTTCCTTATTTCCGAAGGGGTTAAGGGGCATAGTTCCGTGTTCTATAGTGTTGGTGTGGTGTTGACGACGTTATCCGTGACGAAGACTCGTCACTCAAAAAATTAATACTTGCCTGCGGTGTGTGACTAATTTCATTGACGATACAATACCCTTACGTCTCAGTGTAACATCCATGTTCCGAGAAGTCTTCAAGCCCGTAGCCAGTGGGACAGGGGGTGGCGCCACTAGAAAATTTTTCTTCCCCATAGAAAATTAAAAAATATTATTGCCTTGTGCATTTAAGTACACCTTCCTCCTAAAAAAATCGCCCCCATGATAGCTATCTCGCCACTCTTCAGTGCCTTGTCTAGCTACGGGCAATGGTAGTCTTCGGAGCTGAGGAAGTTTTTCGTTTAGTGGTCTTCGCCACAAACAAACAAACAAACAAACAAACAAACAAACAAAAAAACTACAGGACGTAGCCCCGTGTGGCGGAAGCCAAAGAAAGTCTCTATAAACAGGTTGTTTCGAGTTTATGTGCTTCCACGTTCCGTGGAAGATGATCTAGAGAATTTTGAGAATGACGTCATGATGACGAGGGCGGCAATGACAATATTTAACTTTGACGGTTCGCTTTCGATTTTCATAGCTCGTGGATCTAATCTCTTCCCCGTTTATTTCCAGTAACCTGTAATATAAAGCTGTAAACCCAAATAACAACTAAAGCTTACACCTCGACCTTTGTCCTAGACTTTGTAAATCCTTTCCAGCTAATTTACTTTCTACTAGGCCCTTCTCTTTCTAGTAACTTTTCTCATTCCCTACGTATACTTTAAAGGGAAATATTGCGTTTAAAATACATCAACATGGCATGCAAAGAAAATACCTTAAATCATTATTAAACCATTCTATCTCACCGATAAATTCTAGTAATAGCTTAATCTCCACAAAATATTATGCATTACAAGAGTAAGAAATGTTGCATTGATCATTTCAATTTTTGAAAGTTTGGGTGAACAAATTACTTTTGTGCAACAAATAACCGATTGACTTCCTTTGAGAGCCTTATTTCTTGAAAAGAAAGCTACCGCACTGCCTTATTTTAAATTGTTAATCATTCTGTATCTATAAATATTGGTTTAATGAATAAGAAAATCTTCTGTAAAATAAACGCAATATTTCCCTTTAATCACAGAGATGTTACAATGGGGGAGATATAATTCTATACGATCAGACTGCGTATTTTTCATTTGACTGAACATTTGAGCGAAGGACTAAAGCTATCACAATAGGTAGCGCACCACTAATTGATGAGAATTCCTCCGCTGTCACCGTCTTAGTGAACGAATTGGGTTCTTAAATATTCGGGGAACTAATTACAAACCATGTTGATGAGGATATGTTATTAATTTGTGATGCGAATGTTGTAAAAAATGTATTCAAGTACCCATTGTGAAGAGTAAAGGAAAATGATGGCACTGCTTTGCATTGTGTTCTTCCGCTGTGCAAACAGCATTTGAGTAAATCGCCAAAGAGGGAACCACCACCCTGTTATAGAAGCTCTCGTAGCTCAAAATTTCAGTGGTCATGGTGACCCACTCACATTTGAAAGCAATATGAAAACCGTTTAAGTACACCTGACTCAGCGCAGTTAAGTCATGTGAGTCGTGACTGGTAGATCGTTCTACGGAATAACCAGTATTTTGTAATATGGTCCATTGTGGGTGTTCAGGGGTGCGGTAAATCGCCCCTAAATTTGCTCAAGGTCATTTTATGTCCAAAAACTATGTTCAAGAAATGATGCTTCTATTTTCATTTTCCAGGTATGTTTATGATTAACATTTTCGTAATTTTAAGAAAAAAGTACAAAGATGTTTTACTTCCAAGCATTATCGAAGAATTAACCAAATTTTTGCTTTTGGAAGATGACAAACTTTATCACCCGCTTTATGTTGCCAGAGTGGATTGATCGTTTTGTTCAAATGAGGAGGGGATATGCCCTCTGGTCTCGTCTAGTATGATAATGAACTGCAGGGGCGGATCTAGGGTCTTTTCTGAGGGGGGGGGGGGTCCAACATAAAAAGGGCACATTCATTTTTCTTAAATTTTGGTTCCAATAAACGTCAGCGATTACACAACTTACCGCATATTGACAAAGAAAGGATAAACCAAAAGACATGAAAAAAACTGGAATCAAAACCTGGAATCTAAAAGGTGAAATTGCAAAGCGCGCGAAGCGCGCGAAAATTTTTTGGGTAAGCCTACACTTTTAAGAATTTGTCCTAAATTAAAGCTTATATCAGTATATAGAACAATTGAGCGGACAGTTGGGCCCTATCGGGCATAACTTCATTTTACTTCCCTCCTCGAGTCACTAGTCGTACCGTACGACAGACACAAGTGAACGTTAACCAGGTTTAGCGAAATGCGATTCAATTCCCGACATTTGCATAAATCCATGTATTCTACTTATTAACTTGAAAAGGTGGAGAGTGTTTGTACTATATTTAGCTATAAGTATAACTGAACTGAGGAAGAGTGGACAAAGCGTACCGAAAGTTTTGGGTTTTATCCCAGAAATTACCCTTATGAAATCCAAAATAAGTAAACTGCCCATGGGTGGCGGCAGAATTTTTCCAACAGGGGGCCGGGCCATGTCAACTACCCCAAGATCCGACGTTCCCTATTTCGAGGGTATGATGAGAAGGGCAAATGTGGGAGCCTCATTATCCCATGTAATTGCAGGCATATTTGGCATTATATCACTTAATACTTCCTGATCCGAGTTGCGCATTGATAGTGTTCTTTGAAATACTGAAAAGCGCGCGAAGCGGGTGAAGTTTTTTGATAGGCTTACACATAAAACATATAACGAAACGAAAAAAAAAAAGAACTGTAGGGTTTGTAGACCGTATCGGGTGTAACACACATTGTATCGAAACCACCTGGACTACACGATGAAATAGCCAAACTTTGCTCCGTAAGTCGCTCACCAACTGACTGTACCGCATTACACACACAAGAGAACACCAACTAGGCTTTGCGATGTGGGATGAAAGTTACGAACTTTACATAAACTATTTATTCTGCCCATATGTTACTTGTTAATTTAAGGTGGGCAGGACTTGTGCTATCCTGCTATGTGGAATGGAACTATTGAAAAAATAGAGTGACTCTACAGCGCGCGTAGCGCGCAGAAAATTTTGGGTTCTTATTACAGAATTCATCCTCTTGAGGGCAAAAAACAGTTAAACCGTCGATTAGTTGTCGTCGGAGGCTGTGTACTTTCGACTAAGACTCCCCTACTAAACTGTTAAACTTCTCCGATAGGGGGCCAGCCTTCCCAGACGAGGGGCATGAACCCTTCCCCCACCTGGCGCTACCGCTATCTCGACTGGGGGAGGAGGTTAAAATACTGTATGTTGTGTTTCCTACATAGTTGCGGCGCAACTGTCAAAGACACTGTCAGAACAGATGACTGAAGTCGAATGTTTGCTTTTCATTTGCGACAGCAGACCGGTCATCTGTCCAAAGACGTCAAAAAATTGAACCGACTGACATGGCGTTATTTGACCTGGTGGTGATTTTATACAGTAATTTTAAAATGAAACAAACACCGATTCGTCTATTGTGACTTCTGGTCAACTCTTGGCTGTAGACTTTACCTAAGACTGGCTTTTTATTCCCATCACTAGGTCAACACTATAAATGAAGAGAGTAATTTCAGACTATAAATATCATAGCGAAACATATTTACCTACTCTCTCTTATTCACAAGAGGATGGATACTAGAGGGTGGAGGGAAGGTTTCGTAGATGTAGCGTTTAGGGAGTGTGAACAGATCATTATTTTGTAAGACCAAAAGACTTAGCAGTAACCTTTTGGAATCAATATTAAACCCCAATAGTAATGCGTTGCATAAAGCACTAGCTAGTGAGTATGACGTAATATCTGAATGCCCAAGCACGCCACACGTGGTTCCAAGCGAAAAGTGATTAGAATGCCTGATTGTCACGCAGACATACTGTAGTCACATTCTCTGTAAAACGATTGCACTGTTCGGGTTTCGAGGCGGCCAATATAGGCTACCGTAGTCAAATATATATTGCCGAAAGTTTCTGCGATACATGGCTAGACTAGTGAATTGGTCGATACTGGATGGGGGCCTCGGAATTGGACAACACTGTCATTACCTGTGAAACTGTCTCGTTTTTTTTTTTGCTAGTGTGAAAAAACCATTTTTTGAAAAAGGGCACATTGGAAAATTTGAGGGGGGTCCGGAAGCCGGCGACGCCCCCCCCCCCTGGATCCGCCACTGAACTGACAAGTTAAATTAAAATTGCGATTAGGATGGCTTTCCGAAACTTAGACCAATACTGGAATATTCTGGCCTATAACCTGCCAGCATGGCCTGTCCCTAAATTAGTGAGGTCACGAAGGTGATGTGAGCTACTGTTAGCAACTTTGAATTTGGTTCCACCATGTAGGCTGCTATCAGAGAAGTACGGGTGTTATCTGGCCTGTGCTATGCTGGGCATCTGCTTAAATAGCGTGGTGGTGGTGGGAGTTGCGGACTACAGCCGAAGTTTATACAAAGATATTTTCACCCCCAATATAAGGCAAATATTTTATCGATTTAAGCCGAGGAGTTTTGTTTTCTCATTGACATACAAAATCATCATCGTCAGGTATCACAGCACTAATTGCTTTGTTGAAGATAATTCAAAATCAGCTCATCCACAAATATTTCAGCCAATTACGTAACTAACGCCGAGTAGCGGATACGGACGTTTCTAGTTCAGTCGTGTGGAAAGGAATATTACTTTCTCCCAAATTTCATTCGACTCTTTGGCGAAGAACCGGAAGGCGAAAACCAGACGGTTACTCCCTAAAGAGTTTTGCTCCCCCAAAGAAGCTACCTCCCCAAGGGAAACTAACACATAACAATGACCATCCTCCTGACCTTCAGACCTGTCCATCATGGGTCTGTCATGCGTGACTCCGTTCTAGACTAGACGCAGGGAACTCCCTGCTAGACGTAAGAATACTTTTCCCAATACATTTTTTCGTTCTAGACTAGGCGTAAGAATATTTTTCCAAAGTCCCCTCGACTCTCCAGCGAAGAGCGAAACAAAACGTTACTCCCAAAGGAGTTCTGCTCCCCAAAGGAGCTACGTCCTCCGAAAGGACAACAAACTTAACTGACCAACCTGTCGACGTCCAGACCTCTACGGTACTTGTCATGGGTCTGCCATCCGTGCTCCATTCTCAACTGGCTGAAAAGAACAAATACTACACATGGTCTTAGCCAAAAGGCCGAGAAGCGATAAGAACACTTTTTCCATATTCCTCTTTACAATAGTACTTTTATTAAAGACCCTTCAACACTCTGGTGAAGAGCCAAGGGGCGAAATCAAACGTTACTCCCGAAGGATTTCTGCTCCTCAGAGGAGCCACTTTCCGAAAGGACACCAACCTCTCGACCCTCATAGCTCTACTTCTAGGGTCTGCCATGCGTGATCCCGTTCTTGACTGGCTGAAAAGAGCATATACTACACATGATATTAGCCAAAAAGGCCGAGAAGCGTCCTCTCGACAGCTCGACAATTGTCTATGCTCGCTGACTAGAATGAAGCAGCAAAATTCTGTATGGGTGATCTTATCCAGGTCCCCTCCCTTTCTGTATAGGTTACTTGACCGTAATGTTACTGCGCGATGTAAAATGTGTGCTAACCAGAGTCCTTAGACGACACTTCCTAAAGACAAACTCTCGTCTTCCCAAAATAAAATCGTATTTGGTCACTGTACATTGCCTGACATAAAAAGCGGGCACTGAATTCAAGATATCCTCTAAACGTTGATATGTCACTCTGACTGGCAAGGGCGCAAATCTCTGTTTGAGAATGGGGGTGGGGGCGATGATGATACACCCACGAGTGTGAAGCGAGAAGCCCAAAGTGGGTTGGCCCCAGAGGCTCGCCTTAGGGTCCCTGGTGGGGTTCAGGGGCAAAGCTCCGGTAGGTGTCCAGGGGCGAATGAAGCTCATGAGTTTTAGTATTTCAGAAGCCTCAGGAAACTGTTTCGAACGGAAATTTTCCAGTGTTATGTTCCTGTGTCTTAGTACATTTAAACTAGTAAGAAGGGCTAGTTTGAGCACAGAGGTAATATTACTGATGTGCTTCACTGGATTATAGTTTTGCAAGAGTTGCGCTGTGTTTTAAATGTAAAAAAGACAGGGACAAAGTTCAATATTTATCCGAGACGACCAGAAATTGGCTTACTTAATTGATAATCAACTCTTAATGGTTCTTTTATAAGAATATACATAGAGTACAGATATTTCACTTACAAGCAGCCGTGACTAGCCCATGACTAGTTTTTGTTAGCTTGTGCGCTCGTCTGGAAATTGTCAGCCCTGCACAATGGCTCAGCCTTTGATGTAAATTAATTTCACACGGCTTCTACCCATAGACATCTAAATACGATGTCCGTTGTGTAATTATATTTGCTGTCAGCATAGGAATGTCAAAAGTGAAACTAGTATTATCAATAAAAATTAACAGCCGTGTTACAGAGGTATTAGGCAAAGAGCTATTGGCCATATATCCTGTATTTTTGTAAAGAAATATGACCAAGTACTGAAACTATTTAAATATTGTTATCAAAAGAGGGGTCTAAGCTCAAAACAAGTTTGGTATGAGAGGGGTACTTATTATAAGCATTCTAGTGGAATTTGCATTGAAATCCGATGTGTGGTTCTCAAGACATTAGCAGTTAAAGTTGTCACATTTTCAACACAAAGTTAACTTGAAGAAAGCACATATGACGTCATAGCCTAACATTAATGAGCAGTCTTTTGTTTTTATTTAAATTTTATAACCAATTTTCTCCTCCACAAATCACATGTTATCGGAATGTTGGGCATGAGAGGCATAAGAATTTTACTAACTTTACATTCCACATGGGGAGGTCCTACATTAACTTCAAGGTCAGCACAACAGACTGAAAAAAACAAAGCAAACAAAACACTTCTCATCAATGTGAGGAAGTGTGGTAACCCCTGCTTGCCTCAAACTCACTTTGGGTCACAAATGTAGTAACTTCATTTGCTGATATCTCGAGTACTGGCCTACATGTCAGACTTGAATGGAATTTTCATTAAATTGCGTAGATTTAGTTCCTGTTTCACATATGAAAATTAACTTTTTGCTTAAACCCTTCCTTTAACATTTTTTGGGGAAAATTACGGTTTCGTCCTCTCACCTTTCTCACCGGGATTTGCACCATTGCGTGATTGGTCAAGGAAAGACATGCGCATATCAGTGTGATGTAAATTACACAACAGAGTGGCTGTACAGAGAGGGGTAACATATTTACAGTCTTTCATTATGAGAGGGTATAGACTGTTCAGAACTGGGAAGTTTTGGGCAAGCTATTTTGTAGTGTCGCTTAAGTATATTGGGCAATCGGCCTTGTGCAACCAAACTGCTTCGTGGGGGGTACAGACACAGTTGTCGAGACGAGAGGAGGGGCTATAAATAAAATTTTGTAGGAGAATTTGAACAAAGTCCAAGTTGGTTCAGGCCATGAAGCGCTTCACCCTAGAAAAGTTTCTACCCTTTTAAAATAAATAATTACCATTGCTCTAAAGCAATTTAGTACATATCGCCCCCTGAAAGCTGTCTCGCCCCTTCAGTAATTTTGTCTGGCTACTGGCCTTATTTGAATCATTTTGGGAGAAGGAGCTTGAACCTTTTGTGTCACGAAGCATCAGTTGTTTTACCATGTCATTCGTGAGTGACTCGGTATAGCATGTGCTTTCGAGAAACCAAAGACGCCTTCCATCATTGTCAAGGAGACATTGCTTTCTGTTTATCGTTTATAATCAAATTCATCTCAAAAGTCAAATGTTCACTTTGAGCTGTTTCACGTACTGGTCTTCTAAGATTGATTCATGAAATATCATTCTATATAAAAAGATTTTATTGACGGTAATTTGTCGGATGGTTAATCATGATTTCCTTAGTTACCGTAAGTAAAGTTCATGTTATTCAATATATATATATGTATTCCTTTGTTTTTAAATTGAAGTGGAAAACATCAATTTTCTGTAATTTACCTGCAATATCCTGTCTTCTATTGATTTTGTTGGTAGTTTAATGCTTTAATCGGAACATTTTAATAGTTCAAATGCTTTTCATGTTGACATATGGTAAAATGGTTTTCTGTTTTCAGCTTCCTATAAGTCAACATCATTGTACTGGACTTGATGATGTAATAGATAGAGTTTCTATTCAATTCATCACCTCCTTAAGACAAGACGTATGGGTAAACTTTACGAACTTAGATTTGGACAAGTGAAAAAGGAGGTAGCCGACTCACACATTGTTAGTTTCACGAACTATAAGATAATTAACAGGAAAAGCAAAATTTTTGAAAGAGAAAAAGTTGTGGTACCTTCAGTTTTCAAAACGTCACGACCACTCAGCCCACTGGCGTAATGATAGGGGGTTTGGAGGCTTTAGCCCCTCTTTTCAGACTTTTCAAACGTAGTGTCTACCACTCAACGCCAGGCAAATATGTTAGAGATCACAGCCGCGTAATTTTATTTCCTTATATACTGACATAAAAACTCTTGTGCGCCGATCCTGAGGGGACAGGAGGGACATGTCTCTCCATTTTTAAGCTGGGAGGACATAACATAGAATTTCACCTCCACTTTTCATCAAAGAGCCAATAAACATGTGTACTAGAATATGCCATTGCGGGATATATATATATATATATATATATATATATATATATATATATATATATATATATATATATGTAAAAAAGAAGTAGTAAATAGTGCTAAAAGTTTGTGAAAAATTCCACGACGTTTCGGGTTTAAACCCTTCATTAGGTGGCAAAAACGCAAATGATCGTTGACACGGCTAAACGTACAATTTAAAAAAGACACAAAAAAGTACGTTTGGCCGTGTCAACGATCAGTTGCATTTTTGCCACCTGATGAAGGGTTTAAACCCGAAACGTCGTGGAATTTTTCACAAACTTTTAGCACTATTTACTACGTCTTTTTTACCTACCTACTTCATAAGTGCTACGCAGTACTTTGACCTTATATATTGGAAAAAGTGTATATACTAGAGGAAGATATAGTCAGTACTTTGACCTTAATATATATATATATATATATATATATATATATATATATATATATATAATATATATATATATATATTGGAAAAAGTGTATATACTAGAGGAAGATATAGTCCGCCAATAAGGCAGTGAGTGGGCCCAAATCAAGAAATAGATGCGCACGAAGCTCTCCTCAAAATTGTACCTTTGGGAACATTCAATGTGCAAATTTAGCCTCATGATTGACTAATAAATTGACAGTGGGTCCCCATCTTCATATCGATAGGCCTATTGTTTAATTTACATTATTTTGAGATCCTGAATGCATTCACTTGGTTTGCTAATAATGTAAATTACAGTCTGTCATGGAAGGTTATTTAAAAAGCTAAATCTTTCAATCCAGCGTCTAACGGCTGTAATTTTTGCAACTGGCAAACCCTTTTCCGTATCCGTTAGCCATACATAGCTAACCGTAACAAGAAAAACGAGCTTTCAACAATCTGTGGACACTCTAAGAAATTTCTTCTCCGTCCTTAGCTTGCTACTACAATAGGCCTAACTTGCCTAATCTCCTTCCAAGAAATAGCTCAGCCTAGGGTGACTGTACTTTTAATCATTTCATGTTACTATGTTACGTGTTCCGTCCTTTCTAACTCTTCTAGTTCACTTAACATGTGCGCTCTGAAGAGTACAGACAGTTTTATCAGCACGAAACAAATTTGTAAGCATAAATACGATAGGTCAAAGTAATTCATTTTGTGGGTCGTTGGATAGCAGAGTGGTATATTCCAGCTGTGGTGCACCACTGTGTTTCATGCACATGTGCGTACGTCCAGATCCCGCTCCGGCGATGTACGTGGCTTTTTCTCTAGGTACTCCGGCTCTCCTCACTCTTTCATAATTGGCTTGCCATCAAAATCGGTTGCCCAGCCGATGAAGTCGGTTGATCGCCGAACTGAAGCGCCTTCGGGCGGACCAGTTAACTAGCCGACTTTTGATTTGCTTTGCTTAATTGAATTTTGCTTTCAAATATATTTAGCTCTGGGATATCTAATGAGCACTAAAAATATGTGTGCAGTTTAAGGTTTGATCTTTCATGTGAAAATATAAACGCTTAAAATATACACGCTTACAGGCGTACGAGTAGGGGGCCGGGGTTCAGCCCCATTCGGGCAGAAAATTGCTTTGTTCGGGCAAAATGTATGCTACTTTCGGGCAATCATGCATAAAAAATTCGGACAAAAAGCTGCGGTCCCCCTCCCTCAGTTGGGAGTAGCCCCGTACGTTCATGCTCCTCACAAAAACTCGTCCAGACCCCACTAGATCAAAGGCCACATGGGGTGGTGCTACTCAGAGTAATGAGTGATGAATATACCAGTATGATAAACATTTCATGGTATTAAATATATCCAAAAGCTCAAGATTTTACATTATCTGATTATGATATGCCTTCTTCCCAGACTGGAATTTAGACCTAGTTCTAGAGTTCTAATTCAACGGTCGTATTGGTGTTTTATTACATATACAGCCCAAAGTCAAAGGGATAAGATTGCTTATTGGGTGTAAATCAATGAAGCAGAATTCCTAGGCTGGTGGAATGCAGTTTCCTTTAACGGTGTTTAAGCACAAAGTTGCCAACATGTAGCTTATGGATAACCGATCCACTAAAATGGGGTTGACTTAGTGGTTTAATCCTAAAGAGGACGTTCAGGGTGAAATATCAGATTTTTCTAGGGCAGAAACAGGCTCCCTAAATTGAAAACTCACATATTTGACTAAAACTAAGTTACTTAATTTGTTTAAGCTCTTCTGTAGTCCTAATAGTTTTTTCCTCACGGATATGCATTCCGTCCAGTGGCGTGTGCAAGATTTAGGAGGGACGGTGTGGGGGGGGGGGGGGCACAACCTGTGATTCCCCCGAATGACATGGAGGAGTGTCACAAGTGCACCGAAGGTACACCACGAGCGCGAAGCGCGAGTTTGCATGCGTGGGGTCCAGGGGCTCGCGCTAGGGCCCCTGGCGGAGTTCAGTGGGGGAAGCCCCCAGAAACTCCTGCAATATAAGATTATAAGATCGCACGTAAATTGGTTCTAGAGGCCTTATTGATCAGGTTTCGTTTGTTTCAGATTTTGTGAAATTCGATGTCAATGACGGAGAGTTTAGATTACCCTCTATGCGTTGTAAGCGGCAGGGTGCTACAGTTTGTGTCACATACATTGACAGGACTGTTGACAGGACATTGACAGGCTGCTTGAGATGATCGCGAAATTGTTTCATCACTGTTATCAGCGCTGTTTCATCCTTAAACCTGTATAGTTCTACCATTACAGATGGTTAAAGTGACTAGCGCGAAGTGCGAAGAAAACTTAATGATAGTAGGCCTACCTGCACCATGGGCCAGATATTGATATTGATAGCATCCTGTCTGATTATTCACTGAAGGGCGATTGGAAGAGCTCTATCCTTTGGTAAACGACCAAATAATGAAAAAATTCTCTCCTAATCTCATTCTGTGCCCTACTTCTAAGTTTTGAGTGCCAGGGATGGCGCCAGGATTTGCCCGACGGCTGGCCAGACGACCCGAAGCCACGATGCCGTCAAGGAGATGGTGAGGAGGGAGCTGAAGAAAACCTGTGTACTATACCATGTCATTGAGGGGCATGTATTTCATTAAATGTGTATATACTAGAGGATGTAGTTACGGAGCTGATGTAATGTTTTCCCCAGAATCTAAAGTGTGAAATTGCAAAGCGCGCGATAATTTTTCTGGTTATCCTGCACTATAAAGAATCGGTACTTATTAAAAGGTAGTAAAGGTCAATTGTCCGGGCAGTTGGTCCCTGTCGGGCATAACTTACATTGTACTTCTCTCCTCGTGTCACTATATCCGTACCGCACGACAGACCCAAAAGAACATTGACTAAATGAGGTGAAATTCCCAACTTTTACATAAATCCATGTATTCTACTTCTTCAGTTACTTTAAAAGGTGGAAATGGTTTGTACTATATTAAGCTATAATTAACAGAACTGAGGAAGAATGGGCAAAGCGTACCAAAAATCTTGGTTTTCATTGCAGAAATGACCCTTTGAAAGCCAAAATAAGTAAACCCATCATGGGTGGAGACAGAATTTTCCCAAAAGGGCCGGGCCATGCCAGTGTCCCCAAGCTCCGGAAAGCCCCTCTGTCGAAGAGGTGGTGACAAGGGGATATGACTTACATGCCATTTCAGGGCATATTTTGCATAATATCACTTAATATTTCATGTACCGAGTTGCGAACTTTGTATAGTGTTCTTTCGAATCTGAAACTTGAATTTGCGAAGCGCGCGAAAAATTTTGATAGGCTTACACAGAAAAGATATGGATCAAGAAGAAGAAGAAGAAGAAGAAGAAGAAGAAGAAGAAGAAGAAGAAGAAGAAGAAGAAGAAGAAGAAGAAGAAGAAGAAGAAGAAGAAGAAGAAGAAGAAGAAGAAGAAGAAGAAGAAGAAGAAGAAGAAGAAGAAGAAGAAGAAGAAGAAGAAGAAGAAGAAGAAGAAGAAGAAGAAGAAGAAGAAGAAGAAGAAGAAGAAGAAGAAGAAGAAGAAGAAGAAGAAGAAGAAGAAGAAGAAGAAGAAGAAGAAGAAGAAGAAGAAGAAGAACTGCTGTAGGGTTTCTAGACCATATCGGGGTTAACATTCACTTTATCGAAACATCTGGACTACCCTAGGAAATGGGGAAACTTTGGTCCGTGAGTCGCTCACAAACTGACCCTAGCGCATGACACACACAAGAGAACAGAAACTAGGCTTAGCGACATGGGATGGAATTTCCACCTCCACATAAACAGAGTACTCTGCCTACATGTTTCGTGGTAAGGTCGGCAGGACCTGTGCTATCTAGCAATGTGGAATGGAACTGCTGAAGATCCTGGAGTGACTGTACAGCGCACGTAGCTCGCCGAAAATTTTGGGTTCTTATTAGAGAAATTGCCCTCTCTCAGGCGCCGTCGGGGACTACATACTCTATCGTATCGATTAAGACTTCCCGATGGAGGTCCCTGCCCCCACCTGGCGCCATCCCTGTTGAGTGCTCAGTGTGTCTCTTCAATCCTTTTCTCTTCCCCTAACCCTTAAATCCCCCGACTAAGGGATTTCCCCCGACTGACTTCAGAGGTGGGGGGGGGGGGCTGTACCCCCGCCCGCTGCTGTTCCTTCCACAGTTGTAGTTGCGCTATTGCCATAAAACAACTCACTGCCTTCGGAGCAGATAAGGAAATGAAAAGCTGAGAAGTGATTTCATACAACTCAATAGCCTGAAATTCCCCGACAACTTATCAGGTCCATAGCCGAGGAGACCAGAGGTGGTGTCCATGGAAAAAAATCTCCCCCAGGAAATTGTTGAAAACAAAAATTATTCTCGCCACTTTAAAAAAATCTCTCCCCGTCCTCTGGAAGCTATCTCACCGCTTCAGTACTTTGTCTGTCTACGGATCTACCCCCTGTGCGATAGATTTTGAGTTTTGAACACATTTTTGGGCACTGCAACTTAACACATAAAAACCCTGTACGAATAGCAAACCATAGATGTGAACGTTATTTGCACGGGTACGCAAAAAATAACTGTTATGAGTGACATTATCAGGGGTTTCGCGTGTCTATAGTCACTGGACCCCGATCCCGACCACCTGTTGATCCATCCCTGTTGTCTGACCGACCTTTTGTCCCATCCCCAGCCCCGATTGCTTCATAATTGTATACTCTCACATTTATGGTACAATTGCCTTTATTCAATGTCAGTCAATGAATGCAGGTCTAATTTTGGCGGGAACCAGAGGTGAAAGCAAACGATTTGTTCAACTCATGATCAGATATACTGCATACATGATGCTACTGGTAGGATGGGGACTCGTATTTTCGTGCAGTTCGTCGTACTTTTACTGAAAATCTGCTTATAAATCAATTCCACCAGCAGTTTCCTAAAAGCCAGCCACAATTTTAATCATTAACCATGCGGTAAATAGCAAGTGCCCAATTTTCGTACTCACCACGAAGCGTCTTTAGCCTACATTTTAAATCCGCCCTCGGGTTTATAGAGCGTAAATTAGCGCGTTTTGGGCCTGCTTTTGAGCTTGGTCAGAGTCTTCACAGCTCCCATATTGCAATATATCCCTTTAAATCTTCTTTAAACTGAACAGTCGTGGGAGACGTAGCCTGTTGGTGTGAACTAGAGCATAAAGTATTGTTCAGTTTATCTTCAACTCCTGATCTAATGACCAAACATTTCCCTTTTTTCGGTGATATGTTTCCAAGCCCGTCTCAGGTTTTTCTCAAACAAACCTTTTTGTAGCAACATTAGAATATTGCTTGTAAATACAAGGTCTGATCCCTCAATATTTAGATTGCATTTCCTCCGAGATTCCTTCCTTTCAACCCTTCACTGTTTTTGGAACGATTATATTTCAGTGTCATGTTCTTCACAAGAGGCGTTATATTATGTACACATATTCATGCCATAATATTGCAGTAAAAAATGTTGGTGAATAGCTAACCCCAACTATGTGGCAAGTGAAGTAAATCTTCGAACAGACTATCCAATGACAGTGGAATCGATTTCCGGGGGGTGGGTGATAATAAGACTCCTGGGAACAGGGCCTACGGAATACACGCAAACTCAAATTCAAAATTTAATTTTCATGTGAAGAACTTAGGCTTACGCCATAAGGAAATTTCATAGCAAGAATTAAATACGCACGAAGGACACTAGAAAACGAAAAAAAGTATCAACAGACCTTGATTTGGAAAACATTAATCAACAACAATAAGAGGAGAAAAAGTGCCCCCTGAAACTAAGAAAGAGTAAACTGACAAAAAAGAAGTTGCTAGAGAGTCGAACGAGAGTAGCTGGGGATGAAAAAAAATTAAATTTACAGGACAAGACACTTGCAAAAGCTAAGCACAGTTGCTGACTTTTTCTGCGTTTCAGGCGTCATTTTGTTTCTATATAGAGAAGAACCGCCGTGTTCTTGTCCTGGATTACCCAAACTACAAGATCGTTACGTCATCTATATATGTATGCAGTGTGTTAGCGTATTGTATCATGATGACGGACTACTTGACAAGATCGGCATTTCAGATGTTATGATCTCTTTTGTGGTCTATTGTAAAAATGTGTGAGTTGTCGTTCAGTCGTTATTAAAGTACTTTTATAATTCACTTGTCAATGAAACCCATAAGATATCTCTACGCAGTGCATTATCAACACAATGATACGGTAGAAGGCCCCGGGAAGGCTACATACTGGCATACTGGAGTTCAGGCTGGAATGGGCAGGATTTCATTTCCATACACCACACCTGTCTCTCGACATTTCATTCCGATGAATTTGTGGATGGAAGTAAACCCTGTTGAATTTGTAACTTTTTAAGTTAGGTATGAATCACTTGTCATATCTACCTACCCTCCAGGATCGAAAAACGGGGCAAATTGTGTTCCGGAAAGTCGTTTCACACATGTTGACTGATGGCACATAACCGCAAGGGAAAGCTACGTATTCCTTCGCCAATGGCCTTTCCAAAACGGGGGTGGTTTCGTGACTGTAGGTGTCAGTAGGGGACTCTGGTTAGCTTGCACACTCTCAGTAAAACATTCACGAGTACATGGCACAGAAGACTCTTTACTTACATGAGATAACTCCACAGACCCTTTTCCAAATAGCAATTACAAAGGACTGTGGGATCGAGGTTTGGCGTGTGTCGTTTTCGTCAATGGCATTTTACTGTAGACAAAAATGCGTACTTAATGTCTATCCCATAATCCTTTGTAGTTGCTATTTGGAAAAAGGTCTATGGTTTTATTGGTTTGCAAAACTCCGCAACAGGTACAATCACATACAGCAACTATACCACCTTTCGAATGGAAAGTGGTAGTAGCCACACGTTTGAGGTGGCAGATAACACGTGCACTTCGGCTAATTACACACTATATGAGGGAATAAAAGTTGTAAAAGCAGCATGCTCCATATTTTGCTGCACACTGTTCTGAATTAGTAAAGGACCTCATTGATTTAGGGAAAACTGCTAGTCCAGCTTCACAGGTTAACACCATACCTTAAACTTCAGGCTCTTAAATTTCGGGAAATCTGTCAAACCATAGTTTTCCGTTTTTTACATGCGTTCCACCTTGTGTACTTCATGTCAAAGACATCTGATGAGCCCCTTCAGAAGAAGTTACAGCTGTACAGGAAGCAGCCTCTGTTGCAACACGCACCGTTAGGGATGTCGAAATTATGATTATCCAGTAATGAAAATTTCGAGCCCCGTCTACACGATCGTTCATTTGGTCAAACTTCCACCATCATTCATCTGTATGACGGTGCCAATAGACAAACGTATGATCGTGCATGTGGACTGCTTTCCCAAAAAATTTGAAACAACTCCAAAATGTATGAAGGTGTTCAAACTTTTAGCCGCATGTTTCATCTTCCAAACAAGTGTTCGAACATTTGTATTACGATGTTCATGGACAAATGGCCTGAACACTGTACGAAACCTTTGTCGATCTACGGTCATGGAAACAAAGTAGGCTTTTGATTGTTTGGTGAAGCTCATGTGGTAAAATGCAAGTGATGTTGGTGGAAAGTATGAGGCATGCTAGACATACGCCACTCGGCTATTAGCTAGTTTATAAAATCAGGCCATCGCCAGCCGGCAGGTAACTCCCAGATAAAAGGTAACACCTTCACTTACTTCATCTAGATGCAATTATTACAAGCTTGTCCTCTCCCTGCTAACACATCAGTGTAACATGTTCCAGTTTACTGACGTTAGACATAAAGCTACATACATAGCTGCTTCTTTATGTTGTGCGGTTGCCCGCCCGGTGGACATTGCGAGTTCAATACCACGTCCGCTACGTACGTTAGAAAATAAACGTGAAAAAGATTTTGTCACCTGCTGCGGAGGTTAGTTGTGCACTTACCGTTCGCCATCTTTTATTGTCAACATAACCACGCGGGACGGTACCGGTATGTTTTTCATGCCGTGTACATCTACTCTGACTGACAAATTGGTTACTTTTATTCTTGCGTTTTGGTGTGTAAAGTCTAGTAGCAGTACCGTCCAACTCGAAGTCAAACCTGTCCATGACGTCACAGGGTGAATGAAATATGCATTCAACGAGCTAATCATTGAGCAGCGCATCACCAATTTCTTTTCCCTTCACCTGTTCACTTACACATTGGATTTTGGCCCACTTTGTGCATTCTAGATTTATGCAGAATTTTTCGACAAAACCACTGCTAGGCCTTTCGAAACATATTTTAAAATTTTATACCATTCTCTACCAGTGATATTTCGAACTAGGAGTTTCAATAAAGGGATGACAGTTCCCATTGTGGCACATTCGAAGTGTATGTCCTCTTGGTTTTACTGCCCACAAACTTGCAGTACGGTAACTCCAGGATTCGCAGGCAAATTGTCAGTTTCCGCAGTTTTGATCCAGTTTAGAATTTTTGGGACTTCTTCTGGCGACCACCGTCTCAGTGTCCCAGAAGTGTGTTTCTTTGTCATTAGGCATTAGGGAACGTAAACAACCCTCTCCTCATCAATTTTAGGTTACTCTGTTATTGATAGCCAAATAGCGACCGGCAGACTTTACCTGATTTGCAGTATTTTGCGTGACTTTATTAGTTTATTTCAGGAAATAGGGCACTCCTCATCAGAAAATATCAATAAGATATATTAATGTGTTCAGTTGGATGAATTGCTTGTTTTGCATCAAAATAAACTCTTTTTCAAATGTTATCATGGTTTTGTGTATTCTTTAAAAATGTTGACACTCCTGGATATTTCCTGGTTAATAGAACCCTTGCGGACCTTCACCTGTTCACATATCCTCGGAATTCCCACAAAGTGACCACCAACATTCAGCAGTGCACAAGAGATCGCGTGCGAGTGCAGCGATAACATTGCGCGTAGGCTATAACCTTAAGAGGTCGCACGATTCCGAAAAAAACCCCGCTAGGTGGACTTCAGGGTACAATGAAAAGAAGCAGTTGAATACCTCGGATTGCCATTGTTTTTGGTTTTTGCACCTAGTCAAAACTTTCGCTTAAGCATCTACACCACAAGTAAACGTTTCTCCACAGGACGGCTATGTAAATGGACAGCAAACTGCCGGAAAACATTTCGGGGACTAAACTCGTCAGACATATTTTGGCGGAGGAATTTTCTTACAAAAGTGGTGCACTAGTTGAACAGTTTTTATTATGTACGGACAGTGATAGTCAGGTGACCTGCCATCCTATCAGTTTGTAAAAGAGCATCGTTTTCGAATATTCTAATTGTTTGTGCGTCTTCATATTTCCTCGAAGACAATTTGCTAATTAACTGGTCTACCTTTCAGAATCTGATGGTGTAATTGATCCCGCAGTCTGACAGGAAACTACAAATTGAACTACACTTATAAATAATTAGTCGAATAAAGGTCGTGCCAAGTTTTGTTGTTCACAGAATCACGCACGACCAGCTATGTGCATCAAGTAGGGATATGGCAGCATTTAATAATTAAAAATATATCAATGTGTCAATCCTTTCTCACCAGGGAGAGATATAACCTGCCTTGCTCTCGAGAAGTCGTTGCTAAATTTTGGTTGGACTCTTCGACAATTAATTAGGTGTCTTGCCACTGCCTCGTTCGCCTTCGTTGGGTTTGGTTTACAATAGCAACCTTAGAATGCCTATCCTGTATATAGAATTTCGCCGTGGTAACTCCGTCGGGTTTATTTCTAGTTGGTAAGGTGGGTTTCGTCCCTCTGGAGGAGGGTATCAGAGCTTTTCGTGTTGTAGTTTATAACTGACGTTTTCGTGTGTTTCAATTCTGGTGGGTTTGGCCGTGTCCGTTTTCAAGCAAGTTGAAACATCCGTCGAGCAGAGGGCGTGCTTTAACGGAGTCGTCAAAGATACGATTATATCTTTGGGAGTTGTGTATGGAGTCGAATAAAGGTCCCCCCCCCCCCTGGAAAATGAAAAACTTGAAAGAACCTTAAAGAAAAAACATGTTTTTTATGATATTGCTAGAAAGTTTCCAGAACATGAGCTTTCAAAATAGAAAATATTTAGATGCAACTCACAAGGCCTGGAAAGTGCCATTTTCAGTGATCTGTGAGGCATTTTGGCCAAAATTTTTTTGTCACTCTGCACCAAACTATGGTGGCCCTGCTCTTAGATAGTTTGCCTAAAGGCACCCCTACCCCCTGTGAAAGGTGCCAACATTTAGCAATTAAGCTCTTCTCTGGGAGTAAAAATTTCCCCTGATTTGATCAATTAAAAGTTTTGCCCCCCGCAGACGTCCATGACCATATGTAGGGTTTAGCAAACAAAGTTTTAAATATTCCTTACAGTAGTGTCAATAACATATAGAAATACAATGCTATATCCAATCAATGTGCTGCCATGACATCACAGATTTCCCATCTTGCATTGTATCTCTCGAAAAAAATTCATTTCTTTGAGAATTTGTATATCTTCCTATCGCGATGTGGTTTTCAGCTTCTGAAACAGAAAAATTTTCTGCATTTTTGAAATCATTGAATTTAATTTCTGGCAAATGTCTTGAATTCTTTAATCAGATATTATAGTTGCATCAGACAGCATGGTAATTTTAGATGGTACATGTGTTCAAATTTGTCAACAATATATGGGGAGTAAAGGATGAAGAAGAGTGAGCGGGCATGTAGCCAGGGCTAAGGGGGCAGCCGCCCCCTCCTTGGGCATATTTTTGTATTTTTGTGATTTTTTATGATACTGGTAGTAACTCAAAAAAAAAAAAAACGTTCAGATGCAACTTACAAGGCCTGGAAAGTGCCATTTCCAGCAATCTGGGAGACATTTTCGGCCAAAGTTTTCTACTACGCTTCGCGTCAACCTTTGGTGGTGCTATGCTAGGATAGTTTGCCCACAGGCTTCATCCCCTCCTTGGCAAACACCTGGCTATGTGCCTAAGAGTGAGCGACAGAAACCAGGTCAAGTGTAAAGTATTTGGCAGAGATGTGAACTAACAGCTTGTCTCACAGCTTCTGCAAAGGTCCCAGCACTGACCACACAACCACCTTGCACCATGGCCAGTTATGCCATGCAGCTCATACCTTTTGCCACATCAGTTCAAACTCTAAGCTTCATTTGACACTCATCCTGTGAGGTACCACCTTTCATGTACACATGATCATGTCTATCACCAACACCCCAAACCATCCTGAAGCACTTCGTGGCCTTGACACTGATGTCAAAGAGGAGAGTATGTCCAATCTTTGGGTCAGTTAAATCTTGGCTTCCAGCCTGGTGGTCATCAACCATCCTACAATCTATGCTCATTCTGACAAAAAGACACAGTTGACACTGCAATAAGCTTATGACCCTAGCATGGATTGTGTTATTCATTTACTAACTACAGACCATGTTCATATGAAATTGTGGTATTTGCCCTGTTGACTATCACTTGACATTGGAAAGATAATTTAAAAGCTGAGAGTTAAACAAAACTGACTTACATGTCCTTGACTTTCAAGCTGAATCCCATATCTTAAGCCTTGAATGATCATTAATTGCTATTTCACTCTTTAAGGCCGCGTGGCATTCAAATTGCCACTGAAATTAATTTATGCTAAAATTTATTATTGTATGTAAAAAGTAATGAAATCTTAAGAATGCTGGTTACTTTGCAAGGAATTACTCTGCCTGGTTCTGAAGATCTTATCACGTGAGGTTACCACATTTCCAAGGAAACTTGAAAGAAGCAGGGTGAGATAACAGTACCATTTGTCTAACATTAAAAACTATTTTTGTTCTCTGTAAAGTTGATGTTATGATGTTCTCTGTAACTGGATGCTTTCATAATGTAAATGCATGAGAGATATTGAAACTTTACATACATCACACACACACCTGCTCCCTTACCTAGTAAGGAAAACAAAATACTGCTCATCTAAGTCAGAAGACATTCTCCTGCTTACTTCTAGTTCACTTTGGGAAGAAAATGTGGCAACTGTTAATGTCTCTGGAACTGTACTTGAAAACCAAATTCAAATTTCACTAAAATACATCAAATTCCTGCTTTTTGAACATCATAAAGAAATTTTGACTTAGAAGGCAAATTGTCTCATCCCAGACAGTTCCAATTGTCTCAACTAAGCTTGTTCTAACCCCGCCCATAACTGTCTTTAGCTTCTTCTTGTGCAGACACAAACCTACTTTATTGCTCAAAGCCCTACCCGGGTGAGCATACAAGGACCTTATGTCTAATAAGAACACTTTCTATGCATGTTGTGTGTTATGTGAGCTACTCTGCATCTTTTGAATTTGATGTCAATCAAAGAGCAGTACCCAATCGAGAATTTTGCTCTCCCCCAACCAAAAATGTACTTAGGGTGATGAGATGGAGGGTCTGTCTTGAAATTGTAGTTTTGAATTTTTCTCTCTGTATGAATTAAACCTTAACAATTGTATTTTCCAACTGTTACATCAGAAACATACCAATACCAAGTACCTGGTAATGCATTGCAAAAACCCTTCTATCAATTATTTCATTAAACGTAGGAATGCATTTTTGAAGATGAATTTGAAATGTCTGAATAAGTTTTGAATCACACTGCACCTAATTTAATCAGGAGAGCAATTTTCATGATGGAAATGATTCCAGTACTTCAATTAACTCTTTATTATGGTTAAAAGAAAGTAAATTCACCTATCCAATCCATGGGGGCAAGTTTATTATCATGCATCAGGGAACAACAGCAGGGATGAACAAATAATCTCTGAAGGAGAGTAATTAGGCAAGAGAAATTAACTTGATTGACAAAAGAAATCAAGAGCTTCCTCTATCACACAGTTTGCATGGAGAGTGGTTAAGGTCGCGAAATGCAATACGGTAAGATTGGAATGATTTTATCAAATAATGACGACTATAAATAAAAGAGGTGTTTCCTGGCTTGAATCCACCTGTCACATGTAATACACTGCCAGCATGTTACATCCTTTGTATCAAATCAAGTACTTCCCCAACCAATCGAGTTTCATCTGCGACTTGGTTGGAAGTGAACAAACAGCCATAGTACAACATGTAAGGTGGAAAACTTGTTACACAGGTGCAGGCTCTTTGCAAGAATTTTGGGAAAGAGAAATAGAGTTGAACTGTAACCATGGAGCCAATGATGCAATGTAGAGGATGTAAAGAGCAATTCACTTCCAACAATGTCAGAGGGGATTACAATCAAGGCTGGAAATAAGGACAACATCAGGGCAAAGATATTTTTGTATCATCTTTTAGGGCACATCTCCAAGGGCAATGGGGCCTAACAGAAGATTTTGTTTTGCTTAGTGTATGTTTAGTAGCATTCTGTGTTGCCCTGAAAAGTATGCCATTTTGTAGGGTACCAAAACCATTGTGAAAAATACAAAGGCCTTTGTTTATTTCCAGCCCTGTACAATTAGTCTGCACTGAGTTTTGACTCCTTGGCAGGAAGGTTAGGAAGTACTCTGATGGGCAATCTGTGAAGTCATTTGTGACGATCACTTCATAACTTCAACTTCACACACTCTCAGCCTTAAAATACCTAGTGCTTCAGGATGGTTTGAAACAACTGGACCACTGGCTAGAGCAATCACTGAAACAAAACAAATACATTACAAGTTTGTTTCCTAATTACATGCCTTTATTTCCCATTTCAAAAAAGTTTCACTCTTTCAAAACAAGAACCAATGGAGTCCTTCAAATCAAAAGAGTCTGAGAGAGGTAAAGACCTTGAAGCTATTTGTTAGGTCCTCTGTTGTAACCTGTGCCCATACTAGGTTCCACGACTTGGAGGTTGTCAATCTTGTCAAAGTCCTGCAAAAACAGAGAGAGACTTGTGAAAGTACTTCTGAAATAATGAGAATATATGGATCAAAAAGCCTGCAAAGCTGTCATGGAAGTAAAAGAGAATATGGGATTTATGTGTGTGCTACATGTGCCTCTACTGTCAGTGCAGGAACTCTTCCTTTGTGTGCATAGTAATAATCAGATTCTTCCAACTGTTTATCTCAACTCTTATCCATACACTGCAAAGCAGAATGACTAATCAATACTTCTTCACTGGTTTGGAAAAATGTTTATTTCCTGGGAAGGGAGTTCAATTTTCACAACTTCTTCCTTATTTTCATGTAAAAAAAAGTACAGTTCCCTCCAACTTCCAAAATTTCCCTCCAAATACCAAAATTTCCTGGGAAGGAGCCTCCCAGCTTCCCAACTTTTTCCACCCTTGTCTTCTTCATGTATAGATTCAGGAAAGCCATCAAAAGGTGGTCATGTAAAAACATTCCTAACAGTGTTCACACACAAAAATGAAATTAGGGAAGAGTATTCATCACCTTCCTCTTTTCCTAAAAATTGAGGGGAATTACCAAATTGTTTTGGATGTTTCACTTCTAAAACTACGACAAGCTTAAAAGAAGCATGAATTGCCCCTGTAAGGAAATCTTTTTTTTTTTTTTTCAAGACTTGTGAATGTTGCAGGATTCCCCCACTCCTGTGCCCAAGAGTGAACAAATGTTGCTAATACCTTACCAATGTAATGAAAGCAAATTCCACTTTGCACATCTACACCAAATTACAATTTACTTATCCAGTGAAGTTAAGGCATAGTATGGTCACAGTATCTATTATGAAATCAGCACAATGTACTTCAATTATGACATCTAGTCTACTAGGGTCCATCGAATGAGCTACAAACTTGAATATAACAGTCAGTCAAAGTCACAAGCACAGTGCACACAAATACAAACTTCCACATAACCCATTTTGCATACATTTATATAACTTTTAATATTACTGGAAAGGTTTTCTCCCTATTGACACATGTCTTTGAATATGTTCCAAGCTAAGATTATTCCCTAGCTGGCATGTCTTCTAACATTCAGATCTGAAGCCCCTCAAAAAAGTTTCTGCAACACTGTTTGACTATTAATAATATTTAGGAACAGTCCATACAAATGGTACAAAGACTCTATGCAAAAAATCAAGGCAACTGGAGTTATCACAAAGTTAAAATCATGTGAACCACTTCAACTCCTGAACAGGGTCATCCTTTTCACACTCAAAAGATGTTATACAATACACTTTAATAACAGCTGAATTTTGGAGAGGATACTCTACATAGTCTCATTCATTCACTCTTCCTGCTCTTTACAAATTTCAGAAGTTAAATAACCCTGCAAATGTTGTAAAATTTTGTAGGTACTATTGAAACATGCAGTAAGTTTTTAATGACAAGACATACTATAATCAAGAGGGCAACAATATTTTCAAAGATGTGATAGACACCATAATGAGAAAAGTATGTCTCCCATGAGAACAAATCATGAAGTGTTTTTATAATCAAAATGAAACTGAAAGCTTTCCTTGTGTTATTGAAACTTGTGGAATTATTCTGCCATAACTTCACTTAAGAGGGTTCTTTAAAATTATGTAAATATGTTAAATACCATTATTTAGTCTTATTTGTAAACCTAATGTGGAGCACGCTGAACAAGTTTATAAAATATTGAAGAATTCTTTAAATAGTTGCTTAAAAGACACAATTTTTGAGGTTTGTGCAAGGCTGCAAGTCCACACCTAAAAGTTCCCACACTCTTTTCTTTTCAACTGTTCACAAGATGAAGTGCTTTAATCCAAACTTTTCACATTTGCTTAAAGGTCATGTGACATACCACCAAAAAGAGCTGTTTTACTTGCCAGTTAAAGAATTAAGCCCTCCAATGAAAGATCTGTTGGAATTATTTCAATATCTTTTACCGTTCTCAAAATAAACATCTTCACAACTTTTATGGTTTCTGAAGAAACTCATAGCCTATGCAAAAATAATGATGTGGAGTGTTGCACAATGTTAAGATTTCTTTTGTTAACCATATATCAATTATCTCTTAATTACTGATCAGATAGATTACAGTTTGGTGAAAGATATCAACGTTTCTGAAGGAAAAAAAATTTAACTTTCATAATAAACCCCTCAGGGGATAACAATGCTACCAGTGTCTTTGGAATTTAGGTTGAAAAAACCAAGGCTAACATGCGCCATATGTGGTATGTCCATTTTTCGATGTCACATATCTGCATATTCAACTCCATGTTTATTTAGCTCCATGTTTATTCTTCATACAAGTGTGAAATAGAAATTACCCGTCAAATGGTTAATATTTGATGGATTTTAATGGGAATTGTGGCTATTTTCTGGATATTTAATGCTTTTTACATCAAATATCCAACTATGTAATTTTCATATCACACAACCTTTAAAGCATTTCAAAAGGTTACTGCTGCTCATCTTACCAGCATTTTCAACATGTCCTTGGTGTCAGGGTCAACCTCGATGAGGTCACATTCCAGGGAGGATACTTCGGGCACATAGTTGTCTCTCCTCTCCCTCTCTTCTTCTTGAAGTTTGATAGAGATGCCACGGACTGGTCCCTTCTGAATCCTCTTCATTAAATGGGTCACAAACCTATTCAACAAAGGAAAACACTTTTGAAAATGGAAGTTCTTGAACAGAAAGCAATACAAAGTAAGGTCTGTTTCTATTTCATTTCTGACACTGCTTGATCACAAGCTGCACTGAAAACTTCTACTCATAAAATTATCTATTTACAGATGTGTCCAGGCTTTTCTGAGTGAAGGGCAAGTTGACTGCCATACTCAACTGAATTGCATTAAATTTCTTCATGGATTGGTGAAGGCATTCACTTGATCTTGCAGGAAGGGGTGCTTTCAAACATATGCCTACCAACCTGTTTCTCAAACTACAACTTTTCTGCATCAATTGTCATGCAAATTTCATGCCTTCATTATACAAAAGTACAATGTCCTTTCCAACTTAATTTCGAACCTTGTAACTTTTGTTTCATATTCCCCCCCCCCCCCCCTCCCACCTAAAAAGTTTAGGTTATGACTAGAAACCCTCCAGACTTACCCTGCAATCTGGTTTCTTAACCTCTTACTGGGAATAATTGCAATTTCTTCACAGACTCTCTTGTTGGTGTGAAAATCCAACGTCAGTTGAGTGTAATACTTCTCAATGATAACCCTGGCGGCCTTCTTGACCGTCTTTGTCCTGACGCGACCCTGTGTGAAAGGTGTGAAAGGTGCAAAAGATAGCAAAGAATAATTTCAAAGTTGTAGGGTGCTGACATTAATGAACTATTTTAGATAAAATGCTACATCTTTGATCTAATGAACAATTCTTCCCAATGAGGGTTGTGTACTCTTGTAACACATGTACGATCAGGGATGTAGCTAGCCAAATTTGAGTGCTGGGTAATTGCCTGATCTGGGGAAAGCACCTCATCCCACCTCATGGCATATACCCCATTTTTCAGCCATTAATTTTTCATTTTACCTTCATTTTACTTTAGGGAGTAAATTTGGGGCAGTTTTAGGTCTAGTCGGTAGGCAGACTTGTGGTGGGCGGGGAGACGTGTGTTTGCCTGGAGTGCCGTGCAGGAATATCGAGTGCTGGGTGTGGCCGCCCAGCGCAGCTACATCCCTGTGTACGATACATATTTGAACCCATGTAAATTACCCAAGAAGTAACATGAAACTTTGTTAAATTCTTCACACTAAGATTTTTCATGCTATTCTTTTTATATATGATAACAGGAACTTACTGGCATGACTAAATGCTCATTCACAATAATCTAACAAATGGCCACTTGGATTTGCCTAAAGGTATTCATGGGTACAAACGGGGAAGCATCGGATCTAAATTTTGAAATCCTGCAGGAACTGGCCAGAATGTACCTGAAGAGGCAGGAATCTTGAAGGTTAAATTTTACATATTCTAGTACATCAGTGAGCTTGTTTGATATTGTACTGTTGAAAATGATGCAGAAAACATTGGCTTACTCAAAAATGTAATTCTGAGTCTTTTGGTTAACAGCCCTTGTTATTAAAGATTAATATGAACTCCAGAGCCTTAAAACGCTGCTTCTAGCTATCTTGGGTGCATTTGTAGCAAAATCTTTTTGGGTATGCTCCTCCCCAACCATACTCCAGCAAGCTTTAAATGCTAAGTGTCACAGAATTTGGCCACGTAGTGGTTGACAAAAATTATCATCCAGCAGGTATGATTAGTAATAATGACAATGACGGATGATTGATTTGGGTGAATGATTGGGGTAAAACTATCAAGTAATAATACCTCGTCCAAAAGATATCAACTGTTCATCCGAATTCCTATTCATAGTCCCAAAGATAAACAATGTGACTACAAGTATGAATGGAACTCAAAATGGAGATACAGTTTTAGCAGTGACATTGATTATAAACTTCCACTGTGGATATCTTGTTGAGCATAATTAGCCTTCATGACAAATGGATCCTCCAAGAAGGCTCTAGCCCTACTACATCAGGCACCACTGAAGTCACAAGGCCTCTGTATCTACAAATTCAAGAAAATGTGTTCTCCAGTGCAGCAGGGTATGCCATGTTGCTGCTCCATGATTAGTTCATTGTGATCAGGGAAACAGTTGGAAATTAAGCTGTAGCGGTATTGCTAAAACAAAATATTGATATATCGGTGACAAAATATCGATATTATACATATTTTGCGGTAAAATTTTGCGGAACAGGTACACACAGTAACTACAGTGTAGGTATGGGGAGACTGTGTTGTTTGTATACACTTACTATATTCAGTTTATCTTTCTCATGGAATGTCTGATGAACTGTATTCGATTTTCTAGCGAAGTTTACAGAAAATTAAAAATACTGTTATCATAATTATGTTTCCTTCTTGTCTTTTCTGTCTCCCGCGTCTTACTTCCTTGGACTGTTTTCCGAAAATTTCCGCAAAGCCCAACTTTTGTCTTGAAGGTAGTCTTAACTTCCCTGATGATACATTTGCTTGATACAATAACAGGCTATGCATGTTGTAGCTATTTTACGTTCATCCATTCCAAGGTACTTGGCTTCAAGCACGTGAGCTCTGAGCTATAAGCTGTCGCAGCATTGCCGCACAGAGCTCAGCAACAGTTTGCATGCTCTGCGTGCAGCTGAAGTTTGGCACCTGGATTCACGCCAGTAGCCAATCAGAACGCTTTTTATGAGAGTTAGTGTAGAGACCCTGTGTGTCTGCTCATACAGTGAGGCCTGGGATGGCGTTGGTTGCTGAATACAGTAGTAGCTTAGTGGTTATCGATACCGTAAAATATCCGAGACTGGAATTAGTAGCTATTATCAATACTGTTAAAATCTGAGGGATTGGGATTATCTGTATTCTGTAATAGTGATATTTATCAAATATTGACAGTACTAATGCTAGTTATAGCACCCTGGTAGCTTACTCGTTAAATATCGATATGGTTAGATTATCAGTGTATGCGTCTATCTGTAAGACTTCCACTACTACAGCATTCCTGTTCGCTCACACTGTCTGCGGTAAATAGCTATTTGTTTTGACATTGGTGTCACGAGAGGTGAACTTACGTACGTAGGGCTAGCTGACATGGAAACACTACTATCCATACATTGAGTAACGGTTTTGAATGTGCATATCGGTCATGAAACACTAGCACTGCCATAAAATATCGGTATTTGTGTAGAATATCGATATTAACGATATTTTTTGTGGAATCGGTATTACAGTGTGTGAAATATAATATCGATATTTTCTGTAATATAGTGCTTTCTATACATGTATATTGTTCCAAACTGGATATCGATAATATTAGAGAGATTGCATTATACATATTATAGATATACCGCTACAGCTTATTGGAAATGTGCTCTCATTTTTGCATAGTCTGGTAAATCCAAACAATGGGGGAGTAGCCACATCACTCTATGGAAAAGTTAGCCCTTTCAAACAGACCCCTAACAATGTTGGCCCCTGAAATAATAAACTGGACCCTTTACAGTCATCCCTTACATAGCTGACCCTCCAAGAATGTGACCCTAATCCCCCCCCCCCAAAAAAAATAGCATCATAATTTGACAATTCCATACTGTTGAATGTTATAAGAGACCTGATTGTGGGGGCTACTGTTGAAAACCACATTCACAAATTTTATATTACTTGTAGGTATTGACCTGTGGCACCAAAGACTTTTAATTCAGACTTCATTTGTATGTATAAACTGAAAATGGTTCTAAAAAGGTGGTTTAAACCCTTGGTATTTATCAGTTACAGTTTATTGCATCTGCGATCATGTACACAAATTTTTGGAGTCCCCAAATGAGGACAGTGTAGTCCCGAAATTTACAGTTGGATCACACATTTTCGCTACTGCACTTTATATACATAGCATCACTAATTACAAGAGCAAGACCCTTCGTCTAAACTATTGAAAAGAAATAACCTCAAGTGGGCAAAAAACCCAAAATATTTTGGTCGCATGTGTAAAAGACTCAAAAATAACAATCTGTGACATAATCACAAGATTTACTCTGTCAGGTTTTCCTTGTGAGGCACTTTTGTCCGAGTGGCATTGCACTTTGGCCATTGCCTAACGTGTTCTACACTACGAACCTAACCTTCTGAAGGATTATCTCCATGAATTCCTCCTAGTGCACAGGAGAACAAAGCCCACCGTTTTCTGATATTTTGGTATTTAAACCGTCCTTTAATATTTTATCTGTTTTTTACATGTTGCAGATTATAGTTTGCTTATCAAAGGTGCTCACTTTACATCTAATATCGAATAACATTTTTCCATGTAAGTTAGTGTTACGAGTGAGTAGCACAAGCTGAAGATTCCATGCTGATCCAAACCCTGAGGAGGTGTTGGAACCTGTCGCAACTCAAATTGCCAATCAATCACAGATGTATCCATACTTATGGGAATGGGGGAAATTCAACTTGATTAGGTCAATGGTCCCCTCCCCCTCTCAACATTTCACAAATTCATCCATGTATCACACTACAGGGAGTAAGCAATATAGTTTTAGTATGGGCTGTGTGAATGTCAGTTTTATTGAAGGGGGGAGGGGATCTTGTAGAAAGCATAGAATATTATTTTCTCTCCATGGCCCTGGCCTCTTCCCCCTCAACCTTTCACAAAATGCCAATGCCATGTAATGAGTGTTGAGCACTCCTCCCATAATATTAGTAATCATACCTAGATGCTAATGAGACAGCACTACTCTTATACAGTAGATATCTGATTTTGTTTTTTTAGGGGGGGGGGGGGGGTTGTTGTCTAAAAATGAAAGCCACTTTGGAAGACTGGTGATAATAGGGCATTACCAATTCCATGGTTGCGAAAGTGATTACACTTGGGACTACCTTATTTAGAGCAGGACAAAAAAATTTTACAATGTGGTAGTTCCTTTGGACAACCATTGCTAATTCCTTAAAATGAAACACTGCAAGGGGTCACTTTGAGGTTACTTTGGTCCTAGATCTAGATTAGGCCAAGGGAATGAAAGTCATAGAGTACCGTCCACTGCCCGCATACCCTGAAACGTGCCGCTGAAAATTTTCACTATTTGAAAAAAATCATTTTTTTAAAAAGAAAAATCTACCAAAACATTTTAGGGCCTACCTTAAATTTCATCAAGAATTCGCAGTTAAAACGCTCTCTGAAAATTTCAAAATAAAAATTTCATCTGCCATCATCATAAACTATACACCTCATAAATGCACAGCTCAAAACCTGGGTTTGTGTTTTACGCCGAAGGGGCGTTTTTTACGCTGACAGAAATTTTACTTACGACCATAAATACAGTTCAGCCATAAATATAAATTTTGACTTGCCCATCTTTACGACAGAAAATTCAACTCACTAGACACTCACCCGCTGAATTAAAATATTGTTCACACTACGCATTCCACTTGTTTACCGTAACGATAAAAAAACCCTAAAACCGACAGCATGCGTTGCATCGAGGGCAGGATCTGCGCTGCTGTACATGGGTTATTCTACTACTAGTACTGTAGTATACTAACGTTAGACTGACGAGTGCTCACAAATTCTTCGTAAAACGTGTGCGCAGAGTGTAATACTGGGCTGGACTGGATACAAGTGATACAATATACAATGCATGCATACTGTATGTACACTTTATGGAAATACATTTGTCATTGTGTGTAATCTAATATTGCTATTTTGTTAGGTAAAGCTACACCTTTTGCTGGATCATGCACGGAATATATTGGCTAGGCTATTTTCGGCTAAACTTCTCTTTCAGGGAAGTAAAAAATAATTTTTATTATCCAAGGATCATTTCTCAGCATAAAAAACAGATCGGTATTTAAGTACTTCATTCACACTTGAATTTATCGGTAAGTTGCAGGTGGCTATAGCCTACAGGCTAGGCTAGGCCTAACGGGGTATACTAAAATACGTGACGACATCACGGCCGTGACGGTTGAAAAATATGTCACGTCACGGAGACAAGCGTTAGTAGGTCCTCTACAACAGTCGTCACGTCACGGAAATTACGTTACTCCATCGCGGAACCTAACGTTGATTTAGATATACTGTACGTTAACGTTAGGCTTAAGCCAAGCCCCAGGATATTCAGTAGTCAGTAGAGTGCGTCTATGCAGGCTTTGCTATAAGCCTGAGACAATTACATCATCTGTGAATACTCAACTAACCTTCCTTACTTCCTCACTCCCAGACAGAAACTCCTCAAGAAAAATGCAATTTCTCATGAACTTGCGACGAACTACAAGATACAAGGACACACGCGACATATGCACACATGTACTGCATGCACTGACGGACTTCGGCGCGGCGGCCGTGACTGCACTATTTAAATGCACTGAGTAATAGCTAATGCACATCACGCGCAATGATTCTATACAGCACGCGTAATGAGGGTGAATACAACTTTCAAACTAACTAAGCCCTTAACGACAAATATCAACAAAGTCGCATGCATACACTTTGTATATGCTACCTGGTATTATGTAACATCGGAAGCAATTCCGTGACGACTGCCCTACCGTGACGGCTGCCATAACATCACGGCGACCACTTCATTACCGAAAATGGCCCTTTCCGTTGACGAAGCTTGGAACATATTGACAGACACAGAAACAGACATAGAAGTGCGAACTGATGTACCATTCAGACCAAAAGGCGGACAAATCTTTATTTACGAACCACCCGACGCTGTGAAACAAAATGATTGGAGAGCTGACGGGCATCGGTGGGTAAATCAAGGATCCGTGAGGTTGCCTCGATCAAACCCGAAGGTCGTAAAAAAATATTTCTATATCAAAAAGTCAGAAGGAGGAGCAAGTAAAGACTTTGTAAGGTTTGCTTATCATCTAGAGGAAGCCGACAGATTTCTCATTCAGTATGTTGGGGATGAATCTGCCTCGGAAGAATTCGCACACGGGAACAGAAAGGAAAACCGGGACATTAAAAAATTCTTCCGCACAAAACCGAGTATGTTGAAAGAATGGGCCACAAAAGTTGAGGTAGAGAACCCCAACAAAGTATATAAAAGTGAAGTGGTGAAGATTAAAGACGTCACAGCTGAAGTCACGGAAAAACCAAGGGATTTAAAACAACTTCAGAACGTGCGGCATAAAATGACCTCCTCTCATCGCCTTTCCCGTGACGGTCTCTACAATTTGCATGAAATAGCATACGAAAGTAAAGACTTTGTCCACGTGATACATACATTCCCGGATCTAGTGGTTGTCTGTGGAAAAATTAAATTGATAAAGGACTTTGCAAAAATGATAATGATTGACTGCAAAGATCAACTTTTAAGTTACGATACAACTTTTCAATTAGGTTACTTCTATGTTTCGGTTCTTCTGTATCGAAACATTATGTTTCAAAATAATCCCATTATTCCAGCCATATTTCTTATCCATGAACGTAAATTGTCCGCTCATCACCAAATTTTGTTTGAAACTTTGAATTGTCTCGTGAAATTCCCTAAAAGAAGAAAAATTCCAATTGTTACCGATGGCGAACTGGGAATTATAAAAGCAATATCATATACGGAAGCGTTGGTAGACCTGCGCTGTTGGAACCATCTATTTCAGGACTTGAAGCACTGGCTGATCGACCACGGGGCTGAACGGAAGGAACGGGCAGCTTATAAAGAAATGGTTTTGGATATTCTTAGCGCAGAAACCAGTAATGAATGTCAACAAAAGTACCAAACCCACTCTGCCCTATGGAGCAAACCATTTCTCCAGTACTTTAACAAGACAGTTTGGGACAAACGAGAAACGTTTTGTCGATTCAACATCGAGCAATATGCAACGTTTAGCCCATTCAGTGGGGTAACTCAGAATCAAAGCGAATCATTCAATGTTGTTTTGAAAAGTCTTCAAGATTGGAAAGAGGTACCCATCGATGTCATATCCTTATCTTTTCAACGTTTACAGCAATATTTCCTAAGTGAGAGTTCACGTGGTTTGGCGGGAATAGGAACATTCACGCTGAAAAAAGAACATGCAAGCGCCAAAATAAGCATCGATGACATCGAAATAGAAACCATCCCGGACCCAACAAAAATTGTGGAAGACATAAGACGAAACACTTTCACAGCATCTGAAAATGTGAAAAGTAATACAAATATAAACACTGTCATGTCCCGGGCTGAATACCTAATAAAATCCGATAAAATCTCCTTTTCAACAAAATTGGGCACTTTTACAATTATAGGGGAAGATAAGACCCCATACGTTGTACAATTATTCCCAAAAGAAACATGTTCATGTGGCTGCAAGAACTGCCATCACAGTCTTGCATGCAAGAAGAGCTTGGGGATGGATGTGTCTCTGGAGAAAAGAGTAAATCTTACAACCCTCCGTGAAAAGAAGGCGAAGCAAGGAAAGACTGGCAAATCCGGCCGAAAGCGTCCTAGGTTTGGAGATTTCGACTACATAGAACCAGCTCCTGATGCCGTCACGGAATATGAAACCCAGCCTTCTTCACCTAAAAGAAAACCACCTCAAGAAGACGTCACGGACAAAAGAGATACAAGCCGTGACGAACCATTTTGGAAGCTTTGGGAACATGTTGGTGGAGTTTCTCTTGGCAATAATGAACGTGCCATACTAGAGTCAAAAAACGAATGGTACAATGATAAAATCATAGATGCCGCAATGTCTCTAATACAGGAGTCTTTCCCAGATTTACTAGGTCTCGAAAGTACATTATTGTCAGAAAATCTCTCCTTTGAGACAAAACATTCTGAAGAATTCATACAAATTATAAATAGGTCACCCAGAACAGGAGGCGATCATTGGCTGTGCGTATCAACATTGAATTGTTCCAACCCCGGGAAAGAAGTGCACATATACGACTCGTATTATAACACCCTGTCCCATGATGGCACCGAAGTCGTCTGTAGCCTACTTCGTAAAGGTACTGAACCTGTTTTAGACGACTATACAGATTTTATGTTTATGCAGACTGATAAGCAGGAAAACAGCAACGATTGTGGGGTTCACAGCATAGCCAACGCTACGGCGCTAGCGTTTGGAGAAGATCCCAGTGAAGTTACCTTCTTAAAATCTGAAATGCGGGCTCACCTACTCAAATGCTTTAAAAATAAAAGGATCCAAATGTTTCCCCACACCAAAAAGAGAAGAACAGAAGAGTCTCCGATCCAAAAATCAGAACGCGTTACAATACATTGTACTTGTAGAATGCAGGCATCCGGTTTCCAATACCAATGTGAAGGATGCAGCATCTGGTTTCATCCCGAATGCCAAGGAAAAACGGAAAGGATGATAAAGAAGTCTAAAAAGCCGTATTGTTCGAAATGTAATATTCGCAACACGCAGCACATTCCTAACTTAGCATTCATGTAGTGTGTTTATTTTGTTGAGTAATTCGTGATTTGACTGTAATTTGTCCATCTTGTAAATGTTGTTTGCCGTTTCTATGTGGTAAACTTTAATACAGTGTATCTTATGGTTTGTCAAGGACTCCGTATGTATTCTGCGTTTTTTTTTAATACTGCCACCTTTTTTACTGAGTTGCATTATATTTTACAGAAGTAGCCTACGTATGTGCAGGCTGGGAGTCAGGAGATAGAAACTGCAGGTGAAATTTAGTCTATTTCAGTAACTTGGTTGTTTACTTAAAGACATTTTTACGAAGAGTTAAAAACATCCAAAAGTTAGGCCACACAGCAGACCAACATGGAAGGCAGGCCACGCTTGTAGCCTAATGTTACCGTTCATGGATATACGTTGGCTGTAGCCCTACTGTAGGCCTAACGTTAGGCCAGTATTGATACTTAGGCTAGTGGCAGGCTTAACATTACTCGTTAGGCAGTCACGGTAAACCATCACGGTTTTTTTGTCAAGCCATCACGGAAACCATCACGTCCCGGGACCCGTCACGTATTTTAGACGATCCCGGCCTAACATTGCCTTTTACAGCTTATCACAGTAGGCATTGTATATTTAATCATTTACGCCAGAAACTTAAAAAAAATTATGATGCGAAACTTTGAATGGTCATAAAAAAGAAAATACTATCATGAAAAATTACGACGACTTTTTCAAAGAAACACAAGCCCTGCTCAAAGCCATTCTCAGCCATTAGGCCTAGGTCTAAATACTAAATAATGGCCTACTTTCAGTACTGCGAACGTAACTTTAATTTTGAATTGCGTACGTACCATGATGTAACGTTTGTCAGTCTTGTTTTGCCTACAGCATATTGACTAGTGTTGCAAAATAATGAACGAATAATGAAAAAAGCCTCATGTGTTTTCTAAAATCCCCCAGATGGTATTCTATGACTTTCATTCCCCTTGGCCTTAGGCTAATTCAACAATGGTCAGTTGATGACTCTACCATTAACAAGTTAGGCTAACGTTAGGCTAACAATCACAATGATTTCACTACCATTGTATGTGGCAATTAGATGATACTCGTGTTGTATGTGTCTATGATAAACATTCATTCCAAAACCCTTTGCCGTTCTTAGGTCTCTAGTTTTCACGCAAGGCCAGATGTAGGAGTAGGTCGGTAGGACCTGCTAGAAGTAAATGGCCTAGGCCTAGGTCTGCTAACTTACTGCGGTGTGAACTGTAACGTTAGAGTCTATAGCTTGTTTACAATACCACACAAGACCGATATAGAAGACCAAATTTATGCTTCTTTGAACATTAACAAACGTCAAATTTTAATACAGTATCGGGGTCATACACATAGTAATTTCTGGGGCGGCGCCTTACGACGAAACGTTTGGATTCTTTAAATATCGAAAGATAATAATGCACACTTTTACGGGTTCCTCACCATTTTGCTGGTTACATTGGTAAAGGAAGAATGAGGGCGATATTGCAATGACCCGTACAGACGTTCCCAACCAGTCGTTTTCATAGATTTGTAAACAAATCTGCTTGAGGACAGCGACCATGTTTGTGTGGAGTAACCACGGACTTCTTATATACATGGACAGAGCATATTGCACTAACGTCCTATGCGTAAATTGTCGCCACCGTGTACGTACACGAATAGGCTTACCAATATGGCTGCCTGCTATAGTCTTGTGTGTAAAAGTTTGGACTTGCTCAAGTGGATCGGTATCGACAAATTGCGTGAAAAACTTGTAATATTTTCGAAAGAATGCAAGCTCAGGTCAAATTCATCAAATAGAATGAAGGACTGTGATATTGTTCTTCCATTCATACTGATATTTTGTCTGAAATGTTGCAGATTCATCGTCAAATTGGGCAAATGGTGGCAACCCGGCGGCCATCTTGGTCAGCCTAAATTTGTTCGAACGGTGGCGACAGTATTGATTGCGCAATCCTCTGTCCATGTATTGAAGTCCGTGGGAGTAACACAGGCTGGTAATAAAATAGGTCTTCACTACAGCTGTTGCAATCTGGCGAAGCATGCGATGTCATTCTCTTGATCTGAAAACAAAACGTCATCCTGAACTTGAACAATGGAATCCAAAACGCGAGAGAAGTCCCAAGTTGAGCGACTACAACACACACGTCGTGTTTACAGGTAGCCTAACGTTAGGCCTTACTTAGGCTTAAGGCTAGGGATAGAGCCTAACGCTAGGAACTGCTGTATCCAATCCTCCTCTATCATGGCCGAGCCTTTTGCCGCACGTTAGACTAACATGCACAAGCAAACTCACCAGGGTCCACAATAGCTGGTATCACATTGCAGTTTGTGATACAACTGCCAGTAGCGATACAAAAATTTTAAAACCTTGCAGATATCTGACACAAACCAGCAAATCGATTGAAGTAATTTGTACATGCATTCTGGCATCTTTGCATTCTCCATCATTGTTGGAAGGGAAACATGGCTTGATTTAGGTAGCTTATAAAGCCTGGTTCCCCACCATCCCTGAATTGTATAGGCCTAAACTCTTGCAAAATCTTTCCTCCTAGTTTTAAGGCCCTTTTTTTAGTGGGTGGGGGCATCTTTGTTGCCACTGAGTCTAGAATTCCTTCCTATGAGCAACCTGAACCTGTGAGCAAAGATCAAGTTACAAAATCAAAACGACTTGTACATAGGTGCATTTTATTTGCCACATCACTCATTGCATGCCATACAGAGCTTTAATCACTCCCAGACTAAATTACCTAATGGTCACTTTAAACATATTGTATTGTTGGGTGACTTTAAAGGTCAAAAGCAGTCTCCCCAAACTTATTTTGGAACAGCTGAAATGTCACAGATTTCTTCTTATTTCTCTTCCAAGTATCTTTCATAATATTTTAGGACATAAATATTGCATATTCAAGGTAAACCAAGCAGTTGCTCCTTGTAAATTTTACAATTGAGTGAGAAAAATACTTTCACATGATTCTAGGGCTGTGAACATTTAGCAAAATTACTAAATGTTTAATTGCAAAATTTTGCGATCGTTTAGCAATTAATCGCAAGTACCTATAATTAACATAGAGACTTTAAACGTGCTCTTGAACATGATGAATATTTAAAATGCATTAGCATAATTACGTATAATTACGTATTTCACTTTTTCAAAAAGAGTTAAAGTGAACAGCTAATTTTCTGTAATGACTGCAGATTGTTTTTCTATTTGGCACGGAAAAACGGGTTTTGCGATTAATCGCTGGTAGCTTTGTACTAGACAATTATTACACATGCGATCGTTTAGCGATTAAATCGCGAAACAGTCACAGTCCTACATGATGCTCAGGATCCATTCAGGAAATAAGATAGTCTACTATACAATTCTTTATTGGGGTGACTGCGCTCTCCCTTTAATTGCCATGACATTGATTGGGAAAATAGTTGTATCAAACGAATAATAATAATAATAATAATAATTTAAACTTATAATGCGCACATATCCATCCTGCAGGATGCTCAAGGCGCAAAGAAAGAAAAGTTACAGACAGTTACAGCAAATCAGGAAAAGCTAGTTTCATGAGATGGGTCTTAAGCAGTCTTTTAAAAACTAAAATGTTGTTACAGGATTTCAGTTCAAGTGGGAGTGCATTCCAGAGGCGAGGAGCAATTACATGAAAAGATCTATCACCCCAAGAATGTTTAGCTCTCCGTCCTTGTAGAAGACACAAATTGCTTGAACGAAGATTCCTAAATGGGGAGTAAAGATTAATTAGCTCAGAAATATAGACTGGAGCCAACCCGTTCAGTGATTTGTAAACAATGAGTAAAATTTTGTAAGTTATCCTGAATGAAACTGGAAGCCAATGAAGTTCGCAAAGTATTGGTGTTATGTGGCAAGATTTCCTCGACAATGTAACAATCCGTGCAGCAGTGTTTTGCAGGCGTTGAAGTCGATTGATCTGGGATTGTGGGAGACCAAACAAGAGTGAATTTCCGTTATCCAGCCGGGAAGTTATGAACGAGTGAACGATTTGTTCAGCAGCATCTCGATTTAAGAATTTCCTGATTTTCCCAATGTTACGAATATGACATGAAGATGAACGGATTACGTTGGAAATATGTGGCTCCATGGTCATGGCAGAATCAAAAGTAACCCCAAGACTTCTGGCTTGTGAGGCTGGAAAAATTTTTGAGTCACCTATTTTAATGTAGGGGATGCTGACTTTAGACAGCTGCTGACGGGATCCAAAAAGTAAAAATTCTGTTTTATCATCATTCAATTTAAGGAAATTTTGTTGCATCCATGTACAAGATAAAGAAGTTTAACAAGCTCTGCTGAACCTAGCTTGTGACCATCATTTTGAACAAGTTAATGACTTGCCCACTAGGTGTACATGTACAGTAGGTTGGACCTTGTATTTACTAATGTCCACTTATTGAGTCATCCCCTTATGTCCCCGGCATTTCGGATCATGATACACTAGTTACAGATTCTACTATAAGGCCTACGTACCTGAAGCAAAAACGTAGAAAAGTTTTTGCCTATTCTAAAGTTATGAAGTTATGGGCCACTTTCAAAACTGCTAGGCCTATTTGGCATTCTGTGGAAAAACATGTTCCTTCCAAGACTAGCAAGCCAAAGTACCACCTTGTTGGAGTTCATTTTGAGTGGGTGAAAGTGTCCACAACCTTTGCCCTTCTTTCGTGAATTGCGCCGCTGTAGTCTTGAGGAGACTGGTCTCAAGATGTCCAGCCTTGTTCATTGCAGGGCAGTACGGCCACATGATATGGAGCATTTTACATAATTTGTTATTAGAAATATTAGTGTTGATAGGCCAGGCCTGATGCAATCAATGTAAAGCCATCTCTGAAGTTACACCAAGGTGTCAGCTTTGTTACATTTAGGTGCCAGCTAAGCTTCCACACACCGACAAAACACTTTGTAATTTACAGTGGATCATAAAAGTACAGTACCAAGCTTCCTGTACAATGACCATTCATCTTCCTGGTAGCAAAGGGTTGCATTCTATCATATTTGGCAGGAAATAGTCATACTTGCCAGATATTGAATAGTGTATAAGGTACACATTTACAGCAGGAAATTGTCTAGCCTAGCTGCAGTTTTGATGTAGATTTAATTTACAGTAGAGTATATTGTAATTAGCTAAATTTTGACTTTTTTACCCAGGAAATAATTTTTGTTCCAGACCTGGCTATAGGTACCATACTAATGATAGTTATCACTGTACACTGTAGGCCTACATGAAGTTGTAATAGAAATTACTTTATTCTTACTTTTTCTTAGAATCTCTGTATTTTGTGCTTGGAAAGTTTCCAAAATCATTAAAGGTGTATTCACCCTTAGCATTTTAATTAATTAGCTGGCTATTCATGGGACAAGATACTAATTTAAAGAAAAGATCCGATATCATTAAATTAACACTGCTTTTCCAAACTGACAAACAATACTTTATTGTGAGTGGTAAATGTCCCTCAGTTTTGAAGTTGGATGTAAAGTATGACAGATTTCTCAGTGCAATGCAATATAACGATTTTGCATGGTCATATTAATGACCAATTTTTCTATTATTTTTAGTAACGTTTTGTCCTATCAAGACATTATTTAAGGCATGAAGATTTATTGTAATCATCCAACTATTTTTGTTTTTGGGTGTAAATCAGAAGGGGTATGTGTCCAGTACAATACATTTACTTCAGGTTGTTGATATGTGGTGCAGATTGAGGCTATTTTGTGCAATTTACATCTAAAAGGGGTCATAATTGAAAATTTTCTGCAAAAAGGAGGGGGACACCCTCACACTGTTACCCATCTCCAGGCCACTGAATATGGATTCCATGATCCACAATCCATTGCTTTTCAAACATTAAAGATATACTTTCTGAAATCAAGTACCTCCTTCATTAAAATTCATTTCATGCTTTCTTTGCATGTAGAAATGTTTCAGAATTCATTGGTCTGTGTGCAGAGTTGTAAAAGGATCAGTAAGTTTGGATTTTGTTTCAGAATAATTGCAGCTGATATGAAAGTCAAAGTCATAGTCACTCTTTTAACTAACAAGTAGACTTTTTTCATTTTCTCAACAGAACTGCACAGGACTTAAATGCAAAGTTAGAGAATGTGATGAGACAGAAGCAATCCCATAAAGTTGTTTTTGAGAAAGAAGTAGTTGAAATGAGGATCAAGTGAGAGACTTTTTCTATATAACATGGCACCAGTAATCTTAAATCCAGTAGTGGATAGTGATTAGAAATAAAGAAAATATGGAAAAGTAAATTGTTGGCAATGGCAAAGTGTCGGCATATCTATAATTTAATCAAAATACTGCCTTCTAAAGGCCTGTCTATACTTACATATATTTCATGTGCTATAAAGTTATAAAAACCATCACCCATTCACCCCTTACTCTTCTGGGCCAATCTCAGACATAGCTCAGAGTTGAATAGTGTTCAACTCTCAATACCTTAATAGCACTTTACTGAAGTATGAATTGGCCTTAAGGCTGGGTTCATACTTCAGTATAGTGCTATAAAGTATGAAAGTTGAGCACTGTAGAGTTCTGAGCTATATCCATGATTGGCCCTGCAGAGCAAACATATATGGTTCTTATTGCTTTGTAGCGAGTGAAAATTTGTAAGTATGAACTTTCCTTATGGTTGAATTAGTGAGCCTGATGCCGCAATAAATAGGTTAGGTCGCCTTATGCACTTACCAATTGAATGATTCTTTCTGCTTAATACCCTAGGCATGGTCAGTCATTGCACATAATATATTCAGGCCTTTAAGGGAGAAGCCTATATGGCTTATGAATTACAACTTCACATTGGGTGGCTACCCAACTCAACAATTTAGATCAAATTTGGTAACTTTTGTAAAGCCATTTCAGATGGGAAAATTGTAGAGTGCTCTTGCATTAAAAACCCACCTTACTTTGACCTGGCTAGTTGCTGTGTTACTGACAATATTGGTACAGAAAAATACATTTGAGTCATATTATCATTGTCAATGACCCACCATTGACTGACCTTGCCCAAGGTTATTGGGGTTAGTCATTCAATGACTATAAAGAACATTAACCTCTCTTTCGATCTTTACTTCTCCATCCAAGGTTTACAAAAAGTGAGCTTGGACCAGGCATCAGTGTATTCCATATTTGGTTCTTCAGTAAAGTGCATATGCAATTGTTGTTACACAAGATTCTTTAGGAGTTTACAGATACCGTGCAAGGTTGCCAGTTTTTGAAATGCCTGAAAGATCTACTTTAAAAATAGGCCAAAATGGTCAACAAAGTATAAAGTAACAAAATCATCAATATCAGTTTATTTCAGAGCATTAATATACACCATTAATGATTTATGTTAGGGTGATATGTCTCAAATCAGTCAAAAAACAGCTAAAAGCAGTTTGGCCAATTGCTGAAGAAAAAGATGGCAGCCATACTTTCAAATTATGCCATTATTTGGCCAGTCAAAGGTTAAGCCTAGAAACTTCTTTCTTTTTAGTCGGGGATCCAGCCACCCAAATTTGGAATGAACCTGACATGGTTTGCTATACTTTTTATTTGTGTTTTATCTGTTAGTATAGATATTAAAATTACTTGAATGGGTGGTCTGCTCTGCCAGAACAATTGCAAAAAAAAGTTGTGGCCATTTTCATACAGGCAATTTTGGCAATTTTAGCACCTGGGGCCATTTTTGAGTACCAGATCCTCTAAAATTATGTATTCCCGCGACCTTACCTTTTGTTAATGGGTAGCCCGATAACCAGGTAAGACGTGAGAAAAATTTCAACTCCCAAATTCAAGCCTACATGAAATGGGTTGTACTGAAAATTCGCAATTTCTCTGTTTTGAGTTGGAAATTTTGGCATCTGGGATCATTTTTAGTGAAAAATAAGGTTACGTTAAGTGTGTTGTGTGTGCCACAAGATGCTCCTGTCTTCATGGACATCTGCAGCCTTATGCCTCAGAAGTACACAGAAAGAATTTCGACCCGCAAATTGGAATGGACATGAAATAACTGCCCCCCAAATGTTGCGATTTCCTCATTTTTCCTTGAAAAATATGGGTTTAGGGGCACTTTTGAGCCATAATATCTTTATAAGTCTCATACAATATGCTCTTATCTTTATGGTGTGGACAGCCTGGTGCCTTATTAGTGCACATAAAGAATTTTGACTCTCAAATGAGAATGGGCATAAAATACCGGACCCCCAAATATTGCGATTTCCTAATTTTTCCTTGAAAAATATGGGTTTTGGGGCACTTTTGGGCATTAATATCCATATTAGTATACTACCAGATGATCCATTCTTCCTGGAATCTGTAGCCTAGCACCACAGAAGTACACAGATAGAATTTAGACTCAAAACTGAGAACGGGCATAAAATTACAGAAACCCAGATTCTGCAATTTCCCCATTTTTCCTTGAAAATATTGGTTTAGGGGCACTTTTGAGCCATAATATCTTTATAAATATCATACAATATGCTCTCATCTTTATGGTGTGGACAGCCTGGTGCCTTATTGGTGCACATAAAGAATTTTGACTCTCAAATGAGAATGGGCATAAAATACCGGACCCCCAAATATTGCGATTTCCTAATTTTTCCTTGAAAAATATGGGTTTTGGGGCACTTTTGGGCATTAATATCCATATTAGTATACTACCAGATGATCCATTCTTCCTGGAATCTGTAGCCTAGCACCACAGAAGTACACAGATAGAATTTAGACTCAAAACTGAGAACGGGCATAAAATTACAGAAACCCAGATTCTGCAATTTCCCCATTTTTCCTTGAAAATATTGGTTTAGGGGCACTTTTGAGCCATAATATCTTTATAAATATCATACAATATGCTCTCATCTTTATGGTGTGGACAGCCTGGTGCCTTATTGGTGCACATAAAGAATTTTGACTCTCAAATGAGAATGGGCATAAAATACCGGACCCCCAAATATTGCGATTTCCTAATTTTTCCTTGAAAAATATGGGTTTTGGGGCACTTTTGGGCATTAATATCCATATTAGTATAATACCAGATGATCCATTCTTCCTGGAATCTGTAGCCTAGCACCACAGAAGTACACAGATAGAATTTAGACTCAAAACTGAGAACGGGCATAAAATTACAGAAACCCAGATTCTGCAATTTCCCCATTTTTCCTTGAAAATATTGGTTTAGGGGCACTTTTGAGCCATAATATCTTTATAAATATCATACAATATGCTCTCATCTTTATGGTGTGGACAGCCTGGTGCCTTATTGGTGCACATAAAGAATTTTGACTCTCAAATGAGAATGGGCATAAAATACCGGACCCCCAAATATTGCGATTTCCTAATTTTTCCTTGAAAAATATGGGTTTTGGGGCACTTTTGGGCATTAATATCCATATTAGTATACTACCAGATGATCCATTCTTCCTGGAATCTGTAGCCTAGCACCACAGAAGTACACAGATAGAATTTAGACTCAAAACTGAGAACGGGTGTAAAACTACAGAAACCCACATTCTGCAATTTCCCCATTTTTCCTTGAAAATATTGGTTTAGGGGCACTTTTGAGCCATAATATCTTTATAAATATCATACAATATGCTCTCATCTTTATGGTGTGGACAGCCTGGTGCCTTATTGGTGCACATAAAGAATTTTGACTCTCAAATGAGAATGGGCATAAAATACCGGACCCCCAAATATTGCGATTTCCTAATTTTTCCTTGAAAAATATGGGTTTTGGGGCACTTTTGGGCATTAATATCCATATTAGTATAATACCAGATGATCCATTCTTCCTGGAATCTGTAGCCTAGTACCACAGAAGTACACAGATAGAATTTAGACTCAAAACTGAGAACGGGCATAAAATTACAGAAACCCAGATTCTGCAATTTCCCCATTTTTCCTTGAAAATATTGGTTTAGGGGCACTTTTGAGCCATAATATCTTCATAAATATCATACAATATGCTCTCATCTTATGGTGTGGACAGCCTGGTGCCTTATTGGTGCACATAAAGAATTTTGACTCTCAAATGAGAATGGGCATGAAATAACGGACCCTCAAATATTGCAATTTCCTAATTTTTCCTTGAAAAATATGGGTTTTGGGGCACTTTTGGGCATTAATATCCATATTAGTGTAATACCAGATGATCCATTCTTCCTGGAATCTGTAGCCTAGTACCCCAGAAGTACACAGATAGAATTTAGACTCACAACTGAGAACGGGTGTAAAACTACAGAAACCCACATTCTGCAATTTCCCCATTTTTCCTTGAAAATATTGGTTTTGGGGCACTTTTGAGCCATAATATCTTTATAAGTCTCATACAATATGCTCTCGTCTTATGGTGTGGACAGCCTAGTGCTCTCATCTTCATGGCGTGGCTCCACTAATAAGGCACTAGCATATTGTATGCTTCTAATGATATTATGGCAGAAAAGTGCCCCTAAAAAGCTTAACTGCTAAACCCATATTTTTCAAGGAAAAATGAGGAAATCGCAATATTTGGGGGTCCGTAATTTCACGCCCATTCTCATTTGAGAGTCAAAATCCTCTCTGTGCACTAAAAAGGCACTAAGCTGCCCACTTTATGCAGATGAGAGAATCTCGTATACACTTATAGAGAAACAATGGCTCAAAAATGCACCCAAACCCATATTTTTCTCGGAAAAATGAAGAAATCGCGATATTTCGGGGTCAGTTATTTTCTTCACATCTTACCTGGTTATGGGGCTACCCGTAAACAAAAGGTAAGGTTGCGGGAGCACATAATTTTAGATAATCTGGTACTCAAAAATGGCCCCAGGTGATAAAATTGCAAAAAATTGCCGTTTTTCGCTTAAAAGGGCCATATTTGACAGGTCACTACAAAAGAACAGATCAATATTTTGGGAAAAACTTTTAGGATATTGCAGGATAGACTGTCAATTTTACCACTTTTACTCCTAAAAAGTTTTAGACCCCACATTTAGGAGTAAAAGAGTGTTTCTTGTGCTAAATCAGCCAAAATGATCAAAATGGCGGCCATTTTGAAGTGGTTGGCTATCCCCCTTTACCTGTTTACACATGAAAAAAAAAAAATGCGGATCACATTCTTTTCTGATTTTGTGATGTACTGATGCGTACTCTACATCATATCAAACTTTAACCAAATGTAGCAAAAAAAGAAAAAAAAATGCAAACCCCAAAAAGGCTACAAAATGGCCTGGACTATGTACATTATGTGAAGGAAAATATCTTAAAATTGACAGTGGTTTCAATAATAAATGAAAGCACCACAGAGATAAACATACTTATGATAAAAAGTAGGTGTAGACATCTTCTGTTGATATGAAACACCTAGCCTAGTCACGAGGCTTAAGTTTATTGGATGAATGTGCAGTTCATAATTATGCTGAATATTGAAATGGCCTACCTAATATCTTTTCAAGTTTCCCTAATTCGGCCCTATCTGGATGATGATGAGTAAAATAATAGTTTATAGAAACATTTTCGAAGTGAGAACATGGCATATCGGAAACGTTCTGTGAGGACAGACAGTTTGTGTGAAAGAAAGTGTTCACATGGAACACCGAACGAGAGAAATGTTCGTCAGTGTACAGTAGATGATAATATTTGTGTACAAAATGCATGGGTATCGATCATGGGGGTAGCCTATGGGGTAGGGGTGCCCTGGGTGGGCTTGTGGGGAAAGAGTAGAGAACAGAGAAAGATGCCACCCCCAGTATCTGAGGATTCGTTTTGATACTTTCCTCACTCCATACAGTCTATTACTTGACGAGGGAATCATGTCTCCCGAATAATGAGAACAGATTGCCGCCTTTAACAAATTGAAGGCTTAAAATGTGGAAGGTTCCGAAGGATTTTGCCGGCAAAAATCATCATAAATAAGGTCAAAATGTATTTTAACCATTTGAGAAGAGTTTTTAATTGCATTCCTCAACTCCTGTTTCTTGTTAGGGAATGTATTTTATGTATTGTGGTGATTTATTACCACATTCAGCACACACTGTACGATTTTGTGGATTCATATTGTTCACATTTTTCAATCATGATGTAAAGAGAAGCATCTATACAAATGGCCATAACTTTTTTTGCAATATTTCTGGCAAAGCAGACCACTTAATCAGCTAACCTTAAGGTATGAATTACAAGAAAATACACAAACAAAAAGTATAGCATTGACATGTCAGGTTCAACCTTTTTTAGGCGGCTTTTGAGCATTAGGATCCCCGACTATTTTCATATTGTCTCCTAATTAGAACTAAGGAAGGGGAGAATTAAGAGTGGGAACAAGATTTTTCTACCTTTAGGTGGGATATCCGTGTTCATACTTTTTTATGTGCTTGGTAACAAAAGAAGGTACAGGGTAGTCAAGGAGAATATGGGATAAAAATATGAAAATGTTTTTATCCTGTCTGCATGGTGCATGAAGTATCGGTACTGGTATTTCCTTCTTTGCTACTCTATCATTTGAGACATTGCACTTTTGTCTATATACAGTATATGGGAATAACTGAAGGTTTCAACTGGCAAAGGAATTATTCAGTCCGAATACAAGTACCATAAACGTTTCTAGGACCTCAGATTCTACCATTTTTGTGTAATTTGAAATGACATGATCTTATCTTGGAAACACAGCCTCTTTTGATATGTTTTGATATTGCCTCTATTTTCAGAAACTTTTTGCTTTGTTTTTCTCAGATTGAAGGAATATAGTGAGAAGCTGATTTTTCTCAATCCTGTCGATTTTGGTCGCAAGGCAGAAGAACTTTTATGGTGGAAAGTTTTTTACAGCGTTATTAGTGCTGTTAAAAAGAGCAAGAAGGTATGATTTATAATACATTATAAGGACATTATCAATAGACCTTATGCATGGACGTCATTTTAGAGGCAAAACAATGAAACACACTGTATGCACCATGTAGCATTCGCATGCGCATGTAGTAGACTTACAAGAGTACCCCATTGGTCGACAAATCAGCTGTCTGCATTTGTTGGTGTATCCTGCAATGATATGCACTTGCCTCCAAACGAGGGCACACTTTCTGCTCTGTGATGTCATATGCATAAGGTCTATTGGGAGAGGAGACAAGATGAATGGGGGTGGAAGATTCGACTAGAAAATAATACCTGAGGGATAGAATTATCAGGTGTTAGCTGAGCAGAGGAATACATCCTTTCAAGTTTTTATGTTTCTGGTCAGGACTATGTAGGAAGGATGTTTCTTTCCCAGGGAGCAGTCAGATTTCCCACGATGTTTTACATGTCCACAAAAAGCCAGATTTCACTTCAGTTGCCAAAATCTCACTTCACATCATACCATAATACCCTGGCAAGGAAGGTGCTCCTCAGATTTCTAAGTATCTCTCCATGTTCCTGGTAAGCATGGGTAATTCCACAAAAATTTTGAATTTATGATTCAAGGCTGTTCGAATCAGTATTCCCAGTAAGAATTGTGCCCTAATTCCATTCCATCCAGGATATCTTATTGTCTAACCTTTTCTAAACTGATGCTAGGTAGGTTTGTGAAGCCCCATGTGTAAGGCCTGAAGTTCTCTCTGAATCTTGCTTCTGTCAAGAAATAGTAAAATATAATATGACAGTCTTTTCCTTCCATTTTGTATTAAGCTTTTAAAGAATAAGTTTGAATTTTAAAGATTTCCTGAAAATTGTGTATTGGAGGTAACCTTGTAAAAGAAACAGACCCAAGTAAACTTAGTGTTGTTGATTCCTTGCCGTAGGCAGGCAAGGAATCAAGGTGATGTCGTGTGTGTGTGTGTGTATGTGTGTGTGTGTGATGCCGAGCTTGTAAACACGATATCTCAAGATAGCAATGACCGACACTTTTCATATTTGGTATATAGATTTGTCATGTTGAGAGGAAGAACGCTATTGTTTTTGGTGGCGGTCAAAGGTCATTTGAGGTCACCAGAGGTCAAATACCGAAAACTTTGTAAACACGATATCTCAAGGTAGCAATGACCAACACTTTTCATATTTGGTATACAGATTTGTCATGTCAAGAGGAAGAACCCTATTGTTTTTGGTGGAGGTCAAAGGTCATCTGAGGTCACCGGAGGTTAATCTGCAAAAACCTTGTAAACGGCTTGTAAACACGATATCTCAAGATAGCAATGACCGACACTTTTCATATGTGACCGACACTTTTCATATGTGGTATATAGATTTGTCATGTTGAGAGGAAGAACCCTATTGTTTTTGGTAGAGGTCAAAGGTCATCTGAGGTCACCAGAGGTTAAACTGCGAAAAACCTCTTAAACACGATATCTCAAGGTAGCAATGATCGACACTTTTCATATTTGGTATACAGATTTTGCATGTCAAGAGGAAGAAGCCTATTGTTTTTGGTAGAGGTCAAAGGTCATCTGAAGTCACCAGAGGTAAATCTGCAAAAACCTTGTAAACGGCTTGTAAACACGATATCTCAAGATAGCAATGACCGACACTTTTCATATTTGGTATATAGATTTGTCATGTTGAGAGAAAGAACCCTATTGTGTTTGGTAGAGGTCAAAGGTCACCTTAGGTCACCAGAGGTTAAACAACGAAAACCTCGTAAACACGATATCTCAAGATAGCAAAGGCCGACACTTTTCATATTCGGTATACAGATTTTGCATGTAAAGAGGAAGAACCCTATTGTTTTTGGTGGAGGTTAAAGGTCATTTGAGGCCACCGCCGGTTAAAAGCCAAAAAGGCTAGTAATCAAGCTATCTCAAGATAGGAATGACCGACACTTTCACATTTGGTATGTAGATTCATCATGTTGAGAGGAAGAACCCTATTATTTTTGGTGAAGGTCAGAGGTCATTTGAGGTCACCTTAGGTAAAAGGCCGAAAAGCTCGTAATCACTGTATCTCAAGATAGGAGTGACCAACACTTTTCATATTTGGTATATAGATATGCCATCTTGAGAGAAAGAACCCTATTGTTTTTGGTGGAGGTCAAAGGTCATTTGAGGTCACCAGAGGTTGAACTACAGAAACCTTGTAAATGGCTTGTAATCACGATATCTCAAGATAGCAATGACAGCCACTTTTCATATTTGGTATATAAATTTGCCATGTTGAGAGGAAAACCCTATCAATTTTGGTGGAGGTCAAGGTCATCTGAGGTTACCAGAGGTCAAAAAACAAAATTTCCCAAGAATTCCCAAAATTGTCATCTGGGGTCACTGGGATCAAAAGCAACATTTCCCAAGAATTCTCAAGATTGTCATCCAGGGTCACTAAAGGTTAAAAAGCAAAGTTTCCCAAGAATTCCCAAGATCATCATATGGGGTCATCAGAGGTCAAAAAGCAAAATATCTCAAGTATTCCCAAGATTGTCCTCTGGGGTCACCAGAGGTCAGAAAGCAAAATTTCCCAAGAATTCCCAAGATCGTTATCTGGGGTTATCAGAGGTCAAAAAGCAAAATTTCCCAAGAATTCCCAAGATCGTAATCTGAGGTCACCAAGGGTCAAAAAGCAAAATTTCCCAAGAATTTCCAAGATCCAAGATCCATTGGAGTTGAATTCCTTTCAAGACACTTTCGTTTTTCTTTTTTGTTATATTTGGTGGGGTTCAAAGTTCATGTGAGGTCAGCTGAGGTGAAATTGTTAAAATATCATAAAATGATGTAGTCAAGGAAGATAAATTTGAGGGATAAACCTCAGTACAACAAAGCATCCCCATTCGGCAAGGAATCACTAAGCCCTTAGGCTTTCTGGTTCTATTCATTTAGTGAAATACATAAAACAATTCTTGGCCAACTATGTGATTCTGAACTGGACTCCAGCAATACCTCAAGTCCAGGCCCCTAGCTTGTTTAGCTTGGGCAGGATGAAGAATGACTATCATACCATATGCAAAATGCTGTGTGTCTATATTTTGGAGCCTGCATGGCAAATGTGACTTTTATTTCAGTACATTGATTGTACATCACTGTACTGTTATAGTTGATCACTGGCAAACATCACTGCTACTATATACACAGTGTATTTCCTATAACTTGACAGTTTCAATTAGGATAAATGAATGGAAGGCAAAGGAACAACTTTTTACAAAAAAGGTTGACGTCACTAATAGTATCTATTCTATAAATGGTTTTCCTGGAGTGGTTTACAGTGTATTCTCTAGCATTGCCATGGGGGTGTCATAATTTACCCCTACCCTTCTCAGTAATCTGGCGCTGCAGGTTGACTGTGGTCAGGCTGACCAAGACGCAGAAATGCTGACTACCACTAAGCTAAGAGAGTGCCGTTTTGGATCAATACTCATTTTCAGATAGCAAAGTTGTGACCCTTGAAGTCCCCAGTAGTCCTAGGCAGAACCCTGCCTTCTCACAGTTCAGTATGATCTCAGTAGGTTTTGGACAGTAGAAATAAGAATGATGTTGATACCGGGTAAATGTTTACTTAGATGCTAGCGGTGATACTTAGAAAAATACACAGAAAGCTAATAGTGGTGATTTACTTTAGTTTATTTTCCGTTTACTTAAGTCACTCTTCTTCCTTTCTGGTCAGTATTTGCGGTCTGGTTCCAATTTTGAATGTGCCTACCGAACCCATCTCATGGCAGCACAGGGGTTTTATCATCATCTTCTTCTTCGCATTCAGAAGGAATTCTCACTTCACATGAGCTGTGCCATTGACTTTGTGTATGCTCCAAACAGAGATTGTGGTGACGGTAAGACATCTAATGTGTGGTATTGTTAACAATTTCTGGATGAGTAACCTATGGACCAGTTGCCAACCTGAGTGACCTTCACAAAAGGGTTGTGGTATTGTATTAAGCTAGTTTGATAATGCAGAATCCCAGAACTTTCTGTACCAATAGATGGGTTCTAGAATGTGTGTTTTCTTACAGATACAAACATGTTGGGATACAGTTTTCTTTTGTTTCTAGTAAGAAGCATTACCCCATTCAATCACTTGAGTCCAAGTTTAAGAAATTTACTTCAAAGATAACATCTTCTTAAAAGCAAATCCAGTATGACCTGTGGTTGATGTGGAAAACCTAGATTTTATCGCAAAAATTATTTGTGCTAATACAAGGTACTGTGTGGAGAGTCACTGTCCTTGGTATAGCAAAAGGTCAACCCTCCCCAGAATGCACTGGGGTTCTGTACTTTCCAGTTGGCTTATGTCAAGTGTACTCAAGCACTATGACACACAAATGCTCCATCATGCAGGAACATTACCACACCTGTAAGTCAACAAGTCACTCACCTTTACTTTTGGTATCTTCATAGTGTTTTGTTTCAATTCAGCAAGCCTTCATTGCACTGTGCACCAGGTTTATGCACTAAGTGCTATCATTTTCAGTTGAGAAATATCAATACAATTAGCACCTGAAAAGTAAAGCTCTAAGTCTGGAATCCTGTCACACCTCAGTTCCATAATTTTTGTTTATTATCAGGGGGGGGGGATGGGGGGTGTTCACATGGTTCCTAGGCATCTTGGAAAACTTGGAAAGTCCTTGAATTAGGTTGGTCTATTTTCAAGGCCTTAAAAGTTTTTAAATTTGCTTTGTTTCCTGATATGTCATGGAAAAGTTCTGGAAAATTGTTTATTTCATCTGGTTTATGTAAATTTGTCCAAAATATTACTTGTAGGAGAAATACATATGATGAAAACATCAAATTTAATAGTTTATTCTTTTTAAATGATTGTCTTCAGAATTTGGCATTTAAGGTTTTTTTGTAAACATGCAGAAAATAATTACTGAAGGGTTGGTTTAGGCTGCAAAATGTAATTCATGACCTTGAAAGGTTTTGGAAAGTCCTGGATAATGTTACAGTGATATGTGTAGGAACCCTGTGTTCAAGACAAAATTCACAATTTGGCAACTCCTGACAGTTAAGATGAGGAACTCTAAGAAATTTATTTCAATTAAAATAATTGTCTTTATCTCTTTCCATAATGCTGAAGAGGAAGATTTACATCCGGAGGCCAATAACCCCAAGGCAGTTATGTGGGCAGAGAAAGCTTGCCACAGATGTCTCATTTATCTTGGAGACTTGGGTAAGTCTAAATTTATAAGTCACATGACTTCATCAGTTGAAATTGTAACCAATATACTTTTATCAGTGGACATCACAACTTTGCCTGATATCCATGGTGGGCTACTGAAGAATAAAATATAAATATTATACTTTTTTAATATGTTGCAATTAGAAGACACCTATATCAAGACAATCCCAGTAAAATGCCCAGCACATAGTGTTTCTTGCCCCTGGGTAGGATCCTTGAATGGCAGAGTTGTTAGATACTCTGCCATGCACCAATGTGTTTCACAGGTGTGTAGGTTTGACTTCTGCTTGAGGTACATGGATTTTTCTCTGGGCACTTCAGCTTGTCTCCCACTTGGCATAGGCTTGAGATCAAAATTGGTTGCCCAGCCGATGAAGTTGGTTGCATGTCAAATTTAAGTGCTTTCATGTGGACCAGTTATTTAGCCGACTTTGCCTTTGTATTCCTAGTCAGTGATAACCTTCCTAGAGTCAGTGTTGTAACGAGTCAGGACTCGAGTCGCTAATTTTCAGAAGGGAAATGACTCAAGCAATTGTATCATAATTTTCCTCATAGAAATACTACAGTGACTTGATTTACTGACTCGACTCGAGTCACATTGAAAGTAATAAATGACTTGACTCACCTGCAAAATTGAGTGACTCGTTACAACACTGCCTAGAGTAATCCCATCAGGGATCTGCAATTACATGTTCTTTACAAATGACAAGTGGCACAGGTGTGCTTTAAACCCCTGTTTGGTGAGAGGCAATTGAAGTAAAGCTTCTCACCCAAAGAGACATTGTAATGAACTGAACTAGGCAGATATTGATCCAAGTAGTCCTCAGATCTGACACCTTAGCCAGTTGACCACTGGGCTTTTTTATGATACCACCCTGCATCATGTGTGTTTTTATAACTGAACTCTGAATGAAGTCACAAGAGATTTCCACCAGAGTCAAGAATAATAAGATAACCCAGTTTATGTATACTTGACCTTTAAGACTGGACTCAAAACTCCTTCCAGAGGTAGTAAGGAAACATTTTATTCTGTTGGCCTGGAGACTTAAAACTTCTTATGAAGTGACTTAAGTGATAGTGCTATTGCACATTGAATCAAAGTGAGTAGGCAGTAGCATTATCCTATAGTATGGTGGTACAATTAGTCACTGAGGAAAATGTTACTGAAAACATACACATACAAAAGAAATATATAATTTAAACTTATCAGTTCTTCTTATAAACATAATTTTTCTCAATACTTCAAGTTTAATACAGGACATTCCACTGGTAAATTTTCAAAATACAGAGAAATTCCAGCCACAAGTTTGATATGCCTTAGGTTTAAGAATGGTACTTTGAGTCTGACGCCCAGCTGATATGAAAGTCCCTTCTATGAAGGCCCGTAAGAGTGATGTCAAAGTATATTTGAGGAAGTGATATTGTCAGAATAAAAACAAATGTTCATGTGGATGGAATGAGACACATTCACAATGATTTGGCAAAACTTTCTAAAACATTTTTTGAGCATGTTTGGATAATGTTGTCGGTCACAAAACAGTAACACTGGATGAAGGCTAGGCTAGGTAACTTTTTTCTAAAAGTTAGAATAAATGTTCATTTTTGGCAGATTTTGAGCTGTTGTCATATCCTGCTAGAGTTTTTTGACTAGGAAATGTTTACTTTCAGGTCCTAGCACACCTATTGTACAATTAGTATACAGTGAAAGATTGTAGGTACCAACCAACTCAAGGTATGCTCACTATACTACTCTCACTGAATTAGGAAATGTCAAATGGATATTTGATGTTTTTCTTAGCAAAACAAAGGAAATGATATGCACGTAGACCAACAATACTATAAAGTAATGTTGATATATGTTTGTAAAACATCTAACAAATCAAAATGGGTAGGTGGTAGCGTTATCTGATACAGTTCAATGGTGTGTGGAATATTTACATTCGGAAAGAACCAAGAGCCATTGTTTTTTGATGGTTTTAATTTTAGTTTCTTGTTTACTTAAAAGAAAGTTTGAAATCATTACAAGCTTATCTAACCTGTTTCCTTATTTTTTTTAAAATGTTTAGTGTCGCCATTTTTAAAGGGCTTACCTTGTTTTTATTATCAGTAAATACATAATGATTCGCAGTCATCATTATTTTTCTCCCACATGTGGCATTTTTTTATCACAAAAAGTTGCCAATTTTTGTGGATTTCGTTGTGAAAAAATAACAGGAAATTATGCAGCATTCAGGTTAAAGTACTTTTCCATCCTTGGCCAATAAACAGCTCGTTACCAGAAAGATCTGGATGGCCTTCATGTCCATTATATGGCAGAGAGGTACTATCATCAAGCCCTGGCCCTCAATCCAGAATTGGGGATGCCCCACAACCAGCTGGGTACCTTAGCTGGAAACTCTCATGAAGGGGTGGATGCTGCATACCATTACATGAGATGGTAAGCGGAAGTCGTTGAAAATTTTGCCATTTTTCACCTTGAAATGGGTGGGTTTCATGCAAGCTACATAATTTTATACAGAAATAATAATAAAAACATTTGCTTCTATTTAAATGCCAATATCTCTGTAACCCTTTACCATAGGTGATGCACATGTTTGCCCCGTTGAATTATAGCGTAATCCAGAATGTGCTCTTTAGAACATACATGTTCATGGTGAACTGGTACTTTTGAACGGTCACGGTTTTATGTGATGTTACAAGTTCGATAAGGCACCAAGTTAAAATGTTGAGGCTGCAGCTGCCTCAGCCAAGCTTCAGTAGCTGCAGCCGTGCTTTGTTACTGTACACATTACAATAGCAGGATTATTTAACCTGCTATTGTAATTTGTGTAACACAAAACCCTGCTGCATTGTTTGCAGCTTAGCTGAGGCAGCTGCAGCTTGAAGTTTTGACACAGTGCTTGAAGTCAGTCTGTGTGGCTTACAATTCATCTCATGATCATGACTCGTTCTTCATCACTTTCTCAGCTGGTTGTATGATGTACCATTTGAAGGGGCAATAGCAAATCTGGAGAAGTCTTTGGAAAAGAACTCCAAGAGATTCAAGGAACTACCATCATCTCCGAACCCAGATTTACCACCAGAACTGCTCAGGTATCTGCAATCTTACCTTGAGTCTAATTGGCACTGTGTCATTTTGGGGGAAGGGAGGGGAGGACTGCAGGGAAGGGTGAAGGGGGAGGAGTAAGGTGAACATCCTAGTTTTGAGAGGCCGAGATTTTTAGAGTTGGTTTCTGTCTCGAACATGGTGATGATTTGCATCTGCCTTATAGATGAGGAGGACACAAAATGTCTAGTATGAAAAACTGTTGAGGCAAGAATTTTGGGGAGTGGAAAGGGTGGGGGACGATGGGGCAAATGGATAAATGCACAGATGGGAGGAATATTATTGCTGACATTAGCTCTTGTTGAAGTAATATAACACTTTGAATGAGGGTAATGTGCATTGACTCAATTTCGCTCCTACTTACCTCCCTGCCGAGCGGGGTTCATGAAACAAGGGCGAGTTATTGTAGTCAGCTCAAGAGATGAATATAGCGCCACCTAGGTAAGAAACTCATTGTCAGTGATCATTCTGTGGTGGATAGATTGTCCCATAGTAGTAATAGGTGAGGCAATTAGGGCTTATAAATTTGCAAAACAGGTAGGCTGTGGTAAAATTAGTCTCATGGTGACAGTGTTTGGTGAGCACTCTAGATTATGAAGTGGTGGTCTGCTGGTTACTACGTGCACTACATTGGCAGGTGGAAGATTGGAGACCAAAATATATAGATAAGACGACAAACTGTTTTAGCTAGACAGTAAAGTTATCACAACAACAAATTGTTACAAAGTAAAAAGTTAAGTAAAAGTGCCCCTTGGCCTAAAACACCTGAGAACCTCTGGTCTACACCTTGAGGTTGGTGAACTCATACAACATGGGCTGAACACATGGCTGCCAATCTTTTGTTTGAAATACCAGTGAAGCCTTGTAAAATGAAAGACCTTTCCTGATGTTCCAGCTATATGGGTCAAATCTTAATAGAAACAAGGAAGTAAGTTATGCGATATCCAACTTGACAAATCATAGGCCACGTCATTCTTCATAAGGATTAATGTAATACTGTTAACTGTGGAACAGTCTCAGTAATTACCTCAGAGCAACTGCATGTGCCCTCCAAAGGAGTAGTTCTAACACAGTAGACAAAATGGGAAGAGTTGTGAAAAATTTTAGAATTTTAGTATGGTTTTGAAAGTTCTCAAACATTTGGTGTTTGGCCTGGAAAAATTACTGCATAGTCCAGAAAACTGAAAACCATACACTTATTGTAGTTTTATGTTGCTACATGTGTTTGCAGTGCATATGAAAGAACATAATCCTTTATTCTGTAGTCTGGAAAATGTCCTTCCTGGTCTTGTGTATGTGAAAAGAACTGGAACCTGTTAATCTCTGGAGTATCAATGAGTTTAACTTCCCTGTTTGTAACATTCAGACATAAACATTTTTAACAGTTATGCCTGCAGCATCTTTGACCTGATCATTAATTAAATGGTGAAGCAAAAAGTTAAAACTCATTAAGCTTTCACTCTTAAATGAAACAATAATGAAAGTGTTGGTCTAGCAAAATATTGATTGGTATGGCCAGGCTTCAAGTGATTTCTACTTCTACTTATCCTATTTTCTTCTATGTTTTGAAACTTTCCTCCTATTTCTACTTTTTTCTTGAAAACCATACTTAATCCTCCTTTTTCCATTCTTTAACCTACTTTTTACACTGAAAAGAAACATTGAAAATGGCATATTAAAATTGTTAAAAAAGTGTGTAAGACTCAGCTGATTTTGCCAAGATGGGTGAATAGCAATAAATGAAAACCTGCAAAAGTCCTACTTTTGTCCTACTTTTGCTCTACAAAATCCTACTTTGTCCTGTTTTAATGAGAATATTGATCCTATTGTAATCCTACTTTATCATGTAACTCTACTTGAAGGTCTCAATTGCATTCCATTTTGCAAAGAAGCTGATCAAACTGTTATGCAAATTTTAAAATGTATGAAAGGTTTTCTACACACATAGCTTTTAAGTTTCCAGTGGTTAAAGGTTTTGTAAAAGAGAAATTAGTAGACCTCAGAACTGTTACACAAAATATGGACTTAACATTATTCAACGATTGCTTCTTTCCAGACCAAGGGACATTAAACATTTCCTAATTCGATTCCTGTATCTAATTGAGAAGTTACAACCAAGCATGGAAATTGGCCAGCAGGAACTTGGAAAGCTCTGTCAGTCTACCTTACAGGAGTTTGACAAGTGTATGCTCCTTGCTCAGGAGAAGGTTCCCCCTGGGGGGCATGGAGTGGGTCTGATGAGGAATGGGGAAGAGATGAGGTTACAAAATCTGTCTCCAGATATCATCTTCAAGATTTTTATGCTTTTACTGATGACCATCACAAGATTGAGAAAGAAAGGTAAGCAGTAACTCCTATTCAGCATTCTTGTACCAAGTATTTGCTTGTAGGTACATTTTGGTATGTAATACTGTACTTCGTACTTATGAGGACGGACTTCTTCTCCTACTTAATCGAATCATTCATGTCTACAAAGAAATGACATGGTTTGCAATAGAGTTGATAAGGGGTGCTTACACTTTTGTTACAGTGAAAAGTAGATTCTAATTCGTTACTTTCTGAGAGGATCATGCCAGTGTTTACACATGCAAAACCTAACATGCATGCGTATGTTCTTGCACATGCTCAATGCCAATCAGTGTCAACAGTGACTTAACTGTGAATGGTCTAAGAGCTGTTGCAATGCTGAGCATAGACCCTTTTCCAATAAGCAATTACAAAGGATTATGGGATAGATTTTTGGTATGCATGGTTTTTGTCAGAGACATTGTACTGTGGCAAAAAACTATGCATACCAATGTTCTATCCCATAATCCTTTGCAATTGCTATTTGCAAAAGAGTGTATTAATTGTAGTACAAAATTTCGTACTCATGGAAAAATGTGTTTAATTTTACTTACACTTATACTGGTATTTATGTTCTTAATCCTGAACTAAGGTCTAAGTATGGACATGCGGTGTCATGTAAATGTTTGCTGATTGAAATTTATCTTACCCTTGGTGGTATGTTCAAGTTTGTGCAGGATATTATTATAAATACCCAATAAAGAGAGCTGTGGGTGGTATCATTAACTTCCAAAGTGTTTAGAAAGAACATTAATGATTGGAGGTTTCACTAATCAGTGTGAAATGAGGTAAGGTGCCAGCTGTCATTCAGCATTAGGAGTAAACTGGAATAAAAAGGTGGAAACTGCTTTTTTTGTGAAAAAGAGGATCAAAAGAATGTGTGAATGGGTGAGGCAGTGGAGGGATTATTAAGTCTCTCCTGGAGTGGTACTCACCATCCTGGGATTAATGACTTAGTAAGACATGTAGCCACATCAGCATTACAAGAGGAACATGGCATAAATATTGTCCATCCTTGAAGTTCCCCCCTTCCCATCCATCGTGTCATCCCATCTTCTCATCCTGTCCATTACCCCTCCTCTGGCTGTTGCAGAATGTTGACATGGTGTGACTTCTTCCCTAAAGCCGCGGTCACACTACAACGAATTCGGATCGGATTCCGATCCGATTTTTGTGAGTTTTTATTAAAATCTTCTCCATTTCAGGTCAGAAAGAACCCAAAATCTGCCAACCTGTGTAATTATATGATTTTTATCGCAGGACTACGAAAATTAAATTTATACGAATTATTTCATGACGTCACATCGACAGACAGCTTTTATCGGACTACGCGTGTCCGATAAAAGCTGTCCATCGGTGTGACGTCACGAAAAAATCAGTTAACATTTCATTTTCATAGACTTCTGATGCAAATCCTATATTTACACTGGTTGCCAAATTTTGGGCTCTTTCTGACCCGAAATGGAGAAGATTTTAATAAAAACTCACAAAAATTGGATCGGAATCCGATCCGAATTCGTTGTAGTGTGACGGAGGCTTAAAGCAAATGTGCAGGTTTGTTGACTATCTCTTGTAATTTATTTCTGTAGGTTCCAAGAAGATGACCATGGCTGTTGTGTGCACCCTTGCGCTCTTCTCTCAACTCCTTGGACACATCATTGCCAGGCTTCAGGCTGAGATTGATGATATATTACATCCGCAACAAGTGAAGGAGCAACCTCTGTGTGAACCAGAGAGAGGTAAGGATAGGGGTGTGGGTCTTTATCTGTGAAGAGCAAGCAGAAGAAAGGGTGCAAAGATGTATCAATCATTGCTCTAAAACTTTGTCTAGAATTACTACTTTCCAAAAGATGATCTTGTTTTAGGGATTGTGGAAAACTTTGCTCTGTTGGGGATATCCAGTGACTCTAGTCAATATAAGATTTGAAAGTTAAGATTATAGTCCTTTGGGCTTGTAGCTCTTCAGAATGGTATCAACCCACATGACTTTCATGAGAAGTAAAATACCTGCAAATGACTAAGCAGAAAGAGTTTCATTAAGAACTTTGGTATCAAAATATTTAAAAATGGAAAAAAGTGCATGATGTTATGATTTAGGGGTCAGGGCTGGAATGAAGGACACTTAAGAGCGCATCAACAGGTATTAACAGTGTGAAGAATATCAGATGTGGTGGACAATCAAGAAAGTCATTGACATGTACTAATCCTGGAGAATATTTAGTTTCAAAACAGTTATAATGTGATGGCTGTTAAGTAGTTGTAAATTTAGTATCAGTGGCATTTCTTCTAACTGTATGTGACCTGTTTGTGGCATGGTTGGCCAACCTGCCAGTCTTCCAGCTGCTAGACAGACACATTTTACTTTAAAGAATTATCTGACATGCTGTTCATTAGGGATGGGTATCTTTGATGGTGGTTAGGGTCACACAGTCTGTGGAATGGGACCAAAGCTTCTCACCATAGTGGTTGAAAGTATTCAAATCTTTGTTATCAAGAGACTGTATTGTCCCTGCATGAGGTCACCCCTATTAATAAGACATGAAATCTAGCTCGCCACCTAAAAAGTAGATTATAGCTAATTGAATTTTTGAATTAATTTTCTCAAATTGATTGGACAGGAGAGGAGAATGCAGGGAAGGGGGAGGAGACGGTAGGATAAGCAGTTGCATGTCTTCTAGTGGCACCAGCAGCCCCTCTTTGCCTGTTGCTTTCTGTTTCACCATGCATTCTCAAGATTCAGTATGTAACTTGAATTAATTTCTTACAAAGGAATAAGCTTAAAAGGAAAGCCTCTCTTTACATAACTCATTTTGATCTTTCAGGAGAAGATGAATTGCCATCCAGTAAAGCCCTGCTTGACTACACCAGCCCTGCTGATACACTCACTCCCTCCCTGAGTCAGGATGTAGATAGTGATGGTACTGTCAGGCTGGCTCAGCAGACCAATGGCAGGACTGGCAGATCTAGACGTCGAAGGAGAAAAGTGGGTTTGCAAAGATCATTTTAATAAATTTTCTTTCTTATTCCCCTTGTCAGCACCCCTGTGGCATTTTTAGCCAGATTTGCTGTGGGAGGCATTTTTGCAGAAAGTCCCTGGCAAGTTCCATCTGAACAATTTCTCCTTGGTCAACGTCCCTCCAGATGACTACCTCCCAGACAATTCCCAACAGGACAAGTTTCACAGTTTCACTCTGCACAATTCCAGTGTGGACCACCTTTACCCTTGACTATTCCAAATTTTCCAGAAAGTGGGGTTTTTGGGGTAACAATTGAAATTGTTGGAAATTATCTGGTTGGAAATTTCTGGGGTAGTGTTGTCTGGTGGAAATCATCCTGGTGATGATTTAGGGGAAGAGGTAGGGGTTGCCATGTTGCAGAAAGACTTTTACAGGAGTGATAAAGTTGATCCTTTCATTTTATGTTCTGTAGATAATAAAAAACTCTGTTGCCATCGGCCCTGCCTCTCTATTCACTGTAACCACACAGTGTATTTGTTTGTAACAAAAGAATAGGTTACTTGCTGTACAATTTCTTAGCTCAAACCAGCCATGTAGCTGTTTGAGTTATTGCAATCAGCCACACTATCACTCTATCCATCTATCATGTCTGTCAGAGCAAGTTTTCAATGAACATTCATTTTTCAACGGATTTTGATGAAACTTGGACACAATGATTTTTGTATTCGGATACTTGTGACCATCAGGAAGTCGAGGTCAAAGGTCATTTAGGGGTCAGTACAGGTGGTTATGTGTGAAAATCTTAAAAATGTATCTTGCCTCACCCAGAGCACCCAATGTCTTTGAAAGTTAGTCTCAATGTTCATTAAGTTGTGCTTCTTTCAGGGTGTACACGAACTTTGGATACAAGGTCAGTTAAGGTCATTAGAGGTCAAAAGGGGGAAATCTTTGATATGGAATTTCTTTGTAATAGTAAGTCGGATGGAATCCAAACTTAGTGGGTGTAATTGCTTTTTGGTGCCAAATAATGCAAAGGCCATTAGGAGCTCATCAGGGTCTCTTGAGGTCAAACTCATTGATTTCTAATAACTTATTGAAACCCAGATTAGGACTGTACCCAAACTTGGTAGATGTAATTACTATGGCTCTGAAAAATCTGAAGGCCATTTTGCAGTCATCAGGGGTCCTTGGAGGTCAAATTTGCAGTTATTGTGTGATTTCCATGGAACTCAGGAGATGTAGTCAATGTACCATTAAGTGCCAAAAATTTTGGAGGTCAGTTTGAGGTCAAAGTTTGGATATACATGGAACTTGAATAGTAGATGTATTTAATGTTGTGTGCCAAAACTTATGGAACTACTATGGAGGACATTGGGGTCATTCAAAGAATCATAGATATACACATAATATTTGGTGCCAAAAATTTGTTGATAATGTCCATTTCAAGTTTTCCAATTTTCAAAGGTCACTCAGGGTCCATCAGCAAAAGAAACCTTAGTGCCCTTTGATCATGATTACTTGTTCATAAATATAAAGCAATCTGGCTTTTAGTAAGATCTCAAAACTGAGTTCTTCTATTCTGGGCTTCATGTTTGCTTGGGTTTCATGGAATAATACATATATACCAAAATGCCACCGAAGATATTATCTTCCTAGAACAAATGTTGGATTGGATTGAAAGTCAACAGGTTGGAGCTTCTGCACCATTGGTGCTCTAGTTTTATTTTGGGTCCTATTCAATTTTTAAATCAAATGCTCTAATAGCAAATGCAGTCACTTCAATTTGGATGATCAAATTGCTAATCGTAATGTGTCTGTAGGTCTCTTCAATTATGTGATAATGTTTTAGACTGTTAAAGTATGCAGAGAGCTCCTTAGTTTGGCTTCAGTGCACAGTATTGATGTTCTGCCTTCAGTGTGCAATGTTGATGTTCTGAAACAGAATGAGAGATGCCATGAACCATGTGAGAAGAGATTTATAAGATGAGGGCGATGTTTCAAAATAAGGTTGAGATGATCATTGATTCCCATAAATGGATTCAATGGGAATTTGCAGTTGTTGTGTTACCCTTTATGAGTATGTGAACAAAAATTGTACATTTCACCAATTCCACAAATTAAGAAGATTTATTCTTTAACATTTTTCCTTCTTTTCTTATTTTACTATTTTTCTGAAAATTCAGGCAAAGAGCCAGGAAAAAGAACACAGTGATGAGTCAGATTTCAGTGAAGGTGATGATGTCATTGTGAGTAGCCAATCAGATTTCACTTCCTCTGATGATGAGGACGGCCCATTTGCAATGGATTCTGACAGTGACTACTTTATGGAGACTGGTGAGGGTGATGAAAAGGACACCAAAAGAAATGAAAAATTAAGATCAAAGACCCCAGAGACGGTTATGCCGGGAAGGGATGAGGACATTCTAGACTCAAACTTACAAGATATCACCTCCCAGCTTATGGCGGAAGGAGCATCTCTACCCCTTGGGAGACGCAACATCAAGCTAGCCCCCACTTTCGATGTCTTGTCAAAATCAAGTGTAGAAAGTGATGTTGAGGGCAGCATAGAGGAAGCATCAGAACAAGTTGAAGAAAAGGTCAAAGGTGAACAAAAATAATTTTTTCAAGTTGTGTTTTTAAATCTAGAAGGAATGAAAAAAGTGCAGTAGAACAAAAACGTGTGATCATTTCAATTGATTCTTACTAAACACAGAAATTAGGGCTGTGCTGATTACACAGTTATCTGGTTAATGTACCGATCGATCGGTTAAACATTGGCCAAATGTCATTTTGGTTAACCATTTCTCTATCCTAATAAATCAGTGGCTGCAGCTCAGCTTTATACCTAAACATGTTTATGCAATAAACCGCATAAGTTGCTTGCCTAAAACCATGTAACATTGGGTAAACTTTGGCCGCAAAATTACAAAAGGTTCAAGAAAGTTCCAAAAAGGCCTTTGTAATGTCAGTTGCACAGACTGCGTCGTGCAAGTTTGTTTGGTATATTGATCCTTTCACCCAATGATCTGCGAGTGTCTAGCCAAAAATAACGTGTCAATAAACTTTTACGCAACTTTTGAAAAGGATTTAATATCAAAGGTACAGGATTCAACTAGGCACCACACGCTACAGCCATCCAACATACCTTTTAAAACTGTGGAACACTTTTGAAAACCAGATAGATTAGACTAAAAAGTTACTTCAAGAAAGCAGAAAAAAATGCTTAATATCTTTCATGATAAATGCACTTCGGGAATTTTCCCTGGGCGTAACTTCCAAGGTTATGTGTTTACAGTACATCAGGCTCAAAACAAATGCAATCTGCACAAAATAGTACCAAGCTATGTAGCTCTGGGCTTAATTATGCAACCCTGGCTTGTAAGCCCTGTACGGTGCAACTAAAATATTTGTAAATAAGTCTCCCCATTTAGCTGACTAAATAATTTTAACAAGTAACTACTATATATTTTTCATAAATTTTTCATCGTTAGTAGAATTCCTGGAAAAGCTTCAACCCCCAAAATATGCCTAGAAGAGTGAAATTCTTTCCACCATTGTATGTATTAACCTCAAGTTGTAAGTTATGGAGCATTCCAATGTTGAAATTCATGAATAATCATGTTATTTTCGAACATAATTAGCACAGCTTGTTGAGCTTGCTTAACGAACCTGTGTGGTCATGTTCTTTGCATGAACGATTGTTTATGACATCCTAGACTGTACTTGCATTGTATGTACAGTACAGTATTGTGTACAATCGTACAAGAGTGAACGAAACTACTGTAATACGAGTCTCTTATACATACAGTATCTGAGTAGCTTTCAATATCGAAGTTTCTCCATTCATAATTATGAAGAAACGTACCGGTATTTTCAGTAGGTATTAGGTAGAAAGGCAAGCAACTTAAGGCAAGTTAAAATTCAACGTAACAGTACAGAGCATGCAGGAATATATATGGGTAAAAATTTTCACACCATTACGGCACTGGAAATTCTTAGCAGACACATATTATGTATGAACTGTAGCAACATCACAAGGCACAATGCAGTGTACACTGTGTGTGTTACGTTTGTGCTCAACACTACATACATTGCTCTAGGCCTGTGTGATAGTGATACTGTATCGCTGTAGCCGGAGAAGTGCGTCTAGTGCTGCGATAATGCCAGTAATATCCATAGGCTTCTCATCTTACGATGCTATGTTAGATCGCAAAAATCTCAAAAACAGTAATCAGTGGCATGCCAAAAAGTATGCGTATTTGTGAAAAGTTTGAATAAATGCGTGATTTGCCTTGCTTAGGGACTGCTTGCCAAAACCTCGCGAATAATGCAAACATTTTGACATGCACGCTACTCCAGCGAACATCACTCACAGTGCCATATTGTTTGTTCAAAGTTTGGTATTTAAAGTGGTGGCGCTCTTCTGAAATGTTGATTTTGTGTATATAACTTGACTTAATTTCATTTTCAGTTAACAGTTAACTGTTCAGATAATGAAAATGCTTAAACGGATAGTACATTAACTGGAAATGCACAGCCATAATAGAAATGAAGAAAAAAGTTGTATTCTTGCAATAATATTTTTGAAGAGGAAAATCTTTCAATGGAACTCATGTGACAGACTACTGGCAATTTCCTATTATTTTCTCAGTTAAGAAAAATCATGTTTTTAAATTTGGTTGACTAATAACTCAATGAAACTTTTTTGTCTTATATGTAGTTTTATTTTGATACAATGTGTTTGTTCATTTTGTTAGATGGACCACCTCTGCCTCTGGTGCAACTCCTGGAAGTTCTTTCTCGTGAAGGGCTCATTTCTACCGTTAAGGTCTTGACTGACTGGCTTTGTGGAGAGATTGAAACAATCAAGTCTACAGCAGATGTGAGTTGGTTTGGATGTAGTAAAATAATTTTGGATTCTTGTATTGTCATTTGTAGGCTTGGCAGACTCCAGTACTATTCTAGTTGTATCTCAGTCTGGTGAGTTATGTCTTCTGCTTTTGGCTTTTGTGAATAGTGGCTATTAAGGTTAAGTTGTTGTAGGACACTTGTTTATTGTTATTCTTAATTATTGAGTCATATGCTGTCCCCTCAGGCCCGTGCTCTAACCTAACAGTGACTGGGACATATACAGTAGAAACATAGTGTAGATGACCATCTTATTGATATGTATGAATGCACTAGTAGGTCCAGACTCCAGGCGTTTCTATGGCAGAGGTGCCAAATTGCTGATGTTGGAGAATGGTAACGGTCAACTGAAGGAGAAAGTATAGTGATCGAGTGAAATAAAACACTCAGAAGGTCAATTTGTTACAATACCGACTTAAAACGTGCGAATGAACACAAATGCAATCCTTGTAACACACAAAACTGTGGTTTTCAGGTATGTCTGGCAGTAGTTGAAAGTTTTGTAAGAGTTGTAACTTGGAGTTAAATGGAGTTGCTGCTTGCTTCCTTGATACTAGCTCTGACTCTGAAGTATAGGTGCATAACCCTCCAAGCAAAATCATTTGCAGATGGACTGGTAGAACTAGCCATTCCGACTCTAATAGTAGTAACCAGCGTCACACTAACAAAAACGAAAAATGCTCTGAATTTCATTTTTGCCTTCTCCTATTATGAAATTTTCGGTCTAACCTTGACCATCTTCAGCCTAAGACTACGTTAAACAAGATAAAAGACTACCCGATGGTACATACACTACTGGAAGAAAAGAAAGGAAAAGCCTGTTGACAATAGCTAGGTCAAAGAAGAGAAGTTCAAATACGTAAGGTGGTATACGAAAGAAGACCAATGCTGTTACTACAGTTGAGTAGTTCTTTTGAGTAATCTACCAGTAGACCACTCTTCTTTCCAATTAAGCTTTCGATTGAATTCATTAATGCAAACGGCCTCTGAAACTTGCCTGTGCATAGGGTCACCGATATGGGAATTAAGGACGTGCACATTGTAATTAAAATCTAGGCCATTGTGGTATTCGGTTTTATGATTAAAAAATACAGACTGCTTGTCATCACTATTAGTAAAGTGTTTATCAAATCTTTCTCCTAAACTTCTGGAAGTTTCCCCAATATATTTAAACTCACTGTTACAATCATTACACTCTATACAGTAAACTACTTCTCTTTTCTTGCATAGCCCTTTCTTAATCTTACATAATTTACAAACAGCGGCGTCAAAACAAACATCTTTGTCGAAGGGATTGGATTTACATAATAAATCTTTCAATCTGGTGCCAGACCTTTCAATAACTTTTACTTTTAGTTCAGTTTCCTTAATAATTTTCTCAATATTTTTGTGTAGCTCACTGTTGGGGGTGGCCTCGACAAAAAGGACTGCTTCTGTATCAGTTTTGTCATTCCGAAACCAGTTATATTTTTTGTTAGACTTTTCTATATAGCACGTTCGTCTTGTTTCCATGTTTTAGGTCTAACTCCAAGTCATTTGCATTTGACACTGTATTTACTACCAGTTGGTTTGTAATCTCTTGTGTAAATAGCGTTTGAAATTTGCAATAAGCCAGTCCTAACTTGTACTTTAATAGGGTTCTAGATGAGCTGAGGGTCAGCTCCTTAATAAAAGTGTGCATAGACCATCCAAAACGGAAGTACGTTCAGGTGGTGTTGGTAATTTTGGACCGCCATTTGGGTGATCTGACCTGTCCTGAACTGACATCATTTGGGTTTTGGGTGATCTGTCCATTGTGACCCAGCCCAAGAAAACCAGAATAAACTGACATTTCAGTTGGTGTAAATTTAATGGCCTTTTTTCCAAGGCACAGTTGCCATCCATCAATGAATGAAAATGCCTAAACCATGTAGGTTGTCTCTGTGCATCGGAGTGGGCTGAGCATGGTGCTTTATGGGTTTAGGGTGGTCCTGGTCGTGTTCAAACTAACAATTGGGCGGTTTGGGCATCAAAACCCAGACAGGCACACACATTACTTCTAAAACAAGAGCTGGGTTAGATTTAACTAGATTAAAGTCAGTGGGTTGAAGAGTGTATTTGAATCCCTAAGGCTAGTTTTGCATTAGGCCAATTTCAAAACTGGAGGGTGATGCTTAGGGTGGGGATGGGGATTGTCTGGGTGAGGAACTGCCCAAAACTTGCTGCATGTAAATTTCGTTGGTAATGTCTCTCAGTAAATTTGTTTTCATTTTTGTTTTCTTCCCCTCTTCACTAATTCTAGAATGAGTCAGGGCTTAAAGATCAGATTTTCACGTGGGGTGCGTAACCAATGTAACAGCTGGTCATTTTGAGTGTATTTTATTTGGGGTCATTTCTGATGGGAAAATCTCTGATTTTGCTCCTAAATGGTAGAACTCAGGAAAGCTGATCCAACCCGGGTCTCTGTTTTCCAATTGCAAGACAAAGTAATATAATTGCTACCATCTTTATCCAGATTACCAGTTATCGTTAAACAAAAGAAATATTCTTGAGTTCATTCATTTTTATTTTAGAACTCCCAGACTCTCTGGTCAAGGTATGCCGGACTTCTCAATTTTCTGCCGCATGATCTGGAGACAACCTGTATAGGTGAGTGAAGATCAAATAGTCACAACTCAGTATGGATATGCTAGATTTCATGGAAGGTGTGTTATAGTATGCTTTAGCCTATAGGTAGGAATAGCATTACCCCAGGGTTGAATGCTGCCCTGGGGGAGATTTTCTGCAGTCCATGAGATGGTCTTTAAAATCTTATTAGTGTGTCCTGCAGAACTGTTCATTGACATAATGTGAAATATAAATCATGTTTTGAAAGTATCATTTCTGAAATACCATGAAAAAGAGTTTTACGGAAAATTAGAGGAGACTTGTAAGATATAGCTAATGTTTCAAAGTTATACTCTGGGACTGCTTGTTTCCTTCAAAGTTCCTTCAAGAGTCACATCTCTGAGATAATTTCATGATATCTATGGAGGGAAATGGCTCCCTCTAAGTTAGGGTGATTGATCAGGGTCCCCCCCCAGTCCCATGGCAATGAGAGTGATCAGGTTTGCCAAGTGTTGCAGATTGGATTCAAAGTTTAAATTTGGCCCACTGGATCAATTGTTAATTAAGATATACTGCATTTTGCTCAAAGGCACAACATTGTTAGCTAGATAGGAATCAAATATTTATACCCAATTGTCCAAATTTTTGCTACTTAAAGTGATATGGTAATTACATTTGCAGGATGATATGGTAATTTATTTGTAAGATATTACCAAAATTGACAACAAATAATGGTTAGTTCATACTGTTTTCTTTTCAACTGTTTCTTACTTTCACAAATATGACACCTGTAAGAAATAACTATTAAATTTTTTTCTTTGCACAAAGATATGCTTGAATCAAACCATGTGCAATCTCTAGTGACAGATGCTTTAAACAAAGAAACTTGGGTACAACCGATTCCTTTAACTGAAGACATGGCAGCCTTGAAAATACCAGTACTGGAAGCAGTGCACAAGAAGTTGGACATAAAGCAAGGGGCCATGATTGACCCTAGTGAAAATGATGAGGTGAGTGGAGAGTCAACGTCATAGTCAGATAGAAATCATGGGAAGGGGGGGGGGAGGGGGATGCAGGAAGGGGCAGAGGGATGGTGGGAAGTTTGTCATGAAAACCTTATTTGGGAAGTCAAACATGAAAGTAATGTTATTTCTTAAGGTTTTCAGTTACTTTATTTCAAGTAGCATCCTAAATCATTAATTAGTAGTGGTTTTTTGCAGCTACCTTTATTATTTTCTAGTTTTCTCTGTGAATTGTGACTGAGTATACAAAGATTTGTGTATGACTAGGTTTATTCTGATATGGTAAAGGTATGCACAGTAAGAAGTTTATAGACAGATAAATACTTGCAAAGGGTAGGACATCTTTGCACTGGAGATTTGAATAAGAAAAAAACAGGAGTAATTGTGTCATACGACATAAAAACACTCAAGGTGGTAGTGTATGGACATCTTTGATTGGAGACCCATCTCCTAACCGATTCAACATTTCACAGACCAACCATACTTTAGGCCTATCAGGGCAGATCCAGGATTCACAAAATGAGAGAGGGGGCTAACTCCATGAGGGCAAATTTGCACCCACGGGCATCAAATGGACAACGCCTTGATGGCCTTGATGTTGCGGGGGGGGGGGGGGGGGAGGAATCTAGGAAAAAACTTGAAATTTAGACTCTTAAATGGTATTTCCTGGCATCTGGCAGTCAAAATAAGCTATATATTGTACAGCAGCTTTGGGATTCTCAAAAAAAGAAAGTGGTGCAGGCAGAAAAGGGGGTCTTGGAGACTGGTAAGACCCCCTTTGGATCCAAGCCTGCCTATATTTAGACCTGTATGGTAGCACTACCACCATTAACTTTTTTTTGGGGGGTGGACCACCCATTAAGTAATATTGCATCAGACAATGTGGATGTTGAAATGATTGTGACTGCCATAGCTTTAGCCAGTAATATGTACAACATTGCCGGTGTCTATCAACCTATCAGGTATTCTGGATGTAGCTTAGCTAGCTAGATGCCCCTGCCTCTTCCTCCTAACCCCTTGCCTGAGAAATTTGGTGCAGGCTGGTTGGAGGCCAGTGCTAGACTTGGTTTTAAATGCAATTTATTAATTTCCTTAAAATCCAGTAAACATGCAAGTACTTTCCTCCAAGTATCATTTTATCTCAGTTTCATGTCTGCAAATGTCAAAGAGTGTTTCACCATGGCTGTGGTGTGGTATAGCTGCAAGTTATGTGATAACATGCACAAACTGCCTTGTAATTCACGTAGGTGTATGGTTAACTGGCCTTGGGCTCATGGGGGCTGGAGGTGGCCTTTGGGGTGCCACCTTGGTCTAATCCTCAACCCCTGTGGTTACAGTCTTGGGACAGTAGCTTTGGTTACAACACTGGTTTTATGTTTTGGTAGGACCAGTGTAACGAACATTCTTATGCTGAATGAATATTGTGGTAAGAAGGGTTTCCTGAAACTTTGATCCAATCCGTTATGAGTGTGCATTGGCACTCTTCTTTTGAAAACTGATATCTACAGGAGTTCTGTAAGCACACGAGGGGGCTCAGACAACACACAAGGGGGCTAAGACAGCACATGCGGGGACTCAAACAGTAAGCAAGTGGGCTCAGACAGCACACAAGGGGACTTAGAAAGCAAACAAGGGGCTCAGACACACATGAGGGGCTCAGAAGCATACAGTGTGACTCAGAGCACACAAGGGGGCTTTGACAGTACAAAGGAGGGTCAGACAGGGTTTTAAGGGACTTCTGACAACACATAAAGTTTGATGTGTACATGATGAACCCGTTAAGCACAGGAGGGAGTTTCATGGAGTTTTGTAAGTGCACTAGGGAGATAAAGGAATGCAAAAATAATTTTTTGTGAGTACAAGGTTTCCAGTGTATTCACTACATTGGTCCATAGCATTATGAAATTAAACCATGGCAGTAGCCTTGGTCATGCTAACATTATATAGTAACTCAAAGGTTTATTCTGTCACTGGTGTAAAGAAGTTATCTTGCTGTTCATGTTTTGTAGTCCATAATCCGACTTCTCTGCTTAAAAAAGTTTGGAGCCACCCTGGCTGGACTTGATGAAGTGGCTTTTCATTGGAATGATGAGACCAAACTCTTTGTTTGTGAACCACTAGATGTTTCAGGAATTGATGATTTCCTGGAAAAACAGGAAGCAGAGGAGAAGGCTCAGAAGGTAAGGAAATAAATAATATTAGGTTGAATGTAATAACTGTCATGCATGGAAGAACATTAATTCCAGTTAGAATTGTCACTGTTGCTAGTGCTGACAAATCTATAAAGCCGCAGTTTTGTTGCTGCAAATTAATGTGATGTCTTGCTCCCAGGAAATATGGGAATACAATAAAAAATTAGGAAATCTTCAGGGAGTTTTCAATTGTCTGGAAGAAGAAATGTTTTTGCCACTTTGATTTACCTGTGAAGTTGCCTGCTGTGATTGACTGACTTCAGTGCCTTTTTTGACAGTGGAAATATTTCTCATGAAATTTGTTGAAATTTTCAGAGGCGGAAAATTTCAGGAAATTTTATTTGTGAAAACTGCTGGAATTGTACTCCTGTATTGCCTAAATGGGGTGCACTTAAAGAAGTGTCTCTAGAATATGGGGAAATGATATATTCTTGTAATGAACTGTTTGTCAGCATTAAGTATCAGTATCACAGTATCGGCCAATATTAGTTTTATTTATTACACGTTATATTTATTATTAAGATTTATCTAAAATGTGAATAGTCTCCAACAGATGTTACTTTCCTTTTAAAGTACCAAAGGCCAAAGCAGACTTCCAAGTCTTGATATTTTGCCTCAAGTAAATGAAATAATACTTTGTAGAAACGCATTAGAGCCTATGGGTTTGGGTAAAAGTACACTAATTTCTAAAACACTTTGTGGTAACATTGGTACAACAGTAGTAATTTCAGATTGATATTCATAGGGGTATGAGCTGGGGGGTTTGGGGGGACTGCAGTCCCCAGAGTTTGGGCAAAACCTACTTCTCGGGGAATTGTGGGGGAAAAAAATCAAGCAAAAGGAGGCTTTTCTCAAGCAGAAGTGGCTCATCACCCCATCCCCACCCCATCCCCCTCCCACTCCCCTTCCCCCAAAAGAATGTCCAGTATGCCTATGTTGATGTTCCTTCTTACATTTTTATCCAGGCACTTGCAGAGGAGAAGAAACAAAAACTAATGAAGAGTATGGCACAGCTGAGGCTTCAAGTAAGTTTAGTTTTATTATGTCACAGCATGTAATTGCTTGGTCAGTCCAGCATGGAAGGATGCAAAATACCTCATTCTGTCATACCTGTATTAGTTCATTGGTAGAGGCCAAAGGGGTGGAGCTCAGTTCCCCTAGTTGAAATATCTGCTGATGCTGGTAAAGTCCAGGATGATGGGACTCTGAAAATGTTTAAAGCTCTGATGATATGTAGAGCTTATGGTCTCATGTAAAAGTAAATTAATGGTCAGTGGCCTGTGATTGCATTTCAAAGTAAAGAATTACAGTTCATATGTAGAGATGTGTTTCACCTCCCCCCTTTGAGGTAGGGGTAGGGGTAGGGATAGGGGGACACCCCTACCTCAAAATTTAGTAACATACCATTCTGTTTCTCACTTAACCTGGTTGTACTTCCACACTAGCTATAAGTTGTCTACGCAAACCTTGCTGAGATGTTTTTAAAAATTTGTTATTTTTATATTATTTTACATACTTATTTGTTTTTTTTTCTTTGAGAATGGGGCAGTTGATATTAAATGTCTTGTTTGTAGACCTAATGAAAATCAGAACTGATAATTTCATTACATGTCATTGTTGAAACCTCACCCTGCCAAGTGAAACATTGTGGTGAGACTTTTTGATAGTTTTAAAAGTTTCAATTTTGTAGCTAAGAATGGTTCTTTATGTATACTCAACCAACACCAACACCTTTTGAGGGTGAGGCACTTAGGGGTGCAGTGGGTGTTGGGTGTTGGGTGTGGGGTAAGACTATTGCTAGATGTTGAACAAGTAGGCATGTCATAATGAATGATTTATCATTCTAGCAATCTGTACTACATCTCTTTTTGCCTTTTAAACACATAGTCAGTTGTTCACAAACTAGAGGGCAGTGTAATGAATCCAGAAGAAGAAAGTCTGCCCCCATATGTGATCCCAATTGCAGAAGTAATGTGTAATCAACTCAATATTGTCAGGCAGCTGAGTGAGTGCGGTCGCTTTGTCGTCGTAATTCCAGCAGAAGGTGAGAATTTCACTTTGAGCTTCTGACATTTCACTTATATTTTTGTTGGAATCTGTTGGTGTCCTGTTGGTGTCGAACCACTCTTGTGGAAACTCATTAAGTGTAAAATGTAAGAAATTTGTTACAATTGTAAATGTAGGTAGCCACTATGTCAGCATTTTGTTGGAAAATTGAATGATGCTTAGCATGGGTATCTTATGTTAAGGCTTTTGTTTCATTGTTTGCATGAGTAAGCAATGGTAGAAACTGGACCTAGTCTGCTCCAGGGATTCCTGGAAATGTTTCTCTCTCCAGATAGTTCCTACATTGACAATTTCCACCTGGATAACAACCCACTGGGTAATTTGCCTCTGGACACATCCCACCTAGCACAATATCTACCCTGAAAGGGAAACATTTGGGGAGAATTTTATGGGTTGGGTGTAATTTTCCAGTCACTTGCTGCAAGGTCCTGTGTTTCATAACTGTTTTCCCTCTCTCCGTCCCCCTCCTCCATCCCCTTCCCCCTCACCAAGAACCCTCTTCACAAAAAAAGCTGTTGGGGAATAAATAAATACCATAGAAACTTGGTACCACTTACATTTTTGATTCCTTGACGAAGTCAAAGGAATCTATGCGATGGTGATGTCGTGTGTGTGTATGTGTGTGTGTGTGTGTATGTGACGCTTGGCTTGTAAACACGATATCTCAAAAATGGTAACTCCGAGAGATCTCATACTTGGCAGGTAGGTTGCCCATAATGAGTAGATGATCCCTATTGTTTTTGGTGGAAGTCAAAGGTCATTTGGGGTCACCAGAGGTCAAGTGGTAAATATCTTGGAAATTGCTTGTAAACACTCTGTCTCAAGATGTGTAACTTCCAAGAATTTCATACTTGGCATGTGCATGGCCCATATGAGAAAGATGATCCCTATTGTTTTTGGTAAAGGTCAAAGGTCATTTGGGGTCACCAGAGGTCAAAAGGTTCAAAATCTTTCAAGCAGAACATCTGTGATTGTAAAACTTGGTTCAACTTGAAACTTGTGGTGTAGCTTACTTTTATTTTGTGCATATTTGCCCTAAAATTTCATGGATATTAAAAGTCATTTGAGCTCAAAATTGGCATTTTCTAAACGCGGTCATTCTACGGTAGCCTAGATGGACCATTCACGTCAAATGACATCATAGCAATCTATGTAGACTTACTACACGCGCTCTAAAACCCCCAAAATGTAATCGTACCCATGGACATCCGTATCCATAATGCTGCTTTATAACGATATCTGTAAGCGCAGTACATACGTACATGTGTTTTGTACGAGGTACGTACAGTTGCATGGTGGTACCATGAGTCGATCACCTAAAAATTGTCGTGTAAAGTCTGTGTTGTATACGTTTTGTGTGTAGTGACCAACTCGAGGTACCGACCTACTCTCAAGATACAGTACAGTCACTATACATCTGTAGCTAGCGCAGCTGAATCAAAGAAAATAAATACGAACAAGCCGTACATAGGCTGCGTTCCATTTGACAGGTGAATTCACCACGTCTGTTTTTTTTCTGCAGCACATAGCTAAACATTTTGTCTGCTACTCCATACTGCAGAAAAAATGCAAGGGACTTTGGAACAACCTGAAAATTGAAGTAGACTGGGGCCTACAGTACTGTATCGTTACAGTACGGAGTAGGCCCTAGGCCTAAACGTGAAGTTAGGCCTAGCCTAGGCCTACTAGCCTAGGTAACGCAGTACTACGTAGTCTAGCCTAGGCCTTCTGCTGCTTGTTGCGTTTTAAGAAGTGTGTTGGATATCCAGTTTAGGCATACTCTTTCACAAAGGTTTTTGATTGATGTGAGCTGGTGTTACCAACAAGGCAGCCTAGGCCTACGAGCCTAGGCCAAGGCTACTACTAGGCCTAGCCTATACTTTCATATTAGGTCTAGCCTAATATAGTGCAGGCCTAGTTCTCAGTCTCACATACATTTTGTTCCCTGAACTAGGCCTAGGCTAGACCATTCATGATCAAAGATTTAGTAGTTTGATAGAATATTTGAAAAAAAAAAAACAAGATCACTTGTAGGCCTAGGCTGAACCAAAATTTATTGATATTTTTGAACACTATCGTTACTGTTATGAACTTCAAGGATCACGTTTGGTTTTGCCCCATGACGCTTCGCCAGAGAAGGGACTTGGAAAAAGTTTGTTGTGTTGTAAGAAGTGTGTTGGATATGTAGCCTACATTTAAGCCTAGGCCCTGACAGAGGTTTGTGATTGATGTGAGTTTGTTTTACCAACTTAACGGCTGTTTCGGTTCGGCTGGTTCTGCTGCAGCATGGGTTCTCGTAGGAGTGTAGGACCCACAGACATTCTATCATATGGCCTAGGCCTACATAGGCTATTAATACACTTTTCAGTATAAGTTAGGCCTAATTTAATGCAAGCCTGGGTAACCTAAGCCTAGTCCTCAGTCTCACATACACTCTGTTCCCTGAACTAGGCCTAACGTTAGGCCTAGGCTATTCACGATCAAAGGTTGCATGCATGTTTCAGAGAATAACATGTCTAGCCTGCATTTATAGCTGAAGTGATTGTTGCTAGAGCCTAGGCCTAACTTTGGAGCCCTAAGTGCAAGTATGAACATAAACCATAGCTAGGCCTATGGGTATACTATGTCACAATTGAACAGCAATACTTGCTATTTATTTTAGCATACAATAGTGTGACCACCCTTGTAACAAGATTTAGCAGTTTGATAGAATGTTTAATAAAAACAGGATCGCTTGTATAAACCAAAATTTTTAGACATTTTTTGAACATTACTGTTAGGAACTTCGAGAGTAATGTTTGGTTTCGCCCCTTGGCGCTTCACTGGAGAGTCGAAGAGACTTTGGAAGAAGTATTTAAGTATGCATGGAATAGGTTCTAGGCCTAAAGTTAGGCCTAGCGTAGGCCTACAGCTGTTTGTGGTGTTTTTATAAGTGTGTTGGATATGTACATTTAAGCCTAGGCCCTGACAGAGCTTTGTAGGTACGTTATGATTGCCACAGATGGAGGTTTGTGGTCTGTGAGTTCGTGTTAGCGGCTGTTTCGTTTCCGCTGGTTGTGCACTGTGGGTTCTCGTAGGAGTGTAGGACCCACAGACGTTGCATCACATAGGGTCTACTGTACATAGGCTACTAATCACTTCGTAAGTTAGGCCTAATGAAGTGCAGGTCTAGGTAGGCCCTAGCCTAGCCTAGGGTACCTAGACCTAGTTTTGTATGTGTCTGTGTGTGTTTGTGATGCTTTGCTTGTAAACAGCCTCTCAAAAAGGGTAACTGTGAGGATGTTACTAAATACATCATATTGAGTAGATGATCCCAATTATTTTTGGTGGAGGTCAAAGGTCCCCTGAGGTCATGAGAGGTCAAGCAGTGAACACCTGGCAAACATGAGCTATGAGTCATTGAACTAAAATTATACCTTGCAGGCAAGGAATCACTAAGCCTCCTGGCTTTCTGGTAGAAAGTTTATTTGTTCTTGCTATTTTCACAAAGATTAATGCTTAATTTTGCACTAGCAATTACTTAACCACAACTTACCTCTACCAGTGTTTCTGCAAATGTAATTAAAGACCTTTCAGGTAGGTTTTGTCATTTCCTTCAAAGGATCATTACATTGTATGAACAGTTACTAATGAGCAGACCAGTAAGCTGTTACTATGGATACAGAGTAATCTGTTTTGTAATTTTATATACTCATGTTCTAATTAATATTGCTGGTATGCCCTCAGAATCACATGCTGGGTGGATATTGCAATGTATAAATGCCACTAGTTTCATTCACCACTCTTCTCATATGAAACCTATAAAACCTAAGATTTATGACTCCATATCATTTCTTAATGTCACTTTTAGTCACTTCCTCCCTGGATATCACCAAGAAGCAGCAGGTCAAAGCAAGAGAAGCCATTAAATTCTTGGAAAAGGAATTTCAAAGAGGCAATAAGTAAGTTTTGGGAGCAACAAGTATACAGACAAATCCAAAATACAACAAAAAATGGGAGCAAATGTAGATAAACAATTTTTTCTAAAGGAGTTCTAATTTTAATACAAGTCACTGATTTCCTAGATGCAAAAGCCCCCCCCTCCCCTCGCCCCTCTTTTGCCCCCACTCTTTCCCCTCCCTCTTCTTGCCCTCCCCCTCCTCCCCTCTTCTAGACTTTCTGTTAAATATACAACTATACTATGAGGTTGCATTTCATTTCAAGAAAAGCAGAGTTGCTCTCATTGTGTTCTTTATTTAGAATTAATATCTGGGACATTGTATTTGTAATCATATAAAGTGATGCTGTGTGTGTTGAAGAACAAAAACACATTAGGTCATATGTTTCTCTTTATTTGTCAATACACTAACTACGATATTCATGGATGAAATTTCTCATTTAGTGACGGAAAATGACAGTGTGAATGGTTAATTGTAAAGAAACAGTGCAAAAACAGTTCAAATTTGCAAGCTATTTAAAAAAAAAAAAAACGGTCCTTATTATAACCAGCTTAAACCACACCTATCAGAGAACTGTATGAATTTGCAATGTGTCACACAGCTGCATGTACTCAAGTACTGTACATTTTTGGGCTTGTGTTGCCGCGGCTCTTCCTGTATTAGGCTGAGAATGTAGTGATTATGTAGGTTGTATACGGCACAGTACACTTGAGATTTTGAAGCAAAGAAAAGTTATTTGTCCCATAAAAGTTTCTCCATAACACCTGTGATAGATTTCACCCTGTAACACAATTTAAGAAGACACTGCCACACTAAAGTTAGTAACATTATTAGTTACACTTGTGCATTTTGCCGCATCCAGGTTTTTGTCCTTGAGTGGTACATGCAGGCACTTATCAAAAATTCTACAGAAAATGTACAACGATACACTAACTGACCAAAAATCTGTCATGAGTGTAAATGCTAAATGCCATGGAGGGGCACTAACCTAGTAACCTGAAGTATGACATTCCAAACTAGAGTAAGTCTAAGTTAATCGTTACCTCCTAGTATTCCAGGGTCATGGTAGCCTAGTTGAGAACGTTTCAGGCACACACTATGAAGTTTGCTCATTCCATTTCCTCCGTTAGTCATGCTTTTTCCCGTGGTCAATTTCAATTTTTGCAAATGGTGTCTCATTAGTTCCCAACAGGTAAAAGGATATGTGACTGTTGAATCATGGCAACTGTGTACATTTCAGCTATCAAAAGAAACAGGAAAGGTATGACCTTGCGATGGTCAACATCTCAGGTATCAGACTCCCAAGCTGATACTGATTGACTGTCAAGGATTTGAAGGAATCAAGAAGTCTTCAATATTTTTTATTGGAGGTAGTACTTCCATGTTAATATATTGATGACAAGTCTCGTGAATTAAAATATTGTTAGAAAAACTAGTGAGTGTCCTTTGTGAGTCTTTCGGAATTATACAAAAAGTCATCCAAACACTCTTAGGTGATTATGAAAGCTCACTGATTGCACAAATTTTACAGCCTGCTCCCTTCACCTCCCTGCAAATACCTAGTGCCTTGCCTTGTTATGGACTGCCTTAGGAGGGCTGTAGTTTGTTCTGAAATTGGTCTTCAAGGGAAAGCAGTCCCTTCAGTTTTCTCGGCTTTAAAGGGAAACTAGTTGATCAGCAAAATGGCCAATGTACTATACAGTCAGTCTGCATATATGTGGCTGGGCTATTGAGTGAATATAGTAGGCACAGTGCTGGTTTGCTGGCATGTACATGGCATATGTTGTGCTGTTTTGGGTTATTCCTATGAATATTCATATATTAGCACATGCTCATTGGCTTTGTTCAACCAGGGTTGGGATTGAATGGAATAAAGGTTGTTTCCAGACATTATTGACTTTCATACTTTTTGTCATTTTCATGATAATTGAACAATATTTGGCTTAATTACTTCTGTGAGGGATTTTTATTTACCTTTATTGTTAGGATGGATTGCTTAAATGTTATGCCAATACTTTGGACAATGCAATTTATGTATTTCTCATTTGTTAAACACTGAATATCTTTAAGGGATGTGAAATATTGAAAGGGTAAGTGTGATGATAAAATTTGAAGATGAGAAAAAAAGAAGTCACCTGCAATTTCCACACCCTAAAATACATTGTATGGGGTTGAAATTCGCACTATTTTATTCACTTAATACAAGTGGAATTCCATCATTGAAAGCAAAACAATTGCCACTTGTTCTTGTTCTGCAGATCAAGACAAAATTTGCTTTTTTATGGAGACCTCAAGTGGAAAAAATGACTTTTTGAGTTACTTTTAAAAGCACTCCTAGTTTCTGCAAGTTGACAAAATTGGTTGAGTTTCAGCTTGGTTGAGTTTCAGATTTAGACTTAAAAACAAGTTGTCGGTTAATTACCATGGGAGCAATTACATTTGTTGAAGTTGTGGCCTATTTTAAAGATGCTTAAATCTTGATTCCCAAAGATACTTGAAATTTCACCTAGGGGTGTGCCATTAATCAGGAAAGTACTCTTTATATCGAGGATGATCATCTCAGGAACGTGAAGGTACTTTTAGTCCTTAGGAGTAACAGAGAATAAAATGTCAGTGGAGAATTGTTGTTTATAAATAGAACAGCCTTTAATGGTACATTAGGTCTTAATCCTGATATATCACTGTAAATAGCTTCGTTCATTAGGTGTGTCCTGTCTCGTAGCTAGAAAGTTCCTGATAGTGGAACACCAATGAAAGGGGCAGGCTTAAAGGTCTGGTGACATGAAAATTACATAGTTGGATATTTGATGTAAAAAGCATTAAAAATCCAGAAAATAGCCTTTTTTCCATTCATATCCATCAAATATTGACTATTTTACAGGGTAATTTCTATTTTACACTTGTATCATGAATAAACATGAGCTAAATATGCAAATATGTGACATCAAAAGATGGACATACCATATATGGCTAGTTTTAGCCTTTGTTTTTTTCAACCTTTATTTCAAGGGCACTGGTGGCACTGTTATCCCCATAGGGGCTAGTTATGAAAGTTAAAATTGTTTCTTTGAGAAATATTGATATCACTCATCAAACCGAAAATTATCTGATCAGTAAGTAAGAGATAATTTATATAGGGTTACTAAAAGAAATCTTAACACTGTGCAACACTCCTCCACATCATTATTTTTGCATTTTTGTAAGGAGTCACTTCAAAAACCATCAAACTTTGAAGACATAGAGTTTGAGAACGGTTAAAAAGATATTGAAATAATTCCAACAGATTTTTTATTGGAAGACTCAATTCTTTAGCTGACAAGTGAAACAGCTCTTTTTGGTGGCATGTCACATGACCTTTGAGCAGTGTTAAGTCAGCATGGCGACTTCAAATATTTATCAGGGTTCTTACGTTGAAGGGAACATGGGAATACCCTAGAAAAAGTGTGGAATTTTTAATGGTCTTGTAAGCGTTAAATTTTAGGGGATTTGTTTAGAAAAATTGCCACATGGTTGGTATTAAAACTGAAAACCTTACACTCGCTGTTTATAAGTTGTGGTTGCAGTGTGTAATTGTTTATAGCCTTAAATGTGGAAAAATGATAAAATGTGACAATATGAGGTAATTTTTTAATATATGCAATATGTGTGCTTTTAGTGAGTCTTTGAGTTGTTGGTGACTATACAGTTTTGCATGGATGTATGGTCATAAGAAATAATTCCTACTAATTTGTTTTTTTTTTTTTATTTGGTCTTGAAAATGGCCATTTCGACCTTGTAAAAGTCATGAAAATATCTTGGATTTCATTTTCTGAAAAAGTGGAAAGCCTGATTTAAGTAAGTTGTAGTTATCTTAAGGGCATTTGTGAATTAGACATTGCTGTTTGTTACTATCAAATGATCTGATTGGTTTAGGTACATCAAGGCCCAGAAAGAAACTGAAATGGTGAACCTTGAGGACAGGAAAAAGGGCAAGGAAGACAAACTGGTCAAGTAAGTATAATAATGATGGTTATTTCAATGTTCTGTAACATCTTGATGCAAGGCTGTTCACAAAACCAGTTCTGATTTTGAAACCGGTTAAAACCAGTTTGGTTTGATTCGGTTTTTAAATTTTTGCACAACCGAAAAATGGGTATTGAAAAATAACCAGTTTAAACTAATCGAGGTTTTACTTCTGTTTCAAAATTTGACAGTTGTACACAAAGTTTGCCATCTTTCAAAACAAATGCATGTGGGAATATCATCGACGGTAACTTCCATAAAACTTTGGACAATTCCCAGTATGTGGCTAGACCTCATGCAGGGTTCATATGCAAGGCCATTGTACTTTTTTGAAAAACCGGTTTTGATTTAAAAACCTGTCTTAGCAGCTGCAGAAACCAGTTTCTGGTTTTGGACTAACCGTCACAGCCTTACCTTAATGTGGTTCATTGTGGAGTTGAAAGTTTGAAGCCCGGGGACCAAATTCTCATGGAATAGGTATGCACTAACAGTTGTGTATGAAGTTTAGCTTAAACTGTGTGTTTTGCATAAAGTAGTGGTATAAGGCTATGAAAGTTGAACACTGTTCAACTCTGAGCTATGTCTGTGATTGGTCGGGAAGAGTAAGGGACAACCTTGTATGGTTCTAATACCTTTATAGCACATGAAACTTTGGAATTATGAACAAGCCTTAAGTCTGGATTTGTAAAGGATGGAGTGTGTAAACTGAGTGTTTAGCTTTAATGCAAGCTTTATAGCTGTCATAAGTACAAGGAGTAATAGCAACACATACAGAAGCAGATAATACTATAAAAATAAAAGTGCATGGCTTAAGATTAGCAATGGATTGCACATGCAAGTACAGTGAATTACTTGCTCACAGTTTCAACCATAACAGTCTTTAGTTCAAACTGTGATGAAATAGATACCCTCTTAAAGGGTCTGTGGCATCTCCCAAACATATTTAAGAATGGCCCTACAGTTCTAAATGCAATTGGTGACTACACTCTAATTGCCCTAAATTCAAACAATAGCATCTCTCTGATTGGTCAGCCACTGATGACTTGTTCAACAGTATACCCAGAGAGCTCAGGTGTTCTATTTGAACTTGAAGGAGGGGCTGGAAGTAAACTTAGTTGGGTGAATTTTTACTCTTTGGGGTGAGATTTGCTGCCCTTTAAAAGGTACTTGGCTCAGCACATTCACTGCAGTTATCTTGTGTATCTTTGGGAATTGTGTAAACCGGTTTTATGGGTACCACTTATAAAAGCGTGTGTACAGTTTGTAAATAACATTCACAGCTTCTGATTCAATCTTAATGAATAAACTCCCAGGGATGTGCTTTTTGAGTGACCCGGATTGGACTTAACTCACTACAATTGATGACTCAGATATCATTATTAACTGAATGCTTGATGTGAAAGACTCATGACTCACAAATTAAATCTGTCTCAGTAGTCATGCAAACTGAAAACCAAGCGGTAAAACATTCTCCAGACACCTGATTTAATCAAGGACGGGGGGTGTAGCCGGGGGGGGGGGGGAATTTATTCACCCTGTAAGAGGCCTTGCTTGCATCATCCCCTTCCTAATGAGATGACAGAATATAAGGTCATTGTTCAAATTTATAATTCCACTGGAAAACCCCCTCCCCCAAAAAATGTAACCCTGCTCCACTCTTTCCCCCCTCACCTTAAATGCCAGTGTCTGCCCATGATTCTGACAGGGACTGTTTTGTACTTGCTAGTTTTATCAAGAGTAGCCCATTGTAGACACATACCAATGACCTTTGCATAGCATGTGCAGCATTGTAACCTTATACACCATCAAGCGCTCTGGCTGTTATGTACACTCATTGCTTGGAATCATTTTAGCACATATGTATGAAGTAGAAAACAGATTACAAACTCAGACTTCCTCATGGCAAGGTATGTTAATTTACAGGTCAGCAAGCATGTACAATCACAAGTTTTGTACTTTTCCATGTAGAAACAGTATACTCCACTAGTAATTCCAGGAAAATAAAACCCTACACAGCATGTCTTTGGTTTGGTTGCTCATTCTGTCCTGCATTAATAAAGATCTCACGTTCATGTAGGGACAAACTACAGGGCCAGCTTTATAGGCTAGTTATATTGTTAAGTGTCTAGGCTGAATTTTGGTAACAGACACCCTACACAGCAGATCTTAGGTTTGGTTGCTCATTCTATCCTAAGTTCATAAAGATCTCACTTTCATGTAGGAACAAACCACAGGGCCAGCTTTGTAGGCTAGTTGTAAAGTGCCAAGGCTGAAATTCTTGTAACAATAATTCTGTTCATTGTTGTTGTTGTTGTTGTTGTTGTTGTTGTTGTTGTTGTTGTGTTGTTGTTGTTGTTGTTTTGTTGTTGTTGTTTTGTTGTTGTTGTTGTAGTAGTAGTGTCTCCTAATCACAACCTAAGATCTACATCTGTGTGATGGTTTGGGCATGAACATGATCTTACTCTTGCAAAACTTACCCATAATGCAGGAAGTTTTAAAGCATTCTCTGCAGTATGTTTGTGATTTATTAGCAAGGGATGCTTAGTCAGGTACTGACTCAGGCTGGCTAAAGTCATGACTTGAACCTGACTCTGTGACATAAAAACTTAGGCTGGGACTCACAAGAAGTGAATACAGAATTGGGGAAAATGGATGGTTTTTTTTTCTTTTTTTTCAAAGGTACTGTTATTTTGGGCTGGAAGGAGGTTTATATTGGTGATTAGGTCACTAGTATTATAACATACAGAGCAGTTTGATAACACAGTTTGGTGATGTTAAATACTTTTGTCTTAATACAACCCCTTCTCCTGTGGGCATTGTGTATTGTTAAATAATACACAGATTTGTTACACTTACTTATGACATATAAATGTTAAGTGTTTTGAGAAAATTAAGAAAACTGTTATTTAGTGTTTATGCTAATTACAATGTCATCGGTGCTGTAGTACATACATGGAAGTACATTTATTTATTATTTATTTTAACTTCAAAGGGTAAACTCGGTTAGTGAAATGCTTATCTCACCCGAGGCCCTATAAAAAGCATTGAAACAGTAAAACATAAATTTCAACAAGTAATAAATAAATATAAAATAAAACAAATCAGCAACATAACAAGATAAAAAAATAAAAATTATCAGAACTATAAAACACTAAAAACATAGAAATAGAAACAAGGAGTCAAGTGAAGATGAAAAGCCAAAGGTAAAATCAATACAACAACAAACTTAAGTTTGATAAAATAATACAATGGTACAATAAAACATGAAAAATAGTAAGTCATAAACATTAGTAAAATATTTGTAAAAGACTTTAAAAGAGGATTATGACTTCACATTTTTACACTGAATAGGCATTTCTTTCCAATCTTTAGCAGCAATGTATGAAAAGGTATTTAAATGATTTCGAGTATTTCCACCCTCTAAGAATAGGTTATTACTTCTGGTGGATCTGAGGGAATGATGATGAATATCGTTCTTATGTCGAAACGTGCAATGTATTGAGGGGCCAGACCATTTAATGCCTTGTACACCATAGTTCATCTTTTACATTTTAGATGCATTGCAAGTGATGGCCAATTCAAATTTTTAAAAAGATGTTCTTAGTTTTATAACTGTTTATAACCATTTTCTTATTCTTACACCATGTGTTGATATTAGCCATATCCTCATTAATTATTATATTTAAATAGTTGACAGACTTGCCCTTCAGGTGAAATGTCATGTCATCTGCATACATTATCTGTGGGACAAAGATTAATGAAGCAAAGGGCCTAAGATTGACCCCTGAGGTACTCCACATGTGACAGGCAGTGGGGGTGAGATTATTGCCCCATCAACATAAGTAGGTTGCTGATGATTTGATAGATATGACTTGGACCATGATATAGATTCTTCTGGAAGACAGTACATCGATAATTTATCAACAAGAATAGAATGGTTACTTAGGTCATAAGCCTTACTTGGGTCTAAGAATACTGATCCTATTATACACCCGCTGTCGGTAGATTTATTCCAGTCGTCAATAATCTTTAGCAAAGCCCTCTCACAAGATTTCCCCTCTCTAATCTCTGACTGTAACCCATGTATTAACCCATGTGCATTTGAAAAATTAGTAAAGGCACTATGAACATGCTTTTTGTATATTTTAGATAAAACAGGCAAGCTTGAAATTGGAAATAGTTGGAAACTTTTTAGTTCGAGTTACTTTTGAAAATGGGGACAACTTTTGTGTAGTTCCACTGAGTGGGAAAATAAAAAGTTTTTTAAACTATTATTTAAAACATGGGTGATACTTTTTGAAATTACCTCAGCAGATATCTTGAGAAAATAGGCAATTATCCCATCTAAGCCAGTGACTTTGGTAACATCCAGGGAAATGAGTGATTTAAGCACAAAGTCCTCAGACACTTCTGTAATTTGAAAGGTAGCACCATTATGTACCTTAGAAGAAAACAAAATATTTAATGCACCTTGCACAATCCTTCCCTGTAATGGGGTTGTTACTAACAGCATACTAAGATGATACAGATGTGAAGAATTCATTGAATGCATTTGCAATGCTGTTTGGGTTAGATAAAAGATGATCATGTTTCATTATTGTGTTTGTTTTCTCTTGACTCTGCATGTTAGTATGGTTAGACTGAACGTTCCCAAGGAGTTGCCAAATAGCTTTTGGGTTACCTTTATTCTCTACAATAAAATTCTTAAAATAACTTTGTTTGGCCAATCTTATTAAATTAACAACTTTATTCCGCTAGCTCCGATTCAGTCTGTTTCAGATTTGGTATGTTGAACGAAACTGATGTTGCTTTTTACATAGAGAGCAACACCCCCTCCATCCCTGTCTTCCCTCTTTCTAAAAAATACATGGTAACCTGGTATGCACATTTCAGAATCTTGGATGGTTTCATTTAAAAATGTTTCATTCAGAGTAAGGATGCTAAATAGGTTATCAGTTTTGTATAAAATAGCTTGAAGTTGATCCACTTTAGGCAAGGGGTGATTAATATTTAGAAAACCTCTTTTAATGGCATTATTGCATTTCAGAGAAGTGGTGGTATTATTACATTGCTTATTTTTACAACCTAAGAGGTAGGTCTGACATGGTTTGTAAAACCTTAGCAAACTACTTTTTGTCTTACAAACCTTTTCCTTTGAAAAAGTGTTTTATCCTCAGTTTGTGCAAGTTTAGGTGGTGTGTTTAGAGTTGCAAAAATTTTCAGTTTAGTCATAGGCATGGGTTAGTAGCATGATGTGTAATTTCTGGTAATTGGTTGTGCATTATATCATGTATTTAGTAATATGTACATTGAGGGGTGATGCTGAACTAGTGGCTAAGGCATTGGACCTGCGATCCAAGGATCGCTAGTTCTATTTGTACCTGGTTCCATTACATTTTATCCTAAGGCAAGGTGCTGTATCTGTCCCTACACAGGGTTGAAGTGATTTGACCATTCTCAATCTTTGTAGCAGCAACAGTCCAGAGGCTCTTTAACATGATATCACTGACCAAGGATAACATCTGAAGTATTTTAGTACTCTAGTGATAAAGCACTGTATAATATCCAAATATGAGTATTGTTTTCACTAGAGACATTTCTGCTTCAGAAGTTGCCTGAAAGAAAGTTCAGACCTAGATTTATTTTGATATTTTAAAGAGGTACTTAAAGACAAGCAGTCATCACCCCAAAGTACATTTTTAGCATCAAAATTCTTGGTTCCTGATCTTTGATTGACATCAAAGTTTGAAAATTCAAATGATGCAGAGTAACTCACATTCCACACAATGCAGAGAGAGTGTTTAGATTACACATTATAACCTTGTATGCTCACCAGGACATGGCCTGAAGCAATAAAATAGGTTTGTGTCCGAACAACAAGGAGATTTATACGGTTATGGGAGGAGCTACAAGTTGCTTAGTTGGCAGAATTGGAACTGTCTGGGATGACGAGAATTGCCCTTTAATCCAAGTTACCTGGTGAAAATTTCATATGATTCCTGTGTGCAGTTTGCGAGTATGAAGTTGTCATGCATTTGCTACTGGAAGTGAATTTGAAGCAAGCTGTCAGTTACGTTATGGTTTTACATTGTGATGATCAGTGCTTTGTATTTCCTATACAGTTCACATCTGCTTGCTTCAAGTCACATCTGGTAGTTTAGTGTCTTGGGAATTGAGCACAGGTAATTGAATGAAACCTCCAGCAGAATGCTGTGAATATAACTTTTTTTTTTACACCATATGCAATTGTGAATCAGAACTTCTCTTTTAAAGGGCAAGTTTTTTCATCCCAGATAATTCAAATTTTCCCAACTAAGTCACTTCTAGCTTCCCAAAACTGTCTTAAGCTCCTCCTTATGTAGACACAAACCTTGTGTATTGCTTATGGCCATGTCCTGGTGAACACACAAAGCCCTTATGTGTAATCAGAATACTCGCTCTGTATTGTGTGAAATGTGAGCTACTCTGCATCTTTTGAATTTGCAACTTTGATGCCAACCAAATAGCAATCACTAACTGAGAATTTTGATATCCCAAAGAAAAATGTTCTTGAATGATGAGTGTCTGTTGTTCAAGTACTGTGACTTACAGTATGTAGTAATATGGCATAGAAACATTTCCCTCAAGTATGCTGAACGTACTTCTATAATATTGTACTCTGAAAAATTGAAAAGTCTTTCCATGCTGAGCCTCTGGAGTGAACAGAAAGGTACTTTTTGCACCAATAAGTAAAATAAGTCTTAAGTTATGATGCTTAGCATTCATCTTGAATGAAAAACTGTGAAAGTAAAAGTTTTTTCTTTAAATTTGATAGTAAAAACGTTCATTCCTGTGGACTTTTTGTCTTCTTCTCTGTAGGTCCTTTTACAGTCTTGTGGAGTGCGGTGCCTATTTTGCAGAGCACGATCAGTCGAGTGGACCAACCAGAACAAGTTCCGGGCTGGTGGTGATCCTGACAGACACTGCTTTTACCAAGTACCAGAATCCCGCCCTTCAATATGCCATCAAAATGGCTAAGGAGTTAGGAGTAGAAACATGTCATGTAACTGAATTTTATAAAAAGTGGAAGGAAGCTAGCTGATGGCTACTTGAAAATAATTTCCTTCCTTTATTTGAATTGGGGAATTTCCCTCTGCTGTGAGATGGAAATACTCTGATGTTCCACCACAGTGTTGTTGGTGTTTGTGAGAATCATCAAGCAAATGCTGGAGATTGTACTGCCCAGACTTGTTGTGAGTACATGCAGTACTCATACTGACAGTTCAACACGTAAACCTTGATTTGTACTTGTGAGTATGGCTTAGTACTCACTCAAAATCCTTGTGGTGAGTCCTTGCTGGTATTTAAATAATCAGAAAATAAATGTAGGCTTTCCTTGTCTTCTTGCATATCAATTTGCATCCACAGACATGGGCTTGGGGTAAGTCTGTATTGGTACTCATGCTTCATAAGATAAATGCGCTTGTACTCATAAGTGTGACTGTACTCAAATCCACAGACTTGTAGTGAATCTGTCATGGTACTCACATTTTAGCAAGTAATTGCATGTTTCTTGCCATTGAAGACTTGGGAACAAGTCATATTTAGAATGATAGCAATTTTTCTTTGTGGATATGGAGGGGGGGGGGGATGTATGGACATTTCACAAGATATGAAGGTGAATATGTATACATTTAGTGATATGTATGTATGTGCACATTGTTAGGTTGTCTCATACTTACATATACTAGCAATAACAGCCCATAACAAAGTATTAATTTGTTGAAGCAGGTGGGGGAGGGGGGGCAGCAAAAGTTATTCTGTCCAGTGTTGGTGGTCTTGAAGCTTACCCTCAAGTTGAGTCTGACCTTAAGGCTAATTTTTGTGGTCATGGCCTCAGTGAGCAAATGCTTCTGCCTCAGCCTTGTACCTTCTGGCCTTGAAAGTTCAGCTGTGGCCTCTTCAGGGCTTATCAGAGGCCGGCTATTAGATGATACCTAATGACTCTCGAAGGTTCCATACGATAATGCACCGTGTCTTGTCCAAGAATCATTTTCCTGTTGCATATGTTTGGGAGTGTGGCTCACCAAGTTTGGTGCATGGTAGTGAATCAGTTCTTCAGGCTATAATACAGCTTGAAATGGTTAGGTTTACATCTATTATATTGTTAATCATATCAGTACACAATTAAATGGCCTAAGCCTTCCAGGGTGTGGCCTTGGCCTCTGTTGGTGTGGCCTTGGCTTAGGTTTCAACAATAAAAGGTGTGGTCTTAGACCTCAGGAACTTTGGCTTCAACTACAAAACTGATTTTATCCCCCCCTCAATAGAGTTATTTTTTGGGGGGGGAGGGGAGAATGAGAATGCCCTCCCTCCCATGATCACTGCCCTTGAACATCTAAACTATTAAAATTGCCATCCCAGAATTATATATGAGTAGTAGTATCCATCTCAGTACATGTTGAAAGTTTAACAAGTAGAAACAATGTCTTGACATTTTAAAGCCAGAGTGGAGCTGGGGCATTTTGGGACTTAGTGCAACATTGATAGTCACTGCAAGGATAAGTCATTATTTGGTGAGTACTAGCAGCAATAAACCTGCCTGTTTCGGCAAAATCACCAAAGTTTGTTTTCTGTTATTGTGAAGTTCCCATTCATTCTTATTGAAAGTTTTGCCTGATGTTGTCAAGAGTACGGTTGTGAAGTCGTAGGCAACTGTCGCCACTTTTGTCAAACTCATGGTGATGCTCTTCATATTAAAGTGAGATTGATTGAGGTGGTAAAATATATCTGGGAACAACAATTTTTAAACCCCTCCCCTTTCCCCACCCATTCTTTCCATAGATGACCCCTTAATAAGTATGCCACAGCTCATCAACATTTGAAGTAATTGCTGCATTTTGTAGATCTATTTATTTTAGATCTAGATCTAAAGTGGAAAAATTAATGTTTTCATCGTAATCATATTCAGATGTAACTGTGGCCACTTTCTAGGTGTGTGGATTTCAGTACAATTATTATATTACTGAACTTTAATGGATTACCTTTGGTAAAGATGGCTGATAAGGAAGATTGCCAACTTAAATAATTCATTCTTGAACTGTTCAATGCAATGTTTTGGATGGAGAAATTTCTCCAGGGGATTAAGAAACTTGTGACGAGGTGTTATGGGAGTACAGGAAACAAAAGCAAGATAAAAGAAAGATAATTCCAAGGGTACCTTCTGAACTCATAGGCATAGGAAACTGTTCTCGACTGGGGGACTGAATGTTGTTTTGGACTGCCATCCCAGGGGGTGGGGTCTAAGGAGAGGGGTGAACATTTGAGGGTCATCAGATGCAATTTGATGCAATATGTGATTCAACTTTTAAGGAAAATTACTGCCAAATTTTGACATTTTTCGCAGAGGGAACAAATGAGGGATTTCGTCCTTGAATTGGGGGGGGGGAGGCAGAAGCATAGCCACATTTTTGACTGGGGGCTTAAGTACACAGCACAGAAATAATCCCAAATTATTTCATGGTCATTTTGTAAGTTGAAACTTCCATTCAAAGGGAATAAATATCTTCGTTTTGTTTTTGTTAAAGTCGTATAACATTTATTGATTTTCCCGACCCAGTTTAATCCGAAAATTGTAAGTAAATTTTTCCTCGCTGTCACCAGCTGAAAAGTTACAGATTACGCACCTACAGCTCTGGTCCAGTTCCACTACATGATGTCGAGAAGGTGGACTTAAATTTAGTTTGTGATATTGTAAAGAAGGGAGCACGAAAAAAGTTTATTCAAATGAAATGTTTCTCTTTTAAGTTTTCAAAAACATGCAAGTCCCTACACTTTCACTGAAAATGACCCAGCACATTCCAAAAATGCACTATTTCTAAGGTTATATTCTTTGTCTCTATTGTCTCGGGAAAGGCCTAAAGATTACGTTATAAAAATATTCATATCACAGCCATTCGTTCACCGTTTTCCATTTTGCCCCCCCCCCTTTTTGGCATGACATATAATGTTGATATGATATATTTATTTTTTGTGGGCACGCTATCAATGGACCTCATATCCTGTGATGTAGACAATCAAAGGTTTTCTAGCGTTGTGGGAAAATCCCCTTAACACTTCGTCAAGAATGCAATTATTGTGCACCGACCAGTCGAGGTTAGCAGCCACTAGTGGCTGTCCCTCTTTGGTGAATGCCCCATTTACGGCCAGCTCCTATCCCCCTTGGAGATTGGTGCCTCTACCTTTCTATGAAATTACAATTGCAGTTACACAAGATTATAGTAAATGTTTCTCTTCCCAAAACAGTATTTAAACAAGGAATACATGCATTGAAATCATCTAGAAGGAAAAGACCATGAGTCGAGTTTCGACCCAGCGCTTTATCCCAGAGTGATACGTTTATTTTTTTTTTTAAATATTCTTTTTTTTTAATTTCGTGTAAACACGCTATGAATGGACCACCTCATTGTGATCGTGTCAATCAAAGGTTTTCCAGGGTTGTGGGGAAATCCCCCTAAAACTTCGTCAAGAATATAATTGTTGTGCACGACCATTTGAGGTTAGCAGCCATTAGTGGCTTTTCCTATTCGACGCATGCCCCATTTACGGCCAGCTCCTGTCCCCTTGGAGATTGGAGCCTCTACGGCACTACCTTTCTATGAAATTACAATTGCAGTTACACAAGATTATAAGTTTTCTGTTCCCAAAACAGTATTTAATCAAGGAATACATGCATTGAAATCATCTAAAAGGAAAATACCATGAGCATGGGCGTCTGCAGAAAAACATTTGGGGGGGGGGGGAGGGGGGGGGGACTTTTGATTGATCAAATCAAAGAAAATTTTGACTCCCAGAAAAGAGCTTAATTGCTTAATGTTGGCGCCTTTTACAGAGGTGTAGGCAGGAATTTGTAAAACCTGTAGGTAAACTATCTAAACTTAGCACCACCGTAGTATGGCGAGACGCGCCAAGAAAATTTCAGCCGAAATGCCTCCCAGATCGCTGAAGATAGCATACCCCCTATATTTTCCCCATTGACTTACACACTAAATTGCAAAAGTAAATTGCCCTCTAAAACCTTGTAGAAGTTTTCGCCAGGTACAAGCTACCCCTCACAAGAAACAAAGGTGGCGCCAGCGGGGGCCCAGGGGGGCCATGGCCCCCCCCCCATCGGGGAAATTTTTCGGTTTCGTCGGGGAGCTGTTGTGTATACGATAAAATATGTAGTCCCCGACAACGCCCAGTCGCCCGACGATTTACTTAATTTTGGTCTAAATTGGGCAAATTCTTCAATAAAAACCCCAAATTTTCCAATTTTCTTCTTCAAAGCTCCATTTTTTCAAATTTTTCATGGAAAATGCCGGCAATTTTTTCAAATTTTCTCCAAAAAGAGCCCAAAATTTTCGGCGCGCTTCGCGCGCCAAAATTTTCCTTCAAACATCGTTTCCGCACTTTATTTTCTTCGTTGAGACTTTGGGTTGCTGCCCCCCCCGTCGGGGAGCTTGGCCCCCCTGTCGGGGAAATCCTGGCGCCACCCCTGACAAGAAAGCTGACAAGTTGGCCATTCATGGCAAATTCAATTTACCATACCATGACCGTGAAGATTTTTTGCTAGCGGAGCTCAAAGCTTCCGTACCTTTTCCAATAGCCTTTTTACTCAGTCAAAGCCTAATATACAGCCGCCAGCTTCTAAGCCCATAATTTCCCAAAAAAATGCTTCAATTGACCCCATTTTGCCACCAGTAATACTTTATCTAATCTGCTTTCATATCAAATTGACAAAAGATCCCATCCTGTTTGGTAACATATCACAAAAGTTATCCCAATGTCTCTTATTAGTGTTATTTGTGAAGGAGAACAAATGGCGCATTAATATTGAGTTGTTAGTGGGGGCGTGCTACCTGAAAGTGGTACTTCCCAGGCCTTGTGAGTTGCATCTAATCATTTTCTATTTTGAAAGCTCATGTTCTGGAAATGTACTAGCGATATCATAAACAAAATGTAAATGTTATTTTTTCTTCAAGTTTTTGATTTTCCAGGGGTCAAGTGCCCTTGCCCCCCCCCCCTACGGACGCCCATGACCATGAGCAGATAAGTCGGCTTCGCGAGTTTCGACCCAGCGCTTGCCTTGAGTAGGGCTTTGCCGCAAGTCACATAGAGCCTTCGAGCGGAACTCAAGAGTTCTTCATCCAGAACCCCACCCCCACCCACACACACCTCAACCATGTCTACGGGAGAATATTACAGCGAGAGAAGCCCAAAACTTGCATGTTAAGACCTCAAAACTCCTATACTGCCCTAAGCCCATTCCTCTTTTCTTTCTTTTTTTTAACGTGAACTAACTGGAAACAGGGAGTTGCCACTAGAGTGGCAAGTCCCTGATGGACTTTTTGGCATAATGTACTCCCTGTTTCAACTTTTTTACGGTATGAGGTCAAGTTGTTTCATCGTTTCATCTAAGTCAGTGATTCCCAACCTTTTCCAGCTAAACGCCCCCTTTCACTAAATGAGTATGGGCAAACGCCCCCTTGTCTTTAGCTTACTATTTCTATGGATGAAACCACGATAATAAAACTAAACATGCTGAAATAAAAGGGTAAACCTACCGTGACATATGTCGTTTTTACGTGTGGGTTCGACCCAGGGTAGCACAGGCCCGTAGTCAAGGGACCGAGGGGGGTGAAGCCCCTCTTGGAAAATTTTTTGCCCCCCCCTAGAAGATCAAAAATTTGCATTGCCCTAATGCATTTTAGTATGTTTCGCCCCCTCTGGAAAATTTTTCGCCCCCTAGGAGCTTTTCCCCCCTTTAGCACCTTGTCTGGCTACGGGCCTGGGGTAGCAAAACAGCAATGTGGGACTTAAACTTTCACCCTATTGAGATGGCGACTCTTTAACCCACGATTTACAAAACAAACTGGAAGGCTTGATCGCAGTCAAGAGAGGAGAAACGTCTTTGGTATTTAACTGACTTTGTCAGGGTCCTGTCGAGTTGTGGACTGTTCCCCAAAATGAGGCCAAAGGTCGACATCCCAGTGGGCCACGGGGGGGGGGGGGAGATTTGCCCCCGGAAGCTGTGAAGTATAAAACGATATTGTTGACACGAGAATGACGTACCGTCAGTCAAACTTTGGCTATCTTTCGACTAATAGCCTTAAATACAAACTAAAAAGATTGCAAAATCAGCCTTAGCCCAGTTTCTATTTCAATAATAAATAACGGGAGTTCCCTTTGATGCTGAAAGGGGCTTATCCTGTCACGGGAGGAAGGAGGATGGTAGTGGTGGCATGGGGAAATGAAAGACTTGTGCCAGTCAAGCTGTCCAACCGGTAGAAATAATGAGAAAGCAGAAACTGGCGCACGGAAAAATTGCATTTTTGAAAACATTTTTAAGTTTTACCTCATAGTACATTGCCAATGAAAGTTATCTATATTGTTAGTTACCTACAATTGTCACTTCTGTCAGTATGTCATATTTATGGACTGCAAGGAAGAAAACTTTATTCAAGGTTAAATTTGCAGGACGATTTTTAGCTATGACCCCTTCGGTAACCGCTTTCACTGTCATTGATGGGAATACGAGGGTCCTTGCAGGAAAAATTGAAATTAAACACTGTTACAGTAGATGCGATTATGTGTCATCTGGGAAGGGGATATTAGACTTAATCAAATTGTTGACTCCATTCATCTCCTTTTTGTGCGAACCAATTTGAGAATTCAGCTAGAGAAAAGCTTTTGGAATCTTGTAAAGCCTTGGTTTAAATTGAGTATCCCATTTTCACCCCCCTCGCCCCCCTTAGCGCTCACCCCCCCCTGATTTGTGCAAACGCCCCCGGTTGGGAACCACTGATCTAAATCATGAAGAAACTAATAGAATCACCTCTGCAAAGTGGCAAAGTGACACATCATTAGCACTGCATTGGATCGATGAATAACGCAATACAAAAAGAAAGAGGCTAAGCTGGTGTCAGAACAGAAGGGGAACTTTTTGTGATTATCCACAATATCATTTAAATGATAAGTATATTCCATTCTTTGAAGAAAGACATCCATAGTAAGAGTGGACTTCTCAGTTATCCCTCTGAATTCTTTAATGCAAAATCCTGGAAACCAACTTTCGCACTTTATCCCAAACACGGTAATAGTGGCAAAGAGGCAAACACCATCAACTGTAACCATAATAAAACTGTAACCAACCTAGACCTCATTATTCGAGTGCGTCCTAAGTATAATGCCATCATTCATGCGGAAGCGAACGATAGATAGGCTAATAGTATAGTTCTAAGAATAACTGAGCAGAAAAGGGCAAACAAATGATTGTCGTTTCAAACATGAAACAGTCCTTTTTAAGGCTTTCAAGAAATTTGTTTATTCACATGAACAGACTGATTGCCTGCGAATCTCATAAAATTTAGATAGGCGCTAAAAATGCTCTAAACGGAGAACTAGAATCGAAAAGTGAGTGAAGTATCTTCCTGGTTGGCATTTGTACACTGACAACCCCTGCTGAGAGAAAGGAATTCTCGTCGGTTAATTTGTGAGCATAGAAGTATCAGGCCTGTAGCTACTTGGGCTATTTTTGGTGGGGAGTGGGAGAGCCATGAATGAGGATGCCGTCCTGGGCGACTGGGGGGGGGGGGGGTAAAAGGGAGCCATTGAAACACTCCGCTTTGAGAATTGATTTTTGCTTCTTAGTTCAGAGTCTAAGATGCCAAATGGTGCATTTTTTTTTTCATTTTCCCACATTTGTATTTCATTTCTTTTTTTTAAAAACTTAGTCATTGATTCTTCGGGGGGCGGGGGCGTGCTCTTCATGCTTTCTGTGACTAGTGTTGAGAAGGCCTTCCAGTACTTCCAAGGTTTGAATGTTTTGAAGATAATATATGCAGAACTTCATTTGACGGAAAGGAGCTCAAACACACATTACTTTCTCTAGTTCACCTATTTTGACGTTTCATTTGCCCACTTGCTCAACGCCTTAGACGCTAGGAAACTTGATTTCTTTCGATTGGGGATAGGAATGAGTTTGAGGCAAGATCAGTCGCTAAGTTGCACAATTTTGCTTTTGTTTTAATTTTTTTGATTTTCTGTGGCGAAATTTATATGCCCCGGCTGAGGGTAAAAATTGCCTGGAGCGTGTGACCGTGTTTGCAACGTGTCAATGTTAGTTGGACAAGTTCACCCAGGCCCACTCGTGACCTCTCCATCCTCTGATAACGCTCCCGCCGTCCCTTCCTTGCCCCTTCCCCCTTTAAACTTTGTAATTTCAGTAGAAGTTCAGTTAACTTAGAATTTTGCCAAATGAACGATAAAAGTATACCTATTGGGGTCGTGGGGCTGTGGGCGCTTTTCTCGTAAATTGCGCCTTAGTTCCAAATTTCCAAACAGTTTAGATTCGGGTTCATGAATCCGGCGTGGTATTCATTGCATCTTTGTAAGCCTGTTAACTATATCCACCAGCTTTCTTTTTTTTTACGAAATACACCTTGCTTACTGCTCTCCTACCACGGTGATATGGCCTATCAGTGACATGGCATGTCGGCAAGGTTAAATGCAAATGAGGAGTTCAGGTTCAATAAAACCACTTTCTGACTTTTTATGGTTTCCCAATGGTGACAGAAGTAAGATCTTAAACTTTCTCAGGTGACATTCTAAACTGAATCCTTAAAGATACCATATGGACAACATTATAGGGCCCATGCGGGTTTGCCACTATGGGCCCCATCGGATTTTTCACCTAAAATTCAAATAGGGTTCATACGTGCACTGAAGCCCATTTACCCATTTGGGATAGAAATAGGGCCTATCTGGGCTACGAGTGGTATCTTGATAAAATGTGGGCCAGTAGATGGGCCACCAGTGTGCAGGCTGCACGAAGGCCACGTCACATAGGCATATGAGATGGTTTGTATGGGCCAACCATATACATGAACTTTGTAGTGTTAATTCATCTGGGCGACGAAAAACTAGATCATCTTGCCTTTCTCTGGCCCAGACATGTCTGCATCTGTTCTGGGTCATAGTTGAACTCTGCATGGTAACATCAACTAGCCTTGCATATCCCAAGCAAGATTTGTTTTGTATAGCAACAAAGTTTAGGTTCCTTGCTGAATTGACTCGAGTGTAGAAAGTCATGCTGACAGTGGACAGAGAAAATCATTTAAAATTCTTTAATTAATGTTAATATATTGCCATGTGTTCGTTATTTAACCTTTGAGTCATATTTGACTGCAATCGGATGGACGTCAGTGGCATAGGCGGAATCCCGGGGTGGGGAGGATATATCCCTCCCCCACTTTTTGGGAATGCACCCATTGACTTTCACTTTTCACAAAGTAAATTTTGCCCCAAGGCCCCATTACCCCCCCCCCCCCCCACACACACACTTTCACACAAATCTCCGCTACTGATCTATGGTAAGATCTTACACCTTTCTACGCATAACATGCAAACCCTTCTTAACCCTCAAATTTGTTCCGGTGAATTTGCTAACGTTAAAAAACAGCAATAGTATCATCTGGACATATTTCAAGGAAACGTTAGTACGTGCTTGTTTCCCATTCTTCATATTTGCATATTTGATAACCTCCCGGAGCGAACGACAGGGATTTCCTGTTAAGGATGCCAATGACCACCTCGGAATCTGTCTTTAAAGGCCAATTGTAGTCACCCCATGCAATCTTCAATTTTCTACCTAATAGACCTACAGTCGTTTGAATCAGTGAAATTTAGTATCGTATTGGATTAGATTGTGACATTTGTGTGATGACAAAGGAAAAATTATTTCGGATGAAATATTGAGGATTTGATGTAGATACCATACCACAGATGTTTCAAAAGTGGGGTAGGACCGACCTGTGGTGAGGTGAGGGAGGGGTGGTGACTGGGCATTCCCCATTGAGTAATGTCATGACAGCAAATTTTGTTTCATTTTGACAATGGGAGAAACATAAATTGAGTTTGTTAAGAATTCCTTTGTCTGTAAAAGGAGCTTGCCTAGTAACGATAACGTATAGGCCTACATCCCAACAGACTAAGACTGTATAACTAATTAGTGACGATACAGCTCAAGTTAGAGCGTCAGCGTTCAACGTTTGATCTTTGGTTTAATAGCAGGGAGTTATTAGTTCGACTAAGAGCAACTATGTGGTATTGAAAATGAATACCGTTCATAAGTGGACGGCCGGTTCCTCCCTTATATTAACATGCAGATAACATTCGTCTATTTAAATCCATCTGTGTGTTTAGCAGTTAAGGGAAAGTGTTTGCAAGTTGATGCGCGTCTCATAAATTTGTATTTGAATTAATATTGCTAGCTGTCTCAAACCGGAAATAAAATAAACCATCGCTGGAAATTGAATATTAGAGTAAAGTGTTATGAAAACATGAGACATTGGGGCCCGGAGATTAAAAGAAAACTTACTGAAAGATGTAAACATCATCGGTATAACGGAAGTCACAGTTCAATGATATGACAGGGTTGATGAATGATAGATTGTTCGGTCTTTCAGTTTGCGAACTTTCACCAGGATTATTTCCAGCAATGCATTTCTAAATAATTGGACGTGGCATAGAAGCGAAAGATAATGAATAATCAGTGCTGTAGTACTCGAGACCGGTCTCGAGTCAGGCTATTTTAAGGACTAGGACTTGGAAGACAAGGACTCGGACTCGGTCTCGTACAGTCCGGACTCGTCACCGTGACTCGACTTTACTTTCCCGAAACCGGGCACTGGCAGAATTTGGGAATCACTTTTATGCAATTATTCCGCCGTCACATCAGGCCCGTAGTCAAGGGGGGGGGGGGCAAGGGGGCGATGCCCCCCTTGGAAAAGTTTCGCCCCCCGAAGACCAAGAATTACCATTGCCTTAATGCATTTTAGTATGTTTCGTCCCCTCTGGAAAATTTTTCGCCCCCCCCCAGAAGCTTTTTCTTCCCCCTTCAGCACCTTGTCTGACTACGGGCCTGCGTCACATAGGTTTACGTTTTCCTCTGTAGTTTCTATACAACTCCACATGGTACCTACGCCTTTGCAATATGCGCTGTGCAGTGTAGATGATATTCTTTAAAGTCCTAATGTCAAAAAACGTATCCTTCATTATTTTCGCCGGTGGCCCACATGTTTAATCGCGAAGATCAGCCATGATTTTGCATTTAGGCCTCAGTTCGAAATGTTTAGCGTTCCGGTCCGTTGAAAGGTCCCGGGTTCAGAGCAGCACCGAATGGAATAAGAAGGGCGTAGCCCCGGAAGCTCTGAGGTATTTACAAAATAGAGGACAAAAACCTGAACAGTTATCTACGCTTTCTGTAAATGACATTGAATGGGCACTCAATTGATCATCACAAGTGTCACAATTTGACCAGGCCCAATCCAGGCCTGACCGAGCGGGTAACAAATGAAATCATGTCAGATCAAGTGGCACCAATCTTTTTGGTTTCCCGAAAGGGAAATCTTTGGAGTCACTCTCCTCGACCTGCAAAAACTTGAGAGGGACTGGGAATTATCAAGTCGAAATTGACTATCACAAAGTTGGACGAATGAGCAGTCACTGTTGCTCGATGCATTGTCTTTACAAAGAGAAAGCGAACGCCGTTTTTGGTACGTAAATCTTGGGGTCACCAGATGTTTAATAACGTACAAGTCGTAATTGACTGCAATTGTAAGGATGTTTTGTGTACTTGTCTTTGGCTCTACTGAAGCCATAAGCATGTAAGTCGAAGATGGAGGAATTCATTCTGCTTTACCATTATATCAAAGGTAGTCGTTACTATTATTCTAGTAGGGGAATTGATCAGTCATTTTCTTCGTATTAGTCTAATAAACATCCACATCTTTCAACTTTTTTAGGATGGGTTAGGCCCTCCCTTTTCCTTGAGTGGGTTTAAAGTAAAGAAGTGAATAATTTTCCAATGCAATCCAAAGGTTAAACATTAATAAAGACGTGTTTTCGAAACGACATTTTTCGGCGCGTGTTAGTTGCTTGTTTGCTACTATATGTATACTTCAGACCATCACAAATGGACCTGCCATTAGTGTGAGCTAAGGTAATCAAAACAAATGATCATGCTGTGATATTTTTTAATCTGTTTAGCTTTGGCATCATAATGTCATTTACAGAGTGTAATGGTAATGGTGGAGTTAAATGCCCATAGTTTTGCAGACTCTTCAGAGCTTTCGGGGTCATTAGATACACAACCCATTAGCCTTGTTGATTACCATCCACGAGAAAAGCATTTTTGCCTGGGTGTCACTTGGCCATTAGCATAGGTATCTGTTTGCAAAAAGTAACGGACATGTAGCCTAAACGTATTGTGTTTCCCATAGAATTAGAGGTTTCCCTTCCCTTGTCCAAATTGACAGCGCCGTTGGCCCACGAGCGGTCTTATGACTGTCAAATGGCCTGTTATAAGCAAAAGGTTCTCTACCTCTGTGCTAAAGCAGTGGCGTGTGCAGGATTTCGAAGGTGGGGGGGGGGGGGCACAACCTGTGATTCCCCCGACTGACATGGAGGAATGTGACAAGTGCACCGAAGGTGCACCACGAGCGCGAAGCGCGAGTTTACACGCGTGGGGTCCAGGGGCCCGCGCCAGGGCCCCGGTTGGGGTCCAGGGGGCGAAGCCCCGGAAGCTCCTGCAATATAAGGTAATAAGACCGCCGTAAATTGGTTCTAGAGGCCTTATTGATCAGGTTTCGTTTGTTTCAGATTTTGTAAAATTCGATGTCAAATGACGGAGAGTTCAGGTCATCCAGGCTATGCGTCGTAAACTGCAGTGTGCTACATTGACAGGACTGTACGTTAAAGATCAGGAGGCCAGTCAAGAAGGCTGCTTGAGATGATCGCAAAAGTTAACAGCACTGTTTCATCCTTAAACCTATATAGTTTACCATTACAGATGGTTAAAGTGACTAGCGCAAAGGGCGAAGGGAACTTAATGATAGTAGGCCTACTTGCCTCATGGGCCAGATATTGATACTGACAGCATCCTGTCTGATTATTCACTGGAGGGCGATTAGAAGAGCTTTATCCTTTGGCAAACGACCAAAAAAAAAATGAAAAATTCTCTCATAATCTCATTCTGTAGGCTACTTCTAAGTTTTGAGTGCCAGGGATGGCGCCAAGATTTACCCGACGGGTGGCCAGACGGGCTGCCAGAGGCAGCGACCAGAAACCCCGACAGCCCCGATGGCGTCAAATAGATGGTGAGGAGGAATCTGAAGAAAATCTGTGTACTAAACCATGCCATTGCGGAACATATATTTCATAAAATGTGTATATACTAGAGGAACGTAGTTTCGGGGCTGATAATATGTTTTCCCAGAATCTAAAGTGTGAAATTGCAAACTGACCGCGCGAAAATGTTTTTGGTTGTCCTACACCAAAAAGAATCGGTACTTATTATTTATTATTAAAAACTAATAAAGGTCAATTGTCCGGGCAGTTGGTCCCTATCGGGCATAACTTACACTGAACTTCTCTCCTCTTGTCACTATAGCCGTACCGCACGACAGACTCAAGAGAACATTGACTAAATGAGGTGAAATTCCTAACATTTACATAAATTCATGTATTCTAATTCAGTTACTTGAAAAAGTGGAAATGGTTTGTACTATATTTAACTATAAGTAACAGAACTGAGGAAGAGTGGGCAAAGCATACCGAAAATCTTGGGTTTCATTGTAGAAATGACCCTTTAAAAGCCTAAGTAAGTAAACCGATCATGGGTGGCGACAGAATTTTCCGACAGAGGGCTGGGCCATGCCAGCCACCCCAAGCTTCGACAGCCCGTCGAAGAGGTGGTGACAAGGAGATATGACTTACTATCCTATACCATTTCAGGGCATATTTTACATAATATCGCTTAATACTTCATGAGCCGAGTTGCGCACTTAATATTGTGTTCTTTCGAATCTGATACTTGAATTTGCACTCAAATCTCGCGAAATTTTTTGGTAGGCTTACACAAAAAAGATATGTGATCAAGAACATTAAGAAAACAAAAAAGAAAAACTGTAGGGGTTCTATGCCATATCGGGGATAACATTCATTTTATCGAATCACTTAGACTACCCTATGAAATAGCCAAACTTTGGTCCGTGAGTCGCTCACAAACTGACAGTACCGCATGACACACACAAGAGAACAACTACTACACTTAGCGACATGCATGACATGAAATTTCAACCTCCACATGAACAGTGTTCTCTGCCTACATGTTTCGTGGTAAGGTTGGCAGGACCTGTGCTTTCTAGCAATGTGGGATGGAACTGCTGAAGATCCTGGAGTGACTGTACAGCGCGCGTAGCGCGCCGAAAAATTTGGGTTCTTTTTAGAGAATTTGTCCTCTTTCAGGCTCCGTCAGGGACTGCATACTCTATCGATTAAGACTCCCCGATGGGGCTCCCTGCCCCCAACTGGCGCCATCCCTGTTGAGTGTTCAGTGTCTCTTCAATCTTTTTCTCTTCCCCTAACCCTTAAATCCCCCGACTAAGGGATTTTCCCCCGACTGACTTTAGAGGTGGGGGCCAGTGCCCCCCCCGACCCCCCTTTGAACACGCTACTGTCAGCTAAAGTGTACCGTTTCAATTGATTTAAAATAAACACACCAAACAGTCAATCTAAGCTCAGTGTAATGAGACTTTTGACTAGTGGCCTAGCTATTTGTATATAGGATAAGACATCGTTCTGAGTTAGGGGAATTCCCCCCTCCCGCCTTTAAAATATTTCGTTTCGGACCGGTACTGAGATCCAAAATAGTGCTATCATTTCATCGTTTTTCAAATGTCTTCATGCTCGAACTTTTCGTTAGTTTCAAAAAACAATCCAGAAAACCAACATTTTATGGCTTCTTGGCAAAGCTGAAACATATTGTAACACAATGAAAGAAACAACAAAATATTTAAAGGTGGGGCTCATTTGATAGTGACAAATGGATCAAACCGCTTTGCCCATTTCACCTGCCTCTTACTCCACCCCTAGTAGCGATCGGTTGATATGGTTGTATTTATTTTTAAAGTTGTCAGCTCATGACTCATAGGCGTAGGAAGCGGGGGCTGGGGGCGGGGGCTGAAGTATGCTTCCACCCCCCCCCAAGATCCAAGGGCAGAAACCCCTTATTTGTCTCTTCTGTAAGAAACGGCAAAAATTTGCAGCAATTTTCCTTAAAGTTTGTCCAAAATGTTGCATCATATTGCATCTGAGGACCCTCAAATACCCAAAAATTTTCCAAAGGAGAGGGGGCACCCCCTCCCCTTAGACCCCTCCCCCAGACGGCGATCCGAAACAAGGTTCAGCCCCCCCCCCATTTCGAAAGCATCCTACGCCAATGTGAACATGACTGACTGCCTGAAATGGTTTTTGAGGGGCTTTTGAAAACTACATGGGGCATCGCTGCAATACATGATAATAACCATACTCCTATTGTACTATCCGGAGCTGACCATTAATATTGCGGGGGGGGGGGTCGGGTCTTCCGAACCTCCCTGAATACGGACTTGAATTTGGCCCCCCCCCCAAACAAAATTTCTTAGAGCCGCCCATGTGTGAGTGGGGATTAGTGGATTATGGCACGGTTTGCACAAATGTCGCAGAGGGATTAGTGATGGTATGTAGGAACAGAAATTAAAGGTGGTTCTGAAGTCAGAGAGTTCGAACTGTCAATCACTAGACTTCAGTTTAACCAAGATGTACCCTAACCACACACCTCACTTTTAGCGCACCTCTTTTGCTTCCAAAACTGATGTGTTGTCAGTTGCTAGGCACTATTTTTTGTTGGCAAATGTGTATCCCAAATGCCGGGACGTATCCAGGAATTTTCAATAGAGGGGGCGCAAGGTTTGATTGATCGCTGTCCTGGGGTAGGGTATAAGGGTAGGGGTGTACCCTTCCCCTTTGGAAAACTTTTGCTTTTGGAAGAGCTAGGGCTAGGTGCAAAATAGTGCTATATTTGACACATTTTGAAACATTTTCTTTTTCTGCCCCAAATTTTTTTCAACGTATGACGGCCAATAGGGGAGGCGCGCCCATGTTGCACCCCCGCCTGGATCCGCCACTGCCAAATGCTCCCTCTTCACAAGCGTTCGGTACTAGTCACCCTTAGGAGCGGAAAAGGTTGCAGAACTTAATGAGGCACATTCGAAAGGAAAATGCTCTCACGTAAAGAGTACCAAAGGTATATCTGTGGGTACAGGGCTCGTTGGGTCCTGGACATTAACAAAAAAGGAGTCAGTGTATTCCGATTCAAATTTGGTTAGCAGAGCCATAAACGCAAGAAACTTTTGACGGTTTGCGTCAATTTTCAATAGAAAATATTCAAAGATCGATCGTTTAAATGACAACCACCCTACCCTCAACCACAGCTCTCCCGCCTATACCGTTTTTCCCAACAGACCTATTCATCAATTCCTGCCTTTCCGCCAATACGAAGTAAGAAAGGAAACAAGAGCGTACCACGTTCGGCATACGTACAGTAACACCACATGACCAATAAAAGAACAATCGCGCACTGCCATTCAAACCCACTGCCTATACTTTAACATAGGCCTACAACAACATTGTGTAAATATTGATCATTTGAAAAGTCCCGTTCTTATAGTGTACGCTTTTCTACAGGGGGACTCTACTTGGACTCGAAGCTTGTGACTCGGACTCGGTCGTGCATTCGAATGCCAGTGACTCGGACTCGCAGCGTGTGGACTCGACTACAGCACTGTGAATAATGCCCTGATCAAGGCACTGCTGTAACAGTCTCAAAGGGGTGCGTACCAACCCCACATTTGATTGCCCCTCAGTCCTGTACCTTTAAATGAGATCTTGGGTTTCCAAAATTCATGCGCAATTATACTGTTTTGCCGTAGTGGCGCCACACGAAACATTATCTGATTTTTGTTATATTGTGCTATTTTGTAAACCATGGCATCATTTTGGGAAATCTTGTATGGAATTGTTGTTCCGGAAACTAATTTTAAGATTCCCGGGACACACTTGCTGTTCTCCTCCAGCGCAAAACACTTCCAACAAAAATTTACCATATGCATGTTAATCCAATTTTTTAGTATTCAAGGGCTGTAGAAGTTTCGATTTTAATTTGCCGCGTTTTTTAACCCTCATCCAATGGCATTTGAAGACTCTTTAAAGCTTCATCTTCATATTTTGATGTCCCAGATCTTCCAAGAAGGGTGGGGGTGGGGCGAGGTGCTTTCCTGAACCCATGCTGAAGCGTAATCAAAAGACACTTTGGGACCTTTGGTACTTTGATGCCTTCTCGAAGGTGAACTCACACTGCATTGCCATCTTCTACAGTTAATTCAACCGAACCCGAAAGGCGAAAACCAAACAATACCCGAAGAGGGTCTGTCCCGAAGGCATGGGTGGGGCCAGGTGGGGGCCAGGTGGGGGCCAGGCGGGAATATGGCCCACTCGACGAGGACTTACCCCCACCGTTTGGGAAATTTTTCGAAGGAGCTACTTCCCCTGAAGGGGCACCAGCAGTGGCGGATCCAGAGGGGGGGTCGCCGACGTCCGGACCCCCCTCAAATTTCCCAATTTGCCCTTTTTCAAAATTGTTTTTTTTTTCACACTAGCCTAACAAAATAAAAAATAAAAAAACCACGACAGTTTGACAGGTAATGACAGTTGTCCAATTCCGAGGAAATTTTGGTTACCCCCATCCAGTATCGATCAATCCACCCGTAAAAGTCTAGCCATGTATCGCAGAAACTTTCAGCAATATATTCGACTATGGTAGCCTGTATTGCCCGCCCCGCAACACGAACAGCGCAATCGTTTTATAGAGGATGTGACTACAGTATGTCTTACTGCCTGCAATGGAATAGGGAAAAACATGCCAGTGAGCCACAACTGCAAAAAAGGCCGCGGCCGGCCCGACTTAAACCAGTTGGTTAGAAACTGAGCCGTAAAACCTCATCTAACTCTAACTCTTACTGCCTGCGTGACAGTCAGGCATTCTAATCACTTTTTCGCTTGGAACCACGTGTGGCGTGCTTGGGCTTTCAAAGTAATACAGTAAAACGCGCAGATATTACGTCATACTCACTAGCTAGCGCCTTATGCAACGTATTACTACTGAGTTCTAATATTGATTCCAAAAGGTCACTGCTAGTCTTTTAGTCTAACAAACTAATGATCTGTTCACACTCCTTAAACGCTACATCTACGAAACCTTCCCTCTACCCGCTAGTATCCCTTCTCTCATGAACACGATATGATATTCATGGTCTGGAATTACTCTCTTCATTTATTAGTGTTGCCCTAGTGATGGGAATAAAAAGCCAATCTTAGTTTAAAGTCCACAGCCAAGAGTTGACCAGAAGTCGCAATGGACGAATCGGTGTTTGTTTCATTTTAAAAATACTATATGAAATCACCACCAGGTTAAATAACGCTATGTTACTCGGTTCAATTTTTTGACGTCTTTGGACCGATGACAAGTCTGCTGTCGCAAATAAAAAGCAAACATTCGACTTCAATCATCTGTTTTGACAGAGTATTTTTGACAGTCGCGCCGCAACTATATATAGGGAACACAACATACAGTATTTTAACCCCCTGCCCCAGTCGAGATAGCGGTGGCGCCAGGTGGGGGAAGGGTTCATGCCCCCGTCGGAGAAGGCTGACCAACTATCGGGCAAGTTTTACAGGTTCGTCGGGAGTCCTAGTCGAAAGTATGCAGTCCCCGACGACAACTAGTCGCCCCGACGTCTTACCTGTTTTTGCCCTTAAGAGGATAATTCCTCTAATAAGAACCCAAAATTTTCGGCGCGCTACGCGCGCTTTAGAGTCACTCTGTTTTCTTTAATAGTTCCATTCCGCAAAGCAGGATAGCACAAGTCCTGTCCACCTTACCAAGTAACATATAGGCAGAGTACATAGTTAATGTAAAGTTCGTAACTTTCATCCCATATCGCAAAGCCTAGTTGGTGTTCTCTTGTGTGTGTGTCATGCGGTAGAGTCAGTTGGTGAGTGACTTACGGAGCGCAGTTTGGCTATTTCATCCTGTAGTCCAGGTGGTTTCGATAGAAATGTATGTTACACCCGATACGGTCTACAAACCCACAGTTCGTTTTTCGTTTCGTCATATGTTTTATGTGTTAGCCTATCAAACATGTTCCCCCGCTTCACGCACTTTTCAATTTCACGATCCAGATTCAAAGAACACTATCAGTGCGCAACTCGGATCTTGAAGTATTAACTGATATGATGCAAAATATGCCGGCAATAGCATGGGATAGTGAGGCTCCTCCATTTGCCCTTCTCATCATCCCCTCGAAGTAGGGAATGTCGGAACTAATTCGGGTAGCTGACATCGCCCGGCCCCCTGTTGGAAAATTCTGCCGCCACACATGGTCGATTTGCTTATTTTGGCTTTCATAAGGGTAATTTCTGGGATAAAACCCAAAATTTCGGTACGCTTTGTCCACTCTTCCTCAGTTCCGTTATACTTATAGCTAAATGTAGTACAAACCCTTTCCACCTTTTCAAGTTAATAAGTAGGAATACATGGATTTATGTACACATGGATTTATGTAAATGTCAGAAATTAATTGAATCGCATTTCGCTAAACCTGGTTAACGTTCACTTGCGTCTGTCGTACGGTACGGCTAGTGACTCGAGGAGGGAAGTACAATTAAGTTATGCCCGATAGGGCCTAACTGTCCGGACAATTGTTCTATATAAGCTTTAAATTAGTACGAATTCTTATCAGTGTAGGCTTACCCAAAAAAATTTCGCGCGCTTCGCGCGCTTTGCATTTTCAACGTTTGGATTCCAGGTTTTGATTCCAGTTCTTGCATGTCTCTTGGTTTATCCTTTCTTTGTCAATATGCCGCAAATTGTATAATCGCTGACGTTTATGGGAACCAAAATTTAAAAAAAAAAATGAATGTGCCCTTTTAATGTTGGACCCCCCCCCCCCTCAGAGAAGACCCTAGATCCGCCCCTGACCAGGCTTAAAGTGACGATCCTCTTGACCTTCAAACCTCTACACCCTGGGTCTGTCAAAAAATCGGGAAGTCTGAATGAATGAATGAATGAATGAATGAATGAATGAATGAATGAATGAATGAATGAATGAATGAATGAATGAATGAATGAATGAATGAATGAATGAATGAATGAATGAATGAATGGATGAATGAATGAATGAATGAATGAATGAATGAATGAATGAATGAATGAATGAATGAATGGGTACCATAAAGTATGCAATCCCCGACGAGGACCAGTGGCCCGATGGTTTTCTTACTGATTTTTGCTCTTATAGAGAGAACATTCTTCAAGAAAAATCAACTTTTCAAATGTGCTTCAATTAAGCCTCAAAATTGTTTAAATGTTCTACAAAACAATGAAACAACCTCCTTCCCATTTCCAAATTTTCATATTTTTCTTCAATAAAATTGGAAGGACAATTTTGCATTCGCTATCCTACCGGCAACCTGTCACTCTTTATCGGCACTCCGGGTTGTTGCCCCCGCTCGGGAGCTCGTCCCCCGTTGGGCAAATCTTGGAGCCATCCCTGTCCGAAGGAGCTACTACGTGCCCTGAAGGGTTAGGCTTAACGTAAAGATCCTCTCGACCTTCAGACCTCTACACCCTGGGTCTGTCATGCGCCGTGGTCCCGCTTTAGACTGTCCAAGTCGGTTTCTATATCAAAACCCTCTAGACAATTCTGCAGACAATTCTGCAGTGCTTGCACCAGTTTTGTAACAAGGCACTTTTGTGCATTTGATGCGCACTGTCTGGTAAGGTATTTTTGGATTGGCTGATGAAATTGTATTGTATCAATTGTATCCTTTGTTAAGGTTAGGGATTAGTAGTTAGGGATTAGAGTTAGCGTTAGCCAGTCATAAAAAATTCTCCTTAGACAGTGCGCATCGGCCCCTTTTGCGCAACTTCGTGCGATCTATTTATTTACCAGAATGCATTGTATGATGGAGAAAATCTTGCATGGTCTGAAATTATCAGATTATCATGCACGTTTTTCCCCAAAGGTCGCCGGACCAGCCGTTGGTTCGAAGTAGGCACAATTGTTTAAAATGTGAATGCTGCGAATATTTTGTTGCCTGATGCCTAGGAACATGCCGCCCAGTGAAATATGAGGTCAGGTAAAGCTTTACTTTCATCTTTTCAACTAAAAAGAAGTAGCGCTTCAATCTATCATACGCGAGTCTTCCTCCTTTGAACTGCTGAGCGGTACCTTCCCTGATCGGAAATGTTTGACGATTTCATACAGGGAGCAGTATTTTCACAAAAAATGCGTAGGGAGCCCATCCTGTCATTTGTTTTGATGAGCCACAATTATAAGCAAACCAGCAAAATTCCCCTACATTTCACTCTTTAAAGAAAATTTTCCCTCTAACATCCGCCGCGCCCTTTTCTGAAAGAAAAAAATGATTATCTATTATTACGAGGCGACATCCTCGACGGGTTTGTCATGCACCCGAAAGATAAATTCGCAAACGAAGAAAGAAAATTTGATTTATAACCATAATATCGGATTCAACGTGGATTACCAGGAAACGCAATCACGAAATATGAACACGGGAAGTCTTTTGAAATGGCTTCCGTCCGTCAGTGTCATTTTTGCCTTACCGTAGGCATGGTATATATACTAGTAGGTTGTCTATACATAGCAAGGTTGACAACCTTCGAAGCATTTTTCTATAGAAATGGACTAAAGTTGTAGTGCATGAAAACAACTTTGATGATCTAACACTGGGTTATTTTAAAGTTAAAATCTCTAAGTTATTTACTGAACTATGCCAATATGTAAGCTACACATAGAAGGTGACTTCAACAGTGGCGCCCCCCCCCCCGCCCTCATCCATACAGGAGTGTGGACTAAGTTTTATTTTTTTACAAAGGGACCTGTAGCCAAAGTATGAAATCCCGAAAATACTTGCAGTAATGTAGGCAGAGGCCACGGGAGGAGAGTTAGGAAGGACATTTCAACTGATCCACAACGACCCCTTCCGTGACTGTGTTGAAATATTGCGAAATCATATTTATAAATGTAAAAAAGTCTTTATGGTTCTACGGGAAAGGCTTTTTTCGTCTTCGTATCTATTGACACCCACCTCGTGCAGGAGGCTGATGGGGGGGGGGGGACACCTGTCATACTTTCCACGTAGGTAAGAATATAGTATTGTACTAATATAGCGGTGTACCCTGACAGAAGTTTCACTGAAGTTGCGCAATAAGCTAGAAGGAGAGTGCCTCTCTGAAATTCTACCCCTGTTACGTACCGTGTATCCATACTGGGCACACAGACAGAGCTGCAACTTTATTGAAAAATTGTTTAGTTTGAGACCCGTGAAGACGTTGTCTTGGTTATAATTGGGGAGAGGGAAACGAGCCGAAAATTCTCTTACAGGAAGAGTTAAAGCTAACATTCTGTTTTGATACGTGAAGAAGGAACTTAATTTAAGCAATTAATTGCTGTTAAATTTGCATGAAATTCCTGCATGTGGTTCTCAAGGTTCTACATGTATGTGCAGATAACATTATCATACTTTGAACCAGGATGTGAACTTGAAGTAAGCACAGGTAAATAAAACCATATTGTCTCGGATTTATCAATACTGTTACGATATTTTTTAACTTTTCAACCAATTTTCTCTTTCATGATGTCATTCTTTTCTTGCATAATGTATATGCATGAGAGGGGCGGTAACTTCAAACTTCTCATGCAGTTTAACTCGTATCCCTATTCTTTTTAAGGACAAAACAATAGATGAAAAGGGATAGAAAAGAAAGCATTGCTGATCAATGTGAGGAGATGATGTAAACAAATCCTGCTTGCATCAAAGTCAACTCTGGGGAACAAACAGAGTAACTTTATATGTCGACACCTAGAGAGCCCGCCACGCATATGAGAAAAATGAAAGTTTCTTCGAAATTCTTGGATTAAGGTCAGGGTCGCAAAGCCAATTTTGAAGTGGGGGGGGGGGGGGTAACCATCGAAGCAGCTCAATATATGTTCTAGAAAATAAAAGCCTATCATCCCAGTTTAAGGCGGCCTAATGCCCAAGGCAGAAAAGGTACAGGGGATAAAGCCCCCCCCCCCTCAAGCCTCCCGTCTCCGCGGTCCCTGTAGGTACTTCCTACATTAAAATTGAATGTTGCTGGAACCCTTCCTTCAGAAACTTCAAGTTTGGGCAATAACTTCCCTCTAAAAATCGGGCATAAAACCAATGCCCGAATTACGAAGAAGAAAATAATTTGCCAAACAAATTGGAAAACATAGCACAACGTTTTTGTATACCCCAGATCTTCACCTTTACTCTTTAGAAGAGCTACGGCGGAAGTGAATATTTAGTTCCGACAAAAAATGGAAATATTACAAAACACTCATTACCACTAGCACTCCACTTATTTAACATTCAATATCCCACTTCACTCCCCCCTGGAGGTTTCAGTCGCTATAATTATAATATGTTTCAATAGGGAACTTAAAAAAGAGAATCCGGTTTGTACTGCATCGATCTCACCACTGTTGCATCAGTGACACAATTTCTCCGAAAAGGTTTTGCTTTCCGTCGTCATTCATTTTCCGCATTCTGAGTGATATAGTTTGTGTGGCCAGTGAAATTTCTGTGCACTTTATATCATGTTTTTATTTACAAAACTTTGACTGCCATATTTGCAAGCTTTTAAAAGAATGGCCTCAGTGGCATATACAGAATTGTTCTTTAGCATTATTTTACGAACTTCAACTATCATGTTAACATGTTATTCTGTATATACTGTCAGATTTCTATTCATGAGCAACTAGTGATGCAGGCGCGTAAGCAGACGAGGTCGAGGGAGTCGGATGACCCTAAGTTTCAGTCGGTAATCTTCTCAGGTCAAATCTTGGACATATATTTACATTAACATTTCCAAAGACTGCACCAGTTAGCATCTGAACATCCTTGATCATTCAAAAATTATCAATGTAACCACACCCTAGACAAAATCCAACCCCTGAATATCTCCACCAGCCGTCCGTAACACAACCTGGTTACGGGTCTGTGATGTATCGAACTTAAATTCGAAAAGACCCAAAAGAGGCCGTGAAGTCCGTCTTTCTCGATCGTTCAGGTTCGTTCATATTCCTGGGGCAGGGCATGCGGACATAAATCTTTAACTATGGCTACTGAATTAAAACAGACCATTACGAAGCTGCAACCATTGCCCAAGCTGGAGCAGTCACGACCCCCCCCCGGTCCAGGGTTCATTTCTAGGGGAAATAAATTGAAGGAGCAGGGCTCCTGTATAGACGGTACTGGACCGTCTCCTTTGCAGTTCCCGTGATCTTCTTCTGAACGTCTCTTTGGCTTCCATCCAGGGCGAAAACCAAACGTTACCCCCGAAGGGATTCTGCATGCTTCCCGGGCCGAAGGAGCTGTGTGCCCTGATGGGATGCATGACCTTTTGCATTTCCCGTAATACCTTTTTACCACACTGAAGAAAGAGTCACACCCAAAAGAAACTTCATTTTACAAAGTACTTAGATTTTTAGCATGAATGAACCCTGGACCGGGGGGGGGGGGTCGTGACTGCTCGAGCTTGGGCAATGGAACGTTGCAGCTTCGTAATGGTCTGTTTTAATTCAGTAGCCATAGTTAAAGATTTACGTACTAAATAAAGATTTATGTCCGCATGCTCTGCCCCATTTTACATAGGCCTAGTACTTTGAAACTTGTTATGGTCAGGCCCGTAGTCAAGGGACCTTGGAAAATTTTTTTGCCCCCCCCCCCCGAAGATCAAAATTACCATTGCCGTAATGCATTTTAATATGTTTCGCCCCCTCTAGAAATTTTCACCCCCCCCGAAGATTTTCGCCCCCCTTCAGTACCTTGTCTGGCTACGGGCTTGGTTATGGTGCTTCTATACTTCGTACTTAGGGGAAATGATTACAAGTTCTTGTGCAATAAGTCAAACACACAACGGTTTGTTGGGTCTATTTTACTATAGGCCTATGTATTTAAAACAAGCTAATATCGCCTTGTTGCCAGCTTCCTGAAATTGGCTCAGCTGTTCGAAGTAAAAACGTCAGTTCACGTCAAATAAACTTCCGGGAAAGCAAGAACCGCCTATCTAGCGTTTTAAAATAGTTTTGTAAAGCAAAAAAAATATGAATATTCAACTTATTAATATTCATTTAGCTAAGCTGGCTTGTGGCTTGTTGCTTGCAGCTAGCTGGATGGACGATCGCTGTTTAGCTGATCCGTACGTACGTACATACGTGCATGTCCATATTATACGCAGGTTGTATGGATACATGGGCGCATGACATGTACGCTCGACGTACGTACAAATGATATGAGCATGCAGTGAGTGAAAATGGCTTCTCAGCTGGAAGACAAAGTGCAATATGGTCTTCTAAGTAGTGGATTTTCTGGTGCTGATAAAACTATTCTGCAGTTCAAACTCACTGACTCATCTCTTAAAAGTATCGAAGAATATCTGTCAGCTAAGGTAGGTTTTCGTAATCTGAAAGCAGTTTTTTTCAGGTTTTACAGGTAATGTCTTTTAGTATACTAAAACAGTACATGGTAACGTTATGTTAGTCTATGCGATCCTTGCGTGAAGATGATTTGTGAGCGATGGGATGGAAGAACAACTGCACAGTACAGTCTGTTGTCACGTCCATATGGTTTTCAAGAAAGTGAAAATGTTTGGTTGTGGCCTTACTCGTTTTTCTTTATGGGCGGAAAAATACCGACCATTCACATGAATCAAGTGACCGTGTTTTGTGAATCTTTGCTTATTTCAACACCCAGTGCTGCAGTTTTAGCATTCATTGTGCATCAATGTGACCTAGATTGCCAGTTGTGAGGCATTTAATTGTTACAGTCATGGGAACATTCATGTACAAATATAGGCTACAGTATGAAGCCTAAACCTGCCCCTTGTGTATGCAGTGAAATTACATGATTGACACAGTGCTCATGTTGGCAGTTTCATATAGTTCACCAGCAAGCATTGGCTCGAATTAATGTCATGTATAATTTTTCAGTCTTAAATGAGCCAGTTATTACTGTAGGCCCTACCTATAAAAATGTAATGTTAGATACAGAATCCAACAGATTAAGATGGCAGAATGGGGGCAAGGCCTCATCCAACATACTTGGAAATAGCATTGCATCCAATTTGCTAGCAAGATTTACTAGCATCTCATAGACCAGAAGTCCTGTATGTACTGTGTACCTTACAATGTTAATGGATTGCACAATCTTCTAATTATGTCATAAGATAGTTTGAGCCTTACAAGAGTCACAAAACAGAGCAATACCACACGTTCATATGTAATTAGGCCCTATGTAATTTATTTTAGGGAACTAAATGGCAGAGTAAACTGATTGGCATTTTACATTTTTACTGTCACACTCACAGTAAATAATGCAACAATTATAGTGGTATTTTGATGCTAACAATTAGAGTATTTATTTGCAACAGATGCCATACTTTACATACATGTTTCCTACCTGGGAGACTACATGTATAGTGAGAAAATTGATGAATCCCATATAGGTTACCATTCAACTTAAATGCATTTATTAAATATCAGTTTCAGATGATACTGAAGATATTTATCCTAGGGCTAATTCATCCTAGGCCTAGTTCAGCCTATATATTGGTAAATATCATAACATGCTGACTGTCCAACCATGTTACTATAAAGATTTCATTATGTTCCTAGTTTGATTGAAAATCCTAATGTTTTATCTCATGTGGTAGCAGGGCTTTAGCCAGATACAGAAATTGAGAGCCCCATGTGTTTTCAATTCTGTCGCCTGTGATCATGTTTGGGTCCAGATGTTTTGAAAGGAGTTATCAGTATGATTGATTCCCCCATTGCTGCAAAAAGTAAAATGTTTTTGTTGTGTCTATTTAAGTGGGATCAGTTTGGTTCAAAATATCTGTGAGTTTGAATTCATGTATGAGCGGAACCTAGATTCATACTCAATTTGGAAGCTTGCCTAGCATTTGTTTTACCATCTCAAAAGCCATCCTGCACAAATTTAACCATCTGAGAGACAACAGGACTCATTGCTAGGTAGTGTCTTGTGTGGTGGTTCACAATGACCTGCTTTTATGGTCCTGAGCTGTAAGAGTATTGGTATCAAATGGGTTGTTGAAGATGAGTGAGAATTGAAATATCTGAATCTGTTACTGTATTAATTGGTTTTGTATTGATGTGCAGGTATATACAGTACATACTGTATAATATAATTAATTGAAACGATGCTACTTTCAACTAAAGTACCTAAAGATGAAAAATATGAAATACGTAAGAAGCATACCTGTCAAAAAACACTAGAAAAAGGGGCAAGTATTTCTTAATTTTAGAACAGGGTCATAGTTAAACCAGAATGCTCATTGCTGTTTGAAAAATGGAAAACTTCAGAGAAAAAAAAAACCAAGATAACAAAAGAAATAAAAGAATTTAAACCCAAAATAAATAAAAAGTCCAAAATTGTGTTTATTTAACATTTTTGCATGCACAAGAAATTACAAGCATTGCAAAAAAAAAAAAAAAATGGAAAAAAAAAGAGTATTGCAAAGTTATTAAGTTTCAGATTTTAAAATTCCTAACACTTCTGCATGATGAATCTATTTAAGGAAGATTTCCATGAACCACTTGGGTAGTGCTCACTACTACAAATTCAGATCGCAAAAGTCACAATCAGCCTTCAAAGCTTTGATGTAGAAAAGAAGGCTTAATCGTTGAAGGGCAAGGCCAAAAAATCTTGGAAGGGTGCAGTGGGGTTAGTTGCTATAGTTGGATTACCACGAAAAAAAGGTGGAAATTGGGAAAGTGTGATTGGGGTACTGCATGAGGAACTTACTTTGTATAGAACATGATTGGTAAATATATATTTCACTTAAAATGTTATTGTTTGGATTGCATTGTTTTTCGTAGCATAACAACATAACAAAGCATAACAAAGCAAAACATAACAAAGCTTATGATTGTTTCTGTTAATTGCACACAGTTGATGTGCGTGGGCTTTGGAGTACTACAAAGACATACATGCGTGATCTGAATTACTTTGAAACTTGGCTAGATTCAGTGCAGCAGGTCTAGAAAATTGCATGCCCATGCTGCAAAGGACAGGCATAAATTACAACACAGGTGAAATGTTGCTTCTGTCTGTTTGCCTACTGTGTTAAGTATGACCTTAGTTTCTCATCACCTAATTAGAAGCATTTGTATACAGTTTAAATCTTGTTTGTGCTAAACAGCTTGCAGTATACAATGTATAACAGTAGCTGAACCATTCCAGTTTTAGTCTCCAGTTTTGTGAAATACCCAAAATAGATTACTCAAAACATCATGTTTACTTTGGACAAAGGTGAATGTATTAAGTTGAATCTTACTGTTTGCCCTAATACTATTATCATTCTGCAAACTGATAAAATATACAGTGCTTCCACTGTATATCACTTTGCAATCTTGTAATAATAGCCTCGATTTCAGAACAATATTTTAGATTTCTGTGTGGGTACTTGTAACCTTAGGACTATAGCCCTGTGGGAACTTTGCCCTTGTTTCTAATGATTTACTGAATTGTTTGTGGTACTCCAACAAATCAGATTGTTCTCAGTGACCCATGGTATTCTTCAACAACATTGTAAGTTCATAAGTTCCGTAATTGACTTGTTGGCATGTGGTGCAATCAGAAAACTTTCTGTAGAGGGGGAGGGGAGGTGGATGTCTAATCATTTCATGGGGTGAACTTCAAATATGGAAGCAGATTTGGAATTTCCAGTGTACCCCCTAGAAGGGAAGGTGACAGGAGAGGATGTGTAGACCTGTGGTGGGGGTTTGGTAGTTCCTAAGCCCCTTCCCCTTTCCCAGTAGCTATGCCACACTACTGCCTCTTGGTACCTTAAGAATTTGAAGTTGATGGGTGATGTGATGATGGTATTTTAATCATTCCAATCATTCCAAGACTATACCAGAAATGATACTTTATGACCTGTTTTCGCCCTACTGTACACTAACCTTATTTAAAGCCTCATCCCTCAGTTTTGTTTTCCATTTCCATGATGCTAAAAGTTGTCTCACATAAGGCTGTACCACTCTTACACTAGGGCTGTGACCGTTTAGCGATTAATCGCTAAACGATCGCATGTGTAATAAACGTTTAGTACAAAACTACCAGCGATTAATCGCAAAACCCATTTTTCCGTACGTAATAAAAAACAATCTGCAGTCATTACAGAAAATTAGATGTTCACTCTTTTTGAAAAAGTGAAATACATAATTATACAAATGGCACACACGTAAACATACGACATCAAAGTTGAGCTTCTATGACTTATGAGGATCATGGAAACTATGTCCCACAGACGTCACTAACTCATTTTACATATTAGTCATGTTCAAGGGCACGTTTAAAGTCTCTGTGTTGATCATAGGTACTTGCGATTAATCGCTAAACGTTCACAGCCCTATATTACACCAATAAGTGCTTTAAGAACTATCTCTGGTAATTTGTCGCTTGATGAATTCCAACTGGCTTCTTGAGATTTTCAAAATGTCGGTGCCCTTTCAGAGACTGGAAGTATAATTTTACAGTAATTTGGGTTACCTTCATTTTCACAAACATTCTTAATCAAGGTCATTGTCTCTCATTTGATCGTTCAATGAGGGTTGCATTTGATCCCATTCTTTATAACTCTTTATTCATAAAAGCACATCTGCATTGACCAAGACTGTTCATCTTTTAAAATAAAGCTTTAATGTGAAACTACCAAACTTGATTTACTAACATTTGCATAAGTTCTTGCATTAAAATACTGTATTAATGCACTGAGTGAGAACTTTCTCAAGTGGTATTCATGGAGAAAAACTTACATAAGTTGTAAAGATACGCAGCGTAAAGTTTTGCAATAAGTGCATTCATGAGCCAGTGGTGTGTGGTTGCATAGATTTGTCACATTGTTGACCAATTATAGTACATTGAATCTTACTAAAAGGATGTGCACGGCTTTCTGTGCTTACATGCATGGTCCTTAGCCATGCATAAGTACTTGGGACAGTGTGCCTCTGTATGTGTTGCTGCTATGGCTTTTTGTATTACAGTAGGATGATTCTGGAGCTTGCATGAAATTATGCAAATTTAAATATTTTAAAAGCACTTTTCTCTTTGTTAATACTGTACCACTTCAGTAAGATAGTGTGACTTAAAGCAACTTTTTATGCCGAAAGTATTTGTGGATATATCGTATGGGCCCAGTCTGGTTTCTCCCACAGGTTGTGTGCTGAAGTGTATTGTAAAATATGCCCTGCTACTGTAGTCCTGAGTTGACTAGACATGCCCTTAGAAGCTAAGTACTACTGTACTGTATCATTTTCATTTTCATTGATCTCAACTTTTCTCAAGTGTTTAAAAGTTTAGTTTTAACGTACTGTACTGTAAGTGTACTGCCTAAAGTTAAACCACCTACCACCTCTCGAAATGCTAAATATTTTCTGCCTGTTGTAATAACTGGTGTTAGATGTTTTTATTGTATATTTATGTGATACTATGTGTATAGTATACACATACTGTAGTAATGTTTACTTGTGATTGTCAACTCTTTCTGACTTGTCAGTTATGACTTACACTACCTGCCAAATCTTACCGTTTGCCCTGAATATGAATCTGTCTTTGACTTTATGTGCTGTGCAGGACTACTGTCAAACAGTATGTCACAACAGTACTTTGTGGTGGCAAAAGCCCCTGATGACACATCCACTTGCAATGCTACCTACATTTTCCAGAGGTCATACTGTATGGCGATACAGGGCTATCATAGCCCCTTAGTTTACTCTTAGGGAAACCAAAACTAATGCAACAGTCTTCCATTCCCTTAACATGTATACATGTTCAAGGCAAACTTTAAGCTAGAAAAAGGGATTAGCACCTTCTGCTAATCAACTCTGTTTTTGGTAAGCACGAACAACAAAGTGATTAGCACATTACTTTCATAGCAGCCTGTACCCTGGTGATATACATCTCCTGCATACTTTACTTTGTAAACATCCAAAAACACTACTCCTAAGCCTATAGTACAGTAATATGTGGTTGATTTTGTGTTAAACAATTAACTTATAAAAAAATAATAAACCTTACTCTGCTGAGCCAAGTCATTGTCATCTTTTGTTCAGTTTATTTTGTGTTCCATGGCAATGTATTTTGTTTTGTGCCCAGTGGGCCAGGGATTTCAGAGTTTTGTGATGGAAAGATAGCGGGGCTTTTGCTTCGCAAGGTGTGTAAAGCAGTTGGTGCGATTCGCAAATGTGTTATTTTGGCTTGCAAACTGTGATGCGAACCTGGATAAATTATGCCCTGATGTTTAAGTAGTACAGTACTGTAAGTGCTGCACTTTGCATTATTATGGTATTATTAGATACAAATTATTATGAGTTCATAGAGTATATCGCTTTTAATGTCTATTTCGTTTACCTATTGTATTTAAGAACAATCATATCTACTAGTACCTCTAAATTACAGCAGCAATAATTTACAAGGCTTGATCAATAAATTTGTAAAGTAATCTATGTAGTCTTTATCATAACTGAGATTAGCATCAGAGAGATGATTGCTGCCATATTCTTACAATGTGTGCATAGTATTTTTGAAACTGTGAATCCATCTGGATATAGGGTCGATTCAGTAATGTTGACCTCCACTTAGTCAGGCCTTAACAATGGAACCTGTTTGAACCTTCAATAAATGTACAGTAAACTGTACAGTGTAAGATACAGACCTGTATGTGTTTGGAATGTTGCAGAAATTGCAGGAAGGATAAATGAAGGAAGTGGCTCGGCAAGAAGGTTAACAGTTTTGGTTATTTTGTAGACTTCTTTAACAACAGGGCGATGATTTAGGGGTGTAACATAAACATACTAAGCTCTATTTAATGCATTTTGGTATTCGTCAGTTCAAAATGTTTAACTAAGATTTGTTGAAAGAGCATTATTTCGTAAGCACACAGACGATTTTTATACCGTTAAAGCCATGATTTATACATTTGTATTATAAAGTGATAAGGTTGTAAAATGAAAGACAGTTGAAAGTGAGGTATCTTAGAAACTCTATTTCAAGAAATATACTTTTGTAACTTCTCACAGAAAGAAATTTTTACATAATGCGATTAGGGTCATAGGCTTGTAATGTGTAAAGTTCTTTTGGAAGCAATGCTGTTGCCAGACTTCAAATCAGTGACTTCGTATACTATGGACACAGAATCCTGCACAATAGTGTGGCCATGGTACGTAAAGATTTAGGCTTACCAATATGGCTGCCCTGTATGTCTTGTTGTATAAGTTTGGACTTGCTCAAGTGGTTCAGATCGACAGATTATGGGAGAAACTTGGAAAATTTTTGCAGAAATGCATGTTATAGTCAGAACAACGAACAGAATGAAGGACTGTTATTTTCCCTACCATTCATGTTTGTATTTTATTTGAAATGTTGCAAATTATGCTAATGACTGTACATAGCATCAGGGTCATCTTGGTATTAAAGCCTCATTTCTTTGGCAATGTTTTTGATTACGTACATGACCCTCTGTCCATGTGTATGAAGTTTGTGGACTGAATGGTTTCTGTGGAGGATACCCACTAGATGGAAGGTTCACTAGATCAAAAGTTCATAAGATTGAAGATCTGCTTGACTGCAAGTCTACTTCAGGTTAGATGTAGGGTTAGGATTCGGTTGAGATAAAGAATTAGGTTTAGGATTAGAATGGGGATAAGCCATGGCTAGGATTGGGGTTTGCGTTAGAATTATGGATAGGGTAGAATTAAGTTAAAAAGTTACAGATATCCTTGGGTTTAGTAAACGTTTGATCTAGTGCACTAACAGTCTAATGAACCCTGCCTATTTATATAGCCTACCTGTAACAGGGGTAATCAGGCCGAGGACTACTGTTAATTGAGTTTTTACTTGAAATTAATTTAAGTAGCCAGGATGTCAAAAAATGTCTTGTTTTCCAATTACAGTTTTGAGCTCGTCAAATCTTTTGCTGGCAGTTTTAGTGCACGTTGCTGGCTGCATATGCACCATGTGCTTCTACTTGAGAATTTAGGGTTTATAATGATCGTTTTTTGCCTGTGCTGTGGTGATGCGACTTTAAGTTCAATGTACTGTACACCTCTAGACTCTTGTTAAAGGGAAATATTGCGTTTAAAGTGCATCAACATGGCAAACAAAGGAAATAGCTTCAGTCATTATTACACCATTCAGTCTCACCAATAAAGTCCAGCAGTAGCTACATCCTCTAAAATTATGATGCAGAACAAGGTTTGCAGAAGTTACATCGTTTGAATTTTTGAAAGTTTGGGCAAACAAATTATTCTTGAGCAACAAAATTACCGAATTTCTTACTTTGTGAAAATGAGAAAGTCAAAAAAAGCATCTTCGGAAAGTTGGGGGATACCCTCCACCATTCCCTCACAGGTTCCTGCCTACATATGGTACCAAAATATCATACAAAAATACTTTTCATATGAGGTTGTTTACTAGAGTTAATAATATTAGATAAGATTTAAGAAGTGACTAAGAAAATAACAAACTAAGGTAGGCGTATCTATGGTGATTCTGCTACAGCATGCTTAGGACAGTAAATGTTCTGATAGGAGCTAAAAGTATTTTTGTGTGTCAATGTTCCTGTCAGGAATATATCTATAATGAGGTCATCATAGACTAGTATCACAAATTGTGCAGTAGTGCTCAACGTAAGTTATGAACGTGTACATTACTAGTGTTTACTCATGCATGACTTGGCAAATGTTTGAAGTAAATATTACATCACATGTCAATATTTCATTGTTATTGCTTGGACACATGTCAGCATTTCATTGTTTTCGCTTGGACATTTATTGTTGACATTTTGAACAAATGTTTAATATGGCACTCAGCCATAGGCTTACAATTTCCAGTGTACAAGTTTCACACTCAGCATCAAGTTTGATTGTAGCTAGTTGGTTTGAACAATCACAAATTGTCATTTATTTATTTTTTTTTTTGTTCAGTGCAGTGCCTTGATGAAAAAAAGGAAATAGTTGTTAAAAGTCAAGGATCATTTCAGCTGGTGACTAAGAACTTTGATTGAGGGAACACTGAGTCATACTCTAATCAAATACTATTTTTGCAAAATGTGTAATAAACTTGAGCTGCTTGTTATGTTCTGAGGCACTAGTTATTGGTATGCAATGCTCTGATGGTAGCACATGGTTTTTAGGAGGGTCAGTGGGAGAGGAAGGAGGCATATTGGGAAGGGGAAAATCTTATCAGCTTCATAATTTTTCATGTTTTTAGAATGTCTGGTGGGAGAGACCTTTATTTCTTAGAGCCACTGGTTCGGTTGCTGCAGCCACAGGGACATTGAAATGGGATCCCTGTTTTATTCCTATTACTATAGCAGGGTGTCTGCAAAAGTTTTAAATGGGGGGAATTGTACCCTTTTTTGGAAAGGGGGAATCCCCCTATTTCTGTTTCCAAGATGACTTATAGAACTGTCAATATCCTCCAGTTTACCTGAGTTGAAAATGATTGTAATTCTGAAAAGGTTGAAACTTACATACTGTACAGTCATATATGAACAAGTGAAAGCTCTTCAGATTTGTGAAATTGCTTTTTGGGGTGCTTTCCAGGCATTGAGTTCCCGAATGCCATGGGTTTTGATCCCAGTATCCCATACCTTCGGTACCACAAACCTGCCGTAATGAATCCCAACTTCTTCTAACTTCTGGCTGAAACCACAGTCCAAGAAAAGTGTCTCCCATATAGATACATCATAGTTTTGTTTTACTTCATTAATGCTATTGTGAGATTGGTCAATTTTCAAACCACCTTTTGGAAAATACCATAGCTCCATTAAATGGCAAGTTGCTTTGAATTTATCATTACATCATTTGCTTGTCTAAAAGTGTGTCTGAAGTATGAAAGACCACCGTACAGTAGTTTTATGTTGGATCAGTACGTACATTACATACCAGTAGTTATACTTGAATGCACAATTTTTCCTTCCTGTACTTATTGCACACACCCTCTTCTGTACTCTTTTCCCTTTACCTGTCAAATTTTCCATCCATGATAGACCTGTGATTTATAACCCTTAAAAGTCATACGGGTACTTAACATTCTTCCATGACAAATTAATGTTCAAATAGGCTGTACGTAACAGAGTACTGTATGTATGCATTATCTAGGCCTACTTCCCGAGATAGTATTTGTCTTGTAAACTGTCTGTATATATGTACAGCTTCCCAAAAGTGCTACTTTTTAGAAAACTCCCTAAATGTACACTGCAAGCTATAGGTTTTGTAATCACTGCAGCTGACAGATGTTGACAGATAAGTATTGTATGTTTAAGCTGAGCATGTACAGTATCCTGAACATAAAGCATTGCTACATCATTAGTGACAATAATACCATAGTACTGTACCTATAAAATCTCCTCCAGTCCCCAAGATTTGTTTTCCAAGATTCAGTTGTTGTCATGTTAACATTAAAGACCGAATGAGACAAAGCAGAACTTGGTCATGGTACAGCTGGTAGTTCTTATCACCTCAGTTTTAATATTTGAGCTAGCATGCTTTTCAAAGAGGTGGGCATTAAAATAATATGAAAAAGATAACATAAACATACACAGCTCAAGGCATGAGCAAAGAACAGCATCCCCATAGGCTAGTTGGTGGCTATGGATGGTGCAGTTAATTCTCTTTGTTCAATGTGCCACAGTAGAAGATTTGGTTTATGTATCTAGTGTGTTCATAGTAAACAAACAGCGTCTCCTGAGCGGGTATTTTCTCTCATCCCACAGGCATAGATCAGTTTTGTGAGACCTGTGTTTTTTAGTAGTGTACATTTCATTGCCAACACAGGTTCAATAAATTTTCCAAATCCTTCCCAGAAAGAAGTGCTAAATGTGATCTGGAATATTAGTAGTAGTACTTAGTAAGTTTGTGTTAGTCCCGTAAGTGGGTTAGAGTCTTTAAACCAGAAGTTAGGCTAGTACTGCTCTCAAAGATTTTAAGCTGTACTGCTCCACTTCCTCATGCAGATTTTTAGGAACTTACTGTAGAGTTGTGGTTTGTACAGTATGTTTGGTTCTGGAGTCAGGAACCATGATCAATCCCTTGATGCCTACAAAAAGTTCAAAGGGAAGGAAAAAAATTCTGCCTGCTCTAATTTAGTATTCCCACTGGGCAATTTATTTCCCATGTGGCACAGGCAAGCACTGTAGATATGGTATTCCTTTCCCATAGCATGCCCCCCTCCTCCCTCAGGTAGTGGTCAATGTACCTGGCACTCGAAGCATTTTGGGCAGATATCTGGATACCTCAGAGCATTCTGGGTAAATACCCGGATAATCCCTGCCCCTTAATGCCATATGCTACAAAACTACCCAGTTTATATTGAAGAAAAGATAGCTTCTTCAAACCTCTATTTAGCCTCAACTACAAACATGAATTAGCAAACCGTAAGCATACTTTCTGTTGTGTTATCATGTCACAGTGTATGAACAAAGTGAAACAAAGTACTGTAGCTAGTAAGTGTTCTCCAGTAAGTGCCAGGCACGGTGAGAACATGTCTTCACTTGAAAAAAAATAACTGCCAAAAGAAGTCTCTAATTAAGGATGTTTTGAAAAGAAAAATGCTAATACATAAAAAATTAAAGCAAAACAAAGTGGTCATAATTACACTTAAGTGGGTTAAGTTGAATGTTGAAAATGACAAGAAATGAAAATAAAGGCTGTGATGAAACTTGTGAGTTTTTTTACAAAGGAAATGCTTTTTAGCTTGAGGCAAGTACGACTGTATAATACTGAGTTGTAATTATATTCCCATACTCTTTTGCTATGTACAGTAGTTTGAAGAGAGTTTTGTATCTGACTTGGTATAGTGCTGTAGTCAGCTACTGTAAGCTTTCTACTGTTGAGAAGTGCTGTACAGAAGAAAATGAAATAGTAGCCACTGGCTCCTAAAGAAAAAAAATTTAGTTGCCAGCATTTTTTTATTGGTTTACAATTTACAAATGTTTCAGTATCCATGTTGATCATTGATCGATCATTATTAACATTATCAGCATGTGTACGTATGTAGTTGCCATTCATCGATGGGATTCACTTTCCCCTAGGCCTACTGTAACACATGCTGCACAGTAGGCTACTGTGGGATCGAGCCATTGAGAAATTCTGTTTAAGTTTAATAGGTAGCCTTCCTTTTATTGCTGGTCTCTGGCAAGTTGCTTCAGTGATTTCTTACACAAATAGTTAATGGGAATTTACCATGAACCTAACTGTGTGTTAGAGAATCCTTTGAAGAGCGTTGTTTTAATGATTTACACTGTGAGTCAGTGGGGTTTCTCCATTGACTTAACTATATGGGAGAGAATTCAGAGAAATCACACAGTCAAAATTCCACACTGTACAAACATTGTCAACATGGCCGCTTGAAATCAGACTTGCTTTAGTTGCTTTAAGTTGCAGTATGTACCCCTTTGTAGGGAATAATTAAGGAAAACCCTAAATAGAACTAAATGTAGTTGACTCCATATTGGTGAAAAGTTTAATTGGAACAAAGTGAGAAGGTATGATGTCATATATGGCACATACTGTACAGTACCATACAAGGAAAGGGGTAATTGTTAAGTTATATCAGGGCTGAAATTTAGCACTCGTCCGATCGTCCGTGACGGGTAAAACTTGCATCGGACAACCACTTTCTCTCTTTGAAGTTGTCCGATGGACGAGTAGATTTTATTTGTAAGTGAATAGTTCCCTACATCAGCAGGGAAGTATGTCATAAAAATCCCTTAAGAAGTGGTATTGAGACAATGGTACTGACTACCATTCATCATTCTACCATGCCAATAAATATGGAAAAATGCAGAATTTAAAGTAAATGTTTGTTTTCTATGGCAGAGACAGGAAATACAATTGTTCATCTCTTGTTTGTCACTTTCATTCGGACAACCAAAAACTATTTCGGACAACCTAAATTTAGCTTCAGGTTGTCCGATGGGCAACCTGAAAATTTCCTTAAAAATCAGGCCTGTTATATGATACTGGAGTTCCATTTTTGAGCTGTAATTCATGTACGAAAAAGGTTGCTATGTGCAGTATGTACCTTGTCATGACTGTATTGACTGCTTGAGTATGTGCTTGCATGCATTGTGTAATGTGGTAAAGGCACCAAACTAGTAACAGTTTAAGGAGCACTTGGTGCCTTGGTGTATAGTCATTTTGTCGCATTTGTGAAATTTTAGGCGCATTTGCAACCTATTTGGTCTCACTGTACAGCAGTGCTGTTGAGGCAAATGGCATCTAGCGGATCTGCAGTAAGGTACCAAGATATGGGTGCAAATCCTGATGTTAAGGGTATGTGCCACATACATTTTGGAGATGCTTAGACATGATATATCCTTCAGTTCGGACCGTTTTGGGGTTGGGGTTGCCAGGGGTGGTAGTAGGAGCTTTGCATGAGAAAAAATGTATTACAGAGGTCAGCTGATAAAAATTGCCTGCATTTTATAGTCATCTACCTGAAAAATGTCTCTTCAATCTTGGGGAGGGGGCAGGGAAAGTGGAAAAGGAGAACCACCCCCAGGCTTCAAGGTATGTCATCTCCACTTACTCAGACAGATGTGCGTAACTGATACTATTGTATACATTGATACAGCTAGGTTTGCTATTTGTTTCATTTGTTTTTGAAGTGGCGTCACCCTTTGCAGTGGTTTTCAAACTTCAAGGCGGCTGTACTTCACAAATTGACTCATGCTTCCTAGTTGATTGCGGTACTGTACATTCTTTTTGCCAGTAATGCTTGTAAGTCCTACATAAGTGTGTTAAACTTGATTCTCTGGTTATGTGTGTAAGGTGACTGCACTTGAACATATTTTAAAGTCTTTGGTGTGTTTATGTATTCACTCTTACCATAACCCCCTCACTTGTCCCAGTTTTTTTGGCCTATGGTGCCATTGGCTGCTGCAAATAAACAAGCATGTCTTATTGTCTGGCCATTTACATTTTGACAACGCTTACAGCAGTGACCTTTATGACGGCTGGTGGTTTATGATTCACATGTCTAAAATTTGTTGATAGCCACAATTTTAAGCTTGCAGGAGTTACATTGCACAGTACCTCTTTTTAATATTTTTATTTTTTATGTCCCTTTTTAAAAAGCCCTGTTGAGATTTGAAAGCTTTAGTATGCAACTTCAAGGAGTCAGAGACCTGGATCAATTTGCTAATCAAGTTTTTGCATACTTTGAATCAGGTGCAGGATACCCTGGATCAGGTGTATGGTGCAGGCATTTGTGATTCAGGCCTATATTTAAGGGGGAGGGGGACAGGAGGGTTGCACCCTTAGAAAACATTTCATCCCCTAGGGAATAATAAATTACAGTTGTCTTAATTCATCTTAACACATATTGCGTCTTTCCCTGAAAAATGTTGCCCCCCCCCCCCAAAGCTGTCTCGCCCCATCTTCAGTACAGTGCCTTGCCAAGCTTCTGGCCTGGTGTGACCTCTATGCATTGGGGAGACTTTGTAGGGTTGACTACTGTTCAATTCAAACTGTTGATGTGTAGGCCAGGCTTGTAGCCATGGAAGGGCATTTAATGGCATTCAATGTTATGAATTACTGCACTGACCCCCTCCCCTTAAATTGTTTTATCAGCAGTGATATCAGTAACAGATGCTCATTGGGGATCCTACAGTATCCCTCCAGGCAGAAACTGTGATATCAGCAATGCAGCAGCTCTGAGCTGGCACCTACTGTAGGCATTTGTGAGACCAAAGGTGTCTGGTGTCTGGTTTTATGTGCCATCTTTCCCCACCGACTGGGCTCACTTTATGTACTGTATGCAAAATGCATGGTTGCGTTTGAACAAAGTTGGCCTTTTCTGATCCTGATCTTATGCTTGTTCCTGTCTAAATGCAGACTGGATCAAATTAGGTACTGTACCTGGTTATACCCAGTGGGCAATATTAACCCAGTTTCCTGGTGTACTCTAGAGTGAACACTTGAAAAGTAAGTACTGGTACATAAATCATGAATTTAATTCAAGTGAAGTTTCTCAATGTTAATTTTGAATGAGATACTTGTTCGTAAAGTCATTTTAATACCAGTTGGAGGTATAAATACTTTCCTTCGGAATTGTCTAACCAGTCTGCTCAACTTTTATACCGTCAAGCTTCCATACAATTTTCAAAAGTATGAACAGATCTAAAATATGTAGAGTTGTAAGGAATACTTCAGTATCAGCTTGTTTTAGAAATTCATCAACAACTTCATAAGTATGAACTTGATTCATGTACGTGATCAGTGGACAATACAATTGTAAGATTTTCTGTGTCAAACTTTAATCCAGTTTCGTTCCACACACAGATGTGTTGTTATTTTGCTTTGTACAGTAATGTCACGTAACCTTCCCAAGATTTCCAGATAAAGTGTATGTGACCATGTGCATCTTGAGACCTGTGCTGTGATTGAATTCCTGGAAGGGTGTAAACTTTAGTGATAGTGTAGTAAGTTAGAAACTAGTGTGGTTCCTTAATGCTTATCCATGATGAATTTTTGTAGGTCTGTCAGTTTCCCTGAATTTGGTAGAGTCATACTGTGGGTGAAAAAGGGTTATTACAGGCTATTATAATGTATGGCTATATGCATTTATACATGCACAGCATGCCTGTAGCAGTAGAGCTGCACATTTTATGCATTATTGTAACCAGACATTAACTCTGCAGTAGTATGAGGTGCAAGTAAATGATACAGTAGCCAGTTCTAAACAATGGCACATCATGAAGGCCTACAGTATTATTAAAATATATTGTAACTAGCCTTGGAGACCATTTCAAGACAGGTCATTTGTAGTACTTTATTGTAACACATATTAAACTTTCTGCAGAGTGGGTCCACAAAGGTTTTCCTTCATGAAAATTTCTAAGTATTACACTGCAGAGCTAAAAACATGTCATTTGTGTCAGAAAATATGAAAAAGGATGGGAACTTCATTTAAGTAGCTATAAAGTGTAGACTCTGTTTGGTACTAGCTCAAATATTTATTACATCTCTCGAGAAGGAGCATTGCTAGTATCACACAGTACTTGCATAGCCAGGAAGGTTGGTACTAAATGGAACTTAGCAGTGGGCTCCCTGGTACCATGCTGATACTGTATATCGCAACTGTTTATGCATGTACACAATGTACATGACGAGAAAGTTAGACCAATGGGCAGTTGTTGAAGTTAAGTTCAGTAATACTCTAAAAGTATGAAATCTTTTGGGTTCTGTAAAAGGAATCTTTTGAGTATCACAGACAGTGAAGGGAAACTTGTGACTAATGCAGACAGGCTCTTGGGGTAGTACTGTACTGTTGTTGTGTGTAACAGAAGTCAAACTCTATGAAGGCTGTTATGAACTGGCCAGAAATCAAACTGGAAACATTTGGCTTACAATTCTTTCACCAGTCTTGTCCATGTAGCTCTCTTTTTATACGTAATCCAAACTTCCGTTGTATCTTTCATTGTTCATAGGTGCATACATATACTGTACCATGAAATACTGTACTGTACATGTTACAGCTTTTCATGGTGAAAAAACTTGTGAAAGTTGAAAGGGGTTCCCCATTCTACTGCATGCCTTTGAATTTATTCAAAAGTAACATATAGTCACAGTTCTATTTTTAAACTATTTTTGTGCTTTACTGTAGTTTCCCTTTTGCAATTTTGCAAAATTGTACTTGTGTGTAAAAATGTGGGAAAGTCAAAATGGGACATGTTAAGAAGTCCAACTTTTGAAATAACTGTGTGTACTTCTGCTCTAAAAATCTTCTTGAAACTCCTCTAGCCCAGTGGCTCCTAACTAGAGTCTGTGCCATCAAGTATGCTCATGCCTGAGTTTGTCACCCCTGTATATGTAGGGCAAAAGCTATGTTTTCTTTGCAGCATGCCAAGTAAGTACACAGACCTTTTAAAGCTCTGTCCCCAAAAAGGTTTGGCCTGGGGCAGACCAACTTCACTCCCTCAAACTGTTCTAGTCCTGTAGACACCTGGCTTGGTAATGTTACCTTCTACAGTATCTTGGATGAAAGTAGTGGCCGATATTTTGCATATCCCACCTATGTCAATAATATTGGAGTCTGTAAAATTTACCTAAAATGCACATTGAGCCCAATATTACAGTACATGATGTACACATCATTTATAGCCTTAATTTTCTTATTTTGGACTGTAAGCCTCAATAGTGAAATGGTGTGTGTTTTAGTTGTGTGCAACATCCAGTGGTTGTATGTAAATTTATACTCTCATCACAAACATATCTACATCGGATCAGTACTGTATGTGCTGATACTGAAAAAAGACCTTACGCATATGACATCACATAACAAAAAGTGCCCACCCCCGCATAGAGGCAAGCGCGTATCATTGTAACTTAACATTACAAATGCAGACGGCTGATTTGTGTATTGGTCAGTTATGCCCATAAGTCTACTATGCCCACATAAGTGTACTCTGCCCACGTAAGTCTACAACGCCCACAAAAGTCTTCATCATGGGTACAGTGTGCTTCATTATTTACCATCCAAAATGACATCATGTGACGTCAGCACGTAAGTTCTATAGCAATATTTGATGTGGGTGATATTTGTACATATGCAACACTATTAACATGTACCATATTGCATACATCCAATGCACCTATATGTATTTGTGTAAATACATGCTACGAGATCTCATCTGTAACCGTTTACACAGAATAATATTGATACAGACAAAATCGTGCACAATCCACAAACAGGATACTAATTATCAGACCTATTTCACTACACCCGTGTGTTGTGCAACAAGTATCAAATCCTGTGTGTCACTAGCTTTCCATTTCTTCCTTTCAGTATTACCATACTTGATCAAAACTGCAAATCCCCTTGCTCGTATATACCTACACCTGAAGGCTTTTACAGAAATAGGTTACGTATCCACTTGCATTAATAGATTATGATACAATATTTCACACCACAGACCTTGAACACAACATACTGTATATGCAGATATGGGACTTTCCCTTCAAATCCCTGATGTAATTGGGAAGGTTGTTTGGTTCTAAAGGATACATCTCTTGTTTTTTGTGGTTCTTTAGGGGTGACTTAAGGCCTTGAAGTTAAACTTTATTTCAAAATGTGGGAAAATACTGTATGTCATTCATGGATTTTCATCTGCAGTTGTACAGTAAAGTAGTTTGGATAGTACATTTTAAAACCTTTGACTTGTTTTCAAAATATACTTGTGAAGTGTTGTTTACACAGTTTATAAATGTACTGAGTTCATTGATCCTTGTGTGTGCTGCAGGGGATTGATCTTAGATAAATTTGGATACATGTTCTTCATGTGGTGGGGTTGTTAGTATTGTGTGTGCAGTGTAGGAGAGTACTGTACTGTATGTTAGATGGTCTGCATGGCACACTATACAGTAATGAAATATTCAGCACTGGATAAGTGTTTTCATTTAGATGGGTAGATTTATCTGGTAGCAATACAGAAGTTACAGTTACAGTCCAGTACTGGTGGGAATGTAGCATGCATTCACCTTTCACATGAAACATGATCTGAGGCTTTCTGCTTTTTGCCCACCCGGCAGACATAATTGTATTACTCCTACATCTATAGTATATTGACTGCACTAATAATACCAATGTCTGCAAACTTTGGCAAGAATTCTTCATCAATTTGCTTAAAAACTGAACCCTATTAACTATTCATGTATACAGTCACAACAAACACATAAATAAATATTCAAGGAAAATCAACTAAATCCAGTCTGATTACTATGCATTTCACCCGACCAAGTCGATGGGGTTTTAGTGTGTGATTTCTCTCACTTGAAACTCAGTGAAGAAGTCCTACTAACTGTATGTAAAAGTGGGAAGGTGTGTAAAATGTTACAATCGAAGCTGTCTTGCAATATAAATATTTCTGTATTGCAACAAATCAACATTGGAGAGATAAGATCAAATTGGGCTCATGAATATAGTGAAATTGGATGACCTCTGTCATTCTTTGCAGGTGTTAGAGTACAGTATACATGTATGTCTTAGACAAAATACATGCTGTTTTCAAGCAAACATGCATTGAATTTTCAGGCAAAAGTGCTGCAGTTCCATCCATCGGAAGTATAGTATAGTCCGCACACTTTATATGACTGTCGGCTTTGAGTCAGGTCTTCCACTTTTGGTGTTGCTTCCATAAAATAACCTGATCAAATGGGTTTGGGGCTGTTTGTTGTATACAGTAAGTGCACTGCTCTTTTTGATGTATATTGAGTATCTATACTTTTCGAGTTTTCGTATCCTTTTCTTGCTGCTGCTCCTCCCTCCATCCCTACTCCCATCCCAGAATTCCCTGCCCAAATCACAATATTTTGGGATACATGTATTAGCCAGACTCCTTGAATTGTGTTTGAAATATTTTCATTTGATCCTTTGCCAGTATTCACTTGGCTGTGTGAAAATAGAATAATAGAAGTGAAGAGCATATGTAAACTGTACCACAGTGCCATCTGTCAGCACAGCTTCCATATTGTAGGTGTTAATTCTTTTTTTCTTTCTGGGAAAGTCCAAAACAAAAAGTTCATGGTCTACTATTTCTCATGAAATAGTAGAAATATGTGAGAATTAATTTACTTTTCTTTGAAATGTGTAGTTGTTGTCTCCCTATAGAACATGTACAAAACTTTGCATTAGCACTGTACATTTACTTCCACAATCTGTCATTACAATTCCTTCTCTTGATTATGATTAGTGCAGTTGCAAATGTACCAGGGCATACATACATACTTTCAGTCTACAAGAGGGATAAAAGCTGAATCAAAAATTCAGTTATAGAATTGAGAGTTTCCTGAATGAAATGAATTCCCTGTTACCTCCTTGAGTTTACAAATTATATTTGATGGGGGAAAGGTCAGGAAGAGTTCTTTAGGTATATAGTTCATTGGTGTAATATTTGATTTGACATTTAAATAAAGATTGTTCTGAAGAAAGGTTATTTCCTTTTATGAAGCATTATAGTGTAAAAAGTAAACACAGCATTTACTAAGCTTGGTGTTTATATAAAGTCCCTACTAGCAGTGGGTGAGGACTTTTAAGAATACTAGAATAGAATGATGTGATTATTACATAGCCCTCTTTTGACCTCTGCTGCTTTGATGCAACAGGAAGTATGACAACACATAAACAATGGAAGGAGACATAATGAAAGACTTACAAAAAAAAAGAAAAAAGTAATGAAAGAAAAGAAAAAACAAAAAACAGAAATTTAAGAGTACCAGGGATAGCCTTCAAAAGCCTTTTAAAAGTTTATTTCTGTAAGTTGAGGTCCCTAAATGGTGGACTCAAAGAAAGACAACTTTGTACACTGCAAAAGGTACATGGATAGCCAAAGACTGCGTGTAGTTGGTAGTTTTTGGCAAAGAGGGAATTGTTGGCAAGATACTGTATTGCCCTGTCTGCCTGAATAAATGAGCCAAGTAAGATTGCAAAACTGGGTGTACTCTCATACTTAAACAAAAGCAGTTTTGACTTTACTCCTCCTTTTTTTACTTTCACTTTGTTTACTGTACCGATACCAACAAAACAGTCTTGTTGTGTACATGTTACGAAGTACAGTTTCCTGAAAAGTTTTATTAAATGGGTACCTTCCTTCTTAATTTCTTGGAAGCAGACGTGCCCTGGTGGAGAGCAAAAGTTGTCCGAATAAGTTTTTGTGCTTTGAGCAGTTTAACAACAGGATACCTGTAGAATTGTTTTGACTGTGTGAGCTGTGCAGTAGTAGTTAGATATTGTTATAATGTGACACTTTAACCTCCTTGATTGGTTCCATGTTTCTGCTAGGCTGAGTTGAAGTCACAGCATTTACCTTTTTTGGTTATTCCTATCTGCTTTCAGTTTCATTCTGTGTAAATTAACTCTCCCACACAGGAATATTTTTAGTACAGTACATGTGCAGTACTTGCCCTGTGTTCAAAAGAAGTATCCTATCATAACATTTTCTAAAGCTGGTCATTTCACTCCCATCTCGACCGTTTCCAACACCCATGGCACAGACCAACGAAAGATACACATTGGGGATACAGGTGATTTGGCCCTGGAAGCACCAGAAGTAAGGGGTTGAAGAGGGAAAAAATACCAAATGGTACAAACATCACCCCCTTTCCCTCCTAAACAGCCATTGTGGACCCTAAAGGAGCCCCCTTAAACTTTTAAGGAGAAAAGTTTTCCAAATTATTCAAAAAAGGCCCCTCTGAAAGTACTACAGTAGCACTTACCCAGCCTTGCCAAACAGAAGTCAAAACCAAACATGGTGGTTGGGTATAGGGCAGACTCAAAAAAAAACAACAAAAGGGGCTTAGTCCCAGTGGCGTGTGCAGGATTTCGGAGGTGGGGGGGCACAACCTGTGATTCCCCCGACTGACATGGAGGGGTGTCACAAGTGCACCGAAGGTGCACCACGAGCGCGAAGCGCGAGTTTGCACGCGTGGGGTCCAGGGGCCCGCGCTAGGGCCCCTGGCGGGGTCCAGGGGCAGAGCCCCGGTGGGGGTCTAGGGGGCGAAGCCCCCGGAAGCTCCTGCAATATAAGGTAATAAGACCGCCGTCAATTGGTTCTATACCTTATTGATCAGGTTTGTTTGTTTCAGATTTTGTGAAATTCGATGTCAATGACGGAGAGTTCAAGTTATCCTATATCGTTGTAAGCTGCAGTATGCTACAGTATGTGTCACATAGCTTACGTTGACAGGGTAAGATCACGAGGACTGCAAGATCACGAGGCCAGTCAAGAAGGCTGCTTGAGATGATCGCAAAAGTTAACAGCAGTTTCATCCTTAAACCTGTACAGTTTTACTATTTCAGATGGTTAAAGTGACTAGCGCGAAGCATCCTGTCTGATTATTCACTGAAGGGCGATTGGAAGAGCTCTATCCTTTGGTAAACAACCATATAATGAAAAAATTCTCTCCTAATTACATTCTGTAGGCTACTTCTAAGTTTCGAAGGTGGCTAGACGGGCGGAGGCAGCGACCCGAAGCCCTGACAGCCCCGATGCCGTCAAGGGGATGGTGAGGAGGGATCTGAAGAAAATCTGTGTACTCAACCATGCCATTGTGGGGCATATATGTGCATATACTAGAGGAACGTAGTTTCGGGGCTGATTTAATATTTTCGGCCCAGAATGTAAAGTGTGAAATTGCAAAGCGCGAGAAGCGAACGAAAATTTTTGGGGTTATCCTACACTAAAAAGAATCGGTACTTATTAAAAGACAATTAAGGTCAATTGTCCTGGCAGTTGGTCCCTATCGGGCATAACTTACATTGTACTTTTCTCCTCGTGTCCTATAGCCGTACCGCACTACAGACCCAAGAGAACATTGTCTAAATGAGGTGATATGAGGTGAAATTTCCAACATTTACCTAAATTCATGTATTCAACTTCTTCAGTTACTTGGAAAGGTGGAAATGATTTGAACTATATTTAGCTGTAAGTAACAGAACTGAGAAAGAGTGGGCAAAGCGTACCAAAAATCTTGGGTTTCATTGCAGAAACGACCCTTTGAAGCCAAAATAAGAAAAACCAATCGTAAATGCATAGCGACAGAATTTCCCGACAGAAGGCTGGGCCATGCCAGCGACCCCAAGCTTCGACAGCCCCTCTGTTGAAGAGGTGGTGACAAGGGGATATGGCTTACTATCCCATGCCATTTCAGCGCATATTTTGCATACTATCACTTAATTCTTCATGAGTCGACGGAGTTGCGCACTTTATATATAGTGGTCTTTGGAATCCGAAACTTGAATTTGCAAAGGGGGCGAAAATTTTTGGCAGGCTTACACAAAAAAGATATGTGATCATTATGAACATAAAGAAAAGAAAGAAAAACTGTAGGTTCTACACCATATCGAGGATAACATACATTTTATCGAAACACCTGAAGTACACCCTATGAAATAGGTCCGTGAGTCGCTCGCAAACTGACCGTACCGCATGACACACACAAGAGAATAGGAAATAGGCTTAGCGCCATGGAATGGAACTTTCGACCTCCACATAAACAGTGTGCTCTGCCTACATGTTTCGTGGTAAGGTTGACAGGACCTGTGCTATCTAGCAATGTGGAATGGAACTGCTGAAGATCCTGGAGTGACTGTACAGCGCGCGTAGCGCGCCGAAAATTTTGGGTTCTTATTAGAGAAATTGTCCTCTCTCAGGCGCCAACAGGGACTGCATACTCTATCGTATCGATTAAGACTCCCCGATGCGGGCCATCCCTGTTGAGTGTTCAGTGTGTCTCTTCAATATTTTTCTCTTCCCCTCAACCCTTAAATCCCCCAACTGAGGGATTTTCCCCCGACTGACTTCGGAAGTGGGGGGGCCTGTGCCCCCCCGGCCCCCCCTTTGAACACGCTACTGCTTAGTCCTGGTGGTATTGTACAAGGGTGGGCTGGTACCATAGCAGTACTGAAGAAACGTAGGATTGGGTTATGGAACACCCAAACTTCCAGATACAGTATTTCCTTTTTTTTTTGAACTTTGATTTGGGGGAAAATGTCTAGTTCTAAAGATAATTAACAGAACACTTGCAAGTGGATGAGATTTTGCCTTTTTCTTTGGTCTTCATCCGAGGGACCCACCCTTAACATAAGGCATTTTGTGACTTTCTGTCCGGAAGTGCGAACGTTGGATTACATTTTGACCATTTTCCATTCAGCAACAACTCTCCTTTGTAGTGCAAGGTGTATACAGGGGTAGCTGCTGGTCCAGTCTGTGGTGGCAGGAGAATATTCCAATCAAGCACGTGTTAACCCGTTAAGTGCTATATACTTACACACAAAACAGTGTGTGTGTGTGCTAGATATTTTTTGTAAAACTCAAACCAAAAGGCCTTGTCAGTTTTTAACCCCCTTTTTGACCAAAGTACTCCTTCTCTGTTTGTGAAATTTCAGCCACTTATGGATGAAACATCAGCCATTCCAAATCCGACTTCAATAATACATCAATTTGCATAATTTATGCAAATTTAGGTTTCATTTGCATAATTTATGCACATTTGCTGGAAATAAATAAGAAAAAATACATTCTGTGCATTTTTTGTCTCTTTTTTCCAATAAAAATAGCCATCAGTACCCATGAAAGATCAAGTTTATTCTGTTGGAATTAATGAAAAGATTATATGGTGTTATTTGTTTCCTTTCATCACTGATCATATTTCTCTTCAAAAGTAGCAAATCTAATGAATACACGAGTACCTTTTGTTCTACAGAATACGAGGAGTGTTCTGCGTACAAAAATTTACCTTACAACTCTTCTTCACTACTGGAATCTTTTACTTTATTACTTTATTACTTTTTCAGCAAATCGATTTGTTTCAGCAACAACTGAATCTAAAGTTTCATCACTTACAAATTGCTTGAAACAATCCAGTGGCATAGAATTTTCCCCAAGCCCTGTATCAACATTTACACCGGGCCTTCCCGTAAACTCACAGAGGGTGGGATTTGCATCCTCTCTTTTCCAGACCAGACCTCCCTCATTCACATTATCCATTTCATCATCACTCTCGCTACTCTCATTGTCTAATTCACATTCCCCACTAGTGCTAGGCCTATTCTCTGCACTAGTGTTAGTCCTAGTAGTACTACTAGGCCTAACGTTAGTACTAGAAACGTTACTAGAACTAGTACTAGGCCTACGCACATTACCGCCCACAGTGGCCTCCTCTTCGCTCGATAATTTGCTCTCAAAATCTGAGGGATCTTCTGACATTTCATCACTGAATAAATTATCCCTCATTCCCTGCATGGTATATGAAGCTCCACTACGGCAACACTTTGCGTGGTTTAAATGCCATGTTTAAAGGTCTCGAATGTAAACAAAGTTGTCCTTCTCACACAGTGAAATTTTTCGTTACAATTTTTGTTTTATGAGTTTCTATTGGCCCAAATCTCAATTACGTCAATGAAGGGTCCAATCATAATATGTGTACTATGCATTAACGTCACTAGATAGCCTCCAGCGGGGATTTCCCAATGGAAAAACCGCGTGATCTATCACGTGAATGAAAAACTAGTATACTCATTATTCGTACTGGGGGGGCTATTTCATAAAACGAGTATACTCGTGCGTAGCACTTAACGGGTTAACTGTATTTAGTACAGTACATGTATTTTGCTTCTAGCTTAATGCTTACGTTTGAATTTTCTTCTGCTTTTTATTTCAGGCAAATTGCAACAAAAGACCAAGAATACATTTCGAAGGGAATTTAGGGGTAAGTGTTCAGCTATAGAATTTACTGTAAAGGCAAGGATGAATTTGTGTGAGAAAATTCATTGGCAATAAGTTATTGCGGATCAGTTATGGAATGGAGTGGATTTTTCTCCTTCTTGATTAGCAGTTGTTAAAATGAATATGCACCTTCAGGTAGAGGCTGAAAGAATATTGATTTGCAACTTTTTCCAGAGCTGAAAACAAAACTGATTTCACAGCTGGGTGTTTGGGGGTAGCAAATTGGGATGCTAACCCAACAGTATTGGCCCTAGAAAGGACATGAGCAGTCACCCCAACCTTGTGTTAAAACATCAACTGGAACATTTACATTATCATCTTATTTTCCCCAAAGCACAGTATTTTTCATGTTTGAAATTTCCACCTAAAGATTCTATTATAACATTTAAACCAAGGTGATACTGTGCATTTTAAAAAGGAACAGTCTAGGCATGATTAAAAAAGTCCCAAGTGAGTATTCCTTGGCACTGTACTGTATGTACTAAAAGCAAATGGAGTGACTAAGTGACTACAATACATATGCCCTGTTAGAGCAGAATCTACAGTACTATAGCCTTAGTATAGTTGAAAGATTTCTATTCTGTGTAGCAGAATTGGTTTACTCCATGAACTTTGTGTATGTGTGGAGGGGGAGATAGGGGGAAGGGGGTCACTAGTACTGTAAAAAATTGGATAAATAATAAACTTTATTGCTCTGACAGCAATATAGTACTCTATGTAGGAAACCAACAGTGTAAAATGTTCATTGTATTGAAGAGTTGTTTTTGAAATAGATCATATTTTTGTTCTGTTATGTGTACATGTGGTACATTTTTTCCCCCCTCAAGTCAGAAAAGAACCATTTAGAGGGGATTTTAGGTGAGCTCATGCTAGAGCAAGCAGTTGATTCTTTCTCATTGTTTTTCTTATTTAGGTGATAACAGTTCCTTGGTACGATGAAACATCAAAGAAAACAAGGAAAAATGAATACAAGTTTACAGTCCAGCCAATTCAAGCACCGGAGAAAAGCAGTTTAGAATGTATACAGCAATTTAGGAACAAGTAAGTATTGATTAGTGGGTTGGTAAATTACTTGCAGACACAATTTCACAATGTTTCTGTAGATATTTTTGCAGCAGTTGTGCCCGTGAGTAAAAATTTGACAGCTTAATGTGATCAATTGCAGGGGAATGGTGGAAATGGCGAGGTGTGTGTGTGTGTGTGGGGGGGGGGGGGGGGTCGTGGTTGAGTAGGAGAGTTGAGGGAAACAACATCTTTGTTTTGTGGATAATATTTTGTCAACTTGTGTTGTGTTAAGTTCTGAAACCTATGCATTTGTTATAGTTTGTGTGTGTATGTGTGTTTGTATGTTTGTGACACTTGGCTTGTGCACACAATATCTCAAGAATGGAAACTTCTATGAAGCTCTAACTTGGTGTGTAGGTACCTCATATGGAGAAGAAGAATCCTGCTGTTTTTTGGTGGAGGTCAAAGGTCATTTGAGGTTACCAGAGGTCAGACAAGGAAAACATTGTGCAATATCTCAAGTAGGGAACATTTGATGAAGCTCAAACCTGGGTATATAGGTACCCCATATAGGCTAGAAGAACCCTATCATTTTTGGTGGAGGTCAAAGGTCATCTGGGGTCACCAGTTAGGAAGCTTCGATAGATATCATATTTGGTATGTGCATCTTTATGGTGAGAACCAACCCTATAATGTTTTTGTGAAGGTCAAAGGTCATCTGGGGTGACCACAGGTCAAATAGCAAATTTCCAAAAAATTTCCAAGATTAAATATGAACACAAAACTACTTTTCCAACATTTTAAGATAGCAGTTCACCAGTGACTGACAGAAATGGGACATCATGACATTGTTTGGAATAGAATATGTATAATCGAAACCTCAGTGCATTTTTGCATTCTGGTTTTTATTGGCTGACCATGGTTTACATAATCCAGTGACCTGTATCCTTTTGATAATAAGGATACTGTGTATTCATGCATTGCTCACCAGTATTCTGCTGTAGTACCTTTATGAAGGTGTTGTCTAAATGCTGATGTTATGAAAACAATGCAGTAATGGGATGGTTTTGGACTACAGAAAAATGTCATTCTGCAAACTGTGGATTGAGCCCAGTGTTCAAAAAATATGGAGGCAATGGGTGGCATGACCCAGCACCAGCCAAAATCAACCTTAGGAAGGCTTTGAGGAGGGGGAAGAAATTCCAAATATAAGTGCTACCCTTCCCTGGTAATTGTCAAGAAACACAATAATAATAGCCCCTGTAGACATTAAAGTAACTCCTACAAAGTTTTGGGGGTTGGATTCCTTCTTCTTTCCAAAACATTTGAACCCCAGGAAAAAGTATTTAACCCTGATAAATTTAGACTCAAAGGTTGGTTTGTAGAAAGTATTTGGTAAATTCTAAAAATAAAAAAGTGTGTTTGAAAGCTATAGATGCTGCTGCCTTGTTCCTCTTAATGTTGTCTGGTCCAACAAGGTGAAAAGATGTCTTTGTAATATACAAAGGAAGGTCTGTCTGGAGGTGAAGGGACAAAGCAGTCCCCCAATTTGAATTTGTGTACCCCATCATCCTAATTCAAGAATGGTTCCTATCAATCATGTGACAATATTTTTGTTTCTTGTTTGTTAAAATATGCAATATAACTCCTTGGTTTACTTTCAGTTTTCAATATTTTTATACAGAAACAATGTGAAAGATAGTTCTGAGTAAAATAAGAGGATATCTGTAAGATTTAGTAGATTTTTGAAAGTAAACTTGGGGTGACTGCTTTCTCCCCTTAAGCAGATCTAGAGAGTTGCAGAATCCCTAGATAAAGACTACCTTCGTACAACAGGGAATGAGGAAGTTCCAAAAAATGTGTCTACCATAAATATTCCCTTCATGTTAGTGACTTTATCTGGGCAAACTTTTGTCCATCTTTTTTAATATTTGTGCTTTTTCCAATTACAATAAAACTTATTAAGGGAACATCTGTGTATACTAATGAAAAAAAATGAATGTATTCAATCAAGGTGTCTTAGTTTGACATGCTCCACTTGCTGATCAGGCAACACAATTATTCTTATCAATTTAAGATCTATAAACTAATGAAAAAGTAAGCACAAAATGTCAAAATGTCAAAATAGGATTGACACAATTTTGGTACGTGACTGATTACAGTATGTGTACAATGTATGGGCCAAAATTTTGTGTGAAACGTGCTCTTTTTTTCCCTTGTGTCAAACCTACTGCCAACTGCACAGGCGTCAAAATGACAGTGCATCGGTTTTTCCAGGTCAAAGCCCTTCCTGTGTCCTATTCATACTTCCACTTTGTGGCCATCATGATTAATTCTCAATTCTCATAAACCTGTGTGTGTTGTTAGTGTGTAAACCAATTATATGCAAGTTAAACATGAACCACAAAACAGTTGGAGGGGGAGACACTGTGCCTTCAAAGAAACAGCTTTAAAGTTTGATTGTTTAGAAAATAATGGCTTCAAGATAATGTGAAACCACATCATCTTGTAGAAGTTGTTTTAGTGGTTTTGTGTGTTTTGGCAGTAAAACATTGCCAGATGCAATGTTAGGGAATTAAATGCCATACTTTACAGTCCAGTTTTAAAGTACCATGCATGAAGTTTTCCTCTTTAGAAAATTATTAACAAGTACCATACTGGTGGTACATTTTGTAGTCTAATATCAAACCTGTAAATCAGCATAAATAGCCGAGTAAAATGGTGGGAAAATAAGGGGGTGGGGAGGGGGGATCTGGGTAACTACTTTACATGTACAGTGTTTATCTACCATAATTTACAGACACACTGTGTAGTTTCTGCAATATTGCCTTAGGTCCACATGCCCCCCTACTTCCTCAGGCATGTAGAGAGAACAAGGTGTTGAAGGGGAGGGGGGGGTTGTGATAGCTGGAGGGGGAGGGGTCAACATTCAAGGTACCTTGCCCTCTTTGACCATTCTTCACACCTGAAGAGTGAGATAGCTTCAGGAAATTAAGATTTTTATGGGGGTGAGATATAAGGTAAGACATGTTAAGGTGACGAAAGTTAAAAGAGGTGGTGGGTTCATTGTTGCTAAGTCACAACTTCATGTTGATGCTGTCTTGGGCTTTTGGCTTAGGTGAGTTTAGGGGTATGATGGCATGCTTAAAAGCCTTTACAAGGTGCAGTTTGATGAATTTTTAAGGCTGATGAACTGATGTATTAAAAATCAAAAACATTACCACGAAAATTTCTTTGCTGTATGCAGCCATGATAGTGGCAATTATATTTTTCCCCTTGGAAATAGCGCTGGAACGAAGTGTCAGTTTTTTCTGTATTTTTTGGATGCGTTGTAGCTGTAGAGGTAATTGTAGACTGCACATCTAGTACTACTGAATATGCCTGTAATGAAGGAACTGGGAATTGTCGTTTGAAAAACTTACATTTTTGGATGAGTAAACTAGGATAACAGCTGGCCTGTAGTCAAGCCCCTCCTGAAATTTTTTTCGCCCCACCTAGAGAGTTTGAATCTTACCATTGACTTAATACATTTGTACACATTTGGCCCCCCTGAATAAATTTTTGCCCCCCGGAAAAATTTTGGCTCCCCTCCAGTACCTTGTCTGGCTACGGGCCTGGATAACAGTCGTTCTTTTCACTCAGTCAAAGTTTTGGACTCTTATTTGTTGGAAGAAATGACAGAAGTTCAGAGGGGTTACATGGAATAATGGGACAAAGAAATGTAAGATTAAGGGTTGAGAACTCATTGGATTTGCAAAGGTGGTGAGAATTTGATTACTGTAAAAGGTAATATTGGGTTTAACAGTAGCACCAAGTAACAAAGACTCTGCTTTTACTCCATTCGTAGTAGCTTCATGACTTTACCAAGCTGTTTCAACAAACTTTCAGCCTCTCTTTGACCATTGTGAGGCCAGAGGCCTGTTACAGTATGTACTACTTGTATGAGGGTATGTATTGTACTTTTAGTGTATTTACAAGGCATGGACAGCATTTTAAGCAGAACTTCCTTTCTTTTAAGACTAATTGTCGCAGGATTACCTGGCAAGGTCTTCAACTACTCTTGGCCAGGTTATTTACCAAACGGAATGAAGGCTTCCTGTAGTAGTTTGCTGTACAATGGACTGAGTTGAAAAGTTCACATAAATCATTCATTTGTTCCTGAGTGAACAGAATTGTTTGTCCTTTTAGAGATTTCAGACTGTGGTGAAAAGAGGTTCAGCAAGTATCTACAGTGTGTGCTGTAGGGATTTAAGTCATGCTTCTTTTTCAGATGAAGGGAGTTGCTAAAAGAGATCTTTGAAGTCCAGCTTGGAATCAGTTGTTTAAACCTAAATAGTGGTGTTGTGGTGTGAAGTTTAATTGTGAATGCATGTTTGGGGGTAAGGATGGGGGGAACTGAGGGACCCAGAAGGGAGTTTTATAGTTGAACACTTCGAATATCTGTAACAGCTGTATGTAACTAGTTTGTCCTCCCGATTAACCTTTGTTTGCTTTGCAAACGTGTACAGTAGTACGTCGGGAAGGCAAAGAGAGAATGACACTTGCTACTTGAGTGCTTGGTAAGTTAGGTCAGGGGCGCCCTCTGTTGGTAGGAAGTCTTTGCCTTGGAATTGCAGGCAATTAGGGAAATACATATGTAAATAGGAGGTAAGTATCGTCGCTCATAGACTCCCAAACCAAGTAAGTTTTGGGGAATTCATTAGACAGTCCCGTAACTGTATGTGTCAGTATGTATGTAATTGTTAAGAGAGGGGTAGGGGTGGAGAGAAACGAAAGGCATTTAAAATGAATATGTATTTCATGTACAATGTACAGCAGTTAGCCAGATTCCTGTTAAATTAGGAGTTCAATATTAATTAATTTAAATGCAAATATAAAAAAATAATGCATTAAATTAAATTAAATGCAATATTAATTAAATTAAATGCAAAAGGCTTATGGAAAATCACAACTGAATTTTGACTCCTCGCCATAGGCAGATTGATCTATGGCATGGTGACCTCATCTGTGTGTGTGGATGGCCCTTATATATGAAGATGATTGTTAACAGCATGTAGACTGATGATTGTTGTTTTTTGTAGAGGTCAAAGGTCATTTGGAGTCACTAGAGCTCAAAAGGTTAAAACCTTGCAAATACGATATCTCAAGCAGGGTAACTTTGATGAATCTCATACTTTGCATGTGGATGATCCATATTGAGTAAATGATCCTTATTGTTATTAGTGGAGTATAGTTATTAGTCAAAGACTAGAAATTTGAATTTGCATGGCAAATCCGACGTAGCCTCTCCGAGAAAGAGGTGTGGGAGTTGTTTTTCAATCGGGAGAAAGGAGATGGAACATAAGGCATATTAATTAACCGCGCGTCAGAGACATTTTAATTTTTATAAGCAAGCTCATGACAGTAGAGTTCATGAACTTATGGAGTTATTTTACGTAAAATGTCCTGAAAGTGCAGGTAGCTAAGCATGATAAAACAGTGGGTACCGAGGACTTAAAGATTATTATTCAAGTGAATTGAATTTACTTTTATCAGTAGGTCGCGGGCCAGACGAATTAGTGGTCTCGCGGGCCGGAGGCTAAACCAACCAACATGCCTGAGGATCCTCACCCTTGCTGTATTGCCGATCCACCGTACATACCCTAATGATCTAAGTGCTAGTGCCCCAGTAGGCTACTTACATATACCGCTGTGTTGTTTTAACGATGGACGTGAATTCATTCATTTTACATTGACGGCGGCAGGAAGGTCCCCATTTTTTCCTCCAAATCTCAAAGTCGTAACTTCTGGCAATTTAATAAACTAGAACGTCGGCATGCCGATTTATTATCTCAAAATTAAGCATATAGCCTAGTAAGTTTCAAGTTTCCCGACGAAAATCGCCTGCGTCTAAATACCTCGTTGCTAAATCAAACAGGCTTTCCGCTGCCAACTTCCCGGCCGGCCTGCTCCTGCTGGAATTAGCGCTACTCGACTCGCCTTCTGCAACTCCAGCTGTCCAGTGACACTAATAACTGGTAATACCTTTCTCAAAGTGCTGAAAAAAAATTTTCGTCTATATTCGGACGTGACAGAGAATCACTTCTTAACGATTGGTCATCATTTAAAATTCCCACTTGAGATTGGATCAATTTAAAAATATTCAGACTATCCCGCATGCGCGGAGCTGCAAATAGAATATTTTTTTTCAATGTATCAGACAGTCTCTTCGATGCATTATTTTGGTATCGTAATTTGTTTTTATAGATTCCCACTGTTCGTACGTTTCAAGAAGTCATTTGAGCATTTAAAATCCTTCAGTTTAAGTCGAGGGGCGACAATGAGAATACGAAAAACTTTGAGATTTGAAAATGAAGGATTATGGTCAACCAAAATTCAAAACGAACAACTCCTCTCGAAAGTAGATCCGTACATACTTTGGTCTATGCAGGTCATGAACAAGTGTGCATTTGTCTGATGTGTCTAGTTAATTATATATGTCAATGGTGCGTTACCCAGTACGTGCTATAAAGGTAGACCTATAAAAATACAAGTAAGCCACTACATCCTAGGAAGCCATTTTCTAAGTCTCGTTGTCCGGCCCATAAGGGAGCCCAATCATGAATCTTTCGTCCAAACAAGCCACGTTCGACGTCTAATTGTGATTAATTTTGTAAAATATATGAGCAGTGCGAAAGTTTGCAAAGATTCTCATATTTCTTTGCTCTATTGCTGTAAATTCCTTAAATTTCTTCGAGTTATATTCTGTTCGCACCTGAACATTTGGAAGCTGAGTGATCCTGGTAAAACATCGTCAATGGCGACTTAATGGAATACAGGATTCTTCCGCCTTTAATTCATACGCTCAATGGAGTTCGCGTAGTGAAATGGATTACTTTCTTTTGCGCAATGTAAAAAAATGGTCTATTTGGGAGTAGTTTGCCTTCCTAAATGATTAAGATATAGGGATCTGAAATACGATTCCATACACGTAGCCTTAGAGGCTACGTAATTATTTGGGGTAGTAAATAATCTAAGGCAAAGCCTTGTAAACACTATATCTTTTACGCAGGTCCATGAAACTGCCTAATGCACTCACCACTTGCTTTTAAAAGCCTTATCTCTGTTCGAGGTACAGTAGACATTTCTATAGATTAAAAAAAGAAACCTTTTTGAAGAATAGAATTTAGGCTAGGAATAATAATTGAAATGTAGTTTTAGTTTTGAAACTTTGCCAAGTTCCTTCATTTGTCTTTCATTGTGTCAGACGTGTAGAATCTCAGGAGTGATTTGTTAGTTCTACTCAATTCCCTCTTGACAAGCTTATTTTTAGATCCCACAGTGTATGCATTTCACAAAAACTTTGAACAGCCAGAACAAAATGGGCTGCATATTCACCACTGACGTAAAAGTGACGTCAAAGGCTAAGAACTGAATAGTGGGTCTGTGTTATAGTTTTGTATATTTACTCCATGAGCTGTTGGTTGTCCAAGTGTGAATAAAAGACACCAGGATTTGATGGAACAATAGGAAGTTTCCTGTCTTTGGGAAAATAAAAAAAGGAAAAAAATGGACAAAAAAGGTGAGGTTAGCAAGTTACCAAAGTTGCGGCAAAGCAAATTCATTTTGTCATGCAGAAATGAAATAATGTTAAGATAGTGTTTTCCCCACCATTTAATGATTTGTCTCTTGTCAGAAAGAGAACGGAAGAAATGTTCTTTGGATTCTTTTTGTGCAATTGTTAATAATGTATGTATTAACCCACAAAGTAACCTGCCACCCCCAAGTTTGGAAAAGCCCAATAGAAGTATGCAGTATGTCTGTAAAGTATTGTTGAGTATTTCTTTGTAATTTATACCTTTGAGTTGGATAAACACAATGCAGTCAAGGTAGGAATTCTTGTTGGATTCTATTTTCAATCTTTGTTTAAAAAAAAAGAAAAACAAAACAAAACCTGTGAATGAGGTTACATGGGCTCTTTTGGTAGTCATGGTGGTTACTACAGTAAAAAATTTCAATAGGGCACTTGGGTTAGATCATGAGGCAAAATTAATGACAATGGGATTTTTGCAAGATTGGTTTATGTTTTTCGTGCCCACGATTTTGTACAGAAAGCTATTATAGGAAATGTGGGGGCTTATTATCATCCACCCTGGCTTATTTCCTACAGTCACTTTGAATTTTCTGTAGGTACCTGCTGATTGTTTTTGACAGTGACCCTAACATTGGTAATGTCATTCTCTACATCAGAGATGAACCTTAGAATATTTTTCAAAATCTGACCATCACTTTCTAACCCTCCCTATCCTTCAAAAATGAAAAGAAAGAAAAATTGTTCCCAATTTGTTGAAAGTTTGATGTTTACAATATTGTTTCTTCTCTTGTAAATGAAACAGATTGGAAAATAAACATTCGAGATGAATTTACTTCAAGCTTGCTATGTATTCTGAAACTGTCATCTCTCTGGTGGAATGACAAATGGTATAGTGTAGGCAGCTGAACAAGACAGTGAGAGATGGGAATAGAATTCAGCCTGTTAGTCTAGTTGACTGGTCCCCATCCTCGTAGGATCTAGGGGCTAAATATTAAAACTAGGGGCATGTGGAAAATTAAATGTTCAATGGGAATGACTCACATTTACCGTCCTGATAACTGTTTGGCAGTAAGCAAGTGTACATGACATGCTCCTTTTTACAACAGTATCATAGTTTATTGAGTAAATTGTTAAATTACTGTACTCTACAGATCCTAATCACAATTACAGTAGTACTGAATATTTCAGTCCAATAATTTTTTATTTGAAAATTTAACAAGCCAACTACTGTAGGTTGGTTCCGCTCTGTGATACATCTAATAGCCCAGTATAATTTCAAGGATCACCAGGTTTCAAGACTGCTGGTATTTGGAATTGGATCCTTACATAAAGATTATTACTTGTATGTTGCATATCATTTCCTGGTATGGGTAAGTTCATTATTTTGAGTGGTACCCATGATGTTGCAGACTGTCTGAATGAAACCATAGCTCCATCTCGCACTTTTTGAATGAGGGATGACTGCCGCAAGCACAGGTGTACAACACCAGGTACAAAGTGTAGAGACTAGCCTAGCAATGTTGGTTAATACACCAGCATATGTTCTACACTGCAGGCCTTTCTATGCACAAGGTGTGCTGCCAGTCACCTATATATATCAGAGAATGTAGCAGACAACTGAAGGAAAAACTAGTTCAATAAAGAAATATGACTTAAAGAGCCAGATTTGCTTTAAATACTATTCATCTCTTCTCCATTTAAAACTGAACCTGCAAAAGAAAACAAAATATGCAAACATTTTTTAACTCAATATGATTTTTGTGCATGTTCCTGACAGCACAAAGCAATAAACACATTAGTCGCAGCTCTTATACATTATACACTGCAGAGTTGGATAGTCTACTCAGGTGTGATTGTTTCAGTGTTGTCTCTTCAATGTGTGTCTGTCTGAGATTTGTGAACTTTGCCTAAAGTTATCTTCATAACGATAGAATTGTAATGCAAACGTTACATGTGTAACAGTATAAGGTTACTGTAATTAAGTCACAGTGTCACGTTATCTTCTGATCTCGATTTCCTTTGCTTTTTTGTGTATACTCACTACTGTTCACATGGGATAGTTTAAAATCAAGATTAAAGTCTGAAGCACTCTTGATAACTGGTTTAGGTTCAGGAGTTTAAGGTTGTTTTATATGTAGAGTCTTTGATTTCATGCATGAGACTGCTAAAGTATCTCTGGTTTGAGTACTTGTAATTTACCTTGCAAATATCTTTGAGTGTTTGTTGAGACAAATGGCATTTTGTATCAAAAATAATTGGTTAACCTTAAAAGAATTGAAGCAGCTACTGTAAGATAGTCCTCTTTGTCTTGTACATATTCTGATAAATTCATCTCAGCATCTTTGATAATGAGGGTATCTTATAAGGAACAATACCAGTTACTTGTATGGGGCTTGACGTAAGGTTTGAAAAAGCGTGGTGGTAGAATGTTGTAACTTGAACATCAAGGAAGAATGGAAATGACAGAAATTACAAAGGGGCAACTTTTCCCTAGCTATGTGTAAGGTTTAAACTCCCAATCTTCTCAGAATGCTGAGGGAACTTTTTCAATCATGATGGCATTCTGCCATTGGCTCTATGGTTATCTACAAAGAAAGAGTGCCACAGAGTCTTTGCAATCTGTGTATCGGTGAATGCGTGCTCAATGGAGGAAGTCGTGCATTATCTGACCTTCAGATTATGCATGAATAGAAAGTTTACTGACTTGCCTGTAGACTGAGCAAGTTACTGTACATCAAGAGCACCAGAAATCTTCTTACATACAGATGGTTAAAATGCAATCTCATAAGTTTTGAAAAACCAGCCTTTTGCCTTAATAACAGATGGTGAAAAACTTGTTATCTGATAAACTGCATACCCTACATTTGACAAGAATTAAATATTGTGTAAATTTGCTTCATTTTGGTGAAAAGCTTGTGGTTCCTACTCTGTAAATGCAAACTTAGTGTAGATGATATGATAGTGAACAGGATGCAGGCTTTGAAAAATGTTATTTTAATTCAAGTTTTTCATTGCATTTATCCGGTCTGTTTGTTTTTGTAACAGGTTGTTTATCTTAAATTATGCCATTTAATCTTCAGTACACATCAAGGTATCCTGTGTATGGTGTTACAGAACACCCTACATCTGCAGTTGTACAGTACGATGTTTGCCAGACATGGAAATGGCATGTTAAAAGTAGTCTAATTAAAAGCACCCTGATACTTTCATCCAAAAATTATACAGTCAATTGACATTTTCCATATGGAGTGAAAATTGCGATTAGTACTGTATGATTCTCCTTCTGCAAACATTTTTAAAGGTTGAAGCCATGTGATTCCCGCAACAAATGTTCAGATGCAAAGTGTGGAATTAAATGCATGGTCCTGTGTCGTTCATTGTCCTGGAGAGGTTCAGTGACAGTTTAAGTTGATGACACTACAGCAGGATTAATTTATTCATGAAAGTGAAACTTCAGTCTTCAGTTCTGTGATTTTTCTTTCTGTTGTGATTGTGGCTTGACAGTTAATTAGATGCTTATTGCTATGCTTAGAGTGACATTATTAATTATTGACCTGTTTTATGGTGGAAAAGTCAGGCCTAAAGTGACACTACCAGATTGAATGGAAAATACTATTACTGTTGAATTATGAGGACTGTCATTTCAAGTATTTTAAAGAGTTTTGTTCAATACCTTTAAACAATTGTTTACCCATAAATTTTTGGGGGATGTTTTTTTTTGGGGGGGGGCAGTCAATTTTTAGGATGATGGTGAAATAATTCTGCACATAAATCATGTGTGACCATTTTTGCATGCTTTGAACATATGCATTGTATTTACAACATATTGCAGTTGTGTGTGTTCAGTGTGTCCAGAAATGGCAACAGCATGATCATGATATATAGTGTCAAGGTTACAGGTGCTCTCATTCATGAATAATTCTACTGTAAATTGAGGAATTTCGACACAATGAAAACACAGTCATGTCACCAGGACTCAGAGGCCACTATACAGCCAGCTATGGTGCTTAATTAAAATTTTGGGCCCAAATTTTAATTTCACATGGTGTTTGTCTTTTATTTTTTTCAGAAGAGGCTCAGAGCAGCTGGATTCAATAGGTGCTATACAAACTAGGATAAACATTCAAGCCACCGATGACGTGTATAAAAAGACCCAGGAACGCATGAAACAGGCTGATGAAAACTTGAAACGAGTCAGGTAAGGTCTGGTGATGACAGTTATACAAATTGTATGTTCATAGGTGGTGTGTTTTACCATCATGTTTAATCAGGTCTTCAGTGCTATGCCCTTCTTTTGACTGTCCATCCGATCTGTACCTGATTTAGTCAAAGCATCCCCAAGTTCTCCCCCCTCCCCCACTATTCCTCAGGGGTGGAACCAGGGTTAAGAAAGGGGAGAGGACCTTATTTGTGATGATGAAGCCCTCACATAAAAGCACAATTGTGCTTCAGGAGAGGGGGAGGGGGTCTGCAAATAGCTGGAATATATAGAAGCCCTATTTCATGCCTTCAGGGCCTTACTGTCAAAACCAGGACCCCAAAACATTCAGCATTTTCATCAGCAGTAAATGAAGAAAGTTGTGCCATCAAACTTGATGGTGTAACATGTCCCCTGTTGACCTATTTCACCGATGTCACTGATCTAATGGCAACACAAAAGGCTGTCATGCTGGGCGAATTATTGTGGGCACAGTTTTACATGCTTACACAAAGTGACCAATCAAAGTCAGCTGTGCTACTAGTGCGCATACAAGATACTGTGCATACATACTGTATGTGCTACTATACATACACAGTGTAGTGTACAAAACACATTATAAGCCTTCTGTATGTGCCTCTACAGTAATACAGCAGGGTAAATAAAATGTGATGTCATTTAAAACAGGTGTATTAAAGACGATTCGTGACCTTATACTAAACTAAGTGTTAGTGAGAAAAGGAAAATGAAAAAAGGAAATGTTGTGGATTGTGCTAATGGCCAACATGTAACACCCTTAAGTCTCAAATAAATGTTACACCATGAAGTATATTTGTGTACAGTCTCTTGTTGTTAGAGAAAAGTTCCTTCTCAAGGTTTGTCCTGACCAATGAGCAATCATTTCTTATCTCAATGATGCACACCTTTCATTTAGAATCTCTTTCTTGACAAGTCTTTTTGTCACTTTTGATTACTGTTGTTGACCTTTTGTCTCTGTTCTCTTTGTCTGTCATAGTACTCAAGAGGTGAGCCAGAAAAACCTGAACCCAGGAAAGAAGGTGAAAATAAATTCGCAAACGCCTTATGCAATAAAAGCCATGTCGGCATCCTCCACCAGGCCTACCCCTCCAGCTCCTTCCTCGGCGACGTCTCGGACACCCGGTGTGATCTCAACCTCTTCCCAAGTTTCCAAACCACGTGCAATACCACCACCTTCCAAGTCCAGTGCCAAGCCTTCAGCAACCTTTGCAAGTACCCTCAAACCCATGCAACCAAAACTGTCAAGTAGCAACTCCAACACATCACGAAAGTCTGCCGTTTACAATAAACCTTGCAGGTAGATGATGTTAACATTTGAAATTTTTTAGATTTGTATGAGAAAGAGAGAAACCGACTGAAAGAAAGGGAGATGACTGGAATGTGTACTCCTTCACATATGTCATGACCAGAGGCATTGTACCATGGGGGCTGCATGGCCCCTGTTCCCCCCACCCCCCACCCCCCTTAATTTTTTGTCAAGGATAACATTTCACTGATATCAAGTAGAAATACAAAATAGGTAAGTTTCAGAAGAGGAAGTCTAAAATACATGTTCCACCCCCACCCACATAATTTTTTTTTTGCTCAGTGCCCATAGTCATGACAAACCCGTAACAATAAATGTCTTTATAAAATTTGCAGTAAGTCAAATGTATACACAGTCAAGAAAAAAAAAATGCATCAGAATGATTGCTCGACATTTTGCCCAGGGTCCAGTATAAATTGTATCACAACCATTGCTAGGATCCTGCTGTACACTTGCATCGTAAACACTCTTACTGTGCATATGCTTAGCCCAGTAGCAAGGCAATATCCAGGATGCTGTTTTCACGTGGAACACCACTTTAGTACTCTGGTTTTTTAAGCCATTTGGACTCAGTCCAGTACTAAATGAAATTGTGAGTAATGAAATACAATAACAGTGATGATTACCTGATTGGTGGGAAGGAAGAGGGGAGGGGGAGGTGAGGGAGGGGGGAGGTGGGGGATTTGCATGCAAAGTTGAGTATATGATACTTCTGGCTTAGTAATCCATTGAGGGCTTTATCAGAGGTTCCTCACTCTTGGGAATATGCCATTTTTGTTTGCACTTTGATAAAAATCAAAAAGGTCAAGAAACCATTTGGTAAATTCTAAATGACCATGGTAAGTCATTAAAGTTTGAAAGATGCTTGCTTTCTGGCAATGTTTCAACTAATTGGATTTTTCATAAATGATCTTTGAAGATAGTAGCATCTGAGTAACCGGCACTTTACTTCCTGGAGTTCCTGGTGATGCTGATATTCCTTTTTAGAAACTCTGTGCTCGGTGGTAGTATAAGGGTTGTGACATGAATAGTTGGTTAATTAGGGGTGATAGTGTGAAAAATGACAGGGTGACTTATTGCTTGCTAACTCCCACATACATTGATTGATGTTTTATCTGGATGGTTGTGAGGCTGGATGTAAATTTATCATGAGAGTGGGCGGAGGAACCGGTCTTAAGATAAACAGCCTCACAAACTGATGTAATTGCATGTGGTAACAGCTGGTACATGTCATTAATCATAAATTTGTGAGTTACTACATTTTTGGTGTAAAAAACTTCATTGGAAATATTTCTGGCATAAAGACAGGGAGGACGAGGTTGGGGGTCTTCCTCTGTGATGACGTCACTTTCTTTGTTATTAATCTTGCCAGACCATAATGGCAGGCAATTAAAGTTAAATGTATGCAAGTCAGAGTTTTGTATTTGAGCATGTAGACTCCCAAACCAGGGTTTTTCTTTTGGGGGAGAAGAATTAGCAAATTTCAAGGATGGATATTTGCAATTGGTACACAAATACACTGTTAAATATTTTAATTACAGAGTGGTAGATTGCAAATTAATGCAGATTGATGCTATTTCTTGGTAAATTTGTGGTGATTCTGGCCCAGCATGTATCTGGGATTTCAGATCAGATAGTCCATACATTGGATGACCAAGGGGAGGGAGTCTAATGAAAGGAAATCCTCAACATTTTGAAATTTGATGTATCTTAGATTTAAAATGGTACCAATTTTGCCATATTTTGCACCACATTAATGACAGTGAGAATGTTTTATTGTACTTTGACGTGCCCTTTCTGTGCTTTTGTGTAAATATATTTTTAAGGTTAGGGGTTGGAGTAGGGGATGATAATTGGCCAGTTCTCCAGCTAAAGCATTAGTCGTGTGTATTGTAATAATTTTTAAAAGTGCATTGAAAATTCCCTGACATTCATCTTATTATCTTTATTCACAGAGAAAGAATTATTCACCTTCTTGCCCTCAAACCATACAAGAAACCTGAAATGGTGTATCGTTTAAGATCGGATGGAATAAGTGAGAAGGAAAGGAATAAAATTGCTGCTACGTTACAAGAGGTAAATGAACAATATGCTCATTGGACTCTTGTTGCATTATAGGGATGCAGACTTGTAGCAAGAGTACAATGTCAGTAGTAAGTGTGTTGGGCTCTGGTTGTGAGTACAGGTACCAGACTTGAAGTGTAATTACAATGTCATGGGTATGAGTACAAGTGCAGGGTCTCCGGTTTTGAGTAATGTACCAGACTTTCAACAAGGGTACAGTGTTCATGAGTATGAAGCTTACGTTTTGGCTTTGGGTGTGAGTTCAAGTACCAGACATGTAGTGTAATTACAGTGTCAGAAGTACGAGTATGAGTACAAGTGTAGTGTCTCTGTTTTGAGTAATGTACCAGACTTTTAACAAGAGTACAATGTCATGAGTGCGAATCTTAGGTGTTGGCTCTGGTTGTGAGTACAAGTACCAGACATGCAGCATAACTACAGTGTCACGAGTACAAGTATAGTGTCTCTGGTTTGAGTAGATTACATATCAGACTTGTACCATTGAGTCACTGTAATGAGTAAGAAGTACAAGTGTGATCTGCTCTGGTTGTGAGTATGAGTACATCTTTGTCATGAGTATGAGTACAAAAGTTAAGTGTGAGTACAAATACATTCTCGTGAGTATGAGAACAGGCAAGTATGCCAAAGCTTGAGTATGTGTATGTACTGACTACAAAACTGTTAGGATGTGTTTCACACTAGGCACGTATGATGTCAAGACTTCATGTTGATGACCATTGTTTCTTCTTTGAAATTTGTTTATAACTTTACCTCATGCAAAAGAATTCAGTGGATTCGTACTTTTAATGTCATAACAATAGGCTAAAAAGTAAGAAAAACAAAGCATCGGCCATTCATGTTAAACTGTGATATCACCTTTGCTAGTTTTAAGTTTTAGACATATCTCCAGTTCTTATTTGGTGAAAAATGTGACTTCTGCTGGGAACACCTCGGGAATGAAGCACAGGAATTGAATGAATTTCCTCACAATGCTAAGTTCCTCTTTTAAACATCAGTTGTAAATTTTGGCTTAGACCATTTAGGTTAATGTGCCCTTTTTACAATTCCTTTCTTTATCTGTCACTTTATCAAAGCACTAAACCAGTTGGAGTAAGGATAGCTTTAAACTTGTCAGTTACATATTGAAATGCCAGGCTGTTTATAATATCGTAAGATATTGGTGTGAACGTCACCTTTATACTTTGTTTCGTCAAAATGCTTTGCATTAGAATGTTTATAGTTGGGTACAGTCTAACAACAGGTGGCGATGTTTTGTAAATTGATTGCTCCCTTGAATGAGTTTAAAGGGCATTATTTTGTCAGCAGAAACGCAGAGCAAATGTTGACTTTTGAGAAAGAAATTAAATTTGTCAGGATCACCTTATAGCTGAATTCCTGAAAGGGGCATCCTGTATGCTGTTTTAATATGTCTTCTGAGAAGAACAGACATAAAAGTTTATGGCGGACTCTGATGTACAGTAAGAGTGCCCATTGGCTCTTTTAGGTGATATCTGTAGATAACTTTGAAAAAATGTGGCTATAAAGATCAAACTCTATTGCCAAATGGAGTCTTTAAATGGACTTATGTATCAAAAAGGTTTTTGAAGTAAGTTAGACATCACTTGTAAGAGGCAATAAACCCATGTTTTCCATGAATCATTGGGTGTAGTATTGGTGGGATTTTATTCTGTCATGAAAGTGAGGTTTATGTGATATTGTGCACATTAAAGTGTGAAAGAGTAGTTTATTGCAGTGTGAAGTAACCCAGCCAAAATGGCAGGTGTAGCTTGCCCATTGGTGGTGCAGTATTGAAACAACTGTGTGTAGGTTGCTTTGTGTGACAAATAGTTCATACTACAGTAGATGTAGCAATTGTTAAATATAGTTACTATTGAATATGAATACATGAATATTTTTATTAGTAATTTTGAGGGATTTCCATTGCAAGACTGCAGGGCTGGAAATAACTGGTAAGGGAAGGAGAAATTGCTTCTGCCTGTAAAAAAAATTAATGGGGCACTGAAGCCAAGCAAGATTAGAGTCAAAATCAAAATTTGAAGGCTTAACTTCACCAATAATAAGTAATAAACAAGGGCATGAAGGCCATTATGGCATTCAGTGTTGGTGGCATCAAGGCAGCAGGCCTCATAGCCAAGGCCTCTAGTGCTCTTTGGTTATTTTGAGTACAGAGACTGGAATTCAACATTTACACTAAGTCCCCGGGTTTATATTTCTTGAGAAGATTTTCTGGAATACACCAATTTTCTATAACTTTCTAGTCTATAGCTTTCCCTGTCAAAAAGAATGTGTGTGAAAAAAAAACACAAGCAAACTATTTTTCAGTTACATTTTATGATTCTCTTGTTGTCAGAAAAACAAATAACTCTGAGGCTAGTATTTGGGGGTTAACAAAATTCCGATTAGTGTAGCTGTGGGACTGTTATACTGTATGACATGGAAAAAGTATTTTGAAGCAATTGTTTTACAGACTCTAGATTCTGTAGGGGTGTGTGAGTGCTCAATTCCAAAAGGATCCTCCGATCCTTATATCATGACCTCTCACGGATAAGTTGTTGTTGATTGTCACATGTATGTCTCAATCAGTATTATATCTTGGCTACACTCCTCCTTACAGTCTGTTTGTTTGTAGCTAGGACTTACAGACAGCATTTTCTATGTCAAAAAGCTATGTGAACTTTGTATATGGCTTAATGACATGTAGAAATACATGTTGCATTTCCTGAATTGGGAGAAGTGGTCTTAATTTGACACTGATGGAAAATTTGAATATAATATAGGAAACCATTGTATGCATGGCTTGCAAATTAATCTGTTGGCATTGGTTCAAGTGAAGTTATAAATTTTATTTGTTTTTCTTGACTCTTGTCCAAAAGTTTGTATTTTAAGATGATGGTTTTCTTTGTTTCCAAGGTTGCCACTATGACGAAAGATAACACGTACATCTTGAACAAAAGTCTTTACTCCCAAGTGAGGGAAGATTGGCCACAGTATACCGATGAAGACAGGAAGAATGTAAAACGGTAAATGTTGTTTGGAAATTGGTGTCAAACTAACCTAATGGGGAAAATGCAATCACCCAAATGAAAATGAATACCCTGGTATCTTAATTCATGAATGGCTTAAATGCTAGTCATGTAAGGATAGATAAGCAACAGAATTTTGTAAATTCATACAGAAATAAGTCCTTGATTTACCCTTAATATGCAACATAAATTCATTTTCTGAAACATCTTGAAAGAAAAATGTTAAGGGGAATATAAATAGCATAGGCATGAGGGAGCTGTTCTCACCTGGGGGGGGGGGACTGAAAGTTATTTCAGACTGCTGTCATGAGGGAGGGGTCCAAGAGGAGGGGAAATTTTTGAATATTTGAGGGTTTATTGGTACAATGTGGTGTGACATATTGTGCAAATTTTAGGGGAAAATATTGCAAATTGAAGACTTTATTTTAGAGAGGGAACAGATAAGGAGTTTTTCTCCTTGACCTGTGGGGAAGGGAGGGGAGGGGAGGACTTCCCCCTCCTGTTCCCTACACTTATGATAACGAAATATGTAAGATTAAGTTGTGTCAAAGTAACTTTGCGGTGATTGCTTGTTCCCTGTAGTTTACTAAATTTACAGCCCTCTCTTCATGGCTCTCGTCCTCCTTAAAGGGTAAATACACTAAGCCCTGTGTATATCAGCATAACCTAGTGCTAATGCATGTATGGCCCTTTATAATCATGTGACATTATTTTTATCACTGAATAACTCAATTTGCACAAAACATCCATGTTGTACTTTTAATGCCCTTTTTACGACCTAAACATTCTAAAAGATTTAGCTTATACTTTAATATATGGCTGGGGGGGGGACTGCGCAGTGTGTCCTGTTACAAGAACATCTTCCATGTGAGCATGCTCAGAAATGAGTTGCTGAAGAGGAAAGTTTATCCCCCGTAAATTTCCAAACTGCTGAAGTTTTGGGGAATTTTCTAGCAGTTGGAAATCCCCGTACAGGATTTCATGTTCTCAACTTGTACATATGCTGTGCCAATTCCAGGTTGTTTTGAAGGTTGCTCATGAAAATCTTTGTCACCTTTAGGATGGATAAAGCTAACAATGAAGGGTACTATGTCCTGCAATGCGAGAAACAACTGTAAATTTAAAACAAAATATCGCAGTAGCAAATGATGGTTTTGTCAATATAGAAACACTCCCAGTGTTGTGAATGTTAAGTTTGCTTGTGCAAGAACTTGTATAGCAGTCTGTGGCTGACGTGAGAGTGTGTAGTTTGTGGTATTCAGAAGTATTTAAATTACTATCATCAGTGTATTTCTGAATAGTTTCAGCTATGAATTTGTGATTATGAAGGTCCACAAAGCACATGTCCACTATGTTATGGTCACGTAGCATGCCACATCCCTCTATTATGTGACCTTTAAGTATTTGCATTGGAATGGTATTTATTCATAGTATGTATGTGACTGACTAGTTTTGCCTTTCATATGTTCACTGTTGGAAGAGTTATTCATATTGTTGTAAGGTACCCCATTTATCTTTATGATGTTTTAAAAGGAAATGATAGCTGTGTCATTTGTAATGAAATTATACACGAAGGTTTATTTTCTTATGAAGTACATTTTTGTTATTTTTGTTTTGAATTTCAGGCGAATTGAGCAGCTGAGAACAACAAAGGAATCACCCGTTCGTTCACAACCATCCCCGTTGCCTGCCAGAGTAGATATAGATGCAAACACAGTTAAAAGGGTGAGAATATTTTGTCAGAAAGATTAGACAGATTTACTGGAAGGAAATGTCCTCAGATGAGAGGATTGTTCAAATATGCAATTGGACATCCTGTTTGCAGATGTTGGTTTAGAACAGGGATGGGCATGAAATTGACTGAGTGGGCCCTGTTTAAGATTGTGTCCATTCTTCATCATTTGGAGGTTGGTGTGCTCATTTCTGTGTAGGCCTAGTCTAGCAAAATTACGATCAGCCAGGTTTGTTATTTGCCAATAATTTCGCAAACACATCTGAAGAGACCCAATTTTTAAGCTGTTTGTTAAGGTTCTGTGGGCTGCATGAGTTGGGCTTTCACAATTCATCTTGTGAGAGGTGGAAAATATGCCCTGTAAGGTAGCACTTTGCCTGCTTATACTCTAGAAGTAAGAATTTTTAAAGTGTACTTGATAATTTTTATCTCCGTTCTAAATGGCTCTTTGCTACAGGTGGTTTAGTGCTTTGTGGTGTCTTCAAAGCAGACTAGCAAGTTGATAGAATTTGCTTAGTCTGCATACAGTGCATGACACTTGCATGCAGACTTGTAGTGAGTACATACTCGTACTAACAGTTTTGCACAGTTGCATGTACTCATACTCGTGAGAATGGTTTTGGACTCATACTCGTACTCACAACCAGAGACACTCCACTTGTACTGGTACTCGTGAAGTCATACTCACACTACAAGTCTGCTTGCATGTCTTGTATACTTGAATTTTGTGAGTTCCTTTTGAGCACCATTGATAGGTATAGTAAGTCTATACACCCTTCTTACAACTTTTTTATACCTGCTCTCAATGACTTCAAAGTAACCAGTTGTGAATTTGTTAAAGTTAGTTCAAGATTGGTTATAATTTGACTCTGTTAAAATTTTCACAATCTGACTGATGTTTTTCCTTATTGTCTTACAGAAAAGAATCATCTTGCCAGAAGTAACAGATTACACAGCACCTAAGAAACCTCGTATTGCCCACAATAGAAGCCATCAAATTCAAGAAGGGAAGAATAGCCCTTCTGACTCTCACTCACAACCCCCTACCCCACAAGGTGCAACGTACAAGCCTCCTACCCCACAGGGTGCGACGTACAAGCCTCCCACACCACAGGGGGGATACAAGCCTCCCACACCACAGGGGGGATCATACCATCCCTCGGTTTCCTCACCTTCCATCAGTACTACCAAATGTTCCCCAGACAGTAGCTATTCCAGTGACCCAACACCTGCAGCTAAAGCCATTCCAAAGAATGCACGGGAGATCAGAGAGGAGGAGGAGCGTTACTCAACCCACATTGTGGGTAAAGAAAATAACCACCATCATAATCACCACCATCACCACCACCAAGAGAACCATTCACCTGCTGGTCAGGTGTCAAGTAGTGCCCCAGACTATATCATGTATGTACTTGTCATAATTTTTGATGTTACCATTCAATTTATGCATGGTCTATACAAGATAGCATGCTAAGTATCCTAGGTATGCACTGAATGCACATGGACCTCTGCACTTTCCCATGGGTATGGTGAACCGAGCCCCATTTGGTTTCCTGGAGGATAACCTTTAATACTTCCCTTGCTGTAGTGAGTTTTGCAAAAATGAAAGTGGGTAGAATTGTTAGCTTTGGTGTGGCCTTCATCCACAAGAAATGAACTGTCTGAAGTTTTTGGTATTTTAACCCCATCCTTAGAATGGTACTTCCTGCATGGGATGACAAAGGAAGAATCCCAGTGGGTTTTGGCCTGTCCTAGGTGTGCCACTGAGAACACGTAAACAGCACACTTTTCCACCTTTAATAGTGAACCCCGCTCCTTTTGGTTTCCTTGCGGGTAACCCGTGTAAGGTCTCTTTCTGTAGTAATTTTTGCCCCCCAAAAGTGGGTAGAACTGTAAGCTTTGCTATCATCAGGGACAAGGTCAATTAAATGGTCCACCATGCAGAAACATTACTGTGCATTAAAAAAGGCAAGGACATTTCACCATCAAGAGGTCACTCAGGTAGAGTTTTAACCTCTTTCTTGCTATTTCAGCATTGATTCGAGTTTCGTGCTTGGGAAATGATTCTTAGTGCAGTTTTGATTCAAGTCTGAAAAATGCTATTTCATCACTGCTTTGGAAGATTTTATATTTTAAAAAGTGTCAGTTTTGTATCTTTTGAATATATTATCTTCAGGAGCACAGTATCTGGGGATTAGTTTCCTTTTATGTGCAAAGTGGAGACAAAGCCGCCATGAGAGACCTAGATCAGTGATTAAAAGAATTTTTAAGAGTACCATTTAATAGAATGAAAACTTTTAGTGTGCGGGTGAACACAAGTTAAAAGGGAAATATTATATTTAAAATGGACCAATATGGCATACAAATAAAGTAGCTTTAATCATTATTGTACCATTCAGTCTCACCAATTAACTCCAGCAATTGCTACATCTCCTCAAAATATTATGCATTAAAAGAGTTACAGACTTTGCATCTTTTGTGAAAGTTTGGGCCAACAAATTATTCTTGAGCAGCAAAGAATTGAATTTCTTTCTGTGAGAATCTTATCTTTTCAAACGAAAGCTATCATATGGCCTTATTGTGAATTATCTATCATTCTGTATCTATAAATTGTGGTTTTAAAAGTATGCAAATTTTCTGTAAAACAAATGCAGTATTTCCCTTCGACATGCTTACATGACTAGGACAAGACCAATAGGAAACATTTTTACTAATTCATCACTCTCAAAGTCCAAGAGTCGCAGTATGCACACATAAATGGTGCTACCATTGAGTGGATAAAAGGTTGTGGAATGATAAAGCAGTGAGGCTTAGCAGTTGTCAGGTTTGGGATTTGATCCCTGGCCAGGTCACAGTAAGGTGTTTTTTTTCATCCAGTAACAATGTGTAGTTTTGCCACCTGAAATGGCTTATATTTAAAAAGTTCCTGGTTTGAACTTTTGAATTAGAAGCCCCCAGATGTAAAGTTCAGTATGTTAGTTGTTGGCTTCTCCTTCAGTTTTGCTTTCTTAGCATTGAAAATTTACTGCTGACAGGTCTGAATTACCAGTTAGCAGAAAAAGAACACATTTGCTTGTTCTGAAAGACTTCTGGTAAAGCATTGTAAGATGATAACCTTGTGACTTTTAAAGAAGCAATAACTAAAAGTTTATTTGAATTGATGGTGAGGTAGGATTATATTTATCACACTTCTTAAATGTTTAGACATTGAAAGTTAAGGTTAATGCCCACTTGCTGAGATGTAAGAGAAAATTTTTAACTTTGTAAGTCTTATGTTTTGTTTTTGTTTCTAGGGAGTTTCCACCTGTAACGTCTAAAGAACAACGAAGCCGATACAAGGAACAATTTTACAAGGAGTATCCTGAGTATGAACGATTATGTAAAGACATTATGAGAGTAACCGAATTATTTACCGACTTGAAGAACAGACTTGCCAAAGCTGAGGTCGGCAGCAAGAAACATGACCAGATAAAAGAGGAAATTATAGCTGAAAACAAAAACGTGCAAAAGGTAATATTCCATCTTTTAGTGGCACAGACATTGTCAACTATATGTATGAACGTTGTTAATAAGTTACTGGGTTGGGTTGACGTGTGTCTCAAGAAGTGTGATTGGCTCACGTTATATTGTCATGTTTGACTGTTTGAACGTACTTGTTGAGTTGATTTTTGAAAAGGACTTGAAGAGACTAGCAAGAGTATCTTGATGTTGTGGTTTTATATCCTGCTAGTTTACAGAATCCAAGTACAAAAATTGACCATTAGTGAATAAGTGACTACTGCAGTGCTCAGGGATGTGCTTGTGTGATCACAATAGGTGCCATCATGAGAGTGGGGGTGGGGGGGGGGTAGGAGGGGAGTGTGTAAGAGGAAAGGAAGGGAGGGAAGGAAGTAGGTATTCCTCTTAAATTTGAAAACAAAAGTTGCATTTTTAGGCTCCCTTAATGCAAAATGGAGTAAAAGTCAGTTTGTGCCATCTGGACAAGTTAATGTTATGAGACTTATCATATGTTGTTGAAGAGTAGTGACAGGGAAATTGGACGATGTTTACAGTAGTTCCTGGTTTTAGGTGTAAGTGCATGGCGTTATTAGTTTGTACTACCAGGCTCGTTCCTGACTGTTGTCTCCCATTTCCCACTTACCTTCCCTCTTCTTCTTTGCCAGCTAATGTGTTAACCTGTCAAGTCTTCTCGCTAATCGAAGTAAATTGGCATATTTCTTACCATGAAAATGAGAGCAGCTAATTGTGCAGGGAATTGCATTAGCTGATTACTGAATATCTGAATATTCAATTCCTTAGCCATGCTTCTGTTAACAATGCAGTGACAAAGAAGAGGCAGTGAACAAGACAGAATGAAAGAGAAGACAATACAAAGGAAAAGAGAAACTTATCAGTCATTGTGCAAAGCCAACTTTAAATCACCAACAACATCATTCCCATTTAGGAATGTGATAGCAGACACAAGCACCTTTCTCATTTGTACCACCTCCATCCCACATGGTAGGATTCTGACTTACAACAAGTACTACTAAACTAGCTGTTTGTGCTTGCTTTAAGTGAGGAGGTATAAAGTAACAGTATACAGTATATACGTATACAAGCATCCCATACCATCCTCAGTGTAAGTTTGACGGTATTCTTATTTTTATCCTCTTACAGCGAAACGATTTTAAAAGTATGAACATTCGGTTCAAGTATCTCCATGAAAAACTGGCTCATGTGAAGCAGATGATCGCCAACTACGATGAAGGAAGCTGTAGCTAGAAGCTGGTCAGAAAATGAATTGCGGTCTAATTTATTCCTAATTTATATATAAGAATATAGTTTAATCTTCTTTGTGGAATGTTTGTGCACAATTGAACATAATTTTGTTTAGAATATTCACGGGGGCCTGAGTCTCCAAAACTTGAGATGTGTGCATGCTAAAGATGTTTTGGGGTCATGTCTTAGTGAAATATCAACTTTCATCTCTGGAAAAGAGTTGTGTGTATTTTTTATTTCCTCCTTGTTGTATTTTCAGACATTCCTGTCCTTAAAAAAGTTATGTCGTTGAAATGTCTTCTTGAAGGGATTAAAAAAAACCAAAAAATGTAGGGTTAAGGGACTGGTTTTGAGAAACAAAGTAAAAACTGAAGGGTTAAAACAAAAAAGAAAAAAATCAACTTCTTATGCATTCATATCGAGAGTGCTAGTGAAGTATATTGCAAGACACGTTTTGGTCTACTATAGGACATAAAGCATTTTGGAACGAATATGGGAAGTTGGATAAATTTTTGATATTGTAACCAGCCATTTCCAGTTGGTCATTTGTGGAGCAGTATCTGCTTGCTTGTTGTTCGTTGGAGATGTGTTGCAAACTGTTGCTCCTCTGAAGTGAACATCTTGATGAAGAAGTGAGCAGGAGCTATGTAGGCTGTATTGTGTACAACAGCCAAAGGAAATGTCATATGGAGGTTACAGAAGGTGGCAAAAGCAATTTTCATGTGTTAGGTCATAGGGCCAGGGCCAAGTTGGACCATCTTTCCAATAATTGTTTTGGGTCCAAGCCATGCTGCACAAGGAATTTTTTCTTTCTTCATTCCTTCCAACATGACATCATGGACTCTTATATAAAGGAGAAATACAGATTCATGAAAAGGAATCTTGCCTAAGCACCCTGTGGGGGTGGGGGTGGGAGGGGTCATATTTGTCTGCCAAAACTCCAACAAATATTCACATCAAAACTTGAGTATTCTCCTTATTTATCTGAAAAACTCTGTGATCTCAGCTATGGACAGTATTGCCAAAGCCCTTTGTTTTCAGCTGAGTCAGCCATTTTTATATCACTCATATTATACATCTTTTGTGTATTATGATATTTTCTTCTTTGTACAGGTTTTTGTTATGGGTAAAGTAAAAATGTAAAATAGAGAACTGTCATAGGTTTTATCAAATGTTTTGGCAAAAAACAGAAGAATAGATGTATTAACTGCAAATAATGTCATTAATTCCAGAATGACAAAATAAGCTGCACATATAAAGGAAACTACCAGATAATTTTGAATTTGAAATTTATTAAAGGAGGTATTAACAATAATATTCCATACAGTGGAGTTGTGGCTGCCTTAGTTACATTTTAGAAAACAAAAGTTCTTGCTCTTGATTTTGCGTACTGTTTTTTTCACTTGTAAGTTTGATGCCCTTCATGCAGGCGTATTAAAAGGACTTGCTGACCTTTTTCCATTTAAAATGCGGTTGTACTACACTTACATGTGTGTGTACTGTTATTTACGCATGAGTGTGGTAATATCATTTGAAGGGGAAAGGGGGAAGGAGGAAGTGGGAAGGGGGAGGAGGAAGGGGAAGGGGGAGGAGGAAGGGGGATGGGGAAGGGAGATGGGTCGGCTTATTTGTTTGTGTGTGAGTGAATGTGTGTGTGTGTGTGTATCTCCTGAGGGAAGGCAAATAAGCGACACATATGCTTCATTAATTCGTTTAACTCCCCTGGAATACTTTCATAGGAAATTCATGCCTTTCATGCTTAGCTATAAACTTGCTTAATCTATCTTTACTTCTTATTTTGAGTAACCCTGGTGGCTTGAAAAATGCACTTTTTATTGATGCCTTACATTTCTAACTTTCCAGAATGTATACTTTCAACCTTATCAATGATGTAGACTTGCGTGATTTTCTTGCCAAACTTAAGACCAATTTTACAGGTTTGTCTTCCAAAACTGAATTTCTGAAATTTGGAAAAAAAATTTACTCAGTGGGAACTGCTGGTGAAATTCACCTCAGTGAGAATGGAATCCTCAGTTGTGCCAAATTAATACCGGACAGAGGAATAGTTTAATTAAATTGTTTATGGTAGAAAAGGAATAGAGTTGCCAATTCTCAAGCATTGACTGGGAAACTTAGGGAACTGAAAGAGGCTTGGATTTATATGAGTTCAGTGAAAGAGATTCTTGTGTACTTTACAAAACTGCGTACTTAGTGGCAATAAAGAGTCAATATTTAAAGTTCATTGATAGGAATAGGGATCCACAAATTATGATGTGATCCATGTATGAAACTCCACAGTTAATGTCGTGTTTTACTGTTAGGCGCTTTGCAGGTAGATTGGTATGTTAACCCCTTCTTTTCTGGAATAATGTCGCAAAGAATCAACCATTAAGTCTTTCCAGTCACATGTACCAGTGACTGCCAGTAAACAGGTCTTGTGTGTTCATCGAATTTATTATGAAGACAAGCCTGCTATGAACATTTTCTTCCTATTCATGTTACTTCTGACTAGGAACATAGTTTTGAAGAAGTTGTCATTCTGTTGTGATGTAATACCGGTTTCTTGAAATTTAGCTGACATGACGTAATCTTAGATCAGTATGACCGCAGAGTCTGGAGGACTTAATAGGTAGGGTCTTTGTTTTTTTCAAGTCTGCACGTTCTCAGTTTGCATACTAATTATGCATTTACGTGAAGTGTTACGCACAATCAATTAATCTTTTGAGTTTGACACTTCCAACTTGTTTATGGAAATCAATCATTAGCCTACAATTTAAGAAAAATTTGCAAAAGAAACTATTCAAGTGGACTTTGGTATTTGTCTCAAGATTTATTCTGAGGTACAGTATTCATTTGAGAAACAGAATTTATGAATGGAATAGCAGTTTTCAAAACATATATCACAAAGTAACACATTAAAATGGCAGGATTTTCTCATATCTTTTTCGTTGACATTTAATGCTTGTTAGGAATTACTGGGAAAATCATGCAACCTTTTAAGGCAATCCTATCTATTCTGCAAAAATCATTATATGAAGTCATTTTGATAATGCACTTCCAATACTTTATGTTCTTTCAGTTTTTTCTTTTTTTTTTTTTTTTGCTCTCTTTCTCTCTTTCAAGAATCTTTCCACTTTGGTTTCTCCTTTTCAAGTGTTCTGCTGCTGCCGAGTTAGGAATGGATTGTAAAACTTGTAAACTTGTGGTGCTGAGATTTGAAGTACAATAGTATTGTTCATACAACTTTTGAGGCAAAATTTGAAACACAACAGTGCCTTCTCTTGTGAAAACTTTTTTTATATGTAGACCTTGAAAAGAGACCGAGTGTTTTTTTTTTTTCCGGTATTGAGTAGAGTTGGTTTTACTCAAAGTTATGCAGCGTTCAACCTCAAAGTTGATTCTTTAAAGTTGTTTTAAATACTTTTACACCATTACCTTGTATGCTTCCTTCTCAACAGTGCTCATAAAAGCCAGCTAGAGCATCACAACTAAATTTTAAGCGTGAAAGTGACAAAGTGATTTTGGAGCACGCCATTCACCTTATTAGACTAGAGTATTATGTATATTATTGCTATTGCACTAAGCAGTTGCTTCCTGTGTGTTTTGGGCTCAGATGTGAAGTTTATCATTGATTTTGGGGCTAGAACGTGAAAATGTTATTTATAAGAACAAATTTTTGTAAATCTTTATCAAATCAAATTGTGGTATGTTCTAGGTAAGGGTCTGTCTTGATAGTACATTGGTATACATCATCAGGATGTTTCAAAACAAGTATTAAAAGCCTTTAACCTTTTGTGTATTAATGACTGCCTATTTCTGAAAGCTGCAAAACTTCAGTGATATATTGTTTGTTAGTCCTCTTGTGATTAGATTGTTATTATGCAAAAAGCTCAATAGTGGTTACTCTACATAAAAGGTTGCCTTTTTAAATTTTTTTTTTCTTTTTTTTTTTTTTTTGTGGTCCTTGAAAGTAACTATTGTGACTTGAAGAAATGTAAGAGAATCTATGTAAGGTTGACTCAGGTACTTCCAAAGTACAAGGGCTTTTTTATATTATTTCTATATGATGGTTTTATTTGTGAGGTGAAGCATTAATGCATTAGAAAGGAACGATGTTTGGATTGGGTTAAATGAAATGAGTTTTGAGACCAATGTGGTTTCTTATGATTGAGTTCGTGGTCCAATGTCATTAATGTTTAGGGGTCGTAGCTAAAACCGATGTTCATCCTAGAAACTAGATTCCATGTCAGTTTAAGGAACGATTTTTGCATCAGATTCCATGCACCTGTAGTGATAAGTTTTTTACCTCAAAGTTGTGTCTCTTGTCATCTGTTTTATAGATGACTGGTATTAAAGATGCAAGTTAAGAGGAAAACTGATCACTATTGCCAATAGCAATGATCTTTATTTAGGGTGTGATTTTGTCATTTATGGATGATTGCATTAGGTGATGCTCGTGAAATCGTCCCGTTATATTTTCCTTTCCAACGGTTTGAGTACTTTTTTGCGCAACAGTACAAATTGCAGTTTTCTGACCTCATTGTCTTACATTGCATACATTATTTATTCAAACTTGACAGTACAAGCAAGTCATGACTAAAATGTAGGTTGTAGGCTCAGTCTTGTTGGAAAGTGGGGGTAGCATTCATCTTTATGTGAACGTGTGAAGTGCAGTGGTCGAATGAAAAGAGGCAGACAAGCTTTCACATTCCTTATATTTTTCATTCATGATGCAAGGAAAAGTTGCAGTATGTGATGAAAATAAAACCCACTGCCTTGTTCCCCTGGAAAGAAAAGCTGTGAAGTTATCATTTAAAGTCTTGCACACTGGAATAAAAATTGTACTTAAAATATGCTCTTTTTCTGTGGGTACAGGTCAGGGTAAGGTGGTGTTGAGAAAATGCAACTATGGAGGTTAGTTTGCTGCCTCCAGCAATCTGAGTAAAAAGTGGCAGGAAAGAGGTGCTAGGTCTGTAATAGATACAATGGATTAGAGTGCAGTTAATAGTTTGTACAGTTAGTAGCATGTTTAATTTGAGGGGTATTTATGTAGGAGTTTTTCTTTCTTTTTGTGTGTGTGTGTAGAAAAGAAAATTTACATAGAAAAATAGTAACGTTATTTTGTAGATTGTGAAAAAAGTACTACATAAATATTTTAGGTTGGTGATGTGTGAAAATTGTTGTTTATTTGTTTTAGTTGGTTGCCTTAAAACAAAATTTAGATATTTTTAGTGGTTGTGTTTTTATGAAACGGTGCAGTCTATACATATAAGGAGGAGTCATGGTCTCATGTGGCTATGATATATAATAAAAATAAAGATAAAAAGTTGTTGTATTAAGAGAGTTAGAAACAAAAGGGTTCCATTTGAGGTTGGTCAATGTATGTACTGGGTGTTGTTTAGATCTATTGTTTAGTGAGTATAATGGGGAGAACGGGGTAGGTAGTTGGGGTGTAAGGGGTAAGGGGCTGAGTACATGGAAATATACTGAACAAATACTGTTTCTACCAAAATCAGCTGAATTTTCATTTTTATCATTATGGCAGTTAAGTATCTTGATGTGTTTTCCAAACTGTATGAATTATTAAATTATGCAATTTTACAATAGTGTACTGATATCATAAACTGGTTATTAAAATATTTAATACAAGACCATTCTGAGTAGAACAGAATTAGCTCATTTGAATATGTGTTGCCATTTTATCAAAATTAAACTTAAATCAGGATGGGTCATAGCCCCTTTGCAATAAATTTTGCTCGAAGTTTTATTAAAAAAGTTATCATTAACTGTGCCAGAGAATGGCCAGAATTAAGTATTCACCATAGAAAATTCCAAAATGTAGGTGCTAAAGGTTCCCCCCCTCCCCCAATCTTGTACCTTTTGATGGCCCTCTTTTTTGTCAATTTGTTGAATTTACTACAAAAAGTTAGGAAGTCACCCTGGATTTACCTGCTGGCAATGAACTGGACTCTTGACTGAGAAATCAGCTATACTCACACTTAATTACAACTGATCTATTGTACTGAAAGGTCAAAGTATCCGTTGCATGCCTGCACAGAATCTTTCCACAAACTTGCTTCTTTCAAAGACATTAAGTGACTTAAATGTTCGTAGATTTGTCAAATTAAGTATTGCATATCAAAGTAGTGATTGTCTGACATTTTCTAAAGATATTAAGAAATAAGTGAGGAGCTTTATGGTCACATTTTTCCAGTATGTTTTCAAAGTATGTATTACAATGGGGCATTGTTATGTTGTTGAGGGACTGGAATTAACTTGGTAATTGTCTAGAAACAGAAAGGAACATCTATTCAAACATTTTACTACAACATTAAAACCAACTGTTTTCAATATGTGGCCTGTATATATGGTCTGAGGCCCAGGTCATTGGGAACATTTTGCTTCCTTAAGACCTGAATACCTTGTTATGACAGTTTTGAGTTCAACAGGTGGCTCAATGAATGGCAAAGAAATGAGAGACATTGTCAAAAAGTTTCCTTTTGTGAATGGAAATCAAGGAACTGAAGTCCATTATTTTGTAAAGTGAGGCATAGATCAAATCTGTTTTAGGTGAGATTAGTTAATGTTCAGAGACCTATCTGCAAAAACTTTGGTATAGGAGAAAGTATATTTCATGGCTTAGTAAACTTGCCTTAAGTCTGAGTAGAAGGCAAAGCACATCAACCGCTGTTTTACTTTCGTATGAGAGGAGGCTGACCTTGGCTGTTTAAATCATTAATGAGTATTACTCAATTTTTCTTTGCTTTTTGTCATAGGGTCACTGGGAATTGTTGTGGGCAAGAGGAAAAGTACTTTACTATTTGTTAAGAGAAACCTTGAAAAAAATATTGTAATTTATGTGTCCAACATGTATCAAGTCAATGTTGTCATGGAGTGCATGGTTAAACATGATTCATGTAGCTTAAGGCCATGTACTGCAATTGATTAGGGTGATGGCAACATTTCATGTTCTAGGGAGTTTCGAAACTTCAAAGAAAAAGACAAGAAGTTATCAAAGCAGGAGGAGGGGTGGGGGAGGAAGGCTGGGGGAGGAAGGCTGGGGGTCCATGAAGTTGTGACTGGAGACTTGATTGTCAAAAATTGTCATAGCCTAACACAAAATATGGAAGGTTTTTGAAATGTGTTGAGCGAAAAATGATGTAAACTTTTTTGGTCCTGTGTTCAGAGATAAAAATTGAAAAGGTGATGCAGTTGAAACCTTATAATAAGAATAGTTTATAAATGAATATATGTGCAAAAAAATACCATTCCTATTATGGATAAAATATTTTAGGGTTTAAGAGTGAAAACAAAATACCTTCTGCATAGTGGATCATTCTTTAACTTTGAACTTTTGTCAAAGCACTTTATGTAGCTTCATAAACATTCTGTAGCAAAATTTAGGTAATGTTGGAAGGTCTTTAATTTTCCACAAAGTCAACTCATATTGTTGTTGAGAATATCATGAAGTACCCCTTTAACATATCAACACTAAGTTTAATCTTAAAACCTTTTAAAAGTTTAGTTACATGTTTATCAAGTGAGCAACATAGCTCATGTTTTAAAGGGAATAGGGGGTTGCCCAAACTTACTTTTATATACTAACTAAATGTTACAAATCTCATCATATTTCTGTTGGAAGAATCTTGCTTAATATTTCAGGACATAAATGTGGCATTCTCAAGATAACCAAAGGGGTTATTACGCATAAATTTTACAATTTAGTGACAAAAATGCTGTTACATGATTTAAAAGAGCCATTTATGAATTAGGTTACCTGGGTATATGAATTCAATTTGGGGTGACTGCATTTTCCCTTTAAGGGTTTCTGTTAAAAATTGTTCATGTGAGCTTTGCTGTCCAAGGTAAACTTTTAAAGTATTTGCCTTTTGGACGGTATTACAGGAAAATTAAATAAAGTATTATAATGGTATGGAGTATTAAGGATGTGATCTCTGCATTGAAGGTTTTTATGTTTTGACCACTTGATATGTTTGATAACTTAAGAAGCTGTTACAGGAATGATATACTGTAGTACTCAGTGAAAGTAAGAAAACTAATATGATTATTATTAACTAGCCTTTAACTTATTACTAGTACTGTAGCTACTTCATATGGTATTATTCTGGGAAGGTCTCTGAAAGACAAACTTACACAGTCTTATGTATTTTCATGTTTAAGCAGAAGGAAGCTTTGAAAAATGTTCTCACATTTACACAGCTCAAGTGCTGTCACTTTGTGCTAAAGTGTTTTTTTTTTTTTTTTGAGAAAAGCAAATGGAGGGGGTAGGTTGTGTAGACTAGACCACATACATACAGAAATCCCTACCCTTTAAAGCATTGTTATTACCTCTGTATAGGCCTTACAAATTGATGCTGATAAAAGTAACTTTTCTGTTTATAGATTCACAGCCATTACATCCAGTATGGTATCAAATTGTGCTCAGTTTTGCAAGTCTATCGCAATATTTTGTTATAAACTTTAAGGCCATTTGCAGTTGTCACAAGTTTTCTCCTGAATGAGGGAAGTTTTAAAGTAGCATCTCCCTGATTGGTGCACCACTTTGATGGAGGAAATCCAGTGTGGTTCCTCTGTTAAACAGAGTTTTCCACAGTGTCATAGACCAAGGGTTCTCAAGTGTTTTTGGTGAAGGGCCACTTTTACTTGTGTTCTCTGGCAACTATCTGCTCTAAAGTTACTGGAGTAGCCAGGACTACATTAGAAAGGCTGTTTTCTATTAAAGTTTAGGATTTGAATCTTTCCTGGGCCATTCAAATGCACAATGTGGGCTGTAAATGGCTCATGGGCTGGCACTTAAGAACCTAGGTTATAGACTACCGCAATCCTATGTAAGAGACAAGAAAGGGAGTTAAGGCATTGTCCAACTTAACAAATTCTTGAACAAGCAAAACTTCCTCGGGAAGGCTGGATGGGAGGTACCAGATCTTAACTTGGGCACATAGCCAGTTTTTTTCCATTTACTATGGGCAGAGTGACAAGTAAGGGAGATAGGCAGTGTCCAACATTCCAGATTCATGGATGAGCAAACTTCCTTGGTGGGAAGGGGGCAGGGATCAGATTTCAAGTTGGACACATAGCCAGTTAGTCCATTTATTAGGGGCACAGTGTACAGAGTGTGTGTTTGAAGATGTTATTTTATTTTGGTGGGTCATTTAGATGGATCTACCATATGGGTCTGCTACTGAAACTATGGACTTCAAAAAGGATTCATTTTTATTCCTGAAAGGGACTTATTTGTATTTGAACTTGTAGCAACTGCATTTGTGCATTAAAAGGTGTTGTTGAATCCTTTGCTGAATGAAAGTGCATTTAAAGTGTTACCCACTAGCTTCCTAGGTGGTCATTTTTTGTTCCAGTGTGTGTTCCTTTGTTTGTTTGTCTGTCTGTATGTATGTATTTATGTATGTATGTTTGTTTTAGTGTGTGCCTACCAAATTTCTTTGATTGTCCTTGCAGGCATTCCATATATTTATGAAAAAAAGAGAAAGAAGTTTGGAGGGATTGTATATTTCCAGCAATCTCATATGAAAATGTAACAGAATCTTTGTTTTGATACAATATTTACTAAAATATGAAAAGGTTTCCACAGAAGAATATTTAAATGAAGCTGTCTTAAGACTTTATGCAGAGTTACCACAATTTATAATACTAATAATTATGTTTCACAAATCTTGAAGACAGCACATTCTTGTGTGGTTATGACTGTTTATGTATATTGCAGGGGAACATTAAGCAGATTTGTGTTTTGCAACTCTTTGTCCAACAGCTTTTGATTTCATCATTTGAATTTAATAGGAGTAGAAAAACTCCTGTTTATTCAAGTCTAATTGATTGCCACATTCTGTATAAAGAAAAAGTGTACTTCAAGCTACAATGAGTTTGATCTCAAAAGTCTGTTCCATATTTGCTCAACTCCAGCAATCTTCCATTGTGTCTTCTTGTAAAAATAATGTTATATTCAATCAGAGAAAGTACTCTGTTGAACTGTGAAAATTTTGTGATTTTCTTCAATTGCTTGCATCAAGAGATAATAAAATAAATTGAGTTGATTCTAATGTCGAGAAAGTACCATGTTTGGTTTTGACTCTTGTTTTTAATTGTACCTTTCCATCCTGAGTTTGCCATTATTGTGCATGCAACTCTTCTTTTTCATAAAACTCAACAACAGATTAAGGGTGAAAACCAAATGAACTATGCCCAACTGGAATTATGCCTAAGGATGGGACAGCAAACCAAGTGTGACCAAGAACTCAGGCATCATAGCCTTGTCATGTGTGCTTTCATTTTTATAACTTTTCACTTGAAAAGTGATCACAACATCATGCACAAATGTGATATTCATGTATCGGAATTGCCATGAATTTTCTAGTGCCACTGTTACCGGTAAAGCACTTATTGGGACCTTCTCCCATAATTTTATCGATGTTTTAGTATTCAAAAGTGAATCAAGGATGTTTGATGAAGAACTTGGAACATTTGGTGATCCTGAAAGGTGATATATCATTAAATTCTAACATTTCTAAAAACATTGTAAGTGAAACAATTAGTTTCTGCATAACTGCAAGTTTTTCAAATTTCAAAATAATACTTCAGTGGGTCAGGCTGCCATGTTCGTTACAAATTTGCCAACTTGAAGAAAATTGATACAACACTTAGGCCTACTTAGGTGGGCTCAATGCAAACTTTTTATTTAAGTCCTTTTAGCCTTATCCAACTGCAAGTGAAAACAAAAACTATAGGTATGCACTGTAGTTGTGGTCAAACACACATTGAAATTTGGGGCAAATTTGCTTCAGCTTCACCCCACCCCATCACCTAGGCCCCACCCTCCCTCAACAAAATAAAGGTATTCCTGTGTGGGTATGTGCTTACCATTCAAGTTGAGATGACCAGGATTCATTCCATATCATTGCTTCTGATAGCCGTAGCGGTAGAGAATTTTGATGTCAGCAATACATGCAGCGCACGTTTCTTATCCCCCGAAGTGTGATTTTTTATGAAAGGTAAGTTACGCAATGCAGGAAATAAAACAAATCCAAATGGGGTTCAGATTCATATCTCATTATGGTAACTGGGGTTAAAAAGAGGTTCGGAAACGGGTCACTGATTACAGCTGGTGTAAGCATACTGTAGTCAAGTATTGTAGTGCAGTGACACGAACTCTGGTATCAATATTTCCATTTCGAAGGGAAATCATTTTGGAAGTTTTGTGGAGGAGGGGAATGTATCCTGTATGTTGGTACAATTTTGGCATTTCCGCAATAATTGACATTATTTCCGCAATAATTGACATTATTATACAATTCGGGGGAAGAAAATGTGGTGATAAATAAATTCTTTATAATAAAATGGACTGAAAACGGGTATTAAAAGGTATCAATTCTGGATTTATAAATCAACGCAGGTAGCCAAGTCCATTCTCGTATGTGGAAACACTGACTATAGTGTTACCATACCACTTCAGCAAGGTTACTGCCTGGTGTATCTTGTACCGTAAGCAATATGGTGATTAATTCTTGATTTTGCTGGTGACTGAACTGGGAACATTCTTTGTTATCTTTTCTTCTTAAATGGCATTGGAGTCCTTATGAAAATAATACTTTTAAACTTATGAAACTCTGAAAAGTGCGTCGGCTTCCCCCAACTGCTGAAACTTTCGTGTGTCAGTGAGTGAGTCACTCCATTTGTGTGCATGCCTAACCTATTACCGTACAGCGTGCGGAGTCCGACAGTCTAAATACCGTAGATCTGACAAGGCGTACAATCGCCAGACGTGTGTCAAACGCAAAGTAGGCAAACACTGGTAAACAGTTTGGAAAAGGTTGCTTTTAGTAAAATCGTCTCGAAGCTAAAATGGTGGACTGAAAGTTAAGTTATGGATATATTGAAGAAAGTTTTTCCGGTGTTCTGGATCTCTTGTGTGGTATTTTTGTTGGTGGGAGGAACAGATGCAGGTAAGTTGATAAAAGTTGTACCCTAATGCAATGTCCTATTCCTGATTCCTAACTTAGTCCTACATGTACTACTGTATGTTGGCGAAGTCTCGCTTTTTCTCTTTCATTTTTAGTACTTAAAGTTAGTACTAGGCTAGTAGCAAGAGAGGGTTGGACTCCACAATCTCAGTCTTAGTCCTGCGAATATGCCGTGATGCTGTTAGTGTGGCAGACTGGTAGGTATGTTAGTCACTGAGTAGTCAGTAATGAATGTAGAATTGACAAGGGAGCTAAATGCTACCTTTCCAAGACAGTAAAGACTGCTAGTGCTAGGCCTAGGCCTACAGTACTTAGATTCATGGTGTGGATCATGGGCCATACATGGCCACTGAAGGTACTGTAGTATAAAGGCCAGCTAGGCCTAGATAAGTGCTGTTCAGTTCTAATGTTTAGACCTTTTTTTGGTCATATTTAACAGCAGTTATTAAGAAATAAGAGTATCGTTCTCAAGATACTATAGGCTATTGGCTGTATTGATTTATTATTTAGGCTATTAAGTTTTCATTTTTGCAAGAACCTTATAAATTACAATGAAATAGCCCAGCTGGCCTAATTTATAGTGGCCATACCCCAAGGGGGTGGTTTGATTACTTTCAGTAGTTCTTTCTTGTTTTTAGTCTGTTGAAAAAGTGTATAGGCCTAACATCATAAGCTGATTACAATGAAAGTTTTCCAGTTGGCCAATACAGTAACTTTCCCTGTGTTGGCTAACTGGACAATCTTTAATTATGTAGCCTTATGTTGGTCCAGTCAGGTGGACAAATGTCTTCAGTCTTCAGTCTCCCATATTAAACTCCAAAATGGCAAGAATGCCATCACAGAGTACACAGTCAACAGTTGAAGAGCCAATAGGGGAGACACAACCACCACAAAAAGTGCAAAAGTGCTAAATACAGGTATATACTGTACAGTGTACAAGACCACAAAACTAGGAAACCACTAAGTAAGTAATGAGTACAAGTAAAAGCAAACGACGAGGGTGCTAATGAGCTGACTGGGTGAGGACCCATGTGTTTGTAGTACAGGCCTGATGTAGCAGGGTCTCTGATCCAGCTAAGTAAAGGGGAGGGTCCATTTGGAGGTAGTGCTCAGCATGGAAGGATGAAACAGATGGTTTAATTAGTATTTGTTGGATAACTGTATTCCAGAGACGAACACTTCTAACAAACAACTGGTATTTGAATGCCTCAGAGTGCAGGGCCTGTATATTGTTATAACAATGGGCATGTCTGACAGAAGGGGTAGTAATAGGGAGGGAATGGATGTTCACAAGGATGTTCCTAACTTTGTAAAACATACCAAAGTACAAAAAATGTACAAGAAATAAGCTAGGATTTGGAAGTATGTTTCATCATTTTTATCAAGCAAAACAGTTTTTGAGACTGGGTTGGGCCATGCAGATTTCTGCAGTCTTTTTCCATAAAATTTGTGCTTGATACTTTAAAAAAAATGACATGTAACTGTAGTATGGTGGCCCGAGCATGGCTGTCACAACAGCCTATAGTGATGTGGCAATTTTTGGCTGGATCTTATCACGGATCTTGCTGTTTTGCATCACAAAGGCTAGTTCATTACATGAAAGAATCAGTTTCTTTTTTTTTTTTTGTGCCATTTATACTGTAATAGAAAAAGAGTCGTTCTCTAAATGTTGTTTAAAGATTGTTCAAAAATAATTCCAAAAGGTTTATTTTGAGAATGACACTTCATCCACTATTAAAAGAACCATAAATGTAAATTTGAAATATTAAACACCCCTACTTGAGTAATTTAGTTGACAATCAGTTTGTACAAACTGACAAGATCCATTTTGCCTACAAGTGAAAGAAAAAGAAAAAAAAAAGCTTAAGTCAACAATCTTGTCATACAGGATGTTGTTTTTAAATTTACCCATACTCATACACAGTATGATTGTGTGGATGTGGCCTTCAGCGTTTTATACTCAATGCAAGCTTCAGTAACTTTGGAAGCAGTACTGAGACAGGTGTTTTTTGTTTTATTAATTGGAGGAGGGGCTAAAAGTAAACTTAGTGGCCCTGGAGAATTTTTACTGTCTGGAACGAGAATGTACGGCCTTTAAAAGACTGCAGTATCATCCTAGAAAGTAGTTAATAAGTGATTTGCACACATGTACAGTATAAGTTTGCAGTCATATCCAAAAGTTTTCTGCTTTTCTGATCCCACTGGACAGAATAGACCTATAGGTTCTCATAGTAGCCCAAAATTGGCCATTTGCAGCCAGCAGCATGCACTTACATGGACTGTGGAGGATTGGAGGAGCCGGAAATTTAGATGAGGGAAACAAAGTAGGCCTATCCAATTAAGGTCTAGTATACAACAATTGCTGGAGAGAAAAAATTCAAGTGGAAGTGGCCTTGTACCTGAAACACTTGAGAACCCTGGTTTTTGACTAGCTACCATAGAGTGATACACATGTGTACTGTACATGAGCACTAACTGTTGAATAGAATACTGTACAGGATACACAGTATGTGAGTGAAAGTTGTTAAAATTATAAAAGCATAGGCCTACAAATGAAATTATGCAATGTCATATTTGCTTTGTTTATTTTCAACGAAACTAAAATACTGAACATTGCTACAAGGTATTGCAATTCTTGAGTTGTATATAAGGAAATTGTCTAGCTAGAGCAGGGATTTCCCCACTTATTTTTGACATGCCAGTGGGATTAGTTTAAAACCAAACTTTTTGGGTCCTCAGTCTAAGGTGACCAGATGTCCCCAATTTTCAGGGACAGTCCCTGAATCCAGTGTTCTGTCCGTGATGAACAAGTGTCCCCGAAAATGTCCCCGATTTGAGCAGATGTCCTTGAAATTTGAAATTTTCCAAGATATTAATTATTTATGTTGTAAGCAATAATATTATGTCAATTGTGTAGCCTACTGTGTACCTTTCAGACGGGAGCTGAATGGCTGGCCAGCTACAGTAGTATTATAGGCCTAGTATTACACCAGTATCGTTGAGATATACATCGTAGTGCCCAAGCACAACCTCTGTAGGCCCTAGGCTAACAAATAGCAGACCTGTATCTGCAATCACAAAGATCAAAAGTCTAGAGCATCACTGGTTTTCTATTACTGATGTGATCATGCACACATCTACTGTAGCCAGTTGCAGCCTAACGATGTATGTTATCCTTACTGGGTGCCTGGTCTACTAGCATCCCTGATTTAAATGCCCAAAGTATGGTCGTGAACCTTATCTTAGCCATTTTCACTCAGTCTGCGTTCTTGGCCAATAAGAAACTTCACAGACACTAACAATTTTTTTTACTGTATTTGACATTTTGCATCACTTTATTGATTATATACTGTAGAATTGACTTTGTTTTCAATCTTGGAATTAACATTTTTGTAGTCACAGGTCTTCTGGACTAGTATGTATTTGACGATAGTCCTCAGCTATTTTTGTGTGCATTTTGGCAAGTTGGCAACTGCTAAGGAAGCTGCAGTAATTCCAAAGAAACCCTGTGGAGTAGCAAGATGCAACCAAGCAACATACAGTATACATGCATGTACAATTGTACATTACATGATGTATACAGTGATAAGGCATGAATACACTTAGAACAAGACTGACAAAACATTGGTTCACCTCTGTATCTTTATAAAAACTGGTATTTAAAGCAGCTTAATTATGTTTACAATATACTGTATTGTAGACTTTAGAAAACTTTTAAATTTGTTTATTATACAGTATACACACACGTATCCAAAGGGTTGGAAGTCCATCTTTCTACTAAAACTAGTTTTCAAAAATAGACTGGATAGGTACCACATTTATCACTTAATATAGTAATTTTTTAAGTAAAAGATGTACCTTTTTGAATGGAGAACTAGTCAAATGTGCAATTAATTGGATGCAAATACTGCATGTACTTCTTTGAAAGCTTACCTCCACATCAAAATCCATGCATCATCAAAATGACTAGAAGTTTTGTATAAGCATGTAGCTCTTTCAGTTACCTTACAGTACAGTAGTTCAGTAGGCCAAACATTTGCACTACAAGTGAAAAGCTAACCAAAGGTAATTTTAAGTAGATTTGAACGAGGTTAGAACTTAGAAGTTACTAGATTGGCAGGTTATAGTAGTTTGAGATTTGTCCAGCACACAATTTTCTGTTATAGTATTCAATTCATTACTATTATAGTATGTCTTTGTCATTATTACTACAGTACAATGGTGTCTTTGTATGAAGGAGGTTAATAGCAATTACTACAAAAAAAAAATAACATTTTGATGTTGTTAGTAAGAAAAATTCAACATCCAATTAAAAAAGTTTCCTTATAGGTCAATTGTAAAATTTGTGCAAGTTTGTACGTAGTATAGTTTTGCAGTGGGCAGAGTTGTGTTGTCACTAAATTGAAAACTTTAAAGTGAAAAATTAAGTCAGGAAGGTGAGAATCTGCCTTTTCAAAAGAAGTGTAGTCCTGACTCCTCTGACATACAGTATTCTGCAACCTCCTTTCTCATCTGAAGCCCATGATTTTTGTATGAGAGAGTGACACTCAATTTTCTTTGTTCTCCCATCCCCTCATCTGAATCTGTGCACATCATTAACTTTTCCAGTTGTTGATTCTGGACCTGAAAGATCTCATCCAGTCTTACTTCACTGATCTAATAATAAAAGCGTTGAAGAGTGGAAAAGAATTATTCATTAATTTGATTTATTTATAAATGCATCTCCATGCGTTAAAGAAATCACAGTCTTGAGCTCTAGGTATACCTTTAGGGTGGCAACAAAAAATTGTCATACTTGCAAAATGCCGTTGGTGTATTATTATTGAGAATGCTCATTGATGCAGTAAATTCATCGGGTGATGAGTCTCCAGGGATCTTCAGTGACATTTTATCGGATTACTAACACATGGTTGAAAGGGAGAGATGATAAGCTGGTCTGAAATCAAGTCCGGTGTTATCAGACAGACACTGTCCAGCTTTATCAATCATCAATTATAAATTATGCTTTTAGTGACTGTAGATCACATCTTTGTTGGAGAAACACAAGTCGCTCACAGTGTGGATCCTGGCATGCGGTTACATGGTCTCAGCATGAAACATCTTGGTTTTGTATTTTTGTGCCTTGAGACTGTACAGGCTAGGCATATAGACCAGATGCAAGTTGCTGTGGTAGACATGAGTATGAGAGCTCTCCAGTCTGCCTGGGAAGAGGGGGGGGGGGATGAGTGATCTGTCAATAAAACAATGTGGGAACTGGAAAGTGCTCCTTTTTGTGCATAAATTCACACAATAAATGTATTGGGGAAATTCCCTTTCATTACTGATCGTTGGGCTGAAAAAGCTGTGCATCAGTTTGACCCCAGAGCATGGCTGCAAAACTTGCAAAACTTCGTGGGTGCACATACTTTGAAAACCAAAATTTCTAGCTCACCTGGTCTACTTAATTTGGGACTAAGATGAAAATTTCTAGCTGCCACATGATTTTCGCAGACGCAATGCATCTTTGCGTCCAGCTTTTTGCAGGCGTGCCCCAGAGGTTTGTGTGTCTGTGCGTCAAAATCAAAAGTTGTGCGTTATTGACCCGGGTGCCCGAGTCATTGAAATCACTGTCCCTCCAGGAATAATTATCCGGTATCGCATCGCAATTTGCTACACAAGCTGGCCAAATTGCTTCACAAATGCAAAAATGTGTAGGACTGTTTTGTGTGCATAACCATAGGGTTTTCAGTGATTTGACAGTACAGAACGAAAAAATTCTCAGAACTGCTATGCAAAATTTGAATACTAAATTATTCCCTGCCACCCCCACCCCCCCCCACCCTACAAATTGCACACTACCCAACCTGTACACCTGCTGTACTGTGTCATAAGAGATGTTTTGTTACTATTCAGCACTGTAGGATAAACTGCTGCATACTGTACAGTACTGTACTTGTGCATTTTAACTTGTAGTCTATGTATGCATATGACTGGTTTGCTTTAGAATGTCAACTTTGCCAAGTGTTTCATGTCAGTTTCAGCACACATGTCAAAAATATGTGTACCTTAAAAGTACTTACGCGTACAGTTTACCGTAATGTAATTTAATAAGTTCTAAGTAACTCTTACATCCAAACCTGGCTCGTCATATTTGCCTCCGGCTAAAGTCCACATGCCAGCATCTCCCAACTTCTTGCTGGAGGAAATGTCAAGCAATGCAACAGGGATGTAGATAGCAAATATTAGTGAGAGGGGGAAAGTTTGTACAAGTTGCGCTTCAGAAAGAGAAAACAGTATGCAATCTCACTGCAAGGCACAATGTGTGGATTGTTGAAAGATTCAGAGATGTGTACAGTTTTACAGTATACTGTATGATATTCTGATGGTCTTAATACATGAGTGACACGTGTGTACTGTGGTGCTATGGAGTGTGAAATAATGTCTTTAGGAACTACAGTATCGGTGCTGCCTATGAATATTTATAATTTAGGACCGATTTCTCATGATTTGAATGCTGGAAATAAATTGAAATGCCATGTTCATACTTGTACAGCAGTGTTCATTATGCTGAAACTGAGATAAGCTGTTGTAGAGTACACTTCATAAATACTTAAAGGGAGAGTGCAGTCCCCCCAAAAAAGAATTGTATTGTAGACTATCCTGTTTACTGAATGGCTCTTGGGAATCATGTGACAGTATTTTCCTCACTCAATTGTAAAATTTACAAGAAGCAACTGCTTGATTTACCTTGAGTATGCAATATTTATGTTCTAAAATATGAAAGATACTTGGAAGGAAAATGAGAAGAAATTTGTGACATTTGGCTATTGTTTCAAAGTAAGTTTGGGGCGCTACTGCTTCTGACCTTTAAAACTAAGTTAACTGACATTATTTTATGCATATCATGTAATGAACAGTATCAAACTTGTGTGTATTCTAGTACTGTACTAGGCCTTCACCTCTTAGCCTGACCATTAAATTTTACTTACGTACAGTAAATGTGAACTTTCAGTGAGAAATCTTGAAAGCAATGTGGAATGGAAAAGTACAGTTCTTCGTGGAAAGGCTAACATGACAAAGTGGTTCAGATAGATAAAATACTGGATTTTACACAGTTCAATTTTAAGTCATAAGTGGGAAAGGAATATAACTGAACATTTATCATTACAATACTTGTATTAAGGATAGCCTTTGTTTTATTATATAAATTGCTAAAAGATAACAGACTTATTGTACTGTGTACACAGTAGAAGTATTGATAAGATTGTACAATTCAGTACAGGGTCATTTGTAGAACTTTCATCTATCATACTTGTGAACAGCAATATTTCTGCAGGAAAATTTGAATTGTTTTAGTACAGGATAGTTTGTCAAGACAGAAAGGTTTTTTGATTCCATGTGTGTAAAAGATACCTTAAAAGTGGGTTCTTGAAAACTCTGAAGTGAAAATGGATCTTAAAAATATCAGTCAATTTTTCCCCAGGTGATGTCAAGAGACAGGATATTCATCCTCCTTTTATTCCACTAAATTGCTAGCATTTTCTCATTGTATAAATTTCTATTCACCATAGACTGTCTAAGAAATGTGAAATTCATTTTATTGCCCCCTGGCAGAGTAGTGGATGCTGTTACAGGTCTATTTTAATAGTCTCAATGGAAAGAAAACTCCTTCAGGGAAAATTGTATTCAAAGTTTGAATATTTTTGCTACTCTAGATGGAATGTGTTTTTATGGTCCTTTAAATGAGAGATGATCATTTTTTTTTAATGAGAGTTGATTAAATTAAGCATGAATGATTCATTTGATGAGAGGTTTTAAGTTACCTCCGTAAAATCCTACGGCAATTAAAGCATATTTTTAGCACAATTTAATGTTGCCTGTTTCAATTAAGTATCATACCCAGGAAAGTTTTTTATGAGAAAGGGAACTGGAACGATGCAATACAGTAGAAGAATGATCATTGTGTTTGTGATCCATCTTTTCAAATTTTATTTGAAAGAATTGCACTTTGTTTTACAGTACCACTGAACAAGATTAAAAAATTGACAAGATGGCAATAAGTAAATTTTCCATCTACTGTATGGATTTAATTTTCTATTTTTTTTTTTTTTTTGCATAAATTCTAGTGTTACTGTAGTGTAGTATTGGTGAATGAGATGGAATATACTGTATGTCCTGATTTTTAAAAGGCAATTTTCACATTTTATAATCTTATTGTTATACCGTAAAGGGTCGGATTTTAATCCCCTCAGTCAAAATGTGGGAGGCATAGCTCTCCCTCCCCCTTTTCAAGGATCAGTCTCCTTCACCCTCCCTCCTTATAGTGATCTAAAATGTTTAACACCTCCCTCCCCCCTCCCGATTATTTTTGAAAAGAAAACTAGTATTTTCTCAGCATTTACTGTACTGAGATGTTTGATGTGAGCATAAAACATCTGTAAGAATGCCATGATTAAATGTACATAGTCCATTAACAGAAAATGGAAGCTAAAGACATCATTAAGTTGCAATTTGCTATATTCATTTTCATGTTACATTTTATTCTGAATGAAATATTTATCACCAAGCTTACTCTTTGTTCCAATTGTGCAGAGTTTGCTCAAATAATTCCACTCACCTCCCCCCTCCCACAATAATAAAATCCCTTTCCATTTGCCCAATTTCTCTTCCATAGACTGTTCATACAGGGGTTCTATCATTTACCTTCCCCTGAGCTGGCAGTGGCAGACATGGATCAGGGGTGGCGCCAGGATTTCCCCGACGGGGGTCAAGCTCCCCGATGGGGGGGCCAGCAACCCAAAGTCTCAACGAAGGAAATAAAGTGCCGAAACGATGTTTGAAGGAAAATTTTGAGCTCTTTTTGGAGAAAATTTGAAAAAATTGCCGGCATTTTCCATGGAAAATTTGAAAAAATGGGGCTTTGAAGAAGAAAATTTGAAAATTTGGGGTTTTTATTGAAGAATTTGCCCTAATTTATACCAAAATTAAGTAAATCGTCGGGGCGACTGGGCGTTGTTGGGGACTACATATTTTATCGTATACATAACAGCTCCCTGACCAAACCGAAAAATTTCCCCGACGGGGGGACCAGCCTTCCCCGACGGGGGGGGGGGGGGGGCCAGGGCCCCCCGGGCCCCCCTGCTGGCGCCACCCTTGACATGGATCCCAGGATGAACCAGATTTGAATTTACAAACCAAACTTGAGGAACATATAATTTCCAAAGTTACATGATTTCATGAAAGGGCAAGAATAATTCAGAAAGAAAGATTCTGCAAAGGCTGTTCTTGTTTTTGGCATGCATGGTACTAACCAAGAATGTCTGATGGGGTCATGGGGCCAAAAATTTGAAGGATTATTAACTGTTGTGACATTGCATTTACATAAAATACCATTAGTCTTGCTCTCTGGATAGTGCCTCGTAAATTCTGAAAGTTAATTGTATCTTAAAAACTATCATGTAGAGTACAAACCCTTCAAAATCTCAGGTCTCTTTGTTTGGAAGTGAAGTCAACTTTATTGCAAACATTTGGTAAATTAGCAGGTATGTACTTTCTAATTAGTACTATGTTTAAAATTGTTTCATGCACCATTTTGTCAGTTCCTGTGTATAAGTACACTATGTAGGGGCATGCACAGAACCTTTGTAGATCGACACTCTTCAGACAGTACCTGTATACAGTGTACATACAGTTACTGTGTGTAACTTACGATGTAAGAATCACTATAAAGGTGTTCATGCATACAGGTGCAATAATGTACTCTCACATTTGACATTATCATTTCCATCCTGGCTTTCCATATTCTCCAACCATCTTGACATTCGGTGTTCTCATAATTTTTGGTATTGTTTGGATGGAAATAACCTAAATTACCACAATATACACTGTTATAAATGTGCCATGCACTTCTTCAAGTACTGTACCCAAGAGTTGAAATTGAACAATTTATTTAGTATCACAAGATCCTTCACTTTGTGTAAATACTCTTTTCAAGGCAAATAAAGATGAATTCTTTCATTGTTGCTTTTACTCAAGATGTGTATTTTTAGTTCAAATAAATGCCATCTTCATCTGATGACTCAAACAAAATGTTTCCATGGAAATGATAAAAATTGTCAGAGTTGATTCGGGATGCAATCAGTTTCTTTTTTTGCAGAGTGAATTGTGCTGGATTGAGTTGTATGCTTAGGAATAACATACTGTAGAACTCAGCTTGATCAAAAATAAGAGGAAGGATGCTGTTTTATTAGTAAGAGGGAAGCTTAGGGAAGGAATTGTGAACAGTCTCAGGAGAGGTGACTGTGAGTGAATATCACGCAGAACAGTATAGTCTATCGTGCAGATTGAAGAGCTCAATTTCTTGTCATAAGTAGAGTATAGGTACCTGTACTGTAGTCTGTTCAAGAACTTTTATGATGTTCCCAGTAAATTTTCAAAGTTCCTGCAACAAAACATGCATGAGCTACTGGGTAGGGCCTAAATTTTAGAATTCAGTTATTTTCCGCCCCCGTTACTTTCCGCCCCTAGAAAATAATTTTTCCCCCCTGGTTTTTAGGGGCGGAAAACACCGGTTCGAGGGGCGGAAAGTAATGACATAGAATGGAATACCTGCGCCAGTTGAAGGCTTGACAAACTAAAACTAAATTTTCTTATCATTGAACGTCTCTCCATATACATTGATGTCTTTTATACAACAATCCATAGCCTAGTACATACTTATGTTGACTTTTTTTTCTCGCTAGCACTTAGGCTTGTGCATTGCAGTGTGTACGCGAATACAGTACGTATGTATACACATACGTTAACGTATACAGTGCTGTGCATGCATATGGACGTGTGCGTACATTGGTGTGAATGAGTTCTAATACACATACAACTGCAGCTGCACTGTATAGGCTAAGGCTTGGTAGATCATACGTACACATATACAATCCATTCTTCTCTACATGATTTCTGAAAAAGTCCCACGATTTCATCATTTTTTTGGTCTCCGAAATGAAAAAAGAAGTAGATACAATTGTAAGTTAATCTTTGATTCTGAATGTTATTTTCCGCCCCAGAAATTTTAGGGGCGGAAACTACCGGGGGCGGAAAGTAACGGTACCCTAAATTTTATTAATTGTAACAATAATTGGTTTGCAGTAGGCCTACTATAGGTAGTACAGTAAATTGGTCTAAGTCAGGTATCAAGTCAAAATCATGTAGACTTGTAGATTTCTTCAGGTGAGGGTAGCAGGGGAGTGGGAAGGAGAGGAGGAAGGGTGGAGATGAAATGAATTGAGGGGTAAGAAATCAGAAAGAAAAACCACAGAACTGTAAGAGATGCACAAGATATAGGCCTACAGTTTGACAGGTCTAGGTGTGAATTGGTTGTGAATTTCAATATATGCATTTTGCAAGGCAATAACAAGGCCTAGGCCAATATTGTACCTTTGGTAGTGTGTACATGTACACTTCCACTTATGCAGAATTTGGGGGAGTGACTTCGCTCCTGGAAAGAGCTGAGTGCAGCGACCTATAAAGAGAGTGTAGTAACTTTCTTTTTTCTCAACCTGGGAACGTGCACCCTTAACAAACCCCCCACCCTCCCAGGATATGCACCTGCATAGAGTATTCAGTTTGATCGTCTCTTAAAGTTTGAGCTTACTGGAGTGATATGTATTAGACAAACATGTACCTGGTATAGTACCTCAGTCTATTAAAGCTTGATGACTTAACACTAGTGAGTACATGCATATTGGGATCTGCTTCTTGCAGTAAGTGCCAACAGAGACATGTACCATACCAATTTAAAAGCACATCAATTGTCAGAATATCTTCGCAGAACTTCTCAAAGTTAACAGAAAATTGTCACACTTAAAAAACAATCTGTGCTGCCTCATTATGGTGTTTTCTAAACTTTCAGAACTTGAACACTCTGGAAAAAGCAGTTTCAATAGTATTTCAACAGAATACAGAACTACTCTGCCAATTGACAGTGATGGTAAGCAGATGAAAAGTCAGACAGTAGCCCACATAGCTACCTTCCATCTCTCCCAAAATATTGTATTATTAATGTAGTGGGTTTGTAAAATCCAGGAAGAAGTCAGCAAACTATGTCTGTTCTGCAGGGTAGTCAGACATGCTAGCTGTGTTGTAATACAGTGCTAGTTTGACAGATTGAAGTCTGGAAGGAGTTTCTGACATAGACCAGGCAAAGACTATCCATGGCTACAGTTTGATTTACTACTCTTAAGAAATTAAAATCCTTATCAAGTTTACAACCTCACCTATCTCTGAAAAGCAGAGTTTAATTTTTTCTCCCAAAAATGTGGTTGAAACAGGTTTCTTCTCTTCTTCATCATATTTTATTTATTACCGGGGATGATAAGAAACTGGAAGATTAGATTAGATTGAATGTTTAAATAGGCCTACTGTACATGTCTATCAGTAAAGACAGCATATGTTTGCATTTCTGCATATGATATCCATGGGTATTACACTGTAAGGGCATTCCAGATGAAGATGTCTTCATACAGGCCAGGTCAAGGGTCAAGTTGATTCCTAGCTGGATATGTTTACCCAAGGGATGTCTGTGTTAGAATCCAATCACCTCAAAAATTTCCATAGAGTTTTCCAAATTTTGCTCTTTATTACTTCTTCAAAAGTCAAAATATTGAGGCCAGTGATATACCACTGGTGGCCTGAGTAAACATAATTTCTTCTGCGCCATGGTGAGATTTTGGAATTTAAGGTTGCTGTGGAGAAAATTTGTTACCAGGGGAATTGACATGAATAGCTTGGCTGATATTAAAAGGATGCCAGAAATGCCCCCAGAAAAATAATATAGTGGTGGAAGCGTTGGCTTTGACAATATTAGTTTGAAAAGAGATGAAAGTGCAAGTGAAATGTTTCTTTTTCTGGTAGAAGTTACAGGAGGGAAATTTGCATATAATCAACAATAATAATCAACAAACATTGTCTTCATCATAGTTGATTTTTTCAGATAATCTGCTCTCAGTGTAGGACTTGAGATGGAGGGCAATTCATAAAGTTCTCCACTCTCCCCTTTACCCCCCCCCCCTCCCTTACAAAGAGGACTCAACTCTACCTGTACACTGTAGGCTACTGTATGAGCTGCAGACAAGTGAGTGGGTTAAAAAGTGAAAACCTAACAGAAGGTTGAAAAAAATTCAAATTGTTTTTGGTTGAAGTGCCAGAGAGGATAATATTTGTCTTGCTATTTTAATGTAAGTAAAAAATTGTCGTTAATATAACAAAGACACTACTGTACAATTAAAACCTGAAAGCCTTTATTAACCACCAGATTTCATAATTAGCTGTGATTCATGTAATGTAGTAAATAATAACCGTGTAATGCACTGTACATTAAATAATGTAAAGCAGCCTTTCTCTCTACAAACTTGTACATGCATGCTTTCTCTTATGGTGGTATACAGTATATGACAGGTGGACAAGGGGGATATGGGTCTCCAGTAATTTGGTTGAGAGGGAAGTTAATACTGTACTAAGGTCTAATAGCTTGACAAACAGATTTATACAGTTAACCCAGTGTTTATGAGTAAGCTCAGGTAATGACTTTGCCACAGTTCCTTGAAAACTCCCCTGGGACAACCCCCAGTCCCCCACTCAGACAGTTCCAACCTATTACAACTGCTCTTTAGGCAATTTCCCCCAATAGAAAATTTGGAATTTTCTTGGGTGAGAATTGCCAAATTGTCTGGGGGTGGGAGGGGGATTTTCCAAAGTGGGAGTTGTCCAGTTAGGACCTTTTGGTCCTGCTTTTACCATGATCACTCAGTGGTTGTGGAGAGGCTTTTGGTGGCTCACTTTTCATGAACCTTTTACCAAATGGATGTAGATGTTGTATACACATTGTGTTGGTGTCAGGTTTCTGAATCTGGGGGAATTTCCCCTTCCAAAAAACTAGATGGGAGAGTGGGAATTTTGGTGAACTAATGGAGGGGCAGGGGTGGATCTCAGCGAGTTGCAGTGTAAGCAGAGCTACTGCAGCAGCTAGTGAGAAGTAGTGTGGGAAGTTTGCTGATACAATTTTCACCTTTCCGGGTTGCTGAAGACGTACGGGAATGGGGTGATTGTCCTGTCAAAGATGAATACTAGTGCAGCACAGTTTACCTATAAAGTTTCAAAGCTTTTTTAAACCATTGTGAAGGGTCTGTTCCCCCTGAATGTCCAACCTATATTGCCATCCTTGGCTTTATACGTAGATCTTTCGTGCCTCGTTGCTTTAAATCTTCTTTTCCAGTAGGATCAGTCTGATCAATCAACTTTAGCTTTGTACAGTAATAGTGTCACAACACATGTTTATAGTATAATCCATGTTGTCAAGTCATTGTAATAATTTACTGCTGTATATATGGTGTAAGCAGTCTAATAAGTATTTTTCACAGACCGAATACAAAGAGTACTAGGAAAAGAATTGAAAGGAACCAAAAAATTTATCCCCTCACAGTATAATCAAAGCTTTAGTTGCTTTCGTTCAGTCATAAATAAATTGAAAGAATTAGACAATTTATTAGTTCCTCAAAATTTTTTGTTTCTTTTCCACTCATGCATGCATTCCTTTGGTGGCTAAGCCTGTTATCCTACCAGTCAATCTTGGCAGTAAATCAAGAGAAGTCAGAGATGCATTTTATTGTATACTCATTCCCTGGGTGTTTAAAAGTACCCTCAGAATTCTATGAGGATGTCTTGTCTTCATTTTCAACAAAATGCAAGTTTGTTTTGGCAGCTGAGAGACTTTGTAAGTCTGTCAATATTTTGGAACAGAAGAGAGGGCTGGAATTACTCTCAAGCAAAGAAAAGAATGAGAAGAAAGAAGTTTAGTTGAGAGGTCTTTGTGCTCTGGAACCATCCAAAGCTAGGGGAAGATTCACTGAAAATTTCAAGTGCAGGATGCTTGGACAGTGATGTGGGTTTATAGTCAAACACTGTACTGTAACTGCCTCTTGGCAGCACCTTGCCACATGGACCATGACTAGAGATTAACTGCAGTGTGCACTCACACTGATTTCCTTGAATCAATACACAAAAAAAAACTGTATTATTAGAAATTTAGTTTTTCACTGTAAGGCTATCTGGGTAAAAAATAATTACATGTATGTATACAGTGTAATTAAATAAGGTGTAGAAAAGGTTGTATTATGAAGGAAATACTGAGTAGTTATGGATGCCATTACATGCAGAATTATTTATGCCCAGTACGGCCTTGTATGTTCAATTAAGTGTACGTGCCTATAGACATTTTCATGTGACATCAGCGCATTCCAGTTTCGCATGCTGGTCTTCACAGATCATGGGCATAAGGTGTGTTATCAATAGGTGCACTGTAACATTGCCCTACAGTAGTAGCTATAATTCTTGACAGTTTTTAAAGGCAGTATGCAGTCACCCCAATCACAGTGAGTGTATCCAGTCACTCTAGTTCATGATTGGCCTATTTTGATCATGTGACAATATTTTTGTTGGTAAATTGTGAAATTCAAGGAGAATTTCTCCTTGCTTTACCTATTGTTTGTAATAGTTATGTTCAAAATGTCTTCAGAGGTGTTTGTAATGCAATAAGAGGAGATTTGCAAGAGTTTGCCAATTTTTCAGAAAAAATTTTGGGGAGACTGCCTATATTGCCTTTAAGTCCTACAAATTTATGCCACTCAGACATTTTCACTCAATGCAGATGGGAGTGTACATGGGAAAGAACTATAGACTTAGGTGAATAATTCCAGTGCAGATAAATTTGCAGTTCGTCAACCCATTTCCAAGTATCAATTACAAAGGATTGTGGGATAGAGTTTTGGTGTGCGTCGTTTTTGTCAATGGCATTTTACTGTGGACAAAATGATGCACACCAAAATTGTGTCCCACTATCCTTTGTAATTGCTATTTGGAAAATATGGTCTATGGCAAAGAGTAGAGGAAGAAATTCTAGATTGAGAGAACTTGAAAATGCCATTATCTGTCTGCCTAGATGGATATTCTAAGAATAATTTCAAGAATACACATGTAAAAAATGTCTACTTTTATCGAAATTCAGTAACTTATCAACTAATTAGGCAGGCTTGGCCTATCCCATTGAAGTTAAATTCCCTCTTATTAAGGTGTGACTATTGGGATGTCAGTTTTGATTTCAGATCCTTTCTGCTGGCCATGAACACATGAATCCAAAATTTTTGATGCACCCAGCCATAGAAAACCTCTTAACATGGTGCATCTCCCATGGACAAGTGAAGTGATGTGGATGCTAATGACCCATCTTTTCTTGCTGAAATATTTTTTTGTATCCCATATCCTGTTTCAGCTCTCCAGTATTATCATCCACAAGCATTGATAATCACGTAAAAGACCTGTATAGCAACCACTATACAGAATTTTAGCAAAAATATAAGGCATCCTGTTCGGAGAGCTACCTGGTAATTACAGTTCACTGATAGTTTATTAACCATGGTGCTGATTTTACATTCTGTTGGTGCTGAGGAAATTTCAGTCAATTGTGTTAACTGTGGAACCAGAAGATTGATTAAAATATTGCCCTCTTTGGCTACAGCACAATGCTTTTAAGACACATTCTTTGTGACTGGAAAGTTAAAAATATTGGCTGGTTTGAGGAAACACCATGTAATAAATCAGGATGCTGATGCCATCTGTTTCGACCATATGTTCACCTTTCTCCAACTGTGTATTAATATAGCCTCCATCATACTACATATATACCCTAGCTGAATTATGAATAGGTTAGGACATCATCCATGAGTGAAGCTGATTTACTGTAGTTTAGTCCCACAAAATTCTTGGTTTGTACAGTAATATTAGGTTTTCAACTGGCCAGCTGGTGAAGGAAAATGGTCAGTGGCACTGCTATGCTTTTACAGTTTATTGAGTTAAGCTAGAGTGCTGTAGTGAATTTGTATGAGGGAGACCATTTAAAAATTATACCTGAAGGATCATTTTTGGTTTCGATGAAAAGAGAAACCTATGCAGTCATGATGGCGTGTGTGTGTATGTATGTGTGTGTGTGCGTGTGTGTGTGTATGTGTGTATGTGTGTATGTGCGTATGTGTGTATGTGTGTGTTTGTGACACTTTGCTTGTTAACACGATATCTCAAGAAGGGAAACTCTGACAGTTCTCAAACTTGGTACATAGATGCCCCATATTGAGAGGAAGAACCCTATTGTTTTTGGTGGGGGTCAAAGGTCACCTGGGGTCACCGGGGGTCAAACTCTGAAAACCTTGTTAATACAATATCTTGAGGTAGGAAGCTTGGATGAATTTCATACTTTGTATGTAGATGCGTTATGGTATGAGGAAGAACCCTATCATTTTTGGTGGAGGTGAAAGGTCATCTGGGGTCACCAGGGGTCAAACCCTGAAAACTTCGTTAACACGATATCTCAAGAATGGAAACTCTGACAGTTCTCAAACTTGGTACATAGATGCCCCATATTGAGAGGAAGAACCCTATTGTTTTTGGTGGGGGTCAAAGGTCACCTGGGGTCACCAGGGGTCAAACTCTGAAAACAGTGTTAACACAATATCTCGAGGTAGGAAGCTTGGATGAATTTCATACTTTGTATGTAGATGCGTTATGGTATGAGGAAGAACCCTATCATTTTTGGTGGAGGTGAAAGGTCATCTGGGGTCACCGGGGGTCAAACCCTGAAAACTTCGTTAACACGATATCTCAAGAAGGGAAACTCTGACAGTTCTCAAACTTGGTACATAGATGCCCCATATTGAGAGGAAGAACCCTATTGTTTTTGGTGAGGGTCAAAGGTCACCGGGGGTCAAACTTCTAAAATCTTGTTAACACAATATCTCGAGGTAGGAAGCCTGGATGAATTTCATACTTTGTATGTAGATGCATTATGGTAAGAGGAAGAACCCTATCATTTTTGGTGGAGGTGAAAGGTTATCAGAGGTCACCGGGGGTCAAACCCTGAAAATCTTGTTAACACAATAACTTCAGTTACAAAGCTTGGATGAATTTTTTACTTTGTATGTAAATGCGTTATGGTAAGAGGAAGAACCCTATCTTTTTTGGTGGAGGTCAAAGGTCATTTGGGGTCACCAGGGGTCAGACCCTAAAAACCTTGGTAACCTGATATCTTCAGGTAGGAAGCTTGGATAAATTTCATACTTTGTATGTAGATGCCTTATAGGTAGAGAAAGAACCCTACCATTTTTGGTGGGGTTCAAAGGCCATCTGGGGTCACCGGGGGTGAAATCCTGAAAACCTGGTAAACACGATATCTCAAGGTAGGAAGCTTGAATAAGTTTCATACTTCGTATGTAGATGCGTTATAGTAAGAGGAAGAATCCTATCATTTTTGGTGGAGGTCAAAGTTCATTTGGGGTCACTGGGGGTTAAACTCTGAAAATCTTGTTAACACGATATCTCCAGGTGGGAAGCATACGTAGTATGTAGATGCGTTATAATGAGAAGATGAATCCTATTATTTTGGTGGAGGTCAAAGGTCATCTGGGGTCACCAGAGGTCAATGTCTGAAAACCTTGTCGAGAGGATATCTCCAGGTAGGAAGCTTGAATAGATTTCATACTTGGTAAATTGATGTGTTATAGTGAGAAGATGTACCCCATTGTTTTTGGTGGAGTTGAAAGGTCATCTAGGGTCACCAGGGGTCAAACACCTTGTTAACACAATTTCTCAAGGGAGAAAGCTTGGATAGATTTTATGCTTAGTATGTGGATTTGTTATGGTGAAAAGATGGACCGTATTGTTTTTGGTGGAGGTCGAAGGTCATCTGGGGTCACCAGAGGTCAAAATGCAAATTTCCCAAGAATTCCCAAGACCAAATAGGAATACAAAACTGTATTTATCCAACATGTTAAGATAGCATTTGACCATTGACTGAAAGAGATGGGACATCATGGCTTTATTTGGAATAGAATATATTTCATCGAAACCTCAATGCATTTTTGCATTCTGGTTAAGACTAAAATTATAGCATTACCAGTATGAATTCTGTTTTGGTGTTCTGTGAACAAAAGAGTCCCACCATAAAAACAGTGGGAATGTAGCAATTCAGTTGCATTTGCATTCACTACAATGTGCATTCCCTTCCTTACCTGTCAGTCTCTCAGCTAAATCCAGATAGGCAGTACTCCTTTCAACAAACAAAGAGCATGGAGTGCCCACTTTTGGTCCCCCTCTGTCAGTCTTAACCCCACCTCTACCAACCAAACGTCCTTCCTCTCTGGAATGAAGCCAACAGCAATTCCGCCTATTACATGTAGGTTCACACCTTATGTGTTTCAACATTTCTATGTGCCAGTACTGTACATGTAACTCTATTACTGTCACCCTAACCTAACCGTATCCTAACATTGACCTTCATGTAGACTTATTGGAATATAGAGGTGTTGGAACAAAGAAACATAGCAGAGAACAGTCCCCACATGCATGTAAGTTGCATGTTTTGGATTCTCAAAGGGAAGCAGTTTTGAAGCATTTTAATATTGATACTGTAGTCATCACAGTCCCTTTTGCTACCTGTCTTGAAATGAATAGTTTGCATACAGTACATCATAAAACGTGAGTCAAGTTCGGCAAACCTGTGCAATTTGTAATTTTTATTCTCAATCACTTTCAAAACCAACATCTAGGGAGATATTAGTGCCCGAATACATTGGTAGAGATTTATTCTGCAACTTATGCTTATGGAAGAAGCCAGTGTCACAGAAGGCACCTCAGGAGCATGAAGTGCTCCCCCTGATGGTGTGGGGTCCAGGGGCAACACTCTGGTGGAGCTCCCAGAGGATGAGATCCCAGGGAAGCTCTGGAATATTTACAAAATTATGAGTATTAGAGTGAGGCATTTTAACTACTTCTTAAGGACATGGGATGTATACTAAATAGAACACAGACATAATTATTTGACCTGTGAGTTTCTTATGTTAGTGGGGTCGAGGGGAAACTCCCAGGGGGGCAGAGCCAGAAGCTCTGGGGTATTTACAAAATTCTGATCAGTCGGTAACTAATTTGAGCTACTGTATCTTTTCCCAGTCAAAAGCATCATTACTTTCCCCAGCAAATATGCCACTGCTTGTTGTTTGGGAGGATAGGTGTGGTAGGAGTTGCATGGGGAGTTGGAAAAGTAATCTTGCTCAAGCTGACATGTAGTATTAGAAGGCAACAATGCATGAAGAATGCATGCTAACCTCAGTGCTTCACTGTGAATCTGCTACATTACTACTGTACTTTGTGTTCCCAAAACTTGATTAAATCTCTGTTCTGATTGACTGTCAGTCAGTGTTTGAATTTTGTAAAACTCATCTTTCAAATATAGCAAGGGAAAACAGGAAAGAAATTTTTTAACTGTATTTGGATGTACAGACTTTTGAAGAATTTAAACAACTTTCAAGCTCTAGTGTACAGAATATGTAAAAACGCAGGTAGGGCTTACAGTACTTCATAAAAAATGTAACATGTTGAGTGTATAGTTTCGTGATTCACATACTAATCAGTTTAAAACCAGTCTGGTGGAAAGGGAAGTGAAGAACTGTTAATTCCAAATGTCATTGACATGTACTGTAGCACTATTACAGTATAACAGTACCCTTTAGTGTGCAGAACTTGACTGTTGAAGGTTGAATCAGATGTGATGGATAAGGGACCTTACATGGTTAATCTCTTAAAGGTGCTGCCACATGTCTGTGAAAACAACTGAAGTAAATCATGTAAAAAGGACTGGGAATGCTATTAAATCATTAAACTAGTCATCAGTGATTACTGTAGCACTATACCAAAGGAGTAAATTGCTTGGACACTGTTCAGTTTGTCTGTGTTTGCAACATAAAAGGTTTCAGACATTTTTAGAGGTACACAGGCAGCCTTCAGTTTTACTCTGTAGAATTATTGTGAGAAAGTTGTGATAGGTTCCACCAGTGTTTCAGATGCTCAAGGTTTACAGTAAAGGACTGACTGGGCTCTTTAAAGGATTAAGGATGCTCTGTCTTGCACCCTTCACCCTACCCCCCCCCCCTCCTCCTCCAGTCGGTTATGGTTTAAATACTGCTGCTTCTAGTGAAAACTAATATACAGTATAGGTCAAGAGTTGGCATACTACTGTACTTGATGTAAAATGTTGTGGTTTTAAGAGGGTGGAATTCAGCAATTAAAGTTACAGTGACATGTCACCAAAAAGAGCTGTTTTATTTGGCAATTAAGGAATAAAATCCCACAATGAAAGGTCTGCTGGAATTATTTCGATCTACATCGCCCCTCTCTTACCTCCTATTACCTATGTAATCCCCACTTACCCGCAACTAAACCCTGGTAAACAATTAGCACAGTGGCTAGGGAGGGCACCCTCCAAAGGAGGCCGACCTCCCATGTCCTCTTCTTAATATTATTTCAATATCTTTTACTGTTTTTGAGATACACCTCTTCAAAGTTTGATGGTTTCTGGAGTAAAGCATTGCCAATATGCAAAAATAATGATGTGGAGTGTTGCACAGCGTTAGCATTTCTTTTGTTCACCCTATATAAATTATCTCCTAACGACTAATCAGATAGTTTACAATTTGGTGAGTGATATTAATATTTTTCAAGAAAGGTTTAGCTTCCATAATAAATCCTTCAGGGGATACCAATGACACAGTTGTCCTTGAAAGGAAGGTTGGAAAAACAAAGGATAACATGAGCCATATTTGGTGAGTTCATCTTTTGATGTCACAAATTTGCATTTAGCTTGAATGTTTACTCACGGTTGAAGTGTAAAATAGAAATTACCCTGTAAAATGGTACGTATGTAATGGATTTTGATGGAAATTGTGGCTATTTTCTGGACTTTTACTGCTTTTTACATCAAATATCCAGCTAAGTTATAATTTACATGTTACCAGACCTTTAACAGGATACCATTTGCAAGTTACTGGTACCAATTCAAAATCCAATACAGATGCTATTTTTAGAAGTTTATGTGATCTTGAGACTCACTGTGAAAGATTATGATCGAAGACTTCTAGGGCATACTACTGTATACAGCCTGCAGAAAGTGATACTGAGTTGATCATGCTTGGGTAGGACTGTGATTTTGTTGGATTATTAAATGTTCTGTATTCAAGACACTTTAGGAGCACATAAAAATGACTACAGTAGCTTTTATTAACCCCCAGTTCCAGTCAAGTTGTAGACTGATAGTAGTGGACATAAAATGTAGAGGTCATGTGACAATTGAATGACATTGTACAGGCCCATACAACTTACACAGGTATAGCTCTACATGCCTACTCTTGGTCGTTCAAGGTACTTAACAATAACGTTGATGTTTTGCATAATTGGTGTTCTTTGTTGCATGCAAAATTTATGTGGCTAATTCCAATGGAATACCCTCAACAGGTGTAAACCATGGGAGCTGATGTCATCTTACTTGCAAGATGTTATTCTCCTGTAATTCATATTCATGTACTGTACATTTCAGTGTGGTTCTTTGTGAATGTTCAGTAAAAGTAGAAAACTAGTCTAACATGAGGGAGTAATGGAGAATCTAAGAAGCAAGCTCCTTGCCAAGAACTTTTGGTTCTGTATTTGAAGGGATATTGTGGCATTTGAAGTGGAATTTGGCTGTTTTGGACAAAAACCTGTGAGAAACTTGACTTGCTTCCTCATAATAAAAAAATTTTCATCCCTGAAAACAACAGTAATTATGATATATACTATTCATTTACATGTTCTGTAGAGCAGACCAGCAAAGAGAACAATGCTTGATGGAAAAATTAATTTCTTTGAGGATATGTAAGTCCATGATGAAACCACTACACCTTGGGAGTACTGTACATAAGTGGACCTTGGAGCCTTGCTCAACTGGTATCTGACCCTGCAAAGTGGGTCATGTTTCTCTTTTGAATATTCATGTACTCAGGATCAATCTTGAGATTCTAATCCAACTTTTGTGGAGGATCTTATAGGGTCTTGTTGCCAGCTGCTCAGATTTGGAAGGGCAAAGTTAAAGTGTACCTAAAGTCTGAAAATTCAAAAATATATATTACAGAGCATGAAAACTGAATTCCAATGGTCCAGTTCCCATCTTCACAGGACTTTCTTAAGCTGAGATATAAAATGTTGAAGTTTATTCACTCGATTTAAAAAGGTAGATTGCGCAATAATTTGTGATGTCATTGTTGTACTACTCAAATTACAATCTTTGTATTTCTTTGTTTTTCTGAAAGCCACCGCACCTTGTGCCAAAATGTGATCACGTTCTTACTGCTTTGGGGTGACTTGACTATATAAGCCCTCTCTGTACAGCATGTCATGCAAGAAAACAGGAAGCGGTCAAGGTCATATAAACGTTTTTAATTTTAAAAGAAAACAAAGCATTTAATGTGAGTTGTACAACAAGAATGTCAAAAATTATTGTGCAATGAACTGTTTGGATTTAAGTGAATAAATTTTAACATTTAATATCTCAGCAATGGAATAAGCTATGACAATGGGAGTTGGACCAATAAGATTAATTTTGTAACCTCTAAAATATATATTTTTGAATTTTTAGAGTTTAGGTCCACTTTAATATTTGAAAGGTCCTGGTCATGACCCATTACAAGCATCTTTTGCAATAACATCATACTGGCTCTGAAAAAATAGATGGTGGGTTTTGAAATTCCCCCACTCTGTTATTACTGCTCAGATCTCCCCTTGCTGGAAAAGTACTAGTTCATATTGGAAACACACTGGAGGTCAAGTGTCCCATTCATTGAATATTGCAGCATGCTTGCAGTAGACGAGTTGGGAAAATGCTTTCATGCAGTGCATCTTGGTATGGGTCAAAGGTCAAGTGAACCGCATGCAATGGCGGAAAGTTGTCACAGCACACCTGACCTTGTGACCCCACCTGAAGTACTGAATTTCCCAACTCATCTGTTGGGTGTTTACAGTATGTTTAAAACCTTTATACAATTTACAGGTGACCATATCTGTCATGGGCAAAGACACCATACCGATATTAAGGAAGGGGGACGGTGGGGGAAGGACTGTAATGATTAGCCTAAAAAATCAATTATGAAAACCATCAAAGATATAAGAGTTCAGGAAATTTCCTGATTTCCATTTAAGTCTTGATCAAGATTCTCAGGAAATCCATTTTACTAGCCAAAATGTTCTGCAGTGATCATAGTGGGTGAAATGGCCAAGGGTGGATAAAGTTTTGGGTTTCTTTTTTGAAATCTCCTTACAAAAAAAAAACAAAAATTTCTGCATGAACATATTTGAAAAAAAAAGAAAAAGCAGGATTTTGTGCCTCGGTCTCCTCCAGATGTGAAGAGTTTTCTCAAAAGGGAGGACGCCCCATAGACCCCTCCTCCAGGCCGGCAATCCTGGACAAAACAATTTCAGGAAATGGGCCTCTACTGTACTTTGCTTACATCTCTGAACCATATTAACATATTGCTTGAAAATTTACAAGAAATGATTCAGGGGTGGGTGGGTGAGAGGATGGGGGTGGGAAAAGGTTGAAACCTCCTGCCTCCTACATCTGTGGTGTCTGCCCCTGATCTTGGACATGTAGATTCCAGTATGAATGCAAACTGGATCAAAGTATCCTAGTCTGTGTGACATTTATCATGGTATTCCCCATGACACTTACCCAGTCTGCAGAGGGCCTGAGTAGATGTGTTTTAAAGTACAAGATACAAGTCAAATCTCTAAGCTTGCCCAGACACATAGCACATGTTGAAACTATGGAACGTAACTTTAGCTATCATCATTAACATTCTCCTTTTAGTGAGCAAGGACATTACCCTCTCAAAATGACCGGAGGTCACATAACATTCTAAAATTCCCATTAAAATGCTTCCACTGTAGTTACCTTAGTTTCCTTCCTCTGGGCGATTCTTTACTTTTTGATACCAGATACGATCCACATCTCATGTGTTACTCTAAAACGAAAACAACTCAATGTACGTCAGTTCCTTACAAGAGAAATTTGTTAATACTCTTCAAGTGTCTTCTCTTTTGTGGTAGCCTCCTGGGGATATTACTCACCAACATCCCTGCACATCCATTGTATCCACAGAGAGCATGAATAATGTTCTGGCTCCCATTTACCAGCATTTTTAGGAGGATGAAAATTACATTCAACTTACAGCTAAAAGCTGATATCTTTCTCAGTTTAAGTGGTTGAATTGTGATGCATGATGATGGGTGACAGAATAATGGGGCCCTGTCAGAGGGTCACATGGACAGAAATTTAAATGCTATAGTGTTTGCTTTCTCATTTGCTAAGACCGTACTGTACATGTGCACTGGACCTAGTCAAAATTACAGGAAACAAACATTATCAAAATGTCACAGTACTCTTCAAACATTTTTTGAGACTCATTTGTTGGGTTGAATCTCTTTTCATACAGTTCTGAATGTACAGGAGTATTGGATTTCAATTTATTTCATTAAACTTTGGCGTGAGTGGTACAGTATTAAGGTTTTCTCACAGTGCAATATTTGGTCCTTTCCTAATTTTACAGCCTTCTTCCCCATTTCACTAGAACTTTAAAAGATGCACTAAATTCTTCCATCTCCATGTTTGTGACTTTTCACAGAATAACTGCATCCCAACAATCCTGGCGTGTTGTGGCACTTTGGGGGATGCTCTGAAAAAAATCCACTTTACAAACTTTATTCTGTATATTACATTATTCCCATGGAGTTATAAAACACAAATCCTTCTTCCAATCCTGATATGCAAGAATAAAAATTATGAAAATTATGTATAAACTTGTGCATACATGCATTACTCAAGTCATACTGTACCATGGAAGTACTACCCTGGAGTATAGCACAGTACTTCCATGGTCATACCTGTAGGTCAAGGGTCAAAAAGGACAAAATTGTTTTTAGTCATTATCTGCTTGTCAGTATGTTGGAAAATGTCATTACTAAAATCACAAGATATTTTGAGAAAGTGAAGAAATAACATTCTCAGTTCCATGAATTGCCTCCTTGCTACTACTATAAGGAGTAATAATTTTGAAGATTTTCCTAACAAATTTCTTTTCCATTTGTCATAAATATTTTCTGGTGACCTTCTTGTGTATTTAATTCTTTCGAGGTATTGTTTACTGTATAACAATGATGTGATGTAAGTCAAAAAGAAGTGTTGGATTGAAGTGAAAGTAAATTAAAATAAACAAAAACATTTTAAGTGAATTCGTAAATTTAAACATGTCAGTTTCTGGTAGCCATTGTTCATATCAGGGAGTCTCTAGCAACTTCCTCTTCATACTGTAATGTACCAGTGTACTTCACACCTATCAGTGTGGTTATTCTTCATGATTCTATTCATATTTTTTCATCATCTATCAAATATTAGTTTCCTTTACTGCCTGTAGTTCATTATTTACACCACAAGAGATTACCTCTATAGCAAATGTGTATTACCTTCATCTAACAAGTTGATATATATGATCATACATTCTGCCATTTCCTGAAAATGCTCACCACATTTTTGTCACAATTTCAATAAAGCCCACTACGCCCACAAAACCACACATCTGCTGACTTCATGTTGTGTATTTTAAAAACATCAGTCAAAAAGTGAGAAATCTTTCTAATGTTCATCAGTCATGGTGCACTTCTCTTCACATTGAATTGCTTACCAAATGATAAAACCTTTAGATAATGTCGAAACCATTGCAGTGAGGCAGATTTGTGTAGTCATGAGTACTGTACTATGAAGGCAATTGGATTTCCAATAAGCTACTACTGTGGGTGAAAAGTTAGACATTTGTGTTGATTGAAAGAAGTTAAAATTACATGATTCAACTTACATGACAGGTTTAAATTAAAGTGTGCCTTCAGCTCAGGCTAGTACTGTAGAGTTTCCAGTCAGGATGGGGGGGGGGGGGGGGATATCGTGGAAGTAGAGGAGTCAAAGAAACAACTGGGTATGTACAGTTATAATTTAACATTGCTGAAAATAAAAGGGGCCTTGGATATTTTTCAGGTGGGTTCAGCCCTCTCAAGCTCCCCCCATTTCCCTTGGCAATGGCCCTACTTCTGTTAATTATTTGTGCTGTTCTAGTCTGGTGGATTTGAAAATGGAGGAGCCAACTGGCCTGCTATTACAGCGAACTGTTACAATGAAAGAGCAAGCCACTGTCAGGTTAAATGTAACAATTTATATGAAGGAAAGTGTAAGGAGAGGGGAGGGGGAGGGAAGATTTTGAGTCAAAACCCCCCTTCCAGTTTCTTAGTCCATCCCTTGACTGCACTTTACAAGCTTTAAAGTGGTACAGTATTTCCTACAGGTTCAGCTTTTTCAGAAGACACAGTTTTGGTGGTACAGTAGATCTTGTGATTGATGGTATTTTAAACTAAAAAGGTACAGTATGAGCCTCTACTCACCTCCTTGGTTACTGTGCCTTGGGCCTTTTCAGTGTGTGGTACTGTACTGTACGTTTTTTACCATGTCTGTTCGTGGCAACGGCAAGCACAAACTTGTGGTGCCTGTAAATTTCAGCATTAATAAGTTCCATCAGGTCATGGGTTTTAGGTGTAACAAGAGCAAAAGCTTGCACTGTATTGTTTACAGAAGTTTGCTATCTGTCCATAACTTTCAGAATATGAAAGTACTGGCTACCAGACTTGCCAGTACAAGTGTGGAGTACAAGTGTGTAGAGTTTGAGTACAAAAGTTTGCATTCATGTCATAGACATAAACTTACCCCTTGCTACATCTAATTTGCATAAATCTGGCACGCTGCATGCAACTGGGATTAGTTTTGACACTGCACTCCCAATGTATGCCATTTGGGCTGGCAACTTGTCCTCATTCTCCTTCTGCTGAAAAGCTATTGCCTTGGAAGTTTCAGGGTCTTAAAAGTCATTACTTTTCTCAAGTTTTCAAAAGTTTGCATTAGCAGCAATCCTTCAACTTTTAAAATCTGGAAACATGAAGTATAAATCCAGTGCATGAGTACAGGCATGTGTACCAACTGCCAGAGTATCTGTAAAAGTACAGGTTTACTTACAGGGAAGGGCTGTGTCATTCAAACTGGTGGTCACCAAAATATTTCAAAAGGTTGCCAAAGTACTTGAAGAAAAGAATATTTACATGTAATTGTAATTTTCAAGGCCTGAAAAGTGCCATTTCCAGCAGTAGTGGAAGCATTTTGGTAAAACATTTCTTGATAATATGGGGGCTACACCCTACAGTAACTGGTGGTGGGGCTCCCCTTTAATAGTGTGGTGTCACATAGTTAGCCCTTTCTTCAAGTATAAGCTCTTCCACAGTTCTGCCACTGGTGGGTGCACGATGATAACCAAGGAAGAAATTGAGGTCACCATGCACAAGTTTTAATACAGTACCATTGCACAAAGAATATGAGCGATGCCACTCTGAGTGACTGTACACCCTGATATGAGAATGCACTCCCACTGTACTGTACCAGCTATGTACTGTAGCCTGGCTAGACCATGTACATGTGTATGAGCTCAGGCAATCAGGATAAACTGAGTATATGCACATGTTAGAGTTAAAGCTGATGATAGAAGTCTGACATAGCATTTGTAATGTTATAAATGACAAAGTACCCAAAACAAAGTGTATGCAGAGGTACAGGTTTCCACTCTCCAGCTGACAGTCTATACTGCAAAACTCTCTTGACATACTTAGCTCACAAAGGACAGATTCATTTATGATATAATATTACTGCTGCTTGTTGGAAGTCCTTGTTCTCAGGAGGATACCACTTGTGCAAATTGATTCCTTCCAGTCCACTAGGTAGTTGTTATTCTATCCAACCATGCCAGTTGTCATTGTAATGACTAATTTGATTTACATCTCCTTCAAGAACATCAAAAGCATATACCACATGGTGATCTAGGATGCGCATATGTCTTTAATATATACTGCATGTCTGATTGACTTCATGTACATGTACAGCACCAGCAATGGGGCTTATGGGTGTGGTGAAGAATGTTAATTGTGTGATAAAGTATCTGAAGTTATGCTTTATATGTTTGTTCTGTGTTAATTCCTCATTCTTTTTCATCAAGTGAAGTATACTAGTATAGACTACTTGGTGTTGTGTATGGACCTCCAAACGGTAATATTGTTGCATTTAATGATTGTATATATGGCACACTATGTAAAATTTCACATGATAAGAATTACTGTTTTATTTTAGGGGATTATATCATTGATCTTTTTATTAAAAGCAGCCAATCTTCTGACTTCCTAAACACATTAGCTTCGTGTGGGTTCTGTCCAACCATTACAAGACCAACTCATGTTACCGATCATTCTTCTTCTCTGATAGATAATATTTTAACTAATATCGCGTTGTGCAATGAAGTTGAAGTTCGATCGTTAGGGATCCTCATTACCGATATAAGTGATCATTTTCCCATTTATCTGGGTACTCAGATTGGAAATATTATGCAAGTAGACCATGATAATTTGATTCAAAATTTTTCTGCAGGTAACATGAACAATTGTGTAGGTAGGGTACTGTATCTACCATTAATTGGAATCATGATCCTAACAAGGGTGATGCTAATTTTGCTTTTGATATGTTTTATTATTTTTATTTTATTATGTTTTTAGTAGTTTGTTTGCCTTATTGAATTTACTTAAATTACCTGACATCATTACTCTGAGCTTAGCAATATTTACATATCGTTATTTGAATAACTTACTACCAAGTTCTTTTTCTTCCTTCTACAAACTAAATAGTAATGTACATTCCTATTATACCACACACTCTTTTAATCCCCATCCTGCCCTAGTCGATCAAAATGATCATAAAAAGAGCCTAAAATATCGTTCAACTTTTGTTTGGAATACGCTGCCCCAGAATTGTCGGTCAAAATCCTCTATAGTGTCTCTAAGAAGAAGCTTACTTTCATTTTTTCTAAGTTCTTACTAATTGTCGTAGATGGGTGGGTTTTTGGTGCGTGGGTTCAGGAGGGGTTTTCGTTTTTTCTGTAATTTGTTTCTTTTTTGTTTCCTTCTTAGGGCGTGTTCTTGTCTTTAAGCCCACAAGGGTTTTTAAGAACACTTCCTTCCACAGCAATCATTATCTTTTTTGTTTTCAGTGTGTTGTTAATCATCCTTAAGCATTGATGTAGAAAAACAAATAAATGAAATGAAATACTTCAGTGTCGGTGAAATGTACATCATTAATATTAGCTTTGGCATTTTAATATCTTTTTGGAAGTATTGTGTATTTCCCTGATTGAAGGTACTGAACAGTAATAAGCAGATATCCCAACCAGTTCTGAAACTTCTCAGTGCTACAGTATTAATATCTTATAAATCTCATATTTCCCCTTCAGGGATCATTAAGTGTGATTCAAAACATGGATGCTCTTCTGAAGGTAGAACCAAGGAGATAGTCCATAGGAATTTACACATACTGTACTTCTGGTTGACACTATGTAACACATTCCTGTTGGTGTGTCATTAAATCTCATCTAACTACACGTACTTCAGTAACCAAAATGCTCTCTCATGAAAGAGGTCTGTTCATGAATACTAAGGATACCAGGATACCTTTAGTAAATTCAAATTGGGGCGACTGCATTTGCCCTCTATATAAGTACCAGTGCCTGTTGCTTCTCACTGGTCCCAAGTCCAGTGCTTGCATCATTGCAAAATGAAATCAAAATCAAACGGGGGGAGGGGGCTCCTGCATTTGAAACATTCTTTGCAGGATTTTTTTCTGAAGTAATGTTTCACGGGATTTCTTAGATTTTAGGTGTTTTTATTGTATAACTTGTAGAGGTATAACTGACCGAGTGTATACACCCTGTAGGCATCTATAAAAGCACAGGAATTTAGTTCTGGTCAGGTTTGGGAATCCTGCAATCAAGCATAGCATTAACATGGCCTGAACTTTCGCTGTTTCAGAACATATATTCAAACCTTTTCCATCAGTTCCCTTCAAAAGAATGAGATTTCTAAACTCGTTTCCTTCATTATTACTTTCACACCAAATGCTAAACAGCACTTTATATTTTTAATATTCTATAAAAACATTCCTTGAAAGGTCGCAATTCCCAATTTGAATTAGCAGGCCTTGCTATTCTTACAGACTATTCATGTATATAATTTTTAATCATGCTCACCTACTGTATAGTTCATTAGTACTGAATTCTCATTTCCAGTGAGATTACATTGCTTGAGTCTAACCTTAGTACGCAATATCTATGTTCCGAAACGTCATGGAAGATACAGTTCTTGTAAGGAAACAACAGATTAAGATTTGTAAGATGTTTCAGAACAAGGTCGAATTGTGACTGCTTTTGCCCTTCAATAAAACTTGCAGTAAGATCTAAACTTTTTATACTCCATTACACATTTCACTGAAATGGATCCTTTATTACAAACTTGACCACAGAATACGTGTCCTTGATTAATATCCATTGTGACACACTTGTAAAGTATGAATGCAAACAGGAAAGACAGTGAGTGGGTTGTAAAAGTATTTTTATTATGAAAAAATCTCAAACAAGATGTATGGTACATATATACACCTGTGTGCCTATACAGTACTGTAGCAAAGTGAGGCAGTGAGTTGTAAGCCCATGCTTCTAGTTGAAAGTTACTATAGAAATGAAAACTGAAAAAGTTTAAATTTGGTGGGAGTTTGATAGTACAGGAGGGTAAAGGAGTTTAGACCACTGTATACAACCAACAGCCTGTACTGTAAATTTTCATAGAAAGAATCCAGTTTGTCCCAAATTATTAGCCTTTTATAGAGTGTATTGTGCGTAAACTGTTTGGCCCCCTGATATCTTTACGTTGGTAAAGTGAAAGCCTTGCTCTGTGAAGTGGAGAAAGTTTCCTGTGAGGGATGGTGGCCTCATGCTGTGGTAGCTTAAAAGAATCACTGTGTAGGCTACTGAATCTCATGCTAATATTTGCTAGTGATAGGGTACTTCATTCAGCTCCCCTCCTCCCACCCCATCCCCTTTAACTAGCACTAGACTGGGCCAGATATTTTATAGAAATATTGTTTCTAATGTGAAAGGTTAAAGAAAAGGGGCATCCATTTCACTCCTACCATGGAGCTATTACCCCTACTTACCTCATCTATTACACATACAATGAATAATCCTATCTACCGTAGAATTACTACAGATATGCTTTTTCTGGATCCTACTGTATGTGGAAACAATTTCATTTTAGTTTACCCTGTTTGTCTGTGTATGATTTTGTTTATGGTAAAACTAAATAAAAAAACCCCGTGTGAGAGTTCATAAGCCATGGAATCTTAGTTTTATTATTTAAATCTGGTCTTCAACAATTTGAAATAGTCTACAGTGTAGGTGAGACCCTGTATGCAGTTGATAAAAGAAGAATAAAAAAAAAAAAAAGATTCACTTTCTCTATTTTTCCTGCCTGCTTGGGGACAGCATAACATTTGAAATCAGCTCATGCTGTGAGTGATGAATGCATTGATGCAAAGATATGGAGTTTGGTAGATCAATCCATGCAATGGATATAAATGAGCAAACGAAAGGAAAATGTTTTTCAGCGATACAAGAAATTTTTAAACGAAAGGGAAGCAGATCATGAGTCATGAGAATACTCTCACAAGATGAAATGTTTTAGGAGAGTCATCCTCAGCTCCTCTCATATGCAGTATGTTCTATTGGTGTTGCTGTACGGCCTACGCACAGGACAGCTGTAATTGCCAACCGTATGTAAATTAGGGTTTGCGGTTTCCATGCAGATGTGTTACATGTAAAGTAGCTGAAGTGTTTTTAATGTCACAAGGAAGCTGATGCACATCCCTCTCATCGTAGAAACATCAAACCAAGTATTCCAAGTATTGTGCACCCGTGACAGAGGAGATGAATGAAAATCAAAATCGAAATGGGATGGAATGTACACTGCAGGTGTGGTTTGCTATAACATCTGTAGTACATTAATTGCTCAGTGTCTACAACTTTGATGAAGAAATACTGGATACATCGTAGCTAATAGTATTGATGAGTTATAAGCTAAAGGTTTTGTGTACATTCTGTCAAGACAGTTTTGCATAGAATTGTGTTGTAACTATTTTTAGTAGGAAGGAAGATTTGTAATGTCATATTGAAATTTTTGCATTTTTTTCTTACTCCCTTCCCCTTCTAAATTAAAAGGAAAATACAGTCATCCTATGTTTGATTAGTGTTTGTGGGTATTAGTGTTTCATGAATGGCTCTTGAGAATCATGTGAAAATAGTTTTCTCATTGAGTTGTGAAATTCATGCAGAGCAGCTCTTTCAGTTGGTTTATCTTGAATAATTTATCTTCAGAAATATCATGAAAGATTATGTACATGTTGGGGAAATAAGAGGATATTTGTGACATTTAGCTGTTGTTTCAAAATAAGTTTGGGGAAACTGGTTGTATCCTTTAATGGGGGATCAAAGAAAGTGACCTAGCAAGTCTTACATACCTGTGCACTTATAACAACATTCATTCAAATATAACTGCATTCAAGTATTACTGCATTTATCCACCCTGCCAAAGAAAATGTTTGTTCCAGTTTGCTTTAATCCCAAGTAGTTTCTTTTACACTGTCAGCTCATCAAAATGTTTAGGCCTAGTTCATCAAAAATATGCTGTAAGAGAAGACAGTACTACTATTCTCAGTAATAAGGAAGAGTTAAAAATAAAAATGGGGGAAAAAGGAACCTGTCTTTCATTAAACATTTTTTTTCTTTTGGTTGTGACAGATTTTGACTAGATTATGTTGGGGCTGTTCAAGTTTGTTTAGATCAAGTAGTTGCTAGTGAGAAAAACTCCCAAGGAAGAGATAGACATAATGCAATTAGTTTGTTGCTCTTGGGGGTCTTACTCGTCTCAAGTACTTACAATTTACTCCAGTTGCATTTGAGAGATGGGTGATAACATTTTACATCTATTTACATTACAAACTTTAATTTTGTCTTTGGAAGCCTTCCTGGAGATAATCTCTTGTAATACTTTCGTTAAAATTAAAATGTAACGATCCAAGAACGTGTTGAGTTGTGAATGGAAAACAATTACATGAGGGTAATGACGTAAGTTTTGACAAGCTTGAAAGCCTGAATTGCATCAGAAAGTAATTGGTTTTGGGATATAATCAATATTATTCACTAGTCCAAGAAAGGGCTCAGGAAATTGCAAAAATTCAGGAAACTGTCATTTCAGATGCTTTCAACCTATCTCTGCCTGTAGCACTCTGTAGGTTGTTACGATTGCCCATAATTGTACCCCTTTGGTGAAGGTTTCAATGTATTATGTGACAAGAGAGTTTAATGTGCAAGAGAGTTTAATGTGGCGATCATTTCAGCTGCTGTCTTGCTTGCTTGTACAGAATGTAGACAGTCTAGGATATTGCAATTTACATGGCGTGTGATCGCCTATGTTGTGTTGCCTCTGCTTCACTTTTATTGTTATGTACATTCATTTCCTTAGCAATAAAGTTGGGCATGTTGTACGATCAGTCAAACAGCTTCATCCATGGAAGATGTGGCACAGAGTTATGTAGTTGTGCTACTATACTCATTAACTATCATTTTGCAGAAACTGAACTTTTACCTGTACAAATTTGCTGAAACTGAAGTAAGAAATGACTGCCCATGCATGCATGCTGTAGATTGCCTACGAAGCAAAAGTTAAGAAAAAATGAAAAATTTTAAGGTCAACATTTCTAAGGAAAGAAGGGTACAAAGTGGGCACATGGATAAAGCAATAGAGTACAGTATGAGGGTGTCATCATTTCAGAGTTTATTTCCCCTGTTCTAATGTATCAGAAGTTAGAAAATTTGTAGACTGATTGTGTATCTATTGGTTCCCCTCTAAAGTTTGATCTCATGGGATCCCTTCTTGCAGTGTGAAGTGTGGTGGCATATATCATTTGCCTACTATTGCCACACTATTTCAGTAGCAAACATACAGTAGCAGTGGTCCCCTTTATGTAATCTCCTAATCCAGTGGGATCCTGTCCTGCAGTCAGTGTTAATGTGGTGATGTCACTTCCCTATGGGGTTGGTTGGTCATCCGGGTCTTTTCGTTACCCTACAGTAGCAACTTTGGAGTGAAAACAACAACTGACTACAGTATGACCATAAGGAACACGTTACATGTTACACTGCTGGAGTGTAAATCCCTGGACTACTCTGTGTGCCGAATAGACCGCATGTTTGGTCTAGAGCATCCACCTCTGATGCGGGAGGCCCAGGTTCGATTCCCAGGTTGAGTCATACCAAAGACTTTAAAAATGGAACTTACTGCTGTTGTGCATGATGCTGCGCATAAGCAATGGAGTAAGGGAAAACAAGCCACTGAGCCACAACTGGAAAAAAGACCGTGGCCGGCTCGACTTGAACCAATTGGTTGGAAACTGGGCTGTTAAACCTTACCTAACTAACAAATCTATGTGCCGAATATGCGCAATACATTGTTTTCACTCCAACACATTGTTGTCGTGTGGAAGTGACATGTCACAGACCAAACTCATACTCATGTTCAAGACTTCTAGATATATTTAGTCACAGAGACAGCAGTATTCATCCATATGTACAGAGCTTGGTGACATGCAGTATCATACTGAAAGTAAATACAAAAAGGTGTCACAAATGTGTCTGCAACTGATACAGTGGAATTGACTTCACACCTTATACAGTATTTCATTCCCAGAGTTTTCATTTATAGAAACTTATCATTGAGCTTGTAAATTAAGAGTTTTTTTGTGCCACATTTAAACATGAAAAGGGAATGCATGTCAGCTCAGTTTGGACATACTGTGCTATTACTGTATATATGTGGGTACAGTATGATGGACTGTGTATGGTTATTTTTGAGGTTGTGACAATTATTTGAATGAATTATTCATATTATGTTATTTGAGTTGTAAAACATGATGAAAGCTTGTAAGGGAAATATCAGAGGAAATTTGATTCATTTACAGCCTGTGTAATAGCTGATGTTTTATAGTCAGGCAGGGACTGGGGGTGGCTGGTAGTATGTCCTTTAACATTGTGATGGACGTACAGTAGTAAATCAAGGCTTTGCATACTATTAATCAAAATGAATTCTTTACGTTTTGATTTAGTTGAATGTGCATTGTCTTAATTGCTTCAAATTTTAGAAGACATTAATTTGTTGAGAGGAAAATAGTGTAACCTTTTCTCAAAAATGTCACCTAGAGTAGAGAAAACAGATGCATATGAACCAGGGAGAGGGAGTGGGGTGGGCAAGGGGATTGCAACAGGAAGGGTTGGGATGAAGCCAAGTTTTCAGGCAGAGCACTGGAAAACTCAGGCAGGTTGATCCCAAGGAATGATTCAGTTCTCATTTTAGTCAGGCAAAACAGCTTGACCCCACCTAGAAGTACAGGCTATTCCATCAGTATATGGCAGGGGTCGGCAACCTACGGCCCGCGGGCCAAGTCCGGCCCGCCGGTGTCAAGAATCCGGCCCGCGTAAAGCAGTCAAAATCGTGTATTAAAATCACAATGTGCAATACTGGGGAGAACGCCTAGCCACGTATGTCTGTAATACTTATTTCAACTATCAAATTCCCGTACACGCCTCGCCTCCAGAGAAAATAGCTTAAATTTTCCCTAAAGCTATAAATAACTAAAACTGGGTGTGAAACACTGTGCCAGTAAATACACATTATATACAGACGAGTGGGGGGGGGGAGGGGTACAGCTGCACTCTACAATGACCGCTCTGCGATCGCGATTGAACGTGAGAAGTGCATGCAGTCAGCCCGGGCCCTTCTACAGGAGATACTTGATGGAAAACAATACATTTCCGCATATCGTTACCAAGCGAGTGGCTTGCATGTTTGGGAGTACCTATGTCTGTGAGCAATTTTTCTCAAAACTGAAGTACACAAAGAGCCGACTACGCAGCAGAATAACTGATAGTCACCTCGAAGGAGTGCTCAGACTCGCCATCTCCTCTAGAAATCCAAAGATTGGTGATCTTGCGCGAGATATGCAGAATCAATCTTCACACTAAACTTAGTCTGAAGCAGTTGTAGCAGGGATGTCATTTGTACAAAGAATTGTGGCAAGTTTCAGCCACTTTATATCACTACCGTACCATTGCCCACATTGTCTCAACCCTGCAAAACCGTTTTCATAGTTTGCTATGGCCTGCATCGCTTATTGCAGTCTGGCTTATTGACTTCGTAACAATGCTATTTCAACTACCCCTTTGGCCCTCCGCTAATTCGCCAGATAGCAAGTTGGCCCGCGCCCCCGAAAGGTTGCCGACCCCTGGTATATGGGAAACATTGATTCTGTCATTTGTGAATACAGGAATTATACTGTACTGTGCTTGCTGACCTGATCCTTTTCCTTGGTACCATCATTCCCAATGCTTTCATTTTGCCCATGGCCCTTTGTGTCCAACTTTGGCTTTACACATACACTCATCTGCTTCAGCACTGTGATTTTTACTTATTACTATGGTAAAATAATTTCTTGGCATAGTTTTCACTTGTGGTGTAATATTCTTTCAAATTTGATTAAATTTAGCATTATCCATGTATTTTCCTTACTTGGAAGCTTGCCTATCAGATTTCCCTTTCTCTATATGTATTGAGACAGAGTTATCTTTGATCAGATGTCATATTAGGTATACAGAGTCATATATTGCCTAAACTTCCAAGTAAATTGTATTATTCACATCAGTGGATTATTGTTATTCTTTGTACTATCAACCCCCTAATACCTCAGTCCATTCATTCTAGCTGTTCAACTTTTGACCCAGCTTGCCATTGAAATGCATTGCCACCTATGGTTGATATTGTCCACAAGCTATTTGTAAGATTTGTAATGGTGGGTGATGAACTCATAAAGTCTCATATCCTCTGGAAAATGTTTGTATTGCTTGTGTGTAACCCTCCAACTACCCATTACTAAAAAGTTTTTCATATCTGTCTTTAGGATTGAAAGTAGTGTGGTGTACTTTGAAAATATCCAGTTTATTTTGACAGAAAGTTGTACAAGACCAAGGTGGCCTTCGAATGTGTGACTTTGAAAATACTTGAGACTGAATGGAATAGGCCGCATAATGGTTAGCATTGTTCTTCATGCTGAGTGAAACTTATCATGAGAATTTTAAAGAGAACTGAAACTTCTGGGTGAGAAAGCCCTTTGGGTTGATTGGTCCTTGTTTGTAGGTTTGATTAGAAGCAGCAAGGCTGGCAGACATACTGTATACTGTACAGTACTAATGTTTATACTATACTGACTATATAGTTGGAACAGGGAGTTTCTATATCAACTCCCTGATTGGAATTGGCCACATATGGCACCTATGTACATGGTGCAGTAGATGTCTTATTCTCAAAAGAGAAAAAGATTCTAGAAGAGAAGTGAAAGTTATTTTTACTTGGGACTCCTAACTGTAGACTTCTATTGCGGCAGTTAACAGGGTTTAAAGAAGCCACAGTTCCTTATACTTCTTTTTCCTTTTGAGGTTCACGACCCAAATGTTTGGTACCAGTAATGAATGAAATACTGTAATGCAGTCATGATGGTGTATGTGTCAATGTGTGGAACAGTTCTAGTATACGAGTAACTGTGTTCATAACATGACACTGCTCATCTACAACTTGGGACGTGTTTTATACTCTGTGGGCCTGTATGTCGATAGGCCATTTGAAGAAGAGTAACATTTTTGTATTTGGTAGAGTCATCAAAGGTCATTCAGAAGATATGAGGTTATCAGCAAAAGTCAGTGTAAATTTGTATAGTTACGGTAGCATCTCAAGAAAGAACTTTGCCTGTTTTAAATCTAAGATGTGGATGGCCCATGTTTTGTGAGGAACATTATTGTATTTTCCAAACTATAAAGGTCTAGTGCATGTATCTTGAGAATTAAGGGATACACATCGACGAAGTCCATTACTGGGTGGTTAGGGTGGTATGCATCTGTCTGACTTTTCGCTGGATTGTCTGGCTTTGGGCAGCTTGTCTTCTGTCCAGCGTTACATGATGCCGGACATTGATTGTCCTCTTTGAAAGTCTGGGAAGTCACAATGAAAACTCTTTGAGATAAAGAATGAAAAAAATCAGTCACAAATAAATTCATTCCTATCATATAGACGAATCCGGAGAGCAAGTGATGGTCTGATTTCAGTCGGCCATACCTGGGGTCTATCACCTTTAATCTTTCAATTTCTTTGCTTACCTGTATGATGGATGGTTGGACATTAAATTGTATCTTGATTCGTTCAATTTCACTGAATATGTGGGTTTGAAATTCATGTAGAAAATAAATGAAGACGATTTAAGGCTGCAGGACCCCATTAATGGCTGCCTACAGTCACTAAACACAAGCGCTGATCGGATTCGTCTATAGGCCTACAAATATAAATGAACATGTGGAAAAAATGCTGCAGACCTGTACATCTCAAAAAGAGCTACTCCTCATCAGTGATATTCCCAGAAAATCTTAGTATAATCCTGTATCATGGCAACATGCAATTGATTACAGTACATAGCTAATGGGCATGACGTGTAGCCCCCAGGGCAGGCCACTTTTACTCAGTACCAGTTCAGTGTTTATTGGGACTGCAAATATGCCCTCTGTATGTCTTCAAATTTCAGTTCTCTACTTAGTAATGAAATAAATACTGTGGTAGGAACAGTTTAGTTTACAGGGTCAGCATTTTGCCAGAATGTGTGAGAATTAGTAAACATTCACTGATGTCTTGACCAGGCCTTGGTAGGCCTGTGTGTCATAGTCATATGTGTACACAATATTTGGTGTGTAGCAGTGACCTAGGCTGATATGGCTAAAGTTCAGGTCTTGTCCTCCTTTTGGGACGTTGGAAATTGTCACCATATGGGTTGATTTTACTTGTCATTAAAGTTTAATAATGCAGTCACCCCTGTTTGAATTACCTTGGTATTCTGTTTTTATGAATGCCTCTTTCTGATCATGTGACTAACTTTTTGTTACCTAATTGTTAAGTCATGCAGAATAACTCCTTTTTTAACCTTTTAGATAGACATGTTTATATTTGAAAACATCAATAAGGTACTTGAATGTGGAATACCAGGAGATTTGAAAGATTAAGCAGATGTTTCAAAACAAACTTGGGGCGACTGCTTATTTTAAGTATAAAATGAACCTATACTGTTTTGGTGAAGATCAAAGGTACATGACCTCTGGTCAGTAGACTTGTGTTCACACTGCACATTAGATCTACAATAAATTTGTACTGCCACAGGAAAACAAACTTCTTGGCATGCTACACAATACAACTTGGAAGCAAAATGGTGGTCATAAAATTGTCAAGACATCAGAGCATTTCTTTAGTGAATGTAAAACAGAAGTGTTAATGGAACCTCAAAGCATTTTTGCATTCTGGCTACTTGATCTTTTAAAAGGAATTAAGTTAAGCTCATTTTCATGCATGCTTTTTTTCACATGAACTTATACTCACATACATGCAGTCCATGGCTGCTCACCTTTCGCAAGGTCCTCCACACTTCACCTGAGCTTGTGGAGCTGAAGAGGCATTGTCATCCTATATAGGGCGCAGTATAATAAACTGTGTTGTCGTGGGTGTTGTGTGTTTCCTCATGGTGCTGTGCTATGGTGCTCAGGATGGGCATATTGCAGGTCCTGTCCAATTCCCATCCTCACCTCTGCTCTACAGCTCCAATAATTTCTAAAAAGAAAAAATTGATGTGTTGATTTCACCACGATGCATTTTACAAAAGTAGTATATACAGTGTATGGTGTACTGCAAGTCTACATCGCCCTTCCTTACCTCCTATTTACATATGTAACCCTCACTTACCCGCAGTTATTCCCGGCAAATGAAAAGATAGCCTACTGGAAGAGAGCCCTCCTGAAGAGGGCCCACTCATTCTTTCACTTGCCGTATCAAAAGTTAGACGCAGTTTTCCTGTCGCTAGATATTTTTCCGCTTGTGATCGGATTTTAGTGATCTTGCATCACTACTTGTTCGTAAGAAGATAGCCAGAAGTGTTTTTCGATCGTCCCGAAGTGGTTTCGGATAAGTATCCTTTTCCATTTGGGTGGATTTCTAGTCACTTTTAGTTCCCGCGCTTAGGCGGGGTTGGGCGTTGGCTCGGTGCATGTTAGGCCTCCATTGACTTTGTGTTGGTTAGGCCTAATATAGGTCCGGTTCGCGAGTCGTTTATTCGCGGCCGGTAGCTCGCTTGTCTTCCGACTTCGGTCGGTTCCCCCCCTCCCCAGTCCCATGTTTATGGTTCCGGGTTGTTTGGGGATTCTCCGGAGGGACCTTTCCACCGTTTCGGTGGTTTTTGGTAGCGTTTGACCCACCGCGAGTTGCGGTTGGGTTCGTTAGTTTATAGTTGCCGTTTGGGGCGCTTTAGCATTTTAGCTTCTGGTTTTTGAGTTTCACTTTTTGTGGATTATAGCCTTTCAACACCTCTCCTTTTTTACACTTCTGTGTTGGACAGTGAACACTGTGAATATAGACATGCACTGTAGATTTGAGTGACCTATGAAATTCCTTTCATAGGTCACATTAATTATGGAAATAAAGGTGGCTTTAAATCTTAATCCTAACCTCCAACCGTAACGCTACATGTTTTGGGACTTAGAAATAAAGCGGTGTCAGGACATGGAACAGCTACCTCATAAACAGCTCGACTCAAATGTAACACCCTCCATGCAGCCCCCTTATGCTAAAGTTTGTGGAACCCTTAACCCAGTTACATACATTTCTCATACCTGAACTTCATGTTAGCACAGGAGTTTGGAACCTGAATTTTCTTCGATAAGTTTCAACAAGTTTGACTTCAAGCTGTGAAGCAGACCACAATTGGGTTTAATTTGACCCAGATTTCTTCCTTGACAAGTTTGAATGGTACAAGATTAATCAAGTGATCGAGCATGATCTATGAATGCACAAGGTGACAGCACACTCTTGGCTGGTTGAATGGACCAAGGCCTCATCATTTATCCCAGATTAGCAAGCCTCAGATAGCCTTTTGTTAACCTGTTTCCCTGAATCCAGTAAAAACAGGTTGATAACAACACTATCAATACAAGAATTCATTTACAATGTTATGGATACTTCCATTGGATATTAAGGGAGTTGCAATTCATCTGGCAATCCCCCGATGGGATGAATTGGAAGAAAGGGTAATTGTGCTTCTTGAAGCCATTCTGTTAGATACATGGTAGCTGTTGAATGTAAAGTGTTGAAAAGTTTCATGATTGTGACAGTCAGGAGGATGGCTGAAGCCCTGAACTGGATTGTAATTTGACACGAAAATGATGGGGTTCAGCGGCAGCACAACGTGTCAAATCATGAAAAAAAGAAACCATACCTTGCAAGCCTCCTTCTCTTCACTATTTGTAGGGGCACATGTAGTAAAGGAATATCACATATGACTCCAGGCAAATGACTGTCATTTGCTGCCCCCCCCCCCCCCAAATTGGCCTATACAATCCACACCAGGGTTTCCCCTGGGTTTTAGAGAATGTGAGGTGGTATTAGTCCATGGGGGTGATATGGTGCCAGCTTTGGAGGGAGAACTATCAATACTTCTATAGCTAATACAGTAGAGGTAGTAATTATAGCAAATTTCTGTGAGGTGGTGGCCAAAAACTGTGAGGTGGCCGCCTCACAGAAAGAATGTCAGGGGAAACCCAGTACACTCCCATACCTTCTGTTTTATAATACACATACAGTATGTAAGGAATTGAAGGGAGTCTGGGAAAGAGGGCTCCCTTCCACTGTGGTATCAATTTTCCAGGCTCTTACTGCAGGTACAGTAAGTAAGGGTCACATATGTAAATTGGAGTTATGACTATCAGGCCTGTGCTGTAGATCCCCAAACTGGGAAACTTGGGGTGGGGGGAGAGAGACCTTCAAAAAGTGCGTAAGCTGGAATAATTATTTTAAGGATGTGAAGAATGGGTAGACCTTGTCTCATTGGTTTGCCTGTTAATACAGCATGTAGGCTAGAACTGAACTGATCAAAACATTCTACAGTAGAGACAGCTGTACAATCTATTTTTCTCATCAGCGGACATGTCTTTGACAATGAGGTAAATGTTTTAATTTATTGATAAGATCAGAATTGCCACAGCATACTGTACTGTATGTGACCTTGTGTCACGACATTTGCAGAACAACAAATTCAATGTTTGAAACCATGAGCCTGCTCCCAGGAAAGCAGCATAGAAGTAATGTAAGTAATTCAAATCATTTGAGTCGTCTTGGCAAAACGTGACTAAAGGTTGACAGCACAACCGCTCCTATGTACTTGGTTGATGTGAATGTGACATGAAGTTGATAAGTATCACGCTGAGTGGGAATGCTATTGTCATGTAGTGAATTAGGATTATTGATTTTAATGTTAAAATTATCATATCTGTTGACTTAATGATGGTTATGTGCTAGTCCTTGAAGGGCAAATTTAGTCTTTCCGATTGCATGTAGAATCAGCATACACCCCATGTGTTCATTCATGTATTTTTCTTTTCAATCATGTGATAATTTTTTTTTCGGGAATACTTAAACTCATGCAAGTTGTATAGCCATGGTTATGAAGTTGTTTAACCATTAATGTGCAGTCGTTTTAAGTTCTGAAACATGGTTGATGAAAGGTACAGGTACTTATAAAGGAATGCAGTCTGAGACTTGGAAAACTAAGGAAATAAGCAATCTATCACCCCAAATTTATTCTGAAACATCACCTAAATCATTCAGATTCCTCTAGTGTCACTTTCAAGTATCTGTAGTGATGTTTCCAAACATAAACATTTAATATTTAAGGGAAAATAATGAGTTATTGTGCATAAATTAAATAATTTGATAAAAAAAATGTCATATGATTAAAAAAAGCCATTCATGAAGCAGGATACCAGGGTACACTAATTCAAATCGATATGACTGCATTTTCCCTTTAAGCAGATGGCCCAACAAAAGGGTTGACAGTATGCTTGGACAGGTTGCCCAACTCTTCTTCAGTCATGCCCCCTAGTTAAGAGTTGAGTAGCATTGTTGCGGACATGCACACAAATAAAATTTATGTTAACTAAAAGGTCTGTATCATAAGTGTACACGACTTCTCCCAGTTGTGGGGAGGGGGAAGTAGGTAGGTGGGGTGCCATATCACTTCGCATGTTTGCGTGATAAAAGCTAGTGTTCTGCCAGAACATTCCTAATTTGCTGCCCAAATGGGGGATGCCAGGGAATAATTTAACCGGTATCGCATCACAATTTGCTACACAAGCTGGCCAAATTGCTACACAAATGCAAAAATGCATAGCACTTTTTTGTGTGCATAACCATAGGGTTTTCAGTGATTTTACATTACAGAAGGAAAAAATTCTCAAAACTACTACATATGCAAAATTTGAATTCTAAATTATTCCCTGGATTTAGCCATCAACCCCATTGTATGCCTATGATCTGTGCAGAGTTGTTTGTCAAGTTATATTAAGGTATTGCAACAATGCTGCTCGATCTTTTATCCATGTGTACTTCTTCGTCCTGTCACTAGTTTACCCTGTAGCTGACTGTTACTTTTCCCTGAGGTGGGAAATTATATCCTCTTCCCTGCATTGCAGGCTAGTATTTGACAGTCCATAGCTGATATTCTGTATTTGCCTACAGCAGTTATGATGTCATTGTTAGAGACCCAACTCCATTCACAGTTGGGACTTTTATGGCCGTAGTGACTAACTCCAAAAATGCTCAAACCTAGTTTACCACGCTCCTCACTAAACCTGTCTGTTGAAAAATTACTACACTAAATGTGCCATGTTCATGCTCAAACTGGTTAGCACCTTTCTCCATCAATCCCTCAGTGTTCATGGAACACCACCCTATTGCTCTAAATCTACCAACCAACTTTTGTAGTACAAAAGTTTTGCTTCTCTGGATTCATTGCTTCACTGGATTCTCAAGTTTTCTCATGGCTAAATCAGGCCTGCAATTTCCAGCCATTACTGGAGCGAGTTTAAGCATCTTTTCATGGCTACGAATTCTGAGGGCATCCTTCTTCAGAGTAGCTACATAATATGTCCTTTGGCCTGGTAGAGCAATATAGGCATATGAGATGGTCTGGGGCACTGGCAGTCCCCCTTCCCTTCCAGCACAAAAAATGTATTGCTTTCCAAAATTTTCCAGGCCAGACACTTTCTTTTATGGGCAAAATTCATGTTATCCTTGTTTGCTAATCAGGAAAATTATCCGAGTGAAAACCTTAGTCCCCCGTGTGAAATGAATTCCCATATTAACCTGCAGTGCAGTATGTGGGGCACTCATCACGAGGTGTATGTCTGCATGTCTTTTTGCCTTGGTCAGCACTTTTTCTTATGGGCATGTGGGGGGGGGGATGCCTGTAAATTTTTCTTTTGAAAAGTCCTTTCTGCATAACTAGTTAAGTCAGGTTTATCCCTTACAATAGCTATTGATTTTGTATCATATATTAAATGCATCAGTTTTCCCATGAATAAAAGAAATTCAGACTATTGTGTTTTGCCAAAATGATGATTTTTTTCCACAATCAGTACTGTAAAGTGGTTTTGTCTTGCGTGAAATACAGTGTTCAATTTACAGTGTGATCATCAGAGGGCATAATGGCAGATAGTTAAATGTTTCATTCGTTAATGGTTACAGCTTATCAAACATTTCTGAAATGATTTATTGTTCTGTTTTGGCTGAAGATGCTGCAATACCTGAACCTTTGCCTCAACTTCCTTGGTTCGCTTTTAAAGTGAACTTAGTGTTTTCAGTTTAGTGTACTTTATACTCTCTAACAAACACCTTGCATTTTTGAAAAAGGGGCGTTTATTTGGGGCTATATTTAATTAACAAAAAATAACTTACTGCTTAAGCCTAGTGTACACTAGTGCCTTCAAACGAGGTAAGAGTTTCTTAGATGTAGAGGTGAAGGTTAACTTGCGGGCCACCTCTAGTTCCTTGGCTTCCTTGCAGTATTACCGTTTCCCTGTAAGTGTTGTTGTTTATATAGTCCCTTTGTTTTTAATTAAAAAACCAAAACACCTTCGACTTCTTCCTTGGTAGAAGACCACTGAACAACTGTTTATCCTTACAAAAATTTACAGGGGCATATATTAGGGAGGGGGAGCATTTATTAAAGAACATACGTAAGGGTATGCTTAGGAGATACTGTATTGGACAAATGCAGCCATTCAAAGTGGGGAGTACTCAAGTACCCTGTAGTCCTGTAGCCCATTGGTTCTACAGCCCATTGTTCCTGTAGTTGACAGTGAAAAGATAACCATTAGTCTAGAGAGCCCATAGGTCCAGTAACCAACTGGTCCTACAGTTAAACATCCCATTGATAGGGGTACTACAGCCTATTGGTCGTACAACCCGTTAGTGCTGAAGTGCATATGTATACTTACATAGTATCCCATGGGCTGTACAGTAGGCCCAGTGGGCTGTAGGAGTACAATGTTGTCAAATAATGGGCTGCATCCTGTTAAGAGAAAGGACCAATGGACTGCATGAGTCATGGACTGTAGTATCAATCTTCTATAGTGCTGATGGGTTGAAGGACCAGTTCATTGAAGGACTATAGGGGTGTAGCCTTCTGACTTCAGTTTTCCCATTAAATGGTTAGGATGTTCCCTGTACCTTGAAGGCTTATTTGTCCATGAATTTATGAAGCTGAAATTGTGTAGCTTCACTCAATTTTTTACATCATTTGAAATCATCAGATGCATCATGGGAAGCAGTTGCAAGGAAACTTACATGATTTTTTGTAATTTGTGCATTAAACTTTGGGTGACTGAATATGTCTGTAGATAAAGGTTATTTAGGTACTGTAAGTAGATACAGTACTGTATAATGTTCATGGTTGTGATCATTTGATTTTAATTTTCTTTCTCATTTTCTTTCTTGCAGTGTCCTTCTATGGCAGCAGCTACCTAAAGCTACCGCTGCAGGGTACTAGCCTTGCCAGACGTCTTTCAAAGATCGAGTTGGACTTCAAAACAAGTCGAACCAAGGGGCTTTTACTGGTTGCTATTGGTGCAGAAGATCATCTGTTGCTAAGGCTAAAGCGTGGTCAAGTCCAAGCTGAGCTGCGTCTAGGCACTTCCAACCCTCTCCTTATCACCTCTAAACCAAGACCAAAGTTTGGTGATCTTCAGTGGCACACTGTCAGATTAACTTTATCAGAAAATGATGCCCAACTCTTTGTTGATGGGGTTCTTCACAGAGAGGTTCCATTGCCAACAAGATTTACAGAGCTGACAACCAATCTAGCCCTCTTCATCGGAGGCAAGGGTATGCAAGATGACTTAGAATTCCTGTCTTCCTACGATCTTTATTTCAGAGGGTGTATTCAAAATGTCAACATTAACAACAGAAGAGTCCTTAATATAATACAGAGAAACAACAATGCTGTCATAAGTGAGGTTACATGGGACTGCAGTGTAGAGTTTGAAGCTAATACGGATGACCCTTTCAGCTTTGTCAAAGAGACATCTTTTATATCATTTCAAAAATGGTTGTTGAGAACACAAGGGAGCATCTCATTTTGGTTGAAAACATCCTCAGAAAATGGTCTCCTGTTCTTCAACCCTGGAAAACATGGCAGCTTCTTCTCAGTGGAGGTTTGGAAAGGGAGGATACGAGTGTTGTTTAACGGTGGAGGTGATAACATTGGTATTCTGTCGTCTGTCTCTGTCAAGGATAGCGAATGGCATTTCTTGAAAGTTGCAATTGAACAGTCAGAACTACAGATCAGCATTGACCTGATTCCAGAGACATTCACTCTAGAGGAAGAAGTAACCTTTGACCTGACTGGAGACATGTTTATCGGTGGGGTAGTCCATCGAGCCAGATTGCAGGCAGCTACTGTTGGTCTACATTCCATTCAGCACCCAACTACTGGTGGTTCCTTCAGGGGTTGTCTTCGAGATATTGAGGTAGATAATGAGCAGCTTACCTTGGGTGACACCAGAGTGACTTATGGAATTGAGGTCGGTTGTGTATATCAGTTCCCTTGTTTACGAGACCCTTGTAATAGGAATGACGTTTGCAAAGAAAAGGGTACCAGTGACTTTGAATGCATATGTCCATCTTGTTCAACCACAACTCACCCTGCTACTACCAATTCATCTGTGACCACATCATCATCCTCTGTGGCTGTAAGCCCTGATACAGATGTAGAAAGACCCCTCTACATGATAAGCCCATTATCTGTCAATGAGGGAAGTGGAGCTCTCATTACCACCGCTAACATTAGGCTTAATTTTAACTTAGAAGACATGGGTCTGCGAGAATCACAAGTTGTTTTCCACCAAGTCCAAGAGGCAAGGTTTGGCCGTCTGGAGAATGACATCCCTGGGCGACAAGATTCGGGGAGTTTTACCCTACTGGATCTGGTGGGGAAGAAAATAAGCTATGTCCATGATGGATCTGAGAATTTTGTGGACATGGTGGCCTTTGACATGTCAGTAGTTGGTAAGAGGAGTGGGGTCCCATCCAGACTGAAGAGTGGGGTTTTAGTTCAGCTTCCCATTGAAATAGTACCTGTCAATGATTCTCCATTTCTTGTGATAGCAGAGGATAATTCTTTACGGATCATTGCTAATACAAAAAGACAGATCCGGCCAAACCTGCTGGCTGCTGAAGATCCTGACACTATGCCAGAGAATCTGGTTTTCACCATCATCAGTCAACCGGGAGGTGTGGGCCACTTTGAACTAGTAACTGGTGAAACAGTCAGCTCTTTCACACAAGCTAATATCAACAATGAGGAACTGTTTTATGTTCATACAGGGCCTCAGCAGAAGTCAAGAATAGTCCTTCGGGTGTCTGATGGTATGGAGAGAAGTGACATACAGTCACTAAGAATTGAGGCTACTCCGTTGTCTTTAAAACTGTCAAATTTGTCATCAGTGTCTCTGAATCCTCAAGGTGCCCATGTCATTACTCCCAGCAATTTGAATGTGGTTACTAATGATCCAGAGGAAGAGTTTGGTGTTACATTCAGAGTCATCTCACCCCCAGGGTATGGTGAGATACAAAGGAAGTCTGAAGAGGGCAATTGGTTTGCAGTGACCACTTTTCTTCAACATGATATCAATCTTCACAACATCAGGTTTGCAGCAATCGGTGCTGATGGACAGGTACCCATCATTACAGATGAGGCCACCCTAACAGCTTCCAGTGCTGATGCATCAATCGAAGATATAGTGCTGCAGTTTGAAATTGTAGTTACAAAGCTCACTATAAGAAAGAATACAGGTCTGGTTTTGGATGGAGTTAGGCAGTCTGTCATTACACCTTCAAACCTAACTGCAGATGTGGAAAATTCATTGTTTGATGCACCCATTGTTTTCAAAATTATACGTCCACCAATGAGCGGTGACCTTACCATGCACCCAGACTTTAAGATTTCCAGTGGGCAAAACTTTAGCATGGAAGATATTACAAATAATTTGATCAGTTATCATGTTCGTCCAAGCCGTCAGGAAGGATTTAATGACTCAATGCTGTTTCAAGCATCTTTGCCAAATGCAGAGACAGATGTTCAACTTTTTAGCATAATGTTCATTCCTGATGTGCAACAACTGACCATAGTTAATGATGGTGCTACTGTGACAGAAGGTGGAAGTGCAGTCATTAATCAAGATAACCTTTACATCTCATCTAAGGCTACAGAGGAATTTACATTTACTGTTACTCATGCCCCAATACATGGACGTTTACAGTTATTGGATGCAGCAACATCAGAACTCAGAGACAGAAATGCTACATCCTTCCTTAGTTATGACCTGCGATCTGATTTGTTGACGTATGAGCATGATGACTCCGAATCAACTTCTGATCAGTTTTCATTGGATATCCATGCCTTCTACATGGACAGATTTGGCGAACGCAAAAGTTTGAATTACAATACCACGTTCAACATAAGTGTCACCCTACAAAATGATCACAAACCACAGCGAATAGTTGACAAGGTGTTCAAAGTTCTCAAGCATGGGAGAACACCATTTACCGACTCTGATTTAAAATACCATGATGAGGATTCTGATTTTGATGATAGCGACATTTTTTACCAAAGGTTAAGCATAAGCAATGGTGACCTAGTAAGAGCTGATGACGAAAGTGAACGTGTTTTAAGATTCACACAAAGAGATCTGGAGGAAGGTAATATTGTATTTATACAGCGAGGAGAAATCATGGAAACAAGGATGTTATTTTTTGTGTTTGACAATGATAGAAGCAACCTCCAGAATGCTTTCTTGCATATTGCTGCTTATGAGCCTTACATTCAAATTATAAACAACACTGGCCTTGTATTGAAAAAAGGGGCCAAGGCAACTATAAATTCTACCAGTCTCTCCTCAGAAAGCAATTTGAAAGTACGGGATCATGGCATCATTTATCTTGTGACTTCTCCACCGCAACAAGGAAGGCTCCTGGTGAATGGTGAACCTTTATTACAGTTTACTCAGGAAGATATTTCCTTGGGAATTGTATCCTATGAAAATGACAACAGAACCACGTCATCCATTGATGACTCTTTCAATTTTACTGTACAGGGGAGGGACCTTTCAACCAATGGTACTTTTAGAATCAGAATTTATCTTACGAGCACTCAAAGCCTTCCTGTGCTTGTTCAGAACCAGACTGTCTTTGTGGAAGAAAACAAAATGGTATTGATTCCAAAGTCATCTCTGAAAGTGACACACCCAAATCATCCTATTTCAGAGATAAGGTACGTGGTGACTCAACATCCTCAGTATGGCTACTTGGAAATAAACCCCACTGCACTGATAGATATTATGAACCAAGATGAAAATGATGGGAGAGTACGGCGTGATCCTCATGGTGGAGCGAGTCTTTTATCATCCTTCACACAGCAAGATATAAATAGAAGGCGATTAGTGTATGTTCATACAACACCTGGCCCCACTCAGGATGTTATGTTATTTAACGTTACAAATGGATTTACGACTCTAATGAATGTGACATTACGGATTGATATTGTGCCCACTTTAATTCCTGTGGAAACAAAGAATTTGACAGTAGATGAAGGAATGTCAAAAGCCATTCTGTCAGAATATTTAAATGTGTCTCATCCATTCTATAAGGGGGAGGAATTTGATGTATATGTGATCGATAGACCTAAATTTGGAATAATTGAAATGGTCAACGCAGAGGGGGTTCCATTATCCTCTTTCTCAACCAAAGACATTCACAATGAGTTTGTGTATTATGCACATAATGGCAGTGAGAGTATGCAGGATCAGTTTTCTATGGTGCTAAATTCTACCTCCTTGAATAAGCAGAGTGATTTGGTGTGGATGTATGTGTCAGTCACACCTGTAAATGACATGCCACCTAGTGTCACCTCCAATGGTAAGTTAACTGCCATCAACAATGCCAGGACTGTCATCACCACATCATCCCTGAGTGCCAAAGATGGTGACACACCTACGGATGAAATCGCATTTCTCATCACAATTCCAACCAATGGTAGAGTTGTCCTTGCTGGAGATCCTTCTACTGCTGTGTCGAGGTTCACCCAGGCTGACCTAGAAGCTTCTCGAGTTCTCTTTATCCAGTCAGGTACTGTTTCATTCCGTCATGAATTTTTAGGTGTTGTATGTCATTCAATGACATTCCCTAAGGAATTATAGCACTTCTTTCAGTTTTCCGGAAATGTTCTTGTGGGGCAAGATATCAGGTTACATCTCTGAAGTTTCAAAATTATCATTCAAGAATGCTTAAAGTTGTGCCAAACATTTCATGGTTGCTTGGGCTTATTGAGGGGGTGGGGTGGGAGAGCATTAGAAGTTCTTGTCATCTTAAACAAGTCTGATGTAATCATGGGAAGGTGTCAAATTATATGTCATAGTTCTCAGCTTTCTATAGATGAAAACTTCATCCCTATAAAAATGTATGAACTTAGATTAATTGTTACAACTAAATCTGTTTTATTGCTGGTTACCCTACAAAGGGAAAAACAATCCCAAAACATAAAAAGTTTATTCATGTTCTGTTGGCAAAAAGTGAAGTTAGTTATTTAGATGAGGTTTTGGTTCAAGTCGAGACGACCACGGCCTTTTTTCCAGTTGTGGCTCACTGGCTTGTTTTCCCTAAAAGTGAAAGAGATGTAGAAAATAGGTACAGTGAGATAGGAAAGGTGCCATCTGGATAGGATCCAAACATTGCCAGAAATTATTTCAAGGTAGATGGGTTGTCCAGGATAGTAATAGACCGTATGCATATGCATATGATGTCACAGAACAGAAATTGTGCCCCCTGTTGGAGGTAAGCCCGTGTTATTACAACTTCCACCAATAAATGCAGACAGCTGACTTATGTAAAGGTTAGATACATGCATAAGTCTACTAGGTGCATATGCGAAGTACACTCTGTGCATGCAGTGTGCTTCATTGTTTACCCTCCAAAAGACATCACATGACATCTGTGCATGAGGTCTATAATAAGCTGGTTAACATACGAAGGTAAACTGGTTTGACTTAAAGGTGGAAATGGATAATGAGAACGTATGGTAAATGCAAGATTGTGAAGCATCTTGAAACCATGAAAATTAATGGATTGCCTTTTTTTGAAAACTGTTTGATTGCAATCTGTTAAAGGTGGGCTTCATCGTGTGATGTTATTTGGATGTGTATACTGTAATCTTTGGGGTTTTCTGAATGAGTAATGTATGGAGTTAGTAATATAAGGAGTTGGCCCTGTAGCCAGTTACTCAGGTGTGAGGGGGCAGGGCTTGTGCTTTAGGGCACTTGCATATCCACAATGAAACTAGGATAATTTAAACTAAGAAAGCTGATTAATTTTGGGGGCATACAGCTATCAAAATTTGGTGAGGGAGGAGGGCATTTTCAGGGTAACTTAGGAAATAGGAATATCTGTGATGAAAGGCTGAATAACAACCCCCCCCCCCCCCAGAAATAAAAAGAAAGAAAGTGAAGTACTATTGTAGGTCTTAGTTACATTCAAAAGGTAATTGGTCTTTGAATTACACACATAACATGACCCAAATGTTTAATTAACATGCCAAAATGCAGTTGCCTGTGGCAATAATGGAAATCTGGAAAAAACCATACAAGTGGAATTTGAATTTGTGGAATGGAAAGAGAAGTACTCCCAGTGAGGCAGATCTCCTGGCCAGCTGAATCTAACACAGTTTTTAAAATTTGTAGGTGGAATTTGCAGTTGTCATGCGTGGTCAAGTAAGAGTTCATTAATTTGTAATCTTTTTCTTGGCTGAGTTGCTGATCATGGGTGGAAACGTTGTGAATACAGTACGTAAGAATCCTCTGAAAAGATAGAAGGGATGAAGTTATTCCACTTTAACTTGGTTGGGAACATACAGTACCTTGGTTGTGGTCATTTCCTAAAGAAAAAAATATATGCAGCAGATATGCTAAATTTCTCCTCCCACTATTTTTTTCTGTCCCCCATTTCCACTTCCTCACCCCCTCACCACTGTCAAACCCTTGTGCCACCACAGACTACTTGTCTTTTACTTGAATCAACTTGCTGCTCTTGGTAATTTGCATTTTTTGTTCTTTTCAAGGTCCACGAGCTGGTGGTTTCCGCTTTGAGGTCACAGATGGTGTTCACACCACCCTGCAGCAAATCTTTACCATCACTTCTCAGCCTCTTCTCTTGTCAATCATCAACAACACAGATCTGGTTCTGGCACCTGGAGCAATGGAACCAATCACATCACAGGTTCTTAAAGTTGGAACCAATGAAAATCCACCAACACGTCTTAGTCAGCCAATCACATTTGTTGTTACTTCAGAACCAACTAATGGGCAGCTTGTTAAAATTCTATCAAGAGAAGAGAGCACAAATACCATCAGTTTCAGAGGGGTATCCACTTTCACTCAACAGGATATTGATGATGGTCTCATAGTTTATAAACACAGAAACAGAAGCTCTTATCAGTATCCGATGGAAGATGAAATTTTATTCAGTGTTTTTCTTCCCCTTTCTCAAAATTTAACCGATGTATCATTGTCCATTTATATTGGTGACAAAGAAAACACTACACCTTTACCCACCACTATGTTGGTAACAACTGCTTTGGGCAGTACATCTACTTATGCTACTGAAGCCATGCAAGAGCCAGTCATAAAAGCTAACAAGGAAGTCCAGGAAGGAGAATCAGTTTTTATTTCTATAGAAGATTTGAATTCAGTAGTCTCTGTAACAGAGGTTGAAGGAGCGAGAATTGAATACAACATTACTGAGATGCCTGTGCATGGCTCCCTCTTCATAGGGGAAAGTAAACTCAAGAGATATTCAGTATTCAGGCAAGCAGAAGTTGCAGAAGAAGGTATTCAGTACACTCATGATGACTCAGAGGAGAGACAAGATTCATTCAATTTCACTGTGAAAGTTGTGTCCTTGGCTGGGGGTGCTCTTCAGGAACTGCATTCAAAAGCTGGCCAGTTTGTTTTGGGTATCATACCTGTGAATGATCACAACTTTCAATTTTTGACACCTGCATTGAGGTTGAACGTAGTCCAAGGTACTCAGGTTATACTGACTCCTGACGTGTTGGATGTTGAAGATTTGGACAACTACCCAAATGAAATAAAGTACCATCTCTTCAGTCAGCCATCAAATGGGAAACTTGTCTACAAGGATGACGAAACACATCTTTTAGAAAGTTTTACTCAGGAGGATGTGAACGAAGGCAGGGTTTTGTATAAGCACAATGGAGGCACCAGAACTGGTGCATTTCTTTTCAGAGCTACTGATGGTTTTCATATGCAAATGAGGCAGTTTTACATTACTGTTATTCGCAGAGAGTTGTATGTTACAGTTTCAGGAAACATATTCCTTGACCAGGGAACTTCTACTGTTACCATGAGAAGTAGGCTTTTTAATGTTTCCTCCAATAGCGACATTCAGGGAAACATTCACTACAATGTGACAATACCTCCCCTGTTTGGACAAGTGTCTCTGAATGGAACAGAAGTGTCACAGTTCACACGAGGAGATCTTGAGCAGAATTCAGTTACATATACTCAGGTTGATTTTGGCTCTTCCCGAGATCATTTCTCATTGATAGCCTATGATGACTTTGCCATTTCTGACGAGTTTAATGTGACAATGGTTGTTCAACCTCAAGTATTCACACAGGTTCTGCATACTAATAGTAGATCTCTTACATACATCACACCAGTGGAAATGAATGCTACTTTACTTTCTAGTGTTTCAGGTGATAATGTGCAGATAGAAGTGTTAACTAACAGTTCATTTGTTAAGGTGGTCAATGGGTCTACTGTGGAACCATTGTTTCGGTTCCCGTACACAAGTGTGACTCAAAATGAGGTGGCAATTTTAGTAGAAGATATAGTCATTGCTGACAATGAAACTCTTGTAGATGAGGTTATCTTTAATGTTTCTGCAGCTAACACTCAGTCAGTGACAATAACTTTGCCAGTTAACATATCTGCTGCCCTTGTAGAGGGCACAACACAAGTAATAACAACAGAGAGTAACAACCTTCCTCCACAAAAAGCATTTCCAAGGAACAGAACCAATTTTATTAATTCATTTGAATTTGAGACAACAGAGAAACGAGTAACAAGCCCACAGACCACCCCTATAGCTGCAGGTGCTCAAAAGAAACCAGTTGAGGGTTTCAGCTTAGTGTACATAATTATTCCTCTGTTGGTGTTACTTTTAATCACCATCATAATCATTTTATTTCTTGTGTTCAGAAGACAAGCAGCTCAAAAGCAGCAGGAGGAAAAGCCCAGGCCCCCAGAATTGCAGCCAACAGTTCCAGAAAAAACTGCAGTCACTGCCAGACCTGTGGCGACTTCCTATCTCCCTCATGTCAGTGTTATAGCCAATCCTAATGCAGGAGTTGACCAAAACAATGCTTCTATCAAACCCATAATAAGTAGGTCATTTCAGAGCCCATTGATGCCACAAGTTAAAGTGACCCCATTGGGTAGGCCTCCATCACCAAAGAATTCATATGCCAGTCTTACATCTAATGGATCAGTTAATGTGGGATCTCTGAGCTACAACTGGCAGTCATGTGACCGTGAATTAGTGGATCACTTAAAACAGTCAAACCCCTCACTACAGGCAAGTCAGTACTGGGTGTGAAGAAGGCATAGCTCTTGCTCTACACATGCACCCTAGGCGTGTTGGTATGATAAGGATTAGCATTGTTGGCTGTTAGCTTGGGGTCATCGTAAGCTTGCAACAAAGTTGACTTATTTGCCTGAATGCTGAGGGTAATGTATAGCACAGTTCACTCTGTGATATGCTGCTGACTGTCACACGAGCCTCAAGAGCTTGCAGGGTAGTGTGTAGTTTGCATAAAACATGAAAAGCACAGGAAAGGTTTACGGGGTCAATGAAATAGATGCTGTTGAACATCCAAGTTGATACAGTGACAGTGAGCATTATTGGCACCAAGGGGCAAACTTAACTCCCCCTGTATTTTTAGTATGAAATAGAACAAGCAGTACTTTACAAAAAATGTATGGCATTACAATTTGGTGTTTACTTAGTCTTTGTGCTGAGGGAATGCACCTCCCACCCCCTCACTTTGCCACAGATTTGAAAAGGGAAGCTTTCAGTTTGAAAGTACATGATCAGGATCATAAAAAGCTTCTCCTGAATAAGTTTATTCCAGAGTCTTGAAAGATGGGTTTTACCTGATCGAACATGAATTTCAATACTCCTTCATAATAAGGGTATGTATGGCTTTTGCTGGATTGCATGGTCCATGAAATGTGAGCTGAAATAATAAAAATATTTGGAAATGCCTTCTCTAAAATTTAAATGGCAAATAGCTTTCCATGAAAGCATAGGCTTACTGTGAATCTGTCATGGTCGTAAATTCCATGGTAAGCATATGTTAGTACTCAAATAGGAAACAATCATTAATATGAACAGCTTAAAAGATTTGCTATTTTCCTGAAAAGATAGGCTGTAATTACTTGTAATGCAAACCTCAGAGATTTCGGTGTACTTTAAACATATTTTATTACTATATGAACCAGTCCTAAATTTTTAAATAGTGGTGTATTGGAAATGCCCACTTTCTAGAATGCGTAAACTTGATTGCAAGTGTGACAATAAAAGCAGGCAAGAAGTATAAGAACAATGAAAGATTCAGACAGAAAGACATGCACAGTATAAATCATTCCTGGTGATTGGCTGTTTCTTACATCTTTGTTGAAAATAAAAATTTGTAGAAGTGGAATTATGAGGTTGGAATCACTCAGTTCATGTTCTGTTCTTTATCAGAATTTGATACTAAGCAGGGATGAGACCAGGACATAGCTGTGGTACTGTATGTGACAACAGGGCATAAGTTGTTAGTCAACAATGATGTGTTAGCAAGGTTTGTAGTGAAATTGGACTGGTACAATGACCTTTACAGAGCTGTTGAACAAAAGTGTGCTGTCAGTTTAGAAAAGTACTGACAAAATGTCATTTTCACCAAGTGATGGAGAATGGAGCATTTCTCCCCCTCCAAAAAAGAATTTAATGCACCCTTGAATGTACCAGATGTTGTTTTGAGTCTAGTGCAATATATTGTTGTATTTTAAACTGTTTTACCATTTTTTTGTCAACTGGAGGTATTCTCATTATGTATTCTTCCCTTGTATTTTTACTGTTTTATATGCTGCCAGTATTGTTTGCTATTATTTTATGAAACTATGTTTTTTTTCTTTCATGTGGGTATGCGAGGGATGGTGGGATAGAGGTCATCTTTGGTGATCTGTATTTGTAACATAAAGTCAGCACAATGCTGAACTGGAGAGTGTTGGGATATTTTTAAGTTGAGGAGAAAGTACTGATAATTGCAATGGTACAGAAGCTAAAGATTAATATTATTTGCCTCTTGTTAAATTTACTTTTGTATCAAAGAATTTTCTGTTTGAGCATTAGAGAGAAAGAGAAACATCATTTCCATGGAAATTTAAATTGATTTCCAGTTTGCTAATCAGATGGGAGATATTTATGGTGCTCAGATCCCATATATTGCTGAGAAGGAGAGACTAGAGGTAAAGAGGTTTGATCACATCAGGTCAGTCTTTCTGATTGTTGAGGCCTTTTCACACTTGGCACGATGTGATACCATATGATAAAAACAATATATTTTCCTAGGCCCTCACATCAGGAGTGATGCAGTATGATGCAAGGCCATAGAAGGGGGATAAACTGAGTGGGTAAAATTTCACTTTCACCCACTTGTAGCTAAGAGATATTTCCTGTGACCAGTCATGAAGGAGAACTGCCATGTTGTTAGATCATGTGACAAATGAGGCATATTAGGAATATTACTAAGAGATGAAAGAAAAGCCACATGCAGATTTAAAAGACTGGCAACATTTTTATTATTGCATCATATTGTATGCTGTCTTATCATATTGCTTACAGTTGGAAGGGGTATTTATGCAGGCTTTCATAGATAAGACACAAAAGGTATGTGAATGGTGTGTGCCCCCAGCAGTACTCTTGATACAGTTGTAACCCAATGAATGCATCTTTCAAATTGCCTTACAAAGGAGAGATGTGCAACAAAATGATATCAGTGAAAAAACATCATTTGTTGACATGCAAGCAGTGATAATTGAAATAGTGGGTGGTTAATATTGTTGCCTGTCATGTTCTTTAATTTCAAAGGAAAGAAAAGTTCCATTTCAGTGTTGGGGAGAGAAAAAAATTGTCTCCATGTAAAGTTAGATTATTAATCTACACTTTTATCAGTAAACTCAGAGTTGCCTTTATAGGTGCACATCATTTCAGTTACCTGTGTGGGTTGAAGGTATTACGTTAAACTCTGACATTCGATGGTGCTTCAAGAAATCTGCTTTAACATGGTATTCAATATGGCTTGTGTTTTATACAGGTGCTAAGTCTTTTAAGTCTGGTTCAAGTTGGACGTAACCTGGAGTCCTGGAAGAGTTGAAGCAGGTGAAGTTTTGATGTAACTTTAAATACTGTTTGGGGGTATAAGGGTAACATGACTGGGAGTTTCAAGACAGGAGAATTCTGAGAGTGTAATTAAGCCTTTGTGGTCATTTGGTTGTATTCAAAGAAAGATGCCTTTATCAATAGAGCTGGGCTCATAGTACTATTATCAGGCAGTGTTGCACTGAATTTAATGTCATCTTGTGGCATGTTTGCAGTGTGTGTGAAATGTTGTAGATAGAATTGGGAGAATGAACTGTTCAGGAGAATGTAATGAGAATGAAATCTTCTTGTATGTAAATAGCTAAAATGATCAGAATTTCCAGAACAGGGGGTTAACACATGTCCTAGCAACTATTTTTTAATAAATGCTTTTATGTTTGTTTATAGGTAGCTGACTTCTAGGTCCCTTTTCATTAGTGGGACCATCTGCAAAGACCAAAGTTAGCATTGTATTCATTTTGTGGTGGGATTTGGAGAAAAACTTTAAACAGCTTATGAGTTAGTCAAATGAGTCTAATAGATAGAAATGTTAGACAGGTTTTTAGGGTGCAACAGGAATCTACTGGTAAGAAAATAGCTCCCTGTGTAAGAGCTCAGAAATGTTTATGCATATTGTCATACCCTAGCTTCTCATCCCCATGCCAGGCCTGTAGCCAAATAAGGTACTGAAGGGGGTGAAAATAGCTTCTGGGAGGGAGGCAGCTGCAAAATATTTTCTTGGGGGAAGACGTACTAAAGTGCATTACGGCAAGGTAATTTTGAACTTTCTATGGGGTGAAAACCTTTTCTAGGGGACTGCCCCTACCTCTTTGCTATGGGCTTGCCCCTCGCTAGTGTAATTTTAGAGTTATAGATTGTATATGAAGGTGGCTGTTTTGATGAATATTCTGAGGATGTAATGCTTTTAAGAGGGAAAGAGAAATTGTGTCAAACAATTTAGTAAATCACTTGGTATATGCAACTCATTAGTAGGTTAGCACCACTTCGCATAATCCTGTATGGAACAAAATATTTGCTATTCAAATAAAAGCTTCTGGTTGAAGAAGGACGGTAAATTAGCAGAGTTAAGGCAAGAGCATTTATTTTTGTATTGAGCTGAATTTCAACATTTGTATATCGCATGTTGTCTAAGCTACTGGACTAGACCTTGCCAGGTCTTCCAACTTCATGGGACTGCAGTTCCAAAGATTGGTATATATCCAAAAATACTTAGTAGAGAAAATTTGATTTGGAAGAATTTTGAAACAGCTGTGCAATCGGTCCATCTCTGTTTTTCTAAGATGTTGAAGAGCCTGCTTGTACCACTAAGTGGCAGCAAAGCCAAACCTGCCTCTGAAACAAAAATCTGGAAATTTGGTTTGCCATAAAAAGGAAGTTGCATTTTGCGGCAGGGATAGGACAGGCAGGAGTTGGGCAAAGGGTTGCATTTTGTAGAAGAGATAAATAATGCAAACTGTAACTGATAGATTCTGACATTTCATAGAGTAAGGTGGGTGCTGGTGGGGAAGGCTTAAAGGGGAGAGCTATTGCCTCAGGTCCCCCTTGCTATGCCACTGATAATCTGAGAATGTGCACCATGTTCTCTTACTATAAAAAAAATCATAGCCAACTGCTTGGTATAAAATTTGGGGCTGGGGCTGGGTGTTTCTTTTGGAAGTGCCAGTGGATGGGCAACAAAAGTATCATGTTTTCATACAAATGTGTAAAACATTTAGCAAGATGTCATCACTTCTTCATCCCCCCCCCCTTTTTCTCTAGCAAGTAGGTGGGGAAAGCCGATAATTATTACATTATTTTGTGTCTAGGGTTCTCCATCCCTCTCTGAAATCAAATCATGCTGCTGGTCCCACCAAGAGTGGCTGAAAAATATTAGAAGACAGGGTTTTTATGACGTTAAGACTCAAAAATTTATCTTCCGAAAGCAAATTGTTAGTCTTGGCCTATTTAATTATTAGTGTCCTTACATAGTTTTGGCAGTACTCATTTGTTCAGTCTCTGTTTTGCTAATGTGGCTTGAAGTTTGTGTTTCAGTAACTATCATGGTACTATTGTTTTAAAGCAGTTTTCCCCACTGTAGATAGCCCATTTCTGTACTAAGCTGCCTTTTAAGCTGTGTGTTCTCTCTTTGTAAATTGCATATTTATTTTTCACTTATTCATGTATATTGCATATTTATTTTTAACGGATGCAAGTAAATTATGATAAAAAATGAAAAGATCTTCAACCTTACAACGTGCAGATATTTGTTTTGTTATACATGTTGTGTTTCCCAATCAGTGATGTAACCATCTAGAGCCTTCCATTTAAGGGAATAAGCAGTCACATGAACCTTATTTTGAAACAGGTAAAATGATATAAATCTCTTCTTTCCCCCTTACGTTGAAATCTTAAACGTTTTGTTGCCAGACATGCAAAAATGTGAAATGTTAACCTTTCGTCATTATTCGTCACACTAAATATCATTTTAAGTCAGCAAAGAATTTCTTTACAATTTAATTTTCGAATGTGTTGCTAAATGATGGGAATATTTGCTAAAACTGAGAAAAATGTAAAGGCTCGAACAACGTTTCTAGCAGATTACTATGAAATCGTGGGGGCACAGATGAAATACATTATTTAAACGTTTGATGCTAGTTGTTTTACTGAAAATCCTGATTAAAGTTTGGTCACCTGCAGAAACAAACCACACTTCAAAGCATTATAAACAATGGCCTTTGTCTTGGGATTACATGTAAAAAGGGAGACCATCAGTAGAGACTTATCAATAGAAGCAAAGAGTGATGTCTATCAAATGGTGGTGCCTCAAGAAAATTAAATCATTTTCAAGTACATATTGTCTGACAGATTTAGTCGTTGTATCTCGTTAACTGTGACACTGGTTGAAAACATGGTGATATATCAAGAACGATAACTTGATCTCATCCTTTGCAAGTGGATGCTCCAAATTAAGTAAATGTTTTGTGGAGGGCAAAGGTCATTTGCGATAATGAGAGGTCAAAGTTCAAAACCTTGTAAGCATGATATCTCAAGAAGTGTAACTGAGGGATCTCATATTTGGCATATGTAGATTTTGGTAGATGATCCCTATCCTTTTTGATGGTAGTCAAAAGTCATTTGGGGTTACCAGAGGTCAAGCAGTGTTAGTCTTGATATTTGCTCATTAACACGGTATCTCAATGTGGGTAACCTAGGATATCTCATTCTTTGCATGCTGATACTCCTTGTACAGTAGGCGATCCGTGTTGTTTTTAGTGGAGGTCAGAGGTCTAGCTGGAAACCTTGTAAACACAGTACCTCAAGAAAGGAAACAGTAGTGAATCTCGTACTTCGCAAGAGGGTGTCCCATACAAACTATAGAAGAACCCTGTTGGGTTTGCTTAAGGCCAAAAGACATTTGGGGTCACAAGAGGTCGAACTGTAAAACCTTGTAAAATATGATATCTCAAGAAGGGGAACTTTGATGAATCTCATACTTGGCGTGTTTTTGTCCCATGTAAAGTAAAAATGTCCTATGAAGCTTGGTGGCGAGCAAATGTCTTTTTGGGTCACCAGAGGTCCAGCCCTGCCAAGTCACCCGCATTGGGCGGGTGTCACCCGTATTTTCGGGTCGCCTCCCGCTTATCTGTCCGAATCTCGCACATTATCTCCCGCAATGTACATAGTTTTCTCTGAGAAAAATGAAGTCTTGCTCTCCGAGCGCCAAAAAAGTCGGTCTCAAATCCAGCTCAGTGCGCCTTTGTAACAGTAGACCAGACATGAGCCACGTCTGAAGCGCAAAAAAGTCCGCGAAAATTCGGAACATAGGCTCTACGCTTAGATACCGGTAGTAAACAGGCCGTGTCAAAAATGTTCACCCTTTAAAAAATCATCTGACCTTGGCATTTCTGGAGGTCAAATGGTGTAAATCATGAAATCTGCTTGTGCACAGTTTCTAGAGATGGCTAATCATGAGGGATTTTCTTAGATTGTTGATGGTCGTTATGAAGTAGATCGCTATTATTTTTAGTGGAGGTCAAAGGTCGTTTGAGGTCACCAGAGGTCACACTGAAAAAATGTATAAACAGTGAATCTCATACTTAACATGTGGGTGTCTCATATAGAGTAAAAGAACCCTGTTGAGTTTTCTGAAGGTCAAAGGTCATTTAGGATCACCAGAGGTCAAAATATGAGAATTATTTAAAGGGGATATGCAGTCACCCCAACTAGAAGTAGTGTAGTAGACTGTCCTGTTTCATGATTGGCTCTTGAGAGTCATGTGACAATATTTTTCTCCTCAAATGTGAAATTTACTAGAAGTAACTGATTGGTTTACCTTGAATATGCAATATTGAAGTCCTAAAATATTGTGAAAGATAATTAGCAGAGAAATAAGAAGAAATTTGTGAGATTTAGCTGTTGCTTCAAAATAAGTATGGGCCGACTGCTCTTGCCCTTTAAACACATCTTAAGGAAGGAATCATCGATGAATCTCATACTTCCCATGTGGGTGTCCATGTAAACTAAAAGAACCCTCGAGTTAGGCTAAGGTCAAAGGACATTTGGGGGCACCAGAGGTCAAACTGAGAAAAACCTTGTTAACACCATACCCCAAGAACGGACCATCAATGAAACTATACTTGACATGTGAGTGTCCTATATAAAGTAGAAGAATCTTGTAAAGTTTGGTGAAGATCGAAGGTCATTTGGGGTCACCAGAGGTCAAACTGCGGAAATTTTGTAAGCATGACATCTCAAGAGGGAAAATGTGTGAGAATCTCATATGAAGCATGTAGGTGCCCCATATTGAGTTGATGGTCCATATGTGTTTTAGTTTAGATCAAAGGTCATGTGAGGTCCCAAAAGTCAGATTATGAAAAACCCTCTTTAAATGAAATTCCAAGAAGAAAAATATGTATGGATCTCATACTTGCCATGTTTGGGCTCAGTATTAAGTATATGATTTCTATAATATCTGGTGTGAGTCAGTGAAAGGTCATTTGATGTTCCTGCATGGAGGTCAAACTGGAAAACTGTAACTTGATATTAAGAAAAAAATCTATTATGAATCTCATATGTGGCATGTGGGTCGTAATGATGGGTCGCATGCCTGCATGATTTCTATTTTTCGCGGTGGAAGTCAACTTTAGGTCATTTGAGGTCAGCAGGGTCATACTATTTAAATCATGAAAACAAGAGTTGTCAAGTATGAAACGTGTCTGCATGTTTGGGGCTTACATCTGGTATGGCACCCAAAAGTAAAAGCAACAAGCTGATGTATGAGTATGACCTTGGTCACTGGTGTCAGTCTGCGTGGTCAATGTATGCCAATGGATTTGTAACTTATATATATATATATATATATATATATATATATATATATATATATATATATATATATATATATATATATATATATATATATATATATATATATATATATACTGAGTTAGTAAGTTTGTTACTTAGTGTAGTTTCATCGTTTTGCAAGTGGTACTAAACGGAAGTACTTTTTCAAAAGTCCTTCAGCTGGATGCCGGATTGCGAAAACCAAAACGTTTCCCTCAGAAGGGTACCGAGGTGAAGTAATTAGTTGTCGCCGTCGTTAAGGGTACAATTGAAAGATGCTGAGAAAAGTGTTCGCTCAAACCCAGTAACGTGTACCTTCTTGGACTGTCTCTCAATTTTCTTTCGAGTCTCATGGACATACAACTTCATTGGTTTCAGTTTCAGCTATTGGCCTACTTTTCAGGATCATTCTCACAAATTTCAACATGGGCAGATAATTCATCCTAATGCAACTTTTGTCTCCTATACATGTGGAAACCAATCATTTATTTGACACTGTCTGTAAAACAGTATAAAAGAGCTTGTTTCTAAAATTGATAACACAAATGCCCAACTTGTTTATTTGTCAAAGAGTTTCTTGTGATTTGGAAATCAAGTCATATTCCAATGCGAAAATAATGTTTTTACTTGTAACGAGCAGAATCCCCGCAGATTTTTCCGGTCCATTTAGATTTTTGTTACGTTAACAGTGGGAATATACCTTACTTTTTAAAAAAAAAACACATGAATAAAGCTTTTTAGACGAGGTTTTACCCCTTATATATAGTATCTTACACGCTGGTGTCATTCTTCTTCCATCATTGAATGATTGCAAAGTTATACTGAAATTATGATGTAAAATTATGTAAAAAAGACTTTAAAATCAATAGAAAAGGTACACTTGTCGAGAGGGATAACAAAAATGCTCTCGACAGCACTGTACATTATAGTGCAACACAACTTTCGATAACTAATAATGTATTGCCATGTTTTCTTTCTTAACATGCTGAGAAGGAATCTAATCCTTCAATTAACAACAAAGATACACAAACCTATTTCGTGGAAACTCCATTTTCGTCGGGGAGCCTTAAGGTATATATAATCCCCGACGACGTTCAGCCGCAGCAACAAACTTCTTAGTTTTGCCCTGAACACATGGGCGTCAATCAGGGGCGGCGCCAGGGTATTTGGATTTTTTTTGTTAAGTTAAGGTTGCTAAGATGCAAAATGATGATGTCTTTGGTACATATTTTGAACTGATCATATATGGCTGGAAAGTTTATAATTTTAATTTTTGTTTTGGGAAAGATGCTTTTTCTGGGGAGGGGTGTCCCCTCCCCTTTGAGAATTTTTTATCAATTTAAGATTGCTTAGATGCAAAATGGTGATGTCTTTGGTATTTTTTGAGCTGACCATATATGGCTGAAAAGTGTTAATAATTTATTGAATTTTAAGTTTTGTTTTAGTGAAAGAGGACAGTAGCCTTTGTTGTCTAAGAGAACGGTATGTAGTCAACAAACCTCCTGAAGTCCACCCCCTCCCTTGCATGTGTATGGGTATGATTTCACTCAAAAATACGTACGTAGAGTCGACAGAAGCACGAACTTTTACGAATATTTTCGTTGATTAATATGTGCATTATAAACAGATAAAAGGGTAACTAAAGGCTGGCAGACACTGGTGTAGGGCCTCCTGGAAGCTCTGGTCTAATTATATGGATCAAATAGATACCTGCCCCACCCCTCATCTTCTTTTCTTCTTTCTCCTTCGATTTCCTTTCTTCTCTTTCATTTTTATTCCTTTTTTTCTTTTTTCCTGTTCTTTTCCTTCTTTCTCCCCCTGTTCTTGCAAATGATAGGAGGCGGTCTGCCCCCCCCCCGAACTCTGTGGCGTCGCCCCCAATTTTCATTGCTCTCTTTCTGATTGACTCAAGATTTCTTCATACAGTAAAGATTGTGTTGTGTCGAGACAATACCAAAATATGGCACAAGAAGGCATAGGCGTAGGTAGCTTTTCGAGACTGGGGGGCTGAACCTTGTTTCGGATCGCCGTCCTGGGGAAGGGTTCTAAGGGGAGGGGTGTCCCCTGCCTTTGGAAAACTTTTGGGTATTTGAGGGTCCACAGATGCAATTTGGTGCAACATTTTGGGCAAATTTTAAGGAAAATTACTGCAATTTTTTTACATTTTTTACTGAAGAGACAAATAAGGAGTTTTTGGCCTTGGATATTGGGGGCAGAAGCATAATTCAGCCCCCCAGATTTTTGACTGGGGGCCAGGCCCCCGCTTCCTACGCTTATCCAATCAGGGAGACATATAATATTACTTCAAAGTTTAATTCATTTTGTTAAATGTTTTTTATATTTTTATTGTCAAAATGTTCGTTAAGTGATTGACTCATGTTACCCTCAATATATATGTTCACGTTCTAAACTTTAAATGGTCACATGCTGGGAATGGAGAGAATGTTTGAGATTGCCAAACATTACATAATCTGGACAGGGGGGAATACCCATAACGAAAGGTTCACTTGGTCGAAGGTTCACTAAAGACCGAAGATTCCCCCGGACGAAAATATATTCCGAGTTACGGGTAGGGTTGGGGTTTTGGTTACAGAGATTCATGGATCAGGCGTATCCCCTGATGCACAAATTAGCTGTCTGTATTTTTTGGTGTAACGTGCAATGATACGCACCTTTTCTCCAAGAGGGAGAACTTTTTGCTCTGTGACACCATATATGTAAGGTCTCACAATAACTTGGCGTTAGGGTATACTACTGTATTGTTTTAGCTTTACTCTCGGTTCCTATGCTCTTTTTGTTTGCGCGTTATGTATAATGGCCTTATATAGTGTTTATGTAGTACTTAACCTGCTTTCACGTAAACAATGGAGAAAACAGAAAACGTTATCCGTGCGGGGATTGCAAGTTTCAGGTATTTTGTAACAATTTAACTAATATTGTGATAGACAGGTGACATACTGTAAAACCACACCCCACCCCCTACAAAATTATGTGTCTTAAAACGTTTTTAGACGATTTTATTTTGGGGGTTGGAAAACCATAGGGGGGCAAATGCCTGCCTTCCCCCCCTGGCGCCGCGCCTGGCGTCAATCGTGGGGGGACAGGGGACACGCCCCCCATTTTGGAAATTCACCCCTTGACTTCAGATTTTTACACAGTAAATTTTTGACAGAAGTGGCCATGTCCACCCCCCCCCCCCACACACACATTCGAGTAAAGATTGACGTCCATGCCTGAATAGGGTTTATTGCCCAATGAAACCCAGTATATTTGTCATATTTTCTACAATAGTAACTCCAAAATTTTCGCGCAGTAAAATTTTTCGTTTGCCATCCTTTTGGCAACATGGCACTCCGTCGGGGAGCTTGGCCACCACTTGGCACCACCCCTGATTGAAGAGGCAAAATTGTGGTGAAGAGTGCGATTTTCTGCAATCTAGACCGACTGGAAATCAAAACTTTCTGACCTTAGCCCCAACCATGGTGGGAATGAGGTCGGGCTGTTCCTGTTGGACGCAGCAAAGGCGCAGGTTTCGCTCTTTCCAAGTATTGTCTTCTCTCTCTAAGACTGAGATCCTCCTCTGCGGCCCTCGACCTTTTTTCAGCATCTCCATTTGACCCTTACCCTCACACAGTTTGAGAACCAATGGTTTAATGTTATCTGTGTCCAAAAATGTGTACGGAGACGGAATCGAAATAAGATATTGGTGTCCAGCCTGTCCAGGGCCCTAGTACTCAAGCTTTTGCTTCAGATCTGCAGCAATTTTCAGGAGCCTACAGGCTGATTAAATTGTTATAATGGCAAATCATGTATTGCAACATCATAGTCATATCAGAATATCATTTAAGCATTCAGTATTCACCATGTGCTCCTCTTGCATAGCTCTTGGTACCTGAAATACTACTCGGGCAACTCGGTCTAAGTTTGAAGAAATCAAACCCAAGGGTACCCCTAGTCCATGAGATTTCGGCAATGACGAAGGAAAATTCTAGAGTTTCTGTAGGGAAAGGACATCAAAGAACAAATTTTGTGAACTGTCCTGGAATTTGCCCCAAACCACTACTTCTTATGGGTTATCGGGGGATGGGGTGGGGGCGCGTTCAGGTAACCACTGCCGTCTTTTGTATACCAGGCACGGATCCAGGCGGAGCACAGGGGACTTAAGTCCCTTCTCTTTATTGCCATTAATCTTAACAGTAGGCGAGTTTTGGTGTTGGAACTGTCAGTAGCAAATAATTCAATTTCATATACGGTACCATAGAACTCTAGAAAGCTCAAAAAAGCTGATTTTTCTCTTTGTGCACATGCGGTGAGGCATTGCTGGGCTCTTCTATTATTTGGTCAGCCCCCTTTTTGAATATTGTAGATCCGTGTCTTATTCGTCTATGTTCAAAAGAGGAAATTCAGTGGTCTTTTGTTTTGTTAAGTTTACTTACTGCTTGGATCTATGGCCATCTTTAATATTAGGAGAAGGAATTAAGGTTAGAATAAGACCATTTCATTGTAGGTCTCGTCCTCTTGCACTCAAAACTAAACAAGTTCAATTTACACAGGGACTCGGGTACTCGGGCCTTAGGACTCGGACATCAGGACTCGGACTCGGATACCAGGGACTCAAACTCGGATTCGGTGGACTCGACCCAGCCCTGAAAATTAGGTGTTAAAGATTTAAATATGTTAGCCAGATTTGAGTTCAACAAAGCATTCCCTTTCGACAAGGAATCACTAAGCCTTTGGACTTTCTGGTTGCTATTCAGTTTTTCTCTTCTGTTTACCTATCATACTTGGGATATAAATTTATATTGCGATGAGGAATCCCATTGTTTTGGTAGAGGTCATCTCAGGTCACCAGAGGTCAAAAACTGAGAACCTCTGAAATACCATATCTCAAGTTAGGAATCATGAATGCTTTTCATACTGAAATGGAGCTGCATTATGCCTAGAAAAATACTCCAGTTGTTTTCGGTGGAGTTCATGGGCGGCTATCACGGGGGACAGGGGGGACATGTCCCCCTGAATATTTTTATTGGGGACATAATATTAAATGTCCTCCCCATATTTAGAGGTGTGCAGAAAAAATAAGTGTTGTTACACCCATATTCGATATGAATAAGTATAATATTAGCCTGTTAGTGGCAGTTGGGGAGAACTTTAAATCAGAAATATGTGATCTGTGTCCTCTAGATGCACCAAATCGCTTGGCTTCCAGGGGCGAAGCCCCTGGAACCCAACGGGAGACATATGGAGGTCCCCTGTTCACTCAAGCAGGTGTCCCCCTATGATTTTAACAGATCGCCGCCCCTGGTGGAGTTCAAAGGTCATCTTAGGTCATCGGCGGTGAAACTACGAAAACTTTGTAAAAAGAGATCTCATACCTGTATGCCGCATATTTATTACAGGAACCTTATGTTTTTGGTAGAGGTAAAAGTTAATTTGGAGTCACTAGAGGTCAAATGGTGAGAACCTCGTAAACAAGGTAGATTGAAAAGGGCAGTCTCGACGTCTCTCATAGTTGGCATGTGGATGCTCCCATTGCGTTCAATAACTGAAATGTTTTGGGGACATCAAAGGTCATTTGAGGTCAAAAAGAGGTCAAACTGTGAAAATCTGGTTTGTTTCTGTGAGGGATCTAGTGCGCAGCAGGTGGACGCCCCATGTTGTTTACTAGAACCCCATTGTGTTTGGTGGATGTCAATGGACATGCGAGGTCACCAGAGGTCAAATTGTGAAAACGTCGTATAACATGACATCTTAAGGGTAACTTTGAGGCATAAACCTCAGTGTGACAAAACATTAAGCCTTCTGGCTCTCTGGTTTACTTATGTGTTCGATATACCCTTGATCAAGAGAAGGGACCGATAATTATATTTAAGAAATATGTAGGGGAAAGCTTTCCCTTCGGAGTGCATGCTTCCGCTAAGGTGTAGGTGTAGGGAGCCAAAAATGCTCTCTTAACAAAAGCTGCCCATCAACTTTAGAAAAAATAAAGAACAAAGGAGAACTGTTTTCAGGAAAAAGAAAAGAAATGTGCAGCCTATACTCTAAAAACATCCTGGTTAAATTTAACCAGTATCGGGGTCAAAAGTTTTCCATACATTTCCTGGTTAAAATAACCTAGAAATCCGGGTCAAAATTAACATTTTCCTTGTTAAATTAACGACTGGTTAGAAATCCTGATAAGAATTTAACATTTTCCTGGTTAAATTTAACCAAGATTTCCTTTTTTTACTTTTAACCAGGAAATGTATGGAAAATTTATGACCTCATCTTGGTTAAATTAACCAGGATTTAACCAGGATGTTTTAAGAGTGTACCATTTGCTACTTAGCCTATAATAATGTTTAAGTAAAGTTATACTTATTTTTGGATGAAATTAGCGAAAATATGATAACTGTGACTGACAGACTTTTTGTTCTCCTTTTCTCGATAGTGTCCAACCAAGGTCTATCCTGGAATTCTGACATCATGAGTGCATCATGAATAGATATTATATAGATATTATTCAATATAATGACGAACGCTGATCCCATCTTCAAGCTATATATCGGACCGTATTTGTAGAACCAATCTTTGAACACATCACGCAATCAATTATTAGTGAGTAGCAAGCGAGGAAGGCATCCAAACACAGGGACACCCCACGGCCCAGGTGGGGACTTCATTTGCCTTTTCATTAATTTTACCAGTAACTAAAATGCTACCGCACCGACAATCAAAGTACACTCTAAAAACGTGTTTAGCGATTGAACACTCATTTTTTTTTCAAGTTCAAGTTTATTTCTACTTTCCATTCCAGAAGAGTTTTGTACATATTGTTATTAAAATTTTACATGCAAGTACACAGAATATACAACAATGCACAGAAAGTTAACATATCAAAAGATGGAAGTAGAGGAACCAGAAGTAAGTTTCAACTTTTCTGGTCTGATCCCTATTGCCCCACTTTGTAAACAGGTTTGTGCTCTAAACACAAGCGCGGATCCAGACATTTCGAAAAGGGGGCTGAAAGCCCCCTTGAATATTCTCCTAGATTAACATTATGCTAATTTTCGCGTATTTGTTATTGTTGATGTGACGAAAAAGGGGGGGGGCTGAGCCCGAGGAAGCCCCCACCCCTTGGATCCGCGCCTGAAACATGTTTAGCTATTAGACACGAAATGTTTAGCAATTAAACATGTTTTGAAACGGAATGTTTAGAAGTTGTACACGTGTTTTTAGCATCTAAACATGAATGCAACATAGGGGCAAAAAGTGTTTAGAAACTTTAATTCGTAGACACCTTTCTTAAAGTATGTATGTACAAATCTATGGGGCTCGCCATCTTAGTTTGGAATTTTCAATAAAGTAGCTTTTTATCGTTATGTCTGCACACAGCTGCTGACAGTGTAGATTGCCTAGCTCCTTATGATTTTAAATGGTACGACAAAACAGTCATCTAAAAGCAAGAAGTCCGGCCTACTATCACTTAGGCAACCAAAAAAATGACTTATAGAGATCTCTCTTGCATGTTGCCGCCACTGAATTCAAGTGAAAATTACGTTTTTTTTTTGTGTGTGTGTGTGGTGTGTGTGTGTGTGGAAAGATCGTGTAATGAGTTCCATGTACTAATTTGAAAAGATCATCATGCTAAAACACGCAATGTTCCTACAAATTTTACGACATGCTGGAAACATTTTAACCCTTTTTTCATCTTTGTTTCATTTATTCTTTTCCTTTTTTTTTTCTCATTTTCTTTTTTTTTTTCTTTTTGCTTTTCTGTTTCCTTTCTTTTTGTTTTTTTCTTCGTTTTTGCTCTTTCCTTTTCTCTTTATTTTTCTTTTTTCCACCCGAAGGATACCCGACTGCTCTCAACTCTTTTTCATTCCCTGCACAAAATGCATCATGTTTAATTTTTAGCAAAGGTACAAGACCCGATATTTCATCGTTTGCTAATTTTTCTTGAAAAATAAAACATTTTATCTTAAATACAAATGAAAGAGATCGTTTCTAACGTTTCAAGGAAACGTTTAATGCATTAATTTCGTACAGACAGGGAGCTATCACTATACGCCAACTCCCTGGTGAAAAATTATAAACATCACTCCTTTTGCAAAAAGAATATTGCATGTGTATATTTTTTACAAATTAATTTTCCTATCGTATGAAACCATTTCATGCCACAATGATATAAATTAAGTAAGTGTATAAAGATGTTTTACTTTTGTAAGAGTTAGGCAACTCTGCTGCAGTACTTTTTAAACTCGGGTTTTTACGTTTCAAGGAAACAGTCAAGCAATAAATTAACATATAGGTGCGAAGTTTTTAACTCGTTTCACAATAGTAAATCAATTCTATGAACCTTAAAGGGCAAACTTGCTGTAACATTTCTAGGAAACGTTCAGGTAATGTTGTAATATATGTGTAAGGCAGTTACTTTACTCCCATATGGGTGACTTGAAATTCTTATCGTGTTATGCAAACTTTCAGCATTATTGTGTATTAAGGCTGTCAAGATCTCTTTTTTATCAATGAAAATTAACTTTGTAATCATTGTATACATAAATGCAAACAACGATCGAGCTTATAATGAATTTACTTTGCATATATCAGATCATTAGCTGAAAAAGCTGATGTATGTGTAGGCCTAAAAGTGTGAGGATAAGCTTTAATAAGCGTTAAACTGTATATGCATATCAAAAAGAAAAGAAATGGGAATAAGATGTACAAGGTATAGCCGAATATGCTAGAAAAATTTCTCAATACGTAGATCAGATTTGCAAATTTTACCTCTTGAGATATCGTGTTCACAAGCTTAGCGCTTACACGCATACATACCCTATGTACACCCTGCCCTCCCTCCGCTTACCTTTCACGTCACTGCCAGTCACTGAGGAAACACCCCTTTTATCTCTACTTTGTTTCCTTTGCATCACCTCTGACTTTCCGGTTGCGTTATATGGACAGATACTCGTGGCGGTGACAGAAGCTCTTTTCAGGTCAAGCAAGAAACCTGGAAAGCAAACTCATTTAAAGGCCTACCGTGGGATGTACGACGCAGATAGGTGTAAGAGGCTGTGGAATAGATTTCATCATACGGTTTGCAACGTTTGAAGTACTTTTTGACTATATTTGGGCTTTTGTAACACAAAAAATGTACTAGGTTTGCCCATTAAAGTCATGTTGCGATGGTCGTAACTTCAAAGTTTCCTGTAGAATATAAACATGTAACCCTTATTAAAAGGTAATGAAGCACCAATGTGTGGCAAAATTGTAAATACCCGTAAGCGTAGTATTGATGGGGGAGGTCATTGATCTGGAGGGGTCCAGCACACCAATGGGTCTCACATCGGGCTCGAGGTCCCTTCCAAACGGTTGTCAGCCAAAATTTAACAATTGCTCAATGTGGGGTTATGCTGTAGTGTTCAACAAGGGTAAGGATGGATGGGTGGGTAAGGATGGATGGGTGGGTAAGGATGGATGGGTGGGTAAGGATGGATGGGTGGGTAAGGATGGATGGGTGGGTAAGGATGGATGGGTGGGTGGGTATGGATGGATGGGTAAGGATGGATGGGTGGGTAAGGATGGATGGGTGGGTAAGGATGGATGGGTGGGTAAGGATGGATGGGTGGGTAAGGATGGATGGGTGGGTAAGGATGGATGGGTGGGTAAGGATGGATGGGTGGGTGGGTATGGATGGATGGGTAAGGATGGATGGGTGGGTAAGGATGGATGGGTGGGTAAGGATGGATGGGTGGGTAAGGATGGATGGGTGGGTAAGGATGGATGGGTGGGTGGGTATGGATGGATGGGTGGGTGGGTAAGGATGGATGGGTGAGCTGCCTACGACGCACGGTAACATGGTCCGGGAATTGTCATTAACAGTGACTTATAAGGTTCGGATCCCCCCGCCCACACACACAAAAACACACACAAATCTTAGGTGTGCAATTGAGCTAGGCGGTTTAGGGGTTCTTCTATCCAGATGTCCCTGCTAAATGGCATTAAAGGAAGCATTAAACCCCAGCTTTTATTCTTCCGTCCGTTTCTTTTACAACGAAAAGTTTACGTGCAGCTATGGTTCATATACAAAAGTACACAGATAAAACATATTCTCTATTCATTGTATTTCCGAATCAAAACTTCGTACTCCTTTGGTCTGTGAGCAAGTCCATCGGTTCCTTCAGCTGGGGGCGTCCTTCTCCCGTCAGGAACCGAGAAGGACATTTTCTGCAAGATGTGTGTGAAGAAGATGAAGAGCTCCATCCTTGCAAGCTGCTCCCCAATACAGAGTCGACGACCTGATCAATTGATTGGTGGAAAAATAAATTAAAGGAATGAACATTGAACGGTAGAAATATTGACAGTCTACACTTAAAGGCGATACGGCATCCCCCTCCCCAAACCAGGGAGTTGCTGGCACCTCCCTCCGCCGTCAGGAATAACCCTAGAGTTCTAAATACAGTTGATGACGCATTTGGAATGACATTCATTCAAGCATAATGGCTTAGCACTGGTTGGTCAACGATGACTTGTACAGTCAGTGACGTTCCCAATTAAACTCTCACACATACACACACACACACACACATATATATATATATATATACATATAATATATGTCGATGAAAGAAGTGAGGAGTGCTTAAAATTTAGGAGAAATCTCAGCAACGTTTCGAGTGAATACCCTTCATCAGGCGGCAAAATATCAACTGATCAAAAAACACGATTCAAATGAAACAAACGCATGCCTACACGAGGCTCGACTGGACGTAATGTTGAACTCGAACTTTTATAACTGTTGTTGCAAAATTGGTCGTGCCCAATTCAAACGCTTTTATTTTTCTTGCCAAACGAGTGCCCTTTTTGGACATAACTGCCTTGCGTAATTTGTTTTGGATCGCGTCATGGCAGTTTTTGTTATTTCACGCACTTGCGTGGTTTTACTGTTTTACACGCGGTTGCGTTATTTTACCGGGATGTTTTACTGTGTACGTACATACACACTCTACGAGGGCTGCCAACGCACGTCGCTCGAGTCGTGTAGGGTTAGTTTTCTCCTACATTTTTAAGCACTCTTCATTACTAATATATATATATATATAATATATATATATACATATATATACATACATATATATACATACATATATATATATATACATATATACATATATATACATATATATACATATATATGTATATATATACATTTATATATATATATATATATATATATATATATATATATATATATATATATATATATTGAAAGTTTGGGACTATAGGGTACTACAAGGCAGCTTTACAGCACTATTTCGTAAGGGCCCAGTGTAGTAGGTCCTCATAGGTTGAGCACTCTACCATTGACTGGTTTACTTTGTTAAGAATATATGTATATGTATATATATATATATATATTATGTGTGTGAGTGTGTATATATATATATATTTATACATACAGATGTTGAACAAGTTACTTGACTAGTATTGTGGATGTGCATTTGTATTATTGTGGTTGAATCCCGTGTTGACATGGGGTATCGCGCTCGTTATCTTGATCACAGAAAACCACAACGACCTCCTGGTACTTCATGCTACCAAGATCACAGTTTCATTCACATATAGTATGAGCAAATGATCAAGATCACCAATTTTTCAACAAACACTTGTAACAAAGTAAGCCGTAAGTGTTTCTCGCGTAGTAAAAAAAGAGTTTGTAATCAAATGACGCACACGTTATCTAATGTGAACGGGGAGGTGATTAGGGGGAGATCCTCTCAATCCTCTCTCTTTGAACTCTATAAGTTTGCCGACGTAGATCTCGTTGTAGTGTTCCCAAAGATTTGAAAGGCTTAAAAGGTGTTTAGAGCTAAACACAAGTGGGGCACGCCGTCTGTTACATCTTCATTTACTGTTGAAAAGTGCGCACGTTTACCTCTACCAGTCGCCATAGCAACCGTAACTATGGAAATGCATGCTAGGGAAATTTGGGGCTCTATGGCCGCTACTCAGGGGAGGGGCAGAAAAGAGTGCTGAAAGTCCTGTTTTCCGGTCATGTGACAGATATGCCTAAAATGAGGGTCAAAGGCTCAGAAGGTCAAATGACATTTACAGGGTCAAAAGTGTGTTGCGAACTCCTCCTAAACTAAGAACAATGTTGAGCCCAAACTTGGTGGGTTGATGCATAGTATTTGGAACTTGTACTTCACATACCCTCAGCATGATAGGTCAAAGGTCAGAGGTGAAAGATCAATGAAGGTCAAATTAAGCAATTTTTTTCAAATTTGGCTATAAAACCTGAATGCAGTAATAAATGGTCCTGATTTCTTGACAGAGCTCTCTGTTTAAAACCTTTGCACAACTTGACATTTGACCTCCCGAGGTCAAAGGTCACAATGTCAGGAGGTCAAATAACATTTTGGGGGTCAAAAGTGTGTGGCAACCTCAGCCCAATGGAAAGTACTACTGACCCCAAACTTGGTGTGCGGGTTGATAGTCTTTGCAATTTGTGTCTCCAATACACTCAGCATGATAGGTCAAAGGTCACACTGGGTCAAAGTAATCAACTTCACAAGTTTGGCTATAACATCTGAATGAAACAGTAAATGACGCCATTTACAACACACCAGTTTACGTCCATGTAGGCCTAACATTTAAAATATGGATGAACTTTGTTTAACCTGCGAGGAAATGGGGAAATTAAAAAAAATATTAGTAAAGCTTAGTCGTCTTACACCTCTTTTGCTCATTTGCACACAATATTAATATTAGTTTATTATCAGCATCTTTAGGTTCCTCGGCGATAAACAGTCGTTTTGTATTTCAAAACAGTGCTTCGTACGAGACTGACGGCAACTACTTAGACGCTAAAGTATTGCAAGTTCCGTGTAATCCTTTTTGAAAAGGGTAGCTATATGAAGGGGGTTGCCTAGATATTAGACAAAAGAATTCAATATCCTCAAGTCCAATGATCCCTAATTTAAGGATTACCTCCCCACGATGAGGTCAATCTAATAGGATTAACACCCATGGATCACCTTCAAACACCACTTCCCTATCACTGGAAGCAGTCATGATACAGGATGGAACACGACTCACCAGTGCTGAATGGTATGAGATCATCTCGTTTGACGTAATTTCCATCCTTATCCAAAAATCTCTCTGGATAAAACTTCGCTGGCTCATCCCATTTGTTTTCGTCCGTGAATATTACATGGAAGTTTGGGATTATGAGGGTGCCCTTCGGAATAGTATAACCATGCAATTCAGAATCGGTTGCCGCTGTATGAGGGAGAGAAATGGCAGACGCTGTTCCCAGTCGAAGACTTTCAGATATGATTGCTTCGACGAGGGGTAGTTTGGGACGATCAGAATATCGCGGCATCCGGTTTCTACCAACGACTTTGTTCAACTGGGCTCTGACTTTCTTCTCAACGTCGGGATTATTCAAAAGAAACAGAAACGCCCACAGAAGTGTTATGGTTGTGGTTTCTGTGCCGGCAAAGAAGAGTTCGGTAATGGCCCAAAACATATTATCTTCGTTAAAAACGTCCAGGCGTTGTTTCTTGTAATTTTTCTTTATTTCGAGCAAGTAGGCGTCCATAATATCCTTCAAGTTCTCCACGTCAAACTTAGCCTGGTGTTCAACGGTTATTTCATCGTGGAAATTCATATATGCTTTGAGACTTTCTCTAATTTTCGTGCTACCAGAGAATGGGATGTATTGGGTGAATGGTAGGAAAACTGATAGGCCAAATCGCAGAATTGATGCTTGCAATACGCCGTCCAACTTGGCCAGGACATGTTGAAATTGTTTGTCGTCATATTCAAACCTTTGTCCAAATGACACAGATGAAATAATGTTTGAAACGGCATTGCTTATATGATGTTCAAGGTTGATAACTTTCCCGTCTGATTGGAGCAATGCATCGGTCAGGAAGTTTGCTTCTTCTACGATGGCATCTTCAAAGCTTGCTTTACCGACTCCAAAATCACGGAAAATTTGATGAACAAATTTCCTTTGTTCTTGCCACACCTTCCCATTGGATAATGCAACGCCTGTCATCAAAATATCGCACAGAGAACGTATAAATATATTATACATGTATTATATGATATATGTTTATATAGTATTTGTATATATATATATACACATACATAAAGATATATACATATACTGACCACCAAAGTGGTAAGCATGAGATTTAAACATGTGTTCCTTCCTTAGGTGTAATGCTCACAGGATTTTACAGGCTATAACCACAATTTGTTGGTGTCCCACATCAAGTTAAAAGATCGTATTGAGTTTGTTGGTAGTCAAAGGTCATTTGGCATCACCAGAGATTAATCTGTATAAACCGTGGAGACACGATATCTAGAGATGAAAGACTTTGATGAATCTTATACTTGGCAGGCATGTGGTTTTCCAACATTGAGTAAAAGGCAAGTCATTCAGCATGCTATGTCGTCATAAAAATACATAAGGTCGAGATTAGCCAAATGTTGTATGGTAACCAAGCACGTACTATGTTCGAGACTTTAAACATTTTATCACCCTGCCCTCCCCCGCCGTTGAACTCAGAAACTACTGAGTAAATCGTAGCCCTACCACCTCCTCAGACCCCAAACCCATCAACGTTTTGCGCCTTCGGCGTTCACTAGTAGCTTCCCATCACAAAGCATGCCCTCACTTTTGTAAACCCTCGGATCCGCTCCTGACTGCAGAATATAACTACTAACATATTTCAGTATTTACGGTCCTCACAACATTTACAATAAATGTACAAGGCCAACGAAGGAAATTTCAACTATAAATTCAAAGCGTCCTTGTATTTCTCTGTGGTGGATTTTTTTAACCGGAAAGAATTTTCAAACTGTTAACATTGCAAAACGAATCTTAGGTCATAACATTGTAATTGTCTATATGTGTTCCTTTAAATTCTGTTTTTGATTCCTTGTAGGAGGCAAAAGTAATCTATGCAGTTACTGTGGCGAGAGTGTGTGTTTGTTTGTGTGAGTGGATGTGCGCTTACTTTCTATTCAGATTGAGGACCTAAACAATGGATTTCAGGTCCTTTGAAGGAAAAACAATAGATTTCTCATGTCCTCCGAAGTTTAACAATAGAGTCTATTGTTAAAGTTAGGGTTAAGGAAACAAACACAATAGAGAAAACAATGAGGTCCTCAAACAGTATGTAAAGCACAACTGTATGTGTGGTCGTGTGTAGGTGTGCATATGTGTCTTTTTGTGACACTTAGCTTGTAAACACGATATCTCGAGATAGGAATGATGGACATTTTCACATTTGGTATATAGAGTTATCATAAAACCCTATGAGGTCAGGGGTGATGTGGGGTTTCCAGAGGTCATACGTCAAAAACCAAAAAACTAGTAAAACACGATATTTCAAGGTAAGGAGGGTGAAGACTTCATACTTGACACAAGGATTTATTATTTACTTGGTAAGTAGGTTTGAGATTTTGAGAGGAAAGACTGCCATTTTTGGAGGAGGTCAGATGTCATTTGGGGTTAATGTAGGTAAAAAACGGAAAACCCTATAAATGTGATATCTAGAGACAGAAACGAAAGTTACTTTTTCATAATTGTTGCATGTGAATACATTATCGTCAGTAGATATAGAAAAACACCATTTTTACTGGAAGAGAGTAAAGGTTATCTAAGGTCATTGGAGGTCAAGTGGTGTAAACCTTGCCAATTGCTTACAAATATATCTTAAGGGGGGTAACTTTGATGAAGCTCATACTTAGCATATGTTGAGTTACTCACATGTTGAGTACAAGAAAAACTTGCTGTTTTTGGTGTTCAAAGGTCATTTGGGGTCACCAGGGCTCAAATGGTGCCAATTTCATGAATAAAATATCTCGTCGAGGGTTACCTTAATGAATCTTAAAGTTGGCTGTCTTCCCACCTGTCGGGATATACCATCAAAATCAGTTACGCAGTTTGTGAAGCCGGTTTCATTCCTGGCCTGAAGCACCCTTGTGCAGACCAGTTAATATCTGACTTTGGTTGCTACTTTTTGAAGCCTCTCAAGACAAGCTTTGTTTAATTAGTGTTGTAACTCTTTTTGGAAGTGTCCAGTTTTTGTCCACAGATTGAGCTAGCTAGCAAGACACTTTTTAAGGAGCGCTTGGTGATCAAACTGTGTCATTTGGAAACATGAAAATGAAAGCACTAAGAAACATTTCATGGGTAAGGAATCCGTAAGCCTTTTGGCTTTCTGGTAGACTCCGATTCACTCATGAAAAAGAGAAGGGCCCAAACGTTTAACGTTACGAAAAGTGTAGCGTTCAAGTGCTCACTTTCATGTGCATGCTCCTGCTGAGGAGTAGATGAAGGAAAGCAAAAATGGACTTTTAGTAAAAGTTGCACATCAAGTTTAGAAGAAATAAAGATAAAGAGTAGCTTTATAAGAAAACATGTGAGAACTTTTACAGCCTATCCTGTAGCCTACGGAATTTTCAAGTGAAGTGACAACATTGATTTAAGAATAGAATTCGCAAAAGTCCGGAAATAGTTACATTACTGAACTTTTACCTTCTCCTTTCCTCACAAGCAAAAAGTCCAATCTTGGTCTGTCCTGGAATTCTGGTCTGATGAGTGCATCATGAATAGATTCAATACTATTCAGTACCACGACGTACGCTGATCCCATCTTCAAGCTATATATCGGACCGTATTTGTAGTACCAATCTTTGAAAACATCCCGCGACCTTTTACGAGTAAATAAAAAGTGCGGCAGACATCCAAACACAGGGAAACCCCACGGCCCAGGTGGGGAATTCTTTGGTCTATTCATTATTTTCACCAGTAACCAAAAGGTTATGGCTCCGACAATTAAGGAAGGAAAGTCCAGATCTATAGAAACCGCCATCTCTCTTTGGAATATTCAATGAAGTGACCTATTACTGTTATGGCTAGCACACAGAAGCTACCTACAGTAGGCAAAGTCACACGAGTTATGGTATGACAAACATTTATCCAAAAGCAAGACATAATCTACAGCTTATCTTCCCTTAAGCATACAAAAATGTGATTTACAGAGATACTGATATTACATGTGTGATAATCATGCACGTTAATAACACATAATGACCTCTACAGCGATAAATCTGCTGTGTTTAATCTCCCAGAATAGATAGTCGGCAAAGTACGTTCTATTTAGCCTATTCGATTCATTGCAAGTGTCTGCTTTTCTGAACAACTGCTTCTTAACTTATTTTGTTGGTGGACAATATTTTTCAGCTGGAAAATCAAAGACGCATGCAGCTAGGACTTTGTCCGGCGGAGGTCTCAGACTGAAATAATAAAGAGCTTGGCGGGCTGGAAAGGGTTCCACCGTGGCGTAGGATCAAAGGGTAACGCCCTGGTAGAAGACGAGGATGCAGAGACACATACGCTCTAGGAATAATAGAGAATTATAGGCACCTATTTATCTCACTAGAGGTCTTTGATGCGCATTATAGAGGGGACCACAGCATGATTTAACCATTATTTGTCATAACTGTCTAAATCAAGGGCTGTGTGGAGCTGGTTGCAATACAACCAGTACTGAGAGAGACAAACAGAGCTAAATCCGATTGATCGACAAGCCATTTGTACGCTTCATTTTATGTGTGACAAATGTCTATGTTTCGTCCGTTGCTGTAGCCGACTACTGAACTGTTCGGACCAGCTAGCCTAGCCTATAGTTGGTATCACGGCCACTGGTCAAGATGAAATGCCTGGTCGAAGACTAGGATGCAAAGCCACGGACGCTCTAGGAATTATCAAGAAATCTCTGAACACATCCCGCAATCGTTAATTAGTGAGCAGCAAGCGAGGAAGGCATCCAAACACAGCCGGGGCACCCTACGGTCCAGATGGAATATTGGCCTATTTTTTATTTTCACCAGTAACCAAAATGCTACCGCACCGACAATCAAAAAATGCGTGTCCAAATCTTTGGAACTCTCCATCTTCAGTGGAGGCACCAAGGGGGAGCATGGGGGCATTCCCCCAGTCAGAACCTTTGCCCCTCATATGCCCCCACTCAGTTCCTGAAGTAAAGGAGCTTGACGGGAGGAATAGCCTAATACATTAAAATTATGTGGAATCTTTGCATTGGATGATGTATTATGAACCAAAATATGCCTATCCTCAGACTTAATACTTTACCCAGAGATATGCTGAAGTCTTAGAGTGTCCGGGGTCTTCACACCTGGCCCCCACCTGGGCTTTACCCCTGGACCCCACCAGGGGCCCTAGGGCGGGCCCTGGACCCACCCACTAAAAAGCTCGCCCTTCGGGCTCGATTTCGCGCTACACGCGAAAATGTTTTGCCCCCCTTACAGTTCCTTTTGCCTTCCATTCCGCCCACACTTTTTAAAATCCTGGTGCCGCCACTGTCCATCTTCCTTTGGCACCTTCAATAAAAAAAGCTTTTTATCATAATGACTGGACACAGTGGTACCTATAGTATTGATTGTCAAGCTTCTTCTGATTCTGGATGATACGGCAAAACAGTTATCAAAAGCTAGCTGTACGTACGGCTTACCATCACTTAGGCAAACAAAAATATTATTTATAGAGATATCGATGTTGTAAATGAAATAATTATTAATAACAATGACATACCATTACCTCTGTATAGTCACATAATATAGGCCCTTGTTGACACAGTACATTCTGCTTATTTATTCGATTGCTGAAAGCTTTGGATTATCTGTACAAGGGTTTCCGAAAGTAATTCTTAATTTGGGTTTGGACCTGTGTTTCCCCTAATTCAGGAACCCCGAAGAAAACAAGATTCTGCCTTCTAGAACGGTTCTCGAAGTCCTCTAGCTTACGTGTCATGCTTTCCTCCATTTTTGCGAGTGAATCCTTTAATAGGTCTACTTGTTCTTTCTCAGCTTTATTCTTGACAATTTCTTTCACTCTATCAGCTTCATTTTCCATGAACTTAACGGATTCAGCCATGTCTGTTACAGCTCCTTTCAGTGATTTAAGTTCCTTCTGCATAGCCTCAATTTGGGATGAAAGTGACTGGAGCTTCTTCAGCTGTTCCAAAATTATGTCAAGTTTCTCCTCCACCTCCATTGTTACGTTACACGATGTTTCTTTCTCTGCGCTATGTGTACTTGTACCAGATGTGCTATTTGTTTGTCGACTTCTTAAGTTATAAGTTTTTTATTTTTCCATTGAACTCTTTCTCAAGCAATAATTAAATATTATTTTCTCACCATCCTCCTCTATCTTAGAGTTATCTGGCACCAGTCCATATATGGGATAATAGAGTTTGTATACATATACTTGAAAATGTATCACATTTTTGGTGCAGTCCATTAGCGATGTGTCACCAAGCAGTCGCCAAGTAAGTAATTCTGTTGGAGGACATATTTCATCGGGAAAATCTTGAGGAACATGAAGACACATTCAGTTAGGATTTTTTTTTTCATTCCGAATGAGGTCTCTTGGTGAAATTTAAGAGTATTGCGAGAGTAGAAAGAGGTTCATCGCGGGCGTGAGATCTAAGGACAATGACCCTGGTGGAAGACCAGGATGCATGCAAAACCCACGGTTTCTAGAAATTTTCTTTTCTCCCAAACGGAATTCAATGCTCACAGATAACTCCAATAGTATGCGATTTCACAGGTTCTGAGGACCTTAAAATCATAATTTTGACCGTGAAATTTTCAGCATTTCAGAATTTTTTTCAATTAGAGCAACCTTCATTTACGATTTGGAAATGGGGGGGGGGGGGAGGGCAACCCCCGCAGGCTACGGCAATGAAGACACATTCAGTAAGGATTTTTTTCATTCCGAATGAGGTCTCTTGGTGAAATTTAAGAGTATTGCGAGAGTAGAAAGAGGTTCATCGTGGGATTGAAAAGAAAAAAAAATAATGGTTTCTATGAAAATGTTTTAAAATAGTCTAACGACGATGCTAATGCGCGAAGTGCGCCGAAACAGAAATTACATTTATAGAACTTTTTGTAACGAGAAATGGATAAATATACGGTACTTAAATTTTCTAGACTACAAAGGGCTTCACTCTAAAAACGTCCGGTTCAAAATGAACCAAACACGGATCAACTGGGCATTTAACCGAAAATGGATCAAATATTTGACTAGTTTCGGTTTAAAATTAACCATTTTCTGTTCAAAATGAACCAAATCTAGTCAACTATTTGACCAGATTTCGGTTCAGTGCCCATTTCAGCGGATTTGTTTCAAATCTGAACAGGACGTTTTTAGAGTGTATCTATGACTTTTTATTGCCTCAGATCCACCCTCGATGCCCGGTCTCTATAACACGAGGTTAGGAGTTTACTTCTAGTTGTCGGAAAAATAACTTCGTCAGAATAATTCCATGTATGTTTTTCCTGATAATGGGCATTAGGGCATGGAGCATGAACCATGCATAACTGCAGGGCAAAGTGGGCTGAAATTTCCGTTGTAAATCACTTTCCATGACACAAATTTTATACAATTTCAGCACATAACAGTTTTAATTTTCTAACTAAAAGTTTCTGCTAAGAAGCCAAGTCTGAGGTGAAAATATCCACTAACCCGCTATGCTTTCAAGTTTTCTTCAAATATATCTTCCCAAAAGTAGGGCAAACCGGTAAAGGACTCCCCTTTTCGGATCCTTGCAATGAAGCCCGCGTGCCTCCTTGAACACTCTTATGTACAAGAACCATGGAAATATTAACCTGAATTAGGTGAAAGCCTGCGCGAAATTTTGGTACGTTGCGAAAGATTTGTGACTGAAAACAATTGAAATATACTACATCAACCATTCATTCGAAAAAAGGCCTTGCTCTACCTTGCTGAAATAAATCAGTGAAGCGCCTTTAGCCATTTTACATTTTTGGTCAAAAATCAATTTCTTGCACGTGTCTTTCTCTCTTGCATGCTTCCGCCCATAAAGTCATGTGAAAACAACGTTTCTTTGTGTTAAAAGATTGGGTAATGAGTTTCATGTACCAAGTTAACACGATCATCATGTTAAAACACATTACAGTCCTGTAAATGTTTTCAGCATGCCGGAAGCATTTTACCCCTTTTTTCCGTCTTTATTGTTTCATTTCTTCTTTACTCTTCTTTTTCTCATTTTCTTTTCTTTTCTTCATTTTTTCTTTCCGTTTCCTTTCTTTTCATTTTTCTTTTTCGTTGCTTTCTTTTCACTTTTCTCTTTATTTCTCTATTTCAACTAGAGAGGCGGTCGCCCCAACTCCCCCTTCACCTATTTTCCCTCCGTACCTATTCTATGTTCCTTTGCCTCTGTTGGTTTGTTGTTATACCAATTGTCTTTTTTGTCTTACAAGGGATCAGACTTGAAAAGCTCTGCTTATTCTGGTTCCTGTACCCTAGCTGTCACATTTTAGAAATCTGTATTATCTGATTATTACAGCTACAAAGTACCGTACTTCATCATTACTTTCTTAAGGATCTGTTTCTACTTCCGCATAATGTACTATTGATTCATACTTATTTATGTTAATTTTTTAAGTGATAATGGTAGAAATAAACTTGAAACTTGAAGCCTCAAGCTTGATACCCGCCGGCTATCAACTCTTTTTCACTTCATACCCAAATTAATTCATTTTTAATTTTAAGCCAAGGTGCAAGACCCAACATTTCATCGTTTGTTCCGAAGTTAATTTTTCTTGAGAAATAAAACATTTTATCTTAAAAACAAATGAAACAAATCACGTTTCTTATGTTTCAAGGAAACGTTAATGCATTAATTTCGTATAAAAAGGGAGCTATCACTGCATGCCAACTCCCAGGTGCAAAACTATAAGCATCACTCCTTCTGGAAAAAGAATATTGCATGTGTATATTTTCTACAAAATAAATTTTCCTGTCGTATGAAACCATTTCATGCAATGATGTCAAATAAGTGTATAAAGATGTTCCTCTTTTATATCATAACAGTTAGGCAACTCTGCTGCAGTACTTTTCAAATTCAGGTTTTTACGTTTCCAGGAAACATTCAAGCAATAAAACTAACATATGTGCGCGAAGTTTATAACTCATTTCACAATAGTAAAGCAATTCTATGAATCTTAAAGGGCAAAATTGCTGTAAAGTTTCAAGGAAGAGTTTTCATCCTTGCCTCTCTTCATGTGAACTTTAGCATTTTTGGGCCCCGCAGGCCAGTCGCACAAGATAGGTCCCGGCAGCAACACCGATTCTTCAATTTTAGACACATCCTAACATCATCAGATCACCAAATCTTTTGTCTCTTTTCATGTCTGCATGTTGTTAAAATCGACCGGGCTGACAGTCTATATAGGAATTAAGTAACTGTTTTACACTCATATTACAACATTGCTGAAACATCTCAAAATGATTAAAAATGTACGGTAGAACGCTGAAACACCGATGACAGCAACTTTCTCCTCTGTAGGCCCCCAGACAGCAGCCCTAAAGGGCCCACCCAAAATGGTAAAACTCATATGAAGAGAGACAAGGAATTTCCTTTCTTTTTGGTCGAACAGTTACACTTTGGGATTGACAAAAATGCCACTGACAGCAACTTTCTCCTGTACATTATTCCAGACAGCAGCCCCAAAGGGCCCAGGGCCCTCATATGGTTTATCCATATGAAGAGAGACAAGGATGACACCAACCTCAAATGACTTTATAGAACACTGAAATATCAATGACAGCAACTTTCTCATGTACTTTCTCCAGACAGCAGCCCCAAAGGGCCCAGGGACCTCATATGGTTTATTCATATGAAGAGAGACACATTACTACTCCAATATAGCAGAGCAGTGAAATAATGATAACAGCAACTTCCTCCCGTGCGTTTTCTCAGACGTCAGCCTCAAAGGATCCTGCTGTAGTCATATAACTCCATTCATAATGAGAGACAACCATGAAAGTAATACAGAATCCGTCGCTGAGTGGCAGTGACCTATTCCAGCTTCTGTTCACCAATGTGTTTCACAGGTGCGTGCGTTCAAATCACGCTCGATGCACGTGGGTTTTTCTCCGGGTTCTCCGGCTTTCCTCCCACTTGGCATTTGGCATGCCACTAAAATTGATCGCCCAGCTTCCCGACTGGGTTTCGCGCTGGACTGAAAGCGCCCTCGGACGGACAAGTTAGCTAACCGACTTTGCTTTGCGTTTGTCTCCATGGGTGATTACCACACCAATGAGAGCGACTTTCACTTAACTGCTAGCGCACGCATGTAACAGTCCCACAGGCTCTTCTTCATTAGCACACAAGATTTTCATTCTTTAAAGCATTTTGCTCTTTTACCATATAATCCGCATCGACAATTATAATTGATAAAAAATTGAACTTTCTTATAATGCAAATGATTGAAATCATCCCTTTACAGATTCCGCAAAAATGACCTTTTTCATTTTAAAATCGAAATGAAATATTCGCTTTTAATTTTACTGTGTAATATTTTGTTTAAATTCGCAAAAAGCGAATATATTAAAATATTAAATATTTACAAAAGCAAATATCAGTTTACTTCAGCTACTGAATATATCGACGAAAAATAAAGTAGCATGAAAACGGTGACAATCCAGAAGTTGCGGTAATTTCCACTATAGAGGGCCCGCATAAATAGTATTTGACGTAATACAGGTACATACTTTATGTAGTAAATAGGATTCCAGTTCCAATCGGCAAAGTAGAGGCTTTGCACATGCGTTTCTTGTAATGTTTACACACTTCTCTGTGCTTGCCATACACCATTTCTGGGTACGTTCGCTAGCTGCAACAGGTCCCTCCGATCTGGAAGCTATTGTAGTCTCTTCAATGCGCTCATCACATTGGTCCGCGATTTATCCCTGTCTGTTTACCGCACGCAACTTTGGTAACATTCAAGAGGTTTTTGATTCCTTGCCGAGTGCCGAAGACAGGCAAGGAATCTATGCGATAACTATGTGTATGTATGTATGTGTGTGTGTGTGTTTGTGACGCTCGTTGTAATCGCGATATTTCAAGATACGAATGGCCGGCACTTTCCTTTTTTGGTACGCAGATTTTTCATGTTGAGAGGAAGAATCCGATCGTTTTTGGTGGAGGTCAAAGGTCACATAAGGTCACCAGAGGTCAAACACCGAAATCCTTGTAATCGCGATATCTCAAGATAGGAATGACCAACACTTTTCATATTTAGTATATAGATTTGTCATGTTTAGAAAAAAAAACCCTATTGTTTTGGTAGAGGTCAAAGGTCATCTGATGTGACCAGATGTTAAACTGCGAAAACCTTGTAAATGGCTTGTAATCACGATATCTGAAGATAGCAAAGACAAACACCTTTCATATTAGGTATGTCGGTTTGTCATGTTGAGAGGAAGAATCCTATTGTTTTTGGTGGAGGTCAAAGAATATCTGAGGTCACCGGAGTTAAAAACCGAAAAGCTTGTAATCACGATGTCTCAAAATAGGAATGAAGGACACTTTCAATTAATTGGTATATAGATTTTTCATGATGTAAGGAAGAACCCTATTGTTTTTGGTAGAGGTCAAAGGTCATCTTAGGTCACCGGAGGTTAAACAGCAAAAACCTTGCAAATGGCTTGTAATTACGATATCTCAAGGTAGGAATGACAGACACTTTTCATATTTGGTTTGTAGGTTTGTCATGTTGAGAGGAAGAATCCTATTGTTTTTGGTGAACGTTAAAGGTTATCTGAGGTTACCGGAGTTAAGAATCGAAAAGCTTCTAATCACGATGTCTCAAGGTAGGAATGTAGGACACTTTTCGTATTAGGCATATAGAGTTGTCATGATGTAAGGAAGAAACCTATTGTTTTTGGTGGAGGTCAAAGGTTATCTTATGTCAAGGGAGGTTAAACGGCAAAAACCTTGTAAATGGCTTGTAAACACGATATCTCAAGGTAGTAATGACAGAAACTTTTCATGCTTGTTATGTAGGTTTATCATGTTGAGAGAAAGAACCCTATTGTTTTTGGTGGAGGAAAAGGTTATCTGGGGTCACTGGGGTCAAACACTGAAAACTTTGTTAACACAATATCTCAAGGTAGAAAGCTTGGAAATATTTCATACATAGTATGTAAATGTTATTATGGTGAGAAGACGTCTATTGTTTCTGATGGAGATCAAAGGTCACCTGGGGTCACCAGAGGTCAAAAAGCAATTTCCCAAGAATTCCCAAGATCATCATATGGGGTCAACAGAGGTCAAAAAGCAAAATTTTCCAAGAATTTTCAAGATCCATTGGAGTTCGAATCTCATTCAAGACACTTCCGTTTTTCTTCTTTGTTATATTTGGTGGGGTTCAAAGGTCATGTGAGGTCAGCAGAGGCCAAATTGTTAAAACATGATAAAATGATATAGTCGAGAAAGATAAATTTGAGGGATAAACCTCAGTGCAACAAAGCATCTCCATTCGGCAATGAATCACTAAGCCTTTGGGCTTTCTGGTTAAGAGCTCATTACCTACAGTACGGAGTCCATGATGCATGCGATGATGACCACACGTGAAAAACCTACCGGCGCTACATGTTCGACAGCCGAACTGTGTTTCTTAATGTTTCCCATCTTTTAACAGGTTTCAACCACAGGGGTGGTCGTGGTCACGCCGTCACATGTAGGACGGCACTTAATTTAACACAAAACGGGTTGTGGAACTCACGAACACAGTCGAAAAAATTTTTGCACGACGTACAGTACACTTACTTAGCCTCCCTCCCCTTCTGTGGTGAAGAAAGTTACTGAAAGGGGCTGTTCCTGCTACGTTACTTTCACCCTCACCACTCGCTTTTTGAGTACCCCATACTGTGGGCCCGCGGACCCCTTAGCACCGCTGCATTTAAAAATGCACAGGGAGAAAATTACTTTCCTTATGGCGATCCGTGTTCCACTATAAAGCTAAACGAAATTTGTATTGCTTCCATGGTTGTCTCTTTCATATAAATACATACATTAAAGAACCCGGGAATGCTGTGTGAAAAGCGTTGAGGTCATTAATTTTTCAGTGTTTCCAATGATGGAGCAGTCATTCAAGTTTAGTTTAATTTTTGTTCTTCGTATGACAAAAAAATGTGGGCCTTTGAGACAAGCACAGAAAAAGCTGTTATTCTCATGATTTCATTCAGTGGTCTTTTTTACTGCAATGATCATGGATGCTGGTTTCTTTCTTAGGCTCTCTCCATATGAATGAACCATGTTGGGGCCGTGGGTTATTTGTTGGCATAGTCATTTGAGGTTGGTGCCATCCTTGTCTCTCTTCATATGAATAAAGCATATGGGGCCCTGGGCCCTTGGGGCTGCTGTCTGGAATAAGGTACAGGAGAAAGTTGCTTTCAGTGGCATTTTTGTCAATCCTAAAGTGTAACTGTTCGATCAAATACAAAAAAAGAAAATTCCTTGTCTCTCTTCATATGAGTTTTACTATTTTGGGTGGGCCCTTTAGGGCTGCTGTATGGGGCCCTGCAGAAGAGAAAGTTGCTTTCATCGGTGTTTCATGGTTCTACCACACATTTTTAATCATTCCGAGTAGTTTTCATCCTTGTCTCTCTTCATGTAAACTTTAGCATTTTTGGGCCCTCTATTTTGGGCCCCGTTGGCCAGTTGTACAGGATGGGCCCCCGGCAGCAACATCCTTTCTTCAGTTTCAGACACATCCTAATATCATCAAATCTTTTGTCTTATTTCATGTGATTAAATCGACCGGGCTGACGGTCTTATATGGGTGATTTAAAATTCTTAACGTGTTTTGCAAACTTTCAGCATTATTATAGATAAAGGCTGTGAAGACCTTTTTTGTATCAAGGTAAATGAACTCTGCAACCATTATATACATAAACGCAAACAACAATCGAACTGAAAGCATTTACATTGCATGTATGAGATCATGATGTGGAAAAACTGATGTGAGTATGTGTAAAAGTGTGGGAATAAGCTGTAAATAAGCGTTTGTACTGTATATGCATATCAAAAAGAAAAGGAATGGGAATAAGATGTACAAGGTATAGCCGGCGATGCTAGAAGAAGTTCTCCATACGCAGATCGGTTTTGCAAATTTTTACCTCTTGAGATAACGTGTTCACAAGGTTAGCGCTTACACACATACATACCCGACTATACACACTCTGCCCTCGCTCCGCTTGCCCTTCACGTCACTGCCAGGCACTGAGGCAACACCCCTTTTATCTCTACTTTGTTTCCTATACATCACCTCTGACTTTCCGGTTGAATTATTTAGACAGATACTCATGACGGTGACAGAAGCCCTTTTCAGGTCAAGCAAACCTGAAAAGCAACCTTATTCAAAGGCCTACCGTAGGGTGTACGGCGCGCATGGGTATGAGAGGCTGTGGAATGGATTTCATCATTACGCTACATCACTTTACAACGATCAGATAATTTTACAGTAATTATCACTGTTTGTCCCATTAATGAATAGTTATGGAAAAGGACGACAATTATTTTCTATTTTGTCTCTGCACTCCGCATAACTTTGTAATTTTCTTATTGTGATATTACAGAAAAAGGCAAGGCAAAACACTGGTTCATGGTATTCCATAAATTTTTGATTTCCTCCCGAAGGCAGGCAAAGAATGTATGCGATGGTGATGTCGTGGGTGTGTATGCGTGTGTGTGTGTGTATGTGACGCTTGCTTGTAAACACTGTCTCAAAAAGGGTAACTTTGAGGGATCTCATACCTAGCTTGTAGATTGTCCATATTGAGTAGATGATCCCTATTGTTTCTGGTGGAAGTCAAAGGTTACTTGGGGTCACCAGAGGTCAAAAGGTCAAAGCCTTGTAAACACGATATCTCAAGAAGGGTACCTGTGAGGGTTCTTATACTTAGCATGTGGATTGCCCATATTGAGTAGAGGATTCCTATTGTTTTTAATGGCGGTAAAAGGTCATTCGAAGTCACAAGAGGTCAAATGGTAAATACACTGGAAATTGCTTGTAAATACGATATCTCCAGAAGGATAAATGTGAGAGATCTCATACTTACCATGTTAATTACCCATATTAAGTAGATGATCCCTATTGTTTTTGGTGGAGGTCAAAGGTCATTAGTTGTCAAAAGGTCAAAACCTTGTAAACACTATATTTCAAGAAGGGCAACTCTAAGGGATCTCATACTTAGCATGTGGATTGCCCATATGAATGAAGTAGATGATCCTATTGTTTGTGGTGGAGGTCAAAGGTCATTTGGGGTCACCAGAGGTCTAAAGGTCAAAACCTTATGAAACATGATATATCAGAAGGATAACTGTGATATATATCTTACACTTGACATGTGGATTGTTCATATTGAGTTGATGATCCCTCCCATTTTCCTTGGAGGTCAGAGGTTATTTGAGGGCACAAAAGGTAAAAACCTGGTAAACATGATATTTTAAGGAGGATAACTGTGAGAGATCTCATGCTTGGTCTGAGGATTGTTCTTACTTAGCATGGAGGTCATTTTGAGTCACAAGATTTCAAAAGGGTTTTGACCTTATTAACATGATATCTAAAGTAGGATAACCGTGAGGGATCCCATGCTTGTCATGTGGGTGATTCATGTTTGTTTCAATATATCCATATGGCAAGGATTCAATCACTAGCCCTTTTGGGGTTAAGAACAGTTATTTGGCTGGCTACAGTCAAATTGTCAAACTTGGCAAGAAATTTAAAATATTATAAAAGCTTTGCGTGGATTGCAATTAGTCCTAAAGTAATATGGATACAAACCGCATAAAATATTTCAACAGCATCGACAGTTACATAATATTCAACGATAAATATTAAATGATAACTAATCATTGATATATTTGTGTGCTATTTGCAACTATAAATTCATCTGTAGTTGGAAAATAGTAGAACTTGTTTCTTCTATTAAAAGCGAAGAAACTTTGTTATTATTCTTTGTTACAGTGTCCAACGTTTGAAGTACTTTTGGACTATTTTTGGCTTTTGTAACACAAAACAGTGCACTAGGTTTGCCCATTAAAGTCATGGTGCGATGGTTTTAACTTCAAAGTCTCCGGTAAAATATAAACATGTAACCCTTATTTAAAGGTAATGAAGCACCAATGTGTGGCAAACTTGTAAATACCAGTTAGAGTATAGTATTGATGGCCGCGGTCATTGATCTTGAGGGTGTAAACTTGGTAACGGAGGCCAGCACACTCCTTGGGTCTCGCTCATATCGGGCTCGAGTTCCCTTCCAAACGGTTGTCAGCCAAAATTTTACAATTGCTCAAAGTGCGGTTATGGGTAGGAATGGGTGAGCTTCCTACGACGCACGGTAACATGGTCCAGGAAGTGTCATTAACAGTAATTCAAAAGGTAGTTTTAGGTGAATTTTCCTCCTTGTGCTGCTAGCCATCTGATGGTGACGCTTGGCTGAGATGGTGTCATGAAATCCACACACACACATACACACACACACACATACACACAAATCTTAGGTGCGCAATTGACCTTGGCGAGCCTACTACCTGGATGTATCCTGCTAAATGGCGTTAAAGGTAGAAATAAACCACATGTCTTAATCTTCCGTTTCTTTTATAATGAAAAGTTTACGAGCTATGGTACAGGTATAAGAGTACACAGATAAAACATATTCTCTATTCAGTGCATTTCCGAATCAGAACTTCGTACTCCCTTGGTCTGTGAACGACTCCATCGACTCCTTCAGCTGGGGGCGTCCTTCTCCCGTCAGGAACCGAGAAGGACATTTTCTGCAGGATGTGTGTGAAGAAGATGAAGAGCTCCATCCTTGCAAGCTGCTCCCCAATACAGAGTCGACGACCTGATCAATTGATTGGTGGAAAATAAAATTAAAAGAATGAGCACTGAACGGTAGAAATATTGATAGTATACACTTAAAGGCGATAAGGCATCCCCAAACCAGGCAGTTGCTTGCACCTCCCTGCCCAAACAAATTTAGCAATAACCCTAGGCTTCAAAATACAGTTGATGACTGCACTTTGATTTACATTCATTCAAATAATATAGCTTCCCTCTGGTTGTTCAACGATGACTTGCAGTCAGTTGCGTAATTCCCAATTAAACTCACACAGTCACTTTGTGTCAACATATACACCCACACACACACACACACACACATATATATATATATATATATATATATATATATATATATATATATATATATATATATATATATATATATATATAGGTCGAAGAGTAATTGGTTAATACATTCGATCTTGAATTGAAACCAATCCTAGATAGAGCTTAGCCCTTATCAAAGAAGGAAAGGTTGAAAGAAAAGCACCAGAGAGGAAAACTAAGCAGCACTGGAACTTGAACTCGTGCGGTCAACGGCTCTTCGACCTACACATTCTAACTTCGATCTACCAATCACGACTTATTGAATATTCATTCCCGCTTCAGGGATTACCATGGTAACAAGGAGAGAGAAACTGAGCTCGCTGGTATAAGAAGTCTGTTGTCTCGTCTGGAAATCAGAAGCTGCATTGGCTGGTGGTTCTAGGCACGGCCGCGAAAGCCGTTGACCGCACGAGTTCAAGTTCCAGTGCTGCTTAGTTTTCCTCTCTGGTGCTTTTCTTTCAACCTTTCCTTCTTTGATAAGGGCTAAGCTCTATCTAGGATTGGTTTCAATTCAAGATCGAATGTATTAACCAATTACTCTTCGACCTATATATATATATATATATATATATATATATAATATATATATATATATATATATATATATATATATAATATATATATATATATATATATATATATATATATACATATATATACATATTGCCTCAATCCGATTAATCTCTGCACTTTGATTGGCATTAATTCAAACAATATAACTCGATATGTGTATATATATATATATATATATATATATATATATATATATATATATATATATATATACGGCCTCAAACCAATTAAACTCAGAGCAGGCTAGGTACTGTGCCTCTGTGTTGGAGGTGTACTAGACAGGTGTTGTTTGTTTAAATTGATGGAGGGGTTAAAAGTAAACTTAGCAGGGGTAGGAGAATTTACTGCCTGTGGGGTGAAATTAGAGAACCTTTAATATGCTAAAGGAACTCAATGTCATTTGCTTAAAAGGCAAATGCACTTGCCTCATTTTGAATTAGCCTACCCTGTTCATGTAAATTTAATTATAGTTCTTTTCCCTTGTGTAACGCTATCTTTGCCCCTAATTTGTTGAATTTGTTGTTCTAGAAGCCTAGCCTAACTAACAGCAAAGAGAGTTCGGCATTTTCGTCAGCTATAATGAGAAAAGGCCGGGACTGGTGGGTAGGGGCGTCGATTTGATTTTGGAAGTGAGGGGGACATCTGGCCTAAAGCTTCTGTCCTTGTGAGGAGTCTAAGAGGAGGGGACCAGATGCAAAATGGTGCCAAATGTTTCAATATTTGGGGAGTACACTACGAAAATTGAGGGTATACTTTATTGTTCAAAGGGTTGCAGGCTCAGCCAGGGGGGTGCTTGGATTTGCCGATATGGGGGCTAGGCGTCCTTACTGGGGGCCAGCTACTCTAAGCCCCGACAGATGCAATGGGTTGCCGAAATGATGCCGAATAAAGTATAAGGCATGTGAAGCGCCCCGAAAAATTAGGGTTATAGTGAAAAAGTTTTCGTATTTTTGTTTTCATTAAGAAAGTTGAAAAGTTTTGGTTATTATTTAGGGAATAAAGTCAATGGTGCCCATGTCTCTACATCAGATTCGAACAGGCTATGACGTCACGCATATGGGCTGAGAGACCCGAGGCGAAGCCGAGGGTCTCTGCCTATATGCGTGACGTCATAGCCTGTTCGAATCTGATGCAGAGACATGGGCACCATGACTTTATTCCCATTCATAAATACTTTAATTTCGAGACGTTTAAAAGTGGAAAAGCTTGCTTTTTTAACGATTTTCCATTGATCATGAATTATTCTCCCAAACTGACTAAATTTTCGCAGAGTGCACATAAGACTGCCTGCTAAAATACGAGCTATGTAATATGTAGGCTATATAACTAGCTGCACGCTATAGCTTTGTCGTTTGTAAGCACATGGCCATACTTTGTGACGTCTCTTTTCGACTGTGGATTTTTTGGAATATTTTGAGCGAGGTCATATTTGAAACGATTTCTCTGTTTGAATTGGAAATGTACTCCGCCTTGACAGTTCCATTAAAACTACATTTGGAGGACTTACTAGCGTGAGGATATGTGGTTTTTGCGATATTGCTCACCGTGACGTTCAACACACTAACGTGCTGCTACGTTGTTGAAAACAAATAACGTTAGGCCAACGTTTGTCCTAGCCTTAACCTAGGCTAATTATCGTTAGGCTATGCTGTTTTCGAATGGTGAGCCAGTTCGAATAAGACTCGTACTAGACGAAGTCTCCTTACCCGAGTGTCATTTGGAAGCAATTTCCATCCTGCGATTTTGTGATACAAAGGAGACTTTTCAAATGTGATCTAAAACTGTTTACATCTGTGCACTGACAATATTGATACTGTTCAGATCAAAGTAAAACCAACGTGCTTAGCCAGAACAGTTATCATGTGCTAGGGCCTCACGTTAGTTGCTTTCAAGTTACTTGTGCTGTAAGATAACGTTAGACCTAACGTTAGTGGTTGGAATGTCATCGCAGAGAGCTTGTTCTTTACGAACTTAAACCAGACAGATTTCTTTACTGACGTTGAGCTTTTCTTACAAAATGAATGTAGGATACCGCAATTTGGATAAGGTTTGTTGATGCAGTACTTTGGATCATTAGGCCTGGGCATATTAGACAGTAGCCCCCGGCCATCGTTTCCATAGCATATATTCTATTCTTCGATTGAAAATCCCCTTGATGATTTTGGAGCTATATTTCTTTGAAACATAGTGCACAGAATACGTGGGGCCAACGCTATCTTTCTGGAATATGAAAGATGAGTTTTAAGGTTAGTGAGTGCTCATCACTCATTTTACAACTGTATTTATATTATTACCCATCCCAGATAAAGGTATATTACTGGGGTAAGAAATGCTGTATAATTTCTTCTTATCGGCGATGTACCAAAATCAAGCGGACGCACGATAGTTTGACACGCTTTTAAAGCTAACGTTAGAGCCTAGGCCTAGGCCTGTAAAACACCTTACTCAGCGTGAAATCACTTTAAATTCTCTGAAAAGGCCTGAAATATCGTTTGTAGCCTAGAAGCTGATATTTCATTTGGATGTGCAACATTGCTGTCATCCAAAATATATTATTTATAATTTGGACAGTTACTGAAAAAATTACAGTTGAAGGCCCAGGCCTACCTAGCCTATACAAACAAACTGCTTACTGTAGTGTTAGAGCTGTGTTTACAATCATGTTGATCTAAAAGTTGCTCTCCATACACCCTATGTCTCTACACTGGATTAGAACATGGATAACTGACCAATCACAAGCCAGCATTCTCAAAAAGTATTTATGAATGAAGAATATGCCCTACTTAAGATAAACCAAGAAATTTGATATGGCGACTACATAGTCTTCTTTAGATAATGAGGTTAAAAGAAGGAATCTTCCAAAAGATAGAAAGAGGTTAGAACTTCGCAACGTTGCATAGTCGTGTTTCTCTAGAATCACGACTACAATATTTGTGGAACCTTTAACGTTAAATAAATCCAATATATTTGAAATGGCGGGCGTTACAGCTAGATAGAACCAGTGGCGTATCCAGGTTTTTTGTCGGGGGGGGGGGAGGGAGAGCACCAAGATTTCTCCCATTAGTGATCTGCTTCCTAATAATCAGTGTTCTCCGCAGGTCCAAATTTTGTTTTCGGGTGCTTTCCTCTCACCTGGCTGATGTGACTGATCGCCGTTATGGGGGAGGGGTCTAAGGGGAGGGGGTGTCCTCTTTTGCTCATGTAAGATGGGCTAGATGCAAAATGGTGCCACATTTGGCGCTAAATATTAATTGAATACATCACCAAGAATTCTTATTTTTTAGGAAACGTTTTTTATCTTGCTTGTTTTGGTGCATTTTTCTTGAGTCCTACTTGTAGTTCAGAATCACAATGGGTGAAGTACAGTAATTAAGTGAACCACAATCAGTCCAAATTTACGAGGACCTGCCCTAGTATCAGAGTATAGCACCTGACCACTGACCCATTCTAACAAACTGCATAAACCACAATGCTGCTGCTTTAATGATCAAGAAACACTGAAAGTATACAGTAAAAGGACAGAGTCCCTTATCAGAGGTCCAGAGATCCCATGCTGTATAAAACAGATAACAAAACATAACTAGTACAACTATAAGCATGGTGTCATCACTCCATCTCTGAAACCTTAATGAGGACTGGTTGTGCCAGTGTGGCATATAGCCTACTTTTAAATAAGTAAAGTGTACTGGTTGAGAAATTTAAAATTTTGCTAGATCATGCGCAAATTTCACCATATATTCACTTTCAAAATTTCCCCCAAGATTTTTCCAGAGGGGGCAACTCGCCCCCTTCCCACTGTCTACGCCACTGGATAGAACAAGACTGAAGATAAAAGCGCGCGTAGTGCGCGAAATTTTTTGAAGTTATAGAAAGAATTGTTACAGAACTTACTGCCTACGGACCTGATAAAGAACCATGTGGAATACTTTCTGAGAACATCTATGACTTCACCCCTACTCGCCTGCATGTAGTTTTTTGGTTACCTCACTTTTCAGTTTCAGGTCACGAAAAGTGGGGGGCAAATGTGTTAGCGTCCCCTCCTCTCAAAAAGTGGGGGACATGTCCCCCGTCCCCCAAATCGACGCCCATGCTGGTGGGCGTTGAGTGACTACCCTTTTGCCGGGTAAGCACGCGGAGCTCGCAGAAAACTCGCGTACTTGGTGTTGAAGAAGTTTCACGTAAGTACTTTTTACGAGCGAATGCGAAGTATATCTGTCGTGTTAACCTATTGCATATGACAATGTTTGTTGACCAACGGACGTTACCCATAAGTAGAATATAAACTTATGCAAGATGTGCCTAACTTTCTTACATTGTAAAGAATATTCGTTTGGAGATATTTTTGAAACACATGTTAGTAGAAACGCTATTCACAATAGTCCAACAAAAACTCGAAAAGGAGTGAGAAACTGGAAAATTACGTGTTTATTTTTTTCAGAATTGAAGACGACGCGTTGTTCAACACAGAGAACGGATTAGAAAACGAAGTTCCGGATATGCGAGTTGCGCAATAAAAGAATCATGCCTACTTATTTTCTTTGCCTGCAAGGTCTTCAGCTGAAACTTTAATCGCTCATAAAATGTTCTTGCTTTGTCGGTGATCATGTGGCACACACACACACATAGTCTCACGTTCTTAAGAGAAGCTGAGGTGAATGTTGTTACTAACCTTTGTTACTAAACCGTAACATTAGACGTTAAACAATAAGTCAGCAGTAGGAATATACGGTGGCTGAGTAGGGACTCATGGAAAGGAAAAAAGCTCCCCTAAAAGTCAAACATTTGACTTTTAATCTCAAAATTTTGACTTTTAATCTCAAAATTTTAGAATAAAAGTCAAAATTTGACTTTAAAAGTCAAAATTTGGCTTGAAAAGTATTTGCGAAAACACTTGATCTTTGTGGTCAATATTTGCAATTGCCTTGTTGTAAACTGTCCTTTGTTGTATACATATCGGCTTTATGCTTTACACAGGCCAGACTTAAGATCAAGAATTTAACCTGTCTTGTTGTGAAGTCAGTGGACTGTGTTTGTGGTCCGGACGTTTAAACTTGTCTTTTGGATTTTTACATTTGCCAAACTTGACTCATCTACAGTTAGCCTTCAATCATAACTCCTCACCATCTAAGACATACAAGTCAGCCGCAATAAACCTAGCAGATCTTTTCTAAGAAGACTAAACTGCTAAAGCTTTTCCTTCAAGTAAGCTTGGTAAGAGTCCAACACACTACCGTGACTGACATACTCCAACGTTTGCCAGAGAGGAGTCATTATAAGCTGTCACCCTACATTCCTACAATGAAAAATATTAAATTACTCCCACGTACGACATAAGTTCTGTCACCCTTATCACAGAAATTTTAATTTGCCTTTCCCAATTAAAACCACGACCAATGATAACCCCTGTAAGTACCTCATACAGTCAGCCTTCAGTAACTCACCATCATGGTGACACATACTTCGAAGAGATGAAATTATCTTTTCTCCTGGAAAAAAGAATTATATTCCCCTTGGCAGGCTGAAAGCACGTACTGGCACCTCACATATTAACCCAAAGCCATTAGCGGCACGCCATAGGGGCACGGGGGGCACTTGCCCCCCCTAAAAGTTTGCAAAGTATGGTCTTCAATTTTCAAATATAAAAATAAAAAATAAACATGTAATTGGAGATGTGTTAGGCCCTCCCTTTTCCTTGAGTGGGCATAAAATTAAGAAGTGAATAACTTTCCAATGCCTTGCGAAGGTTAAACATTAATAAAGTGCTTTCAAAACGACATTTTTTCGGCGCGCTTCGCGCGCGTTTCTCAGTTGCTTGTTTGCTACTATATATACTTCAGACATCGCACAAATGGACCTGCCGTTAGTGCGAGCTAAGGTAATCAATCATAACAAATGATCACGCTGTGATATTTGTAATCTGATTAGCTTAGGCATCATGTCATTTACAGAGTGTAACGGTAATGCTGGAGTTAAATGCCCATAGTTTTCCAGACACTTCAGAGCTTTCGGGGTCATATGATACACAACCCATTAGCCGTGTTGATTATCATCCACGACTAAAAGCAGTTTTGCCCGGATGTCACCTGGCCAGATTAGCATAGATATCTGTCCACAAAAAGTTGTAACGGGCATCTAGTCTAAAAGCATTGTGTTTCCCATAGAAGGAGAGGTTTCCCTTCCCTTGTCCAAATTGACAGCGCCGTTGGCCCACGAGCGGTCTTATGGCTGTCAAATGGCCTGTTATAAGCAAAACGTTCTCCACCTCTGTGCTAAAGTATACCGTTTCAATTGATTTAAAATAAACACACCAAACAGTCAATCTAAGCTCAGTGTGATGAGACTTTTGACTAGTGGTCTAGCTATTTGTATATATGAAAAATTTGTATATATAAGAAACGTCGTTCTGAGTTAGGGGAATTCCCCTCCCCCTTTAAGAAAAAAATCGTTTCGGAACGGTACTGAGATCCAAAATACTAGTGCTATCATTTCATCGTTTTCAAGTGTCTTCATGCTCGAAATTTTCGTTAGTTAAAGAGAACAACCCAGAAAACCAATATTTTATGGCTTCTTGGCAAAGCTGAAACATATTGTGACACAATGAAAGAAACAATAAAATATTTAAAGGTGGGGCTCATTTTATACAAATGGATCAAGCCGCCTTGCCCATTTCACCTGCCTCTTACTCCACCCCTATGGTAGTACGGTAGCGATCGGTTGATATGGTTGTATTTATTTTTAAAGTAGTCAGCTCATGACTAACTGCCTGAAATGGTTTTTGAAAGCTTTTGAAAACTACATGGGGCATCGCTCTAATACATAATAATAACCATACTCCCATAGGCGTAGGAGGCTGGGGCGGGGGGGGGGGTTGCAGCTCCCCCAACAAAATATTTTTGTGAAAATTCGGGCAATATTCTGAGAATTTTTCGAGCACCCACTGAAAGAAAAATAATGTAATAATGTAGCTTAAAGGAAATCGATACTTTAAAAAAACTTCCTTGGTAATTAAAATATGGTTCTGATTTGGATTGCACCATCACCTATATATTCGGTATTAATTCACCAGTGTGTTTTTTAATGGTTAAACTCATATATTATGATTATCAGTGGTGTATTTGAGGAGCCATTAGGCCATGCCCCCGTCTCTAACGTCGATTTTTTTAGTACCTAAAATAAAACACAAAATTTTACTTCAAAGGTAGCATATGTGGCACCAGATTGCATGTAAGGAGACCTAATTTTTCAAAAATTTTCAAAGGGTAGGGGGTGATGCCTATTTTTTCTTTAGTAATTATAAAGACGTACGGTAACTTTTTTAACACAAATTTTACTTCAGAGGTAGCATATGTGGCACCAGATTGCATGTACGGACACCTAATTTTTCAAAAAATTTTCAAAGCGGAGGGGGACACCCCCTGCCCTCAAACCGCTCCCCCAGGCCGACGATCACACAACATAGTGCCTGCTCCTCCCCATGAGAGAAATCTTGGCTACACCACTGATTATTCTCATCGTTATTGTAACGATTTTCCAAAAAGTTATAACCAATATGGAATAGGTAGTAACGTGGCAAATTATTGTATGTAATTGGCATGCGGTGTGATAACGGATGCATGCCGCCTATGATAGCCCTGTACATTGTTACAAGACGACCCGTCAGGAACACCGGATTGAATCCATCGACGAGCGAATGGAAAGTTCCAGAGAATTCAACTTCAACGCAGCCGTTCTAGAACTGTCTAGAAGTGAGAACTGTTTACGTTATGTCCCAATTATAGCAGCGACCTGGCAACACTTCTAAGAAACTGCAATTGTCGTTATTCAACTAGAATATTCAACTGTGTTCTAGAAGTTTCTATTAAGGAACGTTCTCGTAATTGCTGGACTGTGGGCACTAGAAGTTTCTGTTAAATTCTGGAGAGTTCTCGAATAAAAGCCTAGCATATAAAAGGCAGTTCAACAGTTGTTGTGGCGGGGAGAGACATTGAGAAATGCCCTAATACTTCATCGAGTCCAGACGCTGTTGAGAAGTTATTCCCAGCCACTGACACTGCACACTTGTGATAAATTGCCTTACGCCGTTTCTACGCTGTGTATTGAGATTGTTATCATCCATCATCGCCTAGCCCTGTCGTTATTCGCTCGTGGAACCAGTTCCTACGCTACAGCACGCTGCAGGTCTACTACTGTACCACCGTCAACGTGCATGCACTACCAGCCCTTGGACCAGACCAGGCAAATATTAAGTAAAGGATTGTGAGTAAGTCTAATTAATTATTGTAAATTTAAGTAAGATAAGGAGATTGTAAATAATCATTAAGTTGTTGAATTTTAATCTCGTTCTTCTGTGATCTTTCGCTGTTATTGGTTTGACTCGCGACCACAAGCCGTAACAGAATTGGGGGCCTATCCGGGAACGAAAATACTAGAAAATTCGAGAAATTCTGTTGTGAATCGTAAGCAACTGTGTTTGCTCAGACTACTTATTTGTTTGTTGAAGGCTTGATACAATTTCAAAATGCCATTCAACTTAGATGAATTCGTGGCTAGTCCCTCAGTCGAGGAACTAGATTCATTAAAGAAATCTGAGATTGTAAAGGTCGCAAAACATTATGGCATTGAATTTCAGCCTTTAATGCGGAAAGACGAGATTAAAAGATATGTTCTAGAATATCTTGTGGATGAAGGTATTCTGCCTAGTACAGTATTGGAAACAGCTATCACTGTGCCAACTGACAACACATTTGAATTGAAAAGGCTTGAAATAGAAATGAGTAAAGAGGTTAGATTAAAAGAAATGGAAAGAGAAAGGGAAAAAGAGGAAAGAGAAATACAAATGCAAAGGGAGGCAAGAGAACATGAATTTAGGATGAAGCAACTAGAGTTAGGGGTCATAAAAGCCTCAGACCCTAAAATAGGCTTGGATACTGGGGTGTTCGATGTTTCTAAGCACGTAAAATTTGTCCCCAAATTTCAGGAGGATAATGTGGAGAAATTCTTTAATCATTTCGAAAAGCTGGGTGAGCAACTAAAATGGCCAAGAGATAAATGGTCCATACTCATCCAGAGTAATTTCACAGGCAAGGCTCAAGAAGTGTATTCCGCTCTGTCAATAGAGGACAGCATGGATTATGATAAGGTTAAAAAGGCCATATTACAAGCCTATGAATTGGTGCCTGAAGCTTATCGCCAAAAATTTAGAAAGTATCGTAAGGCGGATACACAAACATACGTAGAGTTTGCTTATCAAAAAGAAAGGCATTTCGACAGATGGTGTGCTTCCAAAAAGGTCTCCACATTTGACACTTTAAGACAACTGATGCTGGTCGAGGAATTCAAACGGTGTGTGAATGATGACATTAAGACTCACCTTGAGGAAAATAAGGCTGACAACTTGAAGGAAGTTGCAAATTTGGCTGATCAGTATGCACTTACCCATAAGTTTGGTAAAGTGGGTCAGACTCAAAACAAGGGTCAGTTTAATAGGCCAAATAAGAAATATGGCAACAGTAGTAATAGTAGTGGCACACCAGGTAACAGTGGATCTCAGTCTGGTTCTATCTCTCCAACAAATTCTGGTAAAAAACAACCAGATTCAAGTCGTCAAAAGAACGACCAGGTCAGCTCAAACAAAGCTGCCTTTAAAGACATAAGCTGTGGTTTCTGTCACAAAAAGGGCCACACAATGGCAAATTGCTTCACATTGGCAAAATTAAAGGAGACTGAAACAGCCTCCAATGCCTTAGCCATTGCAGAGAATTCTTCTGAGGTAGTCGTGACTTTACGGCCTAATTCTAAAGACCAAATTAAGGAAGAATACCTTCCATTCGTGTCTGAGGGGTTTATTTCCCTAGATGGGAATTCAGCTCATCCACCCGTAAAAATTAAAATTTTGCGTGACACAGGCGCAACTCAGTCGTTGCTTCTTGATGGAGTTTTGCCATTATCGGACTCTACTTCCACAGGGGCAAATGTACTAATTCAGGGGGTTGAGTGTGGATTTATTTCGGTCCCTCTCCACAAAATTAATTTGAAGTCAGATTTAGTTTCTGGGTCGGTCATAGTAGGGGTCAGACCTACTCTACCTGTAAAGGGGGTATCTCTGTTGCTAGGCAATGACCTAGCTGGTGGAAAGGTAGTAGCCAATGCAATTTTGACAGATAAACCATGTGATTATAACAACACAGAGCAATTAGAAAAGGAATTTCCAAATTTATTCCCTGCCTGTGCTGTCACTAGAGCTATGTCACAAAAGCTCGCCGTGGATGATAATCTTAAACATCCACCCTCCAAAAGTGAGGATACAGTTCCCAAAAGTGGAACAAGTAGGGAATCATGTAAGGATGATAATGTTAAACATCCACTCTCTAAAAATGAGGGTATGATTTCCGAAAATAAGGATGATAAACTTAATCATCCGCCCTCTAAAATTGAGGAATTAGTTCCTAAAAATGGAACAACACTCCCAAAAGAGGAGTCAGAGTCTGGAAAAGATTCTAGTAAAAATGTTCATGAAAGTGAAGATTCTTGGTATGATCTCAGCCAATCTTTTATGACTAATCTTAATGATAGTCAGGATTGTGAGTCTCCTGGCCCCACACATAGTGAGGGGGTAGAACAGGAAAAATCAAAAATGTCTGACACACTCCACAGAGACCAGTTGTCAGTCCAACAACAACATGATGAAGAGCTTCAGCCATTAATAGCTGGTGCACTCACTGAGGATGAATCTAAAGACGTCCCAGTCTGCTTTTATTTTAAAAACAATATTTTGATGCGTAAATGGCGACCACCTGATGCACCATTAGATGAAGAGTGGAGAATTTACCATCAGATCGTGGTACCTAGGACCTATAGAAGGGAAATACTGAGTATTGCTCATGAAATGCCATTTGCAGGGCACCTAGGAGTCAATAAGACTTACCACAGAATTCTAAATCACTTTTATTGGCCAAAACTTAAAAGTGATGTGGCCAAATTTTGTAAGACCTGTCACTCATGTCAAATGGTTGGGAAGCCGAATCAGAATATTCCGGCTGCACCCTTAAAGCCAATTCCTGCTTTTGAAGAGCCGTTTAGTAGAGTCATCATTGATTGTGTAGGTCCCCTACCTAAGAGTAGGGCAGGGCATCAGTATATATTAACCATTATGTGTGCTTCTACAAGGTTTCCAGAGGCAATACCTCTGAGGAATATTAAGGCTCGAACAGTCTTACAAGCTTTACTTAAATTTTTCACATTGTTTGGGTTGCCAAAGAGATCCAATCAGATCAAGGGTCTAATTTCATGTCAACTGTATTCCAGCAGATGTTGTATGAGTTAGGCATAGACCAAATTAAGTCTTCGGCTTATCATCCTGAAAGCCAGGGGGCTTTAGAAAGGTTTCACCAAACATTGAAGAATATGTTAAAGACATATTGTTATGATAATGAGAGAGATTGGGATGAAGGCATTCCATTTGTAATGTTTGCTGCCAGGGAATCTCTACAAGAGTCACTTGGGTTCAGTCCATTTGAACTTGTCTTTGGACACACAGTTCGTGGACCATTGAAATTGTTAAAGGAGAAGTGGTTATCAGATCCAGGTGAAGACATACATCTACTTGATTATGTATCCCGCTTTAAAGATCGTCTTCATGGAGCATGTGAACTTGCTCAGGAAAATCTGAGACACTCTCAGAAGAAAATGAAAGCGTGGTATGACAAGACCACTGTGAAAAGAGAGTTTAAGCCTGGTGATAAGGTGCTAGTGTTTTTACCCGTTTCTGGTCAGCCACTTCAAGCTCGCTTTCAAGGACCTTATGTCATTGAGAGAAAAGTTAATGACACAGATTACGTCATTTTGACACCTGACAAGCGTAAATCTAAAAGAGTATGTCATATTAATATGATGAAGAGATATTATGAAAGAGAAAATTGTGACATTTCTAAGGATGAAAGTATACATGATGTAAATAGCAACACTAATGATACAGGTGATCAAGTGTGTATTATCAATACTGATCATGAACTCAGTAATGATGAAATCAAGGCTAATAATGTTCCTGACATGTGTATTAAATTACAAAATTCTGATGTGTTGAAAATCTCGACCAGAAATTAAGTCATCTGGATCACAAAGAAAAGTCAGAAATGAAATCATTAATCTATGAATATGCATGCTTGTTCTCAGATGATCCTACTAGGACAAATTTGATTGAACATGATGTTGATGTGGGAGATGCCACACCAATCAAGCAGCATCCTTACCGAGTTAACCCTCGAAAACGACAACATCTCAGGGATGAGGTTCGGTATATGTTAGACCATGACATTATAGAACCTAGTAATAGTGAATGGTCTTCCCCTTGTATATTGGTCCCCAAGCCAGACGGTGGGTACAGATTTTGTACTGATTACCGAAAGGTGAATGCAGTCACAAGAACGGATTCCTATCCGATACCCCGTATCGATGATTGCATTGATAGGATTGGGAAAGCTACGTATGTGTCAAAGTTTGACTTACTGAAGGGGTACTGGGAGATACCACTCACTGAGAGGGCTCGGAAAATCTCGGCATTCGTGACGCCAGATGGGTTATTTCAGTATAAGGTTATGCCGTTTGGTATGAAAAACTCACCGATGACGTTTCAGCGCTTAGTAAATGATCTTACGTCAAATTTAGAAAATTGTGAAGTATATGTTGATGACCTTATTGTGTACAGCAACTCGTGGGATGAACATGTACAACATGTTAAGGCATTATTTGACAAACTTGCCAAAGCTAATTTGACTGTCAATTTGGTCAAAAGTGAGATTGCTTGTGCCCATGTGGTGTACTTAGGGCATGTGGTTGGTCAGGGTAAAGTTAGACCAATTAAGGCTAAAGTTGAGGGCATTGACAAATTCCCTGCCCCAACTGATAAAAGGCAGCTCATGCGCTTCCTAGGTATGGCTGGTTACTACAGACGTTTTTGTCCGAATTTCTCTGACATTGCTGCACCACTGACAAAATTGTTAAAGAAAAATGAAAAGTTTGATTGGACGGATAATTGCCAAGCAGCATTTGAATCATTGAAAAAGGCACTAATGAGTTCACCAGTGTTGATTGCTCCAAATTTTGAAAAACAATTTAAGTTGGCAGTAGATGCCAGTGACAATGGCATAGGAGCAGTTTTGCTTCAAGCTGATGAGCATGGTGTTGATCACCCTGTTTGTTATTATTCTAAGAAATTTGACAAACACCAGAAAAATTATTCAACAATTGAAAAAGAAACATTAGCTTTGATACTTGGTCTTCAACACTTTGATGTTTATTTGGGAACTACTAGTTTCCCTATCACTGTATACACTGATCACAACCCTTTGACATTTTTATCTAAGATGAAGAATAAGAATCAAAGATTGATGAGGTGGAGTTTATTTCTGCAATCATATAATGTAGATATTAAGCACATTAAAGGGAAAGACAATGTTGTACCAGACTCTTTGTCGAGAATTTGATTTGATGCAGTATGTTGAAGATATCACTGTAAGTTTTGAAATTTTGTGTTAACTATGGCACAATGTGTATTGATGATGTTGCTGTATTCATGTATTATCATCACCTTGCAAGACAAGTTGTATGTTATGATTATACCTTCCATTGAATATTGGACTACATAATATACATACTGTAGTTATTACTGTAACATTATACATTGTAAATATTGTAACTTAAGTTTTGTCCGAGACGTCCAAAACTTTTTCAAGGGGGGGAGTGTTACAAGACGACCCGTCAGGAACACCGGATTGAATCCATCGACGAGCGAATGGAAAGTTCCAGAGAATTCAACTTCAACGCAGCCGTTCTAGAACTGTCTAGAAGTGAGAACTGTTTACGTTATGTCCCAATTATAGCAGCGACCTGGCAACACTTCTAAGAAACTGCAATTGTCGTTATTCAACTAGAATATTCAACTGTGTTCTAGAAGTTTCTATTAAGGAACGTTCTCGTAATTGCTGGACTGTGGGCACTAGAAGTTTCTGTTAAATTCTGGAGAGTTCTCGAATAAAAGCCTAGCATATAAAAGGCAGTTCAACAGTTGTTGTGGCGGGGAGAGACATTGAGAAATGCCCTAATACTTCATCGAGTCCAGACGCTGTTGAGAAGTTATTCCCAGCCACTGACACTGCACACTTGTGATAAATTGCCTTACGCCGTTTCTACGCTGTGTATTGAGATTGTTATCATCCATCATCGCCTAGCCCTGTCGTTATTCGCTCGTGGAACCAGTTCCTACGCTACAGCACGCTGCAGGTCTACTACTGTACCACCGTCAACGTGCATGCACTACCAGCCCTTGGACCAGACCAGGCAAATATTAAGTAAAGGATTGTGAGTAAGTCTAATTAATTATTGTAAATTTAAGTAAGATAAGGAGATTGTAAATAATCATTAAGTTGTTGAATTTTAATCTCGTTCTTCTGTGATCTTTCGCTGTTATTGGTTTGACTCGCGACCACAAGCCGTAACAACATTAACATTTGGAACGAGCGCGGAATTTTTGTTTCTATCTTTGGGGCAGATCGTTTCAGCCTCCCCCCAATCAACTTGGGGCCCTACGCCTATGCTTACTCCTATTGAGGCTATTGTACTTTCCGGAGCTGACCATTTATATTGCTGGGGGGAGGGGGCCTTCGGAACCTCCCTGAATATGGACTTGAGTTTGCCCCCTCAAACAAAATTTCTTAGAGCCGCCCATGCCCAAAGCCCTACATTATCAATATTAGCGCCGACCGTTTTTACTGCAAACTAAACACTTTCTTTTCCAAATCCCTGACACCCCCACTTCTTACATTGTTGCCATTAATCTTAACAACACTATTCACATCACTGACATAGATTCTATAACTCCTAGCCTCTTTTGATTCTAGTACCAAATTACCCTCCTGTCCCCCTCCCCACACCTCGCATCACAGGATTACCAGTATATAATTACAATGCTGTCATCTTCGCTTCATTAAATTACAGGCACATAAATTTTTATCGTAAGTTTCACGTGCTGCAAAACTACGTGTAATTCATATCGCAATCATTGGACAGTAACTTTACACTGGCGCATCGACCTTCATTCGCAAGTATGAATGCACTGCATTCTGGTTCTAACATATTACTACTTATTTTGTGAATTATCTTTAAAGATAGGCCTACTGAAGCGATATTTGAAAGGTTCGACAAACGTTCCAATATGAGGTTGAGAAGGCTGTTTATGACCTATAAAAGAAGGGTTAAGCCTTGAATCAAGTTTTGATATTATGTCAGAGGGGAACTCAATTGAAGCATTCTGGTAAAACTTGCATTGAAATCCAACCTGTGGTTCTCAAGATGTTAGCAGATGAATTTGTTACGGTATATTTCCAACCCCAAGTGAACTTGAAGCAAGCACATGTGACATCATAACCTCACATTAATGAGCTCTCTTTTGTTTTTCTTTACAACTTTATAACCGAGGGCGGGTGATCTGTAACGTACGGTAACGTCCTTTCAACCACACAGTCTATATGCCATTACTTCTATGTCGACGAATTTACGGACACAAATCTGTTAACATGTATTGATGGCGGCCATTGAAATAACGTTGATGTATATCACCGGATATGCTTATGTATTTTATTTGCTTTTTTTTTTGCCATTTTTAGCCATATGGTGAGGGCGGTACGCCGGTTTCGCCCTATGGTAGAAATTAGCGTTACACACACACACACACACACACACACACACACATATATATATATATATATATATATATATATATATATATATATATATATATATATATATATATATATATATATATCACTCGTTATCTTGATCACAGAAAACCACAACGACCTTCTGCAATTTCAAGACCACGATTTCATTTACATATAGTTTGAGCAAGTGATCAAGATCACAAATTTTTCAACAAACACTTGTAACAAAGTAAGCCATGTTACGTGTTTCTCGCGCAGTAAACACGAGATTGCAATCGAATGAGGCAAACGTTATCTAATGTGAACAGGGAGGGTTATAGAGGGTGATCCATTCTAAACTCTCTTTTTGAACTCTATCAGGTGCCGACGTAGATCTCTTTGTGTTATTCCTGAAGATCTGAAAGACTTAAAAGGTGCTGAGAACTAGTAAACACAAGTGGGGCACGCAGTCTGCGACATCTTGAAGAGTAGATCGGGATGCCTTTAACACCTTGCCATAACATTGCCAGCCGCTTAAGTTTAACATTAATTTGCTGATTTCGACGCGTTTGGAAGCCTTTTACAACACACCATGCAGTTTACGTCCATGTAATATGTTAATAGGGATGCACTTTGTGCAACCTGCGAGGGAATGCAGAAATAAGCAACTTTAATAGTAAAGCTTATACCTAAGTCTTTTGCTCATTTGCACACAACATTAGTATTAGTTCATTGTTAGCATCTTTAGGTTCCTCGGCGATAAACAGTCATTTCGAATTTCAAAACAGTGCTTCGTATGGGACTGACGGCAACTACTTAAGCATCGTTCGGTATAATCCTTTTTGAAAAGGGTACCTGTATGAAGGGGGTTGCCTAGATGTTAGACAAAGGATTTCAATGTCCTCAAGTCCAATGATACCTAACTGAAGGATTTTCCCCTCACGATGAGGTCAATCTAATACGATTAACATAAATTAAAGTTACCCATGGATCACCCTCCAATACCATTCCCTATAACTGGAAGCAGTCATAGTACAGGATGGAACAAGACTCACCAGTGCTAAATGGTATGAGATCATCTCGTTTGACGTAATTTCCATCCTTATCCAAAAATCTCTCTGGGTAAAACTTCGCTGGTTCATCCCATTTGTTTTCGTCCGTGAATATTACATGGAAGTTTGGGATTATGAGGGTGCCTTTCGGAATAGTATAACCATGCAATTCAGAATCGGTTGCCGCTGTATGAGGGACGGAAAGGGCAGACGCTGTTCCCAGTCGAAGACTTTCAGATATGATTGCTTCGACGAGGGGTAGTTTGGGACGATCAGAATATCGCGGCATCCGGTTTCTACCAACGACTTTGTTCAACTGGGCCTTGACTTTCTTCTCCACATCGGGATTATTTAAGAGAAACAGGAACGCCCACAGAAGTGTTATGGTTGTGGTTTCTGTGCCGGCAAAGAAGAGATCGGCAATGGCCCAAAACATATTATCATCGTTAAAAACGTCCAACCGTTCGTTCTTATTGCTTTTCTTTATTTCGAGCAAGTAGGCGTCCATAATATCCTTCATGTTCTCCACGTCAAACTTAGCCTGGTGTTCAATGGTTATCTCATCGTAGAAGTTCATATATGTTTTGAGACTTTCTCTTATCTTCGTGCTACCAGAGAATGGGATGTATTGGGTGAATGGTAGGAAAACTGATAGGCCAAATCGCAGAATTGATGGTTGCATAATATCTTCGAACTTGGCCAGGATACACTGAAATTTTTTGTCGTCGTATTCAAACCTTTGTCCAAATGACACAGATGAAATAATGTTTGAAACGGCATTGCTTATATGATGTTCAAGGTTAATAACTTTCCCGTCTGATTGGAGCAATGCATCGGTGGGGAAGTTTGCTTCTTCTACGATGGCATCTTCAAAGCTGGCGTTACCGACTCCAAAATCACGGAAAATTTGATGAACAAATTTCCTTTGTTCTTGCCACACCTTCCCATTGCCTAATGCAATACCTGTCGCACAGAAAACATATGTATGTATAAATAGTATTTTATACATGTATTATCTATTATATGTATATAATATTTATATATACAGTAGATACATATTTCACTAAGTCACCACTTAGGGAGAAGAAAGTTGTTGAAAAGTCGACCATAGGGCGAAGAAAAAAATAGGGCGAGAAAGTCACCTCGCCTAAGCGTTTTCACACACTTTTTATATAGGAATACGTTACCGTATGGTAACGTCCTTTTAAATACCCAATCTATATGTTATTACTTCTATGTCGACGAATTTACGGACACGTATCTGTTAACACGCACGAATGGTAGGCCATTGAAATAACGTTGATTATATCTTGAAAACGTCGGGGCGAAATATACGCTTATGTATTTTACTTTTTTTGCCTTAACGTAGGATGATATGAAGGCCTTCGCCCTCAGGTGGGAATTAGCGTTATATATATATTTATATATATATATATATATGTATATATATAGCAGATACATGTATATAATAGATATATAAACAGTAAATCTACATATGTAAATATCCATATATATATATATATATATATATTTAGTATATACCAAATACTGTAGAAATAATGCACTTAATATTGACCACCAACGTGGTAAGTGTGAGATTTAAACATGTGTTCCTTCACAGGGTTTTACAGGCTGTAAACCAGTAAACACAATTGTTGGTATCCCACATCAAGTCAAAAGATCCTGTTGAGTTTGTTGGTAGTCAAAGGTCGTTTGAGATCACCAAAGGTAAAGATGTTTTAATCTTGGAAACACGATATTTAGAGATGAAAGAATTTGAAGAATCTTATACTTGGCATGTGGTTTTCCCACATTAAGTAAAAGGCAAGTCATGCTCCATGCTTTGTCGTCATACAAATATATAAGGTCGAGATTAGCCGAATGTTGTATAGTAACCAAGCACAGACCGTGCTCGGGACTTGGAACATTTTTATTCCCTTGTCCTCCTCCGCCGGGGAACCCAGCCTTTACCGGGTAAATCGTAGCTCTACCACCTTCCTAGACCCCAAACCCATCAACGTAATTTGGCGCCTTCGGCGTTCACTGGTAGCTTGCTATCACAAAGCGTGCCCTCACTTTTTTAAATCTCTGGATCCACGCCTGACTGTAGAATATAATTAGTGACATATTTCAGTGTTTACGGTCCTCACAGTTTTTACAATAAATATATAAGACCAGCGAAGGAAATTGCAACAATAAATTCAACGCATCCTTGTATTTCTCTGTGGTGGATTTTTTTAACTGGAAAGAAATTTCAAACGGTTTACACTGAAAACGATTCTTAGGTCTTTAATTGTAACTGCTTATTTCTGTTCCTTTAAATTCTGTTTTTGATTCCTTGCCCCAGGCAAAAAAAATCTATGCACTTACGATGGCGTGTGCATGTATGTGTGGTTGTGTGAATGGATGTATGTGCGTGTATGTTGTAACACTTATAAGCTTGTTAACACCATATCTCAAGATAGGAATGAATGATACATGCTTTTCTCATTTGGTATAGAGAGTTATCATATTCAGAGAAAAAACCCTCTTGTGTTTGGTGGTCGGAGGTAATGCCAGGTCACCAGAGTTAAAAAAACCAAAGCCCGGTTAGCACGATATCTCAAGGTAGGAAATAAGGATATTTTTCATGTACTGGATATGTGGATGCGTTATATATACTCAGAAAATGGATTCTTTTGCTTTTGGTAGAGGTCAGAGGTTTTCTGAGGTCACCGGAGGTGAAACGACGGAAACCTCGGAAATTGACTGTAAACACAATATATCAAATTAGGAATAATGGACCCTTTTCATACTTGGTATATGGATTTATCATATTAATAGGAAGAACCAATGAGGTCAATGGTCATATGTGGTCACCGGAGGTCAAAACCATATAACCTTGTAAACACGATATTTCAAGGTAGGGAGGGTGGAGACTTTTCATACTTGACATATAGATTTATCATTTAAGTGGTATGTAGGTTTGAGATTTTGAGAGGAAAAACTCTGCCATTTTTGGAGAAGGTCAGAGTTGATTTTAGGGAAGACCTTGTAAATGTGATTACTAGAGGTAGGAACTAAAGATACTTTTCATAATTATGGCATGTGAATGCATTATCGTCAGTAGATAAACTCCATTTTTACTGGTAGAAGGTAAAGGTTATCTAAGGTCACTGGAGGTTAAGTGGTGAAAACCTTGTAAATTGAATGATATCTCAAGAGAGGTAGCATTGATGGAGCTCACACTTAGCACATGTTGAGTTACTCACATGTTGAGTACAGAAAGATGCATGTTGTTTTTGGTGGTCAAAGGTCATTTGGGGTCACAAGGGCTCAAATGGTGACAATTTCATGAATAAAATATCTCATCGTGGGTCACCTCGATGGATCTTACAGTTGGTTGTCTTCCCACTAGTCGGGATATACCATCATAATCAGTTACGCAGCTTGTGAAGTTGGTTGTAGTCTTGGTCTGAAGCAACCTTGTGCAGACCAGTTAAATATCTGACTTTGCTTGCTATTTCTGAAGCCTCTCAAGACAAGCTTTGATTAATTATAGTGTTGTAACTCCTTTTGGAAGTTTCAGGTTTGTGTCTACAGTTTGAGGTAGTTAGCAAGACATTTTTTAAGAAACACTTGGTGATCAAACTTTGTCAATTCGAAACCCGGAAAATGAAAGCACTTAGAAATATTTCATGGGCAAGGAATCACTAAGCCTTTTGGCTCTCTGGTTTACTTCGATTCACCCATGGAAAGAGGAGGGACGTTTAACGTTTAACTTTACGAAAAGTGTAGGGGTAAAGTTCTCACTTCCAAGTGCATGCTCCATGCTGAAGAGTAGATGAAGGAAAGCAAAACTGGACTTTTAGCAAAAGCCGCTCATCAAGTTCAGTAGAAATGAAGATAAAAGAGTAGCCTAATAAGGAAACGTGAGAATTTTTACAGCTTATTCTATAGCCCACAGAACTTTAAAGTGAAGTGACAACATTGAATTAAGCATGGATTTCGCAAAAGTCTGATAATAGTTACATTAATGGACTTTTACCTTCTCCTTTCCTCACAAGCAAAAAGTCCAACCTTGGTCTATCCTGGAATTCTGGCCTGATGAGTGCATCATGAATAGATTCAATACTATTCAGTACCACGACGTACGCTGATCCCATCTTCAAGCTATATATCGGACCGTATTGGTAGTACCAATCTTTGAAAACATCCCGCGATCTTTTACGAGTAAATAAAAAATGTGGCAGACATCCAAACACAGGGAAACCCCACGGTCCAGGTGGGAAATTCTTTGGTCTATTCATTATTTTCACCAGTAACCAAAAAGTTATGGCTCCGACAATTACGGAAGGAAAGTCTAAATCTATAGAAACCGCCATCTTTCTGTGGAGTCCTCAAGGAAGTGACCCATTTATTGTTATGGCTGCACAAAGAAGTTGCCTACAGTGGGTAAAGTCACATGACATACGGTACTTGTTGGTATGACAAAAATTTATCCAAAAGCAAGAGATACAGCTTATCTCCCTTCGGCATACAAAAATATGATTTACAGAGATACTGCTATTGAATGTAACTATGTACTGCGACAACTATGCATGTTAACATCACATGATGACCTCTGCAGCGATAAAGGTGCTGATATGTGTACTCTGTCGGAACAGATAGTTGGCAAAGTACGTGAACTGCTGGTTTATTCGTTGATTGCATACGGCGCTCTCAAAGTGCCATACGACCCGTCATGATGGTGACATAATTTATCTGACGAATTTAGGTAGACATTGTAATTTAGGTAGTCGAAATGATGAAATTCGATGAGATAATTGATCTGACCGAGACGACATGAAGAGAGAATTTATGAGAGAAAGTCGACGTAGTAATTTAAAAAGTCGACATGGTGAGATAATTTATTTGACCAAGATGACATCCGAAGTAAGAAAGTCTACATAGTGAGATAATATATCTGACAATGTTCACATCATAATATAGGAAGTCGAGATCGAAAGATGATTTATCTAGCCAAGTCGATATGCTTCGTTCTTAGGAAGTCGATATTGTGAGAGAATTTATCTGACCATGTCGACATCCTAATTAAGGAATTCAACATGGTGAGATACCTAAGTTTATGGAAAGCCATTTGAGTAATATATCGTTAGCTTACGAGCACGAGCAGGGCACGAGCAAAAGTGTATAGCCAGTGGCCCTACCAATGTTCTCGAAGTAGGAGGCATAACGTTCCGCTGGATGGGCACAACAAGTAATGTGTGGGATGAAGCGGCGCCCAAGATGCCGTGTCAGCAAAAAGCGTGGATGTGGGGTCCAGGGACAATGCCCCGGTGGGAGACGAAGCTATCGAAAACTCTAAGATATTTACAAAATTGTGACCATTACAATAATGAAGCATTTTACTATCTTCAAATGGCCTTAAATGAGTACTTAACAGACCATAAAATATCACAATTTGACAACTTTTGTTAGCCTACAGTTTAAATTGGACTAACCATTGATTAATGCAGGTGCAAATGGGGACGGATGGATAATTTTAGGGATTTCGGGCTTGGAAAAGTTATTCCACTCATACTGTCCAAAAGAAATTCATGATGAAACAATTACGTGCGCAGTATATCATTGAGAGGGGGATGCCTTCACATATGAAAGTACCGAAGGCACATCTACAGCTACAGCAGGGCATCCGGGGCCTCACCGGTACACATTGGGAAGAAAGCCCTTGCAAGTGATTAAGTCCATTCTGAGAGCCATTAAAAGTTGCACAGTGTGCAAGGGTAGGTCGTGAGAAGTCGTGACATTTCTGGAAGTCGTGGCAATTCATGGTAAATCGCATCGATGTCGCACAGTTTTGGACATGTTCAAAATTTCTGCGGATCCCGCATCCATGTCGCAGGATGTCGTGAGATGTTGTGAGAATCGCAAAGTCGTACAGTGTACTACTGAAAATCGTGGATATTCGTAGGTCGCAACCATGTCTTGGGATGTCGCAGGGGCGTAACAACACTCTTAGGGGTCCCATGGACAAGGAGCAGTGAGGGACCCAAAACAATGGTATCACACACCCAATAGCATAAGCCCTCTCTGACCATTCACCCAAGTATTGACAATTATGCAAGAGTCAAGTACAAAAATTGAGCATCATAGCCAGGCCCAAAATCCAGAATTTTATTTGTTGATACCTTGGACTCAGGACTCGTGGGGCCTTAGACATTGTCCACCCACTTGTTACGCCCCTGAAATGTCGTAGCTGTCATAACTTGTCACAGTTAGTGTAAACGAAGGGCCGTGTTACAGCCACATGAAAGCAAGGGAATTGATCCGAAGTTACTGCTTTATAACCAGCAGATGCGGAGGGCGAACCGTGTCGAAACGCGCCGAAATTTTGCATTTGAAAGCTTTTCCATGACAAAATCCCATGCAGACTATGCACCGGGAAACTCTCAATAAGCAAGATAGATAATTCATTGCCGCATGGAATTTTGGGATACACGCAGGGTAAACAAACCGAACTCAGGACATCGTGCACTGCGTTCCCGTCCCCAGTTTTCGTGTACTACATACAGATACCATTAAGCCTAAATCTAATTGTGGCCAGCCCAATTGCACGAAAACAGGGGTCTCTGTCCTACTTTACGGCAGATTAAGATACAAATTTTTACACCAAAGAGGCAGTTTACACGTTTGTTACAAATTTTAGAAGACGTGTTGTAGATAGGGGTGTGTTATCTTCATCCCGACAATTTGGAGGATGTGGGCATGTGCAGACGAATTGCCGAACTCAATTATTCCCTAACAAAATTTATATGCTTATTAGACGGCGAGTCTTTTGCCTGGTAATTCGTAACAGCTTTCAGTTTTCATGAAACAGGCCTATGTCTTCTCTTGAATTCAACTGTTCGCATACTTGCAATGTTGTGCTCCTACGCACACTAAAAATCTGCCTAAAAGCCCTCACCAAGTGATAGGGCAAATACGTCTAAGACGGTTTTGAAAATAAGCACAGCGGTGAGGTTTTGCTGGGAGCGCGGGCTTAAATTTTGAGTTTGCGAAAGATTTATGAGAATTTTGAAAGTTTCAAAACAACTTGTGATAGAAATTGATTAAAATAGATCCATCAATCAGACGAAGAAACACATTACCCTACCCTCACATGAACCTATAGCTTAAACGCCTTTTGATCTCATTTAAAAAATGTTCGAAAATTTTCAGAAATCGATTGGGGTTACGTGCCTCCCCCCATGCCCCCCGTTCGGTCGCCACTGACTAATACACCCTATAAAACGTGACATGTCTCTGGCACAATGCGATTGATATAGTGTTATTGCTGAGCCAAAAGCTAAACATTTTACTAATTTTTACTATATGTTTGGCCTGGAAAAGAAAGTTCCATGTTCTGTAATATTTTTAGCGATTATCAAAGTTTTTATATTTAGATGTGTGTCTTGAAGTTGATATTTTGAAACCCGTCTTTTCTGTATTAGTAAGATGATTACAGTTGAGAGAATCAAAGTGAATGCTATCCGTTGAGCCAGGGCCGTACACAGGATTTTTTTCTGGAAGAGGAGGGCGAATCGGAGGAAACGAATTGGGTACGTAAGCGCAGCAAACCTTCTTGCACGGACTCGCAGGGCGTCTAAGGGAGGATGTGCCTCCCTAAGTAGGTGGCGATGTTTGAAAAGAATCATTCAGATGTTGCCATTTCGTGTTTAATGCTTTGTCGTATGTTTTATGTGGAGGGGAGGTTGGGATCCTGCAGCCATTTGTACTTACCATTAGTGCAAAACTTAGACAATTCAGATTCGGCTTTTTTAGGAGGTTCGATGGATGCGTCCTCAACCCTTGGAACTCCAACCCCCATAGGAGTAGGACCAATCCTGGGAACAGGGAGGGGGACTTGCATTCCGTTTTGTGGCAAATGTCGCGTCAACTGGCTTAGTGATCGTAGGCTCCCTCACCTTGTAAAATCTTTCATATGCACGGACCTGTCTGAGTATAGGCTTATGTGTTGAACAAAATAGTAAATTACACAATTAAAATGCATGTGATCTCACAGTTTAATAAAACACATGGATGTTATCGAATTATTTTAATACAATAAAGTCTGATACTTGTATTAACTTGAAAATGTGCTCAGAATAAGATACCAGTTGCAAGGTATTTCAATGTTAGAGTCAACCGTAGGCCTACTGCTGGTAAAATCGAATGCCTCAAATGGGTATTTTCTGGATCAGTCGTCGAACATTTTCAAGCTTTTCCCTGAACTGTTCAAGACACACTCTTAAGTTGGAAAGCTTGGCTAGCCATGACTGGGGCCACCAACTTCTACGTTGCCTCTTCTCCCTCATTTTCCTGCTCCTACACAAAGCAGGGTTATTTGCATCAGTCCCAACCATGCATGCAGTTCATCGGATTCGCTCAAACCGTCAGGTGTCGCCAATAATTCTCTCAAAGAATCGTGTAGTGTGCACCACTAAATCGTGAAAAGTCGTGAGTCGCAGCATATCGCAGAAAATCGTACGTTTCTCCGGCGAATATTTGCAAGTCGTGAAGAAGTCGTTTGAAATCTTGAGAAACCGTGGAAAAAAGTCGTGCAGTGAGCACCTGGCTTTTAAGCCGAATCCCAGTGACAAGTCAGCGGGATTGTAGCAAGTCATGATTCGAGTTGCTGTCTCCCACGATTCAGTTGACTCACGTATGCCTTTTGTAAGGATTCAATGACCAAACTCGAGCTCAAATGGGGTGTCCGTACAACTCTAGACGACAGTATGGTGGAAAGGGGTGCCTAAACTTCCCCCCTCAAACCATGCCCGGCTGCCTCCCTATTCGTTTCTTCCTTCCTTGCTTCTCTTATTTCCTCCCCCCCCCCCGTCCCCATCTTTCCATCATTTTTGCCGACTGGGTGTAATATTTTGTCGTGACACGATAGCACACTGACATGAACAACTTTTGGTATGTCTGGGAAGCTTATTGTAGTGCTGTTCCGCCTACCGAAAATATGTACGTTTTTTCTCAAAATTATGACATGAGTTGTCCACAGCCTACTGTAGAACATTCCAATTTCTTCCCCCCTGAACCCTCTCCACACACACGCGCCTTTTCTTTCGTTTTTCTTCCCTCTTTCCCCTTTTCCCTGTCTCATCTTCCTTCATTTAATCTTTCCTTTCCCTTCGTTCCTTTTTATACTTTCCTCTCCCCTTCCCCCTTTTCCTTTCCCTCTTCCCTTTATTTCGCCGACTGGTGCAGAATTTTGCCGACTGGAACGGGGATTGTCACACTATCCAACTCTAACGACAGCTTCTCGCGCTGTGTCCACAGACGGTTACGGTACTTTATGTTTTCATTATGTGGAGTTTCGTTGGCCGAGAGTATATAGAAAGATCCGATATTATATTTTGCAGGTTACGGTACTTTGTCACTTCTTCCTGTCTTAACAGGTGGCGTTATTTGTGCCAACAAATGTGTCAATTGTTACTCAAATATTGGTTGCAAACTAAATTTCGCTTCATTCAGTGGTAGCACTACTTTGGGAGGCATCCCCCCATTTTCCTCTTTCCCCCTACTTTTTCACCTACTTTTTCAAATATGCAGTGCTCGGCTAATCGTTTGTGTTAGAAACAGCCTCGAATGCATGCAATGTTTTAGACACCGCATTACTAAAATGTCTTAAAACGTGAAATTTTGTCTGCGCGCTTCGGGCTCACCCATGGATGTTACCACCGTACTTGGCATAATAAAACCCACTAACCACAGAATACCTTGAGTGATAAAACTCTTTAACCTCCATGCAACTTCTTCCATCGGATGTGCTTCCCATTCATATATTCCCCTTCAACATCAAATGCACCAGCTGTTAGTGCGCGTTAGGCTAGTCTAAAGAAGTGTTGAAATCTTGATTTTGGTGGCCAGTTTAATACACGTCAAACCTTCATCGTGCTTTGGCACGTGATGAGACTGCTCTACCTCAGTCGTTCATAAAGGATAGGGCCCCCTTGTCATCACGTACTACCCTGGGTTACCTGACATTTCTGCCATCTTAAAAAAAGTATCGGCCTCTTCTTCCCCAGTCTTAGCAAATGCCAACATGCCTTTAGTAATTTCTGCAATCCAAGGCCGCCGACAGGGGGACAGGGGGAACAAATGTCCCGGGCCCGGGGCAATTGGGGGGCCCGGGGAAATCGGTCATAAAATATATTATATCATATCGAATTATTTCCTCGTGAACACCACACTTACTTTGGTGAGAGGGGGCCCGCATTGAAATTTTGCACCGGGGCCCGGGTTGGCTGTCGGCAGCTCTGCTGCAACCCACCTAATCTCCCAAATAAAGTTGACCACGCCAAGCTCAAACTCCCGGCAAATGAAACTTTGGACCTGAACCTGGACTTTAAACCCCGTGGTAATATGGCGTTCTTATGTGTGATCTAATGATAAGCACCACCAGGGGCGGACTGAGCAGTCGGGCAACCGGGCACTGCCCGAGGGCCCACACAGATAGGGGGCCCACACTGTCATTCGGAAATTTTAACGAAAATCGGAAAATGTATAATAAATATGTAGTATGTTTTATTTCAATCATATTATTATAATAATTGTATTTAAACTTAACATGATCTGTTAACTTTAATTAAACATTAAACTTTTTGAAAGGTGAGCATTGTTAATGTAAAGACTGGTAATGAGTTGGTAACCTATGTGGAATAAGTTGCGGCCATTACAATGTGTCGGTGAGGGAAAGTTGATTCAGGTTGGGAAGGAGGAGGGCCCCATCCCCATTTTTCCCGGGGGCCCAGTTCATTGTCAGTCCGTCCCAGAGCACCACCTCTTTGAATAGTAAAGAAGATGGCAAATTATTTCAGTTTTAAGCTAGGGGAAGTTTTAGCAAGTCTTCATTTTGTTTTTACTGTATATCCTGCCAACTTACAGTTCGTGGGCTCTACGGTCAAACTTCGTACTCGCCTGAACCAGCATAAATCAACACTACGTATGTATTAAATTCTGGTCGACAACGTAATGTTTGCTGGCGCTTGTACTAACATCTTTTTTCAGCCTCATACTCCCCATAAATTTTCTTTTACAATTTTACAAGTCCTTCCAAGCGAATCCGGTTTAGGTAATTAAGAAACGAGCTGGATTTGGCGCAGGCCCATAACCAAGGGAAGGGGGACATTTGGGGGCCTGGCCCCCTGCTCCTTGGATTGGCCCCCTGCTCTGCCGGCAAAGCCGGGCCCCTGTGCAATCACTAATACTGAGCGCCCCGAGCTTGGTTTAAGCCCCCTGCTCTCCAAGGCTGGTTACGGGATTTGGGGGCTTGACACTGTTTACCCTAACGGCCTAATTATCGATGATGGCTTTCATGCTCAAATCGCAAATCTCTTGTTGGCACCAAATAGGCTTTGTGTCATTGCACTGACCCATTTTGTTTCGATGAAAACAGAAACCTATGCGGTCATGATGGCGTGTATATGTATGTGTGAATGTGTGTGTGTTTGTGACACTTAGCGTTAACACGACATCTCAAGAAGGGAAACTCTGGCAGTTCTCATACTTGGTGAATGGATGCCTCACATTAAAAGAAGAACCCTACTGTTTTCGGTGGGGTTCAGAGGTCATCTGGGGTCACCAGGGGTCAAAATCTGAAAACCTTGTTAATACGATATCTCAAGATAGGAAGCTTTAATTAATTTTATACTTAGTGTGTAGAAGTCTCATTGTAAGAGGAAGAACCCTATTGATTTTGGTGGAAGTCATACGTCATTTGGGGTCACTGGGGGTCAAACCCTAAAAACCCTTCTTAACACGATATCTCAAGTAGAAAGCTTGGATAGATTTCATAGTTAGAATATAGATGTGTTATGGTAAGAGAAGAAAGCATATTGTTTTTGGTGGGCTTCAAAGGTCATTTAGGGTCACCGGAGCTCAAACTCTGAAAACCTTGTTAACCCGATATCTCAAGTTAGAAAGCTTTGATAAATTTCATACTCAGATTGTAAATGCATTATAGTGAGACCAAAAACCCTATTGTTTTTAGGTGGGGGTTGAAGGTCATCTGAGGTTACCGGGAGTCAAACTCTGAAAACCTTGTTGACATGATATCTCAAGGTAGGAAGCTTGGACAAATTTCATACCTGATATGTAGATGCCTTAAGGTTAGAGAAAATACCGTATCATTTTTGATTGAGGTCAAAGGTCATCTGGGGTCACCGGGGGTCAAACTCTGAAAACCTTGTACACGATATCTCAAGGTAGGAAGCTTAGGTAGATTTTATACTTTTTATGTAGATGCGTTATGGTGGGAAGAAGAACCCTATTATTTTGGTGGGGGTCACAGGACATCTGGGGTTACTGAGGTCAAACTCTGAAAACCATGTTTACACGATATCCCAAGGTAGGAAGCTTGGGTAGATTTCATACTTGGTATGTGGACGCGTTATGGTGAAAAGAACCCTACTGTTTTTGGTGGAGGTCAAAGGTCATAACTGTGGTCACTAGGGGGCAAAAAGCAGACTTTCCCAAGAATTCCCAAGATTGTTGTCTGGGGTCTTCAGAGGTCAAAGAGCAAAATGTCCAAAGAATTTCCAAGATCTTAATCCGAGGTCACCAGAGGTCAAAATGCAAAATTTCCCAAGATCAGGTATGAACAAAGAAATTCTTTTTCTCAACACGATATCTCAAGGAAAATAATTGTGACGGATCTCATACTTACCGTGTGGATTGCCCATGTTAAGTAGATGATTCCTTTTGTTTTTAGTGGAGGTCAATGGTCATTTGGGGTCACCAGTGGTCAAAAGGTCAAACTCTTGTAAACACTATGTCTTAAAAAACGTAACTGTGAGGGATCTCATACTTAGCAGGTTAGTTGCCCATATTAGGTTGATGATCTCTATTATTTTTGATGGAGGTCAAACGTCATTTGGGGTCATCAGAGATCAAATGGTCAAAACCGTATAAACACGATATCTCCAGAAGAGTAACTGAGAGGGATCTCATACTTAAACATGTGGGTTGTTCATACTATGAAGATAACCCCTATTGTTTAGATGGAGGTCAAAAGTCGTTTGGGATCACCAGAAGCCACAAGGTCAAAACCTTGAAAATACTATATCTCAAGAAGGGTAACTCCGAGGGATATCATACTTAGCATGTGCATTGCCCATATTTAGTAGACGATCCCTTTTGTTTTTGGTGGAGGTCAAAGGTCGTTTGGGGCAAAAGGTCAAAAACTTGTAAACACGATATCTCGAAAACATAACTGTGAGGAGATCTCATACTTAGCATGTCGGTTGCTCATATTGAGTAGATGATCAGTATTTGTTTTTGTTGGAGGTCAAAGGTCATTTGGGATCACCAGAGGTCAAAAGGTCAAAACCTTGTATTAAGCACTATATCTCAAGAAGGGTTACTGTGAGTCATCTCATACTTAGCTTGTGGATTGCACATATTAAGTGGATGATCCCTTTTTTGCTGGAGGCCAAAGGTTATTTGGGGTGACCAGAGGCCAAAACTTCGAAAACTTGTAAAAACGATATCTCAAGAAACATAACTGTGAGGGATCTCACACTTGACATGTGGATTGTTCATGTTTAAGGGATACTTTCTTTTGGTTTTGGTAGAGATCAAAGGTCAAGTGTCATGGCGGCCCCCATGACGATGATCGTCGGATTTCAAGAAGGCAATGGCTGAATAACGTGATGACGCCAAAGTCAGATCAGCTAAGGCGTGTTAGCATGCACATCATTGCATATGTTGGTTGATAAAATAGGTCAAAAAACAAAGTGGGCGTTATGTCTTTTGAAGCCAACAAACTTTATTTATCTCGTTTCGGAAATTAAAACTTATTTCCTTTCTCGGGGACTAATAGACACTCAGTGAAAAGGTGCAGCGATTACACACATTCGTTGACATTTGGAAACGTAGAATTATGTAACAATGAAATTGCAAATAGGCACTACCGTGTAGTAGTTAAGCAGCGGATAATGTACAAGAAGAGTAACTGGCTTATGACTTAAAGTATGATATATTGGTTACGCAACCTAGATCCTTATAAAGGTCTTGAGGGTATGCGTTTTACAGGAATGACGTGTTTAGCCTATTACATTTTCCTTATGAATCGTTTATGAATTTGCATCAGGGGTAACTCCACTGACTTGCATGTCATTCTAACGGCCCCAGCCACTCAACTGACAACAACTTCTTCATCGTCAATGGCAAATTCAAAAACGATACAGAACGATCGTCAACATTGTATTTCAATAATCAGCTGAAACTTTACTGATGGCTCACGACCATATGACATGGTGGAATAACAGCGGAATTGATTCGACTAGATTGCGGTAAATTTGTTTGCCGTAAGTTTTATTTTTCATCGGAGGAAAGGTGTCTAGAGCTACCGTACTTTACATACTTTACATACTAATTAAGGTTTTCTATTCAGTGCATTTTCGAATCCGAACATCGTAGGTTTTTGGTTTGTGGATCATACCATCGAATCCTTCAGCTGGGGGCACCCTACTCCCGTCAGGAACCGAGAAGGACATTTTTTGCAATATGTGTGTAAAGAAGATGAAGATCTCCATCCTTGCAAGCTGCTCCCCGATACAGAGACGACGACCTGATCAATTGACAGGGTAGTAGAAATAAAAGAAACAAGGCATTAAGTATTAGACAAACTTATGATGGATACTTAAATAACATCGCTTGTTGTATGTTTCACTTAATCTGTTAATCTAACCATTGGTTTGAACAATATTTCACTATATATGATCGCTTCTTAAAAAGACTAATGTAGTCACCACGGCTGGATCTTCTTACCCATACGACAATATTTTGTTAGTGAGTTAAAATTCATGCAAGATTACTCATTGCTTTCTCTTTAAATTAATGACAAAATATATGGCAACGCTTGTGCAAAGTGCTGATTAAAAGTGGAGTCACTGGCCCGGACAGGTTGTCCTTTATTTTCAGGCTATTATACAACTTAGCCTCATATAAGCTTCGAATTTGTTGAGTAAATTTTGACTTCATTAACAAATGAAGGTATCCATTTTGTATGTACGAACTGAGTTCGGGTAGAATAGAGCATTGGGTTTACAAGATATGGGCAAAAGAAAACGTTTCCACTAGAAGCTTGCTTCAAGTAGAGCACTGGGATTAAAAGATATGGACAAAGGGAAAACTTTGCCGCACTAGATGTTTGAAAGTGAAAGACAGACATACATACATACACACAAACGAAGGATGCAGACATAAGGTTTTTCCTTTTGACAACCTAAACAAGCCGAGTCAAATCGGCCGAACTCGTGGCACTTTTGCCCTTTTTTTTACTAGAAACGACCACGCCGACCATACTTTTCTCACCCGATCAAACTCTTTGATGGTTCGGTAACTGTACAATATGAAAAAGGCTGACCAAAAAAAGGTAGTCCCATATTGACCCTAGTGTTGACATTTTGGCCGCTTTCTGACTTTCTGTTTATCGAACAATCAAAGCAGCTGATGCCATCTTGATGACAAAGTTTATGCGTTCCTATCCTACTACAAAGTTTGTAGTTCCACAAAACAGTTCCATTTACCCCACTCATGATAGTTCGCCATTCCCAAGTTGCCACAAAAAATGACCACTTTTGCCATTTTTTGTCACAAGATCAAACCTTTTGATGACCAAAAAACTTTGACAAGCCTATTTTATATGTAAAAATACTGATTTCCAAAAAAAAAATCTTTCTTAAGGACCCTTACTAAGGCATTCATCCCATTGTATCCCTTCCTTTTGGGAGAAATGATATTAGTCACCACACACGTTTTGGGCAAAAATGTGCCGTTATTTTGTGCCTCCATTGGTGATATAAATCTGTATCTGTTACTTAAAGGGTACTGCAGCGTAAATTATTTACATATGAACACGAAGAGTGACCAGTGCCGTCCAATTGATAAAACATAGGTGGCAACAATGTTAACATATATTGTATCAAATATTATCTGTTGACCTGCGTTGGAATTCTGACATTTTAATAAGGTGTAATGAATAAAAAGTATATTTATTGCAATTAATTTGCAACCGATGTCTACTACGGTTGTCTAATTTTGTATTCTTGTCAAGATTGCTTCAGTGAAACTGGGTAATATGCAGGGTTATGAATATTCTTGACGATTGGAGTCTGATACAAAACGCTCTAAATCCTCAATATAGTTTTTTGAGAAATTATGGAATTCTTAAAATTATAGAATCATAGAATTATAGAAGTTATAATAGAAAAAAATCCTAATTGTAGAAAATATAGATTTCTCCCCTTTATATACATTGAGTAGTGCCTTTCCGATACTTCATGTTTAACAAATTATCTTAAATACTGTTCTTTATATCAAGGGTTATCTGTAAAATAGAGGAGGTACAAAAGAAACAATTCTCACCAATGCCGAAAGGTATAAAGTCGTCCCGTTTGACATAGTTTCCATTCTCATCTAGAAATCTCTCTGGATAAAACTTCTCTGGTTCATCCCATTTGCTTTCGTCAGTGAACATGGCATGAAAGTTTGGAATTATGAGGGTTCCTTTAGGAATATCATAGCCACGAAGTTCAGAGTCTGTTGCTGCTACATGAGGGAGGGAAAGTGCAGACATAGTTCCAAGTCGGAGACTTTCAGATATGATTGCTTCAACGAGTGGAAGCTTAGGACGATCAGAATATCGTGGCATCCGGTTTCTACCAACGACTTCGTTCAACTGGGCTCTAACTTTTTTCTCTACGTCGGGATTATTCAGAAGAAATAGAAACACCCACATAAGTGTCGTGGTTATGGTGTCGGTGCTGCCGATGAAGAGGTCATTAATAACCCAGTACATATTATCCTCATTAAAAACGTCATTGCCTTTCTTTATTTCGAACAAATAGGCGTCCATGATATCCTTCATGTTCTCCACGTCAAACTTAGCTTTGTGTTCAGTGGTTACTTTATCGTGGAAATTGATAAGTGTTTTCATGCTGTCTACTATCTTTGCGCTACTAGAAAAAGGGATGTATTTAATGAATGGTAGAAAGAGTGATAGCTGAGATGCGATCATTGAATGCTCTAACATATCATGTATCTTTGCCAAGACGTTTTGGAAGTATTCGTCGTTATACTGAAACCTTTGTCCAATTGTTACAGATGAAATGACATTTGACACTGCACTTTTTAAAAGGTGTTCAATGTTGACAACTTTCCCGTCTGATTGGAGCAACGCATCCGTTAAAAAGGTAGTTTCTTCTACAATAGCGTCTTCAAAGCTAGCCTTACCTACTCCAAAATTACGGAAAATTTGATGCACGAATTTTCGTTGCTCCTGCCAAACCTTACCATTCGATATTGAAACACCTGTCAATCGAAATAATGTAGAAAATACTCAAGTCAATATTAATAACTATCCATTACCATAAAAGGTAAGAAAGAATGAAAAGGGAAAAAAATGTTGAGATATATATAAAAGCTATATCTTTCGTAACAACTTCCATCACTGAAATCAAACTATTTTCAATTTATTCCTTGCATGGTGTATGAAATATATGTTGACTAGAGTATACTTAAAATGGCAGTCATCATATTTTCGAATAAATAAGTGCATAAACACCGCCATGTAGTCATGTAAGTTTGTTACACTTCCTTACGGAGGTCGAATCGCCTAGAGGTCGACTTGAGTCACATTTTGTACGATTTGGCCTCTTGTCTGAACACTTTGATCATACTTGACCATTTTGGACTAAAAGGGCTCGATATGGCCCCCAAAATCTACAAACGTATCCCATCGCAGATACACAAATCAGCTTTCTGTATTTGTGTTGGTGTAACGTTGATACAAGCTAACCCCTGCCCGTGGTCTATGACGTCATATGCATTAAGGTCTATAAAGAAGTGAACTACGGCCAGCTTAACTGTTAATCCAAGTTCCATCATGTCCCTTAATGTTTCTAATCTTCATTTCCTAGTCGTTTGATGCTTTCTTCTTTCCCCGGTATTTTTACAGTTTAGTAGCATTTGTGTATTTTTTTTTTTAATCGTGGGTTTGGCGACCACCTTTCCAGAGAACCCCTTTTTAGTGAGCGGAATCCCTCCTTTTATCTGATTTTGCTCCTAAACGTGAGTGATCGTCATCCTCACCGGAAAGTTTTTGGGAATTCTCACCTGAAAATAGTGTAGATGAACTGTTTACACGTTAATAGAGTAAAAAGGTAAGCCACTTGTATAATAGGCATGTCTGGGGTAACAAGGGCAATAAACTTCCACAGTACTATGCAAAAATAATCTTCCACAATAAACAAGGAGAACCTACAATTGTACATCGAAAGTCCGATCAAGTTTAAACTTGGTGGGTAAGTGCCTGACCATTAAAAATTATGCATGTGTGATTGATGACTTCATATGTTTTAAGGTCAAACTGACTAAAATTCGTTTTTTGCCATTATTTGTCTATCAGTATGTTAGAAAAAAGAATAAAAACCACATTCCATGTGATGTAGTACGACTGAAAAGAACAAAATTTAAAATAGTGCTTTTGGGTTGCTAGGGATGGGGTCAAAGGTCAAAATGAAGATCAAAGGACACACAAAAAGTGTGTCGCGATCTCCTCCTAACCGTACGTTCGAGGAACTTCACACTTGGTGGGTAGGTACCTGGTCACAATAACTTGTGCGTACATAATATATGACTTTATAAGTCAAAACTCAGAGGTGAAAGGTCAAATTTGATAAAATTTGCTTTTTTGCCATTATTTGTTCATCAGTAAGTAAGAAAAGTTTTTAAAACCACATGATATGGTAGGACTGATGACAAAATGTTTTTTTTAAATAGTGCATTTGGGTTGCTAAGATATCAAAATGTACGTCAAAGGTCAAATTTAGGTAAATGTTGGGAAAAAGTCTGTTGCAAACTCTTCTAAGCCGTACGTTCGATGAACGTCAAATTTAGTGGGTAGGTACCTGACCATAAAAACTTGTGCATGGGTATAAATTGATGACTTTATAGGTCAAAGGTCGGAGGTGAAAGGTCAAATTCGATGAAAATTGGTTTGGGCCATTATTTGCCTATCAGTATGTAAGAAAAAGTTTTAAACCACATGACATGTTAGGATTAATAGGAAAAGTTTAAACACAGTGCCTTTGGTTACTTAGAATGGGGTCAAAGGTCAAAATGTAGGTCCAAGGTCAAATTTTCCTAATTTTGCGAAGTGTGGCGAACTCCTTCTGATGAACTTCAAACTGGAGGAGATGCTTTCTGCATCTCCATGAATTGCCATCTCGTTTCAATTTCATTAGGGCAACTTAGTGGGAACGAAAAGTACTGTAATCCTCCGACGGTGATAAGCTGTCGCTGCGGAAATTTATGTCTCTGATTTCAAGAAGGCATATTCCTTAATACGACTTCAAAATTTTCGTCGTGCTTCAATCAGGCATGGAGTTCCGTTGTTCTTCTTTCGTAGATTAGTTTCATGTATACATAATCCCCTCTTATCAAGTAACATGCATATATGCTGTTAAGTTTTAACCAACACTGACATAGTTTTTTCTATATTTATCTCACGGTAGGCGTTTCTGGAGGTTTGTCGGGAAAAGTTGATCCAGTTCAGTCATGTTATCCCGACAGGCCTTAGTCAACCTCTCAACAGCTGATCTATTTTTGCTCTCAATTAGTATCCAGATTTTCTATGTGTACCTAAACATTTCGGAGAGGGTGGAGGTGGGGGAGAATTCTACAACTCTAATACTTCTCGGAAAACACTTTATTAGCACTTAACTCGATATATCAAGCATGTTTATAGTACAGAAAATGCTTTATCAAGGGATGGTATCGTGAAAAAATTTCCTCCATCGCCCTCTTCTCTGTCACTCTCTTCGCACCCTTATTGCTATCCTTCCCACACTCTCGTCGACCTTGCCCTCCCCAACCTCTTTGGAAGATTGTCCCCGCTTAGTCGGCCAAATAGTAGCCTCACCTCTGCTGGAAAATTCACTTCCGGCGATCTAGGGAAAATTTCCGACAGAAAATGTCTCGGTAAGCTAAGCGCCACCTGAACAGTTCGGGAGATTCTCCCTTTTAGGACTCGAGAATCCTTTTCCCTGGACCTACTTTACAATTCCATAACTTCTTTGTGCAGGCGCGTAGCCAGGAATTTGTCAAGGAGGAGGCGCGGCGAAGCCTGTAGGCAAACTAAGCGTAACGCCACCATAGGTTGGTGCGAAGCGTACAAGAAAATTTCGGCCGAAAATGTTCCCCCATATTGCTGGAAATGACACTTTCCGGGCATGTAAGTTTCATCTAAACATTTTTTTATTTTAAATTAGTAGCAATATCATAAAAAAAAAATCATTAAAAAAAATATGCTCAAGGAGGGGGCGGCTGTCTTTGTGTACATTTCCAATCGCGAATGGTTTTTAGAAACCCCTTGCAAAGTTTATCGGTCTAATGTTATGAAATAAAATAAATATTCGGTATAGGTGTATTGTCATAGCTACTAAATCTTGCCTACGTTATGCTAGAAAGTCTTTGTAGGCCTACCGTTTTATGTAAGTTAACGCTCATTCTGGAGAATGTTGGTTTCACCCCAATGGGAGAATATCCCGGCCGGACTGCTGAATTTGACTCAGTACAATGTGTTTTAATCTTGAAGATCATAATATCGTAAATAGTAAATACACACAAACTTTCTTGGCTGCATTCCTGGTATTCTGTAGGGGAATTGCCTTGAAGTCAACCAGGGTTCCCAGGGGCGGATCCAGGATTTTGAGAAGGGGGGGGGGGGCGCGCACATCGTCGGGAAGGACGACGAGCAATCGAGCATCTGGGAAGCATATTTTCCATATCTATTTGTTCATTTTTTTTTTCATATTGTCGGTGAAAAAATCATTGGTCATGGAAAAAAGAGGGCGTGCGCCGGGTGCGCCCCCTTCTGGATCCGCGCCTGGTTCCTCTAGACTAACGGATCTTTGGACCCTAAGCCCCAGTGTACTGAGTGCTTTAGGGTTAGGATTAGGATTAGGTGCCAGGTTGAGTTCAATAGTATCTACGCCATCTCCCAGTACATCGCATGTAGGAAGATGAAATAGGTGAACATTGAATGAGAGCCCAACAAATGCAGTGAAAATGAGGCAAACTGACATAACAGTGTAGTTCTTCTCAGAGGAATTGCGAGAAATTTGGGTAGCCCTGCCATGTTAAACAATTTTTCGGTGGAATTTACAAAACTCCGTTTACTGTCAAATAAGTATACTTTTACCTTCTCCTTTCCTTGCAAGCGAGAAGTCCAGTCTAGGCCTATCCTGGAACTCCGGTCTGGTGAAGGCATCGTGAATCGATTCAATATTATTCAGTACAACGATGTACGCCGATCCCATCTTCAAGCTGTATATCGGACCGTATTTGTAGAACCAACCTTTGAACACATCCCGCAACCGTTTATTAGTAAATAAAAAGCGAGGCATGCATCCAAACACAGGCACGCCCCAAGGTCCAGGTGGACACTTTTGTGGCCTTTTCATAAGTTTCATCAGTATCCAAAAGGTTGCCGCTCCGATAATCAACGTAGGAAAGATTAAACTTGTAGGGACCGCCATTTTTCTTTGCGTCACAATTACCATGAAACGTACAACACAGTGTATCTGCTTTGCTTCAGAGTGCACGACTGCACACGTAAGCTATTTGAAGTCAACTCGCCTATCTCCACTCGTGTCGGTATATTCAGGGAGTTGCTAAATAGCAACTCCCTGGTATATTCAAGCGCAGGGAACTGCCAAGTGGCAGCTTCCTGTTTACCTATGATTAATATGACATTGATTGTGCTATAAATGTGCATGATCAAAGGCATAACACGACCTGTCTGGAGACAAACAAGACTGTAAGCTTGAGTGTTTGTTTACTTGATATTTAATATTCTACAGTACTATACTTGTCACAAGTACACGTCACCTCTCCTTGGTAGGCAGTGAAAGGGGCGAGAGAGCTTGCAGGGGGCGAAATATATTAAGGGGCACGATAAACATAAATGGGTCATGGCAATGATCAATTTTGATTTTGAGAGAGGGGGATTTTAGAGGCTGCCCCGTGCCCCCTACCTTAGCAAAGGGGCTTGTTCTCAAATCTGTCCATTACACATATGACTTCTTAAGCCGGAAATGGTTCGATTTTGCAGTTTTATGACTTCTTTAGTGGGAAGGGTAAGGTGGTGTTTGTATTAGCCTATGAAGGGAAAACATCAAAATACGGGAACAGCAACAAGAAGTATGCCCACGGGAAACCTCCACCGGGTGGGGTTTCAGTTGGCAACTTCTCATCTTCCGATAACCAAAAGTATATTTTCATCCCGACAGAGTAAATCCAATGTCAAAAAACAACCCTCCTAACAAAGGAAAAAGCAATATAAACACATACACGCAATTGCAGTAAACTCCATGTTATGATTTATGATCCTGTTTTCGTATTATGATGTGACCTTTTGTTCGTCGCAGTAACCCGAAAATGTCTTCCGCAAGGTCCACTCCGCGCATGCGCCCCTACTTACCCTATTGATGTGACATCAGTAAGGATGACAGTGTCGTTCTCGAAGTTGTGTAATATGGTACCAACAATCGACTGCATGTGGCATGTCGCATCACAGTGTTACAAGCTTCCAGCATAACGTTTTCGTGGGGTTCCTTTAGTTGCATAATGAACTCAAGGAACTCCTACAAGGCTGATTTGTTCTAGGAGCTCCTACAGAAGCATGATGTATTCGTGGAGTTCCTACTATGGAAGTATTAACTCGGACCTCTTTGCTCCTATGGTAACACGATGCATTCGTGGAATTCCTGCAGAGCATGATTTATAAGTCATGGAGCTCCAGTCAGGGCCACAGTCTGGGCGAAATCTCTAGGAGGCAAATTGGCAGTTCATGATAGCCTCCAGTGGCGTACCTAGGATAGTTGGCACCCAAGCGGGACCTTTTCTCGTCACTTACTGCCGCCCTGAGAGAGCCTGATCAAATAGGAGGGATCAAAGGGACGGATATGACATTTGAGTGAGGTTGCCTAGGTGCAAATTGATGCTGTCTATTGCAAACTGATCGTATTTAGGGTGTTTCTTCTATGGGGGGGGGGGTCTATGGTGCCGGGTCGGACATACTTACTCTTTGAGAAGTTTTTGTGTACATAAGAAGGCTAAGGTGCAAAGTTGTGCTATGCTTTGGGATAGCTTTCAACTGGTTGCATGTTTAGAAATTCTCGTGGTTTGTGCTTTTTGCTATTCCCTTTTTGGCTGGGTGAGGGGATAGGGTTCTCTATAAGGTACTTCCTGTTTCACCTTTGTAAGGTTGTTTGGATATAAAATGTTGCTTACCTTGACAAAGCTTTGAATTGTGATTTTAGAATTTCTCATTCATTGTTTGCTGGCTGTGGTATGGCACAGTTCAATCCCACAGCCATGGTCGACCTGTTCCCTCTGAGTGCTCTACTTGGAGGGCCAGCATGGATTGGTTGCTTTGCGTAGCCTGTGGATTGTTTGTCCAAAATGCTTCCCGGATTGACGGAAACGCACTTTCTTGACCTCTAAGGTAGCATCTAACCAATTTTGAGACTTCAATCTTTAGACACGGAAACTTCAAGAAGAAAAGTAAAACTTGAAATACTTATTCAGTGAGATCTCTTTGTGGGAGAAAACAGGGCTAAAAGGTACTTCACATGATTTTAATGTCTACGGTAATTGTAAGCTATTTATAAGCTAGCTTAGGCAACTCTTGATAAACATTCCCAAAAATCTTTAACGTGTAGGCTCCAGTTGTATTGTGTGCATCATGCATGAGGAAGGAGGTTTGTTCGTCAGTGCGAGATAGCCGCATAAAAGTCCGTTTGAGGCGGGGGTCCGGGGACGTCCCTGGAAAAATTTGTGAAAAAGGACCTTTATATATTTCGAATTTCGAAGGGCCTGGGGGCCTTAAAAACACAATCAGTCCAAAGGAGTTGTAAGCACTTTCAGTGTATTTTTTCAAGTAGGTTTTTTCATTGAGGGTTTGGAATTCTCAGAGGGCACTCTGCTGTCCCCCGCAGACTACGGCTCTGCCAGTGTAGTTTCATGATCTATTCATAAAGTTCCTGCAGGAACAGGTATTTATTCAGGGCGCTCCTGCAGTAGCACGTATTCTGTGAAGCTCTACAGCAGAATGATGATTCAAACTTGATACTAGGCCTACTATATTTGGACAGTTGGAACCGCTAGATTTCAATTCGTTGCAAAGCGCTGTTAGGCTGCATAAATCTATTAAAAGCTGCCAATCGCTTCTCTGCCTTTTCGTAAAAATCATGTGCAATATAGCTTGTGATCTTCTGCCAGTCTTAACCAGAATGCAAAAATGCATTGTGGTTCCTAGAAACAGCACTTATATGTGTAATCCCAAATAATTCCAAGGTGTCCCATTTCTGTCAGTCATTGGTTGAATGTGATTTTAATGTGCTGGAAAATTACAGGTTTGTGTTCATATTTGACCTTGGGAATTCGTGGGAATTTTTTGCTTTTTGGCAATGGTTATTTCAGCTGAGTTCTGACATCTGACAAAACTGATAGGGGTTTTCTGATTCAATAAGTGCAATACAATGTGAAGTATCTAAGCTTCGTAAATTGACATATCTTGTAAAGAAGGTTTACAGAGTTTGACCTGCAGTGACCCCAGATGACCTTTGACCTCCACCATAAACGATTGGGTACTTCCTCTCAACATAAGTCATCCACGTACTATGTATGAAGTCTATCAAAGCTCCCTTGCGATATCATGTTACAAAGCTTTTCAGAGTTTGACCCCCAGTGACCCAGAAGACCTTTGACCTCCACCAAAAATGATATGGTTCCACCTGCATACGCATACTACGTATGAAATCTGTCCAAGCTTCCTACTTCGAGATATCATGTTAACAAGGTTTTCAGACTTTGAACCCCCGGTGACCCCAAATGACCTTTGACCTCCACTGAAAACTTTTTTCTTCTCACCATAATGTATATACATGCTAAGTATGGAATCTATCCAAGCTTCCTACCTTGAGATATCGTGTAAACAAGGTTTTCAGAGTTTGACCCTGGTGACCCCAATTGACCTTTGACTTCCACCAAAAGCAACAGAATTCTTCCTCTTGTAATAATGCATCCACATACTTAGTATGAAATCTATTCAAGCTTCCCACCTTAAGATATTGTGTAAATAAGGTTTTCAGTTTTTGACCCCTGGTGACCCCAAATGACCTTTGACCTCCACCAAAAGCAATAGGGACCTTTTTCTCACCATAACGCATCCATGTACTAAGTATGAAATCTATCCAAGCTTTCTTCCTTGAGATATCGTGTAAACAAGGTTTTCAGTGTGTGACCTTCGGTGACCCCAAATTACCTTTGACTTCCAATAAAAACAATAGGGTCTTTTTCTTACCATAATGCATATACATACTACGTATGAAATCGATCCAAGCTTCCTACCTTGAGATATCGTGTAAACAAGGTTTTCAGAGTTTGACCCCTGGTGACCCCAAATGACCTTTGACCTCCACCAAAAACAATAGGGTTCTTTTTCTTAAAATGGGGCATCTACCTACCAAGTTTGAGAACTGTCAGAGGTCCCCTTCTTAAGATATAGTGTAAACAAGAAATGTGTCACAAACACACACGCACATTCACACACACACGCCATCATGACTGCATAGGTTTCTCTTTTCATCGAAACCACGAAGGCGTCACGAGATGTAGAGGTCTGAAGGCTAAACGTTTGGTTACGTCAAATCTGTTAACTAATTTGGGAAAGTTTAGTTTTCTCTCTTCTCCTTGTGTTGTTGAAACCTAAGAATATTTATTGACTAGAACCAAAAGGTCAAAATGACGTACTGTTCGTGCATATGCAGTGTGAACATGAACCAAACGTTTCTTAAATAATTGCGTGGACTTTCTCTAAAGTTATGTTAAGTATAGAGCTTGGCTGCGTATGGCATGCCCAGAACGATGGGACCTGTTATATTGTGTCCAATATACCGTTAACCTGCAGCAAAACGGATGTGCACTTTTTTACATAGGCCTACAACCAAAGTATTTTAGTTTACAGACGATCTCAGCTTAAGTGCAGCGCGTTGACACGAGTCTGTCGGGATCGTTTTCAAAACAAAACTGTGTAAAAGCCTAACTACGCACACACGAGCGTGCATTTTTGCCAATAGTATGCATCGAAGCAGAGAGTTGTTAGAGCTCCCTGATCGAAGTCACAGACGCAGGTGCGTTTACGACACAGGTGTATTGTGTTTGACAATTCATTGTTTAATAGGTGATCTATGTTGACAACGTCCTCTTGTAATTGTGGCACAACATCGGTCAAAAGATAGCTTCTTCAGCAATGGTGTCTTCAAAACTGGCCTTACCAACTCCAAAATTACAAAACATGTCATGAACGAATCTTTATTTTCTTGCCAAACGTTTCCTGCCGTGCACGTCATCATGGTGAAAATGTAAACTCACAATATCCATTGTAGAAAAATAAAGGTAGAACATTCATTCTGGTTTCGAGGATTGTGTAGGCTATGATAATTTTCTGGCGTAAATATTTGAATATAAAGCTTCGTGGTCTAAAAACATCCGGAATCGTAATAGTCTTATTACTTTGTGGTTAAATATTAAGAATTAATGAAGTAATCACATTTTGTTAATATTTTGGCAATAAGATATTGAGACCCTGTAATATTATTTTTCACTATTTTGCGCTTAATTATTGAGATGAAAAGATCTCAAGGGCGGGCATCCCAACATATTCCAGTGAAGATATCGAATATTGTGATCCTGTTATGTTTTCAATATGTTACACGGTAATATTGAAAGAACAAGATTTCGGATGTCAATATGTCAATATCTTTCTAAAAATATCCAGATAGTCACATGATATCTCAGTAACTCCATAAAATCTTAACAGCTCCGTGCTTTTACCCCTTAAGTACCTCCTTATAAAATAAACCCTGTGAAAGATGCATGATGTGGTTAGCATGTGAGTGAAGTCCATTGCACCATTGTAAATGAGTCTGTATTCAAGGGGTCATACTTGATTCCGACAAGAATCAATTTTTCTAAGACTCTGATTCGATTCGGAATTATTATCCAGAATTCAGACTTGTCCTCCTCCTTGTGCATACCGTTAAAAGCTTTCCAAAAGTGTTGCATAATCTAACCAGAAGTAGCAAGAAGCCTGGCAACATGCAATCAGGGTCCTGCTTAACAGCGCCGGGCATGAGATTTGGGATTTCAGGTAATCTGTGGTATAATTTGAGGCAATTTCCTAGTTTCATCCTTTTTCTTTGAATTTGCCTTTGAAAGCAAATCAGGCATATACCTGCTATTTTGTTAGAATTGTGGGGAAATGGGGGGCAGACGATTTCATATCCCCTATCCCCAGCTGCTTCACTCCATGTACTTGTGCACCGAGAGTCGAACCAACTTGATGCAAATGGACGGGAGTCTCCATCGATAATCATAAGTCACCATTGTTAAACTTTAGCCTAGCGACCTGAGAATATGTAAGAAACTTTCGTTATAGACGGAAAGCATTGCACCAACATACCTCGACAGGAAATTAATTCTCTCCCTGGCAGCCTTAATAGCAGTGGCGTAGCCAGGTTTTTTGTCGGGGGGGGGGAGGCAAGAGCACCAAGATTTCCCCCAATTAGTGATCTGCTCCCTAATAATCAGTGTTCTCCACAGGTCCAAATTTTGTTCGGGTGTGACTGATCGCCGTCCTGGGGGAGGGGTCTAAGGGGAGGGGGACGCCCTCCCCTTTGGAAAATTTTTGCTCACATAAGGTGGGCTAGATGCAAAATGGTGCCACATTTGGTGCTAAATGTAAACTGAATACATCACCAAGAATTCCTATTTTTTTAGGAAGCTTTTTTTTTTATCTTGCTTGTCTTCAGGTCTTGGTGAATTTTTCGTGAGTCCTATTGGTAGATCAGAAACACAATGGGTGAAGTACAGTAATTAAGTGAACCCTGGTACACCTTTCCCTTCATCAGTTTACCACATTCACCACAATCAGTCCAAATTTTACGAGGACCTGCCCTTGTAGCAGAGTATAGCACTTGACCACTGACCCATTCTTACAAACTGCATATACCACAATGCTGCTGCTTTAATTATCAAGAAACATTGGAAGTATACGGTGAAAGGACAGAGTCCCTTGTCAGAGGTCCAGAGATCCCATGCTGTATAAAACAGATAGTAAAACATAACTAGTACAACTGTAAGCATGGTGTCATCATTCCATCTCTGAAAACCTCATAGGACTGGTTGTGCCAGTGTGGCATATACTTTTAAATAAGTAAAGTGTACTGGTTGAGAAATTTAAAATTTTACCAGATCATGCGCAAATTTCACCATATATTCACTTTCAAAATTTCCCCCAAGATTTTTCCAGATGGGGCAACTCGCCCTCCTGTCCCCCTGGCTACGCCACTGCTTAATAGGGTCAATTTCATATTCCGGGCTTACCCAGTAGTCAGTTGACTGTTTGATCTGTTCTCTTACTTTAAATTTTGCACCATTAACAATTAGTATTATTTAATGTGATTTTACTTTTGTGGACTCGGCTGGAATCAAGTAAGATTCCAAGTCTCGTTGCATCCCATTCTGGGCCCATTTCTTTCACGAACCTTTTATTCTGGGCCAATTTTGAGTTTAGTAAAAGGAACTCGAGTCCTGAATTGGGTGCGGATCTGGGCTTAGTTGTTATAACGTTGTGTATTAAGCGATACCCAGCTTCACTTACCATGCATCCATTTATGTATTTAATTGAACGTAGATGATATCCTCAGTTGATAAATCTTTAGAATTTAATCTTTAACTTTCATCTACTTTACACCAATGAGACAATTTGTACAATTAAGATTATTAACTAAACATAAATGAGCTTGAAATAGGACGGCTATTGACATTACGTGTGTATTCCCGTTAGGGCTCTTTGTACGCAGGCATTGTATGCAGACATACTGAGTCTGGTCAAGTGGCACCCGAGTAAAGCTGATTTTTTCGGTAATGGTTATCAACAAAGCTAACGGAGTTGTTCACGTAATGGACAATTTGCAAAAGACTACATCGTAGCAGTATCACCGTCCAATTTTGAAAAGATTAAGGAATACTACTCCGAAATATTCTGTCATTTACTACAGGATCTAGTCTTCAATCTGCTAGCTTAGTGCAATCGGTTCCCATAATGAACATGGAAGACATTTAAAGATAATAGCCTGACCAAAGTATCTCTAGCTTGATAGAATTGTACAGCAAATAATGACAGGTCAAACATTATGTGTTAATGAAGGAGAGTTTAAAAATCATGAGATACCAATATAATAATAAAGGTAACGATCAGTCAATATTATTTATTGATTGCTCCCGATCTGTTATCTCGAGAAATTGGATCGTAACAGTTCAAAAGGGAAATAACCTTGGATGTAAATGAAACGAAATCTTTATAGCCATGGTCAAGAAAACAAGTAACTAGACGGATAATAGGGATTTCTATTCAGTGCATTTCCGAATCAGAACTTCGTACGCCTTTGGTCTGTGAGTGAAGCCATCGAATCCTTGAGGTGGGGGCGTCCTTCTCCCGTCAGGAACCGAGAAGGACATTTTCTGCAAGATGTGTGTGAAGAAGATGAAGAGCTCCATCCTTGCAAGCTGCTCCCCAATACAGAGGCGACGACCTGATATATTGTGAAGGAGATCATGCAACGAACACTAGGTATCGGAAACATTGACATTTTTTCTTAAATTAAGCATCGATTGCTGCAAGTTTTCACAACACTGCATATTATTATTTAATGTTTTATTCAATTACACTAGATATCGGTGGAGGCAGCCTACACCCTCACCCGCTACAAATTGTCCATTTCAGGGCAAAATTCTTTTCATGATTGTTTGCAAGTAACGTTAATCTTAAGGCAAACACCTTCCTCCTGCTATGAAATGTCTTCCCATACGCCTATTGTACAAACTAATAATTCACATTTGGAAGGGACTTCTTTCTTTGTGAATCATTTCAGCAAGACACTGGACGATTCTCTTGCAAGTCTGTAATATATTATAGGAATCATCTCGGCTATTGAGATATGATCCTTCCAAAGAGAGCAGGATGTGCTTATTGCACACACGCAGACTTTAGGCCCGTGCCTGGAGCCTTAAACGTACTATCGGCAAGGAGAAATCTTTATGCTTGGAGTAAGTATTTTCTTGTGCCTATTTAAAGAGGCTTTAACAGGCTTCGAAAAAACGTAAGCTCTCACACATTTCCACGTCCGTCGGAACGGGGTGGAGGGGTGGGGTGGGCTACATTCCGCCAGTAATTTCAGTTTGCAGGGGTTTTGTCTTTTTCTGTCCAGAATTACCCTAGGACAGATCAAAAGTTGGGAGTTGAATGGTTCAGTCTCTCCCCCTCCCCCTCATGACACCTTTCGACAGTACTGGGTTACCGTATGTTTAGAAGCTAAAATATGGCGTTTCTTCCTCACACTGTCCTTATTAATTTCTTACCAATAATATGCGTTGAGGAATTGCTAAATTTTATTTGCTATTGAAGGGCCTGTTCTAGTAAGTACCTTCCAAAAGTATCTGAACTGAGTAATTCTGGAGAATTTTCAGCCATTAAAATAGCACGTCAACTTGAAATTAGAGTGACTTGTTTGACTCTGGCGGTGGTAATCTGAAAACGTGATAATGAATTCAGTGTTGTAGCATGTCATGACTTAAATAAAACGGTGCTCTCTGCTCAATGACTAGCATCGGAGTAACTAAAACAGATGTGACTTTCTTGACTCGACCATATCGTGAGGGATTGGCTTGCTTCAAGTTTGAAAACAATACTCACCAGTGCTAAAAGGTATAAAGTCGTCTCGTTTGACATAGTTTCCATTCTTATCTAGAAATCTCTGTGGGTAAAACTTCTCTGGTTCATCCCATTTCTTCTTATCCGTGAACAAGGCATAGAAGTTTGGAATTATGATAGTGCCTTTGGGAATATTATAACCATGAAGTTCAGAATCATTTGCCGCTACATGAGGGAGCGAAAGTGTAGCTGCCGTTCCAACTCGGAGACTTTCAGATATGATTGCTTCGACTAATGGAAGTTTGGGACGATCAGAATATCGCGGCATCCGGTTTCGACCAACGACATCGGTCAACTGCACTCTCACTTCTTCCTCCACGCCGGGATTATTCAGAAGAAACAGAAACACCCACAAAAGTGTCGTGGTTGTGGTCTCTGTGCCGGCAGCAAAGAGATCGGTAATGACCCAGAACATATTATCCTCGTTGAAAACTTCCAATCGTCCTTTGTTACTCCCTTTCATCATTTCCAGCAAGTAGGCGTCCATAATACCCTTCATATTGTCAACGTCAAATTTAGTTTTGTGTTCAGTGGTTATTTCATTGTGAAATCTTATTTGCGTCTTCACATTGTCATTCCTCCTCTTGCTACCAAAAAATGGGATATATTTAGTAAATGGCAGAAAAACTGATAGACTAAGTTGGACCAGTGATTTTTGCATATTTTCATTAAATTTTTCCAGAACATTTTGGAAGGTTTTGTCGTCATATTCGAACCTTTGTCCAAATGACACAGATGAAACGATATTTGACACTGCATTGTTTAAAAGGTGTTCAATGTTGACAACTTTCCCGTCTAATTCGAGCAAGGCATTGGTCAAAAAGTTCGCTTCTTCTACAATAGCATCCTCAAAGGTAGCCTTACCGACTCCAAAATCACGAAAAATTTGATGAACAAATTTTCGTTGTTCTTGCCAAACCGTCCCATTGGATGCTGCAATACCTGTCATCAAAATAGTGGGAAAATATAATAAAGAAGAATATTTTGTCAGTTGTAACTATTCATCAAAGTAATTGGGGTTTCGAGGAATTTGACTATGAAAGACAATTTTATGTTGAGATGTTTTTAGAAGGTTTGTGACCAGTTGATCCTACAAAAATAAGGAATATCTTAATTCACCACTGCCAAGAAAGAGATCCGTTAAGTTTATCGTGAGATATCATGCTCACAAGGCCATCAGAGTGTGACTTTTGGTGACCTCAATACATTTGACCTCCAATAAAACTCCTTTACTACTTTCAGAGAAAACTACAGGGTCCTTTTATTTAACATGGGACACCTAGATGCGAAATATTAAAAATACATTCATTTACCAGAGGTTTACACTTACAAACTCCTGTGACCTCTGCTAATCTTTAACCTTCATCAACTACAACATCTTTCTTCTACTCAAGTATGAGAACAGTAAAAGTAGCCCTCTTGAGATTCCATGTTCGCGAGAGATCAAGTCCAGGGGGTATAACTGTGTAGGTATCTCCTTCCTCCAGAAATGGAGAATAATGTGAAGATCTTTGAAAAGTAATTTCCCAATTCAGCCTCTGATGATCTTTCACCTTCATCAAAATCAAAAGCATTTTTCACTTGGGACCATCCAATAAAAATTAATCCATTGAAAGGTGCATCCAGTGGTAAACACAAGAGTGAATTTCCCCTCTTACAAACTTAGAGCTGATTCAATTCAAGGGCTCAAAATTGAATCCTACTGCGGTCAAGTTTTCGGGGACCCGGATTCAATCCGGCATAACGCAAGGCCTATGGTTTGCCCTCCTCGACCCTTGTGCAAAGTCGTTAATAACTTTTCAAAAGTTTGTGGGACATGACCTGACCAGCGGTAACGACACCACAAAGTCTGGCTACGTCAGATCAAGAGCCTGCTAAAGGGCACTGCGTTATTTTGGACTGTAAGTGATCTGTGACAGGTGCAATCTGAAGCTTTTCAGTACATTGTAATCCATTTTCAGTAAAATGGCTTTGGTTAAATCAAGCATATGCTTACTACTTTTGCTACATTTCTGAAAAAATGGAGGAGGGTGGGGGTGGGCAAGCGATATTGTGTCCCCCATTCCCCGAATGTTGATTCAAACATTCCTGTGCATCGAGAATTGATTGAACTTAATTCAAATGGGCTCGAGCTTTCCTCACAAGTCACAATTTCCCACCATTAGTCTAGGAAAGGAGAATTTTCGCATTCTAGAAGGCAGCAGATGTGTCCATCGTTCTTTATAAAATCTTTCTTGCTGTACAGTGTTCTTTACACACAAAATGACTGTTTGATTCAGATTATTAAAATTGGACATGTACTTTTCTCTTTGTCTTGTTCAAGGTCTTGACGCCGGTGTCGCCATTTTTTAGGTCCCAGGCTCGTGAGAAAATAACCGGCCTCAACCAGGGAGCTGTGAGAGATGGAGAAACATCGACCAAACCTGTCAGACAATGCGCACTTGAGAATAATTTAATCCTTTTCAGGTAGTCAAATTTGATTGGCAGGTCTCTTTGTTGTTATTGCTTGACTTTTGTTGACTTTCCTTCTTAATGATGATCTCCCTCTTTCAAAGCGCAGCAATCCTGTAACAAAGACCATTGTCAAGATGTTGCTTTGAAGATAACTGCGCGGCCGATAATTGCGAAACGTTTTCACCGTTTTTCATCAAAACGACTGTTCACCTACTCGTAAGTTGCACAATTCCATTATTATTCTAATTTCTTCATTTAGAAAGGAATATACCTGTTTGAAAACCAATGGGAGTCTAAATTTTGATGATGACATTTAAAACGTTTCCGGCACTTCCTGAAATAGCGAACAATGTATCTATGTTCAAAAAGTATTAAAAAGTTACACTGTACCCTTTTTAAACATGGCACCTGACGGCACAAGTTGAAATAAATTTTGCTCTCCTTGAGGGTTGGCAATGTGATACCAATAGGAAAAAACATCCTATGAGCTCCCGCAAATGTAGCAGACGACAAGAACTATTGTCTTCACTGCCTAATCCCTCTAAGTTTTAGAGGAATTTCAGGAACCAGACACTGCGAAGCTTAAGTGTCGGCAAAACACCTAGTTTAAAAGGATGAACACCATCCGTTACAGCTCCCTGCCTCAACTACGTTCTTCTGGCCTTGAAACTTGCTTCCTAATAATGCTCCAAAGATGACATTATACAAAAGTGTGTATTTACTTCTCCAGGCATGATATTCTCATTTGCAAATTTAATCGTGTGTCTTAACAAGCCTTTTGTACGTTAAATAAACTAAAACATTAAACTGGAATGCTAAAGCTTTGTTGTAAGATCATCCTAACAAAAGTAACTGAAGGACCCTTTATGGCAGAAGGAGAGAAGAGTCCGACTCGAAGTTACAACCTTCTGTGAAAAGAAAGTCAGTGTTCACTAGTGGCGCATAAACTCAATGTGTATATTGTTCAGTATCAATATTATTGCTGTGCTACATCAACAGAAAGTGAAACTTAATTTTGTTCTTAGAAAAGCCAACTCAGTCCACTTTAGACCCTAACGATAGAAAATTTTATCGTTTAAACCCTAGCTCATGAGGCTAAAATGCTTATACCCTCATTTGATTGGCCACACGGATATTCGAGCAAATGCCCGTTGACCGATGGGTTCTGTGGCATGGTGGACCTGTGGACCGATGGGTTGGTTGGCGGCAATGACCTAAAGGGGAATATTGGATAGGTTCTGGTAAAAAATAAGCTATTCTTCCCAGGGAACTCCGAGGTAGTACTCCCATGATATAATAAAGGTGGGACTTTGTCGGAATTCATTTGTTGGTAATGAATACCAGGATCAATTATGACTATAATTAACGTTTAGTCTTGCGAAAACGTTGGTCGCATTCTTGTAAATGAGTTATTTTTTCACACATATGGACATGTGCATACCATGCTGAAGATTGCGCCAGACCCTAACTAGTTTGTAAACTAAGCAGCTAAGACATTTACGTCAATACCACAAAACTGGAACAATGAACAAAAATCTGCACATAGTAACTGGGACCATATTTTTGAGAGCTTCCAGGATGTATCGCCAGGTAGCCCTATCGATTATTTTTTGATCCCACGACAACACACTGGACTTGTAATTTGTAATTACTTCCTGAAGAGCCCACAAATAAGACTCCTAACAATTCCATTTTTATGGCCCACCATGTAAAATATGAATTCAGGTCCACAGTCAACTGATTACTGGGTAGGCCAGACTATGAAACTGACTCCAAACAATGATCTTATAAATGATGCACATTAAAATTGCATGAAAACCATATGCTATGCATTGTCAAATAGACAAGTCTCGGAATCGAAGTCACTGGGATCAGAACTGGCTGGGACTCAAGGTGAGCCGGCCTTGAAGTGGCCCGAACTCGGGAAACTCGCATGGGAACTGGCTTGGATGAGGTGGCCAAAGACATGGCCCTAAAGTCTCAAAAGACAATGATCAAAAATGCAAAATAAGTGTTTCGCTCAGACCGTCTCAGGCTGGAGGCGGAAACGTTTCTCAAATGAACTATCCCCACTGTGTCCTCTACAGGTAAAGAAAAGCTATTCAGATGAAGCTTTTGTTCTGAAACATAGTTTATTTACTGAATTAAAGAAAAGAGTACTGGCGAATCGTTGTGTATCTTACAGCAAACCTCATAAAGTGCACGAAACTACCAAGACGATACTCACAGTTTTGTTTCATATCTGCTGTCAACACAGAATATTTTAACACTCTAAAACTTAACCACTAATTTGAAAGCACTGTAGGAGTCATGTCGTCAAGTCGGCACCAAAAGTGCTTAAAGGGCAATTTTCATTATCCCAGGAGTCCCAATTCTCCCAACTAAGCAACTTGTAGCTCCTTCCACAAGCCCAGTGGCTTAGCCAGCAGGGGGTGGGGGCGGAAGGGGGAAGAGTGCCTCCACCGAAATTTTGGGGACGCGATGGTCGATGTTGGAAAAATGAAGGAGAGCAAAAAAAAAAACGGCTAGAGGAGGGAGGAATGGGACGTTGGTGGGACGGAGTGGGGGTATGGGCCTAGGGAGCCTAATTGGAAAATATTGGCTTCACAAGTGTGATCTTCTTATGATATTGAAAATTAAGACGAAACAGATTAACAGAATAATTGGAAGAAAGTGTTCGGGAAGGTGTGAAATTATCGTTGATTGGAGGTTTCCATTGACCATATATGCGCCTGTTGCTTACACGCAGTCGAAAAAAAAAAGACTCGAGAATGCGGCTCGGGATGAGCAATGACGATGGAATCTGCAGCAGAATGAACGGCATATTTATTTATGCAGGACGCATAGGCAATAGGCATTCTAACAGTCAAGCAAAACCTTGGATATTAATGATGTCATCGCTTCCTCGAAACAGTGTTCCGGATGTTTCTCCTTTTTTCAGCAGATTTTGCCTTTGGGGCTAAATCCTAACCTTTTTGCGAACACTAATCCTGATTTTGAAACAAAATAAATAAATCTAAAATCCCCTGTGGAGAACACTCGGATCTAGAATAGAAAGAAGCAAAATATAGCAGTATTTTGCATCTAAGCCCTTCAAGACAGCAAAAAATCCTCTCTTTACACCCCTCCTCAGGACGGCGGTCAAGAATGGACGATGAGTCGACTTTGCTCCCCACACCCAAAACCTGGCCCATAACTACATAAATCTTCTCCTTGTGCAGACAGAAACCTATTTCATTGTTTCAGGCCATGTCTAGGTGAGCATACAAGGTTATAAGGTGTAATCCAAACACTCTCTTCATTGTGTGGAATGTGAGTTACCCTGCATCATTTAAATTTTCAAACTTTGATGTCAATCAAAGAGCGGGGTCTAACTGAGAATTTTGATACCCCCACACCGTACTATGGGGTGATGACTGCTTGTCTTTAAGCATTCAAGTGGACCTTACTGAACAGTACAAAGCATCCTGAATATCTCAATTTTCGCAAAAGATCTTGCTTGCAGACAATACGCTGGCAGAAGAATTCGAATTTGGTTTGCAAAAATGACAGCCTGGAGGTGGCAGCGTACTTGTTAAAAGAACCGCTGAAGCATCCTGATAGTTTAATTTGTACTTCTGGATTACTGAATGAAGGATGGTCTCTCTTGTATTCATCCAGGCAACCGGAAAATCGCAAGTCGTGCCGTCCCCGTGTAAGTCTTGGTCAAGACCCTAGTTGACAGTACAACGTTTGCGACAATCTTCAGAAATCCTAAACTCTGAACTTATTTCTGAAGCAAACCTCCCTGCACATTGATGGTGTGTGTCGGTCTGTTTTTTTTTTTTATGTCCATCCAGCCCAATTTTCGATTTGGACACAACCAGGACGACCCGAGACTGACGAAGCATCGTACTCAGACCACTCGAGACCAAACCAAGCTCGAACACCCGGGACCAACCCGAAAATACCCCAAAATAAGCTTTCATGGAACTAGTATAGGGCCTACAGTTGATGAGATCTTCTCCATGGTATGCAAATTCAAAAACTACAATATATAATGCGAAATAGGCGATGCGTTTAATAAGACTTTAAGTAGAGCTCACTCCGATACGCATAACCTATACGGTTTTGGCATTTTTGTTCAGTGGGGGATGGTAATTGTGCCTTCGAGAAGAGCCACTAAATTTACATAACTTGAGTCGTCATTTTTTCGGTTTTTCTCGGGTTGGGTAAACAACAGACCGACCACCCGGAGACCGAAATGATGGCGGCTTGATGACAGATTAGACAATCCAGCCGTCGGCCCGAGATTACCAAGACCACCGTAAACCGACTTCGGTTTGGTCCCGGTTTTGGGCGGTCTTTGCACATCTTTATTGTATATCACAAGTTGAAGAAAGGTTGCTCTGATTTGTTTTCTATCAGGGAAGTGTTATAACGTCTTGGACAAGACTACCCCCTCCCCATAGCCACTATATCTGGTTGCCTGGTTTAAAAGCATACACCACTAGTTATTGGTCCATGGTACACAGCAACAAACCTTTACAGACAACCAAGTAGCAGCGTGCCTTCACCCCTATGTTATCATGAGAGACTGGCAGGCCTAAAATAGTTTCAAGAATCCATTGTTTTGAGCCTTCTCAAGAATCATTCCATCCAATTTAACCTTCAGTTTGTTTAAGCACTTCTCAAATTTCTAATCTATCAAATTTTTAGCACATTTGAACAAAAAAAGACAACACTTTTAATATTTTGCAAAATAACCTTTCCTGACGTCACATATTTATAAAAAAAATTCTCATATGAATGTTTCATTAAAAGCTTTCCTCCGACAACTTATTCACCAAATTTAAAACAAGTCGATGCAGAATTTACGAAATGCCAGTTATTTTAACCCAGTATCGAAGAGGGACAAAAATTTGGCATTTAGCGGCAGCTTTGCTGGACAGCAGTAATTAGGCTGAATAGCTGTGCTAAAAATCAGTGTAGTATTAATTTGAATTTTACCTTCTCCTTTCCTCATTAGCATGAAATCCGTCTTGATCCTATCCTGGAATTCCGGTTTGATGAGTGCATCATGAATCGATTCAATATTATTCAGTACAACGACGTACGCTGGCCCCATCTTCAAGCTATATATCGGACCGTATTTGTAGTACCAATCTTTGAACACATCCCGCAACCGTTTCCTTGTGAATAAGGACAGAAGGCATCCAAACACAGGGATACCCCAAGGTCCAGGTGGAGCCTTCTTTGGTCTGTTAATTAACTTCACCATTAACCAAAAAGTTACTCCTCCGACAATCAAGGTAGTTATATTCATGTCTATAGGAACCGTCATCTTCCTGTGCAATCTACTACCAGCCTACTGCAGTTTGTGATATATACATACTGTACTTGGCTTGAAATAGTAGAAAATATAGAAATATTCCCATATCGCTCATTGTAACACGATAATAGTGCACAAAGGCAGTGCTATAAATAGATTGTTCATTGTGTGGGCAGTGTTTATGCATTTTTACTACAGGACATGGCCTGTGTATTTTTTCAGGAAGTGAAAATGATGCTAGTGAAGTTTCCTGTAGATGAGATTGCTGCTAAAGTGAAATTTATCACATTCTATGGCCATTGTGGTGTACATGCTTGGAGAGCAAAACTGGGAGAGTCATGTTCGGGATACAACAGGGAGAAACAGTGGCGTACCCAGAATTTTCTATGTCGGGAAGGAGCTGGAGGGGTACTGGATCTCTAAATGGGAGGGCTGGTCTATGTTCTACTGACATTTTTCAACATATCACCGATCACCAGTGGGAGTTGCTGGGGGCTCTGAGATTTACTGAGGCTGGAGCCCCAGCCCCCTTCCCGCAGCTACGCCACTGTGGAGAAAGTTCAGGAAAGAAAGTGAAAGGTAAGAACCAAGACTGTGGTCGTGACTCCATGGTAGTCACAAATGTGCCTGGAAGATTCCAACTGACGAAGAGAAAAGAATGTTGTAGTTCATGCATACAGCAAGCCGTGGGATTAGTGGTATATAATGGTATGTTATGAGAAAACTGCAACTACTGAATCCACTAAAAGTGGAAGAAGAGAGCTTGTAGCGATTGAGACTTGAATTATGAGTGTCATTTTTCCTAAAGGAATGAGCCCGAGTGCGGTGTGGAAGAAAGAGAGAGTGTGGATAGATGAGGGCACTGTGGCTAATATAACGAGAGAAGATCAACCCCTGCTGTGACAATCACCCAGGTTGAGAAAAAAACATTTCCTTTTGTCTGAAATTTTAGTTCTGAAACACGGGTCGTTTTCTGACCGTTTAGCTACGATACGTGGGCATTGACAAGTAACGGAAGCAATAAAGGAACCTCATGCCAAACAGACAAACATGTACTACATGTAAATGCCCTATTTGGGATGCAAGGTACAATTTATGGGTATCGCCACGATCCAAGGGTTTCAGCCAGGAATATCCAGCGTTCAACATTATTATATTTGTATATACAAGAGATAATACAAGGGATGATTATTCGGTACACAAATAACAAAAACCACGAATTACAAACGCCCTGGTTGTTTTGTCTTTTTAGCACATTTATCGCCGCAACTTGCTCGCAAGTACACGCATAATTTACAAGCAGGTACATATACTTGGAGTGGTAAAGATAAGCACGAAAACAATTTAACCCGAACACTGAATGCAAAACTTAGTAAACGAAAACACAATTAACAGTGTAGGCACATGCAATATTTAATTAAAGCATCGGTTGTTTGGACTTTGCTTCATACTGTAAAACACTCTATTTTCTTTGAAACTTTCTGCGTCTCCAATGGTTAGTGAGAATATGGTGAAAATTAGAAACTTTAATTACAGAAAATCACACGCCTGTCGATACAAATCTCTGCGTTTACAATGCACATGACTGCACTTCTTCAGTGATAAACAGCAAGCTGCCTTTTTTTCTTTTAATATAACATCACCAGTTTTAGCTTAGGATTTGTTACTGTTTTAATGTCCTTAAGTTAAGATTAGCATGGACTCTACTACGAACGGAGTAAAGTCTTGTCCTGTTTGATCTGATTGTTCAGTACCAACTGATCCCCTTTGAGCAGATCCTGAACGCCTCGTTAAATCAGGGAGTTGTTGCAACTCCCTGGTTTAATCCATTGCGCTCCTCCTCTTCACAGCTGTATCTCACAGTTGTTTTTCCGACTTGCCTGAGGTAATCCCATTGAACTTCCTTCAAATCTTGTGACAGTTACAGATCCTCTTCTTTGTTCAAATGTAAAGAACAACAGTTGTCCCTGAAGGTTACTCATTAGAAATTATGCATGAATTTTTTCACAGTATAATATGCAGTTACTACTTAGCAGCACATATGGTACTACAAATAGATGTGCAGCCTATTATTACCTTAAGGCCTTAAAACGCTCCATAATCTAGAAAACTTGGTATTTCTTTCCAGCGATGTCGGTAATTTTAATAAAAATGTTTAAAGATGCAGCAAAATAGTTGCTTCCATAATTTATTATCCGCAAAGGTCAAAACTTGTATGAAAAACTTGTACGTAAAGCGGGCTAGTGGTGGACTGAAGGGATCCAGTGGTGGACTAGCGGACTGAAGGATCCAAATATGATGTGGCCGCTTTAATATGAGAACTTTTGATCAATGGTTTTTCGAGGTCTGTCTTTCCCATGTATCTAACCATGTTGATTGGAGACAATAAGACAAAGAGTTTTGATGCAAACGTTTTTTTACTTGTGTGTTAAAATAATTTTGTATACATTTTATGCAGTGGCGTAACGAGTGGGGTGGCGGGGGGCAACTTTCCCCCTGACACCAAAAAGCGGGTACTATTCAGTACATTTTTTAATCAAAACTTCGTATGCCTTTGGTTTGTGAGTGAATCCATCAAAACCTTCAGGTGGAGGTGTCCTTCTACCGTCAGGAACCGAGAAGGACATTTTCTGCAAAATGTGTGTGAAGAAGATGAAGAGCTCCATCCTCGCAAGTTGCTCCCCGATACAGAGACGACGACCTGATAAATTGACAGTGTGGTAGAAATTAAATAAATAAATACTGAATAACTAAACTAGGTTATTATAGTTTATGAATGAAGCAACGATCGCATAATGTTTATGGCCACTTGCTTAAAGAACAATGGCTTTAAAGAGGCACTTTGAGTTGGTTCGTGAAATTCACTAAATTTTTAGAAACATGTCAAGTTTTCTTAACGTACTTATGACAAGAGGTCAAACTAAGACGATCCACTTACCGTACGTACAAATAAACTTTTCATGAGGGAATAATAAACGATTCAGTTCGGTTTCCCAAAATTCATGACCAGACATTTTCAGTTTAGTATTAATCATAATTGCACATGACCACTACAAGCAAGGGTTCAAAAATTCCAAATTTTAGTTTTTGCATAAGTGTTGGATGCAGACTTGACTAATTATACTAATTACAAGCATTGTCATGTAGTAGTTCCCTCCAAAACCTCACAAAACTATCAATATCAACTCAGTGTGTCGATTTAACATAGTGTTTACATCGTCCTTGCCACTTTTCAGCACACAGTCGACCCGAATTATGTATAGGGTAATGCGAGTTACAACTCTCTCGAACTCCTATAATTGCAAAAACCCACAAATTGAACACATGAGCTGGCCAAGTCCATACTCAACCATACATACTATTATGTAGATACTGTCCGTACATGTACATACTGTCCGTCCTTTGGCCAATTAATAGTCATATTACATCTTTTTGTGTATGCCTGTAACGAAATTACAGTCACTGAGTAGTAACATTTACTTCATTCACAGCTTATAAAACATGGCTTCGCTGAGCTGTGATCAAGTGTCAACTCCCTTGCAGAACTGGGCACATCTGCTTAATTGACCTTATATGGATTAATCGCCTACAGCTTATTCTTTCAGCGAAAGGTCTTAAACTCTTGCTCCATCTTTGATAAGGCAATGTACACTCTTTGAGCAAATTTAAATTAGTATACCACTAAGTTCATTCACGCATGGTTATTTTTACCCATGTTACAATAATTTTGTAACTCAATTTGTTTAATTCATACAAGAGATTATCTTGGTTTAGCCTACATATGCAATGTCCATGTTCTGAATGAACGTGAAAGATATTTGCAAGGGAAATATGGAGAGATTTGAATGAAAAGTTTGGCGATTTGAAACCGTTTGGCCGATGCCGTCAAACCAAGTCCAGGACACAGTTCCCATTAGGATTAAACTACAATTTGATTTATCATACAGTATTCTACGATAAATAAAACTTAAGATCGAGAGTAACTCTTTGTGGAACAAACTCTTTGTGGAACAACAGGCCCAGTTCTGTTTCGCCACCACGTAAAAATATATTTCGTCGAGAGATCTTGATAACTCACTTGCTACTGTCTATACTATAAGTTAGGAATTAAGGATTACATGGTGGCGTTTTAAGTGGACAACACTGAATTTGGCGTTTTGAGAATGTGCTGTCTTCCAACATTTTAAAGCCAACGCCAAACAGCATTTGACCATTTTCACAACTCATTATCTATTTTCCTCAAGAAGCATGTATTTTTTCTTTGCAACGAATTTATATTTGGCGCTTTTCGACCATATCGGACGCAGATTTGCCCGGTTGAATCACAGAGAACTGGCACTTTGGAATTATCTGGGCTATTGAGGAAATTTTCTTCAGAGGGACAATTCAATGATTTGATTTCGCGCAATTGGTAATCTAAAGTACTAGCTTGGGTAAGTGTAGAAAGTAACTAATGATTTAAAGCCTTTACATATGAGCATCAACGCATTTGAACAATGCAAACACTTTTGAGCGTCTAAATATAAAAAAATACAGGCTAAGAATATTTTTTTCATAATTGGTGTTTTATAAAAAAAAAAAAGAAATATAAAAGCGAAAAATGTACATTTTTCCTCCTCTCTCCTACTGAATGTCTCGCATATACATATTCAGTAATATGTTTACAGTTAAAGGTTCGGTGGCAGTTTGTGTGTGATACCCGTATATTGAGGGCTGTGATTGGTGCAAAAACAAAATGAAACAACTTAAAGTGTAGAAAATAGCCACAATCGTTACTAAAAGCCATAGTAATACACCCAGTTACGCAACTTTCACCTAGTACCCATAGCAGCAGTAGATAAATATACTGATTTCTGACTACCCCGGTTCAAATCTCACGCAAGTCATTTACTTTTTTCAGGTTTTCAATTTTAACTTCTGTTATACTTACCATACTCGGAATATAGATTTTCCATATTGATAGGCAGTTTCAGATTCTTTTTGGTGGAGAACTAGGTCATTTGGAGCACCACAAGTCAAAAACCGAAAACCTTGTAAACACAATGTTCAAATTAAAAGATAGGGAAATGAACTCCCTGGACTACGTGGCACAGCCCGGCACTGCCTAACAGCACCCTGTTCAGCCCTGCACCACCCGCACCATACAGAATGAACTAAAAACCTTTAAAAAGACTTTTTCTGCAAGGGAGCATAGAACAGACGTTCAGGTTTGCTTGCAAGTCCCCATGTATTCCTGTAAGTGACATGATGAAATAATACTCACCAGTGCTAAAAGGTATAAAGTCTTCTCGTTTGACGTAAGCTCCATCCTTATCCAAAAACCTCTCTGGGTTAAACTTCTCTGGCTCATTCCATTTCTTTTCGTCCGTGAATAATACATGAAAGTTTGGGATAATGATGGTGCCTTTCGGAATTTTATAACCATGGAGTTCAGAATCAATTGCCGCTACATGAGGGAGCGAAAGTGCAGATACCGTTCCAAGTCGAAGACTTTCAGATATAATTGCCTCGACGAGTGGAAGTTTAGGACGATCAGAGTATCGTGGCATCCGGTTTCGACCAACAACCTCGTCCAACTGGGCTCTTACTTTTACCTCCACTTCGGGATTATTCAGAAGAAACAAGAACGCCCACAGAAGTGTCGTGGTAGTGGTATCAGTGCCGGCAGAAAAGAGATCGGCAATGACCCAGAACATATTATCCTCGTTGAAAACTTCTAACCATGCGTTGTTATTACTTTTCTTTATTTCGAGCAGGTAAGCATCGATAATATCCTTCAGGTTCGCCACGTCAAACTTAGCCTGGTGCTCAACGGTTATTTCATCGTGGAAATTGATGTAGTATTTCACATTATCTCTAATCTTCTTGCTACCAGAGAATGGGATATATTGAGTAAAAGGTAGAAAAACTGAAAGACCAAATCGGATCACTGATTGCTCCATATTTTCATTAAAATTTTTAAGGATAATTTGAAATCTTTTGTCGTCATATTCAAACCTTTTTCCAAATGACACAGATGAAATAATGTTTGACACTGCATTGTTCAAAATGTACTCTATGTTGACAAGTTTTCCGTCTGATTGCAGCAAGGCATCTGTTAAGAAGTTAGCCTCTTCTACGATGGCATCTTCAAAGCTGGCTTTACCAATTCCAAAGTCACGGAAAATTTGATGAATGAATTTTCTTTGTTCTTGCCACACCTTTCCATTCGACAAGGCAATACCTAGAATTGTGGAGAGACATATTTGTAAATAGCTATTTTAATCATAACTATCTATCACAAAAAATTCCATAAAAAGTACACCTTTAGAAACTAAATAAATATTCGACAAATCTTCGTTTATCGAGGGATACGGCATACGCATCGCCAGAGTTCGGCAAGGGGACTTTTCCACTCTTTCACAGGCCTTGTTCCCCTTTTGTCCTAACCAACCAAAATGACAGAATGTAATATAATTGTTTAAACTCATAGTTTGCACTTAAAATCCCGCGCCCTCAAAATGTGTATTTTACAACTGTTTCAATTAATTGCTGTTTCATACACCTTGTCGGAATGAGTGAGTGGTTTCCTCTGAAGTTACATCATCGGCTTAGTCGTCTTTATCCATCTTGCAACATGAGTGGGCAGAAGCCATACCAGTATTCTATCATTCCTCCACCGGTCCAACTTGACCGTGGACATGGTCAGCGATTTTTACATCCCCATAAGTGCCATTTTGTTTTGTTAATGAGCAAACAACCCATCATGGACAAACAAAGCCGACCGAAATCATAGCAAATTTTAAAATATTTTGGTAAAGTTATACTTAATTTTCCTTGCTTTTGTTGATAGCAACTTGTTTTTTCTTGCCGGTCTGGTTTTATGGGGGGGGGGGGTACATTATGTGATACCTCCCATCCATATACGGCAAGGTAAGGGGTAATTTTACCAATATTTTCAAAATACATGATGGCACTTCGCTTAGATCACTAATTAGTTTTAAACTGGGTCCATGTGGAAAGATAGAGAATTGCAATACCTTGGGGTGAAATAAGAAGAAAGGTGAAATTGGGTGGGTAGAAATATAATAACAAGAATACTGAAATCTGAGCTGATGAGCAGAATCGTCTTTTTCCTATCGTGTTCACTTTGACAGTTACTTGATCATAGTTAGTGGGTAGTTCGTTCCAGAACTGGAGAGTAGCAACCTAAAACTGCATAATATTTTAAAATGCCATAAAAATTTTACTTTCAGTACACCTGTCGTGATTTGCATATGCCACGAAATTATAACAAGCAGTTTTTAACTGCGGCAAATTTTGGGGGGACAGGACCCCAGAACCCCATTATCTTGGTCATTTCGAACAATGCATGAACATACCGATGTCACATTGACAGTGGTCACGCTATTAATGATACACCTCTTACAAAAATAATGCTTGCTTGTGTATCTATGTGAATTGCCAGATTCCAGGATTTCGTATCAATAAATGTTTAATTTCCAATTTCATTTACAGGGGAGAACCCTGCCTTTCTGCCTTTCGGTCTTGCAGGTTTAGTTTTCAGCCTCCCTGGCACAAAGAAAACCCACTTTTCCCTAAATTCTGGATCAGCGCCTAACGGATTACGTGATTGAGTAAATTTTGATGTTTGCCGAAGTTTCAATACAGTGTGTGGAAGAAAGTGGTTAAAAATACGGGGTACGTTCAGTAGAAACAATTTTTGGGGGGTGGGCGTGGGGTAGGATAACATCTGTCGCCTTCTAGCAGGTGGGCGAATCTGAGAGTATCGGTTGAAGCTTGGCTTAATAAAATTCTTACTGCATAGCGCCCCTAAACACTACTCTGCCCCCTCCGATCGAACTCCCTTGCTCCGCCACTGACAGACAATTCTTTTGAGGAGCACGGACGAAAATCCAACAAATTACGATAACGAAGTAACAATTTTGCGCCTAATGCCGTCGTAACCGGGTGGGAGGGGGTCTATCTTGTGTGATAAGTGCTTTGGGGATCTTTTCTTGAATGCTATGTGCTTCCCTGAGGGAGGGGTAAAATTATCCCTCCAGTTTCAACAGCGTTTGGAAAAATTTTACAAAAAAAGTTAGCGTTTAAAAGCTTTAAATGCAAAATAGTGTTTTATAATGAACTGCTAGACGCCCCTGCTAGGGTGCAATTCAGGATCCACCTTACTGGCGGGACAGTGGGGTCTAAGCATTCACCTTTCTACAAAAGGAAAATGAGCACACCATAGAGGGGTCGAGTAGATGAGGGGCGGTATTGGCTTGGAAAGTGGATGACGTGAAGAGTGACAATGATGTTCGAAACAATAATTCTACCGTCAAGATGTCGTACAGAGAGAACTAATAGGCCTACTATTCCACTCAAGGTGTAACAAAAGCGACCGTAAAGATACCTAGTAAAAATACATATTTAGCATTTGGATTTACAAATGGAGATTATGTTACTTAATTGTGTAAGCAGGTACCTACATGTAGCTTTCACACACACTCACACACACACACACGCACACACACACACAACCACACACACGCACGCTCAAACAACGCCGTCCACTCCAAATCCACGACCATGTGCTGTACAAAAGAGGCTAAAACCTTTCGATATAGACTTTGAAGATTTTGTGCAGAGGCAATCACCCATCTAGCTACGCCACTGGTAAAACAGTGAAATAGAAGGCCATTGAAAATAATTTGTCTACAAGCTTACTCTTCCACAAAAGATTTACCTTCTCCTTTCCTCATTAGCATGAAGTCCATCTTGACCCTGTCCTGGAATTCCGGCCTGATGAGTGCATCATGAATTGATTCAATATTGTTCAGTACAACGACATACGCCGATCCCATCTTCACGCTATATATAGGACCGTATTTGTAGTACCAATCTTTGAACACATCTCTCAACCGTTTCCTTGTGAATAAGAAGGACAGAAGGCATCCAAACACAGGGACACCCCAAGGACCAGGTGGAGACTTCTTTGGTCTCTTCATAAACTTCACCATTAACCAAAATGTTACCGCACCGATAATCAAGGTAGGAATATTCAAGTCTATCGGAAAAGCCATCTTCTTTTTCAATCTTCGACTGTGCCGCCAATGTAACGTAGTATTATTGTCGTCACATCTGTGTGCCCGTTGCAGACAGTAGCTGCGTGCAGTGGTCAAAGGGCTTATGCACTCAAAACATACAAAACGAGTATGATACACAGCGATGCAGATAACAAGACTACGTGAGAGATGATCAAACACTTTGAAACAATTCAGGGCACGATATGAAATGACGTAAACAGCTGTGAGGGAGATATAAATTGGTCTGCGTACGTTATCGGGATAAACTTGATTTTGCCTATAACAGCTATCGGCTACCGTATGTAACGCAGGTACAGCAGATTTCCTGGCCAAGAAGTGGCACCCTGTACAATTAAGGAGGAGAAGTCTTCCCGCGATTCCACGAGCCACGTGACATCCGGCTAGGCGGAAAACATTTTTGAGCGAAGCGCGGGACATTCGTGGTTTGGAGCCGGAAGGAGAAAGATAACAGAGTCGTGCTAGAACGAGGAGAACGGAACTGGTTGAGGAGAATTGTATACTAGAACCAGAAAGCCAAAAGGCTTAGTGATTCCTTGCCGTATGGATACATTGTAACAAACATGCATCACCCACATGACAAGCATGAGCTCCTTCACAGTTATCCTACCTGAAATATCATGATAACAGGGTTTTCACCTCTTGGAATCTTGTGACCCAAAATGACCTTTCACCTCCACTTTAAACACCTGGGATCACCTACCCTGTATGGCCTGAACAATATATGAACAATCCACAGGCCAAGTGTTAGATCCCTCACAGTTATCCTCCTTAAATATCATGTTTACAAGGCTTTGACCTTTTGTGACCCCAAATGACCTTTTGACCTCCACAAAATGATAGGGATCATGCACTCAATATTAGCAATCCATATGCTACGTATGAGATTCCTCACAGTAATTCTTCTTGAGATACTGTGTTTACAAGATTTTGACCTTTTGAACTCTTGTGACCCCAAATGACCTTTGACCTCCACCAAAACCAATAGGAAGCATCTCCTCAACTCGAACAATGCGAGATCCCTCACAGTGATTCTTCTTGAGATATAGTGTTTACAGGGATGTAACCTTTTGGCCTCTGGTGTCCCCAAATGACCTTTGACCTCCACCAAAAACAATAGGGAATCATTTAATCAATATATGTGCAATCCACATGCTAAATATGAGATCCCTCACAGTTATCCTTCTGGAGATGACGAGTTTACAAGATTTCGACCCTTCGACCTATGGTGACTCCCAATGACTTTTGACCTTATCTCTTCAATACGGGCAATCCACATGCTAAGTATGACATCCCTCAAAGCTACCCTTCTTGAGATGTAGTGTTTACAAGGTTTTGACCTTTGACCTCCACCAAATACTGCAGGGATCGTCCACTTAATATGAGTATTCCACATGCTAAGTATGAGATCTCTCACACTTTCCCTTCTTGAGATATAGTGTTTACTAGGTTTCGACCTTTTGGCCTCTGGTGATCCCAAATGACCTTTGACCTCCACCACAAACAATAAAAATCAGCTACTCAATATGGGAAATCCACATAGAAGCATGATATCTCTCACACTTACCCTTCTTGAGATATAGTGTTTACAAACCCTTACTCAAAATCCATATCTGGCTTTATATCTGGAAATATCTGGTTGATTAAAGACTTTATATGGCCATATAAAGCCATATATAACTTGATTAAAACACAACCCAGATATGCATATAAAGTTTGATATGGCCATATAAAGCCAGATATGACTTGATATAATCGTGATCCAGATATGTATATAAAGTTTGATATGGCCATATAAAGCCAGATATAACTTGATAAAACTGTGATCCAGATATGTATATAAAGTTTGATATGGCCATATCAAGCCAGATATAACTTGATACAATGCAATTCCAGATATGCAAATAAAGTTTTATATGGCCATATCAAGCCAGATATAACTTGATATGCTAGATATGCAAACGAGCATTTTGTTAGTTTGTTTTATTATTTATTTGATTTGATTCTTGGATTATGCTTGTTACAAACTAAGACATGTTTTGGATACAGCATCACCTTCCCAGACATTGCAGTTATTTAGTGGCTACACTTCTGTTAATACCGCGGTGTACTAAGTGAACTTAGGCAAATAATTTGCACATTTAGGCGGAGCTTGTATCTAAACCTACATTTTTCATGATTTAGGAAGTTGAAAGTAAAATATGCACCACGCAGTAAACAAAATTTAGAGTCAAATACGTAATTAAGTTTAAAATAAGAAGCCCACATCACTGTGATTACATAAAATGGGAAATTTCAAGGCATTTTTCTGTTCACTGTTATGAAATATGTTGAATTTATGTACTTAAGTCAATTCAACCTAATACTTACATTAAATTCTAATTCATGGAGCACTTAAACATTGTTTTCTGGTGTTCAAAGTCTCCATGAGGAGTGTGGACTATAAGTCCTAACTATGATTCATAACTAGAGAAGATCTGTGCCATATAAAGGCTTGATCCAGATAGAACTTTATCTGGCTATATATGGTTTAGATCTGGTTCTGGTTTAGATCTGTGTTATATCTGCCTAACTTTTTATCCGATCTGATATTAATTCCATATCTGGTGCAGATATGGGCCAGATATAAATCTCTTTATATGTGGCATATATGGATTTTCCATATATGGGCCAGAAATGGAGTAGCTATATATGGGGCATATCTGGGCCATATAAAAGTGAAACTTTACCTGGGCCATGTATGGCCATATATGGCCTTTATATTGTATCAAGTTATATCTGCCCAATTCTTGTACAAGCCAGATATGAATTCCATATCTGGCCCAGATATGAAATCCCATATCTGGGCCATATATGGATTTTGAGTAAGGGAAATTTTGACCTTATGACCTCTGGTGACCCCCAGATGAACTTTGACCTCCACCAAAAACAATAGGTATCATCTACTTAATATGAGAAATCTCCATGGTAAGTATGAGATCCGTTACATTTATCCTACTTGAGATAGACTGTTTACAAGAAATTTCCAAGTTATTTACCATTTGACCTCTGATGACCCCAAATGACCTTTGACCTTCACCAAAAACAATAGGGATAATCTACTCAATAAGGGGTATCTACAAGCTAAGTGTGGGATCCCTAGAGGTTGCCCTTCTTGAGATAGAGTGCTTACAAGCAAAGCGTCACATACACACATACAGGCATACACACACACGGCATCACCATCGCATAAATTCCTTTGACTACGTCAAGGAATCAAAAAGGAGGGGCTGCTAGGAAGAAGGAAAGTGGTGAGGAAGTATGACGATTTATACTAAAAGGAAGCGTTCTTTAATTTAGGGTTCATTGAAGAAATAAGACCCTGATATTGTTGTAGCTCATATGAGAATTAGCGTACTATGGTATAGCAGTATTAGCTTAGGCAAGAGAGGCCTAGGCTACAACGTTATTTAGTAACCTTGTAGAAGCAAGTCTAAAGAACATTTTGTCCCCGCCCTCCTCCAGCCCTACTCTCCATCCTAGACCCCGAATAAGTGACGTATAACTAGATCTAGGGCTGACGAGGTAAGATCCCATCCAGGGCATTCTAGGAGGGTCTATTAAGCACATCGTTTATGCAACTTGGTGGATCTTGTCTAGTCTGAAGACTAGGCCACTAAAGAATCTCCCAACGAAAAGTTGCGCTTATGCCGATAAGCTCCCCCCCTTTAACCGTGTATAGAGGTGTCAGCGCCCTGGATTGACTGCCTTACTGACTGTTGGAGCTAAGTGAAGGTTTCAGCGCTCTGAAGGGTTAGCCAGATGGGTGAATTAGCGCACCAAGGATTCAGCGTGCTGAGAACGGCAGATCAGTCGGCGGAGAGTGTCATCATAGGCGTAGGATCCCAAATTGACTAGGGGAAGGGTTGTAACGACTTGCCCGAAAATTAAAACCCAAAATTTCCACCCGCTCCTCGCGTTTTCAGCATGTTAATGTATACATCATGTAGGCCAGTGGTTTATCACACCGCTTATCAATTACATACAATCATTTGCTGTGTTAAGTACTAACCCTTTTCATTTTGATTATAATGTTTTTGATTTTTGCCATGGGGGGGGGGGGGGGGTGGGTGGGTGGGAGCATGCATTCGGCTGTGTGTGATCGCCGGCCTGGGGAGAGGTCTAAGGGGAGGGGGTGTCCCCTCCCTTTGAAAATATTTGAAAAATTAGCTGTCCTTACATGCAATCTGGTGCCATAGATGCTACCTTTAAAGTAAAATTTGTGTTAAACAATATACGTATTTTAGGTACTAAAAAGAAAAAAATCGGCGTCAATGAGGGAGGCCCAATGGCCCCCTAAATACACCACTGATAATCATAATATAAGTTTAACCATTCATTACAAAACACACTGGTGCATTAATACCGAATATAAAGGTGGTGGTGCAACTCAAATCAGAAGTTTATTTTAATTACCAAGGAAGTTTTTAAGCTATTGATTACCTTTAGCTACATCATTGCATTACTTTTCTTTTAGTAGGTGCCCCAAAAATTCTCTGCATATTGCCCGAATTTTTACAAAAAAAATGGTGGGGGACAGCCCCCGCCTCCTACGCCTTTGAGTGTCAGCGCACTTAAGAGAGTCTTCTGAAGGGTTCAGCCCTCTGAGAGTGTGAGAGCACTGACGATCAGCCTGCTGGTGTTTCAGCCGCCTAAGGGAGTTTCCCTAAACTCGACGCAGGGCCCGCGTTACACGTATATGATGCTATTGTTCACTTTGCCCTGTGTTTGTATTTGCCTCGTCCTTTATTTTGCCAGATTTGGAGTCTAGTCGGTTTATTCACCGATGCAACCCCACACATCTGGTTTAATGCTATTCTACCAGTAGGAAACCGGCATGGCTCCTGTCTTATTGATTCCTTGCCGAAGACAGGCAAGGAATCTATGCGATGGTGATGTCGTGCACCGGTGTTGTGTAACGTGTGCTATGGGCATGGGTGCACTCACCCGGGACATTTCCCGTGTCCCGGTAAGGAAGAGGAGGTGCGTATGTGTGCCCCCGTGGTGTGTACAGTCATGATATGTGTATGGGTGTGTGTGCGTGTGTATGTGTGAATGTGACACTTAGCTTGTAAGCACTATATCTCAAGGTGGCAATTAAGGACACTATTCATATTTAGTGTATAGATTTGTTATGGTAAGAATAAGAACCCTATTGTTTTTGACGGAGGTCAAAGGTCATTTGAGGTCACCAGAGGTTAAACTGAGAAAACATTGTAAACACGATATCTCAAGATAGCAATGACTGACACTTTTCATATTTGGTATAGATGTGTCATGGTAAGAGAAAAAACTCTATTGTTGTTGGTGAAGGTCAAAGGTCATTTGAGGTCACCGGAGTTTAAACTGCGAAAACCTTGTAAATGGCTCGTTAACACAATATCTCAAGGTAGCAATGACGGACACTTTTCATATTTGTATTTAGATTTGTCATGTTGAGAGAAAGAACCCTGTTGTGTTTGGTGGAGGTCGAAGGTCATTTGAGGTCACCAAAGGTAAGAAACCAAAAACCTTGTAAACACGATATCTCAAGATAGCAGTGACGGACACTTTTGGTACGTAGTTTATGGATATGTCATGCTGAGAGAAAGAACCCTATTGTTTTTGTGGAGGTCAAAGGTCATTTTAGGTCAGCAGAGGTCAAAAACGGAAAACCTTGTAATCGCAATATCTCAAGATAGCAATGACAGACATTTTCATATTTGGTATATATGCTATGTATGGTATATAAGGTATGTATAGATTTGCTTTGTTGAGAGGAAGAACCCTACCGTTTTTAATGGAGATCAAAGGTCGTTTCAGGTCACCACAGGTCAAAACCTAAAAACCTTGTTAACATGATATGTGGAGATGGGAATAACAGCTAGAGACGCTTTACATACTTTGTATATAGATTTGACATGCCGAGAGGAACTCTGTTGTTTTTAGTGGAGGTCACAAGTCATTTGAGGTCACCAGAGGTCAAAATGAAACTTTTTTAACATGAAATTACAAGGGAAAAAGTACAGACACTTGTTTAATTTTTTTGTTAGTCAATATTTGGTGGGGTTCAAATGTCATGTGAGGTCAGCAGAGGTCAAATTGTTACAACATTGTAAAAATTGATATACTGTACAGTAGTCAAGAAGTAAAATTTGAGAGATGAACGTCAGTGTAAAAAGGCACCCCCTTTTGGCAAGGAATCACTAAACCTTTTGGCTTTCTGGTCATTCTTTACATTTTATAGTACCAAAATTTATACGTCTTGCAACAAGTACAGCAACCGGTCACTGCTGAAGCAATCAAAAGTGCTACACTTTGACGAGCTTTAGATCTCCAGGAGCATTGCCTGTTTTGGTGAACACAGACAGGCCGGTGGCTGAAATCAGGCTGACTTCGACGATTCTACGCATAAAGACATACAACGTGCACTAGCCTAGTGCACTAACCTTAAAGGCAACACGTCGTCAAAACACATTGTGCATCGCCTATTGCTTGCATTTTTCAAATATTCTGCTTGGCTGAAATTCGTTGCGAATGTATTGGAATTGCCTGCAATTTGTCCAAATCAATAGCACAGAAAGGTTTTCTTCAGAACTCCATATGATTTAATTACTGCTTCAAATAACGCGATCAGGAAATTTATAGTTTTAAAGAAAAAAGAGTACCAATGCCATGTGTCTGGCGCAACAAAACCGGCAACACCGCGATAAACAGTTGCGCCTGAACAAAGACATCGGTGTGTAGTCTAATAAACCCAACACTGTATGACACACGTTGCTTACGTAATTCTAAAGCGCCCAGCCCTGGCTGCGCCTACGTACCTACATAAATTCGCTCCAATATTATACGACTAGCGAACACTGCTTACCTGGTCGTATTAAATAAAAACATATTGACAAGTTGTCTCTAGAAGCATGACGTTGAGGAGTATCATACTTCGCATTTGAATGACCAACATTAACTCTGAAAACCGTGCAGGGTTTGGTGAGGTCACCGGAGGTTAAGCTGACAACATGGTAAACATCATATCTCAAGAAGGAAAGCTGCCAAACCTGTTACCTTTAGTGGAGGTCAAGATCATTTGTGGTCAAGAGAGGTCAACCTGAAACCCCATTTATCTCATACACTATCAAGGTGTTTCATTTTGCTGGAACTTCCATCTCGGATCGACATCGCCTGGTACCGGGCAGATGCCAGATGGGAAGAATTTAGACGTACAGGCCTTTTATCGGGAAAGAATCGTAAGTAGAACGGGGGTCGAGCTCTATATCAGTTCCCAATAATTTATAAAAACAAGAAATAAGGCTGATAGTTCTCATGACAGTTCTCCGGTAGATGATTTTCACCTTACATAAACAGTTTGGCAATATTACAAGGCATTTTTGTGGGTACATCCGGGTGAAAAGTGACACTCAAAACAACTCTAAAATATGGGCAAGTCAGGAGCTAACACATTACTGGCGGATTTTACAAGCTTGAAGGGAATTTCGTCAATACCAGCTTTAAAGAAGTAATATACTTTAAAAGTTTGGTAAGAGGGACGGTTGAGAGGAAGATTGGTTGGAGTTCCGGACTATTAAGATACTCTAAAGTATTAACAGGACGGTAATGCTGGAAAATTGTTTCTCACAAATTGCGGACAATAAATCATTAAAGGCATTGGCAATACGTGCATCGTCAGAAAGAACATCATAACTATAATTGGCTGATTTGACAGAATGAGACTGAGACTTAATTCTGTCATTCACGAGTTGGTGCTGATTGCCCAACTTTACTTGTAGAAAGTTTCCGAGAATTTAAGACTAATGTTCTGATGTGGTTTAAATTAATAAACCAGGATCGCTGTTTTAATTTATCATACAGTAACAATATTATGCTTCTCGTCAAAAGTATATTAAATTTATGTACACCAAAACCTGTCTAAAGATGACGAAGGAGGCAGGACCGAAATACTACAAAATTGTAGCACAGAAACGTTTAGTAAAATAAACGCATTATTGATGCCTCTCTGTAACGTTTAATTTGTAAATGTGTTTCATGTGAAAACTTATCGAAAAATGTCTCATATGATTTAGAATTATAAGCAAGGTAGAGAGATAAGAATACTATTCATTGCTTTTTTTAATCAAAACTTCGTATGCCTTTGGTTTATGAGTGAATCCATCGAATCCCTCCGCTGGGGGTGTCCTTCTACCGTCAGGAACCGAGAAGGACATCTTCTGCAAAATGTGTGTGAAGAAGATGAAGAGCTCCATCCTTGCAAGTTGCTCCCCAATACAGAGACGACGACCTGATTAAAAGCAGAGTGGTTGAAATCAAATTAAATGAATGAATATTGAATAACTGAAATGAGTGATGACAGTTTATAATGAAAACCAATTGAACCATGTTACCACAACACTGCGCTTTATTTATGGCCACTTGTTCGAAGGACAAATGCATAAACATTGTGTTAATTTCTTACCATTAACAGCATACGGCACCCGGGTTATGTATTCGGTAATGCGAGTAAGAACTTTTTCGAACTCCTATATATATATATATATATATATATATATATATATATATATATATATATATATATAATATATATATATATATATAATATATATATATATATATATATATATATATATATATATTACAAAAACCACAAACTGAATGCATAAGCTCGCCGTGTACTCGGCCGTACATATTGTACCTAAATACTGTCCGTTCATGTACATACTGTCCGACTCTTAGCTACTCAAAAATCGTATTGCATCTTTTTGTGTAACCTGTGTTTGTTTCTTACGTAACGTTCTTTGAGTACTAACGTTTACTTCATTACGTTTTTTTAAACGTGGCCTTGATGAGTTGAAGTGTCACCCCCTTGTAGAACTGGACGCATCTGCTTTATTGATCTTATGTGGATTAACCACCTAGAGCTAATACTTTCAAGGGGTTGTGGACTTTTGCTGCATCGTTGTTAGGGCGATGAACACACTATGATCCAATTAAAATTGGTACACCACTATCCTTTGTCATGCATATCTATTTTAACGCATGTGAAAATCTTTTTGTAACTTTAAGTGTTAAATTTATGCAATATATCACCTTAGTTACCCTTTAAATGCAATATCAATGTTTTGAATTAACATGAAAATCAAAAATCGTAAATCATTTGGAAGTTTGAAACCGTATAGCAGAATGCGTTCACACCAAGACCAAGACCCCGTTCTGGTTACTGTAAACCTACAGGATGTAGCCTATGCAACATTGCATGATAAATCAAACTTAAGATCGAGCGTAACTCTTTGTGGAACTAGGCCTTGTCCTGTTTTTCGTATTTTCGCCACCATGTAAAAATATTCTTTGTCGTGACTTCTTAATAACTCACTTGCTGTTCTATACTATACGTTAAGAATGAAGGTTGCCATGTTTGCGTTTTAAATGCACAACATTCAGTTTGGCTTTTTCGAAATTACGCTCTCTTCGAACATTTTAAAACTAACACCAAACAGCACGCTAGCATTTCCACACCTCTTTATCTCTTTCCTCAAGAAGCATTTATTGTCCACTTGCCAACTAATTTGTTTTGGCGATTTTTCGACCATACTGGACGCCAGATATGGCCGGTTGACTCACAGAGGCTGGCACCCTTGAATAATCTGGGCCATTGCGGAAATATTCCAGCAAAGTGACAGTTAAATAATTTTACTAAACACAATTGGTGATCTAAAGTACTGTAGCTTGGATATGTGAGGAAAGTAATTTACGATTTTATACGTTCATATATTAGCATGAACGTGATTGAATCTCACTCCTGAATATCTAAACATAAAATACAGGTTAAGAATGTCCTTCGTTACTGGTGGCTGTTAAAAAAGAAATACGGAAACAAAAAATTTCCATAGTTTTCCGCCTGTGTCCTTCTGAATGTCTTACCAATACCTATTCAATAAATTTTGTATAGTTAAAAGTCCGGTGACAGGAATATGTTGTACCTGACCTAAGCTAAGATCCGTATTTGTGGAAAGAACATTTCAAAATGTAGAAAAAAGAGCAACCATCTCCACTAAAATACATGATAATACATTCAGCAAGGCAATTTCCATTTGTTACCCAAAGCATGGGTAGCTAGCTAAATATGCAGATCTTTGTCTTAGAAATGGAGACTTACAAGGTATTTGTCACTTCATCTTTTCTTTGTTCAAGCTCCATTTTTAGGAGATTTGCGATGTTTATATGATCCAATGGTTTATTTTCGAAGTAAAAGCTGTTTGGTTGTAAATGATCAACATCACACAACCAATGGCACACTAGCTAGGAAGTAATTTACAGTAAGTTCAATGCACTATGCTAGTATGGTAGTACTGGCACTGTGGGCACTCCACATCATAAATAATGGGTTTTTCTCTTCATCGGTCAGAGATAGACTAACCCCCTGAATTACAAGAATTTCATCGAATCAATCATTAGGAACTTTTTTATCTTTAACCTTTCAGCAAAAAGGGCGATTTTTTACTTGCAAGTCCTCATTTATGCCTGTTTGGGACATGGGGAAGTAACACTCACCAGTGCTAAAGGGAATAAAGTCGTCGCGTTTGACGTAATTTCCGTCCTTATCCAAAAATCTCTCTGGGGCAAACTTCTCTGGAACATCCCATTTCTTTTCGTCCGTGAATAATACATGAAAGTTTGGGATAATGATGGTGCCTTTCGGAATTTTATAACCATGGAGTTCAGAATCAGTTGCCGCTACATGAGGGAGCGAAAGTGCAGATATTGTTCCAAGTCGAAGACTTTCAGATATGATTGCCTCGACGAGTGGAAGTTTAGAACGATCAGAATATCGTGGCATCCGGTTTCGACCAACAACGTCGTTCAATTGGGCTCTAACTTTTACCTCCACTTCGGGATTATTCAGAAGAAACAAGAACGCCCACAGAAGTGTCGTGGTAGTGGTATCAGTGCCGGCAGAAAAGAGATCAGCAATAACCCAGAACATGTTATCCTCATTGAAAACTTCTAATCGACCGTTGTTATTACTTTTCTTTATTTCGAGCAAGTAAGCATCCATAATGTCCCTCATGTTCGCCACGTCAAACTTACCCTGGTGTTCAACGGTTGTTTCATCGTGGAAACTGATGTAGTATTTCATTTTATTTCTGATCCTCGTGCTACCAAAGAAGGGGATGTATTTAGTGAATGGTAGACAGACTGACACACTAATTCGGATCACTGATTCTCGCATCATGTCGTTAAACCTTTCAAGGATATTTTGAAATCTTTTGTCGTCATACTCAAACCTTTGTCCAAACGACACAGACGAAATGATGTTTGACACTGCATTATTTAAAAGATGTTCAATGTTGACAACTTTCCCGTCTAATTTCACCAGGGCATCGGTCAAAAATTTGGCTTCTGATATAATGGCATCCTCAAAGCTAGCCTTACCAACTCCAAAGTCACGGAAGATTTGATGGACGAATTTTCTTTGATCTTTCCACACCTTCCCATTCGATAGTGCAAGACCTGTCATTTAAAACAGCGGGGAAAATATATAAAGGCAAGTATTTTCATTACAATTATCCATCACCGCATATAAGATAAGAAATGATGAAATGGAAAATGCAAGTTTGCAGGTTTCATACAGTGAATTAACACACATGAGTGCAGTTCATATCTTCCACACGGTCTTAACGTTAGAATGGACCTTTTTTAACTCCCCCCTTTTGAAATTACCTTTTACCAGTTTTACTCAGCAGTCCATATCGCAGTTTTTCTACCTTGTTCTTTTTTACAACCGGTTTGTACGTGCCTTCTTTTTATGTGTTTTAGCTCTACTTTTGATGAAGGGTTTACACCCGAAACGTCGTGAAGTTTTCCGCAAACTTTTAAGCACTTCTTACTACCTTTATCGACATATATATATATATATATATATGTGTATATATATATATATATATGTGTATATATATATATATATATATATACTAGCAAGCGGGAGGTCCCGAGTTCGAATCCCGGTGGAGTCAACATTGCTTTTTCACCTCGCCCAGATTTTTCAGCTTTACCGACTCAACTCTATATATATATATATATATATATATATATATATATATATATATATATATATATATATATATATATATATATATATATATATATACACAATGAGAAGTTATACAGTTTACACTGTTGACTGTGTTTGCTATCATGTAAATACACTGTAAGATTAGATGATAATGTTACTGACCGGAATGTTTGTATACAGGTAGGTACCAAAGGCGTAGGAAGCGAGGGAGCCGGGACTCGGTGATAACACCCCACGGTCAAACACGTGGAGGGGCGGAAGTGTGCTTCCACCTCCCACCCCAAATTAAAGGACGAAAATCCCTTATTTGTTCCCTCTGTGAAAATTTGAACATTTTTTCAGTAATTTCCCTTGTAGAATGTGCATGACAAGTCACACCAGTATGCACCCCTCTTCCCCCCAACCCCCTGGACGGTTGCCCGAAACGAAGCTCGAACCCCTCCGCCACCAGAGAACAGCTTATTAGACCTATGGTATGTACTGTGACCAAGTACATTTTCTGTCCTCGAACTCCGTTCTCACGACTTTGTTCGCGCTGTCCTACAGAAAGAATTGGGGACTAAAGCTCCCTATTTAACGCTTTGTACTCCTATACTCGGATATTTGTGCTCGTGGCACAGACACCTCCAGAATGTGGTCTAATTAATATTTTGTGACCTTCAATCATTTTTGTTTACTTGACGTCTTTAACAGTTCTAAGTATTCAATATTTATTGTGATTTTAAACACAGTCCCCATCTGAACAAGTGTAAAATATATCGTTGTCATAAGACGAAGAGCTACTACGCAATTTACGTTCGTGCAAAGTGAAGATATTAATTACAATGTACGCTATCAGTGCCGTATACGGGCTAAATAAACATACTTAATCTTAATTACTGAATATGAGTACAGTACTTTGGCCCCTCGTTCTTTCTTAGGTCAGGGATGTGATCTTATCACCTCCCTGGTTTGGTGTACTGTCTTGAAATACAGTATGTGAAATATAACTTGCAATAGTGGTGTATCCAGCAGGGTAAACGGAAGAATCTATCACTCAAAAAACAAACTGACACTGAATTTAGTTGCAAAACAATATCCAAAAAAAAAATTGTAAAAGTTTTTATACCGTAAAATGAATGGAGAGCAAAACATTGGATCTTGGAAGCTGGAACCAATGTGTTAAGTGTTTTCAGTAGATTTCTTGGATAAATATGCACATCTTTAAAATCTGAATATCTCGGGATTTAACGAACCAAACAAGAAGAAAGATCTGTTTAAAGTTTCCAAAAGACTTTAATCATTTAAAATTATTCATTTTTTCTTACAAAACACAAGCTTTTGGCTCCTCTAAAACATTTAAAACATGTTTATGCTATTGCAGTACCTTAAATTGTGTCCTCTTACCCAATTTTATCTTCAAAATTGGAGGAATGCCCAAAATACTTATAGCAGGTTTAAGGTACAATTTTAGGCAAATAAATGGGTTTGAAAAATAGACTATGATATTCCGCCTATCTTTCCATGTGGTGGGGCGGAGCTGTGCTTCCACTCCCCCTCAGTCCAAGGACGAAAACTTATTTGATTCCTTTGTAAGAAATGTCAAAAATTTGCAGAAATTTACCTTAGAATTTGTCCAATATGTTGCACCAAATTGCATCTAAGGACCCTCAAATATTCAAAAATTTTCCAATGGGGACGCCCCTCCTCCCTTCCCTTAGACTCCTCCCTTCCCTTAGACTCCTCCCCCAGGACGGCGATTCGAAACAACGTTCAGCCCCCAGACTCGAACAACTTCCTACGCGTATGTCGCAAGATGAACTACCAGTATACGTAGCTTCAAAAGTGACATGTTGACTTTTGAAAATAAAGGTTACCAACAAATTTTAATAAGTGTAGTAAATCAATCCCTACATTAGTTTGTTAATCGTTGGCTTTAAATCTTAACTTGATATTAGTGCTGTGGATTTCTAAAGATGCGCTTGGGAAAGACGTCTCATTAAAGGTGGAAAATACATTGCAGCCCATGTATTATCATTTCATTCAGTGATTCACCTCAAAGGTGACTTAATTCTTTAAGAAAATGTTAACATTATATGAAAGTAGTATTTACATATCAAACGCAGCATTTATGTGCAACAGGTTTGCAATGGACCAACAGTTCTCTTCCAGACATTAATTTTTAGTTTACTTTGTTTAATTGGCCTTCGTTTCTGTGAATGTATTTAGACGCGTACCCATACTCGTACTCGAGTACATGTTTCTTAACTCTTGCTAGTACTCATGTATTTGTATATTCCTCACAAAATCTGTAAATCAGGTATTAGTGCCCGCACTCATACTCGTGTTCGGATCCTTAAAGGGGAACAAATCCCCCCCCCCCCGCCCCTTCCAGACAGAAAAGATTTTCCCTTGTAAGTGTACCTGTAGCTCCTTGTCCAATTTAAAAAAAAACACCTGTCTAGTACTCCTGCTGGGCAATATAAAAATGGCTTTCACTGGGTTTTAATTATATAAGGCCATATCCACACATACCTGTGTGTGAACAGCCTGCTATATTGAGTTATCTCTACAAGTCACCACTGACCATCCAGAGTGATGTTCTCGTTTAAATATATGTCAATTTAAGTGTAGTCACGAGTTGTCGATAGAGATCTAGGGATATTCCCTTATGTGTTTGGAATGATGCAACAGTCCCTTAAATTTGCACAAGTTGTTATGAAGACCTACTAGAAGGTAAGTCCGCTGAACGATGGACGATGTATTGAGCAGAATCCTGGCAATTAACATTTAGCCACGATAGTAAAATTGTTTTCCGATCTCATGGTCAACTGGTCAAGTAGACCCGTAGTTTCTGAATGTGGGTACCAAGCCTTTTGGGAAACCAAAAGTTGACATTTGGTACCAACTTGACTCTAATAAAAGGTAATAAAAATTAAGCAACAATCAAAGGAAGAAAAGCCCAATCGAAGAAGTTAGAAATTCTTTGTCATCTTCGTATTTTGCAACAATTTTAGGAAAAGTGACAAGGTGATTTCAGTTTGACAACAATACTGTTACACAAATGGACTTTACCTTCTCCTTTCCTGGCCAGCAAGAAGTCCATCCTAGGCCTATCCTGGAATTCCGGCCTAATGAGTGCATCATGAATTGATTCAATATTATTCAATACAATGACGTACGCTGATCCCAGCTTCACGCTGTATATCGGACCGTATTTGTAGTACCAATCTTTGAACACATCCCGCAACCGTTTACTAGTGAATAAAAAGTGAGGCATGCATCCAAAAACAGGGACACCCCAGGGTCCAGGTGGAGATTTCTTCGATCTGCTCATAAGTTTCACCAGTAACCCAAAAGTTACCACACCGACAATCAAGCTAAGAATGTTAAGATCTATAGGACCGGCCATCTTCACTGGAATTTGCAACAGAGTAGCTTATTCGCCGTGCCCGTCGATTCATTGGTATACACAGTTGCAAGCAGTAGCTGACAGCATTAGTCAGATTAAACGGCTTATCTTAAGCATACAGTGTATGGTACAAACCGATATTGATATTTCGTGAGCGATGATCATGGACTTTGAGGACATGACATGATGACCTGCATAACAAAGAGATTAACAGCCTTTAAAAAAGTTTGATTTCCACACTTGTAGGGCAATTCAATGCAGGGTTTTACCACTCCGGCACCCATTGGCTACCTTAACTTGTTCTGCTTATTTCGTTTTGTTTCACTTTATACAATCTTCAGGTAGCGTGCCACTAATAATAGCCCCATTGACATACACACTAAATCAGGCTTCTTCCCCGCCCCTAGATCCTTGTAAAAGTTTTCAACCTGGACATGATACCCCTCTGGTTAAAGCTCACAACGTGGGCTCCTATGGCACTTTCAAAATTTTTATACCATTACCATAGAAATTTTGAGCTAGAAAGGCTTGAATGGTAGGTACGTGTTTCCAGCCCTGATTTCTACTCAAAGATGCCACTTCACTGAGCGGAGTAATAAAGTAAAAATGGCACTAAAATTGTACAAATTGCCTTGAAGTTTGCAGTGTGTATTTCAACTCATTGCCTTCAAAAACCGTATGAAAAATTGATCGCATTTTATAAATAACACAGTCAGAAACAAGCTTCCGTAAAACTCTTAATGGACTAAATTTGTCAGACAATATTTTTCGGCGTAAGAACATTTGAATTACTGGTCCGCTGCCTACATGGAGATGCATCAAACAAAAGTACAATCGAGAAGAGCTTTTCGACAAGGTCATTCCCGGCCTGCAGAACAAATGCCTGGGCTTAATATTAACCCCACGCAGCCTAACCAAGCATCTACCAAACTCTCACTGAGCAGCAGGGGCGTCCCTATGGATCGATGAGTGGGGAAGGGGCTGGACAATTTCCCGACGAAGAGCTACATTCCCCACAAAATTACAAAATACCTGTGCCAAAAAGTTAACTCATAACCCTTGTTTGAAGGTATCTTTGCCAAAAAGTGCAGAATGGAAGTTTTTAATAATTATTACTGGTGGCAAAAAAGAACCTATTGGAAAACGCAGTTTAACGCTTAGCAATGTCAATTTCACCTCGGGTCACCCGTTTTCATCTGTATGCTACAACGGTAAAGTCGATTTCGACATGGAAGTACTAGCTCCGAGGTAGTTCTATGGTAGGTTAGTTAGTTAGATGAGGTTTAACGGCCCAGTTTCCAACCAATAGGTTCAAGTCGAGCGGGCCGCGGCCTTTTTCCAGTTGTGGCTCAATGGCTTGTTTTCCCTTACTCCAATGCTTATGGAGCATCACGCACAACGGCAGTAGGTTCCATTTTTAAAGTTCTTTGGTATGACTCGACCTGGGAATCGAACCCCGGCCTCCCACGTAAGATGCGGATGCTCTACCGCTAGACCAAACACGCGGTCCAGTTCTATGGTAGGAGCATAATATCCTCTTCAACGTGGAACACAGTTGCCCTCCTTAGGGCCCAATAACTTTCCTAGGTGAGGGACCAGGGGGCGAGGCGCCGGAAGCTCTGGAACATTTGCACAATTATGGGCATCAGAATGAAACATTAACTGTCTGAAAATGACACTGAATACGCACGCAACAGACCATAAAACTTCAGTCTGTCTTTATCTTTTTCAAAATAGCGTAATTCGGACTAACCGCATGTGTATTTCTTTGAGATGCAGCTGAACTGATGGTGGGGAGGTTGGGGGTCGTAGGGTTTCTGTACAGTTGTGCAATAATCATACTTTGTTTGATGTGAATTTATGGAAGAACAACAAGAGTAGAAGATGGATGAGCGCGAAGCGCGCCGAAAAACAACACTATACGGACATTTTGGTTGCTTGCCTTCATTTTACGTAGCAATTACCTATCTACGAATAGCACTGAATATGCCTTTAAACAGACCTAAACATTGCAACATGTTCATTTCATAATAGCCAGGACTAAAGGCCATTTGATTTCTTTATGACGGAGCAGGTTTGAGGGTTGGGAACTAGTATCAAGCACGAAGGTTGCACGGGGTTTTGCAATAATACAAGGCACACCCCGTCCTTCATGAATTAATAATTGGACAACTAGTGCACATGAAGAATGCGCCCGAAGGGCGTGAAATAGCATTTTAGAGACCTTTTGGTAATGTTTCAGGCACTGCATCTACAGAAGGAGTCGAAAAAGCGAACCTCATTTGCAACCATCGGAATACAAACTGTACGGCGTTCATACTTTCAAGTTCACAGCAGACGCGAAGGCGACCGACTTCACGATTTGAGTAAGTGGAAACCAGTGCGTTCTGCATCGACTCGACCGTGCTACGCAGTGGGGGAGGAGGCCATGCCCCCCCCCCCCGTTGGCGAATTTTTACAGTTTCGTCAGGGATTTTTAGTCGATAAGATAAAGTATGTAGTCCCCGACGGCGACTAGACGCCCCCGACGCTTTACCTGTTTTTGCTCTCAAGAGGACAATTTCTGTAATAAGAACCCAAAATTTTCGGCGCTCTACGCGAGATGCAGACATACTCCAGTTCCTTCCATAGTTCCATTCCACATAGCTAGATAGCATAGGCCCTGTCCTTACCAAGTAATATGTAGGCAGACTACACAGTTTATGAATTTCATCCCATATCGCAAAACCTGTGGTTGCTGTTCTCTTGTGCGTGTCATACGGTACGGTCAGTTGGTGAGCGACTCACGGAGCAAAGTTTGGCTATTTCATCGGGTGACTAGTCCAGGTGGTTCCTTTACAATGTATGTTATCCCCGATACGGTCTACAGCCTCTAGTTTTTCTTTTGACTTTTTGTTCCTAATGATTACATATGTTTTTGTGAAAGCCTACCAAAACTTTTCGCGCGCTTCGCTCGCTTTGAAATTTCACGATTCAGATTTAAGAGAACACTGTCAGAGCACGACTCGACTCTTGAAGTATGTAGTGATATTATACAAAATATGTCCTGCAATGGCATGGGATACTTAGTCTCCTTCCTATCTTCTTCTCACCATCCCCTCGGCATAGGGTTTATCGGAGCTTGGGGTCGCTGGCATGGCCCAACCCCCTGTCAGGAAAATCCTGCCCCCACCCATGATCGGTTTACTGATTTTGGCTTTCAAAGGGTCATTTCTGCGATAAAACCCCAAATTTTCGGTACGCTTTGCTCACTCTTCCTCAGTTCCGTTACTTATAGCTACATAAAGTGCACTCTTTCCCCCTTTTCAAGTAACTTCATAAGTAGATAAATGGATTTATGTAATGTCGGGAATTTCATCTCATTTTACTAAACCTAGATGTTTTCTTGAGTCTGTCGTGCGGTACGGCTAGTGACTCGAGGAGGGAAGTGGAATTTAAGTTATGCCCGAGAGGGCCCAACTGCCCGGGCAATCGACCTATATAGGCTTTAATCAAGTACAGATTCATTTAACTGTAGGCTTATACCCAAAAATTTTTCGAGCGCTTCGCGCGCTTTGCAATTTCACAGTTTAGACTCCCGTAAAAACATTAAATCAGCGTGGAACTTTGTTCCGCAATATATGCCCGGCAATTGCATGGTATAGTAAGCAGGCTTTCTTCAAATCCCCCCTCACCAACCCCTCGAGGGCATCGGGGCTGTCCGGGCTTCGTATTGCTGCTCCCCCCCCCCCGTCGGGGATTCTGGCCCACCGTCGGGCAAATCCTAGCCCCACCCCTGCTGCTACCCACAGAGCTAATCTTATGATACAAGTAGCAACGGAATCACTGAGCCTTTCGGTTTTCTGATTACAAACCAACTGACCCAGGCAGCCCATAAGAGAAAAGAAGATCACTGATGTAGACAGGCTTACACCTTACAACAATCTGTAGCTCCATGGTGAAGGGGTGTGACCAAACTTATACCTGGAAGCATGGTCATTTAAAAATTCCACTAACTGAATAAAACCTCAAACTCACAAACCATGGCTAAAGAGGTGGATCAATGGAGTTTACCTGCCGCTTTGATTTATCTGCAGACCCGTATCCTGATAAGGTATTGAAGGGGAGCGAGATAGCTTTCAGGAGGGCGAAAACTCTTTCAGGGAGCGAGGTACACTAAAGTACATTTAGGCAATGGTGATGTTTGAAATTATAGGGGCGAAAACTTTCCAGGGGTACGGGCTTCGCCCTTGTCCCCTCTCTTGGCTGCGGGTTTGTTTATCTGTAGTCAGATTGCAAATGCGCTTCGAAAACATTGAATGACAACATATAACAAAATTGATGAGAGGTGATAGTGATGACAAAAATAGGTTTTTGTTAACATAAGAGTATGAAGATGGCAGTGATAATAGTGTAGATCACTAAAATCTACTGTTTCCAAACAACTTATCCAAATTAACCGTTTGAGATATCGGGACACGGGGATCCGTGGCTTCCCGGAAACATTTGGAAAAAATTGGATGGAATTTTGTGGGTTCTGAATGCATTAAATTGTAATCAGAACAGGGTTTGACAAATCCCATCCCTCCACGGGCAGTCGAGGGAAGACAAATACCACTCGGGGAAGTATACTGCTCAATATCGTATCCTGCTGGGCAAGTTCCCCAGCGAAGTCTCCTTCACAAACGATTTCAAAAGCTATTACGCAGATTCGAATCTGAGAAGTAGATATGCTGGCAAATAAACTTATGTCACAGCTAGCCCGTCGGGCAAGTAATTAAAAACAAATTCTCGAAGTCTGACTAAGAGAAAAGAGAGTTTCGGCATTTTCGTCAGTTATGATGAGAAAAGGGGACTGGTGGGCGTTGAGACCACCCTTTCGCCGGGTGAACACTAGGAGTTCGCAGCCAATTCTCGTACTCAGTGTTGAAGTTTCACGCGAGTACTTTTCTACTCGTTTGTGAAGGTATGGCCACTTACAGGTGAATTCCTAGCGTAGTATTTGGCTTTCATTTGTCCATATATAGGAAAATGCGAAAGCAAAACTGTTTGAAATATTAGGAAGGTGGTGAGATAGCTACTCGACCTATCGTTAAGGAAGAGCATTTATAACACGCCTTTTATTCAAACTTGAGGAAAATGGGCAATTTTGGCGGGTATCACGTGCGACCGTCCATGACGCCACGACAAGACTGACACAAACATCACCATGCTAGCACAATATACATGCAAGAGGAATGAAACGATTACCGTCACCGGATGTGGGGTCCGTACCCAGCAATTCAGTTTGGGTTTCTTTAAAGGGGTTGGGCAGTAAATGAACCAGGATTTTTTGTTGGGGGTGGCCAAATGTACAAATCTCGATTTTCACTGTAGTGTGCAGTGCAAGTCAGTAAAACTGCCATTTGCACAGTGTCACTCCCTGTTGCAAATGCAACTGGAATATTTGCGGCCACCTGATGGTACTATGGTCAAGGTCGGATGCAGAAAATGTATTTCCACATTTTCACATTTTTATTCTGTGTTGGTTTTTCGCTTTTGATTGTGTTGGCCCTGGTCTCCTTGGCCAAACTCTTGACTACGCCAATGGGGACGGGGGAGTTAATCCTTAGTGCATGTGGAGCTTGCATGGATCCTCCATTACAACATACGTATATAAATTAATAGCTCTGGAGAAAGCTGGGGCAAAATAAATGTGGTGATGTGGTAGTGCCCTAAAATCCCACGTGTTTGCATGTCAGGTGGTAAGTTGGTAATCCCCCTGTAGACTCGCTTTTATATTTTGTATCAGATCGGTTAAGAATTGGAGCAAATTTCCCAAACACAGTTTATGATGGCTATTTTTCTCTTCAGACCTAAGCCCCATATTTTTAATTTAAACATACTAGACTAAAATAGTAGCAATACAGCCGATCTACATAAATTGTTTCAGTAAAATTGCTGTAGGCCTCTGTAACCCTGTATATTGTCCATTGTCACATTCCACTTTTACAATTTAATAAAAATTGAGGGGGCTAAGTAAATTTAACCATTTCAAAATGAAAGAAGATTTCCCCTCACATGATTCATACAAGTCCAGCACCCAAATTTCAGAATTTGACATGTCGCAGATATGGCCGGTTTTATCCTTGTGGGTGGGCCAACAGGGCTACCGTCCACCCCCCCCCCCCCCAAAGGATCCTCCGTCATTACCACAGTTACTTCCAGTAAAGTCTCAACAACAAAAAATTGATGTTAAAAAGAAATATTTTCGGTTGCATAGCCAGAAAACCACATTTGAAATTCCGAGAAGACACACAAGTTGATTTCAATTAATTTATTTAAAAGACAAAAATATCCCATAAAATGCCACTAATTGGCTTACAATAAAGTTTTTTGGGTAGCTCTGAATGGTAACTATCAAATGAAGTAGAAAAAGTATTTTGTCATATGTGACGATTTTTCATGAGTTTTCTTAACGTCATGAAAACGACGCCAAAACCCCTCTGCATCCCAGTTTTATTTTGTAACATCAGTTTGATTTTCCTGGACTACACTGGAAGTGTGGTAATGATGTAGGATCCTATCATGGTGCACGGTATACTCTAAAAATGTCCTAGTCAAATTTGAATAGAATCTAATCAATAGAGGCACGAACCGGAAACTTGTCAAATCTTTGACTAGATTCGGCTCATAAATGAAACGAATAATTTCATTTTTGAATCATTTCTAGTCAATTTTGAAACAAGTCTTGTCAAATACTTGGCAAGATTCCGGTTCGTGCCCCAATTGATTAGATGTTTTTTAGAGTGTAGCCTCTGCTGGTCAGGCCCACCCAGTATTGTAAAAACTTGAAAAATCTGTACCATTGGCACATTATTGACCTATGATGACATCCTCAGTTCTTGCTAAAATAACTCCACCAAATTATCCTTTGAAGGTAATACTATTTCCTTCTAAGAACATGTTAAAGTATACCTTAAGTCTAAAATTTCAAAAATATATGTTACAAAGCTTGCAAAAGCATCAAAATGGTCTACATCCCACTACTTCACAAGGCATTCCTAAGCTGATATGTAAAATGATGAAGCTTATTTAATAAATTTAAAATGGTACATTTAGCAGTCATTTGTGATGCCATTCTTGTACTACTCAAATTAACGTCTTTGTTTTTCTTTTTTGTTTGAAAGCCACAGCACCTTGTGTCGCCCCATAATATGATCACTATCTCACTGTTATCGGGTGGCTTGGCTGTATAAGCGCTCTCCGTACAACACGGCATGCTATGCAAGGGAAAAGTTAATAATTCAAGGCCATACAAAAATCTTAATTTCAAAAGGAAACAAAAGCAGGTAATGTGAGTTGTACAAGAAGGACATCACAAATTATCATGCAATCGGCTATTTCAAATTAAGTGAATAAATTTCAACATTTTGTACCTCAACAACAGAGTAAGCTCTAAAAAAGGGAGATGGATGAAGGAGATTCATTTTTCTATCTAAAAATACATGTTCTTGTCATTCTAGACTTCACTAGCGGCGTGGGGTCCAGGGGCCCTGAGGCCGGCCCCTAGCGGGGTCCAGGGGCAGAGCCCTGGTGGGGTCCAGGGGGCGAAGCCCACGGAAGCTCTGGGGTATTTACGAAATTGTAGGCATATGATGCATTTTAGCTTCAACTTCAAATGATTTAAGGTGGGCAATTAACATACCACAAAATTCATAATTTGATTTTTTTTTCAGTTACATTCTTACTCCATGTGACGGATGTCAGATGGGACCGATAATACTGAGGGCTTGGGGAACTAGGGGAGAATGGCTAATTTTGAGGATTTCCCGGGGCTTTGGAACAATCATTTTTAGAATGGAAGATCTTGTACTCAGAATGGGGACGCGCGAAGCGCACTGGAAAAAATCCCATTTTTCATACTTTTTAGTGACATGAGTAATAGAAATGCTAGAAAGTATCCTCAAGGAGAGGGTCTTGCCCCCCCCCTTCCACCTTCGCTAAGCGCCTTTCCCTTATTACGGTACAGGAAATGACACTTTTCGTGCCTGAAAACTTTCATTTAAGCAATCTTTAAAGAGTGGGTAAATTTACACAGATCGATGGTGATGCAAATTTTGCTTTGAAAATTTCTGGGGGAGGGGGAACTTCCCCTAGGCTGCGTACGGCCATGGGGACGTTGGTGGTTTCAGTGATAATAGAAGCGTTTGTGCGAAGCTATGACAAGCAGGATATTCTACAGGAAGTAACCCCGAAACAATATTTAAAAGGTGAAGTTCGCATAAGAAAACAGCGTTGAGACAGCGTTTGAGACATTTAATTGTAACCTACTGTTTTTCTTTAGTTTTAAATGCAGTATTTTTATTGCATAAAAAATTTTCCTACTTTTCCCAGGTGCCTGTTCTTTCTAAAGAGCAGGATATGAGAACATATATCCTGCTTCATGGAGGCTTTCGTTCATGTTGAATTTGTCGATGGTCTGGGACAAGTGCCCCTCACATATTTTATAAGTGTGAAAAATAAGGTAGTGTCGATTTTGAAGGTTATAGACTATGTGGTACTAAAGAAGTCAATGTAATCATTTGTGGGTAGTTTAACATGGACATTGTCAGGGGCATCGGCAGTTTAAGTGCCAGGGAAGTAATTTTATTGGAGACAGCATCTTGGGAAGTTGTGGCCAGCAAAGCCTTTAACCGCGACGGCCTTTATTGCCATTCTGGACCATTTCTTGCGAAAATCCTGCTTCCACCAGGTGTGATTTGAAATGCTACACATTTTATACAATGATCGCAAATTTTAAGATCATAGTAAGCGTCAGTCAGTTTTCTGAGGATGGTGGTAGTTGATGAGGAAAGTGCACAGCGAGAGGTGTAGCGAGGATTTTAGGGATGGTAATTTAGTCAAGCCGTCCTACAGGAAGTAATAACGAGGCAATTCCACCAAAGATTTCCTACGCACAGCTAAGCAGTACAGCAGTACTAATGAGACATCGATTTATATAAGGGTCATGCGAAGCACGCCGATTTTTTTTTCTTTTTCTTTTCGAGAATTGCGGTTTCGTATACATGGGTAGGATTGGTGGGACTTTGTTTGCAAGAACCATGGTAAATTTATGACGTACAATAGTACTTCCAGTGACCCTTAATTCACTGAGAGCTTCAAGTCACAACAGTGTGGCACGTAGGAGGAAAGAAATTTTAAGGTGCAAGACAAAACTTTCAATTGTATTAGTTGATTTTCGCTGGAGTTGGGCGCGAAGCGCGCCCAGAAAAATTTTTCCTAGTAATTTATGGTTTTTGATATTAATATTTCCTTTAAGCATTGCAAAATTTAATCTCTGGTCTCGCTTACTTTCGCTCATTTTTTTTTATTATTTTTATTTTTAAGCTCTGGAAAAAAGTGGGGGCAAGTGCCCCGACTTGATCCCCTCGTAATCCCGCCTATGGGAAGTATCAAACTCAGTAAAAACGTTATTGATATGCGGTAACCTACCGGTATATGACGTTTTTCTACGAGTTTTCATGACGTCATAGAAATGACGTCACAACGGCTCTGCATCCCAAAATTTTTCTTGTTAAAGACAGACAGTCATCACCCCAAAGTATATTTTTAGTGTGGGGGTATCAAAATTCTCAGTTGGTGACTGCTATTTGATTGACATCAAAGTTTGAAAATTTGAAAGATGCAGAGTAGCTCACATTCTACACAGGGCAGAGAGAGTGCTTTAATTACAATTTATAGCCTTGTATGCTCACCAGGATATGGCCTTAAGCAATAAAACAGGTTTATTCCTGCACAAGGAAGAGCTTCATACAGTTATGGGAGGAGCTAGAAGTGGCATAGTTGGGAGAATTGGAACTGTCTGGGATCATGAAAATTCCCCTTTAACATTTTGGGGGGTAGGGTGGGGCTATGCTGGAAGTGATCGTAGCAAATGACGCAGGATCCTGCTGGGTACACGGGAGCCCTTGCTGGCCCACCAACTATCCTTGTTTCTCATCATCTTTCATTTGGCACAGGACTTTTTACTAAACCACTGTCTGCAATACTGCAATTCTACTGTTGTGATCGCTGAAATCTTTTCGCCAACGAGTTTCTAGAGAGCAACTACTTCAATGGGGTTAGCAGCCACAAAAAAGAGGTGCACTGCAAGATCATGACAGCGCACAATCACACCCAAGAACGTATTATTGTAACCTTTGCCGGTACTGCAAAAGAACTGTTATTACCGTGCCCACTCTGTAACAAACTAGTATCCAATCACAACTTGGGAATCTCCCACGTTACAGAGAAAGTTGCCTGGACTCGACATATGGAACCATAGCTGCTAGGCATTAGTCTCCCTTTTTGTTTTCACGCATACTTTTCTCTAAATTACTAAATTACGATTTCATCGTCAAATAAAATTTTAAGTAGGTAGTAAAGCTAAAAGTCAGTTCCAGTTCCTTTCAGCGTACAAACTGCAAGTTTAATTTGTGTTTTCTTGAAGCAAGGAGTTACATGCTTGAAGTTTCGTTTTCTTTTCTGGTTGGGAAGATTCTGGCAGACATCTACGTTCTGGATGACTGACCACGATCAATTGGCTTGTCGTGAGACATTGCATGGTACGTCAATGAGTCATTGTATAATGTTGAGTACCACGTTCATCACACGGGCTGCAGCACAAAATCTTCAAAGCAGCTAGACGCTAAGTTATACCTGCAAAGAGCCCGAGATAAAAGAGAATTCTGGGAGATCTAAAAGAGAGAACAAAATGACTACTACCTCTCCTGGAGAGACGGATGATTTGGCATCCCTACCCAACCTAGAAGAAGGAAGTTTGTTGGAAGAACTAAGAACTCGTTATGCAAAGAATAAGATTTACGTGAGTACAGCTTATCAAACAGTAACAACAGTCAGGAGCCTAGACATATAGCTTGTGGGCCTAATTTGTCGTCAGGTGTGTTGTAAAGCAAGGAGTTTCATTGTGGTGATGCCCACATTACCCTGTACTGACCGTACCAGTTCAACCATGACCTAATACTTTGACAATGGGCCTATAGCTGTTCACAGGTGACGAATCAGTTTCTCTACAGCCAGGTTATTTATCAGTCTCCTCAGTAGTCAATGTAAGCCAACTTTTTGGCCCTGTATACTTATAGGATTTACAATACCCTCACAGTTGCGTGGTAGGCCTAGCCTATGGATGTACTGTAGGCTATGTATCAAGCAGAGGGCCAAGGGTAGGACACAGGCGCCCCTTAACATTGTATAGTATACCATATATGTAGTATATATAGACGGAAAGGTATGTCACAAATCTCCTAGCTCGAACAAACAACTTACGTTTCTGGCACAATTACTGCACTTTTCTCGCCAAATTTGTCTGTGTCGAGACTTTTGATCATAAGGTACCTCAAGGCAGCTCTTTTTCCCGAATAATTTCACTTGGCATTGTCTGAAGGATGAAATTTCGATGGAGTAACAGTATGAGGATGGTAGCTGCTGATAGGAGAGCATTCAGCACTTCCACACTATATAATAAAATACTCCTAAAATATTCTCTAAAGTTCTCTTAACTTTCTAAATTTCTTCCAAAATTTGTTTAATTATGGTTCACTTTTTATTATTGCAAATCTTGCAGATATATATTAACATCAATATGAACAATTTTTGAACATTAAATTTCATAAAATTTGAAAACCTTTTGAAAAGTGGAAGGGCTAGCATTTTCTACAAGCACTTGTGACAGTTGAACTGTAACTGTTGTACAGGTCTTCAACTGCCACAAATGCTCATAGTAAATGCAAGCCCTTCCACTTTTCAAAAGGTTTTCAAATTTTATGAATTTCTGTGTTCAAAAATCTTGCATATTAATGCTAATATGTATCTGTAAGATTTGTAATAATCAAAGCAAAACATAATTGACAAATTTTGGAAGAAATTCAGAAAGTTAAGAGAACTTTAGAGAATATTTTAGGAGTATTGTATTATATAGTGTGGAAGTGCTGAATGCTCTCTATCAGCAGCTACCATCCTCATACTGTTACTCCATCGAAATTTCATCCTTCAGACAATGCCAAGTGAAATTATTCGGGAAAAAGAGCTGCCTTGAGGTACCTTATGATCAAAAGTCTCGACATAGACAAATTTGGCGAGAAAAGTGCAGTAATTGTGCCAGAAACGAGAGTTGTTTGTTCGAGCTAGGAGATCTTGTGACATACCTTTCCGTCTATATATACTAGATAGTATATGGTATACTATACAATGTTAAGGGGCGCCTGTGGGGTAGGATGGGGGCTTTCATCCTTAAGGATTTTTGGTTTCAAAAATTAAAGAGCAAAGTCACTGAACCACCTCACCATTGGCCAACACCTACAATGCCTCACTGAACTACCTCTTGTGTTTAGCCTTTGTTTTATTAGTTTTCTCTTATTGGAATAAATGACAAGTGCATAGGCATAGGAGGCAGGGCTGCAGCTACCCCAACCAAATATTTTTTTGAAAATTTGTGCAGTATGCTGAGAATTTTTAGGGCACCTTCTGAAAGAAAAATAATGCAATGATGTAGCTAAAGGTAATCAATAGTTTAAAAAACTACAGTAGTGGTGGGATACTGGGCAAAAATAGGGCAAAATAGGAACCATTTATTCTGAAAAGGCCAAAAGTGTCACCTTTCGATGACTCAAACTAGCTGCTGTACTTGATACAACACAAACATTATAAACATATATAGAAATGGGTCATGTCTTATGTGTTACTTTATCAGCTGCCAGTTCTTATCTTGACCCATCCTCCGTGCTCGACTTGACATCGGCACTAGTAGGTAAGGCAAGATATTGGGCAGAACTTGCAGAATTTTCAGCCAGGTTTATCAAAAAAGGGCAAAAATGTTACTTGGTTTTTGCAGCTGATCACATTTTCAGACTTTTTGATGGCAGTCAAAGGTCATCTGGTGTCACTGGGGGTCAAACTGAAAACCTTGTTTTGGTGGCGGTCAGAAGTCATCTGGTATAACTGCATGGGGGTCAAACCGTGAAAACCTTGTTATTGTACTGTACGTAACTTGATATCTCAAGGTAGGAAGCTTGGATAGATTGCACATGTATGTGGACACATTATGGTGATCAAGAAGCAGAACCCTACTGTTTAGGGTGGAGGTCAAGGGTTACCAGGGGTCAAACTCTGAATTTAACCCTGTAAACACAATTTACTGTATCTCAGGGTGGGAAGCTTGGATAGATTTCATGTGTGGTATGCAGATGCCTTAATGGTAAGACAAAGAACCCTATTGTTTTTGGTGGAAGTCAAAGGTCATGTGGGTCACCAGGGGTCAAACTGAAAACTTTGTTAATGTGATATCTCAAGGTACGAAGCTTGGATAGAGTTCATACTTGGTACATGTGGATGTCTTATGGCGATAAAAAGCAGGGAATAATTTATACGGTGTGACATCACAATTTGCTAAACAAAGGTGGGCAAATTGCTACACAAATGCAAAAATGTGTAGCACTTTTTTGTGTGCATAACCATAGGGTTTTCAGTGATTTTACACTAAAGAAGAAAAAGATTCTCAAAACTGCTACACAAAATTTTAATACTAAATTATTCCCTGGAAAGAGACCTGTTGTTTTATGGTGGAGGTCAAAGGTCGTCTGGGGTCACCAGAGATAAAATAGCAAAAATTCCCAAGAATTCCCAAGATCATAATCTCGGGTCACCAGAGGTGAATAAGCAAAATGTTCCAAGAATTGCTAGGATTGTCATTTGGGGTCACCAGAGGTCAGAAAGTAAACTTTTCCAAGAATTCCCAAAACCTTCATGATCACCAGAGGATAAAACAATACTTCCCAAGAATCCCCAAGAACAGATAGGAACACAAAACTACTTTTTCAACACATTAAGAATTTATACTGTAGCATTTGACAAATGACTAAAAGAAATGGAACATCATGGCATTATTTGGAATAAAACATATGTAATCGAAACCTCAATGCAATTTTTGCATTCTGGTGTTTTTAAGGCCCTCAGAACCTGGAAAACTGCATACTGTAAACAAGGTTCGTTTTCCCCCAAGTTTTTCCACTGCAGATGCGGTGCTCTTATTTGGGTAACTCCACACTGAAGAATAAATCTTCATCCTCATGCATGATGCCACAACTTAGCTGAAGTCCACATTGATCTTAAGTACATGGCATATACTGTTTCTCACAGGGTACAACAGTATGGGCGGTGATCCTGGGGGCCATGTCCCCTCCAATATTTGACTGAGAAATCACCTATTGACTTTGATTTTTCACACAGTAAATTTTTTGAAAATGGGGTCATGCCCCCCCCCCCCCCAAATATTGTGAACAAATCGCCACTAATGTTAACAACAGCATCTGAAGTATGTCAACCAGTATTCTGTGCCTTACAATACTCCATTTGTGTATGCATGTTCCTAATTTGAACATTATCGTTCAGTATTAGGATTACAAGGTACATACTGTGTAGTTTGTGTATTTCCTTAATACAGTTTAAAAGTAAAAAGCACTTCATCATTTTTCCATGTTAGACATACGTTGGTGACATTCTGGTGGCTATCAACCCATACCAAGACTTAGAGCTATATACCAAATCGGTAAGTTACATTTCAGAATGCTCTGTAAAGTGGGTGTGTGGTGCTGAATGTAAAATGCAGCCTTCAGCATTACACTTAAGTGGAAAAAATCAAACTTTCTTATACGTGTAATGCACAAAATTATGTTTGCATCTGTAGATTACATGCAGAGGAAAACCACTTTGGTTTACTAGTGTACTTCAGAACTTCTCTTCTACAAGTATGGGCTGGTCTTTCACCTGAAGAGATTCTGTGTAGTGTGTACACATATAACAGTAGGTTACTATGCTGCATAATGCAGTGCAGGGATGCTAGAGGTAGGGTAGGACTTATTCAGGGTCACCCTGCTATGAGGGAACGTTTAGCCTACATTTTGGTCTTTTCCCTCAGTTTCAGGGAGCATGTTGTACTGATTTTCATTTGCTGTGAAGGCTGTAGAGCTTTGAGTCTTAACATACATATTTATTAGGAGCACTATTGCTATTGGTCACTCAAAGAGCTCAACCAATAATACTGCATGCCAACGTACAAGATACAGTATGTGTAGAGTGAACAATTACATCAAGCTTCGGCGGTGGCATACAGTACTGATCCACAACATTTTCAGTGTTTATCAATGATGATGTAGGCATTTAACTTTAAGGTATGAAGCAGTCCTTTATCTTCCTTTCATGTGCTTCATTATCTTGGTAATAATTGGATTCAACAAATGAGTAGCATTGCTTTGGTGTTAGAGAAGATTGTTTTCCAAGTTTTTCATTGGCTTCAAATTCACAATTTTATGGATATTGATAGCAGGTCATCATTCTTATCCCTGATTGGTCCTCCATGTTTTTTTGGTTGGGGAATGAGTATCTTTACATTTTTTTCCTTGATGTCGAGGGATAAGTGAAAAGACCAATGTAAACACATTCCCTTGTGGCAGGGTGTTCATGACTTGGTAGGACTGTGCTGTATAGAAACTGTACTTTACTATGATGTAGAGTGTTGTGTTGGAAAATGATAGCAGTGGCATTAACCAGGGAAATTCCTGTTACTATTCTCAGTAACAGTGATACTTATTGCCCTATGTTTGATTTTAAATACTCATAGCTCTAGTGTAATTGTTTATGTATAGTATGCAGTGGCAGAGAGCAAAGTACATGAGCCCCTTGTACACACTCAGCTGGGCATAAAAACCCTGGCTACATCATGCAACATAGCTTCCATCATGCCCTATTGAACGTTTTTTGATAAATGTGTGGCACATAAAAGTTGGTTGGGTTGGATACTTTTTCATGCCTTTTTGTTCACTGCTCAGAATTCCTTTAAAAATTACTATTGTGTTTACACTTTGATTAGTTATTTCAAGTGACAGTTCTTCACTTACTGTGGACTGAAATGGTTAAATTTAGGAAAATATCCCATTTATACAATGCCCTGTAGCTAATTTGCTTCATTTTACAGTATGCAATTCATTTGTACTCAGATAAGTGACCAGTACAAAGGTAAGAGGCGAGCTGACAACCCTCCTCATCTCTTTGCTATTGCTGACTCCTCATACCAGTCCCTGCAAACAGGCAATACCATCAGTGGCAAAAGAAACCAGTGCATTGTCATCAGGTAATGTTTATCCTTGGACTGTACCTTTGTTCAGTCACCTCTGTATTTTACCACCTTTATGTTCAGTCATCTGTTTGTTCTGACACAACACTTAACAGGTATTTAGCTGAGAGTCATTGATGCACACATTTTTTATTTTGCACAGATATTGAGATAAATTGTTTACTGTATGTCCTTAAACCTAACTCTCCCTAACCCTTACCCCTAAAGTGTTATAAAATAAATGTGTAAGAACATATGGTAGGAGTACGTACCAGAATATAGAGCAGTCACCTTATCCTTTTGTCTCAAGTAGTAAATTTTATAGTAATTAAGTATTTATACAGGTACATGTACAGTGGTTTTTTTTAGTGTTAAACACTTCAAAAACATCTTTACAGTATCTGTGCTCTCCTTCAATTATTTTGCTGTCAGTATCATTGAAGTAGTAACTGTGAAGCATATATTTTTAGAGTAAAGCAGGTTGTACCATCAGTAACTTGCTAGCCTGATAATATTATACGTAGTTCCCAGATGGTACCCCTGGAGAATTTCCACCCAGACAGACAGTACCTTCCAGATACCTCCCCTTTGACATTTTCTACTGGGAGATTCCCAGTCTGGACTGAAACGGACACTTTTCGTGGGACGATTCCACAAGAGGGAATTTTCCGGGTCGGAATTGTCCCACGGAGAGTAGTCCTGATAAAAGCGTGGAAGTTGGGAATTGTCTGGGGAGGGGATGTTGTCCAGACTTGATAAACAAAAATGAAGTACCATGTGGCAGGTGGATAGTTTCGTGCAATTGAGCTGCAATCCACTTTGAGTTGAACTTGTTATGTTAATTCACAGAAATGATGCTACATAACCCACCTCATGAAATGTATTCAAAGGACATGTAGTTATGATATTGGTATCAAGAGGAAGCTTTCAGTCTTGTCTTTTCATCGGCACTGAAAACTGAAAAGGTTTTGCCTGTAGCATCATTAATATCTTATCTGTCCTGATGCCTCACACGTACTGTGTGAAATTGTCTGAGGCCCGACAGTTGTTATAAAACTTTTAGTCTAAAAGTTGTTGTATACAGCAGGTGTATTATTCATAAAACTAAAGTATAGTTCAAGGTTACAATGCATGCAGTCCTTCCTTTAGACCCATTGTTCATCACCACACAAACTATTTTAGTTTGATTCTGTCATTTGCCACTGTAAAGTCCAACAGTATGATGCTGTGGAATATTTTCTATTTGTTCTGTCATGTGCCAATGAAAGTTAACTAGTCCAACTAGTCTGACACAATATGATTTTTTTTTTCCTTTCATCGAATGTCTTCATGTCTTTTACTTGTACTGTAAGAGAGTTTGTGGTAAGACTTAGTCATCTTCCTGTATAAAACAGATTGATTAATCATACAGTTTATGAGTTGTGCAGTACTAATTCATGGAAAAGAATGGGTATAAAAGTGTAAGCTGGTTTACTTTTTATAAAATGTAGGTTACTTGTGTGTTATTTCTATCGGCTCCCCTACTACCAGAGTTTCCTCTAATAAATTACCCATTGGGTCAATATACTCAATTAAAGAATGTTTGGCTCAATAGAAAGGCAGTTTAGTAGAACTGTGCATGCATAAGGCATGCATTGTTGTTCACACTGCATCTGAAACCCTCTTTTTTCATTTTTCCCACGAATGTCAGTGCGTCAAATTGACAAATCATTGCGTCAAAATCGTGTCGTAGCAGCTTAGTGGAAACGCTGCCTGCTACCATGTACTGCATCATTACTACTATAGTCACTCTGTCTCTTCCTGAAGTTTACTTGATAACTAAAATGAAGACTTCATTAAACCTTTTACTTGTAAAGTGTATTCACCAGGAGGGCCATAAAATAATCAAAGGTTGTTTTAAGAACTGTATCGTAGCCATCTTTCAAATAAAACTTCGGTGCTGTGTGAAGGCTCTTCAGTCTGACTATTTTAATCTGAAATGCCATTGATGTAAAATTCTTACTTTTTATGTCAGTATCTGAGTTAAAATCTGATCTAATCATTACATATTCACCTAAAAATTTCGTTATGTAACAGGGATGGCTGGCACATTACAGTATGTAAAATGTTTATATGCAACACCTTGAAAGTTTTCAGTGCCATCGACGTACAGTGCAATGGACGTCAAAATGATAACAGACTTTACTGTATATTTTAAAAGATTCATTTAAGTAGGAGACTGTGAAATTTCAGGGCTTGAAAGCTTGAAAAAGGGTACGGCCAAAATGAGCAAAACGGCTGTCGGTCTATAATATTTCAATGGACATTTACTGAGGGGCATCACAGCCATCAGAAAGGGCCCGGCAGCCATGGCCACTGGTGCCGGTGGTTATTTCGAGCCCTGAAATTTGTTCACTGTACAGTAAGTTTGTATATAAAGCAGTTGTTTGAGATGTTTGTTCTGACCATGTCCTTTTACTGTCATGGGTGGCATTCACTTGTACTGCACCAGGTTCCTTTTGTATTGAAAACACTGAATGTTCTAAATGACATGGTTTGATACAGTGTATTCCTCCATTTTACAGTACACAAGTGATCTGCCACTGTTCTTCCACTTGTGAGGCTTGTGGTTTTATAAATAAAGAAAACTTTGAACAATGCACAGCTGATAAAGTCTAAACTAAAATATGATTAAAAAGTTATTTCTAAAATAGTGTGATTCAAATCATGTATTTCTAGCTTTTTACTGTAGATATGAGTGAGATGGCAGATGAAGATGTTCTGTATGGTATCGAGGGTGAGTGGGTGGGTGGAGGTGGGGGCCTGAGCAATTTTGCCAAAGAAAAAGCTTTATTATCCAAGAAAATTGCCTCATTTTTGCCAACAATCTGCCTAAGAAATATATTCTTATCAAACTTTGTGGGGGAGGGGGTGGGGTGTGGGGTGTGGAGCATAGAAAGAAAAAATTATTCCATGTGAAGGGAGTCCAATTTCCGTAATTCCTTTTAAGGTTTTCAAGTACAAATTGTTCCCCCTAAGTACCCAAATTTTTTAGGATGGAGCCTTCCAGTTTCCAACTGCAGCCCTCCATACCCCCCAGCTGGTATTTTGTAAGTCAAGTGGCTGCACATATTCTGAATTTGAACTAACTTTTCTTTATGTGTAAGCCCACAGGTAGCTAAGGGTTTCACGGAAGAAATCCGTAAACCACAACTTTCCTTGGCAAATGTCCGGTATTATTACTTGTTAAGTTATTTCCTTGTAATTTGTCCAGTAAATGTAAAAATATTACAAATAAAAATTTATGAAGGTTTAGAATTTGAAAATACAGATCTGCTTACCTTCTTTGCTCATGAATGAATATGTAACAACCTGTGGTAGCTTTCTAACCTTTGTCAGTGCCCTGATATAGTCATTGTGCTTAGATATTGTTTTCTGTAAGCTTCACATTCTTCTGCATTAGAGTACAGTAGCTTGTCACAAAGACTTGTTTAAAGTGTTCAGAAGTTGCACTTGTTTTGTCTCATGTGTGCTACAGGAAGGCAGATGCTGTACCTTTGTACTATGTGTAAAACTCTCAAATTATGTATAATGGCTCACCTTTTCTTGTGCAGCCTTGTCTATTTTGGGTCTCAGACTACCATGAGTCTCAGTCCCCCCCCCATCCTGTTTGCAACCTTAAAAAAAGTTAACTGAACAAAGTTATTGCTGAAGGATGTCTCAGATTTTTTTCCCGATTACAATTATATCGAAAGGCCCTAAGAACCTGGTAAATCACATATATATATATATATATATATATATATATATATATATATATATATATATATATATATATATATATATATATATATATATATATATATATATATATATATATATATATATATATATATATATATATATATATATATATATATATATATATATATATATATATATATTTATATATATATATATATATATATATATATATATATATATATATATATATATATATATATATATATATATATATATATATATATATATATATATATATATATATATACTGGACTTTTTTGTCCTTTTATATGGAGGCAGTTTAGTGTAACTGTTTGTATGCGTTTGTCCTTGAGTTTGCACGATAAAGAGTTCATGTAAATTACTGTTTAGGTTTACCTTCAAACCATTCAGTCAGAACTCAGACTGATTACTGGCAGATTCTGCCATAACAATGGGTTAATTTCTTGAAGTGTGAAATAAAAAAAAAAAAAAGAAAAAAACCTGGTGAATCACACAAAGTGCAGTACAGTAAATTGACCAGGTCATGCTATGGTATTGCCCAGTGGTTTTGGTGTACAGTACACTATGAAATGAAGACAGTTGGCCTATTTGGATACCTCAGTGTAAATCTGTTTGAAGGCGAACTCTGTGGACTCCACCAAAAAGCAAGACCAGACGCCACTGTTGCTATGGTAACTGTACTACTCATAGTGACCACCATTTCTTATCTGTTGTCTGTACTTGGAACTCCCTTTAAAAACACACAACGATGGATTAGATTAGCAGTCTTATCTGATATTAAAATCTCTCTAGGTTTAACTTTCGTAGAAGTTGGGGTAGTTGCAAAGTCCAAAGATTTTAGCAAGTGTGTGTCACTTGTCCAATCTGCCCCATCATTGCAGTATTATGCCAGAGTATTGATCAGCTGCACCAGGCTATGCAATTCTTTTTATCGTAAATTTTGCACGGAAAGTGCATTGGGAAAATTGGAAATATGACAGAACCTTAGCAAGTGGGAAAATGAGTTATTGTAAGTGTGGCAATGTTACAGTCAAGATCCCTCATTCCAATAATTCACCTGCATTAAAGCATAAGTGTAGGAAGTTCTTTGAAAGTGGGGTAAAGTTGGGAAGTGAATGTAATTGATCAGTGTCCTAGAGGGGTCCAAGGGAAAGGGGTGTCCCTCCCCCTTTGGAAATTTTTTTACTATTCTGAGTGCCCTAGGTGCAAAATGGTGCAATGTTTGACAAACTTTGAAGTAATTTTATTCTATTCATTGCCATATTATGGCAGCATATCATCCAAAGTGGGGGGCAAAAACCTTGTTTTGCCCCCCGCCAATCAAAGTGCGGGGGCAGACCCCGCCCCTTTTCCTTCGTCTATGTAAAACAAAAATTACTTACAGCCTTTAGGCCTCTTAAATTCTTCATGGCCATTCTCAGCACAACTGGTATGCAATCACCTGTCTTAAGGAAACTTCATTGCCAATGGGTGATCCTCTGTGCAGTGCTGTGTCTGAGACCCTACAGGGTGTATTGTAATTTACTTAGTGTGTTATTGTGTAATAGAGTGGTCTTCCATATTACCTTCACAGCAGGTGATGATTATGTACGGTCCCTCTCTCCACGTACATAATCTAACACCTGCGAAAATTGACCAGTTTCATGAACCAACTATCCAATATCACTATATTCATGAGCTTAATTTGAAATCATCTTTCAAACCATTGATTGGTTCCCATATATTAATATTCATATTACCCTTCAAATCTTGGACTGTAACGATGTTCTTCGGCCTTCTCATTTTTACACAGTTAGTCAGTGGGACTTCTTAATTAAGCGAGCGAGTCACACACTAAAATTGCATTGACTTGTTCGTCGGAACTGTGTGGTATCGTTGAATATTTATGAGTTGCTTTGTTGTGATCGTATATATGAATAGCTAATAGCATACAGTTTTTACGCAGTTTGAAGAAGAATTCTTGCAAATGTTCACAGACGTTAATATTGCGAGTGCAGTCAGGAGCAATACACATCGGCCAGGCGGGCAATCTTCCATATATCTCAGTGATATGTCATACGGTGAGAGTGGCTAATTGCATACAACACATGAGTTACTACAGTTTGACGTAATTGCACTGCTTATTTGCCCACCAAGGTTCAGTCCCACTGATGATCAAGTTCTGGGAAGTATTAAACCATGAGTAATTTTGAGGTGCATGATGAGAATCCTCTGCATGTTCAATTAAGGTTACTTAGAGTTAGTAACTCTAAATAACCAAACTGTTGTGTCATACAGTACTGTTCCAATGAATGGAACTGAATCATGTTTGTATCAGTCAGTGGTCAAAACAACAGGAACCAGGGAGCCTGATTCACCTTAAAATTTTCTTTTGAATGCACACTGGATAGGAGCCCTCAGGTTTTGTAAATATTTAAGTTTAAACTTTCCTGAAAAATTTCAGTGTTGTTTAGAAATAGAACTGTGAACCTGCATTGACTTGTTGAGTAGTCTGCCTATAAACTAATCTTTTGTACCCTACTGTATTTTCTTTATCCCACTTCCTAGATACCATGAGGTAGTACAGATACTGTATGTACAATAGGGATTCTGTTGATTAGCAGTCTACGGTTTATTTCACCCCTGAGCATATGTGTGTATAGTATACTAAGAAGGGGATTTTTTTTTTTCTGTGAATGTGCATTTTAGTGATAAAAGTACATCCTAAGCAATCTTATCACTTTCTTATTTACTGTGCTTTCATAGAGTAAATATACAGTAACATTCATTATGTTAACTAAAAGTCAGTGTCAATTATATTAACTAAAGTACTTATGTTATGAGATGCATGTAACTATATGATGTCATTTGCAGCCACTAGCTTTTAATCAAATGAAAACCCATACATTATGTATTTCCATTATTGAAGGATAGAACTTCCTCAATTAAAATGCATTCATGTTTGGTGTGAAAAGAATAGTGCTAAGCGTCCGAAAGTGCCTTGACTTGCATAGGAAACCTTAAGGCACGACTTAATGTATATTTTTGGGCCTGTTACAGGAATTTTTAAGCACATTAATAAAAGCAGTGTTGCTAGACAGAAAGAGTGCCATAGCAACCTATTTTCAGTTTCACTTCCATCAAGTGGTTTTACATACTACAGTACTTGAAAATCACAGTTTGTGGGGTACTGTGTCTAGGCTAATCTGGTCCAACTAGTTTTATAGAACCATCTCAATGGGTTACAAGTGGAAGCATGATCATTTCCATACTCTCTTTAATAAAAGCTACTGTTTACTCCAAAATAGCCTTGTGTTTTGAGGGAGCAACTTTCCCAAAACATTTGAAAAGAGCCCCTTTCCCCACCTTCCCCCAGTCCCCCCTGCCACAAAACATTTGAAAATCATGTAAATCCTGCTTGGAAGAAGTATCAAACTTGAAAAAACAGTCATCCTGATGTTGGTGACAGGTTTCATATTTTCACTTTCTAGAGTAGAAATGGCAGCATTATTACCATAGTCACAGTCAATTAGTCAAACAGACAGAACTCTAAATGGTACGTGTACCTTAATAGCTAGTATTGAGGGTGAGTTCAGCTGACTTTGCAGAATGTATCATTGTACATAATTTTGTTCATGTCTCCAGGGTCTTGTGATTAGCTGTCTTCAAAAAGTGCTTATGGAAAGCTAGCCTATGACATATTTTCCTTACTTCTTGTAAATGAACTGTCATTACCAATCACTGCAGTTCTTTGCTTTGCTGCATAAATTAAACCTGTACATAGTAAGGTGAAGGAATTATAGATTGTAAAAGAAAAGAGCACAGGCAGTTATGTTAATAAACAAAAATTTTTACTGACATTTCTTTCTTTTTCTAGTGGAGAGAGTGGAGCTGGGAAAACTGAGAGTACCAAACTGATTATCAAACAGCTGATAGAATTATGTAAAGGAAGATCACAGCTAGAGCAGCAGATTCTGCAGGTACATTATGCTCATTTTACATTTAAAACATTCCTCTGAATGTTTGAAGAGACAAATTTTGGTAGATAGTCCATTTTACAAAGAGTTTACAATGTCACAGTGGCATCCGACCTCAAGTATTGGGTGAAAATATTTCTTTGCCAGAGAGAGTAAAGTGTAACGTCTACTTTTGTCATAAGTATGAAGTAAATAGGCTTTGGGATGATGCCAGTGCTTAAAGGGTATGTTGCTATGACCTTGCGCAAGTTTAACTCAGTACAAACTACTGTAGCTTTGCCTGAGAAGTGAAGTAGAGATTTTTTATTCATTAAAACTGGAGGAGAGGCTAGAAGTAAACTTGGGAGAATTTTTACTGTCTTTTAGAGTATCATACTTTAGAGCCCTTAGAGTACAAATACTTAGCACGTGAAATACTGGACATAGCTAATTACTTGCATAGTACAGTATTATATTAAGCAATATAGTTAAATATGTTCACTCCTAGTTCTAGGTCTATAAAGTATTCCTGATCATTTTGTTGCTACATTGATGGAAACTGTGTATTTCTGTGATTTTAGACAAGATTTAATTTTATGTCACAGATGCCATCTGTATAGTTGGGCTAATATTTTCATGAACAAATCCTTAAAGAATAAATCACAGGTGTACTACAGAGTAAAACTCATGAGATTATTTTGATGGAGTCACTGTGATGAACTTTGATGAACTCTTGAAAATTTTTGACAATTATTCTTTCTCTTCAAAAATGTTGCAGTGTGTAACAAACACAAGAGTGCACAAAAGGTAAAATAATCTAGCTGCGTGATCAGTGGCTCAGATTACATCATATAGTAAAATTTCTGGTTTGTAGAAGTTTACAAATTTGTATAACTTACATTAACCCTCATGTCAAAGTCAATACAGAATGTAGGTCACTTCAGTATCTGAAAACTTTTGACTAGCTTTGACTAGCTGTATCAACTTTATTTGGTGTCAAAGGTGTTTGTAGAGGGTACTGTATGCGCACCCTAAACACAATAGAAAAAGTGAATACTTGAATCCGACCTTTTGTTTGAAATTTTCCCTTATGCAAATTACTTTTGTCTGAAATACTATGGTTTGCATCAGAGAAGTTTAAGGTCAGGTACTGTATCTGGCATGACTTTATTGTCAGGTCTTTCAAGTGTGAATCCAGAGTAACTTAAGTGAGTCAGACTCCTGGGGAGGGGGGAGGGGAAAACTCCTGACACATTAGTTCCAGCACATTTTGGCAGTCAATGACAGCCTGTACTGTCCACTTTGAGGAACAAGCAAGAAACATCTTCACCCAAACCATTATAATAAAAACTGTTCAATGGTTGTAATTCAAGGTTTAGATAGGAATGGTAAGGTCTGTCAGAAGAATTTAGAGGTATAAGAAGTGAAGAAAAGTGTATGGTAATATTCATATTAAATGCGCATTAGTTCCCAGAGCATCTGCAGGGTCAGATTAAATTGTTCCACAGCCTGGATCAGCGTGGTAGACGTGCTGATGTGCAAGCAGGCCTGTTTTGTTAACATCCTGTTGTAAGATTTGATGCTGAAGTTCCACATCATTATGTTAATTGTATGAAGGTTTTCAAGTTCATTGTCATTTCTTTGTTAACCACACAAAGCTGTTCTTTTCATGTCTGAGATCTATTGTGTTGTATCATAATAGCTGGCTGGGTGGCTTATTTACTTCATAATAACAGTGTTGTGTCAGGGGACAGTGAGTGACGTTAGTACATGCATTCATTACATCAACAAAATCTAAACTCCACCATCTTGACAATTTAAATTTGAACTTAGAGAGTAACCCTTCAAAAGCACTTTTGCTTATGGATTCCCAAAGTGTATAACCTGTGTGTAGTTTTGTACCTGCAGTTGTGTATTTGCAAAATGTGATTATCACCCAGGGTCCAGATTTTACTTTTTTGGGATACTTTGCAAATTTTTTGAAAAAAAAAAACATTATCCCATAAAAGTTTGGGGGCTATTTTGGGATCCATGGGAGCTTTTATTATGTTTCTTGATAATTATTTAGGAGGGTAAGAGGTCAGTTTTGATAACACTTGGTACTATTTGCACCTTCTTCAACAAGTTTCTGGGGGCAATTTTGGCTGTCCTGAGTGCAAATCAAAATCACTGCCATCTTGGTATGTTTTGTATGATGGCAGCACCATAATTTTAAGCATCTTCAGGGCAGTGGCAAGTTAAGTCTCCATTGTGCAGGAAGATTACTGCAGTGTTAATGGAGCCAAAGACCACTCTACCCACAACAGGTCACCAAAGTACAGTATACCTAGCTCTTCAGAAGTATTAAAAGAATTCATACAAAGGCTCATTTCATGTACAAGAAATTAAGAGGCAAGTCTACAAACAAAACCTTATGCTAGGTTTACATGTTTTACCAAAAATGTGTGTTTACAACCATATCACAAGTATGTATTCCAGATCTACAAAATTTTGCATGTGGGAAATACCAATATTTCTTATATTACTGGTATTTGGCACATGCTGGTATTTGGTTTTTGCCAATCTGCAGGATCCAACCTTTATCAAGAATCAACTTTCAGTGGAGAAACAAATTTGTTAGAATGTCTGTGTGTAACATTTTGGTTTTATTTTGATTGTGGGTACTGTAGGTTGCTGTTTGGTGGATCCATGATATTGAAACTGGGGCTAGGTCCCTTTCTAGGGTCACCAAAATACTGTATGTCAAAGGGTGTACCAAGAAAAAAAGAAAATGCAAAAAGAAAGTTTAAATGCAACTTACAATACCTGTGAAGTACCATTTCTGGCATTGTGGGAGGCATTTTTGGCAAAAGTTGTCGTAGTCTGTCACACATCAACTCCACCAGACATGCTCCACTAGGCATGCTGGTCATGCTCCACTGGACAGTCATGTGTCGACCCTCACTGGAAGGTACCAAAATGACTTAAGCAAATATTGGGGTCACTAGGTTTCAGCACCAGATGTTGCATTTGATGCATTGATTTGAATTTTTGTGTTCGTAGGTTAACCCGCTTCTAGAGGCATTTGGAAATGCCCAAACAGTTATGAATGACAACTCAAGTCGTTTTGGGAAGTACATACAGCTTAAGTTCCATGATGCTAAAGGTAAAGTTGAACATGTTTGCCAAAAAGATTAGATGTAATACCTTATTGGGTCTACAGAGAAGTACAGGTATATACATTTATATGAATTGGATTAAAATCAGATTATTGAATTGTTTAACTTCATATGATGTTTCTTCTCCAAATTTAAATGATACTCGGTTTATGTAGTAGAGCTTTATAACTGTGATATATCCCAGAAGGCTTCACTTTAGTGATTGTTTGCTTTATCCAATGGAGAATCAGAAGTAGTTTTGCTGCCCTCACGTTGAATATCAAGACAGATGAAACGAACTTTTTAGGAGTGTGGTTCATTGGCAGCTTAATTAGTGATGCCTTCAAGGGGAGGGACGAATTGGTATCAATGGAGCAAACCTAATTCATGAAATTTTGAAAGTTAAAAATACACCCAAGCAGGGTATTTTGGTATTTTTAATGTTTGTCTTTGTGTTATCCTAAATTTGTGTCACTGTACTGTTTTCTGAATGTTCCATCCCTCTATACCCCTCCCTCACCCAATCTGGATCAAGTGTTTTATTTCCATCATGTATAAGTACTGTACCTTTCATTATATTCCATTACAAATGTTGTGTCTGAAATGTTAGCCATGGAGTTATCTTCCACTTTTCACGGAGGCAGCTGTAAGCAATGGATACCTACGCAGCCAGGGACTGTACTAGATTGTTTGATAGGGGAATTGCCCATGATAGCACAAAAGCATTGTGTGTAGTAGAATTGGGCTGGCTGTCTGTGGCAAATTCTTTCAATGGTTAAATCAACTACAGCGTACACATTGTTGTCACTGGGTTCATACCCAGGAAGAATATTCCTTTGTTCACAGAACTTAACCTTGAGGGAAACAATTACATATGGAATATCGCAGCTTTTTGGTCTCAGGGGTGATTTTGCCTAGCGTTTGTGTGGTAATATCTATTCGTGGTTAAAATGAATCAAGTTCATAAGGTTTTATTTTACCATGACATTGCATCTTGGGAATGAAAAGGTCACAGGAATTGCCTTCCAATTGAACAAACATAAAATATAACCAACTGACCAGTTATGGAAAAGGCTTCACAAAAGCTCTTAAAAATGTTGAGGCAGGTGAAGGAGAAATAGAAAGTAACTGGATGAGTATAGTATGTTTATTATGTCCACCTTAAGTGTGGCTTCCACCATGTTGCATGAAATTAATTTGCAATGAAAAGGGGGGGGGGGGGGAGGAGGAGGGATTGGTGGGGTACTTAAGTGGGTAGGTAGTAAATATAAAGTACAATTACATTACTGGATAGATATGTCTTGTGACTAGCACCATAGCAAGGATAGTGGTTACTGTAGTATCCAGGGATTTGTACTCTTCTAGGACTCGGATCAGATGGTATTTAAAGCACTAGGCATGAAATGTAAGGTTTACCATTTAGAATTTTGTGTCAGTTGACTGATCTTTGCTATGTCACTAAATGTGTAAAATATATTGTTTGCTTGATTTTCATTTTCCGTTATGGGTAAAAAGTAAGGACGGATGGGAAGGGGGGGAGGAGGAAGTCATTTTGTCAAATATAGTCTGGAAACACCCACATCCATCTTTTATTGCACTTGTAAACCCTGAGGACACTGCTTTTCACAAAAGCTAACTTTTCACGTGGTCTAAGGTATTTTTCATTGGTGAAAGATCGTACAGTTCAGTGAAAGTATATTTTCCTTAGGTATAGGTGCCTTCACAGCATTTTTTTAACATCCCCAGTCCCCTTTTGATTTGGCCATGTGTAGGGAAGTGGTACTTGGATTCATATTAGGTCACAAGTCTTTAGTAAAGACAGTCATTGCAGAGTAGGTCCAGGAAGTCTAGGAAGGACCATACTGTATCTCAAATCTCATAAGGAGACAGATAACCTCAGTTGATGGCACACAGAATCTAGTTTAACTGGGAATCTGCACCTGGAACTATCATGCAGTGTCATTATGCCCACTCGTTAGTGGAAGCAGATATCAAATGGATAGTGAGTTGTGGAGCATACAGGTATATGTCAGTAAAATAAAAAGTAACGTTTGACTTATGATTAACAGGAAGGATTGGAAAGTAACATTACTTTTGAATGTTGCAGCATTTTCTTGCTTCTTGTTTTCTGACATTTGTATATTTTCTTATTTACATTCACAGTCAAAGGAGCTAAAATATCTGAATATCTTCTAGAAAAGTCAAGGGTGATATTTCAGAATCCAAAAGAGGAAAATTTTCATATCTTTTACTATATGTTTGCGGGACTGGAAGAAGAAAAGCGCAAAGAACTGTGTTTGGAACTGCCTGAAAAGTACAGGTAATGGTGTTGGGTTTTTCTTTCCTTTTTTTTTTATCCTTTTACAAAACAGACTTGTTGACAGGGAAGGGGGTTATGAAGGAATGTGTAACAAGGGGTGTTCACCAAAATGATTGGTGCTTCAGTATGCACTTTATATCTGTAGTTAATTCATGAATGATAAAACTGACTGGAGCAGTCTGCAAAGATGCACAACTTAACTGCAAACAAAATGCTGTGAGCCAATGATTTGTGGTTGTATGTAGTGAAACATTTTTAAAAATAGCCCATTGTACTGACTTTATAGTTGAAACAACATGATAGTGGTTTTCTTTGCTTATGCTGTGTGCCTGATCAATTGCTAATCATATACCCTGCATGTCTATTGTATTATGTGCCTCAGTGTATGGCACTATATACACTTCTGCTCTTGTGACAGCTCCAAGCTTAATACACACAAAGTTTATGCTCTCTGTGTCTGATTACTGACCAGGACAAGGTTGTGAATGTCCAACTTGGACTACTTGCTGTGCCTAACTTTTAGTGTGTCTATAAGACCACATTCATGAACCGTTCAGATTAATCGGTGCAGACGAATAAGCTCATTCCTTGGACTGCATGTACTATTGTAGTATCTTGCAGTTTATATGATTTAACCTATCAGCTTGACACTGCAATGTAGGAGGTTTATAGTGAAATTTCTGTGGAGGTAATAGGTGTACATGCGGTAAACAATGTAAACCCTGTTTTTATTTGTCTCTATGGTGCTACAGACTTTTTTAATGAATAGGAAATTCGTCCACAAGGTGGGAAATACTTTACATCAAAAGGAAAACCTAGAGTGAAACTTCTTCTTCATCACATTATTTGTTATGCCTTTTAAGCAGCCTACAAAGGACATTCTTATGTATTATTCTGCAAGCTAAATCAGGAGCAGCTAGCTGTTGTCATATTAGCTGTGACAGAAAGTGAAGAAATCAAAAGAAGCATGCCCTTGTGTCAGGGTTACCCTGACTAAGGTAGGCTGCACCAGGCATGGCTAGCATGTACATGTACTGCACGCAAACCCATTCAAAATTATGCAACAAGTGACTTGAAAGTAAAGACTAAGTTGGCCAAAGACCAACTACAAAGAGCAAAACTTACTTAAAAATCCATTGCAGTTGAAACCATTCTTGAAATTTTCTCATAAATTCATGGTTGGAATATTCAAATAAGTGTATAAAAGTAATCTTATGATGAAAATATTAGCAAGTAACCTTTACTGTGAATTTCATGTGATGTCTTGTGTCCCATTTAGGGTCTCAGCTGGATAAATTTAATGGTGTTACTGTACATGCCATTTGTATACTTACTATGAATATAACAAGCAGAATTTGCAGTGTATTTCTCCCTTGCCAAGTTTAGTATCATAAAATGAAATAAGGGAAGTGAACACAGAATACCACTCGAATTTTTTTGAAAGGTTGGTCACAATCAATTAATCATGAAATAATGTTCATTTGAAAATTTAATTAAGTTTTGGTATAGTTTACCTTCCAAACCTAATCAACGCATGGTTTTGGATATTTTCGAGTACATTTTGCACAATCTTTTCAACAATCCCAACCATTTGTTTGTTGTTTTTTGTTTTTTTTTATAAAGGTCCATTAAGTTGGCAAAAGTGAAACACCATGCTCTTTGGCTGTTCAGAAATTAACAGTTGCAAAGCTCTCTGAAGCAGACCACACTGTATTTGCAAGAAATGGGTTGTGGTCTAGTCTTTTTGAAGCAGGTCTTAGAAAAAAAGTGAAACCTGCTGAAACCTCCTCATTGATGAATTTGTGACAATACCTTAAAAAGGATCTCATGCAATTACCCATGCTCTTGGTGTGCACATTCTGATTTAAACAATACTTTATATGGCAATTATTTGCCAGAGTTATTCAATACCTCAAAGGATTAAAAGAAGGTGCTAAGCTTGAATCAAGTTTTTATATATTAGAGGGGTACTTCTAGAATTCTAAGCATTCTGGTGAAATTTGCATTGAAATTCGATGTGTGGTTCTCAAGATATTAGTGGTTAAAGTTGTCACATTTTCAACACAAAGTGAACTTGTAGCAAGCACATATGACATCAAAACCTCACATTGATGAGCAGGGTTTGCATTCCTCTAAAAAAGTCATTGTAGGTTTTCATGATAGCATTTTCTTTTTTACGACCATTCAAAATTTTGTGTCGTAACTTTTAAAATTTCTGGCGTAAATGATTAAATATACAATGCTTACCGCGATAAGCCGTAAAGCAACGTTACTCGTTAGGCCTAGCCTAGCCTATAGCCTACAACAACGTTAGCACAACTTATCGATACATTCAAGTGTGAATGAAATAAGTTAATACCGAAATGTTTTTATGACGCGAAATGATCCTTGGATAATCAAAAAATATTTTCACTGCCCTCAAAGAGAAATTTGGCCGAAAATATCAAATACATTCCGTGTATGATCCAGCAACAGGTGTAGCTTTACCTAACGTTAGCAATATTAGATTAAACACAATGACAAGTGTATGTCCATACAGTGTACATACAGTATGTATGCATACGATCCGTAACGTTCGTTGTCACTTGTCAAAAGTTGCAAAACATTGGGATAGACCATCATTTTGGAGGTGTTCTTTTTATTAATTATTTGGTTTTAAGAAACTCAAGAATTTTCAGCTGGTGATTGTTTAGTGAGCTGAATTTTCTGTTGTAAAGATGGGCAAGTCAAAATTTATATTTACGACTGAATTGTATTTTTGGTCGTAAGTAAACTTTCCGTCGGCGTAAAAAACGCCCATTTTGGCGTAAAACGCAAACCCTGTTGATGAGCACTCTTTTTCTTTAAACTTAACAACCAATTTTCTCCTCCATAATCCCATGTTATCGGAATGTGAATGCATGAGAGGCATGTGAATTTTACAAACTTCAATTCCCCATTGGGAGCTCCTATCTGTTTTAACTTCAAGGTCTACCCAACAGACTGAAAAAAACAAAAGAAAGCATAGCTCATCAATGTGAGGAAGTGATATAACTCATGCTTGCCTCAAACTCACTTTGGGTCACAAATGTAGCAATTTCATTTGCTGATATCCCGAGTACTACATGTCCAATTTGAATGGAAGTTTCACCATATTGCATAGATTCAGTTCTTCTTTCACATATGAAAATTAATTTTTTGCTTAAGCTCTTCCTTAAAGTTCCAAAAGCACAGACTCTCATTTCATCTCTAGGTATCAGGGTACTAAACACAGTGTTCCTTCCATTTGAGGGAGTGTGAGGTATTACAGTGTGACACAAGGTGCTTTAGTAAGGTGCCATAGAGCCCTTTCCTTATAGCGATCACAAAGGATTGTGGGATAGCATTTTGGTATGTGTGGTTTGTGTCCACAGTAAAATGTCATTGACAAAAGCAAAGCACACCAACTCTACCCATCAAAGGGTGTATGGAAAAATCTAAGACTCCCACATAAGGTGTGGGCTGTAGGTGCCCTCTTTAGACCTCTGCTGATGGGATCTAGGGGAAGAACCATAATGGCACCAATGGTGTGAAGTCCCTGGGACCTCTGGAGTTTTGTGAAATTGTCAACATTATAATAACAATATTGATTCATAATGGGCTGAATACAGTCAATCCTAGTCAAAAAGATAGCACATATTAACCCTGCTCAATAATTAATAGCCCCATAGTCATTCCCTTTAAAGCAGCAACAGCCCTTGTAGTGCACAGAATGACAAGTTGAACTTACAGGTACCCATTTAATGCTTGGTTTGATGGAGTCTATTGAGATGAGCATATTGCCCAACAGTACAACAGAATCTACTAGGCAGAAATCTTACCTTGGAGAAGAATTAAATATATTATATTGCCCTTACACAGGGGTAAAGAGCATTTTGTCCTTTTGATCCAGCCCACAGAGAACTTTGTGTGTGCAATTTCATAAACTTGTGAACCATAGAAAGTATTTATTTTTCAACCCAGTAATTAACTTTCCATTTCCTTAATAGTTTACCACCTAGCAAACACTAACATTGGCATATAGACAGAGGACACCCTTTCCTCTGAGGACCTTGTTGTCCCGTCCCCTCCCCCTCCCCAACTGAAAATTGTGGATATGCCACTATAATTTTGTATAGCCTGGGAATAATGATTCAAATCACTCGTGAATGGAAAATGTTTCCCACATTTGCCCTTAATTGATGTACCAACACTGCTGTTATGGTTGACTTCTGTGAAACACCCTTCGTGTACAATGGCTTCAACAAATACTCATTCTTTGAGTCTGGTAGGTAGTGGTACTGAACACAGAGTTATTAAACTTTCTTAAAAGCAAACAGTGACATTCCAGATGAAGTCTAGGCTAATATTTGTCAGAAGTAATGAGTCACATGCTGTAGACATAACCTTTACTTCTGGATTGATATTCTTTGTAAATTGCACAAGGGAGATAAAATTATTTTGGATGATTATGACAAATTGGAAATTAGTGCTAGCGATGTTAACCAAAACTGAGTTGTGCAATGTTTCCTGAAGGGTAAGTAAAATGAAGATTGCTAAGGAAATTTCGTCCCCAATTTACATCATGTTAGTTGAAGTACTCCTCACTCCCAAATCAGTGAACTTCTTGACTTAAGTATGTGCTAGCAATCTTTGGAAAAACATATGTATGTATTGCATAATTATTTGTACCCTGTAGAGCTTCATGAAATTTTTCGCCACAAGCAAAACAGCCACTAATGCAAATCAATAATGACTTTTTACATGCGCAGTGAACAAAGCTTTTTGTTCAGCTCATCACCATGAAAACACTTTCATGGCAGACCCATACTGTAAGCCACTGAGAGCCACTACGCAGACTAGTAGAAAAATGTGTCAAAAAGTGTCATCGGCCTCGAGTACTGTACAGGGCAGGGGAAGGTGTGCTAATCAGAATCATTGTCCACATAACGCACAAATCTACAGCCATTTTGCATGGTCAGCATCGGCTGGTTACATAGGTGTTCCCTTTGGGGAACCAAAAATGGGTATAAACTGGTGGTGCATAAAATGTATCTTTGGCCTAGTGAAAGAGTAATGTTGATCAAGTCTGAGAGAGGGATACTTTCTGTAAAGACTTGAGTTAATATTTTGAAGGGTTTTGTGTAAAAGAGGCAGTGCAAACTATCGATATATCATAAAGTTGGATCATGTGCTTTGTTTCCTTTTATGTCCTGACAGATATCTTGGGAATGGTCCTTGTCGTCTCAAAACTGACCCAAGGAGTATGAAAGAATCTTGTGAAGAGCTGATCAATGCACTCAACTTGGTTGGATTCCTAGAGGAGGTAATTTAAATATAAGACATTTTATTGTGTGTGACCAGGTCCTAGGTGTGAGTATAGGTATGGGTTCAAGTTACATGTAGGACATGAGTATCAGCACCCCGTCTTGAGTATTATGAGTATCTAATTTTCAATTTCTGTAAGTACCAGTGAGGGAGGCGGGGGGTGAGAGTAGTTGAAATGCCAATCATTATGCATCTGACATACAAAATTTGTCAGGATTTCAAAAGTCCTGGAATTTGACTGTCATGGAAAAGGCATAGAATCATGTCATTTTATTAGAGGCTGTAAGCACTTAGACTCATATTTGCATAGCATTTTAATGTTTCTTTGCTTATTTTCTTTACTGAATCATGTTCTGTCTTCCTGTCTTTTCAATATGGAATAAAATGTTAGGTGTACTTGAATGTACAAGAAATCACATCTGTTGTTAGGTTTAAATAATAATTTCAGTTTTCAATCATTTTTACTAGGAACAAGATGACATGTTTAGGATACTTGCCGGGGTCTTGACAATGGGACAAATTGAGATTGACACAAATGAAAATGATGAAGCTTTTGTGCGAGACAAAGAAATCCTTGAAAATGTTGCTGTAAGTTTCCTCCAAATTTTTGGGTCATTTTTAATGTTTTTTTTTGTTCAATGTAATTCACAAGTAATGTAAGTCATTCCTAATGGACTTTTTGTACATTGAGCCTTGAATGAAAAGGGTTGGGCAGAGTCCAATATTCCCCATTATCTAAATGATGATCTACAGTTGGGAGGGATAGCAAACCACTGTTTCAAAGATTTCAAAATGATAGATTTTTGAATCCAGCTGAATGCACATATAATGTATAACAGTTTTGTCACAAATATATCTCATATAGGTCTGATAATTTATTTTTTTTTTGGAAATACAGCCTTCTTCCCTTTTCAATTTTGGGGGGTTTGCCAGCTCTGACTTGCACTTTAGTGCCAAATTCTTGCCAAAAATGCCAAATTGCCTATTTGAAGGAAACATCCCAAAAAGGCTGATTTATTTAAAGAAAAGGTCACAAAACACTGATTTACGTATTTTACGGAATCTGCTTGTGGACCGTTTTTCACTGCTGCAAGAAATTTTTAATGGCAAGTGAGATTTTGACTGCCAAAGTTAGCACAATTTGGTGGTGAAAAATTCCAGTTTCGAACATTGGCTTTGTATGAATGACAAAAGTGAATTTGATTACTTATACGTAGCATTTCAATAGTGATCACAAGCTGTAATGTTGCTTTAGACCAGTTGGGTAATTCACTACTTCCAGTTGGGTCACAAGGTCAGCTGTACCGTGACAACTTTGTCACCTAGGTAAGTGGTTCACTTGACCTTTGACCCGTCCCACGATGCATTACGTGAAAGCCTTTTCCCACTCCGTCTGTTGTGATGGTTGAGTAGATGACATCAGAAGATTATAAAGAACATGGCGGAAAGAATTACTTCTTAAAAATCTCACAAAAATAATTTTATTTGTCAGGAGACTTTGACGTTACTGTTTAAGAACATACGTCCAAGGACAGTTGCAGTCACCCTGATGTTAAGATACATGCCCAAATATGCTAAAGATATTTTTCACACACATGAAATTTTTTTCTTTGTAATTTGTTGTTAGATTTATGCATGTACCTCATTTATCTGTGATATTTACTTGCTGCTGTTTTGTGAAATAACGTGAAAGGTTCTCGTTATGGAAAAAGGAGATTTGATCGATTCAATCAAAGTGTGGTAGGAACAATACCATCTTGCCTTAAAAGATCCACACATAGTAATTGAAAAGATTTGGTCAGAACTGGAATGAAGTAGTGTTGAAAAGTTGTCTTAAATGTATAATTATTGTGAAAAAAGGATCAGTTAAATGCATGACTAACTGAATAAGGATGAATTGTATACTCAGTGCAAGTTACATTAAATATGAAAAATTGAAAAAAAAGTAAAAGTGCTCCTACATTTTGTGGTTGTAAAGTGATTTAAAACAGTAGAATTACAAAAAGTACTTAAGCATCAATGCAATAAAGACCTTCCCAAGGGTACAGTATCAAATGAGTTTCTTTTATCACTTAACTGTGATTATGTGTTAACAATCATTGATGTTGAAAAGGTCAGTAAGGAAGTATTTTTCTGGTTATGGTCCTCAAATTTAGTTTTTATTTTGTACTGTGTTGTATAGACAATTCATGCAATGCCTAATACAACATTTCAGTAAATGTTTACAGTACTCAGGTAATATGAATCATATAAAACAATAAAACAAAAGTTTATTTTCTTGTCAGACTTTGAAGTATTATTTTTTAGGGCTGTATGCTTCTCAACTTTAATTATGACCTTTATCCTGTGGCAAAAGTGTTTTAATCTGGTAGAGCATTATTTAGTTTACAATGAAAGAAGTAGTTTTTATAATGCAAAGTAAAGAAATTTGTTGGATGGTGTTTGGGTGGAATTCAGCCAAAGAAAAAAATCTTTAAAAAAATGAGGTGTCAAAAATAATTTGACATCCATTGATGACCTTTTGCTCACAATCTAAAAGGAAACTAGAAGTACTGTAACATGGTAGGACTAGAACAAATGTCCTTCGATCTCAGTAGCAGTAGGACAAAAAGAAATTAGTATTCCATCCCCTTTTGCAATTAGACAAAGCAGGCTATTCTTTCCTTTGACTTGATGAGTAAACCTGAATTGGGCATATTTCACCTCCACCTCAGAAACATTGCAGAAAGAAGTTTTGAAGATAATAGACCAGTTGTGCAAAGTAAAGTAAAACTCAGTGTCTCACTTGCTGTAGCATAGACTTTCTCTAGATAGGTAAAATGAGCAACCAGCAGAGGGTATACTATATCGGAAAGCTTGAGATTTCTACTGATTGAGTTGTTTATTAAAATGATCGCTTTGTTTAGTAGGTTTAGCACAAATTTATGACACAGAATTAAATATGGACTTTTATTACCCTGAAATAAGTATCTAAGTTACATGTTAATATTGACATCTCTTTGCATTTTGAAGCTGCATGTGTAACATGCTATTAATACCATATATATGGAACTAACTAGTGACCCCACAAAGAATGCTTTTCCAGAGCCTGACACATGTCAGGAACAATATGTAATGTGGCTTGCAAATGAGTGGGACATACATAAAAGATACAGAATTTATTGCTTTTCTGCAAGGCATACTGCACTTGAAATGCTTTATCCAGTTAGAAATCAATGTGCATAGAGTCTGTCACATTGATGCACATGTAATGTTAAAAAAGAATACTTCAAATGCAAAAATGAGAAAAGCATATTTTTTTCATGAGACCCAATAAAGAGTTTCACAGCAGTAGAAAAAAATATGAATGGCTCCATAGTCAATTTAGAATAAGATAAATGTGCTAAAACGGAAAATGTTCTACATAAAGTTTTTGTAAAGTCCCAGAAATTGAACTGTTTGCACAGTCGAACAAAGGTACAGTACCAGCTTTACTTCCATAGGGCTCCTGTTGTACAGTATCTGCTGTACCACTCGCCTATATTCTTTGTTTAATGGTTCTTTCATTTGGAGAAATTTGTGGCCTTGGTTGAGTTTGGAAATTTTATTTAAATGTTGCCTATGAGGGCTAAGACATGGCCACGGTTCAAACATATTTATAATCATGTATGACACAGATACCACCGTTGCTTTCAGACAACTCCTTGTGTGAAAATGTACAATGCAATAAGAATATTTTGTAATCAGTATTCAGAAGGCTAATAGGTCTGTAGCTACTCAGGTTATCATAATCTTTATCTGGTTTGCCAATAACATCTCTATTTAGCACTGGAGATGTAAAGTGATGGTTGCATGGCGGGAAAAAGTCGGCAAAACGGGAAGCTCCTTGCCGGGAAATTTTGCGTCTCGCGGGAAATCCCGCCGCGTCCAAAAAAAATCTTCAATGATGTGAGAATTTGGAATGATTTTAAAACCTACATGAAGAAAAATAACTGATCACTACTCTAGTTGAAACCTTTACGAAAGAAACATTCTAATTTACCAGCTTACCAGGAAGTTTGTTTATGTGTGTTATTTTTTTATTTTTAACTTAATCCCTTGGTCATGCACTCGCGGCCTTCGATCAGCCGCCCTGCACCTCTAATCTCACTTACTGTACGCACAGCTAATGTAGTGCAGACTACAGGATGTTAAATGTTTCGGATACTGAGTCAGTCCTGCTATTACCTACTGTGGCTTTGTGAGTGTGCAGTGTGCCGTAACGTGCATCTTAACAAAAAAATAACGTTGTTTGTCACTTCAACTTCTGCACTGTAAAAGCAGTCTTTCCACCAAAAATTTGAAGTCTTAGCGATTGATTTTGAGACAAGAGAATATTATTGTGGTTGGAGTATGTGCATAGTTTATGTAGCGTAACTGTTTTACCAAAATTTACTTCTTTAGATAATGAAAGCATGTCATCTTAATGTAAGTGATAAGTATGAAATCTAGTAACATAAAAGTCAAGCCAACTAACGTATCTATTTGGGTATATATATATATATATATATACAGGGTTGTTCCCGTTACACTTTAAAAGTAACTCGTTATAGTTACAGTTAATTCCATAAAATTGTAACTCGTTACAGTTACTAGTTACAATTTTGAAAAAGTAACTAGTTACAGTTACTTTTAAGTGAAAAGTAACTAGCTACATTTCAAAAGTAACTAGTTACTTCAAGGTGAATATGCGGTACCTCGGTACCTGAAATGGAAGGGGGGGGGTATAATTAGATAGTAAGAAGGGGCACATGAGAGGACCGAACCTCATTTGTGCAGGTTATCCATAGGTGTTCCCCAAAGAAAGTCAATGATGCCAGTTGATCTTCACTGGGGATTCAGGCAGAGGCTCCTAACGCTCATCATGAACTGTGTCGTACGCAAAATATTTGTAAGACGAATATGGTTGTAACCAAAACTTTTCCAGTTACGACAGTACTTCTTTGAGGGTGGAAATCTTTATACTCCCATCACAATTTACTGAGAGGTTAGCAGCTATTAAAGGGGTAGAGCGTTGTTTTAGCAGTAATTTAAGTCTTCACCCCTCAAGGGCATAAATATGGTAATATGATGCTCTATATTTGTTAACGGTAAAATTTTAAAACCTCACTGCTAAGGTTGAGCTAAGTGATATTCCGGCATAAATTTTAAGTTTCACATTGTGTCGATATAAAACAATGCATAGAAATGGTGAGACTATGTAGTTTACACATGCAGGCCATGTACCCATAATTCACTTTCTTTTTACAATAAATAGGTGAAGCTTTAAGTCGGACACTTCTCTCCTCTTTCAATTAGCTTTGTTAGGGTACCTGAACGCCATTTGACCATCTCAATATTCTGCTGTTTTATATATTAACGTTACTATTATTCCAGTGTTAGGAGTTACGGGCATTGAAAAGAATATGATATAGCCTAAATTCATATGTTTGATTCATCAAATAGGGATACCATACATGTTAAATTAGATACATAAATGGATGAACGGTGTTTGCCGACGACTGGCACCGTATAATTTACTAGGCTCCAACGCAAGAGTCCGGACTCGACTAGCTTAATGCGGGTCTCAAGAGCGTTTTTCTAGATTAGGAATTTGCCCGGGTTCCGGAATCGAATTTTTCCTGAATGTGATGTAACTGGACTTGTACTAGGAGCTCATTCCAGCCGAGTTCTCAAATATGAAAGTTACATTAAAGGTGTTTAAAGTCCCATTGTAATTTGTGCACAATATACAGATGTAAAGTATTGTCACACATGATCAACTAAATTACGGTGGAGGCCAGGCTATGGAAGTGATTACAAATGATGACTTTATTAATGGTGGACATGTACAATAGAATTAAAGCATCTGCAAGTTTGATATGCTATACATTGGCAAAGACTCGGAACTGGTGTCATTGGAATCAGAACTGACCGGAACTTGAGGGGTACGTACAATGCTCGGAAAGATTAGGGAATCTAGAATCGCAGTTAGCTCTGACTCGGATAGAGTGGACTCGGGTCCAGCCCTAACGTCTCAAAAGGCAATGATTAAGCTTTCAAAGTAAGTCTTGTATTTGAATGCCTATGGGCCAACCTGTTTCTCATGGTGCACTATCTCCAATCTGTCCTTTAAATGACAATATGATTAAACAAAGGTCCAGCTGACTTCACTTAGTATAAGTAGTAGGCTATATAAAGTCAGCTGGGCCTTAGTTTGACAGAGGAACGTTCTGTTTTTTTCAACTAATCGCACAAAGATTCGGTCTCATGGATAATAAGCTTTGATCTGTCTAATAAGTAAATTGACACACAAATCAAATTTTAGACTTAGTTTAATCGACAAGTAAGTGACCCTGTAAGCCTGCAGCATGTGAATCTAATATCAACTGATGATTCTAATCGTGAATAAAATTTGATGTCGGTGAGGACGACGTCGATAATAGAGATGAATGATAAATATATCAAAAATAATTTTACTACCAAAGTGCCATCAATTTGAAAATTTTCTGTTATTACTTCGAGTAAAATGCAATTTGTGGTCATTTTGACTATTTGTAACGGGACCCAAATGTAACGCAGTTACAGTTACTTTTACACAGAATTGTAACTAGTTACTTGCTCCGTTACTGAAATGCAAATGTAACTCGTTACAGGGTTCCGTTACACAAAATGTAACTCGTTACAGTAACGGCGTTACTTGTAACTCGTTACTTCCCAACCCTGTATATACATATATATATACATATATATATACATATATATATATACATATATATATACATATATAAACATATATAAACATATATATATACATATATATATATACATATATATATATACATATATATATACATATATATATTATATTTTTTACGGTAACGGTATATTTTCAGCACTTTCTTTCACACTAATTTCTCGGCCTTAGTATCCGGACGTGAATTTCCAATTAAAATCCTGCTACTTTTAAAAGTGGCTAGCATTAGCAGAGGAGCTCACTGGCGGAGGCCGTTCTGTTCAGCCAGTCTAGAACGAGACTTCGCACGTCAGGTAGTTTCGTAGTTCTGGTTGAGATGAGTTGTCCCTTGGTGACGTATAGCTCCTTCAGGGAGCAGAACTCCTTCGGGAGTATTGTTAGGTTTTCGCCCCTGGCTCTTCGCCAGAGAGTTAAGGGGACTAAAAAAAGAGAGAAAAAAAAGTATCCGAACGTTACCAATCAACACGCACTGCGAGCTGTCTTTTGACGTTCATATAGCCTATATATGAACAATACATACAATGTAGGTGCCTGACTGTACGGCGCGAAAGAGAATTGAGCCTAGATCGCTTGACAGAGGAACAAAACTAAAATAATTGTAACAAACAACACTAGGAGACTTCCGAGCCCTGGCCCGAGATGCAATCATCAGGGCCCGGAAGGGCCGTTTACTCCAATCTGGGAGGCGTTATTTTGCCAAAAATTTTCTGTACGCTACGCGCGAACCCATGGTCGCGCTCCGCTTAGATAGTAAAGAATTATAATCACGCGGGAAATAATTTCTGGCTTGCCGGGAAATTTGCATTTTTTCCAGCCCTGGATGGTTGAAAACATAATTTAAAGAATCTGTGACAAATGCCCAATTACAGGCCAAAACTGTTTTGTAGAAATGATTTAATGACATGTTAAGTTCTCAAAATTGCATTTTCTTTCTTTTCAGAATATACTAGAACTTGATTCAACCCAGCTTGAAAAGATGTTAACATTTGCAGTCAGCAGAGCCAGCGGTGAATTCTTTACTCGCAACTACAGCAAAGAACAAGCCCATAGTAAGTCATTCAAAATGAATGAGACTTTTGAAGTTTTAAGAATAAGATTTACTGGAGACTTATATTTCAGATAAGGGTGCTACACCTCAAAATTGGGAATTTTATAGCATATTATTTTGGTAGGTGATTTCCTCCATTGTTATTGGAAAAGTTTCCCAGATATTTCCTCTATCTAGTAAGTATAGTTTAAAAAGGAAATATTTGAATGAAAAAGAATGCATCGTCAATGAAGGTTCCAAGAAATGCAAAAATGTGTTGTTTTTATATTTTCTAGAAAACTGCTTGAAAAATTTACTAATTTTTTTGAACTTTGAGGAGTAGCTTTAATAGATAGAGACAGCTCTTTCTCACATTTAATTAAATGGCAGACAGAGTGTAAACAAATGAAAACTAACATTTCATCAATACATTTTTCTTGAACATAACTGTCATAGTAATGTTATGTAATGCTATGCAGTAAAGGAATGCAATGTAATTCACTACAGCCCAGCACTGCCACTGTGTTACGTTACGTTAATATGTTGTGTGCTGTTGTGTAATGTGAAGGCATGTTATTCTTAATTAACAGAACAAGTTTTGCTCTCCTAGGAAAAGGCCAGTTTGATGAATTTTAATTACTGAACTTTTCAATAACTTACAGATGTGAGGGATGCATTGGCTAAAGCCCTGTATGGCCGACTTTTCAGTTGGATTGTCAATAAGGTGAATCAACTTTTGGCTCCAGAGGAAGATTTACCTCAGAAAGAAATCACAGAAATTGGTGAGTTGCCTGGAGAAACTGCTTCCTCCTTTCTTTAAAGCTTGCAAATTGAAATTGAAGATGTGTCAATGTTGTAATCAAATAAATCACTTGAGATCGAGTAAGCAGAGCTGTGGTGTGAAACTTGCCCCCTCATGATTCTTTTCCCCCATGCTTCCTCCCTGTTGATTTGGCAGGGAGGTATTTGTGGGTCCACTTTCCAAAATCTGTGTGTGTGTTCACCACTTCTAAGCAAAGGCAGTACAGCTTGTCCTACCACATCCCCTATGAACCATATCTGCCATGGCTTATTGGTTACATTTTTCTTTTGTTCTTTAAAGAATTCATTTTTCCAGCATGCACACATTTCTAGTTGATAATTGTCGTATAGATATGGGGCATTTTAAGAGGAAGATAAAAGACCGGAGGGGGGATTCATGTTTTGTTTGATGGTTGGTGTTGGCAAAATTTTGCTGTTTGCTTGTAAAACTATAAGGATTAAACTTATGATCCCTCATTAATTATTGACAGAAATATTTAAACAAAGATAAGTTAATGGCAAAGAGTAGTTATGAGTGACAATAAATAAAAGTGATTCTGACCAGTGGTAAAAAGCAGAATTTAGAAAAATGTATGAGAATAATTGGGTTTTTTTTTGTTAGTATGTTTTATGTCCTATTTTCTTAATTATTCTTTATCTTCTTTACTCTTTTACTTTTTGTTAGGTATTCTGGACATATTTGGGTTTGAAAACCTAGGAATGAACAGCTTTGAGCAAGTCTGCATCAATTTAGCCAATGAGCAGTTGCAACATTTTTTCAATCAGGTACATTTATGATTGACTAAAGGTTTTTCTTTTGTGTTGATATCATCCTGTAATCAAGTAAGATTTTATGAAATGATATGCAAGTCCCAGTGAACTTAACCTGTGTCTTTCCCACTGTACCCTCACCTACCTTTCTTGAATACCTATGCCCCCCTCCACCATAGATGTAGCAACAATGGGTGTACGTTGTAACTGAGTTCAGAATGTAGTGATAAAATATTCATTTCAAAAAAGGAGCAAGGTTGTAGTGTTAAATTGTAAAACTGGGTTTTTAGCCCCTTTCACACTGCATGCGATACAATATGATGCTATGTGATACAACGTGATGAAAATGTCACCAGCCCTTTCACACTACAGGTGACTTTTTCTTCATCACTCAACAATATTCCAATGACCCATGAGTACCCATGAGTCAAGTGATCTTATAAAATAGCACTTCTGTCTCATCATTGGTCACACAAAATATCGCCCATGGACAAGTGGGTGAAAGTTGAAAGTAGAAACATTACAACTCAGTTAATAGCATTGTAACATATTATATTGCACTTAGTGTAAAGGGGTCTAAGTAATTATTTTTTTTTTAGGTATCTTTATCATATCGTGTCGCACCTAGCCTTAAGTTTACAGTGAACCATTGTCAATTCAAAATGGTGCAAAGTGATGCTTTCTTTAAGCTGTTGAAATTTGGAATTTCTCTTTTAGTTTTTACTTCTAGTGTATAAAAAAAGATCAGAAGTTATGGCTGACCTCTTATATGTTGCAATTATGCATGCCAATCGTTATGAGAAAGAAAAAACTGTAGAAGTAGCTTTCTTATTTAGATTATCTCTAGGAATGCCACAGGTAATGAGTTTGTGGATTTCATTAACTTCCTTTTCTCTCTCTCTCTACTACTGGCTTAAAATTTTTGAAAAACCATGTGCAATGGAATGTGCCACAGTTATGATCAGCAGGTGTTTTCAAGTTATTTTCTGTTTGGTTTTTATTTTCCTTCAGAATGATTAATTCTTTTGTTTTCATTGATGATATAAAATCTATTCCTTCTTGCAGCATATCTTTACTCTAGAGCAAATGGAATACCAGGATGAGGGTGTGGACTGGACTAGGGTACCTTTTGTGAATAATCAACCACTTTTGGTAATTTACATCTCATGAATATTACATTAATTTACATATCTACTAGGGACTTAGGGTGTGATAAAGTAAAGATATGCTAATGAGTAGGTGTAAATATCTTCACAATTAGGTATAGTTTATTTAAATCTTTTTGATGCAGTTTAAAAGTGATCTTTGACATCTACACTTCTGTATATCTAGCACTGTAGGTGTTGGAGGTGGAAAGAATTGGGCTAAAAAATTATTTTTCATTGCTGATTTGTGTCATTTAGCAACTTGCCTTTTAATAGTGGCTTTTATTCATGAATATTAGTTAGCTTCCATTGACAACTTTGAGATACTCGTGTAAACTTCACCTGGACAACTTAAATGAGCTTTGTGATCTAGTTGAACAACCCTCTTCACAATTCTTTTGTCTTTGTAAACCCAGTTATTTTTGAATTACTTTGTTGTGTCAGAAAAGGATTTTTATAATTATGCTCAATTAAAGTGAGGTTAAATATTCTATTACTTTTGTCCAGAAGCTCAGCCAATCCTTAGACCTAGCTCACTAAGTGGATTTTGGAAGGTACCACAGAGGTTCCAATTAAATTCTGACTTTTCAAGAAAGTTTTTCTTGTAACTTACCAGTGAACTTTCTTTTACTTCCTTTAGGATCTGTTCTTAGCAAAACCAATCAGTGTGCTGGCTTTGTTGGATGAAGAAAGTTTATTTCCAAAGGTACAGTTACTCCCCCCTCCCCCCCCCTCGTAATTTTGCTCATTACATTTCTCTATAAAAATTACTTGACTTTTATGGACATATTTAGAAAATATACGTTTATGACTATACATTTTTAATTTCCTGCAGGGATCGGACCATTCATATGTGGAAAAAATGAATCACAACTTTGCAAAGAATCATCACTACATCAAAACCAAAGTTTCAACAAGTAACAAATTCAGTATTGACCACTATGCCGGCAGGGTAAGATGGCTGTTGAAGCATTCGTGTAGAACATCTCTAAAAAGTTGAATTTAAGTTAAAAGTTGCCAAGGTTAAGCTAGAATTAAATGTTCATATTTACCATTTTGTATCAAGTAACATTTGAGGTGCATTTAGAAACTTAAAATGTAGAGAGGCTTAGAATGAAAGAGAAGATTTGACTGGAAGCTTTCTGTGGAGTATAAGTTCTTTCCCATGCTCTTAACACTTTGTGCAGTTTACTCTTGAGGAAGAATCAATACAACTTAAAGGGAGTATTTAAACTAGGTATCTAGTATGGAATATAGGAGGAGGTAATGTTTAAGTGCATACTTAAACACTTTCTGATCTAAGACATTCCAGTTTTGAGGGGTGGAATACAGAGTTTCTTCTGTCTATTGTTTGCCTTCATTGGCCTGTCTTTACTCCTCTCTTACCAATAAAATGACTTTGTCTTGATATATTCCCTTTCAACTCTTTGAGACTATCTAGTTATTTTTGTTTTATTCAAGGTGGAATATGATGCAACAGGTTTCTTGGAGAAAAATCGGGATGCTCTTCCTCTGGGAGCAACTCAGCTGTTCAAAACCAGTACAGTTGACCTAATAAACCTTATATTTACAGGTAATTATCACATGAGGGCAGTGATTGAGCTTGGAAGTTAATTCAGAGGGGATTTTTGACCTTCCCAGAGTTTAAGTTTAACACAATTTCTCAAATTCTGGGACAATTTGAAGATTTTTTCATTTGTCCTAGAAAAGTGACAGACTAAAGCTGGCTAAGTAAGGAACAGAAATTTCTGAATTCATATTTTTCTTTGTGGGATCCTACCAGAGGTTATGAGAATCTGGCTTACTGCTATGTACTTATACCATGCAGGATGCTTCTTAACGATGACAGAGTTTACTAGATATTTAAAAAGTGCCAAGGATGGTTGTCACTTTAATAACAAGTTGGAATTAAAATTGAGTTAAAATCACCTTTTAACTTTTAGTTTGTGCAAAGTTTGACATAATGTTACTTCTAGTTGTTGATAAAATAAAATGTAAATACATTTGAAGACCCTTTTTGTTAAGATTGAATACAGATCAAGTATTTGCATGATGATGTGTACTTTTACTTTACCTTTGGTGAAGACTGTGCTCAGATGAAAATGTCAGGCCTGCCAATTTGTATTTTTTTACTCTTTAAAAGAAGGGTCTAAGCTCAAAGCAAGCTTTGATATATTAGAGGGGTACTAATTCTAAGCAATCTGGTGAAATTTCCATTGAAATCCGATGTGTGGTCCTCAAGATATCAGCAGATAAAGTTGTCACATTCTCAAAACAAAGTGAACTTGAAGCAAGCACATATGATGTCATAGCCTCACATTAATGAGCAGTCTTTTGTTTTTCTTTAAACTTTATCGCCAATTTTCTCCTCAACATTCAAATGGTATTGGAATATTGATTGCATGAGAGGCATGAGAAAATTACAAACTTCACATTCCCAACAGGGAGGTCCTACCCCTATTAATTTCAAGGTCAACACAACAGACTGAAAAAATTAAAGAAACAAAGCATTCCTTATCAATGTGAGGAAGTGAGATCAGGGAGCTGCCTAGTGATATAACTCCCACTTGCCTCAGTCTCACTTTGCGTTACAAATTTAGTAACTTCTTTTGCTGATATCTTGAGTAATACATGTCTGATCTGAATGAAAGTTTTACCAAAATGCATAGATTTAGTTCCTCTTTCACATATGAAAAGTAAATTTTTGCTTAAACCCTTCTTTTAAGGTTTTTTATGAACGTGTAATTCATTGTGTTAATGGCTTTTTTGTTTTGTCATATTTGCTGTTATAAATAAAGCTGTAATGAATGTTTGTACTTTTTATGCATTTCCTTATTGCCATAGGAACAATAACAAGAACAGGTACTCTGGCTCTCCAGAACCGTATCAGTAAAAAGAAGCGATCTCGAAAATCACTCAAGAAGGTAAGTCATTGTAATCATTGTTAGACCGCGTATCAATAGCAGTCCTACACTCAAAGGGCAGTGTCAAGGGGGTTGTATGAACCTCCCCTATACCCCCAATTACCCAGAGCCCCTCTCTTGGAGAGTTCATTGAAGCTCACTTTCGGACATAAAGTGACTTAAAAATTTACAACTTGCTTCACCAGTCAGCATCTGAGCATCCTTCATTAGTCAGAAAATCGTTATGTAACCTCCCCTTAGACAACAACCCCACCCCAGGGAAGTGTTCAAATTCATAAAAAAATTTCAAATCTTGCAAATCCTATCTTGAGTGCCTTTTGAATGGAAAAGTGACAATTGTGTTACACAACGTGATATGCATTTGAATAGAGCCTACTTGTGTGGACAAAAATTGAAATCAAATGCCATATATTTGAAAAGATCAAACACTTTGTAAATATTCCTTTTCATAACATCTAAAATACTTAGTAGCGAAGTTGATTTATTTACATAGAAATATTTATTTTTAAATCCCAAACACTGCAGGCTTTCACATTGAGTCTCTAACCCTCCTATTACCTTCATTATGAATCTGGCCTCTTCTGTGTTACTGAGTACAGTTTGTTTAAAAGCTGTGATTACCAATGCAATATTGGCAGCAGTGTACTAGCAGGTGTGAAAATGAACTCAATTTCATCAAATTCCTGACCAAAACTTATGGTCAGGACTACATCCAAAAGGCTTAAATCATGATATTCCTATATTCAGTGGGGTTGGGGCCTAAATCAGGGTCACAAAGCACTCTTTGGCAGGGTCATGAAGTAGACTTGAATTCCTTTATAAGTCAGACAGCACCTCCATAATAAGGTTAAGTTAGAAGTAAATGTGAAGGGTTTGTGTTCTGATGCTTGTTTCTGTAGTATCTCAACATCATCATCAATTAAACTTAACACTTAAGTCAATTTTATCACCATGGTTACCATCTCATAATGACCAGTACTAACACTGTGGTACCTTACAGATGGACAAACCACACAGTGTAATTTGTTTCATGCAATAAAGGAATAAAGGAAGAGGAGGAAAATTATTTTTATTATTGTTGTTGTTGTTGTTAGTATTTTTTTTTTTTAGATCCAGAGGTAATAGAAGTCAGATATATTTTTTCATAGGTATAAAGAGAATAAGCTTTAGGGTGATGGGAGTTTACATTTAACCTTTTGACAGAAAAATGTAATTTATTTTCAGAAAGGAAATACAAACCAAAAGAAGTTAACAGTGGGAGCCCAGTTCAAGGTGAGTTAATCACAGAAGCTACTTATGCTGGAAACTTTGTTGTTCAGGCAGCCCATGTAGTGTAGACATTGCAGACAACAAACGTTTTGTTAACAGTGTCATTCCATACTAGTCAGACAGAAAAGGAGAATATCACCACTGTCCTTGATTGTCAGCTAGTAGAAGGCCCAGACAGCTTCCTTACCCCTAACTTTTTTCAAGGGCAAATCACCATATCCTAGACAGTTCCAGTTCTCCCAACTAAGTCACTTCTAGACCTTCCCAGAACTGTCTTAAGCTCCTCCTTGTGCAGACACAAACCTAGTTTATTGCTGAAGGCCATATCCTGGTGAATATACAAGGCCCTAATGTGTAATCAGAACACTCTCTGTGCATGCCGTGTAATGTGAGCTACTCTGCATCTTTTGAATTTTCTGACTCTGATGTCAATCAAAGAGCAATCACCAATTGAGAATTTTGGTTTCCCCAACCAAAAATGTTCTTGGGGTGATGAGTGTGTCTCATTAACTTAAGGACAGGCAGTCATCACCCCAGAGTACATTTTTAGTGTGAGGGTATGAAAATTCTCAGTTGGTTACTGTTCTTTGATTGACAACAAAGTTTGAAAATTCAAATGGTGCAGAGTAACTCACATTCCACACAATGCCGAAAGAGTGTTTGGATTACTCTGTATGCTCACCAGGGCATGGCCTGAAGCAATAAAATAGGTTTGTGTCTGCACAAAGAGGAGCTTTATACAGCTATGGGAGGAGCTACAAGTTACCTAGTTGGGAGAATTGGAACTGTCTGGAATGATGAGAATTGGCCTTTAACTACTGTTTATCATTCGAAGTGATATCCTAAACACACATGCATCACATGATGGTGAACTCTTGTACTCAGGTTGATTGTGCACATATTTTATTGTGATGAGCTGTTTATACAAAAGACTGTATTTTCTAGGAGTTTTATACCTCATCAAGACCTTAAGTTAGTGCAGGGGATGAGATGCATGTCATAAGAGGTACAGTGAGGCCTAGGGCTAAAAGGTGAAATTCTACTTAAATTTAGACCTGTGAATAATAGGAAAACTTAATTGGTTGGTTTCAAAGATTTTCTTGAGATCAAAGCCATGTTTTGTATCTATGATAATCTCTTCATGGCAGAGTTGTCAATAAAAGTATGTAATTGTGGAATTTGAAAAGTTAACCTATTTCTAGGACAAAAGAAATACCTTTAAATGAGAATGAATACTTTGTATGCTTTGGTCATATATCTTTTCTTCAACCTTATAATGGTAGATGTGTGCCTGTCATGTCGATTTTATCCAGAGTCCTGTATGAATTAATTATAATGCTTACTTGTTTCAGTAAGTAACCTACAGTACCTTTTCAATGATAAGTGTTTGTTGTTCATGTTTTTTCTCCAGAATTCCCTGTCAGTATTGATTGAGTTGCTCAATCTCGCCAATCCTCATTTTGTTCGCTGCATCAAGCCAAACATGACAAAAGAAGCAAAGTCATTTGATGACAAATTTGTCAAAGCTCAGGTAATGATGCTCTTATGAACTCGTAATACAGGCATTCTTCTGTGTAAGTGAAAAAGTTTATCGTTGGAGCATTTGGCATTGTGACATTAAAGGCCACAAGGTCAGTTGCATTCCCACATCGAAACCAGCGTTAGCATGACACATTTTTATCTTTACTGATATCAGTGATAGCTCAAGACGCTAGAAACGAATAGCAAGTTTTAGCCATCTCTATTTGACCACTCTTAATCCAGAATCTATCAGAGAACTTCCTGTTCAGGTATCTTGAGATCAATAAAGTTAAAGGGGTTTGAACCCCTTTAAAGACTGTTTGGTCAATAGAGCAAGTTTGTGTGTGAAAGGGATTAACTGTTGCAATTATAGAGATGAGCTTCACCCGGGAAAAAGCCTTTTTCTCGGGTAATATTGGCTAAAATGTCCTATTCAATTCTAGCAGCATGTACCACAGTTTTTAGGGGAGAACTGCTTTTCCAACATACATACCCAACCAATGATTGATTGCTCCAATTATCTGCTCAATGCAAAGCAATAACTATGCAAAGCTTTGATAGCCTTTCTGGTATAGGAGTGCTCCCTACACAAGTACAGTCATAAAGTGTCAAATTACTCATTGTCATTCAAACAAGAGATCACCCTCCAGTTAAATCTGAGATAAACTTCATTGAAATACCAATTCTGTTACACCTTTAGGGCAATTGAAACATGCATTGACACTGTCAGCACTCAGTTAGTAGTGATAATAACTACTGACTTTTTCCGGCGTAGGAAGATTTTTCGTAAAGGTTCTTTTTTTCCCCACACTACACTACTATTTTCTCTGCCTGTAAGGAAAATGACCAGAGTCTCCTATTTTTGGCCAAAAACAGGGGATTATATATCTACCTGAGTTTGTAACATTAGCCCCATCAAATGCTCTACTGCCCAAAACCTTCCAACAGTTATTAGAGAATTGAGTACAACAGTACATAATACACTGTAGCATACAACATGCACTATACATAGCTGATACAGTTGGTCAGTGTTCAATTCAAAGGAGATAGTTACAATCATATGGTGGTTGGGTCAACTAATGGTGTGCACTCTGGGGGTATACTATCAAGTGATAAATTATTAATACTCCCACAGTAGATTTCAGGACCACTTCAGTGGGCTGGATTGACCGTCTTGTAGTTTTGGGATTAAAACTTTATGCCATAAACAGAATTGGATTTTGAGGAGCTTCCCATGTAGTAAAAAGTAAAAAATTTGGAACATTCTGATACAGGCAAAATAAGTAAATATTTTGTAGGAGAAAAGACACTATTCTCTTCTACACAAGTTGTGAACAGTATGTCAGTTGTGTATGCACACTCTGTCTCCTGCAAGTGTCTTTGACAGATACTGCACAGCCATTGCAAGCTCCTACAGCTGCTTGGGCATGCTAAAATTCCAACTGCAGATCATCCCAAATAAAGTCTGGACTAAACTTTCTGTGAAATGATGCCTGGGAGCTAACTGCACTAGTGATAAAAGAGAAGAGAAACACTGACCTGTCACAACAGATAAAATTTTCTTTTAATATTGCTTAGTAAATGCTACCTGTATTAAACAGGGGAACAGTTTAATGGAAAACTCACATTGATTTTTTTTTTCTTCCATGCCACAGCTCAGGTACACAGGAATGTTAGAGACAACTCGTATCAGGAAAATGGGATACGCTTTCAGACCAAAGTTTGGAGATTTTGTGCAAAGGTAATGATAAGTTTTACGTACTATTATGTGATTACTTCATTTATGCGGGAAGTAAGACAAAACCTGAAAATATTAACTGTGATTTCTTTTGAAATATGGTAAGAATGTCCCCTTACCCCATCTCAGTCATCACTGACTGTTTTGAAATTACCAGATGGTTGCAGCATACAGGATTGCTGATCAAAATTCAAGCCAATGGCTTTGTGAAAACAGTGTTATATCATCTGTCAGTAGCTTCTTACTGATATCAAATTCTTGGCCTAATGTCTGGCAAGCAAAAAAAGAAGCAAAGTTTAAATTTGGAAGATTCCAGATCCCACTGCTTTCCTTTTTATTTCACCATTGTGAAACATTCTTACTGCACCTACTAGCAATGTAATGTATTAGAAAGGTTTTGATAGTCATTGAAGTTTCAAGGAGACCGATTTCTACTTTAAAGTATGCTCTTTGTCTTACAAATTAGTTTCAGCAAACATTGGTACTTGTGGTGCTGTGAAAGGGCCATCAGTGTCTGTTGTTACATTAAAAACATGGGGCCAATTTTGACCTATAATTAATTACCGAATCCTGTTGGCTTTTGTAAACACTCAACTATTTTTCACTTTTCTTGTTTTGACTGTAAGACAGTATTATCAGTACATGTGAGCAGGAATGCAGCATGTTACAGTTGGCTTTAAACAGTTTATACTTTTTCAGCATAAATTTGCAATTTTTAGATGATTTTGTTATTTTCTGATTTTCAATAAAGCATCTATAACAGGTTTTGTTACATTAACATCCTTCTCTGTTATGTCGTAGGGTCACAAGAAATGTTCCTCTTTTTCATTCTGGTATGTTGGCATCCCTGCATGCCTATCATCAATCAAACTCATATCATTTTAGAAGATAAATGCCTACTGGAGCTTTTTAAATCCCCATATTTGATTTTGTTTTGATCAAGGTATGGTGTGCTAACATTCAATCCAAGGCTGTCTGCCAATCAGTTTGGTTGTAAGGTAATACTGGAGAAAGCAGGACTAACAGACTGGATGGTTGGGTGAGTATATTTATTATTGAAAGCTTTTTCTCTTACATCATCCAAAGCATGTTAAAGCAACCCCAAGGTGTTTACATTCTCAGTCGGTGACTACACTTTAATTGACATAAATTCAAACTGTACCTTCATATATAAGCCACTCTGATTGGTAAGTTATGGCTTGTACAGATCAGTGAATTGTGATGTAGGGATTGTCTGTATTGCATCACAGTCAGATTACATTAAGATGGTACAGTAGCAGTAGAATAACAAACAGTAGTGTACTTAGCAAAATTCAGCTGTGGGAAATTAAACTCATTACAGGCTTTCTTTGTCTGGGAAGTGGAATGACAAATACTACTTAAAATTGGAGGAGAGGCTTAAAGGAAACTTGGGGAACTTGTCACTGTCTGGAAGGAGAAATTGAGCCTTTAAATTACAGGTTGGCAAAATGCAACTAATGCCCTTTTTATGTGGCCCTCTGAGATATTTTGAAATCTATTTGTGTGCCAAGCTTGGTTCTGAAGTAAGTTTATAAATCCCCCTCTCTGTAAGGTTTTTAAGCAGTAAAGTTCAATCGATACTTATGCAATGTGTCTAATATGTCCCATAATATTGTAATAAGGATTACGGTGACAGATAATTACAACTCAGATCTGTTGCCCCCAGTTTGGCTTGAAATTTTTGGGGTCTTTCTGCCATTTTGGTGTACACTTGTGTGTTAAATGACCACTGTATTGACTGTGAGGGGGATGTCAAAATGCCAAAGTGACAAATTATTATCTTTATGATAATGAAGTGTTTTCCACATGACCAGTTTTGACAGTGCAGAAGAGACAAGAGAAATTGTGCAGTAAGAGTGATTATATTTTCCCATATCAAGTTAGGCCAGTTACACAAATTTTAAAGGTTACAAAAAGGAAGGGTTTTTCAAATCTTTTTATATCTTTCACTCTTATTCCAGGAAAAAAAAAATCAAACAAAATCGGAGGGTGGAACTACCATTTCTACTAATAAATTAAAAACTGACTTCACAGAGTGTGAGGATTTCAGGCCAGTACTCAGTGACCTATCCATCTGCATTGAGTTTCATTTTATCTTCTTTGGTGCTTACTTGATGAACACTTACAGTAGTAGTAATGATGATTGTGTGACCTTGTCTCTCTTACACAGGAAAACCAAAGTATTTCTGAAGTATTATCACCAAGATAAATTAGAAGATGCAATGAAATTATTGGGACAGAAGGCCATCCATGGACAGAGAAGTATGATGGCCAATAAACTTCTTTAATTCTTAAACAGTGTAATACAGCATAGGCTGGAGAGTTCAAAACTAATCACATCTCCTTGGTGGTACATAAGTAGCTACTCGACTATGACAGGAGCTGTGACTCCTTAGTAATTACAGCAATAATTAATATGGTGTCTGATGTATCTACTTTCTCTCAGATGATGATATTAAAAGAATAAGTTAGAATGCCTTTCTGTAGACAAATAATTCTTTCAGCAGCTGGTTAGAAAGCAAACAAAAAATGTGTGTACAATTAGGGGCAAAACTTATTACAGTATCGTTTATATGGTAGTAGTGGTATTTTTATTGTTATAGATTCAAGGTCTTCAATTGCGGCCCACAATGTATACTAAAATGGCCCGTGGAAGATTGGAGGAGCCCAAAAGTTAGATATGAAAGCAAACCACCAATAAACTCTGATCATCACGATTGTCATAAAGTAAAAACTCCTGTAAAACTGGCCCCTTCTTCTGCCTAAAACACTTGAGAACTCTTGTTAAAGAACAATGTAATTTATAACTACACTGTGTATGATGTGATGTTGTGATGTCTTTAGGAGTCCCTTTTCCATTCAGAGCCAGAACTGTTAGGACCATGGGTTCTCGACTCCTGAATTATTACAGTTGTTTAGTGCATTGGCTGTTGGAATGGCATTTGGCTGAATCTTTTCACTGTGGTTCATTGTTTCCATTGTGAGTGATTCATCATAGGTGGGGATTCTACAGGTATCTTACTAATGTCATATAAAAGGGGCCACTGGTCTTATCTCACTTTATCCTTCATTCTAACCCACTCTTATCATTTTTCTGAATCTCACAACTTTCGGATTTGTTTTTGACAGTCATAAGAGGATTCTTGGCCCGTCGTGCATTTGCAAAGGTTCTGGCAAAGTATCGCAAGGAACAGGAGGAGTGTAAAGCCTTTCTTCTCCATATGGGTCGGCTTAGTCTTCAGCAACAACAGAAACTATTCACCATTCAGCAAATGGACAAGCAACTTCCAGAAAGTAAGTATAGAGACCATACTATGGCAACTGCATATTCTGAGCACAGTTGATGAGTAAAACTTTGTACTTATTCTGTGGCATATTTACTTGTATGCTTACTTTTGAGTATGGGTTGTACTCAGTCTCAGACTAGCTTTGTGTACTCAAAATATTTAGAAATGAGTGACCTATGTTATGGTGTGTCATATGAGAAGGTCAGTGAAAATCAAATCATACTCATTCTATGATATTTTGGTTGCATGTGTTTACAAAAGTATGATTTTGTACTCAAGTTAGCATACTCAAAGGTTTGAAAAATTGTACTCATGCTATGGTATTTTTGTTTGTGCTTTTGTGAGTACGGTTTTGTACTCATATTGGTATACTCAAAAATTTAAAAGTGGATGAACTATGTTGTTGTGTGTTGTTATGGGAAGAATCATAGCAATGACAAAATTATACTTATCCTATGGTATATTTGCTTGTGTTCTAGTGAGTATGATTTCATACTCACATTGTCATACTCGCAGTCTCTCTCATCACAAAAGACTTGTACTAGGTTAGGTCTGGTTATAAGTAATGTATTACAAGTAATTTACTGTTTTGGTTTTTTTTTTATACAAAAGTAAATAGAATAGATGACTCTGTCACATTGAAGATGTGTCATAGAAGTACATACCTTTCGCATTTAATATGCTTTTGTCAAGGGAAAAAGTGTTTAAGGAAATTACGTTTTCTGGTTTTCATAGTCACTGGGTACTGCAAGCTTACAACATCAGTCATAATGAAAAAAACCATTACATATTTTGAATGTTTACTGTGCATAAGGGATGATTGGTAATTCCAGAGGAATAAATCTAAAATGATAGATGTTTTCAGGGTTTTATCCTATCCTATCCTGCCATTGGCAATTCCTAACATCAGGGTGTTGCTGTTACAGTGCATTCAGATGAAGAGATCCTTGAGTTAGTTCAATATATTCATTTTGCTGTCTAATTTACATTTTCCACTTTTAAATTTACAGTATGTATCTTTGACAAACAAAGCTGTAGTTTAAGAAATTTTGGACTAGTGCAGTTCCAGACTTATACATAAAACACATTGTACTTTTTGGTTATCGTAAGTTTGTGATTATCTTCACGTTTTACAGAATTTTTGGAGCTGTTAAAGAATTCAGATGGGGAACTGTTGGAATATGATGCCAATAACCCACCTCTTTCTCCCCCACCCCCTGAGGAAAAAGAACCACCTGCACCAACTTCACCTTCTCCAGCCCCTCGCCAAAGCCCTCCTGTCTTGTTGGTCCCAGAGCCAGAGAAGGAGTCGTTGCCTGCATCTGCTGAAGAGAACAGAACTAGCGCCCAGGTAGAGAATGGTGATGAAGAAGTAAGCATTAGGAGCATTAAAGACTCTTGCTGTTCACTAAATCTTATGGTTGATTGGACTGTGAATCAATGATACAGACTCTACAAGAGAAAAAAAAAACAGTTAAACCAACTTAAATATTTATTTAAAGGGTACCTGCAGTTGGTAGTTATGAAAATTTTGTATTACAAAGATTTAAAAAGATACACACATTGCTGGTATCCCTGTCTTTATGGCACATTGCCTCGCTGGAATATGTAACAGAAGGATTTATTCATTTGATGTTTAACAGAAGAAAGTGAAATGTAATTGTGACATCCCTTTCTTTTTTCCTCTCAGGCTACCTGCATTTTGCATCCATTGTTTCCTCTAAAGCCATTGCTATTTCTTGAAGAATGTTATTTTTGTTTGCTTTGTGCATTGGTGTTACTGTAGAAGCCTATTTCTGTCAAAGTGCTGTGTCAGAACTTTATATTTTCCAAGGTCATTTAAGAATTTTAGGTTTAAAAGAAAGCAAAATTATGTAAACATTAAAAAGTCAATAATACAAGGATGTCCTCACCACCGATTATTTCTCAGTTTTAGATGTTACTGTGAATAAATTTCTGGAGATGAAATAAAGGAGTTTCAGTCTTGAATCTCTGGAATCTGGAATACAGTTGAAATTTTAGACCTGTGTTAGCTTTAAAGAGGCCATGACATATAGCATTGTTGAATCATATGAATCTCTAGAGTTTGACCATTATTTGTGTCGTATCATTTAGAGGCTAGGCTTTTGATAATTGTGTCTCTCCATAACACAAGGTATGAAAACTCTTCAAATATCACAACCAACTAAGATGTCAAATCTTTTAAGGGTACTAAAGCTTGCTCCAGACAGTAAAAATTCTCCTACTACGTTAACTTGTAGCCATTCGTCTAATTTAAAATGAAAAACCCTGTCTAGTACACTTCCTGTACGAAGCTACAATAGCCTGTACTGAGTTTAAATTACTCAAGGCCATATCCACTTACAGCTCCGTTTGAGCTGTCTTTTACACAGAGTAATCTTTACAATTCATTGGCCAATCAGGTTGAGTGTGATGTTTGCATTTGTGTTAACCAAAGTGAAGTCATCAATTTTTTGAAGAGATGAGATATTCCTAAATGCATTAGGAATGATGCAACAGCTCCTTTAAGGAAGAACTTATGGACAATATCTCATCTAGTTTACTTTGTACCTTTGATTTGTTCTGTAGCCTTTCCTCATGAAAGTGTATTTCAATAAATTTAATGGAGTTTGCTGATTTGTGATCTAAGACAAAAATATAATTCTCATGTTGGGAAGAAATATTTTTTCTGATGACATCTGGGGAAAGATTTGTTGGTATTACTTACAGTTTGGGAATCAATATCCCTGCTATTTCAATGCACAATGCAAGATTTTTAGTGCACAAGTGCAATGCATTGTATGGGACATTGTGGTGTAGCTAGGAGGAATTACTAATCAAATTTTTGTGTTTAGGTTATCCCCTTATTCGGTCATGTTTGAAACTAATAGAATATGCATCCTACTACTCTTAGGAGGTGGCGGAGGCAAGGGGTGAGCAGGAGGAAGAGGAGTCTGATTCTGGTGAGGAAGATGATGAGGAAGGAGAGGTTCAGGTCGAGGAGGATGTCTTTGTCAAGAAAAAGACTTTAAGAACTACGTACGGGCGTGGAGCACGGGGAGAGGCTGCAAAGAAAGCAGCTTCAAAGCGTTGGTTTCAAGAGACCCAGTTTAATAGTTTGAAAGAATCTTTGCCATTTTTAAGCTGGTTTCATGGCATCATAACTAGAAGGTAAGAATAATCATATATACTGGGAAAATAAGAGGGTGTTAAAAGATGAAGAGTTCTAGTGGTACGACATGGTCGGTGGGGAAGTTGTACTGAAGTAGCAGTTCATCCCTCAAATATATTTTGGAACCTGGGTGTCTAAATTCATAATGAGTGACTGCACTTTGATTGACATGAATTCTAATTATACCCATGAAACATAGTTCTCTCATATTGGTTAATGATTTGTGCAGATAGATCTCACATGACAGTGTTTAAGCAGAATATGGCTTTGAGCAATTTCAGTGCAGACCGTTTTCTGCAAGGTGCTGAAGACTCTTACTTTTTAACTATAGTATGGGCTAAAGTAAACCTAGTTGGAAAAATTTTCATTGTCTGGGATAAGGAAACTGGGCGTATAAAGAGGTGGTGGTTGGGTTTTATGTTGCAATGTGGAATTGTGTGAATTTCACCTTCTGTGAAAGGGTTGGGGGGGGGGGTGGATTTCATACTTAGCATCTTACCACAAAAACAACTTTGGACACCTATTAATGCTAATCTGGTTACACAATAATGTTGATAACATTTACTCAAGAGTTTTTGACATATGTGTTTTGTTTACTTGCTTTTGAATGGGAATCAATAAGTCTTGTAATTTTTAAATTTCCCCAGGCAAGCTGAGAAGTTGCTCGATGACAAACCTGTTGGTGCATTTTTGATTCGAGTGAGCGAGTCACGGTTCGGATACAGCGTTTCTCTGAAGTGAGAATATTTTCTCTTGTCAGTATCGCCAATTAGTTTCAAATAAAGTTACAAAGTTCATAACTTATTGGTCATTTTCATCTTATATACCAATTAGACTTGAACCCAGCAGCCAAGGTCAGGATTTCTGATTATGGCAATAGCTGTGAAAATAGAAAATAAGTTTGCAAGGCTTTATAAAACTTGTGAGGCTTCTTTTGAAATCCCCATCCCTTCCTCCATCCTCTCACACCCCCACCCACAAAAAAGGACAATTTCACATCAGACAGAAAAGGAATGTATGAATGTGTTGGATGGAGTCTCTGAATTAGGCACATTGATATTGCTTCATTATAGTCATAAAATAAGGTCACCTTACTTATAAGCTCATGAGGAGCCCCTCCCCCAACCTTATTTTGGAATGTCTGACTAAATGTTTCATATCCTTCCTTATTTTCCTTACAAGTGTTGCTCAGTAATTTTCAAAAGATAAAAATATTGCCGTATTAAAGGTAAACTGTGGAGTTACCCTGCAAGAATTTTACAGGTCCATAAAAGTATCATTATGTGAATTAAAAGAGCCACATTTGACTAAGAAAAAGGAGAAAAAATACTCAAATTTTGTACCATTTTTACACCTTAAAAGAACCAGAATTGAAACTTGTGAAAAAAGGGGTACACCTTGTCTCTTGTAGACAAAATGGTATGAAATGCCTGCTGGAAGATCTGACTAAACATCATTGCTAGGTGGATTTTTTAGCCTCTTATGCTTTCAGTTATGAGGTTTTTGACATGGTCTGAATAAAGCTTTTAATGGCTGCTTCAAATTTTTCTCAGAACCAAAGAACGTTGCAAACACTTTGCCGTTGACCAACTCAGGAATAAGCGATATGTGGTGATCGGTGAGGAAAGAGCTTTCCGAAGCCTGCAGGAAATGGTGAAATACTATCGATTGGTAAGTACTGCTGATCAACTTTCAGCACACATGCGTAATGGCCCGTCTACACAATCATATATTTGTCCATGAAAATCATCACACAAATGTTTGAACACTTGTTGGAAAGATGAAACATGCAGCTAAAAGTTTGAACACCTTTATATATGTAAGACGTTCAAATGTGTTGGAAAAACAGTCTACACACAATCATTCTTTTGTCCATTAGCATCGTCATACAAATGTATGATGATTCTTTTGACCAAATGTGTGATTGTGTAGATGGGTAGTGTGTAGCATCATCACACAACATAGGAGGGGTCATGAGTTCATGAAAAATCTTGAAAATTGTAAGTGCTTGATTTCTGTGATAGCCAGACAAAGTCTATTAAAAACATATAGACAAAAGCAGATGTGGGAATCATGTCAAAATTTCCTGTAATGTGCTCACACAGCATCTTCAGGTAAAGTTCACTGTGATTTTTAGGTTAAGCCTACATTGAGAAATTGCCAAGAGCTTCTGAGGGTTTTGCCCTTGTTAACACCTGATGTGCAACGGTATCGCTCCAGGCTCCCGGATGCAGCTTTTTGCATATGCCGAGTTTGTCCTCAAAATTTCCTCTATTTTTTTGAGTTGCTACTCACATGTCTGGATAGCTGGCAATGGGCACATAGCCTGCTCTCTTAGAGTGTGTATGTTTAGGGGAAGGGACAGAACAAATTCAGAGTTTTGTCCCTGTTTTAAGGAATAGAGGATTTAAGTTAGCTACATACTTGTAATGATATTGCCCCCAGTTTTGCTCTGAGAATATCTGTGTATGTGTGTATGGGGGGGGGGGGGTGAATCCTGCTCCCTTAGCTCTACCCCATTAGCTACACAGCTGAACTGCCAGCTGGAAGAAGTAATCTGCAAGTTGCTTTTTAAAATACTGTTAAAAGTCAGAAGTATACTTGGTCCTCAGTCACATCTCATTTCATTTCATTTGTTTTTCACACCATACAGGTATACAAGCATAATATATAATATTTACATCAATTTTGAATAAATCCTTTACGATGTGAAGGAAGTAGAACAAAAAACCCTCACGGGCTTGACGAAGTGCTCTACTCCCTAAGGCGATAGCAAAAAAGAAAAGAAACAACAAAAGCTAAACAAGATTCTTCACTTACACCTTACACCCCCCCCCCCCTCCCGCACCATCATTGCTTCATACATGGCTACGAGTTACGGGCCTGCTTTCGCACGATAAAGGTACTTAGATATAGTTTGCTTAGGTTATACCTGAACGATCTGAAGCTTGGACAATCAATTACAGTCTTGGGTAGGGTATTCCAAAGATTAAAAGCACGATGCCGAAGGCTCAGTTGAGAATGAGATGTGGGATAAACAGTATGTAGAAGAAGCTGAGGATTACGTGTATTATAACTGTGAACATTGGTGGTAACATGTTGTGGGTGAAGCGATTAGTGAACGAAGCTATTCCTAGATTGATAATATCGTTAAGTTTTAATAAGTTCAACATTTTGAAAAGAGGATCAGTGTGATCACGTGGACCAGAGTGAAAAAATATGTCGAACAGCCCTTTTCTGTAAAAGAACAAGACTTTTTAAGTTTGACTTTTTGGTACTAGACCACACGCTACTGCAATATGTGAAATGCGGATAAAGTAAAGTAAAAGGTACGAAGGACACTTCTGGGAAGGATGTATTTGAGCCTACCGATAATACTCCTTTTGCAGCATGGGAGGATAAATAATGAATATGCTCTTGCCAGGTTAGTTTGGAGTCAATAATTACTCCCAAGAATTTGATTTTATTAACTAAGTCAAGTTTGTCACCGTTTATATAAATGTTGAAATTTGAAAAATGTTGACATCTTATCGTGAGTGAGGTTTAGAATTGTATTTGCATGTTGTAGTGGCTGTACTGTCAAGAAGTTCATACTTCTGTCTGCCACCATAATGCAATAAGTTATGCCTCAAAGTAGGGGATCAGTCTCAAAGTTCAGTTTATGTTATAATATTTTTTCTTCATTTCAGAACCCTATCTCTCCCTATGGAGATAAGTTAAAAGAACCTGTTGGACAGGTGAGAATTTCTTGTATCTCAGTTATTGTTCCCAATCAGTAAATACTGTATATCAAGCAGTACAAAGCCTTTAAATTTTCTCAAGAAGATTTAGTGAAATCACTTCAGCTTGTTACATATCATAAGTCTTAATGCATTACAACATGTCAGCCATAAATTGGAAGCCTTAAACTTCAAAGCAGCACATTGAGTTGATAGTGATAATTTTGTGAGGATTTTGAAGGGTACTTCCACATGACAATGCTTCTAATTAGCTTAGTTAGTCAAGTTTCACATCCAACACTTATGCAAAAACTAAAAATTTGGAATTTTTGGACCCTTGTTTGTAACTGTCATGTGCAATTTTGATTAATACTGATGTGAAAAAGTGTCTGGTCACGAATTTTTGAAAACCGAATTGAATCGTTAATTAATCACTTATGAAAAGTTTATTTGTATAGGGGTATGGGGGCAGTCTTAGTTTGACCATTGGTCATTAGTACATGAAGAAAACTGACAGGTCTGGAAAAAAATTATTGAATTTTACAAACCAGCTTAAAGTGCCTCTTTAAATTGGTGTATTTCTAGGAAGGTGATGAGTGTGATTATGACGATCTCTTGGAGGGCATTCCAGCTCCATCCTCAGCTCCTGTTAACTCATTGGTTGTTCAGGACAACACAGATACACCTGCACCAGCTGAAAAGGTGAGCTTTTCTAGCCTTAGCTTGATAAATGCTCTTAAAAATTGGAGATAATATTACATCATTTTTTGTGACATTAGGAACAAGAGGTATGGTGAATTTTAACAAAGAAGATTCTTGAAATGGTTGTTTGAAAAATTGATAAAGACAAGTAGATTAAAGCCTGAAAAAATGTAGTGGAGCAATGGTCTTATTTTTTTTACTATATGTTAAGAATTTCTTTCAGACTTTGTTGGGTAAGGGGTTAGCCCATTAATGATTCACATCAACAAGAAAAACCCTGCTTTATTTAAGTGACTTTATTAAGTTATCTTTGAAGTCAAGTTTCAGCAATTTGGAGAAAATTGATGAATGTTTTGTTTGTGTGGTTAGGAAGGCAAGGCCTTCATTTTCCAAAAATACTGAGAAGTACAGAAAGCTTTCTACAAAGTTTGCTATGTACAAAACCAGCAGATAACAGAAATAAGTAGTGACAAATTATTTCATTTTGTGTCTTGGATAATCCTATATTTTGAAGACGAACCTTTATGTGATTCAAGTTTTTCATGTGAAAATTATACTCAAGGATTGTACCAAACATTGCTGTAATATCATAAGCATGTTTCTACCATTGCCTGCTGTCATGCAGCTAATTTCATCACATATCATTCAAATAAAAAGTTTCTGCTGAGGTTTAAACCATGTTGGGTTCTTGAATTAAGGGAGAAACTTTCTTTTGAATGACTGATATTATGAAAACATATTTGGCTATTATTTTGTGTAGAGTTGCTTTTGTAGGAACATAACTCGTCAACCCTTGTCAAATACCGGGATAATCCCTGAAATCCTGAGTAATGGTATTTGCAGCACTTGCTGATATTAAGAGAGGCACTGAGGCAATAAATATTGTTCTTGTTCAACTCAATAACAACAGAGCACCCCCTAAACATGAATAGAAATTATGAACACAAATGAAAGGAACAGCAGCAATTAGATGGAAAGAAAAATGGGGGAAATATGTGTTAGTCTATGGCAGAATTGTGAAAAAGTGAGTACTTTATAGTTGTATATGTCAGATTATTTACAAACTGCATAGTGGGCAGTGTGGTAAGTAGTATTGGCAAACTGACTTTCAAAGTTTGGAAAGATTCTGAGCATAAATCCAAGAAATGTTTTGTGCCAGTCATATTTGCAGTATTATGGGATTCAGTCCTTAAGCGTATCACATTGACTTCTATTTTGTTGAAACAAGACATTAGCAGTCTGTTTTGTTTTTTTTATGCCAGATCAACAGGTGCATATGTAATACATTATGTATTAGCATGTGTTACTATGTCATCTTGTTCATGATACAGACACAAAGCTTGCATCAGATTTATATATATAAAATATTTTCACCATTTTCCCTTTGAATATTGACTAAAGCAAGATACACGACATCCACCCAACTTTCTGTTTTGCATAAGTTGTCTGGGTGTTCCCCCTGATGCTGTCACACCATTAGAAATGCCATATTGACAGTAGAAAGAACTGATTTTCAATAATAACTATCAACATGTCTTAAACTGTTTGAATTAATCTATAAGGTGTGTGGTCTAATTAGATTGTAACAAACCAATCATTATCCTTTTCTTGCAACGTCAGTTCTGCAAATTAATAAAAGCAAATATGAAGACTTATTTAAATTTACAGCTAAGAATAAGTGATGACATGCTAGGGGACAAAATGGGCAAGTGCTTTCATTTGTCATTTTTTGTGATAACTTTGTGAAAATACAAAGAACTAAGACATAGATACTTCTTGTCAATAAAGCTGAATTGTTTAGCTTGCAACACCAGCTGGTCGTGTTGTCTGTGTAGATAGGTTTATTTGTGCACAAGGTTATGTGTACTTTAAGTCTCCTCCCATTATTATTCAGTTCATGGAAGGTTAAAGTAAAAATGTGTCGAGTGTTTTTGAAGGGTATACACAGCTGCCATACATAACCCTAATAATGAAATATTCTTTGCACTTCAGAAAGTCCCTGCCAGTGTGAGCTTCTTTCAACAGTTGAATAGTATTCATCTCATGCATATTTATCAGAAAAATTTCAGTTTGTATTGATTGTTAAATATACTGTTTGCAAACTAATGGTGTGATGCTTTGAAATCAGACCCTAAACTGTCTGTCTGTCTGTCTGTCTCCCTGTCTTTTTATGTCTGTCTCTCTGTTAACACTTGTTCAAAATGGGCAGTGGGCCACCAGGAGTGTTCTGGAATGTTAGGTCATAGGTCATTTAGGATCTCATGTGATCATTGTTTGAAGACACACAAAATCCTTCTTGCCACATTGGATAGTTTTGAAAGTTGATGAAATGATTGTTAAGTAGTGGTTCATGTGAGGTGATAATTAATTGAAGGCCAAAGGTCATCTAGAGGTCATTTTGGGTCATTGCTTGAAGTAGTCTAAGTCACAAAATATACAATCATACAGGAAGGTTTTTTTGTGTTTTCTGTTTTTGGGATGGAGGGTGGGGAAGGCAAGTCAAATATAACTTTGTCCCAACTTGTGATGGCATGCAGCGTATCAACATTTTGAGTTGCCTTTCTCTTATAGGGTATTTAATGAGACTTCTTGTCATAGGTGCTGAAGCTCATATCAGGCTTTTTGTTGAAATAAGTGACTTTTTACAATTTAACTAAATCGATTTCAGATTAGGTCAGTTGTGACTTTAAAGTAATACTGACAATATAAAGCAGTCATTATCACAGGGACTCCCATGTCGCTCAACAAAACCATGACAGCAATTTTAACAGCCATTTTTCCAAACTTTGTAGTCGTCAAATTTTCATGACCATGTACATTACCATATTAAACTCAATAGTAGTGGAATCTTCTGCTTGCATTTCATACATTGTAGGACACCACAGCCAAACCATTCGTCTGTAGATTTCAAGACAAACGCTAACATCTGGATTTAAATTTGCATATCCCCCCCCCCCCCCATGCTAATTTATGTGTGACTTTAATCATCTAATCCTTTTTTGTTTTTTGTTTTTCTGATAAGGAAGTGATGTGCAATATTTTGTTCTTAACATCGTTAAGCATACTAATGATCTGAATAAGAATAATTAATTTGCTGGATTCAACCCATATTTCAAAGTTAGGTTGAGATGAATGTTTATGCCATTCACTGGTTTGTTGGAAACAAATTGTGATGGCGAGATTTTGCTTTTGGAATCACCAAGTTGCATATTCTATTGGATATCAAAAGCATCTTTGCATTTCTTAAAATAAATGGGCATAAATGTGGAAGTAGATTTTTATATTTTTATGCCAGTTTACAATTTTTGGTGATAAGCTTCAAAATTCAAAGCATAAATTTCTATATGGTACTTGAGCTCAAAATCACAAATCAGTGGTAACACAAAATCACAAATGAGTGGTTGTAAATTCTAGCACCTGGTGGTTTTCTTTTACAACGGAAGAAGTAATTTGGAAGTAGGGTGCGTCGGTATATCAATATACTAGGAACACCTGGTATTTCACTCATACCCATACCGGCGGTATTGAAATTTGTTGAAAACGAATATACCGAAAATAACAGGTATCCCAGAATACATGCCCAAGTACCTGCTAAAAATCTAACACGATAGAAATACCGAACACAAACTCGTTACTATTACTGCTTCCCACTGTTTACCCTGTGCACGTTACCGTAAAATCCCGGACACTAACTGCTATTACATGTACACAATCTTAGCATGTGTACTGAAAAACCACAATTTGGTAAATTTAACCCATAACATGCTACGACTAATGGCTTAAAAACTTTACCATAATAGGCCTAGGAGCAGTGAACTATCCCACAAAGTTTCCAATCTCGAATCCTTTCACGCACGTAACTGTTGACAGTGTCAAATACTCCGAAAACGTGGCAGAAGTTGATTCTGCGCAGTACATACGTTCATACCTGGTAACTGTTAGTAGGTGACACAAACAGGGGGTTGCAGATCCTGCTATGCATACCGATTACTCATACAAGCCCTTTTCATGTGTATAAACTTTACCTGGTGTTCGTTCCAATACCGATTCTGCGCATTGCGGCTGGAATTCTTACCTTGTAAATCTCATGCATAGTGCATACCGATAACAATGCTACTAGCACACAGTACAGCTGTGGTCAGACCCACCTAGCTAGTGCTGTGAACTGTACACGTAGTGTTCATGAATACAGTACAGCTAGCTAGCACAGACAACAGGCAAGTTGCGGTACACTCCACGCCATACTTGCATTGCTTTTGAATGGGTTCTACGGTAGCTTGAAATGAAAGACATGTAAGACACTCGGGTCTTTCATACTTTATTTTTTTTAATGAAACTTTATTCAAATCTTGGAAATATTCTACTGCAAAGGAGAGAAAAGAGAAAGGTAAAAAATCGCCGTCACGAAAGAGTGAATATATTCTTTGGCCTTGGGGAGAGTGCATGCTAACGTTTGATCGATAGTGCAGTTAATGTATAAAGTACTGGTTCTGCGAAATTTTCCGGTATACCTGGTAATACTAGGTATTTGCCACCGATATATCGGTATCTGGTTTTGTTCACACCGACGCACCCTATTTGGAAGTAAACTTCTGCCGGTAAGGCATAAAAAAAAATGACCATTTTGACCTAAAAGACAAGTGCTGATCAAAAGTGGACCATGTTGTAATCTGAGGGGAAGAGGTGTACAGTAGGAGGGGTCATGCATGGTGAAGGAAGAGGCAGAGGAAATGTGCAGGTATCATTTTGTGACTTGGCAGTCCTGTGTTTATCATTCACTCACCCTCACAATTCATTTAACATTGGCTTCCGTGAAGTTAGCCTGTATGACGCATTGCACTGGACTTCAAATGAGAAACATGGACTTTGTGGGAAACAGGTTACAGGTAGAAGGCACACAGAGATGGAATAGGGCACAGATATTATGTGTGACTTTCATAATAATTTTAAAAAATTCGGAAATTGTCTCATTGAATGTAATACAGTTTTCCTGTACACTTGGTTCATGCTTTAGTCTTTATAATTACTGAAATTTCTCATAACATTGTGTTTCATTACCTTACACCTTTGTGTACTAGCATACATTCATTGTACCAATTGTAACTACTTGTTTTTATTTGCAGTGATTTGTTAGAAAATTTCTTTTGCATTCCATGCAGTAGTTATCATAAAAAATGCAGTCTGCTTTTCTCAAGCAAAGCTTTATGCCCTTTGATCTCATCCTAAAAAGTTAATTTGTTTGTCTTTTCTTTGTTTCATTTGCTTCCTCTCTCAACAAATCTGCTCTTTGCATTCTGCTTTCAAATCGGCTTCAAATTTTTGTCTGCTGCCGTTGCTCCTGCCAACATACTGTGCCATAGTTTCAGTTTCCCCCACCACCGCATGAATTCTTGGATAACGAGTTTTACTTGGACCCTGATGCTATTCTTTCTCGGGAACCCTCACAGCCTCCTCCTCTACCACCCAAGCTGAAATCCAGAAACAGACAGCGGACTAACCAAGGTGCACGTAGATATTAATCTCCAGATTAAGGTATGCTGTGCTTTTGATTTACTAACATTCATTTCTAATATTGTGTTTTGGTTTATTTAACAGTGAATGTTTTAACAAAATGGAAAATTTCCTGCGATCCGTCTCTTTACGTAGAGGTAATGGGTATTAAAGAGATCCTTTTGTGTGGTGTTTTAAAGGCACACTTTTGTCTTTCCAAAATAAAGTTTACAGAAAGTATCCCTCATAGGTGTGTCTGACTGTCTGGTCACAGTACATAACTTTGATTACACAATACATGGCAAATTCACACTATACCTTCCAATGTATGGAATCCTGATTGGCCAATATTATGTGCATACAGTATATGTGAAATCATTGCACAGCAGCATGGCTCAGCATAAAAACAGACTGGCCCACACATACAGGTTCTCAAATTACAACAGGGTATTATTGTATATGTTCATTATGTTGTTTGGAAAAGGTTGGCAAGTTATTGTAGAAGTGTCTCCAAAAGTGGAAGAGTGTTGTTGGGCTATTGAAACTGCACCATGGGTGCTGCTTAAGGCAGTCTGATTTGTTGGAGGACCTAAAGTGACTCTTAGTTGTGAGGGTTTCAGCCATTTGGCATGATGCAAATCTGCCTTTTATTGTAATAATAGCTAACCTTATATTGTTAAGAATCTGAAAAAGGAGTGCTTAACTTACTTGCAGTTGCTGTAGAACAAGCTACAATTAATTTTGGAAATAGAAACATTTTAAAAAAGCATTTAAATCAGGAGAGTTTAGTGACATGAGATACACTGAAATTAGCAGAATTAGACCATATATTCATTCTGAGCTCAGTTGACTCTATAGAAATTTGGAATTCAGAGAGTCTAATGACCTGAATAGCTCTGGAACTCATGGAACCAGACCTTTTTAAAGTCTAGTTGCGTTCATTCTACACTTGAATGACTCCACAAACTTTTAAAATCAAACACCTGCATCTATTATAAGTGCCATTCTGAGTGAACTTAGATTCGTGGTGCTATTTCTAGTTGTAGTATCATAACTGTGACTTATAATACATTCTAGTTACCCAGTTCTCTAAACTTCACACCCTATGGTTGACTTGTTGAATCATTTTTATGTCAATAAAAGCACAGAAACAGGGCAAAAGAAGGTTGGATTGTAAAATTTGCATTGTCTTGAAAATCTTTTATAAATTTTAACCACTTCAGATGGAATTTTGCATGTTCGCTTTAAACTCAGGATGGAATCATTTCATGGATTACATGCTATTTCATTTTGGTAGTAAAGGTAAAAATTTTTTTTACACACTTAAATAACAGGTTATTGATTTAATGTTTGCCATTTGTGTATAAAAAGTATCTTGGTTAATAATACCTGGCTATGACAATGCAATCAGCATTCAATTTAGACACTTGCCTGGAGACCTGAGGCCAGTCACTTTTATTTCAGTCCTGTAACAATTCTAAGAAGTGGGTCCTCTGGGCCAGTTGATTTTTAGAGGGAGGAGGGAGCAATATGCATTGAAGAATTCATGTCAGTAGTTTCTTGCATTATTAGTAGTTTTACAGCCTCAATTGACCTTGAAGGCCTGTAGGACACGTCATCCTTAGTTAAACCCTGTACTGCATGTGTCCCTTAAGTAATACACAATTTATGTACTTTGATGGGTGTACCAAACATTTTACTACTTTATGTAGATGAAGGCAGGTTAAACTGAAACTAAACTTAACAGGAAGTATGGTATTTGTGTGATCATATTGGCAATGGATGGTTCATAGTCCCATAAAGTTTTAAGCCTGTGATTTTAGGAAATTACACTTTTACAGGTCACTGTTGGTAGGTTCTTATACTGTATGTTATGAGGTAGAAGAGCAATGTGCTTTATAAACTATGTCATTCACATGTTTGTGATTTGAAAATTGTTAAAGGTAAACAGTTTTATCTCAAAGTTCATTGCTGATAATAAAGTTGGTGATTTTGTGAGGCTGTTGTGAATTGGGGATGGTAATGTTTATTGTACATGAATCATTTTTGTAAACAGAGCAGAGGTATTTGGAAAAGAATGTATTATTAGGGTTCATGCTATAATTTGAGCTATGCATTTTGGAGGTAAACCAGTCTTCAGTTTTCCTGTAAATTTGTTCAACTATTTACAAATTCTTGAGTTGGTATGAAAAAATCATGCCATTAGTACACAACAATATGTCAAAGGTTTACTAACTTTTTTTGGAAAAAAAGGTGCATGTTTCTCTCTTTCTGTGAATTTGTGTTGTCATGGAAGATCTCTCATTGAAAACATGAGTTTGTGATAGTAGATGGACCATGCTAGTCTAGTGAGTAGTATACCGAGTTTTTCACTGCCATCTCCTTGTAGGCATAGAGGAGCCTTCTAATTTTAGCAAAACAGAAAAGTGTTTGCTCAAATTTTCAAAAACCCTGCACAACTTTTACTGTCACAAAAAATAGTGCAAATAAAAGTGTGTTGCATGCCAAGCATCCAGAAAATCATCATGGTTTCCAAGAAACAACTTTGGGTAAGAAATCTGAGCATTTTGAGACAACATGCATTTTGCTATCAAATTTCTACTCAGATGTTATCCAAAATGTGGTTGGTTCTTTGCCTCAAAACAAAACAAAAAGAACAACAAAAAAGTGGGAGAGGGGGACGCAGTTGCCTACTGACCTGTATACTTATTGATGTCCTTTTTAAGAAATAATGTTCCTGCATGGTGAAATCCTACTTGAAATGTCTTAACTTTGGTCTGGGGTTGCAGGTTTCATTTGGGTCATGAAATTACTGTAACAGTAGAGAAAAGTAAACACTTGTCTTTATGAAGTGTGTGATTAAAAATTTTGTTGCTAGTACAGTTGGAATCAAATAAGTTTACTGAACACTTCAGAAATGTAAAGAATGATGAGAATTTGGATTGCACCATATTCATTGCTTGTTGTCCACACCTTCAAAAATATTCTATTGAAAATAGCTTTTCTGTTTTATTTTGTTCAAATATTTGAAAAAAGCTTTTTTGTTTTATTTTGTACAAATATTTATTGTTAGTGAAATGTTTTACTTCCTGGGTTTTGTGTATGTTGCAAAGGGGACTTTCTGGGGGTCAAAAATGGAGGGACCATGTGTGATGGTTGGCAAGGTTACATGGATTGAAGATCTAATTCCAAAGAAAAGCATTGTATTACTTATCACGCACAGTGCTCCTGACGCACCTCTTAAACATACAAGGCAGTGTCTGAGGAGTGAATTTTATGCCTACCTGCACAAAGAAATTATAAAGTGTATTATACTTGCCCTGGTTTTGGAAGGGCAGATTCCAAGACTGGGCATGTCTTGGGATTTTCCCCATTCTTTTTTTTTATTTTAGGGGTCACTTTGTAAAAAGAAAAAACAATGGTAAAATGTGTAATATCAGCTAGTCATGGACATTGCACCACTTATATAAACAGCTTGATTGGCACCTGTGTTGAAAATTTAGTGTCACTTGTAACAACAAAAATTTGACCTTTTATGCAAATGACATGAAGTTATATTTTTAATAATAGTAATAAGGAGATTTTATAAGCTGTCCATATCACCAACTGATATTCTAAGCCCTCTGGCTACACAAAAGATTAAGGAAGCAAAGGGTAAGGATTAATCAATTGAGAATTGAACAACAAAAATCGTAAAAAAGTAAGAAATCCAAAATGGAAAGACATTGTTAAGTAATTATACAGCTCAAAATGCAAAATGCTTCATACTTGTACTGTAAGAGTCTTCAAGGTCCTTTCCAAAATACTCAGGAAACTTGGGACTATCTAACTTTACAGGGTAGCATATTTCACAGTTGTTGTTCAGCTGAAAAAGGTTGGTGGTGCCCAAAGAATGCTTTTATTTTGTTTCAGTTATGGGCATTTTCTACTTTAGGGGGGAACTGCTCCCCACAAAATATATTGAAGGGGATTTTGGCTCAAAAGGGGGAAGTCTCAATTAGTTGCAACATAAAAAGTAAACTTTTTCTCAACAGCTGCAGTTAATTTCTGCATGCATGCATTTTTTAAAATTGCTAGATTGTTGGGAAGAGTGCTGGAATAGAGCGATCCCCCTGCCTAATGTGAACACTGCCATACACTGCAGTGAGGGATACAACGTAATTGTTTAGAATGAAGGTTACAGCACAAACTGACATCAACATCAAATTTATGTATTTTTAAAGTAAAAGTTGAATTTTTTCATTGTAAGATCATTTAATCTTAGCACACTTATTTCTTGTAAAATTTCAGACTCCTTGTCTAAGATAGATCTCTTGGTAACTCTAAACAGTGTTAGTAGATAAACATTATGTTATGGTTCTGTCATTTTCCTGATGATTTTGTGGCGAATGTGTCTTAGTTCTTTTCTGTATTTTTGATCTCTTCCAAGCTTGCTTTGCCACTTACCAAAAATATTAAACTTGAAGTGATACTCAGTCCCCCTTCTCTCCTGCAGCTTAATTCCAAATTGCCAGTTTACAGTTGCAAATTGCTTTTTGGTTTCGACTGGAGCCATTACCCATAGTTGAGTTAATCATCAATAACTTGGCAAAACGATGGTAGCTGCTGGCATACCCATTGGGCCAAGGTGCTTGTGTTTATGTCAATATTGCAAAGTAGCACACAAAACTTGGGGTGCAGGAGCATTCCCCCAACTCAGTCAAATGTGGAGGAGGGCCTCCCATTAGCTAAATCCTGGTTTGCCACAAATGGTAACACTGTAGCTCTATTTTTCATCCAGCACTGCATAGTCTGGGCACTCTTCCTTTAGAATGATCTCAGCACAGTATCGCAGTATATGAAGCAAAGGCTGCTTTCATACTCTGAAGACTCCCTAGTGGCTAGGTAGGCTGTTAAAATCAGCAGGTATAGACACTAACATCGCAGTTACGTTACATATCATAGGCATAACAATATTAGCCATTGGTAGTTTCAGGTGGATAACACCGTGCATGGAAGGGTGAGGTTAGTAGTATCACCTTCCAGACTTTAGAAAGGAGTTACTTATTTAATGAAAGGGAGAGGAAGGCAACAGTGTTGCCATAGTGATATTTTATAAATCCCCCCCCCCCAAAAAAAAAAACAATTTGGCATGTTTAAGATGTTGTTGGCATGTAACATGTTAAAGCCTTGATAGCAAACAGCATTTTGGTGTTATTTTGGCATATCTTCCATTTGACTACCAATTTTCTTTCAAAGTGCATGTTTTTACACAATTTTCCCAGACAACTGTGGTTAAATAGATGATGTATGACCTGAAATTCCCCCTAACAGCATAAAAGAAAGTATAAAATTGGCCAGTGGTCATAAACAGCATGGTTATTTCACAACATATATACTTGACTTTTGGTTACACCTCTATGTTCCAATGTCTCTTTGTTCTGAAGTCTATATTCTGACAAGTCAAGTTCAGTGTTAGGATAAGGTTGGTTCTAACTTAACCCTTATCCTAACACTGACCTCAGTGTTGACTTGTGAGAATATAGAGGCACTGGAACAAAGAGAGGTTGGAACGGAGCTGCTAGAGCAGACCCCTGATGTTTGAGCAATTGGAGTTTTAATGCCGAAGAATTTACATTTAGCATTTTATGACTACATTGAACACCAAATTTGGCTGGTTGCCTCACAAAATGTGGCAACTCTGCTTGACAGTCACTGGCAAGTGATGTTTGGGAAAGATGGTAGTCTTGTGAGTGTAGCATGCTGACTGCACTTGCTGTCATCAACGATTTAAGTCAGCTCACCAGGCTTTCATGCGGGGTTATAACCTCACACATTACATGAAGTTGAAGACACTTTATCAACAGGAGGTCACTGATCTGGAGTTCATCTGTCTTGGTAGGTATGTGCTCTGTTACAAAAAGCAAGTCCAGTAGAAGGTCATTGCACAATAGGTATACACATACCTTTTTTAGTGGATGAATTGCAAAGCACTCGTGAAACTTATGTGCCAAGTTTGCATTGTGTGAAATGCAAACCACAGATTTGATAGACTATTAAAGAACAGATACAACCGAAACCTTGCAGTTTGCCAGACAGAAGCGAAATATCAAAAACATTCATTCCACTGTTTAGATTATATTAAAGACTTCCTGTGATGTCTCAGGCAGTGCACATTTGCTGTGAGGTGCACTTTTTTGCACTGACCTTTGTGAATATTAACTTCCAGTCTGGTACTAGGATGATAGATTGGTGATATTACAGAGTAAGAACTCTTACTCACTGTAATGAAGAGTTTATGCTACAGAGACAGGAGAAATGTTTCTTTCAGAAATTGCATATACAAAACTTTTGATATAGCTGCAACTTTCAACAATGTTACATTTTGTAGATGGAATTGTTAAAAATAATTCTTGACAGATTTAGAGAGTTGTGATATGTGTACAATATATGAGACTACCCATTAGAGTGTACCTTAAGTCTGGAATTACAAGAATAAATATTTTAGAGGTTGGATTTTGGAAGTGAATCTCATTCATCTGACTCCCATTTTCATAGCTTACTCCATTGATGAGACATAAAATGTTGAAATTTATTCACTTAATTTGAAACAGTCCATTGCACAATAATTTGTGATTTCCTTTTTGTACAATTTACAGTATCTGCTTTTGTTTCCTTTTGAAGTTAAAATGTTTATACAACCTTGAAAAATTTATTTTTTCCTTGCATAGCATGTTTTACAGAGAGGACTTGTGTAGACAAGCAAAAGTTAGACAGTGATCACAGTTTAGCACAAGGCACAAGGTGCAGTGGCTTTCGAAAGAACAAAAACAAGTACATAATTTGAGTAAGAATGACATCAAAATTATTGCACAGTCTACCATTTTAAATTGAATGAATAAGCTTCAACATTTCATATCTCAGCTCAGGAATGTCCTGTGAAGATGGAAGCTGGAAAATTGGGATTCATTTTTCAATCTTCGTAACATATATTTTCGAAATTTTAGACTAGGTATACTTGCAATTCACCTTGCAACAAGTGTATCCACTTAATAGTAAGCTGATAATGAAGGTGGAATGGAATTTGGGAATTCTGTATTCTCTGGTGTACTGGTAGTTACAGTATATTAAAGAAGTAAAAGTAATATGAACTTTTATTCATGGCAATTTCAATTGATGCACTCTGGAGTAAATTCTTGCCATGGCTGAAATAATCTTTTACACCTAAACAATATGTGTGGCTTTAGTTTATTGATATTTTCACAAACAAAGACATTGTCTTGGAATCACTGGTATGATAGGGACTTTGAGACCTCAGTTGACAATAACAATTGAACAAAACAGAGGTCTAAGTTGGAAGAACCTTTACAAGAATAGGCAGATAACGCAAGAGTTTAGGACAAAGCTGATGATGCAGGGGAAATTCCCTAAGTTAGTCCCTTTGCATTATCCAGTCCTTGAAATCTGTTTATTTCTTCTGTATTTGTTTGTTCTTGGGATTAACCTCACAGAGGATTTTGAAAGAGGGATCAATGATTGTAAGGAAAAATGGATTGTGACATTCTTTTGGATTGTATATGGTGATAAGAAGAGCTGATTGGTTGTAGATAATAGCTTTACTGTGAAAGGAGTAAAAGCACTGCCTTGTATAAAGTGGCAATAATTAACAAAAGAGATTTATACTTGGTGAAAAGCTTCTTAAAAGAAGAGATAGATTACACCAGTTACAAGGATAAAGGTGATGGAGAGGGAATTCCCCACACAAGTCCCAGTGCTGTAACCTTTGCTTGAAAGCCTTATATCCCTTTTATAGCTTGCAAGTAAACCTTGTAGGAGAATTTTCTCATTTGTAGAGTTCTGTTCTTGTAAATAACACTGGATGATGACCCTGCATTTGTTTTTATGTACTATGATTTTTTTCATTTTAACTTTCAAGGGCAAAGTCCTTTTGGATTATGAAACTGCTAATCTTACATGACATCATCTAATACAAATTACAGAGCCCTGATCAGAGCTACTTGATTGGTTAACCACAAGTTCTCTTTTGAAAGGGGGAGGGATTTTATCGTGGGAACGTTTGCTTATTTAAGGGGGAAGCTTTAAATGTTGTCTCCTCTTTACAGTATGTTAGTGTGCACCCCCCCCCCCTACAGAGCCATTTTGTTTTTTGTTTTTTTTTTTTTGTCCTTGAATTTTTCATTTTTGTGAGTGAATTTCACAATACCCTGTTTGCTGTGAATGTGCCAGTGGGGAAATCTACTTTGTGAGACACTGCTTCTACAACATTTTTCAAGAAGGGGTATTGCTTAGAGTGACCAGTTGTTTGGAAAATGAGACCCTGGGAGTACAAACAAGAGTATTGGGTAAGAAATATTGAAGTCACCATTTTGAATGTAGTATTAATTTGCTGTTGTAATACAGGATGGTGTAGGAAACACAAGAATACCTCCACTAAAAACATTGCATTATGGGAGGTATAGTTCTCTTCAGTTGTGTATTATTTCTACATTTGTAAACAAATGGGTGCAGGAAAATGATTTCATATATAGCTGTTACAAACCAGTTTGATGCTGTCCAAAGACAAAGCTTCTGTGTAGTTCATTTGGCCTACAATGAAAAATGTGTCAGTTCCTTTGTCCAGCAGGGAGTTGTTATTTGGAAGGAGGTTAAATGGAAGTTCAATTTATGCTTGTTCTAAGACCCACTTAATGCTGTGGGGATTATCAACGGTAAGCTACTTATTTGGCTGATGGGAATTTCTTTCTTTTATTTGTTGGCTTTAATTTAATATCAATATGTTAGCAACATCATTCAGGTCTAGTAACCCTATTAAGTGGCTTAAGTACTCAGAACAATGCTTTGGTGAATAAGTTGACGGGCGCTGCCACTAATTTAGGGGAAGGTGCTGCAAAGCTTGAGTGACTGTTCCAGTGAAATAAATCAATGAGGTTTAGTTGCCCCTTCCTAAAGAACGAACCTCATGCAGATGAGCTGCACAAGCAGAAGTCTAATTTTTGTCACAACAATTCAGAAAGTTTCTGGAAGTTTCCTGAAATGACCAAGTATAGAATCATGTTCATATTTTTTCATAACTTTATTGATATACTGTCATCCATGTCACCAAGTTCCAAAAGATGCAATATTTTTTAATTTCTTAGTGACTGGCAATGCTATGGCAGTAGCAAAAATCCCCAGTCGAACTGTAGATGTAGCAGACAACAAATCCCTTGTGTATGAACTACCTATTTCAGTGTATTAAAGTCTTATAGTAATACCAAGAAAGATACTAGAGACAGATTCATAAGGTGAACATCTGGGTTAGAGTCTGCAGACCAACCTCTCCGTGTCAATCACCGAACATGATCTCTGTGATCAACCATCTTGGGCATGGCTAATTAGCCGATTGTTCACATGACTTCTTCAGTGGAGAAGGACACGGCGACCACTAGCACCCGCTCTGACTGTAGTCATTGTTAAATTGGCATTGCATGTTATTAATAGCGTTACCCAAAGAAACTTGAGCAGCCAAGTGGCCGGCCAAGCAAGCAAATCAATTAGCACGCTTGGAAGGAAGCAAGTTGGATCACCCGGGTTTTCATATCAAAGCCCGGGGAAGCATGTAGCATTTCCCTAACGGACTTGTATGCGATATGTACTTTGTGACCTTGGCAGTGCAAACCTCACTTGAAAGCGATGTATCTTGATCCTTCCAATAATAACTCCCTGTGTACAGTAGCCACAGAGAGCTGCTACGTACGTACAGTAAACTGTAGCTGGGTGCTTGCCGCGTTCAGCTCAAGAAATATTTGCATATTGCCAGACCTGACCTCTGACATCATTGGAAGGTGCCCTTTACATTGATTTGAAGGAAGGGACATTTTTCATTCAATTTTTGGAGTCACACCCAACACAAGAGTTCATTCACACTGGAATTTGCTTTGTAGATTTTGAATGAAGTTTTCAAGTTTCCAATACCGACAAATTTTGCTTCTTTGATCCATGAGAATTTTTTTTACGTCACAGTGTCACAGTCTGTTGAATAACCATGGACAGAAACTAGTTGCTGGTTGTCTGCTGTTGTGTTTCTTGTTTTAATGCTACTTTTGTATACTTAGAAATATTTGCAGTATTTCTATTGTTAGCTTCACAAATAGCAACCCATTGCACCAGATTGGCAGTTGATTTAATAGTCAGTTTAAACTAAAGTATCATCTATGGGTAGTTTTCCTGCTCAATTAGGTGTACAGGTCGTGGTTTTTGGGGACAGTTAGGAAATTTAGGCATGCTACTAAAATTCACATGTGTAATTAATGTGATAGTGTTTTCCTTCATCATTCAGATATTCCCATGAAACACTATATTGTCCCCAAATCCTTGTTGGTCAGAAACATGCAAGTTTCTTGCCAAGTTTTGGCTGAATATAGTAGTGCCAGGATTTGCCCAACAGGGATGCCAAGCTCCCCAACCAGGGGGAAGCATCCCCATGCCCCCACGAAGGCAATGAGTTGCCAAAGGGATGACAAATGAAGTATTTTGACCTTTTTTTTTTGCCAAAATGTAAAAATTTGGGGCTGTTATTGGAGAAAATTTGATAAATTTGGTTTTTTTTTCAAGGAAAAGTGAAAAATTTGGGGTATTCATTGAAGAATCTGCCCTTCCTATGAGCAAAATTAAGCAGGTGGTTGGGGCAACTGAAGGTCGGTGGGATTGCATATTATATTCTGTACGGATTAAGCTCCCTGATAAAATTGGAAAATTTCCCCGATGGGGGCCATGACTCCCTGTCCCCCCACTGTTGCCACCCCTGAATATAGTGTTTGTGACTTGAATGGGAACACTGTAGCAGCACTATAGTGCAGACTTCATACAGCTTCTATGCAGGTGAGAACAATTAGTTATCTTTCAAAGGTTCGAGTTGTACAGTATGTACCTTTGCAATGCATTTTGAACTAAGGCTCTTCCTTACAGCTAGTTTTCTATTGGATGGAATGAAAAAAGTTTGCATCTCTCGAAGCACAAAGAAAGGTGTAATAAAATGAGTCACTTGTTGAATTTGAGCAGGAAAACTGCCCATTGATGATACTTTAGTTACTGGCAGTTAAATCAACTGCCAGTCTGGTGCAACTTGGGTTGCTATTTGGGGAGCTAACAATAAAAATACTGCAAATATTTCTAAGTAAACAAAAGTAGTCTTAAAATGAGGAAAACCATGACAAAAGGAGACAACCAGCAACTAGTTTCTGTAATAGGTTATTCACCAGACTGTTCATTGTGACATTAATGTAGGTTATGAACCAAAGCAAAACTTGTTGACACTGGAAACTTGAACACTTCATTCAAAATCTACAAAGCAAATTCCAGAGTGAATGAACTCTTGTGTTGGGTATGATGCCAAAAGTTGACTACAAAATGTCAGTCCTTCAAATAAATCATTGTGAAGGGCACCTTCCAATGGTGTCTGATGTCACGTTTGGCACGTTTAGCTGGACGTGGCAAGCACCCAGCTAGCACACATAGCAGCTCTCTATGGCTACTATACGTATTTACACAGGGAGTTGTTATTTGGAAGGAGATGCATCCTTTGAAGTGAAGTTTGTACTGCCAAGGTTACATAGTAATCTGTCTCTTGTATATTTCTTGGTATTACTTTAAGACTTACACTGGAATAGGTAATTCATACACAAGGGATTTGTCGTCTACTACATTTACAGTATGACTGGGGGTTTCTGGCTACTGCCATAGCATTGCCAGTTGTTAAGAAAATTAAAAAATATTGCATCTTTGGAAACTCAGTGATGAGGATGAGAGTATATCAGTAAAAGTGTTATGAAAAAATGTGAGCATGATTCTATACTTGGTCATTTCAGGAAACAACTTTCTTGATTTGCTGTGACAACTGAGAATTAGACTTCTGCCTCTACAGCTCATCTGCATGAGGTTCCTTCTTTAGAAAGGGGCAATTAAACCTCATTGACTTATTTGAATTAAACAGTCATTTGAGTTTTGTAGCACCTTCCCTGAAATTAGTGGCACTACCAACCTACTCATCAAAGTTTTTTTTTTGTTTCTTTGTTTTTTTTTTTTTGTTTGTGATAGGATTAGCCGAATCATGAATGATATTGCTAAAATATTGATATTAAAGCCAACAAATAAAAGAAATTCCCATCAGCCGAATAAGTAGCTTACCCTTGATAATCCCCACAGCATTAAGTGGGTCTTAGAACAAGCATAAATTGAACTTTCCATTCAACCCCTTCCAAATAACAACTCCCTGCTGGACAAAGGAACTGACACACTCAAATAGTTTTTCATTGCAGGCCAAATGAACTACACAGAAGCTTTGTCCTTGGACAGCATCAAACTTGTTTATGACAGCTATGTATGAAATCGTTTTCCTGCACCCACTTATTGTTACAAATGTAGACAAATTTGCACAACTGAAGACAACGATACCTCCCATAATGTCATGATTTTAGTGGAGGTATCCTTGTGTTTCGTACACCATCCTGTAATACAACAGTACATTAATACTTTATTCCAGGAGGCTTTGTACAGTTCTCAATAAACTTTTACGAGAATTACATGTAGAGAAACCTCCTGCAATCTTCCAGTACCCTCTCTTTACAAAAACATCAGGGACCTTGGTCTCAGTCCATTGGGTGGTGAAATCAAGGGGCTTGATTTACTGCAGATCAGTTTTATGGTATGACCTACTTAAACAAAAAGGTGCAGTAAAGGTCCGATGACATGAAAATGGCAAAGTTGGATATTCAATGTAAAAAGCGTGAAAATACCCTGAAAGAAACCACAGTTCCCATCAAAATCCATTGAATATTGACCATTTTACAGTGTATTATTTCTGCTTTGTACTTACATCATGAATAAACATCAGACAAATGTGCAAATTTGTGGCTGTGAAAGAGGGACTGACAAGATATGACCAATGCTACCCTTTTTTTTCAGCCATCATTTCAAGGACCATTGTAACATAAGTATGTCTTCTGAGATTTATTTTTGAAGTTACACTTGTCTGTAAAAAAATATCAATATCACAACTCTAAATTAACTGATGAGTAATTAATAGATGATTTTTAGGGTTAACAAAAGGAATGCTAACACTGTGCAACACTCTTCATCAAATTTTCAATACGGCAATGAGTTACTTCAGAAACTGTCAAACTGTGAAGAGGTTTATATCTTGGAAATGATATTAAAAAGATATTGAAATAATTCCAAAGGATCTTTCTATGTGGAATTTTAGTCTAGAATAATTAAAGTATGTGTTGCAAAGGTTGACAAATATACAAGTTTGATGGTCTTCCTTCCATCTAAACAGCACATTTCTGTCTTGAGATGTAAAATTTGAAAATTTATCCTCTGAATTTTAATAGATGGAGGATAGTGGCAGTGCATTTTAAGAGAGGATAGTGCATTCTTAATGTCACTATTGTTCTTCAACTGCTCAAATTACTTGCCTAAGCCTTTTTGTGTTAGTTCGTTTTTTCCTAAAAGCCACTACAACTTCATGCAGAATCAGTCTCATACTGTTATTATAGAATATACCCACCCACTCCTCTCAAATTAATTTGGTCATTTTTTTAGGCCGTGAGTGTAATATGAGTAGTACAAGATTTACGTCACACATCGTATATTACAATGTGCACTTTAAAGTATAGTGGATGAATTTTAGTATTTTTCATATTTCATATCTCCATGTCATTAGAAGGACCATTAGCTTTATGTTGCATATTTACAGTTCTCTCCACATGTCCCCAGAGTTGTTATCTCTACGTTTATCTCATGAGCAAGCAAGCCATCAAGACAGTGCTAGCTACAGTTTCCTCAACAGGAAGATGCCAACATCATAATGCCCTAGCATAGACCCTTTTCCAAATAGTCATTACAAAGGATTGTGGGATAGAGTTTTGGTATGCATCTTTCTTGGCACCTTTCAATGGCATTTTACTGTGGTGAAAAATGACGCACACCAAAATTCTATCACACAATCCTTTTGGAATTGCTGTTTGGAAAAGGGGCTATTGTACTATACTCTTGTAGTCTACCTCAGAGGTGCTTATTGGATTAGTGCAGAGAAGCAGAGTGGAGAAGTCTTGTGAGATGATGACTCTTGTTCTGATACACTTAGGTTAAAGAAGCTGCCCTAGCTAGACATATTTTGCATTTTTACAAGTAACTTTCACCATACCCTGTTGCTGTGAATGTGCCCTTTGAGGAAAATCACTCTGTGAGACCCAGCTTTGCAATATTTTTCTAGAAGTGGTAATGCTTAGATTGGCTGACTGTTTGGAAAGGGAGACCCTGGGAGGAAAAGCAAGAAGAGTATTGGGTAAGACTGCTGAAGTTACAAATTTTGAATTTTGAGTTATCAGATTTTGATTTGTGTGGAGTTGCAAGATATTACTAGTGGCAAATGTTTGCAAGGGAACAAGCTTTGAAGATGGGAGTGAGACCAATGGTTGTCATGTCACATCCTTTTGTAATATGTATATTATTTAAATTTTGCACTTTTGGTACCATGAGCATGACATTCAACCCTGCCCACATTCTCAAGTGTAAATGGCCTATTGGAGTAGCAAACTTAATTTGCGTAAAGTGATAAATTTTCAAAGGTGACCTACTATGGTGGCACAAGACCTACTTGACTGATCAGTGCTTGTGGCTACCAAAGGGGTAGGTATCAAAGATATGAGACTGGTTGCTTGGCTAAGCAGTACTCCCAGGTAGAGGTCTGCCTGTTGGTAGAAAGTGTTAATGCATGCTTTCACAGCATGTAGCTGTGCTTTCCTTGGCACTGATTTAACCATTCATGTGGTATAATTTGTCCTGAAAATCCTTATAGTGCCCAACTTGATATATAAACCACCATTGCAGTGTATGGAAAATTAGTTCTCTTGTAACAGTGCTAATTTCTTTGTTTTTCAGGAGCAGCCTCAACCTTTTAATAACAGGCTTACTTTCAGAGATGGCCATAAAAGACGTTCAGCCTTTAGGCCAAAGTCTCGAAGTCCAAACAGAAGCTTCTTCAATCTCAAATTGTGAAGTGTGTTCATGAGGACTGTCAAGAGTCTTACATATACAGTTAGTCTTACGGTAACGTTTTCACGAGAAGGTACAGAGAAATGGATAGTTCTGTTTAATACTGTGCGAAAGCTCTGAAGTATTTTGCAGAAGTGACTTGCTTGGTGGGTGATTTGAGACACTGGTAATTTTGATACGATTCATGGATGAGGCTGTGTATTAAAGTGTTGATATGATTTAGGGTGTAGTGTTTACATTGCTCAGTGGATCTGCTTTAAGAAACTGTTGTGCTAATACTTCTCTAGAGGGGTACCTGTACAGGTGTAATTATTTAAAAGAAAAAAGATTTAGCAGTAGTCTTCAACTAATATTAGTATATCAGAGGAGGAAGATCGAAGATTTTTTTTTGTGCTTATCAAAAATAGTGTTGCCTTATAAGGCATAAAAGAAGGTATACGATTAGTACTGTTATCTACTAAACAAAGGTAGGTCATAGTTGTATTATTGATCCAGTACATACGGGCTTCCAGTGGCATGAAAGCACAAAGGATTTACTCAGTGTTGTTACAGTAACAAAAGGATAATTTTGCCTATGATTGTGTGGGTGGGAGGCTTCCTCAAATAGATTTTACACAAGTATGTGTGATCTTTGATTTACTTCCAAAAATTGGGGCAACACAAAAGCACTAATTTACTGATAGAGCTTAGTAGCTTAAAAAGCAAATATGACTTCTGTCAGTGTATGGGAATGGAGGACTGCTTCCTACAATAAAAGTTGTGTGGGGCTGCCAGTGGTACTATCAGGACTTGAGTTAAGGCAATGCGGGATCTTTAATAACTCCTCAAAATTGGTGCTGCTTTAGAAGCCAATTTCTTGTGGATTAACTTGGAAATATTGTTGACTCTAGAGATTTTGCAGGGAAGGGGGGGGGGGGAAGGGGTGCAGTTGTACACTTTTCACAAGTTTGGTAACACCATTGAAGGCATGGCCTTCTGGAGGAACAATTTAGGATTTATAACAAAAATATTCCTTTTCATCTTCTTGGATAACTCTACATAACGATGAACAGGAAACATTATCTGTAGATAAATCTATTTATAAAGTGTGTGTGTATGCGTTTTTTTCTTTTTTTTTCTTTTGTAATGTATGATCTGTTGATATTGCAAGCCCAGTAATTTGGAACTGCCAGTCTTCACAGACTGGTAATCTGGAAGCAACATCGTTATCACTGCAAGGTCATTGTTGCTGGACAAGAATGAAATTTGAGATAAGTGGAGTGTCTTTCATGAAAAGTACGACCTAGAGCTTCATCTGTTAGATTATAGGTAACGATATGTATATGCAGTGGGAGCGGAGCTTGCAGTCCATCATTTGAACAGAAAATCTGCTATTTTCAGGCAAAAAATAAGCTATTTTTGGGCTAGTATGCATTAAATATTTTGGGCAAAAGTCCAGTCCTGGGTGCTTACGTGGGTGACAGTTCACTGCAGGTGTGAATTGTTGTGAAGAAGCTATGTTTATAGTATGACAGTGTTTTCAAAAGTCAAGATTACCATAGACTGAGTAGTGTTCATATAATTCATACCTTTCTTTTATTCCAAAATATTCTTTCAACTAATTCAGCTCTTTCAAAAAAGTGCTCCTCAAAATGTCTTTCTAAAAGTATTCCCTTTTTTTTAGTATTCCAAAGAAGGTTTCTTTAATTTTAGTAGAAATCAAGAAAAATTATTCTTATATTTAATTATGAAAACAAGAAATTTATATTTTATTTCAAGTGTAGTGAGTAACTGAAAGTGTATTCTTCCATGCTGCCAGTACAAGGTCTTTCAAAAGAGGAAAGGAAGTTTTAAATTATATGATGACAATCTAAGCATCTACCGTAACAAGACATCAGTACTACTCTCTGGTATTGCCAGGTAGGGGCAGGGGCCAGGGTGGGGTCTGGATATTTAGAGGTTAGTGAATGGTGTGCTTGTCTTCCTAATTCCAAACATTTTTCCATTTATTCTCCAATGAGATACAGTCAGGATGAGAAATTTTGATCCAGCAGTCTGGGTACTGGTGCCCTCCATAAATTTATGTTGTGATTCTGAAGTGTTTAACCATAATCCATCCCACTTCATTCCAAAATGTCCGATGGCATCACTAATGGATACTGATGTGCTCCTTTGAATAAGTGAAGGGAAAGTGCTCTTCAAAGTCAGTTTACCTTCTTTTTGTCAGCCTTCCATCCTTATAGGTTTGCTTTAATAGTTTTGGTGAAGGGAGTTGGGTAAAACTCCTGCATACTGTACTTTTAAAGTGGTTATTTTTTCCTGAACATTCCAAAAAAAAGTGTTACATCTTTCAAAATGCATCAGTTTTTTCCCATTTGTTTGAAAAGACCTCTCAAACCAAGTGCAGACATCAGCAGTACTGCAATCAAAAAAGAACCACATTTTTCAGTCTATGGAAATCTCATACTATCTTGAACAGCAGTTATACACATTGATTTCTTGAGATTGATAGGTTCAGTAGGCAAAATTTTGAACATGCAAATATTTTTGAACCATACCAGGTGTGAAATGTTTGTAATATTGTTTCATATTATGAAATTGACTATATTGAATGCAGGGTAGTGATTCTCATTTGGCAAAGTTTTTCACATGAGATTTGGCAACCTTTTTCACATGAGATGGTTGATGCAAACATTTTTTCCAAAAGACACATTTTTTTCTTTTTTCAGGGTGTAACTTGTCATAGTTATTGTGATCACATTCAGCAATAATGTGTTTGATTTACACAGTACTGCTGTGTTTCTAATATTGACATAAATCTCTTGTATGTCTTTTGATTTAATAGAAAAGGAAGAGATAACAACATAAATGTATCTGTGATCTCTTGTGTGAAAATTTTTGCTTTCAACACTGCCACCTCATAATTTTCAGTATTAGATCTAGTTTGATGTGGTCATCATTTGTTTCTTTTCCACCATAAGTCAAAGCTGAAGGTCATCAGTTTGAAATCATGAGAATGCCAGTGTAAAAATTATCCAGTATGACTTTCCTGACCTGGGACATCTCTAAAGTAACCAGTAGTGTCAGTCGGTCCCAGTCAAAAAGTGGGGGGGTAGTGGTATTCATGATGGAAAGTGCATAGGAGCATATGTGGATTTAGTCCTCAATGTTCAAACGAAGTGTTGGGTATGCCCTCTCCTATATCCACCTGTTCCTGCTCATGAACGTACCTAATTACAATTACAAACTATGCCTAGTCATGCAAGCTAAGCTTGACAAATTTTGGATTTCAGAGTGTTTTATAAGTTCATAGTAATGATATGCCACCCCTCACATGACAGCTAATCGGTTAGAAAGAACCTCACATGATCAGTCAGACTTCGAGAGAGAAAACAGCAAAATATGAAGCTGCACACCTGACCTTCAGAAGTTTTAATTTTTAATTTTTTCTTGCAATGTTAGCTTCAAAGAATGAATAAATTCCCAAACATTAATCATTTTAGTGCAATCATACTCATACGCCTTACGCAATTGAGATCTTTTTAATATGGTCATGCTCACCCCAGACAAAAGAAAACAAACACTCGATCTTTTTAAGAAAAACGTCACAGGGGACTGGGAGGTTTAGAAAATGGTGATTCATTTTGGGAATCAAAATACTCTTAATAACTGTAATCAGATTGCTAAAGTCATTACCAGATACCAACATGTTTTAGGCCTAACTTACCTTCAGTGCTTTCCAAAATTGCAATTGCCTACACTGCTTTAGACTACATCTTCTTATCCACCTATATCAGTTGCCACTCATCAGTCTCATTGTGAATTGTATTCTGTCGTGCACCTTTACCGACGGTGTACTTTCACGCGGAGGAACATTGACACATATGTGGTGAGGTTGGTACCTAAAGAATGAAAATTGACTTGTCATTACAGCATTTAAAATAATAAATATCAATTAAAATGAAAACGGAAACAAGGTCAATTTTTTAGTGTGATTAGCTGTTCTGTAGAACTAGATGTGCGCCATCAAAACAGGATTCGTCAAGCATGAAATGGTCAGACGCTATGCAAACAAACTGCCGAAGCTTGAGTGGCAGTGGGCATGTCAATGTGCTGCTACATTTATCTACTCAAGGGATGGCTGGATGAAGAAGAAATTGGTTTTGCTTGCCACAACAAAATAATTTTGAAGCCAATCCTTGGTAAGAAACTCGATTTACCCAGACCTGTGATAAAAATCGAAAGGGAAAATTAAGATAAGCTCGTCATGCACTTTGTCCATCTATGAGCCCATATACCAGAATATCCAATCATTACAAGCTCTATACATGACACGGGTTAAGGTATGCGGGCCCAGCATTGATATGAATTATAAGACAATCACTTACGAAAATTCTTCAGTGGGATGAGCTTTCTACGCAGAAATCAAACTACTTTACTCCAATTTACAACACAATCCCTGATGCATACCCGAGAAATTATGTACTGCATCGGCCCGTACCCGAAGGGGTGACGCCCCCTAAAAAATCTTTTTGCCTCCCCCAAATAGAAAATTAAAAATTACTACTGCCTTCTTGCATTTTAGCATACCTCGCCCCTACAAAATGTTTTCGCCCTTGGGGAAATTATCTCTCCCCCTCAGTACCTTGTCTGGCTACGGGCCTGATCTTGCCACGTTTTAGTACTGTAGTCAGAAACTGCCGGCGCTACTTCGTTGTCAAAATCAAATCCATCTGTTTAGAGGCGTTCAACTGGGAGTGCTTTCAGTTTGTAATCCGAGGGGCGAATTAAGAGGGCGAAGGGCCCTGAGTAATTCGTATTTACTAGTTCAATTGGAATGTACTTCACTTTTGAGTTAATTTTATCGCTAGTACGTCACAGAAATATACATGTAATATAACAGTCTTCGAACATGGAACGTCTTTTACTATTCAAACAAAAGTTTACTTTTAGGTTATCATGGCTATGTCACAAAATGTTCGTGCACTTAATTACTTAGCTGTCATGTTTAAATATATCATGATTGCAAATGTAGGCTTAAGTCTGTAAGACCCACCTTATCGTGTTTACTGTGTGATTTAGGAGAATACTTAAAAGTAGAAAGGTATGCCAGCTATGTAAATTGCGATCATGATGAATTTCTTAGTGTCTAGTCGGAGTGGGAAAAAGCACTCCGTATGCAATCCTATTGAGTTATGATTTAATGTTGACTGTTTATCACTGAACAAAATGCAAATGTTTTTCCATATATTCTTCCATAATGTGTGTGCGTGTGTGTGTGTGTGTGTGTATATATATATATATATAATATATGTATATAATATATATTATATATATATATATATATATATATATATATATATATATATATATATATAATATATATATATATGTGTTGGTGTGGGTTTGTGTGTGTATGTGTGATGAGATGTTCTCAAAAAGAGGAAAATATAACGACTTGTCTTCTATATTTGTAAACATGAAATGTTCGTCAAGGGTTGTACTGACAATCGTTGTAAATAATGTTGTGTTAATTTTATACTTTTAGGGCTCTGGGACCCTTCGAGTGCAGGCCCCGTAGGCCATGGCTCAGCTGGCTCCGTTCTAAATCCACCACTGTTTATATTTCTGCTGTAAAAATCATCTCAGGTTTGACCTGACATAGTGACTGGTTTCGTTCTTTGGGGTAGACGTTTCTGTTGACTTAAGTTATGAACTATCTGCTTTAAACCATTCATCTTAATTGTGAACACGTGAACATTAAATTAAGTAAACAAAGCGTTAAACACCCATGACGTCATGGAAATTGCTTTTGTCGTAGTTGCTATTTTACTACGAATGATGTAATCATAGAGTCACTGCGACGGGAATCCCAGAATTGCTGAACTGCATTTATTAGCTGTGTCGATAATTTTTAAAAATAAACTGCGCATCTAGGGTCTCGTTTTGGTACCTTATTGAATGGTGGCATGCACGTTTGGTCCACGTGGGAGTCTTTTTTTTCGACAGTTGCAGGCGAATGAACAATGTCGGAATACAGCGTTCGGTATGTACGGCGTAAGTAAATTTCGGCATTTCTAAATTTAGAATGCAAAACAAAAAATAAATAAAAAGGAAAACAAAAAAACAAGTTTCAGTTCGGAAATTGTGGTTAAGCTACATGAGTCATATTTTGTGTAGTAATTAACAGTCTGTGCCAGTAAAAGCGTACCATCTTGTGATACATGAGTCCTCAGATCAACTTCTAAAAAAATGGAGAGAAACACCATCATACCAATATAAGAAAACCAAATTATTAGGTTACCAGCATCTTGGGGGTGGTTCTAAAAAAATATTGAAATTTAATGCCCCAAATTTCAGATAAATGGTGTGCATCATCCCCATGAGTGTAAATTTGTGCGCCAAGCACATCCCAACAAAAGGAAAACATATTTTGAAACTTCTTATGGGGTGCATGGCAAAAATGAAAACGTCTTTGGGATCCCGTTGGCGCGTTGTGTTAAATTGACCCGAACCCTTGACGAACAGCGCCCTCGTACTTTTTTCAAGACCTCATAACTTGATGCGCCAACTAGATCCCATGGGGTAAATTTCACATGAGAGAACTCGAAGCCCTTAATCAATTTCAAGTAAAAAGTTATGGGATCTTGTTGGCGCATGGAGATAAGAGAGGTCGAAAATCAAAATTTTCCTTTTTGTCGCGTTTTCGCACCTCCGTAAGTACACGCGCCAACGTCACAATTTGATTAGAATGACAGCAAATTACAGAGACAGTCCACCCCTAATAATAAATGAAGAAAGAAGCATGGGACCTCTGCAATTGGTAGAGATAGAAACTTTTGAAAATTAGTCAATATTTCAAGCATATTAGCCTAAAAGTACATGTAGAACCGTACATTGTGCCATTTTCTTGTTCTAATATACATCTGCGCCATCAAGATCCCATCAATTTTTCATATTTGCTTTATTTTTGTGTTTGTCGGCAGATATCAGTTGCAAAATTATTGGGACCACTTCGGCGCATGAACTTAAGAAAGGTCAAAGGTTATACCGGCAAACAGTTTCAGTACTATTTTGGGCAAATTTGCGTTTCCCAAGATGTACAAAGAATGCATGCGCCAACATTGTCCCGATGAACTCTAAGTATTTCATGTTTACATGGGCACAACACATTTCATGTAAAATCAGCGTGGGACTTGAATGGCGATGAAAAATATCCACGTCAAAGGTCACTGCTCAGCCTGGAAATGCCTTTGGGTCATTCCATGCTATTATCAACAAATTTTCAGGAAAGTTCCCATGTGACCATCTCTGATTTTGATGATTTTCCACCATAATGTTACTGCATAAACAAAACGAACACACTGAAATTTTGAGGCCGATAGCTCAAGCGATTTCGAAGTTATGACCTTCTAAAAGGTATTGTGCAAATACCACATTTTCATGCCAAATGTTGCTTTAGTGATTTTTCATTGAAGCTGTAACCAACATTGTAAATACACCTTTACCCAAACTCATCTTTATTTGTGTCTGACTTCATTTCTTTTTGGTCACCGTTGTGACAGTTCTGTACGTACAGCTCAGTCTATTCAAATGTTCAGTAAACTTTGCACTTGGTGAGTACCATATGCAGTACTATATATAGCATTACAGAATGTACATGATATTGTACAGAAGCATATAGTAGTCAATATGTACTAGCATGAGAAATGATAATTTCAATTGAATATTTCTTAAACTTCTGCAGCCTCGGTTTCCATCTAACTTTATCTTTGCATTTTGAAGTACAAATGATGAATTGGTACTTTGCTTAAAGGTTGCACCATGTTTAGTTGAAAAAATATGGGTCTTTGAATATGGTGTCCTGTGACAGGCCAAAAGACTTTCAACCAACAAAGAGTCTGGCTACCCAACTTCAGGGGTTAAGAACTCAAAAAGTACAAGGTACAGAGACCTCAAATTTGTTGTACTTTTTCACATGATCTCTTGCTATGAGTGCAAGCAAAAACATATCAATGAAATGTTTCATGTATCCATGTATCACAGGCACAGACTCTTAAGTCATTTTGTTTAGGATTTACACTTTTGAGGGTGAAATAAATGTCAAATTTTGGGATACTTTGTTTGTGGCTAAGTTAGATGTGGTTTGTAATTGTAAGGTACTAATTTGTAAATTTTAGAAATAAATAACCCTAAATTTCTGAACTTTAGAACGTCTCAGTTTCACAGTTTGAATTCCATAACTGGACCATATGGGCCAAGGAGAATTTTCCATCCGTCAGCCATTACTATCGTTCACTGTTTAAATGATTGGAAATCAGGGACGTAGATCGGGTTTAAAGATTGGGGGGGGGGGGGGGATTTCGGACAACCCTAATTTCAATAGAAAATGTATAAACAGTTATCTGAAATGTTGAAAAATTAGCATATGGGATACGGGTACATGCATTATGTTGAAAGAGATAGATGGGAGATTCACATTAATACTTTAATTGGCTCAAACTGCCGTTTTCTCGAAGCCGTAAAGTCATCTGTATTTCACAATATTATATATTTTTACTCTGCCTGTTTCTTTTTTACCCTGCCTGAATTATTAGGGGGACAAAACGATATGTTTGCCTACCCAATATTTTCTTTGGGGCAATTGTCCACCCTGCCCCCCTCCAGGATCGACGCCCCTGTTGGAATTTTTTTAAGATTAACCACTTCATAAATAGTACCATATGGATAACTTAGCCATACTTTTTGTAGAATGAGTCCTGTGGGAAATTCCGTTGAATACAGAGTTCTCCAAGTTCAGTCTCCTAGGTTAACAGTACAAACGTGCCTTTACTGCAGGGGTGGGGAACCTTTTTTCTCTGACGGGCCGTTTTAAAGGTCATAATCCACTCGCGGGCCGCACACAGAGAGGGTGCAATAAGCTTTTACCCACAGAGCACAGGCCAACGGGCCCGGTGGGATCTAGGAGACTTGAAAGTCTAGGCAAGAACTGGGGCAAAGCACCCCGGAAGCTCTGCAATTTGTACCAATTTGTAGGCAATAGAATTTTCATCCACTACCTTTAAATGACAAAGAATGTGCAAGGCCAAAAAGACCAGAAGCATCACAATATGACCATTTTTCTTTTTACTTATGTATGAAGTAATAATGAATGAGCACATATCAAAAGTGCGCGCGAAGCGCGCCGAAAAAAACTGCGTATTTTTAAACCAACTTTATTTTTCCTTATTTTACATTGCAAAATTACCCACTTTTTAACGTTTTATTCACTCTTCCGTCGGAGGTACAGTTCTACCCCCATCCCTTCCCGAATATACAGGAGTAGATACAATGCTCACTGAGTTTTCTACTCTGATTGATAGACCTACACATGTGATAGTGTAATTAATTCTGTACAATGTTACATAGCCTATCTGCCACATAAAGCTTTTGTTACTTCCAGAGGTAAAAGGATTCTGCACGTGATTTATGTCTATCGAAACGGTTGGCATGTTACATTGTGCATACAGGGGTTTAGTAATATATACTGTTAGTGTTTCGCAGCAGATTTACGTGAAATACCCGGAAAGTGGTACTGCATAACCAGGATAAGCGGTGGACACCGTGGGCTAAAAGATTATTGTCAATTACTTTTCAAGTGATTCTGAATTTATATTTATGAATAACCTCGCGGGGGGATGTAGTCTCGCGGGCCGCATCCGGCCCGCGGGCCGGAGGTTTCCCACCCCTGATTTATAGATGTCAACGTCAGTTGCTCAGTGTGTTTCTTCCACTGAATAAAAGCTTTGTAGACTCAGGCTGCTTGGTGCCAAACTTTATGGTAAACCAGTTCCCTAGACAGGCTGCATTAGAATATATCCGCGAACAAACAACGTACACAGATCAACGAGTTGGTACTGATGAGACAGGGAGCGCAAATAGCCTACGAGCATTTTACTAGGTAGTTGATTCCCTGTGGCCCAAGGTTCTCCGACTACAAGACTGTTTTTGTTTTTTCTTTTTGGGGTTTTCGAGTCGCATGAGTTAACTTATAATGGAATAAATTTACTTAACACGGTTTCTCACTGACATAAGCGTACGGGACAGAGGTCGTGGCATCCCCTTCTTTGGGCAGAAAATTTGCTATTTTTCGGGCAAAACGCATACCGGTGCTTCAGGCTTCAACTGTCGGGAAAAAATGCGCAGCCCCCTCCCCCCCCCCCCCATAAGAGTGGTCCCGTACGCTTATACTCTCTGACATACTCTGATCACTGTAGGGTTCTGTCTAATACTGATGTACCCGAATGCATTTGGTACCAGTATTCATGCCTATCATAGTCATACAGATAGCATAAATTTTTATTTAATATCGAAATGCTACCGAAACACCGAAATACTGGTACTGCCTTGAAATACCAACATCGGGTCCTTCGAGACGGCTGGGGAATTCGGGCTATCTATCCTCAGGGCTCTGTTGTCATGTTGGGGGTCCGTAGACATAAAATGGGCATCGTAGTGTTAACATTTTAATACACTAAGCAGACTAGGGACCTTTTTCAAAACATTCTCGAGCCTACCTGGTCCTAACCAATAACATATTTGCGATTAACCCTCCGAACGGATGAAGCTTTTCATAGCTGATCGCTGAAAAAGGTGTAGCCCAGTGTGCTGAGTGGTAAGTAGGGGAGACTTGTTTGAAAAGTGAAGGAGGAGGGAGTGAGAGATAAAGAACCCTTCAAGTAAAATTGTGAGTACGTGAAAGTTAATGGGACTACCTCAAAAAATATGGGTACATATACATGGGCGTCCGGAGGGGGGCAAGGGGAAATCCTGGAAAATCAAAAACTTGAAAAAATGAAGACAAAATAAAGAAAAAAACGAAGAAAATATAACATCAACATTTCTTAACAGTTCACTCGGTGTAAATTTCTACTCTCAAAACAGGAATTGAATAAAAATATCAACACTCAGGCCCCAGCAGCCCCCCAGCATATTTTTGGTATTTTTTACAGCTTATATTTACGATATTGCAAGTGTTTCCCCCTTTTTATATGCAGTAAAAAGGCCTCGGAAGTGCCATTTCCAGCGATCTCGGAAGCATTTTGGGCGAAAATTTCCTTGCTCTCCACGCCAACCCATGGTGGCGCGGAGCACTGAGAGTCTGTCCTGGGCTCCGCCCCCCCCCCAAGTTCCTGGTTACGCCTTTGTCAACACTGTATGAAGTAGCATCTAAACTCTTTTCTGGGAGTAAAATATTTCCCATGAAAAAAGTTGGGTCCCCCTAGAAAATTTTGCCCCCCTTGATTTTTTTCTGCGGACGTCCATGTACATATATACCCATATCTTTCCTGAGATTAAAGCGTTTGGTGGCGGAAGCCAAAGAGAGCCGTGCATACTAATGTGAGCTTGGATTAGAGGTAAAATTTGGTGCTGAAACCCTTAGACTCTAAAGATCATCCATTTTAATCAATTTTACGAGCGTACAAAACGTACGTGCACGGGAGAGGGTGGCCAAAGACCCATTTTCACTTTGTCAAGTATACAAAATGACAGTGTTTTTTTCACTGATATTCATCTTTTTTTAGTCAAAAAACGCTCAGGGAGGCGTTCTGAAGAAAGGTTTCGTTTTGCACCGTAAGCTCGTGAAAATGATGAAATGGATTACCCCTACTTAGGCTCCTTGCTTTATATGCACAGCGCAAATGGATTGCCCTAACCTAAGAAATTAACAGAACAGAAGTACAGTGTCGAACAAGATTCTGTAAAAAAATAGTACAATATATATATATATATATATATATATATATATATATATATATATATATATATATATATATATATATATATATATATATATATATATATATCTATATATATATCGATGTATCGGTATTAGGGTAAGGCTATTAAAAACGGTTTATCGATATTTCTTCGCCATACCGCCGAATGCCACCTCCAACTACCTACCATTATAAAATCATCTACGTACTTCAATACGCATTTTCGGGTGATATATTGTTCCAGGTCATTCAGCACTTAGAAAGGGTGTAGCAGACTCAGGCTGGTACTAAATTCTTATAAATATTTACACAACCCAGTTGTTCTTACATCACAGCTACTGCTCAAATGAGCTGTCGTAATTGTGACGTCAGATCGCTTCTCGGAATTTTGGCTTAGATTATCATGCAGTAGCAGGCACAAGGATCTCGACTGGACTTTTAGCCGCCCCCCCCCCCCACACCGCACCAGTCAAGACAGTGGGAATTTAAATATGCTTCCGGACCCATTTATCAAGAATGGAAAACCCTTACTTGTCATCTCTGTTATTCTGTGGAATACATCACCATTTTTCAATAATATAGGCCTAGGCCTATCACACCTTTTCAATGTACTTCAAATACTACACATAATGTAGCCAGTCGCGTAGCAAGGGTTTTTGTACAGGGGGCACTGGGGGGTCACGAGTATTTCCTGGGGGCACACGATTTCTGAATTCTCTCCCTCTTCATAGGACTAATATATATGTATATATATATGTATATATATATATGTGTATATATATATATATATATATATATATATATATATATATATATATATATATATATATATATATATATATATTGAAAGGTTGTGACTATAGGGTACTACAAGGCAGCTTTGTACTTCACCTAACATTTCATTTTTCATTTCATTTCATTTATTTGGTTCTTCACAATATTTGATAATATTTGAAACAATGCACACAAATGTAGAGAATACATAACATCAAGATATTGTAAAAGGAAGCACTCTAAAAAATCCAGAGGGCTTGTCGAGTAGGGTGCTCCCCAAATAATAGTAACGTAACGGAGAAAAGAAAAACATGCGTTTACCTTAGAAAAAGAGCAAAAAAATGACAGCACACAGCTGTCCAACTACCCTTCCAAATACCCGCCCAGTTTAACACCCAAGTACCCTCCCTCATAAACCCACCGACCACCTACCCCACCCCCACCCCTTCAAAAAGGAACATCCAATACAAAAGGCTTTGGTGCTTCAGTTAAAGTAATAAACGGGCAAGTATCATAATCACTTAGTATTGGCTAATAAGGAATCTGCTTAAATTATATCTAAAAGAGTAAACGGAAGGCTTGGTAATTAAACTGTCAGGTAAGGAATTCCAAGTGTTGATTGCACGAAAACATAATCCGGTCTTGGAAAATAATTTTCTCTGGTTTCCTGGAAGGCGAAGACGATGTTTCTGACGCGTATTGTAATTGTGCACTAAACAGTTTTGACTGAAAAAATGAGAAAATCCTGAAGGGAGGAAGTTGTTAACGTAACGATAAGTGAATGTTGCAATGTTTACTTTGATAATGTCCTGTAATTTTAGCAAGTTCAACGACTTAAATAAAGTACTAGTGTGATCACGTGGGGCAGCACTAGAAATGTGTCTAATGGCTCGTTTTTGCAGAACAGTTAACTTATTCAATGATGTTTTACTTGTGCCAGACCATGAAAGGCTGCAATAGGAGAGATGGGGATAAACTAAAGTTAAGTAAATTGATCGAAGAACATTTTTAGGCAGGATATGTTTTAGTCTACCGATTATTCCAACACCCTTTGCAAGTTGTGAACAGAGATATGAAATATGGTCATTCCAGGTAAGCTTTGAATCAATGAAGACTCCTAAAAATTTAACACTGGGAGCAGTTTGTAGATTTACGTTATTAATAACAATATTGAAACCATGCTTATAGCCAGGTGGCGTGTTGAAGACCATAAAATTTGTCTTACTGATGTTGAGGGAAAGTTTATTCGAAGCAAACCAATTAAAATATAATTCCAGTTCATCGTTAACGGTTTTCTCAAGGCGTTGTAAATTGGTGTCTTTGAAAAATATGTTGGTGTCATCGGCGAACATTACTAGTGAGGAATTTTTTGAAACAGAGGTAATATCATTTACATAAATAATATAGAGTAAGGGTCCAAGAAAAGAGCCCTGAGGAACACCACATATAATGGGTTGCAAATCGGATTTTTCATTTTTGAAGGAGGTAAACTGTTTTCGATTAGTCAAGTAGCTTTTTATCCAGTTATATGAAGTACCACGAAATCCATAAGTAAGTAAATTTTCTAGAAGAATGAAATGGTCAATTGTATCAAACGCTTTTGAAAGATCAAGGAAGACTGTGAAAAAGAGAGATTAAAGATGTGAGATAACGGCTTAGAAATAAGATGAATGACTTGTCGAACTATAGCTGGACGAATTTCATCATAACCAGCTGCCGACTTTGGCTTAAAGACAATCCATTGCCACTTTCACAACATCGTTGCTGCTTATGGGTGATAAAAAAATCGTATGTGCATTACTACCAGCATTCAGTTTTGTGGGATTGCGACAGGGTATGTAATGGGCTAGATTTGGGCCAAGGTTAGTAAAAAAGGTATTAAATGAATTAGCAATTTTCTGCGGGTCACTAATTGAAACGTCATTATCAAGGAAGGCATTTGGATAGGTAGGAACCTTTTTGCCTTTATTTAAGATAGTGTTAATATTTTCCCATGTCTTTTTGGTATCATTTTTCGTATGACTGAATATGTTTGTATAGTGATTTTTCTTTGCAATTCTCAAAATGTGATTCGGAGATATGTGAATTCGGAGATATGTGAAGCTGTGTGTGATTGGGTAGGGTGTGTGTGTATGAACAAAAAGTGTGTCGCGAACTACTCCTAAACCGTAAGTCCGATGAAATTTAAACTTGGTGAGTACGCATGGGCGTCCGCAGATAAAAAATTAAGGGGGGCAAAACTTTTAATTGATCAAATCAGGGGAAATTTTTACTCCCAGAAAGATCTTAATTGATAAATGTTGGCGCCTTTTACAAGTGGGAAGCCAGGAATTTGCCAGGGGGCGAAACCTGTAGGCAAACTATCGGAGCGTAGCGCCACCGTAGTTTGGCGCGAAGGGCCAAGAAAATTTTGGCCAAAATATCCCAGATCGCTGAAAATGGCACTTCCTAGGCCTCGTGAGTTGCATCTAATCATTTTCTATTTTGAAAGCTCATGTTCTAGAAATTTTCTAGCGATATCATGAAAAAACGTTGATGTTACTTTTTCTTTGTTTTTATTTTCCCTTGCCCCCCCCCCCCTTCCGGGTGCCCATGTGAGTACGTACCTGATCCTGAACTCTCGTGCATGCGTAATTGGTGACGTCATAGGTCAAGGGTCAGAGGTCAAATTTGCTAAAAATTGGTTTTTTGCCATTATTTGTCTATCAGTATGTTACAAAAAGTAGTAAAACCACATGATATGCTAGAACTGATAGGACAATCTTTGAAATAGTGCTTTTTGCTTGCTAAGGGTGAAATCAAAGGTCAAAATGTAGGTCAAAGGTAAAATGTGCCTAAATTTTTGCATGCGTAATCGTGGGCGTCATATGTCGAAAATCAAGAGGTCAAAGTTCAAATAAATTAAAAGTGGTTTTTACCCAATATTTGCATTACAGTATGTTACAGTATGAAACAATGAAATTTCTCTAACTCTAAGGTATGTAGAGTATTTTGGGCAGATGAGATTTGCAACTCCATGGATTGCCCACTTGTTTATTATTGTGAAAGATGCTTTCGATTGTGTAAGTTCCGGTGCAATTGTTTTTAAGGATGATCAAGGTTGAGTGTCAGGTATGCTTTCCTAAATCAATAAAGTGCTGTTATTGCTATTATTGATAGGCCTAGATCATACATAAATCGGACCCTGGAAATCCGCAGAGAATTGTCAGGGGCACTGCGATTTTCAAGGGATGTTACATCCTCGAGCACCGATCGGAGCAGGGAGTTGCTATTTGACAACTCCCTGATCGGAGGCACGAACCGAGAATCTCAAATCCCATTCAGAGGCCACGCAAGCTGCTCTTTTCAACACATGTGGCACTTCAAGAAAACGTCCACCAGGAAAGAGACTTCCCAGAGAAGCAGTGATAAAGACCTAAGTATATACCTCCCGATTCTCCTTCTCTCCTACTCCCTGCCTGTTCCCACAATTTGGTCATTCTCTCCTTTTTGTTTCTTTCTCCTTTTCGTTTCATCTCCTTTTCTCCTTCCTTCTTCCCCTTTTTTTTCGTTTTTGCGCTGTCCCAATTTCTCTCCGATTTTCTTCAGGAGGGGACCGTTTTCCCCCTCACTGACTACGCAACTGTTTATAATATATTTTACCGCCGCCAGATATGCAACTCTCTTCTTGGATTTAATGAAGTACCGTAGATTTGAGTTTGCTCAAAACTTTGAGCCATTGTCGAGGAAGTGAGGCTAAAATGACGTCACACTATCGGCAATGATGTTGTCCTTCGGCTGAACTGATACTGGACCATGCTTGTTTACGCCTTTTTAATAAGCTGGTTATTAACACAGCTCTGTCAAAGTCAAGGACGGACTGTAGGACAAAGCAGGTTTCATGGTCATTAAGCTATTTCGATCCGTTGAATACTGAAGGGCATACCGCTATAAAATACCGATTAAATTTCAAAAGATTCAGCATAAGGCAGAAAATGTAAAAAACTGACTTTTGCTACAAGTTGTTTTCAGACTGCAAAGATAAGTGAGGTGGTGACCCCTGCTAGCTTTGCAAATATACGTATAATTTTGCTATTCAAAAGTGTCGCACTTGAGGTCAAAATTTGGTTGATTTTACTCAGAATAGTGAACGCTTGACTAAACTCGTAGATTTATTTTCCAGAGCAATTTTATTATCAGGTGCAACAAATAAAACTCGAGTATCCACAATATTACTGCTATAAAGAGATGTTATAGGTTGAGTGACAGCCCGCACATGTAAGGAGATTCAAGGCAGGTAGACCTGGAGAAATAAGGAACTACCATGTTGTCAAGAGACAACCCCCCTTCCCCAGCAATCCCGTAGGCAAGGGGGCCAGGGGGAGAAGCTCCCTGGAAAAATGTCGCCCAGAAAATCAAAAGTTACCATTGCCTAAATGCATTTTGGCATATTTCGCCCCCTGAAAGCTTTCTCGCCCCCACGTTATCTCGTCCCCTTCAGTACCTTGTCCGGCTACCGTGGGCCAACTCCCCGGGTTTATCTAAGTTCAGCATAACTGGTAGTGCATGCACGTTGACGATGGTACGGTAGTAGACCTGTAGCGTGCTGTAGCGTAGCAACAGCGTCTGGACTCGATGAAGTATTAGGGCTTTCTCAATGTCTCTCTCCGCCCTGACGGGTCGTCTTGTAACACTCCCCCCCTTGAAAAAGTTTTGGACGTCTCGGACAAAACTTAAGTTACAATATTTACAATGTATAACTTCACAGTAATAACTACAGTATGTATATTATGTAGTCCAATATTCAATGGAAGGTACAATTATAACATATAATTTGTCTTGCAAGGTGATGATACATGAATACAGTAACATCATCAATACACAGTGTGCCATAGTTAACACAAAATTTCAAAATTTACAGTTGTCACTGGCATCCACTGCCAACTTAAATTGTTTTTCAAAATCTGGAGCGATCAACACTCATTAGTGCCTTTTTCAATAATTCAAATGCTGCTTGGCAATTATCCGTCCAATCAAACTTTTCATTCTTCTTTAACAATTTTGTCAGTGGTGCAGCAATGTCAGAGAAATTCGGACAAATTTTATCAGTTGGGGCAGGGAATTTGTCAATGCCCTCAACTTTAGCCTTACTTGGTCTAACTTTATCAAGCAATCTCACTTTTGACCAAATTGACAGTCAAATTAGCTTTGGCAAGCTTGTCAAATAATGCCTTAACATGTTGTACATGTTCATCCCACGAGTTGCTGTACACAATAAGGTCATCAACATATACTTCACAATTTTCTAAATTTGACGTAAGATTATTTACTAAGCGTTTAAAGGCATCATTACTGAGTTCATGATCAGTATTGATAATACACACTTGATCACCTGTATCATTAGTGTTACTAATGAAGACGATCATGTATGTCTTCACCTGGATCTGATAACCACTTCTCCTTTAACAATTTCAATGGTCCACGAACTGTGTGTCCAAAGACAAGTTCAAATGGACTGAACCCAAGTGACTCTTGTATAGATTCCTGGCAGCAAACATTACAAATGGAATGCCTTCATCCCAATCTCTCTCATTACCATGACAATATGTCTTTAACATATTCTTCAATGTTTGGTGAAACCTTTCTAAAGCCCCTTGGCTTTCAGGATGATAAGCCGAAGACTTAATTTGGTCTATGCCTAACTCATATAACATCTGCTGGAATACAGTTGACATGAAATTAGACCCTTGATCTGATTGGATCTCTTTCGGCAACCCAAACAATGTGAAAAATTTAAGTAAAGCTTGTAAGACTGTCCGAGCCTTAATATTCCTCAGAGGTATTGCCTCTGGAAACCTTGTAGAAGCACACATAATGGTTAATATATACTGATGTCCTGCCCTACTCTTAGGTAGGGGACCTACACAATCAATGATGACTCTACTAAACGGCTCTTCAAAAGCAGGAATTGGCTTTAAGGGTGCAGCCGGAATATTCTGATTCGGCTTCCCAACCATTTGACATGAGTGACAGGTCTTACAAAATTTGGCCACATCACTTTTAAGTTTTGGCCAATAAAAGTGATTTAGAATTCTGTGGTAAGTCTTATTGACTCCTAGGTGCCCTGCAAATGGCATTTCATGAGCAATACTCAGTATTTCCCTTCTATAGGTCCTAGGTACCACAATTTGATGGTAAATTCTCCACTCTTCATCTAATGGTGCATCAGGTGGTCGCCATTTACGCATCAAAATATTGTTTTTAAAATAAAAACAGACTGGGACGTCTTTCGATTCATCCTCAGTGAGTGCACCAGCCATTAATGGCTGAAGCTCTTCATCATGTTGTTGTTGGACTGACAACTGGTCTCTGTGGAGTGTGTCAGACATTTTTGATTTTTCCTGTTCTACCCCCTCACTATGTGTGGGGTCAGGAGACTCACAATCCTGACTATCATTAAGATTAGTCATAAAAGATTGGCTGAGATCATACCAAGAATCTTCACTTCCATGAATATTTTTACTAGAATCTTTTTCAGACTCTGACTCCTCCTTTGGGAGTGTTGTTCCATTTTTAGGAACTAATTCCTCAATTTTAGAGGGCGGATGATTAAGTTTATCATCCTTATTTTCAGAAATCATACCCTCATTTTTAGAGAGTGGATGTTTAAGATTATCATCCTTACATGATTCCCTACTTGTTCCACTTTTGGGAACTGTATCCTCACTTTTGGAGGGTGGATGTTTAAGATTATCATCCACGGCGAGCTTTTGTGACATAGCTCTAGTGACAGCACAGGCAGGGAATAAATTTGGAAATTCCTCTTCTAATTGCTCTGTGTTGTTATAATCACATGGTTTATCTGTCAAAATTGCATTGGCTACTACCTTTCCACCAGCTAGGTCATTGCCTAGCAACAGAGATACCCCCTTTACAGGTAGAGTAGGTCTGACCCCTACTATGACCGACCCAGAAACTAAATCTGACTTCAAATTAATTTTGTGGAGAGGGACAGAAATAAATCCACACTCAACCCCCTGAATTAGTACATTTGCCCCTGTGGAAGTAGAGTCCGATAATGGCAAAACTCCATCAAGAAGCAACGACTGAGTTGCGCCTGTGTCACGCAAAATTTTAATTTTGACGGGTGGATGAGCTGAATTCCCATCTAGGGAAATAAACCCCTCAGACACGAATGGAAGATATTCTTCCTTAATTTTGTCGTTAGAATTAGGCCGTAAAGTCACGACTACCTCAGAAGAGTTCTCTGCATTGGCTAAGGCATTGGAGGCTGTTTCAGTCTCCTTTAATTTTGCCAGTGTGAAGCAATTTGCCATTGTGTGGCCTTTTTTGTGACAGAAACCACAAGTTATGTCTTTAAAGGCAGCTTTGTTTGAGCTGACCTGGTCGTTCTTTTGACGACGTGAATCTGGTTGTTTTTTACCAGAATTTGTTGGAGAGATAGAACCAGACTGAGATCCACTGTTACCTGTTGTGCCACTACTATTGCCATATTTCTTATTTGGCCTTCTAAACCTATTCTTGTTTTGAGTCCGACCCATTTTACTGAATTTATGGGTAAGTGCATAATGATCAGCCAAATTTGCCACTTCTTTTAAGTTGTCAGCCTTATTTTCCTCAAGGTGAGTCTTAATGTCATCATTCACACACCGTTTGAATTCCTCGACTAGCATCAGTTGTCTTAAAGTGTCAAATGTGGAGACCTTTTTGGAAGCACACCATCTATCGAAATGCCTTTCTTTTTGATAAGCAAACTCTACATATTTTTGTGTATCCGCCTTACGATACTTTCTGAATTTTTGGCGATAAGCTTCGGGCACCAATTCATAGGCTTGTAATATGGCCTTTTTAACCTTATCATAATCCATACTGTCCTCTATTGACAGAGCGGAATACACTTCTTGAGCCTTGCCTGTGAAATTACTCTGGATGAGTATGGACCATTTATCTCTTGGCCACTTTAGTTGCTCACCCAGCTTTTCGAAATGGTTGAAGAATTTCTCCACATTATCCTCCTGAAATTTGGGGACAAATTTTACGTGCTTAGAAACATCGAATCCCCCAGTATCCAAGCCTATTTTAGGGTCTGAGGCTTTTATGACCCCTAACTCTAGTTGCTTCAACCTAAATTCATGTTCTCTTGCCTCTTTTTCCCTTTGCATTTGCATTTGCATTTCTCTTTCCTCTTTTTCCTTTTGCATTTGCATTTCTCTTTCCTCTTTTTCCTTTTGCATTTGCATTTCTCTTTCCTTTCTTTCCCTTTCTCTTTCCTCTCTTTCCCTTTCTCTTTCCATTTCTTTTAATCTAATCTCCTTATTCATTTCTATTTCAAGCCTTTTCAATTCAAATGTGTTGTCAGTTGGCACAGTGATAGCTGTTTCCAATACTGTACTAGGCAGGACACCTTCATCCACAAGATATTCTAGAACATATCTTTTAATCTCGTCTTTCCGCATTAAAGGCTGAAATTCAATGCCATAATGTTTTGCGACCTTTACAATCTCAGACTTCTTTAATGAATCTAGTTCCTCGACTGAGGGACTAGCCACGAATTTATCTAAGTTGAATGGCATTTTGAAGTTGTTTACGATTTACAACAGAATTTCTCGAATTTTCTAGTACTTTTCGTTCCCGGATGTTAGGCCACCAATTCTGTTACGGCTTGTGGTCGCGAGTCAAACCAATAACAGCGAAAGATCACAGAAAAACGAGATTAAAATTCAACAACTTAATGATTATTTACAATCTCCTTATCTTACTTAAATTTACAATAATTAATTAGACTTACTCACAATCCTTTACTCAATATTTGCCTGGTCTGGTCCAAGGGCTGGTAGTGCATGCACGTTGACGATGGTACGGTAGTAGACCTGTAGCGTGCTGTAGCGTAGGAACTGGTTCCACGAGCGAATAATGACAAGGCTAGGCGATGAATGATGGATGATAACAATCTCTGTACACAGTGCAGAAACGGCGTAAGGCAATTTATCACAAGTGTGCAGTGTCAGTGGCTGGGAATAACTTCTCAACAGCGTCTGGACTCGATGAAGTATTAGGGCATTTCTCAATGTCTCTCTCCGCCACAACAACTGTTGAACTGCCTTTTATATGCTAGGCTTTTATTCGAGAACTCTCCAGAATTTAACAGAAACTTCTAGTGTACACAGTCCAGTAATTACGAGAACGTTCCTTAATAGAAACTTCTAGAACACACAGTAAACAATTGTTGCAGCTGGCTAGGAGTGTTGCCAGGTCGCTGCTATAATTGGGACATAACGTAAACAGTTCTCACTTCTAGACAGTTCTAGAAAGGCTGCGTTGAAGTTGGACGTCTCTGGAACTTTCCACTCGCTCGTTGATGGATTCAATCCGGTGTTCCTGACGGGTCGTCTTGTAACAATAACATGACAATGTTATGCTGAACTGTCTGTGTGCAATGACGCAATTGCACACAGACAGTAGACAGGTTAGAATCTTCTTCAATATAACGACAGTGTAAGTGCCCCTCATAAACTCATTTGTTTGGTAAACATGAATGACACAAGCGGTGACATCAAATTTCACCTTCGGTCTTTCTTGCACTTCTTTGTCCAATTTGCAGTGGCGTAGGTCAAGGTGATGCAGAAGCAGCTTACCCCCCGTCCCCGTTCCCCTTCCTCCGTCCCCTTCCCCGTCAGTGGCGTAGTTACGGGGGCATGGGGGGCACGACAAAGCCGTGCCACCGCAGGTGCCCCCCGTGGAAAATTTTGGAATGCAAAGTTCTGTACATAAGCCCTATAGAGAGGGAGAGAATTCAGAAATTGTGCCCCTTAGAAAAGGTTCGTGACCCCCTAGTGCCCCCACTGCTCAAAAATCCTGGCTACGCCACTGTTCCCCTTCCCCCTGTCCCCCATTAGCATGAAGTTGTTCTGCCTGCAGGGATTATAAATTCGGAGCGACGACCCGGATAGGCTCCTCTCCATGACAACTACATACCTGAGTAATTGAGTGAAAAGGCGCTAAATTGTGAAAAATAGCTAGAATTCCGATCAAAGTACTTCCAAAATTTATCTACATTGTACAAATTCCTTCTATTTTTCACGTACATCATAGGGGTTATTACCATATTTACTGCAGGGTAAACAAGGGAATCTACTATAATAGTGTGTAATACCCGTATTCCACATCAGTGTTTTAATAGGAAGTGAGTTACCGTACCTTAGAAAGGGTCAGGGATGAAAAGGTAGGCCTTTACCGTGCCACCTTATAGGGACAGTAAAATATCATACGTCTTCAAGCAAACGTATACTGTGTGGCTCTTTGTTTTTGTGGGGACTGTTCTCTGTTCCGACGTCTTTATATTCCGACAAGTCTACATTGAGGTCAGTGTTAGGATAAGGGTTAGGTTAAGGTAAGGGTATTACGGTTACACATCTATGTTCCGACACTCGTACCGGTAGCCCTAATACCCTTATACATATCCAATGTAGTCTTGTCGGAATTATAGAGACGTCGGAAGAAAGAGACGTGGGAACAGAGAACAGTCCTCGTTCTCAAGCACCCATCCGGTTAAGATGTATCTCGTGGGGGACAGAGTCGTATTTTGCTCATAAATATTAGCCACATATTACGTCCCTTGACCAAATATTGAAGGGGGCATAAGGTATTCCGTTCATTTAACCCAGTTATCCAGGGAGGGGCATGTCCCCTACCCCCTTGACCATATAAATGTTGACTTCAAAACCCGTTTTGGTTGCATACAGTGTCCACGAAAATTTTACAACGTGAACCTCGGCATTGCTAATGTCGTAATTTCTATAACATTCTGAATGAGACAAGGCAATTTCTAAAACATTAACCATAGACCCTTTTCCAGATAGTTATTACAAAGACTTATGGGACAGAGTTATGGTATGCGTAGTTTTTTTCAACGGCATTTTACTGAGGCCAAAATCGAAGCATACCAAAACAATGCCTCACAATCTTTGTAATTGCTCTTTCGAAAAAGGGTCTATTGATACAACGCGAAAACATCGAGTGAATAGAGATTACGCAGTAGTGTAGCAGCCACTTTGAATTTTGGATTTGTCTGCCATTTTAAATATTTTTGAAGTGGATCTATACATTCCTTACGCCCACTTTGAAGTTGGCGGCATTTTGGCAAGTTGAGGCACGTGCACCCATCAGGCACGTAGCCACAGGGGCACGCCCCTAACCCAAATTTTTCAATGAAAGGTCTTGCACTGAGGGAGGAAAAATTATTATGAGACCAGCATTTTTGGAATACAAATATAAGAAGAAAAATGGAAAATTTCGCACCATTTTGCATCCAGAGTCCTTGAAATATGCAAAAATTTTCAAAAAGGAGGGTACACCCCTCCCCAAGACGGCGAGACTCCAACATCGATGTGCCTCCTAAATTGGTTATTCTGGCTATGTTCCTGGCACCCATATCCAAAAATGCATTACGGTAGGCCAGTCTACGTTGGCTAATACCAGTCTCAAAACTGCCAGAACTGTCAGTCAATATTTAAACAATCCAACAGGTTTTACAGTTTCTAACAGACTTAAAATGAATGCGTAATCAAGCTAACTTGAGCAATTCGTGTCCGAAATCTCAAAAAGTCATATGTAGCCATTACTCAGGCGCAATCAGACACGTAATGCAATACCGTATACCTTTGAAATAATGGATTTGTTTGCAAACTATTGTCCACTTCTGTGCTTTTTTATTGTGGATAAATATGTATAGTTAGATCAGATCGGAATTATTTTTTTGTCTAAAAGATCCGTGGGCGTTTCATTGTCTTTATGCAGTACAGTGATTGAATTGTATGCAACAGTTCGGTTAATGTACAGTTATTCACTTTTAACAACTACACACTGCTTGGAGATTTGTAGCCAGGTGTTTCACTGGCAAATACAGATAAATAAATAAGGTACCGTGCTTCGTCTATAGCTTGATATCTTACAAATAGGGAATAAGTAATAGCTACAATCTTATTTTGAAACACCGGCTAAAAGTTAAATTTCCTCGTATTTCCCTAACAAGTACCCCTCCTGATGTTTCAGAAGTAACACTGAATGTTGAGGATAAACGAAGAAATTATTGTATCAATTCAGTGACAAAAATACTTTCAGAGCGATATAAGAATAAGGATACCAGTGATGTATACTTATTCAGAGTGGGGGTTACTGCACTTGCCCTTTAAGACCAGTCGTCGCAGAACATTTAGCCTTTGGTCTTTGGTCTTAAGTCTTTGGCGTGTTTTAGAGGCTTTCTATCAGAGGACAAGCGATGATGGTAACCTCTACAGTTATAGGCTAACTGTATTAAGTATACACGGAGTACAGATAACACTTGTCTATATATTTTATGCTTCCGCGCCAGAGTTTGCGTTTTAGTATCACCACCAGCTGCGTAGGTTTACGATTTCAAACTGAGTGAGGTAGGGGTAGGAGTCGTGTTGGGGTAGGGTTTACGAACTGGCACTTTGAAAACAGCACTCGCCAATATCGAAAAGTTATACCCCCGATTAAGACACCACTCTTACTTATTCTGAAAATTGAGGGACATGGGCATGTCCCTTTTGACCTCGGATTCCTATACCTCTATGAGAAGCCCTCAACAGCGACATCTTTTATGATACGAGATTGTATCTGGTGCAAAAGAAACGCGAAACTCGCTCACGATGTGAAAGCAAAACGACTGTCCATGCCCATAAACAAAAGTGTGCTAATAGCGACATCATCACAAAACTGGCTTATATTTGTATATTCGAGGAATAAACGAAAGAGTAGGAAGGCTGAAGAATATCTTTTTCCAAGGTCCCCTCGACTCTCTGGGGAAGAGCCAAGGGGGGGGGGATCAAACGTTACTCCCGAGGGAGTTTTGTTCCCAAAGGAGCTACGTCCCAGAAAGGACACACTCTAAAAGGTCTGATCAGAGGGGTACCAAACAGGAATCTGATCAAAAATTTGACTAGATCTGGTTCAAAAGTGAATCAACCCTGATCATTTCTGGACTAAATTTACTCAAATAGTAGATCATCGGATTTCTGTTCGGTGCCACTCTGGTCAGATTTGGTTCAAACTTGCCCACATTTTTTTAGAGTGCAACAAACTTAATTGACCAACTTCTCGACCCTCAGACCTCTACATCAAGGGTCTGTCATACGTGGTCCCGTTCTTGATTGGCTGAAAAGAACATATATACTACACATGATCTTATCCAAAAGGCCGAGGCTAAAGGATATCATCGCAACAGCTCAAAGCGATTTGCAAGTCCTTTTCCTCTATAGTCATTTCCCCTCACGTTAAGTCGCAAGTCTCCTTAATTCTGTTCAAGTCATTACCCCTCAAATACCACTGGTCAAGTTATCATTTCCCCTTAAGTCCAGTTCCAAGTCCCTTTCCTCTTGTAAAGTGACTTTCCTTCAAGTGATGTTACTAGTCAAAACAACTGCGACTTGAATCGGATTCGGGTTAAAGTCAGCTGCTTGAATCAATAACTCCAATGTAGTAAACTATAGGTGCATGAATATGCATTGCATTGTTGTGTTCAACCACCCTGCCACTTCTTTCTTTCAGATTTCTACATAGATCCGTTCCCCTCTGAAATATACTATTTTAAGATTTTAACGTAACGTTCTATTTACACCATTCCGGTAAGTGTTTCTTCGTCTGTTATCTGCAGCTGATTCCTAGTCTCAAGTGATGAGGGTAGACAAAAAAAAAAAATACCCATAAGCCTTTCAAATCACACCAGTCTTACGTAACAGAGGAAGGTGGAGTGGTAAGGGAAAGAAGGTTAATCAATTCACTCGGTTCCATAGGAGTAGGAAGCCGTTCTCGACAGGGGCTGAGCGTTATTTCGGACCGCCGTCTTAGGGAGGGGTCTAAGAGGCACCCATCTCCCTTCGGAAAATTTTGGAATATTCCAGGGTCCTCAGATGCAATTTGGTACGCAGTATACTGGGCAAATTTTAAGAAAAATTACTGCAAATTTTTGACATTTTTTTACAGAGGGAACAAATAAGGGGTTTTCGTCCTTAAATTGAGGGGCCAGAAGCATACTTCCCCACCACAGTTTTGACTGGGGAGTGCTAAGACACCCACCCACCCACTATTTCTACACCTGTGTCCGGTTCTGAAAGAATTTACAAAGAGTTTCATGTGTGATTTATGTAACTATGTTGTGAAGTCCGCATCCACGGACCATTTAAAAGAGCTGAAACAGTCCCTTTTTTGGTAGAAGCTAATAAACCCCACAACAGCCTGTTATTTAAGACAGATTTGCATCACCCCAAGTATGACTTTTAGTTGGGGGTAAGCAAAAGTCGCAATTGGTGACTACTCTTTGATTGACATCAGAGTTACAAAAATCAAAAGATGCAGAGCAGCTCACATTACACAGCATGCACAGAGAATGTTTTGATTATACATGGGGTCTTTTATGCTCACCAGGATGTTGCCTTGAGCAGTGAACTGTTTGTGTCTGCACAAGGAGAAGCAGTAAAGAGAACTATGGGCAGGGCTTACCGCCAAGTAAAAGTCATACTTGGGGTGATGCAAATCCCTCTTTAAACATTCGCTTTGTTTATAACATAATTACCATAATGCAAGACAAATCGAGCAGGCTAGTTAACACTCTCAATTTGTTATTTTCACTGATTTGTTTATTTTGCTTAGTTTTTGTTTAGCTTTTTACACTAGCAGAACTCCAATATCCCCTTTCATAATTTCGAGAGATGGTTGCATGCCGCATACATTTACTTACTAGTTGGGCGACTGGACAACTAACCCCAGACCATGCCCATCGGACACCCCCCCCTCCACTACTGTATTCGGACTATTTCCAGTTCCCTGACAATTCCCACGGCCAGCCTTGACGATTTCTAATGTGCTGGCGGGGAGACAATTTATTTTATACCAGGTGGGAATCACCTGGGGATAGCCGTCCAGGGAGAGTTGTCCGGGGCTGATCATCCAGGAGGAAACTTTCCGAAGGGGGGTTTGTCCGAATCGGGGAGCGGGGTTTCTCCTTTTCATGATGAGAAGGGGTTAAAATAACTTGTTTAATATTTTTTCTGTTTTACTATTTATGTTTTAATGTGAACAGGAAACATCCATCTCCATTTCTCTAAGAAAATGAAAAATCATATCCGTCCGAACGGAGAGGAAGACTATACCGCCCGCATTTTGTCGAAGCAGTTTGAAATAGACCGAAAAATAAATTTAGCGTGTGACCATCTATGTAATTTCATCATACGTATTTCCTGCAAATCTATATCTATTTGGCATTTTCATTTTGCATTTATTGTTGGACATTCCTAGTTTGGGCATCCATCTGTTTTCAGTTGACCCAGTAATACAGTAATTTCTAGTCTAGTCATAGTGACTTACCAAGTTATTAAGCTTCTGTCGCATCCGGAGTTCTATCCGTAATTGCTGATAACTTCCTGTTCGAGCGCTATTGGCATATAACCCATCTCGAGGGCTCTCTGATAAGTTCGAATCATATGATCTCTTATCGATTAGAAATTTTTTTATGCAGATTTTTCAGTTGTTCGTATCTGAGGGAGGAAAGTAGAAAGAGGGCTTTTTTATGATGAAAATGGCCAATATTGTTAAGCTGCAACAAATGTTTTAAATACTTTCCATAAACTATAAGTTTATTTCTGTGATCCCAAGTAACATGCATCCAGGCATCAGGAAGTTGTTAACAGACCTCGTATTCACAAGGACGTTGTACCTATCCACTAAATCAGATACAATGTGGTGAAGGTTTCTTTATAAGAAGGTGTTTTAAAGCAGACATTATTCCACACCATCTTGATAACGCGGTCATCTCTTTTGCAGGCAGTTCAAAGAACAGTGAACTTAATTAACTACTTGCTGTTGAGAGCGTACTCTGTTTTCCGAGAACCACCACGATTGTGGGATATGATATTTGTTGCATATATCATACTCCATACATCAGGTTACCATAAGTAGATACTAGGCTATTTGCAGGAGTAGACAAGTGAATCTGTGAATCATTCATTTCCCACTGGTCACAATAACTATCACGTGTCTAAACAGAAACAATGTCACATTCTAGGAATTGCAGACAAGAATTGAGTTACTAAAAATAAAAAATTAACTATAAAAAATATTATTCTAAATTTTAGTTTATCATCAATACCAATTCTGGAGGCGTTTTTGAATCTCGACGATCTCAAATTTCTACCTTTAGCATGATGAAAGGAGCGTCTCAAAGTTTCCAATACCCCAGAGATTTGGAGGTGTAATATCAGCGCATGGGGAGAAACGTGTGACGTCCTCAGCATCCCTCCCCCTTTCGCATTGCCAACTTGAAACAAACTGAAATCCGTACAAAAATTTACGCCATAAAAATTTCGTACCCTTAAACCTTTGCGCCTGGAAAAATGTTTCCTCTGCCCCTATCCCTCTTCCACTACGCCACTGCGGTTATGATCCTTGAACTCTTAGCAGCACGTGCTCTGAACTCATCAGCAGCCACACGGCGGATACAGTGGCGTAGCTACGGGGTGGCATGAGGGGGCACGTGCCCCCACGACAAAGCCGTGCTACCCCAGGTGCCCCCTGTAGGAAATTTTGGAATGTACAGTTGTATATATTAGTCCTATAGAGAGGGAGAGAATTCAGAAATTGTGCCCCACCAGGAAAGGTTCGTGACCCCCCAATGCCCCCTGCTGAAAAAAATCCTGGTTACGCCACTGAGCGTATAGTATGAAGGTAACCGCAAAACATGAAAGGGATGATGAAACATGAATGTAGATGGGCCGGGTGTGTACCTTAGTGTCAAAAGAACGCTGATAGTTGGTGCCAACGAAGACACCAACCGCTGGTATGTAATGGAACAATCTGAATAAAGCCATAATCATAGCTTAAAGATATATCCATAATTATTTTCCAAAACTTAATCAGATTGGAAATAGTTTGTTTTTTTTTGAAACAGCTGTTACATTTAGATTGATGAGGGTCTTTTCCAAAGATAAGGAATACGTACAGTTGAATTACACTTTCTCCGTAAATGTTGCCAAACGTGTGACGATATGCCATACATGCACATACATTGTGTATATATACATGTGCATTCTTACACCCGCTCACAGTCACATGCGCACAAGTACACGTATACAGGTACGTCTGCACACAGGGCCATAGCCTGGGGGCTAGATTTCCAGACCCGAAATGAAAAATGACCTACTTGCAAAAAAAAACTAAAAATGGTGAAAAATCCGATGTCATGGTGATGTTTCCAAGGCCCTCAGAACCCGGGAAACAGCAAATGAGGGTCCCTGTTTTCCAAATTTTCCCGGGGAAGTACCCGGACCGCGCCACTGAAAGGTTCTTATGCCGGTAACTCCCTCTGACGAATGAACCTTTCTCTTAATGTATGATGCACACATCGCAGCTGTAGGCTATAAGTTAACGATCCTTTGTATTGTTTCTCACTCGGTGCAAAAGTATGCTGATTTAAAATAGGCCATGATTATCTTTAATATCATGCTAAAATCAATGAGCTTGCAAAATACATTTTAGTCCTATTTTCTCCTATAAAGTAATCTGAAGTTTTCGATTATAATATTTCTTCTTGAGGTTTTAGTTTTTAAGCACGGAGTCTCAAAACACGCTTAGATGCATCTGTGGACGTCTGGAAATCGCCTTTTCAGCCAGTCTCGAAACACCTTATTTAACAAGATATATACCTATACGCTAAGCACCAACCGATGGCTACCCTCCAAGAAGCAAACTAAGGGGCGGGGGGAGGTCCGAATGGGGTGCTAGTCTCCGGCGACCTGTCATGCCACAGTCGAAAAAAATAATGTGAATTTCTAAAGCATTTCATCACTTCAAAACTTTGTCAAAGATAACACCATTCTGCGTCCAAGCAACCATTCAAAGGCAAACATTTCTCCGAGGGGAGGGGCCTTAGACAGCACCCGCTCCTTTGTACCTGCCAAAAGAAAAACAACACGAAAAAGTGAGAATTATAAACACATTACCAGTCCATGCTTTCCGGAAGATATCACCATTTTGCACCTTAGCCATTTTACATGAAACAAAAATTCCCAAAGAGTCGATGAGTCATCACGGCCACTAGACAAATACCCCTAAAGGTATAAAAGACCCTAAACAATGAAAATTTCTAAACATATACTCATTTTCAGCTTTCCAAAGACAGCACCAATTTGCAGCCAAGCGACTTCACATGAATGTCACGTCCTCCCTGTAGACCCCTCCTCTTAGACTCCACCCTCAAGGCGGCACTGGATGACAAAGATAAGATCATACTGGGTGCCAACTATCCTAGCTATGCCACTGGACAGTGTCACGGACTGCCCCCTGCAGATTTCGCCCAGGCTACGGCCCTGACACATGTATGAATACAGGTACTCGTATTGTTACCTTTATGTAATATGCTAATCCAGTGTGCAGTTCGCATCCATGAATCATCTACCATGCATGGAAGTACTATCTCAAAAGTACTTCCATGCACCCACAATTGGTGTTTCCTATCGGCCTGATTCAATCCAGTGGCATGGTCCACGGACATGGAACCGAAGAAACGTTTTCACCTGTAGTGTTTGAATTGGGTACCATGGGGTGGTATATACATAGGTCGAAAACCGCACAGGCTATGCTATTATCTTTCATAAAGAAAGATTGGATTGTGTTTTTAAATCAATTCCAGTACCATTCAGTCCCATACAGCATCTTCTGGGTCAAACTCAACGGAATCCCCTCCATCTTCGAGCACTACAACATAAAATAGAATTAGTAGTGTCATGAATGCTAATGTATATGCCACTATGATGTATACAAAGAGTGGTGTAGCTACCAAAGGCTTAGCTCAGTGGGCTTACGGCGTTTACGCCTCCTAGATAAGGTTGGTCCCCACGAACCCCCCTCCATAGAAATTTCTGTAAAAAAGGATACTCTATCCATGTTTAAAATCATGAATGTAAAGTTATCAGGTCATCCGGACCAGAACAACTGCACAAATTGGACACTTCGGAAGAATCCCCGCCTTCTGTTCCCCGTGGGAAAGTCCTGTCTAGACCACTATAAACAGGACAACGGTGAACCATAGGCGTAGGAAGCGGGGGGCTTATTTTTCTCTTCTGTAAGAAACGTACGAAATTTGCAGTAATTTTCTTCAAGGTTTGTCCAAAATGTTGCACCAAATTGCATCTACGGACCCTCAAATACCCAAAAATTTTCCAGAGGGGAGGGATTCCCCCTCCCCTTAGACCCCTCCCCCCAGGACGGCGATCCGAAACAAGGTTCAGACCCCACACACACAGTCTCGAAAAGCTTCCTACGCCTGTGCGGTGAACTATAAACAAATAAGATTGATTATTATATATTACAGGTTTGTAGATGGGAATATGTTCTCAAATATCAGACAGAAAGGTCACTGATAGCAATAAAGAGGCAATCAAATTATGTCAAAGAAAACCATTCTATAGAGCATTGACCGTTGGTTGACAACAACGAGGAAGTACACCGTGCCCATTTCTAACGGTTCTATGACACGTTAAAGGATTTAAGAAATCTCAAGCATTACTTAGAAACGACAGCTATATGATTTCATATTTGCTGTTATATTGTTTACAAGCATTTTCCTTGATGTTTCAGAGCATAAATTCTGTCCCAATAGAATTAAAGCAAAAGGTCGTCTTGCATTACTTTTTAATCGTTAAATGAATAAACATAAGTTTCCTTCCTTATCATATGGGTGGCATTTCCCGCCCGACGGACTTGAATTACTCCTGTACCTATAGTGGATGCACTCATAATATGCACGTCAAAAGAGGCGTACATATTCGACACCTGCTAGGAAGTTAAAGACAGATACTCGTCACCCCAATTATGACTTTTACTTAGGGGTAAGCGAAATTCTCAATTAGTGACTGTTCTTTGATTGACATCAGTGTTACAAAATTCAAAAGATGCAGAGTAGCTCATATTACACAGCGTGCACATAGAGTGTTCTCATTACACATTAAGGCCTTTTATGCCCACTCTGATATCGCCCTAAGCAATAAACTAGGTTTGCTAAAGACAGTTGAAGACGGGGATAGAAGTAACCTAGTTGGGAGGATTGGAACTGTCTGGGATGAGTATATGTCTTTAAATGGAGGTATTGTAATTCAAAATGGGTTAATGCAGGGCCGTAGCCTGGGCGAAATCTCTAGGGGACAGTTCATGACACTATATAAGCGGAGTACCAAGTGACTTGCCTGCAGATATTTGACACCCGGACGAACCCTTCTTTTGTCACCTGTGTATGGGTGCCATCCTTGGGGAGGATGCTGAGGGGAAGGGGTAGACCTACATGTGACGTCTGGCTTAAGTGCAAATTTTGCTATCGTTAGCAAAGCTTTGAACTGATTATACCTTTACAAATTGTCATTATTTCGTGATATTCTCTCTATTTTTTTGCTGGGCGTAAAGGTGCAGTCTAAGAGAAGGGGATGACACCAGTCTATGCTCTTTGAGAAACTTTTGTCATTGCGAGGTAGCTTGGATGCAAAATGGTACTATCTCTGGCAAGGCCTCTTAAGCGATGAATTGATTATATGTAGGAATCCTCATTATTTAGTATTTTTTACTTTGGTAGGGTGTAATTGAAGGAGATGATGCCCGGGGAGGGGGTGACACCTCTATTCTTTGACCGGTTTTTCTTGTTCTACGTTTTCCTAGATCTAAAATGGTGTTATATTTGGTAAATCTTTGGACTGATAACATGATCTGACATTTAAATTGTTTACTGAATTTTTCGGCTGTGGCATGGCACCCCAACATGGCTGGTACCCAGTGTGGGCTTCTCCCTAGCGCTCTTAGTACATTACTGGGGAATCCACCATCGGTAGGTGCGTAGCCGTATAGCATAAACCTTGAAAGAAAATGTTCGGTCGAAATGTCTCCCAGATGGAAGGGGAGGATGACATATTTTGGACATTAAAATAGTTGTTGCATCTAAACGTTCTTTACTTTTACATTTCATGCTTTAGAAACAGATTTAGTTTCCAGAAGAAAAGTTAGATTTCATTTAAAGCAAAAGTGCAGTCACCCCAAGTTGAATTAATGCACACGGGTATCCTATTTCATGAATGGCTTTTGAGAATCATGAATGTTATAAGCCTACAATATGTTTCTCGTGGAGATGTGCATGAAGTTCACTTATAGAGTAACTCCTTGTTTTACCCTGAATATACAATTTTTATGTTCTAACATATCATGAGGCACTTGTAGTGAAATAAGATGATATTTGTGAGATTTATCTGAATTTTCAAAATAAGTTTGGAGCGACTGCTTATGCCCTTTAAATTAAATGTTTCTTCACCAGCCCATTCAATTTAGCTAACAATTAAAGGCAATCATAGGATATTTTATCTTCATGCAGCGCATATGCTGGTGTATGATTCTAGCGGTGTATCTGGTAGGAGGAAGATGATTCATTCACGAGGAAGAGAAACTTGCATAAGAACACGTCCACGGCGAAGTCCGGGGATCTCCCCGGGCGGAAAATTTGGGGAAAAGAGGAACTCTTTTTCCGATTTTCCAGGTTTTGGACGCCTTGAAATCATAATTTGGACAGTAAAATTTTCCACATTTCAGTTTTTTCTCAAGGAGGCCAAAGGAGGAATTTGTTTGAGCACATTTTTGGAACTCAGTAATCTTTAAACTGTCTTTAAATATGGTCTAAAACATTATTAGCTGCAAAGTCTAACAAGGAACATTTTCTGTCGAATCCAAGCGTAATCCGTACAGACTCAACAACAACATTTTGAACCACCGTCAACTTCTGTTAATGGAAAACAATTTATGGAACTGAGTTATCAATCTTTCAAAATTAGCTGGACTATCAAAACAACAATTAAGGATAAGCTCGGAAGGAGATTGCTGCCTTATATATGGCTGAACTCTGCCCCTCCTGGACACCCCCTGCATGACAATCTCTGCTAGTGGAAAATACTTGCTAGGGGCTGCCTTACACTATACCGAATCATGGAAAAAGGAGGTTCGCCCACTCTTTGTGTTGTTTTTAAAGTTGGAATCACGTGAATAAGCGAGAAGCAAAATGAATAAGTGTTTATATTGAAACATTTCAGCGGTTATCACATGTTCCCGACCCTTCACACAAGTATGTAAGTAGAAACTTTTGCTATTACTAAAGCACAGAGACGACCTGTGGGAGAAGGCTGGGGTAAGTACGTCAGGGCCCCGGCCCGGTTGGGAGGGGTGGGGAGGGGGATGCACGACCTTTGTACTAAATGCACTTTCACACATGTCCCATTGCCCAAGATCGGGTCCTTCCCACTCACTTAATGTTGGTTTGCCCTTTCTACAAATACGTAAGAAAAATTAGTACTAATTTAGAATCAGTGCCCGGAAGTGACGTAAGTCTTCATAAAATCGTAAGTTTGGCCTAATCACACCTAAACTTAACCCTAACTCCCAATTTTAACCATTTTGTCGTCAATTATTCTAGGTTTAAGCCTAGCATAGGCCTTAATGGCTTTTCAAAACCCAAATTTGGCAAATTCTCACCCAAAACTTAACCCTACCCATCATCACTAAGCATGACTTGTGGGCACTGATTCTAAATTAAAGCAAAAAAGTATTTTATATGCTATTACCACAACACAGTGGCGTAGCTAGAGGGGGCAGGGGGCGGTCGTCCCCCCACAAAGCCTCCGAAGGCCTCTGTCGGAAATTTCTAGTCGCTGTCGGCCCATAAATTAAAAACAATTCATTTGAAACACTTATAACACTGGCTATGTTTTTAAGCAGAATTACACATCGAAATGTGGACGTGAAAATCAAAAAGTCGGTCTCAAATTGCCCGGAAAGCAAAAGAAAAAAAAAAGGCCCCCAGATAATAATGTCGGAAATTTTTGCTTTTGGCCCCCCCCAACAAAAAATATCTAGCTACGCCACTGCCACAACAACGAGGCTGATGAAGTTCGCAGGATGGGGTAAGTACTCCAGGGACTCTACCTGGAGAAGGGGAAAGATGGCTGTTTTTAATATTCTATGTCCCCCTGGCCAAGATCAGAATCTGCCCCTTAATGTTGGCCCAGCCCTTTTACCGTCTTGCACAAGTCCGACAGTAGCGTATCTATTGTGAGGCATGCAAATTCATGCGCCATTGGTTTCTCTGCATTCTTTGTTTTTCAAATATGAAGTCACGAATAAGTATTTTCACAGCAAAATAAATCAGCGACCAGCCCACAATGCATCCTGAGATTCATGGATTCGCCACTGTCGAACGCATCACTTGCACTGATTTCTTTGTATTGATTTGTGTATGCACGAATTTGTGTATCATTCATTCATATATTTCATACTAGGCATGACTGTCAACGTTATGCCTAGATTTACGTAATGTTACATCTTAGCCGGGCCCGTAGCCTACTTGTGAACTGTAGGGGAAGTTTTTTACGACAGATGCAAGTTTGTTGGGGGATTTTGCCCCCAAATCCCCCACGACTACGGTCCCGGCTGAGGCGTGCATTGCACTAAGCACAGTACAGTAGTATAGGCCTTTTTCTGTAAAGCAAAAAATGACACTTCTGTAAAGTAAGGTAATTTCAGTGACGTAACGAAACCCCAGTTGGGGGCGCTCTTGTAACTGCTGATGAGACATCGCTGTAATGTAGTAGCTAAGTCAGTACTGTCAGTTTTCGTTTCCGTTGTAACCTTAAAGTCAGTTGTCTACGTAAAGGTCGATCACTTCACAGTGACGCAACCAAACCCTCTTGTCCAGTGAGGGTGCTCTGTAACTTGTGATGAAACTTCTTCCGCACTGTAATATGTAATCATAAGTCAGTAACGTCAGTTTTCAATTCCTGTTGTGACCATTACACGCTGTCTACAGTAAAGAAAAAGTTGGGTGGCGTAACCAAACCCTCTTGTCGAGGGAAGCCAGTCTGCGACGTAACCAAATCCTGTTGGGAAGGGCACTCTTTTTACCTGTGGTAAACTTTCACTCTCACGGTGTTTTGATATTTTGCCACAACTGCTCACCCCCTGGTTTGTAACCCCACTGGTTTCTAGCCCCTCCTGGCTCCTTGCCCCTATGCTCACGAGGAAAGAGATCATCTCCAAGCCCCTCCTTTCCCAGGGAGGTTGTAGCCCCTCGTCCCCTGTCCCTGAGCTCCAAGCCCTTGTTGAAAGCCATTCCAGGTCCCTTGCCCCCCAGGACTTAGTCTACTGTCTCTTCATCCATGAATATGCATTGTCTGTTCCTATCTGAGTAAGCATGCACTTGGTGGACACTTCACAGTTTTACCCTGAACTATGATTGTAAAACCTCTCAAAAGTGACTGACCCAAACAAAAAAAGAAAAAGCACTCGTAGTAATCAGGTCAACCGCCGGTTAAATTCATAAAAATGAATCCACTAAAAATTAAAACACAATGTTATAAAAATGACACATGAATGCCTCATCCTCATTGTAAAACAGTTAACCTTCATAAAACTTAATAACCTAAACAAAGACACTATAAACTCCGCTCATAAGCTCAATGAGTCTTTCACGGGTATACCTTCAGGTGTACAGAGCTAATCTGATGGCGAGGGTGTAATTTACCAACTAGCAACTACTATATTGTATGTTTCGAGCGTCTAGTAACGGGCACTTAGAGGAGGTAGAACGACAGTTTACACGATCTTGCGGCGAGCTAAAAACGCCTAGACCCAGCTCTCTCTCCCCAATGAATTCGGTTTGGGATCACCCATGGGAGTTAGTACTCCGAAGGATCACCTCAGTCAGGCTGATCCATCACATTAAACTGTTAAGAAGAGATGTGGTTCTCATCTTATTTTTATTCAACATTTTCACATGAATACTCTAGGCTGTATGGTATGGCCTAACAAATCAAAGGTACAATGGTAATCGAAATTTTTAGAAGGATGAGATAAACAATAGAAGTTACCAAGGGAGCTCTTACAGCCTCTTGTTTATTGGGTGCTTCCTCAAGCCCCTAGATAGTAGATCAGTTAAGGCATGGATAGATCTAATCCCACTAACTAATCCCTTATGTTCATTTATTATGGTAAGGAGATTACATTGTACTGGGGATAAGGCAAGCACAACAGGTTTGGGAAGGTTTACCATTAATATTTTAAATGTAGGCATTATATATATATATATATATATATATATATATATATATATATATATATATATATATATATATATATATATATCTATATATATATACGGATAGCATAAGATACAAAAATTCTATCAAGATAACTAGAATAAGAAAAAAAATTAGGTATAGGATTCCTTCATAATATTTAGATTAATGTGCAAAGATTCTTTTATAATATTTAGAATAAGATGCAGACATTAAATGTTTAGAATGAGATGCAGATTTATTTGAAATTGAAAGTACAAAGACATGAAAATAATTCAATAGGTTTAATAAGATACAAAGGGTCATATGCGGCAATTAGGTAAGATAAAGACATTTTCATAATATTTAGGTCAATGGTCAAAGACCTATATAATATTTAAAATGCAGACTGAGATACAGATTTATTTGTAATGTTTAGTATAAGAGATTAGAATAAGATTCTGGTAAAAAATGTAGAATTAGATTATAGATTCTTTCAAAATATTTAGTTTATAGATGCCAGCGTAGTTTTTGTAGTTGAGATGGTATCTGTAGCCATAGTTAAGAAAATTTTAGTATGCTAGGCACATATAGGTTAGAAGATTAAAGACTTGATAAAGTAATTTTTGGCTCTAGTGATTTCAATTTCTATAGGGGTATTTATATATTTTGAGGACTTTATTTTAAAAATGTATACTTAAAGAGAAATTTTCCATACTATTTTAGAATAAGGTACAATAAAGGTACAATAATATTTAGAATAAGATGCTGAGATTCTTGAAACACAATAAAATTAAGATTTATTTGTAATGTTTAGAATAAGATAAAGAGATTAGAATAAGACTCTGGTAAAAACCTTAACATTAATAAAATGTAGAGATTCTTTCAAAATATTTAGAACTTTGGGGTGCTGGCGTAACGTATGCAGTTTGAAATTGTTATTGTAGTCATAGACAAAGATTTACTAGTTACATATAGGTTAGAAGGTTTAGATACTTAAAGAGGGATTTGCATCACCCCAAGTATAACTTTTTACTTGGTGGTAAGCCCCGCCCATAATTGTCTTTACTGCTTCTCCTTGTGCAGACACAAACAGTTCACTGCTCAAGGCCACATCCTGGTGAGCATAAAAGACCCCATGTGTAATGAAAACATTCTCTGTGTATGCTGTGTAATATGAGCTGCTCTGCACCTTTTGAATTTTGTAACTCTGATGTCAGTCAAAGAGTAGTCACCAACTGAGACTTTTGCTAACCCCCATCTGAGTCATACTTTGGGTGATGCTTTAATATCCTACTTGAAAAGGCTCTAGAGATTTCAATTTATATAGAGGTATTTATAAATTTGTAACTCAGAATTAAGCCTTTATTGAAAGGCTAAAGTTTATACTGTTTGAAAATTGGTTTACATTTAGGAGCAGACTTACATGTAGGTTTAACTTCAGGCGGTTGGTTAGGTCTAGACCTTATAATTGAAGCATTGCAATTCGATTGTATAATGCTTGTGTATGTATTTTGAAGAATTAAGAAACATAGGAATTTAGCTCTTCTTAGATGAGAGGTAGGAATTAAGATGTTTAGGTAGCTTACATAGCTTCACATTAAGACTTTCATGAAGGAAAGGACATAGGTTTAGGGTAGACTGTGAATGGAACTAAAATTAAACAAAAGATGGAGAAGCATTTTCAGTTCATAGAGAGGATTAATTATCGATTTCTCAAGTGTTATTTGTGGTGTGATTTTTATTGAAATATGTCACCTCGATTCTGTACCGTGTAATTCGTATACAATAATAAGAGGAACACCTAAGCAGCAAAATCAACTTAACACCAAGCACGTTCTAGGAGGGGCAAAAAATTGGGGGTAAAAGGCACTGGAGGGGAAAATAAAGAGACTGTTATTGAGAAACGGAACGTAATATGAACACCCCAGTAAAACCTAAGTAAACAACAATCATTATCTGTGGGGCAAGAGGAGGGGATGGGGGTAAAACAATGGGGTGAGGGGAAACAGTTGTAGGGCTGATATCGGGAAACGGTACCTACGATGAACACTTTAGCAGCAAAGCCTAGTTTAACAACAGCAAGCACGTTCTGTGGGCTAGGAGGGGGCGTTTGGGGTGAAGCAATGGGGGAGGGGAGCTTAGCAGTAAAGCTTAGTTCAACAGCAGCAACAGCGAAAACTTTATGTAAAGTGGGAGGCTAGTGAGGTAACAGTTAAAACAGATTAAAGCTAGTTTGTGGTGGGACTGCACGCTATACATTAATATATTGAAGGTTTAAGATTTAAGATTCTTATCCTTTCCCTTGCAACACTGGTGGTTTAGTTTGTGAAATCATATTTTGGACTTTTATAGAGAAGCAGTAGGTATTAATAACTTTAATATTAGGTAGGATGCAGAATAGATATGTGCACGCAACTAGCATTCATAGTAACAGTAGTTTTTTAATTCGCTTATGTACCCGTACCGGTAATACCAACGATAAGATTACGTGAACATGAATGCGACGCTTGGGCCCGATACGCCCGCTCGCAAAACTGCTAAGGTACCCATTACGTAAACATGAATGCGACGCTTGGGCCCGATACGCCCGCTCGCAAAACAACTAAGGTAAACATTACCTAAACATGAATGCGACGCTTGGGCCCGATACGCCCGCTCGCACAACTGCTAAGGTACCCATTACGTAAACATGAATGCGACGCTTGGGCCCGATACGCCCGGTCGCACAACTACTAAGCTATCCATTACCTAAACATGAATGCGACGCTTGGGCCCGATACGCCCGCTCGCACAACTGCTAAAGTACCCATGACGTAAACATGAATGCGACGCTTGGGCCCGATACGCCCGCTCGCACAACTACTAGGTACCCATTACGTAAACATGAATGCGACGCTTGGGCCTGATACGCCCGCTCGCAAAACTGCTAAGGTACCCATTACGTAAACATGAATGCGACGCTTGGGCCCGATACGCCCGCTCGCACAACTGCTAAGGTACCCATTACGTAAACATGAATGCGACGCTTGGGCCCGATACGCCCGCTCGCACAACTACTAAGCTATCCATTACCTAAACATGAATGCGACGCTTGGGCCCGATACGCCCGCTCGCACAACTGCTAAAGTACCAATTACGTAAACATGAATGCGACGCTTGGGCCCGATACGCCCGCTCGCACAACTACTAGGTACCCATTACGTAAACATGAATGCGACGCTTGGGCCTGATACGCCCGCTCACAAAACTGCTAAGGTACCCATTACGTAAACATGAATGCGACGCTTGGGCCCGATACGCCCGCTCCCACAACTGCTAAGGTACCCATTACGTAAACATGAATGCGACGCTTGGGCCCGATACGCCCGCTCGTACAACTGCTAAGGTACACATTACGTAAACATGAATGCGACGCTTGGGCCCGATACGCCCGCTCGCAAAACAACTAAGGTACCCATTACGTAAACATGAATGTGACGCTTGGGCCCGATACGCCCGCTCGCAAAACTGCTAAGGTACCCATTGCGTAAACATGAATGCGATGCTTGGGCCCGATACGCCCGCTCGCATAACTACTAATGTACCCATTACGTAAACATGAATGCGACGCTTGGGCCCGATACGCCCGCTCGCACAACTACTAGGTACCCATTACGTAAACATGAATGCGACGCTTGGGCCTGATACGCCCGCTCACAAAACTGCTAAGGTACCCATTACGTAAACATGAATGCGACGCTTGGGCCCGATACGCCCGCTCGCACAACTACTAGGTACCCATTACGTAAACATGAATGCGACGCTTGGGCCTGATACGCCCGCTCACAAAACTGCTAAGGTACCCATTACGTAAACATGAATGCGACGCTTGGGCCCGATACGCCCGCTCGCAAAACAACTAAGGTAACCATTACGTAAACATGAATGCGACGCTTGGGCCCGATACGCCCGCTCGCACAACTGCTAAGGTACCCATTACGTAAACATGAATGCGACGCTTGGGCCCGATACGCCCGCTCGCATAACTACGAAGGTGCCCATTACGTAAACATGAATGCGACGCTTAGGCCCGATACGCCCGCTCGCATAACTACTAATGTACCCATTACGTAAACATGAATGCGACGCTTGGGCCCGATACGCCCGCTCGCACATAAGGTACCCATTACGTAAACATGAATGCGATGCTTGGGCCCGATACGCCCGCTCGCATAACTACTAATGTACCCATTACGTAAACATGAATGCGACGCTTGGGCCCGATACGCCCGCTCGCATAACTACTAAGGTGCCCATTACGTAAACATGAATGCGACGCTTGGGCCCGATACGCCCGCTCGCAAAACAACTAAGGTACCCATTACTTAACATGAATGCGACGCTTGGGCCCGATACGCCCGCTCGCACAACTGCTAAGGTACCCATTACGTAAACATGAATGCGACGCTTGGGCCCGATACGCCCGCTCGCACAACTGCTAAGGTACCCATTACGTAAACATGAATGCGACGCTTGGGCCCGATACGCCCGCTCGCACAACTACTAAGGTACCCATTACGTAAACATGAATGCGACGCTTGGGCCCGATACGCCCGCTCGCTAAGCAACTAAGGTTTCCATTACCTAAACATGAATGCGACGCTTGGGCCCGATACGCCCGCTCGCACAACTGCTAAGGTACCCATTACGTAAACATGAATGCGACGCTTGGGCCCGATACGCCCGCTCGCATAACTACTAAGCTATCCATTACCTAAACATGAATGCGACGCTTGGGCCCGATACGCCCGCTCGCACAACTACTAAGGTACCCATTACGTAAACATGAATGCGACGCTTGGGCCCGATACGCCCGCTCGCACAACTACTAAGGTACCCATTACGTAAACATGAATGCGACGCTTGGGCCCGATACGCCCGCTCGCAAAACAACTAAGGTACCCATTACGTAAACATGAATGCGACGCTTGGGCCCGATACGCCCGCTCGCACAACTGCTAAGGTACCCATTACGTAAACATGAATGCGACGCTTGGGCCCGATACGCCCGCTCGCAAAACAACTAAGGTACCCATTACTTAACATGAATGCGACGCTTGGGCCCGATACGCCCGCTCGCACAACTACTAAGGTGCCCATTATGAAACATGAATGCGACGCTTGGGCCCGATACGCCCGCTCGCACAACTACTAAGCTTACCCATTATGTAGACATGAATGCGACTCTTAGGCCCGATACGCCCTCTCGCACAACTGCTAAGGTACCCATTGCGTAAACATGAATGCGACGCTTGGGCCCGATACCCCCGCTCGCACAACTACTAGAATACCCATTATTTAAACATGAATGCAACGCTTGGGCACGATACGCCCTCTCGCATAACTACTAAGGTACCCATTACGTAAACTAAGCTACCCATTACGTAAACATGAATGCGACGCTTGGGCCCGATACGCACGCTTGCACAACTACTAAGGTACGCATTACCTAAACATGAATGCGACGCTTGGGCCCGACGCCCGCTCGCACAACTACTATACTACCCATAACGTAAACATGAATGCGACGCTTGGGCCCGATACGCCCTCTTGCACAACTACTAAGGTACCCATTACGCATTACCTAAACATGAATGCGACACATGGGCCCCATACGCCTGGTTGCACAACTGCTAAGCTATGCATTACGTAAACATCCACGGATGGACCCAATTTAAACAATAGAGGTAAAACTTCAATGGAATGGGTATAAAACATAAAACAGATACATTTAAATGGGTACATGTACATAAAGTGAGGAAATGAACACTGAAATAAGAAGACACAGTAGTACCATGAAAAATGCAAGTGTGACGAAAAGAAGTTCAGACATAATACGTAAAAAAGTAAAAAAATAAAAAGGTGAATAAAATAGGAAAAAGTAGTGAAGAGCATGAAAAGAAAATAACTAAAGTATTACACCTTCAACAAAGACAGTAGTTAAAAGTTATCAACGGTTATGATGATCATTAAATACCTTAACAGCAGAAGGGTAAAGGCTGTCCGTCAACCTCTTAAATCCCATAAAACAAAATCTTTTTCCAGAAGGCAGTACATTAAAATAATCAATTGCTAGATGGGAATAATCGTTCGTTATTTTAGAAACACGTTTCAATGTCCGTTCTTGGTAAAAAGAATGAAGGGATGGCAGGCCCGTACGAATAATGCCCTCATCAGTTCTTATCACTGATTGTAGTTTCCTAATATCATTTTACTAGTACTACCAGACCAGACTAAAATGTATCTATAAATGTTTCTATGTTTCATGGTTTTTCCATGGAAAATTGTTCATTACAACTGTGCAACTGTGCCAAGCAATTGAAATGCCTGAACTTGAGAGGGTCCTCAATGTTTTTGTTAATCCACAATTAATTCCTTAAAGGCAGTAGGCAGTCACCCCAAACAGAGTGAGTGTGCCCTGTTACTCTAGTTCATGATTGGCCTATTTTGATCATGTGACAATATTTTTGTTAGTGAATTGTGAAATTCAAGGAGAATTTCTCCTTGCTTTCCATATTGTTTGTAATAGTTATGTTTAAAACATTCTCAGAGGTGCTTGTAATGCAATAAGAGGAGATTTGCAAGAGTTTGATCATTTTTCAAAGAAAATTTTGGGGCAACTGCCTACTGCCTTTAATGATGATGCGTGGATTTTGGTAGACTGCTTTACAATCGCCAGTGAGTACAATAGCGGTGATAAAACGCAGCCCCGAGGAGTACCAGTGTTTAAAAAAATATGCTACCCAACCTGACAATTTGCTTACGGTACGGAAGAAAGTCCAGAAGCCCGTCACGGAAGCACACGTGCGTAGTGTTCCAGATAAGTCACAGATTACGCAACTATGTAACGATATGACTCTGGCTGAAGAGACAACTGTGTGACTGTGGGCATACATGCAGGTACGTCTAAAATGCTTTTTCAAAAACAACAGAAGACTAACAAGAAAAACATTTTTCCATAACAAATTTCTCTCTTTTTTCTCTCCACAGGTGTGTGTTGGTGGCTATGCCACAGAGTGTGTGTGATGCGGAATGTGCAGCTATCGTTTGGTGCTGCCACTGGCTAGCTTCGGCGAAAAGGGGAGCAGTGTCAGCTTTCCCTGCCAGAACACAGCCTCTCCACCACTAAGACTCTTATAGTGCCTCCAAGCGGCAACACACGGTAACTGGGAATTTTCTACCCCAGGCTAAACTATAAGGGATCTCGGAGTAGCAAGGACCCCAGAGGTGTAGTGCACAGGTCCATCTTCTACTGTGGATATGCCCTGGCACTGCTCCATCCTTGCATATACAGCCTGTGAACACTGTTCTGCCCTTCGTTAGGCATGGGTGAACTCACCAACTTTTTTTAATTTCATAAACCAGAATTAATGGTTTAACTGGTAGCCTGGAATGTCCCAGAGGAAGAAATATTTAAGATATTTCACCACAGGGGGATAATTTGTTTTATAATGATCATTTACATAATCATTGCTGTAGGTTTTATCATTTCCTCAGAAACCAGATTCATTGCAGTTTTGAGGAAGTTCAATGCTTTGTCAAATTAATGTGCCGCGATGACATCACAGATTTCCCATAATGCACTTTATCTTGAGAAAAAAATGCACTTCTTTGAAAATTAGTATCTCTCAAAAGCTACAAGCTATTGAAATGCAGTTTTCACCTCCTAGAAGAGAATTTTCTGCATTTTTTGAAGTCATTAATTCATTTTTGTCACTGCCAAATTCCTTTAAGCTAGCTAGGCAATGGATATGTATGACTTTGGTAGACATAATGATGCGAGAAGGTTGTGTGGTCATTTATCGCTAATAGGCCTATTCTTTGTTCTTACAGATGGTCGATCCACGTGTCCTGGGACCACCTAATGCCTTTCAATTACGCCTTTGCCACAGAGTGTACCAAGTTAAATACCATTCTTGGCAGGCGTATGGATGCATTTGTTGGTTCTTGGGCAAAACAACACACGACAACATTCCGCTGTAGCCTTTCCGTTCGTCGTCCGACCGATGCCAGGAATTTCTAAGGAATCCTATTGACGGATGGTAGATCGACAACATGGAGTACCAACCCACCAAGTTTCCAGGCAATTGGGGCGTCGGGATGGCTTCCTTAAGGCTACAGGAAGTGACATTCAAAAATCCCTCTCATTTCTCACCCCTAATCCTGTAGAACGGATTCCCGGGTATGCCGAAGGAAGCGGATATTGAGAGGGGCGGGGGTTCAGACATCCGTCTCTGGGGAACGAGGGCAAGGAGCAGTCAGGGGTCCCCAAACTAGGGGTCGAATTGATGGCAATACTCCTACAACAGCTGGTCCCAAAAACCAACTTGCTTGGGGCCCTTCCTTGTCCACACTGTCCACCCGTTTGCTACACCATTCAGACTTTTAGACCCTATGAGCCTTGGATACTTTTGAGCTGTCAATTCAAAATCTGTTTTTCATCAGACAAGTTAATGCAGGGGCTGGTCACCCTTTCAGGGCTATTTCTATAATGTTCTAAAATGTTCTTGTGGGGAGTTGACGAGGGGAAATTGTCACCGGCGCATCGGCGCCATCAAGAGAAACATAGGGGCTTCAACCCTCCCACTTGACCCACAGTGGTGGAGCCGACACAAATGAATGGGGTGCCCTCTATCAAAAACTTTCTCAGTCCTTCGCAAAGTATCGGAATCACCTTTTTGGAGGATGGTGGCTCTGTTCTGACACTTCACTCATTGCCAAATCATTTGTCTTGATAACCACATCACCTTCCTTTTATTGTAGGTTAACAGCTTCCATTAAATTGGTGGCGCACTACATATAATTGTATATAGCTGTATACAGCAAGGAGATGTTAGGCTCCAAGTCAATAAAATCGCTTGTGTGTGTTGAGTTCGCACCTGAGCAATTCCAAATGAGGTTATTGTACTTTCCCAAATTGATGATATGTGTTATTTCTCTACTCGACGATTTTTAAGGTGAGGTTAGTTCGGACAGCAATGAGAGGGCTCTTCGTGGCCGTGTTAGAGAATCCAAGGGTAAACACGGTAAACAAATGGGTAAAACAATTGAACATATTTTGCCTCTCTTTATAATAAAAGCTAGAGGTGATTACCCCCACACACAAACACCGGACGTTGCGCTGTGCCCGTCTGTGCCGTGCTTGAAAAAAAGTTTAAAAAATGGTTACAATAGGGGCGATCACACCTTCGAGGCCCATGGCAGAGCAGCGTCCGGTGTGATCCCCCTTTAGTCCGAGTTTCAGTCACCCCAAAACGTCAGCTAAATGTTACACATTGCTACCCCTTAAAAGTATCTTTCATGTTTCTGGACATATGTACTAGATACAAACATGGGTTCAAAAGGCCAGGGGGCAAAGAGTCTACAAACTAACAAATACATGTGTACTCAATAACAGGAGCAGGATTTGATATCTGTGAAAGTGGGGGGGGGGGGGGGGACAAACCATGGTGGAATACAAAAAAGCACCGCGGGAGTGGAAAGCGTTCCTTAAGGACGTGGGCGTAAGGTTCGGGAGCAACGCTCGGGTGGGGGTCCCGGCAACGCTCCCTAAAGCCCTGAAATATTTAAAAAAATCAAACCCATTAAAATGAAACATTTGGCTCTCAACTCAAACAGCATTATTTCAAGACATTCTTTTAGAGCCTATTGCTTTTCTTTCCAATATTTTTCATAAAAGATTTTCTTTCCTTCCTAGCAGGCTGTTCTTTCATTTGTTTCATTTTTGTCAATTATCTGGGACAAGGGACTCCTCTATTTTAAATCTGTGTAATTTTGTAAGGACGATCAAAGTTTGAGGGTTATATATGTATAATACAGGTAATTCTTACGGAAACATGCCCATGAGCGTCGCAGTAAAATTGCTAGGAAAGTAAATTTCATTTTTCATTGAGAATGCATTTTCGTGAGGTGTGGCCGGCGGATCCTTTAACTGCGAACCCTCACAGCAACTACTCCTCGTAAGACGCCTAGTCACGTACAAAACTCAATTGAGAGACGCTATGAGAGCGGCTTATTTTTAAAATTTCTACAAAATTTTAGTATATGCAGCCTTCAATCACACCAACCGTCAATGAAAAACTCGTTAAACGCTACATGCGGTAATCGTGAGCAATAGGAGTTTAAAAGTTATTTTATTTAAGAAAGAAGATATAGCCTAACCGGACATTATATGGTGACGTCGCAGTTGAAAAACATAGGCCATGATAAGTATGCGTGCATGTAAAACGCTGGCACCGTTGTGCGCAGGGAATAGACGAATAAGGATTAAGTTGTAAATTGTTACGTTAGGACTAAGTTGTAAATTGTTACGATAGGACGGCATGCAATGTCTGATTATTTTGAAACAGGCTGCGTGTTCTTTTGCCAACGAGTGATCACGTTGAGCATTGCTGGTAAAACATATCCCCTACGATATTATTGTAAGGAAGGCATAATCCTACTGTCTACATTTGTCAGGGCCAAGTTCTCAATACTATATGCTCAAAGGGTCATGTGGTGGCATGATTCTGACATAAATGCATGGGTACTGGAAAGCAGAGATACATCTCTCCCCCTTTTGCAAGTTACTTCACTTAACATGTAATGACAGTCTACATCAGTAGTTCTCAAACTTTTTTAGACCATCGCCTCTAGACCATCGCCCCCATCCACCATCTTGAACTTTCCCAATGCCCCCTTCCCCCTCCCCTCGTCCTTCCATTCATAGTTGGATGCTTAACAATATTTTTTCTGAGTTAAGGATTTCTATTTGCAAGAACAACGAAACCTGCAGAAGACAGGCATGCTGTGAAACTAGTCCTGAGAGCACAAATATAGCTCAGTCAGTGTGATGAGTGTGCTTGGTGTAACGCTGCGAGAGTACAAATATCTGGTTCAGTGGCCTGGGGAGGGGTCCATGCCAAGATGATCCCACAGAACTGACAGTCGTAAGGGTTGACAATGAATTGGGAAAGTCTGGCAACGAATTGGGATATATGCCCTTCACTACCACTGCACTGGTACTGGTCATATTATGACACGGGTTTCTTCAAAAGAATACCTTTGTCAATAACGTTATTGAAAAATCAGATTTTATGGAAAATTTACACCTTCCTCGATCTAACAGATCAAAATAAGCAGACTAATCATTTAACTCCGAAATCCAAACTTGAAACCTAGAAGTTGAGTGAAGAGTTACTTCTCTATAGGTATGTCCCTAGTGGAAACAATTTGCAACAACTTTTACAATTTTAAATTTACAGAGTAACAGTTTCCAATATCAACCATTCAATCAACCTCTTCAATATTCTTGCACGTTGTTCTAAACCTACATACCTTAAATGCACTTAAACCATTGCCTGCCTGTCTTGGATTCACTTTTCGTGCCAAAATTGTGCAGTTAGGCTATTACTGAAAATTTATCAACACAAAATGTAGACAAAATCGAAAAAAGGGTATTTTGCACAATGACCTTAAGTTTACTCCTTCGGTTAACGAATTATTTCCAATATTTCTGATTCATTTTTCCATCTCCTTGTATATCCCGCACCGTTAACCATTGCGCGGTAGTTGCGCGATGATTTGTTAAGGAGAAGTTTGCGCAATCTTGTGAACACCAAGTGGTTCGCCAACGCTGCAAATAATTGTGCGTGTTTTGAAGTCCTACATTTAGATCAGTGGTTTTCATCCAAGAGCAGTCTAGGGTTTTCCCATCTGAACTGGCCTTTCAAAAGAAACCATATTTGACCTAAATTGTTCAGTTGGTTAGCCACCCGACGTCACAGGCTTCTCGCTCAGCGTCGTTAAACAACTGCCTTCAAGAGACCCCTATACACGGGTAACTTTTCTAGAAATGTGCGGCCGGGAGCCGACACCCATGCCTTGAAAGAAAGCTTGATTGAGGTATCCAACAAATTTTTTCAACAACAATTACCCTCGCGCTCCCAACCTTTGAGCTCCTGTATTAATTTGATATTAATATTTTCATTTATTTTACATTGCAGGAAATTTTAAAAGCTTCCCATAAATTCTGTGGTCTCGCTTCCTTTCCTTTATTTTTTTTTTACTTTTACTATATTTTAAAGTCTGGCAAATAGTAGAGAACAAGTGCTCCTCCCTCCTCCCCACCTATGCTCAATTACATAAGCATGCATGTCGTATAACATCTGCGGTTACGTATGCATCTAGATGCGTGTAACATTCCTTAAAGGGACAAAGGGACAAAGCCTGGCCTGGCCTAATATTTTTCCGAGGGCTTTGAGCAAACTTTTGGCCCACTTGATCTTGTTCAATGCACTTCACAATGCAATGCATGGTATCCCACGAAGGACGCAAGATTTGGCAAGGGGCCATGGTCTCCCCGATGGGTAATTTTTCCAAGTCCCCGATGTGGCCTCGATTTTCCTGTTTTGCTCTGCAGGATGGCAGACCCATCCATAAGAACCCAAAATTCTCGCCGCTCATCGCGCTCCGTCTAGTTCGTTGTTTCAGTCTCTTCCATACTTGTGTTTCAGATAACTTTAAAAAGTCCACCCTCTCCTACTAAGAGACCTTTAGGTAGCCTACACAATTTTCTGTAAAGGTAGGGAAGTTTCTCATGGAAAGCATATTTCGATATTTTTCGTACAGTGACACGATAGGCTACAGTCAGCGATTCGCAGTAAGCGACATGCCTTCTCGGCCCTGGGATATTAAGAAAACATATCGATGTATGATTAAAACGGCCATTCTGGAATTTTCAAAAAATCGTCAAAATGTCCTTTGGAGTCTTTGGAGTAGAATTTTGTAATACCACAAATTGGGTTTTGCTTGTCTTTTAGTACTCAGAGGCAGAGATGTTCCAATTACTCCCAATCCTACTCACGGCACCGCCATTTAACGTCAGTATATCCCGTCTTAGGTCACTGTCCCAAAAGATGATCACAGAGGTCAAATCACTGCTCTTTACATCACTGCCCAAACAGCTGAAGTGAGTTAAGACTTAAATCAAACAACTTCCTGATTCGGCTGATAAAATAGCTCTTCGAAGACCCCAGAATGTAAGAAAATCAATTTTAACCCCAAAGTGGTCACATATAGTCTCAAAGTCATAGAAATTTCCTCTGTCATCAAAAAAGTCATTTACGAAATAAAACTTTTGGTTGCGAAAAGCGAGGATATCTACAGGATGTCTATCCATCTGAAATAAATCATTGTACCTTGTAATAAAGTACATAATTTTATCAAATAAATTTTCTACATCTCTATGCATTTCATAGAATAAAATACAACAATCATTATTTCCATGATAAAGCCGCCGAATCCATGAGATCTTAACAGAATTTAACCATCTTAACACCACCTTCTTCATAAGAATTACAGAACTGAGTCCTTTTTACTTTATCTGGTTTTTTCATTCCATACAAACTTAAACAGTAAACGTTGTAAATTTGTGACAAAAGATTCGTCTGGATTCGGAAGAGACATCAAAAGGTAAGTTAATTTTGAGAGGGCGAGTAATTTAAATACAGTAACTCTGCCTAGAACCGTCAGCTGACGCTTCGACCAATGTCTTAAAACTCCTTTAATACTTTCTAGGGCTTTGTTAAAGTTTAAGACAACCATTGAGTTTAAATTCGTATTAAATGTGACGCCAAGAATACTGACCTAATACTGTCCTTGACCTAATTTAAATTGCACATCTGCAGAATCGGGGTATCATTCTTTTTGCAACCAATCCAGACAGCATTTGTTTTTTCTATATTTACTTTTAACCCAGACATGTAATAGAAATCGTCTAGGAGTTTCAAGCTTCTAGAAAGAGACGTTTCTGATCCATCCAGAATGATAACGGTATCGTCAGCGTACTGACTAATTTTAAAATGTCTTTCCCTAACTTGAATCCTCCCAACTATAAACTATCATTTCTAAAAAGAATGCCTAAAACCTCCACGCAGAGAAGAAATAAGTAAGGCGATAACGGATCTCCTTGCCGACATCCTCTTTGTACCTAAATGGCCATTGACTAACATACAAGCCGTACTGTTTGTCAAGAAAAGCTTTACCCACCCAATGAACGAAGGACCAAATTGTAGCTTCTTAACACATCCCATTTTTGTCATGGATAGTACCACTTGGAGTTATTAATTGCGTGATACGTTTGTTAGTAAAATTTCTCTTTTCTAAAGATAGGAAATAGCGTGTGGGCTTCTCTCCCATGTCATACCATCTGGCATGTGACCTAGGGAGCACCCCTTCTAAAGTTTGTTTTCTAATTTCTTCAAGCAAATTTTTCTTTTCATGCAAACTATTCACAGACTCCTCTGTAAGATTTTCTTCCATTGCCTCAATTTCATAAGTTTTTGCTCTTTATGGAGTAGCTCTTTCTTTTTCAATGAAGAATATGATATAGATTTCCCACGAATATTCATGAGCAAAACTTCCAACAGAAGTGACTCAGAAATTCTAAACTGAATATATTGTTTTGGGATGTTTTCAATATTTTCTCCATTGATCAGTGTTGCAACATATTTCAAGACAGTCTCCCGAATTACATTCTTAACCAAATTAACATACTCATTGTCCCGCAACAATGACGTATTAAATTTCCAATACGAACGCCCCGGAGATTGTTTATTAAATACAAATTTAATATTTACTAAAGAATGGTCTGATTTACCAAGATCAATATGAACAAAATCAAGAACAGATAATAGCTCATTTGATATAAGGAAATAATCTAACCTTGCTTGCTTAAATGGGTTTAACTTTCGCCAGGTATAAGCCTTTTAGTTGGTGTGTATAACTCGATACGGATCACTTAATTGGTGATCATTTAATAAACTTACAATTGCATTTCTTGCCATCGGATTACTGTCATGTAAATATCCATCACAATCCAACGAGGGATCTAGAACACAGTTCCAGTCTCCACTCATAATAACAAAAGTATCATTCATTTCACCTATTACATCATTAATGTGATTGTAAAAACTGGATGAATCCCCATTAGGCCATATACTGAAAAAATTGTGAAAATCATGATTCTCTGTTTGAACAGATATGGCTGTATAATTACCATCTGCATTATACTTAACACATTTCATTTTAAAGGAGAAATTATTATTCAGTAGAATTGCCGCCCCTCGTGCATTACTTCTGTCACCACTAAAATATAATTCATAACCCCATTCTTTCCAGATTTGTCAAAAATCTCCTATGCCAATTAGGCCTCCAATATATGCTGTTTTGTTAAAGTCTGATAAAGGCTGTCGGGAATTTTATGACATTATTGTGAAACCTTTTATTAGTTCCAACATCCATGTAAGAGACAAATGGAATAAAGTGCTTAACACGTCTATTACAAGTGAGGTATGGAAATTATATAACAATTTGACCGTAACTCCTGTTACGCTAAAATGGTTCCAATATCAAATTGTCAATACTTTCTTATGTACAAATGTATTATTACATCGTACTGGACTCAAAGACAACGATCTTTTCACCTTTTGTAAGAAAGAAAAAAAGACAATTTTACACCTATTTTGCATGTGCCCTGTCTTAAGCATCTAATTAATCAATTTAAATTCCTGAAAAAAAAACTGTCAAAGAAATTTTTACTACTCTAACAAATGTCTAATTTTAGGTTACCATGGTTACAGTACTGACATACGGGCACTACATTACATAGCTGTCATATTTGAATAACATATATATGAGTGTAGACTAAAGTCTGCAAGACCTACCTTACTTTCTTTTCTTAGTGAATTAAGAGATTTTTTGAAGGTGGAAAAATATGTGAGATATGTCAATTTAAAGCAAAATAATTTTCTAAATGTTTGGTTAGAGTGGGAACATGCACTCTCTATGTAATCCTCGAATTTTCAAAATATATTAAGCCTTATCAGTGAGACAAATGCATAAACTAGCAATGTAGCGTTACTTGTATATATATATATATATATATATATATATATATATATATATATATATATATATATACATATATATATACATATATATATATATATATATATATATATATATATGTTGTATGTATGTTTTTCATTTGATTTTGGGATACTAATCAATAAACTTTCTGATTCGGACAAACAAGAAAGTAGCAGTGCGAACAGAGAATTGCCAACAAGCAATGCTTTAAGTCACCAGAAATTCGATTTATTGAGGTCTGATCCGGCAACCTCACTATAAAGCAATTAACGCTAAAATACCAAGCTACCTCTTCCCTTCATTATCTTGTTGTTTGTTGGGAAAGACCAAGTTTCCATACTTTAATAAAACCCCAAATTTCAAACTTTTTCGTATAGCCTTATACTCTTCCGATTTCCTTAAGGAAACCCCTAAATTTTTCTGCTCGCCCTTCTCATGGCAGCAACTAGCCTTTGTTGGGGTTTCGGTTGGCCCCCTCCCTCTCCCTCCCGTCGGGCAAATCCTGTCACCAACCCTGACAAACAATCGTTTCCTGGATTTTTAATAATTACAACGATGAAACTGGTAGCACCATTTTGTACCTTTGTACATTCCGAAAACAACTCTCTAAAATGAGAAGGAAACTGCACCTATTCTTAAGAAAGTAGATTTTCTACTATATACAAAAATGGGTCAGTCATAGGTCTCCCACAGTTCTGACCAACTGTTTGATGTTTAATCTAAAACAACCGATATGACAGTTAAAACTTCTAGGAACCTGGATTAAAAATCTTTTGTCCCCTTCTGACAAATAATGCCTCATTCCCATATGCACTATTTTTGTTGTATAAACACTGACTGATCAGACATAAATTTACAGTATCATTGCATTTTACATGCGTAATATCACCAATGGCTTCAGTGATTTTACAGAGTATAACTTTTTTCTAATTTACCCTTTTTTGGGAAGTAGCATTCTAACACATGAGATCCCAAAATGAATAATGTTTAGCCGTAACTTAAAGACAGACAGTCATCACCCCAAAGTATATTTTTAGTGTTGGGGTATGAAAATTCTTAGTTGGTGACTGCTTTTTGATTGACATCAAAGTTTGAAAATTTGAAAGATGCAGAGTAGCTCACATTCCACACAAGGAAGAGAGGTTGCTATTTTACATTTTATAGCCTTGTATGCTCACCAGGACATGGCCTTAAGCAATAAAGCAGGTTTATTCCTGCACAAGGAGTAGCTTCATACAGTTATGGGAGGAGCTAGAAGTTGCATAGTTGGGAGAATTGGAACTGTCTGGGATGATGAAAATTCCCCTTTAAAATGACTAAGGAGTGCCGTTCAATAATCTAGGAGGCATTTTGGCAAAAATGTTCACAAGTTACGCTACGTTACGCTCAAGTTGGTGGCGCTCTGTATATGTGCACCGTTCATAAAATCTAACCTACCCAGTAAAAATTCATTTCACTTGACTATAAGCTATATTAGAGTAACAGGAAACTGTTGTCAGTTTAGATGGACCATTCCATTCTCTCTGCAGAATGTCTTTAATATCTCTCATAGAGCATCCTGGATCATTCTGCTTTGCTTTAATTTCATCTTTTTTGTCATGTTTCCTCACGAACTTTGTAAAGCTATTCTCATGTAGATGGCTGGTGCAACGAGTGGGAACAAAATGCCCTTATGTACTTATAACGTAGAAGTAACTAATTTTTTTGGACGGCAACGCCTTTACGACTAAAGCAAGGCAAACAGAAAACGTAACTAACATCTACACAACAGTCTCTGTGACCCTGTTACTGTATGATTATAATAGTCAATCTCTGTTTTAAGTGTTTGGTTAATGTCAACTATTAACTTTTTTTCCAGCAGGTATCAGAAGAAGAATCCTCTGTAAATGCATGCTTCCAAAATGCGGGTTTCATACAAACTGGAAAGTCATTTTTCTCTCCTTAAAGAAAAGACTGGTATAAATCGTAAGAAATTGTCCCAGGCCCGTACCCGGACAAGGTACTAAAAGACGGGGGCAAGACAGCTTACGCGCACGACGCTTCCAAACCATCGGAACACTGGTCGCACTATGCGTTTGTAACAATTTCATTTCAAGTGTCACAGCAACTTTACCAAATTTCTTCCGAATACTATGTCCGCATGTCGGCTGTTTTAGCCATCGTGACATCTTTCCATGACCTTTAAAGTGGACCTAAAGTCTAAAAATTCAAAAATATATATTTTAGAGGTTACAAAATTAATCTTATTGGTCCAACTTCCATTGTCATAGCTTATTCCATTGCTGAGATATTAAATGTTAAAATTTATTCACTTACATCCAAACAGTTCATTGCGCAATAATTTTTGACATTCTTGTTGTACAACTCACAGTAAATGCTTTGTTTTCTTTTAAAATCAAAAATGTTTATATGACCTTGACCGCTTCCTGTTTTCTTGCATGACTAGCTGTACAGAGAGGGCTTATATAGTCAAGTCACCCCAAAGCAGTAAGAAAGCGATCACATTTTGGCACAAGGTGCGGTGGCTTTCAGAAAAACAAAGAAATACAAAGATTGTAATTTGAGTAGTACAACAATGACATCACAAATTATTGCGCAATCTACCTTTTTAAATCGAGTGAATAAACTTCAACATTTTATATCTCAGCTTAAGAAAGTCCTGTGAAGATGGGAATTGGACCATTGGAATTCAGTTTTTATGCTCTGTAATATATATTTTTGAATTTTCAGACTTTAGGTACACTTTAAAGTCCCGAGAAAAATTAGTGCATTTCTGCAAAAATTTACGTTGAATTATGCCTTGTAAAGCACTGAAAACTTGACGGATACTACCGCTATTGTGTTGAATATCATTAGCGGCTCGCCATAGGGGCACGGCGGGGGGGGGGGGCACTTGCCAAGCATGGTCTTCAATTTTCAAAAATAAAAATAATAAAAAAAGAACATGTAATTCGAGATGGGTTAGGCCCTCCCTTTTCCTTGAGTGGGCTTAAAATTAAAGAAATGAATAACTTTTCAATGCGGTGCGAAGGTTAAACATTAATAAAGTGCTTTCAAAACGACATTTTTTTGGCGCGTTTCGCGCGCGTTTTCTCAGTTGCTTATTTGTAATATGATTAGCTTAGACATCATAATGTCATTTACAGAGTGCAACGGTAATGCTGGATTGATTTAGATGAAATTTAACGACACACCGACACAAATGTGTTATATAGTGTCAAGAAAAGTTTAAATACAGTTCAAGTCCTTCCCTTTAGTCGCCTCTTACGACAGGCAAGAAATACCGTGGGCATATTCTACAACCCCCAGCCCACAGGGGGCACGGTAATGCTGGAGTTAAAGGTGATCAGTCGTCTTGAAATATTCTTTGTGACGTCAGCCTTTTCTTGACATGTTTCTGCAGTCGTCACTGTTCAAGGATACACCGTACAAGTAGCTATGATGACATCGGTATAGCTAGTAGGTATACAGCTACAAGCCGTCTCTTCTTGCTTACCGATTAGCTATACCATGCTTGTACGGTGTATCCTTGAACAGTGACGACTGCAGAAACATGTCAAGAAAAGGCTGACGTCACAAAGAATAATTCAAGACGACTGATCACCTTTAAATGCCCATAGTTTTGCAGACACTTCAGAGCTATCGGGGTCATTAGATACACTACCCATTAGCCGTGTTGATTATCATCCACGACTAAAAGCAGTTTTGCTAGGGTGTCACCTGGCCAGATTAGCATAGGTATCTGTCTACAAAAAGTTGTAACGGGCATGTAGTCTAAAAGTATTGTTTCCCATAGAAGGAGAGGTTTCCCTTCCCTTGTCCAAATTGACAGCGCCGTTGGCCTACGAGCGGTCTTATGACTGTCAAATGGCCTGTTATAACAAAAGGTTCTCCACCTATACCGTTTCAATTGATTTAAAATAAACACACCAAACAGTCAGTCTAAGCTCAGTGTGATGAGACTTTTGACTAGTGGCCTAGCTATTTATATATTGGATGAGAGTCTTTCTGAGTTAGGGGAATTCCTCTCTCCCTTTAAAAAAAATCGTTTCGGAACGGTACTGAGATCCGAAATACTTAGTGCTATCATTTCATCGTTTTCAAGTTTCTTCATGCTCGAAATTTCGTAAGTTTAAGAAAACAATCCAGAAAACCAACATTTTCTGGCTTCTTGGCAAAGCTGAAACATATTGTGACACAATGAAAGAAACAAAATATTTAAAGGTGGGGCTCATTTATACAAATGGATCAAGCCGCTTTGCCCATTTCACCTGCCTCTTACCCCACCCCTATGGTAGTACGGTAGCGATCGGTTGATATGGTTGTATTTATTTTTGAAATAGTCAGCTCATGACTAACTGCCTGAAATGGTTTTTGAAGAGCTTTTAAAAACTACATGGGCATCGTTGTAATACATAATCATAACCATACTCCCATGGGCGTAGGAGGCGGGGGGAGGGCTGGGGGCTGCAGCTCCCCCAACAAAATATTTTTGTGAAAATTCGGACAATATTGTGAGAATTTTTCGGGCACCTACTGAAAGAAAAATAATGCAATAATGTAGCTTAACGGAAATCAATACTTATCGATAAAATATAGTTCTGATTTGGATTGCACCATCACCTATATATTCGGTATTAATTCACCAGTGTGTTTTAATTGTAATGGTTAAACTTATATATTATGATTATCAGTGGTGTATTTGAGGAGCCATTAGGCCATTCCCCCGTCATGCACTGATGCCGATATTTTAGTACCTAAAATAAAGCACAAAAGTTCACTTCAAAGGTAGCATATGTTCAAAGTTTTCAAAGTGGTAGGGGTGATGCCTATTTTTTCTTTTAGTACCTAAAATACGTACGGTAAATATTTTAACACAAATTTTACTTCAAAGGTAGCATATATGGCACCAGATTGCATGTATGGACACCTAATTTTTCAAAAAATTTTCAAAGGGGAGGGGACACCCCCACCCCTTATACCCCCCAGGCCGGCGATCACACAACATAGTGCCTGCCCCACCCCCATGAGAGAAGTCTTGGCCACATCACTGATTATTATCATCATTATTGTAACGACTTCCCCCAGAATTATAACCAATATGGAATAGGTAGTAACGTGGCAAATTATTGTATGTAATTGGCATGCGGTGTGATAACGGATGCATGCCTATATGATATGTACATTAACATTTTAAACGCGCGGGGGCGCTCGTAAATTTTTGTTTCTATTTTCGGGTAGATCGTTACAGCCCCCCTCCCCCAATCAACTTGGGCCCCTACGCGTATGCATACTCCTATTGAGGCTATTGTACTATCCGGAGTTGACCATTTATATTGCTGGGGGGTCTTCCGAACCTCCCTGAATACGGACTTGAGTTTGCCCCCCCCCCAAACAAAATTTCTTAGAGCCGCCCATGTTGAATATTATTGTTCTTAAATCTAACGGGTAGTTCGGATAAACGGGGTTCGGATAAACGGGGTTTTACTGTACAAGCACACTGAATAACGGCGTTTTCTATTTTCATCGGATCATCAGTCGTATCGGAGGTGTGCTTTGTTTATCTGAAAAAAATTACATCATGAGTATTTTTCCTCTCTCGTCATACCGATGAGACATTTGTATTATCAAAGCTAATATAAAAACCCCAAAAGAATGTTTTTATCACTTTACCTGGGAGATAACCTATCAAAGTTTATCTGCACTCGAGAAACTTCCTAAAACAGAATCATATCCTTCTGTAAATTCAGGAAACTTTCCATACCTACAAAGAATTAGCTCTACTTTATTTCAGAAATATAATTTCCCATCCAGTTACATCCTTGCTTCTTTCACCGCAGTTGTATCCTTTGTAAATCATTCATAGGCGCAGTTTTGTGCTACGTAAATATCCATTCACCCGTGATATTTCTAACCCGCTACTGGTACAAACTCGATATACAGTACCCGAAAAGAAGCGTTGAATCGTAACACTCTTAAATCATTCCATCAAGTGAAGTAATGCTTTGGGGAGGGAGTCTTGTTGTTATCATGCGCAACCGATTTGTTTTTCTCTATTGTTAGCTATGCACCAGCTTATCGAAAAATACGAGAATCCAGATTTCACGATTGGTTCATCTCTCTAAATACTCACAGGACGGGTTTAAATAGGGATTCACGATTGGTTTCTACGTGACAACTCTTTGGCATTTTATCGCCGACTTTACCCTACCGCTACTGATGAGACCTGGTACTTATCTTCCACGATCGAAACGCATACCAATAGCATACCAGCTACGGTCAGGATTCAATACATTTGAACACCATTTAAAGTTAGCTGTAAGTCCTTTGCACTCTCAGCTAAAACTACAGTATCATCTGCGAACAACAAAGTAAATAATATGAGAAAAACTTCTACGTCATTATCACTTAACTGTTCTTTAAAAGACTCGTTTAAATCGTTTAACCCTTTATAAAAACGACTAATAAACCTTTCAAAGTCATTCAAAAATATGACGAATAGAACTGGGGGGTAAGTTTACCCCCTGTTTAACTCCCAGATTACAATAAAAAAAAATCAAATTTTTGTCCCATATTTTCAACACATGATTTAGCATTTCTGTATAAGGACTGAATTACATTAAGAACTCTCCCATTAATGTTCCTTGCAATTAACTTAGCCCACAGAAAAGTCCTATATAAGTCAAACGCTTTTCTATCATCAATGAAGGCACAAAATACACGATTTCCTTTACTCAAATAAATATCTATGATTGAAAGTAATACAAAAATATGGTCTAGTGTAGAATATTTATCCCTAAAGCCCGCTTGTTCATCCCCCAAGTCCCCAATGTTCTCTAACTATTCCTTAACACGCTCATTTAAAATAGCAGTAGAAAGTTTCCCTAAACATATCAAAAGTGTGATGCCACGATAATTATCAACGTCATTTTCGCCCCCCCCCCCATAAGCTTTTTGGCCCCCCTTCAGCATCTTGTCTGGATACGGGCGTGGGTACTTATCTTCCACGCCTTTTTCCTTAAATAATGACTTTATTAAACCGATTGTCCAGTCCACCGATACGGCCCCAGAGGCCAAAACAATGTTGAAAAGTTTGGTTATTAATTTTACAATATTAATTGGGCTGTACTTGAAAAAAGTTAATCAACTCCTGGTGACTTCCCACTTTTTAAGTTTTCTTATTTGTAAAGTCACCTCTCCTTCTGTTATGTCACCATATTCAAATCCTCATGAGCAGTAGAGTTCGCGATACTTAAATCTGGAGATACCTTTAAATGTACAAGGTCCCCTTTAGAAAGATTCATAAAATGAATTTTAAACTCTTCAATAGAAATATGAGAGGTACATTTCTGTAATAAACTAGCCTTATTTATTAAATCCTAATGCTTCTTGGATTCAGAACTTTTCATATTCCTCATTTCGTTATGCAACTTAGTAAAATAAGCGGATTTTGCTTTTTTTTTCAATATTTTCTTATTCTGCTTGCTCACACACCGTAGCTCTTGCCTAGACCTTTCGCATTTATTAACTTTGTGCGCTTGCTTTGATTTAATACACTTTGACCTCGCTAATTTACAGTCATTTTTAAACCGTTTATTAATAGAATTTGCTGCTTTTCTTTGCCTAATCGATCGCTATATATATGTGTACATCGATCATAGTTTCGTTTAGGCCTACCGTTGGTTGCGCCCAAAGTACGCATCTTGAGGCGCAAAGACGGATCTTCAAATACTTCATGCTAGCTGTCGCGGTGAGCAAACATCGTACCACGCGGTCTAGAAAGTAGAAGGGTCTCCAATTCAGTTTGGGTTCCCGAAGAGAGTGGACGTTCCTGAGGGCCCCCGCCGGGCTCGTTCGATCTCTTCGGGAGTTTGTTTTTGTTACATTAAATAGTTGTATATACTGTAAATAAACTGTAAATAGTGATTGATTGTGGCAGGTGGACCCCCCCCCCCCGGATCCCTCTGCGCTTTGGTTGCCTTCGGGCATGTTGTTGCCTTTGGGCGTGTGTTGTTTTGGCCTTGTGTTGTTCTGATCTTTGATGGTTTGTTAGCGGTAACAAAGACTCTTTCGTTTCCTTTGCTGGGTGTGGATGGTGAGAGATTGTTGGCGATTCTGTGGGTGGTTGTCGGTTGCGTTTTGCTCCGGTCCGGTTTGGGTTCTTTTGTTTCTCAGTGCCTGTTTCTATGTACTTAAAAAGCTCCCCAATCCAGAGGAAACTTTGCGGCGACTGTATAATCGGTAAGTTTTTTTCTTATTGAGGCTATGGCTTACAACTTTCTTAATTAAATACAGTCATTTTGTTAACAGCTATCATGTCCCTTTAAAGAGCGGATGTACCTGCGCCTGAACACGTATGGGATATAACAAACTGTTGTACTCCCTTCTTCACTGCATCTCCAATACTGTACATGCAGCAACTGTTGCTACATATAAATATCTACAACAATCATAGATTTTCCATCAAATTTGACCAAAGTTTGTACATATTTGGATGAAAAATATCAGAGAATGACACCCAGAAGTAAACCCAAATGAACGTCTGTTTTGCTTGAGTGGAAGTTTTGAAGATAGAAGCAAAAATTTTTGAAGTATTTTGCGATGTGTAGATGTGTCAGGCCTACTAATGTAAGTGAGTAGTCTACAATCCTCGACAAAAATGATGGGACAAAACAAGCAAAACAAGCAAGCATGAGGTCGTCATCCCCTTGTCTTCATCCCCGCCCCCCTGTTCAATGTTGCAGCAGACGAACGTGTTCTGAGACTTCAACATTGATTCGGGGAGCGGGGTGTCCCATGTACTTTTGTCGAGGATTGTCTGAAGCCTGTACAAAGGTATAGGAATTACCAAATTTGGTTTTACGGTGTTTTTAAAAGAGGAAGTTGCCGTTTTATTTGTCAAGTTAAGGTAAAGGATTAAAAATTGCAATTTTCTGACTATTAACCTGGCTTGTCAGTATGTCATGTTAATATTAAATTGTCATGAGAAGGAGCCATATAGTACTTAGCATAGAGTTTTACGTGAATTTTTCCCGATCTGAGTTCGGGGAAAGGAATGTACTTATACACAGCAGATTCATATGAGGTAGGGGTAGGGGTGGTGGATTTTTGGCTTGACAGTGTTTTATTTACATTGAATGGTAACAAATTGTAATGGGAAGAAGCCAAAGAGGCTTTTACATTTTATTTTTCTTGATACGTCGGGAAGGGGAGTGGGGGGGGGGGGGGCGAATGTAATATATTTCACGGTATACCAAACGGTCAACCACAAAGATTTCTATTTTTCGGGAAAATAAACATTGAATAATCATTGAAACTACAATATGGTTAAAGTTAACATTCTGTGGAATCATTTCATCTACAAAACATGAAAGTGTACTTAAGAATTACCCTGATTTGAAACGGTTCACCATTTTTCTTCAATAAAAGGCTTTACATATAGTGGAATTTTTTTGTGGATTTGCACGGTTGACCATCCACGTACATTGAAATAGTGTGTAGGTCAACGGTAAACCGTGCTGAGGTCAATGGTAAACCGTGGCGCTATTTTGATACGATGACAACTAGTAAAGTAGCGACAATATTCTCTAAGTTCGACTAACAAATTTTAACAAACCTAGGCAAACAAGCAGGGCTTCCTCGCTGTTCGGTACCGCGAATGTTCAGTGCAGTTTTTACCAGTAAGTATTTGACTATTTTTACCACCCCCATCCGAAAAATATTTCACCCCTTGCAATCTACCTCGCCTCCCAAGCAACCATGGAGTTCATACCCATGCGAAGCCTATGTTGCACACATATATCGCATGTGAGCCCACGTGGCCCACGTGGGTCCATGTGGACCCATGTAGGCATGTTTTCAGGGACAAGGGTTTCTTTTCAATGTGAACCTCAAACTTTTATTCAGAGAGTGACATACTTTGGTCAAAATAGACCAATTTTTTTCACGAAATATCATACATTGACTTTAGCCGTGAAATACTCCCTATACCTTTGTACAGGCCTCGGACAATCCTCGACAAAAATGATGGGACAAAACAAGCAAAACAAGCAAGCATGAGGTCGTCATCCCCTTGTCTGCATCCCCGCTCCCCTGTTCAATGTTGCAGCAGACGAACGTGTTCTGAGACTTCAACATTGATTCGGGGAGCGGGGTGTCCCATGTACTTTTGTCGAGGATTGTCTGAAGCCTGTACAAAGGTATAGGAATTACCAAATTTGGTTTTAAGGTGTTTTAAAAAGAGGAAGTTGCCGTTTTATTTGTCAAGTTAAGGTAAAGGATTAAAAGTTGCAATTTTCTGACTATTAACCTGGCTTGTCAGTATGTCATATTAATATTAATTTGTCATGAGAAGGAGCCATATAGTACTTAGCATAGAGTTTTACGTGATTTTTTTCCTGATCTGAGTTCGGGGAAAGGAATGCACTTATACAGAGCAGATTTATATGAGGTAGGGGTAGGGGTGGTGGATTTTTGGCTTGACAGTGTTTTATTTACATTGAATGGTAACAAATTGTAATGGGAAGAAGCCAAAGAGGCTTTTACATTTTATTTTTCTTGATACGTCGGGAAGGGGAGTGGGGGGGGGCGGCGAATGTAATATATTTCACGGTATACCAAACGGTCAACCACAAAGATTTCTATTTTTCGGGAAAATAAACATTGAATAATCATTGAAACTACAATTTGATTAAAGTTAACATTCTGTGGAATCATTTCATCTAGAAAACATGACAATGTACTTAAGAATTGCCCAGATTTGAAACGGTTAACCATTTTTCTTCAATAAAATGCTTTACATATAGTGGAATTTTTTGTGGATTTGCACGGTTGACCATCCACGTACATTGAAATAGTGTGTAGGTCAACGGTAAACCGTGCTGAGGTCAATGGTAAACCGTGGCGCTATTTTGATACAATGACAACTAGTAAAGTAGCGACGATATTCTCTAAGTTCGACTGATAAATTTTAACAAACCTAGGCAAACAAGCAGGGCTTCCTCGCTGTTCGGTCCCGCGAATGTTCAGTGCAGTTTTTACCAGTAAGTATTTGACTATTTATACCACCCCCCATCCGAAAAATATTTCACCCCCTGCAAGCAACCTCGCCTCCCAACCAACCATGGAGTTCATACCCATGTAAAGCCTATGTTGCACACATATATCGCATGTGAGCCCACGTGGCCCACGTGGGTCCATGTGGACCCATGTGGGCGTGTTTTCAGGGACAAGGGTTTCTTTTCAATGTGAACCTCAAACTTTTATTCAGAGACATACTTTGGTCAAAATAGACCAATTTTTTCACGAAATATCATACATTGACTTCAGCAGTGAAAAACTCCCTATACCTTTGTACAGGCCTCGGACAGTCTGAAGCCTGTACAAAGGTATAGGAATTAACAAATTTGGTTTTACGGTGTTTTAAAAAGAGGAAGTTGCCGTTGTATTTGTCAAGTTAAGGTGAAGGATTAAAAATTGCAATTTTCTGACTATTAACCTGGCTTGTCAGTATGTCATATGAATATTAAATTGTCATGAGAAGGAGCCATATAGTACTTAGCATAGAGTTTTAGGTGATTTTTTCCTGATCTGAGTTCGGGGAAAGGAATGTACTTATACACAGCAGATTCATATGAGGTAGGGGTAGGGGTGGTGGATTTTTGGCTTGACAGTGTTTTATTTACATTGAATGGTAACAAATTGTAATGGGAAGAAGCCAAAGAGGCTTTTACATTTTATTTTTCTTGATACTTCGGGAAGGGGAGTGGGGGGTGGGGCCGAATGTAATATATTTCACGGTATACCAAACGGTCAACCACAAAGATTTCTATTTTTTGGGAAAATAAACATTGAATAATCATTGAAACTACAATTTGATTAAAGTTAACATTCTGTGGAATCATTTCATCTAGAAAACATGACAATGTACTTAAGAATTGCCCAGATTTGAAACGGTTAACCATTTTTCTTCAATAAAATGCTTTACATATAGTGGAATTTTTTGTGGATTTGCACGGTTGACCATCCACGTACATTGAAATAGTGTGTAGGTCAACGGTAAACCGTGCTGAGGTCAATGGTAAACCGTGGCGCTATTTTGATACAATGACAACTAGTAAAGTAGCGACGATATTCTCTAAGTTCGACTGATAAATTTTAACAAACCTAGGCAAACAAGCAGGGCTTCCTCGCTGTTCGGTCCCGCGAATGTTCAGTGCAGTTTTTACCAGTAAATATTTGACTCTTTATACCACCCCCCATCCGAAAAATATTTCACCCCCTGTAAGCTACCTCGCCTCCCAACCAACTATGCAGTTCATACCCATGTAAAGCCTATGTTGCACACATATATCGCATGTGAGCCCACGTGGCCCACGTGGGTCCATGTGGTCCCATGTGAGCATGTTTTCAGGGACAAGGGTTTCTTTTCAATGTGAACCTCAAACTTTTATTCAGAGACATACTTTGGTCAAAATAGACCAATTTTTTCACGAAATATCATACATTGACTTTAGCCGTGAAATACTCCCTATACCTTTGTACAGGCCTCGGACAATCCTCGACAAAAATGATGGGACAAAACAAGCAAAACAAGCAAGCATGAGGTCGTCATCCCCTTGTCTTCATCCCCGCCCCCCTGTTCAATGTTGCAGCAGACGAACGTGTTCTGAGACTTCAACATTGATTCGGGGAGCGGGGTGTCCCATGTACTTTTGTCGAGGATTGTAGGTCTAAGTTAGACTACATAGCCTACTGTATTTACTAGTTTTGCGAATGTAAAATGTTGTACTAGGATTGTTTGGAATTTAAATCTGTTATGTGTTAAAATTGCGAAAAATATTGAAAAATTGTAATCATTACAGTATCAGGACAGTAGTAATGTAATTTTGAGGTAAAAGTTTGACATAATGAAGCTCTGCTGTTTGAAGCAAACCAAGTCCATGAAGAGATCATACGTAGCCTACTCAAAGTCAAACTTTCAAAGGCTAGCTGGCCACTGCACAGCCACAACACTGTACAAACTATTGGAATTTATGCCTGCAATTTGCAGTGTACAAAATAGGCTTTCATTCAATTCAGTAGTATGAACTGAAGATGTACTGAATCAGAAATTGCCGTAGAATATACTCAGAATACGTATAACATATTCAGAAGAGCGTACAAGCACAGGCGTTCCGAGAATTATATACACTATTAGCGTGTTCGATTACTCGCCCGAGTCAACTCGTGTCTGGCGCGACGCCGTTCGATTAGCCTGTGACGTCAGCATTCGCGCTTACTCGCGCCAGGCCCAAGTGAGCCCTTTAGCGTGTTCAATTACTCACCCGAGTCAACTCGTGTCTGGCGCGACGCCGTTCGATAAGCCTGTGACGTCAGCATTCGTGCTTACTCGCACCAGGCCCAAGTGAGCGACCCCTTGAGTCGGTTACTTGGGGAAGTATCCCATCGTCCTTTGCGTAAACATGGCAGCCAAACAAACAACACGCGTTGGCAAACAGTTTCTGCATGCAATTACAGTTGCGCAACATGAAACTTGTGAATGTTGTTCAAGAAGAAACAGGTAAAGTCACGTAGGTATTATTCCTTGAGAATTTTCCAAAGGAGCATTGTTTTGAAACAATGAACGTTCACGTAGTGGTGAACGTTAGTAGTACATACGGAGTTTGCTCTGCTACGGGCTCTGCCATTGGCTGTTGTGTACCATCTTCACTGGTACTTATAGTAAAACGTTCGTTTATTTCACCCAATTGCGCATGTCCATCAAGACCCAGGCCGGAAGCTTGAGTAAGCCAAGGGAAGCAAATCGAACACGCTACTTGAGTCGGTTACTTGGGGAAGTATCCCATCGTTCTTTGTGAAAACATGGCAGCCAAACAAACAACATGCGTTGGTGAACAGTTTCTGCATGCAATTACAGTTGCACAACATGAAACTTGCCAATGTTGTTCAAGAAGGAACGGGTAAAGTCACGTAGGTATTATTCCTTGAGAATTTTGCAAAGGAGCATTGTTTTGAAGCAATGAAAGTTCACGTAGTGGTGAACGTTGGTAGTATACGGAGTTTGCTCTGCTACGGGCTCTGCCATTGGCTATTGTGTACCATCTTCTCTGGTACTTATGGTAAAACATTCGTTTATTTTTATAATATCGTTATAATTATATATGTAATTATATTATATTGCTAATTTGGGATTAAGGGGAAATATTGTATGAAAAAATGTGCCTAAAAGGGGAAATCGTCTAAAAGGGGAAAAAATCAGGTCGACTTTGCGAAATCACACGCTTTTTATATAGGAATACGTAAACGGATTGTAACGTCCGTTTCACCACATGATTTACATGCTATTACTTCAGTGTTGACCAAGTTACGTACCCGTATCTTTTAACACGTACGGATGGTGGGCCATTGAAAAAGCGTTGTTGTATATCTGGTTTCCAAAAGGGGAAATATTTTTTAATGTATTTTAGTGTTTTTTCTTCGCCTTAACGAAACCGCGATATACCGATTTCCCCGTACAGTAGGAATTAGCGTTATATAGCGTTATATATATATATGTAAATATATATGTATATATGTATATATATATATATATATATATATATATATATATATATATATAGTGTATATAATGCACGGAACGCCTGTGCGTACAAGGGGAAACAGGCAGTGAAACATAATTCTTCAAGTACAGTATTATTGAAATGATTTACTTCCATTTGCCACAGTGTGGCAACCAGAGGAAGTGCTGCTAGCCCGAATTTTTTTTTAAATATTTTTTCAAGAATTCATCAGGGCCTCATACGGTTAAAATGCCACAGAAATGAAGGTAGTGTCTTACAGTACAACCAGCGTGAGTTATTTAGCCCAACACACTGGCTGCGGCAAAGGTACCAAGGGAGGGGCTATTGTTCTACCTGCCTAAAAGTGTACAGATTTCTCTTAAATGCATATGGCTCCCAATTAAAACTGAAACGTATAACACTTTGTGGATATTTATATCTTATGGTGGATGGTACTTTTTCACACACTTTTTGCACCTTTAAAACCCTGATTTTATTCCCAACATTCGAGCTATCCATTGCTTGACTAAGCTAGAATATATGTTCAGCTCCTGCTCTACTAGCCCTTGTCTTCTAGCATTAAGAATAAATGTACAACAAGGAATCATGCCGCTCACTGTAAAGTTACCCAGACAATTGTTTACACATGTGTGCTTACTAATACTATGAAAAGAAGTACAGTATGGTCAATCCTCAGAGGTGCTGTATTTACATTTATCTTGATTGTGTTCATTTCTAAAAAGTATTTACAAGGCTTGTGTTAAGTACTTTTGGTGTTCCCTTGCTTTGCAGTAGTATCCATGTTCTTACAGGGTTTCCCCTGGGTTTTAGAGAGTGTGAGGTGGTATTACTGTAGTCCATGGGAGTAATATGGTGCCAGTTTTGGAGGGATAACTATCAATACTTCTATAGCTAGTATAGTAGAGGTAGTAATTACAGGAGACTTCTGTGAGATGGTGGCCAAAAACTGTGAGGTGGGCACCTCACAAAAAGAATGACAGGGAAAACCCTGTTCTTATGTCATATTTTAGATACTGCAGCCTACCTAACACGGTATTTCCTTAACTGTGTAACGTACGTCATCCTAACATTTCTTGCATGGCATATGTGGTGCCTAGGCATAGTCTACACCTTTTAGTTTTTAAGTGTGAGTGAATGCTAACCTCATAGTAAGAGTTTCACATCAATCTGTTTGCATTTTTCTTTGAAGAGCTAAAAATTATTGTTTTGCCCATATGGGTGCTATTAAAAGGTGCACAGGCACATTTTGACAGCATACTGTACTGTATATTCAACTTGCTTGGAGTGTGGAAGAAACAAGCCTTATAATTTTGCCCAAGTTCACATGTTGAAGTTTTTACCAACTAACAGTCTGTACAAGCCTAAGCATACATGTACAAACTAAACTTAACTGTTTTTTATATTTACTGTAATTGTATGGACAACCTCTGAGGTAATTTATGGAGCCAGTTCTAAAAGTTTTGATGAACAAGGCAGAACTGTATAGGCCCTATGTAGAAACAAAAGTTTTATTCAAGGACCAGGCCTGTTGTACTGTATAGGCATGGGAAGTTGGAGTTTGAAGTACTGACGTAGGGCCTATGTGTATGATTCATAACATCTCCAGGAAAATGTGTCACAATATTACCAATTATGTGTCAAGTACTCAGGCCCGAGGGCCTGAAACAAAACACAAAGTTTGGCCAGTTTTTCATTAAAATATTCCATTAAAGTTGAATGATTTTATATAATTAATTATGAAAACTATATAAATTTGAAATATAACAGAATATTTTGCTCAGAGATTTGAACCACAGTGCATGTGAGGCTCAATACAAGTTTTTTGATAAGGCTCCAGCTTTGTACTGGTACATGATAGTGTAACTACTGCAGAATGCCCTTCAAATCATGTAACTCTCATCCATTTCATGCATCCATAGTACTAATTGAGTCAGATAGTGCATTTTTAATACATTTCTTTGGAGTTAATGCAAACAGGTACTTTTACTTTTCCTGCAGTGCCTTGTGTACTAAAGTAGTATGTATGACTTGAGCACAGCATTTTCTAGAAGGAATTGCACAGTAACCTACTCTGAGCAAAAGGAAATAGTCTTAAAATTCTCTTGTGGGTACTTAGAAGATGAGATGCTAAAATGCAGAAAATGTCTGGACAATTCAAATTATTTTGAGTGATGAGTGTACAGTATGCGGGTGTTTGAGAAATAATTTTAAAGTTCATCACCATGCATGCACTTTACGACTAGAAAACACTTCATTTTCATAGAATCTCTGAAATACTATGTACAGTATATAGCATTTAGGAACCAACAGCTGTAGGTTGTACAGATTATCCTGTTTTTTTTTGTCTCATAGAAATACTTCATGTGATGGAGTGAAGAATTATATCCTACAAACAAGGAAAGGTAAGGAGTTCATCTTGTCAGATGCTGATGAAAGAGACCTCTAAATTGGGGAGAAAAATCATATTTGCAGAAAGGTACATATGGATCCATTTGATGTATGTTATGCTACAGACATTACAAATGATATTCACTGGTACTCTCTGCCTTTCCAATTGCAAGGTAGTACAGTATATAAAACATGGATATATACAGTTTATCGAATACCCACCTTTTGTGCAATGAATCAATAACTGGGCTAATAGACCTGTGATATCAGCCAGTACTCCTCAAATAACCTAAAAATTACCTTTCAACACATCATGAAGACTAACGAATACCTGCAGAAATAGGCAAATATGGTGGTTCAGTGGACCATTTCCTTGCACTATAAGAGTAGATACCTGTAATGCAGTGATAAAGTACGTATGTGGTTTTAAAGAAGGGCTTTATATCAGTGGTAGATCTCAAGGCATTTTACAACTACATTATTACCCCATTCACCAATAAATTTTGCTCAGCGACAATTCTCCTCATTGTTCTAAGCTCTGTAGTTACAGTTTACACAGCACCAGTGTTTCCGCTAAGCCACTATGACGCGATTTTGACCCAATTGTTTCCTAATTTGACACACTGATGTTGGAGAAAAAATAGAAAAAAAGGATTTTATGGGCATTTAAGCATATTGTGCACATGCTCTGCAATAAGCAATGAGTCAAATTTGCATATACTGAGCAATTTGACTCACTGGACAATTTCTTAGAGAAAACACTGCACAGCACAGAACAACAAGCAACTGTACCTCACTGGTACCCATTTAACCATTTAGTGGAGATGACAGTGAAGAGCATCTCACTGAAGGTTCAGGGACCACGGAGATGGGAGGGGGACTAGGGGGCTTTAGCCCCCACACTTTTTCTGCCGTGGGCATTTTGGGCTGCCCTAAAATGGGATGATAGGCCTTTATTTTCTTGAGCATATATTGGGCCACTTTGATGATTAGCCCCCCCCCCCCCACACACACACACACACACTTCAAAATTGGCTCTGCAGCCCCTGAGGTTCACTGCAATGAACCCTGACAGGAATTTAGCCTACAGTACAACCCTTGCATGTAGATCACAAATTTCATGCTTTGGCCAATAGCCCACCATATATTTTCTATAAAATACTTCATACTTCTTGGCAGTAAAGATGGCAAGAGAAGCAGTGAGTTTCATGTGGCAGTCTATACAGCAAAAAATGTGCATTTGTGATATCACTTTTAAAAAAAGAAGAGAATACGGCTCAGATGGTGTGTTGATATTTGAGAGGGGTTCTTAATCTGAGCACACTGGTCAAATTTGCATTGAAATTCCATGTGTGGTACTCAAGATATCAAAAGATGAAGATGTGATATATCTTCAACCTGAAGGGAAATTGAAGTAAGCACATATGATATATCACCACAAAGTAATGAATTCTCTTTTGTTTTTCTTTAAACCTTTGCAATCAATTTTATCCTCTTAATTCTTATGATGTGTTAATGTGAGTGCATGAATTAATTGAAAGGTACAGTAGGCTATGACAGTTTTAAAAACTTTAAAAATTTAAAACCCTCCTTATCATATATGGAGAAAGAATGTTGTATTTGATTCCATAGGTTTTAAATCAGATTGCAAATTTTTATCCCCTGTACTCTTCACTTACTTTGAGTTGTTTTGTCTGTTTCTAACCAAAAGGCATCGAAATTCTGGTGTTCCTTATTTCATGGAATTTATGATGTCTGCTTTCAGAGCACTGATTTCAAGCTGGCCAATTCATAATGTAAGGGATATTGTATACACAGGGGACCACAGAAAAACTTAAGAATTGGGTATGAGATAGCACTAGATGAAAACTTGTATGATCTTGCCTCGCATGAATTCTTCCAGATGAGGATGTAACTTTGAAACTTAATGAATGCAGAGTAGTTACCAGTCTTATAGAAGTGCTTTTTAAACATTTTTGACATTTCTGGTTAAAACACAGTAGATGGAAGCATCAATTGTAATGAGGACATTCACTTCTTTACTTTTAGATGAGGACATATTAAGGTATTGCACTTTCACTTCAGTAAACATGCACAACTGGTCTTTCTCTTTCAGTTCACTCTTTTTCATGAGTATTTCACATCTATTAAATATTTAACAGCATCATATTCTTTCTTACATTTTTCATAACTTTTCATAGTGGCAATTGCTGGCATTACTAGTTCATACACTGTTTGTTGTCATCTGTGATGTATGATTGGATCCACACTTGCTCTTCTTTCTCAGCAATGCATGCTTCACAAATAACATGAATACTTTTCAATGCATCTTTTTGGATCTCACCAAGTAGTTAGCAATGGCTTTGCTTTCCTGTTAATTTTATTTCTGAAATATAATTTTGCCCAACATTTCCAAAGTGGTTTCTCTTGGTTCTTAGCAGTTCATTTCTCATGCAAACAGTATCCTAGATTCTCCATGTCCCACCCATTATTTTATCGAAAGCGTTAAAATGTGCAGCCTGAGAATGATTTTACAGCTTTTTCAGAATATTGTTGGGATTGCCCAATTGTGCAGTCTAACTTGTTGCATAGTACGCCTCATTCTCCTAATCCTGCTGCCCACAGAGATTTCTCAAAGGCAGCAAAAGACCATTTTACAACTTACTGTACCATTGCTGTGAGAAAGAGGGATATTGGTTGGCAGCTTCCCACCCTCATCCTTCTCCCATCCCAAAGAGACTGCAATGAAAGATTTACAGTAGTTTACTTTCCTTCTTATTCAGGAATCAAGCCATTGTTCAAAATGTGCACTGGCAAAACCCTTGATTGAAGGTGGAAATGAATTAATGAAGTAAGATTAGTATATCAATTAGTTTTAACATTTGCTGTGTAATTTGATAAGGGTACAATGTTTTCATCCTCTTGACCTTAAAAATAGCCTCAGTGCCCAATAAAAATATCAGTCTTGTATCCAGTTCTTGATTGTTTTTAGTGAAGAGAACCCCCAATAACCCACCAGTAATTGCTATGCTGGGACCACTTTTGAAATACTTTCCATTTTGGGAGCTGATTGCACTTGGCATATTAGACTGCAGTTTATTGTTTTGCTGTCATTGTATATCATCAGCCAGAGGTGGGCAGCAGTGAGTTTCGTTATAATGCAGCACTGGCCAAGGGTCACATGACCACCATGCTGCAAATTTCAAATCAGTAGCTGCCATTATTGGTGAAAGTGTGAATAATTACCCTACCTCTGAAATTTTGAAGTCCTTCAAGTTGAAATGATCTTGGTTCACCTCCTTACTGAGAAATGGTCTTACATTGATAGTACTTCATGTTTAAAGAGCAGAGATGGTGACAAGTCAATTTTTGCAAGTCCAAGTCAAGTCACAAGTCAATGTTGGCAAGTCCAAGTAAGTCACAAGTCATTTGCCTCAGCTCCAAGTCAAGTCACAAGTAAAGGAGTAGCAAGTCAAGTCATTTGGAATTGACCACAAGTCAAGTCACAAGTCACCATAAATAATAGAAGAAAATGGCCGACTCACCAAAACCCAGTGACGTGTTTGCATGAAAGTTTTGATATATGGGTAAAATGGTGAAAATTGTAGAGTTGGGTACCAAATATGGGTGGGATATTTCAAAATAGAGGTATGCTATCAGGAAGCCCAAAAATGTCTTGGTTAAATATTTTAAATGTGACCTTGCATGGTAACGAGCAATGAGGAACCTATCGACACATACCCTGTTGGACCCGGAAATATTATTACTGGGTAAAGGCTCAGGATTTATACCAACATCATCTGCCCCTAAAAGGTACACTCCCTGCTCCAAGCTATTAGACAGCTAACCTGCACTATCAGAGTAAAATATTTTATGCATGATATATCTTCCCAGCCTTACCATAAGTTCCCTCTACCCTCAACCTGGAAGCAGAGGGCAGTGGCATGTCCAGACTTTTCTACACGGAGGGGGGGCTGGACAGTAAATATTTAGGGTTGGCACCGGAGAGTGAAAAGCGAATTTTATGCATGGCACCCCACCTTAAACCCTGTATCAACTCCCCAATTTTTGACGTTTTACATTTTTCATTTGAGCCCTCTTTCCCCCTTCCCCATTTTCTAATTGTTTTTCTATTTTCCTTCGCGGAGGGGGTGTACCCCTTACCGCTTGGGTCCAGGAATGGAGCCTCGACCGTGGGGGTCAGAGGGAGAAGCTCCTGGCGTTCTCACCATTAACGGTATCCAAGTCATAAGTTTGAAGCATATATCCATCACCAGATACAGTAGGTAACGTTGTGTGGGCGAACTCCATATGTTTTTCCATTGGGAGGAACAGTGCATCAGTCGTTGGAATGTTAGCAGTGTCCAGCAGTGTTGACATGGCGGAGTTCATAAGCGGAGCCCACATGGGCTCAGCTTTGTGTTATGGTATTTCTGTTTGTAGCATCTTATAACACGGGAAAGAAGAAAGAAAAACCTTACATGCAAAGACGCGCTCAAAAGGACCAGGCTTTGTCAGCAACTCTGCTCTTTTCCATCAAATTCGCAAAGTGATAACCGAAAGCAATGTGATGTGTTGGCAGTCAGGCCCCCAGGCTGTGAGTGGGGGACACTGTGCCATACCATTGTCGGCCCTATTCTGAACCAGCCCCAGCAATGATGCCCTACCTTTGGGCCATAGATTCTGGAAGCTGGTGGTTTTTTGGTATTAAGGACCATGCGTTGACATCATCACAAATGTAGTCGTAGATTCAAGGGAACATTCCAATTAGCAGGAAGATACATTGACCACCATGTGACCTCTGTAAGCGCCATAAGCCTAGAAATGTCCAGAGGCGATACTTAATCACATCCAATGGCAAAACTCCTGAGTGTTTTGGGTCTGTCACCATGGTTAAGCTACATGTGAATTTGCTATACAATTGGAACCAATTCGAATTACAAAGTAAGGTGTAAACAAAGTTGAGATGACAATTTTAGTGATCAAGGAAGCTGTTAATTATCATCGCATTTAACATGTTAATGCCGGATACCAGGCGGGGCAGGATGGGGGGATTTAAACAATAGACGTAATCCGTTAGTCATATTCAGACGTTTAACACATAGCCTTGAAACTTTCAGGGGGGTTTTTGGAGGAAAGTTTGGGGGTCTAGGCCCCCTCAGGCCTCCTGCATGTCTACGTCACTGGGCTCAAGACTTACCCAGTGTGCTGCTTTAGAGGACTACTGTACCTCTACAATACAAAAAGGGCATTCTTGTATAAAATTCCGATTCAGTTTGGGGAATTCAACATATTGAAGCCCTAACGCTCTGCTATACATTCACTACGTAATGAAAAAACAATTGTCATTAAGAAATTCGATAAAGGCAGAGGTATCGCAATTATTAATAAGAGTGGCTATAAAACAGAAGTGCTTAGGCAATTATCGTACGGTAGTACCATCAACTTAATGCATCAATCATAACCATGGAAACCATTTCCCTGGTCAAATCTCTCGTCTATGACCTCTTTCAAATGAAAGAAAGTACCAAAGACATATTTGACCATTTCAATTTCAGTAACACACTATCCATACACCACTTCTCTACCTTCTACCCGAAGTCCACAAAAAGCCACCGGACGGTACTATGTTCAGATGTTTTTTGGGGTAATCTCTGGCTGCAGAGGGCCTGCATATCCAGCAAATATCAGAATTTTTAGATTATTTTTTCACCTTCCTCTGGTTCAACAACAACCTACAGTACCTGTGTGAAGGATCACATCCTTGATCTAACTCAAAATCTAAAATTACCCGATCATGTTTTATTGGTTACACTTGATGTAGTCGGTATGTACACCAACACCCGCAGTATGAGGCGATTAACGCAAGCACCGATGCATTCGTGAAATCCGACAACGACATTTACTCTATACCAGAATTTTAGAGCTCATTGAAGTGCAATTGCTTCAAACTTTAACACTATACCTACTTCCTACAAACAGTAGGCGTGACAATGAATGGGCTCGGAATCTTCACACAAAATCACCGATATCACGTTGAAAACATCAAACAAAATAGTACTCCTTTTTAAGCATATCGTCCTCAGGGATGATATCCTTCTCTTTTTTGACAGTTCTGAATCTGAACTAAAAACCTTTGTGAACCATATTAACACCGTACATCCTACTGTGCCTTGAAATTCACTTTTGAATCATCATACTCAGAAATTTATTATTTTTACATTAGTATCTTCAATCATTTGGCAGAATCAAATTTAGGCTCGTAACTAGCCTTGGAAAGCAGGCGGCAAACCAAGCGGGGGGGGGGGGGGGGGGCTTTGAAAGTGTGCTATTGCACAGGGGCCTGGCTATACCGGCAGAGCAAGGGGCCAAGCCAAGGAACATTGGCCTGGATCCCAAATGCCCCCTTCGGTTACTGCACAGATCAAATTACCTTGATACCTGTACCTTACTCGAAATCAAGCGAAACTTTCCAATATTTATCACGTAACTCTTGCCACCTCGAAAGTTGTTTCAAGGGCTCTATTAAAGGTGAGACTTTACGATATTTGCATCTCCTTAAAAATCGCCATGACTTGAACGAGAACTAAGTCAATCTTTTAGAGAAACCTGATTTGGCGCAATTACTCAGAGAATTTTGTATCTAAAAGTCGTTTCCGAAATTAATTTTGAGGACTGATGTTAACACCTCTCACCTAAACCTAACTATGGAATCCACACCATCATTGGTTTTTAGGTTCCATTTTCACCTCCCATCAAAACCAAGGACTTACAAAAGTGCCTTCATGAGATTGGCACTTATTTACCGAACACCCGACACTTTAAATTCTGTTTCCGAAACCAACACTTATCGCCCCAAACGTTACCACTTGCATGCAGGAAAAATATTACCACTGGTAGCAATGATGCATAACCGGCTAGCACTTGTTTGCGTACGTTATGGTACAATGTGAGTACTGTGTAGTGGTTTGTATAGGTAAATGTCGCTTACACTTTTTCGGTCTGGGCATTCCACGGCAGCACGAGAAGTGGATCGGGAGCGAATTAGTTAAACCAAAATTGGCCATCTAAATAATGCTTCTGACTTGCTTTGGCGACAAGTCATTTGTTGCAAGTCCAAGTCAAGTCACAAGTAAATCAATGCAAGTCCAAGTCAAGTCACAAGTAAATACGAAAATCGCAAGTCAAGTCACAACTCAGGAAAATAGTGACTCGAGTCAGACTCGAGTCCAAGTCAACAACTCTGTTTATAAAGAGATGAAAATCTTATCCAGACAGTCTATATGGGTGGTAAATCATACGTATTTGTCATGCTTGCTGTAATTATGTAATACTAGCGACTCGAATTTTTTCTTTGGTTTTCCAGCATGCAGCTGTGAGTAGCATCAAGCCCACCCAGTGGTCTCACTTTGATAGTACCTTATGCAACAAAACAAGTAAAGCTTATTCAAACAGTCTGTATGGGTAAGTACGTCACTTATCTGTGTTGTGTTTGCTATAAGTGTGTAATACTAGTGCCTCAAGGGGGCATGTCTTTTTGTGCTCCTACCTATAGAATGAGTCCTTTCTTTTGATTTCCATCATGTAGCATTGAGTATAGAGAACATGCAAATGACATATTTTTTACCATGTGACAAATTTCTCAGGATGGCAAAACTGTCCATAATTACATTGACTGACTACACTTGTTTAAAATGGACCTTTAACCTTGTTGGTTAGTATAATATTTTTGGCCAAAATTGTTATTGCTTATCACTTGTTGCATATATATATGTCTCCAAGAGCAGAAAAAGAAAGTTTCACTTAAAGAAATTCAAGCTTTGGAAAGAGAATGAAAGAAATAGGCAAACACATGTATTACCTGAGTAGGTGGCAGTTCCTTGTTTGCTGTCTAAAATGGCCGACAAATCCATGTGCTATGAAGTCATCATATATCCTCTATAGGATTATTAAAACTGGCTTCCATGTTCCAAAGCAAATCCATGTGCTATGAAGTCATCATATGTTCTATATAGCAGGGTGGGGAACCTTTACCCTCTGATGGGCCGTTTTGATAGTCATAATCCACTCGGAGTCCGCATTCCGCAGACAGCTAGGGCACAACAAGCTTTCCAATAGGGCACAGGCCGAGGAGCCCCAAACATACCCTGGTAGGGTTTAGGGGAAAAGCTGGGCCAGGTAAGGAACTAGGGCGAAGCTCCTAGGAGTTTGTCAAACAATGTAGGCGAGAGAATGACCATCCACTACAGTATCTTTAAAGGTCGTGTGACATGCCACCAAAAAGAGCTTGTCAGTTAAAGAATTAAGTCCTCCAATCAAAGATTCGTTAGAATTATTTCAATATCTTTTACCGTTCTCAAAATATATGTCTTCAAAGTTTGATGGTTTCAGAGGAAACTAATTGCCTATGCAAAAATAATGATGTGGAGTGTTGCACCGTGTTAAGATTTCTTTTGTTAACCCTATATAAATTATGTCTTAATTACTGATCATATAGATTACAGTTTGGTGAGTGATATCAATATTTTTCAAGGATAAAATTTTAACTTTTATAGTAAACCCCTCAGGGAATAACAATGCTACCAGTGTCCTTGAAATTAAGGTTGAAAAAACAAAGGCCAACATGTGCCATATATGGTACAGTATGTCCAGGGCTGAAATTTAGCACTTGTCCGATCGTCCGTGACAGGTAAAACTTGCATCGGACAACCACTTTCTCTCTTTGAACTTGTCCGATGGAAGAGTAGATTTTATTTGTAACTGAATAGTTCCCTACATCAGCAGGAAAGTATGTCATAAAAATCCCCTTAAGAAGTGGCATTGAGACAATGGTATTGACTACCATTCATCATTGTACCATGCCAATAAATATGGAAAAATGCAGAATTTTAAGTAGATGTTTGTTTTCTATGGCAGAGATAGGAAATAGAATTGTTCATCTCTTGTTCGTCACTTTCATTCGGACAACCAAAAACTATTTCGGACAACCTAAATTTAGCTTCAGGTTGTCCGATGGGCAACCTGAAAATTTTCCTAAAAATCAGGCCTGATGTCCCTCTTTAGATGTCACATAATGCAAATATATTTAGCTCATGTTTATTCATGATACAAGTGTGAAATAGAAATTTCCCTGTAAAATGGTCAACGTTTGACGGATTTTAATGGGAATTGTGGCTATTTTCTGGATTGTTAATGCTTTTTACATCAAATATCCAACTGTGTTATTTTCATGTCAAACAACCTTTAAATGGCATTGAATTTGCAAAGCTACACCGACAAGAAGTATCACAATATGACCATCGTTTTATCCTTCTGTTTATGTATGAAGTAATAACGAATGAGCTCATACAGTATGAAATGTGCATGCGAAGTGCGCCAAAAACAGCATATTTGGAAACCAACTTTATTTTTTCCACTTTACATTGCAAAATTATTCACTTTCGAATGTTTAATTCACTCTTGGGAGGGACAGTTCTTAATCCCCACCCCCCCAAACTGACTAGAATAAACCAGTGGCCCCTAACTTTTGCACTGTAATAGGTGAAGCTGTACATGTGATAGTGCAATTCTCTTCAATGCTATGTAGTCTCCCAAGCAAAGCTTCCTTTATTAACCCAGTCATTTCACTGACTCGGGCACCTTGGTCAATGACGCACAACTTTTCATTTTGACACACAGAAACAAAACCTCTGGGGTCAAACTAACGCACAGCTTTTTCGCCCCAACAATCAGTAATGATATCGCAATTTTGCCAATACATTCATTGTGCAAATTAATTTACAAAATGTCACACTTTCCAGTTCCCATATTGATTATCGACAGATTGGATATCATGTTCTGCAAGAAAAAGATAGTGGAAAAGCATCACAAATATAGAAAATAAACAAAAAACAGGAATAAAGTTTGTTGTATTAAACTCAAATTTATTTTGACCCCTTCTCTTTTAAATTTGACTCTTGTAAATTTATTTTGAAAGGTCTGTAACTCCTGAAAAAAGAAAAAGATGAGGAAAACCCTGTTAACCAAAAGTTATCAGTATTCTGATCCTGGATTATATCTAACAAAACAGAGGGCATGATACTGTAAATTGTGCATACTAGGGTTCTTAGTTATATACTACAGTAGTTTTACGTAAGATATTAAGAAAGTGGAATAAGCAGGATTAAAGATAGGCACCATTGGCTGAAAGATTGTCAATTAGTTTTCGTGTGATTCTGCTTAATTTATCCTTATGAATTTCCTTGTGGGCCAGATAAAATTGTCTTGTGGGCCAAATGAAATTGTCTCTTGGGCGGTATGGGGTATGAGGTTCCCCACCCCTGCTCTATAGGATTAAGGCAGTGAAGTGGTCTCACTTTGATAGTGCTTCATGTAGCAAAATAAGTAAAGCTTATTCAAACAGTCTGTATGGGTAGTACATCACTGATCTTTGTAATGTTTGCTGTAACTATGTAATACTAGTGCCTCAAGGGGGCATGTCTTTTTGTGGTCCCACCTATAGAATGAATCTTTTCGTAGGATTTCCAGCAAACAGCTGTGAATGTCATCAAGCCCGCCCAGTGGTCTCACTTTGATAGTTCCTTATGTAACAAATAAGAAAAGCTTATTAAGACAGACTGAATGGGTAGTAAATTACTCATCTTTCTCATGTTTGCTGTTATTATGCAATACTAAGTTCCTCAAGGGAGCATGTCCCACCTGCACATGTATTCACTATCATCATTAAATGAACTTTCAGTGTACTGGCAGTAAGAAGCTTCAAGCTATAGAAGATGGTCTCACTTTGATAGATGTTCCTAAAATTACTTGAACTCAAGTTTCGGCCCTCAACTATAGACTCACAAATGTTTAACTTCTTTAAGCTGAATGACTTCTTTTCCAGTGGAAAGTCCATGAGCTAACTTCATTTCTTACTTTCTTGACAATGGTTGACTTGTTAGGTACAGTATAATGGGAACATTTACTGGATATTTTAGTACGATTTAGATCAATGGATCAATGGTTTACTTTAGCAGGTCATAAAGCTGCTTGTAATCAGAATCAAATAAGATGGAATCAACTGGCATGTATAGCAACAAACCAGTGCTGTAGTCGAGTCCCCACCTTTCGAGTCTGAGTCCGAGTCCGAGTCTGAGTCTTCGCCTGCCAAGTCCTAGTCCGAGACCAAGTCACTGGCCTTTGACTCCGAGACCGAGACTGAGTCACTAGCTCCGAGTCTGAGTCCGAGTCCCGAGTCCCTGCTATGGAAAAGTGTATACTAAGAATAGGAATTCACAAATGATCAAATTTTACACTTTATACAATGTTCTTGTGTGTTATGATGTAGGTCCTGGTGCCTGAATGGCAACACAGGGGCCACATTCGGCCCACAAGGTGTTCCAGTCTAGCCTGTAAAGCAGACTGAGACAAAAAAAGAGGGCTGAAACTAAGCGCCAACAATTGAAAATTATCAGAGTACTGAAGGCGTTTTAGGAAGGGGAAATTTTTGGAATGAAAAGGGAAGAAAAGCTTTCCTACATCTATTGCAACTAGTCATCAAATTATTACGTCATTTAGGACAGCCGTTCAGTTAATATTCTAATGCCTCATGTGGCCAAGAATGTTGCCAGAGGGGTTCCACACCCCTCCCATCTTGGTTTAATTTTTCAGTAGGCCTTGTTACTGAATGGTAGTGTGAAGGCTGAATTTTTGACTGCCAAACTCCCAATTTCCAAATTCAAGCCTGTGACAGAAAAATTTCGGTTCACTGGCAGGGAACATGCTGCCTGCCAAAATCATAAAACATTGCACCCTTTGCTGGAGATGGTTCTCTTTTATGTTTAGTGGTCATGTGTTATTACTGCATTTATGCCAAACATGGTACTGCTTTTGTTTCGTATAAGCAGATAGGCAGGAATTGAGGTAAAGGTTTGTTGGGAAAATCGGTGTAGGTGTGAAAGCAGCTCCTAGAGGTAGGAGGGTACGTTGTCATTTCAATGATCGATCATTTAGTATTTCTATTAAGACTTGTTAAAAGCTTTGAAAATTTTCTCCTGTTTATTGGTCTGCTCATTAAGTTTCGCATCGGAAAAGAAAATTGCATTGGCCTTACTGCAAATGTTCCAGGAGCCCACCGGACCCTGCATGCGAAGATATACCTTGGTACTCTTCACATAGACCCTTTTCCAAATACCAATTACAAAGCATTGTTACAGTAGCCCGAGAGTTTGATGTTGGTGATCTTTTGCCACAGTAAAATGCCATTGAAAACAATGATGCGTACCAAAACTCTATCCCGTGATCCTTTGAATTGCTATGTGGAAATGGGTCTATGAAAACAGGGAGCTCTCACAGCCCCCTGATGAGAGCGCCACTCTTTTTTAGGAATGCCAGTGATCCCCAATTCTGCAGACCATTTTCGCTCCTGAGGGTGACTAGTAACGAACACTCATGAAAATGGCACACTGAGGATACAGATTTGCCAACTAAACAAAATAATTGTGCTGACAACATGACATCACATCAGTTTTGGAACCAAAGTGCGTGTGTTAATAGAGTAATGACTGGATATACATCTTGGTTACAGTGAAGTAAGATTGACTGCAAACCCGTAGCTGGGGTGACGGGCGGCAAACCCCCGGAAAAATTTTTGTCCCATGAAGATAAAAAATTATCATTGCCTTAATGCATTTAGTACGTCTCGCTCCCCCCCTGAAAAAATATTTGGCCCCTTCAGTTCCTTGTCTGGCTACAGGCCTGATTGATGGGTATAGGCTCCGACAGTTGGAATTCTCTGGATTCAGACCCACCTTGAGTTAGCTCCTAGTTTCACCAAGCCCTCTGCTGCACCCTCCCTGCAATTGACCATACCATCATCAATAATCCCCCAACCACCCCCCACTCACATGCTCACTTTTAAGTCAAATCAAAGAGCCATTATTCTGATAAGTAATCCAGTGGTGGTGAGGGAGTAGTTAGGCAGGCCAGTTGAGATGAACTTAAAGAATTTGAAGAGACGATATGCCCTTTGATAGAAACATATGTAGGCTGAAAATTTTTGTCTTATTTGCCTTTTATTATATTTGAACTGTTCCATTGCTAATAATGATATTTCAGAGTAAAGAATATGGTACGTATCAAGCTACAACTTACACAGCCTGGTAACCTGTCACTCAAGCCAATACACAAGGCAGTTTGGCCAAAACAATATTCTTGTTACGCTATATGAGCCCACAGATAGTGATGCCACAGATAGAATTGCGCCAATTAATGTGACATGATCTTATTTGTTACCCGCTCTGTTAGTCTGGAATGAGAATATTACAAAATAATGGTCAAATTGCGATATGTGTAATCATCTATTGAGTTCACATTCAGTGCCATTTACAGATAGAAAAGTGTTCAGGTTTATGTCCACTTTTGTAAATAACCCTAGAGCTTCCGGGGTTACACCCTTTTTGGTTTCGATGACGAGAAACCTATGCCTCCATGATGGTGCATGTGCGTGTGTGTTTGTGACACTTTGCTCATTAACACGATATGTCAATAAGGGAAACTCTGACAGTTCTCAAACTTCATACATAGATGCCTCATATTGAGAGGAAGAACCCTATCATTTTTGGTGGGGGTCAAAGGTCATCTGGGTTAACCGGGGTCAAACTCCAAAAACCTTGTTAACACAATATCTGAAGGTAGGAAGCTTGGATGAATTTCATACTTAGTATGTAGATGCGTTATGGTAAGAAGAAGAATCCTATTGTTTTTGGTGGAGGTCAAAGGTCATCTGGGGTCACCAGGGGTCAAACCCTGTAAACCTTGTTAACACGATATCTCGAGGTAGGAAGCTTGGATAAATTTCATACGTAGTATGTAGATGCCTCATGATAAGAGGAAGAACCCTATTGTTTTTGTTGGGGGTCAAAAGTCATCTGGGGTCACCGGGGGTCAAACTCCGTAAACCTTGTTAACATGATATCTCAAGGTAGGAAGCTTGGATAAATTTCATACATGGTATGCAGATGCGTTATGGTAAGAAGAAGAAGAACCCTATTGTTTTTGGTGGAGGTCAAAGGTCATATGGGGTCACGGGGGACAAACCCTGAAAAGCTTTTTAACACGATATCTCAAGGTAGTAAGCTTGGATAAATTTCATACTTAGTATGTAGATGCCTTATGATAAGAGGAAGAATACTATTGTTTTTGGCGGGGCTCAAAGGTCATCTGTGGTCACCGGGGGTCAAACTCCGAAAACCTTGTTAACATGATATCTCAAGGTAGGAAGCTTTGATAAATTTCATACTTAGTATGTAGTTGCCTTATGGTAGGACAGAAAATCCTTTCGTTTTTGGTGGAGGTCAAAGGTCATCTGGGGTCAACGGGGGTCAAACCCTGAAAACTTTGTGAAAACATGATATTTGAAGTTAGGAAGCATGAATAAATGTCATACTTAATGTGTAGATGCCTTATGGTGTGATGAAAAACCCTATTATTTTTGGTGGAGGTCAAAGGTCGTTTGGGGTCACCGGGGATCAAACTCTTAAAACTTTGTTAACCCCATATCTGGAGACAGGAAGCTTGGATAAATTTCATTCGTAGTATACGGATGCATTATGGTGAGACCTAGAACCCTATTGCTTTTGGTAGGGGTCAAAGATCATCTGGGGTCTCTGGGGGTCAAACGCACAAAACCAAGATCTTTACGGTTACATCAAACAGCTAATACGTAAATCCTATGTCTGACATAGTTACATGCACAGTAGTACGTTGAGCAAGCTACTCAGTGTACAGCTGTATTAGAGCTTTCCATTAGTCTGTGATATACTGTGTGCACGAGCGTGATTTTTATGCAGCGTAGATAAGCAGACATAATTTTAGCCTGCTGTAAGCAGGCTATTGTTGAGTTTTATCAGCTACGAGTACAATTCTTAATATTTGCTTACCTAATGTTAATGTACAGTACACAGACGAAGTTTAATACAAAACAACAGAATATTTATATACAGGGTGTACTATGATTTCTGAGAGAGCGCCATCTTTTAGAATCTGCTACAGAGTCTGCTCCGCAGGCTAACATAATTTGGAACTGTCTGTTCTGCAGAAAAAACTCATTGCTCACCGACCCATTGGAACGCTCTGTATGTGTACACCATATGCTATGCTCAGCATGCGCGCCCAAGTGTCTAAGCCACGGACTTCTTATATACATGGACAGAGCATATTGCACTAACGTCCTATGCGTAAATTGTCTCCACCGTACGTAAACGAATAGGCTTACCAATATGGCTGCCTGATATAGTCTTGTGTGTAAAAGTTTGGACTTGCTCAAGTGGCTCAGTATCGACAAATTGTGTGAGAAACTTGTAATATTTTCGAAAGAATGCAAGCTCAGCTCAAATTCAACAAATAGAATGGAGGACTGTGGTATCGTTCTTCCATTCATACTGATATTTTGGCTGAAATGTTGCAGATTCATCGTCAAATTGGGCAAATGGTAGTAGCCCGGCGGCCATCTTGGTTAGCCAAAATTTGTTCGAACGGTGGCGACCGTATAGTATTGATTGCGTAATCCTCTGTCCATGTATATAAGGCCTCACGATCCCATTAGAGTAATGTTCTTGAGCGTCAAATGTCCACCCTCAAAAAAGTAGTGCTATTAACTCCGGTTTAGACCAAATTTTGTCATGATAACCTGTCTATTGGGTAATAAAACTCCATGAATCTCAAAGAGAACATAAAAAAGTGTAGATGTCGAAAATTTGGGGTGAACTGAAGGTGATTTAGACTGTTTTTTAAATTCATATCAAACAGTGACGTTTTCTGTTATGTTGAAGAGAATTAGGGGTGGGTGTACCCTACCAAAACTTTAACTCCTTTTAGCTCAAAATCTAAACGGTCATGGTATAGAAATTTTGTAGTGCCATGATTGGCAAACTTCTCAGCTTTCATATGAGGGGTAGCTCGAAATAGCTGTGAACTTTGACAAGGCTGCAGGGGCCTCGAAACAGAGCTAATTTAGTGTGTAAGTCAATGGGAGAATTATTGGGGGTGTGAAGCCATAAGAAGTCCGTGATGTACACCCATATCATGTACTAGTCAGGGTAACCCTGAGATGGGATGGTCTTTTCACTTAACCCCTACCCGTAAGTGAAAGGCCAAATGCAGATGTTACCTCCGGCAGGGTTACCCTGATTAATTATGTGCATGGCGATCTTGTACAATAAGATAAGGAGTTTAGTGGAGTACAGTTTAGCCCAGGATCGATCACAATGAGTGAGTACGCATTCTTGATAAGTAGTTGTTAGCAGGATGCGTGTTTTCAGCACACACATTCATATTTTCTGCATAAATTTATTTAGGGTAGAGGGAGTTCAAGTTTGACAACAATTGGTTGTCAGTTACATTGAATGAACAGCCTAACATGATGTTGCATTGGATGTGTATAACATTAGGCCACGAAGCCTAACTTTCGTTAAAAACTTTTTTTGGGAGCATGTAGGAAGCTGTTTATGTGATGCTAAGATGATCATTGGGTGGTAAAGTTGCTTGGGCACCTTATGTGGCCTAGGCTAACAAACTTCTGTGTCAAGCCTAGCCTATGGGGTTAGCATCTAGGCTAGTCCGCAGTCTGCTGACCTAGTCTTTGGGAAGCTTTGGGGCTTCCCATACAGGGTCAGCAATATACCCATTGTCAAAATTGGGCTGTCGTGACTTCAAAAATTTTGAATGGTCTCGATCTTTCTCAAATTCACGTATACTCCTACATAATTGACCTCTACGGGGCCTTATACCTATGTTTAACACCCTTCATTCTAAGATTATTTGCACTTAGTGTCCAAAAAGGGACCAAAAATTTTGATTTACACAAACGATCCTGTTTTGTTTTTTAAACATTCTATGAAACTGCTACATCGTGTAACTAGGACGTTCACACTATTGTATGCTAAATAGTATGCACTGCTGTTCAATTGTGACAGTCCATAGCCTATAGTTACGTTCATACACGCCCATACGCGTATATAGCAAAAATCACTGCAGCAACGCACGCAGACGATATTACTCTCACAGTAATATGCGGTCAAAAGTTTGTGTTGCAATAGCCTAGGCCTAGTTCAGGGAACAAAGTGTACGTGAGAACTAGGCCTACTTAGCCTATGGATTTTTGATAGAAAGTTGATTGTAACTGTTAGGCTAGGTTTTGACAAAAAATGTCAGTTTAGAGCTTGGCAGCTCTGCTAGTCTGATGTAGTCCAAATATATTTCAGTTTACAAAATTCATCATCTGGGGTCACCAGAGGTCAAAACGCACAACTTCCCAGATTAAAAAGGAACACAAAACTGTATTTTTCCAACTGTATTTTTTTCAGACAGCATTTGACCAGTAGGCCTAACTGAAACTGTGGGACATCATGACATTAGCCTATGTGGAATAGGCCTAGGCTAGCCTAGAACATATATCATCGAAACCTCAATGCATTTTGGCATTCTGGTTATTCCATTTTGCTTTGCTGCATGGGCGTAGATCCCGGGGGGGGGGGGGGGGATATATCCCCCCCAACATTTGACTGGGGGGGATGGCCCATGCAATCATCCCCCCCAATGTTTCAGTCTACAGATACGTTTATGGTGGAAAGTATATTTTATTCTTCATTTTCGTAAGAATTTTTTTCAATCTCGCTTCACTTTCTATCACAAATGTTTCTCAAACTATCAGAATTTTAGCAAATCGTTGGCAATCTATCGAAATTTTCGCGCGCTCCGCGCGCTTCCAACCTTATGTCAGTGTCACTTATATTATCAATATCTTCCGATAGCAACATTCGGAAAAGCACAGCAGCAAAAAGTTGAAAGTTTACAAATTAACAGGTTAAAGACTGGCTTATGGGAGTGGCATGTAGGTTGTTGGGCAATTGAAAGTGTCTCAATGTATAGTCTGAATGCAGGTTTTGTAATGGGAATATTATTCGTCACTGTTTACACTCCATGTTATGACCATAGGTAATAATACACGAAATTGTTCTGATCACGGCACTTTCCGAAGAACAGAGATGCATCCCCAAACATCTGTGGGGACCTCGCATCAATATGGGATCTGTCAATCTAATATGTAGCATGATGTAGAAGGTTGAAAGTACGTATCTGCCGTTAAACACTTTCCCAAAAATTTTTACCAGAGCTTTGCCAGTTCGTGCTGAGCCATTATCGGTATAGATGGTGATTGTTAATACACTTATGACGAAAACAGCACTCTTTAACGCTCTTATTAGTCCTTCACCCCTTTTGCTACACCAATCAGGGAGGTCTAATATCACCTCCCTACACCTATACTCTCCCTCCCTTTTCAATTGCTGGCAGCTGTTCGCCCGGATTTTAGTTCAAAAGTAGTAAAAATACGATAGTTGTAAAGTGTTCGGCGGCGTACTCTATTATCATTTGGATGTCAGGTAGTATACGCATTATGTCATTGCCCCCCCCCCCCCGCCCCAATTATTATGATTAATGCAGAGCTTCCAGGAGGTCCTATTCAGGTATCTGCTAGCCTTATGTGCCCTTTCATAATGCACAATGAAGGAAAGGACATATTTCGTTATAACTCAAGAATGTTTTTGTGGACTCCACGCACACATTTTTGTGTAAAAACTTTCCCGAAATAGAAGGCAGTAAAATAGACATAAGGGAGGGGGCTTCAGGAGATTTGTTGACAACGTATCTGTCTCTTAATAGACAACATATTCTCTTTTACCTAACAAAAAATTAGCATTCACTAAATTATGGACATTTTCCGGCCATATATGATCAGTTCCAAAACATCCCAAAGATAGCACCATTTTGCATCTAAAAGTCCTTAAATTAATAAAAAAAATCTTAAAGGGGAGGGGGAACCTCTTCCCCAGGACGACACCTTTTGGTAGTGACAAACGAAAGATCAAAACTGCTGCATGCAAATGCAGGAACGCATAAAAAACAAAGGTGTAATTTACGCAGACTTGGGGGAACTGAGCTATTATTACGACATCATCTATATTGCTCCCAATCACAAAAAACCTGGCGACACCACTGATCTCAAGCCAACTTGCAGGTCTTGTAATGATCTCCGAATTCAAAATACAGTTGTCTGGGATGACCCTATATGTTGATCCCTGCCTTTTTGAGCTTAGCAGGACATTGTTGCTCTTGTACAATTCCAATCCGGTGCAGCTTATCGATGAGTGCTCAAAATAGCAGTTCCTAAATGTATGAATATACCAATAGCCTACCAAAGAACATTACCACTGAAATTAACCCCTTAAAACAGTCTTCCTGGCACTTCTGAGACATTAAAACCAAGGAGCTTCCGGGGGCTTCGCCCCCTGGACCCCCACCGGGGCTTTGCCCCTGGACCCCACCCGTCGTGGGCCCTAAGGCGGGCCCCTGGACCCCACCCGTCGTGGGCTCGCGCTTCGCGCTCGCCGTGCACGCTTCGCGTGCACATGTTCCACAGTTGCGATGGTTCACCCCATCCCCCCAAAAGTTGAAAAGAAATCTACACCCCTGCTTTGCTGTACTCTGAACCCGGGGCCCCTGGATTTTACACATTCAGGTGGAAAGCTAACAATTTCAGAATGAAGCCCAAATGCAAAATCATGGGTTTGCGTCTGGCTGTGACCTGTCTTCTCTGATTAAAAATGTTGGCCACCTGCGAAGATAATTAAGGACCCCCATGTACGATTTTACAGAATATTTATGAATATCATCTATACAATACAACACATACTGCAAACACGTAGATACCATGTTGAGTTGTACAGAAACTGCAGAGGACAATGTAAATGCTACCGTATGTGACGATGGCTTAATTGCATAAGAGTGAATCCCAACTTCTGCCGATCTCGATCCCGGTCTCGGGGAAATTAGAGCTGAGTCACGAGTCCGGACTGTACGAGACCAAGTCCGAGTCCAAGTCCTTGCCTTCCCAGTCACGAGTCCGAGTCCTTAAATTCGTGACTCAAGACCAGTCTCGAGTACTACAGCACTGCAACAAACTTTTTCATTTAAATTTTTCAGAATTTACAAGAGAGGGTGGATACTGGGCTGTCAATGGATACTAGGAAAGCTGCAAAAGATGGGAAAAAGAAGTAAGTTTGTGACATTATTTGAGATACCAGTTGCTGGATTATCTTCAACCTTTAATTGATTTGTCTTATGTTTTTCATCTTCTGACTTCAAGAATGCTCTCACTTTGATAGTACCTCATGTATCAAAATAAGTAAAGCTTATTCAGACAGTCTGTATGAGTAGTACATCTCTGATCTGTGCAGGCTTCGACAAATCTCCCGCTCGACAGTCCGGGACAAGTAAAAACTTACTCGGGCAAGTGCACTGTTCAAGATCATGGCCCGCCGGGCAAGTACCCTTAGGAAGTCGCCTCAACAAAGGAGTTCAAAGACATATTAAAAGTGGACAAGTAGATATTCATGCGGACAAGTAGACTAACAGAACAGCTAGCTCGATGGACAAGTAATGAAAAAAGAATTTGTCGAAGCCTGGATCTGTGTCATGTTTGCTGAAATTATGTAATTGCAGGGCCTCAAGAGGGCATGTCTCTTTGTGGTCTTACCAATGAAATGAATCATTTCTTTGGATTTCCAGCATACAGCAGTGAGTAGCATCAAGCCCACCCAGTGGTCTCACTTTGATAGGACCTCATATGACAGAATAAGTAAAGCTTATTCAGACAGTGTGTATAGATAGTACAGTACATCACTGATCTGTGTCGTTCTTCCATTCATACTGATATTTTGGCTGAAATGTTGCAGATTCATCGTCAAATTGGGCAAATGGTAGTAGCCCGGCGGCCATCTTGGTTAGCCAAAATTTGTTCGAACGGTGGCGACCGTATAGTATTGATTGCGTAATCCTCTGTCCATGTATATAAGAAGTCCGTGATGTACACCCATATCATGTACTAGTCAGGGTAACCCTGAGATGGGATGGTCTTTTCACTTAACCCCTACCCGTAAGTGAAAGGCCAAATGCAGATGTTACCTCCGGCAGGGTTACCCTGATTAATCATGTGCATGGCGATCTTGTACAATAAGATAAGGAATACAGTTTAGTGGAGTACAGTTTAGCCCAGGATCGATCACAATGAGTGAGTACGCATTCTTGATAAGTAGTTGTTAGCAGGATGCGTGTTTTCAGCACACACATTCATATTTTCTGCATAAATTTATTTAGGGTAGAGGGAGTTCAAGTTTGACAACAATTGGTTGTCAGTTACATTGAATGAACAGCCTAACATGATGTTGCATTGGATGTGTATAACATTAGGCCACGAAGCCTAACTTTTGTTAAAAACTTTATTTGGGAGTTCAAAGGAGTTCAAAGACATATTAAAAGTGGACAAGTAGATATTCATGCGGACAAGTAGACTAACAGAACAGCTAGCTCGATGGACAAGTAATGAAAAAAGAATTTGTCGAAGCCTGGATCTGTGTCATGTTTGCTGAAATTATGTAATTGCAGGGCCTCAAGAGGGCATGTCTCTTTGTGGTCTTACCAATGAAATGAATCATTTCTTTGGATTTCCAGCATACAGCAGTGAGTAGCATCAAGCCCACCCAGTGGTCTCACTTTGATAGGACCTCATATGACAGAATAAGTAAAGCTTATTCAGACAGTGTGTATAGATAGTACAGTACATCACTGATCTGTGTCGTGTTTGCTGTAATTAGGGTTGTTGCGATATGAAATTTTTGATATCAATATCGCAAAAACTTTTCCTTCAATTCCCAAGCGATATCGCGATATCGTGTAATCCGGCTTGTGTTTACTAAGCCACCATGTCAAATGTTTTTGGTTCCGGCCACTGCATAGCGGCCGCGATAGTGCTACGAACCTCAGCATGGCCGCCTCAATGCCAAAAAATTTGTGACCAAATGACTGCCCTACGTAGTAGCGGGGGTACGGTACCGTAAGAAATTTTCCCGAACACTGTGTACCGTTATTTTCTGCTGCGACTTGCAGATGAAGCCAAAAATACCGAATACGAAAAAGATGAGAGCCTACTATACATTAGAGGTGGACAGATCACCAGTTTGGGCCTGTGATCTGCCGTTCGGTGTCAGAAATAAGCGCCAAGTCTAGCTGGTAATTCGAACCCAAAGACCCTCAAATTAGGTCGCATTCAGAGAGGCTTGGCATTCGAAATATGTCCAGAAAAGATCGTCTTGTTTCATTTCTAAACAGAAATTACTGATAAACGAAACAAACATTACTAAAAAATTCCAGTCAAAGAAATTTAATACTTCACAGGGTCCCAGCTGTAACTTGCCCAGATTGTTTTAGGGACATCTTCTAGCATGTTAATTTCGACCAATTGCAAGCCAAAACAGCTCAAGGTCCTTTTGAAACTATCTATTTTAAGAGTTTGGAAGCTTCCCTTATCTTGCACGCGTTACAGTAAATGTTGTGGAACTTCCCTTGAAATGCCACGTGTATTGTGTACTGGAACATGCATGTGTTTACAGCAAGCATGTCACTAGGACTAAAGCAGCATCTCCCTGCATGCAGAACCAGGAATATACGGCTCGGTGTGATCTTAGTACACACTCAAGCATGACGTACATAAACCCTTCACCCATCCAATCTGGCGATGTGTAGTACTACCTTTGCGAAAGTTTCTATTATGCTGTTCGGTAGGTTGCTGTTCTCCGTACGTAGCCCTGCGGTTTAAATTTGGCCACCGTTCAATCTATCGTAACTTCGCACGAGCACCATTTTGGTGCTTACTAGTTTTAATATAATGGCTCAGGCCGTAATATAATGGCTCAGGCCGTAACTTTTCTTGAACATTTACAGTAAAAATAGCCCTATCTTAGTACTTCACACATGGCACTGGGTTGATTAGCATTATAGTGACAAATTTAAACCATTAATCGAGGTGTCTGCGATTCAAGTACGCTCGGGATGTTTGGTACAGTATAGGCTAGGCCTACTACTTTTGACTATTGGAGCTCTTGCGCTCATGCCAACCTACTGAATGTGACAACTGTTTTTGTACAATATCGTAGGGCTATATCCAGAAGCAGTTGTTATTTATCTCATACTCATGGCCGTGCGGGCCGAGCCCAGGGGGCCCCCCTCCCCCCCCCCAGTGCCAGAAACCTGACAAAATCGGGCAGATATTTTGACTCAGTCGGCGGGTGGAAAACTGGACAGTTATATTAGGTCCATGTCGGGCAAAAATCACCGCCCTCCCTGAGAAAAACAGTCCCGCACGGCCATGCTAATACTGACAAGCATGGGGAGTCAATAGACTGCAAACATAATTTCAGGAATACTATAAACTGTTGGTGTTTTTTTCTCTTCTCTCTGAAGGGGGGGGGGGTGCGATACGGAAAAATTCCATGTTTTATGAAATATTTGAACAATTTAACTGGTTGACATTTTCGTTAATGGAAACTTGGATATTTGGGGTAGTTAATTAAGGTAGTCCCAGGCGGCTGGTTTTCGGCAGGTTTCTCGAACCAATTAGGCTATTGAACAGCCAATAACTGACCAGAATTTTGTCATCAAGCTTCTACGTAACGATGACCTTGCAATGTTTTTCACGGACAGTGAGCACAAATGATTCGCTTGGGAAGTAGATTCTAGGCTCAGTTTATATAGCCTACGGAACATTGAGTGTGGTAACATGACCGGATTATTTCATTCACTTTTTAGCTCATACCAGCATGCTGGTGTGAGCTATTGTAATCATGCAGCGTCACTCTATCTATCTATCTATCTATCTATCTATCTATCTATCTATCTATCTATCTATCTATCTATCTATCTATCTATCTATCTATCTATCTATCTATCTATCTATCTATCTATCTATCTATCTATCTATCTATCTATCTATCTATCTATCTATCTATCTATCTATCTATCTATCTATCTATCTATCTATCTATCTATCTATCTATCTATCTATCTATCTATCTACTCTATCTACTCTATCTACTCTATCTACTCTATCTATCCACACTTGTTCAAAATGCTTCTCCTCCCGCATGCTTTCATCGATTTGTTTGAAACTTGGACACAATGTTCCTTGGGTGGTGGGCCATTTGGGGTGTTCAGGAATTTTTGGTCCTAGGTCCCATGTGGGCCCTATGGCCCTTTTTATGAAATTCTGCAAAATGCTTCTCCTCCTACAGATTCTCTTGTACAATGTTGGTGGTTCGTCATAATGTTACTCTGTTAGTGGTCCCTTCAGGGTGTTCAGGAATTTTGGGTCCAAGGCCCAAGATGGGCTGTAGGGTCCCTTTTGTGAAATATTGCAAAATGGTCAACCCCTCCTCCAGTTAATGTTAAATAGAGTTGACAGTTTGTGATAATGATGCTTGCTTAGTGATCTGTGTATGGCATCCTTGAATTTCGGTTGAAGGTCCCATGTGGGCCCCAATGGCTCATTTTATGAAATTTTACAAAATGCTTTTTCTCCTACAAATTGTGTTGTGAAATGTTGATGATTTGTCATAATGAAGCTCTGTTAATGGTTCTTACAAATTACTTCTCTAATTTGGGATAAAGAATACTTTTGATACCTTTCTAACCAATGATGTGCCACCCCTCTATTTTACCAGTCTCACAAAATCACTTTACTACCTATATATATCTCTGTACTGCACTCTCTTTAAAACTGTCTGTGTACAAGAGGTCGGTCCTGTGCAGTTGTTTAGGTTAGTTTAAAGGGACCTGCTGGACAGTATGAACAATTCCTGTATTGTAGGTCTGTTGGCATCATAATTCATCATCGTGCATGAGTGGTAATTGACAATGCCTCTTCCTTCCAAAGTTACCTGTTCCTTGATAACTATTCTAAGTTCCATCTGAGGTAGTACTTTCATGGTTCCATGTGGCAGCCAGAGAGCTAATACTAGATTGTTTACAAACTGTTAACTTATCAATAATGTGTGTAAAAACCAGAAGCTACTGGACTTTTAGATGTTGTAATCTAGCAGTTGAAAGCAAGGATTGCACTGCTAAGGTCAGACAGTAATCAATTATAGTGTGTTCTCACGTACAGTACCCCACGCTTGGGGTAACACCGTGTTACCCTGAGCGCGAGTAACATGAGAACGCGGGTTTACTCGGGGTCGGTGTTAAAATTTCGATCCACCTCCGAACGGAGGGTTCTGCGGTTTTAAACACCGTGTTTGTGTAATTAATCATGCATCACTGGTGGTCTACGGAGCTATGTGACCTCTAATTCCGTTTCAGGAAATGTGCATTGGGATAAGAGGCTGTAGTAGAGTGGCAGCTCCCTGGTAGTAGTAAGTATACGGCAACGTTACGCAATAGTACAGTGCACAATGCGAGGTTCGTAAAGTTAATAGTTAATTGTAAATGCCGTTGTACTCCTCGAATACAATATTTGAAGCTGTATTTCTTACTTCACCAAAAATGGCTCCCATTGTTCGGAACTCGGCGTTCGTGGCCAATCTCCAGAGTGTTATAAAGCTCCTCTTCTCAACACATACGGCCCTCCTCATGACGGTGTCCTGTTTTTCTATAGTAGGTCTCAATCGGTCACACATGAATGTAAATGTCTCCCGATCCACCCGAAAGTTCTCCTTCCATTCCTAATCGTTGAAATTTGCCCACATTGTTTCAAACACTGCCGATGGGCGCGGCCTCATCCGTACTGATCTTGCTCTTGCATTTCGCCTGCTCGTGAGCATCAGCATGACAATGTGCCGCACTTGACCATTCACATTAACTTGTTGACTGAAGTTTTTCCTAAGCAGCAGTTGTTGTTTTACAGCAGTTTCCCTATATTTTCTTCTTCGACGGTTCAATTCATTCCTCCGAATTCGCATCCGACGGAAAGCAAAGCACAGAAATGCAAACGATGCCAACAGGGAGATGGTGGTTACTTCCATGTTGTAGGCATTTACGCTACAAGCTATAATGAATGATTTAAGTTTCCCCGGCAATGTACACAGTACAGATGATAACCACGACAAAATCCCCGCGAAATATTTGACCTCGTTACTATGGTAGCACAACCCAATCAACTGAACTTGGGGCACGTGAGAACGCAGGCTTAAAATCTCGGTGTTAACTTGCGGTTTTGCCTTGGTATAAACACGGGGTAACACGGGGTACGTGAGACCAAGCCTTTAGACTTACAGAGTTGATACAAAAGAGGTCAGTCCTCTGCTACTTGTCAAGTAGGACTTTGGGACTTTCTCCTCTGTAGCCCACTGTGATATTGAATAACATCTTTCTTCATAGATATTAGATAATTGGTATGTTAATGCTTTGAACTTAAAATAGCATAATTCTGTTATTTTGACTGGGGACGAAGGGAATTTCCTTACCTTGCTTTTGAGAATGGGGGGAGGGGGGGGGAGGAGGATGGTAGGTCTCAGTTTATTTGCATTTTACTAATGTTGGGAAAGACATGTATTTGTTTTGATCATGTGTGTTTCCTGCAATCACATCATACAGTGATGTGCACAGGATTTTGCGGAGGGGGTGGAGCGGAGAAGAGCTGACCCCAAAGTTTGCCAGGGGGGAGACATTCACCATGGATGATATTACTACACTTTTACACAGTACACACTTTACAATAGTTTCCCATGCCTCTTATGCAATCATATTTATATGATAACATTTGATTGTTGAGGAGAAACTTGGTGATAAAAAAAAATGAAAAACAAAGGTCTGCTCATGAATGTGAGGGTATGACACCACATGTTCTTGCTTCAAGTCACTTTGTGTTGAAAATGTGAAAACTTTATCTGCTGATATCTTGAGAACCAAACATTGGATTTCAATGGAAATTTCACTAGATTGGTTAGAATATTAAGTACCCCTCTAATATATAAAAGGACACAATGTTCCTTGGGTGGTGGGCCATTTGGGGTGTTCAGGAATTTTTGGTCTTAGGTCCCCTGTGGGCCCTATGGCCCTTTTTATGAAATTCTGCAAAATGCTTCTCCTCCTACAGATTCCCTTGTACAATGTTGGTGGTTTATTATAATGTTACTCCATTAGTGGTCCCTTCAGGGTGTTCAGGGATTTTGGGTCCAAGGCCCAAGATGGGCTGTAGGGTCCATTTTGTGAAATATTGCAAAATGGTGAACCCCTCCTCCAGTTAATGTTAAATAGAGTTGACAGCCTGTCATAACTATGCTTACTTAGTGATCTGTGTATGACATTCTTACTTAGTGATCTGTGTATGACATTCTTGAATTTTGGTTGAAGGTCCCATGTGGGCCTCAGTGGCTCATTTTATGAAATTTTACAAAATGCTTTTTCTCCTACAAATTGTGTTGTGAAATGTTGATGATTTGTCATAATGAAGCTCTGTTAATGGTTCTTACATATTGCTTCTCCAATTTGCAATGAAGAATACTTTGGATACCTTTCTAACCTATTCTGTGTCACCCCTCTATTTTACCAGTCTCACAAAATCACTTTACTACCTATACTTCTCCATACTGCACCCTCTTTAAAACTGTCTGTGTAGAAGAGGTCAATCCTGTGAGGTTGTTTAGGTTAGATTAAAGGGAGCTGCTTAATGGGATTTCCATTCTTGTGGACAGCATGAACAATTCCTGTATTGTAGGTCTGTTGGCATCATGCTTCATCATCGTGCATGAGTTGTAATTGACAATGCCTCTTCCTTGCAAAGTTACCTGGTGTTCTCTAGGTAACTGTATGTTCTTGGTTCCATGACAGCCAGAGAGCCAATACCAGATGGTTTACTAAGTGTTAAGTTATTAATAATGTGTTTAAAACAAGAAGGTAACTATTAGATGTTGCAATCTAGCAGTTTATTTTTTTTTTCTTTTCTAGCATTTTGTGAAATATTGCAAAGTGGTCAATTCTTCCTCCAGTTAATGTTAAACAGAGTTGAAGGCCTGTTTTAATGATGCTAGAAGCTAACTATTAGATGTTGCAATCTAGCAGTTTATTTTTTTTTTTCTTTTCTAGCATTTTGTGAATTATTGCAAAGTGGTCAATTCTTCCTCCAGTTAATGTTAAACAGAGTTGAAGGTTTGTCTTAATGATGCTTGGTTAGTGATCTGTTTTGGTACAAGGTCCCATGTGGGCCCTGTGGCTGTTTTTCATGGCTTTCTACGACCCTATAATTCCTATAATTCCAAGGGGAGGGGGACATTCCCTCCCCTTAGACCCCCCAGGCCAGCAATCACACAACATACTGACAGCCAGAGAGCCAATACCAGATTGTTTACTAAGTGTTAACTTATTAATAATGTGTTTAAAAACAAGAAGCTACTGGACTTATAGATGTTGCAATCTAGCAGTTTATTTATTTCTTTCTAGCATTTTGTGAATTATTGCAAAGTGGTCAATTCCTCCCCCAGTTAATGTTAAACAGAGTTGAAGGCCTGTTTTAAGGATGCTTGGTTAGTGATCTGTTTTTGGTACAAGGTCCCATGTGGGCCCATTTTATGAAATTTTGCAAAATGCTTTTCATCCTACAGATTCTCTTGTGAAATGTTGGTGACTTGTCATAATGTTACTTTGTTAGTGCTACCTTTGGGGTGTTCAGAAATTTTGGGCCCAAGGCCCAAGATGGGCTGTAGGATCCATTTTGTGAAATATTGCCAAGTAATTAACTTCTTCTCTATTTAATGTTCAAAGAGAGCTAACAGCCTCTCATTAGAATGCTTGGTCAGTGATCTCATTATGGTGTTCTTGAATTTTTGTCAGAGGTCCTACAGTATGTGGGCCACAATGGCTCATTTTATGAAATTTCACAAAATACTTTTTAGCGTACAAATTGTTGTGTACAATGTTGATGAAGACCTGTCAAATGATGCTTGGTTAGTGGTCTGTGTATAGTTTTCTTGAAATTTGGTCCAAGGTCCCATGTGGGCCCTGTGGCTGTTTTTATGAAAACAGGCTTTCTACCGACCCTATAATTCCTATAATTCCAAGGGGAGGGGGACACCACCTTCCCTTAGCTCCCCCCCCCCCCCCTCAGGCCAGCAATCACACAACATACTGGGAGATCATTCTGGCTGTAACACTGATAATTATCATTATTATTATAAGGACTTTCCCAAAATTTATTTACCAAAATGGAAGGAATAACACAGCGAGTGATTCTGTGAAACTGACATGCTATCACTGTGATGCACCCACAAAACTGGGTTTTGAAGATGCAATCCTAATTCACCATTGGTGAAGTTTTGTACAACAATCATCAAAAGTATGAGCTTCTGCACCATTGGTGCTCTAGTTTAAGTTGGGATTGAATAAAAAAGAAGTCATTAACTGAGAATGACTTTTTTCTTGAGCAGCCTTTTTAATGAGTTGGGATGTAAATTTGGAAATGGGTTATAGAATTCATCGAGAGTGTCAGTCGGTTCAACCTGTGCAACACTTCACTCCGTCCCTCGACTCGTAACTTACCATGAATAGTAGGTACATACTGTACAAACATTTTACACTTAAACTACGCAATGCAGCGATCCCGTGTTTGTGTAGGAACACTCGACATGCTTGCTCTTTGGGTCACTTTATATGGCGTGCGATCTTGCAGGTTTATTAACTGAATCTTCTGCATTAAAGTGGCTATACCACGTGTAAATTAACGGTTTAAACCCTTTGGTATCTTTAGGAATACGTTTTCTACAACGAAAGTTAACCATTCAGTTTGTTTACAACTTGTTTTTCCGCTCGAAAATTGAGAAAAAATACACCCTCTTCCAGCCCTGAAAAGTTAATCTTCCCGAAAATTTTCAAAATCTTGTATGTGACGTCACTTTAGGAACTGATCGTTGTTTGCCGTGGTATCCTTCGGACATTTGATACAGTGTATGCATTCCATTGTACCGGTTACCAAGGTTGATACAATGTAAAACCTGCGTGAAGAGTTGTAAATTTTGGAATTGTTATCCCATTTCTTGTGCTTATCACTTGTTTTAGTCAATTAAATACATTTCACGCAGGTTTTTTGTCTTGGTGTCATGATAAGTAGCTGCATGTACAAGCATTCACAACTCAACAGCATAGGTACAGCATGGAAGTGCTACTGTACTTCCATGGGTACAGTACACAACATACCTGTTACTACACAATGTATCACCAGCACTGTTTCGTAGTTAGGTACCATGTGAAATCAAATTTAATACTTTCTTTGGAATGGCGGATCTGAGCCAGGGAGTTTGGACAGGAATGTTGGACTGTCGGTAAAGTGAGTTTTCTTGGATTTGAAATCAAAAAGGCGAAGGCGATACTGAACAAGACGTCAGTGGTGCAGATGGGGTGAGTAAATGATTCGTTATGGCGCATAGAACCGTATCGATTTGAGACTGTTAGGTGAGGTAAAAGTACAACACCACAACAATTCGAGCATGAGAAGCATTTGGAGCAATTGAAAGGGACTTTAGCTTGGAAAGTTTATGTAGGCAGTCAAAATATGAACTTTAGGTTACTTTCGTGCAAGTGTCAGTGGAAATCGTGGAACTAGCCTACAGTATGATCGAGTGTGCACAGTATTTCGCTGGCTGCTGCCAGTCCACTCACTGTACGTATTACTGCAGACAGAACCGACCAGTACACTGCCGAGTTTTTTTTTTCATTCTTCGGTTATGAATCAAGAGTATTTGTAATTATTAGTAATAGCCTACTTCAGCCCCAAAATACAACAGACCGACACCACTCTCCAAACAGACAGAATAAAGTTCAAATTCAAGACATGCTGCGAATTACAATCATTACTATCTCTTATGTATGTATGGGCTATGGTGTACACCAGGTTCGGTATACGGAGGCTGGTGTTCCTAAAATGATGTCATTATTGTGTTGGCTTGAAATCTCATTTTCAACAGTCTATTTTTTGGTGCAGTTTTTGATTCCTTGCCGAAGGCAGGCAAGGAATCTATGCGATGGTGATGTCGTGTGTGTGTGTGTGTATGTATGAGTGTGTATGTGTGTGTGTGTGTGTGTGTATGTGACGCCTAGCTTGTAAACACGATATCTCGAGATAGCAATGACCGACACTTTTCATATTTGGTATATAGATTTGTCATATTGAGAGGAAGAACCCTATTGTTTTTGGTGGCGGTCAAAGGTCATTTGAGGTCACCAGAGGTCAAAAACCGAAAACTTTGTAAACACGATATCTCAAGTTAGCAAAGACCGACACTTTTCATATTTGGTATACAGATTTTTCATGTCAAGAGGAAGAACCCTATTGTTTTTAGTAGAGGTTAAAGGTCATCCGGGGTCACCGGAGGTTAATCTGCAAAAATCTCGTAAACGGCTTGTAAACACGATATCTCGAGATAGCAATGACTGACACTTTTCATATTTGGTATATAGATTTGTCATGTCAAGAGGAAGAAGCCTATTGTTTTTGGAAGAGGTCAAAGGTCATCTGAAGTCACCAGAGGTTAATCTGTGAAAACCTTGTAAACGGCTTGTAAACACGATATCTCAAGATAGCAATGACCGACACTTTTCATATTTGGTATATAGATTTGTCATGTTGAGAGGAAGAACCCTATTGTTTTTGGTAGAGGTCAAAGGTCATCTTAGGTCACCAGAGGTTAAACTGCGAAAAACCTCGTAAACACGATATCTCAAGATAGCAAAGGCCGACACTTTTCATATTTGGTATACAAATTTTTCATGTCAAGAGGAAGAAGCCTATTGTTTTTGGAAGAGGTCAAAGGTCATCTGAAGTCACCAGAGGTTAATCTGTGAAAACCTTGTAAACGGCTTGTAAACACGATATCTCAAGATAGCAATGACCGACACTTTTCATATGTGGTATATAGATTTGTCATGTTGAGAGGAAGAACCCTTTTGTTTTTGGTAGAGGTCAAAGGTCATCTTAGGTCACCAGAGGTTAAACGGCGAAAACCTCGTAAACACGATATCTCAAGATAGCAAAGGCCGACACTTTTCATATTTGGTATACATGTCAAGAGGAAGAACCCTATTGTTTTTGGTGGAGGTTAAAGGTCATTTGAGGCCACCGCAGGTTAAAAGCCGAAAAGGCTCGTAATCAAACTATCTCAAGATAGGAATGACCAACACTTTTCATATTTGGTATATGGATTTTTCATATTGAGAGAAAGAACCCTATTGTTTTTGGTGGAGGTCAAAGGTCATTTGAGGTCACCATAGGTAAAAGGCCGAAAAGCTCGTAATCACTTTATCTCAAGATAGGAGTGACCAACACTTTTCATATTTGGTATATAGATATGTCATATTGAGAGAGAACCCTATTGTTTTTGGTGGAGGTCAAAGGTCATTTTAGGTCACCAGAGGTAAAGACCGAAATCCTTGAAATTGGGATATGTCAAGATAGGAATGGCGGATATAGATTTGTCATGTTGAGAGGAAGAATGCTATTGTTTTTGGTAGAGGTCAAAGGTCATCTGAGGTCACCAGAAGTTGAACCTACAGAAACCTTGTAATCACAATATCTCACGATAGCAGTGACAGCCACTTTTCATATTTGGTATATAAATTTGTCATGTTGAGGGGAAAACCCTATCGAATTTGGTGGAGGTCAAGGTCATCTGGGGTTACCAGAGGTCAAAAAACAAAATTTCCCAAGAATTCCCAAGATTGTCATCTTGGGTCACTGGGATCAAAAGCAACATTTCCCAAGAATTCTCAAGATTGTCATCCGGGTTCACTATAGGTTAAAAAGCAAAGTTTCCCAAGAATTCCCAAGATCATCATATGGGGTCATCAGAGGTCAAAAAGCAAAATTTCCCAAGAATTCCCAAGATCGTAATCTGAGGTCACCAAGGGTGAAAAAGCAAAATTTCCCAAGAATTTCCAAGATTGTTATATGGGGTCACCAGAGGTGAAAAAGCAAAATTTCCCAAGAATTCCCAAGATAGTCATCAGGGGTCACCAGAGGTCAAAAAACAAAATTTCCCAAGAATTTTCAAGATCCAAGATCCATTGGAGTTGAATTCCTTTCGAGACACTTTCGTTTTTCTTTTTTGTTATATTTGGTGGGGTTCAAAGTTCATGTGAGGTCAGCAGAGGTGAAATTGTTAAAATATCGTAAAATGATGTAGTCAAGGAAGATAAATCTGAGGGATGAACCTCAGTACAACAAGGCATCCCCATTCGGCAAGGAATCACTAAGCCCTTAGGCTTTCTGGTTTGAAACATTAATTTCTTTTTCATGAAATGTTTCATGCATGGATTTTCACGATATCGTTTAGGCGTTGTCATAAATGATATTGCCAGCAAAATCCCTTATCGATATTTTTTGCCGATATCGTCATATCGTAACAACCCTAGCTGTAATAATATATTACTAGTGCTAGGGTTAGTTGGTATGAACAAAACCAGATACCAATATACCGGTTGGCAAATACCTGGTATTACCAGGTATACCGGGAAATTTTGCAGAACCAGTACTTCACACATTAATTGCACTTTCGATCAAACGTTAGCATGCTCTCTCCCCAAGGCCAATGAATATATTCTCTCTTTCGTGACGGCGATTTTTTTCCTGTCTCTTTTTTCTTCTTTGCAGCAGAATATTTCCAAGATTTGAATAAAGTTTCATTAAAAGAATAAAGTATGAAAGACCCGAGTGTCTTACGTGTCTTTCATTTCAAGCTACCGTAGAACCCATTCAAAAGCAATGCAAGTATGGTGTGGAATGGACCAGCAACCTGCCTGTCGTCTGTGCTAGCTAGCTGCACTGTTTGAACGCTAGTGTACAGTTCACAGCACTAGCTGGGTCGGTCTAAACACAGCTGTACTAAGTGCTACAGTAGTAGCAGTGTTGTAATCGGTATGCACTATGCATGGGATTTACCAGGTAAGAATTCCCGCCTCAATGCGCAGAATCGGTATTGGAATGAACACCAGGTAAAGTTTATAACACACTAAGCAGGGTTCTCCACTGGTCTGTTTTCTGTCCGGGGGCTCTTGTGATCGCCGTCCTGGGGGGAGGGGTCTAAGAAGAGGGGGACATCCCGTCCTCTTTGGAAAAATTTTGACAATTTAGGAGGGCTTAGATCGCAAATGGTGCAATCTACGGCCTTGTTCTTAGCCTTCCCTATGAGTTCAAATCTGGGCATTTTGAGGTCATTTTTTAGCTCATACCAGCATGCTGGTGTGAGCTATTGTGATCATGCGGCGTCACTCTATCTATCTGTCCACACTTGTTCAAAATGCTTCTCCTCCCACATGCTTTTGTGGATTTGTTTGAAACTTGGGCACAATGTTCCTTGGGTGGTGGGCCATTTGGGGTGTTAAGGAATTTTTGGTCCAAGGTCCAATGTGGACCCTAGGGCCCATTTAATGAAATTCTACAAAATGCTTCTCCTCACTACAGATTCTCTTGTACAATGTTGATGGTTTGCCATAATGTTACTCTGTTATTGGTCCCTTCGGGGTGTTCAGGAATTTTGGGTCCAAGGCCCAAGATGGACTGTTGGGTCCATTTTGTGAAATATTGCAAAGTAATTACAGTAACTTCTTCTCTATTTAATTACAGTAACTTCTTCTCTATTTAATGTTTAAAGAGAGGTAGTTACAGCCTCTCATTGTAATGCTTGGTTAGTGATCTCATTATGGTGTTCTTGAATTTTGGTCTAAGGTCCCATGTGGGCCCCAGTGGCTCATTTTATGAAATTTTACAAAATACTTTTTCTCCTACAAATTGTGTTGTACAGTGTTGATGATTTGTCATAATGAAGCTCTGTTAATGGTCCTTACAAATTACTTTTCCAATTTGGGATGAAGAATACTTTTGATACCTTTCTAACCAATTTTGCGCCACCCCTCTATTTTACCAGTCTCACAAAATCACTTTACTACCTATTTTTCTTTGTACTGCAACCTCTTTAAAACTGTCTGTGTAGAAGAGGTTAGTTTAAAGGGAGCTGCTTAATGGGATTTCCATTGGGTATTTCCATTGTGCATGCGTTGTCAGAGCACGTGGGTGTGTTTGTGATAGTGATCCTCTGTTAATGGTTCTTTTAGGGTGTACAGAAATTTTGGGTCCAAGGCCCAATGTACCCTAGGGTCCATTTTGTGAAATATTGCAAAATGATCAATTCCTCCTCCAGTTAATGTTAAACAGAGTTGAAGACCTGTCATAGTGATGCTTGGTTAGTGATCTGTTGTTCTGGAAGTTTGGGTCTAAGGTCCCATATGGGCCCTATGGCCCTTTTTATGACATTTTGCAAATTGCTTACACCTGTAGATTCTCTTGTACAATGTTGATGGTTTGTCATAATTATATTCAGGTAGTGGTACCTTCAGGGTGTTTAACAAGTTGGGGTCCAAGGCACAAGATGGACCATAGGGTCCATTTTGTGTAGTATTGCAAGTGATTAACTTTTCCTCCAGTTAATGTTTAACAGAGTTGACGGTCTGTTATAATGATGCTTGGCTAGTGATCTGTTTCTGGTTTTGTGGAATTTTGGTCCAAAAGCCCATGTGGACCCTATGGCTCTTTTATGAAGTATGCAAAAGTGCATCTTCAACTACAGATTCTCTTGTACAATGTTGATGGTTTGTCATAATGATACTTGAAATTTTGGGTCCAAGGCCAAAGATGGGCCCTAGGGGCTTTTGCTTTCTTAAATTGTATTCATGAAACACTTACAAAGCAAAGATAGCATGACAAATTTTTTGTGACATTCAGGAAGGTGCCATCGGGGTATGTGAGATTTGGGGTCATAAGCCATTTGACGTCATTTAAAGTCATATGATGCTTGTACTAACAAAGGCTAGAAGCCAGGGACCCATAATTGGTTGAAGGTATGAGCTTCAGCACCATTGGTGCTCTAGTTTGCAAATTGCATTTTCAAAATATCTTTAACTTGCAGATCTGAAGCTCCAGTTTCCACTTGGAAGTATTCAAGAATGAAGTTGTTCACTTTAATGGAAATTTCGGGTGAAAATCGGGAAATCTAGGGGACAGTTCGATTGAATGGTTTCGTTTAGTGTATGAGTTTGATGGTAACGGATTCCTACTGTGGAAACATACAGTATGAAAGAAACACAGCAGCTTAAGTGCATGTTGAATGATATAAGAGCTCAGGTGCAAGTGAGCTGGGTTTGCATCTCCGATGTTTTATTATACATTGCTTGTCATGAGTATTTGAAATCAAATATAAAAGGCAGTTAAATGACTAAGTTGTGGTGTTTGTGATTGAGAGCACAGACAACTTCTTGACCGGGCGGGTCAATTTTCTGTGCGGAAGCTAAAGTTTTGTCCGGGCGTTAAAGTAGTGTGGAAGATTTTGTACGGGCGGAGCCTCCGGACAAAACAGCTAGTGGAGAACACTGACTAAGAGGCCTTGTATGAGTAATCGGTATGCATAGCAGAATCTGCAACTCCCTGTTCGTGCCGCCTACTAACAGTTACCAGGTACGAACGTACGTGCTGCGCAGAATCGATTTCTGCCAAGTTTTCGGAGTATTTGACAAACTGTAAACAGTTAGGTGCATGAAAGGATCCAAGATTGGAAACTTTTTGGGATAGTTCACTGCTCTTAGGCCTACTGTGGTAAAGTTTTTAAGCCATTAGTCATAGCATGTTATGGGTTAAATTTACCAACTTGTGGTTTTTCAGTACACGTGCTAAGATTGTGTACGTGGATAGCAGTTAGTGTCTGGGATTTTACGGTAACGTGCACAGGGTATAAAACAGTGGGAAGCAGTAATAGTAACGAGTGTGTGTTCGGTATTTCTATCGTGTAAGATTTTTACCAGATACTTGGGCATGTTTTCCACGATACCTGTTATTTTCGGTATATTCGTTTTCAGCAAATTTCAATACTGCCGGTATGGGTATGAGTGAAATACCAGGTATACCTGGTATATCGTTATACCAACGCACACTAACTAGTGCCTCAAGGGGGTATGTCTTTTTGTGGTCCTAACTATAAAATGAGTCTTCTTCTTGGATTTCCAGCATACAGCATTGAATATGGAGAACGTGTAGATGACATATTTTGTACCATGTGACTAATTTCTCTGGAGGGCAAAACTGTCTGTAATTACATTTGCTAACTATGCAAGGCTGGTTTAAAAGGGCCTTTAACCTCACTGATCAATATTAGGGCCTATCTTTTTGGCCAATATTGTTATTGCTCATTATTTGTTGAATATGTCAACAAGAGCAGAAAAAGAAAGTTTCACGTAAAGAAATTCAAGCTTTGGAAAGAGAATGAAAGAAATAGGCAAACACATGTATTACCTGTGTAGGTGGCAGTTCCTCGTTTGCTGTACAAAATGGCTGACAAATCCTTGTGCTATGAAGTTATCATATGTTCTATATAGCAGGGGTGGGGAACCTTTACCCTCTGACGGGCCGTTTTGACAGTCATAATCAACTCGCGGGCCGCAGACAGCTAGTTCGCAACAGGCTTTCCCCATAGGGCGCAGACCAAGGGGCCCCAAACATACCCTAGTGGGGTCTAGGGGAAAAGCCGGACCAGTTAAGAAACTAGGGCGAAGCCCCTAGAAACTCTGGAGTTTGTCAAAAAAATGTAGGCGAGAGAATGATTATCCACTACAGTATCTTTAAATGGCATTGAATTTGCAAAGCTACACAGACCAGAAGTATCACAATATGACCATTGTTTTATCCTTCTGTTTATGTATGAAGTAATAATGAATGAGCTCATATGAAATGTGCATGCGAAGCACACCAAAAACCGCATATTTGGACACCAACTTTATTTTTCTCCACTTTACATTGCAAAATTATTCACTTTCAAATGTTAAAATTCACTCTTGGGAGGGACAATTCTTAATCACTCCCCCCCCCCCCCCAAACCAACTAGAATAAACCAGTGGCCCCTAACTTTCACACTAATAGGTGAATCTATACATATGATTGTGCAATTCTCTTCAATGCTATGTAGTCTCCCAAGCAAAGCTTCCTCTATTAACCAGAAGTGGGCTTGTCTACAATAAAGGGGTATAAAAGTGTTACAAAGGTGGTGAAATTTGAAGTCCTCTAAGAATAAATTTTTGTTGTGTTATTTTGTTTGATTGGTAGTCTCAATTTTTTCCTGAGAGCAGGAAGATAGTTCTTTTCACCTATCACCACTTTTTAAGTGGTAAGTGTTACTGGTTACGTATGTAACGGGGACAGACATGGAAACTCTTTGCTCCAGAAATCTTTAAGGAGGACAATATGTATAAATAAACCCTGTATTTAATAGAATGATAAAGAACAAACACTTTTTCACTGAAATTGCATTACCATTAGTTAAACATGGACTAGTATGGAGATCAATGGTTACGTTGGTAACGAGGACGGACGGTCCGTCCTCGTTACCAACGTAACCAAACTATGTTTGAGAATATTAAGCACTTTAAACACTTGAATGCATTGTGACACAAGTTTTGCTCTTTCCTGAAGTGTAAACTGATGACATGTGAAACATTCATCAAAAACCAATGACCCCATGTGCCTACGTTATACTGTACTACCGACAAGGACATGGTTACGTTGGTAACATCTGGACGGACATCGCCTTGAAGGCTCTCATACCCTTGTTGTAAGCAAAAAGATGGAGGAAAGCACACAAACCAGTGACAAATATGGCCATCTGCAAACAGATGCAGTTTTATCAAATTCTCTGGTAATTTGTGTCCTACAGGCCTGTTAATATGATAGTTACCAACGTAACCATTAGGGAACAGACATGTTACCAACGTAACCATCATGTTAGGGATGTACCGGATCTGGAATTTTAAGATCCGGCCGGACCGGATTTTACCGGACAGTACGAACTATCCGGCCGGATAAAATCCGGCCGGACCGGATTTTTTCATTAGGAATCTTGTAACTGAAATCAGGGGCCAAATAAAATAGAAGTAGGCGTACCAATGGTACATAATGGCAAAGGGGTCTGGCTTAGAGATTCACCCATTAGGCTTTACTTTATAAGCAATTGCAATATATGTATGAAGAGTAAATTTTAATGATCAATACACATACCTCCTCTACAAATACTGGAATGGTACAGAACCTCTCCTTTATGGCTTCATGTGTTGGAGGGGTTAGGGGCACACATATGATGGGGGGGGGGGGGGCTGCAATAATTTTACAGGGTATTACTAGTCTAGCTATACTGTTACGGCTTGTGGTCGCGAGTCAAACCAATAACAGCGAAAGATCACAGAAGAACGAGATTAAAATTCAACAACTTAATGATTATTTACAATCTCCTTATCTTACTTAAATTTACAATAATTAATTAGACTTACTCACAATCCTTTACTTAATATTTGCCTGGTCTGGTCCAAGGGCTGGTAGTGCATGCACGTTGACGATGGCACAGTGGTAGACCTGCAGCGTGCTGTAGCGTAGGAACTGGTTCCACGAGCGAATAATGACAAGGCTAGGTAGGCGATGGATGATAACAACCTCAATACACAGTGTAGAAACGGCGTAAGGCAATTTGTCACAAGTGTGAATTGTCAGTGGCTGGCCTCATATGATTCGGTCAACAAACGAACAGCAGAATAACGTCTGGACTCGATGGTGTCTCTCATCGTTAATAGTTGTTGAACTGCCTTTCATATGCTAGGCTTTTATTCGAGAACTCTCCAGAATTTAACAGAAACTTCTAGTGTACACAGTCCAGTAATTACGAGAACGTTCCTTAATAGAAACTTCTAGAACACACAGTAGTTGAATAACGATAATTGCAGCTCCTTCGAAGTGTTGCCAGGTCGCTGCTATAATTGGGACATAACGTAAACAGTTCTCACTTCTAGACAGTTCTAGAAAGGCTGCGTTGAAGTTGAATTCTCTGGAACTTTCCATTCGCTCGTCGATGGATTCAATCCGGTGTTCCTGACGGGTCGTCTTGTAACACTCCCCCCCTTGAAAAAGTTTTGGACGTCTCGGACAAAACTTAAGTTACAATATTTACAATGTATAACTTTACAGTAATAACTACAGTATGTATATTATGTAGTCCAATATTCAATGGAAGGTACAATTATAACATATAATTTGTCTTGCAAGGTGATGATACATGAATACAGTAACATCATCAATACACAGTGTGCCATAGTTAACACAAAATTTCAAAACTTACAGTGATATCTTCAACATACTGCATCGAATCAAATTCTTGACAAAGAGTCTGGTACAACATTGTCTTTCCCTTTAATGTGCTTAATATCTACATTATATGATTGCAGAAATAAACTCCACCTCATCAATCTTTGATTCTTATTCTTCATCTTAGATAAAAATGTCAAAGGGTTATGATCAGTGTATACAGTGATAGGGAAACTAGTAGTTCCCAAATACACATCAAAGTGTTGAAGACCAAGTATCAAAGCTAATGTCTCTTTTTCAATTGTTGAATAATTTTTCTGGTGTTTGTCAAATTTCTTAGAATAATAACAAACAGGGTGATCAACACCATGCTCATCAGCTTGAAGCAAAACTGCTCCTATGCCATTGTCACTGGCATCTACTGCCAACTTAAATTGTTTTTCAAAATCTGGAGCAATCAACACTGGTGAACTCATTAGTGCCTTTTTCAATAATTCAAATGCTGCTTGGCAATTGTCTGTCCAATCAAACTTTTCATTCTTCTTTAACAATTTTGTCAGTGGTGCAGCAATGTCAGAGAAATTCGGACAAAAACGTCTGTAGTAACCAGCCATGCCTAGGAAGCGCATGAGCTGCCTTTTATCAGTTGGGGCAGGGAATTTGTCAATGCCCTCAACTTTAGCCTTAATTGGTCTAACTTTACCCTGACCAACCACATGCCCTAAGTACATTACATGGGCACAAGCAATCTCACTTTTGACCAAATTGACAGTCAAATTAGCTTTGGCAAGCTTGCCAAATAATGCCTTAACATGTTGTACATGTTCATCCCACGAGTTGCTGTACACAATAAGGTCATCAACATATACTTCACAATTTTCCAAATTTGACGTAAGATTATTTACCAAGCGTTTAAAGGTCATCTGTGAATTTTTCATACCAAACGGCATGACCTTATACTGAAATAACCCATCTGGCGTCACGAATGCCGAGATTTTCCGAGCCCTCTCAGTGAGTGGAATCTCCCAGTACCCCTTTAGTAAATCAAACTTTGACACATACGTAGCTTTCCCAATCCTATCAACACAATCATCGATACGGGGTATCGGATAGGAATCCGTTCTTGTGACTGCATTCACCTTTCGGTAATCAGTACAAAATCTGTACCCACCGTCTGGCTTGGGGACCAATATACAAGGGGAAGACCATTCACTATTACTAGGTTCTATAATGTCATGGTCCAACATGTACCGAACCTCATCCCTGAGATGTTGTCGTTTTCTAGAGTTAACTCGGTAAGGATGCTGCTTGATTGGTGTGGCATCTCCCACATCAACATCATGTTCAATCAAATTTGTCCTAGTAGGATCATCTGAGAACAAGCATGCATATTCATAGATTAATGATTTCATTTCTGACTTTTCTTTGTGGTCCAGATGACTTAATTTCTGGTCAAGATTTTTCAACACATCAGAATTTTGTAACTTAATACACATGTCAGGAACATTATTAGCCTTGATCTCATCATTACTGAGTTCATAATCAGCATTGATAATACACACTTGATCACCTGTATCATTAGTGTTGCTATTTACATCATGTACACTTTCATCCTTAGAAATGTCACAATCTTCTCTTTCATAATATTTCTTCATCATATTAATATGACATACTCTTTTAGATTTACGCTTGTCAGGTGTCAAAATGACGTAATCTGTGTCACTGACCTTTCTCTCAATGACATAAGGTCCTTGAAAGCGAGCTTGAAGTGGCTGACCAGAAACAGGCAAAAACACTAGCACCTTATCACCAGGCTCAAATTCTCTTTTCACAGTGGTCTTGTCATACCACGCTTTCATTTTCTTCTGAGAGTGCCTCAGATTTTCCTGAGCAAGTTCACATGCTCCATGAAGACGATCTTTAAAAGGGGATACATAATCAAGTAGGTGTATGTCCTCACCTGGATCTGATAACCACTTCTCCTTTAACAATTTCAATGGTCCACGAACTGTGTGTCCAAAGACAAGTTCAAATGGACTGAACCCAAGTGACTCTTGTATAGATTCCCTGGCAGCAACATTACAAATGGAATGCCTTCATCCCAATCTCTCTCATTATCATGACAATATGTCTTTAACATATTCTTTAATGTTTGGTGAAACCTTTCTAAAGCCCCTTGGCTTCCGGATGATAAGCCGAAGACTTAATTTGGTCTATGCCTAACTCATACAACATCTGCTGGAATACAGTTGACATGAAATTAGACCCTTGATCTGATTGGATCTCTTTTGGCAACCCAAACAATGTGAAAAATTTAAGTAAAGCTTGTAAGACTGTCCGAGCCTTAATATTTCTCAGAGGTATTGCCTCTGGAAACCTTGTAGAAGCACACATAATGGTTAATATATACTGATGCCCTGCCCTACTCTTAGGTAGGGGACCTACACAATCAATGATGACTCTACTAAACGGCTCTTCAAAAGCAGGAACTGGCTTTAAGGGTGCAGCCGGAATATTCTGATTCGGCTTCCCAACCATTTGACATGAGTGACAGGTCTTACAAAATTTGGCCACATCACTTTTAAGTTTGGGCCAATAAAAGTGATTTAGAATTCTGTGGTAAGTCTTATTGACTCCTAGGTGCCCTGCAAATGGCATTTCATGAGCAATACTCAGTATTTCCCTTCTGTAGGTCCTAGGTACCACAATTTGATGGTAAATTCTCCACTCTTCATCTAATAGTGCATCAGGTGGTCGCCATTTACGCATCAAAATATTGTTTTTCAAATAAAAGCAGACTGGGACGTCTTTCGATTCATCCTCAGTGAGTGCACCAGCTATTAATGGCTGAAGCTCTTCATCATGTTGTTGTTGGACTGACAACTGGTCTCTGTGGAGTGTGTCAGACATTTTTGATTTTTCCTCTTCTACCCCCTCACTATGTGTGGGGCCAGGAGACTCACAATCCTGACTATCATTAAGATTAGTCATAAAAGATTGGCTGAGATCATACCAAGAATCTTCACTTTCATGAATATTTTTACTGGAATCTTTTCCAGATTCTGACTCCTCTTTTGGGAGTGTTGTTCCATTTTTAGGAACTAATTCCTCAATTTTAGAGGGTGGATGATTAAGTTTATTATCCTTATTTTCAGAAATCATACCCTCATTTTTAGAGAGTGGATGTTCAAGATTATCATCCTTACATGATTCCCTACTTGTTCCACTTTTGGGAACTGTATCCTCACTTTTGGAGGGTGGATGTTTAAGATTATCATCCACGGCGAGCTTTTGTGACATAGCTCTAGTGACAGCACAGGCAGGGAATAAATTTGGAAATTCCTTTTCTAATTGCTCTGTGTTGTTATAATCACATGGGTTATCTGTCAAAATTGCATTGGCTACTACCTTTCCACCAGCTAGGTCATTGCCTAGCAACAGAGATACCCCCTTTACAGGTAGAATAGGTCTGACCCCTACTATGACCGACCCAGAAACTAAATCTGACTTCAAATTAATTTTGTGCAGAGGGACAGAAATAAATCCACACTCAACCCCCTGAATTAGTACATTTGCCCCTGTGGAAGTAGAGTCCGATAATGGCAAAACTCCATCAAGAAGCAACGACTGAGTTGCGCCTGTATCACGCAAAATTTTAATTTTGACGGGTGGATGAGCTGAATTCCCATCTAGGGAAATAAACCCCTCAGACACGAATGGAAGGTATTCTTCCTTAATTTTGTCTTTAGAATTAGGCCGTAAAGTCACAACTACCTCAGAAGAATTCTCTGCATTGGCTAAGGCATTGGAGGCTGTTTCAGTCTCCTTTAATTTTGCCAATGTGAAGCAATTTGCCATTGTGTGGCCCTTTTTGTGACAGAAACCACAACTTATGTCTTTAAAGGCAGCTTTGTTTGAGCTGACCTGGTCGTTCTTTTGACGACTTGAATCTGGTTGTTTTTTACCAGAATTTGTTGGAGAGATAGAACCAGACTGAGATCCACTATTACTTGTTGTGCCACTATTATTGCCATATTTCTTATTTGGCCTACTAAACTGACCCTTGTTTTGAGTCTGACCCACTTTACCAAACTTATGGGTAAGAGCATACTGATCAGCCAAATTTGCAACTTCACTCAGCTTGTCAGCCTTATTTTCCTCAAGGTGAGTCTTAATGTCATCATTCACACACCGTTTGAATTCCTCGACCAGCATCAGTTGTCTTAAAGTGTCAGATGTGGAGACCTTTTTGGAAGCACACCATCTATCGAAATGCCTTTCCTTTTGATAAGCAAACTCTACGTATGTTTGTGTATCCGCCTTACGATACTTTCTAAATTTTTGGCGATAAGCTTCAGGCACCAATTCATAGGCTTGTAATATGGCCTTTTTAACCTTATCATAATCCATGCTGTCCTCTATTGACAGAGCGGAATACACTTCTTGAGCCTTGCCTGTGAAATTACTCTGGATGAGTATGGACCATTTATCTCTTGGCCACTTTAGTTGTTCACCCAGCTTTTCGAAATGGTTAAAGAATTTCTCCACATTATCCTCCTGAAATTTGGGGACAAATTTTACGTGCTTTGAAACATCGAATCCCCCAGTATCCAAGCCTATTTTGGGGTCTGAGCCTTTTATGACCCCTAACTCTAGTTGCTTCATCCTAAAATTCATGTTCTCTTGCCTTTTCCTCCCTTCTTTCTCTTCTTCTCTTCCTCTTTTTCCCTTTGCATTTCTCTTTCCTCTTTTTCCTTTTGCATTTCTATTTCCTCTCTTTCCCTTTCTCTTTCCATTCTTTTAATCTAATCTCCTTATTCATTTTCTATTTCAAGCCTTTTCAATTCAAATGTGTTGTCAGTTGGCACAGTGATAGCTGTTTCAATACTGTACTAGGCAGGACACTTTCATCCACAAGATATTCTAGAACATATCTTTTAATCTCGTCTTTCCGCATTAAAGGCTGAAATTCAATGCCATAATGTTTTGCGACCTTTACAATCTCAGACTTCTTTAATGAATCTAGTTCCTCGACTGAGGGACTAGCCACGAATTTATCTAAGTTGAATGGCATTTTGAAATTGTATCAAACCTTCAACAAACAAATAAGTAGTCTGAGCAAACACAGTTGCTTACGATTCACAACAGAATTTCTCGAATTTTCTAGTATTTTCGTTCCCGGATGTTAGGCCACCAATTCTGTTACCGCTTGTGGTCGCGAGTCAAACCAATAACAGCGAAAGATCACAGAAGAACGAGATTAAAATTCAACAACTTAATGATTATTTACAATCTCCTTATCTTACTTAAATTTACAATAATTAATTAGACTTACTCACAATCCTTTACTTAATATTTGCCTGGTCTGGTCCAAGGGCTGGTAGTGCATGCACATTGACGATGGCACAGTGGTAGACCTGCAGCGTGCTGTAGCGTAGGAACTGGTTCCACGAGCGAATAATGACAAGGCTAGGTAGGCGATGGATGATAACAACCTCAATACACAGTGTAGAAACGGCGTAAGGCAATTTGTCACAAGTGTGAATTGTCAGTGGCTGGCCTCATATGATTCGGTCAACAAACGAACAGCAGAATAACGTCTGGACTCGATGGTGTCTCTCATCGTTAATAGTTGTTGAACTGCCTTTTATATGCTAGGCTTTTATTCGAGAACTCTCCAGAATTTAACAGAAACTTCTAGTGTACACAGTCCAGTAATTACGAGAACGTTCCTTAATAGAAACTTCTAGAACACACAGTAGTTGAATAACGATAATTGCAGCTTCTTCGAAGTGTTGCCAGGTCGCTGCTATAATTGGGACATAACGTAAACAGTTCTCACTTCTAGACAGTTCTAGAAAGGCTGCGTTGAAGTTGAATTCTCTGGAACTTTCCATTCGCTCGTCGATGGATTCAATCCGGTGTTCCTGACGGGTCGTCTTGTAACAATACCCTTTGGCTAATTGAACTAAACATTTTGGATGAAATTTTCTTTAACTTATATTGTGAGACTGAGTTGTTGGTTATAAAGGAATTGTAATGGGCAGTTTACAAAACAGGAAATGGGCCAGACATTAACAATAGCATGCCCTGCTAAGGCTGCTATTGTTTAAGTTACTCCTATTCACAACTCTAATGTCAATCCTTTTGTGTAACCAAGACCAGCTGTCATACAGCATGAGTGATATTGACCATACTGTATGTTCTACCTTGAACTAAGTTACAGTATTTGAGTGTCAAGTGTTGGCTGTCATTTAGTAACTGGTTGTCATTAAATGTGTAGCTTAATGTGGCCTCTCTGGAGTCACAATAGTTCAGACTTTCATGACACTTACTTTGGAAAATGGCTTCTTTCATTTGGAAATATTTTTTTGTCAAGGATCAGGCTGATGAAGTTGCTGAGTGTTTATTATGTAAAAAGGGGATAAGAAGAGGACCAGCAGGAAGTCAAGCCAAGAATTTCAGTACCACTCCATTACATACATAGGCATCTTCTGTACCACACCTATTTTCATCATGCATGATATTATTTAAATGTACTTGTAGAGCCTTTTACTAATGATTCACAAAAAAATCCGGTTCCGGCCGGATTTTTAAAAATGTCCGGCCGGAACCGGAACCGGATAATTTTTCATTATCCGGCCGGACCGGATATCCGGTACACCCCTACATCATGTGCTCCGCAATTGACTATGATGCATTTACTGCTGGATTATTTTATTTGTGGTACTGCACATGATCAAGGTTAAGTGTTACATCATAACCTTAGCTCTGGAAATCTTTTCTTTCAGTTAAAATATCAACTATTAAGATTTAATATCCAGATGGACGGACAAATCTCAAAATTTTACTCCAAATTGCTGATAAAATGCGGTGTTTAGGCACCTAAAAATATTCATTATCATTTACCATTTATTTTGTACATTACATTTATGAATGAAGACAAAGAACCTGCATCAGTCACATCTGCAAAGGTCCCACTCACATCATAAATTTATTCCACATCCTATGTAACACTTATAGGTGGTAAAAAAGGCCAAAATAGCCCCAAATTCTGCCCAAAACATCCTTTATATAAGTTGGACATTGATAAAATTGTCTTTATTATCCCTCTATAGTCCTCCAAGTATGGTGAACTGTAAAATCACCAAACTATTGTGACATCTTTCAAAATATCATCAAAGCAAAAAACACACACTGAATATTTTCCTTTACTGTAGACAAGCCCAAGTACGAGTATTCTGATCCTGGATTAAATCTAACAAAACAGAGGGCATGATACTGTACATTGTGCATACTAGGGTTCTTAGTAATATTTTTTTTTCCACACAATTTTATTTACACTGATCATTGGTTATCAAATGCACAACATAATGATTATCAATATAAAACATCTTGCAGTTTACAGACAAATAAATTCATGTACTACAGCCTAAGCTTGAGTGTTACAACAACTCAAATATTTCATGATAGCTAGGAACAAAGAATCTCGTAACCTATTAAGCTCTATTTGTTTATTCTTGTTACTCAGTATATGTATTTGAACTTCCATGTGAAACTTCAACTGTTGTTTGAATGTCTGGAAATCTGGCAATGTATTATTTACCTTACAATGATAAATATAAAATTTCGCATAAAAAATAGCATAACTGTTCCATCTGTTTTTGAGATCGTAATATCCAAAAGAAACATTTTCATACATAATACCAACTCTGAGCTGGAAGATTTCCAAGTAAATACTGTTCCACAAAACTGCTACATTTTTACACTGCCAAAACAGATATTCCACCGACTCCTCGTAATCATTACAAAAAGAACACATCTTATTGTCCATGATGTTTATCTTGCTCAGAAAAATATTTGTAGCTTTTACACGGTGAATAAATTTATATTGAAAATACCTAATCTTTGCTTCTTTTATGTTTCTACATGCCAAATAAATTTTACTCCAGTTTAAGGTAGTACCAGTACCTTTAAATTCATTCTCCCACTTTACACAAGAGCGGGGGGGCCTCCAAGAACATTGAGTAAGCTTTCCATACAGTAGACATAATGGCAAGCCCTATGGATACCTTCTAGATGCTGACAGGATGGCTGCCTAGGCAACCCTAAACAATGACTTGTAGGTCTCCATGCCTTTGGAATGGAATGTAAAATCCCATTCAGCAAAGTAAAGGGAAAATTTGGACAGTTATACCTTGTAATAAGTTCCTTATAATATTACGGTTTGCCCGTTAGATGATAAAAATCCTGAACAAATTTAACGTTTGAATTGAAGCATTTTTCGTATCAAATTATTTCACCTTTGACCTTAATAAATGTATTATTCCAAACAGCCTGATCCAAATAATTGCCGATAGGTATCCCAAATGTCAAATGGCTCCATGTGCAACAGCAATTATAAAAAAACTCATTGGTAACCTCCTTTAATAAATCTTTTCCTCGAAAGTTACAATTGAACAAGAATTTTTTTCCAACCTCCCTTAAGAAGTAGTCGAAGAGAACTTTCCAGTCACCTGAAGACTGGTCAATATACCTTTTGATCCAGGCAATTTTCATACCCTTAAGAAAGTTGAAAACATTGACCATATTTAAGCCCCCTTGTTCATAAGATTGCATTAATATTGTTCACCTTATCTTACCATTTTTTCCCTCCCCATATAAAGTTGAAAAGGACTCTACTCAACTCTTTCAAAAAGTTGTCTGGTGGATTCGGGAGAACAGCAAAAACGAAAACCAGTTGTGACAAGGCGAAACTCTTAACAATAGTTATTTTACCATAAGGGGTCAAGTCACGGGAGGACCACATATTTTATGTACATTTCAGGCAAGATAATTTTGGTAAATAATTCAAGGGGAATAAATCATCCCCTTTGGAAGTTACTGTAATACCAAGGATCCTGATTGGACCATACGTTAGAGGAATATTGTAACACGACTGAAGCTTATTAACATCATCCAGATTACCCCCAATGGGGAAAATGTTTGATTTGCTGAAATTCATTTTTAAACCCAACAGTCTGTAATAATCATCTGCTCTCTAATAATGAATCATTATCATCACCCAAGAAAATCATAGTATCGTCTGCATACATTGAGATTTTGATGTTAACGTACAGTAACCAATAGGGTAACCAACAAATATATGATCTGCTGGTAATTTAATGGCTAAAATTTCTGCACAGAGCAGGAAAAGGTATGGACTTAGGGGGCAGCCTTGATGCATTCCCCTTTCAACTGAGAAAAAACCATAACTTAACACCATAATTTAAAACACAAGCAGAGCTGTTCGAATAGAACGTCTTAATCCAATGAGTTATACTCCCACCAGAATTGAACAGTTTTAAAGTATGAAACAAAAAATTCCACTCAACACTGTCAAAAGCTTTTTCGAAGTCGACAAATAAAATATAATCTGGGATGTTCCTTTTCTGGGCATACTGTATGATATCTAAAATGAGTCCTACCCTTTCACCAATAAAATGTTTTTTCAAAAAGCCTGTTTGGTCAGGATGAATAATAATCATAAATCATTCTTGGTTTGTGTCATTATGAATGTTTTACTCCTTGCAGAATTTCTTTAGTATACACATTACTTTACCAGCAATGCAGGACATGTCCATTTCCTTTTTCGTGAGAAAATTATCCCAGGTTGGTTGATTGACGTGTGATCCATTAAAGTACAGGATAAGCCGAAACTGGTTGATCCAGATGTGATCAATTAAATAGAGGATTAGCCCAAGCTGATTGATCTGCTTGTGATCGGTTAATAGAGCATTAGAGACCAAGCTGGTGGATCCACATGTGATTATTTAAATAGAGGATTAGTCCAAGCTGGTTGATCCACACCTGATCAGTGAAACAGAGAATAAGCCCAAGCTGGCTGATCCACTTGTGATCAATTAAATAAGGGATTAGCTGAAGCTGGTTGATCCACATGGATCTATTAAATAGAGGATAAGCCCAACCATGTGGATCCATCAATTAAATAGAGGATTAACTGAAGCTGGTTGATCCACGTGTGATCTTTTAAATAGAGGATAAGCCCAAGCTGGTTTGATCCACATCTAATCAATTAAATAGAGGATTAACCCAAGCTGGTTGATCCACATGTGATCTTTTAAAGAGAGGATAAGCCCAAGCTGGTTTGATCCATATCTAATCAATTAAGTAGAGGATAAGCTCAAGCTGGTAGATCCACATGTAATCATTTAAATAGAGGTATCCAGTTGTACGAGGTTCACAACACTTGATCTCAGCTAAGTTTCTCATTCAGTTCATTTTTAAAGTTCACATCCAAAGAGTTAGAAAGACTATGACACATTAATTCTGAATAAACACATAACAACTGTATGGCAAAGGTTTCAAAAAAATGGAAAAGAAGGAGATGAAAAGAAAACAGTGTGAAGTGTAGCACTTACACCATGAGTGACAAGATGAATCATACTGCAGGGTAGGAATTAAGGAATACACCGCGAGGGCTATTTTCCATCTGAAAGGGTAAAAAAACGCCCTCGTGAATTCGTTCACCGGGGCTGTTTTGTCATTCACGAGGGCTCTTTTTCTAATATCTGTAAAAGGAAGGAACCAAGTACAAGACAATGAATATGGTTTGTCGTTTTTGCAACACTTAAACTACAAAATATTTACGATGTGTGAGCTAGAATTGGTCAGCAGTAATGCTTATCAATATCCATACTTGAATTAATTAGCAATTGCCCCATCTTGATTAGCAACTATTAAATCAACTTTTGTTCTTCAAATGAGCTGTATTATTTGCTTGTTTTAACATGTCACGTTTAAACGGTTAACGACGAACAATTGGCCGTTAAAACAGCGCCCATTTCAACCAAATGTTTAAACAGATTTGCCTCGGAAGTTTAGCATTTTTGCCCCATGTTTTGCTTTGATATCTTTTCATTAAAAAAGATGTCTATAAGCCAATTCAATGACGAGGTACTACAGTTCGAAAATAAAATGTTGGTGTCTCAGGCTCTTGTGTTTGTGAATTGGCTCTCCCCTATTAATTCCCCCATGTGTAAATATCTGTTCGATTCATGCATGCTGTGCGCAAATCAATGGAACTGTGGTACGAGCAGCTCATTGGGGGCTACTTTTTAGACATCGTATAATATTTCGTAAAATATAAAAGTACATCCCACACTTTTATTTGAAACAATAGCGTGCACGTTATATATAAAAACACCCACTGTTACTGTACCACTTCAAACTATGAGGTATCAACAGGAAAATTAGCGGTACAAACAGCGATGGAAAAATATTATGCACTATCCCCATACCATGCCCAATGTTCTTGCGATCATGTATAGTTTGACGTTTGCTCCAGAAGATTTGAAATGTGGGTTTGAGATACTTATTGATTTGGAAGAGGGAAGGAGGGAGGCTGAAGTTTTAATGCAATACATCTATCCTATAAGCACATACAAGCCACAGTTCTATTGCAATTCTTATTCCTTAAAGTATTGATTTTTAGCAGAATGTTGGCAATGATGCAAGACTTAGCTGTGGCGGGAGTGGGAGGTAATGGTGACAGGCTACTTTCTGTTGAGTAGTATTACAGGAAACATAATGTTTACTGGAACTGGTAGTAATTTGTACCCTTGTGCGGGCTCAGCCAAATGTTTTACAGCATGTGTTCAAGTCTGCTTGAGTCACTTAGATGACAAAATTAAAAGAAGAAATGTTGGATTATATTAAGTTGTTCATGATTTTAAAGAAAATTTCAGACACAGAGATATTTTTGATTAGTTAAAGAGGAACTTATCTGAGCATTGTGGTAAAATGATCCGAACTTTGTAAAGGTGATGTACACTTTGGGCAATCTAAGGTAAAATTGATTGCTATGAAATAAAAATGAAGCAGCCCAGTAAAAGTTAATCAGTCTTTTGAGTTACAGCCTTGAGTCTTTCATCATCATTCCACAGACCACCAATCCTTATCTTCGTTGACTCCAGAGCAGGGGCAGATTTATAAGCTGAAGCTATTGAAGAGGTTAGTAGAAGTTAAGTGTTCTTCAAATTTCTGACAAAACCAGTTTGATCTTTCAGAATCACAATGCATGCCCAGGAATTTCACTTTCTGAACATCAGTTTCAATTTTCTTTTTTGTTTTCTTTTCTTTTTTTTTGCACAGGTACAGTACGTGCTATGAGGGACAGTCTCTACAATGAAAGTTTGATCATTCAACCTTCCCAATCCAGGTTTAAGAGATTTACTTCAAAGATACAGTATCATTTGCTTTTACACCAGTATCAACCCATGGCTGGTATCAAAATCATTTCCACTAGAAGATTTTTTGTACATTTTGTCAATATGGATTACTATATAGACAGTCTCTGTTTGTTGGCACAGCAAAAGTGCAACCCTTCCAGGCATGCCTTGTAATTCTGGAATATCAAACTGAGTAATTAAGGATCTCAGGTTTGTGAATTGAAGACACTGTGAGGCAACCTAATTGGAATGTTTCAGTAATTTTGGCCTTCTTGAAGACAGCAGTGAAATATTATCACACTTCCTTTTATAGAAAAGAAATGGTTATAGCAAAATGTAGGTTCCACAAGAATGAGTAGGATAAGTATTGTCCTTCAGCTTTAGAGAAATGCTTGCTTTAACTTTGTATGATTTGTAAAAACATCTTTGTTATCTTTATTCAAGCCATCATGACAGGAACCCCCCCCCGGTAACTACCTAGGGACAATTTCTCCACGGACAATCAACACTTGTGATAATTAATCCTCAGACAACTTCTCCTACCAGAAAGTATGGAATTGTTTTGGGTGGGAATTGTCTTAAGGAAGTTATTCGGAGAGGGGGAGGGGGGTGTGTCATGGTGAGAATTGTCTTAAGGGAGTTGTCCAGGGGTGATTGTCCTAGGTGGGAATTGTCTGGAAAAAATTGTTTAGAAGGAAACTTTCCTAAGGTTGTTCTCTGGGGTTGGAAAGGTTGGATTTATCCATGAGGGTTGTTCAGGAACCACCAGCCATACATATCCTCTTTGCGTCTCTGAAATAAATACCCTTTTGACTTTTCACCTCCTTTTTCTTTTTGGATTAGGTGTTTGGTCTTGGTGTTGCTTCTATACATGGAGATAAAACTCAAGTGGAGAGATCAAGCATCCTACATTCTTTCCAAGAGGCTCTCCTACCTGTTCTGGTCAGCACTGGGGTGTTGGGGAGGGGACTGGATTTACCCAAAGTAAAGATGATCATTAACTTTGACATGCCAAGGAGTGTTGAAGGGTATATACACCAGGTGAGAGGATATACTTGAACAAGTCCATACTTTTCAACTGTTTCGTTTTAAGTAGAATTGCTCCATTTTCTGAGCTTTGAAGCCCATAAAAATCGGAACGTACTGATTTCTGACCTTTTGTATTAAAAATATACAAATTCCAAAAATGATCAAGAAAATCCTGAAGCAACAACTTGGACAAAATGACATCATTTCCATATGTCTAAGCAGTTTCTACACATTTTGTGACATTTAAAGAGGAAAGTGGTACTGTACGCACAATTCCACACGATGGGTGTTACCATTTAGAGATTATTTCTGATCATTCCCCAATTACATTTTGAAGACCAAGAAAGATGAGTCAAATTTGTAGTGGTTAACAGTAGTCTAGGTTGAGATGTACTCAAATATGAAAAAAAAATTTCAAGATGGAAGTATACAGCAACTTTATATTGCTCATAAGGTGTGTGACAGGTGTTACAAAAGATGTGATGGGTGTTACAGTGTCTGAAAAGTACATCTCACTGCCAAAGTCCATTAGTTATAGTTCTTTGAAATAGTGTAAAATTAAGTTGAAAGACCTACCATTATGTAAAGCACCCTTCTAGAAGTTTGTCCAGTGTAATTTTTTATATAACATAGAACATTTTCCCAATATATTTTGTACTTGTAATTAATTCTTTGAATGGTGTTAGACAGTTTGATTGGCCAATGGTTTAGCACTATCAAGGATGATCTGGTAAGTTGAATATCCATTTAAACAAATATTTATTTGATGTTGTAACAGAAATTACAAATTCGAAACTAAATTTCAGTATATATATAAACCAGTGATCTTCACAAATTTTTGAGGCAGGGGGTAGCCATCATGCACAAAGCATGTGTGCCATCAGTGGTAGCCATTGTGCACAAAGCATGTGTGCCATCAGTGGTAGCCATCATGCACAAAGCATGTGTGCCATCAGTGGTAGCCATCGTGCACAAAGCATGTGTGCCATCAATGGTAGCCATCGTGCACAGAGCACGTGTGCCATCAATGGTAGCCATCATGCACAAAGCACGTGTGCCATCAATGGAAGCCATCATGCACAAAGCACGTGTGCCATCAATGGTAGCCATCGTGCACAAAGCATGTGTGCCATCAATGGTAGCCATCGTGCACAAAGCATGTGTGCCATCAATGGTAGCCATCGTGCACAAAGCATGTGTGCCATCAATGGTAGCCATCGTGCACAAAGCATGTGTGCCATCAATGGTAGCCATCATGCACAAAGCATATGTGCCATCAATGGTAGAGGGGTTTGATTGTAGAGCTTTCCCCTCTTCACTTTATGTGTAACATTTTTCTTTTGGTTGAAGATGCTCTTTTGTGCAATTAATCTTAGACAGTAGGTTTAGCTCCTGTGGCATTATTAAACATTCTTTTACATGTGACATGATTGTATTAGTAGCTAGGATGGTGGACACCATTTTCCAGAATGTTGAATATTTTCTGGGGGGTTTCTTTAGGGTGCAGTCGCTTCCGGGGAAGGGAAAAATTGTTAGGCTAGGGCCATGCCACCCCTACCACCAATTTAAATAATATTTATGAACCTAGAGATGGGCCATTATTTGAAATTGATTATCCATTGGTAACTATGAGAATCGTCAGATTTAGCTGTGACATCGGGTGCTACCTCAGTTGCATCAAATCGTTATAGTCAGTTTACAAGGGAGTCAATAGTTTCATTGCAGTAACATGAAGAAACTGGTGAATAGAATTGATATTATGTCTTTAAATTTAGATCTTCCCATTGTGTATTAATGGCTAATTGCAAATAGCCTGCTTGTCATGATGGAGATTGTCACTGGTGATACAATATGGAATGACTGTTTGACAATCAGATTGGACATGGTGTAACACCCGTCACATTTTTGCACTGGGTGTAACAAGAGGGAAATTAAGTACTTTTCATAAGTACTTTTCCATGTTTTATTGCAGCTGATTTATTAGCAGCCAGAGTATAAGTTATGTGTTATGTACTCAGAAAATGTCATGCATTTGTTACTGAATTTATGAAATAGTTTCATTGGTCCTGTGACACCCGTCACACTCATTGTGACAGGTGTTACAAATTTCAATGATTGAAAATATTAATTTTCTTTGAATATTTTTGGATAAAACTGATATCATGGCTCCAGGGTAGTATGAATTTAGAAAATCCAAAATAATTTTAAATTTGATGATCATGTCCAATTTTTAGGCAACTATTTTGTCAAAAATGTGACGGGTGTTAGAGTGTAACATTTTGAAAACCACACTCGATTCACCCATGTGAATGCCAAAATGACAAGTTGCAGTGTAATTTGCTCTCTCAATTTAAAAACTGTAATGTTATAATACCATTTATGGATAGTAAACTTGAAATGAATCTACTGATTGATTGAGCAAATTAATCAGTAGGGCTGTCAATTTCCGTTTAATCTCCTAAACGTTCAAACGGTCGGAATAAACGTTCGTTTACCGTTTAAACGGTATCTTTATTCTGAACCAACAGTGGAATGCATAATTAATGGCCTCATTGATCATTCACTTACGATATTCACAGTACGCGCAAGCTTTTAAAATCTGTACGTAAAAATCTAGCGATCATTTCAGCGATTTCTTTTTAATTCACCCAAATTTGCCAATGAATGAAACCAAGCATTAAATTAGCAGTCAATGATCATAAGTTTGATACAGGGCCATACGTTTGATATCAGGCCGCAATTTACGCAAACACCAACGTACATAATATTAGGCCATGTCCGTGCACTGTGCAAATGCAGAATTTCAAGTGACACGCAAAAAAAAAAGTCGAGAGTTAGAGCACGTGTATAGGTCCGTTATTACATGCAAACAGTAACACATTAGGCTACGCACCTGCTCTGTACAAAAGTTGACATACATCGCAACAACATTGGGCATGGTATGGAAAATAACATTTTGCGATCGCTGCTTGTACCGCTAAATTACCGGTTGTTTCATCGTCCTTTGCAGTAGTTTACGATAGGTACTTTATGTTTATAATGCATGTTAATTTGTGTGAAATAAACGTGTGCCTTTTACTTTTGTGATTTAAACAAAAACGATGTCTAGAACATTACCCCAATGAACGAAAGTTTATGATAGATTCGTCCCATGCTACGTACTACAGCTCCATTGATTTGCACACAGCAAGCGGGCCGCGGGGCGCTAACATGACTCAAACAGATATTTACGTATGGATATATAGTGCGTGCATGAATTATGTACTGCTATATGAAACACTCAAAACAAACACGTGTGCGAGCCTACACTGTCTGTTTACGTATAGGTAAAGCATGGTAGGATGGTGTGAATGCTGTATTGAAATACTGCAGCAGTTTTCGGGCTTTTAAGTAAGTCTGTTTTAACGTTCGTTCTGTGAGCACCTTTAGCTACAAATACGGTTTAAACTGAGAGAGAGTGAATTGTGGTTAAGGCGATATTGTGTACACAACCTGATAAGCATATTTGAGCTACTGCTTCGTTTGGGGATGCGGGCGCTGCATATTGTTAGGGGGATTAGTAGGCTTACTGTGAGTAGGTGGAAGTCAATTCAATCACAGAATTATATACTATGAATGGAGAGACACGGACAGTTTATTTTTGAAGCTTTATTTGGTCATTGAATTTGCAAATAAACATTGTTGTTAAATGAGAGATGTCAAAGAAAACATTGGGGAAGAAAACTGCTAAAACTTTTGTTGTATTTTTAAAAGGAAAACCGTTTAAACGTTTAGCTGAATTATGCACCGTTTAAACGGCCGATCGATCGTTTAACCGTTTAAACGTTTAAACGTGACAGCCCTATTAATCAGGGAAGTTGGTCTCAAAATCCATGCCATTTCCCTTGAAAAAATGATGTTAAAGTGACCACTTGAGGGCAGCTTAATTTTTTCCATGACAGTGGTTTACTGGGAAAAAAATGTTTGGCCAAGAAACTAGACATAGTAATGCAACATAGAAGAACATTCACTTAACATTTTAACTATTTTGATTTTTTATGGTTTTCCCGTTTACGTGGAATTGAACCATATGATCACGCTCTTGCCTCGTCACCTTTTGATCTTTAATTTAGTAGGAAATCACATGGTGCATGTATTGTTAGCTTAACACAGTGCCCTGTATGCATTATGTGCACGCACTCATTATTATGTTACATGCTCGTAGTGTCGATTGAAATGTAGAATGCATACTTGTATGGTGCATGTATTTATTACATCTTGCCAGTGTCATGAAAGGGGTACTGGTCAACTTCCTTAGTAACAGTGACAGAGAGAGTGTTCTCCATTGCAGAGAAGAATAAATTCAAACATAGGACAAATATGAACACAACTCTAAGCTCTCTGATGACACACAAACTAAAAATGGCAAATACAAGTCTTGCTTTGTGATGGCATGATCCCCTGACAATAACACCCATAAATTTGCACTTTTCACGTGACATTCCCACCGACCTGAAGAACATTCCCTTTTTTGCACCGACACTCCAACAAATGAGCAGCAAGTTATAATGTAAAAACATGAAGCCGAATGTTTCATTGAATTACAATCATATTAAACATGATTGCATTCAGTGAAAATATCAATACCTTAAAGTGTACCTAAAGTCTGAAAATTCAAAAATATATATTACAGAGCATGAAAACTGAATTCCAATGGTCCAATTCCCATCTTCACAGGACTTTCTTAAGCTGAGATATAAAATGTTGAAGTTTATTCACTCGATTTAAAAAGGTAGATTGCGCAATAATTTGTGATGTCATTGTTGTACTACTCAAATTACAATCTTTGTATTTCTTTGTTTTTCTGAAAACCACCGCACCTTGTGCCAAAATGTGATCGCGTTCTTACTGCTTTGGGGTGACTTGACTATATAAGCCCTCTCTGTACAGCATGTCATGCAAGAAAACAGGAAGCGGTCAAGGTCATATAAACATTTTTAATTTTAAAAGAAAACAAAGCATTTAATGTGAGTTGTACAACAAGAATGTCAAAAATTATTGCGCAATGAACTGTTTGGATTTAAGTGAATAAATTTTAACTTTTAATATCTCAGCAATGGAATAAGCTATGACAATGGGAGTTGGACCAATAAGATTAATTTTGTAACCTCTAAAATATATAATTTTGAACTTTTAGACTTTAGGTCCACTTTAATTTCAGTCTTGATTCTTTAATAGCCATGCCGTGTTTCTGTGGAGTGACCTGTGAAACCTTTGTAACCATGTTACAATGATTGTGGCTAGCTTAATAAACATCCAGCTTTCTGCCTAGCAATAAGGCATAGTGAAGAACCCTCACAATCTCACTAAAAATCTTAACCTTATCGATTTAAAATGACATTTAAACCAGCATAAGCCATTGATATTCTTTCAACATCTTATTCTGTGGCATCTACAATAAGATGGTGTAAACAGTTTCTGACAGCTGGTGGAAGGAGATTTCAGTGTAGATATGAACGGTTCAATCTCACAAATACGCCACTGCTTTGTGCATACCATGTAGTACTAAAAACAGTATCTCCCCACTTGTCAGGGAGACATGACCACATGCTGAATTGAAGACACTTAAAATGGTGGTCTTGGAACCTCACTTTTCTGTTAACTAAGTGTGGTATATCTTATTAATACCAACCCATGGCTCTATTAAATTTCCCAAACCAGCCTGTCCTGGTAATTAGTTGATCATTCTGTTCATAGAGTGTAAGGAACAATTAGCACGAGCTCAACTAAACATTCTCTTCTCCTTCATTCTAAACTGTTGTAACAGTTCTTTGATTACACCTAGTTTGTGGGCAAGGCATAGGAAATTGCCTTTCAGAGTTTGCACATCAAGTTCCCAGCTTTTAGTAAAGGTAGCATTTTATATGGAATTCTGATTTTACCCTGCTAAAATATTTCCCATTGCTGCTACTGAGTTGCAGCCTGTGCAAGCTATTAACAGAAATTAGAGACTTTAAAAGAGTTGCCAACAACTATAAAGACACCTTATCACTTGGTTTCCTCAAAGTCCTTCAAACAGGAGCCACTTCTGTAACATCTGAGTATTAAGTAACATTAGAAGACATATTACCATGAACTGATCAATTCTCAGTTTTGTTTCATCAGGTCAGAAGAACTGGCAGACTTGGATCCAAAGGGACAGCTATCAGTTTTATTAACAATGGGAGCAAAAATATCCTTTCATGAAAATTTGACTTTTTTCTTTTCATTTATTTGGCAAAACAGAAGTTGTCTTTGGCTTCGTGTGCAGTAAGGAAATATTCCAGAAAAATATTGCTTTCATTCATAATTTCTGCTAATACTTCATGCGCTTCAGCCTTATCTAGTAGTTCTCTCCTTTTAAGCATACCAAAAATGCAGTGTTAAGGGAGGGTCACACTACAGTGATTTTCAATTGGAAATGTGATCCAAATTTTTCTAAATCGGACCAATACTTTTTTATCCAGACTTCGCTCTAAGGATGGTCTCACTATATCAATAAATGATCCTAGTTCATCTCACTGTAAACTGTTCTGGTACCATTATATAACTCAACAGAGCGGTATTTGTTCGAAAATCAATCCGATTTTTGCACTGGTATGCGATAAATGCTGTCTGCCAATGTGACATCACAAAGTAATTAGTTTATGTTTCATTTGGTAGTGATGCAAATCATCTATTTACACAGGTTGGCAAATTTTTGGCTCTTTTCAACCAAGGATGGAGAAGATTTTAACTAAAACTTACAAAAATCGGATGGTAATACTATCCGAAATTGCTCTAGTGTGACCTGCGCTTAACTGGGGCCACCTTTCATATAGATTTTGGATGCCATTAAGTCATTTCAACATGAGAACCACCAGGGACAAAACCCTGGCTGTTTCCCTGTATCTGGCCTGGGAGATTTTCCTGTAAAAAATGTGACTGGCAAACCAAACTATTTTAGGTATCATTTAGGGGAAGCATTTCAAATGCCTTTTTATTCACCAAAACTGAAAATAACCTATCTCATACTTGAATTTAAATTTACTGTGTTGTATCTTTTTCAGTGGTCATAAGATTCAGTTCCATTCACTTAATGGTACGTTTTGTAATATTCCTTGACCATTGAAGCACAGCTCTTTCTTGAACTAGTGAAGATGCTGAAACCATTAGGAGTATCTCTGCCTCCAGAGCTGGCAAACTCCCCAATTCTTCATCTTCAACAAGAACAACATCAATCCAAAAAACATGGAAGAACAACTCAGACAAACCCTATGTGTGAGGGAAGAGCAGTTTATGTAACTAATTGGTGAGATGATTTTCCTTTGATTTAAAAAGAGAGTGACTTCAACATGCTTACCCTGTCAAGTACTCCCATCAAAACCTTAAGTTTGTGATAGAGCAGGAGTGTGTGCAGGATTGTCTGAGTGTTGGGCACATTGATTTACTTTGGGGTCGGGGGAGGTGGGGATGGGGTGGGGTGTGGGTGTAAGGTTAGGGACTATAAGAGTTTGCATCTTTCTCTGTCTGGGAGTAAAGGTGAGAACATTTTAGGTAGCAGTTTTCAGATGCCAGTAACTTAGGCTAGGGATAAGAATTAGTATCAAGAACAGGAGCCATTTATATAGGTGAGGTGAAAACAAAACTGTGGATTGGTTTCGTAGGGCAGCGTATGTGCATACTTAATGTCAGAACATACTGTAGAAGTGATTGAACTTAGGTTTCTTAATCAAGAGTGTAAGTAGATTAGTAGTTCTCCTAGCCTATCCTATGAGTATTAGATTGACTTCAATTATGCAATGGCAGAATGAATAAAGCCAGGTAGGCATTTGAAACAATGAGGCATATACAAGAGGGAAGTTGGATATGAGTTCTGATGGGCTCAAAAGTGGGTTTTTCATCCAAGAGCAGTATCTGGTTTTCCTCATGATCAGCTGAAGTGATATCCCAAATGCAAACAAAAAAGAAAAAAATATTTCTACATGTTGAATTGGGAGCCTTTCAGTGTGGAGCTGTAATTTGAGATTCCACTTGCAACTGTAAGAAATTCATCGGTGGGTTGGGGGTGGGAAAAGCGTCAACCCTTTTACAGCCAGCTACATAATATTATGTATCAGGCTAATGAACCTTTCATGGCCACTTACATACTATCATGTATCAAGCCCACTGTGCTTGAGACAGCTTGGCTAGCTATGTACTAGATACCTACAGAAGTTAGGGTGGATTTCTATATAGCTTTAACATGTCATTTGTGAGGGTGGCACTTTAGGAAATTCTTTCATACCTTAACTGGTGATGATTTACAAAGCAAACAAAATGGCGGGGCCCTGGAGAAATTCACGCCAAACAATGTGTATTTGTGAAACAGTGTAAGAAGCTTCACTGGTGGCTCGGAAGATAAATAACGTGAAATTGATTCAGGTGATATGCCCCTCCCCTTTGAGAAATTTTTGTTCATTTAAGATGGCTAAGATATAAAGTGGTGCTGTTTTTGATGAATTTTTGAACCGATCATATACTGTAAACTTTCACAATTTAGTGAATTCTTATTTTTGTTTGAATGTAAAGGAAAGGTGTGTTGTCTAAGTGGAGGTGACAGCTCCTCCCCAAGAAAACCTTTTGTTTAGGTAAGGTGGCAAAGGTGCAAAATGGTGGTATCCTTGGCAAATCTTCCAATGAAAACATGCTTAGAAACTACCATTATTTAGTGATACTTTGGCTGCTGGATCTCACCCGTTATAGCCCCCTGTGGGCTGGGGGTTGTAGAATATGCCCACGGTATTTCCCGCCTGTCGTAAGAGGGGACTAAAGGGAAGGACTTGCACCGTATTTAACCTTTGCTTGACACTATATAACACATTTGTGTTGGTGTGTCGTTAAATTTCATCTAGCTTAGCTCACCCATTATAAAAAAAATGTGTAATGACTGGTACATGCTACGAATGTTACGTACATGCTACTCATGATATTAGATTGGTCTAAGATTCTTTATTGATGTGGGGTCCCTACAGAAGTGGAGAAGTAATTTTTTTGGATAAGTGTTTTTCAGAATAATGTATTATTGCCCGAATAGTGTTCATTAGATATGGAGTATTCGCGCGCCAAAATTTTGCATTGAAGATCAGTTCCACAACAAAAGCACAACATGCAGACTTTGCACCGAGACACTTTCAGTTCCTCACAAAATGCATCTGCCAATTAGAGGGCAAGTCTTCTGTCTGGTAATTCGTATAAGCTTTCAATTTTCATAACATATGTCTTCCCATGAATTCCCCTGCTTTGCAGTCTTGCCATGGTGTGCTCCTCCATAATGACTCCTATGCACAGGAACAATCAACATAATTGTAAAACCCTCACCAATGAATATTAATGCGAATATGTTTTAGATGGTATTAATAATAAAACACAGCCATGCTGTGAGGCTGCAAGTGCACAAAAATTTTGGTACTTTGAGAAGAATTTGCAACAATTTCGATAGTTTGAGAATGACTTGTGATAAAAGATGATTGAAATAGATTCATTACTCAATCAGAAACACACCTCACCCTACCCTCTACAGAAATCTATAGCTTAAATGCTTTTAGTGCTCATTTTAAAAAACTTTTAGGGAAAATTTTTGGAAATTGATTAGGGGGACACGTGCCCCCCACCCCCATGCCGGCACCACTGATTTTATGAAATTCAATGTTAACGGCCAAGAATGATTTATAACGAGGGCAATCCATGGAGTTGCAAATCTCATCTCCTCAAAGATTCTCGACATATCTTAAAGAGATTTCATACTGTTTCGTACTTTAACCTTCTGCTGGCGCATTGGATGCACACTGTCACAGGTATGTCCTTTGCCTCAAAATATTCTTACTAAACTTCTCCGACTAGCGAGTTACCTGCACTTATAAATTAACGTTCGTTTTCCCTGGCTCACTTAGGTTCAAAGCTAACATTCAATTTTCTTTGTTCTAGGTTCGAAACTAACGTCCAGTTTTCCTTGTTCTAGGTTCGAAATTTGCATTCAATTTCTTTGATAATTTGATTTTTTGATCCTTCTCTAGTTTCTGGACTCCAATGTCTCCCTTTTCCGTTCTACACGGTGTGAGTATAGGGTAAACGGCACTTCAATACGTAGCCATCTATAATTCAAGAGAAGACCCAATAACTTGTCAGTTTCAATTCAAGTTTCCCAAAGATACCCCTACAGTTTGGTAGGTCTTTTCTTTTTCTTTACCCACCATTTTAATAAAAATTCTACTTACGGTCGTGCCACGTTGACTTTGCCTTTATAGAGGCCGGACTGGATCCGTCGTGTTAACTTGACGGTAATCACGCACAGTGTCCTCCTAACTGAAATGCAGAAAACTCTCACTAGGAATAAAATGCTGTTTATATTCTTGATTACATGATGCTACAAAGACATGCAACACAATGCTGTATCCTTGAGCAATGACTTTGATAAGAAAATACTTCATGCCACGTGGGCTTAAACCTTCTCAACAAGTTCCAAATTCATGAAAACTCATTTAGATTGACATTTGTAGTACATAAACATTGCAAGGACCTTTTACTTAGCAAAGAATTCACAAACCAGCACTCTTTTACGAATAATGTTCAATACTGCCATGACACACACCACAGTCCATTTGTAGCCCAGGGACCACCACTTAATTACCTAGACCAGTGGTTCTCAAACTTTTTGAGGGTGAGGGCCAAATGGAGAGGCTGGGATGGGCTCGAGGGCCGCAGGGGAGGATCTCAGGCTTTGAGAGAGAGTAATAATTGGAAAGGGTGAAATCCATAATCAAGAGTCCCGAAGCTGTATCTACTGCAAACCGAAAGAGAAGTATGACTTCTTCATAGGAAGCGGTTCCTTAAGATGGTAATGCACTTCTGGAACGTCCCACAGTATAGGTGTAGGAATCTTTTCCAGACTGGGGGGGGGGAGGGGGAGGGCTGAACCTTGTTTCAGATCACTGACCTGGGGGAGGGGTCCCCTCCCCTTATGAAAATTTTTGGCTATTTGAGGGTCCTCAGATGTAATTTGGTGCAACATTTTGGACAAACTTTAAGGAAAATTACTGCAAATTTTTGACATTTCTCACAGAAGGGGTTTTTGCCCTTAGATCTTAGGGGCGGGAGCATACTTCAGCCCCCCACATTTTTCACTGGGGGCTAAAGACCCCCCCCCGCTGCCTTCGCTTATGTCCCACAGGACTAACCCGGTCTCAGCCTCAGAAAAATTCGCTCTCCAAACGCTCCAGATTGCAGGAAATTGCACTCTTAACCACACATTTGCCTCTGTAATTGGGGTTGCGCCAGCCTTTGCTCGACAAGGCGGCCAAGCTTCCCGATGGAGCGCTCGTTAACCAGAAGCCCCGAGAAAGTCGATGGGTTGTGCTGAAAGGATGGAAAACATTGCGCGCACCGAAATTTTGGTCTATTGTTGAAGCAACTTTAAGAAATTGCGGTCTTTTTTGAGTAATCTGCCCGACTTGGGGCAAAAAAAAGTATTTCGTTGCAGCGGCGGGTGGTCGTTAGGGGGGTACATATTTTATTGTACCCATTAAGACTCCCCAACGAAAAAACTGCACTCTGAAATGAATGAAGTCACAACAATTCTGTACTTCTCATGCGTTAGTGGTCGCAGCATGTGAGGAAGCTCTTGATCAATTATTCTCAAACGCGGTCAGATAGAGAAGTGGGTCTGCCGAGTTAGAGGGCTGCATTCCCAGAAGTCGAAAAAATAAGTTGATTGAATGATTCTATTTCATTTCACAGAGCTGTGGAAAATGCGCGCCCATATAAAATGTCGAAACACATTGTTAGAGAATGCCACTCTGATTACATTTGATTTAGTTTTTACGAGTACCGAAAGATAACTTGCAGATATTTTGATTTCAGTTGCCAATCAACATACATTTAACGCAATACATTTTTCAATTGTATATACAGTCACCTCACTTCGCAAATTATATTTCCGAGATGTAACTTTTCTACAGTCAAGCTTTGTCACTACAAATACAACTACTCCGCTCTGCACTACATAACTATATCCCACCATGTACATAACATGATTTTCAACAACATGGCACACGAAATAAGTCTTGGCTAGATATGACTGATCAAGGAACATGTAGTAGAGCCTGCTACGTAGGCAAACTAGCACCACTTCAGGAGAGTGAATTTGGAAGGAGTCAAATAGTGACTCTAAATTTTATAAGTTAAACATACTTGTCCTAGATAATACACCCCTTTTCATACTTTTCCAAGTTTTTTCTTGTCAAATATGATTTTCTTAAAACGTATAATCAATTCAGGGGCCGCACTGACAGGGTCCGGGGATGGCATGCGGCCCTAAGGGCCACTGATCTAGACTCTAGGATGTTCTGTGAAAATCCTGTGTTAAAGAGTGACGGTATTAGCTTGCAATATTAGACTGACAAGAAAACCTTTTTTATGTTATGCACCTTGCAGGGAGAAGAGCTATAAAAGGAAGCACAAAGGATGAAGACCCTAGATGATGACCTAACCATCAGAAATGACACACCATGCATTTCTGTCACAGGAAGATGGTAGAGAAGAGAAGTGGAGGATGATGCCAATGACTTGGCAGCAGGGATGCTGGATCTCTAGGCTGTGACGTTTTTTCAAAAGTCGGGAAGGGGCTTTTAATGGAGCAATGCCAAAGAGACTCTGCACAGAATTTCAAAGAATTGTGTATTTTAACCCAAGCTGGAACCTGCCTACTAGAGCTTGGGGATCTGATCTTTGGAATGCATTAAAAGTATGGAAAAGTCAAGCATGTTTCTCTCTCTTTGCCCTTCACTATCTTATCAGCCTCAATCACAACCTTGACCATGAACTTGGGTTTGGAATGAACTTGACCTTGACATGAACTTGACCTTGGTTTGGAATGAACTTGACCATGAACCCAAGTTTGGAATGAACTTGAACATGACCATGAACTTGGGTTTGGAATGAACTTGACCATGAACTTGAACTTGGGTTGGGAATGAACTTGAACTTAAACTTCACCATGAACTTGAACTTGGGTTTGGAATGAACTTGAACTTGACCATGAACTTGGGTTTGGGGTGACCTTGAACTTAACCTTGACCATGAACTTGAACTTAACCATGACAAAGAATGTGTAAAACAAAAAGATTCTCCTACCGGGAGGGTGGTATCCCTTCTTACCCTTGTCCTCTCTGCACTTGCCCATCCATCCTACCAGGTGTGCATCTCCTTCCTCTCTCCATCCTGCCACGTCTTGTCGCAGCCTGATCTTCCTTTTTGCCTTCGTCCCTCCTGTCTGGTCTTGAACCACGGACCTCTTGCCTCTGAGTTTCTGTCCTTTCCTCTACGCCGTGACTGGATCCCCAGATGTTATGGTGCTAAATTTATTTTATAATGCAGATCAGTGCTAAAGACTTGAAGAAAACCAAAAGTGCTTCTTCAAGGATTTGAACCAGGGCCTGTAAGATGAGATTGTTTCTTGCAGGTGGCATAACCAATTGAGCCATGCTTACAATTGTAATTCTGCAGTTGAGATGTTTATGTTAAACCTTAGGACTAACCAGATTTAAAACTTAAGAAGAATCCATCTGAGCTGGGTAAATATGGGGGTTGGAAGGCTATGTCTCTTGCAAAATGCAGGGTTGCTTAGGGCATTCATTTTATTGTTAGAGTGTTTTCTAGAATTTTAAGGGATAGTCTGTTTTCTAGAATTTTAAGGAATAAGTCTAGTCATTGTTTGCACCTAGAACTTTTTCTTCCTGAGTTAAACCATCTAATTACAAACTTCAGATTCGAATTGGGGTGACTGCATTTGATAACATCACACAAACTGCAAATAAGAAATCTGATTTTAAAATACCAATATGAAAGGATAGTGTAAAGAAACTTGCATTGGGATATTTGACTCTTGTACCTCAAGAAGCTAAAATCTTTTAAAAACTGGCCCAAGGTGAGAAATTAGCACAGGGAAGGGACAGAGACATTTTGCTGACATAAAGCTCCACCTAAGTGCTGACCAGCATATTTGTGAACAGACCAGTGTTGAACCATAAAAACTTTTTCCATAAATTTTACCTCTTTAGGGTGAACTGTGAAGTCCTAAATCCAACGACTGCCGAAGGATCAACTAAGAATTGAAACACTGAACTACATGTAAGCATCTCCTCCAAACCTCATCCTAATCCTTGCAGTCAGGAAACAGAGAACAATCAACAAACATTATTCAGTTAAGTCTTGTAAGACTTTCTTTTATTTCATAATATCATTTTGTAGAACAAAATGTTTCAATTTGAAACTTCTCTCAGAACACTTCATTGCAACTTACAACTATCTCCAAGTGGAGTACCTCTGACAGCAACTGATAAGTCTTGCAACAGAGTCGAAATATTATATTAATGGAATCCGCATTTTGTATGGCTTTTTTCCCTTCGACGAATAAAATGTACCAAATAGCCGTCAACAACACTTTTTCCTGTGCTTTGCTTTCAAACCAAACATTTCTATTTTTCCTTTGTTTTTTTTAAGGTCAAACATGCTCAGGGTTCAATTATATTAATGATACAGTGCATCATGTTTCTCACAGACAGTCATGAAGATATCAAATATCTGAGTTAACTACTTGCAATACCAGTCACATAGCATGTCAATCCTAAAATATTAAGTTCAGATTTTTGTTTGGAAAACTGCATTGAAAAATTCCCCAAGTACCTCTACCATTTTCAGACAATGACAAATGAACCTTATCTGTGTGAACATGAAATACTGTTTTTATCCATTCATTTATTTACTTAGCATATGTAATTCAACCAGAACTCAAGAAGAGACAAAAGCCATTGCAAAACACTTCCCCTTCTTTCAGCTAACAACTAAATGTTAAAGAACCCATCATGGTTCAAATGTTTCCAGGAATTTGACAACAATTTCCTTAAGTTTGGCGTCTGTGACAAGTATGTCTAACGCATACTAGTATTTTAGTAATATACTCGTAGTGTTTGGCAGTAGTTTTACGAGAAATATCCTTAAAATGGTATAAGCAGGATAAACGATGGGTGCCTTGGGCTAAAGCAGGATTAAAGATGGGCACCTTAGGCTAAAAGATTATTATCAGTTACTTTTCAAATGGTTCTAAATTTGCATTTGTGAATTGCCTTGCGGATCAGAAAAAATTGTATCATGGGCCGGAGGTTCCCCACCCGTTTGTTACAAAAGAATGCATGCAAATTCTGATGTGAAATACAGTTTGCACAAGACATGGGTTAATTACCCCTCTCCTGGAGAGACACCACTCCTGGCCAGGAGTCCAGTAGTGACTCCACTTTCCCTGGAATCACCACTCCCGAGTAATTTTCAATACTGTCAAAAATATGCCCAACAATCATATTTTGGAGTTTAAACTGAAGCGTATAACACAACTGGCTCTTTTTTTATCTCCCTCTCAAGTCAGTCACAAGTTTTCCCTTCAGTTGGTCAAAACTTTTTTCTGAGTTTATCAGTAAGGCACCTCTGCTGTTGAGCAGCCTTTAGTGTTAATTACCATAAATTAAATGTTTCAAATTTCTCCCAAAGTTTCAGATTGTCGTTTTCATATTGCTAAGTTACCCCTCGTTGTTGCTGACCTTTATGGATGGTGGAAGTTGTAGGGTATCAACTTTTGGAAAATAAAAAACGAAAGTTTCGTCAGAATAATATCTTTCCTATCAGCCCGAATGAGAAAGGGTAGGGCGTAATGTTTAGGTACATCCCATGAATGGACTAAGAAATTGTTTCAGAAAGCTGCAGGAATAAAGCCCTTCATGGAGAATGCTTAAATAACTTTTAATAGCTGAATGATACATTGAAAATAAATGAAGGTCAAAAAGATGTTTGGGAAAGAGGTACTACAAAAGTCGTATTTCATAGGGGAAGTATTGCATTTTCATTGCATCAGTATAACCCAGACAAAGAAAAAAATGCTTTTACAAGTCTAACCCAGTCTTATCAATAAACTATGGCAATAGGTTTTCTTTTCAGAATATTATACATTGCAAGAGTTAGAAATGTTACATTTGAAAATTTGACAGTTTGGGTGAACATATTAATCATGAGCTACAAAACAATGAAGTTTTTGCTGTGGGAAACATTTCTCGAAAATAAAGTAACCGAGCTACCTAATTTAGAATTTCCTAATATTCTAGAGCAGTGGTTCTTAACCGGTGGGTATTCACCCCGGGGGGCAATTTTGGTATCTCAGGTGGGTAGTTATTGACCGCCGATCCTGTCCAGTATCTTCTTTTTTAATTTTCCAGTTCTGTAAGATTGCTCTCGAGTCCGAAAATCTAACACTGTTGTTAATGGAAGTGCTGGACAGTACGATAACGGTACCAGACTCACACATTTGGGAGATGATTGGGTTCTTAGGACCGCTTTGTGGAAAAGTAAAGGACTTTTCATTGGATTACTGTCTCCAAATTAAATTTAGGGTACTTTAGGAAAACAGGTTAGGGGTCTGTTTTCCAGGGATATTGGGCATGTTCTCTCAGTGTCGTCAAGTTATTACCAGGTTATGACCATAAAGCGGTCTTAAAGGTCATTGTCATTGTCCACGGGCATTCTCTTTGCTGTGAATGTGAACTGTGGAGAAACCACTTTTGATATATGTTAGGAGGGGGGAATACACAGGGTGGCTGATTGGAAAGGGGGAATGGGACGGGGTTGCTGATTGGAAAAGGGGAATGGGACGAAAAAGTTTAAAAACCACTGTTCTAGAAATTCAAGGTACTTTTAAAGTTGACAAATTTTTCTGTGCCTCGAACGCATTTACTCCCTTTCATTTCCTGAGGTCGCAATGTCAGTGGCGACTTACTAGGTTTCTTTTATCAGCTCCTGACTGTACCCAAACGTGGCTCGAATGAAATTCTGAATCAGCGTAATCAGCGTAGGTGTAATCTCTCCGGATTTGGTTCATTACTCTTACTCACAAATGTATAGACGGACGGTCTCTCGAAGGTTCCCATTCGCTGGTTTCGTTTAGTAATGAATGTACTTCAAAATCTGAAAAAAAGCCAAAAGAAATAGCAAATATCAGACCCTTAACATAAATAATGTTTAGCTCATGTTAACTATGTTAGACATATGAGTCCATTTGTCCGAGGGATCCTCTTACATTCCTCCTAAATTCCTGCTTGATAAATTCCAGTCGATGCAAAGTTACAGCAAGTGATACCAACAGGTTTGCATCTAAATTTCGTTGTTTTTCATAAAAATTGAAAAGTATTGAAAAATTGGAGTTTACATCGTGAATTTAGCTCTAAGAAATCTTAATATATCACTGAAAATATCTTCACATATCTGGAAAAATGTCCCCATGTATCATACAAATACAATTGTTTTGTTCAGTCAGTATGACTGTGTGACATCACAGATTTTCCATCAAGTAAAAGAGCTCCTCGATATAAATTTATTTAAAAAAATCTCACAAATTTCTCAAGGAAGTCCCTCAATATTCACCAAGTTAGAACATGACTACTAAAATAATCTGATTAGACACCTTGAACAGGATGCATTGTGGTAAGTCACTGTGCCTATGATAACTGTCTTCTGTTAATAAAGTGTGGAAAAATTAATGTGTTGAGAGTTGAGACACAAAGTTATATGAAGCAGAAAATGCAAAAATAAGGCATGGGAAGTGCTATTTCCGGCGATCTGGGAGGTCTATTTTGTCAAAAATTTTCTTGTACGCCCCGCGCCAACCAATGGTGGCACTCCGCTTAGATGGTATAGTGCCGTCAATCACAGGTCGAACAACTTCGGTCCCCCCTTTTCAGAAATCCTGGATCCGCCCCTGATCAACTATACATAAGTTTCAAAGCTGATGCAGGTCGGTGGGGGATTCCCTTTGTAAGACTGTATTTCTGAAGTAAGACTGTAGATCAGTGGCGTAGCCAGGGGGGACAGGGGGGCGAGTTGCCCCCTCTGGAAAATCTTGGGGGAAATTTTGAAAGTGAATATATGGTGAAATTTGCGCATGATCTGGTAAAATTGTATATTTCTCAACCAGTACACTTTACTTATTTAAAAGTATATGCCTAGGCCCGTATGCAGCTTTTTCAGTGGGGAGGTTCGTATTTACGCTAAGCGGCACAAAAAATTTTCCGCCGCTGGGCGCGCGATATATGACCCTTCTCAACTAGCATTTTGTATTTCCAAAATCTGAAGACCTTTTTTTTTTTTTCTTTTTGGTTTTTAACCCTTTTAGAGGCCTATTTTGTGTCCCCGACGAAGTGGGAAAGTTTTTTTCGGGCCTTCGGGCGGAACTCATAATGTCCGGGGCGGAACTCCAAGTCGTGCTGGGGGTTCGGACGAACCCCCCTGGATACGGGCCTGATGCCACACTGGCACAACCAGTCCTCATTAAGGTTTTCAGAGATGGAATGATGACACCATGCTTATAGTTGTACTAGTTAGGTTTTACTATCTGTTTTATACAGCATGGGATCTCTGGACCTCTGACAAGGGACTCTGTCCTTTTACTGTATACTTCCAATGTTTCTTGATAATTTAAGCAGCAGCATTGTGGTATATGCAGTTTGTTAGAATGGGTCAGTGGTCAAGTGCTATACTCTGCTACAAGGGCAGGTCCTCGTAAAATTTGGACTGGTTGTGGTGAATCTGGTGAACTGATGAAGGGGAAGGTGTACCAGGTTTCACTTAATTACTGTACTTCACCCATTGTGATTCTGATCTACCAGTAGGACTCAAGAAAAATTCACCAAGACAAGCAAGATAAAACCAGAAAGCCTAAGGGCTTAGTGATTCCTTGCCGAATGGGGATGTTTTGTTGTACTGAGGTTTATCCCTCAAATTTATCTACCTTGACTACATCATTTTACGGTATTTTAACAATTTCACCTCTGCTGACCTCACATGAACTTTGAACCCCACCAGATAAAACAAAAAAGAAAAACGAAAGTGTCTTGAAAGGAATTCAACTCCAATGGATCTTGGATCTTGAAAATTCTTGGGAAATTTTGTTTTTTGTCCTCTGGTGACCCCTGATGACTATCTTGGGAATTCTTGGGAAATTTTGCTTTTTGACCTCTGGTGACCCCATATAACAATCTTGGAAATTCTTGGGAAATTTTGCTTTTTGACCCTTGGTGACCTCAGATTATGATCTTGGGAATTCTTGGAAAATTTTGCTTTTTGACCTCTGATAACTCCAGATAACGATCTTGGGAATTCTTGGGAAATTTTGCTTTCTGACCTCTGGTGAAACCAGAGGACAATCTTGGGAATACTTGCGATATTTTGCTTTTTGACCTCTGATGACCCCATATGATGATCTTGGGAAACTTTGCTTTTTAACCTATAGTGACCCCGGATCACAATCTTGAGAATTCTTGGGAAATGTTGCTTTTGATCCCAGTGACTGCAGATGACAATCTTGGGAAATCTGTTTTTTTTTACCTCTGGTAACCCCAGATGACCTTGACCTCCACCAAAATTGATAGAGTTTTTCCTCTCAACATGGCAAATTTATATACCAAATATGAAAGGTGGCTGTCATTGCTATCTTGAGATATCGAGATTACAAGCCATTTACAAGGTTTCTGTAGTTCAACCTCTGGTGACCTCAGATGACCTTTGACCTCTACCAAAGACAATAGCGTTCTTCCTCTCAACATGACAAATCTATATCCGCCATTCCTATCTTGACATATCCCAATTTCAAGGTTTTCGGTCTTTGACCTCAAATGACCTTTGACCTCCACCAAAAACAATAGGGTTCTTTCTCTCAATATGACATATCTATATACCAAATATGAAAAGTGCTGGTCACTCCTATCTTGAGATATAGTGATTACGAGCTTTTTGGCCTTTTACCTATGGTGACCTCAAATGACCTCTGAACTTCACCAAAAATTTTAGAGTTCTTCCTCTCAACATGGTGAATCTATATACCAAATATGAAAAGCGTCGGTCATTCCTATCTTGAGATAGCTTGATTATGAGCCTTTTCGGCTTTTAACCTGCGGTGGCCTCAAATGACCTTTGACCTCCACCAAAAACGATAGGGTTCTTCCTCTTGACATGTAAAATCTGTATACCAAATATGAAAAGTGTCGGCCTTTGCTATCTTGAGATATCATGTTTACGAGGTTTTCGCCGTTTAACCTCTGGTGACCTAAGATGACCTTTGACCTCTACCAAAAACAATAGGGTTCTTCCTCTCAACATGACGAATCTATATACCAAATATGAAAAGTGTTGGTCATTGCTATCTCGAGATATCGTGTTTACAAGCCGTTTACAAGGTTTTCGCAGATTAACCTCTGGTGACTTCAGATGACCTTTGACCTCTACCAAAAACAATAGGGTTCTTCCTCTTGACATGACAAATCTGTATACCAAATATGAAGTGTCGGCCTTTGCTATCTTGAGATATCGTGTTTACGAGGTTTTTCGCAGTTTAACCTCTGGTGACCTCAGATGAACTTTGACCTCTACCAAAAACAATAGGGTTCTTCCTCTCAACATGACAAATCTATATACCAAATATGAAAAGTGTCGGTCATTGCTATCTCGAGATATCGTGTTTACAAGCCGTTTACGAGGTTTTCGCAGATTAACCTCCGGTGACCCCGGATGACCTTTGACCTCTACCAAAAACAATAGGGTTCTTCCTCTTGACATGACAAATCTGTATACCAAATATGAAAAGTGTCGGTCATTGCTAACTTGAGATATCGTGTTTACAAAGTTTTCGGTTTTTGACCTCTGGTGACCTCAAATGACCTTTGACCTCCACCAAAAACAATAGGGTTCTTCCTCTCAACATGACCAATCTATATACCAAATATGAAAAGTGTCGGTCATTGCTATCTCGAGATAACGTGTTTACAAGCTAGGCGTCACATACACACACACACATACACACATACATACATACACACACACACACACACACACACGACATCACCATCGCATAGATTCCTTGCCTGCCTTCGGCAAGGAATCAAAAAGCTTCCTAAAAACATAGAATTCTTCGTGATGTATTCAGCTTACATTTAGCACCAAATGTGGCACCATTTTGCATCTAGCCCACCTTATATGAGCAAAAATTTTCCAAAGGGGAGTGGGATCCCCCCTCCCCTTGGACACATCCCCCAGGACGGCAATCAGTCACATCAGCCAGGTCAGAGGAAAGCACCCGGACAAAATTTGGACCTGCGGAGAACACTGATTATTAGGGAGCTGATGACTACTTGGGGAAAATCTTGGTGCTCTTGCCCCCCTGACAAAAAACCTGGCTACGCCACTGCTGTAGATGTTATCTAATAAGCTGAAAATCAATGACAGCAAAACTGAATTTACTATTTTGGGTAGTAAGCAGCCATTACAGAAAGTTACTTCTCAGGATTTAAAGGATGGTGATGAGTTTATATCTCCCAGCTCGAATGCACGCAATTTAGATTTCATATTTGATGAGAATCTCTCTATGGATCATCATGTCACTAAGGTTTGCAGAAGTGCTTACTTTCATCTTCATAATATTGCTCATATTCGTAAATATCTTACTCATGATGCTGCATGTTCTCTCGTCCGTTCTTTTATTATCAGTCAGATAGCCAGAGTAATTGTTCTGTGCCTTAAGAAATTTGAGCATATTACTACGGCTCTCATTCAGTTACATTGATTGCCAGTGGACTTTCGTATTTCATTTTAAAATACTTTTCACTGCTTTTAAAATTCTGAATAAAATGGCCGCTAAGTACCTTTGAGGAATGATTGAAGTGCCGACCAATGTGCATTATCACCTAACATCTTATGACGACCTCAAACTATTCAACTTCAGTTATAAATTTTCAACTTTTGGTGGTCGAGCCTTCCCCGTGTATGCTCCTCGGCTTTGATACCAACTACCACTACAGTTTCGTTCTCAACGCAGCCTTGCTCATCTTTTTACTAAATTTTTAAACAATCGCTCTAATTGTTTCTCTTTTTACCTGGTTTAATATTACGTTGTAAGCATTTTTATCTGTTTCATTTTTTTATTCTGAATTGTGCCTTTTGTAATTTTGGTACAGCATTCTGGATGTACGTTTAACAGATTTAACGCTTTATAAATCAATTTTGAACTTGAATTAGTCAGCATACGCTGGTATTCTACGTCCTTTTCAATCACGTGGCAATATCTTGTAACTGACTTACTAAACTAAACTCATAGAGAAGAAGTCCTTTCTTACCTTTAATATTTAAAAATCTTGTTTTGATACACCATCACCGATACCTGTCAGGGAAGCAAGAGGAGACTTCTTAGATTTAGCTGATGTATCAAAAGGTTTAAAGGTGACTTTTAAAGGTGACACGTCATTTAGGGATGAAGATACAAGCCTTTTGCAAGCAGCGAACAAAGTGCGCTTTCGTGTCCAATGGTCTCCAAGAATTCGATTTATGTTTGTAATGTCAAAGAGATTTACAATGAGGGTAAAATATCAGAGGTCTCTTCCTTTATTTTCATCCCAGCATTTCAAGTCCATATTTTGGCGAAAATGTTGAGGACACTTTTTCTAACGAAATTTATATGAAAGAAATACTACAGAAATGCAATCCAATCTGCACACTTAAACCAGAAACTAACATTTTATTCATTCTAATAATTCGAAAATGCAAAAACTAATCATACCAATCTGAAGCTCGCGTTCAGCAAAGAGTCGCACCCTCCCCCCCCCCCCCAATAAAGAAAATCAGATATGAAATATCTGTTTTCGCAACAACCGAAGTGAAAATTCCCAATGGGAATCTGTCAGCAATGTGAGCATCTGTCCATATGCATGGACACATGTCCATATGGGTGGACACATGGGCACATCTGTGATCGTGTAAACAGTACTTCAGAACGATAGACCCATTGCTCGTATGTATCAAGATAATTCATGAACAGATTTTCTTCTCAAGCTAAAGGTCGGTCTTATGGCATTTGCATTTACAAGATTAGCAGAAATATTATCTCCTAACGTCTTCCTTCTATAGTTCAAGATATTCCAAGAACGTAGCCTGATAATTACAATGGGGGAGGGAAAGAGTACAGTGCATGCTAAGATGCCGTGCATTTAAAAAAAATATCAGTAACAAATGTATCTCAAATGATCGTTTCAAAATATAGGTGCAGAGAATAAAAACGTGCCTATAATTCCAACATGGCAGAGAAGTGGCATGTCAATTTTGACATCAGTCAAATGGGTACGTAGCTTTATGTTATTTCAGTCTTCCCTGGTTGGGGGGGGGGGGGGTGAATTACAACTTTGAAGCCCGTAGCTAAAAGACGGGAAAGGGGAACGTAGGCGTCGCCCGTTTAAAAAGTTTCCACCCCCAGACAATTTCCAGTACCGTTGCCTTCATACTTTTTAATATCTCCCCCCCCCCCCTCCCGCTTAAAACATATTTCCCCAAATGAAAGATGACTCGCCCTCCCCCTTTATTACCCCGCCTGGCTCCTGACCTGTTCTGCCTATATAACCAGCTGTTTCAGTAAACTTGCACGGATTGAGTAAAATATTACCGGCACTCCACGTCAACATTTTTGAAAATCTCACCATTTTATTACCACCGCAAATTTAGATATCTTCGTCAGCTGTCAGGTGTCATCGGTAAGAGACATATGTTCTCACGTTTGCCTTGTTTGTGTTGGATCTTGGATAGAACTGTTGCCAAACAGCCATATTCATCGCAACATTTACAGCACCTGCAAAATAACAAAAACAATGTTTCAGTTTTCAGTTTCAGTTTATTCTCTGTTTACCTCACTTGAGGTATGAGAGTCAAAAGCATAATGGAACATTTGTATATGGTACAAAAAACAATACAAGTTTACAAAAATGACCTGCAAAAAACAAGAACATTGATGTGATACAGCTCAATCATGCAACATTAAGCTATTATGCTATTGGCTTTCATTATTTGTCACCTTAAACGCAAATATTGTATCCAGGACTTTTCAATAGAGAGGGCGCAACTGAATGGACGTTGGGCGAGGAGACTCAGGAGAGGATATTTTTGGATTATGGGAGCTTACGTTCAGAATGGCTCCTACCGAAAAGAAAAGGTATTACGAGAAGTTCTCAGATCTTTCGCATTTTGCTCAAAGTTTAAAACTTTTGTTCTCATCATAAAATAAATTAAATGATCCCTTCTTTCCTAACCTTTATGAATGGTGGAGGTTGTAAGTATTAATTTTCCGAAAGGCTTCAAATAATTTCGTCAGAATAATTTGTCTTCTATCAGTAATGGTCATCCGATATTGAGTGCGAATGAGAAATGGGAGGAAAGAATGATTAGTGAATCCCAATAGACTACTCGGACATCTGTTATTACAATTCCTTAAAAACTTTTAGCTCCAACCTAGTCATGAGGTCTCTTAATTTTAGGATGATTTTTGAAAAAAGCGGTTTTTGTGGCTTTGCTTGGGGCATACACATCATCTTACCCTAATTTTTACATCATAATTTCATAAATAAGGCAGAGCTTTTAAAATTCTGTTTTCTCCAAGTATTGTAATCATGAGATTTTTTTTGTTAATTTTATCTTTTTAAGTATTGGTTTCATCTCAAAATGAATTTGGACACAACTTTCAAGGCTTGGGAAGTGCCATTTCTGGAACCTTTGAATAGTCCCGTAGACAATTATGGGGACCAAGGAAGCAGGGTCTCTTTGAAAATTCCTCCCCTTAAGAAATTTTTGAGAACAAATATTATCACTATTGCCCTACTGCAACTTAGTATCGCTGCTTTCAATTTTCGCGCAACAACCAAAGCGAAAATTACCAAGTGGAAATCTGTAAGCAATGTTATAACACTTGGATCAAAATGTTCGTGGACAAATGTATGATCGTGTGGACCGGACTTAGACAGTGGGGATAAACTCCCGTGTGCGCAAAGATCTTCGTGAACACATTTTTTTGCTCTAGCTGACAGTCAGTATAATAACATTTGCATTAATCAGATTTGCAGGAGTGTTACACTTTCTTCCAAGTTCAAGATATTTCAGGAACGTAGCATGATGGTCAGATTGGTGGTGGGGAGGGGCACAGTGGGCACTTTCATAGACATATCATTAACAAATGCATGTTAAGTCATTGTATCAAAATATAGGTGTTGGGAGTAAAAATGTACCCAAATGACAACATTGAAAGACAAGTGGCAATGGACGTCAATTTTGACATCAGCCAGGCGGGAACATGTTGTTTCGTCCTCCCTGGTTAGGATGTGGTGAGAATCACTGTTTTCAAGCTCTTGGCCAATTGGGAGGGGGATGAAGCTGAGCCCGCCTAGAAAAATATCGCCCTAGACAATTTCCATTACCATTTCCACTATACGTTCTTTAATGTCTTGCCGCCCCCCCCCCCCCTTAAAATTATTTCGCCCCCTGAGAGCTGCCTCGCTCACCCCCTGCAGAACCTCGTCTGGCTCCCGTTCTGTCTTGCTTATGTAACCAGCTGTTTCATCAAGCTAGCAAAGATTTAACAAATTTGCAATATTTACCGACACTCCACCAACAACATTTTGAAAATCTCACCATTTTATCACCACAGCAAATTTAGATATCTTCGTCAGCTGTCAGGTGTCATCGGTAAGAGACATATGTTCTCAACTGTTGCCAAACAGCCATATTCATCGCAACATTTACAGCACCTGCAAAAAACAAAAACAATGATGTTTCAGTTTTCAGTTTCAGTTTATTCTCTGTTTACCTCACTTGAGGTATGAGAGTCAAAAGCATAGTAGAACATTTGTATATGGTACAAAAAGCAATACAAGTTTACAAAAATGACCCGCAAAAACAAGAACATTGATGTGATACAGCGTAATCATGCAACATTAAGCTATTATGCTATTGGCTTTCATTATTTGTCACCATAAACGCAAATATTGTATCCAGGAGTTTTCAGTAGAGATGGCGCAACTGAATGGACGTTGGACGAGGAGTCTCAGGAGAGGATATCTTTGGATTATGGGAGCTTACGTTCAGAATGGCTCATACCGAAAAGAAAAGGTATTGAGAGAAATTCTCAGATCTTTTGCATTTTTCTCAAAGTTTAAAACTTTCGTTTTCACAATAAAAGAAATTAAATGACCTCTTCTTTCCTGACCTTTATGGATGGTGGAGGTTGTAAGTATTATCTTTTGGAAAAGCTTCAAATAATTTCGTCAGAATAATTTATTTTCTATCAGTAATGGTCATCCGATATTGAGTGCGAATGAGAAATGGGAGGAAAGAATGATTAGTGTATCCCACTAGACTATTCGGACATCTATTATTACAATTCCTTCAAAACTTTCAGCTCCAGCCTAGTCATGAGGTGTCCTTAATTTCAGGATGCTTTTTGAAAAATAGCGGTTTTTGTGGCTTTGCTTAGCGCATACACATCATCTTACCCTAATTTTTACATTATAATTTCATTAATAAGGTAGAGTTTTCAAAAGCCTGTTTTCTCGCAGTATTGTAATCATACGATTTTTTGTTAATTTTATCTTTTTAAGTATTGGTTTCATTTCAAAATGAATTTTGGACACAACTTTTAAGGCTTGAGAAGTGCCATTTCTGGAACCTTTGAGTAATCCCGAAGACAATTATGGGGACCCAGGAAGCAGGGTCTCTTTGAAAATTCCTCCCCTTAAGAAATTTTTGAGAACAAATATTACTATTGCCCTACTGCAACTTAGTATCGCTGCTTTCAATTTTTTCGCAACAACCAAAGCGAAAATTACCAAGTGGAAATCTGTAAGCAATGTTATAACACTTGGATGAAAATGTTCGTGGACAAATGTATGACCGTGTGGACCGGCCTTACACAGCTGGGATAAACTCCACTGAGCGCAAAGATCTTCGTGAACACATTTTTTCCTCAACCTGACAGTCAGTATAATAACATTTGCATAAATCAGATTTGCAGGAGTGTTATATTTTCTTCCAAGTTCAAGATATTTCAGGAACGTAGCATGATGGTCAGAATGGTGGAGGGGAGGGGCACAGTGGGCACTTTCATCAGGGAGGTGTTATTAGCTGGAGACCTATCGAAAACTCTTTCTTTGAACCCTACTAGTATCCGACAATAATCTCTTTTGTGTGCTGTTCTTGATGATTCAATAGGCTTAAGAGCTGTAAGGAACAAAGTACAAGTGGGGTACGTCGTCTGCTACATCTCGAAGAGCAGATCGGGAAATTTGCCCCTTGCCTTAACATTGCCAGTCACTTAAGATGTAAATTTATTTGAGGGTTTCGACGCGTTTGGACGCTATTTACAACATACTTGTCTAGTTTCCTACAATTTGCTCAATATGGGTGTGCCTTTTTAGTCATGCAAGGGAATGCGGAAATTAGTCAAAATCCAACAGCAAAGTTTAGTCTTAAACTTCTTTTGCTCATTTGCATAAATCATGAGCATTGGTTTATTGCCAGCATCATTAGGTTCCTTAGCAATAAACAGTCGTTTTGAATGTCAGAACAGTGCTTCGTACTTGACTGTCGGCAGCTAGTTAGACTTTAAAGCATTGTTCCAAATAATCCTTTCTGTTGGGGTCGCTGTAGGTATGAATGAGGTTGTCTAGATATTAGACAAAGGAATTCAATGCCCTTTAGCTCATAATCCCCAATTAAAGGATTTAGTCTCGACTCTGAGGGCAATCTAATTGGATTAGCATAAATTAAAGTTTTCGATGCATCTCCATCTAATAACACCTCCCTGCTTTCATAGACATATCATTAACAAATGCATGTGAAGTCATTGTATCAAAATATAGGTGTTGGGAGTAAAAATGTACCCACATGACAACACTGGAAGACAAGTGGCAATGGACGTCAATTTTGACATCAGCCAGGCGGGAACATGTTATTTCGTCCTCCCTGGTTAGGATGTGGTGTGAATCACTGTTTTTCAAGCTCTTGGCCAATTGGGAGGGGGACGAAGCTGAGTCCGCCTAGAAAAATTTCGCCCTAGACAATTTCCATTACCATTTCCACTATACGTTTTAATGTCTTGCCGTCCCCCCCCCCCCCCTTAAAAATATTTCGCCCACTGAAAGCTGTCTCGCCCACCCCTGCAGAACCTCGTCTGGTTCCGGTCCTGTCTTGTTTATGCAACCAGCTGTTCATTAAGCTTGCAAAGATTTAACAAATTTGCAATATTTACCGACACTCCACGTCAACATTTTGAAAATCTCACCATTTCATTACCACAGCAAATTTCGATATCTTCGTCAGCTGTCAGGTGTCATCGGTAAGAGACATATGTTCTCGGTTTGCCCTGTTTGTGTTGGATCTTGGATAGAACTGTTGCCAAACAGCCATATTCATCGCAACATTTACAGCACCTGCAAAAAACAAAAACAATGATGCTTCAGTTTTCAGTTTCAGTTTTAGTTTATTCTCTGTTTACCTCACTTGAGGTATGAGACTCAAAAGCATAATAGAACATTTGTATATGGTACAAAAAACGATACAAGCTTACAAAAATGACCTGCAAAATACAAGAACATTGATGTGATACAGCTCAATCATGCAACATTAAGCTATTATGCTATTGGCTTTCATTATTTGTCACCTCAAACGCAAATATTGTATCCAGGACTTTTCAATAGAGATGGCGCAACTGAATGGACGTTGGACGAGGAGTCTCAGGAGAGGATATCTTTGGATTATGGGAGATTACGTTCAGAATGGCTCATACCGAAAAGAAAAGGTATTGAGAGAAATTCTCAGATCTTTTGCATTTTTCTCAAAGTTTAAAACTTTCGTTTTCACAATAAAAGAAATTGAATGACCTCTTCTTTCCTGACCTTCATGGATGGTGGAGGTTGTAAGTATTAACTTTTGGAAAAGCTTCAAATAATTTCGTCAGAATAATTTATTTTCTATCAGTAATGGTCATCCGATATTGAGTGCGAATGAGAAATGGGAGAAAAGGATGATTAGTGAATCCCACTAGTCTATTCGGACATCTATTATTACAATTCCTTAAAAACGTTTAGCTCCAACCTAGTCATGAGGTCTCCTTAATTTCAGGATGATTTTTGAAAAAATAGCGGGTTTTTGTGGCTTTCCTTAGAGCATACACATCATCCTACCCTAATTTTTACATCATAATTTCATAAATAAGGTAGAGCTTTCAAAATCTTGTTTTCTCCCAGTATTGTAATCATAAGATTTTTTTTTTTAATTTTATCTTTTTCAGTATTGGTTTCATCTCAAAATGAATTTCGGACACAACTTTCAAGGCTTGGGAAGTGCCATTTCTGGAACCTTTGAATAGTCCCGTAGATAATTATGGGGACCAAGCAAGCAGTGTCACTTTGCAAATTCCTCCCCTTAAGAAATTTTTGAGAACAAATATTACTATTGCCCTACTGCAACTTAGTATCGCTGCTTTCAATTTTTGCGCAACAACCAAAGCGAAAAGTGGAAATCTGTAAGCAATGTTATAACACTTGGATAAAAATGTTCGTGGACAAATGTACGATCGTGTGGACCGGCTTTAGACATCTGGGATAAACTCCCGAGTGCTCAAAGATCGTCGTGAACACATTTTTTGCTCAAGCTGACAGTCAGTATAATAACATTTGCATAAATCAGATTGCAGGAGTGTTATATTTTCTTCCTAGTTCAAGATATTTCAGCAACGTAGCATGATGGTCAGAATGGTGGAGGGGAGGGGCACAGTGGGCACTTTCATCAGGGAGGTGTTATTAGCTGGAGACCTATCGAAAACTCTTTCTTTGAACCCTACTAGTATCCGACAATAATCTCTTTTGTGTGCTGTTCTTGATGATTCAATAGGCTTAAGAGCTGTAAGGAACAAAGTACAAGTGGGGTACGTCGTCTGCTACATCTCGAAGAGCAGATCGGGAAATTTGCCCCTTGCCTTAACATTGCCAGTCGCTTAAGATGTAAATTTATTTGAGGGTTTCGACGCGTTTGGACGCTATTTACAACATACTTGTCTAGTTTCCTACAATTTGCTCAATATGGGTGTGCCTTTTTAGTCATGCAAGGGAATGCGGAAATTAGTCAAAATCCAACAGCAAAGTTTAGTCTTAAACTTCTTTTGCTCATTTGCATAAATCATGAGCATTGGTTTATTGCCAGCATCATTAGGTTCCTTAGCAATAAACAGTCGTTTTGAATGTCAGAACAGTGCTTCGTACTTGACTGTCGGCAGCTAGTTAGACTTTAAAGCATTGTTCCAAATAATCCTTTCTGTTGGGGTCGCTGTAGGTATGAATGAGGTTGTCTAGATATTAGACAAAGGAATTCAATGCCCTTTAGCTCAATAATCCCCAATTAAAGGATTTAGTCTCGACTCTGAGGGCAATCTATTTGGATTAGCATAAATTAAAGTTTTCGATGCATCTCCATCTAATAACACCTCCCTGCTTTCATAGACATATCATTAACAAATGCATGTGAAGTCATTGTATCAAAATATAGGTGTTGGGAGTAAAAATGTTCCCATATGAAAACATTGAAAGACAAGTAGCAATGGGCGTCAATTTTGACATCAGCCAAGCGGGAACATGTTATTTCGTCCTCCCTGGTTAGGATGTGGTGTGAATCACTGTTTTTCAAGTTCTTGGGCAATGGGGAGGGGGACGAAGCTGAGCCCGCCTAGAAAATTTTTGCCCGAGACAATTTCCATTACCATTTCCACTATACGTTTTAATGTCTTTCCGCCCCCCCCTTAAAAATATTTCGCCCTCTGAAAGCCGTCTCGCCCACCCCCTGCAGAACCTCGTCTGGCTCCGGTCCTGCCTTGTTTATGCAACCAGCTGTTCATTAAGCTTGCAAAGATTTAACAAATTTGCAATATTTACCGACACTCCACGTCAACATTTTGAAAATCTCACCATTTTATTACCACAGCAAATTTCGATATCTTCGTCAGCTGTCAGGTGTCATCGGTAAGAGACATATGTTCTCACGTTTGCCTTGTTTGTGTTGGATCTTGGATAGAACTGTTGCCAAACAGCCATATTGATCGCAACATTTACAGCACCTGCAAAAAACAAAAACAATGATGTTTCAGTTTTCAGTTTCAGTTTTAGTTTATTCTCTGTTTACCTCACTTGAGGTATGAGACTCAAAAGCATAATAGAACATTTGTATATGGTACAAAAAACAATACAAGTTTACAAAAATGACCTGCAAAATACAAGAACATTGATGTGATACAGCTCAATCATGCAACATTAAGCTATTATGCTATTGGCTTTCATTATTTGTCACCTCCGTCAAACGCAAATATTGTATCCAGGACTTTTCAATAGAGATGGCGCAACTGAATGGACGTTGGACGAGGAGTCTCAGGAGAGGATATCTTTGGATTATGGGAGATTACGTTCAGAATGGCTCATACCGAAAAGAAAAGGTATTGAGAGAAATTCTCAGATCTTTTGCATTTTGCTCAAAGTTTAAAACTTTCGTTTTCACAATAAAAGAAATTAAATGACCTCTTCTTTCCTGACCTTCATGGATGGTGGAGGTTGTAAGTATTAACTTTTGGAAAAGCTTCAAATAATTTCGTCAGAATAATTTATTTTCTATCAGTAATGGTCATCCGATATTGAGTGCGAATGAGAAATGGGAGGAAAGAATGATTAGTGAATCCCACTAGACTATTCGGACATCTATTATTACAATTCCTTAAAAACTTTTAGCACCAACCTAGTCATGAGATCTCCTTAATTTCAGGATGATTTTTGAAAAAAGAGCATGTGAAATTGTATGAAAATATAGGGTTTTTTTTGAAAAAATGCATGTGAAGTCATTGTATGAAAATATAGGTGGTGGGAGTAAAAATGTACCCACATGACAACATTGAAAGACAAGTGGTATGCAATGGACGTCAATTTTGACATCAGCCAGGCGGGAACATGTTATTTCGTCCTCCCTGGTTAGGATGTGGTGTGAATCACTGTTTTTCAAGTTCTTGGCCAATTGGGAGGGAGACGAAGCTGAGCCCGCCTAGGAAAATTTCGCCCGAGACAATTTCCATTACCATTTCCACTATACGTTTTAATGTCTTGCCGCCGCTCCCCCCTTAAAAATTTTTCGCCCACTGAAAGCTGCCTCGCCCACCCCCTGCAGAACCTCGTCTGGCTCCGGTCCTGTCTTGTTTATGCAACCAGCTGTTCATTAAGCTTGCAAAGATTTAACAAATTTGCAATATTTACCGACACTCCACGTCAACATTTTGAAAATTTCACCATTTTATTACCAGCACACCGGTAATGGACATATGTTCTCACGTTTGCCTTGCTCATGTTGGATCTTGGATAGAACTCTTGCCAAACAGCCATATTCGTTGCAGCATGTACAGCACCTACAAGAAACAAGAACATTAATGTGATAGTGCTTCATCATGCAACAACTGCCATTTGCTTTCATTATTTATTACCTTTAATGCAAATATTGTATCCAGGGCTTTTCAATAGAGGGGTTGCAATTGAATGGGGGGAAAAGAATTTTTTGGAAAAAAGTATTCCGAAAAATTCTCAGATCTCTCGAATTTCTGTCCAAAGTTTCAAAGTTTTGTTCTAATGATATGGGGGTAACCAGGAAGGTGATATTATCACCTCCCTGGGGTAACTGAACAACCCCTCTTGTTTCCTGACCTTTATGGATAGTGGAGGTTGTAGGTTTTTACTTTTGGAAAAATTTCAAATAATTTCATCAGATCAATTTCGTTTCTTATCAATAATGGTCATCAGATATGGGGTGCAAATATTTAAGGGGAAGGAGTAATGATTAGGGAGATCCCATGACTAGATTGAGTGGTTGTTTCAAAAACCTATAAGAATACAGCCCTGCATGTAGGATGCCCAAATAACTATAAGTAGCTAAATAGTGCATTGAAATAAATGCGTGTCGAATAAATATGGTTGCGGACGAGGTGCTGCAAAAGTCGTATTTTGGGGGTGTGCAGGGGGTGTATTGCATTTTAATTGCAACAATAAAGCCCAGACAAAACTTGCTTTTATCTTTTACCAATATACTCTAACAATAGCTTTTCTTCCTAGAATATTATAGCCTACATTTTAACACTTAGGAATGTTACATCATTTGAAAAGTTGCCGAGCTACCTACTTTAATTTTCTACCTTTCTATACCATACAGTTGACAATAATTTTTGGTCCCAAACGCACCTACTCACTTTTCATTTGCCGGGTGGCAAAGACAGTGCAAAGACTACTGAGTTTCTTGTATCAGCCCTGGTTGTACAACAACAAAACCCAAGTGAAATATTATTCTGAAATGGTGTTATCTCTTTAAATATGGTCCATCATTACTCTCATACACAAATGTTGAGTGCCGGACTCGAAGGTTCACATTCGCTGATTTTGTTCAGTAATGTCCTTCAAAATCTGGAAAAGCCAAAAAATAGGAAATATTATGTTATAATGTTTTACTCACGTTATCTGTGCTAGACACATAGCTCCATCTTTTTAGACTTTAAAAGACTGTTCCAGATGGTTGAACACTTACAGACATTCATAACACAGAATATGGCTGAAGGCGCTATGTCGGAATTGATACAAACATTCTGTTCCCAACATTTATCACCGATCTATAGAATCTAATCTATTGACAATTTATCGAATGAAATTTAATTAAAGTAAACATTAAAACAATGTCATTTTAACTACATACTGTATCTGAACCCAAAACTAAAGGTTATTCATCCTAATACTTCGACAATGCAAAAACTAATCATTATGAATTTCAACCATCATATTGTCGCAATTCCCAAAAAAATGTGCATAAGTTTTGAATGTGCCAAAGTTAACCCAAACTTTTCTTCAATTTAAAATCCTTTCCATGACCTTTAGTTAAGCTTGATGAAATCGTCAGAAAGTTTTAAAATATATTTGTAACAATGAATCGCAATGATTTAATTTAGTAAAAGAAAATTGAACATAAAACAATTAGAACATATGATGATACTGTCTGCTTTAAATAATTTGTAATTTGCTCCTTGTAGCTGTGCCAAATCTGTCCAGAAATTCTGGATGGGATACTTTACAGAGTGCGAAGCAAGATATTGCTCTAATTTTTAACAAGAAATGGCCAAAACGGCTCAAGAGGAGTAAAGGAAAGGTGGTGATGGCAAACGGGGAAAATTACTGATAAAATACTATTTTTTAATTAACAATACTTCGAATATGTTCCTCATTCTAACAAAAATGATATTGTCATATAGTTCGGGTGTTTAAATTTTCCTGTGATTATCTAAATAAGGTTTTTCATGGCAAAAAGGAGAAAATAGAACCATGCATTCTGAGTAACGTTTTTTGTTCCCAAATGGCAATGAGTGATATCATAGCCATAAAATTTGCACCTTTCTTTTCCTCAGTACATTGTTACCCCTAGACGGCGGGTTCTTTTAAAAAGTGCAAGGAAGATACGAAATGGGACTGCAGGGTCGGATTCGTAACAGGGATCGATCTATATAGTTGTAAGAAAATGCGGTAGTTAAGCGGGCAGATTCCTTGTACCGCCCTACCAATCGTGCATTTGCTGTGAACATCCCGTGCATTTCCCTTGTTCCATGTTAAAAATTGTTTGGATGTTTTTCAGTTAGTATGATGATATTCTGCACAAATTAATCTGATAAAAGGTGGATCCGTATTAAGAACACCAGCGAATCCCCTAACGCTTACAATTTGTCTTTTGAAATTAAGGGAATTAAGAGCAAAGGACTCTTTTCCCTGGAATCACTAGATTTTCCGCAAATGAATAGGAGGGGCGGGAGTTCAGTACCAAGGGTAACCGCATAGATTATTTGTTTGGGAGGAAATTTGGAAAGGGGTAAGAGACTCCACAGGGAAATTCTCTCGTCCCGTTCCCAGGAGCCACCACTGCGCCCAATTACTTATTGGGTACCTCTTACCGTTTAACACGATGCGTTTAACACGATGCACATCTCTACAAGTTAGTCGAAACAATTTAAACATCGCTCTGACAAAACTAAGTCAAAATTATGTTTCATATGAGTGTAGCTAAGTTTGTTTGACAAATTCAGAACATGGACGGTATATCGTCAACAATAAAGTTAAAGATGATATCCAATTTGGTAGGTAGAGAACGATTTGTGACAGGCAGTTGTCTAGCAACTCCCTGGTTACATTAAAAGCTGTTAATCGGTGTTTTTTTCATTCTAAAGCCTTTCCACGTCACACGTCTGTCCTTTCCTAAAGAGCCAAAACATCCCTCAGCCCTGGGGCCAGTCCCGGAAATAGGTTATCAGCCTATCACTAAACAATGAGAAAGCTTTAACTTGTAAGCAGCATAATGTACCATTTCTCATTCGAGCCACTTTATATTAACAAGGGTGTGATTCCTTTACCTTAGATCCCATCAGGATGGCATTTCTACAAGGAAGGGAAGGGGGTCACAAAAGATGCAAGCTACTGGGTTACCACGGTTTCCTATCTTTCGTGCTCAGGTGGAAATCGAGAAGAAAAAATAAAAAAAAATCAACATTGAAAACTGCCCTAAAAATTGTATTGGTAGGATCTGTAACACCTGTTTTGAGTTTTTTTTTTGGACAGATTTAGTGTACGTCAAAGTATGGCTTACAAACCCATCACATAGCAAATGATCAGGCGCGTAGCTACGGGGGGGGGGGTGCCTGGCCCCCAGATGTTTGCTAGGCCCCCCAGAAATTGTGTGTGTCCTAATAAAATTTGTAAGAATTAAGGACCACGATCAATGCCGTGACCCCCCATTTGGTACCTAGGCCCCCTAAAAATTTCATCCTATCTACACCCCTGCAAACGATGTTTTTAGATATGAACTGTCTTAGGGACCGACGTTTGGGAAGAGATGTAAAAGTGGAATGAAGAGTAATCTCAGGTCCAGGGGCGGTAATAATAGGGGGATGGGGGCAAAGGCGTAGGAACCTGTTCTCGACTGGGGGTGAACATCGCTTCGAACTGCTGTCCTGGGGAGGGGTCTAAGGAGAGGTAAACACCCTTTGCCCTTTGGAAACTTTTTGAATATTTGAGGGTCCTTAGATGCAGTTTGGTGCAAAATATTGGGCAAGTTTTATAAAACTACTGCAAAATTTTGACATATTTTACAAGGGAAAAACGTAATGGGATTTCGTTCTTAATTGAGGGGGCGGAAGCATGCTTCCGTCCACAATTTTTGACCGGGGGATTTAGCCTCCCTCTTTCTACGCCCTCCAATAATTTGATATTGGAAGGACCAGCTTTTGTACCCTCTTAACCAATATTTCGTCAACTACCATGGCATTTGCTGATATTTCTGAGTAACAGACATAGTTACCTTCGAAATTTGGCACGTTAGAAAGGCCATGTTGGTCACTGAAAGTTGGGGTTTCCTCCATAAGCAGATGAGACTAACTGGATTTAGAAGCACCAGATTTTTTTAGCACTATTTATGTCTAAGCCTTTTTAGACCAAATTTTGCCCAACTTTTGGGGTTGTCCAAAAATTTTGGGGGTACAGTCCCCCACCCCATCCCATACGCCGATGGTTTCTTCTAGCGATGACCGATACGTGTGCTGCGCTAAGGCAAAATAAATTTTCAAGCTTTCAAGTAAGAAAAGAAGATGCTGGGCAATGAGCATTGTAAAATACTCGTAGGAATTCAAGAATTCTAGAAGAAAACTAAGGAATAATATAACTTAAAATACCCTGAATGACCCGAGGATTTTATCAGACACTCCCTGATTACAGTTATTTCGCATTCAGGTAAAAATGCAAGGTGTTAAAGCTTAAACAAGAAAAACATTAGGGATTAAAGAATTAAGGGATACTTTTAGCACAAAATTTAAAGGGACATTTTCATAGGAAACATGTCAGGACTACATTTGAGAAGTGAAAGTGGTGGGGTCCTAGTTCTGTGAAATGGTATGTTGAACGCGTAACCTAAATTTGTTCATGAGTTTAGAAATGTCTGGTTATCATGAAGCAACTACAGGGTAAATGGTGTGCAAGAAGTCTGCCAAGAATTTCAGTCATTGCAAACTGTTTTCACACAATTGTCAGCAAACATTACCCATTAAGACAAAATATTGTGGGCTGAAAAATATTTCGTCCCCTCAACAAGTTATGGTAGGGAGGAACTGCCTCTCGCTTACAAATAGGCTACCAATTAAAATAATATTCTTCTGCCAAAGGTGAAAACAATTTTAGTGGATCTTTTTACATGAATTGTTCTAATAAACACATTAAGAAAGAGTACACTGCCACAATCCTTGCGTCCTAAGTTGTTATGCATGCTATGTTCGGGTGAGAAAAAGTGTGTGCCCTATGTTGCTTTTCTGAACTTTGGTACCGACCTTACGTGCTCTATCACACAACACAATATTTGGGCAAAGGGCTGGCTGTGAATGCACTTAAGAGCATATCAACTCACATCGAAATAAATTTCCAGGCCCGGGTTCGATTCCCAGGTCGAGTCATACCAAAGACTTTAAAAACCAGAAAGCCCAAAGGCTTAGTGATTCCTTGCCGAATTGGGATGCTTTGTTGCACTGAACTTTATCCCTCAAATTTATCTTTCTTGACTACATCATTTTATGATGTTTTAACAATTTGACCTCTGCTGACCTCACATACCTCTGAACCCCACCAAATATAACAAAAAAAGAAAAACGGAATTGACAGGGATTCAACTCCAATGGATCTTGGATCTTGAAAATTCTTGGCAAATTTTGCTTTTTGACCTCTGGTTACCCCAGATGACGATCTTGGGAATACCTGGGAAATTTTGCTTTTTGACCTCATGGTGACCCCAGATGACGATATTGGGAATTCCTTGGAAATTTTGCTTTCTGACCTCTGGTGACCTCATATAACAATCTTGGGAATTGTTGGGAATTGTTAGGAAATTAACCCCAGATGACCTTTGTCCTTCTTCCTTACGTCACGAAAAATCTAGACACTAAATATCAGAAGTGTCCTTCATTCCTATCTAGAGATATTGTGATTACAAGCTTTTCAGTTTTTTAGCTCCTGAGACCTCAAATGACCTTTGACCTTCACCAGCAACAATAGGGTTCTTCCTCTCAACATGACAAATCTTTATACCAAATATGAAAAGTGTCAGTCATTGCTATCTTGAGATATTGTGTTTACAGGCCGTTTAGGTTTTCGCAGTTTAACCTCCGGTGACCTCGGATGACCTTTGACCTCTACCAAAAACAATAGAGTTCTTCCTCTTGACATGACAAATCTGTATACCAAATATGAAGTGTCGGTCATTGCTATCTTGACATATCTCGATTTCAATGTTTTCTGTCTTTGAACTCTGGTGACTTCAAATGACCTTTGACCTCAACAAAATACAATAGGGTTCTTTCTCTTAAGATGACAAATCTAGATATCAAATATAAAAAGTGTCGGTCATTCCAATCTTGAGATATCGTGATTACGAGATTTTCAGCTTTATACCTCCGGTGACCTCAAATGACCTTTGACCTTTACCACAAGCAATAGGGTTCTTCCTTTAAACATGACAAATCTATACACCAAATATGAAAAGTGTCAGTCATTACTATCTTGAGATATCGTGTTTACAAGCCATTTAGGAGGTTTTCGCAGTTTTACCTCCGGTGACCTCGGATGACCTTTGACCTCTACCAAAAACAATAGGGTTCTTTTTCTTGACATGGAAAATCTACATGTATACCAAATATGAAAAGTGTCGGTCATTGCTAACTTGAGATATCATGTTTACAAAGTTTTCGGTTTTTGACGTCTAGTGACCTCAAATAACCTTTGACCTCCTTCAAAAACAATAGGCTTCTTCCTCTCAACATGACAAATCTATATAGTAAATATGAAAAGTGTCGGTCATTGCTATCTTGAGATATCATGTTTACAAGCTAGGCGTCACATACACACACACACACACGCACACACACGACATCACCATCGCATAGATTCCTTGCCTGCCTTCGGCAAGGAATCAAAAATGGAACCTTCTGCCGTTGTTTGTGATAGGCCTACTCCGCATAAGCAATGGAGTAAGGGAAAGCAAGCCAGTAAGCTACAACTGGAAAAAATGCCGTGGCCGGCTCGACTGGAACCAGTTGGTTGGAAACTGGGCCGTTAAATGTCATCTAACTAACTAACCCATCACAAATTTGTTGATTTGAGGGAAAATTCAAGTAGCCATGCCATTGTGCGCTATTGAATAAAACTTCGAAAACTTACCGACATTTACCTCGATATTTCATAAGAATATAAAACCGTCAAACTTCACCGTCTCTTTCGGGCTAAATTCTGGACAAACCACGGAGAAAAACGTTGGCCGGATAAGGAAATTTTATATTATTCGAGTGCGCAAGTGACAAACGGCCATCTTTGGACATGGTGCCGAGCCTTCCTACTTCCTTCACATAGCGTCTCAGCGTGATAATTACTAGTACTGTACTGACTACACCAGGAAAATTGCAGTCCCGTGATAAAGTAAAATGATTCCAACGGTTAAAACCAAAGGATAAGGATTCGTTGCTAAAAGTTGGTTATCTTTTAAGAAATTTCTGGTTCTTTCGTACCTTCATAATAACTTTTTTCCTTCGAAAAACTTCCCAAGTCAATGGAACTCAATGCAAGGTTATAAAGATGACACAGGCCTTACTTGAACACAGTTGCGATCTTTGATGTCGTCATTCAGTTTGAATCTTCGGCGTTATCCGTCCTTACAACCACGTAACTTTAAACAAAAGATGTCTTGAGGATCTGCATTGATAATAATGCCCAAGTCATCTCAGCTATGTCCAACGCTGAATATTTGTAGTCCAATAATCAGACTGTCCAGCCAAACAAAGGTGTTTCCACCGACTACTGATCCACAAAACAGTAAGCAGTACAGGTGAAGCGTACGAGCTCGTTGAGAAAGGTTTCATCCGAGACTGCGCTTTAGGATAATTTTAAAAAGAAGCTTCTTCTCGTAATCTTCGACTTGCCATGAAAGAATGAAGACAGTGACAAATACCCTGCGGAACGGTGGTTTGTTTGCTATCACTTTTACGAACTACTAGATCTTTAACCCGTTTAGTAAGAGACCACAAACTGGTGCGCAGGCAGGAGCACCAGAGTACGAGTGAAGAAGTTGCCTACGTAGCAGGCTGTGCGGTATGATCCTGATTCAGTCGGTGTTTGGGAAGCCTTATAAAGAGGGACCGATGAGCAGAGTCCGGCGGGAAGTGGGTTCTACCCAATTGATGCTATGGGTCAGGGGATCAGTAAACATACTACCCTTTTCAATATTTTTAACATTAAAACTATTAAAAAATATCGTACTTGGCCTGATGTCTTAATTTATGAGTACTCAGCAGGCTACTCATGTTCTTTTGCCGGAAGAGGTTATGACGGAGGTAATCGGAAATCAGTGAAATATAGTTTTATTGCCTAGCAAGAAAGGATGTGTCTGAGTGCAGAAAAGAAATGTGTTGCTGCATTGCTGGGTAATAAATTGGCACTGGCACTGTAAGGTGATCAACTTGAGGGTGGAAAGGGGATAGGTGTTTTGTGGAAGGGAATGTTGACAAAGGGTTTAGGGTTAGAGACACTACGACCCACTCTTGAGAGTACGGGAACGAACACCCCCTTTTCGCCCACACACTTTAAAATATAGCTACCTTAAGTTAGATCCGGCCCTGATTTAGGTAGAGACCCTATAGTGGGTAGGGTCTCTAGGTTTAGGGGAGTTATAGCTCCCTCTCGCAGGACCTGAAAATTAAAAGAAAACAAGAGAAAAGAAAATAAAAGAAAAAGAAAGGAAGAAAAGAGGAAGAGGAAGAGAAAAAGAAAAAGGGTCAAAATTGTCTAAACCTATTCGAAATATATCTTTTTTGCAGGATTGAGTTGGGTTGAACTTTTGGTCTTAGAAATCCATTAATGTGGTTGACGACGAGAAGGGGGCTACAATGTGCAAAAATTGGTGAACGACTGGGGTTTGACGCTAGTCTATAGATGTATGAATTATTTATGCTATGGGGGATGTGAGGAGGCACTGCTGAACTGTCGTAACTGTTTTTAAGAGTAAAAATTTCTGCAACCTAGTTGATTCTAATACCAGTTTTCACCATGCAGGTCATCTAGGATGATTAAAGTCGCCAGGCTGGAACGGGAACGTGATATCATGCCCCCAATACTCAGATTTCCGAAATTTCCGACAATTTTTAAAATGAGTGTAGAGGGCGTTTTAGCTATAGAATTCTACAAGGGGTGGGGTGAAGTGTGTGTTGACCAAGCAATGGGTCTAACATCTGTCACAAATAATCAAAATATCAAATATCAACAGTGCTAACAGTGCGTTTCTCGCACTGTCAGCCCTATTGATGTGTTTCCTATCACCCATATTCTCACTATTTCTTGATAAGGTTTTTTACATTTAAGCCAATATCTCGTGTGCATAGACGTGATTACAGAGCCTGGGAACACAACATTGTAAGCATGTGAGGCAAGGGATCTCTCTCCACCTTCCTCTACTTTTCGAGAGACATTTTATCAAAATGAGATCTTTAACGAAGTACTAGGCACTGGCAGCAAATTCGCATTCTGATTGGAATCTTTTGGGGCAATTGGTAGTTTCTCGGCGCAGAGTCTGGGTGCAAACTATAGTTTGCCATAATGATTTCAATGTAAACTTTTGGTGCCCTTCGTTGGCATTCGTCATGGTTTACACCAGGGGCGTCAATCCGTATTCAACTGTGGGGGAGGGGGGACGTGGGACATACATGACTTAGCACAAACCAATTCCTTTGGTTTTGAAGAGGGGGCGTCTTCTTATAGGACCTTTCCTCCCCCCCCCCCCCTTATGATGACTGACGTTGTCCTATTCTAATAAGAATTATCATTTCAAAGTTAACATGACCATCATAGATGATCTGCCAGGTGAAATACACGGAGTCTACGGAATTACTTCAAGATGTTTTTTTTTATCATGTCCCAAAATAGCTGAAACAACGCTTCGCAGCGTGGATCATTGTCGGAGATCATGGACCCAACCTGGCCCGTTGCTAGGGTGATATATTTGGGGGTGTGAAGGTCCCAAATTCCGACCGGCTGGATGTTTTTCCAACTGAGTGGAGACGTTTAAATTGCACTTTGTTATGCGCTCTGCGTTTTGTATACAGCAGTGGGGATCCTTCCTTTGTCACTACATAAATGTGTCGTCCTGGGGAGGGGTCGTCCCCCTCCCCTTTGAGCAATTTTTGTTATTTTAAGGCTGCTTAGGTTAAAAACGGTGCTATCTTTGGGATATTTTTTTAAGCTGATCATACATGACTGGAAAATGTCCATAATTTAGTGAATTCTAATTTTTCCGACTGGCTGGATGTTTTTACTAACTGCAGTGGCGGCGTGTTAATTGCACCTTTTTTATTCACCCTGCGTTTGTATACAGAAGTGGGGATCCTTCCTTTGTCACTATATAAAGGTGTCATCCTGGGGGGGGGGGGTCTAAGGGGAGGGACGCCACCTCCCCTTTGAGAAAGTTTTGTTAATTTAAGGTTGCTTAGATGCAAAATGGGATATCTTTGGGATGTTTTTGGAGCTGATCGTAGTATAGCAAAGGTGTGAAGGATTAGCAAGGGCGTTTTCAGAATGCTTTGTAGTCGTGAGTGTATTAACAATCACCATCTGCAGGCGCGGATCCAGAAATTTTGAGGGGGGCCCAAGATGGAAAATCTCATGTGCACCGAAGGTGCACCACGAGCGCGAAGCGCGAGTTCCTACGCGTGGCGCCCAAGGGCCAGTGATAGGGCCCCTGCGGGGTCCAAGGGGGCGAAGCCCCTGGAAGCTCTCGCAGTATTGCATTTTAAGAGCACAGAAATCGGCTCCAGTTCTTATGTCAGTGAGATTTTATACCTTTTCATGTTGCATGGAATTTGATGTGTATGGCTCAGTATAAGTTACTATATGTAGCTGCAGAAGTTCCGGAAAATCTAAGTTATTTTATAACTTACACGCCAACATTATGAGCCCATGTAGGTAACTTGAAATGATTTTGCCATAATGAGTGTTTTATTTTCGTTATACGGTATTCAGGTATAGGACGTCAGGTGAAACAATTGCCCGCAAAAATTTGAATTTACATTTAAAACCGTTGCTATTACAAACGGTGTCAATTCCCTATAGGTGTGTCTATCAATTAGAAGGTGGGTTCGATACTAAGTTTTCAGTTCTTATAGAAGAGGAGGGTGAAAAAATGAATTTCAGTTGCTTTACATCCTTACAATACTGGCTTCTCTGAAATCACGTTTATGCACACGAATAATTGGCTTATGGTAGAACCCCACCGATGAGTAATGCGAATACTTTTGGGACCTTACTGATAGTAAAAGGAGCAATTCAAGGCTAAGACTGCGCAGATCAAGCGAAAATCAAGAAATATTGAGAAGACTTTGCAAAAATCGTGAAAGATTTCAAACGATTTTTGGTAAAAAGTGATAAAAATAAATTCATCACTCAATAAAAGCGTACCTCTCTCCGTAAGCGTAAACAATTGCGCGCGAAGCGCGCCGAAAATTTTCGGTATAGAGCCTCCCAGGAGCTCTGCATTAATTGTACACTGAAAAGGGGGACCAACAGGACTCTCACAACCTGACATCCATATGGGAGGAGAGATGATATATCACCTTCTTTATGGATTTCTGAACAGTATACCCTTCAGAATCTATGACCGATGGTGCCCGCGGGAGTTGGTGATTGGGGGAACAGCAGACAACTGCTAGACCGTGCCTTTTTAGGCAGTGGGATTTTGTATACGCTATATACAAGAGTGGGAGAGCCTTTTCTTGTTAGTACATGAGAGTGCAATCCCAGGAAGGGGTTTACCTTCCCCTTCGAGAAATGTTTTTTACTTTTAGGGAGCCTATATGCAAAATGGTGGTATCTTTGGGTCATTCTAAAGTGATTGTATGTTTAAAAAATGTCCACAATTCAGTGAATTCTAACTTTCGTTCAGGTGAAAAAGGGGAGTAAGAAACGCTTAATATATTGCCTTCAAACCTCCTTAAGTCCCAGGAAAAATCTTGGGCGTGGATCCATCTCCAAAACTGTGTGTGTGGGAGGGGGGAGAACTTTTCCACATTTGTGAATCGCCGTCCTGGTAGAAGAAGCAGTGTTGGTAGCCAGAATTTGCGTCACGGGGAGGCAATAAGTTCTGTGATCGTCGGCATGGGGGAGGGGTCTAAGGGAAATTTTTCTAGAGCTGAATGCCCTCAGATGCGATTTGGCGCAACAAAAGTGTACGATTTTTAGGTCATTTTTCTTCTAAAAAATTTCGTTTTCCTAGGCATATTTGCAGTCTGTTCCATCATTTTTGAAAAAGTGAGGTGGACTTTTGACGGTGTCCCCCTTCGTAAAAGTGAGAGGGACGCGTCTCCCTGTCCCCCATGATCCACGCCCATGGGAAAATTGTACACGCAATTATACCTGCGTGGAGTCCACAGAAACATTCTTGGACTATAATAAAATATTTCCTTTACATTTTAAAAGGACATCCAAGGTTGACAGAGAACAGTATAGAGCCTCCCGGGAGCTCTGAATTATTTACAGTATACAAAAGAGGGACCAACGGGATTCTCACTGCCCGAAATCCATATGGGAGGAGATATGATATATCACCTTGTCTTTTTGGTATAGCAAGAGGGATGGTGGACAGGCAAAATTCTTTTCAGAAAAGATTTTCGTCGTTATTGAACATCGCGGTAAAATGTTTGGAAAATAAGCAACGGCAATTACGTACTTTCAATCTTTCAAATCATGTGCTAGACTAGATTAGTCGAAGATCCCATTAGAGCCCTACAGAGAAGGAGATGTACTTTTTAGAATAATGATTGCGTTTGAATAATTTCTTGCGTCATAGCTTTGTCAATGGTATATGAAATCGGGTGCAAACCCTGTCGTATGCGCGCGAAGCGCGCCGAAATTTTGAATAAAATATTAGTCCATGACAAAACCTGCATTCAGAACCTGCATCGGACACTGTCACTTTCCCACCAACCTATGCTATTCAGAAACGAATCTTCCAACTGAGAATTCTTAAAAAACACCTTTGCTTCCCCCTTGAGTAGTTACCGAAAGCTATTGATAATAAGGACAACTCTGACACAAGGCTTGACGCCAGCGGAGCGTGCGAAAATTTGGAATTTGTCAAGAATTCCAAAACTTATGGTAGTTTGAGAACAGTTTGTGAAAGAAAATGGTACGAACAAATAACAATCATCAAAAATACATCTTACCCTCCACAGAAATCTGTAGCTTAAACGACTTTTGGGACCATTTTAAAAATTTTAAAGAATCGATGGGGGAGGGGGACACACGTCACCCATTGCCCACTGTGCCGACGCCACTGTCTGTAGCTTAAAAGCCTTTTGAGTTCATTTTAAAACTTTTCAGACAGTTTTGAAATCGAATAGGGTATGCACGCCGCTACTTTGCCTGCAACAGCTGGTGCCACTGTGCACAATAGCACGTCACCTGACAGTTTGTCTATTGTATTCATTCTGCAAGGTCTGTATGGCGAAAACTTTGCCTCTCAATCCCTCTAGATTACAAAAAATTTCACTCTTTAACACAAAATTGTTACTAATTTCAGTGCAGCTAACCGGGCCCATACTGCATATGTCACGATGTTTACTTATTTAGATCTTAATTCAAGGATCATAACTCAGCTATTCACCTGTTTTCGAACATTGTAGCTCTCCTTTCATCGTCAATCACTGTGAAAGACATTTAAAGAGATAATCCAGCTATAGCTCCACCCGACCAATCCCTACAGAAATATATACTTTGAATACGTTCTTAGACACTTTTATTAATTTTTTGCTCTTAACTTTTCTTTCTCCTTTCCTTTTTTCTTTTTCTTCCTTTTTTCTCCTTTCCTTTTCATTCGTGGTGAGAGGGGGGGGGGCGGGCCCACCAGGCCCCCCTGGATCCGCGCTTGCACCATCTATACCACAATGGCTTCGGCGAAGTGCTCGGTAAAAATTTTTGAAAAGTGTTTAACGACAACAACGTACTTTCAATCTTCCACAAGGGGGAGGGATGCAGTATGTTGTGTGACCGTTGGCCTGGGGGAGGGGTCTAAGGGAGGGGGACACCCCCTCCTCTTTGAAATTTTTTGAAAAATTAGGTGTCCTTACATGCAATCTGGTGCCACATATGTTACCTTTTGAAGTAAAATTTGTGTTAAAAAACTTACGTATTTTTAGGAACTAAAAATAGGCACCAGTGAGGGGGGCATGGCCCAATGGGGTGTCCCCATCCCCTTTGAAAAATTTTGAAAAATTCGGTGTCCTTACATGCAATCTGGTGCCAAATATGCCACCTTTTGAAGTAAATTTGTGTTAAAAAATTGACGAATTTCTAGGAACTTAAAAAGAAAATCGGAATCAGTGAGGGTGGGCATGGCCGAATGGCCCTCCCCTCTGCTTACGCCACTGATTGAATGATCCCATATTGATGCGCGGCCCCTACAGATGTTTGGAGATGTATGTCTGTTTTCGGAAAGTGTTGTGATCAGAATAGTTCCATGTATAATTACCTTTTTAATGGTCATGAGAAGGAGTGCAAACCGTGACGCATGCGCGCGAAGCGCGCCGAAATTTTGTCATTAAATAAGATTTCCCTGACGAAATCTACATTCAGAATCTGCATCAAGACACTTAACGATTGCCCAACAAACCTACATGTCACTCAAAAAGCCAGTCAAATAGAGCCACGACACTACTCTTTTACGCAAATGTGGGGGACATTTGATATTTTGTCCCCCACCCATCGAAATGTGGGGGGACTTGTCCCCCGTTCCCCCAGGATTGACGCCCATGATTTGCACGGAGAATTTGATTACCATATAATCGAAATATTAACGCGGAATATTATTCTGACCAAAACAACTTTCCGAAAATTAGGTATACCTCCAACTTCTGCACGGACCCACATCTAGAGGGAATCACAGAGCAATTTAACATGCATTATTCAGATAGCTCTTGCCCGCTTTGCAAGGCTTCTCGGCCTTTTGGCTAAGATCATGTGTAGTATCTGCTTTTTCAGCCAGTCTAGAATTGGGCTATGCATGATAGATCCATAATGTAGAGGTCTGAAGGTTTAGAAGTTGGTCATTTTCAGTCTCTTTGCTGATTTTTTAAAACAAAGTTGGGGTGACCGCTTACTCCATTTAAATTAGAGTTTCTAAACATATAAGTCATAAGTGTTATCTTGCCAGATAACTCCATTTTGCATCCAAAGCCATTTACATATGCAAAATTTTTTCAAAGGCAAACCTAAATTGTCACCCTGCAAATAAATCAGAATATTCACTCAGAAATGAAGATTTTAACCATACAATCACGGTGGACATAGTTTTACATATCTCGCCCTGCCCCGCCATCACCTTTTAAAGCCATCTTGCCCCTTCAGTACCTTGTCTGGCTACGGGTATGCAGCTACTCCATTCCTCAACAAAATGGTTGGCTATTACAACTTAACCTTGCCAAAAAATACAAATTAAGATTTTAATGGTGTGCTAGTTCTTACTTACCGGTTTGAAGTCCGCGTGTTTGTCGCATCAAGTACATCAGGTACAATCATGAACCCTATTCATGATGCGAAGTGGGATAGAAAGAATATGGGCTAGATAAGATTTCAATGCCGCATAAAATCAAGGGGTCCGCCTTGCAGGTAGTGGGTAGGTTTGTGGTCACTCTTACGTAGGCTTACCCTCGCAAAACATTGTGTGCAATTCTATAGAAAAAACTCAAATATCTTCATAGCCTCTATAAATTCTTTAAAAATCTATAGAATATCTAAAGAATTTCCATTAAAGTTGCAAAAAATTTCTAGGAAAAATCCCCTCCTATGATGCGCATAACATTTACAAAGTTTTCTATAGCATTTATTTATGCAAAGAAGTTCTCGAGTTTTTTTTTATTAATTCTGTAGAGAAATTATTTTATAAACGTCGTAGAGAATACTGTATGGAAATTCTTTTGTAATTTTTGCAGAAATTCCTTGAAAAGACTACAGATTTTTACAGAAATTCTATAGAAAGTTTTACAAAATTTGAGGAAATTCTAAAGATTATTTTACAGACTGAATCTATAAGCCACTTCACATAACCCTAACATTTTTTCATTTTTGCAAGGCTATTTCAAATTCCTGTGCGAGTGCAGGGCCCTAGGCCCAAGCCCGTAGCTAAGGGGTTGCCAGGGTTGGAAAACGCACAGAAAAAATTTCATAACCCACAAAATTTTATATAGTACTATTACCATAATAAATTTTTTCACATGTCGTCCCATCCCTAAAAGAAAGTTCACCCATGGAAGCCATCTCTTCCACCTTCAGTGCTTTGCTTTCCTAGGCCATTGATAGTTGTCCCCATTCTAAATTCGCCACTGGGATGTGACATGTATCACGTAAGCGCAGATTTAATCAATCAAACCGCTGAACCTATTTAAATTCTTGGTGTATCGTTTGACATTATTTTCATAATATGCCGAACTACGATTTCATGCATTATAAGAATAAATTCAATTTTTTTTCGTTTAGCAATCTCTTGCCTATCAATGTGAACAAAAGTTACTTTCATATTTCAGATTCAAAAATTGAAATATTTTGGCTCATCTGATGTTATAAACAAACCACGTTAGGAAACAGTAAATACAGTGCACTGTTACAAATCATAACAACATCAGATGAGCCAAAGTATTTCAATTTTGGAATCTGAAACATGAAAGTTTTCTTCATGTCAATTCTACAGAATACTGTCGCTTACAAGTACCTGTGTTACAAAATGAATACAGAAGAGGCTTTAAAGAAAATTTGAATCTTTGTTTTTCAAATGTAAAGAATCTAGACATGTAAGATACAGGGCGGCATTAGCGGCTCGCCATAGGGGCACGTTGGACACTTGCCTCCCCCCCCCCCTCCAAAAAAAAAAAGTTTGCAAAGCATGGTCTTCAATTTTCAAAAAAAAATTAAATAAATAAAACATGTAATTCAAGATAGTTTAGGCCCTCCTTTTTCCTTGAGTGGGTTTAAAATTAAAGAAGTGAATAACTTTCCAATGCAATGCGAAGGTTAAACAGTAATAAAGTGCTTTCAAAACGACATTTTTTCGGCGCGCTTCGCGCGCGTTTTCTTAGTTTGCTTGTTTGCTACTATATATATACTTCAGTCATCACAAGTTACAGAGTGTAACGGTAATGCTGGAGTTAAATGCCCATAGTTTTGCAGACACTTCAGAGCTTTCGGGGTCATTAGATACACAACCCACTAGCCGTGTTGATTATCATCCACGACTAAAAGGAGTTTTGCCCGGGTGTCACCTGGCCAGATTAGCATAGGTATCTGTCTACAAAAGGTTGTAACGGACATGTAGCCTAAACGTATTGTTAATTCCCATTGAAGGAGAGGTTTTCCTTCCCTTGTCCAAACTGACAGCGCCGTTGGCCTACGAGCGGTCTTATGACTGTCAAATGGCCTGTTACAAGCAAAAGGTTATATCCACCTCTGTGCTAAAGTATACGGTTTCAATTGATTTAAAATAAACACACCAAACAGTCAATCTAAGCTCAGTGTAATGAGACTTTTGACTAGTGGCCTAGCTATTTGTATATAGGATGAGACGTCGTTCTGAGTTAGGGGAATTCCTTTCCCACTTTAAAAAATTTCGTTTCGGAACGGTACTGAGATCCAAAATAGTGCTATCATTTCATCGTTTTCAACTTGTCTTCTTGCTCAAAATTTTCGTTAGTTTAAGAAAACAATAAAAAAAACCAACATTTTATGGCTTCTTGGCAAAGTTGAAACATATTGTGGTACAATGAAAGAAACAACAAAATATTTAAAGGTATGGCTCATATTATACAAATGGATCAAGCTGCTTTGCCCATTTCACCTGCCTCTTACTCCACCCCTATGGAGTAGCGATCGGTTGGTATGGTTGTATTTATTTTTAAAGTAGTCAGCTAATGACTGACTACCTGAAATGGTGTTTGAAAAGCTTTTGAAAACTACATCGCTGTAATACATAATAACCATACTTCTATTACATTATCCGGAGCTGACCATTAATATTGCGGGGGGGGGGGGTCTTCCGACCCTCCCTGAATACGGACTTGAGTTTGCCCCCCCCCCCAAACAAAATTTCTTAGAGCCGCCCATGCAGGGCGGTCAAGTACCATTTACGGGAATCTGCAAGGTACCCTTGGCAAAAAAGTTCCTTGGTGCTGCACTACTTACGCGCTAACTGATACTAGCGTTCCGCTTAGTGTCATATATTGCTCTTAGAGATAATTGTGTCTCCCTTTGCCATGCACGGGAAAGAAAGTTTGGCAACGCCACGGGCTAGGGTCTGTTCCACCAGGGCTCATAACTTAATTGTGCCTCCAGTTACACTTTACCTCAGGAACCTCAGTGGACGTGGATCTGTTGACCCAGGCTTTGTCCACATCTTCATGATCCTTATGATCGATAACTGTAGCAAAATTCAGAGCTGTGGGTGACTGCTATGTTTAACTTTAGCAAGATCTGTCTTGTATAGTCACACTCACACATTACCTCTAGGTAAGCCCACAACCTATCCAGACTGCCAGAGCCGACTTACACTGATTAACAGAAGTACAGTAACTGAAATTACACTCTCAGGTAAGCCATTCCAGATACAAACACCTCTACCGTGACTGACAAAACTAGTCATCCTAGTCACCCCGTATCGGCACATGTAATAAAAGTTTCTAATGAAAGACAATAAAACTTTGCCCCCATTCGTCCTGATAAAAAAAATCACGCTCGCCAGCCACACACTACGAGAATGCAGACTCCCCTAGGCCTCCTGGTAGGCTGTTTAATTCTGTGAACTCCCAAAGTCATTTCTACATCAGCCTGCCTTGAAAGCATCTCATTCATCTGGCTCAAACCTTGTTCTTTATTAGAAACTTACTAGGAGAATGAGGGCGGGCTGGTTGATTTTTCCCTAGAGACCCTATAGTGGGAGAGACTGGCCAACCATTGTTCTCAGATACGCATTCTGATTGGACGAAATGTATGGGCACCATTTTGGAGCCAAAGTACGAGCTTGCAAGATCATGTACGTTTAGCCTATACATTCGAGAAGTTATGCAGGCTGTACGTACGTACGGCCGAACGTGGGCCTACGCATCGTATGTAAGGTAGTCATGTTTTGTTTCCAAAATTGCGGCAGGGTTGTGCTGCATTTGGATGCACGAACAGGCCAGAAAAGGGTTACAAGTTGTATAGATTCCCATCCTGTACAAAAAGAAGGCTTCGGTGGGCTGTATAAGTTAGAAGGTTCAATTGGAATCCGTCAAATAGCGATCGCTTATGCGATGTAACTTTACAGTATGCAGCTTAGTAATACGCGTAGGCCTAACGTTAGAGTAGGCTTAGCATTAGAGGTAGATTACGAAGTTCTGTACAAAGCCTAGCCTATACCGTATACGGCGGTTCCATCTCTATATTCCGACTGCTTGATATTCTAACACATAAACCCAAATACAACTCCTAACCCTTTGGTCTAACCGGCTAACCCTAATCCTAATACTAACCCTATTGGAGAGTTGTCGGAACATCCTCATAGAGACGCTGGAATACCAGAGCTGCAGTCCCCAGTCATAGGTGTAGGAGCAGTGGCGTATTTGGGGTGCACGTGGCGTATTTGAGCCATGCCCCCACCCTCTCACTGATGCCAATTTTTTTACTTCCTAAAGATACGTAAATTTTTTACACAAATTTTACTACAAATGGTAGCATATGTGGCACCAGATTGCATGTAAGGACACCTAATTTTTCAAAAATTTTCATAGGGGAGGGGGCACCCATTGGGCCATGGTTCCCCCTCATTTATGCCGATGTATTTGTTTTTGTTCCTAAAAATACGTCAATTTTTTAAACCAAAATTTACTTCAACTGTAGCCTATAGGGCACAAGATTGCATGTAAGGACACCCATTTTTTCAAAACTTTTCTAGGGGAGGGGGACACAGATCAAAGATGGCTCCTGGATCTATTAGTAACATGAGAAAACTGAAACATTTGCGCACCTTTGACTTTGATGTAGGTTTTTACATGGAGTACATCCTGGTCAGTCGCAATTTTATAAAACCTAGGGGCAGGCCCATGGGCGTAAATCCTGGGGGGATAGGGGGACACGTCCCCCCATATTTTGGAAATACACCCATTGACTTAAGATTTTTACACAGTAAATTTTTGACAGAAGTGGCCATGTCCCTCCCACACTCGAGTAAAGATTGACGCCCATGCCTAGGCCTTTCCATAAAATAAAAAAGTCTCACTAGGAAGTGCTCCCCTACTTTTACCCCTTCCCCCAGACCTCTCCTGAAACTTTCACTAAATAATGAAAAATCTTAAATGATTTATTCAACTTGCTTACAACTTTCCGTAAAAAGAACCAAAGGCGTAGGAAGCTTTTCGAGACGGGGGAGGGGGGGTGAACCTTGTTTCAGATGGCCGTCCTGGGGGAGGGGTCTAAGGAGAGGGGATGTCTCCCTCCCCTTTGGAAAATTTTTGAGTATTTGAGGGTCTTCAGATGCAATTTGGTGCAACATTTTGGACAAACGTTAAGGAAAATTACTGCAAATTTTTGACATTTCTTACAAAAGAGGCAAATAAGGGGTTTTTGCTCTTGGATCTTTGGGGCGGAAGCACACTTCAGCCCCCACATTTTGACTGGGGGCTAAAGCCCTCAGCCCCCCCCCTTCCCACTTCCTACGCCTATGAAAAACACCATTTTGCATGTATGCCATCCTGCATTAACGTACTAGTAGTTTTCTTAGAAAGAAGGGGTAGACCCATCCCCTCCCCCTCTTACCAGCACAAAAATAAGACACTAAAATGAAATTTGTTTTGAATAAAATCGCTTTTAAAACTGTCAAAATAGCATACACCATTCTGCATTTTCGTCACTTTCTATTATTAGCAAAAGTTACTCAAAATAGAGGTTGTTATTATCCCCTCCCTCTAGACCCCTCCCAGGACGACTTTTCTTGCACCGGGTGACAAACTAAAGGATCCTGCAGACAGTGCCACCCAGAGTCAAGCAATACAAATGATTGTCACAAGAGAACAGAACACTGTAACTCACTTTGTTTTACATTTTGTGCGGAAAACTGTACGCACACAGTGCATATGACATCTGATGATAGTTAACATTTGGCTCCAAAATGGCGCCCATGAAATAAGTTGGCCAATCTCTCCCACTATAGGGTCTCCATTTTTCCCAGGACGAATGGATCCAACTGCAATTTTTTACCCGAAACCTAATCTTTATTCTGCATTATTTTTCATGTTTTCAAGTGAAATTTTCAAAAATGGTCCCCATTCGTCCTGGGAAAAAATCCAGGGCCGGGCTAGCACAAATGGCGGATATCAGGGGCGCGGTGTCAAAACTGCTCCGAGTTGCGCGCAGCACGCGAGACTAATAGCAGAGTTTAAGGACTACGTCACGCATACAAAAGGCACAAAAGGAGCATGGGAACTAGGAGTAAAACAATACAGTAGAAGCGCTAGCACTAAGTTACCGAACACTCCATGTAGCAGTGCTCCGGTTGTTTATACTCTCAGTTCCCATCATGCATTGCAATCATTAAAGTCTGCTATCAAATAAGATGTAGCAAGGGTACATGGGCGTCAATCCTGGGGGGACAGGGGGACCCCCACATTTCGATAGGTGGGGGACATAATATCAAATATCCCCCCACACTTCGAAAAGAGTAGTGTCGTGGCTCCATTATGGCTTTTTGAGTGGCATGTAGGTTTGTTGAAAGATGCAGATTCTGAATGCAGATTTTGTCAGAGAAATCTCATTTAATATAAAAATTTTGGCGCGCTTCGCGCGCATGCGTCACAGTTTGCACTTCATCTCATGACCATGAAAAAGGTGGTTATACAAGGAACTATTCTGATCACAACACTTTCCAAAAACAGAGATGCATCTCCGAACATCTGTATAGGGGCCCCCGCATCAATATGGGATCCTTCAATCTAATTTGTAAGCATGATGTGGAAGGTTGAAACTTTAAAGCACGTTGTTGCCGTTATACATTTTTTAAAAACTTTTATCGAGCACTTCGAGCGAAGTCATTATCGGTATGGATGGTGATCGCTAATACACTTGCGAAGAAAAAGCTGAAACGCGCTTGTTAGTCCTTCACACCTTTTGCTACACCTATCAGGGAGGTCTAACATCACCTTACTATGCCTATTCTCTCCCTCCTGCCGATTCTCCATTGCTGGAAGCTGTTCTTCTGGATTTTCGTTCAAAATTAGGAAAAATACGATAGATGTAAAGTGCTTACTATCATAATCTATATTACCATTTGGATGTCAAGTAATAAGGATTACGCCATTGCCCCATTTATATAATTGACCCAGAGCTTCCAGGATGTCCTATACAGGCATTTGCCAGCCTTAGATGCCCTATTATAATGCACAATGAAGGCAAGGAAAATTTTCATAATAGTCCAAGCAAGTTTCTGTTGACTCAACGCAGGTATTTTTACGGAAGAACTGCCAAAAAAGTAGCCAAAGGGGGGGGGTCAGGAAAGTTGTTGAAAACGTATTCGATCAGCTCCAAAAGTAAACCAAAGATAGTACCATTTTGCATCTAAGCAGCCTTAAATTTACGAAAATTTCTCAAAGGGGAGGGGGCACCCCCTTTCCTTATACCCCTCCCCCAGGGCGACACCTTCATGAAGAGACAAAGGAAGGATTCCCACAGCTGTATACAAACGAAGGGGCATAAAAAAGGTGCAATTTACGCCTCTCCACTGCAGTTAGTAAAAGCATCCAGGCAGCCGGAAAATTAGAATTCACTAAATTATGGACATTTTCCATCCATATACGATCAGCTCCAAAAATATCCTAAAGATAGCACCATTTTGCACCTAAGCAACCTTAAATTAACGAAATTTCTCAAGGGGGAGGGGAAGGGGGACACCCCTCCCCTTAGACCCCTCCCCCAAGACGACACCTTTATGTAGTGACAAAGGAAGGATCATCACAGCTGTACACAAAACGCAAAGCCCATAAAAGAAAGTGCAATTTACACGTCGCCACTCTTTTGGAAAAACATCCAGCCAGTCCGAATTAGGGGCCTTCACACCCAAAAACATATGACCCTAGCTACGGGCGTGGTTGGGGTCCCTGACCTCTGACAATGATCAACGCTGCGGAGCGTGGTTTCAGCTATTTTTGGACATGATTAAAGTAACATCTTGAAGTAATTCCCTGGACTCCGTGTATTTCAACTAGCAGATCATCTATGATGGTCATGTTAACTTTGGAATCATTGGCGTAGACAGAGGGGAGTAGGTCTTACTTATAAATTTCATCGAAAGATTTCTTTCTTTTTTTTGAGATCATTTGTTTGTGACTCACATGTAGAAAGAAAGTGTAGCAAACACTAGAGATTACGCAAACAGTGCTCTTCTCAGGGCCTCGCACAAGAAACTGTGCATCTAAGGAGATTTTCTTTACTGTTCGTAAAAATTTGACTAAACTTTGGTGGCTCCCCTGAAAGTGGCTCCTAAAGTACCCCTATTTGCGCCCATTTGGAAAATCTTGCTTGCCCTTGGAGTATGAGCAAAGAAAAAGAGGACAAAACGCCAGCGTTCAAACAAATACGTTAAAATTTATTCTAACTTTAATATAAATGGTACTACATAAAAAACACTACAGCTAAGTCAACAATTACCCCACCCCCATTATGACCTTTTTATGCCATCTGTCAGATGGACTGACTTTGGGCTGCAACTGAAAACCACAAAAATCTCTTTCTCGTCAATGCAAGGTGAATTTTATGTGGAATTTAAAAGCTTTTTGCTAGTTTTAGAAGTTAGAACGAAATAAGGCTAAAATCTAAACAGGTGATAAGCCATTTAACCCTGTCAACATTCCCACATGGGGCTTGTATGGGCAAAGATCTGAGCACCCATAGGGAAAACTTGCCCATGTGGGCCTCATGAAGATTTGGCTACGTTGCCCTTGTGGGTCCCACTTGGAACTTACCCTCTAAAGGTGCACCATAAACCCACATGGGCCCCTTAATGCTCAATCCATACCCATTAAAAGCCCATCATGCCCACGAATATTCCATGTGGGCATGTTGACGGGGTTATTTCCCATCCATCAGTAAAGAAAGTTGGAACGCTAGTCCAATTAAGTCCAAAACTAATAAATATTATCTTCTGCTGTTGATTTCACGGTGTTTCTTCTAAAGACAAACAGAGCGCTGACTAAGACAAGTCCACAGACAGTGAGAAATGAAAAGACACAAAGGGCCACAACAGCAGGAAGGGGCCACGTGACCTCACCTGCAAGGGGAAAAATTCAAAAGTTTTTTGATTTCAAAGTTCAAACAAAGAAGGTTGAAATGCTTATTTATATGCAGAACGTTATCCGATCAAAAAGTGGTTCTGTGCATTTCAACACTTCATTCAGCTACGTATTGCGCACAAGATTATTTGATGTCAGAAACTTTCTGCGAGGCTTTTCATGTGATATCAGCGCCTCTCTCAGTGCTACGCTTACCAGCTCATGTCAAAGAGGTCTGTTAGTAGATCCTTTTCCAAAAGGGAACTCCAAAGGGTTATAGGCTTAAGTTTTAGTATACGTCTTTTTGTTAATGGCATTTTACTGTGACCAAAAGCCACGCGTACCGTACCAAAGCTCTAACCCATAATCCTGTGTAATTGCTGTTTGGGAAAAAGGTTCTATGGTACAGGCTCAAAGCAGGATTGAGATACAATATTATACTCTTAAAGGTGAAACTGGCAAAAACAGGGAGAGGCGCGACGCAGTGACGTCCTACAGAAGATGCATGTGCGATCCGTCCCCAGTTATGACACCATCTCTTCAATGACAGAGCCGCGGAATGTTGTCTTAGGCTACAATATTAAACGAATGTATGCAAGCTGATACTTTGTGTTAGGAGAAAAAAGCACTAGTGAGCGAAATACACATCCCCATCACCCATCCAATTTTGCAAGAGCAAACGGTGTTCTGAAACTCCAACATCGATCCGGAGACTGGGATTTGTCGCCAGTAATTTTGTCGAGGATTGTAGTCACTGCCGTCCAATGTGAAAAACGCCTATTTGTAACGTATTGTGCACTTCATCTATATTAAAAGCAAGAGATATCGATTATGCCACATAAAAATTTCAACTATTGTAACGTAAATATGTAAATCTGACGGATGAAAACACCTCCGAGGTAATACTTCCATGATCCGACGTGGACTAACAACTCACCTGGGTGGGCGGACATGTCCTTTATGATCGGTCCTTTGCTGAAACGACGGGAAAGCGTCAATCCACTATTCCTTTTACTTCGCAGGAACCCTGAACAGAAGGGTCTACAGTCCCCGAAAAGACTAGCCTCACATATCCTGGTGTTGCAGTGAACATATACCTGTTTGGATATAGGTTGAAAGGAACTAGAAGAAAAACACTGTAACACCTGCGTAGAAGCACGCGTCTTGATAATACGACAAAGGTATAGATATAATAGGCTATTCTATTATCGCCAAAAAATGAGACTTAGTTTTAGACTGGGTAATAAAGTAAGTAGCTTTACACACACAAAAGGAAAATTGATATGGGGTTAAGGCAATCTGTGTGAGATCAAGGAACTCCCTGGTATGATAAACCTTGTAAGGCGTAGGGAGCTTTTTTCAACTGCAATGGGGGGGGGGCTGAACGTTTTTTGGGGGGGCTGAACGTTTTTTCGGACAGTCTTCCTAGGGAGATGGATCTAAAGGGAGGGTGTCCCCTCCTTTTGGGGAAATTTTTTCATATTTAAAGGTCACGAATACAAGTTGGTGCCACAAATCGTGCAAATATGAAAATTGCTCCAGAGTTTTGACATGTTCACTGAGGGGACAAATAAAGGGTTTCGTCCTTGAATTTTGGGGGCGGGAGCATACTTCTGCGCCTCCACATTATTGCCTAGGAGGCTTTAGTCCCCCACCCCACTCCAACCTTACTTCCTATGCCTATAAAACCTTGTATACACCAAAGTGAAGCAATTACTGTAATAGATTCACCTACCACGTTACTTTCAGGAAATTGAAGCAGAGATGCTGAGAATGCAAACGACGGCTTTGAAGTTGGATCAAAGTTTGACGCTATTTTTACATCATGGTCGCCAGCAGGACATCTGTAAACCAATCATAAATCAAGTGGCCAGTTGTAAAAAATGTCTAGTTTATTCTGTCTACATGTTAGTCTGGCAAAATGGAATGTTGGGCTAAACTCTTTTCATCCTAGGACACCCCTTCTCAAGAAGACATGCGGAATGGTCGTCTCTTTTCTACTAGTAATTACAATTTAACAATCCGAGACCCTGCTTCCACCATTACTATATTAAACTTCCATGTTATAGACCATTTAGGCTAGTTGCAATCATATGCAAGTAAGTCTCCTTCACACAAACTAGAGGCTAAAAGAGGTACTACCATGGCTTTACAGCAGTGCTGAGACCATTAGCTGAAATCCCGAAAGGTGGGGAGGATACATCTCTACTTTTTCTAAATGTTCCCATTGACTTTAAATTTATCACACAGTAACTTTTCCTTCAAGGGGCATTTATCACCCCAACACTTTTTTGAGTCTCCCCCTAAAGGCTGGGAAAACCCCAAAATGCCACGCTGGCTTCTACTTACTGTTGGTGAAGTTCTGTAGTGATCTTTGTTTTAAACCAATGTTGTAAAACCAACCCAGCAACTTATCTTTTAGAACTTGTTTCCTTTCCCTGTGAGAATTTCTAAGTTAAACAGCAAATGACTTTACGATCATGGTCCAAAGCCCTGACCACAGCCAAGAAGGCCAAGGGCAGCGCCAAATTAAATTGTCGCCCCCCAAAATTACCATTGGCTTCATGCATTTTAGTATATCTAACTCCCTTAATATATTTCACTTTTTCAAAGCTGTCTCGCCCCCCTTCAGTATACCTTGTCTAGCTATGGACCTGTTATAGCAACAATTAAGTAAATAAAATAATCAGCAAACCTTAAATTGGAACATCGACCAAATGTTATAAATCTCCTATTTCTATTTTAAGACCTCTCCTAATATTTTAATATAACACAAATATTGCAGGTTATTACTTAAACCAAGAATAATCATGTATGAGCTTAACAATTAAGTAAGCAACAATATTGTTATGTTGCCATGTGATTAATAAGATCCATTCATAAATTAACATACCAGGGTAAACAGATTCAAATTGAGGTGAGTGCATAACCCTTTAAGTAGTTTCAGTCCATGGGCGTCAATCCTGGGGGGCAGGGGGACACGTCCCCCACATTTCGATGGGTGGGGGACACAATATCAAATGTCCCCCCACACTTCGTAAAGAGTAGTGTCGTGGCTCTATTTGACTGGCTTTTGAGTGGCATGTAGGTTTGTTGAAAGTGTCTCGATGCAGATTTTGAAGCAGATTTTGTTAGGGAAATCTGATTTAATGAAAAATTTCGGCGCGCTTCGCGCACATGCGTCACAGTTTGCACGCCATCTCATGACCATTAAAAAGGTGATTATACAAGGAACTATTCTGATCACAACACTTTCCGAAAACAGAGATACATCTCCAAACATCTGTATAGGGGCCCCGCATTAATATGGGATCCTTCAATCTAATTTGTAAGCATGATGTGGAAGGTTGAAACTTCAAAGCACGTTGTTGCCGTTATACGTTTTTTAAAAACTTTTACCGAGCGCTTCACGCGAAGCCATTATCGGTATGGATGGTGATTGCTAATACACTTTTGAAGAAAAAGCTGAAACGCGCTTGTTAGTCCTTCACACCTTTCAAGCTACACCTATCAGGGAGGTCTAACATCATCCAACTACGCCTATTCTCTCCCTCCTGCCGATTCTCCATTGCTGGAAGCTGTTCTTCTGGATTTTCGTTCAAAATTAGTAAAAATACGACAGATGTAAAGTGCTTAGTATCATAATCTATATTACCATTTGGATGTCAGGTAGTATGCATTACGCCATGCCCCATTTATATAATTGATCTAGAGCTTCCAGGAGGTCCTATACAGGTATTTGCCAGCCTTAGATGCTCTTTTGTAATGCGCAATGAAGGAAAGGAAAATTTTCATAATAGTCCAAGAAAGTTTCTGTTGATTCAACGCAGGTATTTTTGCGGAAAAAACTGCAAAAAAAGTAGCCAAAGGAGGGGCTTTAGGAAGGTTGTTGAAAACGTATTCGATCAGCTCCAAAAATAAACCAAAGATAGTACCATTTTGCATCTAAGCAACCTTAAATTTACGAAAATTTCTCAAAGGGGAGGGGGTGTCCCCCTCCCCTTACACGCCTCCCCCAGGACGACACCTTATTGTAGTGACAAAGGAAGGATCACCACAGTTGTATACAAAACGCAGAGTGCATAAAAAAGTGGAATTTACACGCCGCCACTCTGTTGGAAAAACATCCAGCCAGTCTGAACTGGGGCCTTAAAAACATATGACCCTAGCTACGGGCGTGGTTGGGGTCCATGATCTCTGACAATGATCAACACTGCGGAGCGTGGTTTCAGCTATTTTTGGACATGATTAAAGTAACATCTTGAAGTAATTCCCTGGACTCCGTGTATTTCAACTAGCAGATCATTTATGATGGTCATGTTAACTTTGGAATCATTGGCGTAGACAAAGGGGAGGTAGGGGGTCATGCCCCCCATCGAACTCTGAAAAAAATTTGTTAATGGAACACAAAAATTGGCTTCAAGTAATGCTAAATGTTGCACCAGATTGCATCTGAGGGTACTTAAATATTTAAAAATTTCTCAAAGGGGAGGGGGACACCCCCTCCCCTTAGACTCCTCCCCCAGGCCGGCGATCAGGCCCCGCAGTTGGCCCCCTCCAAACAAGAAGCCTGGCTACGCCAGTCTTTGGAATCCTAACTCTTATTAGAATAGGACAACGTCAGTTATCACAAAGAGGGACACAGGTGAAGGGCCTATAGAAAGACACGCCCTTTTCAAAAAAGGGCTTGATAGTTGGAAGCTGTTATGTGATTCAGCATACTTGTAGAATGATAAATTATTTGCCAGCAATATGTGTGTATTTGATTTCTATATATGGTTATTCCTACAAAATATTTCACAAAATACATAATAATATGTCTCCTTATGCATACAAAATACCATATAAAGTATGCACCAAATCACATATTTTCACATTTAAAAACCACACAAAAGCTTCTCACCGTGGGAGGGGGACACCCCCCTCGCATACCCCCTCGCACACCCTCCCCCCCTCGCGCCCAAGCGCGCTCGGGCTCGGTCGCTTCGCTCCCTCGCAAAATCTACCACTTCACCCCCCGGACAAATTTCTGACTACGCGCCTGGTCATGTGTGTCCCCCCCACACTTCAATACGGATTGACGCCCCTGTTTCAGTCTAAAGTTTGACTCATCGATGACCCTATATACCCGATCGATCGATCGTGGATAAACACCGGTGAGATTCGCCTTCTCTTTTCGACAACTGCTAAGAGGGTAACGAGACAGGGGTGCACTTACTGCGTCCAATCCTGCTCCTGGGATCGCCATTTAACTTCCCCATCAGACGGACGTGAGTGTATCCCCAGCCTTTAGTCACTTTTTCAAAGGCTGGGGGAGGGAGGAGATTTGCTCTGCAACCCTGCTCGACAGCTGAACCGAACAAAGCGGACCTCTTCCTGGATCACACTCCCTGAGACTGAGAACCAGATACCCAGTTTTGATTCACCAGTTTAAACCCAATTAGCTGCATCACTGCGAACAGCTATGCCGAAGAAGCAAACTTTGTTCCCCCGAAAATTGATTCCAGAGCGATTTGATTCGAGGGGCTCTAGTGTGGAAGGCAGTACACTCAAACCACCAAGCCAACTCCACCAACAAGTAGTTTTGGTAAGGGATTCCGTTGCCAACTAGTCAGGATTGTATGGACAGAGTTACCATGGATACATCACGATCGTGTGTAGCTACAACCGTGGCTACCAAGAAATAAGGGGGGGGGGGTTGGCATAACTCTGGACGCATTGCTCAGTTGAGATATGGCAGTGTATTTTTAAGTTACTTGCTCAAACAAAGCACTCTCTTGCATACAGCTTACCCGTTCTCGATTAAATTAGTAAAAACATCATGGTCAGGGTTATCGGTTGGTGTTGCCCAGCATCGCGTTCCAAGTAGACTCAGTCCGGAGATTTCTGTCTCTACCTGTACCTTTAGGAAAATTTTCTGAGTCTCCTCTACAAAAACAGGGGTCTCCTGTACCTCGCTAAAGGTATCATCAGTGTACAGGGAGAAGAAGACGTCATACTCGCCCGTCTGGGAGAGGGACTGCCGTAGACTACTTATTAAAGCATAATTGGTCGATACAAGTTTATCTTGATCAAAAAGGCACTCAACGTCGATGTTCACGTGGGTCGGTGAGCTTTCCGCGGATGAGCGAGGCGCCACCATATCTGAGACTACATTCTTGTAAATAATTTTCTTGTTTTCGTTATCCACCTGAGTGTGAGAAATAAAAAAAATTTACTGATAGTTATAAACTTTGCTGTAGAGTCCTTAGTTTTTTTTTTACAAAATGTTTGTGAATAAATTCATTTTTCTATAAAACGTCTGTATTATATTCTTATCACGTGGTGTGGAACACATGAAACGAGACAAAAATATTGTGTGCTTATATAGTTTAGACAAATTTAAAATTTATGCCATGAGTATGGCTAATGGAATTTTTGTATTTTAAGTCTTCAGTTTGTCCGATGTTATCCACAGTTAGGACAAACTGACAAAGAGTTGCAATGCCAACTTTCTGGTAAGAGTTTATCTCAGTCTGGCAAAAGATAACTTGATGACCCAACACAACTTTACCCTACAAATGTTAAAGTTTTCATGTCTGGAACAACCAGGGTTGGGAAGTAACGAGTTACAAGTAACGCCGTTACTGTAACGAGTTACATTTTGTGTAACGAAACCCTGTAACGAGTTACATTTGCATTTCAGTAGCGGAGCAAGTAACTAGTTACAATTCTGTGTAAAAGTAACTGTAACGGCGTTACATTTGGGTCCCGTTACTTTCCCGTTACAAATAGTCAAAATGACCACAAATTGCATGTTACTCGAAGAAGTAACAGGAAATTTTCATTGATGACAGTTTGGTAGTAAAATTATTTTCGAAATATTTATCATTCATCTCTATTATCGACGTCGCCCTCACCAACATCAAATTTTATTCACGATTAGAATCAGAAGTTGATATTAGATGCACATGCTGCAGGTTTACAGGGCACTTGATTGTCGATTATACTAAGTTTAAAATTTGATTTGTGTGTCAAATTATTGATTAGACAGATCAATGCTTATAATCCATGAGACTGAATCTTTGTGCGATTGTTGAAAAATACTGAACGGTCCTCTGGCAAACTAAGGCCCAGCTGACTTTATACATATAGTATATACCGTATACTACCTGAGGTCAGATAGACCTTAGTTTACTCATATTGTCCTTTACAGGACACAGTGGAGAAAGTGCACTGTTAGAAACAGGTTGGCTCTTAGGCATTCAAATACTAGGCTTACTCTGAAAGTAGTTAATCATTGCCTATTGAGACGTTAGGGCTGGACCCGAGTCACCCTATCCGAGTCGGAGCTAACAGCGATTCTAGATTCCCTAATCTTTCCGAGCATGGTACGTACCGGTCAGTTCTGATTCCAATGGCACCAATTCAGAGACCAGACTTTTGGCCAATGTATAGCATATCAAATTTAAAGATGTTTTTATTCTATTGCATATGTCCACCATTATTGAAGTCATATTGTTAATCACTTCCATAGCCTGGCCTCCTCAGTAATTTTGTTGATTATGTGTTACAATACTTAAAGGTTGTGTGACATGCCACCAAAAAGAGCTGTTTCACTTGTCATTTAAAGAATTAAATCCTCCAATCAAAGATCCGTTGGAATTATTTCAATATCTTTTACCGTTCTCAAAATATACGTCTTCAAAGTTTGATAGTCTCTGAAGAAATAATGATGCTATGCAAAAATAATGATGTGGAGTGTTGCACAGTGTTAAGATTTCTTTTGTTAACCCTATATAAATTATCTCTTAATTACTGATCGTATAGATAACAGTTTGGTGAGTGATATCAATATTTTTCAAGGATAAAATTTTAACTTTTATAATGAACCCCTCAGGGAATAACAATGCTACCAGTGTCCTTGAAATTAAGGTTGAAAAAACAAAAGCTAACATGTGCCATATATGGTATGTCCCTCTTTAGATGTCACATATTTGCATATTTAGCTCATGTTTATTCATGATACAAGTGTGAAATAGAAATTTCCCTGTAAAATGGTCAATGTTTGATGGATTTTAATGGGAATTGCGGCCACTTTTAGGATTTTTAATGCTTTTTACACCAAATATCCAGCTATGTTATTTTCATGTCACACGACCTTTAACATCCGTACATACATTGGGCACAAATTACAATGGAACTTTAAACACTTTTAATGTAACTTTCATATTTGAGAACTCGGCTGGAATGAACTTCGAGTACAAGTCCAGTTAATCACATTCCGGAAAAATTTCTCTAAAGAAAAACGCTCTTGAGACCGGCATTAAGTTAGTCGAATCCGGACTCGTGCGTTGGAGCCCGGTAAATTATACGGTGCCAGTCATCGGTAACACTGTGCATCCATTTATGTATCTAATTTAAGATGGGGCCTATGGTATCCTTATCTGATGAATCAAACGTATGAATATAGGCTATATCATACTCTTTTCATTGCCCGTAACTCCTAACACTGGAATAATAGTAAGGTTAATGAAAAAAAAAAAAACAGCAGAATATTGAAATAGTAAAATGGCGTTAAAAGTATCCTAACAAAGCTAATTGAAAGAGGAGAGAAGTGTCCGACTTAAAGCTTATGAGCATATGGTCTGCATGTGTAAACTACAGAGTCTCACCATTTCTATGCATTGTTTCATATCGACACAATGTGAAACTTGAAATTTATGCGGAAATATCACTTAGCCCAACCTTAGCGGTGAGGTATTAAAATTTTATGGTTAAAAAATATTGAGCACCGTATTACCATATTTATGCCCTTGAGGGGTGAAGACTTTAATTACTACTAAAACAACGATCTCCCCTTTAATAGCCGCTAATCTCTCTAAACTGTGATGGAAGTATAAAGATTTCCACCCTCAAAGAAGTACTGTCGTAACTGAAAAAGTTTTGGTTAAAACCATATTCGTCTAACAAATAGTTTGCGTAAGCTCCGACATAGTATCATGGTTCGCTGCTTCATGATAAGGGTTATAACCGGTACAAATGAGGTTCAGTCCTCTCATGCGCCCCTTCTTACTATCTAATTATGCCCCCTTCCATTTCAGGTACCGAGGTGCTCTATATTCACCTTGAAGTAACTGTTACTTTTGAAATGTAGCTAGTTACTTTTCAGTTAAGTTACTTTCTCAACATTGTAACTAATAACTGTAACGAGTTACAATTTTATGGAATTAACTGTAACTATAACGAGTTACTTTCAAAGTGTAACTGGAACAACCCTGGGAACAACCCAGAAAGAGTCATACGCTTTCTCTAATCAACAGTATTTTAAGTTTATGAATGATGTACCTTGATTTGATTTGATTTAATTTGATTATTTACAAAAGTAATCAAAAAACAAGAAATAATAGGGATAACACAGAAGAATCTGACCAGCAGACTTATTTTTACTGTGGTCCCTGTTGGCCTACCTCTTGAATAGTTTCGCAGCTGTTGTAATGGCTTTCAACTACGACGTCACCGTTGGGTTGTCGTCTGCCGACACAGGTACTGTCTTTAAGATGGATGCTCTCTGACTGGTTGATCAGAAGTTTTCCGGGAATCACTACTCGAAAGACATTTTCCAAACAGTGGAGAGAGACACCATCATCCGAGTGTGATTCTGTGAAAAAATTATGATTCAACAAGGGAAAGTTTCAAGAAAAGCAGTTTTTAAGTATAACGAGTGAATATCAACTAAAACTTGACATATCTGTGTAAAGTTCGTACATGGTTCAAATCGTGATCGGACAACCACACCAGGACAATTCGCCCCGGACAAATCCCGCCCGGACAATTTTCCTGCAGACAATTCCTACCTATGACAGATACCTCTCAGATAACTTCCTCATCCACGGGGGGTAATTGTTCTGGGTGGTATTGTCCCGGGGAGGGTGTCCAGGGAAATTGTCCCGGTGGAAAAGTTGGGGTGGGATAGTTCGCGAACAGTTCAAACAGGGAGCTGGAAGACAAAAAAAGCGAGAAGAAAACACCAAGCAATGGGACTTTGTTGAAGCTGTGCAAGAAAGTTCTTGCTCAGTTTTTGCCTCCCAGCTCCCTGCTTGCACTATGCAGGGAGAGTCTCGAAATTAACTTCACTAATGCTTTTTATTTTAAACCTGTGGTGAAGTAGTTTGATGCTTCGTTTAGGCAAAGTTTTCACTAACATTCGTGCGGCCATAAAGGTTTTGCAAGTTAATTTAAAGTGGGCATTAATACTAGTATTTTATGCACTTTGTAGACAAAACAAGTCAGAGGTTACTTTTCCAGCCATCTCGTGCAAAAGAAGGTTTCTTTACCACAGCTTTAAATGGTGGGCTGAATGCATTATTAACTCCCGTCTTGTCTGGGGATTAGGTAACATATACCATTGTCGCGAAGGTGAAAAAGGTTGAGAAATTCGGTACTAGGATGTACAGCATGGTATTCCATGTTAAAATATACATAACTATATTCACCTTCTACACACATTGGATAACGCATTGGATCCCATCGTCCGTCCTTACATGTTGCTGACCTCGGTCCTCTTAGTTCAAACCCCTCCCTACATGAATATTCAATAGTCACTCCATGTTGGAACTCGTACTCAGGAGTGACGTGACCATGTTCCGGTGGTATCCTGGGTGAGCAGTCGCCTGTGTAAAAAGTTACAGAAAAGGATAAACGTCATGTTATGGGAGATGGACTTTATTTGGTTGACAAGTGTCACTTTCAAAAACCAGAAAGCCCAAAGGTTTAGTGATTCCTGGCTGAAATGGGGTGATCTGTTGCATCCCTCAAATTTATACGTCTTGACTGTGTCATTTTTTACGATGTTTTAACAACTTGATCTCTGCTGACCTCATATGACCTTTGAACCCCAAATAACAAAATTATAGTAATTACGGAATAGTCGAAATTTGAGCGAAATTTTAATGAGAGATTATTTTTGTACAGAAAAGTAGACAAAATTGTAAGGATTAGAAAATTCCATTATGAAAATTTTTGGGCAAGAGGGGAAGTAGTGGCCATCAGGGTGAGGTTGGGGTAATCAGCTTTCAAAGTTATCATACAAATATATACATTTGTCTCTGTCTGTCTATCTGTCTACCTGGCTCTGTTTTTTTTTTTTTTTTGCTTGTCTGTCTGCTTGTTTGTCTGTTTGTCTGTCCGTGTGGTTATTCATGTTTGTTACAGAGAAACTAAGTTGACTTACCAAAGCAAGCATCTGGAATAACAGTTCCTGGGACTAATTCGCCATCTGAACAAGACACTCTAAACAGAGCTTTTTGGTCAAATGAAAACCCTTGGTTACATCGAATGATGGCAGCATCACCATATTCCAGGGAACCACCAGACTGGAAGTTTGAATTTGGAATAGCAGGAACGAAACACAACTCTGAAACAAAGATTCCGTAAAATATTTATAGAAATGGGGGTTTTCAAATTATTGAGCTACGTACCATTACATCAACCCCCTGAATATAATGACGCTAGTAAGAACTGAAATGGCGGCAACAAAACAGTAACAACTTCAAGAGAAATGTATGAATCAGGACAAAAAGATCTTTGTACCTATTCACAGAGTTGTTTTTTGCGATGGGCACCTGCACTTTCAATCTTTTCTTTATTTACGGACTTTTACATAGCAATCGTTATATTTATTTGAAACATACTGAAAACAAAATTCTTAGACCGTATATTTGATAAACATGCAAAACGTCAAGACATGTAACTTTGCTTGAAATACAAAGTGACCGTGCAACCATCTTTGAAACTCACTTCAATGCAATTCAATAGTAGACCGAGATTCGCCTTGCTAAATTACCATATCATTATAGCGAGTATAAAGACAGTATAGGCCTTCTACATATGACGTCACAGAACACAAGCGGAGGTAAGCACGTATCAACCTAGACCAACAAGAATGGCAGGCACCTGATTTGTGTACCGGCCGGATGCGCGCGTAACAGTACATCAAGCGCGTGCGAAGTCTAAGTCGTGCTTACAGTGTTCTTCCTTGTTTGCCCTCCAAAATGACGTAGCGTGACTTAAATGCATAGGATCTATTATGAAAGTTAATGCAAAAAAGGTTGTCAAAATGGTAACATGACATTGTATTAGCCAATCACAGTGAAGAATATAGATAGCAGAGTGTCAAATTTTGAGAATGTTAACGTAATCATAAATTAAGTGATTTGTACCTATACATCTTGGTATTTGATCCCATTGCCCACTGCTAAGACAAATCATATTAGGCGAAGCTTCGTCTTGGAGGTAAAACCCCTCGTCACAAGTTACCACCGCCGTATCCCCTTCAGTGAATGTTACATTACTTGGTATCAACTTGGCGTTGTCTATGGTGGGTGTCGGGCAAATGACTTTCATACAAAAAGAGAATAGAAGATTTAGTCAAAGATAATCTCATAATATATTGAAGGTCGATTATAATGCGAATAGTGAGAAAATGTAAATATGCAGATGACCCCGGAATCCTTATTCAGTAAACTCAAGGAGCATACCTATTATAAATAAACAACCTTTGATTAAATTTAAATGCGACAATTAAAACGCCCTGTGATCAGGAACTGTCGCTGAGTATCTCGTCATGGTAAACTAACTTCATGGCTTCTTACTAAGGGAATCTGTGGTCAATATATTCGTACTTGTACTGGTGAAACAGCTAATGCTTTACGGTCAAATTTGCAGTTGATGTACATACATTTATTCCCCAAAATATCACTTATCGGATATACTTATTCACAAAGTGCCAGTCCTAAAATCAATTCGAAATAACTAATGAATTAGAAACGAACTTCATGAATCCCTTCCTCTTTACATTTTGTTCAAGTGGTCACACTATACACCGAACTTTTCAAGTCACAGCTGCCACTCTTCCACATGCGTGGCCAGCAGCTCGTTGGGGTACACAGCTCGTTTGTGTAAAGCCATGTATACGTCATTGGCTTATAGGGCGGGATTCTGGGAAGCATCCAGGCTAAGAATGATTTTAGGGTAAAAAATGTAATTTTTTCAGGGCAAAACTCATGTCATGATTCTTTGACAATTAGGGAAAATTGTAGAGCAAATAATCTTCCGCCCTTATAAAATGTCTTCCCATACGACAAATGATATACATAGATGTAACATTACAGCCTCAGATGGTGAGGATATACAGGTGGTTGCAAGATAAAATTGGAGACATAGTCGCAATGCTAATATTATTGATCGCATATGACTTCACTTCCACGTAGGCCTTTATAACAGAGTCAGTGAGAGGACTGACTTTAACAAATCAATTCATGAGCACAAAATTGTTTATTCACCTGAACAAGTTGGCTGACGCATTGGGTCCCATAGCCCATCAACACATGTTGCAGAAGGTGGACCCTCCAATAGGTATCCTGTTTGACAAGAGTAATAAACAGTTTCTCCGTGACGCCTTCCATCAGTAACGTCCCCATTAGGTGGACCCATTAATCTTTCCGGGCAATCACCTGACGCGGAAGAAACGGGTAAAGTTGAAATACATAGAAAGGTTGAAGGTAAAATATCCAATTTTTGCTAAATTATAGACACAGGTCTTTCATACAATCCTTATGATTTTTTCGAAAAAAGTAAGAGAACAGCCTATCACTGCATGAATCACTACTTATATTAAGGTTAGGTTAAACAAGTAAGCCTGTCTAGTTTGTATTTTAAATGCATCACTCACAGTCGCGGATCCAGACATTTCGAAAGGGGGGGAGCCCCCTTGAATATTCTCCCAGATTAACATTATGCTAATTTTTGCGTAGTATTTGTTATTGTTTATGGGGCGAAAAAGGAGGGCTGAGGCCGGGAAAGTCCCCCCCCCCTTGGATCCGCGCCTGTTTCACACATAATTTAAACCGCAATTTTTTCAATGCAAAATAGTTATATACAATAGCAAGTATGGGTAAATATTTAGTCCCCAGTATATTTTAGAATATGCACTTACGAAAAGCTATCGAAATTACAGATTTGAAATTTACTTACGGTAGCAAATGTCAGGTACCACAGAGTTTGATACTAATTCCCCTTCTAGGCAAGCCACGTCAAACATGACCTCTTGGTCATAAGAGAATCCTTCGTCACAAACGATTGTGTAACGGACGCTATGGTCCAAGACCACTCCAGTAGCAGTGTTAGAGTTCAGTACAGGAGGGATTTCACAAGTTTCTTCAAGAATGCAAGGATTAGAAATGAAAAATAGTTTTTTTTTTAATTCACTCCATTTTAACGCAAAGTTTTAAGATGTTATCATGTTAATCATGGAAGGAATCCCAAATTTTCTTATACGCCATAAACCTACAGCATGGAAGTACTAACTCGGAAGTAATACTTCCATGCCTACAGTGAGTACGGGGTTACAGTCGAGGCCACAGGTCCCGAGGCCGAGGCCGAGGCCGTGGTCACACCCGCAATCCCGAGATCAAAGCCCGAGGCCAGCCCACCATATATTACGATGCAAATGCCCTAGCCTAACCTTAACAACTTGTTATAGCCTACATAGCCTATATAGCCCAGTTGGTGCCAGGATTTGTCCGACTGGGATATGATAGCTCCCCGACGAGGCGGATGGGGATGAAACCTTTCAAAACACGTTTTTTTTTTTGTTTTTGTTTTTTTTTTTGTTAACTTTTGGGTCAGGTATACTAAATAAATGGAATGCTGTTACCCTGGGTAGTTCACACATGCATATAACCATGTACTGGGCGTCTGTAGAAACATAACACAACTGATAAAAGATTTTCAATGGAAACTGCATTTGCCTAAGGCGTGACATACAAAGCGTTACAGAATGAGCGAAACAGGCGCCAAACCAGAAGCGGGTGTCTAGGGGTCCCACCAGATGATATTTCTTCAATGACTTTTGTAGCTATTCCAGACCATTTCTCGTGAAAATCCTTCGTCCACCATTTTTCATTTGAAATGCGAATGAAATATTTTGGCTAAAGATGATTGAAAATTAGGAGGTGACCGTAGACTTTCATTGCAACTGCTAGAGTGCTGCTAGAGCCATACTATGGGCGGATACAGGGGGTGACTAGGGTGACTAGTCACCCCCCCCCCCCACCAACTGTAGCACCCATTTATTAAAGGACAATTTTGTAAATATAATGAGGTTAAATTATATTTTATAAAGGAAGCAGAAAAGGAAACTTGAGAGCAACATAAGGTACTTAATAAGGCTATATCTAGAAACTACCAAATTTCTGGAGATGTATGATAGAAATGCCCGGATGAGAAAAAAGGAGTTTTGTCTGATTTCTGGGAAAAAATTCCCTACAACTGGCCAATATGTCGTACTATTTCAGGCCCTGAAATATGACAAAACATTTTTCAATTATTGCACCATTTCACTTCTGAGCACACATAATTAAACAAAATTTTCCAAAGTGGAGTGGACACCCCTCCCCTTACACCCTCGGCCTCCCCCAGGACACAGCTAAATAGTCACCCCCCTTCACAAATTTGTGGACCCGCCACTGCATACGCCCTCCTCCTGCTAGCGCGCGACCCAGGGTCCATCTTAATGGTGGAAACCGCGGCTGCCAAAAAGGGGTAGTGATGGGTGATCGGGTCATATTGGGTACGCACGAAGCACGCCGAAAATTTTTATTTGTGTGGCAAAAACTTCCGACAGTGACTTTGGAGACTTTTTGGGAGGGGGAAATCTCGCCCTTGCCTTCTAGATACACCACTGGACGAGTCTAAGATTGGTGGCTAAGCCTCCCAAGTTTGCTATTTTCTAAGGTAATTTTGGACGTTACAATACATAAAACTCTTCAAACTTCCCATGGGCGGCGATCCGCCTTTGAAAGTGGGAAGGGGATATAGTCAGTGGCACTATCTAAGCGGAGCGCCACCATCAGTTGGCGCGGAGCGTACAAAGAAAATTTTGGTGAAAAATACCCCCAGGATTACCGAAAACGGGCCTTCCTTTGCAACCGTGATGCTATAACAACTGTCAGGAGTATTTCCTAAAAGAAGTTTCCTTAAAAACTAACCCCCAGCACCCCCATTCAGTTCCATGGGGGTATATCCCCATCCCCAGGATCGCCGCCCATGAAACTGCCCCTCCCTCTCCCATGCTCGTCAATGTTTCGAAGGCCTTGTTTTAAGGTTTCATCACATTTCGCATAAACGGAATGAAAGCTCCCAGGCTGACTTTTCTGAAATGCACGAAATATGCATGTTCATGTCTTCAAAACGAGTTGGAAAAGAAAGTAACGTTTGAAAGAAATTCTTGCGTTGGGACGAATCTAGGATTTTTACCAGACTAAACCTGACCTTGGGACCTCGTGACTGGAGCTGTCGTAAAAAATTCTGTCATTGAACACCCGACATAACGACATTGCATGAAATACTTTCGAAAGCACAAATTGTTCACTACAGTTCCTCCTCAATAATGTGCCAGGTAGCCAGTAAGGAAGAAAAAGACGGAATTCCAACGCACTAGAAGAGAGGACCTCGCATTATAAAATACAAATTTACCTCTTAGGCTAGATGAGTGGGGTTGCTGGAACATGAGAGAAAATTTGTAATTCCAACCAAGAGCGCAATCCTCTATTTAGAATACGATGAAAATGTTGGAACGGCCTAACGGCGTCAAACGCGTCATAGGTTTGCAAAATGTTCTACGTGCGTCGTTGGGTCCAAGGGCTCGCCTAAGGCCTCCAATGAAGAGTTTTGCTGTGAATTGAATAGATGTACAACAGGGGATGTACCACAGGAGAAGGAAGATGACGGGGCTGCCACAGCACACACCTGTCGGGGAGGTCTAGCAACCCCTGTTGTATATCGATTCAATACACAGCAAAACTCTTCTTTGGGTAATTATTATTACGCATGATTGAACTGCTGGCCTCGTTGAGGTAAGGCCTTGGCTACAAGAAAATCCGAGGCCAGAGGTACGAGGGAGAGGCCGAGGCATGACCCCCGAGGCCAAGGACTCAAAAATTGGCCTCGAGGCGAGGCCTTGTCTCGAGACATCCAACACTGGTAAAATAACAGTTTCGGTGGTGGAAGTTCAAATGTGAAGTCCTACGAAAAAATCAACATAATTAATCAAAGATCCACGGGGGAGAAACCCAACTCTTCCCTCCAACTGTTAAAACATTGTAATCAGTGCTTACATTTTTAGTGATGTATTCTTACATTTAATTTTTTGCTTTGTTTTCTTTCCACTACTTTTGGCGGGAAATAAGTTTCAGTTTCATCAAATGGCCAATAACAAAGATATCTAATACCTCTGTTGGGAATATTTGTAGAAAACGTTAAGTACCAATGCATCTTGGGATTGGACTCCAGGTTTCGTCAGGTCGGCAGACTACGGAGGAGGATCGACCGGCTAGGGAGAAGCCTTGGTTGCAAAAGACGTTCGCTCTGTCCCCTTCCTTAAATGTGACGTCGACTGGGGTCAGCTTGCCGTTATCGATTGCCGGAACTGGACAAATAACTGTTCAAAGAGTCACATAGGTAATTTACAGGTAATTGTTAGCCTACGTAGGTATTTATTTCCATACCTCGTAATTTTTTCTGTGGAAATATAAGTTTATTGGATTGCCTCTTCTTCGGTCTTAAAAGTAAGGTTAGTGGGTACCACGTGGACCAGGCTTAAAACTTGATGGTCGCATGTGCACAGACAGACAGAAAACAGACAGAAAGACAGACAGATGGACGGATCATCTTATCAGCCAGTTAGCGATGACTATGAAGCCAAACAATCTCTCAACTTACATTCAAACCAAAAAAAAAAAAAACAAAAAAACAATGTGTCCTCTGAGCATCTCCCAATCAACTAACGAACAAACAGACAAATGAATAACTGAGCAACCTACCACCAGTCTAGCAACTACCCGTGTCTGTAGCCATTTGTGTCTGTATGGGGGGAAAGGGTTATTTCTAAAGGGACGCTGCTTTGGGCCAGTCATGATTGTCTACAATTGCAATCTGAACACAGAACCATATGAGGACACTGTCCCAGACACCGCCCTCCCCCCACGTTGGCTCGCGGATAAGCAACTATAATTGCCCAACCAATCAACCAAGCAAACAGTACATGTGGAAGCCACCAGGCGCGTATAGCCAATCAAGGGACTGAGGAGGGGAAGGGTATCTGCCAGGGGGATTATTTCTTGGGAGTTGATATACTAAAATGCAATGGCAATGATTATGTTTTTGTTCCCTAAGGGAGCGCTGTCCCTGGTCCCCTTGGCTACGGGCTTGAAAACCACAAACCCACCCAAAGGACCAACTCACCACCCCAGTTAAATGTCACACCCATGTTTACACAGCTTGTGGCAGATATGGCTATCTTGAAAATAATTCTTCTGCTTCATGTCAAAGTATGGAACACTTACTATCACAAGTTGGCATTCGACCTGGCTCCCAGCGTCCGTCATTACATGTAGAAAATGATGGTCCAGTAAGAAGAAACCCTGGATGGCATGAATATTCAACAGTTTCACCGTGACGTCTACCCTGTGTGACATCACCATTCTGTGGTCTTTGCCTTGGAGGGCAATCCCCTGTTGAGGTGAATTGAATATTTTTATGACAGCAGCCTTTTCGCCTTCCAATGATACTCTTCAAGTAAAGTCGTTGAAAACAATATAACTTAATGAACACTATTCATTTTTCAAACGATGAGAGTAAATTTGTCATCTTCATTTACAATGTGAGACTAATATACACCAACTTGTAGTGAGAAGAGAGGCTACTGTTTACACAGCTATATGGACTCATTCAAACAATTGACGTCACGACTGGTTGGTACACTCAGTGGCGCCGGCACGGGGGGGCATGGGGGCGCGTGCCCCCCCAATCGATTTCAGAATTTTTTTTTGAAAATTTTAAAATGATCCCAAAAGGCATTTAAGCTATAGATTTCTGTATTGGGTAGGGTGAGGTGTGTTTTCAACCAAGTGATGGATCTTTTGTAAACATTTTCCATCACAAATGGTTCTCAAACTATCAGAATTATTCCAAATCCTTCGCAAACTTTCAAAATTTTCGCGCGCTCCGCGCGCTTTAAACCTTACCTCAATATTGTTCTAATTATCAATAATTTCCGGTAGCAACTCCCACAGAAGCACAGCAACAGAAGCTGAAAGCTGTTTACGAATTCTCAGGTAAACTCGGACTGGCTTTGTGATTGGCAAATAAGTTTGTTGGGGAATTGAAAGTGTCTCGATGCAGAGCATAAATGCAGGTTTTGTCATGGTTATCTTATTTAATGAAAAATTTCGGCGCGCTTCGCGCGCATTCATCACTGTTTTCACTCCAACTCATGACCATCATTAAGGTTAAAACACATGCAACTATTCTGATCACAACACTTTTCCGAAAACAGAAGTACATCCGCAACATTTGTAGGGGCCTATGGGATCTTTCAGTCTAATTTGTAGCATGATGTGGAAGGTTGAAAGTACGTATTTGCCGTTATACATTTTTCAAATTTTTTTTACCCAGCGCTTCGCGCGCAGCCTCTACCTGTATAGATGGTGATTTTTAATACACTTACGACGAAAAAAATATTCTGAAACGCGCCTTTTAGTCCTTAACCGGTCTAATATCACTTCCCTGCACCTATACTCTCTCTCTCTCATTCCCCATTGATGGAAGATGTTCGTCTGGATTTTCTTTCAAACTTAGTAAAATACCATTGTTGTAACGTGCTCGGCATTATACTCTGTAGTACCATTTGGGTATCAGGTAATATCAAATCAGTGCCACGTTTTATATAATTAATACAGAGCTTCCAGGAGGCACTATACAGGTGTCTGTCAGTAATAGATACCCTTTTATAATGCACAATGAGACAAAGGAAAATTTTCGTAATAGTCCAAGAATGTTTCTGTGGACTCCACCCACGTATTTTGTCGTAAAAACTTTCCCCGAATAGAAGGCATTAAAGCCTAGCCAAAAAGGGGGCTTGGCGAGGTTTGTTGACAACATACCCTTCTCTAAGACAACACACTCCTCTTTCACCTAACCAAAAATTAGAATTCACTAAATTATGGATATTTTCCAGCCATGTATGATCAGTTCCAAAAACATCCTAAAGATAACACCATTTTGCATCTAAGCAACTTTAGATTACCAAAATTTCTCAAAGGGGAGGGGGCACCCCCTCCCCTTAGACCCCTCCCCCAGGATGATACCTTTATGTAGTGACAAAAAGGATTCCACACTGCTGTATAGACGAATCCGATCAGCGCATGTGTTTAGTGACTGTAGGCAGCCATTAATGGGGTCCACCAGCCTTAAATCGTCTTCATTTATTTTCTACATGAATTTCAAACCCACATATTCAGTGAAATTGAACGAATCAAGATACAATTTAATGTCCAACCATCCATCATACAAGTAAGCAAGGAAATTGAAATATTAAAGGTGATAGACTCCAGGTATGGCCGACTGAAATCAGACCATCACTTGCTCTCCGGATTCGTCTATACCATCGCAGGGACGCACACTCTCTTCTTTCTCCTAACCAAAAATTAGAATTCACTAAATAAGGATATTTTCCAATCATATAAGATCACTTCTAAAAACACTCCAAAGATAGCACCATTTTGCATCTAGGCAACCTTAAATTAACAAAAATTTCTCAAAGGGGAGGGGGACACCCACCCCTCCCCTTAGACCCCTCCCCCAGGACGGCACCTTTATGTAGTGCCAAAAAAGGACTCCACATTGCTGTGTACAATCGCAGGGACGCACAAAAATGGTACAATTTAAGCAGACTTGGGGGAAACTGAGGTGGCATTGTGACATCATCTGTTATGCCCCCCCCCCCCAATCACCAAACCCTGGCGGCGCCACTGGACCGTACACTGCTTTAAGCAAAAGAGTAGACAAGGAGCGCTTACTTTGTCGTCACAGTGAAAAGTAGATTCTAATTTGTCTACTTCCAGCGTTTACACGGAGTAAAACCTAGCATGCATATGTTCTTACGCATGCTCTATGCCATCCAGTACCTACAGTGACGTAACCGTGAATGATCTAATATGTGGGTGCTGAAATATTTTTTAACTACAACGTGACTTACTGAAGCAACCTTCAGGAATCACATCCGTAAGAACCAGATCTCCATTTGAACAGAAGACATCAAACTCGCTTCGCTGGTTGTAGGAGAAGCCTTGAGCACATTGGATGACGTATTGTTGTCCGTGACTGATGTTCCGACCAGACTGTGTGTTGGAATTTTCGATAGGAGGGACCATACAGTAACCTAACAAAGAAATTTTGCATTCAGTTCAAGGCTTAAGTGTGAATACATGGTTTGAATGCACGTGCTTTTCCATTTGGCTCTGAATGCGAAGACGTATGACTTACACGGCTTTTTTTTTATATAGAAGTGGCACTATTTATAGAATAGCACCAATGTCAGCTATTAAAATTTGCGAGCACTACCATAAGGGCAAGACAACTTCTTTTCAATACGGTTCAGTTCCTTTAGAGTGTTGCGTCGTTGTCGCAATAGAAAAAGACTTGTATTACCCTAAAAGTTGCTGTAGGCCTATATCATGGGCGGCGATCCCGGGGGGACAGGGGGACATGTCCCGCCAATATTTGAGAAATCGCCCATTGACTTTGATTTTTCACACAGTAAATTATTTGAAAAATGCACCCATATGTCCTCCCAATATTGAAAACAAATCGCCGCCGTTGATATATATATATATATATATATATATATATATATATATATATATATATATATATATATATATATGTATATGTATATGTATATATATATATATATATATATAACAGGTAAACAAGCAGAACACAAAGCATAGTTGACACAGCAGGAATACATTAAAAAGAAATTTATTGTTGAAATTTTCGGTCCTACCTAGGACCTTCATCGGTCCATCATATATATATATATATATATATATATATATATATATATATATATATATATATATATATATATATATATATATATATATATATATATATATACAATAGCCCTTGATTCCCCGTTGCCGAGCATTTTAATCTGCCTGAGCATAGCTTGTCCGATTTAAAATGTGTTTTGTTGTACGGAAATTTTAAAAGCGCACAGGAAAGATGCAACCGAGAACTAAATACGATCATCTCTCTAAATACTCACAGGTCTAAACAGGGATTTGGCTTTCATGAGCGGTCAAGCAGTAGGTCTCTAAAGAGGGGCTTGTATCTACTTATATGTGAGGCTAGTTTTCATTTGCACGTTCCTATACACAACTGAGGAAGGGCTAAAACAGCCCGAAATATTTTGTATTTCACTGATTTGTATTATACTTATAGTTGGAAATGAATGTATCCATTTTTTGTCTTCTTTTGACTTGAGGCTAAGTTTTCCATTCACAAATAAATATCCTCTTTCAGTATAAGGCAAGTGTCTATGTTAGAGGAAAAATGGCCTAAGGTCTCTGTGCGACTATTTAATATAGCGTGGATTGACTCATATATATATAAATATATATATATAAATATATATATAAATATATATATATATATATAATATATATATATATATATATATATATATATATATATATATATATATATATATATATATATATATATATATATATATATATATATATATATATATATATATATATATATATATATATATATATATATATATATATATATATTTGCAAATCTCTGCCCGAGAAATGGGTTTTGCTCAAACTACCCCCCCCCCCCCACTCGGACGCCTATACATGCAACTGAGATTACAAAGTTAAAACGAAGGTTGTGAGTGCAGGTGGATGATACCTAGTGCCATTCTAGTTGTTATGAAAACATGCTATATGATGAAGGTTAAGCTAAACATTACACTGTCTGAGTGTAATCTGGCAAGTTTTTGCCCACCACATGAAAGAAAGGACAGATCCAAGATTTGGAAAAAATGAAAGCTCCTATCCGTAGGAGGGGATTTGAGGCTCCCCCACCGAAAATATAAAGAAGAATCACTGAAATGCGATTTCCTGGATTCTTATTATGCAGTAATAAGAACAACGAAGCTGCCAGCAATTTTCATTAGCAATAAATGCCAGAACGACATTCTAACAGAATGCCTGGGAATTACAAGTCTGACAAAGATAACACCGGTTAACTCGTCATCTGGATCAGTGCCTGCAGAAAACATTCTTTTCCAGTCTTTGTACATATCTCCATATAGTGAAAAATATTTACTCAAAATTGAAGGAGGTGGGATGGTATACGAGACTGAAGTACCGAAGAGGAAATTACTCCCAACTATTTTAGAGGTATATCAAAACAATCAGTGCTGGTAACGTTATAACGAAAATGACTACCACTTTTTCGACGGGGGTTGAATGACTCAAGTTAAATTGTGTGATGTTACCAAAGACCTTATGTATATTACGTCACGGAACAGAAAGTGCGCCCCCGTTAGAGCCAAGCGCGTATCACTGCAAGTTACACCAACAAATGCAGAGAGATGATTTGTATACGGTCGGCTGCACGCCCAAGTCTACTACCTGCTCGTGCGAAGTCGACATCGTATGTGCAGTGTGCTACATTGTTTACCCTCCAAAATGACGTCCCGTGACGTCAAAGCATAAGGTCTATAGTCATATTTTCTTCTTACCCCCGAAGGAGATAAGTTTTCAGTCTGTCAAGCAAAGAAATTTCATTGCTCTGTTCACTAATTGTCATTAAGGCTGTAATTCTGGATTATACCTGAAATAAGTTTTGCTTCAGCTATGGGAAGTAATTACGAAGTGCTTTTCAAGCGGATTTTTTCATGTACTTCCTTTAAAATACCCCTTAAATTATTTTAAAGGGAAAAAACAGTCACCCCACAGTTACTTTGGTACATAAACTAAATGTTGCAAATGTCCTCTTATTTATTTATAGCGCAAATATTTGTCGTAATGTATCAGAACATAAAGTTGGTATTCTTAACACAAGCAAAAGTTATTTTGCATAAATTTAAAAATGCAGTTGCCACATGATTTAAGATAGTCATTCATAAATTAGGACATCCGGGTATTCTCAGTTTGGGATTTTCCTATTTAATTTTCCCATTAATTTCCCATTAATTTTACCATTTTCCAGTTTTCCATTATTTTTCCATTAATTTTCCTGTTAATTTAAGAATGTCGCTTTCCACTCTCTGCCTTTTCCGTTAATTTCGAAGTCACATGTCCTTCATATTATACTTATGCCCGCAACACCTGTTTTCCACTTTCCTTATGTATTTTTCTTACTGAGGCAATATGGAATTTGATCCCAAGATCCGTCGCTTTGACATGTTAAAGGTCGTCTCGGCTCAAGTGTGTAGCCAGCATCACATGTGATATGGGCTCTGTCTCCCTCAGTAAACGTCACTTCCGTCGGTGTCACATGACCATTCTCTACGAAAGGCACTGGACAAATAGCTGTAAGATATGTGAGACAAAAAAAAATCCATGTACAAGAGTAAACTTGTGACTTCGGAACAGTAAAATCATTTCCTGTTTTAGATTTTTGTATTGACTTGTGGTAAACTGGAAGAGTTAGCCTTCTGAGAAGTGACTTTTGTTTCTCAGGAATGTTCTTCCTTATTTGTAACACTGCCGAAAGCGGAATTTTTTTCTCAGAGCGAATGGAGGCGAATTTTGAAAATTACAAATCATGAAATATGATGCTAAGGTTAGTGCTAGGGTAAAAAATTGTGGTTGGACCCATTCGTCCTTGGGAAAAATTCACCCCAGCAGCACATTAATCATTACCTCATATATGGAACGCCGGAAGGTTCACCGTATATTCTCAGAAATTTCGTCGTCTCCGCAAATATTTTGTTGTCTCTTGAAGTATTTCGATGTGGAGTCAGATACCTTCTCTCAAATGATTGCATTTGTAAAATGCCGTCTCATGAAACACAATCGTCTCACCACTTACTGTCGTTTAAAGGGACAGACTTAGGCCTATGACTTTTAAAGTTTTTTGCCCATATTCCGTATGAAAACGTAATTCAAATATAGAGGGGAATTTGCTAAATTGAAATATCTCAAACGACGTCATTATACCAGGGTAGACGACAAAATATCTGCAGAGTTAACGAAATATCTGAAAAGACGGCAATACAATGTCACGGTGACCCTTAAGGCACTCCATACCACCTATATAAACATATACTTCTTGATAAAGTGAATGGCGCTAACAAAGTGCCAACTGCCTACCTTATGCCAACTACCTACCTTATTTCATTAGGCAATTTGGGGACTGTGCCTCCCCTGTTCAACACAATGAACACATATAATCCCCCCTTTTTTGGGTGACAGAGTCGTCATTTTGAGTATTGACTGATCTTAATTTAAATCTTCAGTGAAACCTGACAGATATTACAATAAGCAAGCTCATTTTTTCCGATGGTTATTCATACCACAACCTGCCGTCTGCTGATATTAACTGAGTATGGTCATTCTCAATCCCCTGTTATTAAATATCTTGTATTTGTATTTTTTTACTTGTGAATTTTACTACGAAGATCATCAACTGTTCTCCGCAAATGTATGGCATGTTTTTCCCAATCATTTTGGCTAAATAAATGTTTCGAACCACATATACGGGTAACATCCACTAGGAATTTGTTTACAATTATGAAGTAACGCAGGGATCCAGAATTTTTGAGGGGGCACAACGGGTTTGCCGTTGCCGTTGCCGTTACCGTTACCGGACAAGTGTGAACGTACCTTTACGTTCACCGAAGGGCCCCTGGCATGGTCCAGGGGCGGAGTCCTGATGGGGGTCCAGGGAGCGAAGCCCCCGGAAGCTCTCGCAATATTGAATATTGAATATTAAGAGCGCAGAAATCGGCTCTAAGTACTCTGTTAAGGAGAATTTACGTCCTTTCATGGAGAGGTTCAGGGAATCTGAGGATTATTTTACCGTTATACTGCATTAAACGCGATATGTACATTCAGTTAATTCAGATATGATTCTTGCCATAATGTGACTTTTATTTTCGTTAAAGGTTAGCCGGGTTTGGGGCATTGACTGCAACAATTGCGAGCGAGGTGCATCGAAATTCTTTGTAATTGAAAGGTAGGCACTCGTTCTCATGCCATACGTGTTAGCATCACTGTTTGTCGCTAGTATACCTTTGGCAAGAAATTTGTATCGGAGGATGGGCACAGTCCGCACGATCAGTGGTGCCGCCAGGGTTTGGTGACTGGGGAGGCACCACAAAAGATGTCGTAATCCCACCCCACATGAACCCTGAGAGTCGGTGTAAAGCGTGCATATGCATGCTTACGATAATTTGCAACCGGTGCAGATCTTTCCTTTGTCACCTCGTGCAGACGTGCCGTCCTGGGGAGGGATCTAAGGGTAAGGGCCGTCCTCCTCTCCTTTGAGAAGTTTTTACTCACAGAGGTGGGTTGGATGCAAAATTGTGCTATCTATGGCGAGGTTCTGAACTATTCATATGTTGATAAATTCTCATAATTTACTAAATTGTTCTTTGCAAGGGTTGGGTATAAGGGGTGACAACTATTCATGGAATATTTAGGGAAGCGCTGGGATAGTTACAAAATGGCGATACTAACATAAGCGATGAGACTTCAGACGGTCAGCGTGCACTGGGGAGTGAGCGAGAAGGGACTAGGAATAACCAAAGGGCCTTGGATTCAGAAATATGTGCATGCAATAATATAACATTCACTATATACCAATAATGGGTGTCCGCGAAGCGCGCCATGAAAATTCGTAGCAAAATGTCAAACGACAAATACATACTTTAGTTTTTCACATCAAAAACCTGAAAAGTGTTTTCATCGGCTACTCATTAGTTCATAACCTTGGATTGCTCCATGATCCCTTTTTTATGCGTGGTTCCTACAGAGTTTGGAGATGTACCTCTTCTTTTTGGAAATTTGTTTTGGCTAGAAAGATACTCGGTCGTGTTGTTGCCTTCATTATGGGCCGGCATAAAAATAGAGAGCTAACCATGACGAATATGGGTGAAGCGCACCGACACTTTGCATTATAGCCTACGTTTGAGACCGTGCTTATAATAAGCGCGCACTGAGGCTAAAATAACGCGAAACTTTTGACAAATTGCGAAAGTTGTGCGATAATTTTGATAATCTTCCAATGATTTGTGATAGAAGATGATTAAAATAAATCCATCACTCAGTCGAAAACAAACCTCTCCCTACACCCTGCTCAAATCTATAGCTAAAACCCTTTCTGAGTTCATATTAAAAATTTTCGGAACTTTTTCGGAGATCGCACCGCCTATGCCACCGTGCCGGCCCCATTGCGTACGATAGCACGCCCACTTGAAATCCTGCCGTGCCCCCAGCGCATAATGACTCCATAGATCTATAGACTAGATCATTGCTCAGATATTCACCTGTTTAGCACATTCTCTTGCCCTCCTCTGGTCTTCAACCACTTCAATGGATTTTAAATAGAGATGATTTCGACAAAAAGCTTCACCCAGCCCTTGCAGTGAGATATATTTTAAATGCGCTTTTCAGACCATTTGCTAATTTTTCCCCTTTTCTTTCTTTTTCCTTTCTTTTTCTTTTCCTCTTCTTTTTCTCCTTTCATTTTTTCCAGCGAGAGGGCGCCCTAGGCCCCCTAAATCAAAGATATTACAAGCATAGATTCCAAACTTAAAATGGCGCGTTGACTCCTCATGGAGGCCAAAGTATCGGGGCGGAAGTGCTGATCACTGCTCAGTCGTTTTGACAACAAACAGGCAAATGAATGTCTTACAAAAGTATTAATACTTGTTATTTCGGAACGTTGTTGACTGAACTTGAAGAAGTACTACGTCTCAATAAATTCCACTTAAACAAGAATAACTTTTTTCTTCAACGCGGCATTCCACGTATTTACACTTGAACATGAACGCACAATGACTGGCATTGCAAGTTCATGGACATTCATTGGTCGGTTTCTATGGTATCTTCAAGTGACGCACTTTTATATGCGCGTTCAATTACTTACGCGCTCACAACGGGAAAGCAACTAGCGCGTTTATTTCCAGAGCGCGCAGAACTGTGCGTCAAGTGTTCCGGAAAATACACAGAGAAATGTATTCTGCACGAATAGAACGCGTTGTAAAAGTGCACGCACGCTAACCTCTTTTAACATTGGAATTTTCTGTGACGCGTTCTTATTTTTGTACGCAGATCGCGGAATATAACGGCGCGCATGTCAAATTAACACTTCCGCCCCGATATATGCGCCTCCTTGAGGAGTCAGTGCGCGTAACAGTGTAGGCATAGGAGTTTGGAATCTATGCTTATAATATCTTTGCCCTAAATCCGTCCTCCGAAGGGATCGATAAACGTGCATCTGATGAGGCTGATCCGTATACACTCTAAAAATGTCCTAGTCAAATTTGAATAGAATCTAATCAATAGGGGCACGAACCGGAATCTTGTCAAATCTTTGACTAGATTCGGCTCATAAATGAAACGAACAGTTTCATTTTTGAACCATTTCTAGTCAATTTTGAAACAAATCTTGTCAAATATTTGACAAGATTCCGGTTCGTGCCCCAATTGACTAGATGTTTTTCAGAGTGTATAATCTTGGCTGACAGTTGAAAATTGCATTAGTTGTGTGTGTATTCTTTTTAATGTGAGAGCACATATGTTTGTCTGTGGTGTCTTATTTTGATAATTTTGTCAAATCGAAAAATAGGAGTAACTCTGTATATTTTTTGCATTTTAAGAGACCGAAACACTATCCTCGGACAGTCACTGTTAAGAGGCTTCTGGATCTGCCATTGGTAGACATTAATTATTTAAGACAGACAATCAGGTGTCTCAGAAAAGAATTGGATTATCTGCAAGAATCTTCCTCCCAGGGAAGAAGGGGGGAGGACCCTCTTCTAGTTCCTCTTGCTACTCAGGAAAACTAGAATAAAACTACTGGTCTCAAAACCAACTTTCCTTCAAAATCATCTCTTTGGCCCCGTGAGGTAGAAAATTTGGTTACATCACGGGAGGCAAGTCATAACGGCAAGATACCTATACCTCAGATACATACAGAGGTTTTCACTAGTGATAGGTGTCGAAGCGCTTAATAAATAAAACCCCTGATCCATGATAACCTGTCGCAGACACAATTCCTTCAGTTGGCTGTGACCATGTGACCCCTAGGTGGAGAGAGGAGAGAGGTTAAGAATCATGTTCAATCATGGCACAACTTACTGGACCACTGGGCTGGAACCGAACCAGAAATCACTGGATCACAAGTGCGACGCCTTAACCTTAGACCACCAATCTTTCCTAACATGAAACTTACTCTCGGGGAAATTGTCTTCTACTGTTCGGCTACACTGTATAGCTAGGAACACCGTTCCGGGGCCTAAGTGCATTTACAGGAGACTTTTGTATTAAGAAACAATAGTACAGTATTATTATTAATTACGAAAATTGTTAATTACGATCTGCGTCCCCTCCTTTATTTCAGGTCCGTCCTCTACATGGAACAAGAACTCCATTGATATTTCTATCAAATCTTTGAAAAATAAATTTTTATACATGTAAGGATGAGAGTAATCTCGACAGCGGACCATGCTATTCAATCTCAGATTACCTTCACAAGATGGGGTCTCTTCTGGCTCCCAACGTCCATCGTTGCACGTGGTTGATGATGGTCCAACTAGAAGGAAACCTTGCTCACATGAATATTCAACAGTCTTTCCGTGACGTTCACCCAGACCCACCTCACCGTTGTGGGGTGCTTCCCTACGTTTACAGTCCTCTGCATGGAGAAACAAAAACACTGACTTGTTCAAGAAACCAAACTCATTGTAAATGAGAAGCGGTCTAAATGACATTTTCAGAATTATTAAACAACTGCCAGTGAGGCGATAGGCGTTTGTCATAGGTCTTAGTACTGCCAAGGAGGAGAACTGTGACGTTCTTAAAGGTAACTAACTGAAAGAGACCAAATAATCACATTTTTTATAATGTTCAATTATATCTAAGATCCTCTTCTTGAGTTGCTATGTTATGTCTACTTATTGTAAAGTTTTGGAATGCTGTCTTATTTCGTTCAAGTTTTATTTCTTCTCGTTTTTCTAGGCCATATGTTTAAGGTACATACTTTTCACTGCTGCTTTTCTTTTCTTTTTCGACTTTATTTAACTTATATCATTTTTATAAGCTTCTGTTTTACTCTTTTTTATATTCTTTATGGCTTTCTGTCCAACGGAATTTTATGAACCCTTCATGAAATGTATCATGGTAATAATTACATAATAACTTACGGTGGCAGGTCTCTGGAACCATAGACGGAGGTACCACATCTCCATCGTTGCAGGTAATACGGAAAGTGCTTCGTTGGTTGAAGGAGTAATCACCATCACAGCGAATGGTATAAGATTCTCCATGGTTAAGAACTTCACCATCATCGGTATTTGAATTCTCGATAGGAGGCACCATACAGGAACCTTAAATTAAGAGCGTTTAAACATTTAGGGCCTGGAAAGTTTGTACCTAAATTATTGCGTAATTTACCTTTTGCGAACGGACCTACTTAGAAACACTGAACATTTTGGCAAATTACAAAATGAAAAATGTGTACCACAACACCACAACAAAGTGAAAATTACAAACTGTAGTAACCCTAAGTCTTTACAAAGACCCATACTGATTACATTCGAATCGCTATATCCATACATGACAACTCTTTCCTGTACTCGGTCCTGTGACTTTGTATTCAAAGTATGTGGGGCACATAGTACAATCCGGTCATCAGATCGTTGTAGCCACAGGGGTGTAAGGGGGGATAGGTTTTCATGCATGGTAGGTAGAGAAACACATTCTCCGACAGACTGCATACAGCCGGTCAGTTCTTATTGTCACTCCAGTGTTGCTGGGTAACAGAAAGCCCCGGATGACGGACTCAACAAAAACGAACAATGACGTCATCGATAAGTTTGACTCCATACACCTTGAACGGCAATAAGGTCATACTTGCTGCAACTTAGTAACTTTGCTGATATGATAAAACATTGAGACAGCTAGCTGTTTTTTTCAGATGGTCTATTTCCACGTGTTCGTTGTACATGACGGTATGAACTGTGGCAGCACCAAAGTTTGAAAGAGCAGGGAGCTGGAAGACTTCCAGCTCCCTGGAAAGAGGGAGGACAAACTGGGAGTTGGGAGAAATTATGGGTGGAAATTTCATGTTAGCTTCATAATGTTTTATGTTTGGGATGACTATAGGGTGAATTTGGGTAAACTGATTTTACGGGAAGGGGATTCCCCGTGCCCCTTGGTGCTTTCACTGTGTATGACACGTGGGTTAAACGATAACTGGGGAAAAACAAAAGATACATTAGCAAACGACTTACTGTAACAAGCCTGTGGGATAATGTCCATCGGGACTAGATCCCCGTTTACGCAGGACACTTCAAAGATGGTCCTAAAATCGTACGAGTACCCATCGTCGCATCGAATGGTGAATAACTCCCCGTGGTTCAGAGTTAAATTATCCTCAGAGTTGGAATTTTCGATTGGAGGAACCATGCAAGGTGCTACACAAAACAGGGAAAATTTATGATGTTAACAGGTTTCTTTTTTATTTCTACTCTTAATTCAACTGCAGTTTTAGTATTCACCACAAAATTTAGAAGAAGCTGAAATTACTCCAATCTCCCCACAAGTTTCCCAAAATTTCAAAACCTTTAATTGAAAGTTTCTTAACTAAGTGATTAAATGACGTCGAAGACACATTACTATCAATATTTACTGTGTGTTAATGAAAGGACAAGTTTATGCAGACTCTCCAAAGATAAATTGAAGAGATCGCTCCCTTTAAATACATTTAAAAACCCTTCATGTAACTTTTTCTACTTGAAATCACAAGCACCAGCTAAATTTAAAGCGTCGTCGGGAACTAAGTGAAAAGGTTTCGTCCCCAGAATAATTCTGATTTCAAATAGATTCTAAGAAGTCATCATGAAGGGAAGATGATTCAGGGTGTACGAAAGTCGAAAGCGGGAGGAGGCTGGTGAGGAACCGATATTGGTATGCAAATTAAAATGATGTCCAAACTTTGGCGCTTTTGAGCCCTGTTCAGAGATAGACCACTCGTCCATCATGGTTGGGTAAACCCAATCATTCAACACAACTCTAATTGGTCATATCAGATACCATTTTGACCTAACTGTAGTCAAAATGATATGTTACATGACTATAATATGAGTTGTTTTGACTGATTTATTTTCGAGTGTATTAGCAAGGGGTCAAACGATATTGAAAACCAAAAGATATTGAGCAATTAATGTGCATGGGCGTCACCAAGGGGAGGTCGGGGTGTGCGAACGACCCCCCTTTGAGCTTTTTTTACAGAACAGAAACGATTAAAGTATGTATCAAAAATCGAAATAGGTTCCTTCTGCCATTGCAAAGTATAAATTTCTTTTAATGTGTTGAGTGGTTAATTTCGCTGCAATTGCAATTACAGATCGAGTCCCCCAAATTACTATTTTCGGTTACCTATTTTAATGGAGTAAATGACATGTGCAGTATTTTCTAGGTCTTGAAGGTGAAAGGTTGAAAGTAAAAAACAAAGTTAATTGGTAAAAATCACATTTTGCACAAATTTACTGTTCTGTTCTGTAGAGCCTGATAACTTAAGCAATTATGAGACGCTATTTATTGCAGATTTGAACAATTTTCTTAAATTTCTTTGCATTGCAGAGTTCAGTTTGCTTAAAACTTTGCTGTGATTTGTTATTTGAGGTTAGCTATTTTTACCTCCTTAATCTTAATCTTGAATATTTCGTTATATTCCACTAGCTTCCATGGGTTTTTGTTGAGGGAATCCTTTGGCTCTGGATCCTACTAGTTGGTTTCCTTGCCCGAGCCCATGGTTCCCATGACAGGCCTCTGACTTTAAAAGAAAACGTTCTGGTACCATTGTCATTTTAAGACTTAAAAGCTTTCTCTTTGATCTCCATTCATGTGTTCACGTTTTGCTTTTATATGAAATCATATTTTGGGCATTATCAAACTAGCAAAAATGATAATTTCACCGCATTATAGGCATTTGAAATGTCTAACTCCTCAGCGCTCGCGCTACGCGCGAACATTGCCGCTAACGCTGCAATAACTTCCTCCTTCACACAAAGCGACCCCCCTATAAAAATGTCTGGTGACGCCCATGCACATGCATGTCAGGTTTCACCTGGGTTTGTATGTAGTATACTGACTATTCAGAGAAAGAGAACGCTGACACAGTGGACGGCTTCATGTTTACCCAGGTAAGCCATGACAATAATCAGGGCGCTTCCTCTGCACGGCAAAAAGCTAGATGATTGGTGTGTATCCATACGTACAGCTTGCATTCAATCTCAGAAGGAAAATGTCATTTTATCCATTTTTCGAAAGACCAGAAGTAATTTTCACAAAAGATGTAAGTCATGGTGCATTAAGTGTTTTATTTTATATACCAAACTTGAAAACTAGCAGTTTCTCCGCCAATAACTGGGGCAGAAGCAACGGCGTAATTTAGTGCATTACGGGCAGTTGCTTTTTTTGACGTACAGAGAGCCAAATGAGTGGCTTCAGTCCAGATCGCCTGACGTCATTCTCGTTTACTATAATTTCTGTGTGACTATTCTGTTTTCAGAGAATGGTATTACTAAATTAAAGTTAGAATTAATAAACAAGTGGCGTCATTACCTAGACATTCTGGAAGTTGATCCCATGTTCCATCTCCCTGACAGACGATGGTTGATGAAGACACCCTTGCTAGAGTGTAACCTGCATCACAGGTCACGTGTGCCCCGTCTCCTTCAGTGAATGTGACGTTGTCTGGGATTAATCGGGCGTTTGGAATTGCAGGTGGTGGGCAGATAGCTGTTTAAAAGAGTAACATTTCAACGGAGTGATCTAGGCAGAAATAAGTTTTGGTAATATTGCTCGGATAATAGCCTGTGACGTCATGGTAGCATATAGGCACGGGAACAAATTGAAGTTAAAGTACCCATAAAAGGAGTAAAAGAGCATGCCTTTTCCCCTTTCAAAAACATGAGAAAATCCCTTCTTTTTTTCTTATTGAAAACTACAATCGTCAATATTACCTTCTTTTGAAACAAGAGAACATTGTTTCAGTGGGAGTTATGTCTTGATCTTAAATGTAAGGTCTGTAAAAATTCCTCCAATTTCAGTGTTTTATGATTGCAAACCTGTGACGTTTTCTGGACATTTTACTTGATGCTCAAGTGAACAGGACTCTTTTAAATAAAACTACCTCAAGCATTGATCTAAACAACATTAATATATGTGATCTCAATTGACTGTTCGATCTATCTTCCAAGTGCTTATCTCTGAGCATCGGAAATTAGGACCCGCTCCTTAAACCCTGGCCTGTGTTGTCGTGCCAACAGTGTTGCCTACCATTCCAAATCCTCTTATCACATTGCCGTGAAGAGGTGGGTTTTGACGAGCACAGTCTCCTACGAGTAAAAGACGAACACGGCTTGAGACAAGGGTAAGCTACGAACCGTACGCCCCAGTATATACTACACTCTAATATCAGTTGGGTAAGCTTTTACCCAGGTTGGTTACATATGCCTCCTGCTAAACTGTTGGGTAAAAAATTGACCCTTGTTGGGTTAAACATTACCCAGCAATGGGTACATTGTAACCAACTTGGGTCAATTTTTTACCCAACAGTTTAGCAGGAGGCATACGTATCCAACCGTTTTTAGAGTGTAGAATTCGATGAAGGTAATTTTACTTGAGATAAGAAAGTCCGCATTTTACTCGTAAAATAGTTTAATCGAAACAATAGACCCTTTTCCAATTAGCAATTACAAAGGATTATGGGATAGAGTTTTGGTATGGGTCGTTTTTGTCAATGGCATTTTACTGTGGATAAAAACGACGCACACCAAAACTATATCCCACAAACCTTTGTAATTCCTATTTGGAAAAGGGTCTATGTTAATTGGTCTTACAAGACATTGTATAGGCTATCTTATTCAAAAAAAATACCTAAATATTACTAATCAAAGCTGTTTGACTAATTTATTTTAAAAGTGAAGCTAAATTTATGATAATTCCTTACGACATTGTGTAAACACGAGAAGAGTACCATGATTACCAGTTTTACATGTATTTTTGTCTTTGGCGCCAATACCCAGGTATAACCTTCCCCTCCCATGGAATATCATTCATGTTTCGTAATACCGTACCTTGACACAAACGTTGTGTACGGTATATATTGTTACTCTTCAAATGGTCAAGTATCACTGAATGGTCGGATCCCGTCAGGTACGTTTTTCATGTATTAGGCGCTGTGGTTAATAAATAGGTGTAATCCCAATTGAAAAGAACGGGAGGGGACGCAATTGACTTAACACGCGAAAAGTTGCTAGGTGCCCCCACATTGTGTCCCAAACCTTCAGAGGGGATGCTATAGTCTCCTGCCCCAGTTAATGAAGCTTATTGATTCATGTATCACATAACACATTGTGCAGTTTGTGGCTAGTATCCAAGTTGGTTGAAAGCTCAAGAGATACTAATTATACTCCAAAAACTTAACATCTGATGAGAAAATTTCAGAAATTGATCACCTCAAAAGGAAAAGGGTTATTTTCTCCAATGAAGGGCAAAACGTAAAGAGAAATTTGCACTAAAATAACTCGTCGCCTAGTACGCCCATGCCTTTCCTGGGATACATAAACCCTACGCTGGGCGACCATCAGTCATTATGCTGAAAATGCTGTAATGTGAATAGTATCAGATCCGACCTTCCGAAAATTGTTATTGAAAGAGGTATACTCTTTGGGAAAATATTGCTCTTTACTCCCACTCCTCACTAAAACGTCTACTTTCCCCTGTCTGCATTCCCCCTCCCCTTCCCAGGGACTGCGGAGCCAAATTTGAACTGGGGGTTAATCACCGAAGCTGCCCAGTATGTTCAAGAAAATAAGGCGCCCAGTTCCCAGTTTATGGCGGTCCAAATGCCCACAGCAGAAAAAGTGCAGGGGCTAAAGCCCCCCCCCCCAGCCCCCTCTTCTCCGCAGTCCCTGCTTCCCGGTTCAAGTAAAATATGCGACTTACCGTAGCATTTGTCTGGAATGTAGTCACTAGAAACCAAGTCCCCTCGAGTGCAAGAGACTTCAAACTCGGTTCCCTGGTTGTACGAATACCCTCTGTTACATCGAATGATGTAATTTTCACCATGTGTTATATTCATACCATTTTGTGTGTTGGAATTATCGATAGGAGGTATGAAACAGCTTTCTGCATTAGGAACAAAATAAGCATTCATTAGTGATCCATTATGTAGTGGTATCCTCGGAATAGGTAACATATTCCTCCATATATAGACTATATACTGACAAGTTTATATACCGTCCGAGTACTGAACCATTGCACTACATGCAAGGGCGTAAGTAGCGGGGGGGGGGAGGGAGTCCCCCAGTCAAAAATGTGGTGGGGAGGATGTATACCTCCACCCACCCACCCACCCCAATTAAAGGATGAAAAAACCTTATTTGTTCTCTCTGAAAAAATGTCAAATATTTACTGTAATTTCCCAAAACATTTGCTCAAATATTGCACCAGATTCCATCTAAGGACCCTCAAATATTTAAAACTTTTCCATAGGGGAGGGGGAGCCCTCCCTTAGACCCCTCCCCCAGGATGGCGGTCGAAACAACGTTCATCCCCCAGTCCAGAACAGATTCCTACGCCTATGACTACAACTAGTAGAAGTGAAGGTAGTGATTAAGCCTGCTATCATGTAATTGTTCACATTAATGTATGTTTTTTCTTTTGAAATTTCTATACATTAATGTGTTTTTTCAGGTCATTACTTTTGAACAGCGTTTTACAATACATTCCCAGATTTAGGCCCGAAAAACTTTCAAAAAAAGCTTTTCATTCGGACTGAACGCTCAGGATTGCTATAAATTTACTTAAGGGCTGATCGGGAGGAGGCCGATTCAGTTGAGCAATCAGACACGTAAAATGTTATACCCGTAAGGCGCATATGATCCTTCCAAAAGGTGGGGGCAGAAATATTTTGGTCCCAATGTTGAAACCTTGCTCGAATGTTCAAACCTCGCTTGGGTTGTACTTTCACTAAAAGCGATGACAGAAATGCATACAAATTTCGTATCAATGCAAACTGAGCCATTCGGGCAAAAATTCGGGAATTCGAGGCAATTAACATGTAGTAGGCTATAATTCACCAATTCTCAAGTCGAATTTTGCCGATGTTGCAGATTCCTTGCCCCCGGCCAACACGTTAATGGTTATCACATTTATGCTCAAAGATGCTATAAGTATGAAAGACTATCCCCTATCCCCCGACTTTCGGCCTCATTCATATCAATAACCAGATAGGCTCACCAAGTTGAGGACGTGTTATTTCCATAACCTTTACTTCTACAATGACTCAATAAAACAGCTCCGCAAATATTTTACAAACCATAAACATTTTCACAGTTGACACCGTGCCATCCTCCCTGACAAGTACAGTTATATCCGCCATTGTGGTTGGTACAGACTCCTCCATTTTGACAGGGGTTGAAAATGCATTCATTGACATCTGTTAAAGTGAGATAAAATAACGTCACTTGAATATTTGATGAACAGACATGATGAATATTTGAAGTGACTAAAACTTTAAGTCTGTCGTAAAGGTAGGACCACGAATTTGCCAAGAGTTGTTAAAACCTTTGAAATGTTCGTAAATCCCCAAAACGAAAAAGAAATAAAATAGGCCAATGAAACCGCATTCCAAAAGCGTTATGTGTTTGATATGTATAGTTTTCTAAAGTAATAATATTTCATCAGCAATACAGTACATGATGGTAAATCTTCTTTGGTGTCATCTGGCCTGAGTATAGATTAGCCCTAACTTTATTATTTCTGCTTAGGTTTAATACCTGTATTGTAGATTTTGTATTAAAAAAATTTTAAAAATTGTATATTCTACCATTTGCTTTGCAAAGTTTTAATATTCGGGGTGAACTCATAAATAACCGGCGTGTCACGTGTCAAGAATCATTTCAATAAATACCATAAAATGTCATTTACAATGGTAAAATTCCATTCAAGGTGACCGCGGCAAGGGGGCATCGGGAAATGTGTCCCCTTGCGGTGAGATCCTTTTCTCCCACTCACTCCCCATACACAAAAAATAACTGTGTACTTCACATGCCATCATTACCCTCCAAATAATAAATTTCTTCTGACCCCCATTCCTTCACCACATTCAAAACTCTTGCCCTGCCACCCCCAATCGCGCTTTTACCCATCGTTTTATCAATTTACCCGTTTCGCAGTGTCTGCCTCGCCATCCTCTCACGCAGGTACAATTGTATCCTCCTTCATAGTTGTTACAAACTCCATCATTAAGACAAGGATTCACGTCACACTCATTCACATCTTTAAAGAAACAATAAAACAACTTACACAATCAGCGACTTGATCCCCAGTCTAAAATTATAAAGCTATTATGAAGTAGTTCCATTCGAAAATAAAAAAATATTTTTGCTCAGAATTGGCAAGACTGTATCTTAAGTAAAGAACGAAAATAACAATTTCGCTCGCAAAGGGGAACTTTTCAAACCTGTTTCGCAGAGAACACCCCGCCACCCTGACGGACAGCTGCAGTTGTAACCCCCTCTGTAGTTGGTACAGACTCCTCCATTTTGACAGGGGTTGTACAAACATTCGTCAAAATCTGAAAAATAAGACGATAAAGCATTCAGAGCCTCATTTACATGTTTCGATGGATCTGACAAGATGTATACAAGCAGCCGTTCCTTCATTTTTCCTCTTTCTCTGGCATACTAAGTACCCTCTACACTGTTCCATTGTCAGTTCAAAGACTACACCAGTGCCGGTGATTTTTGTCTCCTGCTTAAGTTAGTTACTATGAATGTAAGCTTCTTATATCTCAAACAGTAAGCTTTTATGTGAACACACACGGCCGAGTTCCCTGAAAGTTGAATGTAGACGTCAGGCTGGTGGACCCATCAAAGGGAGGTCATTTGTATTGGGTGGGGGCGAGAGGGACGGCTCACAGTAATGTTTGAGTATGCACGAACCTATAGGTAGAAATGTATACTCGTCTGTGTTTGTACATGCTCAGGCTTGCCAAGTATGGCGCAAAGCTCGTCAGAGAAAAGCCTCTATCTTAAAATCACGTGATGGAAAGGTGGTCTCATACTCATAAATACCAGCAAAAATTACGTCAGTTGATCAAATACAGGGAGAAGGAAAGATAGGTGGAATTAAATGCCCCCCCCCCAATTTTACATCTAGACAGAAAAGAAAAGAGCAACCCTACTACAATCAAGCCAAACTAAATGCAAACATTTCTCATTACAGTTTTCACAATAGCTGGTTGAATTACATATTTATAATTCAAAATAAAAATAACGATTAAGCATTAAAATTTGGAGAGTAAGAAAAACTGAGAACGAAAATAAAACCCCAAATCAAAGTAAAAATTAAATAGTGTAAAGTGAATGTTGCTTTAGTACCTACCAATCTCGCAGTTATCACCTCGCCACCCTCTCACACAGGTACAGTTGTACCCTCCGTCAAAGTTGGTACAAACTCCATTGTTAAGACAAGGCACGTACGCACATTCGTTTATATCTGACAACAGATAATGAAAGCCAAAAAGTACGATAATTTCACTTTCTTTCATAGGAGTAGGATGCTTTTCGAGACGGGGGGGGGGGGGGGCTGAACCTTGTTTCGGATCGCCGTCCTGGAGGAGGGGTCTAAGGAAAGTACCCCTCCCCTTTAGAAAATTTTTGGGTATTTGAGGGTCCTCAGATGTAATATGGTGCAACATTTTCGACAAACTTTAAGGAATTTTACTGCAAATGTTTGACATTTCTTACAGAAGAGGCAAATAAGGGGTTTTGCCCTTGAATCTTGGGGGACGAAAGCATACTTCAGCCCCCCATTTTTGACTGGGGGCTAAGCCCCCCTCAGCCCCCCCCCCCGCTTCCTACGCCAGTGCTTTCTTTTACACTTCAGACAGACTTAAAAACTGACAATGCAACTTGAGATGCAGTACACTTAACAACTGAAATGGAATTGAGGAATTTGCTGCACCTGTTTCGCAGTTAACACCCCGCCAACCTGACTGGCAGCTGCAGTCGTATATCCCCTTAAAGTTATTGCAGACTCCTCCATTTTGACAGGGGTTGGAGTAACATTCGTTAAAATATGAAAAATATGATATTAAGCATTAGTATTCGGGTTCACTAGTTTCGATATAATTAAATGTTGTTCGTTCCTATCTTCCTTCATCTCCCTCTTGCATAATGGTACCCACCACCCTATTTTATTATAGTCTTTTCATGAGTGTGGTAAGACTTATTTCTCGTTACTTGGTAAGGTAAATGAATAGGAATACTCATTGTCTGGACAGTTAGTTTTCATGTCACATGTTAACGTACCCGAAAAATCAAAGAGGGTTTACACATGTTGGCGTCGATATGTGTTGGACATTTAAGAGGCAAGGGGTGGGAGGTTAGCACTGATGAGTACGTACGTATATGCATATATATGCACAAGCGTACACGTTTAAGTACATGCATCAATATCCAATTACGTTGACGTTCCCTGCAACCCTAACCCTAGCCAAGTCAAAAATGTGGTGGGCGGAAATATGCTTCCGCCCCCTAAATTCAAGGACGAAACCCCTTTACTTGTTCCCTCTGTAAAAATGTCAAAAATTTGCAGTAATTTTCCTTGAAATTTGCTCAAATATTGCACCAGATTCCATCCAAGGGCCCTCAATATTCAAACCCTTTCCGTAGAGCCTTCCCGCCAGGACGGCAGTGCGAAACAGCATTCAGTTCCCCCCCCCCCCCGTCAAGAACAACTTCCTACGCCTATGGTTACGTGCATGTATATGTTTATCTGTGTGTGTATAGTTAAATTGCAATTGGTCAAATGATGGACAATGTCCCCATCCGAGTGATCTGCGCCGAGAACTGGTCCACCGCACCACCAAACCAATGTTAAGTGTTACTACCACTCTACATCATATTCGCAATGACGTTTGCCTATTACATGCTTGTAAAAACCAAAGAGTAAATTTTAGATCGAAAGAGAAAATTGCGAACACAAAGACCCAGACATATACCAACCTATCTCGCAGTTAACCCCTCGCCATCCTCTCTCACATGTACAGTTATACCCTCCATCAAAGTTGGTACAAACTCCATTATTTAGGCAGGGCGCGTACGCACATTCGTTTATATCTGACAACAGATAACAAAAGATAATATGATCAATCAGTATGGGGAGAAATGTTTTTTCCACTTTAGGCAAGCCTGTAGACCGGAAACACTAACTTAATAATTCAAGGTCATACAAAAATCTTAATTTCAAAAGGAAACAAAAGCAGGTAATGTGAGTTGTACATTTGAAAGATAAATAAGGTACTGTAAGCATCAAAGAGAAATTTCGCTCGGTTTTCGAAATTTTGGTCTTTGCAAATTACTAGATGGGACTTGAAGGAAATCTATATAGTTATAACACAACCTCACTCGGTCTAAGTTTAATGTACGTAAAAAACTGATACAAGCCAGGCCGATGAAAAATGCTTGTGGAGAAGGATTTAAGCTTTGCCAACCTGTTTCGCAGTTGACACCTTGCCATTGAGAATTACAAGTGCAGTTGTATCCTCCATCAAAAATGACACAGACTCGGGTATTTTCACAGGGAACTTGAAAACACTCATAATTTGGCCCTCATTCTTCTGTTTGTATAGACGAGTTGGGAAATTCGGTACTTCCGGCCGGGTCACAAGGTCAAGTGTACCATGACAACGGCAACGTGTTTAGCTCCGCGTGCTCAGCATGCGACACCCGCGCTGGGACACTGTACGCGTGGTACACTTCACCTTTGACCCATTACCATAATGCATTGCGTGGAAACATTTCCCAACTCGTCTATTGAGAGTGTTAAAGGATAAGGAGGGTGAAATTTAAAATTTATTGATAGAAATGGAGATTAAAATTGTAAGCTGAAACAAAAGAATACAACACAGAGGAAATCGCACATATGTCATTCAAGGGGGTGCCAAGAGAGAGATGGGAGAACCCCCCCCCCCTTCGAGCTTTTTAAAAAGAAGGGATGTTTTTCAAAACTTTTCCTATGAGCACTGCTTTATAAAATGATGGTTACTAAATTACCCAAATTTCCATTTTAAAAATTACAAATATTATATTGAGTGATGCATTCAAAACCAAAGTGTAAGGAGCGCCCTCAAAGCTTTTCCTCACATCGTCATTTGAATACACCACATAATTTTTCATGCCTACCTCCTTACGTCGTTAAACAATTAAATGTTCCATGCCCACCCCCTTAAGTCGTCAAACAATTAAATGTTAAGTTACCTTACCTGTCTCACAGTTGACGCCTTCCCAACCCGACTGGCAGACACATTCATATCCAACGGCATAGTTGTTACATACTGCTTTGTTCTGGCAGGGATTGGCGAGACATTCATTGACATCTATCAAAGGAATTCAATGCATCATCAGATATAAAACCAAGAAAAATAAGCCTTCTGGTTTCAAAGTTACAGAACATTACATGGTTCTATTTCACCGTTGGTCTGGCTATTAAGTTTTAGAGAAGAAGTCCTGTTGGACTAGCTTTCTTGGATGGGTGAGATACATTTCAAATAAATGAACGGCTGTTAAACAAACCCAGGCCTTCTTGTATTGAATTTTTATTCAACCATTTCTATTTTCTAAAACCCAAATTTCTACTAAAACACAGCTGTCAAGTGTGAATTGCGATATGACAGTACTTTGATTTGCACAATGTGCCTGCACCACTACACAGTCTAACCAGGGAGGTGATATAAGATCTCCTCCCTGGTTTATCTTACAACTCCAGTTCAAATTGTTTTGCATTTCTTCTAGCTCTCAAGAGTTCAGACGGGCCAGAATCTTTGTACCATAGGCGTAGGAAGCGGGGGGGGGGGGGCTTTAGCCCCCAGTCAAAAATGTGGGGGCTGAAGTATGCTTCCGCCCCCAAGATCCAAGGGCAAAAAACCCTTATTTGTCTCTTCTGTGAGAAATGTCAAAAATTTGCAGTAATTTTCCTTAAAGTTTGTCCAAAATGTTGCACCAAATTGCATCTGAGAACCCTCAAATACCCCAAAATTTTCCATAGGGGAGGGGGCACCCCCTCCTCCCCTTAGACCCTCCCCCAGGACGGCGATCCGAAACAAGATTCAGCCCCCCAGTCTGGAAAAGCTTCCTACGCCTATGCTTTGTACCCTTATCTGCTCACCAGAAAACACAATCCTGGGTGAACCCGAACTATCAGCTAGGCTATTAAAATTACTTTAGCTGGGTTTTCCTTTCGATGATAAAAAGGAATGATTTACAATGTTAATGGAAGAACGCATGCTATTTCAAACCTGTTTCGTAGCTACTCCCTTGCCATTGTGGCGTACGAGTGCAGTTATATCCACCATCGAAGTTTAGACATTCGCCATTATTTGCACAAGGGTTATAATCGCATTCGTTGATATCTGTCGGTGATCATAGAAAATGACTAGCAAACAGTTGAACAAGGGGTGTTGTGAAGGTGATTAATAAGGGGAAGGGGCATTTGCTGATAGTGTTCACTAAGGCACCGAACTTAATTGCACCAATCACTCCGTCACTCCTTTCGTATGGCCGATAGTCGAGTAAAGTCCAGTTTGTAGTCCAATTTATAACACCGCTATTACATTTTGTAAAACCAAATAGGGGTGAACGCAGTCATACAGTATGTGTGGTTTGATTACATATGGCAGCGGCGACGTAACCTGGGGTATGAACCGACCTAAGTTGGTGCTGTTTAATTCATTCCAGTCCAATCACAGATTAATTAGTGAATCTAATGACAATTGTCTACAGACAATAGCGGCTTGAAGAAGCATTGATTATTGTAGGATTAGTATTAAGAAAATATATCATACTTATACTATTGCTATTTAATACAATGAGGAATATTGTTACAGACTGGCCCTTTCATTGGTGTCTTACTCCTAACCAATCTCTCAATTTCAATTTATTCTTGGTTTTTCTTTGCTGTGAATCAAATAAACCCTTACCCGACCCAGCCTAAACACACAAGTCTTAAAGGAGTTTCTCACCGCTACACGTTGGGATCTGATCCCAGATACCGTTATCCCCACACACGATGGTTGAAGAATCTCCAACTTGGAACGTGTACCCGTCATCACAAGAAACAACGGCGGAGTCTCCAATCTTGAACGTAGATTTGACTGGGAAAACTTGACCGTTGTTAATGACTGGTACCGAGCAGATTGCTGTTTAGCAAAAGAAGACGATGCATGGATGCATGCAGAAGTGTCACTAAAAGCGGCATTGCGGGCTGTCAATTTAAACTGAGTTTCTAAAACACACTTAGGTGATCCACTTGTAACAAAGAGCTTTGAGAACCTGAGAACCGTCCCTCCTAATATCCTCAGACCCTACATCATGTTTGTCATATATGGTCGGTCCCTTTCCCTGAGAGAACAGATGCTATTGAATGATCCCAGTAAAAATTTTGGAGAGCGACCGTCTCTGCATGAAACGATGTGTAAAAATTAAGTTACAAATATTCATCAATGTGACTTACTCTCATATTTAGGCATTTAGGCATATTATTTGATTTGTTCAGACAATGCAAAAAAGACACGAAGTACAAAGAAAACATTATAAAACAAACGTGAAACAACATCATTTTTGCAGACCAGTATCCGAAAATATTCAAACATTACAATAAAAAGTCATATGACACTCCCTTCCTTCACTCCTTCCACTTAGTAATTTGTATGTAGAATAGAGCCATCAACCAACTTACCGACACACAAAGGTATTGTAGCGGGGGACCAGGTATCCTGAGAATCACAGCTTGCGGAACTAGGTCCAACCAATTCTGCTGAATCCCCACATGAATATTCAACAAATACTCGGGCGTCATAAACTGTCTGATTCGGGTAAAGACCCACATTGCTGGCCACGAGTGGAGTTTGGCATGTAAAAACTACGAAAGTAAAAACATCGGTTTTTATAGGATATGCGGTCGAAGTAAGAACGAATACAACAGAAAACAAAAGTAATTTACGGAGCACTGGCATCTTCAAGCAATTGCACCCGTACTTCACAATTATTGCTCAATTTCTACAATTCTCCAAGAGACTTAACTTGGTTCCAATATAGCATTTGTAAAATATTGTTATTTTTAACGTTTTAGGCAATTCATCGTATTACACCTGCCTACATCTGTGAGCTTCTTACACTATTCGTTACGTAACGGTAATTCACTACCGACAATGTCACCGAGAAGCAAACTCCTGTCTACGCTAGACGCAAAGTGCCTTTATCCGTCAGTCTGGGCCTTGGAACACCCAACCACCCAGTATTTAGAAATATTACCGTACTTCACGGCTTGTTTCTGTTAAATATACAATAACTAAATACATTTTTTCAAACGTTCCTTTGATTTCAACTAAAGCTGTGCTTGTCTTTGATGTGATTATTTTTTGTCTTGTTTTAATTTTGTTTCCTTTAAACATGCTTTCAAGTTTTTTTTTAACTTTTATGTTCCATTACTTTCTGTTCTGTTTTATATTCTTGCTTCCTATTTTAAAGGTCACTCTGTCATTATTTTAGGATGTTGAAGCTTAAACGTTACATTGTTTGTTACAGAGGGCCAGCCATTGGCAGTAGGGCTCAGATTTACTAAAATGTTATATTTTGCTGCACTGTAAAAAATGATTAACACTTTTTTGTAACAGATAATAAACGCGTCTTGCCGTTTTTGTAACCGAAAAAAACAATAAAATACATAAGCAAATTAAACGTCTAAAAACGCTAACTTTAACACATTGACGCCACTTTAACGCCATCTCGTAAACACGTTTATGCGTTTATTTCATGATAACTGTAAACATCAAGATGTATTTAATAAAGAAAAATTAACATATATATAAAACATATAAACGTTTTTGCGGAGTGCTCTTTAATTGACGTCATTTTCTTTATCGTGTGTTAATATTCGTTCAGTCATTTACTGTGCTTATCCATTTTGTTGTTCGTTTTTCTAATTCTTTAACGCCATGTGTTAAGAAAATGAAGACGTCTCTTTTTACACTGTGATAGTAAATTATTTGAAAATATGAAATGCACAAAAATCATGAATACCATATTTTTGCCCAAAATATGGCCCAAAAATTTATTTTCAAATGTGCCAGCCGGGCCCAGCCCTTCACCTATCATTAATTACGTGTAGATTGGATCTAGCATGACTGACTGTTTTTACTAAAAAATCCCACATAAGTCTTTTTCGAAGACTTTTTCTGCCATTTGCTGGCTCTTTGTTGTCTTTTTGATTCTTTTGTATCAATAAGCGTAGGAAGGTTTTCTCGAATTGGGGGCTGAACTTTGTTTCAGACCGCCATTCTGGGGGTCTAAGGTGAACTAAGGGGAGGGGTGTCTCCCTCCCCTTTGGAAAATTTATGAAAATTTGATGTTCCTTAGATGCAATTTGGTGCAACATATTGTACAAATTTATGGAAAAGTACTACAAATTTTTGACATTTTTACAGGGAACGAATAAGGGCGTTTCCTTCTTGAATTCAGGGGAGGAAGCATACTTACTTCCTCCCCACCAAATTTTTGACTGGGGGCATCCCCCGCTTTCTACGCCTATGAAAGGGGTCATAATCTCCATGATTTCATTTTTCTTACTATTTTTAAAAGGAATTTCCATATCCTTATTTTGAATGTCAGCTGAATCTTTCACTGAAATTTCATATTATTTTCATGTAAAGTAAAATGCACGATTTTTCAAACAAGTCTTGCATATTCAAATATGGAAGATAAACTAAGCAGTAACCTTGCAAAAATTTGGCATTTTGTCACAAAATTATTACCACTTGACAAAATCATTCATTCATGAGTTTGTGGGGAGGGGGTAAGGGTATACTTACTGAAGCTGAAGTAATTGATTATGTATCATGGTATCATGTGTTGATTGTTTCTTTGTACATTTGTATGAGACAAAAGGCGAGAAACAACAGTAATTGTGTCAAAAGGAAGTCATGATTTCAAATCAACTTTTCTCTTAACCATCAACCTAACTATCGTCTTTTCGAGTCACATGTTACTTCGTCACTCAGTTTATTTCCTCTCAATTCCATTCAAAGCCATATATAACGGGTGTTTGACATTAATGTAAACTGCGACATTCAGGGGCGGATCTAGGATTTTTCGTTAGGGGGGGGGGCACGCTGACGGCCAAACATCCGCCCGAACGACTATCTAAGCGGAGCGCCACCATCAGTTGGCGCGGAGCGTACAGAAAATTTTGAAAAATCGCGACCCCACAGATAGCCAGAAATGGCATTTCCCAGGCTTGTAAGTAGAGTCTAAGCAGTCGATATTTTGAGCTTTCGTTTGCCAAAAAATTTTCCCTTCAATTAAAAATGAGAAAATTGCAAAATGATTAGAAAATTACCAAATAAAATGCAGGGGCAAAGTCTATTCATAGTTCCCGTTCTTGACCGCCGTCATGGAGTGTCCCCTTTCCTTTTGAAATTTTTTTGCTGTCCCGGAGGGCTTAAAAAATCGTGCTACATTTTGCTTCTTTTCACACTAGATCCATGTGCTGAAAATGTCTTGATTTTCATTCTATCAATGAATAATATTATTCATAATTTTTACGAAAAACGAAATACGATGTGGACGCCTACATTGTTCTGTTAATCTGTTTCGTCATAGTTTTCAATATCATAAACAGATCACAGTTGTGAAGGAAATATTTCCCAATTACCCTCCCTCTAGCTCTAGGCCTCTAACCCTCACCCTTCCACCCGAACAACGTCCCATCCGTCCCTCCTCTCGCCGTTTTATTTTTGATCCCCTTCATTTTTTCAACATCGTCGACCGCGTCCCTAAAATTTCTGTGCGGGCATTCTGCCCCCTGCTGGCTAGGTCAGTGAAAACATGTACCACTACCATTGGATGAAATGGTCTTGTACCTTTCCGGGACAAAAAACCATACAACGGAATTGAAAACATGCTTATGACTGCGTATCTTTTACGACACTTGTCCGAACTGAAGGTCCACTGAATTTATGCCACTGTCTATATTGCTGCCCGAACTCCCGACTATAGATGAGTTTATTCAGTGGCGTGCGCAGCGCTCCGCGTCACCTTCGTTTGGCGCGGAGCGCAGGGAAATTTTGGCTCAAAATGCCTCCCAGATAGCTGGAAATGGCACTTCCCAGGCCTGTTTACCGCATATAAATTTGGGGAAACACTAGCAATATTGTGAAAAAGAAACATAGAATACTAGAAATAAGGTGGGACTGTGCCCTTCGCCCCTCCTCCTTGGCTTATAATAGATGATTAATTAGATGATTAATTAAAAAAATCATACTCGTCAAATTATAGATTAATAGATGATTTACAGTTTTTTTTTTCAGAACTGCTATTTATTTAGTGGTAAACCTTTGGAAGGTAAAACAAGTTTTAACAGAGGTGCGCAAGGTTTGATTCTTTGCTGTCCTGGGGAGGGGTCTAGAAACTTTTGCCCAAGAAAGAGAGCTGAGATGCAAAATGGTGCTATATTTGAAACATTTTGAAGCATATTAAAACACACATGGGAGAGCGCGCCTGTTGCTCCGCCAGAGTAGGTCAGACTGCTCCCGATTTCCCCCGACCAGTTGATTTTCCTCCGACAACTTATAGAGGTGGGGTCCATGGCCCACCCGCCCCCCCCCCCAATGCGCACGCTACTGAGTTTACTACTAACACCTTCTGAGAAAAACCGGTATGTCACGTTCCAAGATGGCTTTGAAGAATTTTCAGGCGGACTTATGGGAAGATTTTCTCACACTAAATTCATATGTGAAATTGAAAAAAAAAAGATACTTTTACCGTTGCCGGATTTGGGGTTAAAAGCACTGCAGCCTATAAGTAGCAAGTTTTGCACAATTGACGGTGGCTCACATTGAAAAATGCAAAATTGTGGCCACACATAGCTGCCCGAATACGTCCCGACTAAACCGAATCTTCGCCTTATGATGACTACTGGTAGTATTGTCATAAAGAAATATGACACGTCAAAAATGGTCTTTGATTAATTTCTTTGGGCAAAATTTTGGGCTTTCTATACACCTATACACCCTCCCGTCTGTCAGTGTAATCTAGCAATTGAAAACATCCCAGAACTTTTTTACAACTTTCGCGGGAATATTCTACCATTTGGGGCAAAGTTTAGTTTGGACGGGACTATGAAGTGAGACTGAGGAAAATTGTTTTTCCAGAAGCGACCCGGATGTGTCTCGAATTTTTGTGTTCTTTTCGTTTCGTCATGAAATTTTTACTTTGACTAGGATGCTTTTTTTATGTTTCGGGCAAATGTTTCAGAGAATTGGGAGATTCGGACTTTTCGGGCAAAGTGTTGCGCAAGACTATAAAAAGAGGCTGAGCAATAAAAGTTTTTTTTGACGCTTTTTAATTTTTCTGGCAAATCTTTGGAAGAATTCGGGCACGATAGGAATTTTGAGTGGAATTAAAACATGCGAGATTTTTTAAGACTCTAATGGCTGTGCAAACCCATGCCAGAAATTAAGATCTTGTGGAAATTTGGGGACAGTCTGCCCTCTGCCCCTGCCTTGTACGCCTATTTGACAAATGACCAGTTTGGAGTTCGACTTTCCCAGTATCTGTAAGCCGTAGCCGATCATTGGTTCGCACGTAGCGTAAGAGTGAAATTTTGCAAAATGAGCCTCCCAGATTGCAGGAAATGGCCCTTCCCATGCCCTATAAGTTGCGAGATACGGTCGAGATCTTCGATGTCACCCTGTTGCCATTCCATCGGAAAACTTGAAACTGTATACTTTTAAACTGCTATTATTTTGTAGCAATTATAAGACAATACAACATGATGAAGAATCAAGTAGGCGAAATGATCCGTTCTACGAAGGTAAAAAAACAAACCTTGGAAAATTTTAGGGGGGGGCGCGCCGGGTGCGCCCCCGTCTAAATCCGCCACTGACATTTACTCATTGTAACACGAATGTAAAGATAAAATTACCAGTAATTATGATAAACTCTACTGACCGATGATGCAGTCCTCACATCGGATTAATAGCACCGTGTACTATCCGAATTCTCTACAATGATAGCACGAACTCATTCACTTAATTTATTTGGTAAAGTCAGTTGAACTTAATTGCAGAATGGGATGGGGGAGTTATCCAATCTTAAGAATGGAGAAGCTAAAGTGGACGTAGCTCCCTGGACTAGGACTTCGGGGGGGGGGGGGGTATATGTTTTTCGTCCTTCGGCCTCGGTTGTTGGGACCTTAGAAAAGTTTTGAAAAGTCGAAGGGAAATGGTTTTGCTCAAGTATGGGTTGAATTTAAAACCTCAGTTCGATTAAAGTTTGAAGAAATGTTTAGAAATAGCCTTTTAAAATAAGAAAACCTTTGTGTTCCATCATATTCATATTTTACCTTCACATACTGGCGTTGGAAGGCGCCACGTACCGCCCTCGCCACAAAGATTATAAGGCGGACCTCCGAGATCTCCTTCGCACACGTATTCGATCTGTTCGTCGACGACGTAGCAAGATTTCTGCGGCTGGTAGCTCGTATTGTCGTTTGTGGGTGGGACACCACATTCTAGAAAAAGAAATGGCAAGTTGACTTCTAAATGATGACAATTTTATGCATTTCATCCAGGGGCTTAACTAGGGTAGGCAAGGTGAGTGGCTTGCCTACCTTGGAAAATGGGGGAAATATCAGGCACAACATATACTATTTGCAGGCGTACTATTCTCTTTTTCAATGACGTATGAGGTATTTTCTAGGGGGCTGAGCCGTTTTTGCCCCAGAAAATCCTGTGGGAATATCAAACGATAAAATCATACAAAACAGATACCAATCCACTGTAAACTGAACCGAATAGAATGATAAACTACGAGTGGGTCGGCCATTGTAATTGAAGTTAGGGAGAATGATGTCCTGCGTTCTGGACTGAAGCCACACTTTTACCTGTCTGTACGGCAAGAAAGTAACGGCACAAAATGCAAACATTACGTGGTTGCTTTTGCCCTTGTTTTTGGCGAAAGAACCTCAAGTTTTCAGTCAGGAGTTACGGTACCATGATTTCTCTCTCTTGTGAAAGTTACTCCTAATATTTTTTAAAAGCGGGTGAAATAACATTTAATTAAATTCCTATAAGCTGAATGTACGCTGTGCATATGGAGACAAACAACTCAGCTGGCTTTTTGCTGTGAAGGAGCACCCTCACAGTTTTCTTGTGTTCACTGATTAAACATATAGCGATACACTGTGTCAGCGTTGTCTCTTACTTCAATTTCTGTAGGGTAACCTATATGAAACAGCTATAAGACCAAACCAAACTTTTAAAACCGGTGGATTTATTTTATACTTACCAGTTGAGGAACAAGTTTGGGCTTTAGAGTAGGCTGAAAGAAAGAGAAAGGGATAATTTTGTTAACTTTATACACCCTCTCACCTTTTTTGTCAATTTGTGGGAATGCAAAATTCGCCCTCAAAACGACTAATAATTGTCACGGAAAAAGAACGACCAACCTAAGTGTGTTTTCTTTTAGTAGTTCTCAGTCAAGTTTGTGAGTGTCTGGCAAGTCGTTTAAGCATTTGCCGGTCATTTTAATGATCCAGGTGTTAACCATATAGGTGAGTCATTTGACTGACATTAGGCATTTTGCAAGTCACTTCACGTCAGTCAATTGTTTGTCAGTTTGGCCAGGGGGGGGGGGGTTGCGATCGTCAACTTTTGGAATTTTATAGCTGGGATTTTTTTGAATCACTCGTTGAGGGAGAAATTAATTTTACAGTAAGGAATTAGCGTTACTGACTAGAGCCACGTCCTTAAACTCTTATCCCGCCAGCCCATAAAAGTGGAGATAAGGTATAGAAAGTACTTAAGATAGCATGAGAGGCCTTCTCTTTGTCTCACTCCCAGATCGTTTCTACTCCAGCCCCTCCTCGGGGGGTGGTGCCAGGATGTGTCCTACGTACATTGCGCCCAAGCTCCCCAGTGGAGGGCCAGCAACCCGACGCCCACGACAAGTGTGACGGGTTGCCAAAAGAATGTATAAGCAACATTTTCCAAAAATATTTTGGGGGAGATTTTGGGCTTTTGATAAAGAAAATTTGAAAAAAATGTTTTTTTGTGGGGAAAATTGGAAAATATGGGCTTTTTATGGAACGCCCCTCTGTCCTCTACCTGGCGCCACCACAGCCCCTCCTGCACCCATACATCTGCACCGACATTGGAAGACTAACCTTGTCACAGAAGTCAGAGTATTGAGAAGTTCACCAACAATTTATTTACAGGCAAGCGTTATATTAGAAAATAACATTTATATAGGAGGTTTTTGAAAGAAACATTTTAAATTTAAGCAGGTAAGTCCTCAACACGGGGCTACCGACCATACATCTAGGCCTATTGCCTCACTCTATATAACAAATGTAAGCAACAATAAAGATTTAACGCAGGTAATAAGTCCTCAACGCGGGGCTGGTAATAGAAATAATGTAAATTTTGATGTCAGTTTTGTCATTCTAAGAAAGCATGAGATTTTTAAGCCTTAATCTACCAGGATGGTGGGATCACCTCCCTGATCGTAACTCACCAAAAGTAACAACGAACACGACAAAATATTTCCAGTGGCTTATAACTTTGTATTCCATTGCGAGATGATGTGGCTTGAGACAATCCAGGCCTTTTCTGTGTAATGCAACTCTGACGATTTGGTTTACGACCGTCCTAGGATGTACCAACGATTTCTATCTGATTCTGTATCAATATTTACCCAAGGAGATGTCTGAAACTTTTGACCGTCTCTTAATCGCATTAGAGATCGTTGCTGTTATGAAAACGTCTGCAACGCATCTAGTTGCGTCACAATTATTTCACACTTTAATGAAAACTTTGACCAATAAGATTCTTTGTTCCTAAAAAGTACAAACATTAAAACGCAAGAAACCATGACTTGCACGTCATCATTCTGAAAGGGTATCGGCCTACTTGCCAATGCATTTGACATGATCTCTCACGGGGAAACACCCTAAACTAACTTATCGAATCCTCTTTAGCTTATTTGTGTAATGGCTCCAGTCTAATTAAAAGATGCACCGCTTAAATTTATCTCTAAAGTAATGCAATTATCTGTTTGTATGTTCACCGAAAATAATCGTGTTTTGGCTTTAGCACGAAGACGAAAGCAAACAATACCGTAGTGGACAGTACCATACAGTGCCCTGATGTTTCACCTGCAAAGTTGGACGGGCCTTCTCGTCGTACAGTGTTGGTTTCAAGAACTTTTCATAGGGATGGAGTTGGGATTGTTCTTAAGTGACTTGCGAGACCAAAAATTTGGCGCTTCAACCCCCCCACTTTAAAACATGAATTTGCTATTACAATTCTACCATACATTGAAAGCTAATATGGGGAAAAGGGACGCTCAATCAAAGTTAATGCGACAACTTCATTGCTGACACTGCTAAGTACGGTAAATTCAACGGTAAGTACAAGACAAATTCAAAGACTTCAGAAAGTTCAAAATTTTGCTGCTAAAGTGATAAACAGTATTGACTATCACCGACCCATTACCCCTACTTTAAAAAGTTTTTGCTGGCTACCAGTGGAATTAAGAGTAAAGTTTAAAATTGTCCTTGTTGTGTAGAAATCTTGTGTGGACAGGCTCCCTCTTATCTTCGTAATATTTGTATTGATAAGCTCCTTCGTAGAATTCAAGAGGTCCACTTTTAACGAGACTAGCTTGGTTTTTCGGTTTGTGAAACATAGCGAGGAGGAGGAGGAGAAGAAGAAGAAGGCAGAGAAGGCAATCACAATTGTTTTGTACGAAAGTAGTGGAGGATCCAGGAATTTGAGAAAATATGTAGGACTGGGGCTCGTTTGTCAGGATGGAAGCCATCACATTAGAGTCCGCAAATGTGCCAATGCCAGGGGGTCAGTGGGATTCCCTTGGGAGATTTTCAAAATAAAAAAGCCATTATATATATGCAATTTGCTGAGGTCCTTAGAAGATAGTAAAGTCCTTATCAATTTTCCATCCATCAGCATTAAATGATAGCGTTGTGCCAGATGTCCACCAGGATTTGTCAGACCAGGGAGTTGTCCTAACACCTCCCTGATATTACACTATGTACTCTGAGAAATTTTCGTCTTTGTGAGGTGGCTTGGATGAAAAATAGTGCTATCTTTGGTAAAGCTGTTTGAAACGTAGAACTGATTTAATGTTTAGGAACCCTCATTATTTAGTGATTTTTTTTCTATTTTAGAAGACCCGGCGGTGTAAGGATGTTGCCTCAGGGGAGGCATGACACCTCTAACCTTTGAGAAATATTTCTTGTTCTACGTTTTTCGAGATCTAAAATGGTGTTATCTTTGACAAAGCCTTGGACTGAAAATATGACCTGAAATGTTAATTATGTATTGAATTTTTCGGCTGTGGCATGACGTCCGTGCAAGCTTGGCTGGTACGCAGTGCAGGCTTTCCCCTAGTGCTCTTAGTACACCACTTGGGGAGCTACCATCGGTTGGCGCGTAGCCGAAGTATAAGCCTGCAAAAAAATGTTCGGTCGAAATAACTCCTAGATGAGAGGGGATGATTTTAAACCTTAAAAAGTTGCATCTAGATATTCTGCGAGTGTACCTTTAGCTCAAATTCCACAAAGAGCAGTTAGATTTGATTTATAGCATTCACCCCAATTTTAACGAGTGTACCTCGGGTATCTATTTCATAAATGGCTTTTGAGGATCATGTTACAACAAATTTCTCATTAAGTTGTGAAATTCACGTATAGTTAACTCCTTGATTTACCTTGAATATGCAATACTTATGTTATAACATATCAAGACAGATACTTGAAATAACAGGACATTTGTGAGATTTAACTCTTGTCTCAAAATAAGTTTGCGGCGACTGCTTATGCCCTTTAAATCAAAAGTTTCTTTACCAGCTCATTTGAGTTTAGCTAATTATTGAAGGTAATCATGGGCTATTTTATCTCTAGCCAGCGTACCTGTTGGTGTATCGTGTGTTCAGTCTATGTATCTTGTAGGAGAAAGATGGTTCATTCGTCAGGAGAAACCCGCCTAAGAATGCATCCACGGCGGGGGTCCGGGGACCTTCCCGGGAAAATATGGGAAGAAAAGGAACCCTTATATGCGATTTCCCAGGTTTTAGGGGCCTTAAAATTATAATTTGGACAGTGAAATTTTCAGCATTTTAGTATTTTTTCTCAAGTAGGCCAATTTCCATTTTCGCTTTGGAAATCTCGAGGGGGGGGGGGGGCGGTTGCCCCCGGTCCTCCGCAGGCTACGGCCCTGTTCCTCCCCTACCACATCTGTGAACATTGTTGGGGGACAGAATATGACACTATCTTAAAGCGCCATTGTCAGTTAGCGCGAAATTTACAACGGAATTTTTGCCGACACATCATCTCTGAAACTGCCAGAATGTGTCTAGGACATAGGCGTAGGAAGCGAGGGGCTGGGGGCTGGGGGTTTAGCGTTCTAGTCAAAAGGGTGATGGGTAATATGATGGGTCGAAAGTATGCTTCCGCCTCTCCCCTCCCCCTCAGGCCAAGGACGAAAACCTCTTTCTTGTTTCCTCCGTAAACAAATAATGAAAATTGGCAGTAATTTTCTTAAAGGGGCTTATTGAGTTGGTTCACAAAATTCATGATTTTTTTCACACCTGTTGAGATTCACTCAATCTTGATGGTAAATGGTCAAACCAAGAGATTATGCACATCTTACACACACCTGAAATGGCAATGATAGGGTAATAAGTGATTAAAACCCTTTTTTACAAATTCGTGCCCAGACACTTTTTACTGTTACATGTTAATCATATGCAGCCTCTGTCCATAAAAACTACACTTTCGTACATTTTAGGTAACTATAGGAAGTATTACATGAGTAGTGAGGCTAATTAGAAACATTGCGGCAATGGTTTCCTTCAAACTTGTCACAAAATATTTAATTTCAACTCAATGAGCCCCTTTAAAATTTGCGCAATATGTTGCACCATATTGCATCTAAGGACTTTCAAATATTCAAAATTTTTCAAAAGGGGAGGTCACTCCCCTCATACTCCTTCCCTAAGGACGACGGTCTGAAACACCTTTCTTCCGCATTCTGGAAAAGCTTTCTACACCTATGGTCCAGGGCATGTGGTAACGATACCACCAAAGCTTGAGAAATCCATGTTCTACAGTAGAAGTTTATGGCCTATTTGCAAAATGAGGAAGATTGCCGGATGATGCACCGGAGATATTTGGCTATTTAAGACGTCAAGTGGTGCACTGTGATGCATCTAGATTCTAGAGCGAAAATTTTAAGTATTTCTGGGGAATCTGATAAGGGGCAAATCTCGGAGGGGCGGGGCTCCAAAAACCATGGAATTCCCTTGGATCCGACCCTGGCTGGCCCAGGGGTGGATCAGTATTTGCTCCGAAGAGCAGCCATTGAGACAGTTAACGTAAATCACTCAGAGCCAGTAGTCAGCCGCTCAGATTTAGGAAAAGGGAGAGGTGGGCTACTGTACGGGTGCCCTTGTAGCCAGCCCGAGGTTGTGGCAACATCTACCAAAAAAGTGGAACCAACATTCGTGGGAAACTTCATTTCCCCAAATGCTCATCCGTCGCTGTGGCTAAAGGAACGGTAAGCCACTTCAGGTTTTACACTTCAAACACTTTTTAAAGAGCATTTACAGGATTATTTTGCATCACAATTGGCTTGCCGTCTTGTGTAAAGTGTATCACTGCCCACCCCCATCCCACCGCTCCACTGATGATAACTAGGTGTTTCAAACAAAGTTTTGTCTCAATTAGGTGTAGTTCCAACAAATTTCCCACAAATGTCTACAGACATGGATGGCGAGTAACCACTGCCCCTTGTTGCCATATACTATATTGCATTTGAATAAACAACCCTTTAAACACACACTGTTTGATGCTTTCAGACAATATCAAATTGAAACACGAAGCGCATGGTAAATAAGAAAATACTTTTAATTTTTCATCAGTTTATTCAAAGTGATGTCCACTCCTTCAATATCACTCATCAGATACAAAGGCAGTTACACACCAGTCCCACACCATGACTTCATAACAAGACGACTTTGCCCATGCAATTTCTCACTAATACACCTATTAGGAGGAAACTGACTACCTGGTTACGGGCCCGTGGCGGGTTGTATATATACTGTAACTGGTCATCAATAAAGTGCAGTACTGGATTGTAGGTTCTACTTAACTGCAGGATCCGTACATATGACGCTCCTTCACTACCCATTACGCAAACGCTGGTTTTGGCAAGAACAATTTTTCAGCTAAAAATCAAACAAAATCGGGTGTACAATACGAACGCTGAAGTGGGTTTTAAAGACAGGAAGTTCACGACGTTCATTTGAACATACTCTAACACAGGTAAACAAAACACAAAACTTTTTGCGTATAACAGCACTGCAATTGCAACGCAACTAAACAATGGTACTAAACAAGAAACGAAGACCTTGAAACCAAACAAAAATATTACATAATTCCCACAAAATTTCCATTTCGAATCAGCAAATATCGCACATCATTTTGTCTTAAAATCAACAATAATGTTATCCTCGTAACGTGTCACCTTTCGACCTCTATTTTCTGAAGTTGATTTTTCGACTCAAATCAATGATAAAATCTATGACATAAAGAAGCAGTGATATAACTGTCCTTTTTAGGCTTTCAGAATGTACAGAATCTCAGAAAAATGGTGGAATTAGGGGCAGGCTAGGTGCCCCTTCAAACACAAGAGTGACCCATACATGGCAGACACAGAACGGCAAAGAAAAATTTATCTTTTAGAGCGTGACTATCTGCAGCTGCAGCCTTTGGTATATGGGGCATCAAATTTTCTGACCACAGCTCTAACCTTGATGCTTGTTTCACCTCAAGTAGGTCTGTCTCTTGAACAGAACAAATCACATCAATGGGCATGAGAAATGCACACATGACCCACAGTCAACTTTGCCAATTAGGCTAGTCCTAAAAAAGTAGTGGCAACTCTTTCAGTTGATTCATCTTTCAGTAAAAAGATTCAGAAAACCCTGAGGAAATGCCATTTGGTGGGGTGGGGAGAAAGATGCCAACTTGGAACTTGCAACTTCACAGTAATGGGGAAATTTCCAGCATGCATTAAGCAGACAAGTAGTACAATGGGTATATGGCCAGTTCTACTTTTTCCATATACAAAACTGATAGCTGTAGTAAAGATCATGATGTAACATGCACTTCAAACAGAAACCCATTTATGCTTTGCCTAAGTGCTTAACTTTTAGGTTAACTTCACATTAAACAATACATACACCACTTGTTTATAAAGGGCAGGGCCCAACATCATATTTTGGTTTCTTTGCCAAGTACACCATTTTAACTGTACCACCTGTAAATGAATAAACAGCTGCAATGTACACAGTTTACCAAATCAGCTTCTAGTGCTGTGTACAGGTCCCCCGATACTAATTAATTACACCACCAGTGAAATTATTAACATACAACTTGCTTTAACATACCCATGTCTTTCAAAAATTTCCAAAATCCCCGCTTTCTGGTACTGACCTTGGGGTACCACCCAATTTTTTTTAATTTCATGAAAGTACAAAACAAATTGTTGTGCTCCCCCCCCCCCAGCTTAAAGTACATGGGTCTTTGACCCCTACCTAAACATGTTTTACATGCTTGTGAAAACAATATCAAGATTTCAGAGATTGGTATTAAGTGGTCATCAAGTGTGAGTCCATAAAATGCTTGCAGAGAATAGGTCTGTGACCGCCGGGAGGTTTAAAAACAGACACCCATCATCCCAGACAGTTCTAATTCTCCCAACTAGGTTACTTTTAACCCTGCCCACAACTATCTTTAGCTTCTCTGTATGTAGACAAAAACCTATTTTACTGCTGAAGGTGATATCCTTGTGAGCTTACAAGGTCCTAAAGTGTAACAAAACACTCTCTAAGCATACTGTGTAATATGAGCTACTCTGCACCTTTCGAGTTTTGTAACTCTGATGTCAATCAAAGAGCAGTCACCAACTGAGACTTTTCATACCCCCAAGTAAAAGTCATACTTGGGGTTGATGAGAATATGTCTTAAGAGCAATCATTAAGTGGCATTTTTTGCCTTTAATAAAAGAGGGGACGCTGATTTATGGTTGTTGGAAAGAAATTTGGAAGATAGTGCACAGTATGAGACATGAAATGCCTCTATGTGTAGGCTGTATAGTAAGGAAATTTTGCGAGGCTAATTTTTGGCGTTTGGAGTGCAGAATTCGCGATTAGATACTTGATCACGAAAAGCCCGAAAATTTATCCCCCGTGAAAATTTCCCACTATACTGTATCAACTACTTTGTGTTTTGGGATGCAAAGAAGGTTTGAACCATATGGAGGTAAACCTTCACTTCTGAATGTGGGGGTCTCCACTGAATTTGATGTTGGTAAGTTGGTAACTCTGACAGTGGGGAGTGGGAGAAGTGGGGGAGGGGCAGGGGATATAAAGATAGAACAAAGGGCATGTTTCTCGAGCCATGCTTTTAAAATAGTTTGACTATCGAAATATCAGTGACCACTTGATAATGTGGCCACTGGGACTATGACTATGGTATAATGTTAGCAGTGGCTACAAATCACTTAAAACTGTCACTGGTAGACATGTAGGTGAGGTTAAAAGTGCTTTTGGCAAGTTTTCTTTACCTTAAGCCACAAATATATCTAAAGAAAAAGAAAGAAAGAAATCAATAAAATCTCTGTGAGAGTTCCTGATAATGGAAGAGAATTAATAAAATTTTACAACAATCAATTCATATAATCTTATTTATTTTATAACAATTTTGAATCATGATTGCCCACACTTCCAGAATCAGTATCTACACTTGGATTTACTTGCTCACATACTTTGCTGGAGTAGAAACCAATCACTACACCTTTCCCCTTTCTCACAAGCTGACACTGTTCAACATGCTACTTTCCTGCCCTCTTTCAGAAAATTGAAAGATAATTCCCACTTTCCATTTTTCAATATTAAAGTAGAGAATCAACTGACTATATTGCTTTCCAGCAGTTTTCTCTTTTTTTCTTTTTTCCTTAGTAACCTTGTTTCTGCCCTATTTTCAGCCATTTCTACTACAAATTCTCACCATACAGCATTTGTGTCAAGATGATCAATCTCTGATCATAAGTTGAGATCCTGACTTAAAAAAGTATCACTATATAAACGTCCATGATATTCTTCTTTGGGAGTACCTTTTCGTAGATATGATTTTTCAGTAGATATACCAACTCCTGTCCACCTCTCATGTCGATGGACAATGTCAATCTGTGAGGTGACTATGATTTTCCTGTTCTCTTGCTGCAAGTTCTTCACATATCTTGACAAACAATAAATGAGTCACTTTCAGTATTAGTGCATGTAAGGCATACTGTAAAATAACAGCACCAATTCCTTTGAACAACCCCTCTAGTCCTTCCTCATTTTGGATGGCACGAAAACATTGCACCATCCCCTCGTACTTGGTACTGACTGGGATGACCCCATGACCTAGGTCAGTGTTGTCAATGATAGTCCTTGTTCCTTGTATATGTAACCTTGTAACCACTGTCTCTAATGGATACAACAAAGTATCTGCAGTCAAATTGCCAAGGAAACTGGCGACAAGTTCCGGAAAAAAGGCATCCAACATGCTCCTGGGTTGTAAGCCATCTCCGCTGTCCCGCTGCGATCTCTTCCCTCTTCTCACCACGGCCAAATAGGAGTATTGCACGAACGACGTTATCAGGTATTTGGACAGACCATGAAGAATGGTTGGAGGCACTAGAACATACATGGGAAGCAAGCGTGTTGTTTGAGGTGTTCCCCACCCTGCAAGGCGAGAAAATCCTTCTTTTACACAATCCAGGACCCCAGGCTTGTCACTGGCAATGTCACTCTGAAATTACAAACAGTACAAACAGTCCTGTTTTTATGTATTTCACGGAATGTCATCAGTTGTTTAGCCAGGAAGTGCGATTTTTTCAGACATAAACCGTTGGATAGCAGTGTGTGATACATCCAAATATTGTGCATCAGTGGACCAGGATATAAATATTGTGATACAGAGTAATCGAAACTTCTTTGTAACTTTTTCAATTTATAATGAAAAGTTACTCATACATTACACAAATATGTGAATAATATGGTTAGAAAGCTAGACTGGTTTGCTTAATTGGACAGTATCAATCTTGCATACACTGTAGTTCTTGGAGTGATGTATTCACGATTTGAAAAAAAAAGTTGAAAAAATCCTTATTTTCTGGCGGGACCCAGGTTGTCACCAGTCATGCAGTGACTCTGTTTACACTTAGGTTTAACAATGCAAATGCAGTGTGCATTGTGGTGGGTTTGTCGGTATTAAAAGTACGTTGGATGGGTAGCAAATCAGAAGGAAGTAGCTAACAATACAGGTAATAAACGACCAACTATGCCATGGCTGTTACTACACAAATCATGCAGTTACACACTGGATAGTAATATTTCAAAACGTGGCAACCTTTTTTACCAAATGTGATCTCTGCTTTTTGAATGTTTTGTGACATTTTCAAACTCATCTTCGAGATCACAAGAAGCACTTGCCCAGTCGGGCAATTTGAAGCAAGAGAGAACTTGCCCTGCAATTTTTTCACTTGCCCCAGACAATCTGGCAATCGTTAATGTCGAGTCCTGATATTCCATATGTTCTATAAGTTTTATCCATGCACATGTGTTATCTCAAATGTCCCATAACATCGTAATTACTCTACGTAATCATTAAATTTGCCAGAACAATAGCGTAATGCAATGCAGGCCTTGGGCTCCTTTGCCAAACTCCATTACTTGCTGGCTTTTCAGGGATTTCTGGCACCCAATCCTGGCTTCAACAATACCATGTTCCACATTAGGAACACACTTCAGATGGTGATGATCAATTAATTCTGGTACCTACTGGACTGATGCACTCACCTGGACTGATTCAACCAGACTTGCAGATAAGAATGGTGTTGAAATGGTGATGGCCAGAGCTTTCAGAGTCATGTGACCCATCAGCTGTTTAGCAGTGCTGTAGGAATGCACTTCCCTGCAAGAAAATGGAAGCCACAAGGAGATAGGTAAACAAGGTTTCAAACACCACGTGGTTTTTTTTTTTTCAACAAAGAAGATAGTTTCATCTGAGAAATAAATTGATAATGCTGTCTACGAAGACAACTTTTTTTTTCCAACCTATGTCAAGGTAACAATGGAGCTTATGAAATTCAACATTTTCTGTCACAAGACATGAAGAATTTGAAGATTTTGTGCTCCCCTCAAAGGAAGCAACAAATTGTCCTGGGCTTCTGATTGTAAGCATTATGGCTGATGGGCTTACACACATTTAAAGGGCTGAACTTACGTGATGTGGCTGATTGTACAGTGCATCTAATATTTGCCATGAATTGTGGAGGAATCCCCTTCCTATCCCCACCCTCCCTTCCCCTAAACATTAACAAAATTATCTAAGCACAGCATTAGGAAGTGGAACAATCAAATTTGATGCTGAAGAATTGCTAACTTCTCCATCCATGAACAAATCTGGTTTCTTATGCCATTTTTTCATTTTCATGACAATTCAATGTTTCTGGCAGGTAGTTATACAGCAATAAACCAAATACCTAGGGATAAGACTCACTTTGGAAAAGGTGTCAATTCACCAAGCAATGTCTCACTTCCCAAGTTGATTCCTTGAACTACAAAAGCACTGCTAATCCCTTTCCACATGGTAACAAAGCCCTGAAATTGAAATAGAAAATTCTGATAAAACAAACTGCTTTTAATCTTTCTTCAGTGGTGTTTAACAGACAATGACTGTATAAACTGAGTAGACTATGAATATAAATTATGTAGGTTTTTCAAATCAAATCTCTTCAAACAGTCCCAAGTATTTCACCACATTTACAGATTCCTTCAACTGAAGTATAATATCTGAAAATGGACAACATGATACTGACAGGGTCCTATAAAATTCTATGGCTTTTCCATGATTTTTTCAAGAAAAAATTACGAAAAATCCAGATATGCATTTTCTTGGGTACAAAAATGGAGGATAAAGTAAGTATCAGACATAAAATTCAAAAGAAGTTTATCTCTAGAAAATGCACTGACTGTTGTCATTTTTTACTTCCATGACTTTTCAAAGTCACAGACCCCTAAATATATATTCGCTGCACAGCTTTTTTGCAAAGGTCATGTGAAATATCAGAAAATAATCTCGAATCACACTGCAATTCACTACACAAACTGTAGAACACGACTTACCCTACACCTATTCTCATTACATTTACTTTACACATAAACCCGATTTAATAGGAACCTCTGACACACCTGTCAGGCCCGCGCATAATGTCAGGATAAGATTATGCCAAAAAGGGCTACAGTACCGTATCATAACTCTCTATAAACACCAGTTTCTAACACCAAGATCGGCCTACCCCTGCAATCGGAGAGTTACACTTTGTCATCAATTTCACTTGAGATCCCAATGTGGATTCCATCTATAATTTTTGATAAATATCCTCCTGTCTTGTACAAGACACTCTGGCAAACACTGCCTACTTTTGATTACACTCTGCTACTGATGAGCCCCGAAAATTATCTTTCGGGTCGAAACGCATCTAGCAATAGCATACCATGCTATGGCTTGTTACTTAACAAGGTCACAAAAGTAAAGTTATCACTCAAACCTTTGGGTATCCTTTTGAAAACATCAATTAAAAGTTGCAAAATTATTCTTTGCTGGGCGATATCCTCACATATCACACAAGAATTTTTCAGCGAATTCAATGGACTTAACCTATCACCATGGTTTATTTATCCCGAGCATATCTCATTTTGTGAACATGTCACTGAGTTTTTGGAGAGTGGCCAAACCCCCCATTAAATGTTGATGGCTTCTCCATCTTTAAAATGATGTGAGACGGTCTTGACTGGTACATTTTGAATCCTAGATGATCCTCAGGTTGTGCTCCCCTTCTCCGTTTTACCCGGGGGAACGATTTTTCGCTTGTAGATAGGTTCTTCACCAATCTCGGTGAAATTAAACACCATTAGAAGTACTCTTGTATTCGTAACACAGACACATCACTGTACCTCATACGGTAATAACCCAAGGTACAAAAGAATTTTGCAAATTTCGTCAGAATTATCCTTTGAGAATGGTCATCTTTGCATCTCAACTTATACTGAGGGTATATCACCACATATTCTTGTATCCTAATTGCCTAGTGGTGTCATACGTGCTATATTTTGCCTACTAGGCTAATTTTTTAACTCTCAACTAGCACAAAATGACTGTATCCAATCTATCCCTCCAAATGTTGATTTGTCTACAATTCATGTCAGCCAATCAGATTGTGTAATTTGGGGTAGGCACGTCCGATTTTTATTGGGCTTGCAAGTGATACTCTAGATACTCTAACCAGTTAAGCACATGAACACCTCATGCCAACATCGACATTATCCTATACCCGGCGTTTGCGCTACACATGTGGTAGAACATGGCAATCTGAGAGCTACACTTTGTTATCAATTTTACTTGAGATCCCAACGTGGATTCCATCTATAATTTTTGATAAATATCACCCTGTCTTGTACGTTACACTCTGGCAAACACTGCCTACTTTTGATTACACTCTGCTACTGATGAGCCCCCAAAATAATCTTTCGGGTCAAAACGTGTCTAGCAACAGCATACCATGCTATGGCTTGTTACTTAACAAGGTCACAAAAGTAAAGTTATCACTCAAACCTTTGGGTATCCTATTAAAAACATCAATTAAAAGTTGCAAAATTATTCTTTGCTGGGTGATATCCTCCCATATCACATAAGCATTTTTCAGAAGCGGAGGTACCAGTGTTGGCTGCCGCCCCCTCTTAGGAAGAGTCCCTCGTGAGAACCTGCCTCAGACCCTGATAGCCTCAGTTGCGGAGGTTCTCACCTCCAAACTGGCTTTTCAGAGTCCCATTAAGTCTATGCTGGAGACGTCTGGGTCCTGGCTTAGCGCCACTAACAAGGCTGTGCAGTCCGGCCCGTCAGAATTCCCGGTAGACGTTCAGTGCAAGCTGCATCTGGAATCTCTGGCGGCCAAGCAATCCTGGTCGGCCTTCCCTGCCCAACAAGAAAGGCTAGTCAGGGTTGCAGAGGAGGACTGGGGTTCCCTCTTCCTCCCTCCCTCCATGTCTGAGGAAACTCGGAACAAGGTGAGGGTGGCCGAGGGACTCCCCTCCGGCATGTTCCAGGAGCCCCTCTGCAAGAGGATTGGGGATGACTGGTACCAAGCCAATCTAGCGGCACGCACCGGTCTCAAGTTCTCCTCGGTCTTCCTTCTAGTAGTGGAGGCGCTCCGAAGGGCACACCTCGGGATGACGTCCAGTTGTCACATGCGGGCGTCGGCCAGCTGGTCTATCTGCTAGGTCCACTCTCCCGGCTGGTCTATGATCAGTTCGCGCGAGTTGCCCTGAAGGCTGTGAGGGTTCGCCGGAGAAATATCCTCAACACGTTCCCATGGCCTTCTGCCGAGGCGAGGAGCCATCTAGAGCAGCTACTGCAGTCAAGTGCAAGTCCTGGACCCATGGGTGAATGACCCTGCCCCTGTCCTATGACACAAGGTCGGGGGTAAAGGGGAGGGTCACCGGGTGGTCCACCAGCAGAACATCCCCTTGAGGAGCTGCTTGGCCTCAAGTCAGGTCTAGTCGGGCCCCTAGATACTGAAGCAACCGTGCGGGGTTGGGATGCGACTTCTCCCAGTTTGGCGCAGGAGGGTGATTATTGCCTCGACATTGGCCCTTGCCTGCTGCTCCGAATCCCCCAGGACAATCCAGTCGTCCAGGTAAGCGAAGAGCGCTACTGGAAGGAAGACCGAGAAGAACTTGAGACCGGTGCGCACCGAGTTTTTGGAGAGTCAGCCAACCCCCTTTAAATGAACACAAATATCTGCAATCTTTGCATATAGACCGTTAGGGTTTTCACTGACATCATGATGAAGAAACCAATAAACCTCAAAAACTGCTGCCCCTAATATGAAAACAAAATTATTCCTTATTTTACACTAAATTGATGCTAAAATGAAAATTATCTGGTGACTTTTAATTGCTTGTTTGGCATGGCTGTTCACAGTGATGTTGTGGGCTTCCAAACTGGTGATTTAAATATGGTTGCCCAACTCAGGAACTTGTCCGATTCAGAAAGTTGTTCCCTTCAAGCCTTTGTTCACCTGTTGAACAATGGTGCAGAGTACCCATAACACAGCCTTTGGAATATAGGTTACAGACTGAGGATAAACTCTCTCCATGAGCCCCAGTGGCTTCTGATTCTGAGTGCTCTACACTAAATTTAAACTAAACTTGTGGCATTTTGCTACCCTGACTACTATAATAGTAATACAGTATTACCGAATGGACTGAAAGTCAGTACAACTGAGTTCCTCTGGCTTTTCACAGAAAATCCTGTGGGCTGTCTCTCACTGCAGAAAAGCACCTAAAAACTACACCCAAATGGAGTTAAAACCCTGAAGAGCTAAAAGAATAACCAAGAAGCATGCCCTCAGACATGTGACAGTGCAAGCAGGAGTTGTCTTGACACTTAAAGGGATTTGCCAGTGACAAAAATCAGTGACTTCAAAAAAACGCAGAAAATTTTTCTCTTCTAGGAGGTGAAAACTGCATCTTAATAGCTTGTAGCGTTTGGAAGATACTCATTTTCATAGAAATGCATTTTTTTCTCAAGATAAAGTGCTTTACCGGAAATCTGTGATGTCATCGCACATTAATTTGACAAGGCATTGAATTTCTTTATGATATTGACACTGCTGCAGGGAAATTTAGCAACTTTGATTGTTATGCCATACATATGGTGTAGATATGCTAAACCTACATGGAAAGGTATTCAAACATTCTAACAGTATCAAACTTCAAGGACAACAGGACATTCCATTATAAAGGAAAACAAAAGAAATCTGAGGCAATGTGCCCACTTTACATAACATTCTGTGACCTTGATGAGAACTGGAGGTATTTTTTGACAAAAATAAGTAGCCCTTAAAGTGATACTACCTGTTTAAGAAAGGGAAATACATAACACTGCCTTGTCCAAAGTGTTGGAATAACGTTTAAGCAGTCTATCCGAACAATAAAGATGAATAAAGATCCCTCACAGAAGTAGTTGTTCCAAATATTGTTTCAATTATCATAAAAATAACGACAAAAACTACGAAAATCGAAATGATTCCACACAATCTTTATTCCATTCAATCCCACTCTTGGGTGAACAAACCAATGGGAGTGCTCTAATATATGAATATGCAAAAGGCAGCACAACGAAAGATGCCCACGTATATGCTAGCGAACGAACACTGAACACTTTACAGGCTATAGGCTAAGTACTTGAAAACTGACTGTAGGCCTATAGTACCATGGAGCTGATATCCGAAAGGTTTTATTGGCTCCATGGTAGTAAATCGAAAGGAGAAATTTCTGTTGAAGCCCACCCGACCAATTTCGGAACAAACTACAGCCCTCGTGAGCTACTTGATAACACCACAACTTGGGACTAAGTATCAGCAAGGGTTGCTACCTGGAAGGGAAGACAGTAAAATTTGTGCAGTTTGTGAGCTTTCGTGATCATCGCAGAGTGTTTTTGCATGATTCTGAAGGCAGACTCCAGAAAATACGAGTAAATCTAACTCGATTTACCCACGAGACTGGCCATCGATATAATATGTAAGTACTCCCTCAGAGGAATAATATTGAACAATTCTTGAGTCATTCAAATCATCGATGGTCAACAATATAAGCTTGGAGTCTGACATCTGAGATGCTTACCCTCCGTCGCAAGGTCATACCATGGAGCTACTACCTGGACATTCTTTCCTTGTTACGTTTCCCAGCTAAAATGTACACAGTTGCTTTGATTCAACCAGGGAGTTCTGATACAACAGACACAAATTCTTTTACATGTTGTGGAAACTCTTGGGGAAACCATCTACAACAATCGAAGTTAACCGAGGGAAATAACACATTGCTCACAGAGGAAATCAACAGAGCCATACAATTTTACGACTTCGACTATCATACTTCAGGTTAGTGTCCTTGCTATAGTTATCGACATCTACCAACTCACACAGTGTATCGTTGTCCAGTTTACGAAGATTATTTGATATGTAGACCTAGCCTGCCGCTCAAGGACAAAGACTTGGGATGCGGGGGAAGTAAGCAAGTGTATTGAGGTGTAACTACTTACCGTTACAAGCGTAGTATGTAAGTGTCTTCTTGAATACTGTTAGGGTTGCAATTCACTAACACGGGTAGTATGATGGAAACAGGTGCTTTTTTTTTAAAAATCAAGTCTGCTGTGTTGTATACAACCATCAAAATCACTCTTTTCCCAGCCAATGCATGAATAACTGAGGGAATATAATCCCATGCACAGTACTTCAGTACATAGGCCTACAGCTGCGTGATGCGTTGAATATTCATATAGTGCTGTGATAGGCGTGGTTTGAGCTATTTGTAATGAGGACGGTTTTTTTCAAAATAGTTTGCAGATTTTGAATGTTTTCGAACTGTTTCTATTATATTTTGCCATTCACACTACCATTTTCAGTCACTATATAAGCAACTCCATCCATGAATAGTATTGTTGGTGTATTGGCAAATAAAGAAAAACATTAGGCCGTATGTATTTCCCTTTTCTTGAACAGGTAATATCACTTTAATATTAGATATCTCGAGTTAGGAAAATAGTATTGCTACGGGGTTTAGAGGGTATGAACTGAAATTTTTTTCTCTTTCACATGGGACCCTTGTGAAAAGCCACTGGACAATGCCATTAAATGGCTGTAACAAACTCAAAAAACCAACAAGTGAGGGAGTACTATTACTTACATGTTGCCTCTGTAACTTGACAATAACCTGAATTACAGAAAAAGGCTGGAGATGGTAACGGTGGGCATGGTGGTTGACCTGAGAATGGAGAAAAGAGACAAAAATTTATCACGAAACTGCACAGTCACATGCTTGAAAATAAGGTACAGAGTAAAAAGACATGGCCTCCATAACAAGTCCATGAAATGATTCTTGAACAAACAAATCGTGTAGAAAAACTGAACTGCATTCACATATGATACCATAGTTAAAAGAGATATCATTTACCTAACAAAAATGAGAAAGCTATGAACATGCTCATCAATTTATTGGACTAAAGTAACACAGCTTTGCAAAAGTCTTTGATCACCTCAAGACTTGTTAACATCAGCATGGACCCTTTTCCAAATAGCAATTTCAAAGGTTTGCAGGAAAGAGTTTTGGTAGCATCATTTCTGGCCACAGTAGAATGCCACTGACAAAAGTGATGCACGACAAAACATAATCCTTTGTAATAACTATTTGGAAAAAAGCCTATTTACCTATGGATGACCAGACTAACCACTAAATTTAGTAAGTGGTGACATAATGAATTACTGCAGTATGGTAGTCATGATGCAAATTGCTCAATCTTGCCATTGCAAACAAGCACAAATGGAGTAACCTTAGATTTTCAGATTAGGGTTTGGAGGCCTTGAGCCAATAAAGGTGAATATAAGTTAAAAATAATATATCAAAAGGCCAAATTCAGTGATCCAACTCCCATCTTCATACTGGGTATTCCCTCTACTAATATGTAAATTGTTAAATTTATACCCTCATTTGCATAATTTATGAATACACAATACTTTGATGTCACTATTGTACTACTCCCATCACCAGGTATTTGTCATCTTTTCAAACACTCTGATGACCTGAAAAAATGAGGTATTCCTTGTAGAATATTTTGCAAGGAGAAGGATTGTATGGCCAGTCAATAAATACCGTCCAATAATTAACCAGAAAGCCCAAAGGCTTAGTGATTCCTTGCCAAATGGGGATGCTTTGTTGCACTGAGGTTTATCCCTCAAATTCACAAGTATTACAAGTATCTAACACCTCTGTCTTGAAATATCGTGTTTTTCAATGCATCTGGTATTTAACTTCTGATGACTTCAAATGACCTCTGACCTCCAATGGGTCTTGGATCTTGAAAATTCTTGGGAAATTTGCTTTTTGACCTCTGGTGACCCCAGATGACAATCTTGGGATGTCTTGGGAAATTTTGCTTTTTGACCCTCAGTGACCTCAGACGATGATTTTGGGAATTCTCGAGGAATTTTGCTTTCTGACCTTTAGTGACCCCAAATGACACTTAGGAATTCTTGCTTTATTACGTCTGGTGACCCCATGACAATCTTGGAAATTGTTGGGAAATTTTGCCTTTTGACTTGTGGTAACCCCATATGACAATCTTGGGAATTCTTGGGAAATTTTGCTTTTTGACCTCTGGTGACCCCATATGACAATCTTGGGAATTCTTAGGAAATTTTGTTTTTTGACCTCCAGTGACCTCAGATGACCTTTGACCTCTACCAGAAACAATTGGGTTCTTCTCTCACTGACAAATCAATATACCATGTATGAAAAGCGTCCTTCATTCCTACCTTGAGATATCGTGATTACAAGGTTTTCCGTCTTTGACCTCCAGACACCTCAAATGACCTTTGAACTTCACCAAAACCAATAGGGCTCTTCCTCTCCACATGACAAATCTACACACTAAATATGAAGTGTCTATCATTGCTATCTTGAGATATCATTATTACAAGCGATTTACAAGCTTTTCGCAGTTTTACCTCCGGTGACCTCAGATGACCTTTGACCTCTACCAAAAACAATAGGGTTCTTCTCAACATGGCAAATCTATATACCAAATATGAAAAGTGTCGGTCATTGCCATCTTAAGATATCGAGTTTACAAGCCGTTTATGAGGCTTTTGCAGTTTAACCTCCAGTGACCTCAGATGACCATTAACCTCTACAATAACAGTAGTATTCTTCCTCTCAACATGACAAATCTGTACACCAAATATGAAAAGTGTCCTTCACTCCTACTTTGGGAAATCGTGATTACAAAGTTTTCAGTCTTTTACTTCTGGTGACCTCAAATGAACTTTAACCTTTACCAAAAACAATAGCGTTCTTCCTCTCAACATGATAAATCTATATACCAAATATGAAAAGTGTCGGTCATTGCTATCTTGAGATATTGTGTTTACAAGCCGTTTATATGGTTTTTGCAGCTTAACCCCCAGTGACCTCAGATGACCTTTAACCTCTACCAAAATCAATAGGGTTCTTCCTCTCAACATGACAAATCTGTATACCAAATATGAAAAGTGTCGGTCATTGCTACCTTGAGATATCGTGTTTACAAGGTTTTCGGTTTTTTACCTCCGGTGACCTCAAATGACCTTTGACCTTTACCAAAAACAATAGGGTTCCTCCTCTCAACATGATAAATCTATATACCAAATATGAAAAGTGTCAGTCATTGCTATCTTGAGATATCGTGTTTACAAGCCATTTACGAGGTTTTCGCAGCTTAACCTCCAGTGACCTCAGATGACCTTTGACCTCTACCAAAATCAATAGGGTTCTTCCTCTTGACATGACAAATCTGTATACCACATATGAAAAGTGTCGGTCATTGCTACATTGAGATATCGTGTTTACAAGGTTTTCGGTTTTTGACCTCTGGTGACCTCAAATGACCTTTGACCTTTACCAAAAACAATAGGGTTCTTCCTCTCAACATGACAAATCTATATACCAAATATGAAAACTGTCGGTCATTGCTAACTGGAGATATCGTGTTTACAAGCTAAGTGTCACATACACACACATACACACACACATACGCACACACACACGACATCACCATCGCATAGATTCCTTGCCTGCCTTTGGCAAGCAATCAATAACGACACTGACAACTTTCTAGTACTACCTGTAGTAGCTTTAGACAGAAGTGAAGACAATGGCAGTACTTAATCTGAGCAACACAAAGGCAAGAGGTCACATCACAAGCTTAAAAGGAAATATTGTGTTTATAGCACAGCAAACTTTTCATACCTTTAATACAATTATGAGCTGATATATATGACAGGCAGTTTAATGTAAGGTAGATGAGAAAATTTATTTCCAAGAAATTAAGATTTTTATAGAAAGAAATTCACTGCTTTGTAGGTCATGAACAATTTGTCTAGCATAATTTCAAATATTCAAATGATGTGACAATCATGTTCAACTCTTGTCATGTGTAATGTTTTTGGGAAGGAAAGCTTTTACCAGAGTTAATTGGTGAGGATGAATAGTTTAATAAATGAAAAAAGTTATTTTCTGTCCATACCATGTTAATACAATGTAAACAGTAAAGGTAATATATCCCTTACGAGTCATAAAGCCACTGGACCCTGTAATTTCCATAGTTTACGCAGTATGAAACTTAAAGACATTAAGACAAATGTGTATATTATTTTTTCTAAAACAATCATGACCTATGATGACACCCCACTCTTGCCTAAGGAGAAACAACTTAAATGCTACAGTAAACAAGTTCTATGATCTATTAAACTTTAAGCCTAACCTGACCTTGTACAGTAGCTTACAATTCAGTTTCAAACTTCATTTCGTCTATTAGTTACTAGAAATGACAGGATACTCTATTCAGTCAACACAATTTGAATAAGCAATGCTGCCTCTCCCCCCCCCCCCCCCCTCTTTTCTTTTATAAGGGAAATATGGTGTTTAAATTGCAGCAACATAGAACAGACAGAGAGTAGCTTACGAGAGAAATGAATGTTGCATCATTTGAAATCTGGAAGTTTTGGTAAAATTATCAACACCCCATACAGCAGTGCATGCCTTTTTGCAAGAACCACGTTCTTGACCAGAATGCAAAAATGCATTGAAGTTTTGATGATATATGTTTTATTCCAAATAATGCCATTTCTTTCAGTCAATGGTCAAATGTTATCTTAATGTATTGGAAAAATACAGTTTTGTGTTCATATTCTTGAGAATTCTTGGGAAATTTTGCACTTTGACCTTTGGTGATCCCAGATGACAATTTTGGTTTTCAGAGTTTGACCCCTGGTGACCGTAGATGACCTTTGACCCCCACAAAAACAATAGAGTTCTCAGTCTTACCATAAGGCATCTGCATACTAAGTATGAAATCTATCCAAGCTTCCTACCTCAAGATACTGTGTTAACAATGTTTTCAGGGTTGGACACCTGGTGACCCCATATGACCTTTGACCTCCACCAAAAACGATAGGGTTCTTCTTACTATATGGCATCTACATACAAAGTATGAAATTATTCCAAGCTTCTTATCTTGGGAAATCGTGTTAACAATGTTTTCAGGCTTTAACCCCCCATGACCCCAGATGACCTTTGAACTCCACCAAAAATGATAGGTTTCTTCCTCTTCCCATAACGCATCAACATACTACGTATGAAATTTATCCAAGCTTCCTCACTTGAGATATCGTGTTAATGAGGTTTTCAGAATTTGACCCCCGGTGACCCCAGATGACCTTTGACCCCCACCAAAAACAACAGGATTCTTCCTCTCAATATGGGGCATCTATGTACCAAGTTTGAGAACTGTCAGAGTTTCCCTTCTTGAGATATCATGTTAATGAGCAAAGTGTTACAAACACACACACACATTCATACACACATTCTTATGAATGGTGGAAATCAAGATATTTGCCTAAGTAAATGAGTGTATGCATTCAAAATGATCTGGAAAACACTATCTAGCCACAGTAAGTGGTATTAGAATAGCAGCTGTAGTATCAGTCCAACCAAGCAATACCTCAGTTGGCAGTTTTACCTCATTTGGTAGGTTGTGCAGGTCCATACACACCCTCGTTTTCCACCATGCAACACTACCTTTCACACATACACACACAGCTACCAACTGATCACAGCAAAATGAGGTAGTTACTCTCATGGACTTGACAACACATCCAGCTACAGAAAATGGTCTAAATATAGCAACTGCACCATTATTCTAACCAAGGAATTCCTCGATTGGCGGTAGTAACTCATTTTGATAGTGTGTAACCTGATGAATTACCTCGTTTTCCACCATTTGCCAACGCATACACACACATACATACACACGCCATTGTGAATGCATAGGTTTCTCTTATCATCGAAACCAAAAATGAAGGTACCTTTACCCACCACCCAGCTACTTTACTTTGAATTGCCTATCAATGTTTAACTAAATATAATGGTTTCAAAGGTATGACAATTTTCATAATCATAAACACAATATTTCCTTTTAATTCATGTGTATTTCCTTTTGCAATATTTCCTTTTAATTCATGTGTATTTCCTTTTGGTCATGGGAGAGTATTTTTGATAGAGTTGTTAAGTTCATGCAGGAAACTCCTTGATTTACTGTAAAGGAAAAGATCTACGTTCTGACAGATCATGAAGCATACTGTATTTTGAATGGAAAAAAGCAGAAATTTGCAACATTAAGCTAATGTTTCTAAATTATGTTGGGGCCACTGCTTAATACTTATACCAATTAACACCTAAATCCTGGACATAATTATTGGGGACAAATCTTCATACCCTTATTCCACATTATTTGATACTAAGTTGAAGTTGGACTATGCAGAGAATCACACACGGAGTATTTTCTCAACATTACGAAAGGGGTGGGGGGTCAGATGTCTTGAAAATCACTTAGAGGCAAGAAGCTGTCCCGATAATTTCGTCCAGGGTTGTAGCTTTGGTTTGGTATCTCCTTACCTGACATTGGCGCCTGAAGACAATAAAAGGATAGGACAAGACATTGTCCATCAACAAACTAGCCAGGCCAATACCAAAACCAGCAATTCTGTGAAAGTTCTCTGCAAAATAATATGGAATCATATTCAACATATGGCAAAATTGTTTCAAATACTAAACACAAAAAGTAATGACATGCCTAGGTAGGACAGAACCTAGAGGCTTGTGTCATGGGAATAACTTGCATGTACATACTACTTTAATGGGAAATTAAGGTAATGGGAAAAATCATCACTGACGAGGCTTCAAGAACAAACCTAACAGTTTCAAATAAAATGTTGAAATAGAACAAAGCTGAATTAATGCCATCAACTGACACCTTATATCATCACTTTCTTCAAAGTAACAGCACCATCTACAAAGTAAACAAGTGCTTCGGAAATATGCTGATAGTACAGCCCTAGTTTGGAACAGAAACACTGTAATTTGGGAACATGGGGAATAGCAATCATTATGGCCTGTCAAATTAAAGGACAATAGTTTGTATACAGGTAGTATGTGAACCTGATTTCTGCCTAGTCCTGAATTTATTCACTTGTTTTCCCCTCACAAGTCTGGTTGATGTCCTGCCCCTCTGCCACCTGCACATGAGGTCCACCTTCTCTGGTGGATGAAGGACGAGCACCTCATTGAAGGAACCCCCTTTGAGATCTTTCACCCCAGTCTCTCTGTCACTACTGACACTTTTCTATCAGACTGGGGTGCCTTCTGGGAAAACAGAACCCTTGCAGGGGTGTGATCAGAGAAAGAGTCCAGGCTCCACATCAATCTCCTCAAACTTAAAGCAGTTGTAAGGGCCTTTGGGACCATGTGCAAGGCAGAAGCCTGTAGGTCTTCTGGGACAATACCACCATCGTGGCATACATCAACAATCAGGGAGGAACTCTCTCCTGCTCTACATGAAGGTGTGATCCCTCCTCCAGCACTGCCGAAGTGTGATCCCTCCTCCAGTGCTGCCGAAAGCACAACATCATGCTAAGGGCCTCCTACATGGCGGGAAGGACAACATGCTGGCAGATGCATTGTCAAGAGGCCGTGTGAGTCAAGTTTATAGGGAACTAGTGTCCAGATGGTCTCAGTGGCTGTTCAAACAGATCCAGCGGCCTAACCTGGACCTGTTCACAACTACCAACCTTCTGCTCAAGCATTTACCACCCTTGGCATGGGCAGTGGACATGATGGCCATCCTGTGAGATGGAATGGATGCATACAAATTCCCACTACTCTCCATCATCAACAGGCTCAAGATCAGAGCATCCACCTGCTGGTGGCCCCCTTGTGGCCTCAGAAGCCATGGTTCCCACTTCTCCACCTGCTGGTGGTGCTCCAATGCACCTGGAACCTGGTGGCTCAGTTGGGGGCATAGTGTTGCACCTGTGGGTCCAGGACCTGCACTTGACTGCATGGAGACTGTCCAAGATTCCCGAAGGGCACGAGGATTTTCTGAGGACGTTGCCTCCATGGCGGCTGCAGCAAGGAGACCCTCCACACCATTCTTGACTGGCAAAGTTTGAAAGGTGGTGTGCAGAGAATGCGATTGCTCCAGAATCTATTTCAGCAAATGACAAAAGAAAGCAAGGCAACAGTGGACTTCAAAGAGGCACTGGCCTCTAAGAAATTTCTGCCAATTTCTTCAGAAGTTATTCTGATATGAGCCCATATCTTCTCAAGATGGTAATTGCTTGTCCCTTAGGGGTACCCCAGAGTGCAAACACTGTTTTAGCTCAGAATACAGGGGAAAAAACAGCAACCATTTTGGAAACCAGAGACACTGGAGTCACTGTTATTTTGTTCACCTTGAGGAGCCAGCAACACCCAAGCACTTTAACTTTATGCCCACTCTCCCAACAGGGTTGGCATTTTCCAAGGAAAAACCTGTTTTTCCCGCTAAGCGGTAAAAACCACGTAAAAACTGGGAAAAACTGGTAAATACCAGTAAAAACTGCTTCTGCCTTGAAAACTGTTATTACATGTCTGTTATATGCAGGGTCTACAGTAGACATAATACTGGTCATGAGATGCTTATGTAATTGAATATGAAGATAGTCTCTTAGCTTCATTTTAAAAGCTTTTTTATCACAACCTAATTTTAATTTTTGCTGGCAAAGAGTATTTTCCGTATTGTACTTACTTTGTCACTATCTCTTTCCCTGCAGTAGGCACTTAGTGTTGCCCCAAACTGTTATAGGCCTACACCCACCCCTGGGATTCTGTCAGAAACTCAAAACGGGGGAGATTATTACTGCTAAACCCTGAGTACTGGTACTGTCCAAGGCCAAAGTTACAAATGGGTTCATGGGGACAAAAGCTTGCTCCAAGGGCAGGCTCCTATAGTGTGCAATTTGAAGGGTTTTAAAGTCTATTTATATAGGCAAGTTCAAACATTGCTGCAAAAGTGTCCTCCCCTTAAGTAAGAAACCAAAAAATATCGACAATTTTTTACATTTTTATTGAAACAAAAAGGAGAGGATTTTATCCTCCTACTTCTGGAAAGGGGGGACAAATTCCCAGTTTTCTCCCTTGAAAGAAACCCTGCACTCCACCTAAATTCTTCAGGCCTACTGTATACTCAGACACTTCTTTTCACAAACACAGTCATTCTATTGAGGTGAACTGTAAAGCAGGTGGCTCAATGGAAACTGCTTCAAACTGTATAAGGCACATGGGCCCAATTAAAGACAATAGGCAGTCGCCCCAAAATTTTCTTTGAAAAATCAGCAAACTCTTGCAAATCTCCTCGTATTGCATTAAAAGCACTTCTGAAGACGTTTTGAACATAACTATTACAAACAATAGGTAAAGAAAGGCAAAATTCTCCTTGAATTCCACAATTTACTCACAAAAAATTGTCACATGATCAAAATAGGCCAATCATGAACTAGAGTGACAGGATACACTCACTCTGTTTGGGGTGACTGCCTACTGCCTTTAAATGTCCACCATATTAAGCTGTACACATTACGCACAGCCCAACTGTTCACCTTGATGCACACATACAGTACAGCCCAAAAGTAATCAGGAAAATTAGAGCGCGCTCTAATCCGATAATCTGCTCTGAGTGCGGGAAACGTAAGGAAACAATTGCCCCGCATTCCACGCAGCCACAGTGAATAGGCAAGTCACACAGGTCAGTGGCTTCATTGTGCTTGCTTCGTATAACGGTAATTTCCTTTACCGTTAGAAATAATACACCCACGGTACTGTTGTAATCGGTATTTATAAAACGAGTGAGTGACGGCGATTTGTCGTTTACTGTTTTTAATTGCACTGCTATTTGACGTGCACACCTTATAGTTAAAGTCGTAATATTAAAACAATGTATTACTTGTGGCGCAGTACAGTCCGTAAAATTATGATGTGTATACTGTATGTACGTATATACCGTGCCAAGTCCTGCGAAGGTAGCAGTCTTTGAAACTTTAGCAGGAATGGTTCACTCAAGTACACAGTCTGCCGACTCAGTGTTTTGGGTCGCTTGAGGCTTCTACTTAAAACATGTGCCTAAATAAATATGCAACCACATACATGATGCAGCCCTCGCAAACAGCTTCGGCATTCGCCATTGCCTAGGTAAATGCCGAAGAAAATTGACTTGACTTCACCAAAAAATATTGCCCAGGAAATAGTATGCAGGACACGAGGGCTTACCGGGAACAAAAGTTACACACTACACGGTTCAAAATTAAGCTCGAGTAGCGACTTGGAAAGAAGTCATTTTCCGATGAAATTGCAAAGATGAACAAAATTTTAACAAATGTACTGTATTCAGTAGTACTGCGGTATATACAGTACTGTGATTGTTTAACTCCGGTAGAAATTTTTTCTACGATCGTGGAAGACCGCGCAAGTTCGCTCAATTTCGCACAAATTCACACAAAATCGCACACGCAGATTTCAAAGAAGTTTCGTACAAATCAACAAATACAAAACTCGCATATATGACCACAAGAATTTGTTGTCAATGAAGCAGAGAATGGAATGAGTTCTGATAAAGTGAAAGGTTAGAATTTTAGTTCTTTTCACCGTAAGTTCTGATCTGCCCCCCCCCCATGTCAAACATCTTCCTACGCCACTGCCCTACCCTCTACGACGCGATTGCTAAAATTCTGAATCTTACCTACTGGGCAAAACTTTTGAAGTCCGAGTCCTTGGGAAAAACATTAATCCAATTATAGTCCGCTCAGTGAGTGGATGAAGATGAAAAATTCGGCAATCAATTTTCGAGACTTCGCCTCTGAATCTCTGACTCAGGAAGTGCAATACAATATTGCCGGGACCCCCTAAAATTCACCCGCGGCGTACTGTGCTAACATGATTCGATCAACCCGGCCCTTGGGAAAATGCACCTGCATTGTCATTTTCTGCCACACGCTGTATACACTATAGGCGTCAGCCTGCAGGTCTAGACACATATAATACCATTCATTCACTCATTCACACATCGGCCTCATACTGAACTGCGTTATGTGCACATACTGTATCATATGTTGCATGCTATTATTATGAGGGCCGCTGCAAATGCCTGGGAATCGCAGCTCCTTTTACGTGAAATATCCAATCACAGCTAAGGGTTTAATACTCATTCATTCATAAACGGCCAGCGCCCATTTTTGCGTAACCTTTTTTGGAAGTCGTATGCCCAATTAGTCACGGTACGTTTACGTGACATCACACATAACGCCTCAGATTTTTTTTCAACCTTCGACAGCCAGCGCCATCTTGGTATTTACACATATGGGATATTTCGTCCGATACCAAAGTCTTACCGAATACTTTTCTAAAGAGCAGACTTATTCTACACCCATGAAAAAGCTAAGGTACAAAATTTAGCTCGTACTGGTTGATTTTGCTGAAAATTTGCATGCTGAATTTTGGCCCATGACTGCTGGATCATAACGTACGTAGAGCAGCATGTTACCAAGGATTTGAAATTTACTTCGTTAGGTTACTGTACATACGTACCACTATAAGGCTACACACTGAAGTGACAGTCGTTAATTATAGACAGTACAGTAAGTCAGACAGTGCTGTTATGTTTGCAAGAGGTGGGTGTAGCCTAGTTGGGAGGGATTTAACAGTTGGTCGTTAACGGTGATTAAGTAGCCAATGGAAATTTTGCATGCGTCATGTATGTGAAAAAGGAGGGAGGTCCAATGACTCATGGGCGAAGTTGACGAGTTCATGAAGCCAATGGAAATCCCCGAAAACTTAGCCAAATGTAGTACGTTCTTTGGCTCTTTAACTCCCCGATTGGTCGAACTAGAAGAACCTTATTGGTCAGGCCACAGTATGCTGTTCATCTGTTTACATACTTGATTTGGCTAATTAACAGGTGCAAAACTCCCACGGACGTTTACAGACCTGGGAACTGTCAATCATATGGTAACTGCGCCAGACATCTGCGGTAGCGCCGTAGCGGTACCTTTGATCACATTTCTGTAAGTGGGACAGGGTCTTATCTTCCGGAGAACGGAATGCTTTCAACCAAGACGGCGCCTATAAAGTAAAAAGTTTCTTGGTCTTCTTTAACAACTCATTTCTTCAAAAGTGAGATTGCTTTTGCCAAATCTTTTGCGAAATAGCTCAGTATCGGCAAACCAGCCGCCCATTTGAGGTCCTACTGGCTACTCTGCTTTACAGGGCGGGAGATCGGGTAGCGGGAGGAAGACATAGGCGTACGAGCCAGAGCTAGGGAAATACATTCCGCCTGGGGCTCGAGAAAAATTTCTTTTCTGTCTGAAAATAGAAGGGTAAATTTTTCGGCTTATATACGTGTATTTCTAAGGCCAAAACGGCCCCGCTCCAGCAAAAATAGCCCTACCGCTATACATACAGATAGCACCTGTGGAACTGGACACTGCAAGGCTTGGGGGGACTTGAGGATCAGACTCAAAGAATTTTACCATCTTTTTCATCGATTCACTGGATTATAATTGGATTACACTTTTGTTGTGTGGACTTGGACTTTGTCAGTATTTTCAAAACTGGTAAGATCTGCATTAATGATAGGTAGGCCTACCGCAATAACCTGCTGTTAGCGATTTCGTGTGAGCAGTGACGTACATTCCTTATAAAACAAATGCGTACTTCAACATGAATGGTATCCACTGCCCGGACTATAAAATTAAAAAGCCAAGAACTTTCGGCCCCTAAACGAGTGGTGCTTTCCGCCTAAAAGTTTTAGGGAGGGGGCCTAACTCAAGTAACTCGATTCACAGGAATAGAATACCTTCCTAAAGTGATGAGTTCATTGATTGTGTATTGATAAAATTAAGGCCATGCAACGTCACAGTTACAGTATTGGGAGAAAATTCTTACGGAAATATTTCCAGGATAAAAACCATGGCCTTCCTGAATTGTAATCTGCTTGCGAAACTGTGTATTTGTCATTCATATCTTGCATATAAATAAACGGATGTGCTTTTATACCACTACAACCTACATTAAAGTTGTAAGTTTGTAAAACAGAACTTCCATTTTATTAAACAACGGGCGTGAAGTTACAGGCCGGCATGGTTCGATTGCACAAGTTCCACGTGGCTCACGGTAATTCATAATCGTTGCGCCGCAAGTTTTTGAACAAGATATTGCATGTAACCTGGGTATTGAATACTGTATTTCCCGTGCGGTGAACAGGGCTAGCTCAGCTATTTTTCTTCCGTTGGTCGGATTTTGACTTTCATATATTGACACCTTCAAATATCGTTTAGTTAAAGGCGCCTTATTTCCTAAGTTATACAGACCAAAGTCCTCAAAGGCAGCACTTCGCTGGATACTCTCGGGATCGGAAGATCGGACGGAATAAAGACGACGAATATTATCAAGTATCCACTTTGAAAATTTGTGTTGCAACGAAGGGTTTTAACTGTTAACAGCTTGGTATTAAAACTCCAAGTCTGTGATTCCCATTGTGTGTCGGTAAGCAGTCTTTCAATGGGATTATACAGCTGACAATAACAGCCAAGGTCGACGAAACCACAAGAGCGCAACGGTACTTCCCTGCGACATCCGAGTGGAATGCACTCTTTTAGATAAAAGATAGTGCTCTTTTCCCCGCGCTCTCCCGCAAATTCGGCGCGGTAAAATACACGCAGGTTCCTAATTACTTTTGGGCTGTACTGCAGTCCAATTATTACAACCTCTTGCATGAGTGATAAAACACTTTTGGGTGGACAAGTGAGGTGAATTCTGATTGCTCTTTCCAAGTTTTTGTGATGTGTTGCATTATAGGCTGACGAACTGTCCATGTAACAAAACCATATATAAGATGACAAAGCATAGCCTACTACGAAGGAACAAACAGTTTAAAGGTCAAGAGCAGTCGCCCCAAACTTATTTTGAAGCAACAGCTAAATCTCACAATTGTCTTCTTATTTCTCTTCAAAGTATCTTTCATAATATGTTAGGACTTTAATATTGCATATTCAAGGTAAACCAATCAGTTACTTCTTGTAAATTTCACATTTGAGGAGAAAAAATATTGTCACATGACTCTCAAGAGCCAATCATGAAACAGGACAGTCTACTACACTACTTCAAGTTGGGGTGACTGCATTTCCCCTTTAATACTTGTCAATTCTCTATATTCTAGAATTATGCATAAGCAGAATGGAAAATAAACTTGGTTGATGTGAGCATCCAGAATATGTGTGATTTACAATACTCTGATTAGCAAACCCACAAAGTTATAACTCATGGCTGCACTTTGGATTAACCCTTCCCCCTAGCCTAAGAAGCCATTTTTTGTAGTTTTTATGCTCTTCCACAAGTTCCACATTTTTTAAGAATACAATTTCATATTTTTCCCAGTTTTTCCCACTTGTAGGTGGAAAAAACCTGGTAAAAACCTGTAAAACCGGCCAACCTTGTTGGAAATGCTTGTGCAAAAAAGGTGAATGGGATCACAGAACTCGTGTAGGCCCTAGCGGCCCAGGCCTATGTGAAGTTTGGTGAGAAAATGTTTCCACTTAGGGATGTGAGAGATGACACTCTGTGGGAGGGTCGGCTAATGAGCCAGAAATGAGTGTTTGAGGGACAAGTGCTGTGAAGTGATGTGCAATGTGCCATATAGCCTAAGCTGTAAGGCAAACACTAATCATAATGTAGGCCAGGCATAACTTATTAACGTAGTAACGACATAGGCTAGCCCCTACAATGACAATTTAGCCTAGACTAGGCCTAATAATAATATAGCCTAGGCCTACTGTCTAACGTCAGCCACTGGACTTCGTTGTTCAAGACTGCAAGAAAAAGATTGTATGACGAAAGTGAGCCTAATTTAGGCTAGCCAAGGACCATGTAGACTACATTAGTACCGTATAAAGGCTAAAGATAACTGTTTTGCGAGAGACTAACGTAAACCTAACGTCAATAATTACCGCTTTCACTCTGCCGAGGTGTAGCACTCTTGACAGCCCTCATGATCTCTTCTTGTGACATGAGAACATTGTCTTTAGACGTCGATGGAGCACTTAGTTCATCTCCTTCACCCGGAAACCGTCTCAGAGTCATTTCGATTGCTCCTTATTATCATTAATAATAATATTACGATGCTGCTAGTAACCTTCGAGCTTCATGCCGTTTGCACTGTAGCCTAAATATTAAATAAGTCACGTTACATAGGTGATGCACTATACAGTACTCAGTACACTGTGCTGGTGTAGGCAGCTTACACGGTAAACAATATGATACTACGCGCTGTGTATGTAAATTCAGCTGGCTGAATGAGAGCATGTTCCGTTCTTGCACTACATAAACATGTGTAGGTAGAAGTGCGTTCCTAAATAACGAGTATTTTTCTTTATACAAACGTGTTGAGTCCTTACTTGTGCTATTGAAAAGCCCTTACAAATTATTTAATAAAAAATTGAACAGCATTGTGACCTTTGACATAACAGAAACTGCTGGCTACGGTGACTTTAAAACGCCTATGTTATAAATTAGTGGAACCAATTGATTGAATACACAGTCCTAAAATTTATCCAAATTATTGTTCACGTGGAACGTACGAACCCTCAAGGGTGTGGAATCTACAGACCAAAGTAATGCCCCTATTGTAAGGCAACACGTCGGTGGGAAGGGGGCCGGGGGGGGGGGCACAAAATATATCTCACGGAAACTCTGGGATGTTTAAAAAATTTGTGCTCACAATTTTTATCTTTGTTATAATAATTCGGACTAGTAGCTCCCTGAATTACGGTGGCAATTACGTGGGGCATTGGAACGGTGGTTTACGGTCGTTTCGCTCCCCTCCCCACCTCTTCGCGCTCAATAAGCCAGTTTGCCCCAAAGTGTACGTTGAACAGTTCGCCGGCAAATACCTATGCCGGTTTGCCCGAGTGCCGACCAGTTCGCCCCCTACTGCGCTAGTGGTACTGACTGGATTTAGTTGCTGATTATATCAACTTGAAAAATGTATTGAAGATGGATTTAGAGGCTACAACAGATACCGGATGACAGTCAATGTTGGAAAATGTCACCTCGGCAGCTAATCGCGTACTTTGCAAGTGGGCTGTAAAGGCTTCTTTTTGTTGCTTGTAGGCTATATAGTCGGCAGTAATAGTAATTTTTCATAAAAAGACATTTGTTGAGATGATCGAATTTTTTGTGCACTTTACTAAAATTTTCACGTAATGACATTTGTTGCAAATCTTTTTTTTCGAAATGCCCATGCAAATCTTTTTTTTCTTGAAATGCCCATCAACTTAAAAAGAATTTCATCTTTCATTAAGGTAGTTTGCGAAAAGTTTATATTCCTATTTTTAAATGCCATTCAAGTTGGTATTTTCGGCATTTTTTACTTCAAAATGCCGATTTGTTTTGCTCCAGCAAATCCCAGCTTTAGAATTCCCTTTAAGTTCAAAACAATTATGAACATTCAAAACTGCGTTTTAAAGTTTTCGTTAACTAGTAAAATCGAGGGGAGAGCTGGTAGGTACTTAGGGGGCGACCTACCCTTTAATTGCGGTGCATGCAGTGTACTGGTAGTGGAGAGAAACGACTGGGTACCGGAAGTCTCCACTCAACCTGCGGTATATTGATGAAATGGCCAGGGTCTTAGCCAGGCTGGGTAAAATCTCTAGGGGGAGATAATGAAACTAATTAAACGAAGCCTAGTGGCGTGCCTATCGATAGTAGACACCCGGCGGACCATTCCTTTTTCACATGTACACGTGCCAGCTTGGGGGAGGGGGAGTGCTAAGGGAAGGGAGTGATATATGACCTGGCTTAGCTGCAGATGGGTACTGTCTTTGACAAAAGCTTTGAACTGGTTATATCTCAAAAATTGTAATTATTTACTGATTTTCCTATTCTTTGGCTGTGCGTCAGTCAAGAGGCGCGTGCTGTCTAAGAGGAGGGAAAGACACCCCTACTCTTTGGGAAAGTTTTGTCTGTGTTAGGTGGCTTAGATGCAAAATGGTAAAGCGTTGAACTGATTACCTTTTTAGGAATCAATGTTTCAAGGAAGGAAGACACCTCTACGTTTTCGAAAATTTTTCTTGTTGTAAGGTTTTCCAAAATAGTATTATTTGGTATGCACGATTAGAATTCGGATTTAATTACTTAAGTTAGGCTGTGGCATGGTACTTCATCAAGACTGGTTCCCGGTCCGGGCTGCTCTCTCTTACTGTACTGGAGAGCCACAATCAGTTGTCACGCAGCCTTAGCGTAGGCCTTCAAAGGAATTATTTGGTTGAAACGCCTTCCAGATAAGAGGCATGGCACATTTTAGACCTTGTAAGTTGCATCTAAACGTTCTCTTTTTAGATTTTATGATTTTAGAAACAAATTTAGATTTGAAGAAGGAAGATTAGATCATTGGTTAAAAGTAACTTTACAAGCTCATTGAGTTTAGCACATAATTAAAGGTAACAGCTATTTTATAAAAGCATGCCGAGGCACGGTATGAGAAATAATACGATATAGATGTTTAGCCTGCGTTATATGCAGGTACTACGTGTCTCCATGCTGTGTGTCATGTAGGACTGAGCTAGAAAGAGGAGAGTAACCCACATGAGGACGCGTCCACGGTGGGATCCGGTGGGAAAATTCGAGACAAAAAAAAAAACCCTCATATGTGATTTTCCAGGCCACTTAGGGCCCATAATTATAGGGCAGTAACGATTTAAGCATTTCTGTATTTTTCCTCACATGGGCCAACTTTCTTTCACGATTTTGGAAATTCCAGGGGGCACTGAACTGCACCATGCAGGGCACGGCCCTGAAATCAGCCTACAAAATGCACTGGAGTGACTGGCCTTTTACCTTAGCAGGTGCCTAGGTTTGCTTAGAAAGACAAGTTGAGAAGGGCGAAAAACATTGTATGAAGAAAATCGCCCTCCTCTCCTCCTAAAGAAAAGAGAGGATAAAGTGGATGCTCATAGCAAACTGCGGTACCGAAAGCGACCTGGGAAGGCGAAGCGCTTCTGGTCCAGGATCGGTACCAGAATGGGGTTCGCGGTGCTTAAGAACCTTCCGAGGGCCGACAGAAATGCGTCCATAGGGGTTAAGAGATAGAAGATCTGGTAAAAGATTGGGGTATTTCAAATTGTGGGCATTAGAATGCCCACAATGCCCAGTTTAACTATCTTCAAATGAGTGGCATTCATTTTGGGTTCCAGAGGCCAGCCTTAGGGCCCCTCGTGAAGCCAGGGTTGAAAGCCTTGGTAGGAGAACCACGCGTTGAGCTTAGGGAAGCATATATGGGCCCTAAACTGCACTACCTTCCGATGCACATTAACTTACACGGAAACCAAGGTCAGGGCCGTCTTAAGAGATCACCGGGCCCTGGGCCCGGCATTAGAGCGGGGCCCCTCAATCAAGTGTGTTCGAAAAAAGTTGCGTGAAAAATTGACATCCTTGACCATCGCTCAAGCATAGACATGCCTGCATTTCCCCCCCCCCCCCCCATGTCGCGCATAAAGCATGGAAATTGGAACACTCAGAATCCGTTATGAATCTTGTTCAAGAGTATATCAAAGTATTTCCACACAAAAATCTTTTACGCAAGGGGACATATGATTTTTTGCGCAGAGGTCAATTTGCGGGGCCCCTGACATCGCGGGGCCCTGGGCCTGGGCCCAGTGGGCCCATGCGTTAAGACGGCCCTGACCAAGGTGCTATCTAACAAATAAATTGTATGCAGACCAAAATTGCCTAAGGTATCCGATATTCACATCTATTGTAGGTATCGATTATATTAGTGGGTATTAGGTCACTACAACCCTCCCCCCCCCCCCCGCAGTAGAAAATATCATCAAACACCCAACCCTTGTCCAACTTTGCATGTAAACAATGTTACTCAAATAATAAGTCCGTTTTATACCACACACCACAGAAATATACAAGGTAAAATGCTACTCAATAATCACACAGCAATAGTTATTGTTCCACACGCTAACAAAAAGTTACCAACTTATGACATTAAAAGGGGTGGGAACAATCATGATAAAAATGTGTATTAAACTTATTTAATTGGCAGATGTAGCTCGTAAGTTGTTATTTATTCATATACATCTCCCTCATCTGTTCACTATGTTGGCACATTATCGTGTAGTTACTAATATCTGCTTATTTTGTATTTTTTCTTTTTTTTCTTAGTTATTCGGTCAGTAGCATTGATTAACTCAATTTTTCTTCTTGTTTCCCGCGTATTTTATGTTCTGTGCATCATACCTTCATGGACGTATCCTTGACGAACATTTGCGAAATAAAGCTGAATCTATGGTGACCAATTTGCCATTTATGAACAGAAAAGACTGCGTATGCACTTAATGCTAAGTATAGGACTCCGTACATGCGAAAGGGGAGTTCCCCACGTGCTAAACGGCCAGCTGATTAATACAGGTTCCCTTGTGTGCTGTGTCAACGACGCGGCAACCTATGAGACTCATTCACAGGCAGGCTCCCGGGGACTAGCTATATAGAAAGAAAACCATCCCTTCGTATAATCAGCAAAATCGTAGACGGGAATGCAACATCATAATGAATTTTGACCCAACAGGTAAGTTTTTAAAGTTCAAATAAGGAACTCCCTGGTTTTAATAAGGTTGGCAAAAGATTACCTAAGTTAGTGCCAGTTGTTAATTGTATGTTACACTGTTACAGTACACACAATCAGTACCTATATGGTTATGACTATTATTATCAGGGAGCTGCCATTAACAATGGCAGCTCCCTGATTATATGCAGGGTTGGGAAGTAACGACTTACAAGTAACGCCGTTACTGTAACGAGTTACATTTGCACTTCAGTAACGGAGCAAGTAACTAGTTACAATTCTGTGTAAAAGTAATTACCGATGGCATTACATTTGGGACCCGTTACTTTCCTGTTACAAATAATCAAAGTGACCACAAATTGCATTTTACTCAAAGTAGTAGCCTAACCAGGCGCGGTTCTAGATCAAGACTTTTGGGGGAGCTTAGGGGGGCTTGAAACGGAAGAATCATAAAATTTTCTCTCAAATATGTAAGTCGGCCACGCGCTCGCTGAAATCAATGATAATAAAAACAGTACCATAGCCAGGGACAGCGCAAGGTTATTTTGATAGGGGACATGGGTTGAGTGATCGCCGTCCTGGGGGAGGGGTCTAAGGGGAGGGGTGTCCCCTTCCTCTGAGAAATTTTTGCTAATTTAAGGTTGCTAAGATGCAAAATGGTGCGTTCTTTGGGTAATTTTTTGACTATATGACTGGAAAATGTTCATAACTTTGAGAATTCTAATTTTTGGTTGGGGGAAAAAGGGCTTTCTTAGGGGAGAGGTCTAAGTGGAAGGGTGTTCCCCTCGCTTTGAGAAATTTTTGCTAATTTAAGGTTGCTAAGATGCAAAATGGTGCGGTCTTTGGGTTATTTTTTGACTGATATATATAACTGGAAAATGTTCATAATTTTATGAATTCTAATTTTTGGTTGGGGGAAATGGGGCGGTCCTAGGTGAGATGTCTAAAGGGAAGGGTGTTCCCCTCTCCTGTGAGAAATTTTGGTTACTTTAAGGTTGCTAAGATGCAAAATGGTGCTGTCTCTGGGACAGTTTTGACTGATATATGGCTGGAAAATGTTCATAACTTCGTGAATTCTAATTTTTGGTTGGGGAAAGAGGGCAGTTCTAGGGGATAGGTCTAAGGGGAGGGGTCTTTTCAGAAATTTTGTTTACTTGAAGGTTGCTTAGATGCAAAAATGGTGTTGTCTTTGGGATATTTTTGGACCCGATCATATGATCATAAAACATTCTTAATCTTATGGTTAGGTGAAAGAGAAGCCTTTTTTGTCTAAGGGTATGTATCAACAAACCTCCTGAAGTCCCCTTCTGGACACATTACTGCCTTCTAGTCGGGGAAAGTTTTACGCAAAAATACGTGCGTGGAATCCACATAAATATTCTCGAACTATTAAGAAAATTTGCCTTGCTTCATTTGTGCATTATAAAATCGTAACTAAAGGCTGGTAGAAACCGGAATATGGCCTCTTGGAAGCTCTGGATTAACTATATGGATCAGATATAGGCGTACCACGCCCTTCCCTCTTTCTTCTCCTTTCCGTCTTCTTTTCCTACTCTTTTTCTGTTTTCCTGCAAATTACAGGGGGGATAGGCCTCCCTTCCCCCGAGTGGCACCGCCCCTGACCATGACATAGATGTAACGTATATACAGGCATATATTTTTTTTATTTGGAAGAATGTAGCAAACATTACTGAGAGATACGAGCAACTGGACCTGTTCACATTAATGGGAATAACGATTCGGCCTGTAGATTTGACTTAAAAGGACTGCTAGTATAGCTTGACGAGATCAGCGACGACATCATGACTCGTTTTGAACTTCCAGCAGATGATTAATCCGTTAACTTGATTTACATGTACGTACATATCATAGATGTTACTTATGTTACTTATCTGACCCAACTTCCATTGTATGAAATCGTGAACCAAGTATGTGATTTCGAGACACAGACGACAGTTTCTTTTGACAAACTAAATCCACTGGACCAAGATGTGCACAAGTGTATTGGGCAATTTTGTTTTTCTCAGTACACGCAAATATAGCATAACACAACCTCTGAAAATTTTAGGGGGGCTTGAGCCCCCAAAGCCCCCCCGTAAAACCGCGCCTGAGCCTAACAGAAAATTTTCGGATTGATGACACTTTGGTAGTGAAATTATTTTCGATATATTTATCATTCATCTCTATTTTCGACATTGCAATCACCAACATCAAATTTTATTCACGATTAGAATCAGAAGTTGATATTAGATGGACATGCTGCAGGCTCTCAGGGTCACTTGATTGTCAATTAAACTAAGTTTAAAATTTGATTTGTGTGTCAGATTACTTACTAGACAGATCAATGCTTATTAACCATGAGACCAAATTTTTGTGCGATTTGTTGAAAAATACTGAATGGTCCTCTGGCAAACTAAGGCCCAGCTAACTTTATATAGTATATATACTAAGTGAAGTCAGCTGGGCCTTGGTTTACTATTTTCGTTTAGAGGACACAGCGGAAATATCACTTAGCCCAACCTTGGCGGTGAGGTTCTAAAATTTTACAAATATAGAGTATTGTATGACCATAGTTATGCCCTTTTGAAGACTTTAATTACTGCTAAAACAACGCTCTCCCCCTTTAATAGCCAATAACCTCTCTAAATTGTGATGGGAGAATAAAGATTTCCACCCTCAAAGAAGTACTGACGTAACTGGAAAAGTTTTGGTTACTACCATATTCATCTAACTAATAGTGTGCGTAAGCTCCGACACAGTATCATGATTCGCTGCTTCATGATGAGTGTTAGGAGCCTCTTCCTGAATCCCCAGTGAAGATCAGCTGGCATCTTTGACTTTCTTTGGGGAACACCTAAGGATAACCGGCACAAAGGAGGTTCGGTCCTCTCATGTGCCCCCTTCTTTCCATTTCACGTACCGAGGTACCGTGTATTCATCTTGAAGTAACTAGTTACTTTTGAAATGTAGCTAGTTAATAATCAGTCAAAAGTAACTGTAACTATAGTTGCTTTTTCAACATTGTAACTAGTAACTGTAACAAGTTACAATTTTATGGAATTAACTGTAACTATAACAAGTTACTTTCAAAGTGTAACGGGAACAATCCTGATTATATGGTAATGTGGAATGTTTCAGAATAAACTAACAGAGACTGCAGAGCCAATTTTGAAGTGTGGGGGGGGGGGGGCAAATCATCAAAGCAGCCCAGTATATAGGTTCAAGAAAATAAAAGGCTGTCATCCCCGTTCAAGGTGGCCCAAAATGCCCACGGCAGAAAGTGCCCCCCATCTCCATGGTCCCTGACTAATTTGACGTTTGGTATGGGAACATGTTATCACATGATCGAAATATAACAAGAAAGGGTTAGAGCACTCAACTGAGCTAGATTACCATGTGCAGTAATAATGAAAGGAAGTTAATTGGCAGTTGGAACACACATGGTCAATTGTGTGTAGTAGTATAAAGGGGACGAGTCATTGACTAGACTGGACAGACCTTTCTGGCCTCTTCTTCATACTGGGCGTAACATGTAACTTATATTCGTAACAAATTTTCTGGTACAAGACTGCGTAACAGTAGCTTCCTTCACAGACTTCTTGTGTGCTTTTTTGTGTGAGTGGGTCAACCATTTGTATAATTCAATTGGGCTTGCAAAATGTAGAAAGGCCTAAGTAATTGCTGATATTGCAGCAAAACATTGTTTATACAGTAACAGCTAGAACTGCATCCATTATTGCTTGCAAGGCTGAGATGAGGGTAGCTAAGAGATCCAGAATTAAACTTAACAATATAAACCAAACTCCTGTCTAGCATTGAAGGGGGAAAATAATTGACAATGCCCTACCCCCCTCCTCCCTCCTCCCTCCCACATATACATACTAAGATGCAGTGGTGGCACCAGGATTTCAGAAGTTGGGGGGGGGCAAATGGAGGGCAAAAGGAATTGTTGGGGGACAAAAACTTTTCGCACGTAGCACAAATCCGAGTGCCAAGGGCGTGGATCCATCTCCAAAGATGGGGGGGGGAACTTTTTACCATTTGCAAATCGCCATCCTAGGGGAGGGGTCTAAGGGAGGGGGTGTCTCCCTCCCCTTTGGAAAAGTTGCTCACGAAAGGTAGGCTGGATGCAAAATGGTGCTAAATTTAAACTGAATATATCACTAAGAATTTTTACTTTTTTAGGAAGTTTTTCATCTTCCTTGCTTTAGTGAATTTTTTACTTGGTTCTTAGGGTAAGTCAAGACCACACTGTGTGAAGTAAGTGAACAGTAAATCGTTAGACTGCATATACCATTAGCCAGGGGCGTACATATACATGAATTAGCAGGGGGTGAACAATTTTGGGACCAACTTTAATTTCTTGGAGACCGACTCCCATTGGCATAGTCGTATGATCCAAATTTCCTAGATAATTACAATTTACAGGACGGTAATAATAATCATTGGCATACAGGATTCTTCCAAGTTGGGGATAGAAAATGTTTTGCCCGAATTTCAAAAAATTGCCCAAAATTCGTTGCAGTTCAGGTGCATAAAATAGACCACTAAGCCATTACATCCGCCCAAAGCGGGCTAAAATTTTTGCACATTTTTTTGGGCATTCGATCAAAAATTCGGAAACTCAGTAGAAAATTTGGGCAATCTCGTCAATTCTAATGTTTTCCATGTCTGGTTTACTGTTACAAAGGCATACCTAGCTGGATTCCACTAAACCGCTACATGCACACGAAGTGCAGGAAAATTTTTGAACATTTTGGGGGCATTAGATCAAAAAATCGGGAACTCAGTGGAAAATTGGGGGATTATTTTCATTTCAAATGTTGTTCATGTCTGGTCTATTATTACAAAAGCATATTGAACTGGATTTGAAACTGTAGCGTTAGGCAGTTGGAGTCCAGGGGCCTGCCTTAGGTGCCTGGTGGGGGTCCAGAGGGCGAAGGCCCGAAGTTCAGAGGTTTTAGCATATTTCTGGGTGAAAAATTAAGTCTCAGGATAGCAATATTTTGGTTCATAACACATCATCCAGTGCACTATATTTCAGCTGAGTGGGGGGCATCTGGGGGGAAAGGACAAAATCTGAGGGGGAAATGCCCTTTAATTTTTAGTTTCTGGCAAGTTGTTAGTTTAGGTCTTTGCTGCTTACAGTTATATTTTTAGGGCTCTCAAATCTCACCCTACACAGGAAAAATTCTCCCTAATAAGTTAACTTCTAGCCCCTCCTCCAATTTAAGCCAGACCTCCTGTCTTTAGTACACCTCTAAGACAGAGCTACAGTACAGTAGCCAGCTGCACTGAGTTTTAAGTTGCTCAAGGCAATATTGTCAAACACAGTGTGTGTGAGCTTAACTGGGAACACAATTGACTGTTCAAGTAATTGTTTACCAACCAGAGTGAAACTCTTTTGTTTGAATGAATGTCAGTCAAAGTGCAGTTATCAACTATATTTAGAATTCTAGGGCTATATCTGGGCAGAGAGATATGCTAGCAACTCCCTGGTTAGGGGGGAGGGGATGCTTTATATATCCCATATCCCCTTCAAGTGATACGTTTATGCAAGGATGTTTTTTTGTAACTGATCAATATTTTAACAGTTCCTAAAATCCTAAGAACAATTCCTTGTGTATCATCCGTTGCTTTACATTTTACTCTTTTACTTTTTATGAAACTTTTCTGACAGAACATCAACACATCAGGTACAACCCTCTGAAAGATGAATGGATACTAGTGTCACCTCACCGAATGAAACGTCCCTGGAAAGGACAAGTGGAAAAGACAGTTGAAGAAAACATTCCAAGACATGATCTTAAGAATCCATTGTGTCCTGGAGCTACAAGGGCCAAGGGAGAGGTACCAGAAGTATTTTATCAGTGCTTTCCAATCTTTTTCATTGGTTACCTGATTTTTTGATTTCGCACAATTAGATTGACCCATTTTTATATATACGTTTGCATTGTTTCAACAGTGCAGAACATGACAGTGGACATATCATATGATATTTATCTATTACCTGGTGGAACAATATTTAAAAGTTTGAAAACACAGACCAGAGGGCATATTTTGCCCTCTTCATTGCATTTCTTTGATGGTCCTCCCTTTGTAATTACACTTAGTAAATCAGAGCTGTTTGTGACAAAGACTTACAGTCCCCAGCTGGAATCGCGTTTGGGTTGTAACTGTTTTGTTTTGTTAGATGCAGCCTTATGACCTACAGTGAAAGCTTGGCAACCCATTTTGGGGGTCCTTACCCATAGTTTTGGAAACACTGTACTACAGTTTATTAGAAGTCAATATTTTTGAGCTATGCATGGTTTGATATGACATCTTCACAGCTTATTCTATTATAGAGAATACTTGCAATTAAATTTTATGTAAAATTATTGATTGTGACTTAAAATGGCTGTTGCATTTACCCCCAACACATGAGGGAACCTCTATGATATCTATTCACAATTGGTTTCTCCACTTGATTGATATAAATTCATACCATACCTTCAATTCTGATTGGTCATGGATGACATGCAGAGCAGTAAATGTGATGTAGTGTAGCCCATTGAATTTACTGGGGAGATTGCAGTACTAGTACCTTGAACTGGGTACAGGCTGCTATAGCTTTGTCTGGGAGATGCAGCAGACAGGTGCTTCCCTTTTAATTAGAGAAAGGACTAGAAGCAAACTTCGTTGTGATAAATTTAATTGTCTGGGACAGGAATGGTAATTGGCCCTTTGGTGCTTTTTTCTATTATTTAAAAGGAAAAATGAGCCATTTTTATAAAACAATGTGTGATGAGTGGGCTGGTCTAGTCACCATACTTTATAACAATGAGACATTGATGCCATAATTCAAGAAGTTGCAATGGCTTTAGGAAAAAGAAAAAAAAAACAAGAACAAAGGCAGGTAATCTGAGAAGTAAAAGAATGACATCACAACTTGTTGTGTAATACTCTGGTTAAATTTTTAAAATGAAATGAGTAAAATTTGTATGTTTTGAAAGATATGTATTGTGGAAAGTGGGAGTTAGACTATCAAGGTTCTTCCTTTCAAATTTTTACAATAATAAATAACTTAAGGTAACCTTGGTGCTATTTTTATTATTCAAGTTATAGACAGCACTGAGTCAATTATCATTGATTTGCATACAGTGCACAATTGAAAATTGTCTATGGGAGAAACTGAAGGTAGATGCAAAGCTGAACAGTACGGTACTCTGTTCAACATCACAGATTGCAAGTTGGAATTGTAAAGTCTTTCTTTCTTCCCAATTTTGATTTAGGTAAACCCAAACTATACCAGTACTTTTATGTTTGAAAATGACTTTCCAGCTTTGTTACAAGAGGGCGCCCCATCACCCAGTGAAGATGACCATCCATTACTGCGAGCAAAGTCAGCTGTTGGCACATGGTGAGTCTGAGCAAGTTGATATATATTTTGTATTGTAATATAACAATATCAATTAGTTTACTGGAATTGCCCACTAGATCAAAGGTTTGCTAGAATGAAGATTACCTTAGACAAAAGTCTACTTCGTGTTGGAAATAGGGTAAGGATTTGAGCTAGATTCGCCAATAAGGTTTAGGATTAGACTTGGATTATCATCGGGCAGGGTCGTTGCTTGGGTATTAGGATTAGGATTAAACCAGAGTTAAGATCTTTGGTCTAGTGAGCTTCTGATCTAACGAACCTTTGATCTAGTGAACCCTGCCCATTTACTGAGTGGTTGATTGATAAATTAATGAGTTCGTTCATCAATCCTTTGATCCATTATTTGATAAGGAGATTACCTGTCCTTCTGGAACATGAGTTTGGGACATTGGCTTTTAAATTGTAATTGGTCAGTTTAGCATATGATTGATGAAGCTTGAAAGGTTTTACCAAAGTAAAGTATCTCAGATGGTTTGACATAATGTACCATAAAATTACAGTACAAGAACTGTAGTACCACCACCAATGACATCCCCACCAATCTACCACCAACCCAGCCATAAGCATACAAGACTACTTTCAATGGGGAAGGGGGGGCAGGCGCGGATTCAGACATTTCGAAAAGGGGGGGCTGAAAGCCCCCTTGAATATTCTCCTTGATTAACATTATGATAATTTTCGCGTATTTGTTATTGCTGATGTGGGGAAAAGGGGGGACTGAGCCCGAGGAAGCTCCCCTTGGATCCGCGCCTGGGGGGGGTGGGGGGGGGATTGGATACAAGCACTATTGCCTGAAATTTGAGTGTTTTCAATATCAGAATTAGTTTCCTCAAAAATAAGTTTGTTTGTTTCAAAAGGAGTAAATATTCTGCCAAATGGGGAAACTGCATTCCCCAGCCCTTCCCACTTTTATGCATGGATGCAACCAACTCTTTCTGAGTCATTCAGTGGAGTATTCTAACTTAGTGCAAGATGGCAGTTACTTTTACTCGGCCACTTCTGCCGTGTACTTAATTCTCCGGCAATTGCCTCTGCTCTAGGATCCTATTAGTTGTGCATGTGGAAGTAGTTTTCATTTCTAACTTAGTTTTTTCTTTTCTTCACATGCACAGTCAGGTGATGTGTTTCCACCCTTGGTCTGATATTACTTTGCCTTTGATGTCCAACTCTGAGGTCGAGACCGTGATCAATAAATGGGCTGAGATTGTATCAGATTTGGGTGCAAAGTATGACTGGGTCCAGGTATGGTGATAATATTCAGTACATTCAAACTGCAACTGTCATATCGAATGTTATAGCAACCATAATCATAAGTACGATGCTGAGCTTTACTAAGTTTGAACGAAAATCCAGACAAACAGCTTCCAGCAGTGGGGAATGGGAGGGAGGGAGAGTACATGTGCAGGGAGGTGATATTAGACACCCCTGATAGGTATAAAGCAAAAGGGTTGAAGGACTAAGAAGCATGTTTCAGAATGCTTGTATTAACAGTCACCATCTACACCAATAATGGCTGTGTGCGAAGTGCTCAGTAAATATGTTCTTTCAACCTTCCACATCATGCTACAGATTAGATTGAAAGATCCCATATTGATGCAAGGCCCCTACAGAAGTTGGAGATGTACTTCCGTTTTTCGGAAAAGTTGTGATCAGAATAGTTGCAAGTATTATAACCTTAGTAATGGTCATAAGGGGGAGTGCAACTGCAAACCATGACAAATGTGTGTGAAGCATGCCAAAATTTTTAATTAAATAAGATTTCCATGATAAAACCTGCATTCATGCTCAGCATCGAGACACTTTCAATTCCCCAACATACCTATATGCCAATCACAAAGCCAGTCTTTTACCTGAGAACTCTTAAACAGCTTTCAACTTTTGCTGCTGTGCTTCTCTGGAAGTTGCTACTGGAAGATATTGATGTTAAGAACGATACTGAGGTAAGGTTTGAGAGTGCAGATTGGGCGAAAATTTTGGTAGTTTGAGAAGGATTTGCAAAAATTCTGAGAGTTTGAGAACCATTTGTGATAGAAAATGATGACAATAGATCCTTCACTCGGCTGAAAACACACCTTACCGTACCCTACAGAAATCTATAGTTTAAGCGCCTTTTGGGATCATTTTAAAAATTTTCAAAAATTTTTCTAAAATCAGTTTGGGGGTATGCCATGCCAGTGCCACTGTCCCCATCTCCCACTAGAGCTCTCCTTTGGTAATAATATTTAGTACAATCAAACTGCAAGTCTTACATCAAATGTTACGGCAACCAGCTGGGACATCAGTGTTTTGAAATTTGATGGGAGAGAGTGAATAGGTGAAGAAATTGAGAGCAGTAGTATGTTAGCTGAAAAATTTTTCATGTTTGGGGAATGAGTAAGGCCAAATGTAGAAAATGTATTTTACTGGGATGTGGGGAGGGGCTAAATACCCGTCACCATCCCACATTAGAGCTGCCATTTACAATGGCACATAGTGTCTTACAGAGTCAGAGAAGTTCACCTGAACTGAAATGATAACAAAACTATTCAAATAGTTGCTATCATACTTTTCCAAGATCATAACAATTATTTCATAGATCTGTTCATTATCTCTGCCACAATATTTAGTCTGGATGTTCAACTTTCTGTGATATTTTACTGATGTAAGAATAACTAATTTCATTGCTTCATGTAACAATTATTCACTAAGAGTTGGTGATTGCTGTTTTGTTGTTCTTTCAACAGATATTTGAAAACAAGGGAGCCATGATGGGGTGCTCAAATCCCCACCCTCATTGTCAGGTTTGTGAAAACAACAAAGATTTCTTTTATTTCAAATTGGAAATTTTTATTTAGCACAGGAAAATTTACTATAATGGAGCATGGGATTAATGCCTTAAAATGCTTTCACCAAGTAAGGTAAGGAAGCTTCAATCTTGGACAAAACTCGTTGGAACACCCCTGCACCCCCGCTCCCCCGTACAGTGTTGGAGGTAATAATGTCAATTGGAGATGCACCGCTTTAGTTTGGACACAACATTGTACTGGGGGACGGGGGTTTCATAAATCGTGCGCAAGACTGTACTGGGGGACGGGGGTTCCTAAATCATGCACGACATCATATTGTACACGGTAAAACGATTGGAGGTGTTCCAACAGTTTTGTCCAAGATTGTCTGAGAATTAGCAGCACATTTTTCAAAGGTTTTCGGAGAAATTGGAGCGATAGACTAAGAACTTCAGTTAATATTTTCAAACGTAATGATAATTATTCTCTTAGGATGTAATCATTATGGCAGATTCGCAAAATAATAATAAAAATATAATCATCCATCAACGATAAACGGTAGTCACTGCAAAGGAATCAAGTTAAATAAGTCGACGCAATTACTTTAAGGTTGACTCTGAGAAGAGAAGGAGTCAACTTACTACTAGAGAAATGCACATGAAGTCTTTTCTTTGCCCCAAAAATGTGTACACTAATTTTAAAACTCATAACAAGTAAGAATTAATCAGTTTCAAACGATAAACACTAGTTGTTCACAAAAGGGACAATTGTCCAGGGACTTTTTATTTTGTACTGTTTATCGTGGCGCTATTTCTTTTTAAAAGACCTACTGAATTGTTTTCTTCTCCCTGTTGTTTAAGGTTAGGCTAGATGACAGAGGTTTAACGTCCGAGTTTCCAAACAATTGTTGTTTAAGAGTACTGTAAGGAATATATATATATATATATAATATATATATATATATATATATATATATATATATATATATATATATATCTATATATATATATATATATTATATATATATATATATATATATATATATAGATATATATATATTGCCTCCCCTCCCGTTCCACCTTTTCAGTATTTCCCGTAAGCGGTGCAATCGGACATCAATTTTTCACTGGTTTTTCGCCAAACCCTTTCACGTGGAGAGCCTACTCTATAGAATACAGTGGCATTTAACGTGAAGCTCGTTCCTTCCAAGTAGAAAGCAATTGAGCCTACGAAACGATTCTGCCCAGGCAAATAATTTACCTTTGAGAGCATCGATGGCCTCTAATCTTTAAGCAAACTGTTGCTTTTGTTGGACGTAGTGGACGCTTGGCGTCCGTAAAGTACCTCCCTTCGCTGTGATTTGCGAAATTCCGCAACAACGCCCTCAATTAATAATGTCTATTTATTATGCATAGTGATCTCACCATTTGGAAAATGACGTCATAGGCAGTTACAAGGGCCCCAGTCGTTTCCACCTTGTGCACGGTCAATAAATATCCCATCTTTAGCTCCTACTTGAGACCTTCTTAAACTCAGACAATCTTGGACAAAACTCGTTGGAACACCCCTGCACCCCCGCTCCCCCGTACAGTGTTGGAGGTAATAATGTCAATTGGAGATGCACCGCTTTAGTTTGGACACAACATTGTACTGGGGGACGGGGGTTTCATAAATCGTGCGCAAGACTGTACTGGGGGACGGGGGTTCCTAAATCATGCACGACATCATATTGTACACGGTAAAACGATTGGAGGTGTTCCAACAGTTTTGTCCAAGATTGTTGGTACATAACCTGCAACATGTTTAACTTCAGTGTGGCTACAAGCATATGTGTGGCAAATCCCGGTGTATGACCTGTCTCAAATACGTCTGTCAACAGAACAGAATTAAGTGCATGATGAGTAGCTAAGTGCTGTCGCACATTATGAGCTCCAAAACTACCTAGCTTCAATCATTCTAGGGAATTTTTGCCATTGGAACAACACTGACCCAAGTCAGTGACCTGTCTCAAGTCACTGTAATACAGTAGCTGTACAGCATATAAACCGGAGCTGTAGCCAAGTTGATAAAGGCGGTGGCATTTGAAGCGATGAACCTTAGCAACTAGGAGGTTTGATCCTCAGCTGGGTGAAAGTAAGGTGGATATTTCATCCAAGAGCTATATGCAGTTTTCCCATCTGAACTGGCCATGCAAAAGAAACCAAATTTGATGTAAATTGTTGAGTTGGTTAGCCACCCACCATGAAGTTGTAATTCATAAGGCCGGCTTTTCCACTTTTGTGGTTGCTTAGTGTCATAAAACAATTGCCCTTCAAGGCCTAAATTATACTTGACCACATAGTGAAGAGACTTCTGAAAACATCTCTGATATAGCTTCTAACCTGAGAGTATGGTGGGGGGGGGGGCATTGTCAAGATATGCAAGAAATGATTATGGGGCTGCTGTGAGATCCCACAAGAGAATTCCCAGTCTTCATAGACATATCATGGGTGTGTGGGGGGAGTTGGTTCCAACCCATCACACCACTCCGCCAGCGACATAAACATTTTTGAAACCTCTCTTTGTTATACTGATGACACTGATAACAAAGTTTTTATATTTGTTTAATGCTCTTCTTACCGTCTTTTCTTTTCCAGGTATGGGCCAGTAATTTTATGCCAAATGAACCCAGAATCAAAGATACCCATCAGAAAAGCTATCTCCAAAAACATGGAAAAGTACTTCTTGTTGACTACGTGAATTTAGAAATAGAAAGAAAGGTACAGTATGTTTAGTTTGTGGCGTCTCTGGTCAAATTATTCATTTCATTTAAAATACATAGACGTTACTATTGTATGTCTTAAATGGGACAGCTTAAAGGGGAAATTTCATTATCCCAGACAGTTCCAATTCTCCCAACTATGCATCTTCTAGCCCCTCCCATAACTGTATGAGGCTCTTCCTTGTGCAAGAATAAACCTGTTTTATTGCTTAAGGCCATGTCCTGGTGAGCCTACAAGGCTATAAAATGTAATAAAAGTACTCTCTCTGCCTTGTGTGGAATGTGAGCTACTCTGCATCTTTCAAATTTTCAAACTTTGATGTCAATCAAAGAGCAGTCACCAACTGAGAATTTTGATATACATACACTAAAAATATACTTTGGGGTGATGACAGTCTGTCTTTAAGCATTTTGGTTGTGCCTTGGTAGCAATGTACATAGCTTTATAAGCAGTCACCCCAAATTTATCTTGAAATATTAGCTAAATCTTTCACATCTCCTCTTATTTCACATTTTTCAAGTATCGTTAATTAGGTTTGAAAATGTAAACGTTAAATATGTAGTAAGGCAAAATAGGAGGCTATTCTGCATGAATTTAACAGTCTGGTAACAAAAAATTTGTTTCATAATTCAAAAAGGCCATTCATGAAATAGGATTTTGGTGTACATTAATTCAAAGTGGGGCTACTGCAGTTCCCCTTTAACATTTTATGCTGTCTGTTGGTAGCATGCAACAGCTAGGGAATGTGAAAAGTCCATCTGCCTTAACCATAAGTCTTTTTGTGAAAGTTAATGCTACATTACTTGCAAATCTAGGTGCTGTGTGGGTTTTTGTCACAGATATTGCCTCTGCTGGGGTCACTGGACAAGATGAACAAGACGAGAGTACACTGGGTGAAAGCTTTGGAATGTTATTTCAACATGAAAACCAGTTCGTAACCGGTTCAACTGCTATAGGCACTTTCTCCGCCTAATGACCTGGGCAGTGTCTAACATAATAAGCATTTCCTTGCAACTACTAAATGGGCTAATTAAGCCCTACAAACTTTTCGGGGACAAAACAAATTAAATCCATAATGCCATTGCTACAACAACCTGACTATACTTTAAATCTAGGCTAGCGGCCAGGGAGCTGCTGTCCAGATAACGACTCACTGTGTTGAATGGTGACTTGTGGGCTTTGCATCCTCCTTCAGTCCAATAGTCTAAATCAAGTGCCACAACCTCACCCTTGCCTTCCCACAAGTAAAGTTCCCTATTAACAATACAGAGGTATTTGAATGATCTCTATGCGAAGCTTTAAGAAATGTGCATTTGTACGTACCCGCTGCTGTGACGTTCCCGCTGCTGTGACGTTCCCTAGATTCCATGTCGCTAGTGAGCCACAGACTGGAAAAAAGGCCGTGGCCAGCCCGAATTAAACCAACTGGTTAAAAACTGAGCCGTAAAACCGTATCTAATTCTATCTCACTCGATGTTGCTAGAGGACCCATTGGCCATAAGTTGCAGTTCTGCAGCACTCTCCACCTATCCCCAGAGTTGTTATCTTTACTTTAATATCTTGAGTAAACAAGCTTCCAAGGCACTATTGACCACAACTTCTTCATCAACCAGTTTGGCTTGCAAGGTATAGAAACCATTGTTTAAGATTAGACATGCACCACTGTACAACCTTTTCAGTGCAGACAGGAGAGCAAGGTGCGAGAGGCTGACTCATGCTCTAATAAACTAAATCAGAAAACCCAACAAGACAGGCAGATGCAGGATTTTGAGTTCTCAGAAGATGCATCATATTAGTTATGGCAAAATTGGCGGCACTGTGTCAGAATAATGAGAGATTATGGCTGAGCTCAAGCTTAAGATGACATTTGCAAAATTTAAAATACTTGTGACAGTTGGGATCGGTCGTACCACTGGCAGGGTAACTCACTCCTGCTTTAGTCATTCCTGTTATGGTGCAGGGGATGAGGATGGGGGTGGGAGGCAAAAAGAAATGTTTAGGATGGGGTGCACAAAGCTAAAATGGGATGTACATTATACCCACTTTGCATAAACCTTCATCCTCATGCAGGCTGAGTAATCTTTTGGCAGACAAAGTAAAATTATTAATGTAAAAACATGATTACTTTATTTAAAGGGTGACTATACTCACAACTTTCTGGTTAGCAGGCTTCAGTATGCTTTTCTGTCTATGGTTCATATTTAATCATGTGACAATATTTTTGATACTTTAGTGATGGATTTATGCAATATAACCTCTTGAAATACTTTAAATATGCATTGTTCTGAAACATCATGAAAGGTACTTATGGTAAGAAAAAAAAAGAATAAAGAAAAAAAGGTAAATTTGAACATTTAGGTGATCTTTGAAAGTAAGGTTGGGGTATTGCTTCTTCTATTTCAGTGTTCTGCAAGAAATATTAAGCTTGCCTTCTTACCCATGTTGGCACTAGGTCTCAGAATATTTGTTTCCCCCCCCCCCCCCCCCCAAAATTGAGGGATTTTGGTTCAAAGGGAGGGATCTTGATACATTGCAACACAGAAAATCAACTTTTTCTGAACAGGTGTGGGGAATTCCTGCATGCAATTTAAACTTTGCAAGATTGTTGAGAAAAGTGCAGGAATCACACAGTCCCACTGCTAAATGTGAACTCTACATCTCAGTGGTAGAAATTTTTATTAGAAATGGCTGATTGATTTTAACATACCTGAATTTGAAATGACATTTGTTCCTTCCATTTTTCAGGCAAGAATTGTGATAGATAACCCTTCTTGGCTGGTAGTTGTACCGTATTGGGCAACGTGGCCTTATGAAACTATGTTGCTACCTAAGAGACATGTCCTAAGGTTAACAGACCTTACTCAGGAAGAGGTTAAAGGTTAGTTTTCAATGATAGTCTTTATGACTATTAAATTTTATTAAGACAGTGGAGGACGTATCATTATCACAGTCTGATTTGTAGGTGTACTTTCAGCATATACCACTTAGTCATGACATGTACAAGGTGAGGGTGTTTTCACAAGTTTAATGTTCAAGGGTCAGGAAGCCACTTGGCTCATCAAGGACCCTATAGCACATTTACATGGATGAACACTGGCAAGACTTGCCTCCTCTTGTTGACTAGTGTTCAGAGGTAAATGAGGCAGGCATGTACAGATCGCTGCCAGTCCTGCTCCAGGGACCGCCATCTAACATCCTCATCCAACAGATGTGAGTGTATCATCAGCCTTTAGCCACTTTCCCAAAGGCTGGGAGGGGTGGAAGTTCCTTGCTCTGCAACAAAGCTTGACAGCTGAACCAAGCAAAACTCACAACTACCTGAGTGGGACAACTTCCTGAAATGGACCGACAGCCAGATATACCCAGTTAATACAATTCCTCAGTTTAAACCCCCTCAGCATCACTATGAACAGCTATGTTGAACAATCAAATTTTAGTTCCCATAAAATTTCCATTTGGTTCTACTGAAATTTGATCCAGGGACCTCTAGTATGCAAGGCACTACACTCAAACTACCAAGCCATCTCCACCCACTTAGAGACAGTTAGGTAAAGCTGTCAGGCTAAAGAGTGTAGGCCAGTCACATTATCCATAAGTTTGACATAATTGGAATTTGTGGTGTTCTTTTTATTTTCATCATGCCGACTGGTAGTACCTAATAGTGTATGAAACTGCCTCAACCTAAGCCAACTGCTTTAACTTGGCAAGTTAAAACACTTTTTTGTGTGTGTATGTGCAAATAAGCATGAACACCAGTATTGAGACAAGGAAAGGGGGTTTCCCAATAATTTGGTTGAGGCAAATAGAGCACCTTTCATCCCTTTAATATTTAGTTAAGAGATGAAATATTTTTCTGATTTACAAGTATGAGATGACTTTGCCATCACACCATGATCACAGGAAGGATATTTTATAATAGTCTCGTCATGTACCTTTTACAGCATGCATGGCATACATTGGAAAGTATTAATATATGTATGCATTTACATGTAGCCTGCACATTTATGTATACAGTTCATCATTGTTAATGGAAGTAGGTTATATACGGCATCGATATCATTCTAGACAACTGCTTTTTTTCAGTGCATTTCTATGTAATTTCAAACTTTTCTTGGGTGCACACCAAATTTTGTAGTGCATGAAGTTTGGTGTATGTGCTATACTCAAAAGTGTTTCACTCTCTCATTCACATCTTTTTTGCAGATCTTGCTGATGTCATGAAAAGGCTTGTGTCAAAGTATGACAACTTATTTGAAACTTCATTTCCATATTCCATGGGGTGGCATGGTAATAAACTTCTTTTAGCTTGAAAATATCACTAGAAAATGTAATCAGAATATTTTATTCACTTTCTCTGTATGTCTTGATAATACCACAAAGGTGTGATGTAGGCTTGGCTGACTAATACTTGGAGTTGGGTACCCATTACCTTATTAGATGCGACTCTGAAGAGAATCGTGGCTCACTGAGACAGAAACATACCACAGCAGCTATGAACTGTCAATTTCTGGCCTACCAATGAATGTTTATGCAGATTTAGGTCTGCCCTTCAGGCTTCTCAATGGCTAAGGTGCAGAACTGACAATGTTGAAAAAACATAGTGGTCAACTGAAGGGAAAACTTTCAATCAGATAGAACAAGACCGAAAGAACCAGCTGTATTTGAGTACTTCATTAAAACCAATCACAGAACATAAATGTAGATTCCAAAATATGATTTTTGTGCAGTTTTTGACCTGTCTGAAAATTTCCCAGGAGTCACGATTCCAAGGAAAGGAGAGTTGCTGCACCAGTGTATAATTGGGTAATTTCCCCAAGCCTAGTGTTATGCTTGTTGTGCTAAATCTCATGGGAAGTTCTGCAACTTGTTAGCTTGACATTACAACCATCATCATAAATTTTTCAACTTTCTCATTCCTGTTTAAAGTATCAAACAGTCATTTGATTGTTTCAGATAGGTCATCAAACTGTTTAAAGGTTTAGCTATAGGCTCTCAATTCTTCTGACTGAAATTATTTTTCATTTAGCATTGGGATTGCTGGTGCTGAGCTCTCTGATCCAGGAGAGGGTCAGGTACCAAAGGCTCTTAAGGCGGGTCACACTACAGCAATTTTCAATCCAAATCCAATCTGAATTTTTCTAAATCAGACCAGTAGTTTTCTATTCAGACTTTGCTCTAAGGATGGTCATGCTATATCGATAACTGATCCTATTTTGTATCACGATAAACTGTCCTTCTACCGTTATATAACTTCCACCATTCAACGGAGCGGTATTTGTTTGAAAATTAATCCAAATTTTGCAAGCGTGTCCAATGAATGCTGTCTGTCAATGTGACGTCACGAAGTAATTACTTTACATTCCATTTTCGTAGTCTTCTGATGTGAGTCATATATTTACACAGGTTGGCAAATTTTTGGCTCTTTCTGACCAAGGGTGGAGGAGATTTTAACTAAAACTCACAAAAATTGGACCGTAACCCTATCCAAAATCGCTCTAGTGTGACCTGCACTTTTTACAGTGATAGTTTCTGGGTGATCCAAGCCTCCTGGGGTAGGAGTTGGGGGGAGGGGCACTTCCATGCTTGGAATAATAGCAATGTGATGATTCCATATGTTTCATGAGGTCCACTTTGTTGATGTTTGATTTTACCTCATTTTTGGTTCTCCTACCACATCAATAATTTCCCCAGCCCCAAATGTGCCATCCCTGGGGGTAAGACAGGAAATTTAGACTTTTCAAAGGAGAAAAGTATCTACTGTTTTTAGAAGTGCCAGGCAGGTAACACGTGGAGTTAGCTTTCTTGAACTTCATGGATTTCACAAACGATGTTACAGATTTAGAGGGCAGACAGTGTAATAGCCAGCTAAGGAAGTTAGGAACCCTAACAGTGCTCATGCTGAATTTGAGGAAACATTTCATCTGTGCAGCAAACTTGGTCAAAGCTTTGTGCTATCACTTTTTCTGTTGTACTTCTTTTTTTGTACCTAAAGGCAAAAATTTGTTCAAATGAAAGTGGGAAAACAAATGTCACCTTAAATACCTTATTTCCTTGGCTTATGAGGTGTACCAATATAATATACTGTGTTTGTTATCAAATACATGACTTGTATTATATAATTATTATATGTGATATGAAACATGGATGCAGGCTTTAATACTTGACCTCTATGGATCAAAATTACAATTCAGTGTTACAAACTGAATTTCAACCAACCAATATCTAAGACTGACAGCAAACATCATTCACAATGCAATTTCACATTCAAAGTTTCCCAAAATTCAAGCTTTCTTTTATGCCTCAGTCACATTACTGCCGATGTCCGAAAAGGCGCTCGGTTGAACCCAAATTGGCCATACATCGGCAACTTCGGCAGGCGCCCTGCAGATAACTGGCAGACGAATTTGCTTCGCCGGCCGATTTTTAGACATCTGCCAGCGCCCGGTGAAGTTTTAGTGCAGAGTTAAAATTTTCAGATGAGTTGCCCACGTTGGTAGAACATTGGTGCTGGTGGACACATGACCAAAGCATCTGCTGGAGATCGCGGGGTGGCCGCGCGGTACTCTGCCAGAAGCCGGTAGGACACCGGGCGGAAGTCTTTGATGTGGGCCCATCCCTGACCGATTTATTAGCTCACAGATGTACACAGTACATGTGTGAGGTTATAAAATGGGGTTGATGGCGTCAACTTTTCAACAAAAAGTCTTCTTCTTTTTGATGTGAGGAGATTTGGGGCTTAAAGGGGAAATGCAGTCACCCCAACTTGAAGTAGTGTAGTAGACTGTCCTGTTTCATGATTGGCTCTTGAGAGTCATGTGACAATATTTTTTCTCCTAAAATGTGAAATTTACTAGAAGTAGCTGATTGGTTTACCTTGAATATGCAATATTGAAGTCCTAAAATATTATGAAAGATACTTTAGAGAGAAATAAGAAGAAAATTGTGAGATTTAGCTGTTGCTTCAAAATAAGTGTGGGGCGACTGCTCTTGCCCTTTAAATTTTGGGATATGATTGTTTGTCAGCAGAGCATTAACACCTACCTATTTGCATTCCATTATGGAAAATTAAGTTGGGTTTTAAAGCTGTTTTTGAGCGAGTTCACTGTGCCTGCTGAACAGTTAGCTGTTAATCCATTGTAGTGATAGCAGTGTGCTGGTTTTGTGTTCAGTTGTTATCTCGCAAATGGATATGGAGGCTGTTTGAAATTCAATCCATCAACACACATGTGTTTGTTCATCAAGTGGCCTCTACAGTCTGAAGCAAGTCTGTGGTCAGTGTGGCTTAACACATGAAAGGAAATAAGCTTAACTTATTAATTGTGGGGATATCTCCCATTCTGTTCTGTTCAATTGAGTTGGTCAAGTCAAGTAATTGCAATTTAACTGTGTTGAGTTCAAGTGCAGTAGGAGCTTTTTGAGAGTCTCTTTTATTTTGATCAGAGCAAACCCATGCAATGTTTACTTGTGGAATCGAAGGTGAAGGTGCGATGAAATGTACTTTGCAATACTTGAACAGTTTATAGGTACATCATACAAATTTTTTTCAGTTTTGTTGCTAATAAAAGTGTATACAGTCTTTGCAGGCTTGCATGATATGAGAAAATATGCAGTGGTATTTGTAGCTATCTGTCATAAAACTTTGTCAGTTGCAGGTTTATATTCCTTAACACATTTGTGATTTTACAGATGGGTTTTGATTTCTATTAATTATTAACCACCTCTCTTCCCTCCCATTTGCCTTTGTAAGGTAAGAAGGTTTTTGGAAGCAGATGAATAGATGATAAAATTTGGTTTTGTGAGTTTCTATTTATAACAGACAAGAGAAACTGTGGGAGCTACACAACAGCATTGCTGTTCTAGTTGCAAGATAAATTTTCCCAGGGTGTCTCCGGTGCCCGCTAGACTACTTGAAATACTCCAGGTGCCCGGCTGGCTATCGACAGGTGATCTAGCGATTATCTGCAGTAGGCTGGCCGGCGCCTGCCCAATTGAAAGACATCGAGCGGTCACTGCAGATGTTTGTTGAAAGTCGGCAGGCACTGTCTGGCCGGCTGCCGTGCGATGAGTTAAGATGTCCGGCTGGCGCCCTAGCGACGATTTTGGTGGTCGGCGAGATGGGTATAAAAATCAGGGCTCTCTTGGGCATGCATCTCATTTGTCACTTTAATTTCATTCGTTACACATCAAAGCTTATTACTTTATTTCAATATCATTATTATTAAAACTTTTTGTGAACATTTGAGGATATTTTGGAAAATGCCACCTAAAAATCCAATGGAGAAGGGAGAGAAGAACACCAAGGGGAAGAAGTCCAAGACCCCTAAAGGCACCAGAAGTAGCTCCAGTAAAAAAAGCAATGTGAAGCCGGGCTTCTTCAAGGTGAAGGCGTAGTCTCACCAGCTTCAGTCTTCTTGGGGGTATGGCCATGATGGCTGTGTGCTGTAGATGATGTCTAAAACTGTTATGCAAGTCAATGTTTTACCCATATTGAAAACCAAAACAAACATAGGAAAATATGTATATCGGTGGGCACCTGACTGGACATTGCGTGATATGAAGGGCGACCGCCAGATGCCCGGTTGGCACCCTGCCAGCTCCCGGACAGGGCAGTGCCGGTGACTAGCAGATGGGTTAAAATCGGCCGGTAGCCCACGGATGTCCCGTCTGATATCTGCCGATGCCCTGCCGGTGTGCGGGAGATGATCTGAAGACGTCCTAAAGGGCACCAGCAGGAGCCCGGCAAAATTGATCGAGAAACCATTGGCCGGTCACCTGGTGGCGCCCTAGCGGTGACCAGAGCAATGTGACCACATCGAAGACGTTGGTGAGAATGGATGAAAATCCCCCAGCGCCCAGCCGATGTCAGACATCGGCCGATTTCTACTCATCGGCCGGTGCCCAGCCGTAATGTAGTATAAACAGAGGCAGCTTCCACAACTTTAGCTGGGAAACCATACCAAAAATCCACAACTCTATTTCTAAATGTAAATTTAAGCAAATCTGACTGACAGTTTGTTAAAATATTTGTCTTCTCTCCTTCGCAAGGTGCACCAACAGGGTCACAGCTGAAGGAGAATATGGATCATTGGCAGTTACATGCAATGTACTATCCACCACTTCTCAGGTCTGCAACTGTTAAGAAGTTCATGGTTGGCTATGAGATGTTGGCACAAGCCCAAAGAGATTTGACAGCTGAGCAGGCAAGTATATACTACTTGTCTTTAGTCAGGATTGATAGAAAGGATTGGCATCCACTTACATTTGAGGTGCCAGAGAGGAAGGGGTACATTACCCTGACACTTTGGGAACAGTTTACACAATGTTCAGTCTATTCCAAGTAAATTGTAAAGGGTTGGAAGAGGTTTCTCCCTTCTATCTCTCAGTAAAAATTAAATTACAAATTAAAAGTTTCTGACAAAAATTTGCCCCCTCTGAAATGGTAAGATGTTACTTTTCAAGTTTTGCCAATGGATGTACAGTTCAGGTACATCATGACCTCAGAGATATGATTGACTCATAGGATTGGCCTCAAAGATACATTTCAGAGTAACTTCCAGTTTCCAAATAGTGACATGATATACCCCACTTAGACAGTAGAATGGTGGGGTATAAAAACAGCTTGTGCAGCACAGTCAGTACAGTATGTATACCAACTCCCCTTTCAATCTTCAAAAAAGTGCTACAATGTGAATGTTGTACAGGTGCTGCGTAACAACAGACTATGCAGGAACCATCATCAAAAGTATGTGGCAACATTCAGATAAATTTTAGAGGAACCAATTTAAAGGGAGAAAGCAGCCCCCCCCTCCCCCCCCCCCAGTTTATTTTTCAACCAGAAAACCAAAAGGCTTAGTGATTCCTTGCCATATTGATATATTGTAGCAAACATGAATCACCCACATGACAAGCATGAGATCCCTCACAGTTATCCTACTTGAGATATCATGTTAATATGGTCAAACGCTTTTGAAATCTTGCGACCCAAAATGACCTACATGCTAAATATTAACAATCCACAGGCCAAGTATGTGATCCCTCATAGTTATCCTCCTTGAAATATGTTTACTAGCTCTTGACCTTTTGTGACCTTAAATAACCTTCGACCTGCACGAAAAATAGTAGGGATCATCCACATGTCAAGTGTGAGATCCCTCACAGTTATCCTTCTTGAGTTATCGTGTTTACAAGGTTTTGACCTTTTGGCCTCTGGTGACCCGAAATGACCTCTGACCTGCACCAAAAATTATAAAGATGATCTAATCAATATGGGCAATACACAAGCTAAGTATGAGATCCCTAACAGTTACCATTCTTGAGATATCATGTTAACAATGTTTTGACCTTTTGACCTTTTGACCTGTGGTGACCCTACATGACCTTTGACCTCCACCAAAATTAATAGGGATCATCTACTCAATATGGGCAATCCACATGCTAACTATGAGATCCCTTACAGTTACCCTTCTTGACATATAGTATTTACAAGGTTTTGACCTTTTGACCACTAGTGACCCCAAATGACCTTTGACCGCCACCAAAAACAATGGGGATCATCTACTCAATATGAACAATCCACATGGTGAGTATGAGATCCCTCACACTTATCCTTCTGGAAATATCATGTTTGCAAGGTTTTGATGTTTTAGCCTCTGACGACCCCAAATGACCTTTGACCTCCATCCAAAAACAACAGAGATTATCTACCCAATATGGGCAATCCACATGCTAAATATGAGATCCATCACAGTTACCCTTCTTGAGATATCATGTTTACAAGGTTTTGATCTTTTGACCACTAGGGATCCCAAATGACCTTTGACCTCCACCAAAAACAATAGGGATCATCTACTCAATACAGACAGTCCACATGGTAAGTATGAGATCCCTCACACTTATCCTTCTGGAGATATCGTGTTTACAAGGTTTTGATGTTTTGACCTCTGATGACCCCAAATGACCTTTGACCTCCACCAAAAATAATAGGAATTATCTTCTAAATATGGGCTATCCAAATGCTAAGTATGAGATCCCTCACAGTTATCCTCCTTGAGAAATAGTGTTTACAATGTTTTGACCTTTTGACCACTGGTGACCCCAAATGACCTTTGACCTCCACCAAAAATAATAAGGATCATCTACTTAATATGGACAATCCACATGCTAAGTATGAGATCCCTCACAGTTACCCTTCTTGAGATATCATGTTTACAAGGTTTTAATGTTTTGACCTCTGATGACCCCAAATGACCTTTGACCTCCACCAAAAACAATAGGGATCATCTACACAATATGGACAATCCACATGCTAAGTATGAGATCCCTCACAGTTACCCTTCTTGAGATATCATGTTTACAAGGTTTTGACCTTTTGACCTCTGATGACCCCAAATGACCTTTGACCTCCACCAAAAATAATAGGAATTATCTTCTAAATATGGGCAATCCAAATGCAAAGTATGAGATCCCTCACAGTTATCCTCCTTGAGAAATAGTGTTTACAATGTTTTGACCTTTTGACCACTAGTGACCCCAAATGACCTTTGACCTCCACCAAAAACAATAGGGATCATCTACTTAATATGGACAATCCACATGCTAAGTATGAGATCCCTCACAGTTACCCTTCTTGAGATATCATGTTTACAAGGTTTTAATGTTTTGACCTCTGATGACCCCAAATGACCTTTGACCTCCACCATAAACAATAGGGATCATCTACACAATATGGACAATCCACATGCTAAGTATGAGATCCCTCACAGTTACCCTTCTTGAGATATCATGTTAACAAGGTTTTAATGTTTTGACCTCTGATGACCCCAAATGACCTTTGACCTCCACCAAAAACAATAGGGATCATCTACACAATATGAACAATCCACATGCTAAGTATGAGATCCCTCACAGTTACCCTTCTTGAGATATCATGTTTACAAGGTTTTGACCTTTTGACCTCTGATGACCCCAGATGACCTTTGACCTCCACCAAAAATTATAGAAATCATTTACTTAATATGGGTAATCCACATGCTAAGTATGAGATCCCTCAAAGTTACCCTTCTTGAGATATAGTGTTTACAAGGTTTTGACCTTTTGACCACTGGTGACCCCAAATGACCTTTGACCTCCACCAAAAACAATAGGGATCATCTACTCAATATGGGCAATAAACATGGTAAGTATGAGATCCCTCACAATTATCCTTCTGGAGATACCGTGTTTACAAGCAATTTCCATGGTATTTACTATTTGACCTCTGGTGACCCCAAATGACCTTTGACCTCCACCACAAAGAATAGGGATCATCTACTTAATATGAGCAACCTACCTGCCAAGTATGAGATCCCTCAAAGTTACCTATCTTGAGATATCGCGTTTACAAGGTTTTGACCTTTTGACCTCTGGTGACCCCAAATGACCTTTGACCTCCATCAAAAACAATAGGGATCATCTTCTCAATATGACCAACCCACACACCAAGTATGAGCTCAGTCATAGTTACCCTTCTTGAGATATCGTGTTTACAAGCAAAGCGTCACACACACACACATACATACATACATACATACACACACACATACATACATACATACATACACACACACATACACACACACACACGACATCACCATCGCATAGATTCCTTCTGCCTTTGGCAAGGAATCAAAAATCTGCTAAATCATACAGATTTCCTCTGATTTTGTTCACAAGTATCTTTCATTATGTTTTTGTATAAAAACATTGAATATTGAAAGTAAACTAGGAGACATCCTGCATGAATTAAATAAGTAACAAAAACATTGTCACATGATGGATAGGACCCATTTCTAAATTAGGATGATGGGGTACACTAATTCAGATTGAGGGGGACTGCATTTTCCTTTTAACCTTTTGGGGTGGTAGCTCCATGCGTAGAAGGAATGTCAGCCATATGGCTGTTGGGAAAGGTGGAGGCAGGGAGGTATCAGGAACTTAGTCTACAAACCTGCCATGTGAGTGATGACAAAACAGCTTATTTAATCTGTACCGTGTCTCAGAAAGCCGTACCCCTCCCCAACCCACATTAGAAAAAAATGTTCAATTGCAAACCAGTTTGCAGAGTTGAAAGGAATTACCCCTTTTCTTTTAGATGCAAGTCATTCAATAGCTAACATGTAGATGGAGTCAAGCCACCGACATGGGTAATATTGCTTTTTGTATGGGGAAAATTTTTTTTAAAATTACGCAGCTGACTTTGGTCTCAAAAGGTATCATGACTTTAATCATGGTGACTTGCTACAACCCTGCCTGTCTGTTTGACCAGAGGAGTTATAGAAGTGTTCTCAAATTTCCGTAATTTCCCCCATTTTTTCCAACTTCAAGTGTTAACTACATAACATCATGGAGCACTGCATACACTCCACTAAAATGAACACTGCTGACAAGTTGGCTGCAGGCCCACTGCCTATATCTTGATTAGTGCCCTTTAAGAATAATTACGACATATATGTATAGATTTTGCCAATTTGCCAGATTATATTTTGGCAGTCAGTCAAAACTGGCTATAACCTTAGGTTATTTCTGAATGACTACATCCTTTACTACCAGCTCCTGGATCCAACCCTTACTGCAGGCCCCTGGATCTAGTACAAGCAAACTTGATATGAGCACATTCAGTTTAACACATTGTTATTGTATTCTTGTTAATTTTAATTCATCTTTCCACTGCTGATTAGTTGGCATAGAGCTCATAGTCATCAGATTGATTATTCTTTGTTGGAATAATCAAGTGAAGGCTGTATTTTTGACTTAATGAGATCACATCTGCATAATTTTTTTCTTGTTTCCTTTACAGGCAGCAGAAAAGCTCCGAGGCCTGTCAGATATTCATTACAAGGTGCAATCAAAGGACAGATGATGGATCACACCTTGTTGTCAGAGTGGATCAAGGGTTTGGAGAAAACAGGGAGGGGGATTATTGATGAAGAGCTCACATAAAAGCACTGAAGTATAAAGAGCACTAAAGGTTGTTCAGGCATATTGTCTCCAGGAACTGAAACCTTAATATGTGATTTCCCTGCTTCTAAGAGCCTTACAATCATAACCATGCAGGACACTGAAATTTTCAGTTTTTTATCAGCAATAACAACTTTCAAGTCTGTGAAAAATATGGAATGAAGGTCAGGGGCTCTGGTCAGATGAGCCCCTGAATGTGTGCCTTGTTACAGTAAAGGCTGCAAATTAAAGTTTTTACCGTCTTTGCCACTGTTTGTGCCTCTAATCTATATGGAGAAACTTTCCAAACATGAAACAAGCAGGACTAAACTCCATTGTTTATATGTTCAACACCATAATGCTATGAGTTTGGATATTAGCAGGTACAAGAAAGTAGATAGTACTCAATAGCATCGAATCATTTCATGAGTCTATCAAGCACTACTTCAGGCTGATTAATACTTCATTAAAGTTTTATAAAGCTATGAAAGTTGAACACTGTTCGACTCAGAGCTATGTCAGTGAGAGGCCCAGAAGAGCAAGGGATGACTGTATATGGTTCTTATATCTTTTTAGTGCATGAAGATTTTGAAGTAAAACCAGCCTTTTTGCTATGTCTGTGTTTGCTATTATGGGTAAGCGAACAAGTGGCTTAGTACTTCTAGAATTGCAGATTTTCTTACTTCTGAGCAGTTACTCTGTGCTCACTTAACAAAAAAGGCATATAAGTGGGGAGAGGGGGATAGCTGGAAGATTGTAGTTCCCAAGGGATGAGGAAAACCCATGTCTCAGGCACATATTTGGAAGAAATAGAATATTCTCAGGCAGCACAGGTTTTTCTCAGGCAAAAACAGCTCACTAATTACCCCAGAAAAAATGTCTTATATATGCTTACAGTATATGCACAACAATGAGACTTTATCAAGTGGCCATATACCACATAAGGTATTTTTACTTGCCAGTCCCTATCTTAGCTTCAGAAATTCACCAGGAGGCAAAGTTAGGATGATCAGAATGTTTCCTCCATCATTTTGTCTTAAATATAGCATTTATTTTGGCTATATTGATTATCATGTAGGAACTTAAGTATGCGGATGTAATGACCTGACTTAAATGGCTTTAGATTTTTATTCATCTACAAAGGCAGTATTGTTGAACCAGTCCTTAACAAACTGCAAGCAGGTCAGTAGCCCTTCCTCTCCCCCTGTCTATTGCCATGAGGTAGTTGCCTGGAGTGTCACATGAATTTAAGTATGTGCACATCAGTGCCTTTTCCAATAAAAGTATTGCTGTAATTAATTTCTGCAGAACTTTACCAAACAGATGTTTAATAAATTATACCACAATGGATGCGGCCTTTATGTTTTTATCATTTTGGTGTTTCCACTGGTATTACCTCTCTGCAAAATTTACACTGCTACATTGTACTGCTGTGTTGGATCATATATCATGCATACCAAACAGCAATCACTGACAGTGTAACCTGTGTAGTCAAACATTGAGTTGGGGACTGGACGGATCAGAATTTGTCAGGGATTTCAGTTGCTGTAACAAACAGAGGGATAATGTATAGGCTACACCAGGAGGAAAATATCCACTGAGGTTTTGACAACCAATATAACAAGCATGCTTTAAATGATGGCCATTTGTGCCACCGCTTCTTTCACACTAATCACAGTCATGGGAAAAGAACAAAGGAAGCTGTTTAACTTTAACATACACCAAATACAACAGTACTCATGTGCTAAATATGGCCCTTTCAAATGTGAAATCTTGGTCAAACTCAGGGGTGGCGATCTGTTAAAATTATTTGGGGGTGGGGGGAGGGAGGGGGCACATGCTTGAGTGTACACCTTGTGCTTCTGTCTAGGGGTACAGGGGACCACCACAAGTCCCCTGTTGGGGTCCAGGATCGAAGCCCCAGGAAGCCGAGCAATGTGGTGCATTCTAGAGGAAGATCACATATTTCTGATCTAAAGTTCTCCCCAGCTGACATTAATAGGCTAATATCACAATTATTCATATCAAAATTGTGTGTACTGCATACTTCAGAATATTGGGGGACATTTGATATGACTACCATTTTCTCAATCGTCACCACAACTCAACATGGTTGCTTTATATACAAAAACGACAAAAAAGGAGATGAAATATTGTTTTGCCTTTTCGGAAAAGTGTAAATGTAATATCAATCTGTACACGTTGCCATGGATCTCATGACTGATACAAGACAACCCCTACATCAGATGAAGTTTCCTTCTCTGATAAAAATTGATCATGATTCCTTCTTCAAACAACTGAGAACAAAAAAAAAACGTTTTCCTTTGTCAAACAATCTTAAATATCGAGTTAAAATATTGTGTACACAAATAATGTTATGAACACCTTTAAAATTCTGTTCATTTCACCATCATCTTTGGAGTTTCCCCCAATGTTGATATGAGAAGCATTGCCATGATGGTTGTGTTTCTATCCAACCCTATCTGACTGACTGCATGTTTGACTGTTTATTTGTACTGATTTTGTCTGAAAGTTCTTTGCTACAAGCCTTTTGCAACTAGAAAATCAGCAAAATAATGGGAAGCAGGGGTATCCAACTTTTTCTCTTCAGGTTCAACCTGGAGAAAAACCTCTCCTATTTTTAGCATAGACTATAGGTGCAAATACAAAGTAAAACAAAACTGCTATCATGTTCAATGCTATCAATTTTACATCTCACATTCCTCTTCCAGAGGTAGTTTGCCTGCTCATTCCTGCCTCAACAAACACACTTGGGCATCCCACTGTTTTAGGAAGCTATTGCCAACCTTTCTTTTGGCTAGCTTACAATAAACCCAAACCTAGCAACAGAGACGATGTGATATAATTGTGTGAGGAGTCACAGTGGATTAAATCAACTTTAACTTGTGATAACAGTTTCAACAGTGAAGAATTGCCGCCAACTAAATGCAAGTGAGTGAGCAATAACAGTAAATAAGTAAACATATCACAGGTTTTGGGAAGGTGCACTCAGTTTGTTCTCCACTCTCCACAAATAAACTTGCTACCAGTGTCTCTCAACATTTTTGGCCAAAAGGATCCCTCGAAAAGTTTTTGTACCACCCCACATACCACTTTCTTGGACCCACAGCCTTTGGCAGACCATTGCTTTTGAAGAGCCACTTACAGTTATTGGTCACAAGACTTCTAGCTGCAAATCACTGCTTGCTACAGAAAACCAATCTTAATCCATTGCATATGTTAAAATTCAAGTCGGGCTGTATTTAAATGCAGACCTACAGTCCATTTTGAAAACTATGATATGGAGAAACCCACGATAAAACTTTTTCAACTAACAGCATTAAAGGACAAAACAACACTGTGGCCATCAAACTTCGAAGTACTTGAGTATAAACTTGTCCTAGTACTCGAGTACATTTTGTTTGTGCTTGTGCTTACTGTCATACTCACAATTTTGTACTCGTACTCTTGCTCAGAACTTTGTACTGGTAGCCAGACTTGCAGTACTCTTGTATGAACTTGTCCTTGAGTAATTTTTTTTGGTATTTGCACTTGTACTCGTGCTCATGACTACTTGCGCTCATACTGGTACTAAAAGACTCTTGAAATCACGTACTAATACTCAGGACTTTGTACACATACTTTAGCTCAGAACTTTGTACTTGTAGCTAACTTTCTGTGCTCATGTATGAAATTGTATTTGAGCCATTTTTTGTTGTATTTGCACTTGAACTAGTACTCATGACTCTACTTGTACTCATACTGGTACTAAGAGGCTTTGTAAATCAAGTACTTATACTCAGGACTTTGTAATCCTAATTGTACTCAAGCTTTATACTTGTACTCACACTACAAGTCTGCTGGTAGCCATTGTATGTATACTCAAACTCAGAAATTTCGAAGGTGCTTATTTTTGTATTTGGGAGTTTCTACTCATAACATTACCCACACTCCTAATAGCACTCATGCTTGTTAATTGGTACTCACACTACAATTCTGGTTATGGTTGAACTTAGCACCTGCTGATATTCTCAAACTTGAGTTCTTCTTACGATTTGTATTCCTAATCATACTTGTACTCAGAGCCTTACACGTGTACCCACACTACAAGTCTGCTGGTAGCCATTGTATGTATACTCAAACTCAGAAATTTCGAAGGTGCTTATTTTTGTATTTGGGAGTTTCTACTCATAACATTACCCATGTACTCCTAATAGCACTCATGCTTGTTAATTGGTACTCACACTACAAGTCTGGTTATGGGTGAACTTAGCACCTGCTGCTATTCTCAAACTTTTGAGTTCATCTTACAGTTTAGGTAACAGGTAGAGGTTACAAAGTACTCAACATTAATTTATGAATGCAATCACAGCAGATTTGAATACCTTTTTCAGTTCATAGCAGTCCAAAGAGCAAGTTTCAGAGAACAAAAAGTTGAGGAAAATAAAAGTTTCCTTGGAGCATTCTTTTGACTGCAATTTGACAAAGAAATGGCTAAGCTACACATAAAACTGACAATAAACAGAACAAAAAACATTCACGGTTTTTAAACTTGGATAGCCATCCAAAACTTAACTTAAGAGAGATGCATCTGTCGATATCACTTTTCTTTATCTATGTCTTCTCCCACTTAAATTTGCCTGAACACAGGAGTGAAAAGTACTTAAGTATTATACTTATTCCACACATACCCAATTAACGAAACCTTTAATAGCATGGAATAAAAACACTCTTATTTCCATCTCACAGCAACTCCATAATGTTGTCTGTATTTTGCCTTTTTTTTATAGTACGAGAAAGATTTTGAAAAAGGATCCATGAAGGAGGATCGATTGCTTTTCTATAGAATAAAACGGACAGTTCCTTAACTAATTATCTCCCCAAAAGTTCATCGCACTTTATGTCATGAATCCTCATTTCCAGAATCATCTGCATTTTTCTTTTGTTTTCCATCCTCATCTTCATCCTCTTCCTCTTCTTCACTATCCTCATCATCGTCTTCATCGTAGTCATCGTCATAAGCAAAATCTTCGTCCAGGACATCAGAACTCTGAGATTGTGTTTGCTGTTTTGTTTTAATGCAGTAATCATTGAGCGTGACTGGCACCACGACACCATCTTTTAACGCCTCCTCCTTTGAGACTTGCACTTGTTTTCTGCAGAGACAACAAACGCTGGATTTTAAGCGATCAGTTTCCTACTTTTAAGGTCAAAAATAAATGGTACTCTTACCTAGCTTTCAGTGTTGCCAACTATCCCACATGTCTCTAATATTACCTCAAAGATAAATATTAATGGATTCTTCCAGTATTGTTTTCATAGATTATAAAATGGATTTATTACAGCAGTTGAAAAGTAGCACATGTCCAAACTAGTTGCTTTACGAGGATCAGGAAACTTCTGAACTTCTATTCAACAAGAGAAGTTATAGGATAAATATACTTGCACTTTCAGGTGAAATTTTTCCCTTTTTTGATATCCTCAACAAAGATAGCCACAGAAAACAGGTCAGATTTTCAAGGAAGCTCATTCCAGAAAAACTTGCACTTACTTCTTAAGAATTATTACCCTTTATTGATGCAATAAAAGCCCTGAAAATTAAACTTTTCCCATTATATAGCCAAAACTTTAAAGAGTACAACATGTCAAGTCACACAAATGAGGTAAATAGTGGACAAGTACTGTAGTTACTGGACCTGGACATGTGATCCACAAACTGATTGTCTTATCCCTGACCAGTTCATTAAGATGTGCCCTTTGGCAGATGCTTTACCTCAATTACTATCTACAACCAGGTGTTTAATGGGCAACCGTGTGGTCAACTGTCATTTAGGTGCAGTAAACAGTACATACCAGTACAACAGCATTTTCTACGGTCTCAGATCATCGCTACCTCCCTTGCCATTACTATTCAGTTGAATTATTCTCTCGTCTTCTCTAAAATATCCTATGGAATTGAAATCTTTGGAGTTGCTATTGCCTCTACTTTGAAACCTCTTCAAGCATTACAAAAACAGTAAAAACCGGTACCTTTTCTCAATAGTAATACCCTACAGAAAAGCTGCATAGTAACCTCGGGGTTCTTAAGGTCAGTGATATCCATATTCTCAGGATGTACCTTTGCATACAATTATGTAAACAGTACACTGCCTCAGGTACAGTATTTTGTAACATCACTAACCCAGAAAGTCCCCACATATACCTTACCCAACAACAAATTACTCTTCTCAGTTACCAGATACAATTCTAAACATGGGAAACTACTTCTGAACAATTATTAAGTTTGAACTAACCTTCCATATGATATCAAGGTCTCTAGATCTTATGCAACTTTCAAATGTAAACTAAAATCTAATTTGACAGACCACTGCTCCATCTGAACGCCATGCCATTTTCGACCCCCATCTTGTTTTTTGTCTTATTTGTTTCCTTCACGCTTACAGTATGTGTTTTGTGTGTTTGAGTCTCTGTTATCCTTTTGCTTTTTTCTTTCAAAGTTGCTAGCTATGATAAACATGTAATTTTTTTAAAATTTTCTGGTGTCCTACTTATATAGCTAGTTTATGTCATATATGTATAAATGAAATTGAACTGAACATACTGCACATGCAGATGCAAATCAGAGATTATTTCTAGCCAGGTCACTATTGACCTGGGTTTAATAATAAGCACTTTGCATTGGACTACCATTGTCTAGATCGTATAACTGCCTCATAAATGCAACTACACTTTACTATTTATATTATTTTCATGCAGTTACTTCAACAAGCGGTACAATGCAAGCAAGAGGTAAGGGTCTGCCATTTCATTCTCTACATGACCTTTGAACTGTTTGTACAATGACTTGTTCAATTCTTTGTTTGAAAATAGATGTAGTTAGTCATAAGGACACAAAAGGTTTGATTGTTTACAATGACGGAGCCAAAGGTTAACGAATTCAATCAAAACACATAGTGATGTTAATAATCACTCACACTTTTAGAAATAAGGTACACCTACCGAGTACATGTATAGCCAAAGTACAGAGTACTTGGTATAACCAAACATATGCAACGTCAAAAGGCTGAGGGAGCCACCAAACCCTTTCTAATGGACAATTTTTACAACTTCACACATGATGGGAAAATAATTTCTTCAACCTTTAACCTTGTAGTCCTCTGAATTTCAGAACCCTTCCACCTGAATTTCTGCCCTATCTTTAGTCCAAAGCTTTTCGCAATCAGGATTAAGACACGATGTTACAGCCCATCAGAGACATGCTTGCATATATCCACTTTTCATCATACTGTACTGTAGCAACATCATAGTGTAGCAAAATGCAAAGCTTCACCAATAAGTTGAAAACGATGTACTTTCTTGAAATGCCAACTTGCAGTTGATAATACAAATGCTGCACCAAGGAGGTTCTACATTAGCAACCTACTTAGTTTACAAATGTTAGTGAGTGGGCAATGGCCTGTGCAAGTGAGTGTGTACTAGTATTATTTATACCACACATATTTCAATCAAATGGACTCCATGACGAAGAATTGTCTGAACCTTTGCTATACAATACATTGTAAGTTAAATCTGTCCAAGTATCCTTAAGTCACTCTTTCAGCCAAGGAAATACTCAATGGTCTGAGAAGAATTGCAAATCTGAAGGTGTGGTGACTGCAGAAACTGAAAGGCCTACCAGGGAAAACCAAACAAAGGATGCATGACTGGAAGAAAGAGAAGCATTTTACCAAGATGAGTTGCCATTTTGTCTCCCTTTCCTTCTCAGTTCATGGACAATCTATAGGAACCATTTCATTCAAGCATGACCAAAACAACCACATACAAACTTAAACAAACAATAAACAACAAAAAAACCACACAATAAACAAACAAAACAAATGAAACAAACGTCCTAGTGTTTCCACCATCATGATGCTAGGTCTACATACCTGATCATGTTTTCGTAATCTTTCTCCTTTCCTTTTGTCTCTTTCCACCTCCTGTACATTACTGATGCATCCACATTGGCAGGTGAGAATGTGTTCGGCTCATTGAGTAAAGAAATCACACTAAGAAGGATTGTTCTGCAAAATCAAATTAACAAAACAGCAGAGTTTATGACAAGCAATATTAGTCATCTGTTAGACAAAATCTGATTAACTGAACATTTTACCTACACCTATAAAGCTTTGGATCGCTTGCCTTTGCTGGTTTGAATCATCTCCATTTTACCGTCTAGAAAAACTTATACATCATTAAGCTTTTGTACTACTCTGACAGTGCTGTAGTCCATGACAAAGTTTCTGTAGAAAAATACTGTATGCTGTAACACTGTTATCAACATCATACAGAATACACATATACACAGTGTATAACATTTCATAATTGCAGTATGTCACCCACTCCTATCTTAATCATGGTACACTGAATATACATATTAATCAGTCATCACTAAGGTGGGAGGCAAAGATGGACAGGAATTTTTCATAAGGGTTGCTCCTAAAGGTGGGTGTGAGAGATGGGATTTGTTGACCTCTGCCTGATCCTGGTTGGTACTGAGATTAGCGGACAATTAACCTTCAAATTAACTGTCCCAGACAACCAAGACTGAGGGGAACTGCACTCCTAAACAAAAATTTAACTTTTCAAAGTCTTCAGTTATGTCTAAGGTAAAAAGGGCTGCATAACTGAGATTCATGGGGAGAGGGCTAAAGCTCCTATATCTCCTGACGATGGGGTAGTACCCAGGTACAGCATTTCTTTCAACCAGACCACACACACCTTTCCCACCACTTGTCACCTTTTAACTCTATGGGAATCTGTGGGCTATCTTAAACAATATAGAGTACTGTGCACTGTATACTATTTCCTTAGTGAAAGGTACAAGTGCCTCTTCCCCAACCCACAAGAGCCAAGAAAGTCTCCTCCAAGCTTTCTACAGCAGCAAAATGCCAAGAGCCAAAATAAAAGTTAGTAAACCCCTGTGCCAAAACATGTTTATTTCAGAGTCTACAAGAGTAAACAAAAACAAAGGGCATCATCACATACAGTTTAATGGTATTTTTGTGATGACATTGGGGATGAGTAAACTATGTTTATCACAATCCGCCAACCATTGGATGAAATAAGCTTTCTTTTACACTTGATGTGAAAAGCAACTGAAGAGTATAAACTGATAAGGTCATGACTTTTTAATTCAAATTAAAGGGTGAGCCTCTGTTGTACAATTTGCACTCACCAAGTAGTTTTTTCATGCTGATTAATATGCTGGCTTTAAAAATGACATAAGACACAGTTTAAAGTCAGTGCCAGTGAAGGAAAGTACCCGAGAGATAACATACAGTAAACCTGCAAAGGAGCAATTATAACAGACACTGTACACTACCAGTCTTTCTGAACTCACAGATCTCCATTAGTTCACTGTCCTGTGTATCAAACAGATGTACAGTATCATCCGTGAGTACCAGATGGCAAACCACCACAAAACTCTGGCTTATTGACAAAGCTGGGGGTATACAATAGAATGAAGCCACTACCTTCTCTAAAATGGCATTGTATGTACACTAGGCCTATTAAACAGACAACAAATATCACAACTTGCAGATCTTCTACTAAAAAAGCCCAATTCAAACTAAGGGCTGGTCAATTTGGTGATGTAATAGCTTATGGGTGGGGAAAAAGGATGGTAATAAGGTATGGAGAGGGTTTTGAAACAATAATACCTCTCAAGCTTTCCTATATGAAGTAACTCCTGAGACAACTTTGCCTACAAAGGTATACACAAAAACTTGAATTTAGACATAAATTTGTCATTTTTGTCCATATTTTTTTAATACTGCAAAAGTTAATACCTATTATATAAGAACTTCCTCATTCCTTTTCTTCATTTTTTACTTTTTTCTTTTACTGGGCAGAGTTCTATTCTGGATCACTGTTACCCTTGAATTTAAAATTTTAATGGCTGCTACCTATATAATGACTCCCATGACTAACCTGACACATTTTTGTGTTCATCAAATAATTTTGCTATAAAATAATATTGCTTCATGAACCTGAAAACAATTCCAGAGCTACAAGTTTTCTGTAGAGGAAAAATTGTGATCTCTTATTGCAGCAAATATGTACAGCATCAAATACCATCTACAAAATCTCACATTTAATAGCCAGTATAAAAAAATCACAATTTTGAACCTGGTCTTTAAATAGCTAAACAAGCTTAAAGGGAAAATGAAGTAACCCCAATCCTAATTATTAAACCTGGTCATCTTTATTCATGAATGGCTTATTTTGATCATATGACAATTTTTTTTTGTTAATAAACTGTTTAATTCATGGAGAATAACTTCTTCCTTTACCTTTTGTTTGTAATATTTGTTCAAAAACATCTTCAGAGGTACTTCTTAGGCAAATTACAAGCAGATTTGTGAGAGTTTACTGATTTTTTCAAAGTAATTTTGGGGCAACTGCCAATTGCCCTTAAACACAGTCTCAATCACTGAGAAGAGATAATTTTAAACAAACCTCTGTTGCTAAGTACAGTATGATAGTTTAAAACATGCTTCTCCAGCTCTTTTAATTATGAGAATCACTAATAGACCAACAGTCTGGTTCTTCAAAAGAAAGTGAAATTCTCCTTGAAGACTGAGGAACTGAACTTTGTACTTCATCACAGATCATACTGCTTGCAATTTTTTTTAAATGAATTGTACAGCAGATCATCACTGCAATGCAGGTTACTCATTACTATGTTTAGAAATGTAATCAATTACTGTAATTCTTCTGCCTTAGACAGGCTAATATGTGACTGATTCCTTTGTGTGCATGTAGTTGTTTACATACCTCTGGTAACTGGTGCTATGTAACTTCAGGCTACATGGTAATAAGCCAATTCTGATAAGTACTGTATGATATATAAAACTGTGTACAGTGCACTCACATGGACTGGCTGCATGCACATGAAGAATTAACAAATAAAATTGACCTTTACTGTGAGGTTTAAAGGCATCCTCATCCAAAATGCTTCAGCTCAATTGAAATCACATTTTGCAAGTCTTTTCCTCTTCGGTCGGTATTGGCCAATATTGTGAATTGTAATATATATCTGGTATTGGTAATATCAGTTAGTATAATATCAGTACAGCACTTCTTCAGTCACCTTGCAGATTGACAAACCATAAAACATCCCTACAAAACCCTTTTACAGTAGCATCAAGATGCTTTATTCAATGGAGAGGAAACAAAATTTCTTTGCTGAAGCAGAGAATTAAGGAAAGAATATTTGCAATGCAGATTTACAGAAAGCAGACTTTGGGAGAAATACAGAGATGCCTTCAATTAAAGTGTTGACACAAAATTGATGAAAATGTTGTGGTTTTCTGGAAACAAGAAGATGGAACTTCTGCATACTCTGCCTTTACCTCAGGCCATTTTACTTAATGACCACTGGCATCTCTAGTGCAATTTTTATGTAAAATATGAATATTGAGTCTTGGTCAATTCATGAAAAAGCCTTTACAATTTCTTGAAATGTATCCATCTAAGGGTACCATACAATATTTCCTAATCCTTACTAATGACAAAGCACTTTCACTCATAAGTGCCAGGGTGTTGATTCATATAGTTTTATTGAAAGTAGCCTGCTGAGCTGTCAGCATGGTGAGCATGTTTTGTATTTTGTATTTTGTGGAGACAGTCTTTCTTCCAGTGTCACTCATTATTCAAGACATCTGTTCTCACACATCATTGATCTAAAGATACTCTCATCATGTTAATCTATACACACATTGAAAAACATGATTGATTGATTGATTTGTTACTTTATAAAACAAAGCAACAGGAAGTATACAAGACATAGGCAATAAGAGGAAAGGTAAACTAAAAGCCACTCTGATTGGTCGATAACATGAGCAGATAGTAAGATTTACATAATGGCTAAGATACAGGCATAAAAATTATTCTGGGTGTCTGATACTTGTGTTACTGATGTAGATGTAGGTGCAGTCCATTCACACTTGAAAAACTCTGATGTAGGGGCATGCAACTCAAGGTATAAAGCTGGTCCAGATTTTGGTGTCCAGACCACCTGATTCTTGGTCTTTGAAATAAAAGACCACCAGAGATCAGCAAAGCTTCATACTCAGACTATACAATACTAAATTAAAGTTAGTTTGGGAGTAATTTGCCAAACCACCCAAGTAGACAAAACTCTCAGATCAACCCAGACCATCCACCCAAACTAAAGCAATTTGAATGAAATGACAAGCATACAGTAGTTGATCTAGAATGTTCTCCACATCCTGTATACTGTACCAATTAAAAAAAAACACACAAATAAACATAAAAATAATTGGGAGATTAATGTGGATCTCTTACAGAGCTTTTTCCAGCAGACAAAGAATTACACGTTCCAATTTCAAAATAGATTTCCAAAATCCATGCTCTTTCATTCCTGTAATGAAATACAACCCCTATCCATTTCTTTTGGTATAAAAGCTAAAATTACCAATTTTTCCCATACCCCACGAATATTTGCCGCTGAAGTTTGTAGATTTAGTCCAAAATGCAGCGAAAATGTGTGATGTACATGAACAGCAGTCCATTTTGGGATGAAAAATCCATTTTGAAAATCAATGCATAACCCACAGTTTGAACATTTAGATTCGGGTGGGGGGAAGGGGGATGATAATTAATTTTGTGCCTTGCAAAAACGGCACTAAACTGCCACAATGGGATCGTTAGTGTTTCACTTAGTCTTAGGTTTTTTCTTAAAAAGGACAGACCACCCATGGCCAAAATACAGTAACAGTGGTCTCATGACTGGTCAGACCCCGACAGTCCATTCAATATCACCAAGACCACCCAAAACCAACTTCAGTTAGAGTCGGTCTTGGTTTGGTATCAATTAAAGAGAGACACTCATCATCCCAAACTACAGTTTTACTTGGGAGAAAGCAAAAGTCTTAATTGGTGATTGCTCTTTGATTGACATCAAATTCAAAAGATGCAGTGTACAATAGCTCACATTACACAGCATGTGCACAGAGTGTGTTCTGATTACACATTATGGCCTTGTACGCTCACCAGGATATGCCCTTGTAAGCTGTAAACAATTAACTAGGTTTGTGTCTGTACAAGGATATAAAGACAGTTACGGGTGGAGCAAGAAGTGACTTAGGTAAAATTGCTGTCTGTAATGAGAAGATTTGCCCTTTAAGGGTGGTCTGTGTTCACCTTTACTTGTAACCTATATAGCTTTAATACCCCATGCATTGACATTATTACTAATTTGGATCATGGTAACGTTGTTGCACAGCAATGGGTAAAGCGTACTGTGTCTCTATGGAACCACACTTCTACGGTACTTGCAGACATGAACTGTATACATACATAAATCACACATGTGGAAAATATGACTGTACTTGTATGTACCAGTGATAATCACACATAGAAAATTTGCAGGTGCTGAAAGTGCACTTCCCTACAAACATTCAAGTGATGTACTGCACATATAGTATTTCATTACATCATTATGACAAACTGACATACATACATGTACATGTACTGTACATGTATACAGGATTTCATTACATCATTATGGGAAACTGACATACATGTATGTACTGTACATGTGTACAGGATTTCATTCCATCATTATGGGAAACTGACATGTACAGCACATATGTATGTTCTATACATGTGTACAGTACATACATGTACCAAACAGTACATGCACAGGTGCAGATGTCAGTTTCCCATACTGATGTAACAAAATACTATATACATTACATCATTATGCGAAACTGATATGTTAAGTGCATGTCAAGATCCTCACACTTTTTAACCCCCCACTCCCTCCCCCCCTTCCTGCATAATATACCATCTTTACTTCTAAAATGACTTCTTAGATAATGCAATCATGACTCATTAACTTTGCAAAAATTTAGGGCTCTTTGGGCATGTATGCTCAAAGTTACTCTCTTGAATATTACAAGTGGGCTCCAACAAATACTGTAGTTACTTTAAATACCACGATTTATTGGCAATTTTCCCTCTCCTTGGCAAACACCAATTGTGTTATTGGCTCCCAACTGAACTGCATGTTCCCACTTCCTTGTAGAAATACGTCATTATGTAAACACAATTATGCACTGGTAAATATATGATCTTTCCACAAGAACTACTGTGTACATTATGTACGTATATGTTGCTACATGATCACAAAAGAAAAACGTATGAAAGACTGGGCTTCCTTCAAACTTTTGAGGTCAACTTAACCTGACAGCACCAATAAGAAATGAGACAATTACTTCAGAAGTTTCCACCAAGATCACAACATGAAACTGAAACTAATGGTTTGAGTCTAATCCAGTTTTGGAGAAGCCCAAGAATATAGTTTCACTATGGAATAATGAAAATACTGTAAGTGCTGACATCACTTGTCACAGATTACAATCATTTTTAGCCAAATTCCATAATTTTGTGCATTTATTCGCATGAACAGAGTATCAAGTATTTGGATGTAAAAGTTGAACATCAATCAAGTTGCAAATTTACAATATTCATTGGAAGACACTGAAGGGAAGCTGTGTTCCCCCCTCTCTTATAATTTTCAAAGTTAAACAGGCCGCAGTGACCAATACTGCTTCAAGCTCTCAAGTACAGAACTTTTCTCATTCTCTCCCCACCCCATTGCCACCCCACCCCACCTCACTCCATCCCTACCTCCCCATGTTAAACCTTTATCAGTGGCAATGCCTTCTATAAGCAAGAAGTATTTAAAAGTATATATTTACTGATCTCTGTCGCACACCTGTTAATTCCCATGATTACAAAAACATTAAAACTCACCTCCAGGGATGTCACTATGCTGGGTGGACCCGCCCAGGATTGGTGAATTGCACTCGCCTCTCATGTTAAAATAAAAACTTTTTTGCAATAATGGTACTATAGTTTTATGATTTTTGAAAGAAATTTGGATCTAACATTAATCTCAGAATGATGTTCAACTGGAGCTCATTAATTTAGAATGTAGAAAAATATCCCCACCTTCTCTAAATCCCAGGAAGGTAGATCACTACAAGGGTCAGAGTCAAGAATTACCCGGCACTAAGTTTGGCCTGGTGACAACCCTGCTCATTTCATACTGTAAATACTGCAAGCACTGATTCTTTCTTCAATTATGTACAACAAAATGAAGCCAGGAATACACTGCATCTTTCGAAAATGTCAGAAACTAAAAGCTGCTTTTATAGGGACAAATTCATCTACAGCTAATCACAGTTTATAGTTTATACTCCTACTTTTCTTTCTGTTTTTATTACATACAGTAATTACTTCGTGCACAAGCATTCATTAAAAATCGAACCTTGCATAGTTCAAAGGCCCAAAATGGACAAATTGCTGACACAAATTGCTGACACAAAATGGACAAATTGCTACACAAAATGGAATGCTGTGTAGCAGATTTTGTACATACAATAATAGGGTATTCAATGATTCCATGATAAAGAACCGTAGAAACCTAACCAGAAAGCCAAAAGGCTTAGTGATTCCTTGCCATATGGATATATTGTAACAAACATGAATCACCCACATGACAAGCATGTGATCCCTCATAGTTATCCTACTTAAGATATCATGTTAATAAGGTCAAAAGCTTTCAAAATCTTGTGACCCAAATGACCTATATGCTAAATATAAACAATCCACTGGCTAAGAATGAGATCCCCTATAGCTACCCTCCTTAAAAATATGATGTTTACTAGGTTTTGACCTTTTGTGACCTCAAATGACCTTTGACCTGCACGAAAAATAATACTGATCATCTTCTCAATATGGTCAATACACAAGGTAAGTATGTGATCCCTCACAGTTACCCTTCTTGAGATATCATGTTTACAAGTTTTTTGACCTTTTTACCTCTGGTGACCCCAAATGACCTTTGACCTCCACCAAAAACAATAGGGATCATCTACTCCATATGGGCAATCCACATGCTAAGTATGAGATCACTCACAGTTACCCTTCTTGAAATATCGTGTTTACAAGGTTTTGACCTTTTTACCTCTGGTCACCCCAAATGACCTTTGACCTCCACCAAAAACAATAGGGATCATCTACTCAATATGGGCAATCCACATGCTAAGTATGAGATCACTCACAATTACCCTTCTTGAAATATCGTGTTTACAAAGTTTTGACCTTTTGACCTCTGGTGACCCCAAATGACCTTTGATCTCCACCAAAAACTGCAAGGATCATCTACTCATTATGGGAAATCCTCATGTTAAGTATGAGATCCCTCACTGTTACCCTCATTGAGATATAGTGTTTATAAGGTTTTGACCTTTTTACCTCTGGTCACCCCAAATGACCTTTGACCTCCACCAAAAACTACAGGGATCATCTACTCAATATCGGCAACCCACATGCTAAGTATGAGATCACTCACAGTTACCCTTCTTGAAATATCGTGTTTACAAGGTTTTGACCTTTTGACCTCTGGTGACCCCAAATGACCTTTGACCTCCACCAAAAACTGTAAGGATCATCTACTCATTACAGGCAATCCTCATGTTAAGTATGAGATCCCTCACTGTTACCCTCATTGAGATATAGTGTTTATAAGGTTTTGACCTTTTGACCTCTGGTGACCCCAAATGACCTTTGACCTCCACCAAAAACAATAGGGATCATCTACTCAATATGGGCAATCCACATGGTAAGTATGAGATCCCTCACATTTATCCTTCTGGAGATATCGTGTTCACAAGGTTTTGACCTTTTGACCTCTGTTGACCCCAAATGACCTTTGACCTCCACCAAAAACTGTAAGGATCATCTACTCACTATGGGCAATCCTCATGCTACGTATGAGATCACTCACAGTTACCCTTCTTGAAATATCGTGTTTACAAGGTTTTAACCTTTTGACCTCTGGTGACCCCAAATGACCTTTGACCTCCACCAAAAACAATAGGGATCATGTATTCAATATGGGCAATCCACATGGTAAGTATGAGATCCCTCACATTTATTCTTCTGGAGATATCGTGTTTACAAGCAATTTCCAGCATATTTACTATTTGACCCCTTGTGACCCCAAATGACCTTTCACCTCCACCAAAAAGAATAGGGATCATCTACTCATTATGGGCAACCTACCTGCCACGTATGAGATCCCTCGGAGTAACCCTTCTTGAGATATTGTGTTTACAAGGTTTTGACCTTTTGACCTCTTGTGACCCCAAATGACCTTTGACCTCCACCAAAAACAATAGGGATCATCTACTCAATATGGGCAATCTATGTGCTGAGTATGAGATCCCTCGGAGTTACCCTTCTTGAGATATCGTGTTTACAAGCAAAGCGTCACATACACACACACACACATACACACACACACACACACACACACACACAACATCACCATCGCATAGATTCCTTCGGCCTTCGGCAAGGAATCAAAAACTGCTATGTAAATTTTGAACATTCAGTTATTCCCTGCATACACTTGTTCATGAACATTATCATACAAATTCCTGATAATTTATGCTGGCTCATGCCTTTTACATAGTTCAAAGTTCATAGTTCAAAGGCCCAAAATGGACAAATTGCTGACACAAATTGCTGACACAAAATGGACAAATTGCTACACAAAATGGAATGCTGTGTAGCAGATTTTGTACATACAATAATAGGGTATTCAATGATTCCATGATAAAGAACCGTAGAAACCTAACCAGAAAGCCAAAAGGCTTAGTGATTCCTTGCCATATGGATATATTGTAACAAACATGAATCACCCACATGACAAGCATGTGATCCCTCATAGTTATCCTACTTAAGATATCATGTTAATAAGGTCAAAAGCTTTCAAAATCTTGTGACCCAAATGACCTATATGCTAAATATAAACAATCCACTGGCTAAGAATGAGATCCCCTATAGCTACCCTCCTTAAAAATATGATGTTTACTAGGTTTTGACCTTTTGTGACCTCAAATGACCTTTGACCTGCACGAAAAATAATACTGATCATCTTCTCAATATGGTCAATACACAAGGTAAGTATGTGATCCCTCACAGTTACCCTTCTTGAGATATCATGTTTACAAGTTTTTTGACCTTTTTACCTCTGGTGACCCCAAATGACCTTTGACCTCCACCAAAAACAATAGGGATCATCTACTCAATATGGGCAATCTATGTGCTGAGTATGAGATCCCTCGGAGTTACCCTTCTTGAGATATCGTGTTTACAAGCAAAGCGTCACATACACACACACACACACATACACACACACATACACACACACACAACATCACCATCGCATAGATTCCTTCGGCCTTCGGCAAGGAATCAAAAACTGCTATGTAAATTTTGAACATTCAGTTATTCCCTGCATACACTTGTTCATGAACATTATCATACAAATTCCTGATAATTTATGCTGGCTCATGCCTTTTACAGGATGATGAAGTTTTGAACAAATGTATTCTCGTGCAGACAGGGCTTAACACTGAAAGTTGATCATACGCAACTGTTGGTTTCACAAAACCATGGGCTCCATCTACCAAAATGATCTTCACAAAATGTTGACAGTGCCATCAATCTAGGTACAAAGTATAGCCAAAAACCTTTCTGTTAAGCATCATATGAATGCTCCCCAGATTTTTTTCAACTAAGTGTCGTCCATTTACACATTTTCACAACACATATACTGCTTGCAACAAAGACTGTATGCTACAGCAAGGACTTACATGTATCTATAATTTATATAACACCATAAAACCACAAACAAAAATTATAATGGTGTTTTTAAGAAAACATACATGACTTGTAGTCACATGAACTTAAATTATTTTAGTATATAGTGCCCTGGCATCATAATTAGTGTGTGGCCCTTTTTTTCTCATGAAACAATATTATGTTCTGAGTTGTTAAATTCCATCACTTACCAAACCCCTTTCCCCCAATAATTCCAAATTTCCCTCAGACAATTTCCACCCATGATATTTACTCCTCAGACAACTTTCCTACCACAAACTTTGGGAATTTGAAACTGGCCTGGGTGGGACTTGTCCTGGGAAAATTCCCTGGGGGGAGGGGGAGAAAAGGGGAGTTGCCTGAGGCTGTTGCATTCATACACAGTAATTAATACAATATCTTGAAAGATACTTCTCAGTAAACAAGAGGAGCTAACGTAAGATGTAGGTGATATCTCAAGATGTGGATAGGGTGACTGTTTACTTTCTTTAATGGGAAAATCCAATCTCCCCCCCCCCCCACACCCAATTTGAATTAAAGTTTATCCAGCCATCCTAATTCAGGAATGGCTCCTATCAATCATGTGATAATATTTTTGTTACTTATTTCTTAAATTCAATACAGAGTAATTTCTTGGTTTACCTTCAATATTCAATGTTATTATTCAGAAACACGATAAAAAATACTTGTGAGTGAAATTTAGATTTGTAAGATTTAGCACATATTTGCAAATAAATTTGGGGTGACTGCCATCTCTCTTTAACTCTTAGATGATGCTGTTGACTGCATTGTATTTAAGGTACTGTAAGTTAGGAACATAACTATCCTTCAAGTTTCTATGCAAGTTCTGCATATACACAGTAGAGTGTATACACTAATGCACCTAAGATGATATAGACACTGTGTATGCAGATCTTGTTTATTACATGACAACTATGTGCTTTCTGTAGCGATGAGGGTAGAGAGAAGTTATGAAATGTCACATGCACTTACAAAATGAATTACTGAATGACCTTGACATTCATATGAGGCAGACTTAGCAAGAAATGTTAACAAGTAAATTATACAAGGAATTACATAATCATGGCTGCATAAGCAATATTTTGAACGAATGGCCACTGAAAAGCAATCATGGGGCATCTCTGTCTTTTTTAAATCCATTTTAAAACCTGTACCATTTAATAACTGTTTGTTGAATAACCCAGTGTAAAAGGAAAATCAAAACATCCTGAGTGCTTTCAATGTAACATAAATTGATACAGAATCTATCTGAGTTAAAAGGAAGTTTCTTTCTGATCAAAACCTTGTTCACACTACTGCATTAGGATAGGAGTTTTAAGTCAATTCCAAATTTATGCTCACCTTAAAAGCTTTATAATCTCACCCCAGGGAGTAAAACTTCTCCTTACTAAGTTATTTTGCGCCCCTCCTCCAATTTAAACAGCTGTCTAGCAGGGTTGTAGCTAGTGAGTGGTGGGCCTCAAGTAAAGGGTCCACTCAGAGTGTACCCACTACCTAGTGAAACATGTAAATAATGAACATAGTAGGGTACCTTCTTGGTTAAGTGGCCATATCTTGGGATAATATGTCAAGAAAATGGGAAAAATGACTGCAAAAAGGTAGATTTCCTTCATTCTTCCTCCAAAACCAGTTGAAACCATCATGTTTACTACAACTGGAAGTGAAGTTCTTTACACAGGGCAGTACAAGGCCTGGGCACTAAAGAACATTCCTGGGCGGCACCGGCCACCCACCATAGTTACAATCCAGCTGTCTAGTACCATAGCAACAGTAGCATACACTGAGTTTGAACTTCTCAAGGGCATACTGATACACAACTGTGTGTGAGCTCAATTGGGAACACAACTGACTGTGAAAGTCATCACTAACCAACCAGAGTGGTGTTATTTGTAAATGAATGTCAAAATCCAGTCAACAGTTGTATTTAGAACTAAAGGGCTATTCCGAAATAGGTTTGGGGGATGCCATAGAGCATAATATTCCTGGAATGACAGAACTTCACTCATACCTTAATGCTAAATTTAAATAAAATTATACAAATCTGCATGGATTCTCCTCCAATATCAAACACATACCTTGCATGGTTTTTTTTTTTTTCCTTTTTTCAATATGAATGTGTGTGCGTGTGAGTACATGTATGTGCACAGGTATGTTTGTGTGTGAAGCTAAGTTCTCAGTCAAAGGTTAATCTTTGTGTTATGGTATGCCTCACTGCCACATTGGTCAAACCAGCCACCAAAAAGAGTTGTTTAAATTGACAGTTAAATGCTCTACAATCTGGATTAAAGGGATAAAAATTTTTCCTTCCTGCTAAGTTTACTGCTTGCCTCCCCTCTCTAATAATATAATAAAAAAATATGTCTAGTACAGTTCCCAGACAAAGATACAGCTTGCACTGGACTTTAATTGCTCAAAGCCACATCCACACAATCATAGTGTGTGTGAACACAACTGACTCCACAAGTCATCACTGACCAACCAGAGTAAAGCTACTTTTTGAATGTCAAAGTGCAGTCACCAATTGTATTTAGAGATATGATCCTAATCATCATATTCCTAAATTGCTTGGAGTGATGCTACAGTCCCTTTAAACAGCTTGCCATCTCCTGACGCAACATCTACTTGGATTATTTTAATAACTTTCAACACCATTTTCAAGAAACCTTTCTTTAATTTGACCATTTCTGACACTAATCATTGGCTATAATGCAAAATGATGAGATGAAGTGCTGCACATTGCCATTATTTCTAAATAGTTAAATACACTCTACAGAAATCACCTCTTAAGTTTACTCCCCAGTTAGTGTGCAGTTTGAAAGTAAAATAAAATGAGTGAAGAAAAAATCCCATGGTATCTCATTATAACCATTTCCTTCAAATGAAGGTTGAAATTTCAAAATATAACAAAAGAAGTGTGAGTCCCTCCTTGTAAGTCACAGATGTACCACCTGCCGGTGCTTACTTGGTCCTATGTGTTTTTCGTGGTGCGCGCATAAAATACATTTCATCACAAAACATGGTCAATATTTAATGGACTTTGATGGGAATTTGTGGATTTTTTTCAAAGCTCTAGACATTATGAAACTAGGCAGATACTGGCATACATCCACAGACTTTGACAATCAGCTGCATGCTATATCTGTATGTAACAGGTCCTCTATATTGATAAGCTTCGATTTGCTAAGATGATCAGTATTATTCTGCTGTAACACATAAAGACAATACTGTAATTAGAACTTTTACATTACTTTTTAGATGACTACTGTACTTTACAGTATACGCCTGCACAAAAAGGGTTGGGCTGATCAAGAAATACTGTTTTAACAATTTATCTTTTCACCTGCACTGTATGAATCATACTGTACAACAGCCTAGATACTACAAAATCCTAGTTCACAATTATATTCCTAGTGTACACTTGCACTGTGAAGTGTAATGCGAGAGATTATGGCAGGGAATGGCCACTCTTGTCTAATTCAGGGACATCAAGCCATAAATTGTAAACTAAGACAACATGAAATTTATTAACATGTCCTTGTTCTTTTACAGCTATGACATTAATACTGTGTAACTATTCACTGTAATGCAATGGTACTTTAAAGGCAAAATGCAGACACTCCCAATTTGAATTACTATACCCAGGTATCCTATCTCATGAATGGCTCTTTTCAATCATGTGACAAACTTTTTACTGAAGCATTAAATTCATATAGAATGACTCCTTATTTCACCTTAAATATTAAATATTTATGTCTGGAAACATCACTACTTGAAAGAGAAATAAGAGGAAATTTGAAAGATGTAACTGATGTTTCAAAATAAATTTGGGGCAACTACTTATTCCTTTGCAAATAAGTCATACATGGTATCAAAAGTGCAAGGCTACAGTCAGCTCTGCAAGAGTTATATCTGTATTTATACCCAATCAATTGTAAAATCCCATTGGGTGTTCTTATCTAGATGCAACAACTCTTGAGGTGATTTAGGACAAAAAATTTCAAAACTTTAGGTGATCTTTATCAGGCAGAGAACAGGCCTGTGGTTCAATGTTGTGGTCAAGAATAAATAGCAATGTGGTAGTGAGATATTTTTTACGAGATGAAGATAAATTGAGAGTGACCTTCAAGTTAAGGGCTCTATCAATTCTTGACCTACTTGAAGAAGCTTTAAAAGTTGCTAATGCAGCCCTACTTAAAATTTTACACATTTTTCTACACTGTTTTAAAAAAAATTCATCTTGCTAAAAGTCTGTAAAACTAATTTCCACTTGCAATTTACATACATGTTCATAATGATGATCCAGCATCTGCTGTCCAGCCAAGCGCTGCCCCTTAAGACAGTACCAGCCACCCTACCCCACCCTTACTGTTCCTGTACACAGTCCCTGAACCTACATATGCAGGAAGGTACCTTCATATTCTACAACTCCTTATTTATCCTAGCCTTAGACTGCAAATGGTATAAATTTCAAGGAATGTAAAATTCTTGTCATGCACTGTAATGAGCTGAACCATAAAATCAAGGGCACAACATTTTATCCAGAAAAAGCTGGTAGCACTAGTGCACCCTGTAAAAGTACTGTACAAGGCATGAATACATGTATGTATGTCGACAAAAACTGCATGTGTCTTTTGCAGATAGTGAATTGGGGCATGCTAAGGGGTCACAAATCAACCATGTCAGTAAAAGCTTTGCTGGGACATGTCACTAATTAACAATATCACTTCTCTACATACAGTCAGGTTTATAATACTGTACAGTACATTATGCCTGCATCTGTCTTATCTTTACTGTCTACATGACAAGTCTCAAAGAATACTACTGATAGCACATGCACTGTTTGGTTGGAGAAGCCCACTAGACAGGCTGACCATCTCTTTTGTGGCTTGGGTTTAGGAACTTTCCGTTACGTTTCTATGCAGGCTATTAGAACTATAGTCAAGGTGAATTTCCATCTATGCCCTCCTGTACAATTGTATGCCCTTAGAAATGCAATAAACAGAGATTACTATTTGTGTTAAAACTTCATTCACACAGTACAGGGAAACCACTGCAAAATCTTTCACTTTCAAATACCAGGCATCCCGCATTCGATATAGTTTTAAAAACTGGCACACAGAGGAACAGGCCCAAGCCAATGTCTACGCAATGATTACTTGCTCAATTTTTGGGGTCCGTGGGGCTATTCCCAGTGCGGGTCAAAAGAAAAAAAATTCCCGTCACAATGGGGATATGGTGCTAAAAACAATCTCCTCATGCCTTGCTTTGCGAATAATGTAGCAAAGGGAAAGTATAAATGTCTACAAAATGAATTCAGCATGGTTTTATGAGTTGTCATATTTACATTAGTGATGACCAGTCTCCTCTGAGACCTTCTTGGGTGGACCGGAATATTGTACCTGTCACAGTCACAGTAAAGCCCAAGGTTCAGTATGTGCTCCTGAGTAACCAAGCTGGAACACCAATGTGCATGGAATTGGTTCAGGACATTGCCATTGGCACACACAGGATCTGATGACCGGTTGCCTGTACAGCTGGCTGAAAGCCACATTGGTCTCTACAGTTTACATAGCTGCTAGTTTAGGACGCCAGGAATGAGTGGGCACTGGTTCAGGACATTGCCACTGGCACACACAGTTTCTGCTACACTGTTGCCTGCATAGCTGGCTGAAAGCCAAAATAGTGTCTTCTTACAACAATGCTACTCTGTGAAGCCAGGGTTGAGTGGGCAATCTAGATCTACTATGATGGATAGCTGCCCAGTTGCATGGCTAGAAGTTCCACATCATTGTAACAATAATAAAGTCACATGAAAATCCCCCACCCCCCACCCCCACCCCCATCTTTGGGCAGCCCAAAATTTGCACAGAAACTATTGCAATATTCTATAAAATCTTTCTAAAAGTCTCATAGATTTGGGGAAAAACATGTAATACCCAAATCAAACATATCCCATACCCTGACACGATTATGTAACCCATCCGCTACAAACTTGTGATGTATTGGTTTAAGTCACAAATTTTGATCGGAACAAAATGTTGCCCACCCTCTTAATTACTTAGCCCATTAAGTTATTCATGGCCAATGATGACTGGAGAAGCACTGGGCAACAGAGTGGAAAGGCAAGAGAATTGTTTAAAACATGATCTCACCTAACACTCTGTGTGGGGTTCCATCTCTCCGATGCCAGCTCACCACTGCGAGGGTCGTCTACTGGAGGATGGAGTATAGATATGCAAACATCACCACTCTGTATTCAGAAAGAAAAATATTTAAAAATCATTAGATCTGGCAACAAAATGCAAACTTGCACAGGTTTAAAACCTTTTAGTACCAAGATCCCTGCTAGATAATAGCTATAAACAAATTATGTCAGATATACTTGCAGGTAAGTTGAGGAATAAATAGGAGGAAAGGAGGAGGGAAATAGACCCGTTTATCACACTGAGTCTACTACTGTGCTATCCATGTGCAAAATTCTCAAGGTTAGAAGATTGAATTTTTGGCCATCATTCAATTCTCGAAATAGACAAACTGTAGTGTAGTGTTAAGCAGTGAATCAGAAAATTCCCTTCATGCAGTATGTGGCGAGTCTGCCCCTTATTCAATACAAACTTGTGTCCACACAGGCACACTTACAAGTAAGAAGCTGTGCATGTGAACACTTATACAGTATGTACCCTGGTATCCTTATCCATGCATGCATGTTATTCTGGCAATTCACTTACAAATTTTGTAACAATCACATGATTTAACAGCCATACAGAAATCAGAATACCAGAGTATGCAAGTTCAAGTTGTGCTGACTCCACTCACCTTTTCTGCTGCTTATAAAATATACTATTTGCAATTTTTTTTTGCATGGATTTTTGCATGGATGACTTCAACAAGACACATGAACAATTTGCCAATGTTCTACAATGTACCCTGTTATAGTACCCTACAGTATCATGCTATATACATACCATTATACTATAAAACAACTTTAACTTAAAGACAGACAGTCATCACCCCAAAGTATATTTTTAGTGTATGTATATCAAAATTCTCAGTTGGTGACTGCTCTTTGATTGACATCAAAGTTTGAAAATTTGAAAAATGCAGAGTAGCTCACATTCCACACAAGGCAGAGAGAGTACTTTTATTACATTTTATAGCCTTGTATACTCACCAGGACATGGCCTTAAGCAATAAAACAGGTTTATTCTTGCACAAGGAAGAGCCTCATACAGTTATGGGAGGAGCTAGAAGATGCATAGTTGGGAGAATTGGAACTGTCTGGGATCATGAAAATTCCCCTTTAACTCTTGCCAGAATTATCCCCTTATGAACCTCTTTTAAATACCACGTTGTGTTCTTGAAGTCATCTTTAACTGAACCTTATGTCACAATGCCAATTTATACAGTAGTACAATGCATCTGGCTATGCACCATAACGTATTCAAACAAATGCAAACTCCGGTTTCATTTCTATTGTATATCTCTGGATACAATTTGTAAGAATTTAACAACAACTCTTTGTTACCCAGTCAATTGAATGCAGCAACCCTTCTCTTGCTAAATCTGCAATCATGGCGTCCAGTACACAGCTACTATATAGGTCTACTGTCCAATGACTGGAGGAGCTGCTACATGTCACATGTTTCCTAGATTCATGCACTAAAATTTGCTGCGGGAACTAATTGTTTTTAACTTTCAAATTAAAAGGCTGTCATCATTTAATAGATTCCTAGGGTTAACATGTTCCAAAAATTTGATTCCACTTATTACATGATTTCATGGTGACACGACCTGTATCAAATACTTGATATTATTTAAGGAGATACTCTTTCGATTGTTGACAAAAAAGGCACACACAATTTCAACTCCAAAACAGCTGAGCCTGTATAAACTTGGTAAAAAGACCCTTATTCACTGTACACAGTTGTCTTGAACTTCTGTACATTTTTTCAACATGTCAATACACATAGTGTTCGCATTAAGCAGCAGGGCTGTGCACTTCCCACACTCTTCTCAACAAATCTGCAAGTTTTAATACCACATACAGGAATTTCTCTATGGGTAAAATTCAGAAAAAAGTTGATGTTTTATGTAACTTATCCAGATCCCCCCTCTGAACCAAAGTCCCCCTTCAAATAATTTGGAGAGAATTTCTCCTGCTCCCCCACCCCCTTGAATTCTGTGATCTAGTGCAAATACTGAAAAGCATTCATGATCATTTTCATGGTGGGGGGGGGGAGGGGGGTTAAGGACTTTTGCACAAAAGTCTGGGCATGTATGCCTGAACAGCAGCATACATTTTGCCTCAAAACAGCAAATTTTATACCCAAATTGGGGGCTGCATTCTTCCTACCCCCACTGCCCTGCATGGGTGGAAAAAACTGGGAAACTATGTAGCTCCTTCATTTAAAATTTGGTACCTGGAGGGAAATTTTGATGACCGGTGGGAAATTTACCTTTTTTTTCATGAAAACACAATAGGAATGGTGGAAAATTTGACTCCTTCCCGTGAAATAAAAACTTCCCAGCCTGGCCCCTTGCACCCCTATGTCCACACAAAACATACTCCAATACTTTAACAAACCTTGAGCCTTAAAGTTATATTTGCTCCTTCAACCAGGAAGTTGCTATTTGTCAAATAGCAACTCCCTGTTTCAACTGAATTTGATACAGCACTGATCTCTCAACTTTAATAGCAGTTTCCATCTACTTGTTTTCACATACAACCTGTAGCATACTGCACAGTAGATTTATGTCCTGTCACAAAGTTTCATAAACTACCATTGGCATTGGAGACATACTGTACTGGCATACATACAGTACCAGCTCAAGAATCTTTCACACAGGTCTATAAAGAAAATTTAATGCCCCTTCAAAAAAAAAAAATGCCATTCATCCTATGTGTATTACATGTGAAGGCTTAAATGGTGTGGAATAATACCAATCTTCAAGGTACCTCATGGATGTTTTGGTCTTGGTTGCATGAGGTGGTAACTATGGTAGTGGAATAGACTTTGGTAAGTTTAATTGATAATGATATGGTTATGTTTGATGTGGTTTGCAGTAATTCAATGTATGTTACTGAAAATCTGATCCACTGGATCAAATCTGGCACACAAACTTCATTACGTCACTTCATTTGTTCTCTTAGTATCAGTAATTCCTCAGATAAGTGATATGCTGAACTACCTTAGAATGGAAGAGAAATTAGATTGCAAGTGACAAAGCCAACATTATGAATGTTAAAACAAATGTGCATATTTGTGGAAACTTAATGAATAAGATGTCTTGGCAAGGATCTTACAGAAGACCTTATGAAATGGTATCAAGCTTCAACTACCTGACCTGGGAAATGGGTTCCAGGCCAACAACCCACAGACTCCCTAGACCAATTCAGAGAAAATGATGGCATTTTGAGAACCAAAAAAACCTCTGAGACACAAGGAATTGCACAGATCATTAGAACAAGATGGCAGACATAGTGGGTCACGGTGCATTGCTAACACTACTTTGGTAGCCCACAAAGTGCACACTGAATGCAAAGTAGATGTAGCAAGGGGTAAGTAGTATGTGTCTGCGAAGTGTACAAGTCACGCACATGATTTCTTCCCACCCTGAATGACTCTCAATTTTATAGGGGGGGGGGGGGCTATTGTCAAGGTAGGTACTTGTTTGGTTTTTGTAAGACAGCATTCCTACAGGGGAAACCTTCCAGGGAAATTTATCAAGAGGCTGTCCAGGTGGGCACTGTATGGGTGTGGAAGAGGGGTTATAGGAAGGGTGGAGGGGTGAGTTGATCAGTCACAAGAAATTGCACCACTGGGAGTCTTCTATGCAGTTCACTTGAGTATACAGTATTTGTTACAACTGTAGCGGAAATGCACACTTGAATGTTTAGTCATGAATACTTACATCATATATATTTGGATGCCACATTTTGGTCAGGAATCTGAATGAAGGTGGTGCATAAGGGTAGTCATATGGAAATTTCATTTCAGCCTAAAAATGAAGAGAAAAACAGAAACATGGAGAGAATTGTTATTGACACTTATTTGAAACCTGTCTTTTCATACAGAGAGTGCAATTACATCATCAGCTTTGCTGAGACCACATTACATACCACATTGGAAGACACCGCAACATTTAAAGATTGAGCAATTCATGGCAACTATGTAATTTTGTAGGTATGTATACACCAGTAAAATGAAGAACATGCACTAGCCTTTGATACACAGTTAAATGGAATACCTCCATTTGCTATCTATTGGGGAGTCATACCTGCCATTTGTGTGACATCATCTGCACCACACACTCTTCAAAACACACTGAATCAAAACGGCACAGTATACAATTATCCATTCCATAGTGATACTGTTACAACTTGGCATACTTTTAATGTATTAAATAATATAGTCATACATAGCCAACGAAAAAAAAAAAAAAAAAACATACACACACACACACACACATAGATACTACCCAGGATACATACACTTGAACTTAAAGACATCATGCTGTCTCAGAGTCAGTATAATGTCAGCATATAGGCTAGTGGCTCAAATTAACATCTGGACCTGTAGGCTCTGAACAAACAGCATACAAACATACATGCCGAACAAGCATACATGTATACTAACATGTAAGGAAATATTGCATTTTTCACAACATGACACACAAAAAAATGCACTTTTTTCCTTATCACACCATTTCTCCTTCCCAGGAACTATGGCAAATAGCTGTTTTTCCCAAAATATTACACCTTGGGGTTAAGAATGCTACATCATTCAAAAATGTTTCAAGGTTGGGTGAAAACATTAATCAAGAACTAACTACTTTATACAAAGCAGTTTATTTCTTTCTGTTACAGTAAAATATCTAAAAAACAAAGTTACCCAGCTCCAACATTTTCAAATGTCTATCCTTTTGGATCTGCAATACTTCCATCTAACTGCATGACCATGAAAAGATATGGCCATCCAGCCCAAATGAAAAATTGCTAAAAAGTACTGTTAATAAATTTTGCTTTCTCCACTGGAACTGAATTAATTTTTCATCTGTCATTTTTCTTGTACAATTACTACCTCTATTTACATAAAGATGCAGTACAGGTGTAGCCTGTACAGAATTAACATTCCACGAACTTAAATACCATACTACCGCACTCAAGTTATATTACACGTATTCAGTAAAATTCCAACATCCACCCAGAAAAGGAATTTATAACACCATCTCTTGCAGACAAAGAAAATTCTACATACTGGTTAGATCTGTAGATTAAATTATACTGTATGCCCTATATTTGACATATAGCCTTAAGAACAAAAGGAGAAAATTTGTTTCAGGTGAAATGGCACAGTACTTGCAGGAAAATATGTAGAGTTTTGGTAAAACTGATAGCTGGATTGGTATTAAGCACTGAATATACGAAACAATTTTCACAGAATAGGGAACTTACTACTCATATTTATGGCATAACCTACAGGCATGGCTATCACTAGACCAGCATTTGTGAAGAACAAAGACTACTTTGTACACTGAACCTGTATGGTACAGTTAATAGTCTTTCTACACTGTTTAACAGGTCTATGCTTTGTGATCAATTATTTCATTTTATATAACACCTTATTAATTTCTCTACATCTGATTGGAAGATTGGTGGTCACATGCCATGCGTGATTCGGCACTATCATCAAGATAGCGTTGCTCGACCGTTGGTTAGTATATACTAACCCACGGTCGTTGGTTAGTATATACTAACCCACGGCAATGAGTCAGCGATGCTTTGAGCGCGCTACGTACAAGCTATGCCGCGTCTCAATAAATCACTGCAGCACTGGGGATCGTACATTGTTTCACCAACGTCAAGTGATCGCGCGTCTCTTTGGTTTTGAAGGAGAAGCGTCCATTGTGTCACAGAAGTATCTATGGTAATGCCGTCCGCGTGTGCGATAAATACGCTTACTGCGTATGTGTGTTTTACCCTTCAGTGCCTGAGAATCCACCGCACTTGACGTCACAAAGAATCCCTCTATATCAGGCAGACCCACATAAACCCGCAGTTAGAAAACGACAAACCATGGAGCTTCTACAAGGACAAACACGAATCCACAGTGACCGCCAAAACACAAATTTAACCAACTACTAGCAAAATTATAAGGTGTTATATAAAACAAATAATGAATGTTTTTCATTCGTGCGATAGTATGAATAATTTCATTCGTTGAAAGCTTTAACGTTCTATTCAACTCGGCTTCGCCTCGTTGAATAGAACGTTCAATCTTTCAACTCATGAAATTATTCATACTATTGCACTCATAAACATTCATTATTTGTATAACAGTTCACATTGTTGGCATTTTTTAAGAAATGCTCACAGATTGGTGATGGAATAATAGCATTCAAAATAAAAACAAAGCACCACAAACTGTAGGTATGTTTCATGCTGCCATACCTCCTGGCAAAGGTTCAGTTAATGAAATTTCCCAACAGAGGTGTGGAAGTTTCATTGGGATAAATGTGTACCCATTCCATAGTAAAACCCAATGGATTGTTCTGAAAAGTAAAGCCATGTAGTGATTTTGAGTGCAGGTGAGGGTGGGAAGGAGAAACAGTGGTGGGGAGTCTGGGGACCAACATGCATGAAGTACTAGCATAGTGATTGTTCCATACATATCATCCCTTTGTTGGCATAATGATGAATAGGCAAAGCCTGTAAAGCATCGTAACAATTAGGCAAAGCCTGTATAGCATCGTGCCAGATGTCATCTGCAATAAAAAACAACACCAGATTTCATTATCCTTGCCAAACAGAGGTTTTGACTACCTCCCCCCCCCCCACCAGATCTTTTAGTATGCCAAAAGGGGGATGACTTACTAAGAGGCCAACACTGCTTCTCTTTCATTTTCCCCCCTGACTGAGTCCCAGTCTTCCAACAAGGAGCTTCCCTGATTGAAACATGACCCCCTCAGGCACCAACCCTGCTCATTTAAGGAAAATTCAATAATAAAATTCCTAGTATGATGTCTCTTGATGTTCAACAGCACTTATTACTGCACATCAAAAACAATCCCAAATTGTAAAACTTCACGTTGCTGCTGTGACATTCCTCCTTTAATACAATTGTGCATAAATCATACATGAACTGGGCACCTTCAATTTCTTCATTATTCAAAGTCCCTGTGTATACACCTAGAAGAGGTTTTAATGTGTTGTTGTGTTCCATTGTTTCCTAAAACCATGGTTTATTCTTTTGCAGAGGTGGACCACTGTCTTCTTTAGCTGCTCTTATACATTACTTTTAACATCTCCTTAAAGGCTGCTTGTTCAAGTAGTCTACAGTATGTACACTGTACGCACATACATACAGTACTGTACTTAATCCAACACCAATATAATTGTCCAGTGTTTACATTCTTGTCATCGAGTACATATATACCTATGTGCACATACTTCATTCATCCCTCTTGCCCATCGATCCAAGCTACAAGTTTCTTTACATTCACAGCAGGTGTTGAATGCGTACCTCTTTCAGGTACATATTGTAACATCTGCAAACAATGACAGACCATCTAATTTTGCTATATTCATGAGCCTGTACTTTGACGTTATCTCTTGGCTGTTGATTGGTTTTGACATATATTCATATTACAAGGTGGAGCATAGCTCAAACATTGTTCTACGACCTTGTTATTTTTACGCAGTAAGTCATTGGACTTATTCACTTCGTGAGTTTTAAGCAGGAGAAATTACACACTAAAACATCACTGACTTTGGTCGTGTGAAATTTGTAGTAAATCTGGCTGACATTGATTTTGAATTGAGTATTATATGAATTTTAATAGCATACAGTCTGTAGGCAAATCTACAAATACTCCTTGCAAATGTTAGTATTAGAAGTGCGGCCAGTACAGTATAAGTGCAGAAGTAATAGGCCTACACATTCACAAGCATGCAATGAGTTTCTTGGGTGCACACTGTATTCCCAATTGCACGGAATAATTTATCCAGTATCGCATCCCATTTTGCTACACACGATAAACAAATTGCTACACAAATGCAAAATTGTGTAGCAGATTTTGCACATACAACAGTAATACTACATTATTCCCTGATTTGCCACTGAGGTTCTATTCATGTGAACTGTTGTAAATTGAAAGTTGTGTACAACAAACTCCCTCCACTTTGGAATAGACAAATTTTTAAAGAAAAAAATTTAGCAAATAAATTTACCCTCCATAATCCATCACACACTGTGCACATACATACTGTACAGCAAATGGTCTGACCACAAAATACACAATGGGATGATGAAATATGTTGGTACACTAGTTCAGTACATGGGGAAACAAAGAACTGTGTACAATACCAAAACAGTATAGACTTATGGGTGAACAAACAATAAACTGAACTTCCACTCTAAACTATGCACTCTGTAGTTTATACAACTTACTGGTTTATCTAACACTGAACAAAAGGTCATTACAATGTTGTTATCAACTGGTACCATCTGTCAAGAGAAGGACATAAACTGTGGTCTAAACTAACTTTCTTTCTTATGACAAATCACTGCAAGCAGTTTCTCCATGGAAGTTCTTTATAATTATACCACCTCAGAGCAGGGAGTTGCTGGCAACTCCCTGCTCTGAGGTAGTACTTCCTTGGTTTCTCGGGACAAAGGGACTGCATAAAACACAGATGCTATTTGGAAGTTTATTCTACCAGTAAAGTTTATACTCAACAGTGGTATTTTGATGCATAGGAGTGGTTTTCAGTCTCAGTTTATTCTCTTTTCATCCTACAAAGATTTATTAGAGCCAATAGAAGTAACATCAGCAAAATTATTTCTATTCTACAAAGAACTTCCAAAAGAGAAACAAATGAAATAAATAAAATCAGACAAACAGAAGAAAGAAAAGTGATTTTAAATTGACATTTTTGGGGTATAGTATTGCCTCGGAGGGAATAATTTATTCGGTATTGCATTGCAATATGCTACAAAGCTGGTCAAATTGCTACACAATGCAAAAATGTGTAGTGCTTTTTTTGTGTGCATAACCATAGGGTTTTCAGTGATTTTACACTACAGAGGGGAAAAATTCTCAAAACTGCTATGCTAAATTTGAATACTAAATTATTCTCTGGTCTGCCCAAAGAATGTATGTATACACCATACTTGGGCAACTCCAATGTCTTTGAAACTGGACACTGGTCAGCAGCCTTAGGGTGCAAAGTTCTTTGAATGGAGTTGTGACTCCTACAATGACATAACTGCTTCAGTCAATGCAAAATCAGGTGTAAAATGTCCTTTACTGTACTACAGCCTACAGATGACTACTAAAGTGGAACTAAAGTCTAGAATTAAAAGAATATTTTAGAAATAAGAAAATAAATTTCATTCATCCAATTCCCATTTTCATACCTTCCTCAGTGGCCAAGATCTATGTTGGGCAATTCCACCGTGACTCACGTTACATTTTTGGCATATTTTCTGCATACATTTCAACATAAATGTTTAAGTAAGACATTTGATCATCCCATTTTATTTGTGTTGGAACATGTTGGTATAAAGTATAAAATAGTACCAAGAAATAATTATTTCACTTTATTAGTGTGTTTTAATTAGCACTTATTACAGCGTGACTCACGTTACATAAAAAGGACACCAAAAAATAGTACCTTTTTTCATTTTGAATTTCTCCTCAAACTATAGCCAGCAGGAAACAATCAGTATTATCAGTAATCTGCTTACTCTTTGCTATTTCAAAAAACATGAAATAAATTTTATAAATTTTATTACATATAATTAAAATGTTAATTAATTAGTGTGACTCACGTTACCATGACTCATGTTACACTTTGTCCATACTATTAACTTTATGCATAGTCAAAGTCACACATTCTCACTGAAGTGTAGGAACTATCGCCCTTATCAGTCTGAATATAGCAAACACTTATTTACAGGCCTAGGATACATCTATCCTAAAATTTGCCCCAATTTTAAATTAAAATAGTACATTTTTCACCACAGATAAGTAAGAGGCCCTTTGCAGAATCTTCTGAGACCATAGTACTACAGCAATGCAATGTACTGTACAACAAAATGTGCACAATTGCTGAGTTTTAATATACTTTTTAAACCTTGCACTTTTTATAGGTTTTATGCAGTATCACAGTTTGCATTGTACTATACTAAACTTCACAATATTTCCACAAGCCATGTTACAGTATGATGCTCTGAAATGCATGTTACCTTCAGTTCTGACAGTTATTATGTACATTTTTTAACAACCATAGGACCTCCTTTTTGTGACCTGGTAAGAGACTAGTATGTTATGTTGTTTAATGCCCACTACACTACTGTATTGTACTGTACTTCAAGTTAACCAAAGAAGTGACTGAATTTTAATTATCAATGGCCCTACATTGGCTGCTTATGTTCCCAAGCTACTTTGCATTTTAATACAGGTATTGTACTGTATAGCCACTGCCACTCTTAAACTTGTAAAGCACAGTACCTGTTCCCAATAACTGTTCATGAAGCAAGGCACTGTATTTAAATTCCCCACACAATTTTACAGTAATTTGTACAGTATTTGCTGGTCATGGCATCCAGTTTCTTCTTAACTGTTGTGTTACAGAACCTCCTAGAAAAGTGAAGTTATTATGTTGTTTTGCCCTCATACTCTATCTTGCTGTAGCACTGTCAAGAGTGGGTAAATTGCTGTCATATTTTCTCAAAAGAGAAGGCCAGGCTTGGGAAAGTTTGTTTTCCTCAGGTACACTGCCAATTAAGTAGAGTACTGTACCTCAGAAGGAGAGGGGGAGGCACAGATGTGAATTTATAAGGGCCAAACTTTTATTACTGACATCAAAGTCATTTAATTTTCACAACTTTCATTATGCTGGACCCTGTATCAGCAACATCATTAACAGCACCACCAATGCTTACTGTACATGAGCAGTACCAGTACTCAAGTTGTTTCATTATCTGGATTCTCTTGAAGAAGTTCAAGAGTTTTACTGTTAAAGTGAGTAAACTGGTTCTAACAGTACACTGAAATGTGTCCTGGATTGCAACCACTTTGTTTCTTCAGTTCAACCAGAACAAATAGGGACATAGCTATAACCCACTACAGTGCACTTTCATTGTTGAGTTCAGGTTTTATGGAGGGGTAATGTAAAATGGCCAATGATCACCTTTTCACACAAGTTTGCATGTTTTTGGCAAACTATTGTTCTAATCACTAATTAGAGGACATAATATTGGATCAGGCAATTAATTGAAGACCTGTAAAATGTGATATGGAAAGAAAATTACTGGAAACTTATGAAAATGCATCAATTACTGCCTTTAAAAAGAGTGTGACTCATGTTACATCATGTTTTTTGCAAACTATTGTTCTAATCACTGATTAGAGGACATAATATTGGATCAGGCAATTAATTGAAGACCTGTAAAATGTGATATGGAAAGAAAATTAGTGGAAACTTATGAAAATACATCAATTACTGCCTTTGAAAACAGTGTGACTCATGTTACATCACCGCTAATCTGTGACTCACGTTACATTGTGACTCACGTTACCATTTTCAGTGTTCTATAACAAAAAACATAAACACCAGAGATGGATAATGTCCATGTTATTTTGTTGGGCATCAACCCTTGATTGAAAATAATAATTGCCACTTTTAGATTCTCAGTAGTTTTAACAGGAAAAAAAAAAAATTGTGAAAATTTGTGACTCACGTTACATTGAAATACAGCACAATTTTTAAATGACATTCAAAAATGAACGAAGAGTTTCATGAGTAAATTTTAACTGCTAAAATGCATTAACCAATGTGTCAAGTCATAGTAGGAAAGAAGACAAACTATAACCACATAGGAAGCTGGAGGTAATTAACTGTTAATCATTGACACCATAAATCGTCAAATTTTTCCTAATTTGGCATGCAATACTAATCTCATTCTGCCGCATTTTTTTCAACTAAACATTAAAATTTTCACGTTTTTTACAATAAAGCATGTTTCCTCCAATGATAACCCACAATTTCATCAAAGTTAACACTTTTCAAATTTTTTGGTTTGTCCCTATTTTCATGGAAATGCCCTGTTGAAGTTTATTCACTGAATCTCAAATAAGTGATTGTGCAATCATTTGTGATGTCCTTCTTGAACAACTCACATTTACCTGCTTTTGTTTCCTTTTGAAATTACGATGTTTATATGATCTTGGAACATTTGCTGTTCCCTTACAAAGCATGTTGTATGGAGAGGGACTATACAGCCAACTCACCCTTCAACAGAAAGACAATGATCACATTTTGGTACAAGGTGCAGGGCTCAAAATAACTGGGGCCCGTGGGCCCGATGTTCCTAGAAATTCGCTCGGGCCCGTAATTTCTACAGGGAAAGGGGCCCGGTTGGCTCCTAAATATTTCAAGTCTAACTGTACAGTGTGCACATGAACCTCTCCATCCACAACTCAACGATCTTATATCTCGCACAGCTTGTGTATTCCTATGCTAACAGTCACTAAAAACCTGCAAAACACACATCATTTCTGAAATCAGTTCACATCGTTAATAAAGAGTCTGCTTTATCACAACACGGAAGATCACTCACGCAGACATGTACACCAATGTCAGTCACAAGTAATGTAGGCGGAGCCTCACAAGATCAACTGACGAAGACGGTAAGTGGGAACTGAACAGTGCCCTTCATTTTACCGGGTAATATCTTCCGGAGTTATGAGAAAATTTTGAAAATGTATACTAGCCTACATGCAACATGGTCTAAGAGGGTGTGGACAGATTGGTTTCAGGCTAGTTTCAGCCTCAACTTGCCTTAATTATACCCATACTACACGTTTTCAAGCACGTAAAAAGCACCCGTACACTCTATCAGTCCTTTTTTATTTGTAAGTTTTGGGCCCCTTGATTTCTCATTTGGCCCTTAGATTCCATAGGCTAGGGGCCCGGCAGGCCCACAAAGGTTGAAGGCTTTTTTTTGACCCCTGAAGGTACAGTGGCTTTCAAAAAAAAAGAAATACAGAGACAGTAATTTGGGTAGTACAAGAGTGACAGCACAAGTTATTGTGCAATTTTATATCTCAGCTAATGAATGTCCTGTGATGATGGAATCGAGCTGGACTACGTGGATGCATTTTTCAAGCTTTGTAACATATACTTTTGAAATTTAGACTTTAAGTACACTCTAATACACCTACATGTATGCCTACACAGTTATAGCATTTTAAGTGGCCAAGGCACCAAATTCCAATGTTGGAGATTTGTTTGTACTGTATGATTGTATCTATTGGTCAACTGAAAGAGAAAACTAAGGACTGAATACAGATTAAGACTAAAAGATCCAGTTTTGTTACAAAATTTCCATTAAAACATGCAAACTAAATAAATGCAATCATGCATCTATCACTTAATACAAAAAATTTATTGTTTTGACAGTACTGAAAAATCCTTTACAAGTAATGACTACATAGACTTGCCACTTGTTCACAAAAGCCCCAAGTATTCATTAAAGAATGGTTCAAGCCATTTCTTATCTGAAACATTAACTTTGAGGAACTTAACACTGGGTATTCCAATAAATTTTTCTTTCAGTTCTTATACATGTATGTGACACTTTCAAAGTAAAAGTGTAGCAATCACAGTAGCACACATGTTCCTCACTAAGACTTGAAGCAAGAGAGGAATCAGTGCTTTGCTTCTTTTTTCAATGTAATCTGACTGTGGATTAAAGGCAATAGGCAGTCACCCCAACCAAAGTTAGTGTGCCCTGTCACTCTAGTTCATGTCATGAATGGCCTATTTTGATCATATGACAATGTTTTTGTTAGTGAATTGTGAAATTCAAGGAGAATTTCTCCTTGGTTTACCTATTGTTTTTAATAGTTATGTTCCAAATGTCTTCAGAGGTGCTTGTAATGCAATATGAGGAGATTTGCAAGAATTTGCTAATTTTTCAAAGCAAATTTTTGGGCGACTGCCTACTGCCTTTAAAGAGTTGTTAATGATACAGGGTCATGTAAAGTTTGCAATATTCTGGAAAGACTTTTTTTTTATAATAAGGGTCCTTATGGGTGGTTCTGTGGCATGGACTGCTCACAAACTGCCTCTTTGGTGTACAGAATTTGTCTTTTAATCTGCCGTAAGATATTATCAAACTCCCTTGTAAGCTTGTCTAAGATGCCAGTGATGCCCTAGAGTAATCATGATCTGAGTGACAATTGGCCAAGTAGGAACTGAACTGTGCTTAGATTTTCAAGGAAAATTAGGTGGGCCTATGAAGAAAAAAGGGGTCCATAAATATGCTTTGGTGGATGTTCAACACTCACTTAAGGTGTTTTCATGCCAACTGCTCAGTAGTCTAGATCGTAACAAAGTTTTTCATTCAGCTCATTAATACAAAAAAGAATAAAAGCTCCTCTGTGAAATGTTTTCCAAAAGGCTGGTGAAATATGGCCTGCAAAGCACATTTCTTTCCCAAACAATTAACCATTTAATTCATATGGAATGGATGTACACCCCTCCCAAACCTAGGCTTCCCTATCTACTGCTGGTGTAAGATCCCTAACCCTAACCAGTAATTGACCTCTCACATGTGAAGCACGCAAAACTTTTCATTCAGCTCGTCACTGTGAAAGAACTACTGTACCAGTGACAGCAGCAGAGCAGGATGGCAGAAGCCACTGAGGGCTACTACATAGACTACCATAAAAAATGAAAAATGTGTCAAAAAGTGTTATCAGCTCCAAGTACTAAACAGGGCAGGGTAAGGGGAGGGGGTGCTGATCAGAATCACAGTCCACATTAAAATACATGAAACTTAAGTCATCTTCCCAGGGCAGCATCCAGTGACTACAGGTATTCTCTTTGGGAAACCAAAAAAGAAAATATACAACAGAACCTCATTTACTGTATGCCTAAAAACAACACACACAGCTACAAAATGGGTTAGGCAAATACGCAATAGCTAAATTAGGGCTTGTTAATTACCGTGGAGCTATGACACAGAGAAGCTCCATCATATTACATACACAATTACAATGGGGCTCTGTGAAAGGAATACTATCATCGACAGGCTCTGAGGATCAGTAGCCCTCTGTGGTGGAAGACAAAGGGAGCAGCTATGTAGGGCCTATGAAACACTGAATGCCGGCCTGACTGCTATAGTACATCTCCCAGGGAACATACAATAAAATGGGGTTTCCATAGATCAGATCCCACCTTCATTGAAAACCTGCAAGCTTGCAGGCACACCAGGAAAAAATGTGGAATTCGGGAAGCTCATTCCTGGGAAATTTGGCATGAATGCCGTCACTCGCGGGAAATTTCCACTGACCAAAAAAAAATTTCATTAAAAAATGACCAAGTCATAGCGCCAGAAGCCATGGTCCAAGAGCAATGACTTTGTTTCAATACATATAAAAAAAGTATCGGATATTATCGCCTTTACAGGATAATGTGTTTCATAACTGGTAGCATTAATACAGCAGTATGTAGAATCGGGATCTTGGAGTGACACGACACCGATCTGCAACTGTCTGTAGTAGTCAATGGTGTGGGGAGTGCAGTGAAAAAAATTGATCGGGATAGATATCCACCATTTTTTTAAATTGTGATAAAAAAATCTTCCACGTCCTATAGGACACAGAAAATAACAATTTTCTATGAGAACACTTCAGGCTTAATAATTATGCTATTTGTGTAGTTATATGCGATACTGACAGCAAGTAATCATGAACTGCAAATTCATGAAAGAAGTTTCATCATCTGCTCGAAAGATTCACTCAATATTAAAATGCATGCTGTGTGCTGAGAACAGGCATTGGACTTATAATTAAAAACATGTCAAACGTTTTGGCTTCCGCATTCATTTGTAGTGCTTGAAACCATTAGTTTCTGACTTTGTCACAAAAATGATAATTTTTAGTGCATGCATGTAAATAATGAAAAAGACAGCACCATTTTATATGTAAGTCCCCTCCTGAAAGCATTTTTTCAAACGGGGAGAGGAAACGCCCTCCCTGTGTCCCCCTTCCCTTATATCCCTACCCCTCAGGATGGTGATCACTAACTGTTCTTGCGGGAAATCTGGGTTGCATTCCAGGGAAATCTGCATTTATTCTGGCCCTGCTTGCAGGAAGTAGGCCTAACTGGCCTTGTCTTACTGTCCACCAATGGTGAAGTTATTGGAAACATCCTTGCAACACATGTATGTATACCATACATACTATGAGTACCAGGGATGTAGCTACAGTAGGCGGCGCTGGGCGGTGACACCCAGCTGCCCCAGCACTTGATATTCCCGCCTGGCACTCCAGGCTGCACACACGTCTCCCCGCCCACCACAAATCTGCCCTCCGAGACCTAAACCTAGCCCTAAATTTACTCCCTAAAGTAAAATGAGGGAAAAATGAAAAATTAATGGCTGAAAAATGGGGTAGATGCAATGGGGTGGGGTGAGGTGCTTTCCCCAGATCAGACAATTACTCAAATTTGGCTAGCTACATCCCTCATGAGTACATAGTACAGTACATACCATGCGCTCAACAAAACTGTACCTCTCTTCAGCAAGTTTTTCAATCCATTACCTGATTACAGCCATACTGTACTTGACATTTCCAAAACGAACTATTGATTGATCATTTTACCTTCTCTGGGAGAGAACAGTGGGGAAAGAAGCATTGATTTGGAAGCACAACCATGTGTAGCTCACAGTACTGCAGTAACAGTGCAATAATGAAAGCACAGACATTTTATTATGTGCCAAACTAATTCATCCATACCTCAGATTACCAGAGTGCCCTATTACTGTAAGCATAACTATTTTCAAAATGGAAAATAACTGGACTAACGTCACCCCAATTTGAATTACTATACCACAGTATCCTACTTCATGGATGGCTCTTTTCAATCATGTGACAAAATATCTGTTACTGACATGCATTCCTGCAGAATACCACCTTGCTAAAACACGCTATACAATCTTTGTGTTCAGAAACATCATAAGCAATACATGTGTAAAGTGAAATAGTTGTAAAATTTAGATATTTCCAAATGGGATTAAAGTGACTGCTTACAATATATACTCCCTGATACATGCAGGTTCACAGTGTACTGTACAACACTCACTGCATCTACACACTTTGAAATATATGCTCATAGTCTATTTAATATTAAAGGACAATGGACAAGGAAACCACTACACTGTACAAATCTAAAGGAAACAAACTGTAAGGTCAGCCTACTAAGCAGGAACAGCTTGCAGATGTACCTGTACAAAATTTTTTCTTTGTCAAAATTTTTGAATGACTCAAGTCTTCTAACCATTGACAAAACTAGAAGTTGTGACAAAATTGATATAAACTGTGTTCCAAAATATCACTCAGTTTTTTACTAAAAGATATAGTAATGCAATGCTACAGTTAATAAACATGTACTGTACACTCTACTCTATGACACTATAGAATCTGTGCGCCCACACTTAAAACTTTTTCAAACATGTTATGAAACAAGAATACCAAGCAGACATAATCATTTCAAAGTCAAATCTCTAGGTCCCTTATGGAGGAACTTCCTAAATCTATTATACATGTATAAACTGTACTTTGTACAAAGTTTCCTGGTTTTTCCATTGATCACATGTAGCAAACAAAAGCAGGGCCCAATAGACAAAAGGTTCACTTAACTTGAGGTGCACTCACCCTACTGTACTCTCATTAAGATTAGGGTTAGGATTAGGAACTGAGGATTAGAACTATTGCCAAGAATCCAGACAATAACTTTAATCCTAATGCCACTGTACCCCATATCCTATTCTTAACCCTAACATTCACCCTTCTACCCTAGCTCTAACCCTAGGAAGATCTTCCGTCTAGCCATTTTTGCTACTGTATGAAATGGGATTCCCCCCAGCAAGCAGATTACATGGCAGTTGCATATCACAAAAGTGTGACTTTAGATATAGACATTGCACTTGGTTGATCTGTGGTATGTTACTGTAGGTGTGACCGTTCAATTGTGTATATTTACAGAGGAGGTAAAGCAGAGACCAAAAAGATTCTACCTGCATCAGGCCTGGTCAGGAGTTTTTGGGCAGACGGGCAATGGTTGCCCGTCTTACAGTAAGCAAGTTCTAACAGTTATTTTTAGGAGCCAAGACGGGCGTTTAGGCTGGCACGGGCAATTGCCCGTCTTATAATGCCAGGCCTGACCTGCATATAATTTTTGAAGGTTTATCTTTACTGGGAGGTATAAATAACACAAACAAAAAGCAAACATTTCTGTTACTGAATACTGGTATGGAAATGACTTTTTAAGGGTACAATTTTTAGGTCACTCATACAGTAGTAAAAAGTTTTCTTCACATGCCACTGATGCACTGCCCATTGCTGATATAAGCAAAATGAACTAATGAAAAGTTCACTGCTACTCTGTTGATAAACAATATTGTTGCCAGTTGTAGACTTTGGTGGGTTTATACCACACTATACTTGTGAGTTGATATTTATACATTATTGTATCCAATCCTGCATTACACAAAACTTTTTAAGGTCATCTCATCCCCACTTTCAGTGAAGTCTGAGCCACAATGAAGATGCAGAATGCACAAGTTTGCTGCTGGAGTTGAAGTCACGGTACGACTTAATGGAGTCAGAGTGAGAGGTGAAGTAACTTTCACTCTGAGTGGAGTTAAGAGTTCTGTCAGGAATTAGCCTGCTCCCTTTTTTATACTGTAATTTTATAATAATCCAGGTCCTGAAAGTTGTTCTACAACACTAAGCGACCACGAAAGTGGGAGAAGGTCATGACTTAAAAATAGCAATATCACCCAGGTGGCTTTTAGCCAACTCAACAATTTCCATCATATTTTGGTTTCCTCTGAAAGGTGAGTTCACATGGAATTACCACAGATTACTCTTGAATAAAATACCCGCTTAACTTTGATCTGGAGATTAAACAGGCAGAGTTTACTAGATCTAAGCTTCACTAGATTGAAGGTTCACTAGACTGAAGTCCTAACTCTACCTTAATCCTTACCTTACTCATAATCCTTACCAAAACCCTAATCCTACCTGAGGATAATCCTTAGCCTATTCCTAAACTTTATTCTGTATCTGACCTGAATCCTAACCCTACTTCTAACCTGAAGTAAATTTTCATCGAAGAGAATCTTCCACTAGCAAACCTAATGAACCTTCAGTCTACTTAACCTTCCCTCTAGCTGGCAGTCTTTGATTGAACCCCCATCCTCCTGGCTGCTTTAGAGCCATCACTTCAAATGATGTCTTTATCCACTCAGCCCCAGCAATGATCACTGGTTAGCACCAGTCAATTTTGATCAACCATTCACTATAAGGCAATGCTTAACTCCGATTCCCACTCAAGCTGCATAGAATAACTTGTGCCTTTCAACTGTAAATCCGACTCCACTTGTAAAAAAAAGACTTGGAAGGCACTGCAAACTTAACCAGTTGGCAGTTGTACTGGGAACACAGACTTCAATGCAGTAGAGTCACAATTTTGCTTCCCACATGCAAGCCTTAAAATGTAAGACGAATGATTGCCTATACAGTGCCTTTATTCACTTCACTGGCATTCAGGAGAGCTGTAAACCACTTGCCTTTAATATACTGTAGGAAAAACTTACTTGGTAATATTTAATACTTTTTTGGGTGCTATTTTGCAAGTTATGGGGCTAATCGCCCTAAGCTGCTTAATTCCTACCCTGACCCCAAATTTAATTTAATTTCATTTCATTTATTGTTTCTTTTCACAACAATAATCACACATGCAATAACAATTTACGTAACATCATATTAACAATACATGTCATGAAGAGGGAAGTGTGTTAAAAAACCCTGGAGGGGTTTCATCAAAAGATTTCCTACCAGTCCATTAAACTTAGGCTATAATGTCATCCACTTTCACAATAAAACACTTAAAGTTTGAACTAATGTTAGACTTACAAATTATGAGAACTGCCCTTAAAAAATGATTGGAACTTGCCCGAGACAAAGGGGCCACTCTGTTTTTAGGGGCAGTACAAAGCACAAGGACTAGTAAAATAATGACAGGTGTAGGGCTAGGCCTAAACCAACTTCATCACTTGGTAACTAGCCTATCATAGCAAAGTAAATTAATGACAGCATCAGTGTTGCAGTCCTGACAGGCACATCCGAGACCGAGGCCAAGACTAAGACTGGAGGGTTTTGAAACCAAAACCTGGGGCAGAATTTCGAGGCCGAGAACGAAAGGGTCCAAGACGGAGATCAAGGACCTTTTTTTTTTAGTGCTTGCATGGGTTACCCTGGTACCACTCTTGACCCGTTGCCCTATTACCCAAAAATGTACTACCCAGATACTTTAAAAAGATACAGGCTGTTTAAAAGAAAAGGGCTCTGCCTTTTCAATACATTCAAGTTCACACATGAGATGAATTGCATCTCAAAAACTGAAATGATTTATACTGTTTGCTGTATAGTAAGTGGTCGTGAGTTTGAAGTATGAGTAAGTTCGAACGCCTCTGACTGATACTGTACTGTAAACACATACTGGACATACCAGATTTGACCGAGACAACCACTGCAGAAGAAAGTTCCATGAAACTTGTTAAACCTCCCAGTATTTTCAACCTAAAATGATGCATATTCATTAATGGCTGTATCACAATCATGCAAGTACCATGCATCACACAACGCAGTGAGAACGAGGTTCGGATCAGGGCCACTATCTGTCCGGCAGACTAGTACAGTCCGATATTAGGAATATTGAAGTATTCATACTTTTTGCTAAAAAAAATAAGAGATATTAAGAGAGTCGTTCTCAAAATGTTTTTGGTTGTATATTATCCACCTTTATTTTTAAATTGTCTAAGAAGAATTATTTTGAGAACGACTCATCATTTACCATAAAAATGTGAAAGTAAAGATTGCAACCCCCTATTTTTCAATGGAATGGAACAACCGGACGGATAGTGGCCATGATCCCGAGGTTCTGACAAAAGTGTGTCATTATTCCATGAAACTGGATGCCCTGATCCACCATTTTTGACCCTGCATCCAAGCAAACATCTAGGGAGTAATTGCTATGGCTATGGACTTTTTTGGAATTTTTGGAAAGTTTCTGCATATACCAACAGGTTATTGTAGACTACATATTTTCCCAAACTTCAACTTCACATCTGAGCATGTAGGTGCTCAGATACAACCCTCTAATGGCCCGGTATTCTTAGTTCTACTTTACTCTCTAATCACCACAGTCCAATTATATAGGCTTTGGTTTTTTAAACTACAGGCCTAGGCCTGAAAAACTAAACATGGAATTTAAATTACCTGAATTACGAAATTAATATTTTTTATTTTTTTTTAAAAACTGTCCGTCCCAAACCAAGACTGGTAAGGTCTTCCAGACTGCAAGGATTCGAGACCTATGCTGGGCTTGACCACAGAGTGTCGAGCCAGAGACCACAAAAACCTGCACTCAAGAACTACAACACTTGATAGCACAATGAGTGTCAAATATCGAACCAACATGAACTGAAACTTTAAGAGTTTTATATTTCTATAATGTAAGGATTTTACCTTGAAATATCCTCCTTGATACAATGTATCTGGTGGACCAAAGATGGCTACTTTCCAGTGAAACAAGTTATCATCATTTGTGCTTACTATAAAACCCTCAACAGGCTCTTCCTGAATTTTTTTAAGTTCTAAATTTAAGGTACGAATGGCAACAGTTGGTGGAGTCTTGGCCATGATGGCTAAAGTTGTGCTTAACAACTCAAAATGTCTGGAATTGGCGGAAAACCGGCGAAATGGCCGGTTACTGATTGTTACTTTCACAAAATTGCGTAGGGTACACACACTGTGCACTAGGCCTACACTACAGCCCGTACGGTACAGTAAGTCTATATACAGTATATGTCGACCGTCTCAGCTGTGTTAACTGTTATTTGTTGTGGTCTGATGACGTCACCTCTAAAGGACAAACACGGAAGACTCAATCAGCGAAGAAAACCTCTTTGTCCCCTCGTTGCACGATTCAGATTACACCCTGTTACTAATTTCTTTAAAAAAAGACAATCTTCAGACACTTAGCTCTACTTGGTTACAGTTCTTCTGGTGTATTAGCCAGTACTCTCTAGCAAAAAGGGCGACAGTTCCATGAACTTTGTTGTGGTATGCGAAGGGTTACCGACAACGAGTGTTGGTTTTGCTGTAGTCCTATACTGTACTGTGTATACTGAAATGCATCTAATAAGTGTGTATAGTACTGTATTTACTCTCTGCTCAATTTGGTATCCTACGCACTTTGTTCCTAGTACGCGGCACAGTTACAGTATCGATGTGTCATCTCGCTTTGCAGTATAGTACGTGAATTGTAGATTTCTGAAGTAAACATTATGACGTCATGGTATTTCCGATTACTCCATCGGGTTTATTCCTAGACTTGTTTGCGGTGACGAAATTGGTTCCAGTTTTCCAACAAAGATATGATATAACAAACGTCACGAAAAATGTCATGGAATCTGCAGAGTTTTCATGGTGACTAATGTCGATTGATTTTCTTTGGAAAAGAATAAATGTCAAATTACAAAAATGGAACTCTGAGTACAATGAATCATTTGTGGATGATGGCCACAATTTTACTTACAAATATCGATGGTTACAATACTGTACAACATTAAACTTCAGTTTCGAATTTTCAATTCACTGGGCGAAGAAGCCATCGTTTTCATACTAAGCTTGAAGAGTTAGGGCTTTACTTGTGTCCCCGATTCATGTGGAGTCGAAGAAAAACTCAGGGCCCCTTTGCAGAAGAAAGCTCCTTAATTGTGTACCAGGTAGCTTCTTAGAGAAGCATACAGAGGGGTCCCTCGCCAACATTCAAACTGAAGACAGGCCGGGTTGTACCAAGATGCTCGACGGGTAAGGGACAAGTTCCCAGACAGGAGGCCAGCCAGTGGCCCGCCAGGTTTTGAAAATTGAGAGGGGAACATAATTAGTGTCTTCAATCCTACCCCAGATAATCCCAAAACGTCAGTGAAAAGTGTGCCTATGCGTATCTACGATACTTTTGCAACCGGTCACCTGGTGAGGAATGGCTGTCCTAGGGAGGATCTAAGAGAGCTGAAGCTCCACTCCAGGAGAAACTTTTATTTAAGTTGGCCCGGCTTGGATGCATAATGGTGCTGTCTTTGACAAAGCTTTGAGCTGACTTCTTATTGGCGGAACTTTATCATTATTAAGTGTCATTGGCTGTGGCATTGAACTATTCTCCTAGATTAATATTATGGTATTTTTCGCGCATTTGTTATTGTTGATGTGGCGAAAAAAGGGGGGCTGAGGCCGGGAAAGCCCCCCCGGCCCCCCGGATCTGTGCCTGGGCAATCAGGCTGCCCGTACCGACCAGGCTTGAGACCGGCATAAGGTCTCCTGGAAGCTCTTGGGTAATTCAAAATGGTAACGTAATATTATGAAGCTTTTAAGTGACTTCCAAATGATACGACAGGAGAACACATCAAGCACTTCACATATGTCGTAGTTCTCCTAATATTGAATTAACGAGAATCCAAATAAACAGCTTACAGTGGGGAATGATAGAGAGGGGAGTATTAAGATATAAAAAAGTAGAGGATTAATAAGCATGTTTCATAATACTTTTTCTCTGTGAATGATGAAGTTTGAATAAGTTTTTGTAATGAGTAATATACTCCAGATTATGTAGATCGCGCTGCAAATGTTGTCCATAATGTACTACATACTCGTCTCTTTATGTAAACCTTAGATTGGACTTTAAATTTGTTTTCGGAAAAACGTTCTGGCCGGAGTAATTCCGTGCAGTATCGTCCTGATCGGACAGTGGTCATCAGGTATGGTGTGCAAATGGTGGAAATTGTGCGCGAAGCGCGCCAAAATTTTCCATAAATTCCATCACACTTTTTTGTTATAAAATCCGTACTGACACCTTTGAACGAATACGTTTGTAATGGTACTGAGGAAAAATAGAACTGAAGGTTTAAGCGTGTGGAGTGCGCAAACGTTTGGTTGGTTTTCGAAGGATTTAATAAAACTTCGATAGGTCTGCGAACCGAATTTATGATGGAAAATGTTAAAAAAGTTCCATCACTCAGTCGAAACCACACTTCACCCTACCCCATGCTCCCCCACCCCATGCTCACCTGTGCTAGCGCCACTGAGGCCAGCAACTCATAGCGCCTAAAAAGGGCATGAAAATAATGCACCATTGCATGTCATGGCATATTTGGCACCGTATACTTACTTTATGTACCAAGTTTAGTGCTGATTCCGTAGGTTTTGCTTTTCTTTGAGTCATTGGCTAATTGTAGAAATGCATTGAGCACAGGAAGCTCGCAAGAATCTTTATGTGTACATAGACGAATCTGTCGGCTTAATCGCGGTGAGCAACAACGGACTGCAGACCCGACCGTTAACATTCAATAGGCCCCAGGCGCTGATTTCAAGGAGGCTTTCAAGAACCAAAGGTCATATCAAACGGCGACCATTTAGATCGACGTGTAGCTGTAGGTCGTAGCCATACAAGGTACTGAAAGGGTTGGGGGAGAGATAGCTTCCAGGGGGCGAAATATTTTTTCAGGGGCAAAATATATTTTTTTTCAGGGGGAGAGACATGTGTATATATATATATAGATATATATATATATATATAGAGATATATATATAGATATATATACTAAAATGATTTAAGGCTATGGTAGTTTGTGAACTTCTAGGGGAGGGAGAAATTTTCCCACATTGGCTCAGCCCTTCCTCCCCAGAGGTGGCTCCAGGATTTGCCCGACGGGGGCTAGCCTCCTGCAGCCCCAACGGCCTCCACCATCGACGGGCCGAGCGGTGAGGAGAGGATTTGAAGAAAACTTTTGTACTACCATACCATTGCATGGCATGTTTCGCATAATATTCGTATTTATTTGAAAAAACGATGCATGCTGATTTAGTGGGTTTTTTATTTCTTTTTTTTTATTTATTTTTTAACAGTTTAAAAGGGTTGTTTTTTTTTTCGGGAATCTGAATTTTGAAATCGCAAAGGGCACAAACATTTGCGTTGGACTATTCAAAATAATCTGTTCTCATTTAGACCAGCCTGGGAGCTGTGAGAGCTCTCACAGCCCCTGTTTAGAGCAAAACTAGATTGACTCGTGAGGGCGGTTGGCTACTTTCGGGGGTAACATACATTATTATATCGAGTCCACGCGTCTATCCCACTATCAAGTAGACAAACTTTCGTGGACGAGTCGCTTACCGCAGGGAGTTGTTACGTAACAACCCCTGCTTACCGTTTAATACCCTATACGACAGACATAAGAGAACTTTAGCTATAGGCTATGGATATGGGATGCATTTCTCGATCTTTATATTAAATGTACTTCACGCACCAATATGTTGCTTGGTAAGGTGGGAACTTGCTTATACTATTTCGCTATAGTGGAAGAGAATAGTAGAAAACTGATAAAAATCTACATCGCGCGAAGCGCACCGAAAATTTTGGGTTCTTATTGGAGAAATTGCCCTCTTGAGAGCAAAAACAGGAACACAGTCGAACACCGTCGAGGCATCTGGTCGCCGTCATATTTTATATGGTAACAAATAAGAGACCCCGACGAAATTGAAAAAAATGCCCGATGGGGAAGCCGGCGCCTTCCCCGACGGTGAGACATGTCCACCCGCCCCCACCTAGCCCCATCCCTGCCTTAAAGTACTAAAAGGGGCAGACCACACCGGGTACCAACTTTGTATGGGTCCCATGCATGCCACAGCCAAAAACCATCATTGGATAATGAGAATTTCAAAAGCATACAGTTTACAGATTATCCAAAGGTAGCACCATTTTGCATCTCAGCCATCATAACAGAGATGGTAGCAAGTCATGCTATATGCATACGTCCCTTATTGCCGGAAATGGAGTTGCATCTTAACAATCTTTACTTTAAAATCTCGGAAATTTACACTGTTCGATGTCATTAACGGGTGCTGAAAAATTATCCGATGTTGCCCCTCCGCTGCGTACAGCCATGTGGGGCATGAATGGTTTAGGTAAGTGCAATAGCTTGAAATCAGATCTGTCTGGTCGGGAAGAATAAGAAATTTATATTTTTCATGAAGAAACGGCTATATTTTAAACTTAGACTGGACATTACATTATAAGTATTCTTAGTTTCTTCCGTGATGTCTTTGCTAGTACTTGCAATTCATGTCACAAGTCATAAGAATAGCCACAGGAGTCCAAGTCGCATTACTTGAGTCTAAACTCTGAGTCTTGAAAAACAAAACATTTCTACATCAATCCATCAAAAAATTTCTCAGTTTCTCAAATGGAAAGAGTGTAGCCATTCCACTTAGAGTACACCCTTTCTTTACAACCTTCCCTTATACCCAGGGCAGATGTAAGCTCTCTAAATGGAAAGAATTTCTAAATATATAAAAAGTTCAAAGCTTTACTAAAGTAGCACCATTTTTCAGTTGAGCCACCTTACCTTACCAAAAGTTTCTCAAAGAGATACCTCTTGGTGACCTCTTGGTCACCTCTTCCCCTTTGACGAAACGCATCCCTTAATTGCTCACAACCCAGTGGCGGATCCAGGATTTGGCAGAAAGGGGGGCCCAGGTCATAGTGGTTTGTATAAAAATCCGATCTGGGGGAGGGATCTAAGGGGGAGGCGGTGTGCCAGGGGTGGTGCCAGGGTATTTTGATAGGAGGTAAAGTATGTGATGAGTGATCACCGTCCTGGGGAGGGGTCTAAGGGGAGGGGTTCCCCCTCCCCTTGATGCTTCCGAGAAAATTTTTGTTAATTTAAGGTTGCTCAGATGCAAAATGGTTGATGTCTTTGGGTATATTTTTTGGAATGATCATACATGGCTGGAAAGTGTTTTCATAATTCAGTCACTTTTAAATTTTGGTTGGGTAGAAGATGCTTTTCTGGGGAGGGTCTAAGGGGAGGGGTGGGTCCCCTCCCCTTTAAGAAAATTTTTGTTAATTTAAGATTGCTTAGATGCAAAATGGTGATGTCTTTAGTATATTTTTGAAACTGACCATATATGGCTGCAAAAAATGCCTCATAATTTAGTGAAATTTAAATTGTTTCGTTGGTTGAAAGAGGAGAATAAGTTAGCCTTTGTTGTCCACATGAACAGGAGAATGGTCAGTTTCCCGAATAGAAATCTCCTTTTCCCTTATATCACCCTAACATATCGAAGTACATTTCATTAAAGTAAATTACAAAGCTTAAAGAAGATGCTAATGTTGCAGCAAGTTATAGGTAACTTAGGAGCCTGAGGTTGTTGAATATATTCCTCTAAATAGTAAAGAATTCTGAAATTCCCTTGAAAGTAGAAGCAGTGTCTTCCCACAGTGATGCTGGGCCCGGCAAGGTAAATAGACTGAAGTTAGCAGTCCAATGCAGAGCTCATGGGTAACCCCTTACAATGCCCGGAAAAAGTTATTGTGACCAATATAAGCCAAAATGTTATCAGCCGGAGGTCAGTAACAGAATTATTAACATAAGACTGATTTTCTGAGGTAGAAATTTAAATAATGAACAAATTTGAATTTCACTCTGACACATTACAAAGGCCTATTTAATTGGAAACAGGGCCTAGTCATTTGTTTTATGACGTTGAAAAAACTTCAAAAATTTTTGGAAGGGGGGGCCGGGCCCCCTGGCCCCCCCCCCCCTAAATCCGCCCATGCAACCAAAAATACGGGAATCACTAAACAATGAGCATTTTCAAATATATAATCAGTTTAAGGTCTTGAAAAAGTAGGTATAGGTAGGACAATTTGCCCTTAGTCCACTTTACGTAAATGTCACTCCCCCCCCCCGACTCCCAGGGCGGCACCCCTGCATCGTGATTTGTAATAACATACTAAAATTGCGTTTGTTATAATTTTACAGATAATTTTCATATTCTCAAAATCAATATTTATAAATACAGAATGATGGATACTACAAAATAAGGCAGTACGGTAGCTTTCATTTCATGAAATAAGATTTCCATAGAAAAAACTCAATTATTTGTTTCTCAAGGATAATATTTTGGTCCAAGCTTTCAAAAATTTAAACAATGCAACTTTCGTATTTCTTGTAATCCAAAATATTTTGAGAAGCCTAGATAAAGCTATTGCTGGAGTTTCTTGGTGAGACTGAGTGGTTTAATAATGATTAAAGCTTTTTTTCTTTATATGCCATGTTCGTGCATTTTAAACGCAATGTTTTCCTTTTAAGTACCCAGTAACTATTATACATGTTAACGACTTCTCATTATTTTTATTATGAGCGCGCCCTCAATTTCTTGGCTGAGTATTCTGCTCTCAAAATGCTTGCGTGCGCGTATTTTAAGTAATTTTTGGTTATTTACGTTCAGTTTAATATTTAAGTTCACGCTTGCTTCGCCTGCGCGCGCTACTTATCCGCGAGATGTATGCGTTTACGATGTATCTTGCCTTTTGCCGAGTGTAGTGCGTCGCATTTATGCATCGTTAAATTTCAAATTTGTAACACATTTAATTAACGGCGAGACGTTGGACCGGCAAGAAGCGCCGCAGCCAAGTCACGTAGGCTACATGTTTTATGCCCGCAAAAAGGTGGACCAGATAGAAGGAGTCTCACAGAAAGAAGTTACAAAGTGGTACCGAAATATGTTTTATTCCGTTCTATTAACTGACTGATTTAAATTAATATTTGTTACATTATATAAGAAAGTTGCGGAATGAACAAACTTTGTATAGCAGTAACATTAATCTACAATTACTCAAGGATTAAAACCCAAAGAAGAGAATATATCATATTTTGTTAATTATATGTGATATCGTTTGCTCCTTGAATGTACATATGTAAATCAATTGAATTTTACCGGAAAAGTATGGGCTCACCAGGCCAGCTTCGATAGTTTTTTTCCTCTAAGAGGATTACTTAGTTTATGTACGCATATAAGGATGCGTAGCCTATAGTTTCTTTTTCACTATATATTTAAGTCATTTAAAATGTTTAAGGCGTATAAAACTTTGAGTGCAGTAAAAGATTAACAGTGCTACACTCATATACTGTGTACATATTGGCGGTTTCCATTATTGACGAATATTAATTTGGGACGCATATTTACGCTTCATTTACGTATAGGCTAATTGTTCTGAGGAGCTTAACATCGAAAATCCCGTTGACTGAGTTTGTGGGTTAGGGAGCGGTTTATGTTCACGTAAGAATTCGTTCGTGGAGCTTACATTTAATTAATTCAATTTATAATAATTTATATTTTTATATAACTAAGGTCAAGTGGCTTGCGTTGTATAGTTGCGTACGTAGTTTATCGCATGGAGCAAGCTTACATCAATTTACAATGCTGTGAGCTTAAAATACATTATCATCATTATCGTTTACAAGCTTGGCAAAATGTTAACAATTTTCTAAGCCTATTGGACAATTTCACAAGTCTTGATTTATACGGGCTAACAAACTGTCGGTCGCAAACTTGATCGAATGATTGAAATTCAGAATTGCCAAAACGTTTTCGTTTTGGTGTTTATCACGCTGATTGTTTGGCTATAAACTTATAAAGCTTGAAAGTTATCCCTATTTGAGAATGTTTGGCATAATATTTTGCAGTATATTTAAGGTGTTTTCGTTGTTTGTTTTACAGTCACCAGAATATACGAATACAGATATACGAATACAGATATACGAATACAGATCTACGAATACAGATATACGAATACAGATGTACGAATAATCAGATATACGATATTCAGATACGAATAATCAGATATACAGATAAACAGATATACAGATATACATATTTGCACGATTCAGATTCAGATTTATGACAGATGATTGTACAGATTACAGATTGATTCAGACACTGATTCAGAATAAACAGTTATTAACTAAACTATCAGTTTTTCTCATATCTGCGTGGAGGAATATAACCCAAACCAAGTTATTCAGGATAATTTGGGCTTTCCTGGTTGGAATTGTCCTACAATACATATAGAAAAAGATTTAAAGTAGCAGAGGCAATGGATCCCAAGTTGAAAAAGCTTCCGATAACTATCATGTCTGTAGAAAATAACTTTTATTTAAAATCACTATAATCTACCTCGTTTAGCGAGCTATAGGGCTATTAAGACAGTATAGCAGATATCCTCTGCATGATTATTAGCCATACGGTCAGACTTTCGTAAACTGCAGTTTCTGCGAGGGAAGCAGTTGACTCGTCTCCCTCCACCCCCCCCCCGCCCCCAAGAAGACTTGCTGTGTGTATCACTTTACGTGGCAGTGGTCTTATCTTGTTCATCGTTCCATCGAAGAATTGGGTTATACATTGACGCAGCGATGTGTTTCTCTCTTCTTCTTTGCAGTAATTAGGAGGGGGCACGATAGAATAGAAGTAGGCCGGTGCACAGATTTTGCCATGGGGTGGTGGTAGAATTGTTCTTGGATTTCATTGTCATCTGCGGTGCTCAAGGTCTCGAGGCCTGGCTCAGGGCCAGTTTTTGAGGCCTTGGCCTCGTACCTTTGGCTTCATCTTTTTAATCGAAGCCTTTCGAGGCCTCAACGAGGCCAGCTGTTCCATGATGCGTAATACGGTTTGTCAAATCCTTCTGGCAGACTCGTTTCCAACGTATGCTTCATAAGCAGAATTAAGAAGACGATTGTATTTTGGAGACCGGCTACCTACAAGGTGCTTGGCGTTTATGTATCTAATGTCATTATGTCTCAAACGAGGACCCAGTATAAAATGCAGAAATGGAGTGAAAAGGTTTGCTGTAGAGTGCGATTTACTGCAAACTAGGCTGTTTAGAATGTCAAAATTTTAGGGGGCGCTAAGCACCCAAAGAGGAGAAAAATGAAGATCAGTGACCCTCGCCGGGGAAAACTGGTGGCACCTGTCCGGTACTTCTTCAGTTTGTTCGGGCCCAATATTGGAATCCTCAGAGGTTGTAGGTCGTCTCCTGTCAGTTGCTTATAATAAAAGCATTTTCTTCAAACGGGGAACCTCAGATTATTGGCCTTTGCCCTTTGTGGAGTATCTTCCTTTATATTAGTTAGTTTCATGTAGCAGAGGAGTGTACCTCCCACACGTTGATGGCAGATTTTCCCTGGGGATGGGTAGATAAGATACAACACACTAGACATAAGCGTATGAGGCAGAGGTCTTGCGTCCTCCTCCTCCTCTCCCACCCTAATCCCCCTCCTAATTTCTGGACAACCGTAAATTTCGCGCAGAAGTTGTAACAATTAACATTACTCCCCCTAAGGGCTCAAATGTTGGGGCAAGAAAAGTTTTGCCCCCAAATAAAAAAGGTCCCATCAGGTTGTGTTACCAGATCAAGGTAAAGACAGTCGTCAACCTCCCCAAGATGGCTCTAGTTTGAAATCAAGTGAGTCAAGTGAATTAGATTCTTCTAAGGGTCTTAAAAGGAATCGGCGCGCTCCGCGCGCTATGCAAGACAGAAGACACATTTTTTCACCAGAAAAAGCACAAAATGAATTGTTACCTGTGTGCGGCAAATGTGTAGATTGGACTAAAACCAACGGTTCCTGAGATAGAAAGGCATTGTATAAAGGTGTTCTTCTACCCATGGGCGGCGATTCGTCTTTGAAAGTGGGGGGGGGGGGGAGGGGTAATATCAGTGGCACTATCTAAGCGGAGCGCCACTATCAGTTGGCGCAGAGCGTACAAAGAAAATTTTCGCCAAAAATACCCGGAGATCAACAGAAATGGCCCCTTTTCGGTTGCATGTTATATTTTAAAGGGTGGCTTTTTGTAATTTTTTAATTTGTCTGTTCTATTACTAAGTTTTCTTAATAACTAACTTAATTTTATTACATGATTTCCGAATCTGCCGGGTTGATTTCATGGTTGGATGAAGTGCACAGTGTTCTCCCATTCAATTCCATGGGGTATATATTCGCCCATCCCCCCAGGATCGCCGCCCATATTTCTACTCCGACCCTTCGACGCCATCTCAGCTCAATTATAGCCCCGGATACCGTAGCTTTAGTTGAGCAATTCCTGGTGATATTCCAAAAATTTTGTCACCACGGCATGCAGAACTGTTGTGATAACTTTTGTGTTTTTAGTTTTGAGATCTCTTGTACTATACAGGGCGTTGGAATAAGGGGTGCAAATCCCAGGGGGTTAAAGACCGTGCCCTCAAACCAAAAAGTGAGGAAGAAACTATCATTTCGGGCCCAAATAATAGTGATAAAAATGAAACTAGGGGGAATAGCTCCCAAGTTCCGAGAAGCTAGATGCGGGTTCACTTTTGACCTGTCCATTGGTGGACCGCCGGCCTGGGGGAGGGGTATAAGGGGAGGGTGTGTCCCCTCCCCTTTTGGAAAATTTTTGAATTTAATAGGTGTATAGAGGCAAAATGGTAGCACTTTTTTGGCAAATCAGACAACGTAATTTCATTAAGTTGCCGCCAAAAATATCTGCATTGATACTCACAAGCTCGCAAAATTTAAACCTCTAAAATGATAGCGATCATTGGTTGTTTATTGTTACCCTTAATTTCTGATGCAGCACAGTTCAGGAATCACATACAGCACGTAGCACGTTCGGAGTAAACGATATCGTGCTGCTGCTAAGTAATATACCAAGGGAAGCGGGCCCCTGTTAAATTCACATCGAAACGGCATCACACACTTTCCATAATGGAAATTTTTCTTGAATTAGTTTCTTTCACAAAAATGTGTACACATCTTAAAGGAATTACCACAGGATGAATGTAAGTTGAATGAAATGTTTATACGGCCCTGATAGTGCAAAGGTAATTACCCATTTTGCATAGGACTGAGTGGTTATGATAAAGTCGGCTAAAACATTTCGTTCGTTCGTTGGGTTGAAATTTCTGAGATAAGCCCTGCCTCTAACCCGCGAAACGGGCATTTGTTTTTGGTTTTGTAAGTTGCGTCGCGCGGCCATTAGGCTCGATTGCTCCCATTTGAATATTTTCGATACCTGCTATGGAGGTTATGTTGCTAAAAATTGATAGTAAAATCCCAAACCTTTCAAACAGAATCAATAGAAGCCCCAAATTTTCTGCCAGCTTCTGGCACCAAAATTTTACGTTCAACGTCCTTTTGGTAACCCGTCACCCTTGTCGGGGCTTTGAGTTGCTGCGCCCCCCCCCCCCCGCCGGCTGTAGAGGAGCCTGGCTCCCCTATTGGACAAATCTAGGCGCAATCTCTGCTTACAATGCCCTACTAGCTTGAACCTATTTGGCAAACTGAGAATCATTTCGGGAATGCACTGCAGTAGTTCTTCGGCGCGGTAGAAAGTGTAGAGCGTGGCCCGAATCGAAAGAAGGTTAACGTGAATGTGATGTATGGTGAACTAACCTGGCATTACTTCAGGAATTGGTAAGTTAACAGTACTGTTCAAAAATGAGAGAAACTGTAAGATGGACCATTTTACCGAGAGGCCAGGAGATATAACGGAAAAAGAGTTCACAGGTCTGAGGAATCCTTGACTCGCTCAACGCAAACACTTCTTTTTAACGTTATTGTTATCTTTCACAACACATTTGAAAACATGATCACGCTTAAAACTTTGCACGTTTCGTACATTTCAGGAAAGGCATCATGAAGGTCTTCTGTAGGCCTATGTACGAAATTCCACGCAAGCGACGTATGTAAGTAGATTACGTCATATACAGATATATATAGGTCCTTATAGGTCCTGGTTAAACACAATGAAGATACTCTTACCATATTCGGGACTGATAAAAATTTCAACCCCTCCTCCTCGTCCGGAAAGCTACCACATCCCGGCGGGAATATCCTGAGACCACCTCTGTCAACATGCCCACATGGGCGCCGGTATGGGCAAATAACTGGGTGCACCACGATGCCTTTGTGGGTCCCACATGGGGACAACTTGCGCGTGGGGACCCCTTGTACATTTGTCCACTGTACCCTAGCTTGCAGACCCCACATGGGAGTCCATTGAAAATACACCATAAGCTCGCATGGCCCGTAATGCTTAGCCCATGCCCATGAAAAGCCTATGTTGTGCCCACAAATAACCCATGTAGGCCCAATGTGGGCATGCTAACAGGAAGCCTTGTTATATAGGCCATAACACAAACTGAAAAGATTATGCTAGGACCTACTATACGGTAGCTGGCCTCGCTCTCGCCCTCGGAGGTGCATGTGCATGGTCTCGGTAAACCTGTAGCCTCGACTACAGCAATGGTCATATCGTGTGCAATGGTGTATGGTTTCATTTCGACATTTGGGGAATGATGTTCAGAGACACTGTCTAAACAGGGCGCCATCACCGGTACCCCGAGGTATTTCCTTGTCTCTACATAGGGGTATTATAAGCCGTTTTACAAGGATGGATGTTTCTCCTGAACTTTTCCTAACTGGTAAACAATTATCTAAGGAATTTTGCCCTGCTAAACCACATATTTATTCTCTGAAATAGACAGTTTACTTCCACAATGGGGCTACCGCTCCCCTCCGGCCTTCGCCCATACACATGCATATGCATTAACAGGAAATAGTTTATAATGAGATGTCGTGTTTCAGAAATTTCCTCATAAAAAACATTTACGTTGTAGGGGAAGGACAGGATGTGATCAGATGTTGGAATGGCGAGAAATTTTGGACAAGGACACCAACTTGCCAAATGACAGAAAGTGCAGCCTGAGCATTTTGTTCGTATACTGTTCTGAAAGATTTCTGGTGAACGGTAGTATACTGGTAGATTTTGTCATCCGTTTCCTTTTCTTCCCCTCCCCAGTCAATATAGCATGAGAAAATTGCACATGTAATTTACAGTCAAATTCATTACTGACGTAGAGGCAAGGGGTCGGGGCGTCAGCCCCTGAGAAAAATATCTTCTTCAGGGTAAAAATGTGGTTTTTCAGGACAAACTTCATATCATGATGTTTGCCAACTATTAATATCTTGGGGCAAACACCTTCCACACCTATTGTAAAATGTTTTTCTTCTTTCTAATACACTAACTCGCAAATGTGAAATGAAAATATATACCCTTGTTGGTTGCCGCCAGAAGTTTTTCGCCGGGGGCACCTCTTTGATAGGGCCAACAACCTTAAGCCCTGGCAATTATGACGATTTGCCAGGAGCAAGGCGAACCCAAAGTTTTTCATGTGCGCCAGGCCCGTAGCCAGACAAGGTACTGTAGGGGGGCAAACATTTTTCCGCGGGGAGGGGGCTAAAATTTTTTTCAGGGGGCCAAATGTGTACAAATGTATTAAGTCAATGGTAAGATTCAAACTCTCTAGGGGGGGGGCAAAAAAATTTCAGGGGAGGGGCTTCGCCTCCCCTACCTCCCTTGACTACGGGCCTGATGTGCGCAACGAAAATTGTGAGTTTCAATAGGGAAAATCTGAACATTTGGGGCTTTAAAGAAATTTTGAAAACTTTGGGTTTATACTGAATGAAATTTGTACTGTATGGGGGATTAAGTGAACAATCTGCTCTCGTTGAGAGCAAAAACAGGTAATCTGTCGAAGCGACTGGCGACGTCAGGGGTTATGGTCTTCATCATACCCAGTAAGGCTCGCCGACGAAACTGAGAGTTAGAGTTAGATGAGGTTTTACGGCTCAGTTTCTAACCAATTGGTTTAGGTCGGGCCGGTCACGGCCTTTTCATCAGTTGTGGCTCACTGGCTTGTTTTCCCTACTCCATTGCTTATGATGAGCACCAAACACAGTGGCAGTAGGCTTCATTTTTACAGTCTTTGGTATTATCCGGCCAGGAGTCGAACCCCAGACCTTCCGGCTGCAAGTTGGATGCGTAACCACTTGACCAGGCAGTCGGTCTTGACCGACTTGAACGACGAAACTGGAAGATTTTCCACACGAGGGCCTCGGCCGCTTTTTTCCCCGTCTGGCCATAGGCTTGTTTTAATGCATCTCCTGGAGCTTTAGATTTTTCTTCCTGGTCCACATGGGCGCAATTTGAGGGAAATACTTCCTAATTCTGATATATTACAACGATTCCTGAGGATGACATGTATAGGAACGATCTTTATACAATGCATGGTACGAGAGTCACAGCTGGCAAAATGAGAATTTGTTAACTTTCTATTGTGATGCCAAGGGGATTGCTAAAGGTCCTGTGGTGTATTGTATGAAGATCGTTGCTGAGCATGTCAGCCTGAGGAATTGTTTTAATACATAAGAAGGAAGAATTGTCCTCCTCAAACTGCGTCCATGTACACACAAAAAAATGTTGAGTTTCCTGAGAATTCCAGTAAACGTACTTTATTCACCGTGGATGCCACAAGCCCCTATACTTCAATCCCCATCGCGCTGCTTTAGCAGCCATACGCTATTACCTTGATCAACGCCAGGACCCTAACATCCCTACCACCACTTTCCTTCGCTTGACAGAACAGGTCCTCACACAAAATTGCTTTCATTCTAATGGTCGTTTTTTCCGCCAAATGAAAGGAGTGGCTATGGGTACAAAATGTGGCCTGCCTCACCATGGGCCACTTTGAGGAACAGATGTTCTCTCGTTTCACTGGGATCAAACCCATACTTTATAGAAGGTATATTGACGACATTGTTGGGGTTTGCAGAGGGACCTCGAAACGAGTTTGGAAATGTTCATTAACTTTGCTGAAACCCTTTGCCCTTATTTGAAATTCACTCACTGTATTTCCGACTCCTCAATGGTGTTTTTAGACACGGAAATCTCCACCTGTGGCAGTAAAATCAAGTCTTATTTCCACTTTAAACCCACCGACTCGCACAACTACCTCATGCACCCTTCCAACCATCCCAGATCTTGTACCAATTCGATACCTTACTCACAACTTTTACGGGCCAGACGGATTTGTTCCGACCACCAGGATTTCGCTAAACGTTCCAAGCAGATAATTTCATTCTTTGAGCATCACCAGTATCCACAAAGAGTGCTCACTAATTCCCTGAACCGCATACAAGGAATTGATAGAGCCTCTGCCCTTGCTCCCAAAGCTGACCACACACCGGACGTATTCCCGATTAGTCCTATCCTTTCACCCGTCTGTGACTCCCATCAGTGTACGTGCCATTTGCAGGAATGTAGAGACCCTCCGTCATGGCCCATCCACAAGTGACCATTTCTCTGAACCCCCATCACAGCATTCAGAATTGAAAAGAACATATCTAAGCACTTGGTCCGTGCCTCCCAACCTCAAGCAGTAACGCCTAACCCACAGGAACTTTTACTTGCGAACGTGGGAGATGCAATACTTGCCCGGAGGTCAGTCATGACAAAATCCTCTTAATTGTAGGTCCAGCAACAACCGGTTTAACATTCATCAGCATTTTACCTGTACTTCAGCCAATGTTGTTTACGTCATCCTATGTAAACGCTGTAATATACTGTATATGTGGGAGAAACAAAACGTCGTCTTGCTGACCGAGTCACCGAGCACCCGAGGTCAATCAAACAGAACCTCCCAAGGTTCCTTGTAGCCACACACTTCAATCCCCCCCCCCCCCCGTGACTTGATGGTTTTGGCGGCCATCTCGTGTCGAGGTTCCGATCATGATCGCCTGGCTGCCGAAAACCGTCTCATCAGGAAACTTGTCCCCACATGGTCTGAACGTAGACTTGAACTTCTATAAATCAGCAATTCCTGCATTGTTGTTGTTTGTGTTAACCACTTAACACTGTCTCTTTTCCTGGCCAGTTTGCCCGTGCCCAATTTTGTTGTGTGTTTTCTAATTTGTAAGTTTGGCATTGCCAACAATCAGTTGCATTTTGCCACCTGACGAATGGTTTAAACCAGAAACGTCGTGGACTTTTTCACAAACATTTAGCACTATTTACTACTTCCTTTTTGACCTAGGCTATATATATAGATATATATATATATATATATATATATGTATGTATGTATGTATATATATATATATATATATATATGTATGTATATATATATATAATAGAAATATGGTCCACGTGTATTCCGATAAATAACAGGTAAACAAGCAGAACACAAAGCATAGTTGACACAGCAGGAATACATTAAAAAGAAATTTATTGTTGAAATTTTCGGTCCTACCTAGGACCTTCATCGGCAACTACTAGACTGACAAACAGATAAAAATACAGACGCTGTCGAGAAGTGCAGAAGCAGTATTAAAAGATTTAAAACTTAAAGAATTCAAAATGGGCTGCAACCAGTGTAGCATTAAAAGAGCACAAAAGGCGTAAATAACTGCTAGGATATAAAAGAAAGCAGAAATAAATGGTAAAAACCAGAATGTACAGTAAGATGTGCTGTGAGACAACTGTCCAGAGAGCTGTAAAAGCTGCAAATAAAGGCGCATTGAGGAAAGTTAAGTAAAACTAATTCACCTGGGGGATTAAGGGCGCTGGCTGACCCATGATAAGAGGTCAGTCAGGCCTTGCAGAACTGATACGGAGTGAGAACTCCTAAATCTTTGTTGATACCTTGAACCTTGATACCTTTAAGAATTAAGGACACCTAATTTTTTAAAAATTTTAAAAGGGAAAGGGGACACTGCATTGAGTCATGGCCTCACTGATGCCGACTTTTTTTGTTTTAGTTCCTAAATATACGTAAATTTTTTAACGCAAATTTTACTTCAAAAGGTAGCATATGTGGCACCAGATTGCATGTAAGGAATCCTAATTTTTCATCTTCACAGGGGAGGGGGACACCCCATTGTGCCATGGCCCCCATCACTGATGCCGATTTTTTTTTTTTTTTTTTTTTTTTTTTAAGTTCCTAAAACTACGTTAAGTTTTTAACACAAATTTTACTTTAAAAGGTAGCATATGTGGTACCAGATTGCATGTAAGGACACCTAAGTTTTCAAAAATTTTCAAAGGGCAGGGGGAACACCCCTCCCCAGAACGGCGATCACACAACATACTGCATGCCCCCCGTGACAGAAATCCTGGCTACGGCACTGCCACCTACCCCTGGCCGGAGGCACAAAGTGTTCACCCAAGAAAGTGCCCCTCCCCCCAATAATTTTAACAGGTCGCCGTCCCCGGGGGTTTTCGTCCTTGGATTGAGGGAGCGTGAGGGACAATGAATTGAGTTGTAGTCCTTTTGGCGTTCCATAATTGCCTGCCTTCTAGAAGATACTATTAGCGAAGGCGTACGTACGTACGTATGGAGTGCCATATTTTCACACAATGTATACTATTACAGTGCATGCTACCTCTTCGTTCGTACATTGATATACCTACATACGTACGTAAATCATATCCCAAGCTAGCTAACTCAACTAACTTGACTGATCTGAATAATAAAGGATCGGAATAGCAGCTGCGCTAGGCTAGCCAGTTTTCAGAAATAAACATGAAGTTTGGTGGTGGTTCTGCACCCGTTCTGGTTTTAAGTAAGTTGGGTTTTTCTTCATTTCCTTCTATACTTACAACGTTTCTTTCAGCCGTATATTTTTCAATCCCGTTTTTTTTACCCAACAGACCAGAACACAAAAAGGGAAAATGGGAAGAAGGTACAACTTGGTAACGTCGCGGCAGGCAAGGTTCGTATGTTACTAATTATTGTTGTGTATTTAACCACGTGCGTCCCTTCATTCTTGTACGTTAGGACAACCGAGCCTAGGCATGTGATTGAATCATGGAAAAATGAAATCGAATACAGAGTATCATCTAGGGCCTAGTAAAGTATAAATTCGTTCAAGCATAATTTACATTTTGATTAAGTCATATCCCCTCCCCGCACACCTCTGGCTCGTATGCTCTACCTTTTTTTTAGAGCCCTGCCAGTACACGAGAAGAAGAAGTAGTAAATAGCCACAGGCTACAGAGCCGAGTTTTGGGTACAGGTGTACCCCAGACATTCCGGCCCTTGGACCATTCGAAGCTTGCACTTCATTCCAGGACATGCATGTATCACACACACAATGTAACACTAACAGTGTCTGAGTGTATAATAGGCCCACAGGCATTCGAAAGTACATATAGGCCTACTACACACTAGGCCTAGCCTATATATAATAAGACAAGGTAGGTCATTTCTCACAATATGTAATGACAAGGAGTAGGCCCAGTCGCACTTCACTGCTAGTGTTTCCACACTCTAAATCGTTTTTCCTGACATGGCCGATTTTCACGTAATTTTAGATTGTTCAGGGAAAATGCATTCAGAGTGTGGAAGCACTAGCAGTGAAGTGCGACTAAGCCATAGGAGCAACTAAAGAATACCCCGCCTCAGCATAAGACACTTTTCCAGTCCATGGATACGGATTCCCAGTGGCTCAGGATTAGCTTGAGTGCTTCAAACCTAGCCTATTTCCTTTTTTCTTTTTTGAGAACGACACTCTGTGATGATATGTTAGGTCATTCATAATGCTTCAAAAACTCAGTGGCTGCCTGTCTAGGAATCCATTTTCATCTGGATTCCTAGTCCTAGTCGAAGTGGCTGCCTGTTAGGAATCCATTTTCAGCTGGATTCCTAGTCCTAGTGGAAGTGGCTGCGAGACTAGGAATCCATTTTCATCTGGATTCCTAGTCCTAGTCCAAGTGGCTGCCTGACTAGGAATGCATTTTCAGCTGGATTCCTAGTCCTAGTCCAAGTGGCTGCCTGTCTAGGAGTCCATTTTCATCTGGATTCCTAGTCCTAGTCGAAGTGGCTGCCTGTCTAGGAATCCATTTTCATCTGGATTCCTAGTCCTAGTGGAAGTGGCTGCCTGTCTAGGAATCCATTTTCAGCTGGATTCCTAGTCCTAGTGGAAGTGGCTGCCTGACTAGGAATCCATTTTCATCTGGATTCCTAGTCCTAGTCCAAGTGGCTGCCTGACTAGGAATGCATTTTCAGCTGGATTCCTAGTCCTAGTCCAAGTGGCTGCCTGTCTAGGGGTCCATTTTCATCTGGATTCCTAGTCCTAGTCGAAGTGGCTGCCTGTCTAGGAATCCATTTTCATCTGGATTCCTAGTCCTAGTGGAAGTGGCTGCCTGACTAGGAATGCATTTTCATCTGGATTTCTAGTCCTAGTCGAAGTGGCTGCCTGTCTAGGAATCCATTGTCAGCTGGATTCCTAGTCCTAGTCCAAGTGGCAGCCTGACTAGGAATCCATTTTCAGCTGGATTCCTAGTCCTAGTTCAAGTGGCTGTCTGACTAGGAATGCATTTTCAGCTGGATTCCTAGACCTAGTCCAAGTGGCTGCCTGTCTAGGAATCCATTTTCATCTGGATTCCTAGTCCTAGTCGAAGTGGCTGCCTATCTAGGAATCCATTTTCAGCTGGATTCCTAGTCCTAGTCAAAGTGGCAGCCTGACTAGGAATCCATTTTCATCTGGATTCCTAGTCTTAGTGGAAGTGGCTGCCTGACTAGGAATCCATTTGCAGCTGGATTCCTAGTCCTAGTCCAAGTGGGACTAGGACTAGGAATCCGGATGACCAGTAAATATCACTGAGGCGGGGTATTCTATAGTCTAAGCCATAGAGTAGGATATAAGAACTAGAATGCGCACTCCTAATACCGTGTACGTAAATCCGCTGTGATTGCATGGATGTACACGTAGATAAGAGCATGTATGTACAAACTGTATGGCGGCCGAGTCTCCCCCCCCCCCATGCGATCACAGCTGTTTCGGGGAGTGAGCACTCTTGTTCGTATATCCTACTCTATGGACTGGGCCTACTCCTTGTCATTACATATTGTGAGAAATGACCTACCTTGTCTTATTATATATATATAGTGTGTAGTATATGTACTTCCGAACGCCTGTGAATAGGCCTAGCCTAGTTGACATGGAAATATTTTAGTCAAGAGGATCTAGGCCAAGGCTAGGCTGGGAGAAAATCGCAAACAACAAAGAAGAATATTATGGTACAAGCATCCGCACATCCACTCTAAAATATTGCTTAAGTGGTCTTAGTAAGGAATAGACAACAATAACTCGTTCTCAAATGAAAGTCTCCTACTGTATGCATATTTTTATTAAATCTTTCATATCTAACAGCCCCCACTTTGACTCCGCATCCGAGCATCCGCGCATCCACCCAGGGAATGCTTGGAATGGACTTAACAGCCTTTTTAAGGTTAAGGTTAAGGTTGAAAAACTTAATATAGCGCACATTCCTGTGTAACCACACTCAATGGCGCTGTACAAAAACAAGAGTCAAGAAAACGATCTATTGAAAAGATAAGTTTTTAAAGCACCTTTAAAAGAAACAATGGTCGAAGACTGTCTAATATCGACCGGTAGGGCATTCCAAAGCTTAGGGCCAGCGACGCTAAAAGCACGATCCGCAAAGGATTTGCGACTAGTAAAGGGAACTTTGAGAAGTAAGCCCTCCGAGGATCTAGTAGAATAATAGGAGGATTTTAATTCAAGCAACACGGATAAATAAGCTGGAGCTAAACTGTGAAGACATTTAAACACAAGAAGGAGAATCTTATACTCAATACGAGCTTTGATAGGCAGGATATGTAGTTCTTTCAAAGCCTCAGAGGCACTGTCAAATTTGGAACGACCGAGAATTAATTTAGCAGTAAGGTTCTGAATTCTTTGGAGAGGATGCAACGTAGACTCTGGGAGATTAAAGAACAGACCATTACAGTAATCCATATGCGAAAAAATCGTAGCATTAGCAAGTTTGAGACAACTTGATCTGTCCAGATAATGACGGATCTTCTTTAAGTTAGACATAGCAAGGGCAGCCGCCCGTGCTTTCATATTTATGTGATACTTTTTATGTGTAAACTTTTTATGTGTAAATATTTATGTGATACTTTTTATGTGTAAACTTTTAAAAAGTTTCATTTTAACCCCGCCTCCGCGCATCCACGCATCCACCCAAAAATACTTGCTGCAGACTTTGAAAATATTACAAAAAGGTCTGCTTCTATGCAGATATTCTTGGTAAAAAATTTTGACTTCTCATCTGCGCATCCACCCAGGGGGTACTTGGGAGCGACTTAAAAAATATACGAAAGTTTCATTTTGACCACGCATCCGCGCATCCACCCAGAGTGAGCTTGGAAGGGGCTTACTTTTTTCCCCGAAGTTCCGCATATACTAACATGTTCTTAAAGACTACAGATTTCTCCAAACTTTGACTCCACATCTGCGCATCCGGATGCTCAGATGCAACTCTCGAGTGGCCCTGTATTCTATAGTTACTCCAATATTATGTGTAATGGGAATAAAATGGGCTTCGTACTAATTAGGCTACAGGTGTTCATAAACTGTGGTTGGTGGTGCTAGGACCTGTCAAGTCCTCAGTAAAGGAATGTGGTTGTTCGCCTACAGCTCAGTATACACAGTCCTTACACCGACCAATGGAAATAGCGGGGGGGGATCGGAAGTTTGTGGATTGATGGAAATTGTCTTTATTCTCACAGCTAATTTTGGGAGTAAAATCTTAATTTACTACCATGAATTTTCTTCTCCAGATCTTACAGGAGAATTACTGCTGTTTTTGATCATGAAATGAAATCAGGAACTTTTTCGCGCTGTAAATTTTAATGTGCGACTATGGAACTTTGTTTACATGAGTATGCTAATGAGCTGCATCATTATGTCAGTATAGAATGTTCGCAGAGGCAGTTGCCATGTGTATGTATGGGAACTACAGTGATCAAAATGTTGTGCATGACGTCACAATATTGCGCACACGACATTCTGGTGTCAACAAATACTTAGTAAATTTTGTCAAGTCGCAAAGTTGAGGATTGGATTTCAAATTTTTGGAACTTTTCAGAGGTTTAAAGTGACAAAAAACAACTGCAATATAAGTACAAGATTTAGAAAGGAAAAGAAATGATAGTAAATTTAGACTTTAGTGGAGTTTTCATTTTTCTTATGTTTTCTAATGTTTTTCTTGACGTAACCTCGGCGTGGGCCTGACATGGAATACACTGTGGACTATTAGCAAATTTGAAACAGGTTATTAGCCTATTGTAACAAATTGATAACTGGGATTCTATTGAAAGATGTCTACCTTTCTTGAGAGTAAATTTAGGTAAATCGTTGGGGGTGACTTTGCGAACTGAGGGATAACATGCTTGATTATAGCACCCTTTACTCTTGGACGCGGCATGGAAAATATCCCCAACGGTGAAGCCATGACCCCCACTTCCCCACCTGGCGCATCCCCTGATGATCTACTCATCTTAACTCCATCCTATCCTGTACTACGCTCCCATATGGCAGAGAGTGGAGTTCTTGGTTGGCACTCAACTAAGAATAATATATCAATTTGGAACAATTAAAACAGTAGATTGGCATGTTTTCCCATTCTGAAAGCAAGGTCAGCTTGAAGCCTGCATTCAGAATCGAATTGTCCCCCTCATCAACAGGCCACATTCTGTACAGAAGAGCATCGGCCCTGCCCTGGTTACACCACTATCCCTCATGTAGTCACACAACCTTTTTTGGAAACTGGGAGAATTAGTAGGTGAACTAGGACACTGGGACAGCATAGTCCAAACTGGGACAGCCCCGGTCAAACTTGGATGGTTGGAATCTTTGGTACCCGGCATTGTACAAGTTACTACAAGCATAGGTACAACTAGACTTATCTGAATACCCTGCCCCATCAAATATGAGGCCTAACTTAGGCCTACTTGAACAGTAACGTTAAAGGTCGTGTGACATGCCACCAAAAAGAGCTGTTTCACCTGTCACTTAAAGAATTAAGTCCTCCAATCAAAGATCTGTTGGAATTATTTCAATATCTTTTACCGTTCTCAAAATACACGTCTTCAAAGTTTGATGGTTTCTGAAGAAACTAATTGTGTATGCAAAAATAATGATGTGGAGTGTTGCACAGTGTTATGATTTCTTTTGTTAACCCTATATAAATTATCTCTTAATTACTGATCATATAGATTACAGTTTGGTGAGTGATATCAATATTTTTCAAGGAAAAAATTTTAAGTTTTATGATAAACCCCTCAGGGAATCAGCCCTCAAAAATAGCCTCGGCATTTGGCAATGCCGAGGTAAATGCCGAGACAAATTGACTTGACTTCGGCAAAAATTTTGCAGAGGCGATAGATTGCCGGACACGCCTATGGGGACTTACCGGTTACGAAAGCTGCACACTAGGCCTACACGGCTCGAAATGCAGCTTCGAGTAGCGACTTGAAAAGAAATCGTTTTCTGATAAAATTTCCACCACGATCGTAACATGAGCAAATATATTCAGTATTATTGCTTTATATACAAAACATAGCTGCAATTTTTCAAGTTTTAATGGGAAATCTTGATTTAAAAAGTTCGTTGGGTACGATGGGTATTTACTCTACGTACAAAACTCACTGTCTGCTGTCACGAAAGTGATCACTGTACACACATGAGTATGACACGGCAGAGTATGACACGGCAGAGTGTGACCTTTAGATTTCAGAACCAGCCGTTTTATCTTTTTTAATGTGTAATAAAGTGGGAAAAATTCTCAAAGCGGCTGTATTGGTTTTATCAATGGAATTCTGGAGCTTAAACAAACAAATTACGTTAACCTACTGTGGTAGAAGTTTGTAAACAAGTAGCATCGGACAGTTAGCTAATGCCGAGGTAAAGTGTATTTTTGCCGAAGTAAATCCTTTTTACTTCAGCAATTTTTTTGCTGTAGCCAATATCTTATTTGGAAGGGCTGGGGAATAACAATGCTACCAGTGTCCTTGAATTTAAGGTTAAAAAACAAAGGCTAACATATGCCATATATGCTATGTCCCTCTTTCGATGTCACATATTTGCATATTTAGCTCATATTTATTCATGATACAAGTGAGAAATAGAAATTTCCCTGTAGAATGGTCAATATGTGATGGATTTTAATGGAAATTGCAGCTATTTTCTGGATTTTTAATGCCTTTTACATCAAATATCCAACTATGTAATTTTCACACAACCTTTAATAGTACGTTGCTGAGGAAACAAAAAATTGTGGACTGTGCAAGTTGTCTGTGTTACGCGAACTATTGTAACTGAGATATATATGTATACTAGTCCGTTTATGCAGGCTCAAGCCTTATACCTGCATAGACAATGATTGTTTGCTATAGGCAACATTGACATGCAGCCACACTAGATTCTGAGCAATTAGTAGTGCAGTCAGTTGCGACAGGATTTTTGCGACCTTTGACCCTCTAGAGGCCTCACATAAATGTTTCGCTCACTGTAAGTCTAATAAATGTAACACATTGACTTACTGTTACAATTCATCATTTGTAGTTGTACATATTTTTGGAAAAGCTTTTGCTGAAAGGTGAATGGGATACCAGAAGTTGTGTACGTTTGTGAAGTTTGGATAGAAAATATTGCTATTTGGGGATGTGAGAGATGATGCTCTGTGGGCAGGTAATGTAATGGAATGCACTGCCCAATATGAGGGCTAGTCACAACCTAAGTTGTGCCTAATGCAAGATTGGATACAATAATGTATTAATTTAGCAACTCACTAACAGTTACAACAGGTGCAATTGGGCACAAATTTGAAGAAAAACATCAAAAAATCAAATTCCCAAAACTCCCACAACTGGTCACCTGACTGTATGATGCAAATGGCAGCACACTCACAGAGCTACATTACTGGAGGAGGCATATCTAGAAGTGGAACTAATGTATGCTGAGATAAAATTGTCTTAGCAACTTCATGAAAAGGCTTATATCACAATACCCATAAAACATACAGTGCATCAAGAGTAGACCATATTGGGGGCTTTGAGGCATATCATTTGCCAATATGAATGCGTGCATATGTGCTCATGTATTAGCTTCCCTACCTAAGTTCTGTATTTGTGCAGAGGACACTTTCAGTGCGCTGTGCAGAACAGCTGTACACTGGCATGGACAAGTCGGTAGTAAGCATGCCTAAACAGTGGCAGTGTTATCATGAATGCTTAGCAGTCACCATGCACTGCAGCATCATTCACAATGTGGACATGCACTAGAATCATGGCATGGCAGAGGTGTGTGCAGTGATGGGTTAGCTGTGTTGCAGTGTTATATATTAATCATGCAGCAGTGATGCCACATCGTGAGAAGTGCTCATAAGACTATTTTCACTTTAGGGTTTCAGATGGGTTGCGCCTCGTCTGTATTTGGTACTTGTTGTGGTTGTATTCCCATGTACTGTAAGAATCTTTTTAAGTCCGGAAAACATTCCTTTCATTTCAGGCTTTATGCAATGATTATTTACTGACAACTTTGTTTTGGTCATTTCATGCCTACTGTAAGGTTTTCAGATATTTTCTGCTCACATTTGAATCTAGATGGGTTTCTTTTTATAGTTTTGTGATGAAGCAAAAGGACTCAAAACTGCTACAAAATACACTGGGACTTTAAATTTATATTGAAGATTTTTTTACTTTACCCTTACAGATGATTGCTGATGTGATTAGAACTTGCCTTGGACCCAGAGCCATGTTGAAGGTTTGTCACGTCTTCTTGGGAAAATTGACGTGATGTTTTTCTTAATGTTATCCCCAGTGTATTACAGTGGTTGGGGTAGTTTGTGTCACGTTGAAAAGGATATTGTTTCAGAAGTCATAGTGTATGAATTTTGTTGGCAAGACCAAAAAGAACCATTTTGGTAGCTTTTGCAGTTAAATGTAATCCAGAACTGACCTGGATTGAAGAAAATATACATTTTGAAATAGGTTAAGTGATTTTGAATTAGCCTAGGTCATTTTCAGATTCCATAGAAACATCAAAAACTTGTATTGTGACCATACTGAATGTAGAACCAGGGGTCGAAATTTAATTTTTTTGCTGCTGTTCCACGGAACAGCGCTTTTTCCAAAATTACTGTTCCGGATCAGATTTTACTGTTCCGGAGCACAGTACCTCGGCAAGCGTACAGTTCGTGCAAACTGCAAAGGTGCAAACTGCTGTTAACTGTATTCGAGTGGTATGACTGCACGACTTGACCATAACTTGGGGAGGGTGAATTTTTGCCTGCAGCGGGGACTAGCCAGTGGGATATCCTGATTGTCTTTTGGTTCTTGCTGTATTTTTAAGCACAAATTTATCGCCAATAACCTTGCATTGTCCTGAGACCTAGCATTACAGTGTCCCAAAACCTACTGTAGGACTCAAAATTGATGCAGAAGACACAGCAAGCAAGGCAAGTCGTGTTTGAGTGAGAGCAAAAAAGTTCCACAGGAAAGGAATATTTTTGCTTAATTCATCCTTTGCATTGCGGTTTACTGCTATAGCATAGCAATGAGTGGGTACTCCAACATATGAGTGCACATACTGTTGTTATTTTCTCGCAGCAAATTTACGTGAATCGTTCTAGTCCTATCCTTCGCCATAACCTTGATTCAAGTATCATTCCACACAGTAAGTCAATATGAAGATCTTGCAAGGAAAAGCAAACACTTAGGACCCATTGACTTTGGTTGCAAGATATCAGCAGTCAGAATTGCTTTTAGTTGTTTCAAGTTTCGGTGCTTAGTTGCTAGCTTAGAGGGAATATTAATACAAAACCCCCTAAAAACACAATAAAGTGGAGGGAATATCAATGAACAGTTAAGAGGTCATTTGGAACATACCACGCAAGACAAGGGGTGATGCAAGATGACCTTCACTTGCAGGGCAATAAATGACTTACTGTACTAAACATTTTTCTGCATTTGGTAGTAACACTTCAGTATGTGCATTTACACAGTATTGTACCATGCAGCAGAGAAAATAACACATGCAAGTGTAACCAACTTTAATTGATAACGGTGGAACGAGATTGCATTTCATACTTATGCCAAAATTAAGGGGGATTTTTTATATTCACAGTATCATTACTTTTAGAGGTTAGCATGTGCGTATATTTATATGCACTTTGCTTCCTGTGGAAAAACACTGTTCAATGGAACAGTGGCTTTTGAAAAGTTACTGTTCCAGCACAAAAAGCACTGTTCTCGGAACAGTGGGAATTTCGACCCCTGAGAACTACATTCCAGAGGAGAGAAGTGAGGAGAAGTCAGCCTGTTTAAACAGAAGAATATCATTTTGTGGTAGTGTTAATGCTGTCTAATTTTTTGTTTGTATATTTGTGCATCGTGAAATTAGTTAAGGTTTGATATTCAAAGTGTGGGGTGAATTTGATAGCCAACTGAAGATAGAGGGAACTTTTTGTATGCTACACTTTCTGTAGAGTTAAAAGTTCTGGATGTGAGATTCATCAATTTACTGTAAATGCTTGAATGACCTATTTATTGATGAAAAAAGTAAAAAACCGAACTCACGCTTTCTCCTTTTTGTATTCGTTAGTCTGTAGGGCAAGCTCTGCTGTAATCGCTATAAGATGGTATTAGTAGTTTGTTTTATTGTTTATTACAGATGTTGATGGATCCTATGGGCGGCATTGTTATGACAAATGATGGAAATGCTATTTTGCGTGAGGTGAGACACTTGAATGTTTGTTTTCTTGCTTAACTAAATTATTTTCCATTGTTTTGATAATTTTTTAGTTATTTTAAACTTTTCCAGCAATCCTAGGGCAGTCAAATTTCCAAACTTGTAAATGAAAGCTTTTACCCACAGTCTTTGGAGTAATGCGTTGAAATATGGTGATTATATTTAACAGTATGATGAAGCTTTTGTCAGCAATAATATGGTGATGTGACGAAGGATTCCCCATCTTTGAACAGGAGTTTTCCCAGTTATTTTGAAATGATACCCAGAGAAAAGTGCTCCATTTAAACAAAAGTAATTTGAAAGTTTTAGTGTAACATTCTTTCTTTCCAAATTTTACGAACAATGTTATGTGGTACATATTCCTAAGTCAAGGTATCAGAAAAGTTTGAGTCATGTTTGTGTGAGATTCCTGCAGACATGGGTAGAAAAAGTTGGGAAGCTGGAAGGTCCCTTTCATAGGAAATTTTGGTATTTGGAAGGAAATTTACCTGTTTTTTACATGAAAATATAGATGAAATTGTGGACAATTTGATATATATCCTGGAAAACAAAAGTTTGCTCAGCCCTGCCCCAAAAGGTAATAGATTGTGAATGTACATTAAAGGGAAATTTTCATCATCCCAGACAGTTCCAATTCTCCCAACTATGCAACTTCTAGCTCCTCCCATAACTGTATGAAGCTCCTCATTGTGCAGGAATAAACCTGTTTTATTGCTTAAGGCCATGTCCTGGTGAGCATACAAGGCTATAAAATGTAATAAAAACACTTTATCAGCCTTGTGTGGAATGTGAGCTACTCTGCATCTTTCAAATTTTCAAACTTTGATGTCAATCAAAGGGCAGTCACCAACTGAGAATTTTGATACCCCCACACTAAAATATACTTTGGGGTGATGACTGTCTGTCTTTAAAGTATGTCCCATTTAGTCATTTGGTAGATGAGACTATTGTGTGTTGAGCAATGAAGATTCCCAGTATATCACATGCCTTTGGCCCTATCTTAGTCACAGAAGGAACTGACATGAAAAGTGGTAGTCTTGCTGTAATTGCTTTATGTTATTGTTACTTTCAAATCCAAACCAGGTGATGACCGCTCAAACCATGCTTGATGTAGCTAGGATTTGTAAGAACTTGTATCATTTTCTGCCCATGAGAAAAGTTTCCCTGTACTTGGTCTAGGCAAGACGAGGGAGGTGGTGGTGGGGGGTAAGCAGACCTGAAGTGAGCTTTCAGTAAAGGTATCCCACTCTGCTTTATACCATGTATGGTTACTCTGATAGATACATGCACCCATGTGTGATAGCTTTCTAGGGTGTATAGAAATGTAACAGGGTGTGGTTTGAGACTTGCTTAACTTCCCACTACATGGTTTGAACCTGTTAGTACTTGTGAACAACTCAACCCATCCCAACCCCCTCCCCCCCCCAAAAAAAAAAAAAAAAAGAAAATGGGCTAGACAATTCTTTTCACCAGTGACCTTTGCAAACACTCTTTCTTGAAATTGCAGTTAGTTTTTTAAAGTGTTAGACAATCACCACTATTGCTCCACAGAATACTATGTGATAAAATCATGACATTATTAACTCAAAAACTATTAAATATTTAAAGACTATCTTTGTCCACCCTGTTGGATACAGGCACTATCTTTGGTAGCTTTCTAGGTTTCTGGCCAAAACGTTGGCTTACCCTTTGTACGCTGTTCAGAACATTTGTTTATTTGGCTTGGCTAATATCCACATAGGAGATAAAGATGTTTTTTGATGAATTAATGTAATCCTAAGAAAACAAAAAAAAAAGCAGAAATATCTTGTTTTCAGAGATGATAACTGCACCTCAATTGCATGAAGCCATTTGAAAGAAAGGAATACAAAAAAACATTGAGAAGTGCAATGCATGATGGGAAATATACTGGTGCCGTTGTGGGGCATATATCTGACAAAACTCATATTTTTTTCTGTGTAGACAAAACGATATATTTAATAACTTTGCTTTCTATATCCTACATATGTCATAAATTTATGTGATCTTCATCTAGACATTTTCAAAACTTCCAAAAGAATCACATTTCAAGGACAAAAGGAGCATTTAGTTTTGAAGAAATGACAAAAGGACTCTGAGGCAATATGCTCACTTTATATCATAGGCTCTGACCATGAGGTGAACTGGGGATAAGGTGTAGCGGTATTGCCAATATAAAATATCGATATACCGACCTGAAAATATCGATAATATCGATATTTTTGCAGAATGGGTACGCACACTATACATATGAAAAAACGAAGTATGGGAAGGTATTACCATGTACCCGGCCCCTGACGACTTAAATGCCGAATTTTACTACGTTGGTAGATAAAAATTAATCAAGATTTGTGCAGAAAAATTAAAAAAAAAAAAAAAAAACTGTGTTTGCATTTAACATTTGAGTAGTTGCAGTCGCAAAGCAACTTTCAATTACTTCTTTGGGAATATGTCTTATATAGCTTTTAGTGTTACTTCAGCATCACACCAGACGATCAAATATCCCTCCATCTCACTAAAGCAACAGCCATGATCTATAAAAAAATATCTGTAGGAGGTCTGCCCCTAAATAACTACAAAATATTTTCAAAATCTGTGATTATTGGTTTCACTGACCATACAAACATTTTCAAAACGAGTGGCCTAAACATTAGCGTAATTCCCACCCCTTACTAGCATGTGCTACGCCGATTCCTTCCACTATCAACAGCTTGTGTTTTAAATATTTTTCTATCAAACTAAATATGGCATATTTTGGTTCGCAAGTTTTGGGATGAGTAAAAAGTGTTCCTTTTGGACTTACGTAAGCCAGGGGCCTTCTCCGTTTGTCACAAAGAAGTATGTACCTCTTCACCTAACTCTCGTAAAATACCTCGCAAGTAGTTCACTATGCAATGCTGCATCAAAACGGCCTTGTTTAGCTTATCACTACATATCTAAAATACCGGCCGATATTTTCGATATCAACTATTCGTCGGTATTACACTCAACTATAACCACTAAGTTACTAGCAGTCGACATTTATACCTAGCTGATCGCTTGTATTCAGACATTCCAATAATAAATCTATGAATGCAGTGCTCGTAGTGAAAATCCAGGCACCGTGCAGTCCGCTGCAGGTCTGCAGCTCGCTAGCTGCTTCAGCTTCTCGGCACTCTCGCACGTGTCCGGTACCTGGGATTTCAGAATTTTCCCAAAACTTTCAAGTGCAGCTATAAGAACTTTTACGCAGCTATTTTGTAGGATCATCCCCATCGCAGTGTTAGCGATCTTTTTTTAATGTATGAAAATATATTACAGTCGAAACTACTTGCAAAATTCCGCCCAAACAAACAAAATATACATCCCACAAAATAGTTAAAAAACCCCTCGTATCAAAGTACGCTGATCCAGTCAAAGGTCACAATACTCCTATGTATGCTGCATAGTTTGTTTGGAAGAGTCCAAACTAAACATTTTCTACAGTATTACACGTGTTGCACGTACGGACTGATTGCGGCGTGTTCGTACATGTACGTTTGCATACATTCATGTTGTCAACAGAATTAACGTAAAGCTTCCCAAACGAAAAATTACGAAGATGTACTAAACCCTATGGCTTATGGAATCACAGTACATGCGTAGTACAGTATATGTACCTACACTGAACTTCTAATGAATGTATTTGCGAAAATGTTACGTTATTTTCTGTTTGTGGAACTTTACTCTGATAGTCTCAGATAGATCATCCTACAGTACTGAGTAAGTCTGAATATCATGAAAAATTAGTTTACTTGTAAGGTCTCGGAATAAAATTGCATGCAGTAACCAATTCTGTAGAAAAAACTTTCGTGTCACTGATACGACTCAAGAGCTAGCGAGTCTGTACATACATATTCAGCCATTTACGCCCCACGTGTACTTTGGCAGTCGATCACCGCTACACCTTAACTGGGGATATTTCTTAACAAAAGTAAACCAGAAGTCTTTAAGATGGGTTATCTTGAGTTAGGGGTGGAGTACATGTATTGAATTATTTTTCCTCTTTTACATAGGACCTTTATGAAATGTCATGAAAAATACATTAACCAGGCTTAATTTTAACAGTCATAATGGGCTTGTGACTACCAAAGATGGATTTACCAAAAGTAACAGGCTGGTTGTGCAATGACGAACTGCATTTTATGATAATGAAAAACAGAAGGCACCTAGAGCAGCTTGAAATTGTGCTTTTGGACAACTTAAATATCTGTTGTACACACAAAAATGACTCAGTTAGTTAGATGAGGTTTAACGTCCCAGTTTCCGACCAATTGGTTCAAGTCGAGTCAAAAATGACTCAGACGAGTCATTTCAGGGACAACCATAAAAGTTCCTTTAAATTGAGGCCTTCTTTAAAAGATGATTTCATTTTTCATTTCTTTTCGATAGATTACAGTGCAACATCCAGCAGCCAAGTCCATGATTGAGATAAGTAGAACTCAGGATGAAGAAGTTGGAGATGGTACCACATCTGTCATCATACTCGGTAAGATTCACCTCTGCTAGTGTATAGCATATGTAGAACTGTATGCTAAAATATTTCTTCACCTGCTGGTGGTTTGGCCCCATCACAATTGGGGTAACTCTTGTGCACTTGTTGTAGATATTGTTATATGCTTGTCATAGATACTGTTATATTTTCAGTATTACCAATCAGGCCTGATTTTTAAGGAAATTTTCAGGTCGCCCATCAGACAACCTGAAGCTAAATTAAGGTTGTCCGACACAGTTTTTGGTTGTCCGAAAGAAAGTGACGAACAAGAGATGAACGATTCTATTTCCAGTCTCTGCCATAGAAAACAAACATTTACTTTAAATTCTTCATTTTTCAATATTTATTGGCATGTTACAATGATGAATGGTAGTCACTACCATTGTCTCAATGCCACTTGTTAAGGGGATTTTTATGACATACTTTCATGCTGATGTAGAGAACTATTCAGTTACAAATAAAATCTACTCGTCCATCGGACAAGTTCAAAGAGAGAAAGTGGTTGTCCGATGCAAGTTTTACCCGTCACGGACGATCGGACGAGTGCTAAATTTCAGCCCTGCCAATGTATGTTAGTTATTCAGAACATTGATATTTCCAAACTTCACCAGGGAATATATATATGTTCAGGTCCTCACAAGACAACAGGGTGAAAGGGATAAAGCTTATTTGTGCCATGAAGTAACCTTGGAGAATTACCCGCCATAAGAGTAGAATGATCCAGGTGGAAGTGTCAACTTAATGGGTATGCTAAGCTTTGAGAGAGGTGTATGTGAAATTTAAAATTACCATCATCCTGTAAAAGCAAGTTAAAACATGTTTTTTGGGCAAACCTGGGTGAAAGTTCAAACAGTCATCATAGTTTTCCAGTTTATGACATGAAAGAAAGGATATGTGACTGTCAGTTCTTTGGAATCATTTTCCACACTAAAAGTGTTCATGATTGTAGGTAAGAGGTGAATTAGCTATGTTATGAAAAATTTTCAATGTCATGTTTAATATAATTTATGATTTCCACTTAACAATCAGCTGGTGAAATGATGTCTGTAGCAGAGCCATTCCTGGAGCAGCAGATGCACCCCACATTGATTATCAGTGCCTACCAGCAGGCCATGGAAGATATGTTGGCAATTATGAAGGAAAAATTCAGGTAATGATGGTAGGAAAATAGATCTGGCATGTGCATGTAGGATCAACCATATTTAAAACAAATTCAAAGAACATCAGTAAAAACCCAGTTTTGGTTTGTTGCCTTTTCTTATGAAATGGCTAAACCGGATTCTGATAATCCTGTTTTTAATGCATCACCCTTGCTTGATATCATGTCATGCACTGCATATTATTTTATTTATGGAGAAATAGGCTACATTGATCAGAATGCTAAAGCATGAAAGGACAGCCTAGACGTAGTCCTTCACGTGCTGTGGTAAAACTGCAGCAAGGGCAATAGTTTTCAACTTTTCCTTGTGCAAAGTTTTAAATGGTTTGGTAGAAGCCTTTGTATTTATGAAGGGTATTAATAATAATTTCATGTTTGCATGACCAATAGATCAGAAAAAGTCAGTTGAATTGCCATTAAAAAAACAAAACAAAAAAAAGAAAAAAAAAAACAGGAAAAACTGCTGTCTAGCCTCCCTCAGCTAAAGATGGCAATGGAATTGTCCTATATTGTCCGTCCTTTGTTAGTTTATAATATTACCCCATGTCACAGGTTTCAGGGATAGCTGCAGCAGGCCTTGTCCCTCTGTAATAAAAGGCCATCTGGCTGTGGGTTCAAAATGACAGCAACAAAAGGGTGTGCCTTGTGTTATTTTTGATTGAGTAGATCCAGAAATATATTTTGTAACTGAATACAATGTAAACATTTGCATTTCTTTAACATTTGTGCCTTAATGAAATATGTAAACTTTCTGTGAGTTGCTGTGTTGACCAGGTCCCTTGTATTTCTGTGAGTGCAACTCCAGGTATCCCTTCCTACCATGTAATCAGGATCTGCACAAAAAGTCTTGGGAGTGGTTGTTTAATTTAAATGACTTATATTCAGGGCTGTGCAGAAAAAAGTAAGTTTTACTAACCACTGGCTCCAAAAGCAAAAAGTTAGTCTCCAGCATCATCAACTCATCCAAGGAAATTCTAATTAAAATTGTTGTTTTGACTATTTACATGATACATTGATGGGGCTTCTAAAAATGACACTGCTTTCTGTAGAGCAATAAATTATGAACAAAAAAAGCTTTGTGGTGTTTTTGGTTTCGATGAAAAGAGAAACCTATGCGGTCATGATGGCGTGTATATGTATGTGTGTATGTGCGTGTGTATGTATGTGTGTGTGTGTGTGTGTGTATGTGGGTGTGTGTGTGTGTGTTTGTGACACTTTGCTCGTTAACACGATATCTCAAGAAGGGAAACTCTGAGTTTTCAAACTTGGTACATAGATGCCCCATATTGAGAGGAAGAACCCTATTGTTTTTGGTGGGGGTCAAAGGTCACCTGGGGTCACCGGGGGTCAAAACCTGAAAACCTTGTTAACACAATATCTCGAGGTAGGAAGCTTTGATGAATTTCATACTTTGTATGTAGATGCGTTACGGTAAGAGGAAGAACCCTATCATTTTTGGTGGAGGTCAAAGGTCATCTGGGGTCACCGGGGGTCAAACCCTAAAAACTTTGTTAACACGATATCTCAAGAAGGGAACCTCTGACAGTTCTCAAACTTAGTACATAGATGCCCCATATTGAGAGGAAGAACCCTATTGTTTTTGGTGGAGGTCAAAGGTCACCTGGGGTCACCAGGGGTCAAAACCTGAAAACATTGTTAACACAATATCTTGAGGTAGGAAGCTTGGATGCATTTCATACTTAGTATGTAGATGCGTTATGGTAAGAGGAAGAACCCCATCATTTTTGGTGGAGGTCAAAGGTCATCTAGGGTCACCGGGGGTCAAACCCTAAAAACTTCGTTAACACGATATCTCAAGAAGGGAACCTCTGACAGTTCTCAAACTTAGTACATAGATGCCCCATATTGAGAGGAAGAACCCTATTGTTTTCGGTGGAGGTCAAAGGTCACCTGGGGTGACCAGGGGTCAAAACCTGAAAATATTGTTAACACAATATCTTGAGGTAGGAAGCTTGGATGAATTTCATACTTAGTATGTAGATGCGTTATGGTAAGAGGAAGAACCCTATCATTTTTGGTGGAGGTCAAAGGTCATCTGGGGTCACCGGGGTCAAACCCTGAAAACTTTGTTAACACGATATCTCAAGAAGGAAAGCTCTTACAGTTCTCAAACTTGGTACATAGATGCCCCATATTAAGAGGAAGAACCCTTTCACTTTTGGTGGAGGTCAAAGGTCACCTGGGGTCACCGGGGGTCAAACTCTGAAAACCATGTTAACATGATATCTCAAGAAAGAAAGCTCTGACAGTTCTCAAATGTAGTACATGGATGCCCCATATTGAGAGGAAGCACCCTATTGTTTTTGGTGGAGGTCAAAGGTCACCTGGGGTCACCTGGGGTCAAACCCTGAAAACATTGTTAACACAATATCTTGAGGTAGGAAGCTTGGATGAGTTTCATACTTTGTATGTAGATGCGTCACGGTAAGAGGAAGAACCCTATCATTTTTGGTGGAGGGCAAAGGTCATCTGGGGTCACCGGGGGTCAAAGCCTGAAAACTTTGTTAACACGATATCTCAAGAAAGGAGGCTCTGACAGTTCTTAAACTTGGTACATGGATGCTCCATACTGAGAGGAAGAACCCTATTGTTTTTGGTGGAGGTCAAAGGTCACCTGGGGTCACTGGGGGTCAAACCCTGAAAACATTGTTAACACAATATCTTGAGGTAGGAAGCTTGGGTGAATTTCATACTTTGTATGTAGATGCGTTATGGTAAGAGGAAGAACCCTTTCACTTTTGGTGGAGGTCAAAGGTCATCTGGGGTCACCGGGGGTCAAACTCTGAAATCTTTGTTAACACGATATCTCAAGAAGGGAAGCTCTGACAGTTCTCAAACGTGGTACATGGATCCCCCATATTGAGAGGAAGAACCCTAATGTTTTGGTGGAGGTCAAAGGTCACCTGGGGTCACCGGGGGTCATACCCTGAAAACATTGTTAACACAATATCTTGAGGTAGGAAGCTTGGATGAATTTCATACTTATTATGTAGATGCGTTATGGTGAGAGGAAGAACCCTATCATTTTTGTTGGAGGTCAAAGGTCATCTGGGGTCACCGGGGGTCAAACTCTGAAAACCTTGTTAACACGATATCTCGAGGTAGGAAGCTTGGATAAATTTCATACCTTCTATTTTGATGCCTTATAGTAAGAGGAAGAACTCTATAATTTTTGGTGGGGGTCAAAAGTCATCTGGGGTCACCAGGGGGGTCAAACCCTGAGACAGAGCTCCCAACCAGCACGGACTTTCCATATTCAGTACGGAAAATCATTGTAAATATGGGAATACGGATTTTTCCTTGATAATCCAAATTTTGAATGAGTAAATAGGTCCTTTCACGAACTTTATTATTCTTTAGCCAACATATCAAAAGACTGAGAATAGACTACAGTATTTCACTTTTCTGTACAGTACTGTAGTGTATTTATTTGAGCCCAGTAATCTATGCTGTTATGTTATTGGTTAAATTTTTGTCAACAAGTTGATGTTAAACCAATCAGTAGATAGTTTGCAGCAGATCCATGACATTCCATAAGCTACCATATCATTGGTTGATCAGTTGTAAACAGATCCACTTTCAACCAATCAAAAACTGTGTTAAAAGCTAGTTTCTGAGTGCAGTGACAGGTCTGTTGAGCTGGCTGAGTAGCCCAACGTTAATGTTAGATTTGACTGTAACTGAATTGGAAAAATAGCACCAAGAAATCGAATAATAAAAATTACAGCAGGAATATCACAGTATGTTGTAATATGGCTCCTCTTCAGAGTAGCAGAGTAGTATGAGTAACTTTAGTGGAAAATTTACCAGGCAGATCAAGTTTTAACGTAGGCCTAGGCCTAACAGTTAGGGCCTAGCCTAGCCTAGGGTACCTAGGCCTAGTTCTCACGTACACTTTGTTCCCTGAACTAGTATGGGAAGCCCCAAAGCTTCCCAAATACTAGGTCAGCAGACTGCGGACTAGGCCTAGCCTAGGCCTAAGTGTTGTTACAGACCAACAACAAACATTAGCCTACACACACAATAATGTTAGACTCAGTACATAAATCTAATGCAGAGTTCCAGGTTTATGGGCTAGGCCTAGACAAAGTCCTAGTCCTGTGACTAAGTCCTAGCCTAACTGCCACAGTACAGGCTAGCCTAATTGTAGTACAGTATGTATGGGCTGATATTACTTATTAGAGGTAGGCCCAGGTTACTGTAATAGCTATGGCCTAGGCTAGGGCTAGTCAAAGCAGTTATTGCCTGTCAAATGTTGGTACCCATCATCTAAGTTTGTAGTATTTACAGAGAGATTTCTGTGACCAGCTGTGCATAGGCCTAGGCTAGGTTTATACTTATAGCTAGGCCTAGGCTAGACCTAGGCTAATGTTACTTAGGGCCTTGCCAAGTATTTAGCATAGCCTCTAGGCTATACTGTAATGTTAGGCCTTGGGAATACTTGGGATATTTTGCATTTTGTCCTTTGGTGACCCTGATGACTATCTTGGGAATTCTTGGGAAATTTTGCTTTTTGACCTCTCGTAACCCCAGATGATGATCTTGGGAATTCTTGGGAAATTTTGACCAGTGACTGAAAGATATGGGACATCATGGCATTATTTGGAATAGAACATATATCATCGAAACCTCAATGCATTTTTGCATTCTGGTTTTCTTTGGTGAGAATATTGGCTGACTGAGCATGTATTTACATGCATGTTAATGAAAGTATGGTAGGGGTGTAGACTGACGTCCAACGAAGTCACATTTTTTGGAGCATTTCGTACCTTGATATTAGGGCTGTGGCCTTGTAGTCGTTAACTGCAAAATGATGAATGTGGAATAAATTTGTAGTAAAAACCTATGTGCTGTTCATCACAAAAATGGCTTTATTTTTCTTTTTATTATCCAAGTCAGCATTTTTTGTCCATTTTACGTTCTCACAAATGTGTTTGGTTTCTATGAATCACATTGTTTTATGTCAATCTTTCCCAAACACAATTAGTCCTACTTGCCCATGTATGGTTGGCCCAAAAATAAAGACCCAGAGCTTTTACATAATGCATAGGCAATAATCATGATTAATGGCTAAAGGATCTCAAAATTTTGCAACTGAACGTTTAAAAGTTTTCCTACAGGTTCTCAGTCCGATTTGATATAACCATCTTGTTGCATTCGCTGAATTTTGTCACATTTGCTAATGATTTGGTTGCACTGTACAGCCCTAGTGGTACTCAAGGACTTGAAATTCTTGTCTATTGATGTTTCACAAGATGATATTTGAACTGCCTGAAGTGTGTTTGTGGATTTGTAATTTCTAGAACATTGTACTAAGAATTCTTTTCATTATCAGCATCTTCTGCAATCTCCAAAAGTTTAAACTTTTACACATACAGTCAATATGTGATGTTCTCCATCAAATCTTTGGGTTCTTGAATAGCAATGTCTCTCTTCTTAAGAAAGTGCAAAAATATGTTTTAATATGACTGTTTCATTGTTCTTTCATTTTCAATGGCAGTGTCAAAGTGGACATCAACAACAGAAGCGAGATGATGAAGATACTAAAGAGTTGTGTTGGAACCAAGTTTATCAACAAATGGTAATTGATGATGTGTTTCCCACTTTAACATTTTATCACTCTTCCATGTTTGTTGCTCCTTTGAAGGATAAGTAAATCCTACATGAAAGTTCTCTCATAATTGTGAAGATCTATTGTATAAATTTACAACTTTCATTGTAAACAATTTGGGAAGAAACTTTACAAGGCTGAGTTAAAAAAATACATATTTGAAACAGATGATTAAAGCATTTTACAAATGTTCAAAATGTAATCCTATGATGTCATCACATGCTTTGTAGATGTAATTGTTCTTGTATAAGGAAGTCCCCTGCTGCACCTAAGATGTACGAGTATCTTGGAAACAGAAAATCAGTGTTGGTCTCAGAATTGGGGGTGAGGGAATCCCCTCTCCAAGCTCCAAACTGATGGGATTTGATGCAAAGGGGGTCAACTCTTCTTACAGTTTTGCCAACAGGTGCAGGAAATTCCTTCACCCAATTCTAAAATGTGGAATGGTTGAGAAAAGTGCAGAAATGGTGCAATCCTCCTGCCTAATGCAAACACTGATTAGGATGCTGTTTTGTTGCAATGTGTTTTACTGTATTATCACATCGGTCTACAAGTCAGGGTTTGCTTCTTCTTCAAGGGTTGCCAAAAAAGATTATGGTAGGGAGAGAGTAACATTTAAGTAGTCATTTGAGTGAAAATAAACAAATATGTGACAGACAAATGTTTATAATGCAAGAATTAGCATTCTTCATGATAGTTTCATGTGTATTGCAAAATATGTCAATAAGATGAAATTTGAAACAGAGCAGCATAAATATGGAAGTTTGGAGCTTATTAATTTTAATTAGTGAGGTGAAAAAAAGCAAAGTGATATTGTTAAACTAAACATACATTGCTAACAGGGTTCTAGCTGTGCCATTCTGCACTAACTGTGGATCCCATACTGTTACTCATTGTGAATTTGTACTTTGCCTCCTTGCATGGAATTGAAAAAACAAACCATGTTATGCACATTCAAAACTTGGAATGGGACATAATGACAAAAGTATGTCAGAAAGCCAACTGCACTCCTGCTGTCAGACAGTCAGCTTTGTACTTTGCAGTTGGATTCTTTCCTTTCAAAAGTTCCAAGGACCAAGGCACTAAATTGGACCACACTTAACTTAGGTCTAGCTGGAACTCTCATTCTCAAAACCCTCAAAATGCAAACATTGGTGTAGTTAAAGAAGAGGTGGTTAGAATGGAGTTATCATTTCAAAAAGATGAGTGAATTAGGTATCAAGGATTTCCTGATTCATGCATTACTCTGTTGGACATTGGACTGTTAAGCAATGCATCACAGTGTAGGTCTTGTCCTGAACACACCTGTGCATGACTTGCAAGCATAGTAATCAGCCACCCTGACGTCATGTGAAAACCTCTGTAGTTATCTTGGAGCCAAGGTCAATCATAGGTCGAAATCAGTAATGTTCTACATTATGTGAATTGTTGTGGAGGACAAATGCACTGTTTGAAGAAAGCTGCAATACACACACATTGCTTAAGTACATAGTCTTGCCTGAAGCCTGTGTTCATTTGCCCCACAGCACATGACAGGTGACAGTAAGAGAACCTTTGTACTCTTGCAACCTTATTTAAATCTTTTACTCTCACATTCTCTCTCTCTTAGGGGTGACTTGGCATGTCAAATAGCATATGATGCAGTGAAAACAGTTTCTTTAGAAGAAAACGGTAGAAAAGAAATAGACATTAAAAGATATGCAAAAGTAGAGAAGGTAAGTTGTGTGTGTATGGTAGATGCTTTTGGGGGTTTAAGGAGGGGTCAGGGTGAGAGACAAACTGCTTGTGCAATTTTTCACCCTTTCTGTTCTCTTTACTTTAATGGTAATTGAGGTGAAAAAAAGTGTCTAATAATTGAGAGAAATTTGGGTGGAAACATGTCTAATAATTGAGAGAAATTTGGCAGTTAAAGGATGGGGAAATATTTATGGTACAATTATGAATATAATATTTCAGACTGTGAACCATAAATAAATATTCATGTGAAATGGTATGGGGTCCAGAACAGCAAAAAAATGTATTCTGTCACTAAAATGTTTGACAAATATGTACCAATGGAAAATTGATTCCTTCCTAGAAATCTGAAATGCTTTGTATTTTCCACCAGAATTTGACGTAACTGGCATCCCCTTGAGTGTCATATTTTGGGGCTTCAAGAGGATAACTGTGAATTTTGTTACAACTTTCAAGATTGTCTTACGTCATTTATGCTATACCTTTCTCCTTCCATCTGCGTAATGGATGTATTTTGAAAAGAACTAGTTTTAAATGTCATGTAACATGCGAAACCACTTAATGAAAGAGCTAAGGCACAGAAAGGGAGTGAGAGGATACTGTGGTCACACGTTGGAGGATTGTGAGTTTCCTATTGTACGAATTGGCTGTTACCTCACATTGATAATGATGAATTATTCAAGACCATTCATGTTTATTAATGAGTTTCACTATTATCCTGGAGTTGTTTTTACAGTTAAATCAGCTAAGGTCAAAATCTGTTTCCCTGGGAAAACTGTTTTTGTACTCAAGTTGATTTAATAACATCATCTCATGAATATTAATGATTTTAAAGAGACTGGAAGTGATGACTCTAGTAAATGGGTGGTAACTATTTGTTAATCTGCCTTCTCAGGTCCCAGGAGGTATCATTGAAGATTCCAAGGTACTCAGTGGTGTGATGCTTAACAAAGATGTTACCCATCCTAAAATGAGGAGAAGGATTGAAAATCCAAAGATACTTCTCTTAGATTGCTCCTTAGAGTACAAGAAAGGAGAGAGCCAGGTGAGCGCCACCATTTTCGTCATCAAACTTCTCAAGTTCTCATTCCGAGTTGTGTAGTGTGTTTGCAAAGCTAAGTACATCTGGTTCGTCTTTTGTACGTAAGATGACACATGCGTGGCAAAAATGTCACAGAGCCCGAATATTTGTAAGCATTCAGACTTGGTTGTCTTTACAGACTAACTTGGAGATCAACCAGGAGCAGGACTTTGCTCGCATCCTCCAGATGGAAGAGGAGTATATTCAGAGGATTTGTGAGGATATCATCCAGTTTAAACCAGATCTGATCTTTACAGAGAAGGGCATTTCTGGTAAGTGATAGCTACTAAAAGAAAGGTTCTAACATGATGGTTTAAGTTGCAAATTTATTTTTGGATATGTTCAACAGTCAATTATAAGCAGCTTACAGACTATTACGAAATATGGAGAAATTCCGTCTGTGAGCAAGTAGCTTTTCTGGCAGATTTTCCTCAAAAATGTGTAGAAATCCTTGTATGCAGATTTTTATCAGAAATATGATTGCCATGTTGATGATGAAAAACACTTTTCAAGCTCCTTTGATATTTGTTGTGTATTAAATTTTTATTTGTTTGTTTGGATGATGAAGGGAGTGTTTACCATAAATTCTTAGAAGTAAACATTTTGTTCATATCATTATCCCTTGAGTGCTTTGTGGAATTGACTGTGCCATTTTTCTGCATGTGTGACAGCAAGTGGGGTAGATGAAACGATCAAAAACAGCTTAGAGATTGCTGTGAAAAATGCACTGCCTGACACTGTCACAATTGGACATGTTAGAACTCAATTGTAAGAATTGTCCATTTGCCTGTTACAACCATAATTCATGATGGACGGCCAAAAGTAACAGGTTAGATGTCTGTCAGACTACTGAATTTCATAAAAGGAAAACGAAGATGGAACCCAGAGCAATTTTGAAATTTACTTATGGACAGCTTAATTTTTCTTCAGACAACCACAAAGGGAGACACCTCCAATGGACAAGCATTATATTATCTTAAAATCAAGGTCTGCATGTACTATTTTCTTTTGAGAAGGAATCGTGTATCAAAAGTTCTGATTTGGTGAAACAACTTATCTGTCACATATGTACTTTTATAGCTTTGCCAAAATTTTTACTTCTTAAAAAAATGGTCAAAGTATATTGCATTTCCTCTCCATGTTACGTTATCATATTCATTTGGAATACAGGTGTCAGCTTGGTTTGCACTGCTGTGCACAAACTTGTTTCACAAGTGCTTGGATTCATATCCCTCTAGCATGTGGGTTTTTCACAGTGACATGCAGGTTTCATATTACTTGATAAAGGCTTGCTTTTAAAATTGTAAACCTGGCTGACAATAGCACACTAACTCTAAGCACCTTCAGGCAAACCAGCTAATTAACCAGCTTTGCATTTTGGGAATTGATCAGCTTTCATAATTGTGAAGCAACTCTTCATCAGGACACTAGTGAGATACACATGCAAAACACATAAGGAAATTGACTAGTTAAAAGGACAGTCAGAGGGCGCTTCACCCTGGCATGCAGCCCACATCATCAGCCAGGCAAATGATTTTACGGGCAAGCCATGCCAAGTGGGGTAAAACCAGAGGTAAGGGAGGGGGATTTGAGCCCAGGCACTTGTGAAACACATTTTTGTAAGGCAGTGTAAACCACTCTGCCAATGGATGACCCAAAATTACATCATCTCCATGTAGCTAATGTTGCACCATATATACATGTATATTCATAATAGCAATAGTGCATTTTCATTGTAAAATATCTTCCTTCCAACAGATTTGGCACAACATTTCCTTCTGAAGGCCAACATAACTGCAATCCGCCGTGTTAGGAAATCAGATAATAACAGAATAGCCAGGTAGGACTCTTCTTTAAACTCTTTCAGCAATAGTGATTGAGAACTAACCATGTTTGTTCATCCTTCAGTCCACTTAAGGAAAGCTACTTGGCAGATACCATTGGCAAAGGATTAAAGCTGTTTTTGTACATGAAAACTAAAGTATGTAAGAAGTTGTGGAAAATTTAACTTCCTGGAAAATGAACTTTTTTCCAGTCCAAGGAATGGGGAGACCTGCAGTCTATGTTTGCACTGGAAAGACAGTCGTAGCATAATGTGAAATTTTAAACTCATGTTGGTAACTGTTAGATCATTGACCTCAATTGTTATTACTGTTTTGTACATGGATTATCATAGTTGTCCTAAGTCTGTTTCTGTTGTACGTATATCCATAGTTATCCCGAGATTTGACATGTAGGGTTGATAAAATGGCTGATCGTGCGCAAATTGTATGAGTCATTCGGGGGGGGGGAGGGCTGATGACATCAAAAATCTTTCTCCTACTGTCTCCGACTGTCATGCTAGTACCATTCTTCCAATGAATGGTAAACTGAATTATTAACTTAAAGAGAATAGAAGGGGCTTGAAATAAGTTTGTTTGAGATGAGGGGTGGAGGCAAGGAATTGGGTCGGAAAGCCAAAGAGAAGGTTTTAACAGGGTTTTATTTAATATTGGGCTCCTTTTGGTATTGTAGTTGTTTAGGAGGGCAGGCACCCCTTTTGGCCAAGGAGTTTAATGTTGATAGATCTGGTACTAGTGTGTGGATGCTTGAATTGAGTGTGTGTTTTATAATGAGACCTTCAACAAAATTTGGGTGTAAGTTCCTTGATGCATTATGAGTTTCTTCGGTGGCTCAAAGTGCTTCTTTCAGGGAAAAATCTGAATGTAGCATGTCAATTTTCAAATGTGCATTTGACCTATTTTTGCATGTGGTTTGAAATTTAGAGGCAGTAAACCCTGCCCTCCCCCTAGAGTTTTAAGGCTCCATTTACTCCCCATAGTGCCATATAAAGTTAAAAAGTTTAAAATATTTCTTCTTAGTTGTCATATTTTCTAGTTTGAGCTTGGGAATGTACTTGGTTGTAATCGTATATATATTTTTATCTCCTCTAGGGCTTGTGGTGCAACCATCGTCAACCGTACTGATGAAATCAGAGAAGAGGATCTTGGAACAGGGGCTGGTTTATTTGAAGTTCAAAAATTTGGAGATGAGTAAGTTGCTTTTACTATTTAGCTTACCTGGGACGTTGATGGTTTTGATTTTGGAAAAGGTCAAAGCAGCTATTTAAATGTCTGACCTTTTTAAGAGGTGTCAATTGATAGATTTACTGTGGATATATGCATCCATGGAACGATTTATATTCCAGACTAGCCTTCCCTAGTGTTACAAGTGACAGAGTTGTAATTCATGATAACTTTAGATATTATTGTAGACTTATTCACCTGTTGTGATCTAAAGATAGCAGGTGTCAGAAACTTAAATCCAGAAATGTAACAAAAGCACTTTGACATCTGGTTAAAGGCACTGACCTTGTGATCTCAAACAGCTGTTTTCAGTACTGGCCAGCAGTATGTTCACTTTGTGTTATTGCTGTCAAGGTTGGTAGCTTGAAGTTAAAGCAAAAACTTTGACACCCAGCTTTTCCTGTTGAACAGGAAAGTCATGGCACATAGTTTAGTTGGATGCCTTACAAACAGCAATTTGTATAATTTGTAGATGATTTTCAGTGGTGATATTTACAAAGAAAACAAGAAAGAAAGAATATAAAAAGGCTAGCCTAAGAACTTGGTGCTACAGACTTAGATTGGTTTGAGTTAGGCTCTGTAGATCACAGTTGTCCATTTGTTAAGAGAAAGTACTGCAGTAGGGCTTCAAGGGTAGCATTATTTTGCTGGTTATGCTTGGATATGCTGAATAAAGGGATTTCCAAATGATGTAATGCGATCTGACCATCAGTAAATTTAGTTAAAGATATCAAAGATTTACATTTGTTAGAAGATGAATAAAGCTGTAAATAATGGTGATAGCTGGTAATCCCTCTTGATATTTGGGAGTTCCAGTGGATTCCAATGGGATTTTGAAAAATGCAAAATGGTTTACAATTCAGTAATGCTTATCTAAAATGGGCAGGGAGTTAAGGAGGGAGTTCCAAGTGAGTTAAGGAACACAAAAGGGGACAGTGTACTTTTCATTCCTGAAGAGTTTTCAGTGTCCATCCTTCTTTTTCAGGTATTTTACCTTTGTGACTGAATGTAAGGACCCAAAGGCTTGTACCATTTTGTTAAGGGGAGCCAGTAAAGACATACTAAATGAGGTTGAGCGTAACCTACAGGATGCCATGAATTCTGCTCGTAATGTCATGATTGAACCTCTGTTGGTGCCTGGTGGTGGAGCTGTGGAAATGGCCTTGACTCATGTGAGTACTGTGTGTTACATGCTTCCCTCATGTTAATACTGTGTGTTACATGCATCCCTCATGTAGGTACTGTGTTTCACATGCTTCTCTCATGTAAGTACTGTGTGTTACAGCTTCCCTCATGTAAGTACTATGTTACATGCTTCCCTCATATAAGTTCTGTGTGTTACATGCTTCCTTCATGTAAGTACTGTGTGTTAATGCTTCTCTCATGTAAGTACTGTGTGTTAAATGCTTCCCTGCTGAAATCACCCTGAGGATAGAATTATAGAAATAGTGCATCTCCTTTTAAGGTAGTTGTCAGCAAAGAATTGTGGCTGTCCACCCTTTGAAGTCACATGAAATATTTAGATAATCACAAGAATTTCCAGAATAGTTTAAAAAGGTGGAAAATATCATCTGAAAATTCATTACAATAAAACTTGCGCTTTGCCTTTTTGTGAAAGGAGACATTGCACACGGACATAAGCTCTTACTATTAGGTTGTAAATGTACGGGTAAATATTATACCATTAAACTTCGAGAGAGATATACTTCCCCTTGATTTGTTCAGGAAGCTCATTCAATCATATCCTTGGTTTAGTTACTGTTTGCATATAAGAGTCACTTTCAGGATGGCTGGCAAGAAAGATCACGGGCTTCTGTTGGGGAAGATAAGTTCAGACTTCCTACCAAATTAAAGAAATATTTAAACCAATAAAAATTCTGGAAGTAATAACTATTGATGATGTTGTTACTAATGGTGGTAAATTTGCAATATATTCACAGCTCATTGATTTATGGAATAGTTTGATTTTCCCTCAGGCATTGACGGAAAAGGCAAAGACGATTACAGGTGTCCAGCAGTGGCCATATAAGGCTGTAGCATCAGCCTTAGAGGTTATACCTAGAACACTTGTACAGAACTGTGGGGGTAACACCATCAGAACGCTGACTGCTCTTAGGGTGAGTCCTAAGTTAATGGTCTTGAAATTAACTGCTGTATGCCCCATTTTGATGCTGGGCGTAATTTTTGTGGGTGTTGAGATGATGCTTGAATAGTGTAAAGTCTGGGGGAGGAGGATATGTAGTATGTAAGTAGTGAAAAATCAATTGTGGTGGATAGTTTGCCTTTTTACCAGCTGTACGGCAAAATCTCAGTTTTATGCAACACCCATTGGTCACAACTTTGCCGTTTTGCACAGAGTACAGTTAAATGTCATATGTAAGTCTCTTTTTTTTTCACAGCACAGCAATTCCTCCATTTAAGGAGGACTTAAATGTAATGGCAGTCACAAAACCCCTTGATGTGACAAAAATTTGCCCTTTACTAGGATTACAGCAAATTGGTTTTACCAGTATTACACTTAAAGCCCATTAATGTGAACTGCTTAGGCAAAGCTCAGATTTGTAAGCTTGCTGCCATTTCTTAGGATTATGCCAAAATCCAGCCAAGTAGACCAGTAATGTACACCCTTGATTTGTGTGTTTCATTTCAGGTAAAACCCATTTAATGAACAGTTGAATTAATCTCTCAATTTGCCAGCATTACACTAAAAATGCATTATCCCATCTGTGTTTAACTGTCATTGTCAGACCTCCATTTGAGTCATAACCTTTCCATGGTATCCTCATTTGCCATATTTGGAGGAGAGTTGGCTGATTAACATAATACAATGATCTCCCGGGAGATATCTAAGGTTTCAATGTTGTAATGAGAAAAGACTTAGACAAAAGTTGTGGCTCACTTATGGCTGCGCCTTTCTTACTTTGTCTTATACTGTTCAAGCTGACTCTAAGGTATCAAAATCCTACGAAGTGAATCATGCCTCATGTACATGTGTGAATATGTTTGTATGTGTGTTACCCCTTGGTAGTAAAGAGACTGTATGCATTTTGAAGGGTAAAGAATGGGCACACATGATGTTGACTAAGCATGTGCATAGTAGACTTACCAGCAAATCTGACTGGTATACAAATCAGATGTCTGCATATGTTGATCAGTTTAAGTTGCAATGATAGTCACTTACCTCCACACTTACAGGGTACACTCTGTTCTGTGATGTCATATGCATAAGGTCTATATGCTTTCTCAAGAATGTTACATTGATTAATATCTGCAGTGGCAATGTGGGTGTTGCTTGCCATTTTACTAACCAGGCACTCAACACCCTACACTGCAGGGCAAGCGTTCACTTAACTGACCTCACGAAGGATCTCATTGTTCAAGGGAAAAATTTTGTGGCCAGCTTTGCAGGCTGAACACACTTTGCAGTTTCAGGAATATTTATAACACGGTTGTAAAACTGAGTTGGAGGAGGTGCCAAATTAAATCATTTTGGATTGTTGCAAAAAGAAGAAAAGCAGAGAACAAAAAAAAAATAGCGTTGACTGTGGTAACTGTAACAGTCTTAGTGTGATTTAGCCATTCAGTAAATGAGTCTATAAATTTGAACCTGACATACATTGTAACTGGAGCAGTGGGTGGGTCGACTTGTTTGTTTTACAAAATACCACTGTTTTAAATATTTTTCCTCAGTTAGACAGTGTTAGAAAGGTTTTGAAATCAAAACTGGCTCGAACTTACCTCTGTGTCTTATCATTTCAGGCCAAGCATGCAGACCCAAGTAACTTCACTTGGGGTATAGATGGGGAAAAGGGTACCATCGTAGATATGAACACTCTTGGGGTGTGGGACGCTTTCTCTGTAAAGGCGCAGACTTACAAAACTGCTTTAGAGGTAAGGAGCAATCTTGAAATAAAATAGGTCACTCCGTGGTTCTCATCACTTATCATCCATGAATAATTTTGTTATCTTTATGACTAATTTATTGATTTCTCGCCAGAGGCAAAAGGGACCTATGTGTTAAGAGTGTTAAGAGTATCCAACTGTCATGAAACACATATGTTGAATAAGAAGTTGAATATTTTGTGCAAATATTTAAAAAAATGTGTTCCTGCCTCCAAAAATGCAAAATGGTGGAGTAACCCAAGCCCATCGGCTAAATGGGTGATGACTATACCTGGTTTAGTCTATTGCAGGGTAATCAGTTGCCCTAGATCCTATGCAAATGAGATAGTCATAAAATAGTACAATTGGAATAATAAAAATTTGTAGCTGAAACCTACTCTGGTTCATTTTTCTGTAGACTGCAATGCTTTTGCTGCGAATTGATGACATAGTATCTGGATCCAAGAAAGCCTCAGGAGAAGAGGGCCATGGAGCGACAGCCCCTACAGCACCGATGGATGCAGCAGACTGATGATGTTCTCACCTGTGTTTCAATTCTTTGTGTGCGTGCTGGTGTTGTTGGTCTCCTTGTAGCTTCTGCTGGTTTGCAATCCCTCAGTTCTATCATGTTTGATGCTTCTCTTGAGCTACCTCTGATTATGAAAGAAGTGCCATTGCCACAAGGGAGTAGACTAGTTGGTATGAAAGGGGAAGAAGAGGTGGGGGGCAAAGTTATTCCTCTTCATTCCAACTGAGTTCATTCTTCATTCTAACTAAGGTGTGTCATTACTAAGAGAGTGTAGATTTGGATGGTTGGTTGGTTTGAAAGGGGAGGAGGGGGAAGGGGGCCAAAAAGATTTGTGTTCACTGCAACTTTACTTGTCTTGAACTACCCTGTACTTCTAATTTTGACACAAGTGCCATTGGGGGGCTGCCAAAGTAATTTCTGTTCATTCCAACTGTACTTGTCTTGAAAAACCCTGGACCTCTGGTTTTACAGAAGTGCCATTGCTGAGAGAGTGTAGATTTGGTTGGTTTGAGAGAGAAAGAAAAGGGGGTAGGGAGGGTGTAGCTAAATAGGGGAGGAGCCACAAATAAGTGCTGTCCCTCGTGTACACATATAATGAGTCATAAGGAGCGTAAAATATCTGAGTCAACTTGTTCATCTTTGATGGTTAATGGAGGTGGTTTTTGGTAGCATTAAATTGCTTGCATCCTGAGGTTTAGATGTCATGCATTCCACATAGGTACACCTACCACATTTCTTGTAGCCAAGCCTCCTGAGATAAGTTTTGCATTGTCATACTATCAATATTTGCTATATTTCCAAACTGAAGTAGAACTAAGTACCCAAGAAAGATGTGCCCTATATACTGTCAAGAGGTGTGAATGGGTGAAGATGGTCTTTGCAATTAGAAAGGGTAATTTTGTTGCATTTTTAATCCCTTTTTGAAGAAGCAACAAAAAACTATTGCGTTTAGTGTAATATGTTGTGTATATTTTCTATGGTCACGGCGACATTAAGACATTTATCCTATGATTGGGCTTCAAGACAGTCCCACCATGATAAATCTATGCAAAATATGAATTACAGTGATAGATCTGTAACATATCTCAGACATATGATAACATATTTTGCATTGGGAAAAATAAGTTGCTAACTTAATTTATGAAATATCAGTTTCACCTTCAGGGATTTTCTTTGGTAAAAAGTTGAAATTACATCTTGCTGTTCCTTATAACAGCCTAACAGAGCCATAAGTATCATTAGATTCATTCATTCATTCACTCATTCATAGTGTGAGAATTGTGCCAAAAACACAAAGTGAAGGTGAGGGGTTTGTTTTGTCCAATGAGAATACTTCAAGTGGGAAGTTTAAGTCATATACTGTTTCACTGTCAGTAATGATACCTTAGACAACAGGCTGACATATTTGTGAAACTGTATAGACAATTTCAAAACCTCATGAATGTGGCACATAAAAAGGAATCACTTGGCAAAAACAGAGCCTACTTAGTGGTAGAAAATCATAGCATACCAGATGGACAATAAGTGTGCACAAATTAGCTCTTGTTTATTTCCAATATAAGACAAATAATTCATTTTTAACATCAGAACATTTCTATACATGCTCTTGTTACACCCCACAGATGGAGAATTGAAATTAAATGTGGTCTGCAAGTTCAATTTCGATTTAAATTGACTGTTTGTAGAGCGTTACTTCCTAAAAGTTTTGCAAGTGTTATAGGAAGATTATATGATAGTAGAACTCCAAGGAATTTGAATTAATTGGAAAAGTCTGAAGGAATGAAATAGTCCTTTCTCAAATGTCTCACGTATATACTGATTCTTCCTTTACTAAAATGGTTTAAATTACATGTTATTTACATGAATTTCCCCCAAAACGTTTGTCTTGGCATTGTTATATTTTGTTCCCTAGTGCAGCTCTTAGATTCATGTCAACAAGCGTATCTCTTCCAGAGAGATGACCTACTAAAATTGTTGTGTACAAACCACTCATTTCCACGAATTCAAGACACTTGTTTTGCTCTTATGCCTATTGTAAAGGAGTCTTTGAAAAACCTTTACTTCAGCACTTACAACTTTGGTAAATGCTTTTGCGTGAATTTTGGAAAAACATCTGTTATCTAGGCCCCTGACACTGAAGTATTAATGGTGGTGAGAAGGTCTGAATGTCTTTTTCTGACCGGCTCATGGTTCACCATTAATGAAAATTGTGCTTCTAAATTTAGCTGTGATTCAACCATCTTTTGTACTGCTTATTAAATGTATCCTTGTCTACAATGAAAGTGGGACATTGTTGTGATAATGTTGTTATTGAGATTGTGAAATGAAAAACAAGATAATTTCAAGGAAAGAATGATTTAATGTCCTGCTTCTTAATTTTTAAGTCTCATGCTCTCATAAACATTCTTGAACCTGATATATTTCAGGTGATTCATACACTGTAGCATGTTTGTATAACAGGTTTGTCCAAGCAGGGAGGTGTTATTAGCTGGAGATCCATCGAAAACTTTGATTTATGCTAATCCAATTAGATTTTCCTCAGAGTGGAGACCAAATCCTTTAATTGGGGATTATCGATCTAAAGGGCATTGAATTTCTTTGTCTAATATCTAGGCAACCTCATTCATGCCTACAGCGACCCCAACAAAAAGGATTATTTGGAACAATGCTTGTATGTCTAACAGTTGCCGACAGTCAATTACGAAGCACTGGTTTGACTTTCAAAACGACTGGTTATTGCTAAGGACCCAATGATCATGCAATCAACCAATGTTCATGATTTATGCAAATGAGCAAACAAAGTATAAAACTAAACTTCGCTGTTGGATTTTGACCAATTTCCGCATTCTCTCGCATGATTTAAAACTCACACTCATATTGAGTAAGTTACAGGGGAGAGTCAAAACGCGTCCAAACCCTCAAATTAATTTTCATCTTAAGAGACTGGCAATGTTAAGGCAAGGGGTTAATTTCCCGATCTGCTCATTGAGATGTAGCAGACGACGTGTCCTACTTGTACTTAGTTCCTAACAACTCTTAGCCTATTGAATCATCAAGAACAACACACAAAAGAGATTATTGTCGGCAACTAGTAGGGTTCAAAGATAAAGTTTTCGATGGATCTCCAGCTAATAACACCTCCCTGGTCCAAGCAGTTACCCTGGTTAAACAGGGAGGTGTTATTACCTAATAACACCTCCCTGGTTTGAACTCATCAATTCAGTTGCAAAAGTATTGCCACATGATTAGAAAGAGCCATTCATGAAAAAAATATCAGGATATAAGAATTCAAATGTGATGATGGAATTCGCCCTTGATTGGATAAGGTTTGGGAGTTACGGTCTCAAATTATTCTGTTGATTTTCATGCCAGTATCACGCATATTCATGAGTAGGTGATGATTAATGTGAAAATCAAGAAGTGTTTACATATTTTCATAGATAAGTCGGCCATAGTTTGAAGTCACTGCGTTAATAACGAGACACTGATACGTCATAAAGTAATGTCATAAAATCTGATACTCGGACCAACCAGATTGGTTGAAGGGGTAGACTTTCATGAAAGTTGCTTTAAAACAACCCTGCGAAAGCTTAAAGAGGGCATGACACGGCCAAAATAACTTTTGTGTATTGCAAGATTGACTACAGTATTCTATAAATATAATCTCACACACAGTTAAAACTTGTACGGTTGTACCATTCGTCATAAATGAAATTTGAAGAAAAACGCTCAAAATCTAATTTCGAAAAATGCCGCAACAGGTCACATGACTTTTATGACGCAATTGGAGGCACAAACACTGCGCTATTAAGGACGCGCATCTAGATGTGGAACTAATGTAACGTTTGGTAAAGTTATCATATCTTAGCAACTTCATGAAAAGGATAACATCACAATACCCGCCCAACATACAGAGCGCAAAGCGCGGACCATGTTAGGGGCTTCGAAGCATATCATTAGCCAATATGTTCGCGTGCATATGCGCCCGTGGTTTAGCTTCCCTGCATATAATAAACAGCTTTGTTTTTTGCAAAAAGGACGCGGTCCGGGCGCGCTGTACAGAGCAGCTATGAACATGTATGGACAGTCCATAACAAGCGCACCTTTACTCAGTGAGCTCTTCAGTAACGTTGCTATTGTAAATGGTAAGCAACGACGCATAGTTCACAATGTGGTCACTGGTCACACGCGCTGTTGTAGTATCGTAGCACAGGTGTTTGCAAAGACGTACCCGCTAACACGAGTTAGCATTCGATGTGTAGAACGATGGGTGAGCTGCCTAGTACAATGTTACTAACCGTGCCTCCAATGACGTCACGATCTTGAGACGCGCTCACATACGTTTTTTCGCTTTCGGATTTCAGATGGGCTGAGTCTGGCCTGTAATTGGGGATTCACAAGGTCGTATTACTGTGTTTATGGACGTAGTTTAGTCGAGAAAACATTCGCTTCATTTCAAGCTGTACCCAAAGAATATTTATTGAGAAAAGTACTTTGGCCGTGTCATACCCACTTTAAATGTAAACAACAATTGGTTGGAAACTGGGACGTTAAACCTCATCAAACCTAACCTAAATGTAAACAACAGTTTCAAATGTGGTATCAAAGTGTATTCCACTTGGGGATGGGGACGGGGGTGGGGAGGGAGGCTCATCTCAGACAGAAAACAACTTCGTTACACTGATACATCATAAGGTAATTTCATAAAATCTGTATACTCGGACCATCCATGTCGGTTGAAGGAGGTAGACTTCCGTGAAAGTTGCTTTAACAACAACTCTTGGAAAGCTAAAATGTAAACTATAGTTTCACATGGTATCAAAGTTCATTTCACTTGGGTGGGGGTGGGGGGGGGGGGAGGCTCATCTCAGTCAGAAAACAAGGTCGTTTTTTCAAATCCATCTTACTTGGACCTGATCGGAGATCGAACTCCGTTCTACCTGACTGCTTTGTCCCATTTTTGAAACGCCTACGCATAGTCTCTCGGCGTCACGTCTCCCTCTGTATATGGAAAGCCTTAAAGAGGGATTTGCATCACCCCAAGTATGACTTTTACTTGGTGGTAAGCCCGCCCATAATTATCTTTACTGCTTCTCCTTGTGCAGACACAAACAGTTCACTGCTCAAGGCCACATCCTGGTGAGCATAAAAGACCCAATGTGTAATCAAAACATTCTCTGTGCATGCTGTGTAATATGAGCTGCTCTGCATCTTTTGAATTTTGTAACTCTGATGTCAATCAAAGAGTAGTCACCAACTGAGACTTTTGCTTACCCCTATGTAAAAGTCATACTTGGGGTAATGCAAATCTGTCTTTAACACTAAACTTGAAGCCCTGGAGTAGTAGGTTGCTACTGCATGCTGGGAGGGAATGGGCGATCTAGCCGGTAGTTACCCACGATGTAATTTTCAAGGTTCTTGAAGACGCAAAAAGGTCTTCTTGACCTCAGTGAAATGAACTATGTAAATACATTAATTAACATATTATAATTACCGTGGGTGTCTTAGCTTAATCCTTTACTGATGCTCGATGAATGGTTTCGCCCTTCGTCTCTTCGCCAGAGAGTCGAGGGGACTTTGGAAAAGTATCCTTCATGTACTAAGCCAGTGGCTGATTTAGTTTACCTTCGGCTCCGTGTGGGAAAGTCCATCATAGGCCATCAAGGACCCTGTTGAGAATATTTTGTAAACTAATTTCCTAATCCCGGACAAAACAAGGTAATTGGAAATTGAAGGGCTTAGAATGCTGCAAAGGTATTAACTAGGCCCTTGACACTGAACTGAGTAATGGTGTGGTTAAGGACGTTCGTTGCTCTTAAATCAGTAAAGGGACGTGATTCACCATTAATGAAAAATTGTGCTTCGAAATTTAATTAGCTGTGATTCAACCATCTTTTGTACTGCTTATTACATACGTCCATGTGTACTGCAAAAACTGGGACATTGTAGTGGTAATGTTATTAATGGAATTATAAAATGAAATTCAAGATAATTTCAAACAAAGAATAATTCAACGTTTTGCTCCTCACTTTTTTAAGTCTCATACTCTCATAAACCGTTCTTGAAACTGATAAAGTTCAGATAACATAAGGGTCCTGTTGGCAAAAAAAAGCAAAGTCGGCTAGTTAACTGGTCTTTCCAAAGGCGCTTCAGTCTGGGGCGAAACCAACCACAGTGGCTGGGAAACCAATTTTGTTGGCAAGCCAGGGCAAGTGGGAGGAAACCCTCATTTCCTGGAGAAAAACCCACGCATCTCCAGCGGAATTCGAACCCACGCACTTGTGATATACATTGGTGCACAGCAGAGTATTAAACCACTCTGCCATACAAGGATTCATTGGCGGAGATTTATTCTGAAACTTGGGGGATGGAGCAAGCCTACGGCGCCTTCAAGCGCTCCCCCTAACGGTGTGGGCTCCAGGGGCCGCCTTAGGGCCTCTGGTGGGGGTCAGAGGGCGAAGTCCCGGAAACTGGGGTATTTTCAAAATTGTAAGCATTAGAGTGAAGTATTTTAACTACTTCTAAAGGACAGTGGATACACACTATTCTTACCTAGATGATAATTTGACCATTGTCTTATGTTAATGGGGTCGAAAGGCAACTTCCTAGAAGAGTCCTACAGGGAAAAGTTCCCGGAATCTCTGAGGTATTTACAAAATTCGGAACATTAACATGAAAGGTTTAACATTTTCAAAGAAAAAAACTTGGATGCGTACTAAACAGACCACAAATGCAATAATTTTACCATATCTCTCTTTTACCGTATATCTCGTGCGTAAAGCCATTCAATTTGATGATTGAAAGGGCTGGTGGTCATTGGTCACTTGTCAGGGGCAAACAGTTTTTTTCGATGAACACTATACCTACCAGAATCGAATACGTGTCGCTCAGGAGAAAACGCATGACATTTATCTTTATAAGGCCTGTAGCTACAGAATTTCATTAAAGGGAAAGTTTGAAGAATGTTTACAAATCAAGGCTATTTGTAAAACATGGACAGGGCCAAACAGAGCCAAACAGAGCCAAAGGTAATGAATGTAAAAACCGCTCATACTTGATAAAGAATTTGCAGTAATGCTATTAATATAGATCTATGGTGGCGCCACCGGGGGGGGGGCAGGGGGGCCATGGCCCCCCGTCGGGGGAATTTTCGGTTTCGTCGGGAGCTGTTATGTATACGATAAAATATGTAGTCCCCGACAACGCCCAGTCGCCCCGACGATATACTAAATTTTGGTCTAAATTAGGGCAAATTCTTCAATAAAAACCCCAAATTTTCCAATTTTCTTCTTCAAAGTCCCATTTTTTTTTCAAATTTTCCATGGAAAATGCCGGCAATTTTTTCAAATTTTCTCAAAAAAAAAGCCCAAAATTTTCGGCGCCCTTAGCGCGCCAAAATTTTCCTTCAAACATCGTGTCGGCACTTTATTTCCTTCGTTGAGACTTTGGGTTGCTGCTGTCCCCCCCCCCCCCCCCCCCGTCGGGGAGCTTGGCCCCCCTGTCGGGGAAATCCTGGCGCCAACCCTGATATAGATAACCGTAGTCATATAGAGATGAGCTAAGCAGGAATACACAACTTTTTTACACAGGCTACTTGGTCAATGTACAAATATGATGTACAAAGTACCACCCTTCCCAACACACAAACACAGATGTATCGCCAGTCTCGTACGAACTGTAGACACGACACGGTGATGTAGTAAATATAGTGTTTCCATATCATATGCTAAACCCATGAAAGACAGAAACTGTTGTTTCAACACCTATTGTTACCACAGTTATTGAGTGAAAAGTTTAGATTTTCGGGAGATGAGCTTCCTACACGGTTTCTTACATTCATTACCTTTGGCTCTGTTTAGCGCTGTTTGGCTATGTTTGGCTCTGTGTCCATGTTTTACAAATAGCCCCCCCCCCCCATTAGCCCTCCTCTTTCCATTGCCGTCCTTGCTGCATCCTCACTTTGGTGGAATCACGTCGAGCAAATGTGACCCTACGGCTTAAGCGTATGGAGAGCGTACATATCATGAAAGGCACGAAAGGTGTTTTTCGTGAACTTTTCCCTCGTTGGCCAAAAAAAAAATGACTGAACTTATCTCTAAAAATTGACATATTTTTCTCAGTGGGTTACCGGCCCTCCCCCCGCTTTTTGCGCCTATGCCCTCCAGCGTTTCCACCCTGCTGAAAAATTCCTGGTTATAAACCACTAATCTATGCACATAATTATGACATATAGTCTGAATCAAGGGTTCCTCTGTGCTATCATAGGATATAAAACTTTCACAATTTTTCGTTAAACTATGTGTTCCGTTGGTATAAAACGATTAGAAAGCAGAGATCCATTCTCCTAAAACGTGATTTTCTGGAATAAAGTTTGTCAAACGTATCTTTCTCTCGGGTAAGTTTGAATGTCTGAATCATGATGAGATTATCAAAATAATACGGTTTAGATGCAACTTACAAAGCCTGGAAAGTGCAACTTTCTGCATTTCAGTCTTGGAGTACTACTTGGCACAAATTTCTTTGTGTCGCTACGTACCGACAAAATGGTGGCTTTCCGCTTAGATAGTGTAACTATCTCCATCCCCCCTTCCCCCTGTCAAAAAGAAATTACGACAATGACAGGTAGCACCACTTTGCATCTAAGCCAGCTTGCATAAACAAAAATTTCTCAAAATGGAGGAATTTCCCTTCGGAAGACACCTTTTGCTCTTAAATCCAGTCAACAGAAAGGACAAAATTGCTAAATAAGAATTTTTAAATATGTCATAAAACCAAAGCATAAAATCAAATGTTAGTCCATTTTCCATGTAAGCCATTAATAAAAAATCTGCTGAAGAGAAACGGAGATCTAGCTAGTACTCACCAACTATGTACTTTTCAAGGTTCTTGAAGAGGGCTTCTTGACCTCAATGAAATAAACGATGTAAGTACATACTATATTAATTAGCAAATTACAATCATCATGGGTGTCCTTAGCTTAATCTTGTGACGCTTGATGAATCCTTCATGTACTAATCCGCTGCTTAATTAGGTTTATCGCCCATCATAGGCCATCAAGGACACTGATGAGAGTATTTTGCTTGTTTGTGAAGCAACGTGGAAATCTCCTGATCCGGACAAAGGGTGTTTGGAAAAGAGCATAGAATCCTACCAGGGCCGTGGAGGGATGGGCAACTGCCCCCTATAAGATTTCCAAATCGTAAATGAAAGTTGGCCTTCTTGAGAAAAAACATAGGCTACTGAACTGCTGAAAATTTCACTGTCCAAATAATGATTTCAAGGCCCTAAAAACCTGGAAAATCGCATATAAGGGTTCCTGTTTTCCCAAATTTTCCCGGGGAGGTCCCCGGATCCCGCCGTGGGTGCCTTCCCATGTGGATTTCTCCCACTGACGAATGAACCATCTTCCTCGTACAAGATACACCGTTTGCGTACACCAGCATATACCAGTAGGCTACGCTGGCTAAAGATACTATAACCTATGATTACCTTCAATTATTAGCTAAACTCAATGAGCTGGAAAAGAAACTTCATTTAAAGTGCAAAAGCAGTCGCCGAAAACTTACTTTGAAACAACAGCTAATTCTCACTTCAAGTATCTTTCTTGATATGTTAACACATAAATATTACATAGGTAACCCAAGGAGTTACCTTATAGGCTACGTGAATTTCACAACTCAGTGAGAAACATACTGTATCACGATCTGCAAAAGCCATTCATGAAATAAGATACCCGGGTAACTCATTCAAACTGGGATTACTGCATTTTCCCTTTAAATCAAATATAACTTTCCTTCAAGTTGAAATCTAAATTGTTTCTAAAGCATAAAATCTAATAGTAACGAATGATTAGATGCAACTTAAGGTCTAAATGCTTTACTTTCCTCCCATCTGGAAGACAGTGACCGAACATTTTCTTGCAGGCCTACCTTACGGCTACACGCCAACCGATGGTGGTTCCCTCAGTGGCGTACTAACTTTCCTAGTACTAAGAGCGCTAAAGAGAAGCCCGAATCGGGTACCAGCCTTGTGGAGATGCCATGCCACAGCCGAAAATTTCAGTTAATAATTTACCATTTCAGATTATGTTATCAGTCCAAAGCCTTACCAGCGATAACACTATTTTAGATCTAGGAAAACTTGAAACAAGAAAAATATTTCAAGATCGAGTAGAGGTGTCATCCCTCGCCTGAGGCAACATCCCTTTCAATTACAACCAACATGGAAAAATTTCTAGATAAGGTTGATTCCTAAACATATTGCCAATTCGACGCTTTACAGAGCTTTACCAAAGATAGCACCATTTTCCATCCAAGCCACCTCACAAAGACAAATATTTCATAGAGAGTGTCATCCCCTACTCTTAGACATGGCAGCACCTCTTGACTTACGCCCAGCCAATAAATAGGAAAAAATATCACTCAATGATGACAAATTGTGAAGATATAATCGTTCAAAGGTTTGCAAACGATAGCACAATTTTGCACCTAAACCAAGCCTTACTTGTACCCATCGCCTCAGCTCATATTACCTGGTGATCGTGTTGCTTGATGGGTAGCCTGCATAGCTAGCAGCGCACTCAGTTGTTAGTAGGTTGTGTGGACATGCCACCAAAAACAGCTGTTTCACTTGTCAGCTAAAGAATTAAGTGTTTCAATGAAAGATCAGTTGAAATTATTTCAATATCTTTTACCGTTCTCAAAATACACGTCTTCAAAGTTTGATGGTTTCTGAAGTAACTCATTGCCTTTGCAGAAATAATGATGTGGGGTGTTGCATAGTGTTAAGATTTCTTTTGTTAACCCTGTATAAATTATCTCTTAATTACTGATCAGATAGTTTACGGTTTGGTGAGTGATATCAACATTTCTCAAGGAAACAATTTTAACTTTCATAGTAAACCCCTCAGGGGATAACAATACTACTAGTGTCCTTGAAATTAAGGTTGAAAAAACAAAGGCTAACATTAGCCATCTATGGTATGTCCATCTTTCGATGTCACATATTTGCATATTGTAGTCATGTTTATTCATGATACAAGTGTGAAATAGAAATTACCCAGTAAAATGGTCAATATTTGATGGATTTTATTAGAAATTGGGGCTATTTTCTGGATTTTAATGATTTTACATCAAATATCCAACTATGTAATTTTCATGTCACCAGACCTTTAAATACCAAGTGAACATGCAAAGTACAGTTTTCAGTACCGTAATATTGAAAAGAACTATTGACTTTGTAGAACGACTGTTTCTCTTTGGACACTTGTAAGTAAACATACCGACTGCCGCAATGCACACCGAACTTACCAAACTGTCATTTCAATCACCCCTTTAAGCCCTACTGTGTCGGCTCAGCAATTTAGACAATTTATTTTGGAACGTGCTCTTCCAGAAGTGTGAGCCTTGAGTCGGGGTGGGGGGGGGGGAACAATGCCCAGTCGATTTCGACGATCCTCCGTCTACTCAAATCTTTGATTGCAATGACGTACCGATATGGTGAGCCCATGCAAGTACCCCTTAAACAAAATTTATGCCCCTTCAAAAATTTGCACGCTGCTCTTTCAAAATTTACAACCCTGCTATGGGCCAGCAGAGGTAACAGTCGTTCTCTCGGACACTCGGTATTATGCCGACGGTCTAGAGTTCGGACGGATCGGGGACGGAAATAATGAAAAGTGCGAGTAGTGTGACGCTGGACGATTGGCTGAGTAGCCCACAGGTTCTTTAACGAACTGGAAGTATTTTTTGACAAAAACTAAGTGGTCTTTAATATTAGATATCTCGAGCCTGGCCTAGGGTACGTATTAGTGTTCTTCAATGAACTGGTCTGATCGATTGAATTGGACACATTGAACTTCGTCACTCATAAACTTATGGCACATCGCCCATCTGGAGCGTAAAAAGGAAAATCTCAACTCTTCAGTAGGCTAGTTTTGACAGAAACGCCGTTTCAACCAAAAGCACCTCTTTACCAAACATATACGTACTAAACGTCTTCATTTAACAGTTATATTAGTGGTGGTTAATGTCCATCCCACACATTACAGTATAGCCCGCCCGCTAACTCAATTTGTACTGCGCATAGAAATTCAAGTAAGAGAGAGTATAATGTCTGGCGATCTGGACTGAAACCATTGATTTGGTTCTCTGTACGGCAACAAAGCAATAGAAAGTAATACAAACATTACTTCGTTGCATTTGCCCCAGTTGTTGGCCGAGAAACTACAAGTTTTCAAGTTTGGGGTGTAAAACAAAACACTTTTAAGAAATTTAAAAAAAAGGGAAACACCGAAGTTAAATTAAGAAAAAATAAGGGAATTTCATGAAAATGCAAGGCCATCCGAGGAAATCGACCAAAATCTAAAGAAACTGGTAATTCATGAAAAGTCAAAGGGAATTACTGTATGTTTAAATTTACCTGTATTGTATACTGAAATAGCACCACTATGGCTGTAGATTTTGATACAAGACTGCAGAAATGCGGTAGTATATGTAATATGAATGCAAACTTTCCAACTTTGGATATGTTCTGTAAGTAGCAGAGCGGTATATCTAGCTCACTGCAACAAAAATTGAGTGAGAACTCTAGATTACAGGAAATCTGACAAAAATTAGGCAAATTTTGAAATTCATTTCAGGAAATTGCATTTTAAAATGTGGAACCACTGAGAGTCTTACAATGGATGACGACTGAGGACGACAAAAGTTGGAAATGTGTAATACCAAGAATATCTCTGGGAGACATTTTTTCCTATTATAGGCAAACGGACATTCCACACTGCAAGGGGACATTACAGTGCAGTGTAGGTTGTCTAGGGGGCATTCTGGGCTCGAATTCTGTTCGGGGGACAATCTTCACTGATCTTCACTTGTGTGGTCTCCAGGGTTGGAGACAGCCATCTCGGACACCGTTAACGTACAGCACTACTTTCAATACGGGCTTAGCACTTTTACCCAAAATTTCAATGTAAGATTTCCCAAAATAGCTTATATTTTGCCGGAAAGCAGGAAAAAATACAAATTTTGAGGGACCACGAGCAAGATGAGCCACTGCTTCACAAGTCACCTATGCTTAAAACACAAAAAATAGAGTTGTAAAATGTGAATACAAATTCTAAAAGAAGTAAAATTTGAGATCTAGAACTTTAAAATACCGATGAGTAAGGGTCCATCCCCCAGTCTCCACTATCATACATTTGCCTATGAACAAATGTTTGAACATTTGTTGGAAATATGAAACATGCATCCAAAGCCACATCTATACACGACATACATTTGTCCATGAACATTGTCATGCAAATGTATGACGTTGTTTCACAGATTCCCGCTTGGAGTATGCAACACCGTGTAGTATATACGCAATGTTCATCCGCCATATAATGTAGCCCTAAACTCCTAGGACTTGAAGAGTTCTTAATTCTTGATTTTTGCTAAATATCCCTGTAATCAAGTAATACGCACACGATAGCACTCAGGACGGGTATGGATGAGTCCCCCCACCCCCACCCACAAACTATCAAGAAAGATATTATTTCGGGAGTTTTGGTTTATACTTGTATTGGGTTCATACATCATTACATCGGTGAGTGTCGAAAATTGGTTTGCCTCCTACCAGGCTACTAATCCGCTGCTAACCTTGCAACTAATAAGCATTTTGCCCTGTTGGCAAACGCCGCTACCCGCCACACTGCCCACTGCACTGCCCCTTGCCCTGAAAATACAAGTGTCAGTGCCCTGAAATAAGCATTTTCCCTGCTCTGGGAGGGCTGCAGCCCCAAGCCCCCCCCCCCCCCCGCCTCGCACGCCTATGCTCAAATTTTTGAACATTTGTTGGAAAGATGAAACATGCAGCTAAAAATTTGAACATCGTCATGCATGTTAGACGTAGTTCAACTCTGTTGGGGAGCTCGTCTACACGATCATAATTTGTTCATGAACATCGCCATACAGATGTATGATGAAGTTTTGAACAAATGAACAATCGTGTGTACTCGGCTTTCAAGTTTGAACACCTTCATACATGTTGGACGTTCATCAAATTTGTTGGGAAAGCAGTCCACACGATTATACATGATCATACAAATGTATGATTTTGTTTTTAACAAATGTGTTACTGTATGATCACTGGTGGAGCTAGGGAATTCGGTCAGAGGAGGGCGAGAATGGCCTGTAGTGGTGCTCTGAAGTAGGTAGATACCTACCGGTATGCCTCAGCACGATCTCAGTCATGGCTTTTCAACCTTTCCCTTCAGATCTCCCCACCTGGTAGAGAACTGTTTTCCCATTTCTTCTCCCCACAGAAGATGACCCTTCTCATTAGAATATAGCACAGGCAATAATAGCTTTTGTTTGGGCATTTTGTTATTTGGGCCTAAAAATAACACCGTTAATGGTGTTACTTGGAAGCAATGTCAGTGATGGTGCAAGAGTAAAGTACGGTGAAAACCTGAAAAGGGAGACGACAGGCGATTTGAGTCCATCGGGGGGGGGGGGAGGGGTATGATCGTGTAGACAGGGCTTTATAATGACCTAAGCCATTCAAAAGATAAAATATGCACAAAAGTGAAACAGACATGACTTGGATGATGCTCCTGTCTTTTAACACAGCCTAAACAGGCTGTTGCATCCCTCGGAAATATTTTGGAATATCCCCATATCTATGTTGACAATGACAATTTGTGGCTACACCTTGACCGACATAAAGTCGAATAAGAACATCACGCTGATTGGTCCATAATGATTTGTACAGCTTCTCAGTATAGCAGACAGCTCATACATAGTTTTGCATAATACGGACTTGAGCAATTTAAACCTTGCCCAGGGGGTGCACTAGACAGGTGGCTTCGGAGGGGTTGAAGTAATCTTAGTATAGGGAGAATTTTTTACTGTGTGCGCGATATTTTTTTCCCTTTATCATGCAGTTTGCAATTTTCATCATTTCATTTGGTAGCGCATTTCATTACTTCGTTGCAATGAGGAGGAAGCTTTTCTCTGTCATGACATGTTTTCCCCCACTAAATAGACCTTCGTACAATTATGAAGACATATATTGCAGCCATTCAGATGTTAGTACAATGATCTAGTTGCAAACACTTCAGAATGTCTCGAAATGTAATCTTTTCTATCCTTCCGTTGTGAGGAGTTTCTTACAACTGAAGGCTTGTCATTCCAAGAAGAGGTTTCATGCCATATAGTCGCTTCTCTCCATCACTTTGCATCAACTTAATTAAATTACCGAGAATAAATGTGACGTAACGATTTTATAGCTTTAGAAATCTTACAAGGACTAAGTAATTAATATCACGTTCGCGACAAACGTCAGTGGGGTCTTAAAGGAAGCGTTTTGAAAGGTCAAACTCAGCAGCAACAATCTGCTGTATTATGTCCAGTGTTGGGTTTTAAAGGTCTGTTTCACAAGTAAGACAAGTGTCAAAAGTGAAGTAGAGAGCAAGAAACCGATAAGGGTAATAGTAGGTCTGGATTTAGAAGTCAAGGGTGTCCGATTTATCAATCATTACGTCGATGGTGTTATCACATTTTATTTTGCGTAGGCTAATCAGAGTTGCTATTTGACAAATAGCAACTCCGTGGGCTAATTCACTTTCTTGACATGTAACCATTTATATTTATCTGATTTCAATGACGTCACCACCATCCCTTAATACCATTGGTTAGAAGCCTGTAACATACGCTATATTCGATGAACCAGTGTGGCCACTGCTGACATGAAGTAATTTAAATAGCGGTTCTCTGTGGCTACCACAGGGTACAAATTTTCCTTCAGCTGTTCAGAGGGGCCTTTTCAATATTTTAGAGACCTACAAAGACTATTTTTATTTTACAATGGGCAATCATTTAGGATGGAAGGAGGCATTGATTTTAACACATGGTATTTCTGCACTTTCGTAAATCGCCGCCAATGTCCCTCTAAGGAGATTTTGGCTGTTTTTAGGTGAATCACCAATCGCTCTATGTTACTTTATACGCTGGAGCTACCAACATACTACAATAGACTATTGAAATTGGAGCACCTGACAAAAGCACTGTTTCTTGTGGTATTTTCTTAGGTTTTCTTAGATTCAATTCTGAGCAATGTATGGCTTCCTTAAGTAAAATTGATTTGCTCTTTTCACAATTTCAGCCTTAAATCATTTTGCTCAAGAATGAAAATTTTCCATTAATACGATAGATCTTTCTCTGGTGCTAACTTTTTGGAATACCTCCATGGATGGTGAAAACACACAGGAAATATCAGACCTAGATTCAGAGCGGTTTAGGAGCTCATATAGCCTATTCAGTGGTCCGAACCCTCTTCAAGTCAACACTTGCGGGTGGTTTTATTTAATCTGTCACTCATGTTTTGAGGGCCAATATCTTCACAGAGAATATGCAATTACAATTGCTCAAAATACCTACATGGGGTGTTGTTAGCCCCAATTTATCTAGCCATATTTGAAATGTAGCTCTAAACGTTGCATTTATTTGTAACGTTCTAGTGATTTTCGATATTTAACTCCGGCCCCACCCCTCCACTGCCCATTCAAGAAACTTTTACCAGAAAAAGTATCATTTTGCATAACCTTTCACAACTGAAAGGCAGAATGGTGGAGGCATACATGATCCCGGAATGTAAATACCCACATCTGGCTGCATCTCTCCTTAGACCTTACAAGTGGAGCCATCTTTACAGTTTAAAAAATCAGTTTCAACATCGTTATGACAAGAGCGCCCCCTAAAATTTCGTTGATAGGCGAGCACACAAAAAGATATGGCATTACGATATCATATTCATACACAGTCCCCGCCCAACAAGGAAGTTGTTCTTGCACAACGCCCCTGGATCTTACGTGGGATGTCTTGAATGACAAATAGCTTTCTTGTTGACATTTTGAAGTCTCTCTTCTGGTGGTACACCACCCTTAATTTTTACCTCGATTTGAACACTATTTTTTTTCGTAACACGGTTTCCCAAAGCCTTGTTGAAGTTCACAGTCATGGTAGGCTACCCACCAAATAAAAGCTAGGGGGTGGTCCATTAAAGTATTAGTAAATTACCATAGCATGAACCTTTTAGATTTTGACTAGAAGAGGACAAACTTTAAGACCGTACACCCACCCAAGATCAGACAGAGGAAATATACCATTTCATTCATAAAACCATAACATGATCTCAACACCTCCAATCCCTCCTAAACTTAAAAACATCGACACTTTCATTTATATCCACTGAACATAAACAACCATTTATAATGAAATAATACTTTAAAGGCCATCCCAAAAATATTTTACGGGACTATTATCGCTCTTTATGTACGGACACACACAGCGTTGTGTTTCACAGACTGACGACTGATAGAACAGCTATTTGCATTTTTTTATAACAAAGAAAAGTCTACTTAGTGCCAGTCAGGATCAGCACAGGGGGCAGCAAAAGGCAAGCTCCCCACTAAAATCCCCCCTCACATGTAACCTGCCCAGTCAGTCAAAACAAGTGTGATCTTGTACAGCCAATCGTCTCGTCCACATCATAATGTATTCGTTAAACTGCATGTAGTTTTCTTTTCTTACAAATAATAACGACGCATTACAAACCTGGATTTAAAATCCTTGTTGCGATTTGTCATATACCTATAGGACATTGAGCCTCCCTAATTTTCCTTAGTTCCTACCGTGATGAGGACTGGCCACGATGTGCAAAAACTTGGCTCCAATAATCCCCCCCCTTTAACCCCAGTTTAAATCCCTGGTGCCACCACCGATAACAGTTCTTAGGTACAGTGTATGTCTACCATGAATTTTAACACGGATGATATCACTTAAATGTTTCACAATAGACATTGTGCATATGACGTCACAGAACAGAAAGCGTGCCCCCAAAGGAAGCAAGCGGGTATCATTGCAACTGACCCCAAGAAATGCAGACAGCTGATTTGCGTACCTGTCGGATACCCGCGCAGTCTTCTACGGGCCTGTGCGAAGTTTACGTAATGCGTACAGTGCACTTCATTGTTTTGCCTCCAAAATGACGTCAATGCATAATGTCAAAGGTTCAAATTCAGTGGACGCGCTAGTTGTTCTGGAGGACACTGCGCCACGCACCACATAGCTTTAGTACATGACCTAGCCTCCGCGTGTGCTTGTTTGTCCCCCAGAACGTGGTTGGGTTAGTTGACTTTTGCACGAGTGAAACCTTCACCTCCCTTTAGACCCTATGCATTGACGTCACGTGACGTCAGTTTGGAGGCGCACGTGCACCCACAGGGCCAGAGCCGTATAGAGCTTATGCACGTGACGTCAGCGCGTTTCAATTTGGCTTACTGGATGGAACTGCCATACGTAGTAGGTGTGTTAAAGATACGCGCTCACGACAGCACCTTGGTAACAATTGTTGCACAATGTACGTCTGGATGGAATAAGAGAGAAAAGTGACGTAGGTGCATAAGCTCTATATACGGCTCTGCACAGGGCGTAGATTTAGCACGCGCGTGTAGTAGACTTAAGCGCGTATCCCCGGTGCACGAATCAGCTATCTGCATTTGTTGGTGAAAGTTGCAAAGATACACGCTTGCCTCATTTAGAGGGCGTTCTTTGGTTCAGTGGAGTCATGTGCATAATGTCTATAGTACGTAAGCTTCAAGTGGGAATGTGCAGGTTGGGGCTACAATGCTAGTTCCCAATATGTTTAAAAGTCGGGAACTCATGATACGTCCAAGCATGCAAGGTTAACTCCTGCGTCTTCAATTCCCAACTGCCCAATGTAAATGCATATCGAGTTAGAACAATTGCTGTCAAGATGGTTTGTGAATTAAACTTATGTAATGGGGCTAGAGAGCTCTGCTCAATTCCTCTTGAAATGAGAATTTCAATAGAAAGAAAATCCCCCCACCTTTTAAGCAATGCACAGAAGGGATGGCCACACGGTTCCGGTAGCGTTCGATACCGGTGTATTCCTACGGGCAAATTATAAAATCTGGTTTGAAACAGTAAAGCCTGTTCATAAGGAATGGTAGAAATGTGGACGTTTGACCGGTTATCTTCCTCAACCCTGGGAGATCCGAATAATATATGCAGAGCGCAAGCACAAGGTGGCGGGAGGGGAACCCCACCTTTGGTGCTCAGTTGGGGGAAGTGAAAAAATGAGAGAAATCGGGCTAAGGGCGAATCAGTTGAGATAAGTAGGAACTTATCCCACCCCTGGAAATTTCTGAAGCCCTGGGCACTCCACTGAAATATTACCGGTATACAAATATTGATAAACAAAACTTTTTCAACTCAATTGACATTTGTGTACTAGTCAGAAGATCTCTTACGAATGTACTTCCATATGCTATGTGGGTGTTCTGCCAAAATCTACTGCAAGAGCTATGGAACCCAATCATTCGTTCTTCATTATACTCCCCTCTTTTCCCTAAAACCTAACAACAGTGAGTCGAAATTGGGAAAATAACAGTACTTTTTTGCTTCCTTGAAGAGCATCCAGTGCCATTTAAAGCCAGTTTAAAACTTCATTCTAATTCCCACAATTTAAAAAGTACCACATGTTTTGGGGCTTTCCCCTGTACCTCACACTGAAAATATGGAACCGGGACCAAAAATATTCCCTAAAAGTTGTGTCAACCCCACCCTCAGATCAGTCATAAGTGGCGTCCTACGCCTGTAGTAGAACTCTAACTGCCTAATGAGGAAGTACGGTATGTTAAGATTACTCAAAACAATGTTTTACTTCTTGTGAGCTATACGTACCATAGGCACAGAGAGTTAATGTTAGTCTGCAAAATATGTGTGTATACAGCAAACGCACAGGTTATGGCTTGCCTATAGGAAACATTTACACTACAACCGTTAGGATTGTCCTTCAAGAGCAAGATAAAACGAAGTTAAGTATTCCTTGTATTGCGATCACATAAGAGTTTTAATAATGTGGCCAAGTAAGGGAAAATTTGCCCCATCTCTCTTTATGAAGACAGGGCAAGGCGATAGACAAAGTGGCGGAGTACGGCAGTGACGACGGGGGTGGGGTGGGGGGGGGTGTCGGCATCAGGTACTTCAGCCTTGGATGAATGCCACCCTTCAACCATAAAAATAAAATGAGAATTTAAAACGCATTATCAGTTCAAAGATAGCTCCATTTGCATTTAAAGAACCAAACATAAACAAAAGTTTCTCAAAGAAGGGGCAATCATCCCTTTCCCTAGAACCCAGTCTCGAAGGAAGAAATATTCACTAAATAATGCGTTAATAAGTTTCAAGCTATGTTAAAGATAGCACCATTTTGGATCAATTCCACCTAAACATAAACAAAAATTTCTCCTGTAGACATCTCCTCCAGGGCGACCCTCCTGCATGGGTGAAACAAGAAAGCTCCACCCGGAAATCAACTATCCTGGATACGTCACTGTAGTACGGTTTTGGGTTGCCGATATAAGGTTATATTGTTTTCTTTCAATTTGGTCCATTCCAACTACTATACTAGTTTCCTGATCGGGTTTTTTATTAGTATACTAACAAGGGGCGTAGCTACGGGGGGCATGAGGGGGAACGTGCCCCCACCACAAAGCCGAGCCACCCCAGGTGCCCCCCGTGGAAATTTTTGGAATGCACAGTTCAGTATATAAGCCCTATAGAGAGGGAGAGAATTCAGAAATTGTGCCCCTAGGAAGGTTTGTGACCCCCCGTGCTCCAGCTCAAAAAATCCTGGCTACGCCACTGATACTAACTCACAAGGGGCCAGCTGCTGTTCTTATCATTCAAGTGAATAGTGGTGGCCTCATATACGTGATTCTACCTACAGACATACTTTAGTATGCGCCCCCCCCCCCCACCAAGGCACTGCTAAGTGTGGTGCGAGTGATGGAAGCAATGATCATCCTAAAATGGTGACGCAAGTGATCATTCATATAACAGTATATAAAGTGGCATTAGCTTTGACGCATTCTTTCTTAATGCCCACTGTGTATATAGATCTACACGTCTGCTTTTTTTTTCTTCAAATTTTTGGATAATTTGGTTAGACTTGACCTCAACAGGCGCGGATCCAGACATTCCGAAAAGGGAGGGGGGGGGGAGCTGCAAGCCCCCTTGAATATTCTCCTAGATTAACATGCTAATTTTCGCGTGTTTGTTATTGTTGATGTGGCGAAAAAGGGGGGCTAAGCCCGGGAAAGCCCCCCCCCCCGGATCCGCGCCTGTTCAATGATGAGCCTGTTTGTAGTTGGATTACTGAGGAGGATTAAAGAACCAGGCCAATGTCGTACACTATACGCAGTTATGCCCAACAGCTGCGTATTCGAGTCATTTCGGGTTTCACCATATTACAATAACCTCTCAACAACCTTTTACACTCTGAGTCTTGCGGGTGCGACGAAAATACCTAGCAACGAATTAATCTTGACGGCGTGTAAATTATTTAAATTGTTAAGTATCAAATGACTCCTAAAAATTTAGAGGTTCGCTTAATACCAAAATTTACAACCTTTAAGGGGAAACAGCAACTGACATTACAAACGCTACATTGCTTTCATTTTAACCGCAATTTGGAGGGGGTGAAAAATCTGCAGTACAAAGCGTTGCAGCAGAAACACTCTAAATTTAGCAAGTGTCCCCGAAAAGAACCTTCTAGACTACTATAAAATCCAGACATGCACGTAGACTTTTTCTAAGGTGATTCTAAATATAGCATTCTGATACTGGGAAAGAGAGTTATAATGTAGACTAAATTACGGCCTTTGCTTTATACCTAGTGGGAAAAAAAAAAAACAGGATGGGAACCGAGTTTGACACCTACCCACATGAGCATATACTCGATAGACAGCGTGTCGAAATACGACATAGTACCATACGCGCTTCGTAGAAAGGTGCCATTTGCATTAAACAATAAATTATTAAACAGTTCGGCGGGGTTATATGTCCAAAGAATCAATCCTAAGTCACGAAGTGTATTTAACAATATTTATGGACTCAGTTAATTGTGTTTGTACACTTAAACAAAACTGTATAAATGAGCGCTATGCAAATATGTAGTTACTGTGTAAAGTCGATGGAATACATTTTCGTGCAAACCTATAATGCTGCAGAAATTTGGACTCCGTTTCAATTGTTTTTTTTTTTACCTTTGCAGTAATTAGTGTAGCCTAGTCTGCTAGTAAAGCTACGTGACTGGAACAACAAAAAAAAAAGGAAAGGAAAAAGGGAATAGCCAGGTAAGACACTGTCGACGGACTTCTCATAATCTGTTTTTTTATGTCGACAAAATAATGGAAAGTGATCATACTACACCCACATTCATATTTCCCGATAGTTAGGGAGGGGAAGTGGATGATAGGTTAATCTTGGTCAACCAAGCGGTACCTCCCATCTGACTCATTATTTCTACTTTGTCATTCAGTCATACATACAATTAAACTGCAGTACGAATTTTACTGACTTTCTCTTGTTAACTTCAACAAGATGTCTCGAAACTGAAGCTTTGCTACTTATTATTATACATAGCCTATGATGAGATGCATATTACACCGAAGCTTGATTGCACTGATTCAAAACAGAATGCTCCAACAATATTGAAACCTCACGAAATAATCCATATCACATTAAGTGATTTCCGAGAAAGGCCAGGTGTCGTTTTGTTTGCTTTAATAAATGATAAACATTTAGCCGTTGGAAACAAAGTTATGATCGATAGTTTGGGTACATACGAGTGCATTTCTATGACTTTACGGTTGTCTTTGATATAAAGCTTTTTTATGAGTCGAGGCGTATATTTTTTAGGTGGAATGAACTGCATGTGCACTACGACAATTACAACATACGCAAACTCTTTGTGTGTACGTGCGATGCATTTTGTGATCATTTTGTTCTTATCGGTACGGTATGATATGAAGTTGGATGACGTCACAGGCACATTAGTAGTCTGTGGGGAAATATATGAGACATCGGTTATTAATTTTTCTTTGAATAATAGCTGTGGGAGACGTAATAAATTTAAATTAAAAAACAGCAGACATATGGGCTCACTATATATGACAAAGGCTTATGCCTCTTCAAAAATAAATAAATAAATAAATAAACAAACAAATAAATAAATAAATAAATAAAAATAAAAAATAAAAAAAAATAATAATAAAAAAAGGAAATGGAACTGGACTAAGTACAGGCATTACAATCGAACTATTTTGTATCGACATTATCTTCTTACCAAGTCTAAAAACAAAAATAAAGGCGGGAAAAGCTTGAACGTAGTCCAGCAATACGATACGCTTACATCTGCTCATTATTCTGGCCAACGCTTGCCTGGACCACGCACTACCGCAGTACATTGCAAGGTTCCTTGTTAAGCCTTGTGTCTCACGAGGGGGGGGGGGAGCAACTCCATTTTAATTTAAGGGTAGTTGCAGGTTTTCACCTGCAGTGGCAGAAGTTACTAAAATGTGAAAATGTGCCAGGTTCTGCAGTCGCGTTTAGGTGAGCCTGGAATACTAGGAAAAAAAATATCGAAACGGAAACCGTTCTACAAGGACACGACTTGTGTGGGAGGGTGACTTTCTTTTCAGTAATACTGTGTATTTCAGTAATACACATTACGTCCTCATAATGTATGTTCAGAATTTTTAACTATGACGCTATCCTGAGTGTGGTTACAGTGTGTGCGTAGGTGTGCAGGGGAACTTAGACCCTCACGTTGGAACTGAAAGTAATAGGAAATCCAGCCCATGTTTATAAAAAAAGAATGCAGAAGCTTACTGCTTGAAGGTGTTTCCCCATAAAATGTACTGGCCTCGCCCCAAAATTGAAAGATTAGCATATAAACAATACTACAGCTGAAGCCACAGTCGTTAAGACCACATGCTACTTTTTCTATGATGCAATCCTTACCTGCTGTAGAGGATGACTCTTTGTTTTCAAATTTCTTATCATCTGTTCCAGGTATCAAACTAGACTATAAATCATGTATCGATAAGTCAAGTGTATGCAATTTAGATGGAATTTACAACATTACACCTGTTATCACAAAATAAGGGGAAATCCCTGAAAATGGTGCTTATAAAGACAAGCAAACGTCCACCGTCCACATGTAATTACCTTGTTAAGTTTGTTTGCCGTCCTCTCGATTCAAGCTGGACTTCACCGCCACCTGTCCGATGAGCCACGTGTCGCTGTAACAGGAAAGTACAAATTCAAGCGGCCAGCAACCAACTGCTCATGTTTGGAGGGGCGTGGCTTAGGTTAGGAGAGTACTAACATGGACTCATCATAAGCATAGGCAAATAGGACTAACTTGGCTGTAGTGGGGTGGGTGATCAGTTTTTCCAAGATTTGAGTACTTTTCTTACCATAAGTTTGTTTCAAAGAACGTATTTCCCCAGAAAGGAGCAAATGATCTGCCCGTATGGGGGTGGGGTGGGGTGGGGTGGGAGTGGTATAATCCCGCTTGTAGGCCTGTGATCATGAGAATCAGTATATCTGTGTAAAAAGGTTGGCATAATCTGAATTGGGACATTGGCTCGAAATTCACACTGGGATCCCCATTCCGGTTCTCTTTTCGGAACACATGTCTATAGACCCTTTTCCAAATAGCAGTTACGAAGGATTGTGGGATAGTGTTTTGGTCTGCATCATTCCTGTCCACTGTAAAATGCCACTGACAAAAATAATGCACACAAAAAGTCCATCCCACAATCCTTTGTAACTGCTATTTGGCAGAAGGTCTATTGGGCGTCGTTACGCCTGTTTGTTTATTTCACTTCCGTATACATAACTATACATATATGAATGAATAAAAACAGCCTTTCAAAAGCAATGGAAAATGGAATACAGATTACAATACAAAATAAACAATGTACAGGGAGCATAGGAAGTTGAAAAAAAAAACAACTTAAACTTATTCCAAGCAGACTCTCACTTTACAAAACAAGAGAGAAGGAAAGAGTGTAACAGAGATTGTGAGGATAAGAGAGAGAAAGAGAGAGGGGGATGACAGAGATAAACTGGAGAAAAAAAGAGGGAGAAAAAAGAGGAAAACAGCCTAAAAACATTCCAAATCAATTATACAACTGATAAGTACAGGATAATAAGTTAACAATAGCAACTTAGCAAATAGTTTTTTTTAGTGGATCGTGAAGCTACTTGTGAGAAATTATTCCTAGTAATGATAGGATCATGTTGGATAAAATGTGTGCAGATTCAGAGAAACGTTTAATCCGGCCTCGACTGATCTTGGGACTACCCCCCCCCCCCTTCGGATATACATACAGTCTCCCAGTCTTCTAGTTTACATCAAATTCCCGAGTTTTCAAAACTTCCCAAATCAGTGGAACGCACAAATATTCCTGGCATGAGAGGCGCGCCCTTCGTCACCTTGTAAATCTTGGAGGAGCAATTTGTTGGGATGGGAGAGCGGATTTTTTTAGAGGGAATTTGCATGGATCCACTACAGCAGTCCCTTAGCGAAACTATAGGTTGGCAAAAAGACAGTGTGTGTGGATGGGTAGGGGTAATCGAAAGTTGAAAGGCCAATTGCCCTAGAATACCCCTCTGCCTGTGGCTATGGGCACATCTGTCATTCAATCTACTCTCAAATGCTCAAAATATCATCTCAGAAGATTAACGTTCTAAAACCTTACCGTACTTTGGCTATGCTAGTATCCTAACTGGAGCCATAAATTTCCATCTTCTCACTAAAAATTGGCAATCACACATGCTCCAGTCATAGGCATAAGACGCAGGGGAACTACGGGGTCGGCAGTCCCCTTTGGCAAAAGTCATTTCAGGTACGGATAGTATAAGTGTCGTTTCAGAGCAAAATTCATGTCACTATCTGATGATTGTTGCCAATAAGAAAAAAATCAGGGTGAACACCTTTCGCTTTCCTTCCCCATGGTCCCAGGGGGGATAAGGGAGGAATTTTTTTGATGGGGACAGTTCCTAAAGTAGAGTGCCCTATCGGGGGGGGGGGGCTGAGGTCGTAAAACTGAACTTTCCACGTCCTTTACACTGCAGGAAATCTCACCCTTAAAACACAAGCTCGTCACATCTAATGTGTGTCTATCGTCCCTTACCCCAACACTCTGGATGGCAGGAAATGTCGCCCTCTAAAACACGGATTTGTCACCAGAGTTCCACGTCTACCATGCGTGGGCCGCTAATCCGGGGAGGAGTGGCGTCACTTGGCCACTATCAAAAATATTCTTGTATCTCAGCGAATCATGCATAACGTGAATGCAGCGAACAGCATAGATACAGTTTGACCAGGCGCCAGGCAACCAGGGGATTGTTTTTGACCATATGCGTTTACAACTTTTATCTTTCTCAACAGCGATATAGTTGTGGAGTACAGACCGACCTTTATTTATACAGTGGCTATATGCGGGTACAGTTTACTAAAATAGCGGCGACTTGCTGGTAACTTGCTTCTATGCCTATACTTAGACGGATAGGTGTACTATACCCATAGTTATATGAATATATCCTACTTATTTGTTTACGACCACAATGTTTGGAATTTGGTACCGTAATAGTACGTAGCTTCACACATAGGCCTAATAATGATCACAATGGTTCAGCAAGCATTCAGTGCTGGTAGGGCATTCTAAATGCGAGATCAGTACTATCTATAGATTTGTCATTGTTGGAATAACCAGCTACGTTTCGTTTGTTGTGCGTCGAAAACAACCTGCCAGTCTAGAACGGGACCACTGTCGGGTGGTGTCAGTTAAGTCAAAGTTTGTCCCTTGGGGACGTTGTTGCTCCTTCGGGGAGCGGGGCTCCTTCGGGAGTGTTGTTTGGTTTTCGCCCCTGGCTCTTCGCCAGAGAGTCAGGGGACTTAAAAGGAAAAAAAAAAAAGATAAAAGAAAACAACCTGCGTTAGTTTTTGTAGGCCACTTATCTACAAACCTGTTGCAGATGGTCCCGGTGACCAGGGAGCTCTCTCTGCTGTTACCAATAATGATCGTGGCTATACATGGTGACGGGAGTGGGGTGGGGAGTTTAGGTAACACTTTGGTTGGTGTCACGGTGGTGCGTGTTGCTGCTGTAATGTAACATTCTAGATTCTTACTTCAATATAATAATAAATGGCATGGATCTACTTTTCCTAAGGGGATAAGCAGTCGCCCCACATCAGGCGCGTAGTCAGGAATTTGCCAAGGAGGGGGCGAAGCCTGTAGGCAAACTACCTAAGCCTAGCGCCACCATACGTTGGCGCGAAGCGTACAAGAAAAATTTTGGCCGAAAATTCCTCACAGATCGCTGGAAATGGCACTTCCACAGGCCTTGTAAGTTGCATCTAAACATTTTCTATTTTGAGTTGCAATACATAAAGAAATCATGCTCAAGGAGGGGCTGCCCCCTTCGCCCCCCCCCTTGGCTACGCACCTACCCCTCATTATTTAGAAAAAGCTAAAATTTACACATCTTCTCTTATTTCCTTTGCACGTATCTTTCATGATAGTGTCCAAACATAAATATTGACTTATAAAAGGTAAACTAAGGAGTTATTCTGAATGAATGTAAATTTTGTAACAAATATATTGTCACATGATTAAAAAGATCCATTCATGAATTAAGATACAAGGGTATACTAATTCCAATTTAGGTGACTGCATTTTCCCTTTATTAACAAGGTACCGTAGTTTGGGAATTGATATCAAGCTGTTTAAAAATCTATCATTAGAATGCGGAAAATTCCTGTTGTTGTCCTGGAAACCATGTCATCTTTCATGAAACGACCGTTAGCGGACTCAACTTCGTCTGTCCCGAATGCATTTTACTAAATTTTATTAATTTGACTAAATGTTTTTAACTTTTTAGTTTTATTGTATTTTTGCTACATTGCATTTTTCAAACAAATTTTCTAGTTTATGTCCGTTCCCCACGTGGATAACTGCCCCAGGAGGATTTTTCCTTGAACAATTTTCCCACGGACGACTCCACCCATTAGAACTGCGGCTCAGACAACTCCCGAAAGAAAATTTGGAACAGTCTTGACAGGGAACTGTCAGGCGAAAGGGATTATCCGGGTGCTATTGACTATTGTCCCTGTTGGGAGTTATTCGGGGGGGTACCGGTAATTGTCAGGGTGGGGATTATCCGAGGGGTGTTCTAGACTGGCTGTAAAGAACTGATACTGCACCTATCATAGCCAAAGGCGTAGGCGTATACCTGTACTTGAAAAGTCGACAGTCGCTCTAATTCGACGCAGCCAATCATACGATGGTCGAATTGGTTTCGCCTTTATTGTAGGCACCCTGCTGTTGAATGATACTATCGATCGATGAAGCCTTTGTCACTAGACAGAAAATCCACGGCGCGTGGCACCTGTCACTAAATAATTGTTGGGCGCGTGCCCCAAGAAACTTGCGACAAGATACCTTTGTTCCTATTGAAGACTCCCCGTGAGGTAAATAACCACACATTACGGGCTCTAACAAAGTTTAATTTGGGTTGCAAATGAGACGTAGCTGGTAAGCACAATATAAAACCACCGCCTGAAAAGTACTTGTGTATTCATAGAAACGCAAAAGAGGACAAAGGATTGTTGGCCAAGCTGTGGCAAAAAGATAATCCTAAAGAGAAGATGGCAATATCGATTATCTTAGTAACAACTCAGAGGACAATGCTAGACAAAGCTTATAGGTTTAACTAAACAGTCACCTCCTGACTGTTCAGACTAATCCTGTTAATACAAATGATGGTTTAAACTGCTACAGGTACGGTGTAGGCCATATGTCTCATGTCTTTATAACCCTTTAGGTTAGGCCTAAATACACTCGGGAACAGTACGGTACGGCATGAGGGTGTAACTCCCTATTTGGGCATTTTCTGGTGTGCTGGTCCTTTTATTTCCAGTCGGAGTCCTTGCTCGGCCCCTATGGGCCACTCTATCCCACAGGGCTATTTTGGCTATTACTTTGTTCCTCCTGTCTTTTTTTTATGGGCTCTATTCCCCATTTAATTTTTTTCAAGTCTGTGCTTACAAAAGTCTTTGGATTTCCCTTGTGTTCGATTAATAGTACTTTAAATTAAATGGCCACAGAAATAAAGGGTTCTTTCACTGAAGGGGCAGCCCGCTGCCCGAACAGTTCACACACTCTAACAAACCGGACGCGAACCGGACTCTCGTTTTAGACAGTAAAATTCTCCCTACTAAGTCAGTGGGGAATGGAGCCACGCATGACAGACTCATGATGTAGAGGTCTGAAGGTCGAGAGGTTGGTCATATTTAGTCTCGTGTCCCTTCAGGGTACGTAGCTCTTTTGGGAAGCAGAACTCCTTCGGGAGTAAAGTTTGGTTTCGCCAGAGACTCGAGGGGACTCTCGAAAAGTAGGTACTCCTAGCCCCTCCTCCAATTAAGCAAAAACATCTGTCTGGTACAGTTCCTATGCAAAGTAACAGTAGTTTGCACTGATTATAAATTGGTCAAGACCACATCCACACAATCCAATAGCGTGAGCTTGGGAACACAACTGACTGCATACGTCATCATTGACCAACCGGCTTGAAGCTGTTTGAGTTAATTTCAATTAGAATGCAGAGACCAATTGTATTTAGAGATATGATCATACTCCTAAATATGTTGGAGTGATGCTATAGCCCTTTTAAATTTAAGTCGAAAAGCTGTGAGCAGAACATGCAGTGTGCAGAACCTGAGCTGCAGCTTTGACAAGTAACTTCTGGTTCATTAATGAAGCCAAACAGTTGTTATCTACTTCGTAGTATACGAGTGACAAGGTGCCTTCTGTTACTGCTTTGAAAATAGATAAAATTGTGATTATTTTCGGTGCTCGGCACTCTATATAGATGAGTAATTTCGTGTAGGTAGAGTGTCCTCGGCTCAGTCATGTGATGCGTGGTACTATTACCGCTCGGTTGAGTTTGTACTAAGCAGAGATCCTGATGTCACCGTAGCAAAATCGTAAACCTTCCAATTGGGACTGTGAACAATCGGATAAAACAATGATCACCCAAGTCAAATCGAGGGAATAAGGGAAAGGGATAACATTTGTGTGAAGATTAGGCTAAATGTAGGGCTAGGGAACTGGGTTAGGTTGAGGACATACCGTCACAAAGGGTTCACTGAATTGTCTCTTCTAGTAGACAATCATATTGAATTCTGTAAATACCATTTCGTGTCCTGAGGGATTTAAGCAGACAAAATATCATACGAACACGTTAGCATACCCGCCGGTATGACATTTTCACCATGAGAAATGGAGAAAAATTATCCCTCATTCGCTCTTCAAACTGTTGTAACCGCCGTTTTATCAAATGTGGAGTCAGTTTGTCCTTCACCCCATTACACTGACATGATTTAAAAGTGTTGAAAGCGGTGAAAGAAAGATTCAAAATATTCAAATTTGTCCCCTGACATGAACACCGGCAAGGTAACCAGGGGCGTAGCGAAGGTGTTTTCTTGGGGGGGGGGGGGAGTGTAGAAACTGTTTTGCCGACAGATCTGGTAATGCGTAGCGCGGAAATGAGCTTTAGAGGGTGGGGTCCAGGGGCCCGCCTTAGGGCCCATGGTGGGGTCTAGGGGCAAAACACCGCGGGAGGAGGGCAGGGGGTGAAGCCCCCGGAAACTGAGGTTTAAGCATATTTCTGGGTGCAAAATTAAGTCTCAGGATGGATATATTTTTGTTCATTATGCATCATCTAATGCAAAGTCCCCCACATATATTTGATGTATTAGGCTATATTCCTCTCGTCAAGCCGCCATAGTTTCAAGCGGTTGGGATCCAGAGGTCCGCCAGTGTTTCAGTCAGGACGTTTTCTCAATGCCACATTTACTAATATGTGGACTGGGGGAGGGGTCTAAAGGGAGGGGTTTTTTTTTGGAATTTGAAAGGTGCCTAGATTGCAAATGGTGCAATATTTGAGTAGATTTCTGCCCTAATGAGGAACCTCAAAATTTACACCCGGGTAGAATTTGCTTGTCAGATTTTCATTGTCCGACATTTGTCGCCGTTTATGCGACATTGTCGCACAAATAGGGGCTTGCTAAAACACTGGGCCCGCCTTAAGGCAACTGGTGGGGGTCCAGGGGGCGAAGCTCCCGGAAGTTCTGACGTTTTAGCATAATCTCTGGTTAAAAAATAAGTCTCATGCAGGGTAGGTATGTTTTGGTGCGTAATACATTATCCAATGCAAAGATTCCAGATAATTTTAATGTGTTAGGCTATTCGTCCCGTCATGCCACTATACTTGAGGAACTGGACCTGTCGTTCAGAATTGGAGCACTATGCGTTCAGCATTTGAACACTAGATGCGTCAGGCGTTCAAATACGGTAAGTGTTCAAATAGGCGTCCGGCGTTCAAAAAGGGAGAAAAAGTATTCAAAAGTTAAAAGCCTGAGACTGCAGTGAAGGGAAGACACGCGCGGCACGCAATGTTTTTTCCAGGATGCATTATTTTTTCCCAGGATGTTTGTGCAGGGTAAACCGGATCCTCGCGAGTTTGCAAAATGAGTTTGAAGTCAAGGTTAGGGTTTAGAAAACGGGCTAAGGATGCCTACTGGGTAATAGGGTGCTGCTCCCCATGGTGATGATAAAAGTGAGGAATAATATGCAGAAAGTGGTTTTCAAGAATGTCATATGCCCCTAAATAGTGCGCCTATATGGAAGCCTTTAATTCCCTTCAGGGGTGGCGCCAAGATTTCCCCGACAGGGGGGACCAACAACCCAAAGCCTCAACGAGGCCGATAGACTGCCGAAACGATGTTTGAAGGAAAAAATCGGCGCGCGAAGCGCGCCGAAAATTTTGAGCTTTACTTCGAGAAAATTTGAAAAAATTGGGCTTTAACCATGGAAAATTTGGAAAAAGTTGGCTTTTTAGAGAAGAAAATTGGAAAATTTGGGGGTTTTATTGAAGAATTTGCCCTAATTTAGACCAAAATTAAGTAAATTGTCGGGGCGACTGGCTTTTGTCGGGGACTACATATTTTATCGTATACATAACAGTCCCTGACGAAATAGGAAAATTTCCCCGACGGGGGGCCATGGCCCCTCTGCCCCCAACTGGCGCCACCACTGATTCCCTTTCTTTCTCCGAGTTGCCGACGGACTCAGTTACTCGTCCAATTACACCGACGGCCGTTGATACGGCCGTCACATGCATAATCAATTTGCCGACGGGCCTTCAACTTGAATGGGCCAGTTAGTTGAAGAGCTGAAAATCGAAATAGCCGATAACAGACTGGCCACGCGCTCCCGTTCTCTCTTTCTCTTTTTTCCTTTCATTCTCCCTCTTCCTCTTTATTCTCTTCCTTTCCTTTCCCTTCTCTCTTTTTTTCCTACTTTCCTCCTTTCCTCTTTTCCTCTTCTTTTCCTTTCTCTCTCCCCTTTTTGCCGACAGACCGAAAATTTGCCGACTGGCGACAAAATATTGGGGGTGTGACACCCCCACACCCCCCGCTCGCTACGGCCCTGAAGGTAACGTCCAGTAACGTTCAGCATTGGCCCTCGTCTTTCCATCCATATAGCCTAAGACTTATTTTGATTGGTCAAGTAAAAACCATCGCAAGTTTGGAGAGTCAGTCCCTGAAACAGAGTTAAAATATCCATTTGGGATGATTTGAACATGTGTCTTGTTCTCACAAAACTGGATCATCAGATCATTGCAAACCACACATTAAGTATACAGTCCATCAAGAGTTAAAATGAGCTTTTATTTCTTATGGTCAACTTGTGGATGAGAAATTCTTTTCGTACCGTACACTTTATTGAAATATTCTGTATTTTTAAACAACCTTTTCAAGTTCATTTAAAGAACGACCTTTGGATATTTCGCATCCAACATTGCACAACTGAATGAACCATGGTTAAACAAAATGTATGAGATTTGAAATATTAAGTAGTGGTAATAAATTTGTGTAGTTATAACGTACTTACTGTTGTTTTTATATAACTGATACAAAAACAGTATTACAACTTTTTAAAACGGGAATACCAACCACCCCTCCCCATCGACAGAATAAGCAGGAATTACATAAAACCGCCGAACTTGTTTACATTTTGTCTTTGAAAAGGAAAAGAAACCTTAAGGCTGTATTTTTTCTCAAAATCAATTTGGTAAGAAGAAAATGATTCAAAAAGGTCTCAACAGCACCTTATCAGTCGTTTAAATCATAATAGTTTCGAGGTACAGATCTATAAGAGATTGAATTAGCGAACAAAACAACCTTTTTCAGACCTTACTCCGTACGATAAAGATAATAACAGATAAGCAATAGCACTTGCAGGCATGTAGCCATTGAAGCAGAATCGTTTAATCATACATGCGCCAGGGAGACCTCGAAGAAATCGTTGCGTATTATTCCCCTGACTGCTATCAAAAAGTTCATTTTCTTTCTTGTGTTTTGAGAGTCCCTTGTCTGCTATACTGGCATTGCTAATTTTTTAATAGCAAGGTAAATTGTTCAGAGTCCCCCCCCCCCCCTGCCGAGCTCAGTTCATGATGAACAAATACTTTAACTTGGCGAATAAGTCATATCCCCAGGTCAGATTATGGATCCAGTGGTTCATTATCAAGACACAGTTTATTTGCTTTCGGACTCTCCAATCATTGTATTGTATTGATCCGTTGTTCTGCTTGATTGCCTCTTTTTCTACTGTCTTAGTCTGTAGTGGTTGTTCACTTTCACTTGTGTTTTCGTTTTCTGAAGGACCCGGAGAGTCCGAAAGCTAATAAACTTTTTCTTGATTTTGAATCACTGGATCCATTTTGTATTTCTTTTATTTGTTATCTGCATGTGATTCTTTTAGTGATTATATATATATATATATATATATATATATATATATATATATATATATATATATATATATATATATATATATATATATATATATATATAATATATATATATATATGTATATATATATATATATATATATATGTATATATATATAGGGTCGAAATACTGCGGAGCACTAGAGTAGTATGTAGGTCGATAAAGGTTGTAAAAAGTGCTTAAAGTTTGCGGAAAATTCCACGACGTTTCGAGTATAGACTCTTCATCAGGTGGCAAAGAAATGCAACTGAATAACAAAGAAGTAGAAATAGAGAAGAAACACATTGAAGAAAGGCACGAACAAACCGGTCGCACAGAACGAACACGGTGTAAAAAAGCGAAAGAAGGCTGAAAAAAACTGGTAAAAAGTAATGAAAAGGGGAACAGGTTAAAAAAGGTCCATTCTAATGTTAAGACCGTGTGGGGAGAGGGTCCCGAGTTTCATGATAAGCCGGTTTTCGGCGGTCTGACGATCACGGTCAGAACCTCTGCACATTAAGGCTGCAGTAACGGCCAAGTCTTTAATTGAGCACGGTGATGGGGGATTGAAATGAGTGGCGACCGGATAACCTTGAAGGTTTTGTTTGATGGACCTGAGGTGTTCAGTTATTCGGTCAGCCAGGCGGCGTTTGGTTTCTCCCACATACAGGCAATTGCAACGTCCACAAACTAAAATGTAAACCAAGTTTGTGGAAGTGCAGGTGAAGTGTTGGTTCACACTAAATCTGTTGCCGTTAGAACCCAAAATATTGATAAGTGTGTTCTTGCCAACCACTGGGCATGTGTTGCACCTACTACGACCACAGGGAAATGTACCTGGGGTGTTGTCAGTTGGTTGTTGTGGGTGGGAAGCCCGAACTAAGTGCTTGGAAATGTTCTTTTCAACTCTGAAGGCCGTAATGGGGGGTTCAGGGAAAAGGTCACGGGTTGAAGGGTCTTTTCGAAGAGTCTCTATATTCCTGTAAATGGCACGAATGATGGGGCGTACCGATGGGTGATGGGAAATTACCAAAGGAATTCGTAGATTAGTAGACGTGTTAGACTTCTTACTCAAAGCCTCCGCTCTGTCGATTCCTTGGATTCTATGTAGAGCACCGGTAAGGATTTTGGTGGGATACTGACGCTTCTCAAAGAATGATAGTATACTTTTGAAGCGGCTGAAAAATCAGAATCTTCTGAGCAAATCCTTCTGGCCCTTAAAAGTTGTGAGTACGGGATGGATTTGGTACAGGATTTGGGATGGTTGGATGGGTACAAAAGGTAGTTATGGGAATCGGTGGGTTTAAAATGTAGGTTTGACTTGATTTTACGGTCGCAAATTGACAATTGAAGGTCGAGGAAAACCACTGAAGTGTCAGAAATACAATGTGTGAATTTCAAAAATGGACAGAAAGATCCTACAAATTGAATGAAAGATTCCAGATCTTGACGGGTCCCTGTTGCCACTCCCACAATATCGTCAATATACCTTTTGTAAAGGAAAGGGTGAGAACCGGTGTACTGCGAAAAAAGTTGTTCTTCAAAGTGGCCCATGGTTAGGCAAGCAACAGAAGGACCCATTTTGGTTCCTATGGCTACTCCTTTAACCTGACGGAAAAAGCGCCCATTAAACTGGAAACAGTTTTGGGTGAGAACAAGTTCCGTCAAGCGAAGGAAAGTAGTTGTAGGAATTTGGGGGTCTTGTCGTTGGTCCATTACCCTATATATATACATATATATATGTGTGTGTGTGTGTAAGAAGAAAGAAACAAATTAGGAGGCCAGGAGGGGGCAGCTTCCCCCTCCTTGAGCATATTTTTTGTACTTTTTTAATGATTTTTTTTATGATATTGCTAGTAGCGCAAAATAAAAAAAATGTTGCAACTTACAAGGCCTGGGGAGTGCCATTTCAAGCGATCTGAGAGGCATTTTCGGCAAAATTTTCTTGTACGCTTCGCGCCAACCTATAGTGGCGCTACGCTTAGACAGTTTGCCTACAGACTTCGTCCCCCTCCGTGGCAAATTCCTGGTTACGGGCCTGATGACGCCATCATATTATCCAGTGTAAAGAAAGAATATTTATTTGCAAAATATTACGCACTTTATATCTTCTATCGGTTTTGTATGATTCAGCTCATAGCCCCGGGTGATAAATAATCTTATAGGGAAAAAAAAGGGAAAAAGGGAAAACGATAATTTCTTCGACTTGGAGTCTATGTCTCGTGTTGGATTGAATACTTTAACAATCAGTCGCTCTATTCGGACATATTCAACAGAATTTGAAATATTAGAGACAAAAATCGTCCATATGCAACATATTTTGACCTTTTTCTGGTATTATGCAAGGTTACAATTTACGTGCCATTTTTAACGAACACTCGCGTGCCAGGCAACCTTTTTCTAAGTTTGTCTACGTCATCCTTGCCTTTCCCAGATATAAGCACACCCCTTGTACTTCAGTTTCCCAGAGACTGCATGAAGACACTCTCTGTCGCGCGTGACGGAGACCAATTAAGCAATTTTTTGTGTAATAGCAACTTTATTCAACGTGAGTACTCGGATTTGATTTACCACGTCTAAATGTGACGATATGACATGTGACGAAAGGATAATTTCGCAACAAATTTGTCTCTAGGGTAGATTTCTTTCAGGTTTCATAAGCACGAACTGGAATAAACATGCGTCTTTGCACGGATTGTCATTTAGTTTCTTATACACAGATATCAACTTTTCTGAGAAGTTCAAAATTGATAAAATCTGTTTAGGCTATTACGGAAAAAATGTGTCAGATTGTCAGACTTTTTTAAACTGGTTAGAGCCGCTTTTGTTTGTTTGCAATGCTATGTCATAAGGCCTTGTTATGTGATAGAAAATGGTAACAAAGAGTAAACAAGGGGATACTTGTACATTGAGACTTTTAAGATAACAACTTCCGAAAACATAAAAGTTTATCAGTGTGTTAGCTCCCTCTTAAAGTTTTCAGACCATATAGCCTAACATGGTTATGTACGGCTAGACTTCCTTGGTCCTTGGGTTTGCGTGAAAAGTTTATTCAAACAGACACTTTCCACAGTACGAGAAATTTTAATAAACAGATTGTACCGGGGAATGAAAAAGAACGGGCTGCGTAAGCCTCCACAAATCCTTAAGCAGTTCTTCCTATGATTAAAGGTTCTCCCTCTTTAGATAATTCCCGCACAGCCGACTGGCCGACGAAGTTTTTCGTTCAGCTCACCTCTACGGAAGCGGTAGCTCTCCCCCTATCCCGCCCACCGCTACGCAGGCTAATATGTACGTGAACTGATGTGGGCAGTGTTATATACGCCTTAAGGCCTTTGTTGCAGAGTATACAACGTGCACATGTATATCAACTGGGTGGGAGGCGCGCGCGATACACCATGCGAAAATACCCGCACTGTAGTGGGCGACCGTCACGGGTAGTGAACGTTTGAACTGTCTACTTTGCCTTCTGCAGGTTGGCTCTTTTTCTGCTCAAGTTTAAATTTTTGACCTCCTCAATTCATACAAACCTACATCTGCTGTAGATCGGGTGTCACTAGTTCGTGTCAATGATCATTCATATGTTTGTATGTTTGTTCAAAATACCCGGCTATCAAATGTAAATGAAGCCTCAGCTTCATGTAGAGGATTTATAGGAAAATTGTCGTCTCCGCGAAAGGTCATTCCGGTTCACGTGGAGTGCACATTATCCAAAGCTCTATACTCTGTGAACGTTTTCGCGACCTTTTTGTCTCTGTCGCAGAGTTGTTGACTCGAGGCGCTGACTCAGACTCGAGTCGCACTTTTTCTTGACTTGCGACTTGACTTGACTTGACTTGACTAAAAGAAAAATGATTTGCGACTTGACTTGAGGGAAAAATGAAGTGGCGACATTGTATGACAATGTTTGTAGCTAAGTCTGGCATGAATTTTGTACCATAAAAAACAAAAACGTAAGCTTTTCTGCATTTGAGATAGAAATGTGCCACGGGTAAAACGGCTATCGCCTTTTTGCCAAGACCATGTGTTCTTTCAGCTATGCGAGCCACACTCGACAGACACATTATGTACAGGTTTGAAGGTCAGGAGGTTGTTCACATTAAGTATTGTGTCCTTTCGGGGCGTATAACCAAAATTACCAAGCAAACGGCAAACATTTTGGGTAAACTTATGTTGTGTAATGCAGTGTGACCCCTGCAATTACACTTTTTATTTCAATATTTTGACTTGTGAATTGACTTGAACGAAATTGACTTGTGACTGGACTTGACTTGAAGGAAAATGATTTGAGACTTGACTTGACTTGAGAAAAACTGACTTGGTTACAACTCTGCTCAGTGGTTTCATTTTTTGACACATGCATTTATTTTGGGGCTTGGGTTCCAGTGATGGAACTGAAATCTTGTGACAGAGACTCAGTATTGTTCACATGACTTTTCATTGCACAAATGACTTTGCTTGAGGGGAATTGAAAAGGTGGGGGTTGTGGGGATTATCTCACTCCTTCCTGTTACTAATTTCGTCTTACTCAGTCAGTTACTGTAGGCTACTTGGGGGTGGGGAATACCTGGGGGGAGGGATAATGTGTTTACACGACACCAGTATGGCACAGACAGAAATATAGCTTTCATTATCATTCTAATAACATTCAGTTTCACCAATAAAACCCGATAAGTCTTTCTTCCCCATAATTTACGGTAACGCATTACAAGAGTTTCCAAAATTGCATTGTTTGAAAAGTTGAAAGTTTGGTTTAAAAAATTATTAACTGGCTAAACAGCAGTGACTTTTTCACCGCGAGAACGTTAATTTATTCAAATATGAAATCACCCAGCTTATTTTGAATTGCCTATCATTCTGTAGATCTATGATCTATAGATCCTAGTTTGAAAGGAAGGCTATAAATATTTCTGTTCTACAAATTCAATATTTCCCTTTAAGCTATATACGGATATGACTATTTGGTCTAGCTGTAGAGTATCCGCCTCTCACGCGGGAGGCCCGGGCTCGATTCACGGTCGAGTCATACCAAACACTTTAAAAATGGAACCTCCTGCCGTTGTGCGTGATGCTCCGCATAAGCAATGGAGTAAGGGAAACAAGCGAGCCACAACTGGAAAAAAGGTCGTGGCCGGCTCGGGTTGAACCAATTGGTTGGACACTGGGCCATTAAACCCTAACTGACTGACTGACTGACTGACTGACTGACTGACTGACTGACTGACTGACTGACTGACTGACTGACTGACTGACTGACTGACTGACTGACTGAATGAATGAATGAATGAATGAATGAATGACTAACTTTAAGCTATATATGCATGGTTAGAAGTTGGCAATTCAATTTTGTCGAAATCAGTTGAACTTTTCAAAATCTCCTTATGTCTTTCCTAAAATTATTGCACCTTTATGCCTCGTACCAAGATGCGATGTAGTGTCATTATTATGTATTGCCCCGCGGAGATAATTCTGTTTGCTCAGACCCTCTTAAGGATATGACTGAACTAGGAATGTGTCGTAAAGCCTGCCACGTAAGCATGCATGACACAAAGTGTGCACGTTTTTCGTGGTTTTCTAAGATCATTTCAAAAAAAAAAGAAAAAAAGAAAAAAATCAAAGCAGCTGTTATAGTAGTAGAAGATAGATACAAAAAATGATTGCAAACCCTACTATTTTAAATAAGGTAGTTACATTACAACATTTCATTTTTCAGCAATGAAATAAGTTATGCAAATAGGTATTAGAAATAGCGAGTTTATTTCTAAACCTTCGTAATACATAGTTTTATAATTTCAGACTTTCAAATTGGATATAACATGAAGGATGATAGCAAAATTGAAGATTTCATAGTTGATGACTTTTCAAAAAGAACGAAAAAAAAAAAAAAAAAAAAACCACAATGAAAAACCTAAAAAGGGAGACAAATGACCATCAACCAATGAAAAACAGGCTTTTACTCAAAGCGTCGTGCTCCCCCCCCCCCCCACCAGTAGAAACATTATAGTCTTAGATGACTTTTTAAGAAAAAAAATATGATTGCCTTGAGACATCTCATCACATTTCGGGCCCCTGAAAATATCTCACCCCCACGGAAGCTATCTCGCCCCTTCTACGCCTTATATCTGGATACAGGCACGGGGACAGACGGACAAAGTGAACCTGAATGATGTCAAGAAAGCGAACAATGGAGGAAAGAAAAGGAACAAAGCCAAAAGAATTTCTCTTATTTCTCCCACGGGTGTTTCATGATCTTTCAATCAGTTCTTTTTGCTTGTTACTCCCTGGCATCCCAGATTTTTTCCAATCCGATATTGTAATAATCAGGCTAATGAGGTAACACCTACACAGCTTACATTTGCAGCCATATACTCTGCAAGGAGCTGGTCATTTCAGATTTTGATTATACCATACCATACCCGCCCTATTTTAATCCTCTAAAAAATTCTAAAAAATAAAAATCTAAAAATTTAAAGAGCATTTTTCATTATCAGTTGGGACCTTGAAGGTATAAATATCTTACTAATTATCTTACGCCCACTTTTATTGACTCCTTTGTCATCAACAGCGGCGAGACATTCTCTGTAAATGAAAAAGAATGAAATTAACTCCGGGACGAGTGACCACATCAGTGGGTCACTCTTTCAGCGAGTTGAAATGGATTGAAAATCGGTTGTGTTGAATTATTGTTAATTAACTTTAAATGGGAGAAATTCGGCTCGAAGAAGAGTGGAATTTCAAGAGCAATGTCAGAGAGTGATCATCAACACCGGTTATGCAATGAATTCCGCTCTGGCACGTTTTGTATAGAGCATTTAACTTGCTATCCATACCGAGAAAACTCTGGCACTATTTTAACTGTTAACCGGTTCTGTGGCCGAGTGGATGAAGGCCGGTGACATTTGAAGCAATGAAGCTTGACAATCAGGAGGTTCGGGGTTTAATACCCGGTCGGGTAAGGTGGGTTTTCCTCTAAGAGCAATCTACGTTTTCCTATCTGATCTGGCTATTCGAGAGAAACTAAATTTGATCTAAATTGTTGAGTTGGTCAGCCACCCGACGTGAAGTTGTCATTCACAAACCATATAGGCTTCTCCCACATGTGTGGTCGCTTATAGCGTCGTAAAACAACTGCCCTTCAAGGACTGAATTACATTTATTTCATTTTATCACAATCTTTCAAATATAACGCACGGTATACCTCTTGATGGAATGAAGTCTAAACAATTAAAATCGGTATCTGTAAAATTTCCAAATTTTGTTTCTTCTTCTGCAAATGATCCATTGTCTTCTGTCAACTTGTTCTCGATTTAATTTTTACTTTTAAAGAAATGTGACATTTTTCTGTGATGCATACATTTTACGACGAGTTCGGACTACTGAATTTTGGTTTCATTGTTTGTTCTTTGGGGCGGGTCTACTAGTAGAAATTTGCTTTCAAGTCCAGTTCGATTTCTTTTCAGGTATGTATACTTACGCTTTTTAATTATTGTCATGAAAGTTAAAAAAAATAAGCCTTGAGCCTTGGTGCTGTTTGATAACACAAGTATTGTACATCACAGGTAAAAAAGATGTTACCTTATCCAATTGAACATTTCATTAACAAAACATTCTTCTACGTGCACAAAAATCCCAACCTGAACAAGCATACTCGGGTATGTTAATTGGCCTTTAAAATGACCATTTGAAATGACAATGTTCCGAATACCACTTATGGGTAAAACATTATCAAACCTATGTATTTTTTTCCCGTCAAGTCGGTTCCGGTGACATGAAAATTTGCCCAAACGTATTGCAGTGTAAAGGCCGATAGAGATACCTGGTACTAGGAAAGATCACTTCTATGTTATGCGAAGAACATCAAGGAAAACTCCTCCGCATTATCACATCAGGAGGTCATTGACATCTTCGGATATTGTTCCAAACATTTTATCTCGCATCTAAATAGTAGCAAGTTATGTACCATCTTGTTTGCGTTGTAAAATTCGATGAATCAAGTCAGCTCCTATGCTATAAATAAATCGGCTTTCTCCGTAGTCTGTAAGCTTTTTGGAAATTGCCTTGCGCGACAGTGGTTAGATTTTTACTGTGACGTCATCCGATTCGTTTTAGGTAATGTTAGGGATGCATGCAGCATCTCGCAGATTCATATGTATATATACCGGTGTGTGTGTGGCTGATGTCGCTCTGCTTAGGAGGAACTCTATTGTAATCACTCTTGATAACATCCACGTTGAAGCACATTCATTAAATGTATGTTCCCTAAAGGAGGTATGCGTGGGGGAACCGTGTCTTTGCAGTGGAACCGATGGGGTGCAAAAGAGGCACTGAAGTCATGATCGCAAGAGTGAGTTGTCATACGAATGGTGGTTGCTGCGCTGAGAGATTACGTTCTTGTACTAACATTATGATGATTATTAACACAATTCCTGAGAAGAATGTTGGTCTTGATATAAAATGCAATTTTGTAAAAAAAGCAACAAGATCATGCATATTTAGTATGTTGACTGTGTAACAGTTCTCTTTGGCTTCCGCCGTTAGCTGCTACCGCAACTCCGGAAAATGGGGGGGGGGCTCGAGTCCACAGGGACAGGTGCTCTAATCCTCCTAATGGGGTCTACAATGTAGCTAGAGTCCCTAAGTATGACTGACAGCTTGGAGGAAGGGGTGGGGGGATCGAGTACCAAGAGCCCACAGCCCCGAGGTGTCACTGAAGCAAGGGCCCATACTATTAATATATAACTACAATTATTTCAACGTATAAGGAAAAACTAGTTATTGGAAGAATTAATTCGAATAACATACTTGTTACAAATTTATTCAAATTACAGGTTACAAGTGAAAGAATTGGTTAAGATTTGTTTTACTTGTAAAACTACTTTCACTACAGGGAGGAAATGACGTCACTCATTACGGTAATTCACCTCATTTTCACTCTCTGGAAAATATTGCCACTATTTATATCATGTATCTGTTGTGATACCGTATGTTATTTATTTTAACTTTTCAATATTTCCATGCACTTGTTAAAAGTTGGAACAATTGAAATTATTTATAACTAATGAACAGCTTTCCTGAATGTAGAAATCTTTATTTTGCGATTCGGATAACTCGCTGAAATTGAAGATGGTGATAATTATTCTAGCCAATTAAAATAACATGTGACTTACAAAAAGGCTTCTAGTGTGATTACAATGTTGTGGGCACGAGTAAAAGTATTTTTCGAATCCTGATTGTATGAGTTCAAGACTGAAAAAAACCTTTGTTGAGTGCGGGTACAACGTCTTTAATCACTCGTTTGCATCGGTATTACACTTACATAGTCAGTGAGTCGGAGTCGGAGTCGTGAATCGGAGTGCAAACAGTCATTCCCACAAGAAGATTACTAGAACTGGCAAATGTACCGAACTGTTTAACGGTATTTCATGTGACGTCAAGCGATTGGGATTGCCCGGCAGTGCCGGGCACAGCACGCTCGCAATGAGCGTATTTACAGCACATGCGCACGGAATGACCACAGATAATACTGTGACTCAATGGACACGACGGGAAAAGTGTCCAAGAACCAGAGACGCGCGACCACGTGACGTCGGTAAAACATAGCCCTCATGCATTGAACTTACAGAGAAATCCTGAGGACGAACACTGCACGCACGACGTAGACTTCGCACGCTCGCGAAGAAGACTTCCCGCGTATACTTCCGGTATACAAATCAGCTGTCTACATTTGGTGGTGCAGGTTGCAATGATACACGCTTGCCTCCATTCGAGGGCCCCTTCTGTTCTGTGACGTCATATGCATAAAGTCTATAGGAGTACATACTCTATTTAAGTCTGATAAACATGTTGTGGCAAGACTAGCACTACTTTACATCATATATTTTTATATATTATTATTTCGAACAAACACCCCTAGTAGAAGAATGCAATCGTGGCGCCAAAATTTGTCCGAGGAAGTGGGCAGTAACCTAAAGCCCCGACAACGGCGACTGGCATATCCCGACGCCACCTCTGCATTCTTTGACTTGTCGCTTTCCTTCTAAAAAAATTGGATTTTAAAAATAAAAAAAGCTTAGAGACTTGGGATTTAACTAAACAAATGAAACTTGGTAGAGTTAAGGGAAAATTTGAAGTTTGTGGTTTTGAATGGGGAAAATTTGAAGACTTGGGGTATTATGGAAGAGATAAACACTAGAGCCCCCGACGAAATTAAAAAAAAAAATCTTCAAAAAGAAGGCACTGTTCTTCGACAGGGGGGGGGGGCGTAGTCCTCGGTTCTCTCCCCGCCTGGCGCCACCCTGAAAGAAATTGACAATTGACACCTTCATAAAATACTTAGCTTCCAAAATCCATGAGTGAGAACAGAATTGCAGTGGAGTTATCTCGCATTTAACTATTTAACTCCGTGGCCACAATGTGAACATAGTTGCGTATTCAATGAAAGTCTGATATTTGATACAGTGATAAGATTGACACTTTTTTCGCTTCATATCTTCCTGCTTTTTTTCTTTTTTTTTTGTAAAATCAGTCCCAAATGAAATGACATTATATTCGGATTTTACCTAAATCGGAATGAAAGAAACTAGTTGTATCCCCATGCTCCAATAAAAACACGCATTGAGGAACCAATGTCTTCCTGTATCATTGAGTGAGGGGATGGGGAAGTTGCGATACAAGGATTTTCAAAGATGTGGGTAAAGAGAAATTATTGCGGGCCCATAGCATGTCAGCTGCATAACTGTTAATGTATGGGGACAGACTGAGGAGCGCGGGGGTAAGAGATGTAAGGAAGGTGACTTATTGCATTCCCCCTCCTTGATATGACCCTTGTAAGGGGCGTAGGGATAAGACTCGGGACAACGAGACAAATCTTTTACGTAGTTGTTTACAGGATTTTGTTGTTTTGATATATTTTGCCCACTTCATGCACAGGGCTATGAGTCTTCACTGTTGACTCCCCCCATGCTCCTTTTGGCTGGGCCAGTTGCTCTAATCCCTCACTAGTACCTTCACTTTGCACCCTGATCACTGGTTTACATTTCCCCCACCCTCACCGGCCCCCATTATAAAGTATGTTTCAAGATCCATTGACACAATTGTCTTGTCTAGAAGAATGGGTACCGTATATATATATATATATATATATATATATATATATATATATATATATATATATATATATATATATATATAAACCTGAAAATCGCTTTCTACTTATCACTAGTTCAAGGATAAAATTCTTTAATAAAAGATCTTTTGAAACTTTCTTGATATTCTCACCTTTCTTGTAAGTTGTTTCTCTTTAAATATGGACTACTGCTGAGATAGGTGTTCAGCTTTTATAAATTTATGAGCTGCAGTGTTTCCCAGTGTCATGCAGGTCTAACCGTGCCTTCGAAAGTTAGAGTAAGGCCTTGGTCATTCAACTCTAGAATTTTGGAATTTTCTAAAGGTAATTTTGGACGTTCTAAGACAAAAAAAATTCAAACTGAAAATCACTGGGGAGCTGTAGTTCCCCCAGCCCCCACCCCGGTTCCAGCGACGGCCCCAGTCAGTAGGTTGTTTGGATTGGTAATGCTCTGTACATTTTCTGTTAATTCTTTTATACAGATCGCCCTATGACTCTGTACTGTAACTTTATAAAAAACCTCTCAAGAACAAATCCACATTATAACTGTCCCAGAAATAAACGATGAATAAACAAAGGGTAAGATATGAAATATTTCATGACACCCCCCCCCCTGCATGTCACAGAACTTATTGATGCCTTGGGTGAGTGAAAGTGAAATTATCGAGTAAAATTTTGTTGAAAATTGTGATTTCTTCCACTGCTACATGTTTTTACATCACAACAGCCCAAGAAGGTTGATAAGACATTTTACATTTTACCCGGCCCTTTTAAATGTTTTTTTTTTTGTTAAAGAGACCCTGCACAAAACTGTCCTGCTCTTCAACAAAATTTAGTTGTTTGTACTGTATTGATGGGCGGATTCATATCCGGGCAATGACATATATGGGAAGCAAGTGTTATGTGATAAATTTCCAACCTCCCCTCTCCACTCGTCCCCCACATTACTTTTCTTAGAAATGGACAGTACATGTTATCATCGATAGACCGCAATTAAGGAAACGATTTTTTGACTATTTCATAAATGACTTCATTCATTACTTCTCGTAATAAAGCCTGTTAAGTTAATTATGCATAAATCATCTACACCCGTTTACATAAATCCAATTTTAAATATTCGCACAAAGGTTAAAATAACCTGGACTGACAATTAGTACGATCATTTACTTAACTCCGAGGTGAGCGAATGCTCATGTGCGCAAAACCGAAAGTCTATTTATAGACGAATGGTTATACTCTAATTTTAATTTTGCTTACAGTACTTTCATATTAAGTATATGCTACACTATGAAATTTACCCATACTTTTAAATGGTGTCAAATTGCAGATTAATATAATAAAAACAAATCAGTCACGAGCAATGTGAAAGAGATTATTCAACTCGAAAGTGTTGTGTTCAAGTGAGTTCATGTGCTATTGTGCATAAGGTGTGTATTCAGGTGTAAACAGGGACAGAGATTACGTAACAGTCAAACTAACTGTAATCACTTTCGACGGCGCTGATATAGAACTTGAGCAGCGTAGCTGGTCAAAAATATGGCATCACTGTGGGCCACTGAGCTCGAACCCTATAACTTGAAGAAAACGCGTAGCTACGGGGGCCTAGGTGCCTGAACCCCCAGATGTTTGTTAGCCCCCTAAAAATTTGTCTGTGTCCTAATAAAATGTGTAAGAATTAAAAAAATAAATCAATTAAGTCAATGCCGTGACACTCCCATTTGATACCTAGACCCACCCCTAAAAATTTCATCCTAGCTTTCAATTTAGCCTGTATGTTGCATTGATTGATGCTGATTGATGCATGAAAAAACATAAACTATGGCAAACGGACAGTGGCGGCTCTTTCATCTACTTAAAGCAGTCACGTCCCCGCCCCCTCCCTCCACATAGGCTGAAATGCATCTGATGTGCAATTTCCTCATTATTTTAGCCCGTTCCCCTCTCCTTACCCCACTTTTAAACCATGGTACAGCTACCCACGGCAAGAAATTCAATGACTGAGCAGCACTTTGATGTAATATAAAGAGCACTCAACGTCCGAAAGCATTTTGTTCGTGGTTCCATGGATGATTGTGACCAAGAAAGCAGGGAAGGACCTTCTAACACAAACACTCTGTTTTCAATTCTCTAGCAAAAGTTTAGCAAGTAAGAAATATAGTGAAAACTCATTTACCTATTCCCGTCTTTCTAGAGAAACCCCCCTTTTTGGGGAAAAATCTTTGGGACCCGGGAAAATTTAAAAACTTGGCCAAAACCAACGGGAAGCTTAAAAACTATTTTGAAGCTTGGGGGAAAAAAACCTTTGTTTTGGGTGGAAGAAAGGGCCCGGGGGGGGAAAAACCCCTTGTAAAAAAATTTCTAAGGAAAAAAAGGTTATAATTTTAAAATGGAAAGTTTTTTTCAGGGGAAAACCCGTTTTTTGGGTTTAAAATTTTAGGAAGGGGTAAAACCCCTTAAAAAATTTTAAGATTCACCGGGTAAAAGGGTTAAACAAAATTCCCAACTCCCGTTTTCCCGGGGCCCAACCAAAAAAAATTTTCCCCAAATTTTTCCCTAAAAGAAACAACTTTTTGTAAAAAGGGGGGGGGGTTTTTTTAAAAAAGGGGCCATATAAAATACAAGGCTTTTTTTGGGGAAAAAAAAAATAAAAACCCCCAATTTTTTTAAATTTTTTTTTTTTTTTAATTTTTAAAAGGTGAATTTTATTTAATTTCATAAAAGGGCCCAAAGGTTTCGTTATTTTTCGGCCTTAAGAAACTCAAAAACCAAAAGACCGAATTTAAAATGAAAACCCTTTCCCCCCCAAAACCCCCCCCCAAAACCCCCCCCCCCCCCCCCCCCCACCAAAAAAATTTTATAAAAGAAAATTCAAAAAAGAAAAAACCAGCTCTTTTAAAGGTAATTTTCACGTTTTTCCCCTTTGGGGGTTTCAGAGCCCAGGTTTTTACAAAGAATGAGTGGTGAAGTTTACACCAACAGGATCTTGCCTTTGCCACAGGGCCTTTACTAACTTTCATGGACTCTTAGAAGAGGAGTTAAAACTTGATGTGACAGTGGGAGTCAGAAATGGTGGTTAAGCCAGAAGTGTCAGGAAAAGAACTAGCAAACTGAAGGACATGCCTGTAATGATTTCATTACAGGAGTGTTGCCAGATGTAGAGGATTTCTACCTACTCCACCAATCCAGTATCCAATGCGTAAGTTCAAGCACAGACAGGGTTTTTGGTTTTGATGAAACAGAAATCTATGCAGTCATGGTGGCATGTGTATGTGTGTGTTTGTGGAGCTTAAAAGGTCGCGTGACATGCCACCAAAAAAAGAGCTGTTTCACTTGGTCACTTAAAGAACTAAGTCCTCCAATCAAAGATCCATTGAAATTATTTCAATATCTTTTACTGTTCGAAATATATGTCTTCAAAGTTTGAAAAAGAAGAAATAATTGCCTATGACAAAAATAATGATGTGGAGTGTTGCAACAGTGTTATGATTTCTGTTGTTAACCCTATATAAATTATCTCTTAATTACCCAATCATATAGATTACAGTTTAGTGAGTGATATCAGTATTTTCAAGGAAAAATTTTAAGTTTTATAATAAACCCCTCAGGGAATAACAATGCTACCAGTGTCCTTGAAATTAAGGTTGCAAAAACAAAGGCTGACATGTGCCGTATATGGTATGTCCCTCTTCGATGTCACAAATTTGCATATTTAGCTCATGTTTATTCAACATACAAGTGTGAAATAGAAATTATCCTGTAAAATGGTCAATATTTGATGGATTTAGGTGTTATTTGCTGCTACTTTCTGGATTTTTAATGCTTTTTACGTCAAATATCCAACTATGTTATTTTCATGTCACATGACCTTTTATAGCTCATTAACAAGTTACCTCAAGATGGGAAACTCAAACAGGTTCTCACAATTGGTGTATGGATGCCTAATATTGAGAGAAGAATCCTATTGTTTTTTGGTGGAGGTCTAAGGTCATCTGAGTTCACCAGGGGTCAAACCTGAAAACCTTGTTGACACAGTATCTCAAGATAGGAACCATGGGAACTCACCATACATAGCATGTAGATGCATTTTGTGAAGAAAAAGAACCATATGGATTTTTTGTGGAGGTCAAGGGTCATCTAATGTCACCAGAGGTCAAACTCTGAAACATTGTTAAAAACTGTATCTCAAGTTAGGAAGCATGGATACTCTTCATGCTTACCATGTGGGGGCGCATTGCTTCCAAAGGAAGGACTGTAATGTTTTTGGTGAAGGCCAAAGTCATCAGGTGTCATGGGAAGTCAAACTCTGAAAACCTTTTTAACATGATATCTCCAGATAGGAAGCATGGATACTCTTCATACTTAATATGTAGATGCACTATATCATGAGGAAGGACCCTATTAATTTTGGTGGAGGTCAAGGGTCATCAGGGGTCATCAAATGTCAAAACTCAGAAAACCTTGTTACAACAGTACGGTACAGTATCTCAAGGTCGGAAGCATGGATAGTCTCCCAACTTAGTATTTAGATGCATTACGTAACTTTCAGAAAGTATCCTATCATTTTTTATGAGGGTCAAAGGTCATCTGAGGTCACCAAAGGTCAAACTCTGAAAATCTTGTTAAACATTTTAATCATTTTGAGAAAGGAAGCCATGTATACTTTCCATACTTGCAAATTATGCAATTACATTGAGTGAAAGTGCCCTACTGCATTTGGTAGAGGTCAAATGTCATCTGAAGTCACTGAATGTCAACATCTAAAGAATTTGCATTACATGATATGTCATGATTTGAAATTCAAAGAAAACTTTTACACATGGTGTTATTTACCATATTTATTACAAAAATGCTGTTGTATAATCTTTTTGTGTTCAGTGAAAGGTCATTCAGGTCACCGGAGATCAAAGGCTGAAAACCTTGTCAGCATTATATGTCAAGGTAGATATAATAGCTCAACTTCTCATACATGGTGGGGGTATTGGTCCAGAAACATTAACATGTTGAGCCTTTGTAGTTCTGGATGACGCTTATGTGTACTAACATGAGTTCTTCGAAACCTCAATGCATTTTTGCCTTTCTGGTTTTGAGTTTGTTTAAATTTAATGGCCATTTGATTTCTCCTTAGAGTAAATATGGTGTGCTAGGAGCCTGCTCAGTCTTTAGATTAATGTGATTCATATGCATGATTGTCTTTCTAATCCTTAAGTTAGAAAAAATAAAGCAGTTGAATTGGTTCAAAGGTTTCCAGTGGGTCAGTGTATCCGGTGAAGTTTGCAGTAACTCTTGTAAAAAAAATCTGATCAGACTTTTAGCAAGTATGTACGTACTCATTACTCAAGCTTTGAAACATGCTTTTACTCATACTTTTGGAAAGGATTTGTACCCTCACTCATACTTACAAAACTGTTTACTCATACTCATGTAAAAGATGTATACTTGTGCATATACTCATGACATTGAACTTACACTGCAAGTCTGTAAGTGATATGTTATTACTTACTGTCCCTTCCCACACCTTTGTCCTTCAGCTCCTCACACAAATAGCACAAGTTTGGTTCGTACAAATGGGAATTGCTTGCAAATGATCCTTGCAAAAGTATGTTTTTTTTTTAAGTCTAACTGTTTGGGCTTAAAGGCCCTCATAGAGTACAGTAGCACTGCCTTACAGAACATACAGAGCTGAGAATATTTTACCTGCAAGTGTTTTACCCATCTAGAATATTGCGGTTTGGGTCTCTGGGTGTTTTTTTTTTTGTATCCCAGAAAGCGTTCATTGATCATTTCTTTGTACATGTGTAACAGCATTTATACCAGTTCTGATGGGTAATAGTTACCTACTGTAATGCATACTACCAGTTTTGTGGTCAAGGCTACACAGTCTCCAGTGCCAAGACTACACTTCCCCCCACCCATCCCAGCTGAGACTTAAACAGAGACAGAGGCTGAAACTCTGTATGTGCTGACTGATCCCCATTCCCATCCTTGTGTGTTGTCTGAGCCCCCTCCCCATGTTGCTTTCTGAGCCTCTTTTGTGTTGTCCTGAGCCTTTGTGTACTGTGTAAGAAACCATATGTGTACATATGTGTTCAGTTCAAGAGAGGAATGGGAGTGTACACTGATAGCAGCTTTGATCAAAACTTTGCTCTTCAGGAAACTCAACCACATTTTGATGATAAGTTTCAAGGTCTGCTCTTAACAAAAGAACATTTATTGTCTGTCAAGTCTAGCACTAGACTGTACTCAGTATTCACGGAAAGTTAAACTTTGCCTAGGAATTGCATGTTAATCTCCTAGCAAGATAGGATTCTTGATTGTTCACAGAATAAACTTTAAACAGGGCTGTTACATGCCATGGAATTCTGAGTGAGCAATAGATTGATGAGGCAAATTCACAGTAGTTCAACACTTCGCAGTCATCACAAGGTTTTAATCATGAGAGCCATATAACAGGCCTGCAGTGGTGAAAAATGATGAAAAATGTTTTCTGTTGCATTGATATGTTTGTGTATTGGACTTGAATTGTTTTGCTTTTCTGGGCATCTTGGTTAGGCAATTTTTGTATTCACCATTCATTTGGTTGACAGCTCAGTTCAGCCTGTATATGTTGCTAATCAAGGCATGCAATGTGTCTTTTTCAGTGTTCGCAGTAAGCAGCTGCACTCTCATCAACAATCCACAAATTTTTAAAATGGTATGCAGGAATTTCCTGCCAACAGTTAGGAAAACCTTTTGGAAAAATCTGAATTTTTATGGTTTCAAACTTACCAAGATCCCACTCTTTGAACCAAAATCCCTTGCAAAAATATTTTGGAGGGGGAGGGGAAGGGGAGGGAGGGGGGATTTCCCAAAAATTTGAGACCTGGTGCCAACACTGGTCTCACCCATCTTCCCAGGGCCGGATTAGCATTGTGTTGGGGCCCCCGGCACTTTAAAAATGGAACCTACTGTACTGCCTTTGTGCTTGGTGCTTGGTGCTACCACCGACTGCAGTGGTCAAGTGGTTAGAGCATCCGACTTGCAGCCGGAAGGTCTAGGGTTCAAATCCTGGCCGGGTCATACCAAAGACTTTAAAAATGGAACCTACTGCCTTTGTGCTTGGTGCTCAGCATAAACAATGGAGTAGGGAAAACAAGCCAGTGAGCCACTACTGGAAAAAAGGCCGTGGTCGTCTCAACTTGAACCAATGGTTGGAAACTGGGACGTTAAACCTCATCTAACCTAACCTAACCTTGTGCTTGGTGCTCAGCATAAGCAATGGAGTAGGGAAAACAAGCCAGTGAGCCACAACTGGAAAAAAGGCTGTGGTCGTCTCGACTTGAACCAATTGGTTGGAAACTGGGACGTTAAACCTCATCTAACTAACTAACTGGCACTTTTTATAGCGGGGCCCCTTTTACAAGTTTAACCTCCTTCCCCCTCGCCCACCCTCTTTCACAAAATTAATAACACTCAACAGATTAAATTTTAGCTTTTAACCCCTAATAACTAATAGTTGCTTTTATGCATTATACTGTGATACATGACAGTTATTATACATTAATATGCCAGATAGTGTTAAGGCATGGCAAAAGTGCACACACATGAAAATGTAAAGCCTGACAACCAGTAAATCAAAATAATGTGGGTCTTAATTCCCAAACACCTTTTCATAAACATTAACTATTACATTACACATTTTTGACAGGATTTCTGACAAGCAAAATCATTTATTAGTTGGGAAAATTCCATTTCCGTATTTTTCATGTTCCACGCTGAGCAGGGTAAGGCTGTTTAGTCTCTTCTGTTTCATGCAGGATCGAACTTCGCTTTTTATTCGCTTCAGTGAAGAGAATGATCTTTCGCCAGAACAGTTAGAGATCATTAGAGAGTGATAAATGCGAAATGCAATGAAAGTGTCGGAAATAACGTTTCCAGGTTATTGTCTACAAGAAGCTTGTACATTCGCAATTCCAACGACTCCACATTTAATCTTAAGTCATCGTCATCTCTAGTAATCACAGCAACGTCATCAGCTTCCTCAGTCGTTGTTTGGGTTATAGAATTAGCAGCAGAGATTGCTGTTGGAACAGTTGCCGGGGGCCCCAAAAGTGCGGGGCCTCGGCCTATGCCGGTTCTGCCATGGGTTTAATCCGGCACTGCATCTTCCGGATGGTTACATTGTAATGGAGAAGGCCATGTTTGTGCAGAATATCTTATGAGACAGTCAAAACATTGCAAGGAGTAACCTTACAAGTTGGGTGTAAATCTGATGTTCAACTTAGATGTGAATTCAAAACTGATCAGTATCACAAACGAAACTTATCTCGCTAAAATAGACATAATATCAAGTAGACATAATATAAGTATTGTGCTTTGGTGGAATCAGCCAGCGGCTCTAGTCAAACATCTTTACACTACCTGTAGTACCATTGTAACTGTAGGCATTTCATACACAAGGGTTAATTAGTTAGATGGGGTTTTACGGCTCAGTTTCTAACCAGTTGGTTTAAGATGGGCCAGCCATGGCCTTTTTTCCAGTTGCCGCTCACTGGCTTGTTTTCCCTACACAAGGGAGACACCCAATTTCTGAATCTTTGCCAAGGCCCTGTTGACAGTTAATATCAAAATGATTTGGATTGTTTGCTTCATTCAATAGTCTGTATGATTTTAGGAGTGTGATTATAACAGTGTTGTGACAGTCTTTGTGGATGTGTGGGTGGGGGACGGGGGGGCGGGGTCATTGTTGGCAGTATGGAGATATTTAATACAGTGGTGATCATCCACTTATTGCAATGACTAGAAAATAACATCACAGAGGAATAAACAGGGCACAATACTATTAAAATGCATTTCCTCACTGTTAATAAAAATGATAGCAATATGGCAGCATACAGTGAATGTAGTGGTCAACCCTTGCCTTAGTTAGGAGAGAAGTACCTGTCAGCCTACGGCTGCATGGCTTCATTAAGAAGCACGTCTGTGTAATGTGACTATCACTTATCTAGTAGGTATTAACTTGATGAAACCTCCTCATAATGTTTTCCAGGTTATATCATAGGATTAAAAATGACAAAGTGCATAGTGCTACGGATTGTCCCAACGTGTCCTGAAAACCCACTTGTGTGAATGATTACCTGGTACTTGTGACTTCATTTCTTGCATTGTATCAGAGGATCTGTATTTACATATTCTGTATTCTGATATATTTTTATTTTTTTCAGGAAAATTCTACCTAAAGCTTGGTCATCACAAATCATTTAAGAAAAAGTTTTCAACCCTCAAAGAAGTAAAAGACTGGTTCATCCAAGGAGGAGATGAAGAGATTGGGGAGTACCTTCTTCATCTGATCCATCATTTCATTGGTAAGTAGCACTCACTCCAGTCTTGCAGGGATGTGGGAAGGATTTTCCGAGTGCCAAGAACATTGATTGACTTCCTGAAGGAGGGGTTTTCAGCACAGGAATAAATAAGGAGATTTTTGCCTGTGCCAGCCAGATGGAGTTAAAGTATCCAGAGGGATTCAGCACTCACTAGAAAAAAAAATTTGTAGTGCCAGGCATCCATGACCAGTGCTGTGTGGCATTTACAAATCCCTGTCATGTCCAAGACCCTGCTACTATAAATAGTTGGACATAACACAATATTAACTATGAATAGCTGAGAGGGGGCCCTTTCTGCAGACTTGGGAGTTTGCTACAGGGGTTTATTTTGTACTATTTTTGAAGCAGTTTCTCATTGAAAAGAGAAATTGAAAGCATGCCTCCTAAAGTATGTTTGTGGATTGTACTGTACTGAAATGTGATGTAGACTACGACTTCTGATCACAGACCAGTATGGCCTGCTATGGTCTTGTGTGTAAAAGTTTGGACTTGCTCAAATGGTTCAGTATCAACAGATTGTTCAAGAACGTGTAATATTTTCGAAAGAATGCAATTTAGGCCAAATTCAAACAACAGAAAGAAGGACTGTGATATTGTTCTTCCATTCATGTTTGTATTTTGTCTGAAATGTTGTAGATTCATCGTCAAATTAAGCAAATGACAGTGGCCCGGCAGCCATCTTGGTAAGCCTAAATTTGTTCAAACGGTAGTGACTGTGTTGGTGACATGATTCTCTGTCCATATGTATAAGAAGTGTGTGCTTTTGGTACATTTGGAATTGGTGGGGGTGTAGGTTTAAATGCAAAAGACAAGCTTTCTGTCAGATTGGTTCAAAAAGTTTGCAAGGCATTCCTTTTCTTAACAGCTTTTACTTAGTTGTATCATTGTGCTCAAGATTAACAATTTTTAACAGAGCTGAGTGTTACTTGCATTAAAAAATGAAATTATTTCTGCTCAGGGCTTTTTTATGAAGGGCAGAAGGCATAGAACTCCAGCTAGAAAAATTTCTGTTTAGAGATCTAAAAAGATGCGGAAATTTTCTATAACAGAGTAGTTCTAATTGTGAAAATATTTTGTTGGATGTATGTGTCGTTGTGTCCTAGAGCAAATACTGATGCTCAGGGAGTGACATTACTATCCATACCTATTGTGCAGCATGGCTTCCCAGCTAGGCTGGCAAAAATTTTTGTATAGAAAATTCCTGAAGGTTGAAGCAACCCTGTCCCAAATTTTCCCTCAAACGATGAAAATTTTAAAGGTAAATGAGGTCATTAAAGCAGCAAAAAAATGCTGTTTTTCTACTAACGGTAGAACGATATGGTTGTGTCCCTACAAAGTTGTATACACAGTCTCAATAACATTTTGTCAGTGTAGGGTAATATTTGCTTAAAGAATATTTTTCTTTGACTCTGGGTATACATCATTGGTCATTATACATACTCCAGGGGTATGACAATGAAAAATGGATGAAAAGCCCCTGCTGTATGACATTGTGATATACTTGCTACAAGCCATCATTTAGCAGATGGTGGCTGCAACATACATGACTACACCCTATAAACAGAATAAGATAGAGTGATGCTCTTTGTTGTAGATTCTGAAAAGTGTGTTTGCTCTATCATATGCATCCACTTGAATGCCAGGAGTTTTTAACTATGTTTTGTTATCCTTAAGACTTTGAAGAGACTTCAGTGGAATATGATGCAGCTGTCACCACAGGGACACCCTCTGGTTATCCGTACTGTGGAATGGTGACTCCCAACATTGGAGTCCTTGTTGGTGGAAACGGTTATGGAGCCAAATCTTCAGATGAGATTGGAAGAATGGGAGCAATGATGATAAAAAATGGAAGATGGAACCATGACTTACCTGAAGAGAAGTTTAAACCAAGATTCAAGAGAAACTCAGCAAGGACATCAAAGCTGTAAGCAAAATGCCTTGACAGCCTTTGAATAAATCTGAACTAAGCATTAGAAATATACATATGGAGAATTGTGAACAGTACTATATTGATTTTAAGTGATAATATAAATTATGAATTTATTGGACACAGTATATTGCAATCATAATTTAGCATAGCCTTTAATTATTAACTTCTTTTGAACGTATTGGTGATAAGAGAGAGTAACCATATACCAAAGATGTCCAAAGTGCTGAGGTACATGTTTGTCAATAAAATTGAGCTAAGATGTGCTAGATTTATGACTAAACTAGCTTTTATTAAAAATGGCATTATGAGCAGTCACCTCGTGTTAAACTATTTTTAACTTGGTGGGAAAAGCCTTCTCCAAGAGCTTAATTTAACATGCATTAATTATTGCCTTTAAATTATCAAATTTTATCTCAAAAATATTCTGCCACTCACTATAACATTGCCAAGGCTTTGCATGACTTACCTCTTAAGCATTATATTTTGCAAAACATTGCTGCAATTTAATGTGGCTTTCAGCTTCCTTCCATAAGTAATAAGATAAATGATTATGAGTGTGGTCTGCACATAGACCCTTTTCCAAATAGCAATTACAAAGGATTGTGGGATAGCATTTTGGTCTGCATCATTCCTACCCACAGTAAAATGCCATTGACAAAAATAAAAGCACACAAAAACTATACCACAATCCTTTGTGACTGCTATTTGGAAAAAGGTCTATGCCCAGAGCACACTGTTCAAGTTAGTTTTGCCAATCTGGCACGTATTTGTTACTGCGGTAGGCATTCTGTGCTTTTACTCCAAGCCAAGATGCCCCATTGTATACTTTTACCTATTGCTTTGACTAATTTTACCCAGATTTTTCATCTGTCACTTTGAATTCCATCCATGTTGCATTTCTTTGTGCCGGCCACCAGTGTTGGCACTAGGTCTCAGAATTTTAGGGGGATGCCCCCCCCCCCTCCCAGCCAAAATATTTTGGGCAGGACTTTTGGTTCAAAGGGGATTTTGATAAGCGGCACCACAAACATTAAATCTTTTCCCAACCCGTTTTCCCAGCAGGTGTGGGATATTCTGTCATTCAGTTTTAAGACTTACAAAATTGTTGAGAAAAGTGTGGGAATGGCACGATCCCCTTGCCTAATGCAAACACTGTCTGCCACCACATTCACACTACCACCGTACTCATTCATAGCAAATCATATAATTGAAAACTCTGTCTGTACCGTGCAGTTAGTTAGACTTCTGCTAAATATTATTCCCGGTTTCTTGTCCTAATTCAGTTGTCTTTTACTGACACTTAAGGCTGTTGATGAAACCAGCTTTCATAGAGGGCAGAGAACTTTGAAAAATTTTGATGGGATAAGATGAAACAAATAGTAATGACAGAAAGTTGCTTGAAAAGTTTTGCCAAATCCTTGCCTTTATGCTTGGAAGAATATGGCAAGGATTTGGCAAAACTTTTCAAGCAACTTTCTGTCATTACTATTTGTTTCATCTTATCCCATCAAAATTTTTCAAAGTTCTCTGCCCTCTATGAAAGCTGGTTTCATCAACAGTCTTAAGTGTCAGTAAAAGACAACTGAATTAGGACAAGAAACGGGGAATAATATTTAGCAGAAGTCTGACTAACTGCACCGTACAGACAGAGTTTTCAATTATATTATTTGCTATGAATAAGTACGGTGGTAGTGTGAATGTGGTGGCAGACAGTGTTTGCATTAGGCAGTGGGATCGTGCCATTCCCACACTTTTCTCAACAATTTTGTAAGTCTTAAAACAGAACGACAGAATATCCCACACCTCCTGGGAAAATGGGTTGGGAAAAGGTCGAATGTTTGTGGTGCAGCTTATCAAGATCCCCTTTGAACCAAAAATCCTGCCCAAAATATTTTGGCTGGGAGAGGGGGGGGGGGAATCCCCCTAAAATTCTGAGACCTAGTGCCAACACTGGTGGCAGGCACAAAGAAATGCAACATGGATGGAATTCAAAGTGACAGATGAAAAATCTGGGTAAAATTAGTCAAAGCAATAGGTAAAAGTATACAATGGGGCATCTTGGCTTGGAGTAAAAGCATATATATACAGAATGCCTACTGCAGTAACAAATACGTGCCAGATTGGCAAAACTAACTTGAACAGTGTGCTCTGGGCATAGACCTTTTTCCAAATAGCAGTCACAAAGGATTGTGGTATAGTTTTTGTGTGCTTTTATTTTTGTCAATGGCATTTTACTGTGGGTAGGAATGATGCAGACCAAAATGCTATCCCACAATCCTTTGTAATTGCTATTTGGAAAAGGGTCTATGTGCAGACCATACTCGTAATCATTTATCTTACTACTTATGGAAGGAAGCTGAAAGCCACATTAAATAGCAGCAATGTTTTGCAAAATATAATGCTTAAGTAAGTCATGCAACCCTTGGCAATGTTATAGTGAGTGGCAGAATATTTTTGAGATAAAATTTGATAATTTAAATGCAATAATTAATGCATGTTAAATTAAGCTCTTGGAGAAGGCTTTTCCCACCAAGTTAAAAGTAGTTTAACACGAGGTGACTGCTCATAATGCCATTTTTAATAAAAGCTAGTTTAGAAATAAATCTAGCACATCTTAGCTCAATTTTATTGACAAACATGTACCTCAGCACTTTGGACATCTTTGGTATATGGTTACTCTTTCTTATCACCAATACGTTCAAAAGAAGTTAATAATTAAAGGCTATGCTAAATTATGATTGCAATATACTGTGTCCAATAAATTCATAATTTATATTATCACTTAAAATCAATATAGTACTGTTCACAATTCTCCATATGTATATTTCTAATGCTTAGTTCAGATTTATTCAAAGGCTGTCAAGGCATTTTGCTTACAGCTTTGATGTCCTTGCTGAGTTTCTCTTGAATCTTGGTTTAAACTTCTCTTCAGGTAAATCATGGTTCCATCTTCCATTTTTTATCATCATTGCTCCCATTCTTCCAATCTCATCTGAAGATTTGGCTCCATAACCGTTTCCACCGACAAGGACTCCAATGTTGGGGGTCACCATCCCACAGTATGGATAACCAGAGGGTGTCCCTGTGGTGACAGCTGCATCACATTCCACTGAAGTCTCTTCAAAGTCTTAAGGATAAAAAAAAAATAATTAAAAACTCCTGGCATTCAAGTGGATACACATGGCAGAGCAAACAAATTGTTCACAATCTACAACAAAGAGCATCACTGTATCTTATTCTGTTTAGGGTGTAGGCATGTATGTTGCAGCCACCATCTGCTAAATGATGGTTTGTAGCAAGTATATCACAATGTCATACAGCAGGGGCTTTTCATCCATTTTTCATTGTCATACCCCTGGAGTATGTATAATGACCAATGATGTATACCCAGAGTCAAAGAAAAATATTCTTTAAGCAAATATTACCCTACACTGACAAAATGTTATTGAGACTGTGTATACAACTTTGTAGGGACAGAACCATATCGTTCTACCGTTAGTAGAAAAACAACATTTTTTTGCTGCTTTAATGACCTCATTTACCTTTAAAATTTTCATCGTTTGAGGGAAACTTTGGGACAGGGTTGCTTCAACCTTCAAAAATTTTCTGTACATAAATTTTTGCCAGCCTAGCTGGGAAGCCATGCTGCACAATAAGTACGGATAGCAATGTCACTCCCTGAGCATCAGTATTTGCTCTAAGACACAATGACACATATATCCAACAAAATATTTTCACAATTAGAACTACTCTGTTATAGAAAATTTCCGCATGTTTTTAGATCTCTAAACAGAAATTTTTCTAGCTGGAGTTCTATGCCTTCTGCCCTTCATAAAAAAGCCCTGAGCAGAAATAATTTCAGTTTTTAATGCAAGTAACACTCAGCTCTATTAAAAATTGTTAATCTTGAGCACAATGATACAACTAAGTAACAGCTGTTAATAAAAGGAATGCCTAGCAAACTTTTTGAACCAAGCTCACAGAAAGCTTGTCTTTTGCATTTAAACCTACACCCCCACCAATTCCAAATGTATCAAAAGCACACAATTCTTATACATATGGACAGAGAATCATGTCACCAACACAGTCACTACCATTTGAACAAATTTAGGCTTACCAAGATGGCTGCCGGGCTACTGTCATTTGCTTAATTTGACTATGAATCTACAACATTTCAGACAAAATACAAACATGAATGGAAGAACAATATTACAGTCCTTCTTTCTGTTGTTTGAATTTGGCCTTAATTGCATTCTTTCGAAAATATTACACGTTCTTGAACAATCTGTTGATACTGAACCATTTGAGCAAGTCCAAACTTTTACACACAAGACCATAGCAGGCCATACTGGTCTGTGATCAGAAGTCGTAGTCTACATCACATTTCAGTACAGTATAATCCACAAACATAATTTAGGAGGCATGCTTTCAATTTCTCTTTTCAAGGAGAAACTGCTTCAAAAATAGTACAAAATAAACCCCTGTAGCAAACTCCCAAGTCTGCAGAAAGGGCCCCCTCTCAGCTATTCATAGTTAATATTGTGTCCAACTATTTATAGTAGCAGGGTCTTGGACAAGACAGGGATTTGTAAATGCCACACAGCACTGGTCATGGCTGCCTGGCACTACAAATTTTTTTTTCTAGTGAGTGCAGAATCCCTCTGGATACTTTAACTCCATCTGGCCGGCACAGGCAAAAATCTCCTTATTTATTCCTGTGCTGAAAACCCCTCCTTCAGGAAGTCAATCAATGTTCTTGACACTCAGAAAATCCTTCCCACATCCCTGCAAGACTGGAGTGAGTGCTACTTACCAATGAAATGATGGATCAGATGAAGAAGGTACTCCCCAATCTCTTCATCTCCTCCTTGGATGAACCAGTCTTTTACTTCTTTGAGGGTTGAAAACTTTTTCTTAAATGATTTGTGATGACCAAGCTTTAGGTAGAATTTTCCTGAAAAAAATAAAAATATATCAGAATACAGAATATGTAAATACAGATCCTCTGATACAATGCAAGAAATGAAGTCACAAGTACCAGGTAATCATTCACACAAGTGGGTTTTCAGGACACGTTGGGACAATCCGTAGCACTATGCACTTTGTCATTTTTAATCCTATGACATAACCTGGAAAACATTATGAGGAGGTTTCATCAAGTTAATACCTACTAGATAAGTGATAGTCACATTACACAGACGTGCTTCTTAATGAAGCCATGCAGCCGTAGGCTGACAGGTACTTCTCTCCTAACTAAGGCAAGGGTTGACCACTACATTCACTGTATGCTGCCATATTGCTATCATTTTTATTAACAGTGAGGAAATGCATTTAATAGTATTGTGCCCTGTTTATTCCTCTGTGATGTTATTTTCTAGTCATTGCAATAAGTGGATGATCACAACTGTATTAAATATCTCCATACCTGCCAAACAATGACCCCCCCCCCGTCCCCCACCCACACATCCACAAAGACTGTCACAACACTGTTATAATCACACTCCTAAAATCATACAGACTATTGAATGAAGCAAACAATCCAAATCATTTTGATATTAACTGTCAACAGGGCCTTGGCAAAGATTCAGAAATTGGGTGTCTCCCTTGTGTAGGGAAAACAAGCCAGTGAGCGGCAACTGGAAAAAAAGCCATGGCTGGCCCATCTTAAACCAACTGGTTAGAAACTGAGCCGTAAAACCCCATCTAACTAATTAACCCTTGTGTATGAAATGCCTACAGTTACAATGGTACTACAGGTAGTGTAAAGATGTTTGACTAGAGCCGCTGGCTGATTCCACCAAAGCACAATACTTATATTATGTCTACTTGATATTATGTCTATTTTAGCGAGATAAGTTTCGTTTGTGATATTGATCAGTTTTGAATTCACATCTAAGTTGAACATCAGATTTACACCCAACTTGTAAGGTTACTCCTTGCACTATTTTGACTGTCTCATAAGATATTCTGCACAAACATGGCCTTCTCCATTACAATGTAACCATCCGGAAGATGCAGTGCCGGATTAAACCCATGGCAGAACCGGCATAGGCCAAAGCCCCGCACTTTTGGGGCCCCCGGCAACTGTTCCAACAGCAATCTCTGCTGCTAATTCTATAACCCAAACAACGACTGAGGAAGCTGATGACGTTGCTGTGATTACTAGAGATGACGATGACTTAAGATTAAATGTGGAGTCGTTGGAATTGCGAATGTACAAGCTTCTTGTAGACAATAACCTGGAAACGTTATTTCCGACACTTTCATTGCATTTCGCATTTATCACTCTCTAATGATCTCTAACTGTTCTGGCGAAAGATCATTCTCTTCACTGAAGCGAATAAAAAGCGAAGTTCGATCCTGCATGAAACAGAAGAGACTAAACAGCCTTACCCTGCTCAGCGTGGAACATGAAAATACGGAAAATGGAATTTTCCCAACTAATAAATGATTTTGCTTGTCAGAAATCCTGTCAAAAATGTGTAATGTAATAGTTAATGTTTATGAAAAGGTGTTTGGGAATTAAGACCCACATTATTTTGATTTACTGGTTGTCAGGCTTACATTTTCATGTGTGTGCACTTTTGCCATGCCTTAACACTATCTGGCATATAATGTATAATAACTGTCATGTATCACAGTATAATGCATAAAAGCAACTATTAGTTATTAGGGGTTAAAAGCTAAAATTTAATCTGTTGAGTGTTATTAATTTTGTGAAAGAGGGTGGGCGAGGGGGAAGGAGGTTAAACTTGTAAAAGGGGCCCCGCTATAAAAAGTGCCAGTTAGTTAGTTAGATGAGGTTTAACGTCCCAGTTTCCAACCAATTGGTTCAAGTCGAGACGACCACAGCCTTTTTTCCAGTTGTGGCTCACTGGCTTGTTTTCCCTACTCCATTGCTTATGCTGAGCACCAAGCACAAGGTTAGGTTAGGTTAGATGAGGTTTAACGTCCCAGTTTCCAACCAATTGGTTCAAGTTGAGACGACCACGGCCTTTTTTCCAGTAGTGGCTCACTGGCTTGTTTTCCCTACTCCATTGTTTATGCTGAGCACCAAGCACAAAGGCAGTAGGTTCCATTTTTAAAGTCTTTGGTATGACCCGGCCAGGATTTGAACCCTAGACCTTCCGGCTGCAAGTCGGATGCTCTAACCACTTGACCACTGCAGTCGGTGGTAGCACCAAGCACCAAGCACAAAGGCAGTACAGTAGGTTCCATTTTTAAAGTGCCGGGGGCCCCACACAATGCTAATCCGGCCCTGGGAAGATGGTGAGACCAGTGTTGGCACCAGGTCTCAAAATTTTGGGGAAATCCCCCCTCCCCTTCCCCTCCCCCTCCAAAATATTTTGCAAGGGATTTTGGTTCAAAGAGTGGGATCTTGGTAAGTTTGAAACCATAAAAATTCAGATTTTTCCAAAAGGTTTTCCTAACTGTTGCAGGAAATTCCTGCATACCATTTTAAAATTTGTGGGATTGTTGATGAGAGTGCAGCTGCTTACTGCGAACACTGAAAAAGACACATTGCATGCCTTGATTAGCAACATATACAGGCTGAACTGAGCTGTCAACCAAATGAATGGTGAATACAAAAATTGCCTAACCAAAGATGCCCAGAAAAGCAAAACAATTCAAGTCCAATACACAAACATATCAATGCAACAGAAAACATTTTCATCATTTTTCACCACTGCAGGCCTGTTATATGGCTCTCATGATTAAAACCTTGTGATGACTGCGAAGTGTTAAACTACTGTGAATTTGCCTCATCAAGCTATTGCTCACTCAGAATTCCATGGCATGTAACAGCCCTGTTTAAAGTTTATTCTGTGAACAATCAAGAATCCTATCTTGCTAGGAGATTAACATGCAATTCCTAGGCAAAGTTTAACTTTCCGTGAATACTGAGTACAGTCTAGTGCTAGACTTGACAGACAATAAATGTTCTTTTGTTAAGAGCAGACCTTGAAACTTATCATCAAAATGTGGCTGAGTTTCCTGAAGAGCAAAGTTTGATCAAAGCTGCTATCAGTGTACACTCCCATTCCTCTCTTGAACTGAACACATATGTACACATATGGTTTCTTACACAGTACACAAAGGCTCAGACAACACAAAAGAGGCTCAGAAAGCAAACATGGAGAGGGGGCTCAGACAACACACAAGGATGGGAATGGGGACTCAGTCAGCACATACAGAGTTTCAGCCTCTGTCTCTGTTTAAGTCTCAGCTGGGATGGGTGGGGGGAAGTGTAGTCTTGGCACTGGAGACTGTAGCCTTGACCACAAAACTGGTAGTATGCATTACAGTAGGTAACTATTACCCATCAGAACTGGTATAAATGCTGTTACACATGTACAAAGAAATGATCAATGAACGCTTTCTGGGATACAAAAAAAAAAAACACCCAGAGACCAAAACAGCAATATTCTAGATGAGTAAACACTTGCAGGTAAAATATTCTCAGCTCTGTATGTTCTGTAAGGCAGTGCTACTGTACTCTATGAGGGCCTTTAAGCCCAAAACAGTTAGACTTAAAAAAAAACATACTTTTGCAAGGATCATTTGCAAGCAATTCCCATTTGTACGAACCAAACTTGTGCTATTTGTGTGAGGAGCTGAAGGACAAAGGTGTGGGAAGGGACAGTAAGTAATAACATATCACTTACAGACTTGCAGTGTAAGTTCAATGTCATGAGTATATGCACAAGTATACATCTTTTACATGAGTATGAGTAAACAGTTTTGTAAGTATGAGTGAGGGTACAAATCCTTTCCAAAAGTATGAGTAAAAGCATGTTTCAAAGCTTGAGTATGAGTACGTACATACTTGCTAAAAGTCTGATCAGATTTTTTTTACAAGAAGTTACTGCAAACTTCACCTGATACACTGACCCACTGGAAACCTTTGAACCAAATTCAACTGCTTTATTTTTTCTAACTTAAGGATTAGAAAGACAATCATGCATATGAATCACATTAATCTAAAGACTGAGCAGGCTCCTAGCACCATATTTACTCTAAGGAGAAATCAAATGGCCATTAAATTTAAACAAACTCAAAACCAGAAAGCAAAAATGCATTGAGGTTTCGAAGAACTCATGTTAGTACACATAAGCGTCATCCAGAACTACAAAGGCTCAACAATGTTAATGTTCTGGACCAATACCCCCACCATGTATGAGAAGTTGAGCTATTATATCTACCTTGACATATAATGCTGACAAGGTTTTCAGCCTTTGATCTCCGGTGACCTGAAATGACCTTTCACTAACCACAAAAACATCAACAACAGCATTTTTGTAATAAATATGGTAAATAACACCATGTGTAAAAGTTTCTTTGAATTTCAAATCATGACATATCATGTAATGCAAATTCTTTAGATGTTGACATTCAGTGACTTCAGATGACATTTGACCTCTACCAAATGCAGTAGGGCACTTTCACTCAATGTAATTGCATAAATTTGCAAGTATGGAAAGTATACATGCTTCCTTTCTCAAAATGATTAAAATGTTTAACAAGATTTTCAGAGTTTGACCTTTGGTGACCTCAGATGACCTTTGACCCTCATAAAAAATGATAGGATACTTTCTGAAAGTTACGTAATGCATCTAAATACTAAGTTGGGAGACTATCCATGCTTCCGACCTTGAGATACTGTACCGTACTGTTGTAACAAGGTTTTCTGAGTTTGACATTTGATGACCCCTGATGACCCTTGACCTCCACCAAAATTAATAGGGTCCTTCCTCATGATATAGTGCATCTACATATTAAGTATGAAGAGTATCCATGCTTCCTATCTGGAGATATCATGTTAAAAAGGTTTTCAGAGTTTGACTTCCCATGACACCTGATGACTTTGGCCTTCACCAAAAACATTACAGTCCTTCCTTTGGAAGCAATGCGCCCACATGGTAAGCATGAAGAGTATCCATGCTTCCTAACTTGAGATACAGTTTTAACAATGTTTCAGAGTTTGACCTCTGGTGACATTAGATGACCCTTGACCTCCACAAAAATCCATATGGTTCTTTTTCTTCACAAAATGCATCTACATGCTATGTATGGTGAGTTCCCATGGTTCCTATCTTGAGATACTGTGTCAACAAGGTTTTCAGGTTTGACCCCTGGTGAACTCAGATGACCTTAGACCTCCACCAAAAAACAATAGGATTCTTCCTCTCAATATTAGGCATCCATACACCAATTGTGAGAACTGTTGGAGTTTCCCATCTTGAGGTAACTTGTTAATGAGCTATAAAAGGTCATGTGACATGAAAATAACACAGTTGGATATTTGACGTAAAAAGCATTAAAAATCCAGAAAATAGCCGCAATTTCAATTAAAATCCATCAAATATTGACCATTTTACAGGGAAATTTCTATTTCACACTTGTATCATGAATAAACATGAGCTAAATATGCAAATATGTGACATCGAAAGAGGGACATACCATATACGGCACATGTCAGCCTTTGTTTTTGCAACCTTAATTTCAAGGACACTGGTAGCATTGTTATTCCCTGAGGGGTTTATTATAAAACTTAAAATTTTTCCTTGAAAAATATTGATATCACTCACTAAACTGTAATCTATATGATTGGTAATTAAGAGATAATTTATATAGGGTTAACAACAGAAATCATAACACTGTGCAACACTCCACATCATTATTTTTGCATAGGCAATTATTTCTTCTTTTTCAAACTTTGAAGACATATATTTCGAGAACAGTAAAAGATATTGAAATAATTTCAATGGATCTTTGATTGGAGGACTTAGTTCTTTAAGTGACAAGTGAAACAGCTCTTTTTGGTGGCATGTCACGCGACCTTTAAGCTCCACAAACACACACATACACATGCCACCATGACTGCATAGATTTCTGTTTCATCAAAACCAAAAAACCCTGTCTGTGCTTGAACTTACCATTGGGATACTGGATTGGTGGGAGTAGGTAGAAATCCTCTACATCTGGCAACACTCCTGTAAATGAAATCATTACAGGCATGTCCTTCAGTTTTGCTAGTTCTTTTCCTGACACTTCTGGCTTAACCACCATTTCTGACTCCACTGTCACATCAAGTTTTAACTCCTCTTCTAAGAGTCCATGAAAGTTAGTAAAGGCCCCTGTGCAAAGCAAGATCCTGTTGGTGTAAACTTCACCACCATTCTTTGTTGTGATGCAGACTGACCTCTGACCTCCTTCTGAAGTTCTGCTTACAACCGTCACAGTGTCGTTGATAATTTCGCAGCCTTGAAGATGAGCTGCTGTCTTCTGTGCTGTGATCAGTTTTCGTGGTGAGATATAACCTGATCGTTTTCTGGTGAACAGGTATCCGTTGCTGGGACTGGATTTCAGGTATGGAAAGAGGGAACGAAGATCATACTGTGAACAGTTCAGAAAGTCTATATTGAGTTTCTTGCAGTTTTCTTCAATGGCCGAAAGATAATGCGATCCTTTAGGTCCCGTTGTCATGCAACCAACTTCAGAATAAAATGTAACACCTGCATTAAAAATAAAAATAAAACAAATTAAAAACCAGAATGCAAAAATTCATTGAGGTTTCGATGGTATATTTTCTATTACAAATAATGCCATGATGTCCCATATCTTTCAGTCACTGGTCAATTGCGATCTTATCTTGTTGGACAAATACAGCTTTGTGTTCATATTTGATCTTGCAAATTCTTGGGAAATTTTGCTTTTCGGCCTCTGGTGACCCATGGGACAATCTTGGGAATTGTTGGGAAATTTTGCTTTCAGACCTTTGGTGACCCCCTGGTGATGATCTTAGGAATTCTTGGGAATGTTGCTTTTGGACCTCTGGTGACCTCAGATGACCTTTGACCACCAAAAACAACGGTGTTCTTCCTCTGACCATAAGGCATCCACATCCTGAGTATGAAATCTATCAAAGCTTTCTACCTTGAGATATCGTGTTTACAAGGTTTTTCAGAGTTTGACCCCGGTGACCTTTGACTTCCACCAAAAACATTAGAGTTCTGCTCCTCACCATAACGCATTCACAAACTATGTATGAAATCTATCGAAGCTTCCTGCCTTGAGATATTATGTTCACAAAGTTTTCAGAATTTGACCCCAGTGACTCCAGATGACCTTTGATCTCCACGAAACAATAGGGTTCTTCCTCTCAATATGGGGATCTATGTACTAAGTTTGAGAACTGTCACAGTTTCCCTTCTTGAGATATTGCATTAATGAGCTAAACTTCAAAAACACACACACTGACACACCCACATACTTTACACACATGCCATCATGAATGCACAGCTTTCTATTATTATTGAAACCAATAAAAAAAAAGATTTTGCTCACTTTTAACACATAATTACACTTCCCTTTGTCTTAAGCATGTGTACCGCAAGGTGGGATCATACTAAAGGTACAAACAGTTTCACAATTTGATCAATACTTTCTGGTTCGGTGTGTGCCATGAACATTCCCGCAACAAATTCCTTACACACATTTGATACTACAGAGAAACTTGGGTATGTATGAGAACTGGGAAAGTTGAAATCTGTGACTTCATTCATGGGATGAATTAGTTTGAATATATTTGAAGTTTAATTGATTGATTGGGTTGCCTCGTTTTCAAACTATTAATTGCATTTTAAAATGGCTCCCTAGATATCCTACAATTTAATTATATGTGGCACATACCTTATAGTAATTCATAGTTGAAAAGTTTTCACCCTAATGATTCCCATCATTCAAACTGTGTGAGATACACAAGTTTCTAGTATCTTAAGTATAACAACAACAACAACAACAACAACAACAACAACAACAACAACAACAGTAATATTTGCATTTCAATTGCTTGGATATCTAGACAATGCCTCTCAAACCAATGTCTCCAAAGGTTCTCCACACTGTATTAAGTCCTGTGGACCATTTGAAGGCCCAATCATGACCTGTTGTATAGTGATAACAGATTACACCATCCTGCAGGAAATTTAAATTACAACACGCTATCAGTAAGGGGTGAAAAGAAGAGCTGCATAAGGGCCATTTCAGTTAAGCAACAAAGAAAACAGATCTTAAGATACACTTTTCTAATGGGGACTGTCTTTCAGTCCTATGGTACAGACCACTGGTCCTACAGTCCTCTGTACAATGAACACTTCTGATGGGGACTGTCTTTCACTCCTACAGTACAGACCACTGGTCTTAAAGTCCTTTATACAATTAACAGTGAAAATGACAACCCATTAGTCCCACAGTCCACTGATCCCACAGCCCAAGTCTTCCTATTGTTTATTACTCCTTCTGTGCATACTTGCAAAATCCTATTGACTGTAGGACCAATAGGTTAAAGACAATAAACTTACTAGACATGTCATATTTTAATTCACACGGCCCCTCCTTGGCTATATTATTCTTACTGTATGTACCATACTCGCTGGGAGTGAAAGGTTTAATGTCACAAGTTTGTGCAATCTAGATTGTGCATATCCATGCAGATACCTGTTATTTTTTCCAAGTGATGATATCTTTCAATGGACCGCTGTGCCAGCACAGCCCAAATGCTATCTCCATCTGTTTCTCTGGTGATCCGGCCCTCATCATAATGTGACCCCAAAACTTCTGCATTGGGGTAATCCTAGAAGAAAAATGGACATAGACATCAAACAATGAGTAAGTGTGGACCTGTGGTCCTCTTTGTTTTATGAAATCTAGTGAGATATGATTTATACTGATCATCACCATCTCCAAGCACCAAACCCCCCAAAATAAAGAGTAACAATAGCAAAAAGATTTGTAAAGGGTAACGATACCAAGATTTGTTAAGAGGAACAATACCAAGAAGACGTATGAAAGATTGCACTCCCTTTTATCCACTAACAAAAAACAAAGTACAAAAAGAAGCCTGTGCTCATCACATAAAAAATGCATTCATGTCACTAGTGGGGTTCATTACCTGCTACCATTTCTTATCATCTCTTTGTTGTAAAGACATGTAGGCTACCAGTGTTTGTCTTAGGCAGCGTGATCTTGCTATTTCCGCGTCTTTCTCATAATCCTGCAAGTTTTAAAGTTGTGTGCAGGAATTTCCTGCACCTCTTGGAAAAACCTGCTGGGGAAAAAGATGACTTCCTATGGAGCAACTTATTGAGATTTCCCTTTGAACCAGAATCTCTCCCCCCCATCCCAGAAAAAAAAACATTTTGCATTTTGGGAGGGAGAAATTCCCCTCCCCTCCCCTCCAAAAAAAAAAAAAAAGTCAGAGACCCAGTGCCAACACTTTGGCTACTGTAACTGGGAACAATTTAATTGAAAAACTATCATATTTAGGAAGGCATACAGTACCCTAAAACAAAGCCAAAGGCCACTCTAAGAAGAAAGTGAATCAACATATTCCTATTAGAAGAGACAAAACCATTTTATTGATTTACACTGTCCTTCATGAAAACTCTCTGCTGCATGGTATACATTGTTATGTCACCTGGAATTTCTAATGTTGGAACATCCAAACAATTTGCTCCAAATTCTAGCCTACAATGACTTATGGCAAGGCATATGATAAGGCCATTTGTGCTTGAGTCTCATCTGCATTGCTGGCATCCATTAACAATCAGACTTGCTCTTAGTCGTCCAATCATTAACCTAATAAACGCAATTCATGCATGACTCACAAAATTTGAACATGTGGCCTTGTAAGTAGTCTCCACTATACCATAGCCTACTGGGGGATACACTAGACAGAAGGTTCATTAGGTTGAAGGTTCACTAGACCAAAGATGCACTTTCCCAAAAAATCTTAAGGTTAGAGGAAGGGTTGAGATTTGGGTTTGATACAGAATGAAGGTGAGGATTAGGAGGATTAGCCTTGGGAAGGATTAGGGTTTGATTGAGGACTAGGGTTACAGTAAGATGAAGTTTTGATTTTGAATCTTTGGTTGAGTGAACCTTCGGTCTAATGAACCTTTCATCTAGGTGAACCCTTCCCAGCCTACCTCTTTCTTTGGTTCCTCTGGACCAATCAGACAAACTTTCATTCCTGGATTCTGAGAGAGATGTCTAGCAGCTGCTGACCCCCACAGGCCTGCACCTATGACACACACATCAAAACTTCTATCCATTCTCCTTAATAAGAGGTCTGCAAATGATGATAATAATCCCACATTTCCTAAACAGGGAAAGAACAACAAATATCATGGGTTTAAGAGTGATACATTTCTTTTTCCAGTAAGTTTGTACCTACACGTAAACTTTAACTTAGTTATTTTGATACAACTGCAGAATACATCCCTCCAAAACTCCCCTGCCTGGTAGATGTGTATCACTCCCTCATCTGTATCAGCTGCACTCGTAAAACCAATGTCCACAAATTTTTGCAATTCTTCTTCTATCTGCTTCAAGCCTGTATGCTAGTAACTGTTTGTAAACAATCACAACATGTGCAAATCATAAACATTAAACCAAAAATTGACTTAAGGCAAGTCTGATAACCGTGCATTTCATGAGACCAAAGTCAATGGGGTTTTAGTGCATGATTTTTCTCATTTCAAAATCACCCAGTGAAGAAGTCCCATTGACTTACTGTGTGAATGTGAGAAGGTTGTAGAGCAATTAATGTTGCAAACCCCTTTACCATGCTTGCAAAAAGCTGGACACATGCACGCATTGCGTCCGTGAAAATCATTCTGCAGCTAGAAACTTTCATCTTAGGCCCAAATTAAGTAGACCAGGTGAGCTAGAAATTTTGGTTTTCAAAGTATGTGCACCCGCGATGTTTTTCAAGTTTTGCAGCCGTGCCCCTTTACTAATACAAACAACCAAGCCAATGCCAAGTGAGCCCAGTATTAATTAGATTCTACCACAGTCATGGAAGAACTTGTCAATTGTTATGAGACACTAACTAGGCCAACTGGGTCACGAGGCTCACAGAGGTTTGAACTCTGTTCCTGCAACCCAATTAACAATTTGCATCAGCTTGATTGTTCAGGTAACTTCTGAAATCCTGTACACTATAACCAGAAAGCCAAAAGGCTTCGTGATTCCTTGCCGAAGGGGGGGGTGCTATGTTTAACTGAGGTTCATCCGTAAAATTTATACTTCTCTCCTTCATCATTTTTAATGATGTGGTCACAATTTCACCCGCTCACATCAGCTCAAGCCACATGACGTTTGAACCAAAACTTGAATAATCAAAAAAATGAAAACAAAAAAAAACAAAAAAAAAGGTTTTTGGACTTCGACCTCTGGTGACCTTGAATGACCTTTGACCTCTGCCAAAACAATAGGGTTCTCCCCCTTGACATGACAAATCTAAATACCAACTATGTAAAGTGTCGGCCATTCCTACTTCAAAATATAACGATTACAAGGTTTTTGGACTTTGACCTCAGGTGACCTCGAATGACCTTTGACCTCTGCCAAAAACAATAGGGTTCTTTCTCTTGACATTTAAATCCACACACCCAACTATGAAAACTGTCTGTCATTCCTATCTCAAGATATCACAATTACAAGGTTTTTGGACTTTGACATCTGGTGACCTCGAATGACCATTGACCTCTGCCAAAAACAATAGGGTTCTTCCTCTCAACATGAAAAATCTACATATCAACTATGAAAAGTATCGGTCATTCCTATCTTGAGATATCGTGATTACAAGGTTTTTGGACTTTGACCTCTGGTGACCTCGAATGACCTTTGACCTCTGCCAAAAACAAAAGGGTTCTTCCTCTCAACAAGACAAACATACACACTAACTATGAAAAGTATTGGTCATTCCTACCTCGAGATATCGCGATTTCAAGATTTTTGGACTTTGACCTCTGGTGACCTCGAATGACCTTTGACCTCTGCCAAAAGCAATAGGGTTCTTCCTCTTGACATGCCAAATGTACATACCAATTATGAAAAGTGTCGACCATTCCTACCTCGAGATATCAAGATTACAAGGTTTTTGAACTTTGACCTCTGGTGACCTCGAATGACCTTTGACCTCTGCCAAAAACAATAGGGTTCTTCCTCTCAACATGACAAATGTACATACCAAGTATGAAAAGAATCGGTCATTCCTATCTCGAGATATCGCGATTACAAGGTTTTTGGACTTTGACCTCTGGTGACCTGGAATGACCTTTGACCTCTGCCAAAAACAATAGGGTTCTTCCTCTCAACATGACAAATCTACATACCAATTATGAAAAGTGTCGGTCATTCCTATCTCGAGATATCGCGATTACAAGGTTTTTGGACTTTGACCTCTGGTGACCTCGAATGACCTTTGACCTCTGCCAAAAACAATAGGGTTCTTCCTCTCAACATGACAAACCTACATACCAACTATGAAAAGTATAGGTCATTCCTATCTTGAGATATCGCGATTACAAGGAGTGTCACAAACACACATACACACACACACACGACATCACCATCGCATAGATTCCTTGCCTGCCTACGGCAAGGAATCAAAAAGGAACATTGTGTCATGGGACATTGTGTTGACTGCTTAGACATATTCTCGAATCTTCCACGTCATTCTTTGAATGAAATGTTCTCGTCAGACAGTGCTTAGTATATAACAACTCTTCTAAAGCTGCAAAACCAGAGACAGACAAACCAGAGCTCTGAGAGATAACCTGCTCAAGACAGCCAACCATCTAGAGGCAGACTATACCAACCACATATATTGCTGAGACAGAGCTAAATCTGACTGATCCACAGGCCACCCGAACGCTGTAATTTACCTGTAACAGCAGTCTATATTTTGCTCTTTGCTGTAGCAGACTACTGAACTGTGTAAACAAACTAGTCTAGCCTTATAGTCGTTGTTGCCTTGGGGGTACCACAACTACTAACCCAGCCTTCACCATAAGTGAATAGCTGATAGACCATCATCTTTGAAGGAGTCAAGACCATCCAGGTACGAGTGCCACCACCGAGCAGAGACTAGAGATAAGTATATGGCAGTGCTGCAGCGAGACCGGTCTTGAGACCGGAAATTGTCGGTCTCGTCTCCAGTCTTGAGTCCCTATGCAAACAGAGTGTAAAGCCCGTATACAGCACTGGTATACGGATTAAGTACTGTAGGCCTAAGTGAAAATTTTAGTGTGTTTTGTAGAAATTATAAAGCAAAAGGGGGTTAAATAACAATCAGTTTGGAATCTCGATCTCATTCTTCTGCATTTTTTTGCTGTTTCGGTTCTGTGTATTGTACCTAGCTGTAACACAATGTTCACCTTAAAGCAGTGCACGATGTGGAGTTAACCACACACTCACGCAGACTATTCCACTCCTTAACATGGGAGAAGCTGCACTTCCTAATCTCCACCCTTTCAAAACACTTCACCAGCTTCTTACAATGCCCTCGAACCTGAGAATTACTTTGAACCTTCACGTAACTACAAGATAACAAAGAATTCCCTTCAGAGAGAAATATGTAAACCTGGAGCATGTCCCCCCTCATCCTTTTTAACTGCAGGGTAGTAGGCCCAAGACGTTTTAGTCCAATATGAAAGTAGATTCCTTACTTCTGGTTTAAGACGAGTGGCCCTCCTCTGAACTTGCTCTAAAAGAAGCTTATCCTTTTTATAGAAGGAACCCCAAGCCTGAGCCGTGTAGTCAAGATGGGGTCTTACCAACTGCTTATACAAATTTAGTACTATTTCTTTACAAAAAATACTGAAATCCAAGCACCCTATAAGCCCTAGCTGCACACTGATGAAATGGCTTCAAATCTCCTGTGATAACGACACCCAGACCTTTCTCAAAAGTCACACTACTGTACTCAAAATACCACCATTCATGTTTATGATCATAAAGTACTGTACCTGAAATTTTTAGGACCAAAATGAAGGACAACTCTATGTGAGGGGAGAAGCTGCACTTCCTAATCTCTACTCTTTCAAAACACTTCACCAGCTTCTTACAATGGCCCCTTGTATGAATTTTAGCAAACATTGTGCTACCTCAGTTAAGAAAGCTTACCAAGTTACTGAATTAATCAAAAGGAACTTTCATAATTTTGATACTACATTTATTCAGATTAACCTATATACAAATCCTTGGTTAGACCTCACCTGGATTATGCAGTTTCAGTGTGGAACCCATATTTGAGAAAGAGAAAGGACATTAATTGAAGGACTTACAACATAGGATGACCAAATTTATATATCAGGAATGGAAAACAAAACATATGAGGAAAGGTTGGAAGTGTTGAAATTAACGTCCTTGGAACAAAGACATAAAAGGCAGGATCTGATCACACAGTTTTTAATAAGACCAAAGGAAATCTCAGAACAGATAACTAAAATGGTTGACACAGTGGGCAAAACTTCAACAAGGGGGCATAGCTGGAAAATAAGACCCAAGTCATTAAGACCAGAAGTAAGAAGGAACTCATACTTTTGTCGAATCTGGGAAACATGGAACTCTCTCCCAGAAAATCTGAGAGAGGCACCAACACTAAACCAATTTAAAAATGGTTTGAAGGACATGGCCTCCTTTCCCATTGCCATTCTCTCATCTAGAAGGAGTTTACTGGAGAAGGAGAGGGGATGGCGGTCAACGTAAATCAAAACCTTAAACACACTTATCTGCATTGAAAGACATTTGCCAAGTCTGAGACCATGAAAATAACCTATTGAAGTCTTTTTGCAGCAATGAAGCATCATCCTTATCACAAACCTTCCTAAAGAGCTTAGTATCATCAACAAACTTACTTATACAGTACTAGATGTGAGAGAGCTATCAATATCATAGATGAAAATTAAGACAAGAATTGGGCAATGAACAGACTTTTCAGACTTTGAAGAAAGCTTCCTCTCTCATTAACACAACACAACACAACACAACATAACAACAACATAACATAACATAACATAACATAACATAACATAACATAACATAACATAACATAGGCCTACCATAACATTTTATTACATAACATAACAGGTTAAAGGCAATAGGCAGTCGCCCCAAAATGTTCTTTGAAAAATCAGCAAAGTCTTCCAAATCTCCTCTTATTGCATTATAAGCAACTCTGAAGACATTTTGAACATAACTATTTCAAACAACAGGTTAAGCAAGGAGAAATTCTCCTTGAATTTCACAATTCACTAACAAAAATATTGTCACATGATCAAAATAGGCCAATCATGAACTAGAGTGACCGGGCACACTCACTCTGATTGGGGTGACTGCATTTTACCTTTAAAGGGAAAAGGAGGGCCAAGGCCCCAAAAAATGCCCTGAAGTCCAAACCCCTTTCCCATCACAAACAACCAAACCAACACCAAGGAGCGAGCCCAGTACAACTACAATAAGCCTACAGTAGTAGACTTAATGGACTATAGTGGACATTTATTTTCTTCTTCTTTCGGATCACGGTGACACATCCAGAGGACATCACTACACCGCACATGTGTCAGGGGTGCCCTAAGCCGTAATAAAATTAGTAAGATGTTGAACGGGGTCTTTGTGACTGTCTAAACAATCAATCAAAGCTGCAGGTAGATTATTCCAATCTTTCAGAGTATTGGGGAAGAAACTAAATTTATAGCAATTAGACCATGAGTAGAGTTGACACAAATGAAGGGTGTGCATCCCACGAGTTGTCCAGGTTGGGTGTCTGAGTCTGTCCATGGGAATATTAGCCTTACTGAAAAAAACCTTTCGAGAAGAGAATTAGTCTGTTTTGCTTGCGATGCTCAGCTAGCGTGGGGAGATCAAGGTCCTTCAAAATGTATGTCATTGACCCTGGCTCACGAGAAAATTTGGAACATATAAAATAAGCCGATCTCCTCTGAGATCTGGGTCACTTTGATAAATACTCAGTTATCACAAACAGGCAGCCATGGCTTTAGACAACGCCATTCTTGTGAATCATAACTGATCTTAACAACCAGTGATCTGGTACAATCTTTAGACCATAGATCCCAGACCGATATGATAATTATAGATTTTTCTAAGGCTTTTGATACGGTCCCTCATAACCGTTTGCTTTGTATGTTACAGAATTATGGCACTGTAGTGTAGAGCTGCGTATGGCCTTGGTCTGTTAGTGTTACTGTTAACGTTAAGCCTAACAGTTAGGCCTAGGCCTAGTGCATGTTTCCATTATTATGAGATGACAGTTCTGAATCTGATTTCTAACCAGGCCTGGGCAATATTTTAAGACTACATGCTCACTTTTACAGTAGTGACAGTGATATCAAGTCCGTCGAGGCTTAGGACTGGTCCTCTGTGTCACGGCCACTGGGCGTGCAAGTAATATGGTGATACCGATAAAGGCCTAGCGTGCAAGACCTAACTTTCACTAACTTTGGACAGGGTTTCGCGAAATTGGTTCTAGTTAGTACAGTGTTTCCACACTCTAAATTCATTTTTCCTGAAATGGTATCTTAAATTTCCTGATATCGGCTTGGTATTTCATGATATTTTCAACAACTCTTCTTTTATGCTACTTTAATGGCTGATCCAGGATTTCACCCTGTCAAGCCATACGTCATTTTTATATGCCATACGTTTTTTTCAAATTTCCCGAAATAATCACGATTCTCGAAAATTTCCCGAACAGCACCCAGATTTCCCGAATTTCGGGTAATTCGGGAAGAGTGGAAACACTGAGGTAGTATACACAAGTTAGAAAAGACAGTCGCCCGCCCAAAAGTGCACCAGTGGGGTAGCTAGGATCTTTTGTTTGGGGGGGGGGGGGCTCCGGTGCTGGAAATTTTTTGTGGGGGGAGGCTCCCGTTCAATATCTAAGCGGAGCGCCATCATAAGTTGGCGAGGAGCGTAACAAGAAAATCTGAGATATTAATACATCCCAGATCGCCAGAAATGGCACTTGCCAGGCTCGATAGCAGCACAACAAGATCTGCAATTTTGGTGAAAAAAATGTTAACTTTGACCTCATTTTATTCTCAAACACATTAAGTTTGTCAATCTATCCTAATTTATTCATAATTTTTCAGACTGAGTGATTTTTTTGGCCCAGATCGCCAGTGGGGGCGCTCGGGGGGCGACATGATTTTGCAGGGCCTCGCACCCCCAAGTCCCCCGTAGCTACGCCACTACAGGAAACTTTCCCCGGACAGTTCCCATTCAGACAGTTTTGCTCACTTCCCTGCCGACCAAACAATTTGAAATTATCCAATGTGAGAATTGTCAGGGGATATTGTTCGGGTTTGGAATTGAACGTGTGAGAATTGTCCGGATGGGAATTTACCGGGGGGAGCCTACGGTCCAGGGGGAAATTGTCGGGAGGGGGGTATCTGGTCATGACCACTGGGTAATTGTCCCGTATTAGGGTTGGGTATGAAAGGGGACATACTAACTGACTATCCGTGTGGGTCGAGTGTAATCAGTAGGGATTGAATTTGCTAATTAGACTGTTTCTAAAGTTGGTGGAAGCGAGAGAACCGGTCTCTGTCACCTTGTGAAATAAAACTGAAATCTATCATGAGTGGTCGATTCTGTGGTTGGGCATGGGACATCATGGGCGTAGGAACCCAAGTTGATTGGGGGGGGGGGGCTGGAACGACTTGCCCAAATAATATAACCGAAAATTTCCGGGCGCTAAACGCGCGTCCAACATGTAAATACATACATACATATAGGCATGCATTGGTTATCGCACCACATGCGCCAATTACATACAATAATTTGCCATGTTACCACCTCCTTTTAGTGGTTTTAAATTTGATCGCCGACCTGGGGGAGGGGTCTAATGGGATGGTAGTTACCCTCCCCTTTGAAAACTTTTGAAAAATTAAGTGTCCTTACATGCAATCTGGTGCCACATATGCTACCTTTGAAGTGAAATTTGTCCTAATATATTAACGTATTTTAGGTACTAAAATAACAAAAAAAAATTGGAATAACCCCCTCCTCTTTGAAATTTTTTGAAAAATTAGGTGTCCTTACATGCAATTTGGTGCCACATACGCTACTTTTGAAGTAAAATTTGTGTTAAAAATTTATGTAGTTATGGTAGAAAAAATCGCATTAGTGAGAGTGGGGAATGGCCCAGTGGCCCCTCAAATACACAACTGATAATCATAATATAAGTTAAACCATTAAAAAACTCACTAATGAATTAATACGGAATATATAGGTGCTGTGCAATTCAAATCAGAACTTAATATTAATTAACAAGGAAGTTTTTTAAACTATTGATTACCTTAGCTACATCATTGCATTATTTTTCTTTCAGTAGGTGCCCGAAATATTCTCAACATTTTGCTCGAAATTTCACAAAAAGTTTTGTTTGAGAGGGCTGCAGAACCCACCCCCCGCCTCCTACGCCTTTGTGGGACATACTCTACTTAAGGCTAAGAGGTAGAGTGAACTGGGGGATGTTTCTCACATGGGGAACTTTGGGCTCTTTAGCCTGGATAAACTGTTTTGTGAACAGCCGAATATTTTTTTTTTGACTTGTTCAAAATTTGATGGAATTGACCGGATCTGATACTGGACGTACGTAGTGGATATCTGAGCCGTTCTGATACTGCTGGAAAAATTCGGTGCTTGTTCCGACCAGATTTTTTCAAATTATCAATGGTCAAATATGTCATGAAATGATATCGGTTATTTCATAAATTTGTGTAACATCCTCTAAAGGTTTGATGAATCGGTAGGCTATTACACGTAAACTGCATAGTAACTTAAGTAGAGACGATGGAGTTGGCTTGGTGGTTTGAGTGTACTGCCTTGCATACTGGAGGTCCCCGGATCAAATCCCAGTGGAACCACTTGGAAATTTTCTGGGGACTAAAAATTAACTTCTTCAGCATAGCGTTTCACAGTGATGCTGAAGGGATTTAAATGATTGGGTATTTGATTGTCCGAATATGATTGAGTATCTGATTGTCCGTTTCAGGAAGTTGTCCGACTCAGAATGTTGTCCGATTCAGGAAGTTGTCCACTTTGCTCGGTGCAGCTGTCAAGCAGTAGTGCTTCACCCCTCCCAGCCTTTGGGAAAGTGGCTAAAGACTGGAGACACACTCATGCACGTTAGTCGGATGGGACGTTAAATGGCGGTCCCAAGGCAGGATTGGGAGCGATTAAGCACACGCCTGCCTCGTTAGCTTCTGAGCACAAGTCGAAAAGGGAAGGGGAATCTCGCGGGACCAAATGGAACTTTCCGTGCCTTACAAGTTACATCTAAACATTCTTTTATTTTAGAATCTAGAAATTTACACAGATTGATGTGATTAAAATTTGTTTTGAACATTTCGGGGGCACTGACCCTGAGCACCCCGCTGCCAGTGGCGGATCCAGGGGGGTCGCCGACGTCCGGACCCCCCTCAAATTCTCCAGTGTGCCCTTTTTCAAAATTGGGTTTTTCCACACTAGCCTAAAAAAAAAAAAAAAAAAAACAGTTTCACAGGTAATGGCAGTTGTCCAATTTCGAGGAGATTTTGGTTACCCCCACCCAGTATCGATCAATCCATCCGTAAATGTCTAGCAGAAACTTTCGGCAATATATTTGACTACGGTAGCCTATATTGCCCTCCCCGACACACGAGCAGTGCAATCGTTTTACAGAGAATGACGGTGACTACAGTATGTCTTACTGCCTGCTTGACAGTCAGGCATTCTAATCACTTTTCTCTTGGCACCACGTGTGGCGTGCTTGGACATTCAAAGTAATACAACACACGCAGATATTACGTCATACTCACTAGCTAGCGCTTTATGCAACGTGTTACTGTTGGGTTTTAATATTGATTTCAAAAGGTCACTGCTAGTTTTTTGGTCTTACAAAATAATGATCTGTTCACACTCCCTAAACGCTACATCTACGAAACCTTTCCACCACCCGCTAGTATCCCTCCTCTCATGAACAAGAGAGAGTATGTAAATACGTTTCGCTATTCGTGGTTTGGAATTACTCTCTTCTTTTATTGTGTTGCCCCAGCGATGGGTATAAAAAGCCAATCTTAGGTTAAAGTCCACAGTCAAGAGTTGACCAGAAGTCACAATAGGCGAATCGATGTTGTTTCATTTTAAAATTACTATGTAAAATCACCACCAGGTCAAATAACGCAATGTCAGTCCGTTCAATTTTTTGACGTCTTTGGACCGATGACTGGTCTGCTGTCGCAAATAAAAAGCACACATTCGACTTCAGTCATCTGCTCTGACAGAGTATTTTTGCCAGTCACGCCGCAACTATATAGGAAACACAACATACAGCATTTTAACCCCCTCCCCTAGTCGAGATAGCGGTGGCACCAGGTCGGGGAAGGGTTCATGCCCCCGTCGGGGAAGGCTGGCCCCCTGTCGGGGAAGCTTTACAGTTTCGTCGGGGAGTCTTAGTCGAAAGTATGCAGTCTACGACGACAACTAGTCGCCCAGACGGTTTACCTGTTTTTTGCTCTCAAGTGGATAATTTCTCTACTAAGAACCCAAAATTTTCAGCGCGCTACGCGCGCCGTAGAGTCACTCTGTTTTCTTCAATAGTTCCATTCCACATAGCAGGATAGCACAAGTCCTGTCCACCTTACCAAGTAACATATAGGCAGAGTACATAGTTTATGTAAAGGTCGTAACTTTCATCCAATATCGCAAAGCCTAGTTGGTGTTCCCTTGTGTGTGTCATGCGGTAACACTCAGCGGTACAGTCAGTTGGTGAGGGACTTACTGAGCAAAGTTTGGCTATTTCATCGTCTAGTCCAGGTGGTTTCGATACAATACGGTACATGTTACACCCAGTACGATCTACAGACCTTACAGGTTTGTTTTCTTTTCGTCATATGTTTTATGTGTAAGCCTATCAAAAATTTTCGCCCGCTTCCCGCGCTTTTCAACTTCACGATCCAGATTCAAAGAACACTATCAGTGCGCAACTCGGATCTTGGAGTATTAAGCGATATAATGCAAAATATGCCTGCAATGGCATGGTATAATAAAGCTCCTGCATTTGCCCTTCTCATCATCCCCTCGAAATAGGGAATGTCGGAACTTGGGGCAGCTGACATGGCCCCTCCCCCTGTTGGGAAAATTCTGCCGCCACTCATGGTCGCTTTACTTATTTTGGCTTTCATCGTTCATAACGGTAATTTCTGGGACACAAACCAAAATTTTCGGTACGCTTTGTCCACTCTTCCTCAGTTCCGTTATACATGTAGATAAATATAGTACAAACCCTTTCCACCTTTTCACGTTAATAAGTAGAATACATGGAATTACGTAAATGTCTTGAATTGAATCGCATTTCGCTAAATCTGGTTAAAGTTCACATGTGTCTGTCGTACGGTACGGCTAGTGACTCGAGGAGGGAAGTACAAGTTATGCCTGATAGGGCCCAACTGTCCGGACAATTGTCACATTGAGTTGGTTCATGAAATTCACCAAAATTGCCAAACCTGTTAAGTTTTCTTCACATACTAATGACAAATGGTCAAACTTAAACAATCCCCACATGTTGCGTACAAATAAATGTTTCATAAGTGAATAATAAACAATTCAATTCGGTTTTCAAAAAATCGTGACCAGACACTTATTCAAATTATGCACACAACCGTTAAGAGCTAGGATACCAAAAAAATTTCGAAATTTTAACTTAATGCGTAACTTGACTTATTATGCTAATAATAATCATTGTCATGTGGTAGTACCCTTCAACACCCTCGTTAAGTTATCGATATCAACTCAATATGCCCCTTTAAGCTTTAAATTAGTACAAATTCTTCTAAGTGTAGGCTTACCCAAAAAATTTCGCCCGCTTCGCGCGCTTTGCAAATTCCCCGTTTAGATTCTTTAGACTCCAGGTTTTGATTCCAGTTTTTACATGTCTCTTAGTTTATCCTTTCTTTGTCAATATGCGGTAAATTGTATAATCGCTGACGTTTATGGGAACCAAAATTAAAAAAACAACGAATGTGCCCTTTTTTATGTTGGACCCCACCTCAGAAAAGACCCTAGATCCGCCCCTGCGCTGCGTATGACAAAGACGGAAATTGTGGGTCCTCCCTAGGAAACTTTTGAAATAAAAGACAGCCAGATGTGAATTTCTTGCTTATGGAAATTACCCACCCAAAATGAATTTCAATCTGTTCATAGCACTGTCAATTTTTTTTTAAAGTTTCAAGTAACTAGCCATGACTCAAAGATCATGTGTATGTCAAAATGAACAGAACAAAAAAGACTAGACAATTCATCGATTGGAATCCAGAATTCCTTACACGGGGACCGTGGCGACAATTTAGAAGTGGGAGGGCTAATCATCGAAGTGACCCAATATGTTCAAGAAAGAAAAAAACAGTTTAAGGCGGCCCAAAATGCCCACGCGGCAGAATAAGTGCGGGGACTAAAGTCCCCGCAGCTTCCGTCCCTGCGGTTCCTGTTACACAATCTGACCCATCCAGGACCCGGCCATTCCTCCTTCTCAGTTGACCCAGGTTTCTAGGACCTGACTGAGAAGCACTGATCTAACCCACAGGCCCATAGGTTAGTGCGTATATAACGCTTAGAAAATTTCGGGCTAAAAGTCTCTCAAGTTCATTGTCGGAAATGAACCTTCCCGCTCGCTAAAGTGCAGATAATGATCGTCTTTTGAGTATTTCGTTATTACCTCATAAATAACACGATTAGATCCTGTTCATTGAAAACAATGTCAGTAATACAGCGAATGTGAAAAAGTACGAACACACCAGCTCTAGAACATGCATGTATAGCACGTGCCGTATTAAAAGAATATTATACCCTACGCCAAGTTTACCATGCCTCATAACCCACATGACATGTCTCAGTAGCAGCAAGTTGGAACATATACTACCAGTAATTCAAAATTCAAGAAATTTCCTACCAAGTTAGGTTATAGAAAATCAAGACTAGTGTTGCAGTCTTTATTTTGGTAGGGAGGAAGGTAAAGATTTCTGTTAACTCAGAAGGAGATTTGAAAGCTAAGCTAAAAAGGTGCAGGCCCATAGTCAAGGGGGGGGGGCAAGCCCCCTTGGAAAAATTTTCGCCCCCTAGAAGATCAAAAATTAGCATTGCCGTAATGCATTTTAGTATGTTTCGCCCCCTCTGGAAAATTTTTCGCCCCCCTTCAGGTCCTTGTCTGGCTACGGGCCTGAAAAGGTGACTCGTTTATGGAAATTTTCGGGGCCCCTAAAAGTCAAAATATCAGGGGCTCGTAACCTACAGGTGGCCTTGATTATTGGGTAAATCCTGCCATAATTTTAATGGAAAATATGTCAATTAAAGCAAATAGTTTACAGTACAAGTTAAAGCTGAAACTGGCACCAGTACAGGAGTTGGTTTGAATCTGTCAACGATGGGGTCCGGGGGTTGTGGTCGCCAACCTTGACTAAATGAAAGCTCAGTCACTGTGAAATGGTCAATAATTGATGGATTTGATGGGAATTGTGGCTATTTCTAGGGTTTTAAGGCTTTTCACATATCGACCAATGTCATTTTCATGTAATGATGTAGCCTAACTAGCTAAAATTTCTCTGATCAATAACCCAACATTCTGTTACCCTTTTCTGCAGCCTAAACGTAGATATAAGAATGAAATGTGAGCACCCCAGTGCCGATTTTTCAGACCTTTTCATACTTTGGTGCCAGTAAAGTATACAATTGAGTTGGCAATATGCCCTCTGCCAGATTTGGAGATTAGACAAGCAGTTTGTATTGAATCCAATTTCGAACGAAAATCATGCACGTGCCTCCAAAATACAGGGGTGGAACCAGGATTTGCCCAACAGGGGACCAGTAACCCCAAGCCCCAGCAAGCGACGGGTTGCCGAAAGGAAGTCGAAGGCAAAACTTTCGGCGTGAAAATTGAACTTTTTGGCTTCTATAAACAAATATTTGAAAATTTGGGGTTTTCACTGAAGAAAATTTGAAAAATTTAGGTTTAAATGGAGAAATTTTCAAAACTGTGCATTATTTTTGAAAATAGTTTTAAAACTTTGGGTTTTTAGTGAGAAAAATTGGAAATTTTTGGGTTTTTATTGAAAAATCTGCCCAAATGATTTCGGCACGCTTGGTGGCCCGAACGCTTTTTGGATTCTGTACACAAAAATGTGAAAAACTGAGGTTTTTAATAATGGAAGTTAGAAAAATTTGGATTTTTTTAAAGAACATCTAGAAGTTTGGATTTTTATTGAGGAATCTGCCCTTCCTATAAAGCAAAATCAAGCGGATCGTCTGGGCTACTGACTGTCGGTCGGGCTTAGGCTACATATTTTATCGTACGCTTTAAGGCTCCCCCACGAAGTTGAGAAAATTTCCCCACAAGGGGCATGCATCCCTCCCCTGCCAAAACATTTGTAAGGTGGACTTGGCTGATATACAATATAGGGGTAGAGAAGGGCAGGAGACGGGGTTTTAGGTAAAACCACAAAGAGTGATGACACACACTAGGTAAGGTTAGATTTGTTCACACCTTTCAGGACGCTATTGCGGAGTAACGTATTTCAAATAGTAAATGCGCATATCCCGACCTTCGTATAAAACATAAACATTGTACATGTATAAGCACTGTTACTATAACGTACGTAGGTAAGTACATTCGATGTGATAGTTGATACGTACATATGCACTGCAGCAAGTGACTCTGTTAGGCGGCCCACTGCACAGCAAGGTCCAATTTCATGAATCTGCAAGTGGGCATCTAATGGAAATTAATCCTTGAGGTTATGGTTTTAGTGAAAAATCGAAAAGGATATATATTTTGCAGTCTTTCGAGGTTTAGGCGAAGAACAGTGGCATACGTTTGATATCCATCTGTTTTATAGGTAGCCTATAATACGGTAGCCCAGCGGGATTCGTGCAGCCTATCCTGTCTGTGGAATCGTGGGCTAGGCTAGTGACATTCAAAGCCCTAGCTCTGTACTGTAGTCTACGCTTAGGCTATACAGTCACTCAGAGGCCGTCTAACTTATGATTTTGCTGTTCAGTCGAGGCGTATAGTCAAGCCACTCAAATGCAGTTCTTAATCACAAATTTACAATTTTATTTTTTGTAGCCTAGTCTGGCCCGTGAGGATTTGCATCCAGTTTCATTCAAACTTCAAGTTCTTGTCAAACCTTGGGAGTCAAATCAGGAAACTGAAAATACAGTAAACACCGCCAGTGGCTTTATATTTTAATGTTTGATTTTGTGGAAAAGACAGCTATAGCCCACCTCTAAGTTACAGTACAAGCTGAAATTTTGGAAGGAACACCATGGGGTGAGAACTGAGAAATGCTTTCTTCTTCTTTACTAGCCTAGGCCAGTGAGCCTATTAATTATTAGCCTAACATTAAGTTACATTAAATGTTAGACCTAGGCCTAGCCCACAGGCACCCCTTAACATTGTATAGTATACCATATACTATGTAGTACATATAGACGGAAAGGTATGTCACAAATTTCCAAGCTCGAACAAACAACTTACGTTTCTGGCACAATTACTGCACTTTTCTCGCCAAATTTAACATAACATAACATAACAGGTTAAAGGGCAAAGGAGGGCTAAGGCCCCATAAGATGCCCTGAAGTCCATACAACCTTGACTGAAAACAAAGAACCAACCAACACCAAATGAGCCCAGCACAATTAGATTCTACCACACTTATGGAAGAACTTGTCAATGTTAACCTTAAAGCAGTGCACAGATGTGGAGTTAACTACCCACTCAGGCAGACTTCCACTCATTAACAACTCTATGAGAAAAGCTGAACTTCCTAATGTCGAGCCTTGCAAAATTCTTAACTAGCTTCTTACAATGGCCTCGAACCCGAGAATTACATTGAACCTTTAAATAATTGCAAGATGACAAAGGATTCCTTTCAGAGAGAAATTTGTACACCTGAAGCATATCCCCCCTAATCCTTCTCAACTCCAGGGTGGTAAGCCCAAGATGCTTAAGTCTAACATGATAAGGTAGGTGTCTCACCTTGGGTATAAGGCGAGTGGCTCTCCTCTGAACTTGCTCTAAAAGAAGCTTGTCCTTTTCATAGAAGGGACTCCAAGCCTGGGCTGCATAGTCGAGGTGGGGTCTTACCAACTGCTTATACAGATTTAGTACAATTTCTTTACTAAAACTACTGAAATTCCTCTTGATCAATCCAAGCACCCTATTAGCCCTAGCAGCAGCAGCTGCACACTGTCTAGATGGCTTTAAATCACCTGTAATAACTACACCCAGATCCTTCTCAAAAGTCACATCACTCAGAATACTACCATTCATGTTATAATCATAGCTGAAATTTTTAGGACCAAAGTGAAGGACTTTGCACTTATCTGCATTAAAAGACATTTGCCAAGTCTGAGACCATGAAAATAACCTATCCAAGTCTTTTTGCAGTAATGAGGCATCATCCTTATCACTAACCTTCCTATAGAGCTTAGTATCATCAGCGAACTTACTAATACTAGATGTGAGAGAGCTATCAGTATCATTGATGAAAATTAAGAAAAGAAGCGGGCCGAGAACAGAACCCTGTGGAACTCCACTTGTAACTTCTTTCCAAGAAGAGAAATTACCATTAACAACAACTCTCTGAGATCTACCATTGAGCCATGAATTTATCCAGTCAGCACAACTGCCCTTGATGCCTAACCTATGCAGTTTAACCATAAGTCTACCTAATGGAACTTTATCAAAGGCTTTTGAAAAATCAAGGTAAATGACATCAACACTGTGCCCACAGTCAAGAGATAAGGAAACATCCTCAAGAAAGCTTAGTAAATTAGTAACACAAGATCTACTCGGTAAAAAACCATGCTGTGACAGATTGAGTAACCCATTATCTAAAAGATATTTAAGCAAACAATCCTTGATTACAGATTCCATAACTTTGCACACAACACTGGTTAAACTGACCGGCCTATAATTGCAAGGCAAGCTCCGATCCCCTTTTTTGAAAATTGGAGTAACATTAGCAATCTGCCAGTCAGCAGGTACAAAGTTTGAATCCAGAAACTTCTGAAAAATAATGCAAAAGAGGAACTGACAAAATCTCGGAGCATTCATGGAGAATGGCAGGATGGATCCCATCAGGCCCAGGGGCCTTACTAGCTTTTAAACTCTTCAACTTATTACAAACCAACTCTTCAGAGAAGACAACATCACTAACTAAAGAAGAATTATCAGAATCCCTACAAGTCCCCAAAACAGATGATTCCTTGGTAAAAACAGATACGAAATAATCATTTAACAAATTAGCCATATCCTGATGATCAGTAACTAGTGTGCCTTCATTACCTTGGAGAGGCCCAACACCCTCCTTAACCTTCTGCTTAGACCTGACATAGGCATGAAAAGATTTTGGATTTACCTTAACCTCCTTGGCCAATTGCTTTTCAAACTTAGCTTTAGTGTCAATAACCAAATTTTTAACTAAGAGTTCCTGCTTCTTGTAGACTGCAAAGTCATCAGAATTCTTACTAACCCTATATCGACGCCAGCACTTACGTTTCTTCCTGGCTGCTCTAAGTACCTCTCTAGACATCCAGATTGGCCTATTTTTAACCACAGCTTTCTTGAGTGGGATACACAACTTTGTAGTGTCAGTAACTATGTTACGAAAAACACTCCATGCTTCAGCAGGGCCCAAGTGAGACAAACGTGCAACCCAGTCCATGGTAAGAAGCTCTTTAGCATGAGTAAAGTTAGCCTTGCTGAAATCTAAAACAGTTTTGTCACTACCTTGAAGATTGCTGAAACAAAGTAACTCAAAGCTAATGAGGTCATGGTCACTAGATCCTATCTTACCACCACTAGCTACATTTCTAACCATGTTTTCATCAGTACTAAGCACCAAATCCAGACAATTATCCTCACGAGTGGGAAACAGAACATGCTGGGTAAAGAAACCATCAGACACTGCCTCGAGAAAATCCCTCCCATGTGACCCACTAGTACATGAATGCCAATCAATATCAGGAAAGTTGAAATCCCCAAACACAACTGCCCTTTTCGAAGAGACTTTCCTAAAACTTTCGAACAAACTCTGATTATTATCAGCACACGAATTTGGAGAACGATAAATTAAACCAACAACTAAAGGAGTACCAGACTCATTAACAAAACTAAGTTCACACCACAAGCAGTCAGAAAATCCAGAAGAAAACTTGTTGGTGACATCAACACAATTTATGCTATCCTTAACATACAGTAAGACCCCTCCGCCTCTACCACAGACAGTATCAGCCCTATCATGCCTGAAAATTTTGTACCCAGGAACCTGAATTTCAGAGTTGCTGATATCACTATGGAGCCAAGTTTCGGTAACCCCAACTATGTCTGGATTGTCTATGGAAATATGAGCAAGGAACTCACTGAACTTGTTGAAAAGGCTGCGAACATTGGCAAACATTTGTCTGTGTCGAGACTTTTGATCAAAAGGTACCTCAAGGCAGCTCTTTTTCCCCGAATAATTTCACTTGGCATTGTCTGAAGGATGAAATTTCGATGGAGTAACAGTATGAGGATGGTAGCTGCTGATAGGAGAGCATTCAGCACTTCCACACTATATAATAAAATACTCCTAAAATATTCTCAAAAGTTCTCTTAACTTTCTAAATTTCTTCCAAAATTTGTTTAATTATGGTTCACTTTTTATTATTACAAATCTTCCAGATATATATTAGCATCAATATGAACAATTTTTGAACATTAAATTTCATAAAATTTGAAAACCTTTTGAAAAGTGGAAGGGCTAGCATTTTCTACAAGCACTTGTGACAGTTGAACTGTAACTGTTGTACAGTCTTCAACTGCCACAAATGCTCATAGTAAATGCAAGCCCTTCCACTTTTCAAAAGGTTTCCAAATTTTATGAATTTCTGTGTTCAAAATCTTGCATATTAATGCTAATATGTATCTGTAAGATATGTAATAATCAAAGCAAAACATAAGTGGCAAATTTTGGAAGAAATTCACAAAGTTAAGAGAACTTTAGGGAATATTTTAGGAGTATTGTATTATATAGTGTGGAAGTGCTGAATGCTCTCTATCAGCAGCTACCATCCTCATACTGTTACTCCATCGAAATTTCATCCTTCAGAAAATGCCAAGTGAAATTATTCGGGAAAAAGAGCTGCCTTGAGGTACCTTATGATCAAAAGTCTCGACACAGACAAATTTGGCGAGAAAAGTGCAGTAATTGTGCCAGAAACGTAAGTTGTTTGTTCGAGCTAGGAGATTTGTGACATACCTTTCCGTCTATATATACTACATAGTATATGGTATACTATACAATGTTAAGGGGCGCCTGTGGCCTAGCCTATAGCCTAACGTTAGTACTTTAAATCCACAAGCAAAGGCCAGCCATGGTAAGAAAGCCTATTTAGGCCTAACAGTTAGGCTAGGTACAAAAGATTGCTAACCTGGGCTAATGCTAATTTTGGTGGAATTTTGTTATTGGTCTAGGCCTACCATCTTGGCTAAGCTATAAGTTAGGCTTATGTAAAACTGTAGCATCATAGCTGTGCCACAGAAGTAACAGTTACATTTAGCCTTAATTTATGCCTTTCATAGCTTTGACATAGTTCCAGCATTTCCATTTGTATGCTGAAATGACTTCTCTAGTACAGTAACTCAGCAATTTCAGCTTAGGCCCCTGGTAGTCTAAGTTAGTACACAGTCTATCACAGTATAGGGCCTTTTTTAAAGCTAAGAATTTTCTGTTCCAAGATAAATGTGTACTGCAATATTAGTGTGGATTGCTTCACCAGGTGTAACATAGCTAGTTTTGCTACATCATATAACATATAGTAATTGTTACTTATATATGCCATGGTGTAAAGGTGCTGGTGCACGGGTTAGGGTAATGACAATTTGTGTGGTCTTGTATCTTTTATTTTCACTTTCACCATGTTTGTTTGTTTTTTCTTTTTGTGTGCTCCCGTGTTTAGTTCAGGTATTATATCATTTTCATTTGTAGGACCACATTTGAATTAGGGCTAGGTAGGCTATTTTTAATTTCTGTATTATCCATGGCAATCATTTGCAGTGTTCGATTTTAAGGGTAGTCCTGTCGCCCGAGACAACCAGAAATTCTGCAGGACTACCAGATTTTGAAAAAACAGGTGTGTAAGGTTGTCCGTCAGGACAACCAAATTTTTTGAGGAAAGTGATGTGATGTTTACATTTAGCAGCTTGATGAAAATTTTGCGCAAGTAAGGAACTTTAAAAATTGCATCAAACATTTGCAACAAAGTACGGTAATTACGCACGTTCACCACAACTTCCCACACAGTCACTTTATCGAAATGTGCATAACACTATCAAGCCAAAATATGTGCCCCGTACAAACTCCACTAGTCGGCCACTAGCCCTGCACTGTACACAGACAAGCTGAATTCCTTCATGCAAGCTACAAATTCATATTGCTGATGTTGCAACACCAGTGCTTTCAATCTAGAGATGTTTAATTTATTTACCCCCAATGCGAACATCATAACATTAACTATGTCCACAATGTACACTAATTAATGCATGCCACGAGACAGCACTACTCTTATACAATAGATATCTGTTATTGTTTTTTTTTTTTGGGGGGGGGGGGGGAGGGTTGTCTAAAAGTGAAAGCCACTTTGGAAGACTGGTCATAATGGGGCGTTATCAATTCCATGGTTGTGAACTTCCGAAAATGGTTACACTTGGGACTACCTTATTTTGAGTAGGACAACCAGATTTTACAATGTAGTAGTCCTTTGGACAACCATTGCTAATTCCTTAAAGTCGAACACTGATTTGTATGTTTTTGTGCCACTTATAAAGTCTTTTGTGGAATGATATCAGGTAGTTCTAAAGCAGAGGTAACAATATGACTGCATTGTATGATTGCATAGGTCTGCCAAGCTTGATTGTCATTTGTCAACAAATTTTCATAAACTATGTCTCCTCCATGAGCTCTCTTTGGCTTACACCACAGGACGCTGCTGTTCATCCAAGCCTGCCAGCAGTAAGGAGCTTGCGCCAATTGTCAAATGCTCAAATTCATTGGACGCGCAAGCTCGCCTGGAGGACACTACCATGCACCACATTGCTTCAGTACATAACATAACATAACATAACATAACATAACAGGTTAAAGGGCAAAGGAGGGCTAAGGCCCCATAAGATGCCCTGAAGTCCATACAACCTTAACTGAAAACAAAGAACCAACCAACACCAAACAAGCCCAGCACAATTAGAACCTACCACACTTATGGAAGAACTTGTCAATGTTAACCTTAAAGCAGTGCACAGATGTGGAGTTAACTACCCACTCAGGCAGACTATTCCACTCGTTAACAACTCTATGAGAAAAGCTGAACTTCCTAATGTCGAGCCTTGCAAAACACTTAACTGGCTTCTTACAATGGCCTCGAACCCGAGAATCACATTGAACCTTTAAATAATTGCAAGATGACAAGGGATTCCTTTCAGAGAGAAATTTGTACACCTGAAGCATGTCCCCCCTAATCCTCCTCAACTCCAGGGTTGTAAGCCCAAGATGCTTAAGTCTAACATGATAAGGTAGGTGTCTCACCTCGGGTATAAGGGGAGTGGCTCTCCTCTGAACTTGCTTCAGCATCAGTGTGTTTTTTTGTCCCACAGAACATGGTTACAGTACCTTAGTTGACTTTTACCTGAGTGAAACCTTTCTATGGTCAAAGATTCCTTGTACTTAGCCCAAACATGTTGTAAGCTTTATTCAGCTATTGTGGTATTGCCCATTGGTGTAACCTTGCTTGAAAGTAGAATTGCAATGACAGAAAACACTGATCACCCATTTACACATGGGACTGTAATTGAGTGAACATTACTGAACAACATACATTTTGAGTTTTGTAAATAGCTCATCACAAAGTCATAAATGAAGGGAATTAAGACATAGGTTTCCCTCTCCTCAAGATACAAGAATTTGGAAATTTGGGAAAGCTGCTATGACCCTAAACAGCACACAGCTCAGTGAGTCATTGTGAAGTCCCTGCCTGTAGTGCAGTGCACATGTCTGTTCAGCAAGCATGTATGGAGTTAGAGTTAGATGAGGTTTTACGGCTAAGTTTCTAACCAGTTGGTTTAAGTCAGGCCGGCAACGGCCTTTTTTCCAGTTGTGGCTCACTGGCTTGTATGGAGCACTGTGTTACATTTGTAATTTTCAAGTTACAGTAATATTACAGAGGGCTATGCACCTTGGCAACCCATTGCTGGGTTTGATTTAGGCCTGGTTTCACTTATGAAATAACGATAATCAGTGTTTCCTGTAAGAAATTATCCAGTGAGTCAGTCTGCCCAATATGTGCAAATGTGACTCGATGCTGAATGCAGACTATGTGCACAATACACCTAAATGCCCATAACCCCTCTTTTTTTCTATTTTTTCTCCAACATCAGTGGGTCAAATTAGGAATCAAGTGGGTCAAAATCACATCATAGTGGCCTAGCGGAAACACTGACGATAATGCAAACAAGCCTCAAGGCAATCTTATTACGTATGTTCCGTCTTATGAATTCTGCAATATGTTAAGTAGCAAATCCTTTTTCACCAGTAGGCGTTATTCACAAGATCACAGTACCTCTGGCCTAGTCCTTTCGTATACAGAGACAATCATAATACCGTATGGCATGCCCAACGTAATGAGTCTACTCACTGTCAATCCGGAATTAGTTTCCAAAAATTATCCAAAAACCTATACTAATTATGTACATACATGGGAAAAGACCAACTCGACCCAAACCAACTCTGCCCCAGGGCAAGGTGGTCCCACACTAACTTGGCCCCATGCCAAGTCAGCCCCAAGTCAACTCGACCACAAACCAACTCGACCCCAATATAAAAAATCTGTACTGTAGACTGCAAACATGCTATCTGCCAAAATCAAGCATTCAAAATACTCAAACAGGTCAAGAATTCCCAAAATATGTCACTGATATTTGCAAAAAGGCCTCAAATGATGATCTGAAATATATTCGCAAGTTTCAGTTGGACTGTTTTCTCTATGGGGCAACTTTCTAAACAGAGGCTTGAAACGTTTGCTATTGCCTAACATGTGAACATCGAACCTACGGTATTCCTAGACATGTGTATCTGCATTTAATATACTGCACAGTTTAGGCCTGCCCCTACAGTAGAGCTGGAGGGCCCATTAAAATCTTTAAGTAACTTTTGTTGCAGAGTGGTTATAAATGTTGTATTCATTCTCTAACATTGTGATGTGCATGGAAAATCTTATTTGTAATGTCATTGTTTGTCTAAATTACTTACATTATGGTTTTGGCTTTATTACACTGTTACGAGAAAGTGATAAAAAATTAAGACTTGGCCCATCAACAAATGCTTGGGCAAATTTGACTGTATTTTGGACCCAATGATGAATGGATAATGAGTTATCAGTGATAGTCAGTGATTGGAGTCAAAGATCTTATAGGGGTCACTATAAAGGGTCATTTCATAAATAAGCAAAAAAGGGCCCCGTCTCCAACAGTTCAGTGACAGTTGTAGGTGTTTAGAATGTTTTGCATAATTGAGGATGTTCAGAACTTTTTGGTCGCTGGTCATGTAGACTGTAGTGGTTGTTTTGATACTCTGACACAACTCTAGTCATAAAATCACTTCTTCATTGAATTATTCAAAAGCAAAAAAAAATGACATTTATTGCTTCTATGAGAACCACCTTCACATCCTTTTATAATACTCTCATCCTATTGTACTCATGTATTGAGGTACAAGCAGCAGTGCTGGACTAGTTCTTTTATGTTGTATAGCTGCTGGTGTTGATTCTATGTTGTGCTGGTAGAACTTTACTGGTACAGTATTGGACAGGTGTATACCTGTCTGTTACTGACATCTTATAGAATGATCTGCTGTATCTGGTGTACAGTACAAACATAAACTTGTGTGAAATGCAGAACAAGTAAATCTGAATACCACTGTATGTTGAAAACATCTTAGTTGTAGTCTAAATAATTTCAGCCACAATCTGTAGTGAATATCGTAAGTAATTTCAGGTTTGCCGAAGAACATGGTTTACTGACCAGTCATGAGTTATTACGTGTACATCATAGCCCCAAGGCATGTACAATTTATACTGTGGCTATTTTATGAAAAAAAAGACAAATTCATGCAGTCACCCAGTTTGGATTTACCATCTAGATTGTGATGGCATGTGAGTTCATGTATATTGTAAACAGTATGTGACAATAGATGCAGGGTTTGCGTTTTACGCCGAAACAGGCGTTTTTTACGCCGACGGAAATTTTACTTACGACCAGAAATACAGTTCAGTCGTAAATATAAATTTTGACTTGCCCATCTTTACGACGGATAATTCACCTCACCAAACACTGACCTGCTGAAAATCCTGAGTTTCTTAACACTAAATAATTAAAAAGAACACCCCCAAAATAATGGTCTATCCCAATGTCTTGCAACTTTTGATAAGTGACAACGAACGTTCCGGATCGGATCGACAGCAAGTACTGCTATACATACTGTATGTACACTGTATGGAAATACGTTTGTCATGCATTGTTTAATCTAATATTGCTAACGTTAGGTAAAGATACACCTGTTGCTGGATCATACACGGAATATATTGGATATTTTTTTTGGCTAAATTTCTCTTCGAGGGAAGTGAAAATATTTTTTATTATCCAAGGATCGTTTCTCATCATAAAAACAGGTCGCTATTGAATTATTTCATTCATAAGTTGCGCTAAGGTTGTTGTAGGCTATAGACTAGGCCTAACGTTACTGTTTACGTGTTATCGTGGTAGGTATTGTATATTTAATCATTTACGCCAGAAATTTTAAAAATTACGACATGAAATTTTGAATGGTCATAAAAAAGAAAATACTATCATGAAAAAATACCACGACTTTTACAGAGAAACGCAAACCCTGAATAGATGTGTTACTGTCCTGAATTGAATGTAAGATAACTCCGGTGGTTTGTAAACCTTTTATTCAATGCATGTACTGTACTGTACATCATGTAAGTTTGGAAGGAGAGTGAAATAGACACTTATTAGCATACTGTACAGTACAAGATGTGATTCAAAAGCTTTGACATTGTATTTCACTCCTGCTCTCGTCGTTGCCTCACCTACTGTACTTACCCAATTAAACAGCCTCACGTACCTAATTGTATGTAAGGTGAGGTGTGTAAGTGGGGCTCACAGATTCACCAACCAAGGTAATAAGTTTGTCAATTGTACAATCATTGGTGTTCACAAGATTTAGCCAAGGAAGAGGTTATCCCCCTGATTTAGCAGGAGATGAGGGGGGGGGAGATATCCTTCAAACCCCAGATTATGCACTACAGTACATATGCAGGAACATTGAGAGGAAGGGCATGACTCATATGTTTAACAGGACTCCCCCCCCCCCCCCCTTCCGGACCAGCATTTACTGTAGCTCATAATGGAACTCTTCAAATTCAGGTTGGGACAACTGCTTATTCCCTAGGTATGTAGGATGCAGGGTTGTCACCAGGCCAAACTTAGTGCCGGGTAATTCTTGACTTTGACCCTTTAAGTGATCACCGTCCTGGGATGTAGAGAAGGTGTGGATATTTTTGCAAGTAAATTAATACTCCAGTTGGCCGTCTCATTCTGAGATTAATGTTGCATCCAAATTTCTTTCAAAAATCATAAAATTATAGTACCATTATTGGGAAAAAGTGCTGGGCAGAATGTTTTTATTTTAACATGAGTGGCGGTCTCAATTCACCAGTCCCGGGCAGGGCCACCCGTCGCCGCCTGGCTTAGTGACATCTCTGGTAAGATGTGACTGAATCCTTTGAAAAAATTGGTGCAATAATACACATCTGAAGTTGAATGGGAATACTGTGGCTTGTAATTTGTATGTTACAAATTTAGCTCATGTAGATATACTGTATTGTGAAAGCAACATACTGCTGAATCATACAGTGTATGGCATAATTATTGATTACTGTACTTAGAGTAGTTTTGTGAAAATGGGAGGGGACATGGGCATAGACCCTTTTCCAAATAACAATAACAAAGGATTGTGGGATAGAGTTTGGTATGCGTCGTTTTTTTCAGTGACATATTACTGTGGCGAAAAACGATGCATACCAAACTCTATCCCACAATTCTGTGTAATTGCTATTTGGAAAAGGGTCTATGGGGAATATGCAGCAATGTGTATGGGGACATCTTCAATGCCATAGCCATAGCTTCACATTATGCTGTGTGTTAGGTTTTTCTATGCAGTCAATGGTACTGCAGTATTCATGACTTTATTTTGAAACCTTTTCATATTTTATCATTTGATTCATTTATTTCATGAAAATCCTTGTCAGGACTACTGTACCACTCACTTTTTTTTTTAAACACCTTTCAGTAGTTTAAGCTACATTATCAAGAACTTAAACATACCAGGACCATATGTAGAATCAGAATTTTTAAATGAAGCATTGTATATTTTTGGCTCGGAGATAGCGGGAACAAACTCATTTGCAATATTCATTCCAATTTTATCATTTCCTCATTTTGGCTGTTGTGTTTTGGTGGAGTGGCTTGCAATATTTCACAGCATTGAAGGAGGAAGCTTTTAAATTAAATACAGTGTTTGAGGGCAGAGATTTTTACAGTACCTTTCCTTTTCAAATTGGAAAGGGGAAGTGTAGTTTCAGTAAGAGAGGGGTTCATTGTGCTGTTGGATATAATTTGGTAAATAATAACAAAACTTTGTAAAGGTAATGGCTAAACCTAAATTTCACAAGTCTATTCATGCTTAGAAGTGACTTTCTGTCTTCCAGCAAATGCTGAATATATGTGTAGTTGAAACCAAATTAAATTGAGGGTGTTTTCCTTATTCATCAGCAGTAAAAACTTATTCATTGTTGGAGAATTATTAACTGCACCCTCATAAACTTTGCTGCAAGTGACCGTGAGAGTTGTACAGGAACCTTTAAAGGGAGAAAGCAATCACCCCAGACTTTTTTGAAATGTGAGCTAAAAGTTATGAACCTAGCTCTTACTTCCCTTTAATGTATCTATTATGTTTCAAACATACAAATTACGTAATAAAGGAGTTTTATAATTCTGCATGAGTTTAACAATTCAGTAGCAAAAATGATTAAGTTAACCAATCATGAAGTGCCTACAGTAGGATTCCAGGGTATCCAACTGTAATTCAAATTTCAGTGACTGTGTAGTGTATTTGACCTTTAAAAGGACACTGTTTCTAGTGTAGAGAAGTATTGCTTTCACTCATCAGAGCTAGATTTACTGCAAGTCCAGAGATTGGTTGAAATCAATTTATCAGGATATATATCTCTAGAGACAAACTTTGACCATTTCTGAGAAGACTCACTCAGATACAATAACAGTGATGAGGAGTGTTTACCACATTGTTACTTGTATTGATAATCCTTCAATGTACGTCTGGGAATGACTAGTCAGTTTGTTGACAATTGGCACTGTGGTGTATGTGATGTTTGTGTTAAAACAAGCAAACAAATGTAAAGTTCAAAAACAAACTTTTACTTTATGGGTTGATCAGCATTATGACAGTGTTCTTGAAATGAATAATAAATAATGAAAGTACTTTGAATACTGCAATAGAAGAAATGAGCACTGTACAGTTATCTTGTCAGTCCCTCTTCTACATCTGGAAGCTGATAAATCTACCCTGCAATGCCCTGCATAGCTAGCTCTGGCTGTACAGTCTCTTCCTTAAATAATACAAAGTGAGAAACCCACAGTATAAAGTCAGTTTGTGAAGCTTAGAGTGAGAGAATACTTTAGAGCAGCTTTGCAGGATATTGATAGTCATGATCATTTCAAAATTGCTTGAGAATGTGCTCATCATAAAATAAATGACATCAATTACCATGAAATCTTTGTTGAGGACATACAATTATTGGATGATAACAATGACTGCCAAACAGGAAGTGATGTCATGAGAATGGCATTCTGCTGCTATTATAAATTTTAAAATAATTTTATATCCAGGAAGTTAAATTTTGTTTTGAAAGCAGTATCCTACCATAAGTCTATAATTCATTTTGCAGTGTGCTGCATGATTGCAGCTTTCCAACAACAGCTAAAATCTTTCAAAGAAAGAATAACTGTATTCTCAAATGAAGGAATTTTGCCTTGTATATGTAGTGTAAGCTTTCTTAGAAAACAGCCAATAACATACAGTAGTGAGGGACCACAAAATTTAAAAAATTAAATGAGTTGCTTCTTCTAGAATCTTATTTGTGGAAGGTTTTCTTGTGCTAAGTTGTCAGCATTGTTGGACTAGTTAAAATGTATTAAACCTGTATTATGAAGGTTAAGTACAATACCAGTAGTACTGTTACAGTATTGTGGGAGGAAGTGAAAAATCACATCAACATCAACTAGCTCCTAGCATCTGGGTTTGATGGTGGCCATGTTTGCTCTGCCCTAATGTGCATTATTTACAGCTACACAGTACTGTAGTCCAAAGAAATCTCTGCAGATTTCTGTCTAAGGGATCAAGTCTCATGGTTGCCAAGTATTAACAAACACACATTTTGTACTTTAGTGTTGTCTTTTTTGTTAAGTTATGCACTGAATTATTAATGATATCACTTACAAATTTGTTAAACATTCATAATTTGGTTATTGAAGCCAACTGTTTTCCACTTGACTCTGAATGAAGTGTTTTGATTAGAAGCAAAAGTGGTTCATAAACTTTAAAAAAAGAAAACTTGTCTTCAAAATATTCCAAGTGTCATTAACTTCCCCGTTGCACTGCGCAGAAGTGCTGTACAGATACCAAGTGTAAAGTTGTATAAATTCACATTATTTTGTTATTGCCTGGAACCAGCAGCTGCTGGATATGGCCACCAATTATTGTACAGATCTGCCTGTGTATTAAAAATCATCAGTTCCCACAAACCACATACAGTATATGAGGTTTACACATAAGTGCAGAGGAAATCACACATCAATAAAAGTATTTAGAAGTGAGAAAGTGACCCTGAAAAAGAAAGGTTGATATGACATCAGGAAGGTTGCACCCAGGCTTCATTTATGACTCACTGTATGTCAGCCTTCAAAGTTCAAAGGTCAAACAGAAGAGGCAACCATGTCTGAGTACTGTATGATATAGCTGCAAGATAGTGAAAGTTGAATCAGTTGTGCAGACTGACATGTTTGCATTCATAAACAAGTCATCAGAATTGTGGACAAATGTAAATGCATGGAAAAGGTGGAAAAACTAAAAGAAATGAGATAACTTGAGGTACCATGGAAAATTTGAAAATTTCTATTTATGAGACATGTAGGCCATGTAGGGAATAGCTTTGTTTGTGCTTTACTGTAGTCTTTATAAAATTACAGTTGATTCGTTTATACTGTACTGCCATAGTATAAAATACATTTTCTTTAGGTGCATATGCGTAATACTAATTTTACAGTCAAACATGATTACTGAAGAACAAAAGTACAGCATATAATGTATTCCTTGACCTTGACCCATGGCATAAATTTTAGGGGCAGATTTTTTAGTACAAAATGTGTCTCTAGAGAGATGTTTGTTCAAAACGTTGGTCACTATAGAGTAAACCATGCATACTTGTATACTTTACAAGTTTCATGGCCTGTAGGAATTGCCATGGTCCATATTACTGTAAATATTTTTACTTACAGTATATAAACTTGTACATGGGCAATTACGCAGTAAACCAACACAGTAGCCAGGCTTCGACAAATCCCCCGCCCGACAGTCCGGGACAAGTAAAAACTTACTCGGGCAAGAGTATTGTTCAATATCATAGCCCGCCGGGCAAGTACCCTTGCGAAGTCGCCTCCACAAAGGAGTTCAAAGGCATATTAAAAGTGGACAAGTAGATATTCGTGCGGACAAGTAGACTAAGAGAACAGCTAGCCCGACGGACTAGTAACTAAAAAAGAATTTGTCGAAGCCTGACGGTAGCATCACATAAAGGTTAATTTCCATTCTATGTTAGTTTCATATGTTTTATTATGTTCAGGGCTAATCCTTAGATGTACAGAGATAGCCTAAAAATTTTCATCTAGCTACCTCAATTTTGAAAAAATATTTCTATGTAGGTCCTATGGAAAATATAATGGGCGAACATTGACATACATAATGGGTGTAACACATTGACATACAAAATAGAAATGGCTATTTTTCAGAAAGTGTATCATGTATATACTTTTTGCCATTTTCTGAGGATGATGTGTAGCAGTACTTAATAACTAACCCATTGGGGGCACTTTTTGATCAATATTAAGCTCAGGAGACTATAAATTGTAAATGTATGTCAATGTTACACCCGTTATGAAATTGTGTTCGCCCGTAATAAAAAATGCTGATAAAATGCTGAAACTCAAAAATTTTGCCATGTATATGGATCTTGCCAATAACTTAGGTTGCTATGTTGTGATGGTTTATAAAACAAGGTAACATCAAAATATGATGTACATAGAACCCATGAAGCACATTTGAAATTATTTGACATACATTTATGTGATGCATATGTATGTCAAACAATTGTAGGGAATTGTAAATTGCCCTGTGAACATCATTAATGGATGTTAGCATGTTTATTATCAATTATCACAGTCATATTAACCTCTAGGTATAAAGCAATGACCATACATGGTAAACTTTTTTAATTTCAGCATTTTATCAGCATTTTTGGTTTCGATGAAAAGAGAAACCTATGCAGTCATGATGGCGTGTGTATGTATGTGTGTATGTGCGTGTGTGTGTGTGTATGCGTGTGTGTGTGTGTATGTGTGTGTGTGTGTGTGTGTGTGTTTGTGACACTTTGCTCGTTAACACGATATCTCAAGAAGGGAAACTCTGACAGTTTTCAAACTTGGTACATAGATGCCCCATATTGAGAGGAAGAACCCTATTGTTTTTGGTGGGGGTCAAAGGTCACCTGGGGTCACCGGGGGTCAAAACCTGAAAACCTTGTTAACACAATATCTCGAGGTAGGAAGCTTGGATGAATTTCATACTTTGTATGTAGATGCGTTACAGTAAGAGGAAGAACCCTATCATTTTTGGTGGAGGTCAAAGGTCATCTGGGGTCACTGGGGGTCAAACCCTGAAAACTTCGTTAACACGATATCTCAAGAAAGGAAGCTCTGACAGTTCTCAAACTTAGTACATAGATGCCCCATATTGAGAGGAAGAACCCTATTGTTTTTGGTGGAGGTCAAAGGTCACCTGGGGTCACCAGGGGTCAAACCTTGAAAACATTGTTAACACAATATCTTGAGGTAGGAAGCTTGGATGAATTTCATACTTAGTTTGTAGATGCGTTATGGTAAGAGGAAGAACCCTATCATTTTTGGTGGAGGTCAAAGGTCACCGGGGGTCAAACCCTGAAAACTTTGTTAACATGATATCTCAAGAAGGGAAGCTCTGACAGTCCTCAAACTTGGTACATAGATGCCCCATATTGAGAGGAAGAACCCTATTGTTTTTGGTGGAGGTCAAAGGTCACCTGGGGTCACCGGGGGTCAAAACCTGAAAACCTTGTTAACACAATATCTCGAGATAGGAAGCTTGGATGAATTTCATACTTTGTATGTAGATGCGTTACGGTAAGAGGAAGAACCGTATCATTTTTGGTGGAGGTCAAAGGTCATCTGGGGTCACCGGGGGTCAAACCCTGAAAACTTCGTTAACATTATATCTCAAGAAGGGAAGCTCTGACAGTTCTCAAACTTAGTACATAGATGCCCCATATTGAGAGGAAGAACCCTATTGTTTTTGGTGGAGGTCAAAGGTCACCTGGGGTCACCAGGGGTCAAACCCTGAAAACATTGTTAACACAATATCTTGAGGTAGGAAGCTTGGATGAATTTCATACTTAGTTTGTAGATGCGTTATGGTAAGAGGAAGAACCCTATCATTTTTGGTGGAGGTCAAAGGTCATCTGGGGTCACCGGGGTCAAACCCTGAAAACTTTGTTAACATGATATCTCAAGAAGGGAAGCTCTGACAGTCCTCAAACTTGGTACATAGATGCCCCATATTGAGAGGAAGAACCCCATTGTTTTTGGTGGAGGTCAAAGGTCACCTGGGGTCACCGGGGGTCAAACTCTGAAAACCTTGTTAACACGATATCTCAAGAAAGAAAGCTCTGACAGTTCTCAAATGTAGTACATGGATGCCCCATATTGAGAGGAAGCACCCTATTGTTTTTGGTGGAGGTCAAAGGTCACCTGGGGGCAAACCCTGAAAACATTGTGAACACAATATCTTGAGGTAGGAAGCTTGGATGAGTTTCATACTTAGTGTGCAGATGCGTTATGGTAAGAGGAAGAACCCTATCATTTTTGGTGAAGGTCAAAGGTCATCTGGGGTCACGGGGGTCAAACTCTGAAAACTTTGTTAACACGATATGTCAAGAAGGGAAGCTCTGACAGTTCTCAAACGTGGTACATAGATGCCCCATATTGAGAGGAAGAACCCTGTTGTTTTGGTGGAGGTCAAAGGTCACCCCTGGGGTCACCTAGGTCAAACCCTGAAAACATTGTTAACACAATATCTTGAGGTAGGAAGCTTGGATGAATTTCATACTTTGGATGTAGATGCGTTATGGTAAGAGGAAGAACCTTATCATTTTTGGTGGAGGTCAAAGGTCATCGGGGGTCAAACTCTGAAAACCTTGTTAACACGATATCTCGAGGTAGGAAGCTTGGATAAATTTCATACCTTGTATTTAGATGCCTTATAGTGAGAGGAAGAACTCTATCATTTTTGGTGGGGGTCAAAAGTCATCTGGGGTCACCAGGGGGGTCAAACCCTGAGACAGAGCTCCCAACCAGCATGGATTTTCCATATTCAGTACGGAAAAGCATTGTAAATATGGGAATATGGATTTTTCTTTGATAATCGAATTTTGAATGAGTAAATAGGTCCTTTCACGAACTTTATTATTCTTTAGTCAACATATCAAAAGACTGAGAATAGACTACAGTATTTCACTTGTCTGTACAGTACTGTAGTGTATTTATTTGAGCTCAGTAATCTATGCTGTTATGTTATAGGTTAAATTTTTGTCAACAAGTTGATGTTAAACCAATCAGTAGATAGTTTGCAGCAGATCCATGACATTCCATAAGCTACCATATCATTGGTTGATCAGTTGTAAACAGATCCACTTTCAACCAATCAGAATTTGTGTTAAAAGCTAGTTTCTGAGTGCAGTGACAGACTATCACACATAGCCTGCCTGCCAAGGTCTGTTGAGCTGGCTGAGTAGCCCAACGTTAAAGTTAGATTTGACTGTAACTGAATTGGAAAAATAGCACCAAGAAATGGAATAATAAAAATTACAGCAGGAATATCACAGTTTGTTGTAATATGGCTCCTCTTCAGAGTAGCATGAGTAACTTTAGTGGAAAATTTACCAGGCAGATCAAGTTTTAATGTGGGCCTAGGCCTAACAGTCAGGGCCTAGGCCTAGGCCTAAGTGTTGTTACAGAACCAACAACAAACATTAGCCTACACACACAATAACGTTAGACTCAGGACATAAATCTAATGCAGAGTTCCAGGTTTATGGGCTAGGCCTAGACAAAGTCCTAGTCCTGTGACTAAATCCTAGCCTAACTGCCACAGTACAGGCTAGCCTAATTGTAGTACAGTACGTATGGGCTGATATTAGAGGTAGGTTACTGTAAATGTAATAGCTATGGCCTAGGCTAGGGCTAATCAAAGCAGTTATTGCCTGTCAAATGTTGGTACCCATCATCTAAGTTTGTAGTATTTACAGAGAGATTTCTGTGACCAGCTGTGCATAGGCCTGGGCTAGGTTTATACTTATAGCTAGGCCTAGGCTAGATCTAGGCTAATGTTACTTAGGGCCTTGCCAAGTATTTAGCATAGCCTCTAGGCTATACTGTAACGTTAGGCCTTGGGAATACTTGGGATATTTTGCTTTTTGTCCTTTGGTGACCCTGATGACTATCTTGGGAATTCTTGGGAAATTTTGCTTTTTGACCTCTCGTAACCCCAGATGACGATCTTGGGAATTCTTGGGAAATTTTGACCAGTGACTGAAAGATATGGGACATCATGGCATTATTTGGAATAGAACATATATCATCGAAACCTCAATGCATTTTTGCATTCTGGTTTAATAATGGGCGAACACAATTTCATAATGGGTGTAACATTGACATACATTTACAATTAATGGTCTCCTTAGCTTAATATTGATCAAAATGTGCCCCCAATGGGTTAGTTATGAAGTATTGCTACATATCATCCTCAGAAAATGGCAAAAAGTATGTACATGATAAACTCTTGAAAAATAGCCATTTCTATTTTGTCAATGTGTTATACCGGTTACGTATGTCAATGTTCACCCGCTATGTTTTTCATAGGACCTACATAGAAATATTTTTCAAAATTGAGGTAGCAAGATGAAAATATTTAGGCTATCTCTGTACATCTAAGGATTAGCCCTGAACATAATAAAACAAATGAAACTATAATTAACAAAACAAAATATGCATATATAATAATTCTGTGTTAGTTTACTGTGTAATTGCCCACATAGTAAAAAACAAACAATCGGCACTTAAAAGGCACATAAGGATGATGAGGGATTTGCATTTGAAGGAAAAAATTGCCCTTTGGAAAAATAATGAGGGCAAAAATGAAAATAAAAGGGAAACTGCTCTCAGGTTCACTGTTGTTTTAATCTAGATATATTTCTATATTTTGATATTGTCACCTTTCCTTTGATTAGATGACTTTGTCTAGGGTCCGTGCCTTCACTTGCAAAAGGAAAGGCAAAAAAAAAAGAGACTTGACCGTAATGTTTTATTGCTTCCAAGATGGTCAATACTGTAGCAATGTACCATACAATATACTGTAATCTATTGCTATCTGTCAATTTGTTAGTGTTCTGTGACTGTCAGATATCCTGCAGTGGTGATTTTGAGTACATCGCCTCTGTGTAATCAATCACTATGTTATGTGTACATGTTACAGGAATAAAAGTACTGTGTACATTGTACCTTGTTCAAATTTTACGGAAGTGGTACACTGATGAGATGGCAAAATATCGATCAATTACAGGCCTATAATTATTGCTGAAAGAGCTAACTTAAGGCCTGTCTGTGTGTAAGGGATCCCCAGGTCATGCAAAACCTGGAAAAGTCATGAAAATTTGGAAAATTATTTTCAAGGCCTGGAAAAGTCTTGAAATTTAGGGGAATTGTCTGAAGTCCTGGAAAAGTCATGGAAGTTTTCACAAAATGATATAGTTCCCTTCTCACTCTTAATATCAAAATGTACTCTCACTTGTAATATCAAAATGTATTCTCTGCACCTCAAATTCAATACTGCCTGCTTGCTGAAAATTGGCGAAAAAGGCCATGGAAATTCTTTATTTGGTCATGGGAAAGTCATGGAGAAGTCATGAAAAGTGATTCCCCAGAAATAGCAGGAAACCTGGACTGTCTGCAGAAAACTGAAAATAACAGCATTCAGGGATTCTGCTAGAAACACAGAAAAGGGGGGATTTATTGCTGCTAAACCCTGAGTCCAAATTGACACTGTCCTTGGCCAAAGTTACAAGTGGGTTCAGGGGAAAAATCTTGCTTCAAAGCCCCCTATAAGGTGCAATGTGAAGGGTTTTAAAGGCCATTTATTTAAGTTAAGAGATTGCTGCAATAGTGACCTCTTCTTAAGTAAGAAACCAAAATATTGACAATTTTTTATATTTTTATGGAAATGAACAAGGGGGGGGGGGAGGGGGGAATTTTACCCTCCTTCTGGAAAGGTGGGACAAATCCCCCCTTTCCCCTTGTGACGAGAACCCTGGTATAAGGATGGTTGTAAGTTGTTTCAGCAGTGGTGCCTCATCAATACAGTAGAGCCTTTACAGTACTTCTAAATACTGTGCATCTGATTGGTGTACTCACGTTAACTACAGATTTGATGGCTAATTTCAAGTACACTGTAAACAGATCCCACTAATTTCGAGTGAGTAATGTGTACTGTAGATGTGAAATTAGAGTCTTCTGATTGTACAACAATAAGGATAAATGATTGCAAAATCTGTCAAATTTTCAAACTACCTATTTCATGCAGTCTGATTTTGTATCATTACACACATTGAATGTCTGGCTTTTATAGGCTCGTGAACTCACAGTTGCATGTGAATGCTGTCATATTTCCGCCTTCAGGTTTGTGAAAGTTTTTCATTAAATGCATAACATCATACTACACTTCACACTGTATGATAATTTGTTCAGTCAAAAATAAGCAAAGTAGCATCCATGTACAGGAGTTATTTTTTTCTTCAAGTTGAATCCCTGGAGTACAGTGAAGTGTGTAACTACTGTAATTTGGATTAATGCTATTACAGTCAAATGAAATTAAGGCCTGTAATGTCTGCTAATGTTATGATAGCAGAAACTGATGTTGTGTATACTCATGTACTGTTATTCCGTAATACAAATTACTACATACAATACTGCTAGTCATTCTACTCTACATTTATTAGTGGTTCACTGCTATTTCCATCTTAAAATTTTCATAATTTATTTCAAACAATGTCAGATTCATTTATTTCTACCATGGTGGTCCTTGTACAACCAGTGTACATTTACAGATCATAAGATATATTGTTTTTACCGCCATGAATGTGATGTAACCAAGCTATTTCCCTTTTCCTTTTACTGCCCTTCACAATCATTGGAATTTATTTCTGAAGTTACAGTTAATGAAGTCTGACCTCCCATGGGAGATGTCCTGTCTTGTCATTCCTTTAATTTAGAACTTGGCCTGAGCTTCAGTTTCTTTCAGGAGTCATAAAAGATGAAAGTCACTGACAGAGGAGATTGGTCAGGGAGGAGGATGAATCAGTGAGATGAAACAGACGAGATATTTCACTGCAGAATTAATGGGAAAAATGAGAAAGTAGGCCCATATTTCTCTCAAAATTAAATGCACCTCCAGATTATAAAATTGTATCAGTTCTTTGAACTTTATCAATTGGTACTTGCACTTATTTGCAGCATGGGGTCAACAGACTTGGGCAGGGATTAGGGGAGCTGGGGGTGGGGGTTCATGTCACCCACTTTCTAAAGGTTGTAGACTTTATACATGTATCATGTATACACTGCACAATTTTTCATGTTCTGCCATGAAATGCCCCTCCCTTCTCTCCCATGCATTTTGTGATTGGGGATTATGGTAATGATTTATAACTATACATACCTGAAGGCAGACTAGCAGACTTACAATATTTTATCTCATTCTAGCTAGACACAACAACTTTTAAAAGAGAACCAAAACACAAACTGTTATTTTAAAGCTTATTATAATATGCCTTAATTGCCTCAAGCTTTCAGATTCACTGTAATAGGAAATGTGATACAGTCATAACTCAGTCTGCAGAAAGTCACATGTACAGGGTGAGTGTCTATTTCTCCAGAATGCTAAGATTAAGTTTTTCTTTAACAATACATATCAAACAAAATTTTGATATAGTGTATTCTTTTGGTATAGTCAGGGCTAGCAATTAAAGGTTTTAAGTGCTAATTACAAAATTCAGTAAATTCTCTGAACATTCATTTTCCTACTTTGCAGGCTGACGCAGAAGCTGTACAGTATGTTAAAGTTTAATCTACTGTTTAGTAAGTTACAAGCAGTATTTTATTTTACAAGTATTGTGGCATATTTTGCTCTCTTGTTCATTGTGACAAGGTCTTGTCAAGAATAAAACAGTGGAGAAAAGAATCATAAAGGTGATTTGTAACAAACTGCATGTTATTAACAATTGAGTGGTTTGTTCACAAGTTATTCTGGGAGACATAAGTCATGGGTGGGATAATTGCCACCCACGGTTGGTACATGTGTCAAACTTCACAGCATGATTGTATTACATATCTGACCTGGCTGTGAACCAAATTAATTTAACAAAACTCGTAAAGGTAAGCTGCATTATATACACAAAGAAGTCTGTTTCTGGATACCTTGAGCCTAAATCAACAAGGTTAGTCCATGTAGAAGTAAGGCAAGGTGAAAATTAATTTGAGACTGTTACTGTATCTGATTGTCCGGATGCTTTTAGTAGCTACTGTACAGTGTGTTTTGTTGATCAGATACTGTGATAGCCTACTACTGTTTACAGTTCATTAGACGAGAAATCTGAAGCAGTCATTGAGTCCATCTTGAGTCACACTGATTAGAGTCCAAAGTTCATTGCTAATACTGTCTTGAACATTTATATACAAAAATGGCCAAACAGGGAATTCTCTGAAAGTTCCAAGAAACACAAAAAATATGTACTTTCCAATACTGTAAATGTACAGTCATCATGATGGTTTGTATCAAAATTAATGTCATGATTCTGACCTGAAGCTGTGACACAGAGACATCCAGAATAGAAATACAGTAATGAAGGTATCCTTGATCCTGAAAACCAATTTAAAACTTATTCTGCAGCTATTCACCTTGTTATCAAGGTGGTAACTTCATGGTTCATAAGGTTGAAGTGATGAAAGAGATGATTTGTGAGTCATAATCAGTCCTCTTGTACCAAAGTTGGAATCTCCATGCTTCATTGCTAGGTAATGAGACGGAGTGGAGTCTGAGTCAAAAAGATGACTTGGAGTTGTACTGCAGTCTGAGTCATAGACTTGGGTCCAGAACTCTAGAGGGTCAGGATTTTGATAAATGACTAATAAATAGATGAGCTGGTAGATTTAATGATAAGATATCATTGTATATGAATTTAGTGTGAAAACTGATGGAAAAGTATGGTAGAGTACACTTCCTAGTGGTTTTCTTTTTTGTCATGCACATTTGCTAGTATTACTGTGAAACTGTGCTTTGTGCCAGTGTTTACAAGAGTAAAGATGATACAGTAGGTGCAAAAATAAACTCACTGATAATTAAACAGACAGTACAGTAATTTTTTCTACTGTAGCATATCCTGTTAACAGTGTACAGTATGGATATTGTGACTGCTGTCTCTTATACTGAGACTTCTGACTCTATAGCTCTAATTGGGCTGCTTTCAGCGCTTTGTAGAAAACCTAACCCTTACAAAACATGCATGCAGGTGGAAAAAATGTACCATGGAAAAATGGGAATCTTGGATACTCAGTGGTGGAAAATGTTGGTAAGTATGGGAAGGAAATTTGCCATTTCTTTATGTACAGTTTGAAATGTGAAAAATTGTGGGAAATTTCACTTGCCCGTTGAGAAAGAGAACTAGAACATTTTTCCAAGACTGAATAAATCAAGTATACTTTACATTGTATTAACTTCTGTGCAATACAGTATAATTCCATGGTGCCTTGCAGTTGCCCTGCAGTGAAAATGTGCAAAGAGGACAGAAAACCTAAATCAGTTTCCAGAACTGTCAGGGACTTCCTGTGTCTGTTGTAGTAATTACTGTCTTGATTTAGGCTTGACTTTTTTCAGTACATCACATGCCCATAATACAGTAGTAACAAGACCAAATAATTCTCTCTCTGTTCTTGCTGTGATGTACAGTATGCTAGCATCCTGCCCTGTCTGTACTGCTGGTTTGCCCTCGGATTCATTGCACTGTCAACTGCAATTCATACAGTGCTACTCAGCTACTCATCTCGTGAATATTCATGACAGAACAACCAATGCTCACATTCATACCCTGAACTCTCTCCAGATGGTAGTGTTTACCTTGTCACCTCTTACAGTAACCATCGGCCCATGGATAAGATTACTTTCAATAAAACGTAACTGTCAGTGGTAGTATGCTTCACTGAAGTTGTCCATGTATACAGTATGTGCTGCTTTTTATCTTCTTTTTGTCTTTGTAATAATTCTCTCATTTTCTCATTTCTTGTTAATAAATAATTCAGTACAATGTACATATGATACTCACTTTTACACTTTACTTTTTTCCTACCTTTGCTGTTAAGAATTGAGTAAAATTCATACAGGGCTTTGTGTGGGTTGGAAATGGGATGGATGTCCATGGGACACGGTTGAGTAGCTGCCTATAAAAATTACATGACATTCGGATATTGTAGTAGTGTATGTGTGTTTCAGTAGAGATTAATACAGAACAGTCCATTCAAACTCAGGACTGAAAATAATATTTTAGAAACAAGGGTTCTTTTTTAAATAAAAAGCAGCACGATCAATTCTGTATTGAAGGCCATTTCTGGATAAGTGGGGTTATGTTAAGGATTTGTGAGGGCTTTTTTTTTATTGACAAAATATCCTAGGAATTTTTCAAGAAAAAGCAAAACACTTGGAATGGCTAACTACTACATTTTTTTTTTTTTTTTACAAAATGTGAGGTTGGTTTGCATCACTTTGCCAATGAGTAATTTCTCTTCAGTCTGCATTTTCCAAATTGTGATTTTATAGGGTGGTTTAGAAATCTCACCTTTCAATTTTGACAACTGTTCAGGTACTGTTAACATACCCAGAAATAATGCACAGTATGCTATGATGTGCAATGTACTGTGCTGTAGGCCCTATAGCATTGGACAGTATAGTTGAAAATTTCTATGCTGTATGTTTTGATATATAAATGAAGTAATCCAAAAACTTGTTTAATGGATATTTTGTCATGTACAGCAACATGTGATGGTAATGATGAAAGAAAAGTACTTGACACGGTTTTTTTTTTAGAAAGAGACTTGAAATGGAATTCTTCATGTTGGACTAAAGTACTAGGGAAACAAATAGGGCCAATGATTTTCCATTTCACAAATCACAAAATTCTGTTTTAAACTTCCCAAATTCCACAAAATTCTGTTTCAAACATAACCGCTTGCCGTGATTTTCAGGAAAATTCATGTCTACAATTTGTCATTTAGTACTTAGTAGAGTAGACTCAGTGGGGTTTATACCTGAGTATGTGCAGCATTTACATAGTACCATAAGTTACAGATCCTATAGAACTTACAGAATGGACTTTCTACTTGTGAAAAAGACTAAGGGGAAGTAACTACTTGGAATTGCTGATTGCCTTTTGATATGGTTTTTACTTTAGAGGCTACAGTTAAAGTGTGTCATTACGACAATTTTTTTTCCTCAGATATAGTACTGTACAGTACATCTGATCGAAGCCGGATGCAGTGATGTCCGTACAAAGCATGTTGACCATGGACAGTATCTGAATGTTATCCTTGTATGAATGAAAATGTAAAGGCTGCTACATGTCAATAGAGTAAGAGTATTACCCCTCTCCAAAAGTACTGTTCAAAAGATTAAATGTGTTTAATAAATATATGAAGGCAGTGTTTTTACTTAGATAATTGGATAATAAACTCTCTAGCAGAGCTCATGTAACATTTGTAACATAAACTTTCTGTCTCTTGTGAAAGTTTTACAGTATCATTTGGGAGACGTTTTGTTAAAGTTTGTGATGGAAAACTATACATGTGTGTACTGTTTATGTAATTGGAGGCAAAAGCCCCACGTTGCATTGAAATTTGGTACCCGGGTTTTTATTAATGAATGCACTGAACTTCCTAGCAGTAGTGTAATTAGACAAGGGGAGAGAGCAATTCACTTGAGGAAACATTCATTAGAGTACCAGCAAACTGATTATTACAAAAGATTTCTTGTTCTTCAGAGTGAAGACCCAAAGAATTTGGTACCTCTTTCAAATGTACAGTATCATTTGTGCTGCTGTGTCCTTTTCCCCTTTACTTTCCTGCTTATCTCCCCCCCCCCTCCCACTCAGACCCACACTACTAATAATGAGACTATCTTATTGGGACATGTAAAGTTAAAGGGAGAAAGCAGTCCCCCAAGTTTATTTTCAAATATCTGCTAAATCTTACAAATCCCCTCCTATTTAGCTCATAAGAATCTTTCATTATTTTCTGTATAATAAAAAACATTTTGAAGGTAAACCACCAAGAATTCTAAGTTGCAATTCCATAACAATTTTGTGGTTTGCTTTCTTGAGGGAAATGCCACTCAGAGTGACAGCTCCCTAGTTGTGACAGGCCTGATTTTGAAGGAAATTTTCAGGTTGTCCATCAGACAACTTGAAGCCAAATTTCAGTTGTCTGTTATTTATTTGTTGCAAAATTTCTGATGATATAGGGAACTATGCAGTTACCAATAATCTCTACTCATCCATGGGGCAAGCTAGAAGACCAGAAAGTGGTTGTCCGATTCAGGTTTTACTGCATCTCTGGGCGATAGGACTATTGCTACATTTCATCCCTGCAAGTGATTGGCATCCTGTGAACCAGGAACTTGTCAACTGAGTTCTTCGTTAGCTTCACTTCACAGTTTTTGTTTGAACATGTGGTTTAGTCTGCTGTGTTGTTTCCTAATCAACAAAGATACTGTTGTGGTGCTCCCATGAGGTGATGTACAAATGTGTTCACTTATCCTTCTGTTTATTCAGGGCATTGCCAAGAGAAGTGGGCTTAGATGCTGAAGCAGCAAACCATCAGTGAAATGATTCAAATGAATTGCTGTGTTTGGAGAAGGTCAAACAGGAAGTCTTCCATTTATCACTGTTTCATGATATGGCCTCTTAAATGAGGACAGGAAGTGATGAATAGTACAATAAAGTATACTTAATCCCAGTATCCTTGTAACTGGCTGTGCCTTACATCAGGGAGTTGTTACTTGGACAGCTCCCTGCTTGGACTCTGCCATTACTTACAGTAGACAGCCATTTGTTTATGTGCTGTGCACTCTGAGTTCTTCATTTTATTGTGATGCTGAAACTAAAACATGACAAAGAAAGTGTTAAAGTAGGTTCCTTGATACTGATAGATTTAAGATAAATACCTAGATCCTTTCAACCTTTTGCTTTCTGTCTGTTAGTGAGTTGAGGAAAGACAGACGAAGGAGTAACGCAAAGAGGTTTCGTTCTATAATTGTACTTTGGGGTGAAGTGCACATCCCTTTAAACTGTATTAAAGTATTAAGGTGAAGGGCCTCTGTTTTAATTTTGTTTTGAGGGCAGCATTCAGTTTTATTTTGATGGCTGTTTTGAGGATTGTGCAAAAGGAAATGATGAGATGTGTTGTAGAGGAGCTAGCACACCAACACAGATTTTAATTGCTGCCAATTACCTGTAATGCAATTATGCTAATTTTACAGTTATTGCACAATCATACTGAGAATCATATTATGCCAAACTATGGACACAGCCTTGAAATCTCTCAGTGATTTCAATAAGTTCTGCATTGTACCAGATGATTAGAGACTGCAACCTTAAACTTTGAATTGGTTGTAAATAGTGTATATTATTTCTCTATATTTTAGTTGTATGCAACCTCTACTCTGTAAAAAAATATAGTGATTTAAAGTGTACCTTAAGTCTAAACTGAAAAAAAAAATATGTGTTGCAAAGCTTGGAGAGTGCATCCAAATGGCCCATCTCCCATCTTCACATGACATTCCTGAGCATATAAAATGTTGAAGGTTATTTACTCAGTTTAAAATGATGGATTGCACAATAATTTGTGATTTCATTCTTGTACTACTGAAATTACTGTCTAGATGTATTTCTTTGTTTTTTTTTTCGAAAGCCACTTCACCTTGTGCCAAAATGTGATCACTGTCTTACTGTTATACGTAGGACCACTTGGCTAGATAAGCCCTCTCTGTACAACATGTAGTGCAAGGGAACAGTAAATGCTCCTGTTATATAAACATCTATATTTCAAAAGGAAACAAAAGCAGATCATGCGAGTTGTACAAGAAGTCATCACAAAATTATTGCACAATCAATATTACAAATTAAGTGATAAACTTCAACATTTTACATCTGAGCAATGGAGTAAGATATGGAATGGGAGTTGGATGAATGCAATTTATTTTCTAACCTCTAAAAATATTCTTGTAATTCTAGACTTTAGGTCCACTTTAATACATGTGGTCTCACCTCAAAATAAAACTGTTTGCTAATTTTTGAATCTCTTACCAGTAAAAGTTTAAGGCCTTTCACTGCCAGTAGAAATGAAAAATATGCTGTGAGCTCTACTACCATCATGGATTCAAAAAGGGATAAAAATAGATTGCAGCCATTGCTGCATCAGCCTGATAAGAAAAACTGAACGTTTACGTACATTCTACCTTTATGGACAGCAGTTTGCCACTGTGCCAGCAAAGTTTCATTCCAGTGTAAATATATAACAACGACCAATGAATCCAGCTTTGATCTGCTGTACTGTAGTTGTGTGATACCCTTATAGACAAAATGTGTATATCCTGTGGCATGTGTTTAGTCCAGATCACCGGGTGTACAATGACCAGTCATCTGCCGATGCTGGTCAGCGCTGGGCTGGCTTCACCAGGACACAAAAATGCCACTACCACTAAGTTCAAAAAGTGTAATTTCTGACTAGCACTGATTTCAGAAAACAAAATAGTGGTTACTGTACATGCTTCCCAGGATATGTAACTTTTACCAGCCCTGCATGTTTCACATTTTGATAAACTTCATCTAAGAACAAGACACTAATCCAAGCCTGTAGCCAGACGAGGTATTGAAATGGGGTTGGGGTTGTATGAAATAACCTGGAGGGGGAATAATTTTTTTTTTTTTGGGGGGGGGGGGGAAGATATACTAAAGAGCATTACGGCAGTAGTAATGTTTATGCCTTTGGGGACAAACACTTCCTGGGGGGCAGGGCCCTTAGACCCTGCCTAAACCCTTGCTAGGGCTTACACTAATCATCAACTCATTCTGATGAAAGGCACAAAATTGTTCACCATAGTAAATGGGAATGTATAAATTAGTCTGGTATATTTTCTTCTCTTTATTTAGAAGAAAACTTGTGATGTTTTGAAAGGTACCTGAGCCCTAACCTATTTGGTGTGTACTATAGAACAACATGTGCCACAGCTTATATTAAGACCCTTGTTACGGACCTAGGAAGAGAGCTGGCAGTACACTAGTAATCCTGAGCAGAACCCCGATTGATCCTCTGTAGAAAATGAATTGATTTTTATAGCCAGTTGGTATTCACATTTTTGAGAAATTGCAAGAAAGTACAACTTTTTGGCCTATCTTTAGTTACAGATAAATTACAAAATGAAGTAGTAAGTGAGTTTCAAGAGATGTTTGTATTTTATTTTTCTTCCAGTTTCACATCGTCATACTGTACTATGGCTCAGAATCAAATACTTGTTAATTCTCATGTTTTCGAAAAAAATGTCTTGTTATGATCAAAGTTTTGGCATTGTCTTAATGTCTGGCCTTGTGACATTCAGAACTCTCTGGACTTTGTCATAGAAGTAGAACACACACACACACACACACACACACACACACATATATATATATATATATATATATATATATATATATATAATTAAAGAGGAGAGTTCCACGTGTACTCCGAGAAAGTAAATCGTAAAACAGGAAACAAATAAATGCATCACTAGTTGACTTAAAGGGTACAAAATAATTCAAGATTTAATTCGAAATTTTCGGTTCCCCTGGAACCTTCGTCAGCGAGGTCAGACAGTGAAGTGACAGTATATATATATATATATATATATATATATATATATATATATATTATATATATATATTATATATATATATATATATATATAATATATATATATATATATATATATATATATATATATATAACAAAGAATTATTTTGCATAAAATGCATAAAATGTTTACCATGATAGTTTACCTCATGGATGCAGTCCCTAAAATTGAGAGGGAGCTCAGATCAGAAAAGACTGTGTGGCTTATAACAAAAGAAATGACTGTACCTTCAGGCTTCTGTTCTGAATGTCTCTCTCATTTAAATTCTTTCTAAAGCCCTGACAGGGTGTATTAGCATACATGATGCAGTCTTCAATCCTTGACAAAAGTACATGGGAGAAACCCTGCTCTCTGTATCAGTGTTGAAGTCTCAGAACACATTTGGTTGCCACAACATTGAATAGGGGAATGGTGATCTCCCTATTATTGCTTGTTTTGTCCCATCATTTTTGTCAAGGATAGTAGGTACAGGAATTAGCTGATTTGTGACATGTTGATTGTGCACTATGCCCTAGTAGTAAATAAGATGAAATGTAACTTGCCTGCTGCAAATTGCATATAAATCTGTTGAATTGAAGGTGCTGCAATTGTTTTAATAGTAACTATGTATAATATTCTTCCACAGTGTAAATGTTTATTTCCATTTAGCAGGGGATCCCCCTATAGTTATTGCATCTGTGGCAGGTTAAAGTATTGGTGTAACATTAAGGAAACTTAAGAAATGCTGTGAATCTTTGAAATGGAAAGTAATGATGTGAACTTTCACATGTCATGCCAGGGGTAGCTTCTTGAAAACATATGCAAGAATGTAGTAGAAAGTGGTAAATATACTAGATTTATTGGTTATTGCTACTGAATTTCATGTACCCCTATGGCATCCTACATTTGACCATTGACCCTTTCTGAATTTTCAAAACCTAAATCAGGTGGGAAAATTCAAAATCATTTGTGAAACTTTCAAAGGTTGATCATGCAAACGTGTGCCCAACCCCTTTGCCTAAATGTACAGGTAGTGTAATATTACGTAATATTACAAAAAAAAAAAATAAAATGGGGAGGGGAGGGGGGAAATGGGGGGAGGTACGGGGGAGATACTTTTCTGCTACATAGTCAACCCTTTTGTGTTTTCTATTGCGAAAATCTCAAATTGTAAATTTGTTAGACTGAAGGTTTCTCCATGATACAGCAGGCTAGGAGCATACAGGGGTGTAGTACGTATAATCATTACTTCAGTTGATGCTGTTATTTCAGACTTGCAGTAAAATCTGCATGTAAACCTATTCTAAATCAAAACTTAATTGTGAGAAGTTTCCTGAAACTAGTTTAAGTTGGTGTTGACATCTTATAGAGGTCAACCCTTTAGTACTGAAAATGTTGTTTTACTTACGTTACCTTTCAATAGGCTGTACTGGTATTTACGTAACTACCCATGAAAAGGCTAAAGGGATAGACAGTCAGGTGTTGGCAGAAACAGTTGATACTTTATATGTTAAATATTTCTTATTTGAGAACAACTCATTGTCAATGGGAAGAGGCTACGAGGATATGCAGTCGTATTCAAGATATAATCATAAGAGGGTACGAGGATATGTGCTCACAATCATCCAAGATATAATGTAAGAAGCTACAGGCCGGCAGTTGGAATTTCAGGACAAGGGGCTACAATGATACATAGGCCTAGTCAAACCATCCTTTTAGAAGGCTACGACGATATGCAGCAGGAATCTCGCATTTTTTTTTAATAATGGATAAAAAAGGAAAACTATCCTTTAAAAGGCTACAAGGATACGCTGTCAGAATTTCTTTAAAAAAGGATGGCTATCCTTTTGAAAGGCTACTAGGCTATTCTTTTAAAAGGCTATGAGGATACGCAGTCAGAATTTCTTTAAGAAAGGATAAAGTTCTACCTTTTAAAAGGCTGTGAGGATAAGCAGTCAGAATTTCGAGATATAATTTTAAGAGGCTTCAAGGATACGTGACTGCGTAGCCCGTTAAAAAGCAGAGCTTCAATCTGGTGGGGTATTCTGCAATTGTGCCTTACCACAGCCAATCAGGTTATTACAGTCACAAAAACAAAGGCCTGACAATATTGACGTCCTAAGCTAGCCACGAACCAGTCGCCAATAAAGTTTATACGGTTACAATTACAGTTACAATATACTGACGATAATATAGGCCTAGCCTAGGCAGGAGTGGCAGCTCCCTGTATACTTAGGTAAGGCTACAAATAACAAGTACACAAGTGGCTACAAATACAATGCCCTTTTTAACGGTTACAGTGTTAGTCTCAGTCTGTCAATGTTGACAATACCCTCTTTTTAACGGTTACACTACAGCACTAGCATTAGTCTCAATCTGCCAATGTTGTGAAAACTTTCGTAGGCTACAGTAGCCGAAGTAAGTTGGCCTCACGTTCTAACGGCCTAACGTTAACTGAACAGTGAAGTCCTCTACAGTTCTAAAACTTCTAGCTAACTGTACTTCTTACGAGCGATCGAATTACGTTTTTCACGTTAGACCTAGGCCTGTGTTCATTCAATTATAAATCTTTATTAATTGTTGGTGAAGGATAATTGACGTAAACTTGTCGTCGAAAGCTGACTACCGAAAAATTTACCACCTCTGCTTTTCTTCACGACGAACGTCGTACGGTATAGCTACCTATAGCGGTCGAGTTTATAGTCAAGGCATTTCATTCCATCCTCGAATCTTAACGCGCCTACAAATCAAATAAGCCCCGCCTTCTTTCTGTTTTTCGAACGTCATCTTTCAGATAATTCAACGTTGTACCACCTACTTAGGAATGAGACACCTTGATTCTAACACATGCTGCTAGCTAGCAGTGCAGCTCGATCCCCAAGGCTGGGAATATTTTCCGGATGTGTGACCCTATTAATATGTACATATCTAACACGTAAACATGTAGGTGTCATATGCAGACTGGTCCCAAAATACAATTGCACAGTTTAGTTGCACTGCTCAGCAATTCGTAATTAGATTACAGTGTAATTAGAAGACATTAAATATTTATTTGATGCATTTATACCAACCAAAATGTTTACTTCTCAAAGTAAACACATTACTTGAGACATACCATATCCAAAGAACCTCTCCACTCATAATGGTACGGGCAGAAAGTAAAGAAAGACGTTGGCTTCATACACGAAGCCAAATGTTCAAAGGTTAGAAAAAGAAAGTTTCAGTTTAAAATAAGGCTGGCACTATAGTTGGAAACGACACCACAATGCACGAACCTACACTTGTTTTGCAAAGGTTACGTCTGCACGACTACATAGGTATTCCCTTTCGGGAAACCAAAAATTGTTAGGTCAGATAATACTTGTTACTGCAGGTATAATATGCACTAATATTATCAATCTTAATTCGATATTCTGTGGTATGACATGGTTTATAGTATAATACTGTACCCTGCTTTAATAGTACTGTCCATCCATATACTTGAGACAGTGATACAAACATAACATTCTGACATGCTTCATAAATACTTTGGATATGAATCATTGACATAATTGTACAATTCCAGTTGTACTTCACCTAGTAGTGTTGGCATGCATATTACTTCGTATTCATGTGTGATACAATGAACAATCATATACACTCAGTCATAACGATCTTTGCCATTAGGTTCATTGTAAATTACAACACCACAGAATTGTTTGACCGGAGGTTGTTATTGATGACTGACTCTGTTTCTGCACTGACTGATTCTTGAAACATCTGACAAATGTCATAGTTACAAGGGAGGTTGTTGGTCAGGATAATAGCTTACAGTGTCAAACTGATTCTTTTATTAGCAATAAATATAACTGCATATGATTGTTGCTATAATTTTTAAGTGATGTACAATACTATATACAGTGGTTGTGTAGATGCTTCAGTGTCAGGAAATATATAGGATGTCAACTTCCCATTAAATGTATACATGACAGGAAATGAATTGAATGCCACTGAAAAGTTTTAGTGTTTGGTGTATTAACAGTATAGGCCTATACGAACAAGGCATTTTTTAGGTCCAGTGCATCAGTATTGTTTGTGAGACCTTATTTTGGAAGAAAATTACTTGAACTGCACGTATACAGTAGGTACAGTGCAATTTGGTTGTCAGAAAAGTGGATAGTGATAACTTTCACCTGACAATTCTACTTATAAACAGAAGAATTCATGCTGTCTGAGTTGGGGAAAATGCTAAGAAGAAATATAATACTGTACAATATCAAAGGGAGAGTTATCTCCCATGCCCCCTGTTTGTGTTTCCTTTAATTATAGTGCCTAGGGTATTTTAAGTTAATATGTAATGACTAATGTGAGCTAGAACTAGCATTGGCATAGTACTGATTCTCTACAAATACACTGCAAGTGTTCATGGATTCACTTTGCTGACATATAACTCCTAGTTGCTAGGCCAGATATTGTTAATTACATAAATTTTACTACGGGTACAACACTGCCATGCTGAATCAAGCGTCACATGTATGTCCAGTAACTTCATTGGTTGTGTTCATGTAAAGTGGGATATAGTCTTATGGACAGCCATAAAATTTTCATGAAATCGAGGCCTGACTATTGGCTAGACATATTTTCTGGAACCACTAAATCCAAAAATCAGTTCCTTTACAAACACAAATTTTCCATGTAGAGCAGTAATTCAGAGAGACAATATGGCATCATACTACAGAACATACTCCCATTAATATTAAAATGTCTTTCCCAATATGCAGAGTTTTTTAAAAGTCTTACCTTTCTGAATTTTGCTGTGGCAGTAAAATAGAAGAGGAGGCAGGATTTATTTCTGGAGAATTCTTCTGTTTTCTTTCTTGCCCCCATTAAAGAACTTGGGATTCTTTCTTGATGGGCTTGAATCTGTTTGACTGTACTGCCAGCCATGTTGTGTATTCATTTGAGAAAATAGCTGTGCTATGGATTGTCTTCAGTAAGAATAAAATCCTGTACCATTGTTTCTTTTAGCACCCATCTTTGGAGTGGAACTTCATCCTTAAGTACTGGTAGTATACAGTTTCTTCTGCCCTTTAGCCAGGCAATCCAGTGTCTGCACAGCAGATATGTAACTCCCCCTCATCTGTAGGGGAACGCTCTGAAATGTTTGTGACAAAAATGAAACGGACTGCCCTGCAGGTTAAGCAACCCAACAACATGATTAAGTGAACCTTTTTGAGGTTTGTATGTAATTAAAACTTATTCAAATGGTCACTGAAGAGTTTTAAATGCCTGGGTGTAACCATTTTTATCAGGAAACCACTGTAAACTTATCCATGCTAGTGAAACATACAAGTGTTGGAAATTGTTCACAAGCTTGTCTTCCTTCCCATGTATACAGTATGGTTCCTGGGGATAAGGTTCCTATACAAAATTTTTTTGCTTCAGCTACAGTATCACCTTTAATAGTGGATAGCTTATTTATGTAGCCAGTTGCTTGATAGTGAGAGGTGCTATACTCATAGGGAGTACATGCAGGCACTAGTTACAGTAGTTGGCTGAAAGAGTGTATACTGCCATGAAGTAAATCATGATTTGAGCTGATACAACGTAGTTTTACAGTAGTTCTGTAAATACAGTTATTGACACCTGTGTCTCCAGCTGCATGAAACTGAAGAATTTTTTCCAGTATATTCTTTTCTTGGTTTGGAATGTTTTCCAGTGCACATGAGATTTCAGCGTGAAAGTGCACCACGAACTGTAGAATGACAGTAGTGTGTTCCTTTCTATGTTGGCATTAAATTTTAACAGTATTTGGCCACAGGATAGTGCCGGAATTGACTAACTTCACGTGGTTACTGCCGAAGTGTTGCTTTACTCATTCCCAGTTGTGTCAGACCTTGGTTGACATGTCTTGCTGATGGTATAGTACCATACTTCAGGATTCTGCGCTGCAGTTATTATACATTATGTACTAGTTCAGTATGTACATCAATCATCAATGTATGGACCATGCATTACAATTCAATCTGAAGTAATGACGTATTAGTGGAAGTGAAGCATTATCGTGCTTTGAGTGTTCAGTTGAAAAAAAAATTTCATCTGAAGACTTTCGAATTCTGAACTTTCCATGAATAAACATTTGGTTCATTTGCAAAATATGAAAAGCAATTAAAGAGGTCACATGGCCCTAAATATTCTGCTTGACATTATTTTCCAGCACACTTTGCATTTATGAAGAACTTTTGTATAAATCATAAAATGTGTGTAGAGAGTGCAAGTATTTAAAAGAAATACTTTCAGTTTTGTCTCAATTGATGACAACCATGGTCATGTACTGTGCAGTGTATACATATACTGGCCTTCAGAAGCTTTCATTGTGGAAATTTACATTAACTCAAGTCATGAAAAAACTTACTTTTTCATTAGACAGCTTCAGATGTCCATAACAAAGTCTTTTCATGCACATGATTATTTGGGCATTTATGTGATTTGTATTTGAATATGAAACCACAAGTGCTCATTTTTACATTGTTGTACATTGTGAGACAAGTGTGGGCATCTTTTTGTCTACTGTAGGTTACAATTAAATTGCAGTGATACCTACAGTATATGTGAAGGATAACAAACTGTGTGTATTACAGTAAAAAGTGAACTGAATATGAAGTACTGTGTCCTGAAGTGTGTTGAAATTTGTAGAACAGAAGCATAGTTGCACCGTACTCCACAGAAAACGTGGCCTCAAAAATACATCATCAGCCTCTATAAATGTTCAGCCTGCCGTAAAAAGAGTCTTCTAAATAGTGGTACAAGATTGCAGTACCAGGGAGCTCCCAGTGTCTTTTCCTTTTAATGGATTTAGAGATTGGAATGCATGATATTTGTAGAAAGAGATGCTGTAGACTACTTTGTCACCTTGGATTGCAAGAGGTACATTTTTAGTGGACAGAGTTGTCTATAAGGAGGTGCAACAAAGTGATACAAGGGAGAAGGGCACTGCACAAGTAATCCTAGGAATGGCAAGCGACAAAGAGAAAGCGATAAAATTGATAAAGTTGGGTTTGAGGTGAGGATGAGTTTGAAGACTTTGTATCCTGTACTGTTGGCAAATTAACTGTTGGTTGCTCTGAAAAAGTCTAATTTAGTTGTTACTAAATTGTGAATGGATTTGGCAATCACTTTCAAAAACATTTAGAAATTGCCAAATGTTGAGCATCACTGTATCATTTGTAGACATTACTGTACATACAAAATCTTTAGTGCAAACTGAAGGATGATACTTCACTGAATATTCTGGAGGGATAGGCCTGTAGGCTGTATACACGTACTGTACAGTGATAATTGGATCAATAGTATAGGCTACTGTACATGTACTGTAGCACTTGGCAGTTGTAATATGAATTGTAACAATACTGTTCTGTTTGGTATTTATTAATGTTTTCTGCTATAGTAGGCCTACCTTGTAGTGTAGTGAAATCTTTCCTACGTACTTAAAGTTGTTAGTGTTGGAAGTGACTCAAGTTTATTCAGTTTGTGTACATTGCATGCAAAATTCTTACCATGTGAATTTATGATAAGGTACATGCCTGTACCAATTTATGATGAAATGTACTATACAGTACAGCATACTTTTCATGCTAAGTCTATTTTCTGGCACTTATTTATGACTGAAGACAAAAGAAAGGAAGAGGAAGACCACAAAACTAAAGTGAAAGACAATTTATATATGACCTTTTCTAGACTGGGTATAGCAGGAAATTGCCAGGGAGTTGCTACTCCGAATAGTGCTCAACTCCCTGAGTATAGTACAGTTAGGCACTGTACAGGTACAGTATCTTTGGATTCATTTACTGTGAAGTAGCAGTTAATGATCCTCCATTAATGAAAGTTTTTATTTGCCATACAGTTATGGAGATATGTCAAATTAGGGTGCTACTCATGCTACCCACCCTCTGCATTTTAAAAGCACTACAGTATGTACAGTATTTTTTGGGTGCTATTAAATTAGGGTGCTACTCATGCTACCCACCCTCTGCATTTAAGTGCTATTTACAGTATTATTTGTCATATAATTTAAATTTCCCATGGGAAGCAAACTAGGATAGGCATAAGAAACTGAGATGGGGGGGGGGGGCTGAAAGTTGTGTCAGACTGCCATCCTAAGGGAGGGATCTGAGGGGAAGGGGTGGAAACTGAAGATTTGAGGGCCCTTAGATGCAATTTGGTGCAACATATTATTTAAGGCAAATTTTAAAGGAAAATTACTACCAATTTTTGACATTTTTTACTGAGGAAACAAAAAGGGGATTTTCGTCTTTAGATTGAGGGGGCAGAAGCATTCGTCTTCCCAGCCCACCATATTTTTGAAGGGGGATTTACCCCCTCCTATTTTGTGCTATAGCAGTGTACATTTCATGCTCTAAATTTTGTGCTCTAGTGATGTATGTACTCAGAGTGTGACTCTGTTGTCTTCCACGGTTGCCTATGACTTTTGTTAATACTGTAGCTGGCTTGGAAGGATTTACAACCAGGATTGCAGTTACTAAATGGACAGAAGCAATAAAATCCAGGAACACACACTTACCAGTATTACTTTTCTTATCCTTCCAGTGAGCAACCACTATTTACAACGAGAGCCCATGTCTTTCAGATTGATCCAGTCAGCAAGAAGAGTTGGCTTCCAGCCAGTAAGCAGGCGGTGGCAGTTTCTTTCTTTTTTGATAACACACGAAACAGTTTCCGCATCATCAGTGTTGATGGATCCAAGGTGAGTATAGTAGAATCCTAACCCTACTATACTTCACAGTACTTTATGATTTATGGTTAATGTTTACAGTGTAACTATCACAGGATTATGGCTGTATAAAAATGAAAAATGTCTGAAAATGTTGATGAGATTTGTTTTATGAGTTTGCTTTATAAAAATAAATTTATTCTATTACAAAATATGTAGAAATTTGGAATTCACTTTGCGGACATGCTCTTATCCCTTGCTAATCTAATATGCATTAATTTCCAAGGGGAGCGAGTTGAGTTGTGATTACCATTACAGTAGTTAATATTTCAGTGCTAATGTTATAAGTGAAACAAAAGGTTACTCAGTATTTCCTTTTACTGTCAGCAGAAAATGTGCAGTGCTATTTAGAATGTATTTTTTATCAAGTGCAGCCTGGCCAGCTCACAGTTGGCCTGGGCCATTTTGAACACATATAGCTATAGCTATTGCTATAACAGTACACCCTACTGTAAGTGTATAACCATGTGATACTTTAAACATGAATTTGGTGTACGTAATGTTTATAACATTAATCATACAGTGTTTTGCTTCGCTGAGGAAATCAGGAACACTAACTCAGCTTTGTCAAGGTGTAGTTATACAATCATTTACATTTTCCAAATTCAAGGTTTTGCCCAGGACTCCTGGAGAGCCAGCAGGTTATTTTCTGTGTCCGTAACAAGGGTCCAAGTGTAGGCTGTGGTGCAGGTTGTCCTACACCAGGGCTGGTCATGAAAATTTTTCAGGAGGGCAAGCAACTGCCCGCCTTACTTGAGATGTTGTGCTTCTAGGCGGGCAATTAGTTGCCCACCTAAGATTTCAGGCGGGCAGTTGTGTTAATATACAAGTTTCATTTAAATTTATCATTCTTTTCGGTTTACGCTCTGTGTCCCCCCCCCCCGTGTCCCTCCCTGTGTTCTACCCAGTTCCCAACATGGCATGTATACGACACACTGCCAACAAACAGTGGGGCCATATGTTTTCTGACATCATACAAATCAGTGAAGAAATGAAAATGACTGCATTTTAACTTGCCACAAAACCCCCATCAGCAACATCATGGCGCCCTTCAGGGTAGAGTTGGCGCTCTATTCCCTTCTACCATATGCACCACTATGGACACAAAGCAGGCCAAGTCCAGGGTAACATATGGCGGAGCCACTCCATGGATGCATGCCAATAGGGGTCCAAGGAACCATTAACTGACATCCATGTACCAATATTCCTTCTTCCATGGCACATAGTTGGGCCGAAGCCTACAGTCGGGAAAATGGCAGTGACAAGTTAAATCTCAAAGCTTTTTTGTCCTTCTGTTGAGTTATGCCTCAGGGTCTGAATTTAAGTATTGGGGATCAGGGGTAAAATAAAAAAAATGAATGCCACTCCAGGCCCACAGGATTTTGCTGGTGAGCCTTATTTTGAAGGACCCAGGATAATTTTGAATTGGAGAATTGCAGTTTGTTTGCCTAATATAAAACTTGTGTTTGCAAGGGTACAAAAACGTAGTAACCCGGGTACCCGATCACCATATCCATTAGATACCGATCGCGATAACCGATATAATAAAGTAAAGCAGCAATTTTGTAAGTGCACGTAATGACACTTGCCTGATTTTTCACCTGTCTCGGAGTGGTAGTTACCACATGTTCAAGAAGACTAAAATTCTCACAACGAAATCGTGTCGTTTCAAATAGAAAATTAACAATATGAGAAACCTGATAAAAACAAATTAATAAATGTAGTACTTCGTAAGGCCTCTATCTATCTACTGCACTGAATTTTGGGGCGTTTTCCGACTCAAAAAACAAGCTTAAATCGAAGCTGTCTAGGATATACCAATTTAAACATGTCAACCAATCAGAGCCGTCAGAAGTAAGTATTCTCTTGCACATCCGAAATTACAGAATGTAAACAAATGACGTCACGCTAGTGAAATTTGCTACTACAGGGTGTACACATTATCACTGACAGCTTCGTGCGTTCTTACGTAGCTATCCTTGTGTTGACATCCGGGCTACTCACATTAGCTTGCACATGGAGTTTTGCAATTTTTACGATCGTCACTTTGGTGCAAACTAACGTTAGATACAATAGCACAGTTAATTTTGAAACTTTTCTTTAATATTTACAGCGTTATTATAGTCGTATCTAGGTAGTTTACACATGGCGGGAAGATGTTGATTTGCACAATAGTGACACGTCTGAACGTTGGGCGAGGTTTTTTATTTTCTTTTTGGCATACTCAAGGAGGCATGCCGTATTGAACTGAAGGAACAGCATTGCGTAGTATAATATGTACTGTACATGCAGGGCTCTGTAGCACGCCGAACATTATCGCAACTTGCAATGGGTCGGGGCGGCGTGTCTAGTATGCAAGCTGCTGTAGCCTGCTACTACGTAATTTACTGTGTACAGTACAAGGATTGTAAGAAACAACGTTGCTTCGAACTCGATGATTCGTGTTCATGAGGCTGTCAGTGCAGCACGCGCTAAGTTGCCGAATATTATCGGGGAAAAAATTCTTAATTTTTGGAGGTCTTTTAAATGTACTAATGTAAATATATTCGGATGTTTTTAGCAATGCTCTTCCACACGGGCGATCTATTTCTCAAGGTGGGCTATTTGTTGCCCACCACAGAATTTATGGCGGGCATTTTGATGCCCGCCTTGGGAAGTATTTTTGCTTCCAAGCCGGGCGATAAGGTGGGCCCGGGCGATCGCCCGGGTCATATGACCAGCCCTGTCCTACACACCAAATAGGTTGGGAAGATACCTTTACAAAAATGAACAATTTTCTTCCATACAGAGATAATAAACTACACTGGACTTATTATACCTTCCCTGCTGCTATGGTGAATACATTTGTGCCATTCATGCATGAAAACAAAGAGTGTGTTCCCACTTGAGTACGAGCAGGAGATCAGATTTGGATCTGACCCTGAGCAGTGGGTCAATTTGCAAGTGGGAACGCTCTTGTTCCCCTGATCAGATCTCAAGGGCTTGGTCGTCCCTTCAGGGAGGATCAGACCCCATGCAGGCAATCAAAAAAACAGGTGGGAACACAATGGGGATCAAGGGGGGCCACAAAATTTTCCAGTTTACTGAGCTTGGGGTTATCAGCATCGGTGGAGGGGGGGGGGATCAAGTGGGAACATGGACAAAGTGATGATTAGTGTCTTAGGGGAAGTTTATCAAGATGGTAAACATATGACGGCTGGAAACAGCCATACATCCTTGGAAGCAAGGAACTATTAATTTGATTACTCTGTTATCTGAAATCAGTTCTGAAAATCAGTTATTTGAAATCTGTTCTGAAACAGCATTCTCAGAGCTCAGTGGTAGTTGGTATTTCTGCATCCTGGCCAGGCCTGACTGGCATGAAACAGCAGCCGCAGATTACTGCAAACTGCTGTATTGGAAAAGTATAATTAAAGGGAAACTGCAGTCCCCCCCCCCCCCATTTGAATTAATGTACCCCATCATCCTAATTCAGGAATGGCTCTGAACAATCATGTGACAATATATTTGTTAAATTCATGCAGAACAACTCCTTGGTTATCCTTCAGTATTCAATGTTTTAATACAGAAACATAATGAAAGATACTTGTGAGACAAATAAGAGATTTGTAAGATTTAGCAGATATTTGAAAATAGCCATAATAGGGTGACTGCTTTCTCCCTTTAAACTCTATTTAGAGTTCCTTCAGTTTGATGTACTGTACACCATTCAGTGCAAGCCCTTCCATTCCCACATGGCTATCCTACTATCTACATAGCCTGCCCTTGCATAAGAGGGCAGAAATTTCCTTTAGGGAACCCATACATTCCCATAATATTTTGTGGGCCTTGTAATTCAAAAGAAAATGCAAATAAGACAGTGATAAACACAACCACCTCTCCTTTTATACACCCTTCACAGACAGCAGTCCATGGGTTGGCCATGCCCAAGTTTGCCCTCCTGGCAGACATGTATTACTGCACCTACGGTATATTGGCTGCACTCGTAATACCAACGTCTGCGAACTTTTGCAAGAATTCTTTGTCAAACTGCGTAAAAACTGTACGCTATTAACTATTCATATATACAGTCACAACAAACAGAATTATAAATATTCAACGAAAAACGACTAAAGCAAGTCTTGATTATCATGCTGTTTCAAACGACAAATGTCAATGGGGTTTTAGTGTGTGATTTCGCCCGCTTCAAGCTCACACAATGAAGTCCCATTGACTTACTGTGTAAAAGTGAACGTTGCAGCTGAAGCCTTTCGTGCAATATGAATATTCATTTATTGAAACCAATCAACAGTCGAGAGAGTAAAATCATATTGGGCTCATGAATATAACGAAATTGGATGATCTCTGTCATTGTTCGCAGGTGTTAGAGTATGTACACCAAAGAGGAGTACATATTCGACACCTGCTATGAAGGTAATGCCCAAGTACAGTGACTATTTAAGTTTATGGGAAACTGAGAAAGTGGTAGACCTTACTCAATTCATCAAGTTTTTTCCTCCTTTTGTTATCCTCATTCATATCTTATAGGCAGTCATTAACAGCATCATTTCATCCAACATGATTTTCACGAAAACATCCCAAAAGTTTGGCCAGTGGGCAGATAGCAGGGCTAACACCGTGTATGGCCTAGGTTTTGGTTCTGAAGCAGAACTCAACAAGGTAAGTGATGGTTTTATTATGACTATCAGGTGGTATTGCAATGATGGAGAGAAAGGTGGGGATGAATTGTGTATGGTATTTCTCTTACTGCATAATTGTACATACTAGTAGTGTGTACAATAATGTAATTTACCACGTGCACCTGAAGCTTTGGCTTGGAATGTTTGTAGCATGGAGAGTTCATATCCTTCCGGTCTATATCCATGGCCTTTAGGAATTATAAGAAGAGAATCCTTGTTGTGAGAAACAGTGCCGTTACTACACTCTTTTGAAGTGGGAAGTAGGGAGTAGGGGGGAATGGGAGAAGTGGGAGTAGGGGAGTAGAGGGGATTGGGAGCAGGAGGGACATTTCACAGGGGTGCACAAGTAGGTAGGACTTACAAGTCTTGGAGACACTGTGGTTGTGGAAAGAATTTCAGGGCTTTCACCTGTCTCCAAGTGAAGTTTTTTTTTATCTTCCTTCTCAGAACTTCAAATAGGAAGAGGGACAACAATTTTTTTCATGTAAAAATTTTTTAGGGGTGTAGGGCAGGTATTGATTGCAACCTCTCCCTGATAATAAACTAATGAGAAAAATGCAGTGCTGCCATCCAGCTATCCATAAAATAGAAAATGTCAACCGGGGGGGGGGAGGGGGGCGTTTAGCTCACACATGTACACAGTACATGTGTGAGGTTATAAAATGGGGCTGATGGTGTCAACTTTTCAACAAAAAGTCTTCTTCTTTTTGATGTGAGGAGATTTTGGGCTGAAATTTTGGGATATGATTGTTTGTCAGCAGAGCATTAATACCTACCTATTTGCATTCCATTATAGGAAAGTTAAGTTGGGTTTTAAAGCTGTTTTTGTAGAGACGAGTTCACTGTGCCTGCTGAACAGTTAGCTGTTTATCCATTGTACTGAGAGCAGTGTGCTTGGCTTTGTGTTCAGTTGTTATCCTGCAAATGGATATGCAGGCTGTTTGAAATTCAATCCATCAAAACACGTGTTTGTTCATCAAGTGGCCTCTACAGTCTGAAGCAACTCTGTGGTCAGTGTGGCTTAACACATGAAAGGAAATAGGCTTAACTTATTAATTGTGGGGATATCTCCCATTCTGTTCTGTTCAATTGAGTTGGTCAAGTCAAGTAATTGCAATTTAATTGTTTTGAGTTCAAGTGCAGTAGGAGCTTTGTGAGAGTGTTTTACTTTGATCAGTGCAAACCCATGCAGTGTTTACTTGTGGAATCGAAGGTGCGATTATGTACTTTGCAATACTTGAACAGTTTATAGGCACATCATATACAAACTTTTTTTTCAGTCTTGCTGCTAATAAAAGCGTACACAGCCTTTGCAGGCTTGCTTGATATGAGAAAATATGCAGTGATATTTGTAGCTATCTGTCATAAAACTATGTCAGTTGCAGGTTTACATTCCTTAACACATTTGTGATTTTACAGATGGGTTTTGATTTCTATTAATTATTATGCTCCTCTCTTCCCTCCCATTTGCCTTTGTAAGGTAAGGCTTTTTGGAAGCAGATGAATAGATGATAAAAGTTGGTATTGTGAGTTTCTATTTTTAACAGACAGGAGAAATTGTGTGAGCTACACAACAGCATTGCTGTTCTAGTTTATTCTGTCTCATGGGGAAACATAAATGAAAGGATCAAATAAAATTGGTGTTACGACCAAATTGACAAAGACAGTGACATTTGAAGCAGTGAAGCTTAGCAGTGGGGAAGTTGTAGATCTACACTGCCTCTTCACTGCCCCTCATTACCTCCTATGTATTTACACATCCCCACTTACCCACAGTAAGACCCTGGTAAACTAATAGCACAGTGTTAGAGGGTTTTGGTGATTTCTTTTCCCATTGAGTCGAGCTAAACTGGGTTTTTGTGTGAGAGCAGGTTATGCATTGTTTTCCATCAGGTTGCCTGGTGTTGTAAAATAACTTTCTTTGAAGGCCTGAATTAAGTAAAATTTGATATAATAATTTTTGGACTGTGTCACTCAAGTCAAATATGGTGAGGGGAAGATTAACAAAAGATGGAAAGTTCAGTCTATAATTTCCTCAAAGTCAATACCAGTTCTAGAAGAGTTGGCTAGGCAGTCTGGTTTCCATTTCCTTCATCAGTATTTTTACGAAGATTGCGTGCAATGTTTCACATATAAAGGATTACTTCCTTCTTTTGATTTTTATTGCAAAAACGAAAGTGCCTGTGGCCATATTATCATTTACTGTGTTCATGACAGCTACAATAATATATTGGTGTAAGATTAAGAGTCGTGTGTTTGCTAATTATTAACTAGGCCAACTTCATCAATATGAAGTGCATCACACAGGGCACCATACTGTAGAAACAAAAGACAAATTTCAGAAAAAGTAGTGAAACAAGGGCAAGATATGAAACAAGGGCGAGTTACAGTAGACTAGTCAGGATATGGATAGAGCCCCATCTAGAGAAGGATTTCATTGCCAGTGATCATTCTGTAGTATATGGACTGTCCAATAGTAGTAATGGGTGAGGTAAGTAGGGCTCATAGATTCACAAAACAGTGTCCTGTTTTTTGGTGCCAAACATAGGAAATGCTTCTTTACAAGTCACTTGAGTTCACCTGTATTCCTTTTTTTAGTGTTCAGTGTGCTTCATTTAACAGTCACAAGTTGAAAATCCGATTTTGCTGTGTTTGAAATCAGTGCTGCCAATTCAGTCTAGATTTGTATCCGTCCAGCAGTGGCAGTTTTCTCAAGAACAGTCACAGGAACCCATTTTGTAGACTAGGGTATGGGAAGTTTATGTGTAACATTTCCATAAAAAATTTTCAGTAGTTGGTGTCCCTGGTAAGTTATCTTCATGCTGCCATTTTTAAAAGTGCCTAATAGACTGTACCATACTTAAACTGTGCCATTAGTAAATCATGGAAACCTAATAGAAAAATGCAAGTGCCAGTGCTACAGTCCTGTATGTCAGGGATTTGAAATTATTCATGAGATATTGGAAGTTAATCATCTTTAGACATACATATTTCATTCCATTACTGTAGACACGGCTGAAATGGGTACCTTAATATGTGAATCATATGCGTATACCACTATGGCTCTAGCAGTAATTGTGTACAGTACAGATGCCTTTGGGTACAAGAAAAAGGTATTTTATCTTAATTGAGTTACAAGTGTTTACAGGCTGTATTTTGTAATAACTGCTTTGTAAAATTTTTTAAAACATTTTAATCCATCTTCTTTTATGACTGCTTTCAAGCTCAGAAGAAATAACATTCCAAACTTCTCCAAGCAATGCCTAAAATTCCAACACAATATAAAAATTAAATGCTGTAAAAATAGAGAATTCTGGAGTTGTATTGAAAATTTCAGACTTGGTACTAAAATGCTATAGGGTCTGACCTACTGGACCTTAGCATACCAGAAAACCTTTAAAGGGCAGCTGTAGTCAGATATTTGAGTTACTGTACTATATCCTGGTATGCTTAACCATTTATGTTTTTCTTAGGTCACGTGACAATATTTTCGTTACTGAATTTTCAATTCCTGCTAAATAACTGCATGGTATATCTTTAATTGTGTCTGCAATTTTTATGTTTTTAAACAAGGGAGGATGCTGAAAAGGGAAATAATAGGGGATTTGTAAGATTAGGCTATGGTTTCAAAATGGGTGGCACTGTAACTCCAGTGTAATACCTTTAAGGGAGCACTATTCCTTTCCTGATACAAGTGCAGAGTGCATATATGCAAGGCACATCTTTTCTACAGAGTCATTTTCAAGGATTTGAATCACTTATCAGTGTTCTCCACTAGCTGGTTTGTCCGGGGGCTCCGCCCATACAAAATCTGCTATACTACTTTAGCGCTCGGACAAAACTTTGCCGCCACACAGAAAATTGACCCGTCCGGTCAAGAAGTTGTTTGTACAGTCAGTCACAAACGCCACAACTTAGTCATTTGACTGCCTTTTATATTTGATTTGAAATACACATGACAAACAATGTATAATAAAACATCGGAGATGAAAACCCAGCTCACTTGCACCTGAGCTCTTATATCATTCAATATGCACTTACTGCATTTCTTTCATATATTTCCACAGTAGGAATCCATTACCATCAAACACATACACTAAATGAAACCATTCAATTGAACTGTCCCCTAGGTTTTCCGATTTTCACCCGAAATTTCCATTAAAGTGAACTACTTTATTCTTGAATACATCAAAGTGGAAACTGGAGCTTCAGATCTGCAAGTAAAGTTTGCAAAAAAAAATGACCACAAAATGCCCAGATTTGAACGCATAGGGAAGGCTAAGAACAAGGCTGTAGATGGCACCATTTGCAGTCTAAGCCCTCCTAAATTGTCAAAATTTTCCCAAAGGGGAGGGGACACCCCCTCCCCCAGGATGGCAATCACAAGAGCTGCCGGTCAGAAAACAGGCCAGTGGAGAACCCTGACATATTCCAGTCATAGTGATTTTCCCAGTAGCGGCCCTGATGTGGGAAGACCGTGTGAGGACTACATGGTTTTTGAGAGCTTTGCCCTTTGATGAAGATTGACAAATGCTGGATGTTATGGGGTTAAAATGGATCGCAATATGAAATACTGTATAGTTATTATGGAAATTGTCGAAATATTTACCATTCACAGTGTTAAAGACATTTACATTAATTTAAAAAATACTTCAATTAACTCTTTCCTATTCATAAATGCCTTTTAAAATTGATGTAACTTTTTAGTTACCACAAAAAAAAAATTATAAAACATACTCAACACAAATTGCTCAACTTCCTCAGACCAGTTTCATCTTTTTTGATCATGAGTTTCACTCTACCGTGGAAAAACCAACATATGCAAGTCCATATGTTGTTTGTCTATAGCTTGTCCATTGCCACACATTACTGACTCATAGAACTCAATTATTATGTGGAAGGAAGAATTCTAGGGAGATCTGGAGATCATTAAAAGTTGTATCTGGGGGCTTATTTGGATGACATTTAACTGCAGATGATTCACCATAAATGTTGATTCAATTTTGTTTGTCTTTCTTGCAGTTTGTGGAGAAGTTTGATGAACTTAAGGAGGCGACAGTATCTGGCCTTAAGGGAACAGAGAAGAAAGGGGTAGGAGATGGCAAGGCACTCCCAAATGGTGTGCAGGATAAAGAAACTAATGGCAGTCCAAGGAATCATGCTAGGGTGAGTTGAAGGATATAACCTAAAACTATGTTTGTGGCCAGATATGGAGATGGGGAGGAGCAGTTGGCATTAAGGAAACAAAAATATGGACAGCAAGTTGCTACTGAGTGTTGTTTTAGCAGGACTGTGAAACTAAGGACAGGGTAGCAATCATGCAAGGGTGAGTCTAGGAATATTACTAGAAATAAATTTGGTGGCCAGTTATGGGGTTGAGCAGGGGGAAAAAGGAGGGCAGAATATTTGGCATGGAGGAAGCAAAAAGAAAATGAGGTAGGATGGTATATTGCTACAAATGTTTATTGCAAGGCAAAGAAACAAAGCTCTTCCAATAAAATCACTTTTGTCATACATGTACAAGTCCTTGAGAGTTACTAGAATTAAGTTGCCATGGAAAGAGAAAGGGAATGGGGGGGGGGGGGGGGAGGAGTTGTCTGTCATGGTCATTGCAGGTCAAGTGAACATTGGGAAAATTCCAAGTCTTAATTCTGTCTTGAATAGCACTCCACAGTCCTGAGACAATGAAGCCAGTGTAGTGGGTAACATATGGTATGAGGGACATTCCTTTGGTACTTCTAGCAGATTCTGTTTGTTGATATTTTCTTCTCTTGCCCCTTCAGCAACCATCAGGGGATGCAGGCAACCAAGGATCTGTACCTATCCTATCATCGACAGACTCACAACTCAAATATGAAAATGACAGACTAAAAATTGCTCTAGCACAAAGGTGAGGCTTCCCTTAAAAATGTGATTGTTAAGATGCTTCCACACAAGGATTTAGCAAGAGAGCAGTCCAAGAGTCATTTGGACTCTCTGCATCCCAAGATTGCCTCATATGTATAGTACATTTTAATGCAAGAATTTCACTAGTATTACCCATTTGGACTCCCTGAGCTCACCATCCTGGCTAAAGCCCTGCTTCCACATATTAAGTAAAAGTATCAAGTGAAAAATTAAAAACCTTTTATAGCTGTTTGTGGGGAGACTGACAGTGAGGCTGAGATAATTACAAAGGACCCGACAGAATACATGAACAGTTCGTAATTCGCAACACAGTTTATTCAGTTACCTCCATTGAAACTAGCAGATAAAAACAAATTTGCAATATTAAACTCGACAATTTAAACTTGCATCTCGTAAAGACTTTTGGAATACTGCACATCTCTACATCAAATACGAAAAAGACTATCAAATGGAACAATCCTACAAAATATAGTCTCAAATAAACTAGAAAAGTATACTGCTTACAACACACAATTCAAAGCTAAAATTGCCACTTCTTGAAAACTACATCTATGATATGAAATTACTTCCTTCACCAGTTTGCCTACCCATTTGCCATAAAATCTAATGAATATGCTTAATCATAGTTTATTGCCACACCCCAGTTACAAAAGTAAGCAGGGTCCGCAATAGCCGTATCGCATCACAGTTTTGTGATGCAAAGGAGCACAGTAGCGATACAAAAATTGAAAAAATAACTGTTAATTGCTATACAACATAAAAAATGCATAGCAGTTTTGCTATGCAAAAAAAAAAATCCTTAGTGCAGACCCTGAAAGTAAGTACAAGAACCACCTACAATGTACCTCTTTGGCTTCCCTAAGGAAACATTTGCAACTTCATTCAAGTGTCAGTGATATCTTTAAATGAAGTACTGTAGACGTAAGTGTTTAACTAGAAATGGAATTAAAGAGGTTTTGATGGGCCTGAGAGTAGGTCTGGAGAAAGCATGTCAAGGTGTGTGAGTGACCTCTTATACTCAGCCAGAATACAAGCCAGGAATTTGCAGAGTATGGAGATTTATGCAAATTATGGAGGTCATGGGTTCTTGAGGCAAGAGGCTAATTTGAATCCACATATGAGGGCAGTGCCATATGCAGTCAGGACTTTTTACATTTACACCTTTTGTGTCCTTTAATATTTCCTACCAGTGATATGAGTTTCACCCGTAACCCCACCAATGTATCTGAAGAGTTTGCTGAACTCTTAGTTTCAAACAATTCAAAATATAGATTATGTTTCTCTACATATAACTTAATAATATTCTTCATGAAAGGGGAGCATAATTTACATATCCATAGGACTGAAATATTTGCATGCAAATAAGCTTACCTTTTGAATGTCAGTATATAGGGAATATGTAAAGATAAAGGGTAACAAATTTTGGCTCATACAGTAAAAATTTCCTTACTAAGCTTACTTCAAAACCCTCTTCCAATATAAAAGACAAACACCTGTGTAGTGCACCTCATGGACAAAGCTACAGTGGCCTGTACTGACATAGTTAAGTGCTCAAAGCCATATTCACCCACTACTTTGTGTGAGTTGTATGCTCACTACTGAGTGACCCTCTCAAGTCATCATTGGCCCATCTGTGTGAGGCTATTGTTAGTCTATGTCAATCAAAGTGTAGTCACCAGATACTAATAGAGATGGGGATATTTCTTAATATGATTGAAGTGATGCAATAGCCCCTTTAATTGTTATGTATATCATTTAAACTCCTGGTTAGGAAGTCTATGAGTTCTGATACCTCTTTATGTGTTAATCTAAATACATGTTCTTACTGTCTGACAAACACTGATAGTTCAGTGGGATCCCTTAAATAGAGGGCAGCCTACACCCTAACATGTCCTTTACTTTTGGCTGTATTCAGTGGAAGTGTGCAAGTTTGTGAAGTTAAAGAAGTCTGTAGAGAGTGTGACTGTTGTCATGGAAAAATTTATGTTCAAGAAGCCCTAAAGTAAAGAAATGACATCCCCTCTTATAATATGTTCATGGTGTATTTCATTATGTCTGTAGCTCAAATAATGCAAAGAAATGGGAGACTGAATTACAGACGCTGAAGAACAATAATGCCAGATTGACTACTGCCCTCCAGGAGAGCACTACTAATGTAGAAGAATGGCAAAAACAACTCAAGTTGTATAAAGAAGACAATACAAGACTCAAAATGAAGGTGAGCTGTACTCACTTGGGAAACAACCTGTTTTAAGTAGAATAAAATTCGGGCAGCCTCTGAGCAGGAGAAGTGGAAAATATAGACATGTCTTCCCCACCCCTTCCCTACCAACAGACCGAAGACTTTTGTTTGTAAATGCATTTATTACTGTCCTATAAAGTTTTCTCACTGATGTTAGAAATTTGGCTTTATTGACTATTGGATTGTTACTGGGATTTTGACCCATAGACCCTTTTCCAAATAGCAATTACAAAGGATTGTGGGATACAGTTTTGGTACATGTTGTTTTTGGCCACAGTAAAATGCCATTGACAAGAACGTCGCACACCAAAAGTCTGTCCCACAATCCTTTGTAATTGCTATTTGGAAAAGGGTCTATGGATAGGAGTTATAGGAATTGGAGTGGGAGGTGGGTGAAAAGAAAATGAGAAGGGTACAGTATAATGTGCTACTGTAACAAACCTAGATGATCATATTATAAGCAATCTGCTTGGTTTGTGATTAATGATGCTGACTTTACACCATCTGCTTCTTTTGTTGGTAAACAGTGCATTGTTTGTGCATCTTATAGAAACCTTTTTTCTTGGTTCCTGTGGTACCTATTTCAAGCATTTTAGAAGCCAAATGGGTAATTCTCACTGGTACAGTAGCAAATTCAGTGAACAGTAGAAAATTGAGGGGAAGAACAAAAGAAGTCATATACCTGTTGTTACTTTTGATTATGTGCTGCAGGAGAGAAAGGCAAACAAACATTTCCCTTTGAAAGTTTTACAAAACTGTTTGGAATCTCAGATAACATGTTTGTTTCAGTTTCTTGTATTATTATCCAAGTAGACTGAAAGATAAGTGTTCAATAAAATGTAAGTGTGAAAGCATCACAGCTCTCTTCAACACATCGTATGTCTGTCTGTTGCTGAAAGGTTCAAGAACTGGAGAGTCGTTTGTCAGGGAATCCTGGTATGGGATCATCAGATCTGGAACAAAGACTTGCAGCAATGAGTGTCGCTCATAAAGCCAAGGAACAGGTGAGATATTAATTCGTTCAAAACATTAGCCTGCTGTAAGCAGGCTATTGTTGAGTTTCATCAGCTACAAGTACATAATACTTAATATTTACTTACCCTAAATGTTCATGTACAGTATACAGATGAAGTTTAATACAATACAATAGCCTGCCAACTTTCTAGCCAATCTCATTTCCGAGACAGAAATAACTTCATGATAATTAATGCATACGTCATCAGCGTTAGTACGGGGTGGAGTCAACATGAGCGACCGGTTGCTTCGCTACAGCCCACAGCAGACAACTCTTTTCACTTGTATACAACGTTATGCAGGCAGTACAGTACGGCTATTGCTGTATAGTTACTGGCTTAGCTGCTACCGTGTACATGTATACATACACAGCTAGCAAGGAACGTTGTCGTCTTGTCCATGCGAGGGCCTATGTACAGGCCAGTTTGCACAAACCGGCAAGGTCTGGGACAACATCCTACGCCTAACGTTAGGCTTGACTTTTCACTGCAAAGGATTAGCTCGATTTTTAGCCCATACATGATAATTACGTACCTTTTTAAGATGTCACCGTATCTTCAGAAGTGTTCGTATATGTGCATCGTCGCAGGCCGTTGTAAACATGAATAGTCAGTAGCCGTGAACACCATGTGACCTTCTTATGAATAATAATTTATCCCGCATTTTGGGGATTCGTGTAAATGAAAACTGGACGAAGGTTTGCAGACTCTGTATAGAATATATACAGGGGTGTATTATGATTTCTGAGAGAGCGCCATCTTCTGGAAGGCTGCTACAGAGTCTGCTCCGCAGGCTATCAAAACATCTGCTTGGTGATTGGAAGTAGCTTTGCATAGGACAGGAAAGGAATCTTGTCAATAACACTGATTGATATTGCAAATAGATTTTCAGCTACTGTTTTAGCAGCAGTGTAATTCATCCAAATGCAAGAAATGTAGTTTATTTCTTGAGATTCATGGAATTAATGTAGTTTTAAAGAATCGTGCAATTAATGTGCTCATTTAAAGATTCATGCAATTTATGTAGTTCATTAGAAATTCATACAATTAATTGACAAAAGCAAACAAGTTAAAGGAAATGAATTTGACAAAATTTCATAACTTCTATCTGCCTTGTTTATAGCTAAATCTTAAAAGAGTGCAGACCCCCTTACTTTAAAGGCCTAGTTTTCTTGTGCCATACAATGAAAATTCTCCCAAATAATTAACAAACTTCAATTCCCCCTAAGCCCCTCCCCACCCCTATCATAAAAAAAAAATTTCTTCAGCACCTCCCTGACAAAGGTGTATATATTTAATTGTTGAAGGCCATATTCTGTTGGGTATACTAGTGTTTGTAATATGCATTAATTCAATTAGACCAATTTGAGTTGTGGTATTTCGGGGGCATAGTTTGAATTCATGTCACTGAAAATGCATACATGAGTCGTGAATTTAGACACCTGGGTACCTGTTATTTTGGGTGATGTAAGTACTGCTTTCAGAAGGTGCATGTGATGGAGCAACAGATTATATAAATAAGTTGGAACAAACATCATGACCACATAATTGTTTTCAAGAAATGATCATTTGTTTGCTGCTGTCAGACTGTGCTTAGTGTCATGGATGAAGTCCACTCACAGGTGGTCAGTCTAGTTGTGTAGGGTGTTAAGCAAAATATATGTTACATATGTGGCACATCTTTATGTAAACAAAGAAGAATACATTATCAAATGCTTAACAATAGACTATTGGAGTATGGTACATGAATATTGATGGCTTTGGAATCCCATACATTAAGTAGTTTCTGTCAAGTAATGTAGGAGTTCAAGTGAGTAGTGTTATTCCATGTAGACTTAAGCATAAGACAATAAATGACTAACATGTTGGGAATTCTGTTTTGAATTAACAGGAAGTGAATGAGCTATCATTAAAACTTCAAGAAACTTCACAAGTCAAACAAGAAAACAGTAGGCTGCAAGATCAGATAGAGGTAAGTATTGCAATGTTGTCTCGTAATAGTGCAAAGTATGTTTTACTATTGCAGCCTCTTTTCTGGAGAGGTGAAAACCCCAAAAGATGGTAGGGTGAGGGTATCATAGAGCAACTTCAGAGGTGAGGCAAGGGGCAGGGGGAGGTGTTTTCATGTAAAAGCAACCATTTCTATGCCCCATACCCAGCCACCTCCTCTTTGAAAACTACTGAGCCCTTACCACCCCCATCCCCTCCTACCATGTGGCAGAATACCAAAACAGCTTAAGCTAGAAAAAGTTGTCCATGCCACATTTGAAGTGCACCTACTTTCCCTCCCCCATGCAGACTATCTTACTTCCAGCTTCAGGAAATATTCTCATTTATAACTTTTCTTGGCTTTTGGAAGAAGGATGGTGGACTTAAAATGGAATTCTTGTCATTCCAGTCATGGTTTTCTCCCTTTCCATGTGTTCCACTTTGTTTCCTCCACATCGTATCCTTACTGTCTAGTTTTTTTTTCTTTTGATACAGCTTGGTCTCAGGCAGTAGAAATTATCCCTGCTCAGTTAACTTCAAACCCCAAACCCCCCCATCCCCAAAAAGAAAAAAAAACAAGAACAACTGTCTAGTGCATTTTCCAGACAGCTTTGGTGGGCCGAAGCCTTTGCCAAGTTTAAATTGCTCAAGGCCATATACACACAGTAGTAAGTGTGAACATGCATTTTATACAATGGCAACTGCCTATCACCATTGACCACTCGGAGTCAAGCTATTGCTTGAATTCATGTCAAAGTGCAGTCACCACTTGATAAGAGAGATATGGGGAAGTTCCTACAGATGTATGTGGGGTACTGGCTACAGCCCCTGTAAGCCTTCTCTCACCTGTTTTTACCTAAAAATGTTCTTGGTCACCTGATCCAGGTTGACTAGTTTGTTTTCACTTCTTACTTTTATGGTTCTCTAAAACCAAGCTGTATAGTTTCCCTTTCATTATGTACGTGACTGTTTGAGATCTATTGCAATAGACATTTCAGCTCAGAGATAATTTCTTGCGTATTTTAGGACAGTATGACTGAGTAGTATGTACTATTAGACTCACAGGTAAAGAGCAGGCAAAGGAAAAGCCTTTAATCTGTGACAAAACAAGGTCACAATGACTGTAGGAAGTTCTGCAGTTACATTTCAGAAAGTGGAAGTAGTGATTCGATACTAATTTGGGGCACCATATGATACCTAACCAGATTTAAAAATATAAACACCATGTGGATCATTCAGTGCTAAGAAACCACTAAAGAGAGGTGGTGCTGACACTTAACTTTCTTCAGAACAAGATTGTTTTATGACTTTCTAGACCCCAGACTAGTGACCCAGTGTATATATATTTAACACTTATGTGTTATTACCTCATTGGTGGCTGTGGTGAGTGGAGGCATGGGAGAAGATGGATTGGCATGCCATGGAAACATGACCAGAAAGTAAGAGTTGAAAGGGGAGTTCTGTATCCCTGGGAATGCTAATGTTGCCAAAATGCTTCTTCTATTTTGGTTAGTGTGTTATAAGTTTAGAATGTACAGATCACTTGGTTTGCACTTACCAACTTAACTCAAAAGAATCCAAAGATAAGTTTAAAGGGCAGGAAATCTCACCCTAAACAGTAGAAATTGTCCCATCTAAGTTTACTTCTAGCCCTGCCTCTGATTTTGAAAAGAATGTACACCAGTTTAGTGCACCTCCCAGACAAAGCAACAAAAGTCTGTACTGAGATTAAATTGCTCAAGGCCATATCCACACAGGCTGTGTGTAGGCTGTCTGGATACACTGTACAAGTCATTAGTGACAGATCAATCAGAGTCATTCTGTTTGAATGTGTGTCAAACACAATGGCAGTCACTGACCAATTGTATTTAAGCCTATAGAGCTGTATAACAGTCCCTGAAGTATTATGCATAATTTTGGATAGACAATTCATAAGACCAAGACTGCTCTATGCCTTTATATTCCAACATCTTAGGGGTTAGTGTAAGGAAGGCTGGTTTTAAAGGGTTGTGTTATATTCATATTGAGGGATAGGGTTAGAAACTCATTTAAAAGAAAACAATGTGGATGCATCATGTCTACATGTATATTGTTGGAACATATAGAGATGTCTGAGAACATAATGGTGTTGGAACATGGAGATGTCAGAACAAGGTGCAACCTTGAAGTCATGCCAATGCCCAAGTTGGGGCTGCCAGATGAAATTCACACTTGACAGCCAAACTCTCCTAAATACAACAAAATTCCAGGTCTCTATCTGCATCATTACAGGAAAGGATTTTTGTTGGCCAAATGATCACTTTTCAAACCTATTGACCATTTTCAATGTTTATATAAGGCCAAAGTAGAAATATTTGCAATATTTGGCTGTGAAAATGGCCAAATGGCAGCCCTGGCCCAAGTCACCTTCATTTAAACAATATATCCCCTCCTTTGTGAAAACTGTCCTCCATTCTTTCAAAGTGATTTAACCCGTCATCCTTTTTTGTAGGAACTTCGTTCATCAAAAGAAGATCTGCTCACACAAGTGGCAGAACTCCAAACGAAGCTTAGTGCGTCTTCCGAAGGAAAGAGGGTAGCTACAGAACAGTACCAACAGCTTCACACACAACTAGGGGAGGCAATCCGCCAACTGACCAGTATCCACCAACACATGGCCAAGAATACAGCGTCTGTTGACATCTAGCAGTCTGTTGTTGATAGTCATATGCACACACCGACCCGACAGATGTCGGGAGCAACATCTTGCAGCTTTAGAAGAGGCTGTGAGTTGTGCTTTATGAAGAGACAAGGAAGGCACTTGTAGATATTTATTTGAGCACTATTTTGGACCCCAACTATGAAATTTTGCTGTTTTGCTTTCTATTTTATAAGTGTACCTTTTTGAAACTGAGTCTGGTTGGTTAACACCAAGATACATTTGCCAACAGCATACTAACCACTGTGTTTAATAAGTAAATTGTTTTTTAAAATAAGTGGTAAGCAGCATATGATTTTGTGATGCTTAAAAGGAATTAAATATTCATTTATAAGCATTAACAAAATATGAGAGCTAGGGAAGTGTTAAACAGCAAGTAAGGCTTATCAAGGCACATTGTAGTCAGTAAAAGTTGCCTTTGCTTTGTGTGTAAGAAGTAAGATCTGTCTGTTGTCAAATGTCATGGGATATTAACCTTGGTAAAACTTGAGTTTCCATGGCAACAGAGAACATCATTACTTTTGCATGCAGTCATCCAGTGCATTGACATTTCTTTATTAATGTAAACTAGCATTCTGAGTCATAAAATGCCTCACCATTAGTGAAAGATGGTTTTATTTATGGTACACATGATTGCATGTCTGGGTAAAGATACCGTGCATGTCCTAGGTTGGATTGTCCTTTAATTTTGTAGGTGTGCATCACAGATTGGGAATACACAGGGTGGTTCAGTTTAAAATACTTTTTCATTGGTTACTTTGGTCTAAACCAGGGGAGTAAAAATTTGCATAAGTATTTGTTTCTGTTTTTTACCAAACCAACCCGTCTTTTATATGGAGTCGATTGACCAAACTTTCCGTTGCAATATTTCTTGTACAGCTTTTCTTTCCATCACCTTTTCTGTTCAAGTCTTACAAAGGTCAGTCGTTATTATTCTTTCTGGTTTTTACACTTTTTTCACAAGTGTTTTAATTTATTAATATTTTTAGTCCAATTTTGAATAGCAAGCTTTGGTCAGGGAACTGAATTTGTAATGTTTCAGTCAACTCTTGCATTGTTTTCAGACATATGAAAGTGTTGTTTCTGAAAACATACAACCAGTTTATTTTTTAGGGGTTTGCAATTCTAACTGAAAGACCCAGTACCAGTTTTGGGGGTTTGTTTAGAGGCTGATATGTTATTAAGGTTAAACAGTTCTGAGGATTTTCAGATGTCAAGCTTTAGTTTCCTGAAATCAGATAAAAATGTTCAGGACAGAAATATTTCAAAAGAGTGTAAAAAGCATTTGCCTGTTTGGAAGAAATGGGGGATAACAGTTTTTAGAACTAACAATATTTTGGAACAGAGAAAATTTCAGACAAAATTTATGAACAACTTTCACTTTTTCTTTTATCACATAGTTTACAGTAGGTCATACACTTTCTCTTGATGAAGCTTACAGATAATGACACATGCTTTCTCTTGAAGCTTGACAGATAATGGTGAATGTCTATACACCACTGGTTTGACTATGATCAAAGTACAGATAAGATTGTAATGAAATTGGTATATCCCTGAATCCCCGGTGTTACAGTTTTAAGAGAGAAATCAAGGGTTAAAGTCTGGATAGGAACAGAGAAGTGCCAGTGGTAGGTGCTAATAATTTTTTCACTCAATATTTGTTTCATCCCTTTCATTGAAAATGTGCCTCCTGCAAAATGTGCCTATGTTTGTCAATGATCCACACATCCTTTTATGTAAGGTTTATGTAAATCATTTGTGTTGCTTGTGGTTATGTTTCCATGTTCTTTGCATGCATGTATAATAAAAATCAATAAGCCAGTTTATAGTCATATGTTCTCCAGGGGGCCAAACCTAAAACTGTTCTGCTGGAGGAGTGGCACATGGGGGCTCCTTATTGGGAAGGGAGGAGGGGGCACTGCCAGTGTGGGTCCCTGCATCAATGCCCAGACCTATGTAGCTTCACAAGTTACTTCAAGTTAGCAAGGATACTGATCTTGGGTCAAGTGGAATATCTGTGATGCAATTTACAATAAGTTAACCTTGGTGCTGTTGATACATTGACAGTGCTAGTTTACAGAATTGGTGGGAAGGGAAGCCCCACCTGGCCAGGGAATAATTTATCCAGCATTGCTTTGCAATTTGCTAAACAAGCTGGCCAAATTAGTACACAAATGCACAAATGTGAAGCACTTTTTTGTGTGCATAACCATAGGGTTTTCAGTGATTTTACACTACAGAAGGAAAAAAGTCTCAAAACTGCTATGCAAAATTTGAATACTAAATTATTCCCTGCTGGCCATTTACATTTCCCAGCATTGTAGAAGAAAGAAGTGGAAAGTAAGAAATTGATGCAAAGTGTTCAGGTGAGGTTAGGCATATTAACAAGGAAAAATTTTGTATCTACATGTTAAATTCCTGTAAGTGGTTAGTTGATTTGTCCACTTTGCATGCATTAACACATATGGTCTGTACTTATTCATATTTAAGACATGTTTAAGTTAGGGATGTAATCAGCAATTGTAATCAAGTATTAAACTCCTTTAATCAAACTAATCAATTAGTAGGAATATTAATAGGCTACACTAGAGTTGCTGGTCTGTGTTGACTAATTTGCCTTTGTGTACATTTCTGTCAGGTTGCTATTCATTTGAAGAAACAGTTGGCATCATTGCTGGTTCACAGTACATATTGTTGATGCAGGACAGCCTGAGTCAACACATTGGATGGACATCTTTGCTGGAGAGGGGTAGGGGGACTGTGATGAGTTTGTTCTTGGGGTAAACTTGATATGGGTGACTTTTCATGCAACTGATAGTCCAAATGCTTTCAAAATGATGAATGGCACTAGCATACTGAGTGCTAGCCATTGGTAGCAATTTATGGTTAGTTTGTCGTGGACATGCAACATCATCCTTACTCAAATCGCCCACCACTGAACAGTGCAAATCCCGACTTTCTGGGGGAAAAGTCAGGATTTTACATGATGTTCGTACCAACAGATTATAGCATAAGAGTTGGAAAAATCAATAAAAATATGATAAAACCTGATAAGCTTCCCGAATACTATAACCTGTAGGTGCAAACATCAAGTAAAATCCCAACTTTCCCCCCAGAAGGTCGGGTTTTGAACTGTTCAGTGAAAAGCGATTTCAGTAAGGGCGATATCACTTAATGATGGGTACTGTCTGTGCCATCCAGTGCAAGTGGAGATGTCACCATGAGTGACTTCATCAACATAAATGTTGAGGTGGTGTTGATTAACTTTCGTCATGTGTTATTACAATTTACAGATCATTACAAACATGAAATAGCCCAAAAAATATTTCATCTCACAACAGGCGATGTGGTGATGTAGTGCAAATAGAAAATGGATGAGAAGTATGTAATCCTGACAGTCTGACATAAGCAGCAGGAGGACATTTGTTGAAAACTGTAGGGTATTACATCTTAAAATATGAGATGAATGGCAAATTGGTATGGTTGGTACCATTGTGAAGATTGCATGTGGTAATTTCAGTGGCAACATGAGATAGTAAAGGGGAGGGGGTTTCCCCACTCCTAGTGACATGTTATCTCCCACCTCTCCTTTATGCACAGATCTGTCAAGCTGCTGTCATGTGAGGAAGACTAGCAAAGTAACAAGTTAACACAACTCACAAATAGCTGCATTTAGCTGTATTTCATACCTCAAGAAATTATAAAAGTATTAAAACATTTAAGTATTAAAGAAACTTTCCTAGATGGGGGTTCATGTGAAAAAATTATACAAAGCTTTTTTGCAATATATGGCATGATGGGCCTGGCCAGTCTATAGGACAGCACTTGCCTAATTTTAGTTTACATGTATATATGTAAGGAATTATTTTGAGGGAAGCAATTAGTCATTTTGAGGAATCTGGTGAGCTGACTGCAAGAGGCTTTGTTGCTTAAAGGGGAAATGCAGTCACCCCAAACTGAATTAGTATACTCTGGTATCCTATATTATGAATGGCTCTTTTTAATCATGTGGCAAGGTTTTTGTTACCAAATGGTTAAATTCATGCTAACTCCATATTTTACCTTAAATATTGAATGGTTATGTTTGGAAGCATCAAAGAAACTTGAGTGAAATAAGAGATTTTGAAGATTTAGCTGTTTCAAAATAAATTTGGGGTGACTGCTTATTCCCTTTAATGGTATAATTACACTTTAAGACTTATCCAGTTGATGCCAGCTCTTGTCAAGATTTGCAAAACATTTAAAGTCATCAATAGAATGGATTTCAGGGTAAGATTTAAAAATGGATTTGCATCACCCCAAGTATGACTTTTAGTTGGGGGTAAGCAAAAGTCTCAGTTGGTGACTACTTTTTGATTGACATCAGAGTTACAAAATTCAAAAGATGCAGAGTAGCTCATATTACACAGTATGCACAGAGAATGTATTGATTACACATGGGGTCTTTTATGCTCACCAGGATGTGGCCTTGAGCAGTGAACTGTTTGTGTCTGCACAAGGAGAAGCAGTAAAGACAATAATGGGTGGGGCTTACCACCAATTAACAGTCATACTTGGGGTGATGCAAATCCCTCTTTAAGACAGGGTGTCAACCCAAAAGGAATGTTCTGCACAGAATTTTCTCACTTGGAGCTAGTGGGGATATATTTTAACACTGGCTGTGTCCATGGGCATCAAACTGGGGGGGGGGGGGGGAGGACATGTCCCCCCCCCTCCCACATTCTGGAAATACACCCAATGACTTAAGATTTTTACACAGTAAATTTTTGACAGAAGTGGCCATGTCCTCCCCCCACAGTAAAGATTGACGCCCATGGCTGTGTCTATTCATTATGCTGTCAATGCCTAATGCCAAAGTTAAGTGTCTTGTACTGAAAACTTTTACAGCATTTGGTTCATTTCATTCTGTGAATGTTAAGCATGTCCAGTATTATGTCAGTTAGTAATGTTTTCTTGTGTGAACCGTTAACCATTTGCACATGAAATGGCCTGATGTGCATGTGTAAAAAAGCAGGCCTTTTGCTTTCACTGAAGTACAAATTAAGAAGCTTTTGGTCTAAAATTTGTTCATTTAAGCCACTCTCAGTCAAATTTTCAATTTCATGTCCGTTTAAAGTCAACGAAATTACAGTAAAAAATTTATGGTAATACCTTCGTCCACATTGATGCAGCCTTTACATTAATACAAACCACCTCAGCTATAAGCTTTGAAGGCACATGGTATTTGCTCATGCATAAGAATTTTAATATCTTTGCTTTAGCCATGTCCTAGTGCTTCAAATTTACTTTTTGGATAACAAGAGAAAATTCATCAGTGGGTATGATTTGTCCTTAGTGAAAAAAATTTAACACGATTTTTGAAAATGTTGCAAATTTTAATCGGGTAATTATAGCGTGCCTGCAAAGCTAATTTGCATAAATGCCACCTGCTGTCATTGTAAATGCTACATCAAATGCTTGTACATGCCGTAACGTATTATTTTTCTTGCTGGTTGTTGAACGAAATTCACGTTATCAAGAAAATATTCAGTGAACCGTTTTCCTTGCGTGTATCTGGCAGGCCATTTGCGATACATTAAAATAAAACAAAACACAATTTCAATTGTCTTGCATTGATCTATTTCAGTCTGATCTACTTACACCTTGTGTCACACAGGATAAATCATTTTCACTGCTGCATAGATAAGCTATGGTGTAGAGACAAAACATTTATCGTATCCCTTCCCATTGACTTTAGTACCTAGCCCCCTAGTGCCCCCCCCCCCCTACAGTTTTCAGCCTATATCACTTTCTAATATGACTATGTAATATCTACTGACCCCCAACTAACTGTCATCACAATGCACAGCAGAGGTGGATTGAAGTTGCAGGGATTACAAAACAGAATAGGTCTCTGCTAGTAGTATTTTTCCTTCCTATTTTACAGGGCAGGGATGCACTGGAGAAATTCATGCTGCTAGAATTGAATAGGACATTTTAGCCAATATTACCTGAAAAAAAAAGGCTTTTTCTTGGGTGAAGGTTATCTCTATAACTGCAACAGTTAATCCCTTTTACAAACTTGCTCTATTGACCAAACAGTCTTTACTAACTTTATTGATCTCAAGATACCTGAACAGGAAGTTATCTGATAAATTCTGGATTAAGAGTGGTCAACTAGAGATGGCTAAACCTTGCTATTCATTTCTAGCATCACGTTTTTTCCCTCAAAGTTTTCAAACTCAATGGATAAATCAATCCTGCTACAAAGAGACATTCATTTAGCAAGTAATACATGCAGTAATACTATTGCCTCAATGATGAAGTAACACTATTGCCTCAATGATGACAAATGTATGATTCAGAAATGCCCATGTAATACTAAAATGAACGGAAGCCAAGGTCCATTTTATGTGTACTCAACCCCACATGCCCCCTGGTAACACCATTTTCCTTTTAACCAGGAAGCTCTAGGCAAAGGCCTAGACCTAGTTTATCAGTCAAAATTAGCCAACCTGCTGATGTGTACACATCACTATATTATATAGGAATTTATGGAATCTTGGTTTACCCAAGAGGTCCCCTGCTTCATAAAATAACTTAAAATCTTCAACCCCCCCCCCTCCCCCCACAAGCATGCAACTGGAATTGAACAAAACATTGCATGGGTTGCAGGATGGCCAGTTTAAGTATGAATCCAACACACATTAGACTACTGTTTTCACACTTTTTGCTTGACAGTGGTGATATAATGTTGCATTAACCAGCCTTTACAACAGTATTGAACACCACCTTGCAGTTTGAAGAAATATTTCCCAAGGGCACATTGCTCCTCCCCTTCCTTCCCCAAACGTAAGACAATTGTGTAGCTGGCAATTTACCCCCACCCCACTCTCCCTGCTGCACACAGCCACCATGACCTCTTCTTGTCCACCCACACTTAGAAAATGCACAGGTCTATAAGGCTAGGTAAACAGATAAATGTATAAAAGGGGGTACCTACTAGACTGATGGTTCACTAGATCAAAGGTTCGCTAGAGTGAAGATCCACTTGCCCAAAAATCTTCTCCAGGTTTGAGGTAGGTTTAGGATTCAGGTAAGACAAAGATTAACATTTAGGACTAGGATAAGGATTTGTCTCTGGTACTATGGAGTAGGGTTTGGGTTAGGATTAAGTTAGTATCTTCGGTCTAGGGAACCTTTGATCTAGTGAACTCTGCTCCGACGTAAGAAGCAGTATGGGTCAACACTACTAGCCATTTCACTAACATATTGCATTTCGCTTCGAAAATTATTGGGAAAGGGCATCAGCAGGTGTCAGATGTTGCGACTCTATTGTCAGGGTCATATTGTGCAATGGGCAAAGGGGTGGGAAACTGCTGTATATAGGGCTAACACTACCGTAAAGGTCAGACACATTGAAAAGATCGGTCCTGTAATTTTCATTTGAGAAAGTTTGAATCCCCCCTTTTGATAACCAAACACTTGTATCAAGGGGCAACATTATATTAATGTGCCCAGGGTCCATATAACACATTGAAAAATGCTGCCAATTGTCAATATTTACCATTAAATGTAACAGAAAAGATCTTTCTACTTACCGTATGATCCAGGTTTGAAATCCAGGATGTATACAAGCAAGCAAGTGTACAAGGAAAAATCCCAACTACCTTCAACAATACCATTGCTACCATTATTAGTACTTTACCTTAACAACTCCAGAATACCATAAGATCAGACGGAGGTAACTACTGCTAATCTTCAACAATGGGAAGGAGTGGCCAACTCCACTAGACATACTTCAGTCTTACCACTTGCGTCATATGAGTTAAACATTGCAACATGCCAATTAGTCAAAGGACAGCATAAAGTTACGTCACAAGTAACAGTGCAACATTTCTCAGGCAAATCCAGGATTGGGAAAATGAGTTTCTAGTGAACATCAAATCTGTCAAGAGCTTAACAAATTGCCCTGAAGTTTTGACTGTTTAAAAGATGCCATGCTAAAAGTTAATGATGAACCATTGAAATTAGGGTGTGAAAGAAGGGACCATCGAAATTTTGCTTCTGGTACAGGGCAGCAAATTTTCCCAACAAATTTTCCTCCTTGAACAGCCACAAGCAACAGCATTGTAACAATGAATGTGACACATGACCTATCACCTTTTTCATAGGGTGTGTGTTGATGCACATGCCATTTTGAATAATATTGGAGAAGTAGAAATGAACTGTTAGTTTTATGCAGACATGCTTTTTAACATATGCCACCTAAAGGCTGATTACAGCTAGACCATTCATGCAATCATGTGACCAGATGTACCAGAGTAAATTTTCTTGTAGATGATGACAAGGTCAACTGCCTGCCTCTTAATGAACCTTTGTTTTGTCATCTTTGTCTTTTTCCGTAACTCACTCTTGAGACTGTTCATCTTATTTTCAATCAGCAAGTCAAAATATGTGATTAAATGACACATGATCTCATGAAAGATGTAAAGAGAAAACTGTTCCATTATGAAATATGTGTCCAAAAATTTCACCTTTGTTCCAAAGAAGTGGAACTTGACAAAACTGTAAATATCAGATGTTTGCCATGAGAGTTTTGTGCATTGAAAGCAAAACCCAATCAATATGAAAGAAAAAGGTTCCATATGCAACACCACTGTGAAAATTACTTCTGCAATAATAGCAGACCTGGCTGATATTGTTCAAGGGCATTTATAATCCTCCAAAAAGTTTGTGCAAAAGCCACAGGATGTAAAATCCCCAGAAAACTTTAAAACAACATGGCTCGTCTCTTGACTACAAAACCATGACTCAATTAAGTAATAATCATGCATGAGTGACCTATACAGCCTTCATCACAGGACCCTAAGGTTGACCACTTTCCTGCTGAGCAAACTAGTACTGGTCAGCCTGAGCATGTGTAACATGTCTTTATCTGGACTGTTTTAGATGTTCCAACCCCACCAGTCCCATATATATGGCATGTTGAAGCATACCAGGAGATATTCTGGAAACTTAAACAGGAATAATATGAAACTGAAATTATCTGCTATTATCTGGACATCTGCCCTTCGAAAGGACTGGGCTACAAAACGAAGAAAAACAATTCACCCTGAGCAAACAAGGAATTTTTCAATAAAAGGGATGTTAAAAGATACTCAAAATGTAATATGAAAGACATCTGGTATGGTATTTCCTGAAAAAATCTCTCTCCAAGGCAGAACCTCCCAAAGACAAATCAACTTCAAGTGACTTTTTTGAATATTTGGAAGCTAGCATTATAAATACATCCTTAAGTTGACTATATTTTTACAAAATATTATGGTAACTGAGGAATATGGTGAATCATGGAGCAAGTGTTAACAAATTTTGAAGAAACATTTTTAACCCCTGAACAAGAATCACAACAGTCTTTGGTCAAAAGTTTTCAAACTTTGCAGTTTTGTACTAAAAGATCAATTTGAAAATTTCAGATCTGTTCCTGAATTATCTATTCCATGAGACAATCATGATTTGGTCACTATACATGTTCCTTGCAATACATCTTGGTCTTCCATAGAGGCTCTACCAACAATGACAAATGAGGTTTCTGTATCTTCCTTGCAAACAATAAAAATTTCCTATCAAACCACAAAGCCATTATTGTACCTGAACAGCAAAATAATGTCCTCCAAGGTGCAAAATTTGGCTAATGCTACATTTTCACAAATCCAAGAGTCATTTCAAAAAAGAGTCAAGTTTCTGACAGTTTTGTGAAAATCCAAATTGTTCATTACTCTTGTTCTGGAAACCTGTTTAAAAGTATTTTCCAGATTAATGATTGTTACTTTCTTACAACATGAAACAATGCAGTCCAGGGGCATCTCACGAGGCCAAAGGTCTGTGAGACCAAAAATCAAAAACAAAAAGGGTCCACGAGACCGAAAATGAGAAAGGTCTGCAAGACCGAAAATGAGAAAAGGTCCACGAGGCCAAAAATGAGAAAAGGTTCGCGTAAAGTAATAATTATCAGGTACGAATATGTCTTTTCTTTAAAATAATGTGTACGTAATAAATAGTGGCCGCATACAGTGATGTAGCGAGGGGTTAACTGGGTCATGGGCCAACCCCTGGCAAGAATAAATAAACCCAAATTTTACTTCCAAAGTTTTCACCTGCACACAAAATTATTTCAAAATCATCTCAAAGGGGAGGGGAGAATCCTCCCGTTAGATGCCTTCCTCTTCGACCCCGGAGCATCGTTCAAAAAGTCATGATCCCGCTCAGCTGAATTCTTGTTACACAACTGTGCACGTACATATATCCTTAACAGATCTGGTCTAGTGAGTGGGTTTTAAATTTCGGCCTCGTGGACCTTTGGTCTCGCAAACCCCGTTTCATTTTCAGTCTCGTGGACCTTTGGTCTCGTGAACCCTAATTCATTTTCGGTCATGGGCTGTAACCTGCAGGCCATGCTTCAGAACCATTTCCAAACCTTTTTGGTGAACTGTAGATTTTTCCTCTCAACATATTCCAACACCTTGGTTAGAGGAACCAGATGATTTCTCACTCTCAGTTGAAAGTTGCAAAACAATATCAACTGAACTGGTCACTTCTACTATTAAAAGGCTGTTACACATACAGCCAGTGCTTCTCAGAATACCTCTGAAACAGCTTATCACTGCAGCATTTGAATAGAGTTGCAAATAGTAATTACGCTAAGTGGATCAAATTGGCTGGTTTTCTAGAAAAACATGATACATGGCTACTTGATCTCACTCGGTCTACCAAAGGAAATACTATTTGTTGATGTTTATGAGTTCATGTATCAACATAGCACAAAAAACTTGGTTAAAACTGTTCTTCTCATAGACACACTTCATAGGGTCTCACTGAACCCAATATCTTTCAGAAATGGTAATGTATATAGACCTAAGAGGAACAACATCGGCCTGAATTTGGAATTATCTCTAACCAATCTACAACAGATGGAATCATCTGGGAACATGACATACCAAAATGTCAAATTTAGTCACCAAGTTCAATACATTAAGCAACAATGGCTCTCCATTATAAGTTTCCTACCTCCCTAAAACAGGTCATCTTTTACTGTAATAGTTTTGCCTATAGATGTAACAGTTCAGGCCCCTGTTTCACAAAAGGTTACGCTCATTCTTAAGTTTGATTTCATAGGACTATTGCATTGTACATCAAACTTAAGACTGATCCCAACTCTTTACGAAACAGGGCCCAGGTGAAGAAGTGAACTCTTAAGACACAACTGACACAAAACCATTCCACATAAAGACATTTAAAGAGCTCCTTGCCTTTGCACTGGCATTATGTGATGACACTGGTGATGGTGTGGTTTGAAAAACAGCTTTTTAGTGAAGTTAATACAGGCATGCCTATTCTGGCTTGCCTAGAACAGTTGGAATATTTGCAAACAGGACAGAGCCAGATATTGCAAACTACTCGACACTTTTATCAACAACATCTCAAGATTACGTTTGCTTGCCTCTAGAGTTGACATAAATTCACAAATCTGGACAAGAACAGCTGCTTCCCTGTGTAGACATAATTCTTGAACCTGCTCAAAGTCCCTTCCTTTTGGTATTCATTATCTTCCACTCAAAATCTTCCGGACTTTATTAAAAAGATTTGCCAAACACTATACAGTGTTTGAACAAGACACTGCAAAATGTAATAAGAATAAAAAGCATACATTTTCCAGGCACTGATGTTCTGATAAAGTCTGCACTTTAATCAACATGTCACACCAAGCTGATTTTCAATTACCAAAACATTATACAGAAAGATGAAAATGCAGACAGCACACTGTTCAAACAGAACCTTAGTCACAGTTGTTGAATTTATTGAATCATCCATATGTATCTGCACAAGATGTAACTACACTAGGCCTACATAAAAGATATCTGCTCCCTGAACAAATAAAATAACATTCCAGAAAAGTTCATAGTACAGAAGGAAAGAGTAATTACCGGAACTCTCGTGATTAGCAACAAACTCGTTAAATCAACATTAACGAAGAACACAGCTTACCAAGCAGTTGCTACCAGGAAAAGTTCACATTGACAAAAATGACACTCAGCTTGTGAAAAATCAATAAATTACAATTGCCACTTTTCAAATGCAAGAAAAAAATTCTTTACAGTGAGAGCGGAAAAAAAAAAAAGAAAAAAACCAGCATTTTAGGCATCACTCTAACATCCAACAACTGATCTAACACATACTCTTCAGCTTAGATACAGCACTAGAAAATGACAAATCCATGCTATTTGTTACATACACCACCAAGTACTATTTTCTTCGATGACATGAAGCAAGTTCATTACCACAAAGGTCTGTCCAATGATGATAAGAATCTTCCAGACTAATTGGGTAGGCAATTTTGTTGTCCATAAGAAGTGGGCTATAAGGCAGAGACCCTCAGAAATAAAGCCTGCACCAGTGAATGGATCACAAGAAAATGCACACTTTATCAACATCTGGGCATTGAGCTCTACCAATGATAGAAGCAAAGGTCAGAAACCCCAAAAAGAATTCTACAACTTTTTTTGACAGATCTATGATGCAGATCTAACACTGTCCCACTGACTTGAATTTCTATTCAGTCTCGTAAAATAATCTGGAAATTCAACCCTCTTTTACCTTGGCCTTGGACTTTGACACGACCGATTAATATTTCAATGGTTAACATGTGGTACGCTTACCTGGAGTATCATGAGAAATACTTGTTGACAGAAAGAAACCTGAAGGTACCAAGTTTGAATGTCAATGCAATGTCAGCAGATACAAAAGCCCTTTAAAGATGTGTCCCTTCTACAAGAGTGTCACACAATTCATATAATCATTGCAAAAGTTCATCAGAAAAAATTTACAAGCAATGGAAAAACATTCTATTGATGGGACACCATTTTCTTCACTTAACACTGCTTTGACAAATGCTATCCAAACAGCAAACACGTTTATGAATGAGTGAGAACCAAACTAATAACTGAGATGGCTTTTCCTTGATTTCCCTCCTTAGCAATGTCCATTTCAAATCAGCGATCCACAACATGAGAACACTGTCAATTCAATTAACCTCAGAAGTTCTGGTGATGACTTTGAAGATTACCTTTCTTTCTGTAAGTGTCAAACAAGTAGCTTTCATTCATCCATCTTTTGAAAATGCCATTTGTACAAAAGGGTTTTCTCAAACAGCTCCAAAACCCTCTCAAACACCTTCAAAACTTAAATCATAGCTTAAGACAAAATTAAACAATATGACTAAAATTAACAACGATTTAGGGTACCTGTAGAAACCAATTGATCTTGCAGCCTGAGACTTCACAAATTACAAAGGCCTCCATGCATGTATTACCCTTCTAAGGCAAAATATCATGTAAACTTATTTGAAAATGAACGTTAACCATCTTTCTGCTGCTGTATAAGTTACAACGGATTTATAACTAGTAATGAAGAAAAGCAAAACTTTGTAAACATAATGATAAATGATGACTGCAGTGACAAGCAACCAAAATGCAAAACTGCTGACAGTTTTGGTGATGAAATATTCAATGAAGTCGATTCAAATGGCACAAAAGCATTTATCTTCAGAAATGGACATAAATAATGGAAATGATTTACCATAAACTTGTTACAGACACCTTTTGAATTTGGGTACACTTACCACCAAAATTCACTTCAAATATTTATGAAATATCTTGAAAAATTCACCATGTTCAGAATTAAACAACCAACATACAAACTAATGGTGCTGGGATACAGGTTTTTGACTGTAGTCACCAATTTATAACAAAGAGAGTGGTAAAGAATACTTTCAGTTGGCCCAAACAGCCTAGAAGACTGAATCTTGCTATGTCAATATCAAAGCTAAAATTAAGGCATTTAAGCACTACCATCACGTAACATCAAAGTCTGCACATGTCAAAAATGGAAACTTTACAAAAACGAAAGTATTTTACAATTTCAGAGGGAACACACGCTACAAAAGTCAGTTTACTTGTTCCTTGCTTTTAAAACAAAATGGCTAAAATGATAAGATGTAAAAATTAAGTGTTCAAAAATCCCAAAAGATATTGAGCGAGTGTAACTTTTGTTAAACTTCCACAGCATTTGGTCCAAAGGTGTGAAGTAATTTCCAAGTATGATAATCCACAAAAGTTGAACAACTGGGCAAAAATTAAGTCATTAATTTCATAACAGAATCAGACCAACATCTGTGTTGAGAATTTTTCAAATTAAAAATAAATGGCCTTCCTTCTGAGAGTATGTCATCAGAATGTCACCTGTATACTTAAGCAGCCTTGACAATCTAAGAGTCCAGCTGGTTCAACCACCAAAGAAGGATGAGAAATCCTGCCTTTGATATTAAATCACTCAAATCAGACAGCTGTTGGGAAATCTCATGTTGTCCACACCACCATTAATCAGCTAATGTGATAATGAACCAACTTGACTAAACCTTACCACACCTTCCATTCTTATTTTACTTTACTGTCAAGGTTTTTAATTTAAGTTCATCAAGGAGGCTTCGAAACAGGAGAATACAGCTAGATACTGTCAGACTAAAGGTTGGCAAATCCACCTCGAGAGTCATACTCTCCTGTCTGCTACCAAGTCCAGATGACACCATTAATCAAGTTCACACCTTACAAAGGAATAACTTAATAGCCCACCAATATGAGGATCTAAACTGTGTGCCATTTACAATTTTTACTAATTAAACAACTTCTCAAAAAATAAGGAAAATGGGTAGATATTAAGTAACTTGTTTGATGAAGACGAACTAAGACAAAAAAGGTGAAGCAATGGGTGACAAGAAGAAAGAGCACAACGACAGGATTTCATATTGATCACACAAAAGTAGGCGAAATAAAACACATTTTAATTAGAAGTCAACATGTGTCTGACAGGGTTCACAACTAAAGCTAAATATTGTTCAAAAACATATCGAGAGTTGAATGCAAATATGCCAAACCAATGTTTAGAGTCTTGAAAGAAGGCTGCAACTATGGGCAAAATTCTGACATCACCTGGAAGCTTTCGTGGATAAAACCAACAGTCACTCCAAGAGATATCTAGAACAGCTGTCAAGAGGACATCCTTTCAAAGCCATCCAGATATCTGAGATACTTACCTTCAAGCAGAAAATGAAGACATCAAGTTCAAAAAGAACTTTCAAACTGCTGAAAGGTATTAACAATATCACGTCCAAATAATTTCTGGGCTACATCTGGCATTTGAAACAATTTTGCCAAAACAGACAGAAATCTGCCATTGTCCCTAGAATGTTAACAGCTAGCACCGTGTCAAAGTCAGAATCAACTAGGGGTGTGTCAGGATATGACTGGTCTGAAAATAAAGCCAACCGAACAATGTTCCATCTGAATGGCTTCTGAGTATAACATGTGCAATAAGACCTGTCTTGAAGGGCCAAAGGGATATTTACAATGGAAAAGGGACCCAGAAAGAAAGCAAGGAAAACTCTACTAATAACGATCCAGAGAAACGTCAAGTGTGCGTCCCTTGAAGTTACGTCCATTCAACATACCTGAAAAGCTTTGGTTAAGGAAAAATGTAATCTTGAAATTGAAGTAAACTGAATACAAGAAGAGTATCAAGAAACTTGCCATGATAAGTACATTTTACTCTGAAAGAAAATATCAGTTACTGAGACTTTGAACGTTCTTTAAATTCTGCAAGGCTTGACAAAAGTATCCTCTCATTCATGTTGCATAACCAAGCAAAGATGAAAGCACTCAAAACCTATCAGTAATGAAATTTACTTAATTTTTAGAAGGCAAGAATGTTTATGTCACATTCCATGCATGATAATTTTATTAAGAAGTTTGAAAGTGCTCCTGACATTTTGGTTATAATGCAAACATTCTCCATTAAAGGTGTGCCATTTCCCGGATGTACTAATTTGCAGACTGCAGACTGCAGACTCGGATTTTGCAGAATAGATGTTACAAAATGCAGAACGTAGTAATAGATAAAAATTACTAAAATTCCGTCGAGTAACCCTTCTGAATTAGATACAGAAATAAAAGTGATCAGAATCTTAAAAAGAAACTTAACCTTTATCGGCGAGTGTCTTTTATTGTCCAGACTTTAGCAATTTTCGAGTTGAACCTGATTTTTCTCTATGGTGGGTTCACGGTGAAATGCATTTCGCACTTTTGAATAAGCAAAAACATTCGATTAGTATACGTAAATCGCGACGGGTTATGTACTCCCAAGAGTCCCGTGGTATCTCTTTGCCCATTAGAGTCAAATACAGTAGCGAGTACAAAGTCTCGGCCACGACATGAACAACATTTTAGCAACGAAGAAGCACGTACGCTGATCCTTTATTTCTGCCTGTAGAGCCACCGTAAATACCCTAATCTGACCGGGCGCAACTGCATAGTATCCTGGCCTACTTATACATACTGCCGTGAATTCATTCCTTTTACACTGAGTGAAAGTAAGGTCCCCAGTTTTCCGTCCAAAACTCAAAGTCATATTTTTTGGCTATTTTATACACTCAGCATACAGATTTATTCTCTCAAAATGAAGTGCTATAGCCTAGTGTGCTTCGAATTTCCAGACGAAAATCACCCGCGTAAAAATACCTCGGAGCTAAATCAACCAAGCTTTCTGCCACCTCCCCGGCCGGCTCCTCCCGCCTGCGGCCTGCAGGAATTGGCGCTACTACGACACGCCTTCGCAACTCAGTGCTACTGATTGCTAGTCATACCTTTTTTAAAGTGCAGAAAAAAAAAAATTTCGTACATTCAGACGTGAAAGAGAATCGCTTCTTCATGATTGGTCATAATTTGAAATTCGCACATTTGATTGGGTCAATTTGAAAATGCCCCGCAAGCGCTGAGCTGCAAATCGAATATTTTTTTCATATTTTAGACAGTCTCTATGCATTGTTTTGATATCGTAATTTATTCTTATAGATTCCCACACGTACTTTTCAAGAAGTGATTTTGAGCATCAAAATCCTTCAATTTATGTTGAGGGGTGACAATGAGAATACGAAAAACCTTGAGATTCGAAAATCAAGGATTATGACCAACCAAAATTCAACTAAGAAGGAACAATTTGTCTCGATTTGACTTAGTGATGCATGCGTCGTCTACGTTGGGCACACATACCTGAAGTGCAAGACTTTCGACAACCCAGACTTTCTAGTCTCAAAATTTGACGCATCGAAGCTTCGAGAATTCGATTGCAATGTTTTGTCCAGTACAGTCTGGTTTTGATTTTAATTATCAATCACAGAAGTCCCTTGCTTAAACATTCCAACACAAGTACATGTTTCCGATATTTTAATATTTGTAAATTTATTAAGTCGAATTTTCCGAGATAGTACCCGGTGTATTGCATCTGGTTAACTTTATGCTTCATTGTGCGAAACATGTTCAGCTAACCAGGGCATATCAATGATGACGTGCAATGAGGTCGAGTATGTCGAGCAGTGATAAATACAAGAGTAATGTGCACAACGTGGCGCAAGTTGCTGAATTTGGATTTAAACACCTCGTTCGCAGTGCATGTGGCGGCCAAGACAGGCTCAGGCTTACTGTATATGGTTAATTAGTGGGGGTTTTACGCAAACTGATCGAAGGCTTTGCTCGTTCATAAATGCAAAATGCATTTTATGAGGAAGGCACCTTAGAGAAAAATCCGGTTTAATTCGAAAATAGCTTAAGTCTGGACAAGAAAAGACACTCGCCGATTAACTTTGTGTTTATTTTAAGATTCTGATCAATTTTTATTTAGGTATTTTACTCAGAAGAATAACTTGATAGAATTTTCATTATTTTATCTAGTACTACATTCTGCATCTTGTAACATCCATTCTGCAAAATCCGAGTCTGCAGTCTGCAAATTAGTACATCTGGCCATTTCCAAGAGATTTGGTTTACAAACCATTTTTGCCAGATTGGTATTTGCACTAAAACTTTTCCAGTACCACCAACCTCATTGCTGAGTGACTTCTGCATGTTACATACATGTCTTTACAAGATTTTCTTGCTACAGGAAATCCTTACTGAGGTTCTCCACCTATTGTAACTGTGTCATGTGTCTCTCTAGAGTTGTAACCAAGTCACTGTGTTATGCCAATAGGAGAAAATTCTTAAGAAGTTGTCAAGTCACATAGGTTTGGAAGAGTTTGGCTCCAGTTGGACTTGATTACAACTCTGTGTCTTTTTTGACCATCAAAGATTCATTGTATTTACAATCCTGCCATGCAAGAGTGCAATTATCACACTTTTTGTGCACAGGCTGTGAAAGCCATTATGGCAATTCAAGACTTGCTGAAGTCAACTGAAGAACCTAACAAAACCTTTCCTCAAAATAAGAGTCAAAATAAGAGTCAGGACGATATATCTTTTTCACTGTGCATACTTAAAAGATAACAACAAAGGATACTGATAGCTCTGTAAGCTTCTTCTGCTCTCTCAAAACGGACAGTGCCATAACCTTTGGATCTTTGTTGATCATCTGTCTTAACATCTGCATACAAGACACGACCTTAAACCAAAAAAGAGAAAAACTCTTAACAATCTCAGCTGAAATAAGAAATTAATTTTTTTTGAGAATGTGATATAAATGAAATAGCTATTTCCACACATTGGTAATGATGTGGTGACATACATGTGTTTACATTAAAAAAAAAAAGAAAGAGGGACACCCTTATGGAATCCATTTGGGAGAGGGGTAGCACAGTTTGTGAGGAGAACAGGTTGTATTGCAAATTTTGGGGTGACATTTTAAGTATTTTCTTTTTGTATTACTGCAAGTTAATATACAATATTACAAAACCTTTGGCACATCCCACATCCAAATGCAATTAATTCATGAGAGATTCAAAGGTCAATGATGTAATTTTTCTCGACAGTGATCAAAACCATTGCAAGAAGTTTGAAAGAAACATGAGCTGATACTGGTTCCATGTGGAAATGAAATGTGGACACATAGTCTACAGAGTGCTCAACAAATGAAAATGGAGTTGTTTTTGTCTGTTTCGTACAATGCTTTTGTTAAATTGCACTTTTCACCAGAAACAAGCCCTGCGATGTGTGTTTCTAACATCAAGCCGCCCCTATACTAGATAACGAAGCAATATAGGCCTACCATATTGTATAATAGCCTAGCCAATCTCTAGAAATGAACTTCAAAACACAGCTGATAAATATTTGCACGCAGTGCGTGTGGATGGGTAACGTTCCCATCCATTTGATGGGTCAAATTATTAATTCTCGTCTGATTTCTAAACTCATGATGTTAAGAACTAACGGCACATTGTGGATATAGAAAAATGTGAAGTATCATTTTCAACAAATCAATCTGACCAGAGATGAGGGGCTGATGGGTGGAGTATTGAATTGTATGTGCATACCATGCACTAAACTTAGACTAGATGTTGCAAGGTTTACGGTCTGGTACCCGACTGGTAATACATTTCGGGTACCCGGGTACGAATTTTCTACCCGGTGCAAACACTAGAGTACTCCCATAAGAGCTGCATAATATAAACCTCCTACCTCTTCTCCCACAAATCCTCTGCTTGAGATTTTTACTCCCTCACTGCTAATGCAGTCTGAGGGTAGAATTTGTTAAATTAAGATATTTGTCAAGCAACTAGTTTAAACTGCCCAGCCAGGAACAAATCTATCATTACCAAATATAACAAAGAAATAAAAATTATTGAGAGCAATTTAGCAACCCTTTACTCAACTTCCATCCCAAATTAAAATATCAGAATGAAATTGCATAATCAAAACTTACCAATGTCTTTACAAGCATCTTTCAATTGATGCCAATCAACTGAGAATGGAAGCTGCCAGAAAACAAAATCACAACAAATACTTAACAGTATTTGGCAAGAAACTTTCAATTCATGTCATGACATACACACCACTTCTTTACCAGGCCACAACTGGAAGGGGAGGGGGAGGGGAGGTTGTGGAGATCAGCCCCTCCTCAACAGTTTTGCTCAGTCCAACTCCTGGACATACAGTTACTTCCAAATCTGCATAATGGCATGCCAGTTAGCATCTGAACATTCTTAATTAGTCAAAAAATTCTCATGTAACATCCCTCCCCACTAGACACCACCCTACTTCCAAGAAGTCATTCACATTGATGACTATAAAATTCTACCTCATGTTCTTTCCAAATGCCAAAGTGACTCTTTCTAATAGATAACCTGGTTACAGGCCTGCATATCCTTTTCCGCACTATTCATTCTAGCTCTCTGTGCTAGTTTTGTTTGTGTTTACACTTTCAAGGAGTCCAGCACATCAAGGGTTTTGAACCCATCAGTAATATCCTTCCACTTGCTATTCAAGATTTTCAGCAATTTAATTACAATAATCATCAAATACAGATGGTCCCTGTAAATTTCCTTTTTCAAATGCCTTAAAAGAGACTCATACATTTTTTCTCTACCATGCTTACCCAAAATGAGTACAGATCATGCTGAAAACTTTCAAAACTTTCCACCATTAAAATATCAAACACTATAGGCTTATTGTTAGCTTTCTACAAGACACCACTTTAAGCCATTGCTTTTAGATAGGACAGAAAAATCACAAAAGTGGAAATGAAAACCAATGCTTACATTCCGTATAAAGATCTGGCATCCACCCTCTTTGGGGGTACCTGCCAGGTTTCCCCCTCCACTGCTTCTAAGGTCCCTGTCCCTGTCACCGCCTGGACCACCACTGTGACTATGACTACCACCGCTTCCCCTGTCTCGTCTGTCTCTACCCATTCCTCTGTCCATATCCCTAAAGCCTACATCCTGGGGGAAGTTGTCACTACGTCCAAAGCTACCGCTGCCCCTCGATGGGGGAAGATCTTCTCGCATGCTGCTAAACCTGGGGGACAAATCGTTTTGCAGACGATCCATGCCACCGCTACTTCCAAGAGAATGTGAAAGGTCTCCTGACCCTAACCCTCCTGAAAAATGGGGAAAAACATTAGAGAAAGTTATGTTACCTGTCATGAATGAATGAAAAGTCAGAAATATGAAGTTCCCATTCACTGACTAACAAGTTTTCATTTCTGCTAAACTGACCTCTAATACAAGATAGTTTTATAACATAGTATCACAGTTTTCTCACACCATGGGAAAAGAAATACTTGTTCAGTGTCCCATTTTTCTATTTCTTGTGTCAGAAGGAAGGGTAGATTGCTTTTTTCACAGAACTAAAATGCTTAAAAGGGAAAGTGAAAATGGGCAAATGCCCATCTAAATTAGTTAGTTAGTTGAAGTTCAGCATCCCAGTTTCCAACCAATTGGTTCAAGTCGAGATGACCACGGCCTTTTATCCAGTTGTGGCTCATTGGCTTGTTTTCCCTACTCCATTGCTTATGCTGAGCACCAAGCACAAAGGCAGTAGGTTCCATCTAAAGGTTGCAGTTTGGCACATTCACCTTTTTTATCCATTTAAAACATCTACCAAATGTAAGATAATGGCTAATATTTATGACTTTTGGACACAAAAACCATTTTAATTAAAATTTGATAACCTTTACTGTTATAGGAAATAAAAGTTAAGTCACGGTTGTTTTTCACCATGGGTGGGGATGCTGCCTAACTTTAAGTTTTACATGATTTTATACTTGTAATGTACCTCTTTGACAATGGTACAACATCCCTAATCCTGATAAGAAATTGTAATGAAATATTAAGTTTTTACAAATTGGACATCTTTAAGACAAACATATGTCTTTACAGAAACACAGTGATGTAAACTGTATACAGTATGAATGTCCATTGTAAGGTTGGGCATATTCTAACTTGTTTTAAATATGCATTGAAATTTTGTTGTAAATAAGGATGCTGCAATGTGAATAAACAAGTGCACCTATAATGACTTGGCACAAAGTCATTCACTTCAAAGTAAACTATACATGAATGTAATGACTTAAACACATGCTCCTTAGTCCAGTTAGCATGGTTCAGATGTTCTCACAATTAAAGGCTAGTTCATACTTTAGAGCAGCGCTATAAAGCTATGAAATTTGAACACTGTTCAACTCCGATCTATGTCTGTGATTGGCCTGGAGAAGCAAGGGATCACCATACATGGTCTTTATAGTTTACAGTGCATGAAAATTATATAAACAGCCTTCATGCTTCTGGGATATTATTTTTCATTATCTTTACAATATTTCATTGAAAGTTTCTTTGACCACTTCATCTTGGAATTGGTCTTAAAATGATTTGAATCCAGGATTCATTCACTAATCAAAAATTAAAAACAGAAAGAAATCATTCTTACCCAGACTACCGATGTTGCTGCTTGATCCAAGACCACGTGATAGACTTCCACCTCCTCCTAAACCACCCAGACTGCCTCCAACACCACCCATGCTACCAAGGCCTGGATTCAGCCCACCAAGTCCCTGACCAATGCCACCACCCAGGCCTAATCCACCATCAATACCACTCCCAACTCCTAACCCTAAACCAGATCCTCCTCCAATACCCATACCAAGGGATGAGGACCCCGGGCCACCTAGACCACTATTCATTCCACTACCCAGCCCTACTAGTCCTCCCCCAAGCCCACCACCTATTCCACCTCCTAGTCCACCTCCACCTAGCCCACCTCCCCCTAGCCCACCTCCCATTCCTCCACCAATTCCATGAAGCCCACCAAGGCCTCCACTACCACCCATACCACCACCAGCACCACCTCCCAACCCACCAAGACTACCACCACCTCCCATACCACCCCTCATTCCTCCACCACCCATGCCACCTGGCTGAGAGTTGACATTCTGTGCCAGCTGTTCCAAGCTGGGGCCCATGCTGTCCAGTCCTCCTACAAAAATGGGGAAAAAATTTGATTTAAATTATAAGAGAGCTGAATGTGACATTTGCATCACTGAAACTCAAATACTCCAAAGAAGTACTGACTTCTTCATAGCATCTTGGTGGCATAGTCACAATGAATGACAAATGGTCACACAACCACAAATTATGAGCAACTTATGTCATACTCCCTCTTGTTTCAACACAGGACTGCCATTAGCAAAGCAAGTCTGTTTTCAAACTGTCAGGGCTTGCCATAAGCCTCAAAAAAGTGCAGCCAATCTGCCAAAATGTGGTCCTCAGGTGGTAGAATGGTTTACGCTGGCTGCCATGCACCAATGTGTTTCACAAGTGCTTGGGTAAAAATCCCGCTCAAGGGTAGAGCAGTTTTTCTCCACGTACTCTAGCTTTCCACCCACCTGGCATAGGCTGGCCATCAAAATTGGGTGGGGGGATGGACTTAATAGGGGCCCTCAGGCTAAAATGGAAAACATTGCAACAGGAACAAAATGACAGAGGAGTATGTATGCTGGTCTACAGAAAGGTTGTGTCTCCCTCCCATTTGGAAATCGTTTGAAATTTGCAAATACAAAATGGTGGCACATTTAGTGCTTACTAGTATCAGACTTCAATCAGAAAAAAACTTGAAATTGTACACATATATACGTTTATAAGATTTTAACAGGAAAGCCATATGGCATAGTGTTTCCTTGCCACTTTAACAATATTATTTCAACATGACTGTGGTTTCAAGTTGATACAGTTTCATTGTTTAGTTACTTCATTTAAGTGTAGTTACAGAATGTGATTCACAGGCATATATCATTCAGACTGATATTATGATGTGGTCATTTATCAAGCTTCTTACTTTTAAGTTTGGACACGTCACTAGCCGCAGATAAGATTGCATAGTGTTTCACGCTTGCTAAATCATGTTTTGATGTACATCAAAAACAATACTTTGTACTCAATAAAGGGTGACCACATTTCAAGAATGAAAACCCTTACGGCTACCCTTCTAGACATATTGTGTTTACAAGCACTTTACAGTTTTCACATGTGGACCTAAAGTGAACTTAATTGAGCTTTGACCTTCGCTAAAATGATAGAGATAATGTACTCATAACGCAACACCCACATGCCATGCATGACAGAGATAAGTTTCCTTCCTTTGGACGTAACACTTACAAGGTCTCACAGGTTGACCTCTGGTGACCTCAAATTGTACTTAATACTGGGTGGCCAGAATCCTCAATATGAAAGCCTCTTGGAGTTATCCTTCTTGAGATAATGTCTTTGCAAAAAAAAAAATGTCACATAAGCACAAACACCAATACACACTAATGCCAACCTGACTCCAGATATTCCTTTTGCTACCAGGAGGGAATAAAAAATTTGCAGTACCTGCAACCAATCAACATTCTGCTTCCTTCCCCCGCCCCCCCCCCCCCAGATCCTTCAAGGCTTTGACTTCCAACATGTGCATTTATACCTGCCTTCACTCTTGCTGTCTCTCAAGAACATCATTTATGAGACACCTCAAGTTCTAGCTTCACTGAATTTTTAGGTACTTACGTGGGACCGGTACAGGTTTGGGTTTAGGGGGGTCTCTATCCCTTGCATTGGAGCTCCTCTCCCGATCCTATTTTTGAAAATAGAGAAAAACGCTCTATCATATCAGAAATACACATTAAAAGAAGCTGTTAAAACACACATTTTGAGTTGGTATATTGAGCTATAAGGCTGGACAAAATACTAACACCTTTTGTCAAAGGAAGAAATATGAAAAGGACCGCGCTAAAAGATATTTATGGAACATTATTAAGTATGCTACTAGACGAAGATTATGACCACCAAAAAGAGCTTGCAAAAAGCATACTACAGACATGTTCTTACATGCATATTTGCACAAATAGGAAGTTGAGGATGAAGGTCTCACCATTCTTACTGCCAGCTTCCTGTTGTAAAGCATCTGTCCATTGAGCATACCTGTTGTGTAAATGTCAAGGTTAACCAAACAAGGTGATGTTTAGTCTTGCCAGAAAGATATCTCACCATTCTATACACTTTTTAAAGGTATTAATTCTATACTACTTGCTTCACAACCATTGTAGTAATCCTACAGCAGTTTCAGTAAGATTCAAGTAATGTTAGGAGTGCCATGCTTTATGCCAGTGAGTGTAAGACTCACTCTCAAGAAATGGTATGCTACAACTTGAGAGAAATGAACGAGCAATGTTACCGACTTGTGGTGAAGCCAGAGGACAGTGTCAGCTCCAATACTCTGTGTAAGGAGCCAAAAAATGAAGACCTAATAACAAGTCTTAGGTGTATAGGTGCTATGTGCAGCGAAGTACCACTTGGATTAGTATCACTGATCTCAGGGTAAACAGTCACTGTAGAATGGGCAGACCCAGGAAGACAGGGAAGGGTCTTCCTCTGAGAACTTGAGTATGCATCAACTTTCTGCAGATGACAACCTGAAAAGGTTTTAACTGACAACCTGATAGTGTGCACTTCAAACTACCATGCACTATCATGCCTGCTGGATAAAGGTGTGCACAGATCACCCAAAACTGGGACCAGATCAAAACCACCCAATGTAATTTGGTTTCGGGTGGTCTTGATGACATCAGACTGACGGTTAAGTGGTCTGACTTGTTATGAGACTGATTTTATTTTGGTCTGCCTGTTTCCCACCCAACCTGAGAAAAACAGAAAAAATGACATCTTCGTTTATGCGAATTTAACGTCTTTTTTCAAGGTACTACTAGCATTCCCCACTGTACAAAAGTTCCAAAACTGTAGTTCTAGTCTCTTTTTACCGCAGGAAAACCATGTTAAAAGTCCACATAATCCGATGGTTACTTTGCTGTGCAGTTTGCACTCTTTTAATTTACACATCATGAAGAGGCTCTTATCAACTTCAAGTTCTATACTTGTCATTCCATGAAACCTTGCTTCACATTTTTTTGGAAAAGTCCGTGATGGCCTAAGGACTTCATCAATGTGAATGGTTTGACTTACCTCCAGACCAATGCCAGTTTGGTCTAGAGTGTCAGAGTACTTAGCTTAGTCTATCTCAGGTGGTCCTGGTTGTGTCCAAACAGATGGGGTGGTCTGGATATTAACCAGACCAATGCACCCCTTTACAACTGACTGGTGGAAAATGACACCCAACCAGTAGTGAGTGTGTGAGACACTAAAGGGAAACATGGCTAAAGCAGAAAAAGGCTTTGAGACAGGATCTAAACAAGATTTCCATGTATCCAGTGATAAGAAGTTTTGAACCCCCAATAGGATAAACCATTCTTCACTTTTCACACATTTTCATATCAATCAGGAACCAAGCCAAGAGCTTTGTTACAAGGACAATCCTAGCATGTGCTTCCTACTTCTTTTCCTGGAAAACCTCATAAAGCTGCCAAGCATGTTATTCAGGTCTTGATGGTAGTTTATTCTAAAATTCTGAGCCAGCAAAGGCTACCGGATTACAATTGCTTGAAAAGTAGCTTTCAACTTATATGTTTGAAATCGAATTGAGAATCTTTCAATGTTGAAGGCCACTTCAGATGAGAAAACTGCAAATAACTCTTGAATGAAAAACCCGTATTACAGACGTTGTGCACTGACGTCACCCAATGTCATTTTGGAGGGTAAACAATAAAGTACACAGCACACACCACGTAGGCTTCGCATGTGTGTAGTAGACTTACGTGCATATCCGACCAGTAAACAAATCACGTGTCTGCATTTGTTAGTGTAAGTTGCAATGATATGCACTTACCTCCACCGGGGATGGGAGGGGGGGGGTTGCATTTTCTGTTCAGTAACATCATATGGATAGGTCTGTTATGACCTCACCTTGGAATGAACCCCAAATCTCCCGATTGGTAAGCCCTTATATCTTTGATCCACTCACTACATGGTATCTGTGAAGTAAATGCATAAATGCAAAATGCAGAGCTTCGTTCCTTTTGAAATTTCTACCTCTGTGTGAATTAATGGACAGGTGGGGGGGGGGAGTTAAGGGGTAAGGAACTGGAGGAATGGCACACAACACACAACATGGTCATTTCCTCATGCCAAACAAAAGGATACAAATACTGTTGACAGCATCCACCACTGACTCATACTTAACTACTGCTAGGCCTTTGCTTCTGTCATCTTTGTCTTTGAAAATGTCCACCCTCTCCACTTTTCCCGCAACTTTGAAAACATCTTTGACATCACGCCAGTCCATCTTGTATGAGAGCTGTCAGGACAAGAAGAAAGCATCACTGGAAAAAATGCTCCAAAAATCACTCAAAAGTATCCACATTTACAAACCTTGTGCTCTGGCTTATCAAACTGGATATGTCACCATGTGTGGGCTATGAGTCTCCTCACAAGTATCGACATTACCCTCAAAACTTTCTAAACATTACCTCTGCTTTACTTGACTTGAAGAGCCTGTTCCACAGAAGAATCCACAAAACAGGCAATTTGTTTGTCTGCAACAAAATAAAACGGGGTTACTTACCTGTCACAATTACAGAAAGCAAGACTGAATCTTCATGCAGAACACACCAATTCAGTGTCATCAGCAGATGTCCTGAAGTGACATTTGACCATTTTCATGGCACTGGTAGTGTAAATAATGGGACCCAACTACTGTGCCATTGCACAATTTTTTCCCCAGGACTGAAGCAACTAAAATTTTTCCACCTTGCTTTAACATGAACATTTTTTTCTTTCATTTTTAGTGAATCTTTAGAAATTTACGTAATTTCCCCCAATTTGTTCTGGGAAAAATTTCCTCCACCTGATGTCATTGTTTGCACCTGGCATGTTTCCACAGAAACCATAATCTCTGGGTGATAATCAGATTCTGAAATTGTCATGCAGAATTGTCATGAGTGACACAAAGACCCAGACAGCCTAGTTCTGCAGAAGCACACCTAGTGGTATGTTCCACTTTTGCAATTCCTTTTCTCAAGCTCTTAAGAATATCCAACTTGTACATTGCTTCTATCTCTCATACCAACAAAAATTTTTCCAAGTCAACCTCCCTCCCCTTCCCCCCCCCCCCCCATCAGCTTGAAATTCAAGGGACATCATCTCTCAATGAGCATCCTGAGTTACAGTAAAGTTTGTATAAATTGCACAGTATTTATGAAATGCCTATAAACATACATTTGCTGCAAATACTGTGTCAGAGAGACACTCTGGGTCAAGATCCAACTGTTGTAGCAAGTGGGGTGTGAGAAGCTTCTGGGCCCTGGCTTCCTGCTCTCGCTTGCGTCGGAACTTATTGCTATGGTAACCATCAAGGTCCTAAAAGATAAAAGTTAAATCACATTGTTATTACTTAAATAAAGGCCATTGTGGCAACTTCAGTGAACAATATAGTGGCAAAAACACCTCCTCTGACATAATATTAGGTTTGAACACATTAATGTTATAAAATGATCTCATTTTATGTGTTATACATAATGTCGTCTTCCATCAGTGTTAGTACACACTTTTCAATCTTGTCCATCTCTCACGAATATTTCAAATCATTAAATCATAGGATGCAGGATAACACTAGAAAAAAGTGAATTCAACATTACAGAAGTACAAGGCATGCTATGATAGACTGCACTTTTGCTGTACCAACGGCAGAGACTGTCCAAAGGATTTTGTACTAGCACACAATTTTTATTTTACAGTTGTTGTTTTCCACATCAACTGTGGAGTACAGTGACTGGCTCTGAAGAAAATGGTATTTTAAAGTTAATACATGATTTTAACTTCAACTGAAAAGGTTCACTGGGTCACAGGGGCAGCATTAAATTCTACAAAGAAAAGAAAACAGCCAATCAAAGCATGTGTATGAATGTGACAGAGAAAAGAAAGTAATGTACAATCAGTCTGTTGGTACAACAAATTTCCCAGCAGGCACTGTAAGTCTGACATGTCTGAAACATTAAACTACGTAGCTTACTGGAAACATCAGCATTCTTAAAGTTAGTTCACTGACTTTACAATCACCTGATAGTCATAAAAGGCATTACAAAAAATTGTATACTACTTGTAGTCACAAAATGCCTCATCATCTTATTCCTTCCTTCTCCCTCCTTTCTGCAGAAAAAGAATACTTGTCTATGATCTCATATTCTCTTTGTCCTCATGAGTATCATCATCATTAACAGCACCACCCAATGATTATAATGTGTAACATAAGATGCTTTGTGCGCATTTCCTGAACTAAAATTGTATTGACTTTCACACAAATTCCCAGGTCTATGTTGTAAAGATGACTAACTTCAATTTGGCAAAATATCAAGCTAACATACACGTCACTCTGCATTACTTTAACTGACATACGAAGTTTCGTTTTGTTTCAATTTTAAACACTTGTATAAGTTTTCAACACTTCAACAGCCAGTAATTTGCTATTATACATACAGCTAATGTAGCTATGCTGCTTCCTTTAACAGATTTTAAATTCTATAACTACATTTTACACTTTTCCTAAAAAAATACCTTATCTGTTGCCCACCTTTAATTGAGTTTCCAAACTCAGATAACTTTAAGCAATTTACCATAATTATGAGAATAGTGTTGCAATTCTATTTTAATATTTTCACCCACAAGACCATTTTCTTACCTCCTTCACAACCAGATTTCTTCCACGGAATTCACGTTTGTTCATGACCTCTACACACTTCTGAGCGGCTTCCTTCTCTTTGAACTCTACAAAACTGATAGTACCACACAACACTTGATACATAGAATAATAAAATTGCCCCCCATCCCCCACTTCATCCCAAGTGAATTTGCATATTCTTGAGTTCACAAGTCAGAAACCCTGAAATTCCCAGATTTACAGATCTTAATACTCTATTTATCTAACAAGACCCTCTACTCAGGGAAACTTCACATTTTCCTTGTTTGGGCTTACATTTGTTATCAAATGTTGTGTAAGAAAGCCTTCTTCACAAAACAGAGATAACTCTAAAGAATACAGGAATCACAGGTGATCCTAAAAGGCATGGGGAATCAATTCATAATCAAGTGTTATGACATAAATCTTTCCCAAGACATTCAAGTTTGGAAAGTGACAAGAAAAATATTATGCATCTTACTGTCATATACTTTGGCACTCAAGTGTAATTGAACAAAATTCTACTCTGATACAGTATATTACAAAGTCTATTACACCCAATAATTGAGTCAATTTTAGAAAAGAAAAAAAAGAAGACACTTTTTCCAATCAGTGTTAAGTAGGAAGAAAGTCATGTACAATTTCAAACAAAAGCAAACAATCTTTTTCAAGCCTCCCCCCTTCATTCTGTGACTAACTATAGAGACACTGAAAAGCACTTAAACTAAAAAGTCCCTCATTTTCAATAACTGAGTCAAAAAAAAAATGCTTTTTCCTATCAGTGTCAAGTAGCAAGAAGGAAGTCATGAACAATTTTAATGAGGGCAAGCAAAATATCTTTTTTAATCTTCCCCCTTCATTCCCTCATTACACAAAGTACGGTAACTAAGAGACACTGAAACGAGCTGAACACTTCAGAGAATTGTGATTATCTTCCACATATTTATCCTGACACTTTATGACATGTTGCCAAGCATATACAAAACATAAGAAAGCAACTTACGCACATCCCTGAGAAGACCATCCAGAATGCATTGAAAAAGAACAAACATAAAAGTGAAGAATATTTCTCATCCTATATGTCATAAAAATGATACATTCTGTTAGTACGTTTAACTATGAATGCATAAGAAAATGACACAACACTGTGGTAGTGTTGGATAGCCTAGGATGTAGAGTACAAAACACTCATTTTTCAAATATTGGTATTAGATTCATATGGGCCTAAATTCTGAATTGAAATACCGAAATCTTCTATATCATGTGCTTGTAAAATCAGTACAACATTACTCTAAATTATAAAATCTTGCTTTTCAATGAGATGTAAAACTTGAAACTCTTTACAGTTTACACCGTACTACCTGTGAAATTTGTACAGACAGTTTCAGTCAAGCTTATAAATGAGAAAGTACCGTGCTACTGTAAATAATCAACCAATTTTCCCTAAAGTTTTCATTTCGTTAAAAAGTTAATGGGAAAAATGAATTTACCTGGTTATGAATTAGAAAATAGAAGAATGGGGATCTCCCACTTTTGAAATATTTTTGTAGGTGATTTTTCAAAAGGTCTCTGGGCATTTTACATTGTAGGTATTTCTGTAGTATTTGACTGTCTGATTAAGGCAGCTAAAAATGTGTCAAAATTTCCCCCGGACAGTTAGTTTCTTTAGAGGATTATTGATTCAAATGCGGAAATCCCACAATTGTGCATTGTGCACATCAACATAAACACTGGTACGGACATTAAGCAATGACTTTTTGATGATACACAGGGTTTACATTCATGATGTGTTTCTAAGCAATGTTGGCATCTATTTTAAGTGAAGGACATGAGTATGTGTGGCAACTGCCACTGACGGGATAGAACCAGTGCTGTGGCAGAGTGGATAAAGGTGGTGGCATTTGAAGGGATAAAGATTAGCAACTTGGAAGCTTGGGTTCCATCCTGGTTGGGTCAAAGTGTGTTTCTTTTTAAAGAACAATCTACTGTTGTCCCATCTGAACTGGCTTTTCAAAAGAAACCAAATTTGATCTAAATTTCCCAGTTGGTGAACCAACCGACATAAAGTTGTAATTTATAAGCCACAGACTGTTCCATATTAAAATCACTTACCGCTGGTTTTCCATCCGCCTCATTGAAGCACTCGACATATGCCACAGGTGCAACTATTGCAACAAGAACGGAACAAAAAATATTTGAAAGGCCTAACACTGGACTTATGCATGCATTATCATTATTAGGATGGAAAAAAATTTTTGAAAAGTTTTGCGCTACTTTTTGAGGAAGGGTGGGGGGAGGGTGTGTGTAGGAAAGGACTTATAACAGTAAGATAAGATCAGGGACAACCCACCAGTTTAACAATACTGTACATTGCCTGAACTGTACTTTACAGCTCAAAGTCACTTTCAGAGTGGGTGTGCATGGGCCGAAGCACACTGATTATTAAAATCTTACAGTAAATAGCATTGCTTCACTTCTTGGAGTGAAGCAATGCTATGTTTCTATATTTAACTGTCTTTAAACTTCTTGGAAAGTTAAAGACAGTTAAATATAGAAACACTCGCTTTCATTAGAAAAAAGTCATAATCTAAATGTATTTTAAAGGGGCTCATTGAGTAGATATCAATTAGTTTGTGATGAGTTTGAAGGGAAGCATTGCATGACAATGTTCCTAATTAGCCTCACTGCTCATGTATCACTTCCCATAGTTACCAAAAATGTGAGAAATTGTAATTTTTGTGGACAGGGGTTGCTTTGATTAATATCTAATGGTAAAAAGTGTCTGGTCACGAATTTGTAATAAATGATTGCAATCATTAATTACCCAATCATTGCTATTCCAGTTGTGTATAATGTGTAGAATCTCTTAGTTTGACCATTTACCATCAATATGTGAGTAAATCTCAACAGGTGTGAAAAAAATCATGAATTTTGTGAACCAACTCAATAAGCCCCTTTAAAAGAAGATTAACTGAAAATGAAAGCTCACAAAATGACTTAATTAATGGATGTATAACCAGTAACCCCACACTTGTTAAGAAATCAGAACTGAGTCTCTCAACTCTGGCATAAATTCAAAATAGCATCATGTGTTTTAGAACATAAACATTGCACCTTACAGGTTAACCAAGTTATCTTGCATGACTTAAAGATCACATTAATAGAAATATTTTCATGTCATTAAGATAACAACACATGCCAGCCCATGAAGTGACCTGGGGTAGACTAATTCGAACAAAGGTGACTGGATTTGCATTTTGAACCCTACAAAGGCATAAAGAAAACCTAATTTTCAAAAATTTTAAACCAAAAAACACAGTAGTACTCACCACTTTCTGACATGAGTTGCTTTATTTCGGACCATGTAACCTCATATGGAATGTTACTGACGAAGACACAGTATTCATAGTTTACCCGACGCTCCCTCCCTGTCCTCTGGTCAATGATAGTAGCATACTGAGATCTGTTGTGGCCTCCTCTTTCTCCCCGTCTATCACGATCTCTGCGATCCCCTCTGTCCTGTCTTCTGTTGTGGTTTCGGCTTGGACCAGGGCTTCGACTTCTTGATCTGTTTCTGGAGTCGTGTTGCTGTTGCTCTCTGTTGAGAGGGACCAACAAACGTACAGTACTTACTGTATACTGCACAATATACCCATGCAGGACACCATTTATGAGCTAATTATACATTTGTCATTTAAATGACTCATCCTACAACTGCCCTGGACAAGGGGACAAAGTGCATCGTTGTACAAAGATGTATAAACAAAATGACATCAACACACCCTCAGTTAGTTCTGTAACTCAAACTAGGTTTTATTACACTAATGACCTCTCTAGAATAGTGACTTATATTTCACTGAACCTACCAATCAATGAATGGGTAACCCACAAACAATGCAAAATAGTGGCTATTCTGAACATGATTGCAATGAAGTACATCCCACAGATAAAAAACTGCACTGAAAAACCATGGAGTTGAAGCGCTCTTAGTTGCTAGGTGTCATTGTTCAATCCCAATTGTTACTTATAAATCACATTCTCCCATTAAGGAAGCAGACTACAAGGTGAAAGTTATAATACAGAAGTCAATTACCAATTTTAAGGAATAGCATGTCCATACAGTGAAGAGTAAACAATGTACACTGTCCTGTTGGTGCTATTTACAACGTACTATGAACGATGTTATACATACAGTACAGTAGTTATATGCTCCTGACACAGAGTGCTTGTGGTCTTTATTGGTTACTGGAAAAAATCATAATTGTGAACAAAAATTTAATAATAAAAGTTGGGGTACATCATTTTCAAAGTTCTGTGGAAGGAGTATACAGTAAGAATGGCTGCTACATATATACTACCAATAGTAGGAAATTTTTACTGTATGCATGTGCACTACGATACTGGTTGTTAAAATTGACCCACTATGGCTCACTTGGACTGGGTCAACAAAAAAGACTGATACAGGGTATTTGAGAACCAGAAAGCAAGGTTCTTGCCACGCAAGCCAGCAACGACCGGCTGTAGCTGGCACTGATGCTTGCCAACCAGCATGAAGAGCAAATCGCAAGGCACAAACTTAAATGAAAATTTCACGGAAAAAATGTCTGAAATTTATGGAAATATATATTATTGCAATATAGAACAACCCACATTTTTATCTGGTCATTTAATGCATAATGAGGCATTCATCCAGAGTCCCAAACCCTCACTTATATTGCAAGCACAACTTTCTGAAAGGCCCCTGCTGTATTAGGCCCTATATGCTTGACTTTTTTCTTTTGTGTACTGTATGTACTGTCCATAATCCATATATACACTGCACATTTTCAAAACAAACAGGCATTTTACTGGCCGGCACTCAGAATCCTCTAGCTAGAACCCTGCCAGAAAACCAAAAGGCTTAGTGCCTCCTAGCCACATGGATATAAGTTTAGTATAATGGTGTTTGTTGACAGAACATTGTGAAGTGCTTAAAGAGGCTTATTGAGTTGGTCCACAAAATAAATGATTTTTTCTCCACCTGTTGGTTTTACTCACATCTTGATGGTAATTGGTCATACTAAGGGATTCTGCACATATGATATAAAACTAAAATGGCAATGATATGTTATTTAATGATTAAAATCATTTAATACAAATTTGTGACCAGACACTCTTTGCCATTAGGTATTAATCATATGCAACTGCTGTCCACAAAAGGGTACTATTTCTCACATTTTTGGTAACTACAGGAAGTGATATATCAGTAATGAGACTAATTAGAAGCATTGTCATGCAACGATTTCCTTAAAACTTGTCACAAAATAATCAATATCAGCTCAATGAGTCCCTTTAAATTTAGATGTACCGTAAGTTAAAGATCTATTGGCATACATAGATCACACAGATTGACACCAGTCATACTCATACATCAGCTTTTTCCTTTTTATTTTGGGTGTTACATTTAGATAAGATCCAAACATGTTTCATACTAGACAAATCATGTTAACATGGTTTAAACAGTATGGTCCCTGGTGACCTCAAATGATCTAAAGCTGATTTTCACCACAAAAAAAAAAAAAGAAATCATGCAATCATTACAGCGCATCCACACATGCCACATATGAGATTCATGATTTTTTTCTTGAAATATCAAGTTTACACAGTTTTTTCCAGTTTGAACTCCAGGGCTATCAAATGACCTTTGACCTCCATCAGATATTATAGAAATACTTAATATTGAGCCCCCACATGGCAAGCATGAGATTCATACATATTTTTCTTCTTGAGATGTCACATTGACAGGGTTTCATGATCTGACCTTTGGTGACCTCATATGACCTTTGACCTTACCCAATATGGGCACCTACATTCTTCATATGAGTTTAGTTCTAATTCATTTCCCTTCTTGAGATGTCATGCTTACAAATTTCTGCAGTTTGACCTCTGGTGACCCTGAATGACATTTGATCTTCACCAAACTTTACAAGGTTCTTCTAATATATATAGAACATCTACAAGCCAGGTATGAGATTCATCGATGTTTCCTTTCTCCAGATACGGTGTTTGCACGGTTTTCACAGTTTGACTTCTGGTGGCCCCAAATGACTTTTGACCTTAAAAGGTCTTGCGACACGCAAATTACATAGTTAGATATTGCAGCAATTCACATCAAAATCTATCACATATTGACCATTTTATAGGTTAATTTCTATTTTACACTTGTATTATGAATAAACATAAGCTAAACAAGCAAACTTGTAACATCGAAAGATGGTTAGTCTCACATCTGCACTGTGTAAAATCTGTAAATCTATAATCAAAGCTGAAACTGTAAAGTACATATGGTAGCAGGAAATTGTTTTACTCCTTTAGGTTTTTGGCAAGGAAAATCATGTTTCCCATTTTATTGATGTTTTTGATGACTGGACACAAATTTTTAAACGATGGAGGCAATGTTGATGTTATTCATACATACTTCATGAAAGCATTTGATGTAAGTTCCTCACCAACATTTCAGTTTGAAACTGGAATCTTATGGTTGTTACAGGAAATAACTTTGGATAAAAAATTTTCTGCTAATCATTTTCAACACGCATGTGTGGAAGACCATTTTTCTCACTGGGCCAACATTACCTGTGGCATCCATCCATCAATGACTTGTGTGCTGGGCCCATTGCTGTTCCTAATTTAATTAATGGCTACCTGACTGCATATCCTATTGCTGTGTGAAAATATTTGCTGATGATACTAAAACCACTTCTACGTGATCATACATTTGGTAAAAAACATCATCATAGATCTGTATGACAATGCTAATGGAAAAGATTGTGTGGACTGCTTTGCTTTCCCAACAAATTTGAACAATGTCCAATACGTATGAAGGTGTTCAAACTTTCGGCTGCATGTTTCATCTTACCAACAAGTGTTCAAACATTGGTATGACAATGTTTATGGAAAGTGTATGATGGCGTAGATGGGCCTTAAGCTGTATGTACAGGGAAATAACATCCTTTCAGGATTGTGAAAACCTTTGACACAACATTAACTGTCTGTGTAACTGTCTGGAAAAGTGGCAGTTTTTTCACCCTGACAAGTGTCGAATTTTAAGACTTGGTAAAATACATAAATCTTTGAGACCTTGAAGAGCAGTTGATCAAACCCTGAACCTCCAGTTGCCAAGCTTTATCGCTTCAAATGCCACCGACTTTAGTCACTTGGCCACATTAATGGCCACAGCACTTGTAATTGTTGTCCTGATTTTAATTTAATACAGTAACATATATATAAATGTCAAATTATTAGGGCATCAACCAATATCTCAATTTTGGAACTCTGAAAAAACCAGGGTTGGCAGTTTTTGCCACAGGTGGTTTTTACCGGTAAAAACCGTCCCGGTAAAAAACAGGTTTTTGCTGAAAAATGGAAAAAATGGTAAAAACTATTCTGCTACATTGAATAAAATGTGGTTAACAAGTACTCTTTATGCTTTTTTCCAAAGTCTAAAGAAGAAAATCATTCTGTTACATCAAGATTAATCATTTTAGGCGACAATATATACCATATTAGAGCTTGAATGTGATTTGTTTAGCAATTTTGGCCACTTTTTGCCAGATTTACACCGTTTTAGGGGTTAAGTATACATGCACTAGGTATATTTAATGCAGAAAAATGGGAAGGAAAATCATGGAATAATTTAAGGACTTACTTTCAGTTTCATAAGAAGCTTTCCTGAGCATACTGGCAAGTTGGTAACTCCACTCTTGGGTATACCCTTTCAAGGGGAACCTGCAGCTGTGTAGTCCTTCAATAACTCAGTGTCTTACAGTACATTGACCTCCAGGAGTGTTATATCTTGTTTATGATTGAACCATCCCCTCCCTTCAACATTTCCACTTTATAAAGTAAAGTGCTGGCTATTCACTTAAGTTTCTTTCATTCTAACATTACTATTTGTGGTGTATCAATTTTTTTCAGTGCAGATAACTTAGTCAAAAAATAAACTCTTCTTTTTTTTTTTGGCTGTCGATAAATTCTTACTTATTTCTCAGTATGGTGGACTTGAAATACCCAGAGAAACTCCCTTGATGAAACTCATTTACCTCAAGTTGCTGCTTAGTCAGCATTTATTATTATGGCACTATGATTTGCTTCTCTGTTGTGTCAAACTGAAGTTTCTGACATAATAAAGGAAGTTTCTCGTCCACTTCATTCTCCTACTCAATATGTGTAACAGATATGCCCTACCTGTACCAACTTTGTGACTTAACTTACAGTATATTGAGAAATGTCATAACTTTAAACATAATTTTATTAATTCTCTTTTTGAAAAGCCTTGCTTGATAAATCTAGTCATTTTGCAAACCCACAGTTATTTTCAGACTATTCCTGTTAGCATGTAGTTGTTTTGTTTGTGGTTACACTTAACATGTTAGGGTTTACAGTACTATTGTAATAACCAAGTATTTCACTCTTTATTCTGTGTTTGACAAGTTTTAGTGCTCACTTTTTAGGCAACATAGAAAGTGTAAATGAATGTAAACAATTTTATCTTAACTGGTTTATCCATCATGTGCAATGGGGTACAACAACTGCACTCTCCTAATTGCCAGAAGAGGTTTTTTCCATTTTCTCCCAGCTTTTACCGGTCATAACTTGTTATTACCACTTATTACCAGTTTCTACCAGTCCTGGTAAAAACAGATTTTTTTCCGGCAAAAATCCAACCCTGGGGAATACGTACATTTAGGGCTTATTATCGATACTTAAGATACTTAAAATCACAATTCTATCATTTCAACAGTTTCAAGGCTAGACTAGATAACCTTTGGAGCAACAAACCGGGAGTGTTTGATTATAAAGATGTTTAGGCCTAGGGTAGGATGGGGTGTTTTCCACTGGTAGGCTATTTCCGTCTACTATGTATGTGCGACCAAGTACTATGAACTAGTGGCAATTCAAAATCACACCCAAGTTAACCATTTAATATAACAAATCCAAACCTGAAAACTGAATGCGTATATACATACATTTGTTTCAAAATCCTGTTTTCTTAATATGGGCCATAAGCCATATGACTTATTTCCACATATCTAAAGTTACATCCATCAACTTTGTTATAAAGTGGTCAAATATGATAACCTAGACTATGCCTGTAGATAAGGGTTATTAGGATGTTGTAATGAAAAGAACCTGCCCCAAAGTTGTTACTGTCCTCATTTAGTGGGGAGGTGGGAAACCACACACCACAGGCTATTTTGGACCACCTAGTTTTTGACTGGCATAAAATCATGGAAAATACTGCAATTTGATTAGTCTAATTTTAGTTTTAAGTGATATAATTAATGACCATAAACCAAATGTAAAACAGTTACCTTCATATGTAACTTCTATCACAACATCTGCACAATGATCTCTTATGACCCATACAAAATTCATTTTACCTTAAATTAGCATGGTTTCAATAGGGCAGTTGAAAATGAATACTGTTAGTTTCTGGACTAATTAGTTTCCTCCCCTAAAAATCATTAGTTTCCTCCCCTAAAAACATTAGTTTCCTACCCAATACTTCTGGGGAGGAAACTAACGTTTTTATGGCAGGAAAGAAACGCTGAAATGTGTATGTTGTAAAGATGCAAGTACAGTACGTTTAGTTTATAGAGTATAAGATAACAGGTTAGACTGATTTCATTAACAAAATTCTGAAATGACACTCTTAATAACTCTCAGTGTTTGTTACATCTACAGTAGGCTAACAGGCCTCGATTTTAAGAAAATTTTTTCTCCCTCAGACATCCTATCTGCCTTTTTTGGTTGCCCAAAAGAAAGTTAAGTTGCCCGAAGAGGAATTTTGTAGTGACTCTAGAAACCATTTTTCTTCTTGCATGAACAATGGACAACCAACCCGTACTGTTTGGTTGTCCCGCACAAATTTTGGTTGTCAAGGGTGACCAGACGACTGTTAAAACTGAGCCCTGGCTAAACTGGGTAACACTTATTCATCCCTGTCATGGAGTGTAATAGCCTATCCTAGTGTACTCTTTTCCTAACTCGAGATATTTAATATTAAAGACTACTAATTTTTGTCAAAAAATACTTCAGTTCTTATCAAGGTCACAGAATGTTATGTAAAGTGGGCACATTGCCTCAGATTTCTTTTGTTTTCCTTTATAACTGAGTGTCCTGTTGTCCTTGAAATTTGATACTGTTGGAATGTTTGAATATCTTTCCATGTAGGTTTAGCATAAATCTGCATCATATGTATGGCATACAGTAACAAACAAAGTTGCTATATATTCCCTACAACAGTGTCAATATCATAAAGAAATTCAATGCTTTGTCAAATTTATGTGTCACGATGAGATCACAGATTTCCCATAATGCACTTTATCTTGATAAAAATTGCATTCCTTTGAAAATAAGTATCTTCCAAACAGGCTTGGGGTAATCGTAATGTCAATTACAATGGCAAAGTAATCATAATCGTGGCTTAGCCTAATTTACAGTATGATTACATTGAAGTTAAATTTATAAAAGAAGTGCAAAAGTAGTAGAAATTATTAAACAAATTTTTCAGTGCTTGTTACTTCTTTTGGGGTAATTATAGTTAAGTTTCCTGCTTTCTTGGGCGCTCCAGCCTAACTGAGTGAGAAGTGCAGGGCGGTTCAATCTCCACTTTGGGAAGACTTGGTTCTGTAGTTGATACAATCAGGAATTTGTGTTTATTACTTAACACTTGCACATTTTGTTCACTCGGCCCCCCCTCAATCTGAGCACATCCTTGTTACACAACTGGTTGATTTTTGGTTGACTTTATATTGAACACTTATGCACTTGTCAATTGTAACCATGGTCCAAACTGAAACAAGTGTAAGCCAATGTTTAAATATTAAAAACTTACCAAAAAGCCACACAGTCATTGGTAACATGCCATTTTAAATCCTACCTTGCTTCGGTTACACTTTAAAATCGGAGATGGTAACAAAGTGTTATCTCCTTCTGTAGGATCCTAGGATATTTTCATGTTCAATATCTTGAAAGATTGAGAATCAATTTTTTTGACAAAATAATTTTATTCAGTGGTTTGCACCAAGGTGTGCATATAACAGCGCACCTATTTATATTTTACATATTTGTTTGTTCCCTTTTTTCAGTCATCTACATCTGTAATCTGTATGCAACCATTCCTGCTCAGTACATGTGATTTCCAAAATAACCTACGAACTGTACCAAAGAGTAAAGTGCAGCATGTGCCCGAGAGTATGATAGGCACTCCAAGTCCAATGCTTTGAGGACATATATGTGATGTACATACTGTACTGGTTTTCTTTGGCACTAGAGTGCATGTAAGTCTAGCATACCATACAGTGCTAAGTCCCCGCCAGATCCCTGCGATTTACCCAGTTATTCTTCTTGCAAATTCCAGGGTAACTATCCCGGCCCATTTTTTGCAATGCACATCCCAACTAAAAGTCCCATCACATCCCCCGCATAGTGGGAACCAACTATATCATTCATCCCCAGAAGCAGGGAGCTATAAGGGATGGAGAAACAACACTTCTTCCTCCTTTGAACCTAGGTGTTTTGCTAACACTTAAGCTTTGCACTGTCTGGTTCCTGAAATTCCTCTAAAACTTAGAGGGATTAGGCAGTGAAGACAACTGTTCTTGTCGACTGCTACATTTGAAGGAGCTCATAGGATGATTTCCCCCGTTGGCATTATATCGTTAGCCGTCAAGGAGGGCAAAATTTATTTCAACTTGTGCCGCCAGGTGCCACGTTTTTAAAGGGTACAGTGTATCTTTTTATTACTTTTTGAACATAGATACATTGTTCACTATTTCAGGAACTCTCCAGAAACATTTTAAATGTCATCATCAAAATTTAGACTCCCACTGGTTTTCAAACAGGTATATTCCTTTCTTAATGAAGACATTAGAATAATAATGGAATTTGTGCAACTTAAAGGTCAAAAGCAGTTGCCACAAACTTATTTTGAAACAATTGCTAAATGTCACAAATTTTTTCTTATTTCTATTCCAAGTATCTTTCATAATATTTTAGGACATAAATATTGCATATTCAAGGTAAACCAAGCAGTTGCTCCTTTTAAATTTTAGAATTGAGTGAGAAAAATGCTGTCACATGATTGTCAAGATCCATTCAGGAAAGAGGATAGTCTACTATACAATTCTTTACTGGGGTGACTGCATTCTCCCTTTAAGAATAGGTGAACAATCGGTTTGATCAAAAACTATGAAAACGTTTCCCATAAATCGGCTGTGCAGTTATCTTCAAAGCAACATCTTGACAATGGTCTTTGTTATAGGATTACTGCACTTTGAAAGAGGGAGATCATCATTATGAAGGAAAGTCAACAAAAGTCACACAATTAGAACAAAGAGACCTGTCAATCAAATTTGGCTACCTGAAAAGGATTTAAGTATTCTCAAGTACATATTGTCTGACAGATTTGGTTGATGTTTCTCCATCTCTCACAGCTCCCTGGCAGAAGTACTGCAACAGCCCCACTATGGCTGGGTATGGGGGCTGTGGTTACAATTGACAAGTGCATTCATAAAACAACAACAGTCAACCTTACAAAATGCAACATCTAAATGTAAATAAATTTAATTAATACCTCCACTGATAAAAACTTTCATGAGCAATGAGCCAAGAGACTCCTAGTACCAGCTATTGAAAGCAAATGCTATTAATACCTCCTACCAGTCCATTGCAGAGTTTCCCCTGGGTTTTAGAGAGTGTGAGGTGGTATTAGTCCATGGAGGTAATAATTATGCCAGCTTTGGCACCAAAGGTGAGGGAGAACCATCAATACTTCCATAGCTAGTACAGTACAGGTGGCAAGTATAGCAAATTTCTGTGAGGTGGTGGCCAAAAACTGTGAGGTGGCCGCCTCACACAAAGAATGCCAGTGGAAACCCTGCATTGTTCTCATTTCAACAAAATGTACAGTAATCATGATTGCTATCATGATTACATCACAATGTAATCATAAACGTAATCGATTACTTTCATTTTTAGCTGTAATCATAATCATAATCGTAATATCTGAAGTAACCGTAATCGATTGTACATTCAGATGTAATCTGTAAACTGCAACCGCGCAAACTTGTTGGCAGCAACCAAGCAAGTTGGCTGGGAAAGGCAATTTGCTGCAACCTAGGAGGTAGTTTTGGGTTAAATTTTCTTGGTATGTTCCGTGCCAACTGATGGTGGCGCTCCACTTAGATAGTATTGGCCGTGCAATTCTCTTGGCCATTATTAATATCCCCCGTGCACCACTGCAAGCTTTCCAATCTGGTCTGAGCATCCGCACATCCACCCAGGGTGAGCTTGAAAGGGCTTTAATTTTTTTCTGAAGTTTCCGCATATACTAACATGTTCTTAAAGACTACAGATTTCTCCAAACTTCGACTTCACATCCGCACATTTGTATGCCCAGATACAGGCCTGAGGATTTCAGATTTCATGGTAACCATTTTTTAGGTTCCATGGTTTTTGATCCACGTAACCTAACGTAACCCATTTTGTTGAGTCTCAAAAACCCGGTTTTTCCGTATTCCCAATATTAAGAAAACATGACTCTGTGACAGTTTACTACACTGAGCTTCGTATAGTGTGTAGGTGTACGAGCGATCACTTGCACTGTCAATGCCACAGTGCACAACATGTGTTCAACTTATTACGAAAAACAATATCTCAAAATGACATGATGTTGTTGTGTGTGTTGACGCCATGTCGTGGGGTAACAGCATATGGTTTGGAGTACAGTAAAACCCCATTTATCCGAACACATCGGGACCGAATGTATTTCGGATATCGGTAAAATTCGGATGTACAGGGTTTAACTTTTTGCCTCAAGTAAGGTACACAGGGTCCATAGGAAAGAGTGTGAACACATTCCCCAAATAATTCCGAAAAAGGCTGACAAAATTCCCCAAAATGTTTGGTTACCATTTTTTGTGACCGATGATATGACAAATAAATTTTTAGACTTCTAAAACACCCGGATTTTATTCCCAAAATTCGAGCCAACGCCCTTCTGAATGACCAATGCTTTCTACACACTAAATGAGTGTATGTGCTGAAGAGAAACTATAACGATCTGGAGAGGTATCTAGCGTATAAATTCGGCATAAATTTCCAAAAATATTAGAGGCACATGTGTAGGAGACTCCCAAACAGCAATTAGCAATGTTTTTGTAAGGTCTACTCTCGTTATTTTTAGGTATGAAGCTCACTACGCAACTAACTTTTCAGATTTAGTGAAACTAGGACTTACGCTAGCCTAACATATTTTAGTATAAGGAGAAATTGAGCCTATACCAACTCATGGATCCTAGCAAGAATTTCAAAACAAATACGTACGATTTTTCTTCCAAATTTGACAAAGAGATAACAAATTGTTTTCCATGCCCACATGTTGGCTGTTTTAGCCCTCCTGACATCTTGCTGTGACTTATGAAGTCCCGAGGAAATTAGTGCATTTCTGCAAAAATTTATGTCAAATTTTGACTTGTACAGTAAAGCCCTGAAAACTTGGTGGATTCTACCGTAATTGTGATGAATATTATTGTTGTTAAATCTGATAGCTAGTTCCGAAAAACGGGGCTTTACTGTACACGTAGAATCGTAGTAAATTACTGTTGAAGGACACGCTGATTTCTCGTTTATTTTATGATCGAACTGAGTATAGATAAAAACCAATATCAGTCTGACACATCCATTTTATCATCTACAGTATCAGTTAGCTGCATAAAGCAAGAAGTTTCCTTCCAGTTGACATCATCATTGCAGAAACGTTACGAAGAAATCTCCGGGCACTCAATGAGTCCCCACTGACATACTGTGTATTAACTGTGGCATAATTTTTGAAACAACTTTCATGATATCGGGCTGTGTGCAAAGTCAATGCAGTGGGGCCATAATCACAGCCTGTGCAGTGTATCAGCATGGTGTACAACCGGGAATCGTGGCTGCACAGGTCGCCGTAGTGCGTGATACCCAGTCAGCTAGTGTGGACTCGGCAATTGCAATTTGCGATAGCACTAGCCCTCAATCAGGGCCTAGTATACTACGCTCCGTAAGACTACACTCCGAATACAAGGCCCTTATTCTCTGCACAGGCATTTCCAGTAAATAGGACAATAATGATATATCACAAATTTTCCGTACCTTGCGATCACATATGACACTAACGAGCACTAAATACAATCAGTTACTTTTATACCTTCCTTTTTTGGCAACTTATAAAGCGTCATTCGGTTTTCTGCAAGAAATTTTCAAGAAAATTGGTCTTATTTTCACCTGCGATGCGAGGCCTAACTCCTTGGCAGACGAAATGACTTTTTAATCCCATAATCCTACTCGGCATTCCGCTCCACAACCATACCCAACTGCGTATGCGAATGATCTTTATATCATACATCGAAAAGTGTCGTAGTGTAAGAACCACCTCAGCCCATTGACGCAGCTAATAACCCATGATCCTACTCGGCTTTCCGCCATTTCGTCTACTCGACTGCGTATGCGAAGAATCTTTATAAAGCATGGTGCAAAAGTTCCATACAAAAATATCACTTTGACCTATTGACGCAGACGGTTGAGCTAACGGTGGTCAAAGGTCACTGCAGATAGCTCGAAGCAGACGACTACTTGAAGGCAGCCTGGTAGTGAAATAATAAGTCATTTTTTCGTAAAATTTATCAACATTTTCACCCATTGAAGGTGTAATAGTGTTTTAATCGTTGTCAACTTACATCTGTGACAGTTTGGTGAGTAACCGAGCCGATTTGTAGTCGTTTGAGTTTAGAGTGTTTGCCACAACGCCGCGGTTGTGGCTAAATCCTGATTTTGTCAATGTATCGCCTAAGGACCTACTACACGGAGCAAAGTGCCAATGGAGCGTAGTGTGTAGGGCCTGATTGAGGACTACGATAGCACATGCTGCAAGGTGCGAGCCACATGCGATCTATTTTATGCTTTGTGATATGAGGCAAGAGCAATGTGAGAAAAATGTTGCAATTGGTAGTCTGTATTTTATCAGATAATATCTTTTAATCAAATTTAAAATGCCTCCTAATGAATGGTCAAATTTTAGGTAACAGAAGAGTTGAATATGAGTGTCAAATGGGACATCGTAACCGATTTTTCGGTTACGTGGTTTGGCGGTCACGTAACCAACACGCGACCGCGAACGATCGTTCGCATGAAATCCGCAGGCCTGCAGATACCACTCTCAAGTGGCCCTGTATTCTATTGTTACTCCATTTCATAGTCCAGTAAGAGAATTTACTAAAACAAAGGACATACACTGAATGGTAGTACAGGGCTACAAGCATTGCAGGTGTTGACCAAAGGTAAGGAGGTGGTTCAATTACTTTTTGAAACCAAAAACCATTAACTTAAGCAGTCGAACCCCATCCAAAGTTCCAAATGCCAAACCTAGGGCTAGGCCCACAGGCGTTCTGAGCATTATACATACATATACACACTATATATATATATAATAACAAGGTATGTCACCTTTCAGGACGAGACTCAAAGCTTGGCCTATTTTTACATTATTACGTTCTCTGCCAAACTCACTGATTTCTTTCAATGACGTTGTTCGATGGGTAAGAACATCTAACACCTCTTCGGACACAACTCGGGCCATAAAATCACTTCTGGTCAGAATTATTCGTAAAAAATGGAACGTCGGGGCAACCAGTGTAGCCAAACTTCACAGCGGCAGATGACGTATTGATTATAACCTGCGCAGCCACCTATGCCGTCTCGTAAGCGAAAACACGCGGTTCAAGGTAAAGCGAAGCAAAAGATCGAGTAATCGCTTTGCAGGTAGATACGAGCAGCTCATTATTCGAAAAATCCTATGTAACGTGCGTTGTGATTGGCTAACAGTTAAGACAACCGGGCGAACGTTTTAAATTGCCAAAGAGTCATTTCAACGTTGAAGGAGCAAACTGCGAGGATACACACATTCTTTTACGTTCTTACCACTTCTGTACGGTATCAGTGGTACTTCGAAAGATAATACGAAAGACACGAATGTCTTAACTGTTAGCCAATCACAACGCACGTTACATAGGATTTGTCGAATAATGAGCTGCTCGTATCTACCTGCAAAGCGACTACTCGATCTTTTGCTTCGCTTTACCTTGAACCGCGTGTTTTCGCTTACGAGACGACATAGGTGGCTGCGCAGGTTATAATCAATACGTCATCTGCCGCTGTGAAGTTTGGCTACACTGGTTGCCCCGACGTTCCATTTTTTACGAATAATCTGACCAGAAGTGATTTTATGGCCCGAGTTGTGTCCGAAGAGGTGTTAGATGTTCTTACCCATCGAACGACGTCATTGAAAGAAATCAGTGAGTTTGGCAGAGAACGTAATAATGTAAAAATAGGCCAAGCTTTGAGTCTCGTCCTGAAAGGTGACATACCTTGTTATTATATATATATATATAGTGTGTATATGTATGTATAATGCTCGGAACGCCTGTGGCTAGGCCTAGCTAGGCTAGGCTTAGCTCTTTGTGACCCTTGTGAACTGAACTGTTCATTATTCTCCATGGCAACAGACCCGACTGTACTTATCATAGGCCTAGAGGCTAGAACTCGACAAACAGTCGATAAAGAAGGCTTACAAATTGCAGTACAAAATAGGCTTAGGCCTAGGTATAGTTAGGCTAGCAGTAGTATCATATGTTATAACGTTAAGCCTAACGTTAAGTTTGTTGCATGTTGGGTTCGTGTAAGCACGAACCTTTTCCGTTCCATTCCACCGTTATCACTTGAAAACGATTGCTGAAAGGTTGCATCAGCCATTGGACCTGAGTCTTCAGCACCTTCTTCAAATCCGTTATCACTTAAATCAGTCATAATTTTGGTATATTTTCACAACCAACTAGTCTAATTGCATTGACTTAGTACACAGCATGATCTGAATGAGAACATACGCTGTTCAAAAGATGAGCTCAGTAGTTCCACAATTCAACACAAATATTCCTGCAATGGAGTCCAGCTTTTTCTGAAATCGTCTGCAGCGCAGACGGTTAATTAAGGCCGATTCATACTTCAGTATAGCGCTTTAAAGCTATGAAAGTTGAATATTGTTCAACTATGAACTATATCCGTGAATGGTCCCTCAGAGAAAGGGATGACCATATACAGCTTTATAGCGGGTGAAAAGTTGGAAGTATGAACAGGCTACTTATTTCCTGAAATACAGTCACTTCCTTCCTCCTTCACGATGTATTTGTTTTTCTTTTCGGGTAACATTAAACCACTGAAACAAACACATTTCCAGGCAAGGCAGGCCCGGATCCAAGGTAGGGGTGGGGGGGTTTCCGGGCCTCAGCCCACTCCCCTTTTTCGTCACATCAACAATAACAAATACACGAAAATTAGCATAATGTTAATCCAGGAGAATATTCAAGGGGGCTTTCAGCCCCCCCCCCCTTTTCGGAATTTCTGGATCCACGCTTGCAAGGGGATTTTGCCCCTCTGACTTATATAAAAGAGATTTTTTCCTTCGTATTTCCGAATTTTAGTAAATCATCTTACCCAAAGATCACTCAAGTAGTTCATTGAATCTCTAGACCATTTCGGAAAATGTGGAAACTTTAGCTTAGTCTTCGATACGCGGACGCGTGGTGTATCATCGTTCAAAAAGTTGAGCAGGATTAGGGTAATCCTGCGCGAAGGAAAGTTTACAGTTGGTCTTTTCCATATCTTATGCCTCAACATCCGTCAGGGAGCAACTAAACGCCAAGAACTTACTCCCCAACCCCAAAAACAAAAAAAAAAAAAAAAAAACAAACAAACAAAAAAGACAAACAAACAAAAACAAAGCAAAACAAAACAAAACAAAACAAAACAAACAAACAAAAAACAAAAACAAAAACGTACGTGGAGGGCCAGGCAGGGATAACAACGCTTGCTGTTTATGAATATTCATGAGGTTGTGAATTTGAAGCCAATTGAAAACGTTAATGGAAAACAACTTTTCTTGAACCACTGAAAACAACTTTTTTTTTATCTTTTTTTCTTTAAATCCAATTAGTACCGGGAAGTCAAACACATGCCGGAAGATAACATTTGCTTAACATAACATAACAGGTTAAAGGGCAAAGGAGGGCTAAGGCCCCATAAGATGCCCTGAAGTCCATACAACCTTAACTGAAAACAAAGAACCAACCAACACCAAACGAGCCCAGCACAATTAGATTCTACCACACTTATGGAAGAACTTGTCAAGGTGCTTCATACCTTACTAAAAGTTTGATGCCTTCTTTATCATTGATAAACATTAAAAATTTTCTGGAATAGTAGCATTCTACGGCCGAAGTTTGATGTCACTGTTCACTGCTACACGCACACTGTACAAAAGTGTTATTGGTTGAACTCATTCAAATGACTACTATGATGGCACAACCTAACAAGGCCACTCTAAGAAAGTTTTCGTTTTTAAAAAACAAGACAAAAGAATGTGAATCTGTTTGTACCTGAAAAAGTTTTGGCGGACTTGACCTTATTTGAGAGATATAAATCTTTACCACAGATTTTTCCTTTTAAGAGATACCATTACGACAAGTTCAGCGTTTCCAGCTCAAGCCTAAAATCAGAAGTAACCTAATAAGGTCATCGGGCGCTGTTTATAATTTTTGTACAGAGCTGTTTGTACAGGTTCAGTGTAGGCAGTTCGTGCGTTCAATTTGAGCTGCATATCTTAGCGTGCAAGTGCTTGAAAAACAGGTTCACACGCATTAGCAAGGGAGTTTACTATATGCGCGTGCTGCATCAAAAGTTGACGCACTGATTGTGACAGCAGTTTTGACGCGCTTTGTTGACTGTATCGATGCACGATATTCGAAAGTGGCCTTATTAGGTCATGTCACTATAACAGTGATAGAGCTGCTATTAAAATATGTATGTTTAAACTCAGAGCTCCACCCAGTTTGATCGCCTCTCGGCCTTTTGGTTAAGATGTGTAGGATCTGTTCTTTTCAGCCAGTTGAGAATGGGACCATGTATGGCAGACCCTTGATGCACAGGTCTAAGGGTCGAGATGTTGGCCAGTTAAAGCTTGTTTTTTTCCTTATGAGGACGTGTAGCTCCCTTGGGGAGCCGTCCTTCAGGAGTAACGTACGTAGTTACACAGATGGTTTTTGGTAACGTGTGGTTTCCCCCCTTGGCTTTTCCCCAGAGAGTCGAGGGGACTTTGGAAAAGGTATACTCAAAACTCCACCTTCTTTGCGAGTGAAAATCATTGCAAAATTCTCCCTGACGTCGAGGTATAGGTGAAAAGACGAAATGTAAAAACGTTCCCTTCAACAGGGTTACCCTGACTAAGAGAGGATATGAAATACTATCGTTGCACCATAGAGCAGGATATAGTTCGTATATCCTGCTCTATGGGTTGCACTTGTACGTACCACGGACTTCTTGTATATACGGACAGAGCATACTGCACTAACGCCCTTTGCGTAAATTGTCGCCACCGTACGTACGTACACGAGTAGGCTTACCAATATGGCTGCCTGCTATAGTTTTGTGTGTAAAAGTCTGGACTTGCTCAAGTGGCTCATTTCGACAGATTGTGAGAAAAACTTGTAATGTTTTCGAAAGAATGCAAGCTCAGGTCAAATTCAACAAATAGAATGAAGGACTGTGATATTGTTCTTCCATTCATGTTTATATTTTGTTTAAAATGTTGCAGATTCATCGTCATATTGGGCAAATGGTGGCAACCCGGCGGCCATCTTGGTATTCCTAATTTTTTTCGAACGGTGACGACCGTATTGGGCACGATATCCTCTGTCCATGTATATGGGAAGTCCGTGGTACGCCGTGGTATAGTGCCGCGCCGCATGCAAGGTTGTATAGTGCTGCATGTCCCCGGTAGCGTACCTCTGTCCACACTTCGTTCATGTAACATTGTTGGCTCTGACCATAGAGCAGGATCTAGGAACCCTGCTCTATGTATGGCTCTGACCAACTCTTGCTTGAAGAGCGCCATCGATAACTGACCCTAGGTTTTCCGACCCAGTGGCGTACGCAGGATTTCTCTCGGTAGGGGGGAGGGTATGTAGTATGTTGTGCGATCGCCGACCTGGGGGAGGGGTCTGAGGGGAGAGGTATACCCCTCCTCTTTGGAAATTTTGAAAAAATAGTTGTCCTTACATGATCTGGTGGAACATATGCTACCTTTTTGAAGTAAAAATTGTGTTAAAATATTTACGTATTTTAAGGAAGAAAAAAGAATCGCCGGCCTGGAGGAGGGATCTAAGGGAAGGTCCCCCTCCCCTTTGAAAATTTTTGAAAAAAATAGGTGTCCTTACATGCAATCTGGTCCCACATATGCTACCTTTCGAAGTAAAATTTTTGTTCAAGTTCTTACGTATTTTTAGGAACTTAAAAATGAGAATCGCTGGGATGGAGGAGGCTGGGGAGGGGAATAAGGATTGGGGAGGTCCCCTTCTACCATTTGAAAATTTTAGAAAAATTGGGTGTCCTTACATGCAATCTAATGCCACATATGCTACCTTTTGAAGTAAAATTTGTGTTAAAATATGTACGTATTTTAAGGAAGAATAAAATGAATCGCCGGCCTGAGAGGGGTCTAAGGGAAGGTCCCCCTCCCCTTTCCCTCTCCTTTAAAATTTTTTTGAAAAATTAGGTGTCCTTAAATGCAATCTGGTGCCACATATGCAACCTTTTGGAGTAAAATTTGTGTTAAAAAATGTACGTATTTTTAGGAACTAAACTGCTAAAAGAAAAATCAGCATTTGTCAGGGGGGCCATGGCCCAATGCCTCCCTGCGTACGCTACTGCACTAACCGCCCCTCCCCGAAAGTGTGAGCGCTCGGCACACGTGCGGTACCTTAGTCAGGGTAATTCTGCCGCGGGGTAACGTGTTTGCATTTGGTCTTTTCACTTATACCTTGACGTCAGTTAGCATTGCGTACTGATTTTCGCTTCCAGTGAAGGTGGAGCTTTGAGTCTAAATATAAATATTTGTGAGGAGCGCTCTGTAATATATCAGCGACATGGTCGTATGCAGGGCCGGGTCTTTCACCACCTTTTCTAAACCAGGACCTCCATAGATAAAATGTTGTGTTGTAACAAGTCTCTATAATTGAGTCGATTGGCACATCAAGTTAAGTCAAAAGTGGTCGAGTCGCAAGTTAGTGAGCCAATTTAATTAGCCTGCTTCTGTCCCCCAAGTCGAGTCACAAGTCAGGCTCAGGCACATTAAATGGGTTCAGTGTGAAAAAGTCTGCCTGAGACGACTCTAGTCAGTTCAGTTGTTGACTTTGCAAATAGAACACTGCACTCAGTCGCAGAGCAAATAAAAATATGCACGTGATCTTACAGTGTTCGATCTAAAAGTCAAACTCCAGACTGTACAGCGCCGTCGATGCCTTCCACTGTCTACTCAGTTCGGTATTTTGATTCCTTATTAACTGCATTCATAACGCTGTTCTTTGCGTGCATGGTTCAAGTGTTCTCGTTTCATGTTGATATGAAAGCAATATTCACGTATTGGTGCTGTATCCTGGTGGATTTCCTGCACAGTTTCCTGATGAATGAAAACACAGCAATCTCCCTTTTTTCAACGAATCGCAGTGAAATATGTCACTTACAATGTTGGTATAATTGGGAATTGCCATTTTTCCGAGTTGTTTGTGGCTGTTGAATTAATTTGCTCCTTTCACAAAGGAGAGTCTATTCCTTTCCATTAGTCAAGTCTGTCGATTTGACTTGACTTGAGTTCTTGATGTCGAGTTGACTTGAAGCTATAACTTGAGCTGGGTCAAGGAATGGGCAAGTTCGAGCCAAGTCCAACCCTTTTCAGTGTGACACCACTCATTTTACGTCACTGACTGATGTTTGCCGACTGGTGTCAGAGAAAATTTCCAATTTCGTCTGGGAACCTCGATAGGTGAGATAAGGTATATAATCCCCGACGGCGAACAGTCTCACAGACGGTTCACATGATTTTGCTGTCATGGAAGGCAGATAGATGATCAACAAAATTTTCAAATTTCCCTCAACACACACCAAAATATTTTAAATGTTTTTCGATATAACCCCCATATTTCAAATTTTCCTCAACAGAAACCCACATTTTTTCAGTTTTATTCTAAAACCAAAAATTTTGGGAGCTCTTCGGGAGCCACAAAATTTTCCTTCCACGATCCTTCCAGCAACCCGACAAAATTGCCAGGGCTTCGAATTGCTGGTCACTTAGCTTGAACTGGAATCGAGGCGGAGTCACTTCCGGTCATTACAAATATGCGACTGTACAAGTCAGTGTTAACTTCAAGTGTTACAAGTTGCAACACCGTAAAACTATACATCTTTGAAGAAATAGCCATATGGTATGGGCATTTGATTCGAATACTTCTTGACCACATGCCTGGCAGTAAGCTCATTACTGATTTCCGTTATGTCACTCTGAGTATGGCATGGCTACATGTTATGTATAATATAATTTAATGGTCAGTAGCTACACACACCCCGAGTAACAGATATTGATATGTCTACAGGGACTAAATTGTGTTCGGCGTAAGACATTTCAGTCTTGAGTTCACTCAGGTGTTGTTCCAAATAACACTTAAGTCGTTCGACTACGTTTCCTCTTGTAGCACAAAGCCAAAATCTCAGATTCAATTTTTCAATTTTTTTGTAGAAGTAACGTTTCATTATTGAACTTCCTTTTTGTTCAGTACATGTAGTTAAAGACTCAATTTCCAGCTTTTTACAGGAATATTGAAAAAGGTGGTAAAGGGGTAGGCCCTTAGCCAGACAAGGTACTGAAGGAGAGTGAGATGGCTTTTAGAGAGGGTGGGGAGAAATATTTTTCAGGGGGCGAGATGTGTAAAAGCTTGTTAAGGCAATGGCAACCAGAATTTTCTGGGAGGGGAACAAAAACTTTTTCTTGGGGGCTTTCCCTACCCCCTTGGCTACGGGCTTTCCAAGGGGTGGGTAGTAACCGGAAACGATCAACTGTTTAATGAGCCTACGAATCAGAGAATTTTAAAATTCGCATTAGAAGTATTTATTCCCCCAGCTTCAAGATTTTGAAAGTCAGAACCAGAAGCTTAGTCAACTTTTCTTATTCCAAGGATACTTCTTTAATGAGGCATGGGGAGGGATTTGTTAGGACGAATAACTCATCGGCGCTGAGGGGTCCATGCTGAGGTTGTAGGAGTATGACACTATGTTAGAGTCAGGGTTAGGGGTTAGGGGTTCATGGACGTGGATCATGGGGGATGGGGGACGCGTCCCCCTTACTTTTTTGGAAGGGGGGACATCTCCAAAAAGTCCCCCCCACTTTTCAAAATAATGAAAACTAAAACTGTGATGAATTGTAATATAACATAGATTACGAATTGACTCTACATTTTAAAAGCTAAAATTGCGCCCAAATATGGCACCATTTGCCATAAAGACACCTTCTAATTTCCTTTTTTTTTCAAAGGGGAGGAACACCCCTTCCCTTAGGCCCCTCCCTCAGGACGGCAATTCGCAAGTGGTGAAAAGTCCCTACACACACACACTTTTGGAGATGGATCCACGCCACTGTAGGGGTTCTCGGTTTAATTACTCTGAGGCTCCAATAAGTGAGGCCCTCGGAAGGCAACAAGCCTTGGGAAGTTTTGAGAATGTCATTCATTTGAATTTGAAGCAGGGAGTCGATATTAGATGGAGATCCATCGCAAACCCTTCTAGTTGCCGACAATAATCTCTCTTGTGTGTTGTTCTTGATGATTCAATAGGCTTAAAAGGTGTCAGGAACAAAGTACAAGTGGGGCACGTCGTCTGCTACTGACATCTCGTAGAGATGATCGGGAAATTTGCCTCTTGCCTTAACATTGCCAGTCGTTTTAGAGTTTCGACGCGTTTCAACGTTATTTACAACATATTTCTCAGTTTCCTATAACTTGCTCAATATGGGTGTGCCTTTAAAATCATGCGAGGAAATGCGGAAATTAGTCAAAATCCAACAGCGAAGTTTAGTCTTATACTCTTTTGCTCATTTGCATAAATCATGAGCATTGGATAATTGCGATCATCATTAGGTTTCTTGGCAATAAACAGTTCTTTTCAATGTCATGGCAGTGTTTCGTACTTGACTGTATGCAACTAGTTAGACATTAAAGCATTGTCCAATAATAATTTTTGTTGGGGTCACTGTAGGTATGAATGAGGTTGCCTGGATATAAGACAAAGGAATTTAATACCCTTTAGTTCAATAATCCCCAATTAAAGGATTTAGTCCCCACTCTGTGGTTAAACTAATTGGATTAGGATAAATTAAAGTTTTCGATGGATCTCCATCTAATATCACCTCACTGTTTGAAGCGCCTCTATGCGGACGAAAAAAAGGTTTAAGTTTTACCACTTTATAAACGACAAAAACTCCTAAGGTTTTGAGAAATTTCCGATGAATGGGATGGTCATGGAAAGAATTGAAAACCGGTTGTCCAAAGGACTCCTATGGAGAAGGCCTAGAATAATACTAGCGGTCAAATGTCCAAGTAAATACACTGGCCACGGAAGCGAAATAAACCGAGAAACAAACCAAGTTTTGTGCAATTTTATGTTATACCACGTGTTGAACAATAGGGCATTTACGTTATCATTTTGGATAGGGATAGTTTGTAGTACGGGTCAAGAACAGACGGAATATCGCCACCGCTTGGGACGAAGTGACTGTAAAATGTTAAGACTGGGGGAATTTTCCCAGTTTCGAAGCTAGAGAGGGCTAAACTTTATTCATGATTGTAAAAGAGATATTTTTGTGGATAAAACCGAAACAGAGCTGTCAGATGTTTAAAATTATAAAAAATAAAATTATAAGCAGATTTTTCGAAAACAATAACAACTACATGAGCAAATGAGGGAATCTTCCGTCTAATCAACCGACAGTGGGAGGTCAAGTCAGTGATGGAGTGGGTGGAGTGAGGGGGCGGGTGGGAACATGCCCCCAAATAATGTGGTTTCGGAAAAAGATTGCCACTCCCCCGATACTTGGTCAACGAACTTTTTATTTTGCTGATATTTATGAGCATTACTTACTGATCACACAAAGGATTTCTTCGGCAATCTTTGAGGACACGCAAGGGTCGAAGGGCGTACGGGATTACTTTCAAGGGAGTGGGGGCTGAGCGGTATTGCATGAAAGTTTTGAAAAAATTTGCCCATAAACAGATAAACCAGAATATTGCCTGCCCTTAAATGATGGCTGTACCCCAGTTTTTAGGCACGTACACTTAAGGTGGTAACCAGAAATTAGTAACAAACATAGTCTACCTGCACATATGCATATATGTATGCTTGTGTGTATATTTACACGTATAGAATATGCTTTCGTATGTATCACTGTGAGCGGACCGAGCCCGGTCTCTCCATTCACCTTCCGCTATCCAAATATCTAACCATGAAGCTATAACGTTGTAGGACGTTGGTCCAGTGGCGCATCCTGAATTTTTCAAAGCCGGGGGGAAGGAGGGCGCAACTGACTAGTCTTTTAGACCAGTGACGGCGGAACATGTGTTTTACAAAGGGGACCAAAATGTGCACGCGTAATGTGCAGGGGAGCGCGAAGTACAGGGGAGCGCAAAGTGCAAAACGCGTAATGAGTGAGCTCCAGGTTCCCCTGGTGGGGTCAAGAGGCGCAAGGCCAGGGAAGTTCGGGGTGAACCTAGCGGCTCTTTAGTGTTTCAGATGTCAAGGAAGATTTTTCAAGAGATATATATTTAACGATGCAGTTTTTCTTTTGGAATATTTGACACTTTGTACTTATGGAAAAGCTATATTATATATACAAATATATACCTAGCCATAGCAAGATAACCACAGGAAGTCATTAAGTATGCACATGTGCTAAGTTTTTTTTCTTTTGATTGTTTGGGTTCCAGTAGGGGGCTCGTCGCCTTGCGGCCCTTGTATCCAGCACGGGTGGTCTAACCAGGGAGTTGTCACCAGGAACTCCCTGATCTAAGAAGGGATCTCGGCTGGCAACCCCATGATCTAACTATAGAGTTTGTTGCAACTGCCCTGATCAAACACACATCGCTGTCTTGCCTCCCGAGTCTTGCTTATAATTGACAGGACAAATTCCCATGTTTCCTGATGTTGCACAAACTATGGGGGTGATGATTGAATAAGGTTTAATGATCACAACAGAACATGTGTCAATGTTGTGCTAACAATATGATATTGCATCCGGGAGTGGGAGGCAGAGCACGATGTCACTCATCCGAAACGTGTGTTTCTAGTAGTATGAACAATTTAACACAAAAACATTCTTAAACCCCCCGAAAAGGAAATTATCGGATCAAATTTCACATATTCCTGCAGGGCGATTAGTCCAGTAGGGGCACTGGAGCGTGCAGGCATATATATATATATATATATATATATATATATATATATATATATATATATATTCATATATACATATATAAGAGTAAAACGATAAAAAGGAGGCAACTGCAGGTTTAAAAGTTGTAAAATGCATCTCACCAGGGAGCTTTCGTCTTCTTAAACCTGCAGTTGACTCCAATTTATCGTTTTACTCTTTTATATGATTCTTAAAAAGTTGAGTCTTTTAAATCCACAAGGATCCTGCAGGTTACAAGAGGAATATTGCTGCTACCAGTACCTGTACTCTGAATATATATATATATATATATATATATATATATATATATATATATATATACATACATACATACATACATATCGGGGGAATAAAAGGAGCATCAGTAATTATGTGTTTGTAGACCTGACAGCGTGGTTTGTTACATGTACGGTTACCATGGGGGGCTGGGGGTTGGGGAAGCCTAGAAGAGGTGAGCAAAGATCGTAGGTTGGGGGGTTGTCGCCTCACACTAAGGTGAGGATCACTAAATAAATCCCGTATGCTGGGATCACGCCGTAGGTATATTCTTTGGCAAGGGGGCTTATTCCCCGACAGGGGTGGACTGACAATGAACTGGGCCCCCCGGGGAAAATGGATATGTGGCCCTCCTCCTTCTCAACCTGAATCAACTTTCCCTCATTGACACTACTTATAATGGCCACAACCTATCCCACATAGGTTACCAACTTAATACCAGTCTTCACATTAACAAAGCTCACTTTTCAAGTCTGTTTAATTAAAGTATACAGATCATATCATGTTTAAATACAATTATTATAATAATATAATTCAAATAAAACATAATACACATTTATTATACATACATGTTACTAAAAGTATATACATTAAAGACTCTAACAAGTAACAACTTTTAAACTTTAAATAATAGCCTGTTCTATTATACTATTTATCAACAAAACATAGAAGTTGCATGTGAATTAATGACTTGTATAACGATAAATGTTCTGGAAATTATCAGACAATTGTTCACCAATCAGTGTCTGTAAGGTTGGAGATTTTCATTAAAATTTCCGAATTACAGTGTCGGCCCTCTATCTGTGTGGGCCCTCGGGCAGTGCCCGGTGGCCCGACTGCTCAGTCCGCCCTTGTTCCCCGACAACTAAAATCAGACCATGTGACAGTTCTAATGTCGAATACCTGTTGGTTTACACACAATGTGATAGAGGCAATAATGTCGGTGGAACCAGCTCTAAATTCCGTCCGTTCGGTTTAATAATCATGAACAGACCATCCGGGACAATACCCAGGGTTTTACCATGGAGCTATTACGTAATAGCTCAGTGATCTGACTGCGTACCTTTTGCTTGTGAATTTTTCTTGTTGCCATCCTTTCCACAGTCAATCGTCGTTATACTCTGATGAAGAACACAGGTATGTTCGAAAATTTCGTATCACTGTACATTGTATATATTTGCAATAGGTCGAAACGTGCTTCAAAATGTCAACCTCTTAGGCCTGTTGGCCTTCTTTACGTCCACTGTATTTTATGTATGGAGCATAGGTGGATTCCATCACTTTATATATATATATATATATATATATATATATATATATATATATATATATATATATATATATATATATATATATATATATATATATATATATATATATATATATATATATAAGAGGTGTAGATTGGGTTTGGGGATTGAGGGGCAAAAATGTTCACTGAACATCTTAGGTCAATCAAACAAAACCTTTAAGGTTATCCGGTAGCCAAACATTTCAATCCCCATCACTGTGCTCGATGAAGAACTTGGTCGTTACCGCAGATATAATGTGCAGAGGTTCTGACCGTGATCGTCTAACTGCCGAAAACCGGCTTATCATGAAGCTCGGAACCCTCTCTCCACACGGTCTTAACGTTAGGATGGACCTTTTTTACCCCCCCCCCCTTTTGAAATCACCTTTTACAAGCTTTACTCATCCTCCTTATGGTAGTTTTTCCACCGTGTTTTTTGTTTACAACCGGTTTGTCCGTGCCTTTTTTAACATGTATCCCCTCTACTTTTGTTCAGTTGCATTTTTGCCCTCTATGAAGGGTTTATACACGAAACGTCTTGGAATTTTCCGCAACCTTTTAAGCACTTCTTACTTCCTTTACCGACTTACACAATTCTATAGTGCTCCGCAGCATTTCGACCTTTTATATATATATATATATATATATATATATATATATATATATATATATATATATATATTATATATATATATATATATATATATATATATATTATATATATATATATATATATATATATATATATATATATTGCCCCTGATATATATATATATATATATATATATATATATATATATATATATATATATATTTACATAAATATGAGTGTGCGTGTGTGTGTTGTGCAAAAAGTTGCACAAATCACAACAGGACAAAAATATATCACATAAGTCCAGTCAGTTGCTGATGGAGGATCCCCTAGTTGTGTACTCAGAGGAAGAAGCACGCACCGTATACCAGCCAAGACTGTAGGGGTACCATGCCACAGCAGAAAAAATATCACTAAATAAGTAAAATTTCTAACACACAGTCAATTCAAAACTTTACCAAAGATGGCACCATTGTGGATCTAAGGAAGCTAAGAACAACAAAAAGATCACAAAGTGTAGGGGTTTCCCTCCTTCACTGAGGAGAGAAACCCCTTCAATTACATGTTAAAAACCCCTTCAATTAAAAGTTAAAAACCCCTTCAATTACACTAGATTAAAAAAAGAAAACATCTCTAATTAATCAGGATTAGTAAACATGTAATCAATTCAAAGCTTTTACCAAATTGTACCAGAGACAGTTCCATCTTCGTTCAAGCCACCAAACACAGACAATTTCCAAAGAGTAGGGGTATAATTTCCTACTCCGTCTTGCCTTACACGTATCAGAGGGCCAGATATTGGCAGGAAAACCTTAAAAAAATTATGTGGACATTTTCTAGTACAAGCAGTCAGCCGTGCTAGTTCTAGTCTACATGTAGTAAGGATTAATGTTAGGGGGATGGTATATTTGAAAATCACATTTGGGCTCTTTAAAGGAAAAATGTGATTGTTATGATTCTTGTGCATTTGGTATTTCAAAATTATTTGCTATCAGGAAAATATAAATTTTAGTCAATCTGAATCCTTCTATGGTCTTTGGTGACAAAATAAAGTTACAAAAAACAAAGCAATAAAGACATTCTAGAGCGAATAATGCCGGATATCTCAAAGTAGTGTTACGATGGTATGCATTTATTTCTATGTTAGAAATCTTTTCTCATGAGAACAAGTACGGTTAAGTACTGACCCAAAAGCCTTACGGTACATTTTTATACTTTAGCCATTGTCATAAAGTGAACATTTTGATCTTTAAGGAACATAAAACCTCTTTATTATTTCCTTAAAAAGCACTAAAATTGATAAATTTTATAAAAAAAGAACGTTGTAAATTTGATGTATTTGTACAGCTAATTGAATACCAGCTAGCTTAACTGAATTTGAGTTGATTTGAATTGCCTTGCAGTTGTTGTTTAAAAAACCAATAAAAACAATAAAAGTCTTTTTTGCCCATTTTTGCCCATTTTGGGGCAAAAATACGATTTCTGTGATTTTGATGTAGTTCGTATAAAAATTTGAGTACCAGAAAAACATGACTTTTAGTTGATTTTACCATTATTTTGATCAATATTGACAAAATAAAAGTGCAAAAACAAGGAAAATAAAAAAATTTTCATTGTAAAAATGTTGTTATCTCAAATTACAATTTCAAATGGGAAACGCAGTTTCACTTGCGTCAATTTCGATTCCACCTTGGTACATTTTTTCCTGTTTGTATGCTGCAAAGTCTAGGTTGATTTGGTCACATAATTCGCGTTTACGAAATGAGAGCGAAAGGCCGTCCTCCACATGGGGCTCAGAGGCCCTAAGTCAGCCATATGACCCAATTATAGTTGTCCGTCAGTGGACCAGGGGAAGCCCTGGGGGCTCTGGGTATTTACAAAACTGTTGGCACTTGCAAATAACCATTTACAATTGTCCACAAATAGCATTAAGTTTGCACTGAGCAGACCGTAAAATGTTATTTGGTCTCCTTTTTCTCAAAATGACCTTATTCAAAGTAACCAATTGTCAATTTTTTCAAGATGCAGCGGGACTTGGTGGAACAGAGGAGTGTGGATTGGATTATCATAGAATACAGAATTTTCAATAATTAGGCCTATACTAATTTTCAATAATTAGGCCTATACTAATTTTGTGCTACGGGAAGTCAAAATGAGATAATTTGGGTGGTAGATGAATGCTCGTGAAGCGCTCTAAAATAGTAAAATAGCACTTTTACACAGGTGTTTTAGTAATGTTTGCCTACATTTTACGTAACAATTAATTAACTACGAGTACAGTAGTAGTAGTGACAAGAAACCAAATAGACCTAAAATTCAGTTTACCCTTCTTTTTAACAGCCAGAACTAAACGGCCAGTCGACTTCTTTGTGATGCAGCCGGTTTGAGGGTTGGAAGGATGGATAATGACAAAGGTTCATAGGCGTAGGAAAAGGGGGAGGGTATTGGTGGGGGCGGAAACCTCGTTTCGCCCACCTCCCACTTTGGATGACATGCTGCCAAAATATGGCATTGAATAGGATGAAATTACTTCAAGTTTGTCAAACATTGCACCATTTTGCATCTAGGGCACTTTAAATAGTCAAAAAATTCCAAGGGGAAGGGGGACATTCCCTCAGGCTCCCTTTAGACCCCTCCCACAGGACACTGATCCCTAACATTCATTCCCCCACACTTTCAAAAAGCTTCCTGCCCTTATGAGGGTGCACAGGATTTAGCAATAATCCAACTAACGCCTGTCCTATAGTTGAATTAATAATTTGATATTAACCTTATATGACCGCGCACAGCGCGCCAAAAAATTATATTTTAAAGGCATTCCAGGTATAGTAGGTAATCATGAGTCGATCGGTATCATGAGTAGAACACTGTATTCTAAATGCTAATACAGCCTGTAAGGGCGATGTGATTCCAACGCAAGCATGACCTGCAATGCATATTCTTCAAACAACATCATTTTCCATGTTCAAAGCAAAAACATTACTCACAGCCAAATTCTCAAGTTTCCCTATACGAATAAACTAGAAATTGCAAACGTTATCAAAAATGGTCACCAAAATATTTTTGATGAAGATCTTAGTAAAAATTTTGATAGGAAAGATAACATTCTCTTCGTCTGTTTGTTTATTAACATTATTATTTTTAATTGTGGTAATAATTAATAGTATTTAATTTGCTTGTTTTCTGTAGTGATTGACTCAAGATTCTTTCCTAAACATTGTGTTCTGTACTGTCACCTTCTCTCAAAATTCATTTTCTACGGACTTGCTCAATCCAGGCAACACCAAAATTTAGCAAAATGAGGAAGAGACATTAGAAAATATTACTGCGTAACTTTATTCATTTTAGTAAATGTTTTTGTATTTTTATTGTCACAATTTTTGTTAAGTGATTGACTCGTGATGCCCCCAGTATACGTTTCTCTTCATTTTACATTGCAAAAACAATTTATTCTGTAAAATTCTCTCTAACCTCGATTAATTGATAATTACCCATATAATTTTCCTAGGGTTTGGGAAATGATGCTTTTACCGATAGTCTTTGGTTTGGGGGCCAAGGCTCGTGGCCCACGGTCCCCTCTGCCAACACGATTTACGACTGCGCCTCTGATAACTTACAAAACAACCCGTTACCTTTTCCCTGAACCCCCCCCCCCATTACCGCTTTGAGCGTTGAAAAGAATATTTCTAGTTATTTAGTTCTGGCTTCTCATCCACTACAGCCCACGGAAAACACCCCAGGAACATTCCCCTGTAACCGTCGTAGATGCAATACATGCCCCAGTGGTTGGCGAGAACACTCCCTCATCAACATTTTGGGTCCAAACTGAAACAGATTCCCTGTTAACCAACACTTTACCTGTACCTCCACGAATGTGGTTTACATTTTAGTTTGTGGGCGTTGAAACTGTCTGTACGTGAAAGAGACTAAACGTCGCCTCGCGGACCGAGTAACTGAACACCTTACGTCCATCAAACAAAACCTTCGAAGTTATCCGGTAGCAAAACATTTCAATCCCCCATCACTGTGCTCAATAAAGGACTTGGTCGTTACCGCAGCTATAATGTGCAGAGGTTCTGACCGTGATCGTCTAACTGCCGAAAACCAGCTTATCATGAAGCTCGGAACCCTCTCTCCACACGATCTGAATGTTAGGATGGACCTTTTTTAACCCCCCCCCCTTTTGAACCCACCATTTACCAGTTTTACTCAGCCTCCATATCGCAGTTTTTCCACCTTGGTTATTTTACAACCGGTTTGTCCGTGCCTTCAATTAACGTGTATTTCCTCTACTTTGTTCAGTTGCATTTTTGCCACCGGATGAAGGGTTTATACCCGAAATGTCGTGGAATTTTCCGTAAACTTTTAAGCACTTATTACCACCTTTATCAACCTATATATATATATATATATATATATATATATATATATATATATATATATATATATATATATCCGTTAAAAAAGAACAGTTCCACGACGTATGCTCCGGGGTGAAAATAAAATACAGAAAAGAATGCAATTAAGATCATAACTGATTGATTTAAGGAGTACAAAATCTACAAAATGTATTTTAAAAGTTACGATTCTCCTGGGATCTTCGTTGGAGAGATCTCAAAGCAAAATGAGTGCAATAACAAACTTAGTGAAGGGCAGAAGATATGACAGATGCTGCACAGGAAGCGGTATGTATTAACAAACAAAAGAAAGGATTAAATTCTGGAACTTGTCTACTGATTAAGGCGACCACATCACCGGACTAAACAAAGACTTTGGTCTTTTAAATTAGTTCACATTCCAGCAAACAGTTTAATCGAAGATTAATCGAAGGTTCACTGGACCGAAGATTTGCTTGTCTAAAGCCGAAACCTGACCCTGATTTTGTCCAAATCCTAATCTTTGTCTTAAGTCTAACTGTCATCCTTCTCCAAATGCTAACCCTAATCATAACCTTAGCAGTATCCTTAATTCTAACCCTAATCACAACCCAACTCTAACCCGTTCCCACAGTAAATCTTCGGTTTAGCGAACCTTCGATCTACTGGACCTTCGGTCTAGTAAGCCCCTCCCCCTCCCGCAGGAATCTGTCCTCCAAATAGATCAGCTTCCCATGTTGGCCCGGCTGACCTCTAACGGTGATAAGATACATTATGTCGTATCCAACCGTCTGTCCTAGGAATATAGGTGCCTTGTACTCTGCGCTACAGTTCGACAAAAACTAGCGACTAAGTACAGAAGTATGGTATCTAAGATGGAATTCCCGACATTTGAAAGAAACTTGGTAAGCTATCTTCGTTTTGGTGTACTGCCCCTGTGTTCAAACATTCCTACATCATAAACTTACAAAACGGCATTTAATGATAAGGAAAAAGGGATTCTGATGTGATGTTCAACTTCAAAGTTTGTGTGATCAGTTAAGGGAGTACTACAGAGGAAAGTAACCAATTTTCACAATGGGACAGGCCAACCTTGATTTACAAATGTATTATTGCTATAAAGTTGAGATTACATTTCCTGAATTCTTTTCTCTTTCACATAGAACCGTGACGAAATGCCACTGAAAAATACATTTAAAATAGGGCTCTGGACTTCAGGCGGAGTGATCGTGCCTAGCACCCCAGTCACGCAGTTTCTGAAAAGATATCATTTGTTCGGTTTCCATTTGTTAACCTGTACCTACGTGCTTGAGATTTTTGTAACTTTAATTGTGATGAAAGGACAGTACGCATTTTATCATCAGCGACTTAATATCCGTCAGAATTCTTCCATTTATTTCTTATTCCCAGACAACGTTAAATGAAAACGCTTCAATCTACAAAAACAATAGCAATGATTGTTCTTGATGATATCTTTATAACAGCCTGTAAAATCCTGATAATATTTAATATAAAAAGAAAACATTTGAAAGTTTTATTAATAGCTTGCTCTTCATCTCCAAAAGTCAAAACAAAGCTAAACCAATAAAGTGAAAATTTTCTCTATGTTGACCTCGCCAGAAGTATGAGACTGGATAGCTTGATAGCACCTGGCCATGTTCTACAGTTCCTTGACAAGGAAGTAAGTCGGCTCAGTATTATGATTGAGTTATTATCATTCCTCCTTTTGTTTGAAGAAGTGAGCGAAGAAGAAAGAAGGTCTTGTTATTTATGTCTTTAGAATCAGAAGGTCGATTTAAGAGGCAACATGGATTCATCCCTCTGCCAAGTATTTAAAGGTGTATGTTTGGCTGTATTCCTGTCGTCTGTACACGGACACGGTGATTGTACCGGTGAAAGTAAGTATACCGTATACAGGGAGTTGTTTTTCAATGTAACATCTCCCTGCTTCATCTTGTCAAAGCTAACATCATGTGTAGCATGTGTTCTTTTCAGCCAGTCTAGAATGGAGACTCTCATGACAGCCTGCCCATGACGTAGAGCTGTGAAGGTCGGGAGGTTGGTCAGTAAAGCCTTATTGTCCCTTCTGGGGACGTAGCTCATTTGAGGCTGATGCTTAAGTTTCTCCCTTCGGCATCCAGCCGAAAACACTTTTGCAAAAAGTGGGCCTACCTCCCTGTTTCAGCTTGTAAAAGTTAGGAAGTAGGCCTAGCAGCTTATTATGCCATTGTATGTACACCGAAAGCCATGATCACCTATGTTGTAATGATGGCAATCGTCACCTTTATGGTTCGTGTTCGTCGTAGGCTATACGGCATACTCGTTGATCACTCATATCCCTAAAGAGTCTAACTTGGGGGGGGGGGACCTCTTGGAAGGTTATATACTTGCAACACGAAGTCATCGTTTTGGTTGCTGATCGCATAATTATCATCCTCCAACGGCATTACATGCCTCTAGTTCATTCGATAACGTCAAGCCCTTAGACAAAGGAAATCTCGCTGCCTGGAAATTTTTGCCCCCTGAAGGCTATCTCGCCCCCCCCCCTTCAGTACCTTGTCTGGCTACGGGGCTGGATCACGTTTTGAGTTGTCTTCTGTTTGAGTTAGAGAAGGCATTTTTGTAGATCACTGGCATTTAAAATCCGTAGAAAATGTATCGCTGAACTGTTATTTTGCTATTGAAAAGTTTGTCAGAAACTTCTTTTGCGAATGTGGTTGCCGGTATATGTAGATGAATCCGGGAGATGTCATCGGATGGAGAAGTGAGGTTTGCACCGCCAAGGTCACTCAGCAATCCATCTCTTATTTGTATCTTTATTGACATTTCTAAAATGTTTACACTGGATTAGGAAGTTAACACAAATGGAATTTGTCATCTGCCACATATGCAGAATAAAGGAGGGTTTTCCTCCATTGCTACAGCATTACCCGTCATCAGAGAAGCAGGCCTAAAATATTGCATCTTTCGACGCTTGGCTAACTACAGTGGCCAAGTGGTTAGAGCACCCGACTTGCAGTCGGAAGGTCTAGGGTTCAAATCCTGGCCGGGTCATAACAAAGACTTTAAAAATGGTACCTACTGCCTTTGTGCTTGGTGCTCAGCATAAGCAATAGAGTAGGGAAAACAAGCCAGTGAGCCACAACTGGAAAAAAGACCGTGGTCGTCTCGCCTTGAACCGATTGGTTGGAAACTGGGACGTTAAACCTCATCTAACTAACTCGACGCTTGGTTACGCGCATGACAGTATATTAATTAATGATTTGGTTTTATATCAAAATATAAACATAAATCTGTATCTGCTTATTTGAGGAAATTTCCAGAAACTTTCTTTGCTTTTCAACAAAAATTAGACTTCTGCCTAGTCAGCTCATTTGCATGCCGTGCCTTGGTAAGAAAGGGGGCTGACTGTATTCTTTTATTTCAATTGACGAGTTGGGAAATTAGATTTTGCTGTACCATGTAGTACCACAGATCAAGTCTAAGGACATTTTCGCCCGGATACAAAAGCTTTGAGCAATTGTGTTTTTGTGTTCCCCGTGTCTTCCACAATTTACGGTCATGCTGTCTAACCTTTTCGGTCCAAGTTAAGGAGATTAAGTTCTTGAAGAACTTTGCATCTATAGAAAATTCTCTGTGACAAGTAATTGATGTCTACAGAACCATACTTTTTAACTCGAAAATTGTGCGTGATTATACAAAATGTCTATCTTGCACATGCAGTCTCTGTTATGGTACATTTTCCTTCCCAGAATGCATTGTATATCGAGTTTCCCAACTCCTCTATTGAAAGTCATGCATATGGAGTTTTACCAGGGAGGTGATATGGTTTCGTAGTGTAGTGTTACGCGCACGCCACTTGTTTCAGGATTGCATGACTCAGTGGGTCTAAAAGCATTAGTATAAATGAAAGTATTCCTTCTGGCTCCTTCCAAACTGGCACCTCCTTTAGCCTCATTAAACAGGATTTTCTGCACCCATTGAATATTACTGTCTCATTGTTCCTGTCCAGTAGAATAATTCGTTCACTTACTTATTTGGGGAGGGGTGGCTCCTAGGAAAAGATCGACTTTTCAGGGCCAAGTTCCTGTCATGATTGTTTACCAGATAAGAAAAATTGTCAGGGCAAACACCTTCTGTCTAATGTGATTTTTTCTCATACGCATTTGCCCAGGGTATCTATTGTCCGCACGACGGACGTGTATCACCCCTGCACAATATTGGCTGCACTCGTAGGCCTATACCTGAGTAGGTACGTGAAGAAAGACGTACATATTCAGATATTCGAGACCTGCTACTAAGGCTGAGGTATCGAAGGAGATACTTAAAGAGGAAGCTGAAATCTTTTCGTTTTTGCTATTCACGGGTGTACGGAATACCTTTTTTTCTGGTTGGGAATGACGTATAGGGGTACTTTTCTTTGGCGCGGAAGGGCGCTAAGCATTTTTGCCCCAGAAAAAGCCCTCATTCGCCTAGAAAATTGTACGTATTACCAAAAGGTGCCGAAGAAGTAGGTTTTGTCTGAGCTCCGGGAGAGGAGGGGTGCAGCCCAGCCACGGTCCTGTGGTCCCAGTGGTTTTCTAAATGAAGCTGGGGGGTACGGCAATTTACAGATGCCTTTAAAAAAGCTCCAAGTCATTGCTGGTCACTTAAATGTTTTGTAAGAATCTGGAGCTCGAGTAGAAATATACCATACTCGACGACAACAGCCTGGTTCGCAGGTTTGATTGTCTTGAAAAAGATATTTGTGGCGTCGTCATAGTGCCTCTGTCCTTGGCCTCAAAAATTTAGCAGAGACTTTTTTGAGGCTGATAAGAGGTCAGTTATTGCATGCTCGATACCTAATATTTTCCCAAAGATGTCCCCATCCCTTCACCAAATGCATTTTTTATCCTAAAATCATTTTCAAGAAGTAAATGTCTGTTAGAGTGTGTTTTCACACCAATTTTGTCGTACTGGAGTCATTCTCGAACAAACCATAATACAAATAGACACGGTTATGGCTTAGGTTCATTGCATCATATCACTATGGGTCTATGATTAGTTGACCTCGGCTTCGGGGTGTGGCTTCAGCCTCGTCCTCGCAAGGTGTGGCATAGGCTTCGGTCACTGCAACCTCGATTACAGAACTGCTAGTGCTGGTTTGATTTGATCGTTTTTTATCTGAGGTTGACCATTGTTTGTCAGTACTGGCGTATCGATTGCAGGTAGATCTCAATAACTCGTTTACTGATGCGATTTTAGGTGTCTTATTTAGCTACGGTACTATTAAACCTCTTGTAAAAAGTTTGCTACTGGCTACTCGTTACTGTCACTCAAAATATGCACGAAGTCAACTATCCCAACGGATACTCTACACAAAATCCTTCATGGAACTTTGCGTGCATATCGCATCCCATCATAAACAGCTAAATGGGTATATAACGAAATCGAAATCCAGTACTATTGTTGACCGTAAAAGAAACTTGCATTGCAACGTTACAGTCAGCACTGCTGTGCTGTTGTGATATGTTGCAATGCCTAATAAAAATGTTCAATATATTTGACTTCTCCAGAAATTCAGTTGCGAGGTCCTGAGGGTTGGTACTGCGATGGTCAGTGGCGCCAAGTAGAAATTTTGTGTGGCAGTCAATTGGGTACAATCTCTAGCGATGTTAAAGATATCTCCTCAAGAACATGTAATCAGCTTGGTTGTGACGGAGAAAGTGAAGCCAGTCGAACAACAAAAACCAGTAAAAAGGACGAACCGGTATGGAGAGTAAACTGTGACGATTGGAATGAATTGTCACTGACAGGATGTCATTTTACTCGTGCCAAGGAAAAAGAGAGCCTTCCTATTATCAACGTAAAATGTAGCGGTGAGTCAAAAAAGTTATTCCGATGCCTAAATACAAGTGTTATAAAATCAGGGATCCTTTCTCTCTGAATTGATTTACACTCCATCTCAATAGCATGTGGCATGGAGAAGTTATGAATTTTTAAAGAAAATGTTCAATCCACAGCAGTGCATTGCATTATGGGAAATCTGTGATGTCATACAGGCAGACTGATTAAACATCTTTTGTATTTCTTTATAATTTTGACACTTGTTAATGAAATACGCCGACACTTTATAGAGTTGTGACACTTTATTCTCACAAGATTTTAAGCTCAATCTAAACTGTATGTTATTCAAAATTTCACTGGTGTGAAATTAAATACTTCAATTTTAAAGAACAACAAAAGATCTTGGAAGCAATGTACCGGTATTACCGTCATAACATTTATGTAACCTTGAAGCAACTGGAAGTCAGTTTTGACAGGCAACAGTAACCTATCTTTAGACAGGAGTATTTTGAGTTTTGAACAAGCTATGGGTGTGGTGTTTGAGGGCATGTGACAAAAAATTTCTCTCTTTCATTTGAGATTATCTGAATGTGAGATTATATGAGATTGTCTGGAATATTTCTTTAAAAGAGTTAATAAGATGGAAGATGAGGGAAATGGTGAAGCCTCCCCCCCCCGCCCCCGCCCCCCGCCCCCCGCCTCGAAAAAAGTCATCAGATTCCTGAAAGTAGAGCAAGTTGTGTTGTAGCTGTCTTTAAAAGATTAAAAGACGTTTGTGATTAAACAGATAAAAGACATTGGGAGTCCTCATAGGAATAAGTGATATATTTGTAAGGAGGAGAAGAGGGTTGGGGGTTTGGGAGTTGGTCGTTTTCTTGTCCGAGGAAAAACCTGTTTCCTAAACTTTATCTACAAGCATCTGCTAAGTGTTTAAAATAGCCTCTTATTGCTCGGATTCACTGAAGTATCTGACGTATATGTTAAAACAACAATATGGTACATAATTTGTAAATCAAGAGCCGTCAAGTACTGCACAAATTTAAAAATTTAGCGTCAAAAACTTGTTACATAATTTAAAGGAACCTTGGGTGAATTAACATAGATTAGAAGTCATGACAACCCAAACCGAAGGGCTAAGCCTGAGAAACCACTCCGAAATAGAGTTACCTCCTCCAGAAGGCAGAAGGGGCACCAAACTGAATTGTGAAGAAGCGCTCAGCCCTTACACTTCTTCAGTCTGTCGTGAGTGGTTCCGTTGTACACTGGCTATAACGAACATGTACTATGGTATACATGATCTTATCCAGAAAGCCAAGCAATGATCAAAGATCAAACTCCTGTGCCCCCCCCCCCCAAAAAAAATACGATGAATTATGAGTTTAGAAAGCAGTACTAAATCGGATGAGAGTGACTGTATTTGCTTTCTAACACGTCCTTCAAAGACTTGAAGGCAAATTATACCCCTTTCCCCCTCTACAGTAAAATTCTCCCCAATTTACCTCTAGCTCCTCCTCAAATTTAAATATTTAACATTTGCTAGTGCATCTGCAGACGAAGCTGCAGTAGCGTGCACAGAGTGTAAACTGAAACATTCAGACACCATAACAGTTGCTTACGTAGCAGCGTGTACGGCATAACTGCATAAGGTGTTTTGGAAGTCTTGTCGGGGTACCATTACAGCAGCTTCCCACCCTAATTGTCAATAAACCATCGCTGTGCGAAATAATGTTAGGCCTAGTCAGTAATGTTGTAACATTGGCTATTTACTTTTAACATTATAGCTGACAGAAATATGTAGGTATGAATGTCTTTGGGTTCTGTTTGCTTAATTTCTGAGATATCTGTAAGGAATATGTTTATCTGATAGATGAGAGATATACAAAGCTATACAACGCACATAAAACTAGTCAGTTAAAGGATGGGTCCCAAACTGTGAACCTCATTTATTTGGCTTCCATAAATGCATGTTGACTTAGCTTATTGATAACAGTTTGCATTGACAAAGGTGAACTTTGCAAAGTAAACTGCACTCGGTTTCCAAGCCCCACCTGGAATTTCCCGTAAAGTTACTTCTCTGGGTTCACTAACACTCAGTTGAAACCGCTTACACCGTCACCCTAAGGTTACTTTGAAAGATCCATTGAACTTTACACCACTTCCCTTATTATTTCCCTAGTAAAGATCAACACTCCTATAGCCAATGATGTTAAATGTTACAGCATTACTAAGCACGCAGTACGCCCATCCCGCGTTAACTGCAAGTGTCATACTGCGGGGTCTTACCAGGAATCTTTTCCTGGCCATGCATAAGGAAGATTCGTAGGGGAGGGGAGTGTAAACACGACTTAAAAGGAAACATTTCCACCGAATCGACCATATATTGAAACCTAAACACAGGCTATCTAGCTACCCCTTCTTAAGTTTACGGGGATTCTTTCAGCCCCAGCCCCCTCCCTTGTACACTTTATGGTTCTCTATACTTCAATCACGAATATCTCTGATGATGCTTTATACATCAATGTACATCACGGAGTGTATCCACGTAGAAAGAAATCCTGTGATTGCTTCAAGGGTTCTCCATACCCCCTCAGCTCATTTTCACATAGTTCCTCCACTGTATGCAGATTTAAAGGAAAAATGCAGTCCCCCCCCCCCTCAATTTGAATTAGTGTATCCCATTATCCTAATTCAGAAATGGCTCAATATTTGGACAATATTTTTGTTACTTGTTTGTTTAGCTCATGCAAAAATGATCCTTGGTTACTGTCAGTATTCAATGTTTTTATACTGGGACATAAAGAAAGATACTTGTGTGAGCGAAATAAGAGGAGATTGTGCAGATTTTTGAAAATAAACTTGGGGCGACTGCTTTCTCCCTTAGAAAGTCTGTGTTAAAACTTTGTCACGGAAATAGAAGCACCCTGTATCTTATACAGTAAACCGTAGTATGTAAAGTGCAATTCGGATAATTGTAGTTGCTGTTAGTGGTTTTAGTGATTTGCCGTGAAATCTCCACATCTGGATAGACAGCAAATTGGCACGCATGTGAGTTGTTAAATATAGCTAAACAGGAAGAGGCTACAACCTTAAATGTTTTGATACGGTTAGGTTTCAACATGATGTAAGGCACCTAGGAACTTGCGGTTTTCTTCTTAACAAGGATGACCCAGCCCTGGGGTCGACGAACCTGAGCTCCTGTTAAGAGTCTAAGATCATGCTTCCCAGTAATTTACATGAAGTGAGAGATTAATTCATATTGCACACCTTTATACCAATGGCCAATGTTGTAGTTTTAGTATATTTTTCACATAGGACAGATAATCAGGGATCAAATGAAACTACTCTCTAGATTACGGGAAACTTTTATAGGGGACTCTGAGGGTTGCTTTATCTGATACAAACGAAACCTAACTCAAACCTGCCTGGACTTGCAACCATTAGCGTAGCAAGGGGCAAGGGAGGGGGTATATGGGATAGGGACACTTTTGGTCTACTGCAATGAAAAATAATGGATTTTTTTTACTAAAAGTGGGGCGACAACCTGCAGGCGAGCACTGGCCGTCAAAACAATTTCTCTATGCCACGTCAAGGGCCTCCACCAAACTGGCGACTGTCTGGTGATGCGCACAATCCAGTCCAGCGTTCGAAAATCATTTGCACAGACAGCATAACTTGGTTCAGGAAATACAGGCCCGTAGTCAAGGGGGGCAGGGGGCGAGCCCCCTGAAATTTTTTTGCCACCCCTAGAGAGTTTGAATCTTACCATTGACTTAATACATTTGTACACATTTGGCCCCCCTGAAAAAATTTTCGCCCCCTGGAAAAATTCTGGCCCCCCTCCAGTACCTTGTCTGGCTACGGGCCTGAGGAAATAACATAAGCCTTTTCGCGTTTCGTCTGCGCATGCCCACATCTTGAAAAACTGGGGATAAACAAACACACTGCCGTACCGACAACACAGGCCAAGAAACAGAGTTTATTTTAAAAGGTATTCAAATCATCCCTTTTCAGATCAGACCGGATTGTAGGAAGGGTCCTTACCTGTGATTTTGTGACTTGAACAGTATGACCATCGTCTCCTTGGTCTTAAAAACTTCAAGTTTTCTTATATCCCAAATGACGTATATTTCGCATGTTGTGCGTGCTGGGCACGGTTTTTGTAGCTTCCATGCATCCCACAATTTCTTGCGGCAATCGTAATTGCGAATAAGCTTATTTCGGAACTTCACAGAATATTCTCAACGTTCATAGTTTACTTCAGGATATGCTACAATGTTTATTCCCAAAATTACCACAAGTGAAGGAAAAATTTGCATGTTTTTATAACGATTTGTACATGTTCAAAGAAATCAAGAAGGAAATACCCTATGAGATCTTTTCAAAAAGTGCATTTGGGTCAGGGCAGATTTAGTAAATCGGGATTAAAGGAGAGGAGAAGGCAAGTGGGAGTGTTCAAATTACCAGTGAATAATCCTTTTCTTGTTCCCTTAGGCTTCTCTGAAAGACCAAACAGGGGGCACACAGGGAAAGGCTGCACTCAGACCCCCCAGGTGCTGGAAATCTGCAGCATATTTGCATTTTCACAGAGCGATGGTATCAATTATGCAATTAATTGCACACATTTCAAATGTATTGTACCCCCCATAGGCCTACCTTTTCTTTGGGAAATAACCATCTCATAATTTTTGGCTGTGAGTCTCAATTCTGTAAAAACTTTAAATGTATGCAGTATCCCGATTGGTGATGAGTGAAAGAGGATTTTCTATCTTTCATGTTAAGTTGTTATCAGTAGTGTCGCCAGATTTTGAAGTGGGAGGGGAAAATGTTTCACAGAAGAGGTTCACCAGCAAAACGAACTGAGAGCAGCCGGAGGCGTTCCCTGTAGACGTTGGGGTCTAGGAGCCGGCCGTAGGGCCCTTGGTCAGGTCTAGGAATAAAGCTCCTGTGGGGACCTTGGGATGAAGTCCCCATACTCTGGGACACAGAGTATGGAGTATTTACAAAATTGTGACCATTATAATAAAGCATTTAACTATCTCCAAATGACATTGTGTACCTACTAAGCAGACCACAAACTGACAAAAAATAAAAGTCACAGTATGAACATTTTTGTTGGCCTAACTCGGACTAACGATTTAATGACTCGGGGATGGGGTGTGCATGGGGAAACTGATCAGTTAAGGTTTTTATTGGGCCTTAGGACGATAATTCCATCCATACTGCTCAATAAGAATCCATGTTGAGACAAATCCCTACCAGGACACTTAGGGGATGCCTTTACATTACATCATTGAAGGTGCATCTACTGCGGAGAATCCGAGGCCTAGTCTGGAAAATTTGGTGAAGGTAGCCCTTGTATGTAATTTAGTGGGATTTGAATGCATTTATATTATAATAATGACAAATATATTCTGCATTTTCATCAGCAATAAATGAGAAAAGGGATGGCTAGTGTCCGGTGAGAGTACTCCTGGTGCATGCGTGAATCGCGCAGAAAATTCTTTTAGACAGTATTATGTAATTTTCGTGTAAGTAGTATACATTTGTGGAGGTATAATCCAAGCTGGTGTGGTACTTTGCTCCACCTCTGCGAAGAACAAGTTTCTCTTGCAAATTTTAAGGCATCAGTAAGCATATTTAAAATATACGGACATTCGCCTATGAGATGAAGCATAAAGTTATCCTCGCAGGTTACTGGATGCGCGTTAAAACTGGCAAAAAATTGAAATCTTTGCAGTTTTCGAACATAAAATTACGCATTAAGAGATGATCGATGTAAAAATTGTATTAAATGGAGAGGACCCCACGCCGCAGTGGTCCCATAGGTCTTGGAAACTGAGGTTAAGGCAAAAGTTCTGGAATATATTTTCCTGTAAAGCAGTGCTTCACAAACTTCACAAAAACAGATACGCGCGAAGCGCGCCTCAAAAGGTAGTTCTGAGAACATTTTGTGGAAACCGATAGATGAACGGTGTAGATGTGCCAAAATTTTTTATACCCAAATCTTATTGGGGGGCACACGGAGGCACGACGAACTTTGAGGGGCGACACCACTGGCTGATACGTGTAACACGTAACCTTAAAGATGTTTTCATATTTCTAAAACTGTATTAAACCCAAAGAGCATCCTCTTTGTCTCTCTTTACCAGCAGAACTGGATGATACTAGTACGTTGATCACCATTGATGTGGTCGAATTTGCACTCTTCTTTGTTACTATCATCTTGGGCTCCATCCTTCTTTATCATTTTGTTCTATGGAAGTTCAACTCGTCTTCCAAAGAAAACGACCAACCCAAATCTCGGCCCACGGTAAGATATGCAAGACAGTTACAGTAAGCTAGCCAACATGAAACATAGTTAACATTACGTGACCATGCTTTGGACTCTATATGCGGAAATGTGAAATGCTCTGTGTGTCTTGTTACAAAAGTCACGGTAATTTCCCGCCTTCACTTTTCATTACCAACCTTTGCTTAATTTGTTTTCTTTCAAAATAATCCTTTCACATCAATGTTAATCGTCGGATGGAATGTATAAACAAAAAGTACAGTGATTCATTGTGAAGTTAAGAAATAATGTTGTGACCTTGGATTTTTAAGCCTATAATAACGTAAGAGAGGTTAGCCGGATTTATAAAGAGATGAGAAGAAATGATTACTTCAAATGACTTGCAAAGTGCGCGAGCACTTAAGTATAATAGTTCTTCTTAGGGCTGAGGTACACGACAAGGCATTTGCGAGAAATGAGATGAGCAAAGCCAATGGCCTACGAGGCGTCAATGCCAAAAGAGGCAAGACAGAACGCTAACTTTCACGTGTAAGTATATAAAGTAGTATGAACAAACCTGGACCAATGAGGACCTGCAGGCAGCTAAGTATTTCGTAGAAGGATCAAGCTTTGTAAAGATACACTTTAATAACTTCTCAAGTTCTCATTCAACTATTCCAGCAGGCTGGAGAAAAATCCGTTCTAATTTCGTCCACTGCATTTTGATTCGAATGGCAAGTTAGGCCTATTATCATACCCTTTATTCATTTGTCCGCCTGACTCATAAGCTTAGTGGTAGATCCAGAAATTAGAAGATACTACTAAAGAAAGGGGGAAGAAGGGAAAACTGAACTTAGGCTCACCATGGCTGGGCCGAGGACGGGCAATTTGGCTTGTCGAAAGCCATAGATTGCAGGAAATCGCACTGATCCACAACTTGGTCATAGCAATTCTGCGTTTACCATGCGCAGTACGCCAGCTACGGTGAAAAGGGACCTCAATTAGATTTCATGGGGTACCGCCTACTAAGTCCAACACTGCCTAGCCCGTTAAACAAGTCACCGAAGAATCGCCCTTCTTCTGTTTGATTTCATACAATTGATTTTCATATTCCAGCTCTCGTCATCCCACGTGATGGTGCATGTTGGAACTGACGATCCGAACGAACCTGAAGCGGTCGACCAAGGAGATGAAGAACATGGAGAAAGGTCTGCACTTATTATTGACAGCAGTTGTCAGGAAGTAACCACGGAGAAGGCAGGACATACCTCAAAACACGACACGGTGGAAGAAGAGGGTACAGAAGTTGAAGAAACACCTGAACTTGTTTACAACCCATGTTACGGAGCAGTCACTGTAAAGGATGAGCATTCCTCCAAACATGAGACGATCGAGCAAGAAGACACGGAACTAGGAGAGATACCCGAATCGGTTGATAATGATTGTTACGAACCAATCACCGAAAAGGCAGAAAATTCGTCAAACCATGATTGGAGTGCAGAAGAGGGCACCGAAAGTGAAGAAACCCCTGAACTTGTTTACAACGTTTGTTACGGAGCAGTCACTAGCAATGTAGGGCAGTCCTCAACACAGGATACCTCAAACGAGCAAGAAGATACAGAACTGGGGGAGACAACCGAATTTGTTGACAACGTTTGCTACGAAGGAATCACGGAGGAGGCAGGACGTCCCCATCAAACAGATTAACGAGGAAGAATATACATACTTGGGACAAACTTCTTAAAATTCCAACAAATTTGTGTTTCTCCAGGAGGTTTCAGAGATAACAGCAATTCCGTAAGACCTGAAGAAAATAGATAAATTACTGTCTTCTTGAACTTTTAAGCAGAAAAGGGGTGCTTAAATCAGGTTTGGGATCCTCCAACCCTCGAGACTATTTTATCGGGCCCCGCGAGGCAATTTTAAAATGTAATTTCAGGAACACCTTAGATTCAATTTGTAATAGTTTTAATCCACCCTTTATCCAGCTTAGGTAAATACGCTGCGTAATGCCACTAGTGTCAAACTACTACGAGTTATCTCGTCAGAGCTTTACGTGAAAGATAGGCCATATATCGTTGACCACGAGTGTACTGCCTCATCTACACTTGTAATAAGAACACGATGAAAAGTATTTTCGTGGCACTGTGTCAGTTGCGGTGGATTTAAGGGGTTAGAACTCCTCTCCTCCTTCGGGTGGTTTGTAAATTTAAAGTCAATAACATCGTAGTGTGAATGCAAAGATTAGACACTAATAAAATGCCTTCATTATTTCCTCATACATGGTCAATTCGATCTGTCGTTAGCCCTAGCTAAGATATCTTAAAACAATGGCCACGTTGTTAGATATTTTCCTCTGCCTTACCTCGCATATCTCATAGGGTAATGCAGTTTAACACCAAGCGGAATAAGTCTCTTGATCTTATGAAATTTGTACCATATAATCGGTCTTGAACTTGCATTATTTACTTTTCGTTCCATGCGTTGCATCTTACCGAATTCTTCACACAAAATTCTTGAGTCCACAATTGCTTCACCCGCTGAAACGGGGGAAGGGGGGGGGGGGGGGGAGGGGCTCCAGATGGCTCCGTAAACCGATCACTTTCAAACTTGGTGGGTTAGGTACCTGACCATGACAACTTGCTCATGCGTGATTTATGACGTCATATGTCAAAGGTTTGGAGTCAAATGTCATATTTGCTGAAACTACTTTTGACATTACTTGCCTTTTAGTACGTTAGAAGAAGTACTAAAACCACATAATATGTCAGTACTGATAAGATATTTTTTAAAATAGTGGGGTCAAAGGTCAAAATGTAGGTCAAAAGTCAGATTTGCCGAAATTTTGCCAAAAGGTGTGTCCCAAACTCCTCCTAAAAGTAAGTCCGATCAAGTTTAAACTTGGTGGGCAGGTACCTGACCATAGAAGCTCGTTCATGAGTAATTGTTGAAGGCATAGAACAAAGGTCAAACTAGCGAAAAATTGTTTTCCACCTTCATTTGCCTATCAGCATGTTAGGAAAGTCATTAAACTAATGTTATGTTGTCACAGATAAAACAAAAGTTTAAACTTTGCTTTAAGGTTGTTAAGGTGCGAGACTAAAGGAAACAGGTCAAAATGTAGGTAATTGGTCAACTTTGCCAAAATTTGGCGAAATAGTCTATCTTTAACTCCTGCTTAGGCATGTCCATCAATTCAAAGTGGATTAGTAGGTACCTTGACCATGAAAACTTTTGCATGTGTAATAGTTGGCGTCATAGGTCAAAGTTCAAATTAGGTAACATTTGCTTTCCCCTATTATTTGCATATTAGTATGTTAGAAAAGATAATAAATCACCTGATATGTAAAGAGTGATGAAACATTTGTAAATTGTACATTCTTGTTGCTCAAGTTCGAGACTGAAGTTTAAATGACCTAAACGGTGTCTTTTGTCATTATTTGCTAATCAGTATGTTGGCAAATTTCTTTAACCAATAATTATGTAGAGAATTTGGGGGAGATGAAACTTGCAACTTCATGGGTAGCCTCTTTGCTTTCAGTTTGTAGACTATTTTTACCTAATAATTTGCGAGGTACATGTGTTTGGACTACACATTGACAAATAATAATATTTTTAAGCAAAGCAAAATTTCTTGAGACTCTCTACAAACACAGGAAAACGAAAAGCAATTACCACTGTAACTCAGTGGAGATTGGAGATGCTGATCAAGTTGTTTTCTATTTTTCGCCATGGTAAGAAATGTTATGAAATCGTTTCTTTCAAAAAAACCTCTGTTGGTAGACAACTAGCCTTTTTGGCATAAACTCATAGCGGAAGTGGGGAGAAGCATGATGAGGTAATGCCCTTTACTTCATGTTCAGAAGTGTTGGATGTGAGATAATAAAGTCCGATAAAATCAACAAAGACTTCCAGAATGAGTAATCGATTATCTAATGCTGAGCATTTCACCCTTGTATAAATTAGGAAATTAGTTTAAAGGGCATAAGCAGTCCGACACAATAAATTGAACTCGAAACAGCAACTTAATCGAACAAATTTCCTTCCCAGAATCTTTCATGATATTTTACAGGGGCGTATACAGAAATTTTCAACAGAGGGGCGCAAGGCTTGATTGATCACTTTCCTGGGGTAGGGGTTTATGGAGAGGGGACACCCCCTTTGGAAAATTTTTGCTTTTGGAAGAGGACTGAGATGAAAAATGGTGCTATATTTGACACATTTTGAAGCATTTCCTTTTTTTGCCTTGGCTTTTTTCCACGCATGACGACCAGTAGGGGAGGCCCGCCTGTTGCGCCCCCGCCTGGATCCGCCACTGTTTCAGAAGAAAACATTAGATGGACAATTCCTTTAAAGTTTTCCAATCGTGATTAATCTAAAATAGTCCCCTGTAATCCTCTGCTTTCTCCCATCATTGAGCAGGAAGATTGTTTGCTTCAGCTAGCAGAACAATTGATTTCCATATATTTGCTTATGCTTAGGTGACTTCCAGCTGCATTTAGTAATTGATACTAATCAAGGGTCGCCGTCCAAATGCCTGATTCGCCGGGTATGTGGTAAACAGAGTTCTAAAGCAACTGTCTTCCTAATGTATTGCATATTCAAGGTAAAGCAAGGAGTTGCTCTTTATGAATTTCACAATTCAGTGAGAAAAACATTGTCCCATGATTCTCACAAGCCATTCATGAAATAGGATACCCGTGTACACTCATTCAAGTTGGGGTAACAGTATTTTCCCTTTAAAGGGGTATAGAGGAAACGGGAGACTCCCTATGATACAAGAATGTAAAGAGACTTCTGTTGGTCGGGTTCACCAGCTACGTCAGACGTTAAATATTTTAAGACAGGGGTCTCCAAACTTCTTTGCTTGGTGGCCCCAACATTCTACTCCGGAATCTTGGTGGACCTTAATTGACGGGTCGGTGAGAGGAGTTTTTTGACTTGGTTATGCAGTGTTAATAAAGCAGATCACTGGTTCTTAGATTGGAACCACTCCCATTGCTTATTGTTAATGAGAAATTTGTGAATTTTTTTTCGCTCCCTAATCCTTTTCGTGAACCTCCGAAATATTTTCGCGACCCTCAAAAGTTTCGCGACCCATAGTTTGCTGACCCCTGTTTTAAGATAAACCCTTCATAATCATAAGCCCAGTAAAGGTTGTCATTGTAAAATGAAACGTAACGCGATAGTTGTTTTCATCGATTGTTTTGTTGTTTTGTTTGTTACCTTCCAAACAATTCATAACTTCCAAGTTTAAAAGTCACTTTTGGCTATGCAAATACCCCAAGAATCCAAATTCAGTGGTTTAGGCATTGATGTTGGAAGAATGGGTAAATATCGGTCACCAGGTTCTCGTAATTCCAAGAAGCCGTCAAGTAGTGTATTTCATATGCATTTTTTTTTAATTTAACGATTGACCTTTCACTTGTTAAACTGCAGAAAGGTTTACCCTTCATGTAAGTCTACAATTTGCTCATTCCCAGGTAGGACAACTGTTCTGATAAGGCTGAGGTGTTGATTAATAAGTTGTCAATATTGACCCACTACAAAACAGGAAAGTAGTGGAAGGTTTGAAAAACAAAACCAGTTTACCGACAGTGTCTGAAATTTACCCATGAAGAAAAGTGATTGTGCCTTTTCAGTCGGGGGTAGACAAAGCAAAGTCGGCTAGTCAACTGTGTCTGCCCGAGGTTGCTTCAGTCCGGCGCGCAACCGACTTTGTCGGCTGGGGAACCGATTTAGTGGCAAGCCATGCCAAGTGACGGACAGTAAGCACACAGACCATAGTACTATGTTGATCTTGATACTATTTTTAGGTCCAACTGTTTACGCGAAACAACGGTTTTGCTTATACGCTACAAATATGGATCTTCTAGCGGGACATTTCTTGTTTTATTTTATTACTCATACACTTAAGTTTATGAGAATGCAGCATTGTCCTCTGGTCAATTTGTGGAGAAATAATGTAACTGAGTACCTAAGCGTAGTGAGATTCAGTACGTGCATTAACTAAAGCCAAAATATCGACAACTTACTTAGAGGTAATCAGTCAGGTAATTGGACAACTTAGTATCAAACTTCTCTTTGGTATAGAACTGTGGCCATAATCTTAAAGACATGTCTTGTTGTTTTGACCATTTCATGTATTTATACAATGGGCTTCATTGAACTAAAACATAGGCTTAGGAAGGTACTTTGGAGTGCGGGGGAAAAATGAAAATGTATGATCAGTTTGTGAAACTATTTAAGCAGAGCGCTACCGTGAGTTGGCGCGTAGCGTACCAAGAAAGTTTCCTCACAAAATGGTTCCCAGATTGCAGGAAATGACACCTTCCTGACCTTGGAAGTGCATCTAAACATTCTTCATATTGAAAATTTACGCTGTAGAAATTTTGTACACTCCCAAAGAAAAGTAAACTAACGTTTTCTTACAGCATAATCCTGGGTAGGAAAACTTCACTTATGAAAGACATACACATTCGAGTCGACAGTCCTTGGGGAGGGATCTGTGAGGAAGGGTGTGGCTCTAACCTTTATAAATTTTTGCAAAAAAGAATGCGCTTAGATGCAAATGGTATTAGTATTATTATTACATTTTATCTACTCGCGTGTGCTCATGCACTAGAATTATCATTTCTAGAGTTCAAGAAAGCGACATCTTTTTTATATAGCTAAACCGGAATAATGGAACCATGAACACTATTTCGTCATAGGCCATCCAGCACTCTCCATGCCCGTCTGACACAGCCTGTTCCGTAGCAGGGTAATGCTGATTTAGTGTTTTTGATTCCTTGCCGAAGGCAAAAAGAATCTGTACAATCACGACGTCGTGTGCATGTGTATGTGTGTGTGTTTGTTTGTGTGTTTGCGACGTTTGGCTTGTAATCACGATATCTCAAGATAGGAATGATGTGGATACTGTCATACTTGGTATACGGATTTATTATATTAAACGAAAGACAGCTCTTTTTGGTGGAGGTCAGAGGTCATGTCAGGTCACCCGAGGTCAAAACCAAAAACCTGTAAACACGATACATCGAGGTACGAGGTATGGATACTTCTCAAGCTTGTCATGTGGATGCGTTATAATCAGAAAGTGAACCCTATTGCTTTTGGTAGAGGTTATCTGAGGTCATAGGAGGTAAAACTTTAAAACCTTGGAAAATGCTTGTAAACACGATATTTCAAGATAGGAATGATGGACACTTTTCACATTTGTTATATGGATTCATCATATTGCAAGAAAGAAACCCTATCTTCTGGTAGAGATCAAAGGCAATGTAAGGTCACCAGAAGTCAAACCTAAAAACATTGTAAACACAATATCCTAAGGTAGGAAGTATGGATACTTTTCATAATTATATGGCACGTGGATGCTTATAGTCAGAAAATAAACCCTATGGTTTTCGGTAGAGGTCAAAGGTTATCTGAGGTCACAGGTGGTAAAACTTCAAATTCCTTGGAAATAGCTTGTAAACACAATATCTCAAGGTAGAATGATAGACACTTTTTACATTTGTTACATGGATTTATCACTTTGAGAGGAATAACTCTATTGTTTTGGTAGAGATCAGAGATCATGTGAGTTCACCGGAGGTCAAAACTAAAATCCTTATAAAAGAATATTTCAAGATAGGAATGGTAAATACTTCCATACTTACTGTATAAATTTATCATATTGAGAAGAACTCTAATATTTTTAGAAGAGGTAAGAGGTCATGTGAGGTCACCAAAGGTCATACACAAAAAACTTGTAAACATTATATCCCACGGTAACACGGTAAGTATGGACACTTCCCATACTTAGCATGTGGGGTGCTTTATGGTCAGAAGATGAACCCTGTTCTTTTTGATAAGACGTCAAATCTTATCTGCGGTCACCGGATGTGAAACAAAGAAAACCTTGGGAATTGCTTGTAAATGCAAGAGCTCAGGATGCGAATGATGAATACCTATCATACTTGATACATTGGCTGGTCATATTGAGTAAGGATCCTATAGTATTACGAGGAGGTCAGAGGCTTTTAGAGGTCAAAAGCGACAGGAACGTACTTAAAAATAATTTTCAGAGGCAAGGAACCCCCAAGCTTTTTGGCTTTCCTTTCAGATATAAATATAGTCTGCAGAACTGCCAAGGGTGCCGAAATTTGAAAAAAAGCGTTGAGACTGTGTATTGATTAAGAACAAAATTAGACCCTGCCTCGATATGTAATGACTTTGTTTTGAATTGTATAACTTGCCACACACTTAAAACAAGTATGCGATCGTGGATGAACTTTCCAACCATAACAAACGAAAAATATATGTAGGATAACTGAGTATGTCTAGGTTACTAGGTCACGGTGGAAGAGCATTATATACTTGTAAGGATGTCATTTTAAGAATAAAGCAAGGAATTGTATATCTGCGAACAGGCGCGGATCCAAGGGGGGGGGGCTTTCCTGACCTCAGCCCCCACATCTCCCCTGACCTCAACCCCCCACATAAACAATAACAAATACACGAAAATTAGCATAGTGTTAATCTAAGAGAATATTCAAAGGGGCTTTCAGCCCCCCCCCCCCTTTCGAAATGTCTGGATCCGCGCCTGGCAAAGAGCCCCCAAATTCTGTTTTTGTTTTAAAGGGTTTGTGCTCTTTGAGAGCAGCAAAACGTTAACCGACCGGGCGACTGATGGCCGTAAGGGATTATGCACGTTCTCGTAGCGACTATCTTGACTATGGCTCCGGAAATACTTGAAAAATACTCCTACCTTTGTACCCTGTTGCACCGGCCACCAAAAGTTTAATGTTGATACAACAATAGTTATGATACCATTATTAAATGAAATTGCGATAATTGTCTAGCAGGCGAGATCAATGTTCTCTCCAAACGTAGGCTTCATACGGCCTACGGGCCTGATGTTTTCCATGCACCCGGTGATAAACTTGGTAACTGTAAAATCCAGGTACATGCGATAAGATGTTGAAGTGTCGAGAAACCATCCAACAAAAATGACAGCATATGTCGGCAAAATGATTTCTCTTAAAAATTATGAGCCCCTTTTCTCTCATCATAGGTTGCATCAGACAGATGGAAGTTATACCTGTCCTACCTTCTTTCGTACACAGAAGGAAAATGGGGACTCAACATCGCGCACGACAACTTTTTGAGTTTTCGATATAAATCTCTTCTTTTTTGTAATTTACAGGGTATAATTGTGAATACATTGAAAATATCATTTGGGCGTGTTGCGGACAATTTAAGTTAAGGTGCCACGTACTTGAAAGCGCAAGGGAGGAAAGGTGTGTTCGTCCCCGCACTCCCAAGGGTGTGAGGGGAGGTCGCCCCCTTCCCCCTTTTCCTACGCCAATGTAAAAGATTGTGTGAACAAAATAGAAATGGTGAAGGAGGTACGACGATAAAAGCTTTAAAATTTGCGAAGGAACTGCTAACTTGTTCCCCCTTTGTAATAACGTAAGAACTACTACCAAGAAAAAGCAAAATGTTACCAAAAAGGAATTAATGAGGGAAACATGTCTGAAGGAAATTAAATTATAGAATGACTTATTTATATGGAACAATGGGCATTCTATGTGCAAACAGCGAAACTGTAATGGATAACTTTTCAATGTAGAAGAGCAGTGGTTCCCAACCTTTTCCAGCTCATCGCCGACTTCTGCCATATAGGAGTGGGCAAACGCCCCCTTCCATGTCCCTTCCAAGTACTACTATAAATGAAACGAAAATGTTGAGGCACATATTAAAATAAAAGGTACGGATACAGCCTTTGCCAGTGTGGGCCTGGCCCAGGGTAGTACAAACAGATAAAAGCGGTACCAGGCCTTCCTTTGTGGTGGCAAATCCAAACCTGGGATGAACAAGGGTGTAAAGCCTTCATCGTAGTCAAGGGAGAAACGTTTGTACTAAAAGAGAGAAAGATTTTGGGGATTCCACGGAGCTGAAGTGTTCCCATAGGCGTAGGAAGCGGGGTGCTGGGGACTGTAGCCCCCAACCAGAAAGTTTTTTGTGAAAATTCGGGCAATATGCTGAGAATTTTCCGGGCACCTATTGAAAGAAAAATAATGCAATAATGTAGCTAAAGGCAATCAAGAGTTTAAAAAACTTCCTCGGTAATTAAAATAAAGTTCTGATTTGAATTGCACCATCACCTATAGATTTGGTATTAATTCACCTGTCTGTTTTTTAATGGTTAAAATTATACTATGATTATCAGTGGTGTATTTAGGGGGCCATTGGGCCATGCCCCCTCACTGATGCCGACTTTTTTTTAGTTCCAAAAATACGTACATTTTTACTTCAAAAATAGCATATGTGGTACCAGATTGCATGTAAGGACACCTAATTTTTCTAAAATTTTGAAAGGAAAGGGGGACACTCCCTCTCCTTAGACCCCTCCCCCAGGCCAGCGATCCTACAACATAATGCATGCCCCCACCCCATGACAGAAATAAAAAAATATAGTTAATATGGAAGGGTAGTAACACAGCAAATGATTGTATGTTATTGTCATGCTGGGTGATAAAGCCAATGCATGCCTATATGATATGTACATTAACATGTCGAACTCGGGTGGGGCGCACGGAAATTTTGGGTTTTATTTTTCGTACAAGTCGTTACAGCCCCGAAATCAACTTGGGCTTCTTCGTCTATGAGCGTTCCCCATGGGCAGAGAGTCTAAAGGCCCTCCTTAGCTGCCCCTGATGGGAAAATGTCCCAGTGAGGGACCAGGGGCGAAGCCCCCTGAAGTTTTGCAGTATTGACGAAATAACCAGCACGAGAACTAATGAAGCATTTTAAATCACCCTTCGACCATTTGTCCTTGAGTAGAAACTAATGGAAGGTTTCTTTGATTCTGCGGTTGGCTTGTTTTGTGGGTGGGAAAAAGGATGATAGTGGCTGCATGGGGCTTTGGAAGACGGTACTCAAGGTGTCCTACACAGGGTATTATTACATATAGCCCAAATTCGCAAGAAAGAAATATAGCATTTAGGGAAGACATTTTAATACCCTAGTTCCTTTTGCATTGCAAACGTTAGGTATTATTTTTCAATTATCTACAATTGTCGATTATGTCAGTATGTGCTTCTGTGAATAGCAATCCAAGAATAACATTTGAGATTAGAGTGGAAGACAACTTTGATGTATGGAACCCATAGCCCCCACCGCCACTGATGAAGGTATGGGGGTCCTCATAAAGGAAAGTTTGAAAATTCAACACTGTTTGATGCGATTCCTAGGAGCTAGCAGATGAGGTAATTCACAACTTTGTAGTGAACCTTAAGAGGGAATGTAAGACCTACCCGACTTGTTAACTTGAGCCATTTTATTGCATACCTATTTGAAACTCCTGCTAGGGGAAAATACTTGGTATCTTTTTTAGCTCCGTTTAAATTAAGTATGATCTCATTGTTTTCAAATGCCCCCACTGCCGCTCCTTGGCTCTTATCCCCTCCTAAGTTGCGAAAAAACCTACGGGGGGTGGGGACCCCGCCCCGTTGGGAACAACTGAGTTGTGAGTACGGGTACGAGTACAAAACCCATTAACACATGACACATTGTTTGCTCAATAAAATTAACCTTTTACAATCCGTTTATCAAAATTTGTGCGATTATGTCTTCATTATACTTTTTAAATTGTGAAAAATAACAGGACCAGGAAGTATTTACGTAGCTGGGAATCATTAACGTAAAAATAACTTGAAAAACAATCTAATGAATACTATTTCCAGAATCTGTGGTTAGGTTATCGATAATGCCATCCCTGTCTTTCCTGCTTTACAAATGAATGAAATAACAAAATTATTATTTCAAAACATAATAAATTTTGCAGATTTTTTGAGGGATTCGTGTAATCTCTGATTACAATTTGTTACACCCTTTAATTCGTTTCGTGGAAGCTAATACACATGATTTATTTGACAGCTGTTGCCACAAATCCACTAGTTAGTTATATCATGTGCCTTCAAGGAAAAGGGTGGAGTTAAATAGGGCATACTTCCTCATTCTAAAGGATAAAAAAGTAAAAGAAACATTTTAACATCTCTCCTTATTTCAATTTCTCCTACCCACAAAAAGCTTTTTAATCCGGCAGGAGCAATCCCCCATGAGTAACACTCCTTAGCTGATCAGCCACCCTCAAAAATGTTATCTTGTCAAGCACTCAGTCGAGTTATTGCTATATCATGCAAGGCTGCGAAACAACTGCTGCTTTAGACCATGCGTATGTAGCAATATGGTAGTTCAATTCTCAATATCCGAGACCGAGACAACCCCTTCGAGACCGAGACACCGCTTCATAGATAGGGAACTTTTCAACTGAAGTTATTAACAACTGTTAACACAATAAGTTGTACCATAGCTCCTTGTTCTGCAAAACACACCGTCCGTAAATTCAAGTCCTTTGAAATGCAACACTGTTAAATGTGATTTCCTGGCATCTAGCAGAATGAGATAATTCACCAATTTTGTGGTGAACCTAAAGAGGGAAAGTTAGACCTACGCGACTTGTTGACTCCCCTTTATCTCCACTTTATTGCATACTAATTTGAAAGCTCAGCTAAAGGAAGATACTTGTTATCTTTAAAGCCTTGATTAAATTTAAAACCTCATTTTTGCAAACGTCCCCTGCCGCCCCTTGGCTCCTATCGCCCCCCTGAGTTGCGAAAATGCTCCCCAGCTGGTTGATAACGCCCCTGTTGGGAACCACTGTAGTAGAGGTTTCAGGCAGGTGTTTAGTAGTGTCAGATGTCTGGTGTCAATAAAGCTACCTTAAGGGACGTTTTCAAAGTAGAAATTTACAACATGGCGGATTCTTCGAGGGCGCATCCAGGTTTTAGCAAAGAAAAGTCCAGGAACCGTCGTAACACTGTCTAAGCTGAGTGACCCCAATTGGTTAGACCGTAGCGTACCAAGAAAGGTTTTGCCAAAAATGCCTTCCAGTTTGCAGAAAATGGCAGTTTCTAGGCCTTGCAAGTTGTATCTTAATATTTTAATGGTGTGTGGAAATGTCAGTGTCATAACTTATAAGATTGTCAAACTTATAAGCGATATAAAAGGGTCACAGTTCCCATCAAGATCCATCAAGTATTGGACATTTTATAGGACAATTACTCTGTACTCATCTATATTATGATCTAGCATGAATTACTGACATATACAAACAAGAGAGCAATCCAGGTCTCATCTCCTCCAGTTTGAAGTTCATCGGACGTACGGTTTCGGATGAGTTCGCGACACATTTTTCTTTTTCAAATTTGACCTCTAAGTCCACCCTTAGGAAAAAGTATAATGCACACGTTTTAGCAAAATTTAGACAAAATTGACCTTCATAACTACATTTTGATCTGTCACCCACCCTTAGCAACCAAAATGCACTATTTAAATATTATCTTATTAAGTCCTACTTTTTCATGTGGTTTTATTACTTTTTCTAACATACTGATGGGGAAATAATGACAAAAACTCACTTTTAGCAAATTTGACATTTGACCTATGACGTCACAATTACTTATGCACAAGTTTTTATGGTCAAATACCTATCCACCAAGTTTGAATTTGATTTCACTTACGGTTTAGCAGGAGTTCGCGACACACGTTTTCCCGAAATTTAGGCAAATTTGACTTTAACCTACATTTTGACCTTTGACCCCACCCTTAGCAACCAAAAAGCACTTTTTAAAATTATCTTATCAGTTGTAGCATATCATGTGGTTTTATTTCTTTTTCTAACCTCACTTATAGGAAAAATGGCAAAAAAACCAATTACGAAAGTTGACCTCTGACCTAAGTATGACGCCATCAATTACGCTGCATTTCTTTTTATGTTCAGGTACCTACCCTCCAAGTTTGAACTTGATGGGAACTACGGTTTAGGATGGAGGAGTTCGCGGCACACTTTTCTGTTCACATACTCTCAGACACAAACAGCTTTACATTTCTAATAATATTAGGTGTGGTAAATGTCTCATCTCCCTATACATTGCATGCACGGAGATAATTAGTGACATGATTGAATAACTTCCGAGATATTCCTTATGTCATCCTTTGTTTGATTGACCTTCATTCTAAACGAAACTGAATGTTTGTACGTACTGAGTGGTTTATTTTATACGGTTAGTAGTTGTTGAATACTTGCAAGATTTCACATTGCACACCAAACTACAATCTTGAACAAAGTTCGTTGGAACAGCCCCCACTCCAAGCACAATGTTTGAGAAGGTTTGATAGTCTGAATTCACGCCACACCCATTCTTAATTGGAATTGAAACACCCCGCCCCTCACACAATGTTCCAGGTAAATCGATAGTCTGAATTCAGCCCACACCATTCTTTATTCGCACATGTGGGAGGGGTGTGTTAATCACGCAAAAATCACTCCCCAATAAAAACGGGAAGTATTCCAAGGTTTCAGAAACTAGCTGGTAAGTACTTAACAGATAATTTATATAGGATTTACCAAAGAAATATGTACACTGTGAAACACTCCACATAATAAGTTTTGCAATACTAATGAGACATCTGAAAATTGGTGAAACTTTGAGTAGGTATATCTTGAGAACAGTGAATGATATTGAAATGATGTTAACGGGTTTTTCAAAGATCTCTGTAAATCTCGTGTAAAACACAGCTGTTTTGGTTTCATGTTCACATAGGCCTTCCTTTAAAATCTAAGAATAATGTTACAACAAGGCGGCCCAGCCTTTGGTTTTCCCTCAGAAAACTGTTAACCTAAATGCCCTAAGATGTTATTTATTACCAGTATAAATATCAAGATAACAAGAGGAAAAACTGAGTAAAATGTCTCTAACTTTCATACCATAGAGGAACACAAGGAATGTTTGTTTCTAAAATTATCAGTCAATCATACAAACGGCGAACAACGTTAACTGTATTAACTTGTATCTACGAGTTATAGGCAAGTAAAAAAGACTATAGAGTATAGACAATCGTGCAAGGAAATTTGCAAGCAATCCTTCTTTCACGAATTGAGCAGAATGCGTGCATTATTGCACTGGTTGGCGCCGATGGCGTACTTTTAATTGATGCGACATTATCCATACTGCCATAAATGAAACCAGGAAGCAACTGAAACCAAAACAAAACCGGCATACTTTGAAAAAGCATTCTACATCCTGTGTCAATTATGAAGTCAAAGATTAGATAACGAAGTGTTCTAGTACATTTTTTATGGTATGGGTGTAAAATGTGAATCATCATGCCGGCGTGAAACACTGCACATACCTTTAAAGAGCATTGGGTGAGCGCTTTTAGACCACGAAAAATTACACTTTGACCATTTTCAAAATTATATCCTAACTTAGACTAACAGCCGCTTAATCTGAAAGTGTAATGAGGTTGCCCATAGACAGGGAATAAAAGGGGTCTTATAACATTAAGTCTGCTCAAGCTTTCTAATAGAAAGTAGTGTAAGGCAACCATCATGAGGGTACGTGCAGCAAACTGTGAAAAAAAAAAACACGTTTTCAGTAATGTTTAGCCTATAGGAAAATTTTGTTAGTGTGTCTTCAGTTTATAACACGTCCCTCTTAACTTTCCTCGTCTGTCTTTTCATACTTTTCATTGCTTAACTTTTTGGCCGAACAGGGGACAGACTTTCCAGAGCTTCTTGGTTTTGCTTCTGGACTTTATACTGTTAAAGGAAGTTAACATAGTTGTAAATTGTAATGTACATGTAAACTCCCTCTTATCCGGACCCGTTTTTCCGGAACCCCCTTTATCCAAACTGGTCTTCCAATTTTACCTGACTAGTATTCAACACAATTACAGGTAGCATCCACCAAGTTTTCAATCATTTCCAGGCAAAAGTCTGCAGAAATTTTAGCAGAAATGCACTAATTTTCTCAGGTTTTATGCAGTCAAAGTAAATTATTACCATATCTAAAACAGGACGCATATGGGCATAAAAAAGGTTTAATTTTTTTTTCATATGTGGAGAAAAAGTCGTAGGCACTTGTTTTGAAATTCTTGCTAGGAGACACAAGTCGATATAGGCTCGATACCCACATATAATGTACGTTAGGATAGAGTTAGACCTGGTTTCAGTAGCTCTGAAAAGTAAATACCGTAGTGGGCTTCGTACCTAAAACTAACGACAGTAGAACTTACAAAAATAGTAAGAATGGCTGTATGAGAGTCTTTTAAACATGTGTCTTGACATTTTTTGGAAATGTATGCCGAAATCGTGAAAGCTTTCCCTGAATACCTTCACACATTTAATGTGTACAAAACATTGGTCATTCAGGAGAAGGTAGGTTCAAAATCTCTGCGTATTAGAAGCAGGGTTGTTACCGTTAAACTTTGAAAGTAACTCGTTATAGTTACAGTTATTTCTCTAAAATTGTAACTCGTTACAGTTACTAGTTACAATGTAGAAAAAGTAACCAGTTACATTTTACTGACAAGTAACTAGTTACAACTCAAAAGTAACTAGTTACCTCAACTTAAATAAATCTATGTCTCAATCGGGGACAGTGGCATAACTAGCCTTGTGTTCTAAGATGAAGTAATGGAAAAAGTGAAATGACCGAACAACGGCGCAGAATGTACCGCTCTCCTCTTTACTAGACATGTGAAAGTTGTTTTTGGGGGAAACGGGAAATGTTTGTGGCACACTTTCTAGCTTCGGTACCGACGTGTTCGGATAACTGGGCAACAAATGGATAGAAGTATTGTGACACTCTTCCTAATAAGACTTCCTTCCTATTTTTAACTGAATAGTGAAACCTTCAGTTAGAAAAGCTTCTGTTGTGAAAAGCGTGCGGATGAATCACCTCTGACCCTTTGCAAAGTATAGTACTTTCTGTATGGCTTTTCGTCTAGGCGACGTACAGGATTTCAGAAAAGAGTGGTTGTAAAATCATTCTGTCACATTGCCTTGTAATCAATGATGCAACTTCTAACGTAATTTCATAGAAAGAAAAATATTCAGCCTCGTTTAAGTTTAAAGGGGGGGGGGGATTCAACAAAGTTACAAAAATTTAGCGTGAGTTATCAGATCTCGCTCAATGGAACATGAAGTTTGAAATAAATAGGATAAACAAATTTTTCATAAAAGCAGTCATCCGTTCAATTACCTTCTTGGTATCCTTATTTCCTTGTTGCATTCAGGTAACTGCTAAATGGCTTGCTAATTGATTCCTTCGGCAAGGAATGTATGCAATCACTCTCGAGTTTATTATGTGCTTGTGAGTGCATGTGTACCTTTTTGTTTGTGATGTTTGGCTTGTAAAGGCGGTATCTTAAGATTTAAACGTAGTGTATAAATTTGTCATATTGAGAGAAAGATTTATATTGCTTTAGTGGAGGTCAAGTGTCATCTGAGGTCACCAAAGTTAAAAACCGAAAAACTTGTAAACACGATATTTCAAGATAGGCATGGTGAATACTTTTCATGCTACATAGTGAGCACAAAAATCCTTTTGCTTTTGGTAGAGAGCAAAGGTTATATAAGGTCAAACGGTGAAAATCATGGAAAGAAGATATCTCATGAACGTTAACTTTGATGCATCTCACAGTTAGCACGTAGATTTCCCCGCTTAGTTGAAGTGATCTCTTATTTCGATGAGAGTCGAAGGTCATTTGAGCCTACCGGAAGTCAAAGGGTGAAATATCCATAAACATTGAGGGGCTTCATACTTAGTATCCAGATATCCTACATGGAATAAAGGTCTCTATTGTCTTTATTGTGGGTAAAAGGTCATTTGAGGTCAATTAAAGTCAATATTTGAAAACTTGCTGACAAGATGCTTCAAGAGATAAAACTGCAAGGGATTTCCTACTTATCATGTAGAGGCCCCACATGATGTCCAAGCAGTATAGTGATTTTGATGGAAGTCTAAGGTCATTTGATGTCACCAGAGTTCAAACTGAGAAAACCATGTATAACAAAATAACTCAAAAAGGATTACTTTGAGAAATGTCATACTTTGCATGGATATGTTCCACTTGATTTAAAGAACCCTACATTTCTTCGTGAGGGTCAAAGATGAGTTGCCGTTCCCAAATATCAAACTTTAAAATCTTGTTGGTATAGTGTATCTCACGTAATGTTTATAGTAAATGTCACGGTCTTTCTTCCAGCCAACCCCAGCACTGTCTGGTACAATTCGGCAGACTGAGAGGACTTGACATATGTACTACTTTTCGGCAAGGGAATCATAGAACGGGAGTTCTGGTTTACTAGTTGTAGCTACAGATTGTTCCATGAAATAATATTAAGTGGTTATGTATTCGTCTAATTTGTTGAGGTGGAACACATAATCCATGCATAATTATCCGTCCATATCCAAAGATGTGATCCTGCTAAACAACCACATGGTTTCTCCTATTTACACTTATTGACTGTTTGTGTGTGCGCGTATGTGTGTACCTTTGTGACGCATGGCTTGTAAACACGATATCTCAAGATAGGAATGATAGATACTTTTCATACTTAGTATACGAGATTTATCGTATTAAGAGAGAAAGCATCCTATTGTTTTGGTGGCGGTCAGAGGTCACGTCCGGTCAACAGAGGTAAAAAACCAGAAACTTCTAAACACGATATCTCAAGGTAGAAAGCATGTATACTTTCCACACTTGGCATGTAGATGCGTTAAAGTCAGAAAATGATGTCTATTGGTTTTGTTGGGGGTCAAAGGTTATCTGGAGTCACGGAAGGTAAAACTTCAAAAACCTTGGGAATTGCTTGTAAACACGATGTATCAAGAGAGAAATGATGGATACTTTTCATACTTGGTATATGGATTTATCATTCTAAGAGAAAGAACTTTTTTTGTTTTTGGTGGAGACCAAAGGTCATGTCAGGTCAACAGAGGTCAAAAACCAAAAACGTGTAAACATGGTATTTCAAAGTAGAAAGCATGGATACATTCCATACTTGGAATGTGGATGCTTTCTAGTCAGAAAATAAAACGCTGTTGTTTTTGGTAGAGGTCAAAGATTATCTGAGGAGAGGGAAGGTAAAACTTCAAAAAACTTGGCAATTGCTTGTAAATGCGATATCTCAAGACAGGAATGATGGATACTTTTCATACTTACTATTTCGATTTATCATATTTAGAGAAAGAACCCTATTGTTTTTGGTGGAGATCAGAGGTCATGTCTGGTCACCAGAGGTTAAAAATCAAAAACCCTGTAAAACACGATATCTCAAGGTAGGAAGCATCGGTACTTTCCATACTTGCCATGTGGAAGCAGTATAGTCAGCAGATGACCTCAATTGCATAATGTAGAGGTCACAGGGTCATGTGAGGTTACCAGAGTACAAAAAACTGAAGTCCTTGTTAACACGATATCTCAAGTAATAACGTTGGGTATTTTTATACTTGGTATGTAAATTTATCACATAAATAGGACGAGTAGTACAGTTTTTGGTGGAGGATGGAAGTCATGTGAGTTCATCAGATGTCGAAAACGAATCCTTTTTAAACACAATATCCCAACATAGGAAACTTGTATACCCTTCCTACTTGGCTTTTGGATGTGTTATAGTCAGAAGATGTACCGCATTATTTTTGATAGAGGTCAAAGGTTGCATGAAGTCTCCGTAGGTGAAACAGCAAAAGCCTTGGAAATTGCTAGTACATGCAATAGATCAAGATGCAAAGATTGACTTGATAACTTTTATTTCCTTTCTGCAACGAATCACTAAGCCTTTTGGCTTTCTGGTTTCGTTAACTACAAAGGTCTCTTCCAGTGTGTATGGATTTTGAGCCAAGAAAAAAAAAATAAAACAAGAAAGTTATCCGTGAAGTCGCAAATCTTACCTCTTTTACCTTCTCTTTCATATCTTGTTGTTTAGTGCAATTTTCCAACATACTGGAGAGGAGATAGAACCAATTTTAAGTTAATTTTTGAAATATGACATCAATTATTACACATGAAAAGGTTTTCATGGTCAAGTACCTCCCACCAAATTTGAGTGATCGAACTTCATGTTGAATTGACTGCACTACAAAACTGTTTATTGAACCTCACATTCCGTTCTTTAAGGGGGGTATATCATGTTACCTTAGGCCATTGCAAATGCAAGGAGCTTTGAAATGCATTTCTTTGGAAGATGTACCTGTCAATCAAGTGCGTCTTCGAGCCCACTGCTCCATCTGAACTGTACTATCATACGCAGAGGTACCCCGCGGAATGGACGAGGTTTTCCGTTCAACTCATCGCTGGGAAAATACAAACGGAGGGCGGCAGCCGCAGAGGCGTTACGCAGGCTAACGCATAGGAAGAACAGTTGACCATTATGATGCAAGTCAATTCGTCATGTACCCTACGTTTTAGAAAGAATTCACAACACACGTCTTCCTCTCAAACACAAGCAAACACACACCATACTCACACAAGTTTTCTTCACCCACCTACCGAGGATCTCATTGTTACCCCCTTTGTGTTTGCTTCCTTAACCGTAAATTACCAATACACTGTCTGTTGTTGAAACTGATGAGGACTTGATAAATCTATTGTTTTGCCTTCTGAGGACCTGGAGTCCATTGTTTAGGTCCTTAGTCAGACAGTCAAACAAACGCAGAAGCACACACTCAAACACATCACATTTATAATGGTTGGTTATTTACAGTATTTCATCTCCTTACATTTACATGTAGGAAGATGAAATAATGACGCTTTTACATATACTCTTCTATACGCTTCTCTCATAGACTCTCAGCTTCAAACCACTGCAGTGAAACTCCTCAACAAAGCACCGGAAGATGAGAGAATTTTATTCGGTCATAGGGGTGAGATCAAAGGAAAGTATGCAATTGCAAAAACTTGCAATTTCTGCATCAGTTCAGCTGTTTAAAATGTACACGATTTAAATGCCTGAACCAACAAGTTTCTCTTTGTGATTCTGAATGTACCCTTCTGTGTCTTAGTGTAAGGAAGCAGAAATTTCTCGATCATTTATAGTTTGAGACACTCTACCATCTCTACACAAATTAGTACAACAGTTGAGATTAGTGCATCCAGTCTATAGGTAGAAACGTAAGAGTAACCTAGAACAATTTTTTAACTTCGAACTTGAGTTGAACTGATGTAAAGGATACGCAGGTAACATTGCTACCCTTGATCCCTAATGTACCACATGGGCTCTTACTGAAAATCCTTTTACGGTTTCAAATCTGGAAATATCTGGTTGAAAAAATCTGGCCAAATCAGTCCCTTTATAAAAACGAGATATCAAGACGGATTTGAACTGAAAGGGACCAATTTCAGATATGTAAATTAAGTTTGAAATGACCATATCAAGTCAAATATGACTTAATGAAAGATGCATATGACAGATATGCAAGCAAGTTCTTTATGGCCATATTAAGCCAGATATTACTTGCAAAATACCAATTCCAGATATGCAATCGAATTTAATATGGCTATATGGAGCCATATGTTACTTTATAAATACCTATAGGAAACATGCAAATCTAGTTTAACACGGCCTTATCAAGCTAGATCTAACTCGACCGATACAGATCCATGCCAGATAAGAAAATCAAACTTTGTATGGTCATATCAAACTAGATGTGAATTGTCAAACGCCATGATGAACAGTTCCGAAGATTCTGCCTTTTGGGAGGATCTAATTTACCCACATCGAGAGAAAAATTGGTTATGGGCGCCTCCGTTTTGTTTATTTTACCCACAGTTCTACGCGTCTTGTGTGAACATTTTCAATGGCGGATGGTTTTTGGAACCTCTTTGCCAAGTTTGTTGGTCTAATGTAATGGAATTAAAATGCATAGTTTAGCACAGTTTTGGGGTGGTTTTTTTGTTCTTGGGGAACCTTGGCCTTGTTATACTAACGGGCCTGTATACTGCGTTGCACTGCAAATACATAAGTTTTCCCCATTCGGGAGAATGTTGGTTTTCTCCCAAAAGGGAGAATCTCCTGAAAGCATAAATGGCCATATGAACAAGTAATATGTAACTACATCAATGTTTATGACAGATATGCAAATCAAGGTTGGTGTGACCTTATCAAGCTATATTCAAGTAGAATGATAAAGATCCATGCCAAATATACACATCAAGGTTTACATGGCATTATCAAACAACTTAAATGAAATTTTACTCAGCAACATATCAGAATTTCAATTGTACGATACAATTATGCAAATCAGACTTTCCTTTGGTCCCTTGTTGTGTTTAATTTGTAGCCCTGAAATATGCTTGTTCATTATTATGACCCTCATTGGATAAAGCAGCAGATGTATAGATAGAATTCATTAAATATGTACAACTTTTCCGATATTTAAGTCTACTAAACCAGTATATATACAATCGATTTGTACACATTGGTGGAATCGGTATTTAAAACCTACATAACCGTTGGGCACGTCATTGTGGTGCCCCTCTTGGGGAAGTAACTCCTTTTGGTTGTTGGTTTTAGGACTTTCACGAAACAATAATAATCTCCATTTAAAAAAAAGAGATGAAGAAAATATTCAACAGGCTTCAGACTTCATATGAACCTTTATCTGGCCCAGATATAGCTTAAACCAAGTTCTAGCTCATATCTTGCTTATATTTGCCTAATTTGTTATCTGGTCGGATCTAAAGTCCAGATTTGGCGCAGATATGGACAAATATCAAATCCATATCTAGCCCATATATAGAGTTTGATAAATCTGGCCCTATGTGATTTCAGTATTTGGATTAGCATATAGGTTCCATATAGGTAGACCCATACGGTCCCCATCACATTCTGTACCCAAAATTAAATGGACCCTGATGGGCCAGCGAGGAATCCCATAATGCAGAAGTTCTGGGGCCAATTTAGACCACGGACATCAGGTTCAACTTTTGGTATACTATGACATAAGCGATATAGAAATCTCACTATCTTAGGTTTTAATGGGCTAGAAGTGTGTGGGGTTCTAATCTGCAATATTGGGCATCACATGAAGTTTATTCGGGACAGCAGTATATAGGCCAATTGTGGCCCACCGCATTATACAGGATTCATCTAGGCAAAATATGTAACTAAATGAGATATGGGACTAATATCTACTCTGGGTTGTAGTTTGACTCGAGTCCACACTCTGTATGGAAGCATCAATCAGCCTTGCACAGTGCTCCTTAAGCAAATTCCTGGGAGCTACATCCCACTGCTGGGATCATTTGACATTACTCCCGAACGGAGTTTATCCCCTAAAGTGTCAAATTTTTGATGAAAATTAATGCGTGCTGCTATTTTCTCTGCATGATAAATCCTAATAAAAAAAACCTCCCAAAATGAAATGTCTCCGAAGGAACACGAGACTTGAGGAGAATCCCCAGACAGATTGTAATAGTACAAGCAAGATTTGTCTCTAAAAAGACCTTATGAACTGACGTCACGCGAGGTTATTTTGGAAGCAAAAGAACGAAGCACATGACCCGCAAACAGTAGAAATCGCACGCACATGTATTAGACTTACGCGCGTATCCGATTGTTTGAAAAATCAGCTGTCTGAATTTGTTGGTGTAACTTGCAATGATACTCGCTTGCCTTCAAACGAGGGAGAACTTTCTGATCTGTGGCGTCATATGCATAAGGTCTATGGCTTTCTTGAAGAAAAACTATTTTAACTTCGTTGAATGAAGTGCAGAAAGTACCTAACGTGATAATAAACAGTCAAACCGCTTTCATTTAATGATATAAGGTGGACTGGATCATTTTTTGTTCTTTGTTTCACATTGTATTCAATATGTAGTCTACACTCTCATAGAAATCTTATTTTTACTACCTTAACCAAGCAAACTTAACATGTAGGGCCTAAATATCAGCTCCGCCCACCTGATCTGCTGATGGGCTAACCTACACCATGTCAACATGCTCTGACCCACTTCCTCTCCATGTGGAACCCAAATGGGATAACTCAAGCAATATACACCTGCAGTGCATCTGGTTTTTCTCACATGGAAAAAAGGAAATGGAACAAAAATCCTATGAAAGAGAAGTCAGTTTAAGGAATTCAGAAGAAGATGACAAATCAAACAAGGACTGAAACGATTTCCTGTATATTTGTGAGACAAGGTCACGGTAACAGCAGAGCGACGTAATGGAGATGTAAATTATGATCGTGAACAAGCTCACTTCTGTAAAGGCTGTAAAGAAATCCGGAAATGGTCTCTGCAAGTTGTACAGGGATAAGATAATAAATAAAAAATAGATAAAAATAAATAGATAAGAATGAGAAGCGTGTGAAGTAATGTTTAAAGTTTATTTCATGTTTTTTTTTTGTACAAATGTATTGACAAAAATAGCCTTAGAGAGGGATTTGCATCACCCCAAGTATGACTTTTACTTGGTGGTAAGCCCCGCCCATAATTGTCTTTATTGCTTCTCCTTGTGCAGACACAAACATTTCATTGCTCAAGGCCACATCTTGCTGAGCATAAAAGAGCCCATGTGTAATCAAAACATTCTCTGTGCGTTCTGTTTAATATGAGCTGCTCTGCATCTTTGGAATTTTGTAATTCTGATGTCAATCAAAGAGTAGTCACCAACTGAAACTTTTGCTAACCCCCAACTAAAAGTCATACTTGGGGTGATGCAAATGCAACACACAAATGGACAAATTACATGAAAGAGTTCATCTTCTACTCCGTTTGACTCTGAAAATGACTAAACAAGAAAAAACGTTGTCATTGATGGGCTGAGCACTGCTTATCTCAGGTCAGTTATTTACATACAAGACGTCCAGTCATACCAATACGTCGTGTCAACTTAATTAACCAATGAAATGGAATAACAAATTGATTACCGTCAAAGTAATCGTGGGAGAACTGACATGGATGTGATCCTCTGCTGTGATGGTGTCAGTAGTGGTTCCTAATAGTGAAGTTGTAGCCATGTCCTGTGGCATTGATGTACATTATCGTGTGTGAAGTACATACATCTCGTCGTAAAACTAGTGCAGAAAATGTGTTCCAACTCCTCATGTGGTACTGAAATGACAATATTTTGGTTACCGGGCAGCCACACCATCGCGGTATCGTGTTGGACTTATATGTTAAGCATATAAGAAGAATATGTTCTACTTTAGACCAAAATTAAGTAAATCGTAAGGGAGAATGTAGCAAGAGATTACATATTTTACCGTCTTCATTATCGCTAACCTAGAGTGGCTAACAAATTCAACACTTTCGATCAAATCTGGTTTCTTTTGAAAGACCAGTTTAAATGAGACGACCATTGATTATAAAAATCCACCCATACTGTGATCTTGCTGGGAATCGAACACTATTCCGGTTTCCAAGCTTCTTCCCTTCAGATTTCACCATCTACATCTACTAGGCCAAAGCACCGGTCAGTTGTTCTACTTGCACCCATGGTTGCTCATTTTCATTATCCTCTAATGCTAGATATTTCTTAAACCTTCCGTCTTTGTGAATAAAGACGAATGTTGGTATTCTCTATCTGGCGGCCCCAGAGTTGTACAGTCAATTCCTTATGCTTTGGTTCCTGTACTTTGGGAAAAGTTAACTCTAGAAGGATTCGAGGAGGTGAAAAGAAAGAACATAGACAAGATGTTAATGCACTATAGGCCTACTCCTTTACTAGCTGACTTATCCCTTATGCAGTCATGGAACTTCCTGGTTACTTTCCTAGGTTTGCAAACCTTACGAACACAGTAAAACCACCGACCTTCATTAGTCGAGCTATTAAAACGCCCTTTAACATTTTCAACTTTGTTTGAACAGTAACATACAACGGAAAGTACCTATGTTGCATCACAGAACTGACTGCAGTTACGCACCATTGTGTTGCAACTCCCGTTTCAAAGTAGACTAAGAAAGCGGAACTCCACGTACATACACTGACAGGCTTGCTGCTACAACACAAGGGTACACAATTGTTAAAACAAAACCTATTGGAGACAAAATGGATGTTTTAGGAATTGCCTTTGTTCGGACCCTCGTGTGTCTGTTGTTCATTTATGTTGGAGTTTGTGAAAGCCAAGAAGACAGAAGTAGGTATTGTTTTGTATTAAAAGTCATTTTGATAGATTCACAGCTTTCTTTATGTTTTATGTTCCCTGGCGATAATCTTGTTCCACTTCCAAACTGATAACTGCTATTTCAGAAATATTCCTAAAACCTAGTGTAACTTAATATAGCAAATTTGGCAATAAATGAAGTAACTGGGGCACTTAGCATGGGTTTGAACACGTACACTTCTTCAGACAGAAACGTGCGCTGTTTTCTTTGATCCTGCATCATAGGCCCTGCACTGAGGAATTGGGCGTTTTTAGACAAATTTGTGTATTATGAACACTTGCTTCATTGTTGAAAATAGGCGATATGGTGACATATTAGAAACATGTGCAAATTTAAACAACCGTTGAAAGTGATAACATGACTGATATTCAGTACTGTTCAAAAGTCATCGAGGGAACCTCAAAAATATATCAATAGGCCACGCCATGAAGAAATAGTAAGTTCCACCAATAGAATACTCCTGTAGTTATATTAATCAATTGGTACATTGGTTTCTTAGGGTTCAATCAGTGCTATAAGGAGGTAAGGAGTTAGAACATTAGACATTGTGTCAAGAATGGGCTTATGTGCCACCACTCCCAATTTTCTCACCCTGGTTCAGTTATATGTATACGAAAGATTTTTATATTTTTATATCATACAATTATATAAATCTTACTTCAGGGTGAGAAGAGCACTAAACATTAGGTTATGATATAGTGTCATGGACCCCACTATCTCCAATTCACATCATCTACATCTAGTGATGGCTTAGGCCTACCTAGAAACTATGTCTCAGCAGTTGGAAGCGTATGTTGCTTCTTCCTGCAACAATAAATACATTGTTTCATAAACCAAAAATGGTCAATTTTTGAGTGCACTAAAACAACATAGGGAAGCCTACACATCAGAAAGTGCATAGTCCAGAGCGAAAGAGGGGGGAAATCTAGATTTTGATGCCAAACTTTTAAGTCTACAGAAATATTGTTAAAATTACCCAAAGGGATTATTCGTTTTAACTATTTACCATAAAACACTTCTTGTACTCTTCACCAACTTCGTTCAAAAGATACAAAGGATGTTAGCGTTTCTGGTGACTGGCAATGTTATGGTAATGAATAAAATCTCAGCAGACGACACATTTTAATCCACCCTTAATCTTATGGAAACTTCACCTTGTCAGTACTCCAACCCAACCGAGCTTCCAAAGAAGTGATGACGCAACACCGGTACGTCCGATTAGTACGTCCCTGAATTACGCTTGAAATGTTCATCTACTATCTAGGAATAGAAATAGGTCTGTATTCAAGGGGGGGGGGGGGACCGGACGCTGCGCCCCCTTAGGAAGATCTTCGTCCCCTAAAATTGTTGAGAACAAAAAGTACTATTGTCTTCATATATCTTGACGTATCTCTTCCCCTGAAAAATATTTCGTCCCACCTAAAACTTATCTCGCCCCTTGTCTGGCAACAGCACTAAATAGCATGTGTCTAGTCACCATAATTCCTTTAACGACCGTATACGTTGCACTTTGATTACATTAGGCGCAAATGCAAGAAAAATTATTATTAGCTATTTATACCCAACGACGTCAATCTGTAAAATACCGTTTACATCGCAATTTCATTGCTTCGACATATATAATCATTATGAGTTTCAGTTTCGATTTATTTGCTTTTTCAAAGGTTTCCAATAAACAGATGTACTTGAAAATACATAACTCGATAAAATCTATTCACACATGAACTCATCAAAATATAAATGTGACGCGCTAGGAAGAGAAACTAGAAGAAAGGCCTTAGCCGTTCTTATCTGTTCCCCTTGAACTGAGCATCTAAAATCAACAACCAACGGTTGAATAAGTCAAAAATGAAAATAGCAGAGAACCAAAAACAAATTGATTTTTCTGTGAAACATATTGACAAATGTTGCTTTAAATCGTAAGAAGTTTGATTTTGTTCTTTAAAAAATACTTATGGAAAGAAATTTTTTAATCTGACAGCCTACCGCTTTGCTGAATACTTTTGTGACTGTGACTAGTTTATTAATATAAGGTGTAACTGGAACACAGCAGGATTATTCTAACGTTAAGTAGAATCCTAATTGTGCAGTTGTTAATAAAATGTCCAGTTGTCTGTTAAATTTTGTGCAGTACTAAATGCTGAATACCTTAAAATGATACCATAATTTTATACCTTTACGGTACAACATTACCACGAATCAAATTTAATGAAAGGGATAGCACTATAGACAACTCTATAGATATCCGACAAAGGGATAACTCAAGGTTGCTCAGAATCCATTTTAGAATATCTTATACCGTCAGGTTCTTGCATGGGTCTTAAAGCGGCCCCAGGCTGCCTTCTTCAGGGACATTGTCCCGCACTACATGATCCGCCCACTTTTCTGTACAATAATAAAATCAGGGAGTTTCTATTTGACAAATAGCAATCAGGGAGTTGCTATTTGACAAATAGCAACTCCCTGTTAAAATTTTCTCAGAAGAAACTGTGAAATAAATCTGGCCACAAACTGAAAAGACTTTTCTCCTCCTGTTCTCCTATTCAAATTTCAAATTTCAAATTTCAGATTTATTTTTCATATGCTTTGTCACAAGTAATTCCACGATATGATTAAAATTATGATACAGTTTTACAGACAGCATACGATGGGCACTAGAAAACAGAGAAACTGTTATCTAAGCTAGTGACCATGTAAGAGAAAAAAAAAACAAAGAAAACAAGACAAATCAAAAAAAAAAAGGAAAAGGAAAAGGAAAACAAAGGGAAAGGGAAGGAGAAGAAGAAAGGAGAGACAACCGAAAAGAATATGGTGGAGTGTACAGACACTTAACAAGATTATAAGTCAATTAAGTTACATGTAATTGTTAAGAAGTTCATCCTTGAGCTTACTTTGGAAAGATTTAAGAGTTGTGGCAGATTTAATGGACTGAGAAAGAGATTGCCATAAATTATAGCAATAATTGTTGAGTAGTAATTTCCCATACTGGCTGTTGTGATGTGTTACATTAAATAAATTCCTGTAACGAGTGGAGATGGAGTAATCAGAAGCATTAGAATTGGTCACAACATTAGAGATAGCTTTTGGTAACTTATTTTTACAATGTTTATAAACAAAACTATACATACAGTAGGAATGGATTTCGCTTATCTTAAGCAGATTACTTTCTCTGTATAGAAGGTCAGTTGGATAGCGCCTAGGTTTGTTGGTAAGTACCTTGAGTAACCTGTTTTGTAGGATCTGAAGTGGTCTTAAGCGTGACATCTTAGCTGTACCATAAATTTCAATTGCATAGCTTAGCTTTGAGTAGATGAAAGAGTAACAAATTTGAGTGGCGATGGCATCAGAAAGAATTCCCCTAATATATTTAACTAAAGATTTACATAGATCGTTGATGTGGTTCGCCCAAGATAACTTATCATCAATTATTAAACCTAGATACTTAGTACTGGGCGATTTGCAAATTGTGACACCATTAAAATTAAAATCATCAAAACAGATATGGCTTGTATCTTTAGCATGAAAAATAGTGTAATTTGTTTTTCCAAGGTGGAGGGTAAGCTTATTACAATCAAACCAATCCTTAAGTTGTATTAGAGCCTGTATACCTTTATCAATTAATTGCCGGCAATCATTACCAAATAGAAAAACATTGGTATCATTAGCAAAAAGACGGGTAGAAATATTGGGCACCGCTTTATGAATATCATTAATATAGACGAGAAAAAGCAAGGGTCCCAGTACGGATCCTTGAGGAACACCAGTAGTAACATTCAGACAATCGGAGTAGGTACTATTAACATAAATACATATTACCATTAATACATGACAATCGACCTCCTCGCTTGTCCTTTAGTGACAAACATCTTGGTATATTTTTTACTTATTCGTGTACTGTAATAGTACAATTGCTGAAGCTGACTGGGGACCCTCATCCCTGACCTGAGTAGCTGGCCACGGACAGTGAGGTGCTACCTCTCTGATGGTATATCTTGGTATAGCTTAGCTACATGTGCGAGGCTGCTTCCACTTTGTCAAGGTAACCAGGGCACTAACAGAAGCCATCTATATCTTTGATAGATTCATTCAACAAGTTAAAACTTTAGTCAGAACAACAGAGAGAGAGAGAGTACAGTTAGATACCCAGTTTCAGTTTCTGCTGATTCTTTTTCTGCCGTCCGGAGATGTATCAAATAACCGATCATCAACATTCAAACAAGCACATTATATTGTTTTATCCAAAGAAAAATAAACACGAAGTGGGATTTGGAAAACAGTCACATAACCGACTTTGAAGTTACTAAAACACTACAGAAAATTTGAGACTATAACAATAATAAAGTAGTAGTAGCGGACGGTGTCGAAATAAATACATTACAATTATCAATTTGCTTCATTGCTTCCGCCCAGAATGTGCTGAAATTTCTACCCGCAACTAATTTTCAAATTTAAATTGATTTCACAAATGATTTCAGAAGAATACATAAACATCATTGATATGTATTACAAAATAGCAAGAAATTATTTGATGGGCACTAGACAAACAGAAAACTGTTAAGTAGTCTAATGACCCAAATAATAATAAAGAAAAAGAAAAATACATGAAAAAAAAATAAAAAAATATTAATTCTGTTTTGCTAGGACTTGCCACACTTCTACTTTATTTTTCTAATACGAATTATGCTCCTATGCTGAAAAGTTGGCATCCGAAAATAAATAATGAACGTTATCCCTATAGTTTATCAGAACATGCAGTTTGCAAATGAGTTCATGTACTGCAATGTTTTTACATCTGCCAGAAAAAGAAGGGATGTTACCTGTTGTATGGCCATTTTCCAATGGGTCCGTAAATGGTCCTTTGAGAACTTAAAAGTACTAAATAATCTTCAAGACTAAGTGTCTGTATGTTTAAACATTTGCACACTCTACGAAGGGATTTCATCACTTATAGGCCCTGGGCCTTATGCATAGTGGGTTGGGGATTTGACGAACCTTCCCGCAAACGTTAATGGTCAACTCCTCATAGAAAAGTAAAATCATGAGAATATTTGGAATTTAACAAGTGTCTGAATGACGACTTATAAAAATTTTAAAAACCGAAGTAGTTCTATATATGCATGCGACATTTCAGGGATTCTTAACTATTTTTGTTGAAGGGCCACCCACTTCATCGGGAAAGGTCGCGCGGGCCACAAACACGAAAAGACACAATTGGAAAGCAAAACGAGAAAAAAAGGAAGAAAGACAAGGACGCGAGACACGGATAGGGTTTATCTTGGGATCTCATGTTTAAAAAGACTACGCAACATCAGGTTGAGTGGGGTACAGGCAGAACCGCGTTCCAATGTAAAACCATGGGGAGAAGTTCCTGAAAACTATGGATATTTACAAAATTATGGGTATTATAAGTATGCATTTATTCATCTTCAAATGGCATTGGATGACCACAAATATCACAATTTGACCATTATTCCTACAGACTTACCAGTTATAGCTTCAATCAAGGGCAGTGCAGAGCTGACACTAGGGTCTTGACAGATTCATTACCATTGAAAATTGTGTAGGGAGGGGGTAATTTTGACATTTATACCAGACTGGAGCGCCACCGTCATTTGACGAGTAGCCTGCAAAGAAAGTTTTGCTAAAATGTCTTCCAGATCGACAAAAAAGAATTCCTACTGCGTATAGGCATTTCCACATTCTGACTTGATATTTCATTTTTTAGAAATTCACAATTCAAATTAAAATGTTATCTATCAGAGGTTTTCTAATTGGTGCATTACCAAAGGGAATATTTTACCTCGCATTCGTCGGCCAATACCAACTGGACTATCTGCCGTCTGGCGAGTCTGCTTTTCAACTGTGAATTTTACTTTATCTTCGTTTGCCAGTCTGAGGATAGGATCGTCAATTGGGCCGGGTGTGATCCGCGGACCGCCATTTAAGAGCTGATGTTCCAGTTGTTTATAGAGAAAACCTTTCTTTCTGTAAAGTTTGTGATGTGGATTGGATCAAATAGGGAAACATTCTTAACGGTCAGACTTAAGTTCTTCAATTGCAAACTTACTTCGTACATTACAGTACCTTTAAGCCCTAGTAGCGTCAATGCATTGCGTAGCCAGAATCTTACACTCCTTCCTCCCCCATCCTCATTTCTTGGTGATTTACTCGAAACTATGTTTCTTTCAAGCTTAAAGTCTTCAACCTTTACAAGATCAGGATTCTTCAAACAAAGATACAGCATCAATTTTGAATTTAATAACAAACGTTTATATAAAAAAGGGTTCAACTCCAAAAGGCGGGTAACTTTAGTTATCTGGGTGGTTTTATTTGGTAAACTGTGATTTTACCGACTAAAATATTCAACTTTGCCATTCTTTGATATGTTATTTCTGGTAAAATAAATGGCGTTTTTGTTAAAAATCTCTTTCATATGCTACGTGGTGACCTCAGCTTTAATAGTATCGTCACATATTAGCCCCTCCCCCCAATGATAACAGTGTCTCTACGATCGCTCTTGATTTAGAACACGTAGGTAGTTTCACCATTTAGCAATTAAAATGGTCCACATTCCAGACAACCCAACCCACTCATTCAAGAAGCTGCATAAGAGTCTGTTATTTAGCTGATACGTATTGGATATCAACTTTAATACAGGTAATGTTACTGGTTTTGTTTAGACTAAAATAACAAAACTAGCTTCAAAAATGTAAATTTTTACTTTCTGTCGACATAATATATCAAGATTTCAGCCAACAACTGTAAAATGCGTTTGTAAAATTTTTGTACAGTGGTCTTGCCTCATCCTACCTCTAGCGAAGGAAACATTGAAAGGACTGGGACGGCATGGTGCTTAAGACTTTTTCAAGATCCGAAGGAGCTAGGACTGAAGTTTTCATTCGTAGGGGCCATGGGTGTCCGCAGAAAAAAATTAGGGGGCAAAATTTTTAATTGATCAAATCAGGGAAAAATTTTACTTCCAGAAAAGTTTGCTCCACGTTGGCCCCTTTTACAGGGGTGTAGCCATAGTTTGGTGTAAAGCACAAAGAAAATTTGGCCGAAATGCCTCCCAGATTGCTGAAAATGGCACTTCCTAGGCCTTGTGAGTGGCATCTAATCATTTTCTATTTTGAAAACTCAGGTTCTGGAAATTTTCTAGCGATATTATAACAAAATGTTGATGTCATTTTTTCTTCAAGTTTTTGATTGGGGGGCAAGTGCCCCCTTGCCACCCCCTTCAGACGCCCATGGTAGGGGTTGTTTCATTTTAGTAAGGAATATCTCTGGTTACGTGTAGTATACTAGAATTGTATTTACCAAAAATTCTGGAGGAAAGTCCTTCAGAACATTTCCCACTGCAGGTAAAAATTCGAAACTATTCATAAAAGAAGTTATAACCCAGAATGATTACGAGACTTACCAATAAGGTACCCTCTCACGCTCACAAGAGAAAAACAAAAGAAATGGTGGAAATAGTAGAACAAATCCAACCCACTTGACGGATCTTCTGGACATTCGATAACATAAAATTGTATACATTGGTTATGATAGTATAATGTTAATAATTTCCAGAACACTAAAGAGATTAGAATTAATGCTAAGTGATGGTCACTTATAAGATAGCTAAACTGTTGTCTAGCCTGACTTTAGCAGACCTGATAGTCCTGGTGTTAAAATAAGCGAACGGTGTTGATTTCGCCGATTTTTATTAAAAAGTTAAAGTAGATAGCCTAACTTTATTGGAACGATTAAATAACTTAAGAGGATTAAGTTACTTAAATTTCTGAAAAAAAAATGTTTGCAAAATTTAATTGTTCTGAAACAGATATTAGGAGTATAGGCTATTTCAAAGTAAGTTAATATGAAAATCCTTTCAGATTTATTAATGACAAGAATATAATTCGACCCTCACAAACTCATTTTTTAAATAGTGTCACTTACAGTGTAGAGTGCATTGTATAAGGGGCCCAAATTTTACGTGTAATGTGTATTTTACATGAATCTCGAATCCACCCGAAAAATTATTGCCAGTCAAACTTTTACAAGTGCGCAAGGGGCATGAGAAACTAATTTTGTCCGGCATGGAAAGGGGAATTTCGTTTCTAACAACATGGAAAGAACCATTTTCGGCTATACAGGAGGCATTTTTGGGCAAATAGAAATCCGATTCGGTTGGCGCTAGCCCGCCAGCGGGATTGAGCTCAGATGATGTCACGAACGAAGCTTGATAATTCTGAACCCACCCCAACCTGTGTGCGCCACTGTTTCTAGTCATTCAGTGTCACGAGTTTCGTAATAAGGCCCGTTTTTGACGAGAACTGTCATGGTCTCGTTGGGGGTAAGGAAAGGAGGGCGGTCCAAACAAGGTAGTCGTCCCGTCCCACCAACCTCTGTCCTGACAGAGTCGTCGATACTCCATTGGGACAGAAATAGTCTCATTTTATTTCATTTCATTTTTCCTTCACAACAGCAACAATATACAGTATAAAGTTAATTAGATTCACATAAACATGTCAATAATTCTTCTGTTTTACTCCAGTTAATTCCCCTACATTGAGTGCTGTACCTTGTTACGATTTAGACAGAAAGGCAGGGTCTAAAAAACGTGAATAGTAACGACGTGAGCATTTATTGTACAGAAATTTAACTTGAGAAAAATAGAAGTAAAGCGAATAGATCTGTCGTGTTCCTAGGTAATTACATACTACTACATACTACTATATGTACAATTAGTATCCCATTTTATACTGCTGGGATATTTTCTTCTTAAAAAGGGAGGAAAACTGCAAACGTTGAATATTCAGTTGGAGCATGGAGCTACTACCTGTACAATCTGCCCAAGTATTAGCTCCATGGTTGGAGGGGATTTCAGACTTCAATGGCATGTGTTCGTATTCTGTGTCGATCAACGTTTTCAAGGAAAGATAGTGATGGATATGATTTGAATTTCTGGTGCCATAGCTATGCGAATTTCATTGTTGATGTAGGAAACAATTTGTAAAGAGGGTGGTAAACTATGATTGAAAGCTTTATATGAAAAACATCCTACGTTATCCCTGACTAAATCCACAGAATATCAAAGCTTTAACTCATGGAACGAGGGACTGGTGTGGTCACGTGAGCCAGCTAAAACAATAAGACGACTATCTTGTTTTTGTAGAATAAATAATCGGTTTAGATTTTCATTGCTGGTCGCAGACCTGATAATGGAGCAAAACCAAAGGCTGGGTTGAGGAAGCATACACTTTAATTTGATATCACACCAACATTTCGAGCTATTAGGCTTGAAAGTGACAATACGTGATCATGTCAGGTCAGCCTAGAGTCAATGTAAACCCGAGAAATTTTGTGGAATAACCTTATTACTTTATTAACTATTCATGTGGAAAAGCTAATTCCACTTAGGTATACGATACCATTTGTTTCATCTTCATTAAGGCACAACTTAACATTCTCGGCGAGGCTGAAACCCAGATCGACTGCGGCGTCGTTTTTCTGCTACGTGGGTAGTCTTGGTAGATGGAATTGATAGGCAAGCCGTAGCCCGGGGGTGGGGGAGCCCCCATAGGAAATATAGGCCTCTCCAGAAAATTTGAAGTTACCATTGGCTTGACACAGTTTTACACATCTCGCCTCCCGAAATTTTTTGGCACCCTTGGAAGTCATCTCGCCCCCTTCAGTACCTTGTGTGGCTACGGGCCTGTTGTTCGGTTGTGAAACGTCTCATAGTCAGATGGGTAGGATCTCTTGGGGCATTTACAACCCCACTTCTCACAAAAGTTCCTCTGTCATTGCATTCCTATGAACCTGTCTTTGTACAAGCTGATCGAAATAAAATTTGACACGATTACGCTTGCGTGATTCTATGACGCTGCATCTTTTTTTATTGCTATGGCAATATCATACACTCGGTCTCTACATGTGCCAGTTCCATCACTTAGTGATGTAACAATAATCAATATTAGGTTTAATGTTAGGTTAATATTAGGTTTAAACTTGTTGCATGTCTTCCTTCCTTTTTTACGATCTTTATTTTCGACACCTCTTATGTGTGGAAAGTACATAGCGTAACCCAAGTGCAAATATGGCCTACGTGCCCTGCTCAAGAACTCATGCATATGGATTTTAAACTCAAGCCAACTCAAGACGAGATGGCTGCAAAGAAACGCAACCCTTCTCTCCCAGAATTTGAACGTCAGTTATTGCATCATGCCATGCAAATGCATCCAGAGCTTGAAGTACTTGCTTTTAGAACAACTGATAAACTCTATTAGGATGACACTAACACGCATTGTCCTGTGTTTGATGGCTTTTATCCATCTGTGTGAGGGTTATACTCAATTTTTGCGGTTTGCTGTTACCCCCGCTCCCCCAAAAAGATAAATAAAGGCCTGCGAGAGACCCACTTAAAAAGTACACATAGTAGGAACTCATGAAAAGTGGTGGGTGTTTCTTTGAATTTGGCTGTCATTAAACTCTTTCAATAGAAATTTCGTCACAATTTTTGGACGGGTCTACTTACGAAAAAAAAAAGCCATTAATTAAAGGTACGCCTTATGAATTGCATCATCAATTTCTATTTTAGTACGCCAACACCAACCTAAGCTGCTTGTTCACTACCGCAACACTTCTTAGGAACTTCCAGTAAAAAGCGCTTTTTCAGAGAGGTCTGTTGAATAATGAAAATTATGTGAGTTTATTCCGATAACATAAAAAACATCTGAAGCAGTAAATCTGCATAAATTAAACTTCTCTTTATCTTGGCGAATCACTAGTTAAGTGTATGTCCCTACTTTGACGAGGTTCCAACAAGTGCACCTACCAGCCTACGCAAAGTGCTCCTTAGCTGCTGTGATGACTCAATTTAAGTAAACCTAAACATATTGCAGGTAACCAGAAGTAAAAATAGCATTCAGGTAGCATTCATTCATAACTTTCAGGTACTTGACAACTAACCTGTCCGATTCAAAGGATCAGCACCTTAGGTGCACGACAAGATGTTTTCCCCACCCACGGGTTAAATGGGCACCTGTGAGGTAAATTGTCATCGGGCGCGCCGTTAGAGCTACTGCCGCACTGGAGGGATTGTTTCCGGGACGATTTACTGTTGAGCAGGGATAATATTGTGCTGCGTCTTTCATTAGGATTCTCTAGATATTGGTTCATTAAAATGCAAATATTATTTTTTTACAAGTATTCTCTTCTCGCAAAATGTAACTCCATGAAAACAACCCATATTACTTCCTTTTTATGTCGAGAACATTTTGAGACCACCTTGACTGATGCATGGTTGATGCATAGTCTAGGTTGTAATAACTTCAAACATTTATTTCAAACTAGATTTAAAGTTTACACTTGTTATGTTCTCTTTCATGAAAATGAACGAAAAGTATAATGATCGAGCCAGCCATCCTTTTTGACACAAATGTCTCTATGTTGCCATTTTGTACAGAGAAAAGAAGACCAGATTTGTTTGCAATGAGGTTTGCAGTTATGAACAAACTTCTCTGTTAACTAGACTTCTATCGTACAATTTTAATTTCGTTTAATTTGGTTTCGTAGGCAACGTTGAAATATTTACTTCCTTCAAGACTCATATTAGTGATAAATATCTGCCTAAGTCTTTAATCAAAGAAATGAGAGAGTTTTCTTGCTAAGCTCTACGTGACAAAAACACTGTCAAGAGTCCACAGACACCTGCAATAGACCTAGGTATGAGTGTTTTAATTTAGGGCAATAGTATAATTTGCTATAAGATAGAAACCTTTCCTTCGAATTTGGTCTTTTTTGTTGTTTTGAAGTGGAAACGTATTCTCCATGACAGTCATAAAATTTTGATGATTTTGTCTACAAGAGGAAAGCTTTCAAGTTAGTACCGTACTCTGTGTATACCCGAACAAATTCACCCGCATTGAAAATCAAGTCCTTAGTGCGTCAATATGTAGCTCACCGTCCCACTTGGAATGTAATATTGTGGTATAATTGACATTTTTAATAGATGATTTACTGTAGTGTAAGGGAAAAGTCATTTGCGTCTTACGATCTAATCTCAACAAACATGAAATGTGAAGGATAACTAAGTTTGTCTGAGTTATTAGGTAAGATCATACATTTACTATTTTCTGCATGAAAACAAACTGTAATAGAATGGCAAGGAAGCCCTACAACGCGCCAAGCGGGCTAAACATTTGGCGTTCGTGTTAAAGGATTTGCAGTCCTTGAGATCAACAAAGGTGTACAACCAGGCGAATGATCGCCTTCTTTGATTGGACACTTTATCGTACCCACCATCCTGACTTTGGCTCCGGAAGAAATTTGAAATTCTTTCACTGAGACCCCTCAGTCCCTGTCACCTCTTGTTCCACCCTTCGTTAAATGGTCATAAAACAGTTATAATACCATTATTAAATGAAATTATCAATTGTATAGCAGGTCAGATCTATGGTCCCTCAGAACGCAGGATACAGACGGCCTGAAAGCAGATTATTTTCCCACGCAGACCTCCCTGAACTTGATATTACAATTGCAATTACATGCGATAAAATGTTTAAGTGTCAAGAAACCAGCCAACAAAAATTACAGCATAAGCATACGTCGGCAAAAGGATTTCTCTAAGAAATGTATACCCCTATACACCTTCATCATAGGTTTCATCACATAGATGAAAGTTGCACGTAGCTTTTCTTTATACGTTCACAGAAAGAAGTAGAGACAACATCGAGCTTTCTCTATAGTTAATGTTCTTTATAGGTAATTTACAGGGGAAAATTGTGAATACATTTAAAAACATCATGTTGGCCTGTTGCAGGCAGTATAAATTACGGTGCCAATCACTGACAGATGCGGGGACGAAAAGGGATGTTAGCCCTGCATTCTCAATAGTGAGGGCAGTTGTCCCCGTTTCCCCCTCCCTTTTCCTACGCTTTTGGGCAATTTTTGCCTTGACTGTACTTCGTTGTTACCTGAGTTTGAAAGAAAGTAACATGCGAATTTACTTGAGACAAAATGAGGTAGGTACATCCGGGGGCGTCGTGCAAAAATAATTTGGGGGGCATGAGAAGTGGTGACTGGGTGAAGGTATAAGAGGCATTTTGTCCACATAACCACCTCCCCCCCCCCCGTTGCGTAGCCAGGATTTTTTGAGCAAGGGCGGGGGTCACGAACCTTTTCTAGGGGACACAATTTCTGAATTCTCTCCCTCTCTATAGGGCTTATATACAGAACTGTGCATTCCAAAATTTTCCACAGGGGCACCAAGAGTGGCACGAATTTGTCGTGGGAGGCACGTGCCCCCTCATGCTCCCCGTAGCTACACCATTGTTCCCCCAACCAAGGAGAGTTTGCATGAATTGAAAGAACATCCTCTTTCCAGAAAATTGAACTAACCATGCTAGTCGGTCAACATAACTCCAGCTATATTTTTCAAAACAGCTGACTTCTCATATTAGCTTGGAATGTTTTTCAGACAAAATCATATCACGCCCTTGAAAAAATTGAAGGGAGAGGGGGATGGGCCCCGGGCTTTAATGGGCGCAATGCCTCTGTTAAATCTCCATAACAGCCACGCAAATTCCTTAAACGCTTTGTCACCTTTACTACGTGTACGATTGACGATGAGGCAGCCAGAATATAGGTTACGCCTATTCACTTATCGCAAGTTATTACCATTATCGTCGTGGTCGTCGTCACCATCATCATTCTGCATATATTAAGTGCACAATACAAAACAAGAAGTCTGCTCACAAGCACTTTACAAACAAAACGAGGAGAAAGCAACAATTAAAAAGAGTACAAATTTAAACAATGAAAATTAAAGAAAGGAGCGTTTAGAGGAAAAAACCTAAAATTACAGTAAACGAAATAAAACAAACGAGCCAAGCATAAATGGGTAAAAAGTGTAACTAAAAATAAAATAGGTCAATGAAACAAGTATTGAAAAGAAACACAAATGTGAACACCAATCAAACAATAACAAACAAAACAATCGCTAAAAAAGCATAAAAGGATGGAAATGAAGACAAAGTAAAACAATCAAAACTAGAAAAAATTAAAATGCAAGACAAAATCTAAAAGAGTCAAGAAAAAGATGGAAATTAATAACACAGGTAATACAGACAAAGGTGAGCTTTGATAAAGTATGTTTGAAAACTTCTAGCGACTTAATGTTACGGATTGATGTAGGAAGATTGTTCCACAGATATGGTGCAGCCCAGGAAAAAAATTTCCCCAATTTCTGTTCAGATGTGTGGACCAGTTAGCATTGCAGTGCACTGAGACCGTACGGCTCGTTCAGAATGATGGTCTTTGAGGAGTTGCCTCAAGTAGGAAGGGGGTCTTAAAGGTAAGGAGCAGGATCTTGTAATGAAAACGAGCTTTTATAGGTAGCCAATGAAGTTGTCGAAGGAGAGGAGTGATATTGTCAAATTTCGAACTCATGGTAATTCTGCGTGTCGCTGTATTCTGCACGGGCTGAATTTCCCGTGATTGGGCTTCTTACAAACCATACATTAACGAATTACAGTAGTCTAATTTTGAAGTAACAAGATCATTAATAAGTCATTTAGTTGCATTCCTGGTAAGGTAACGACGTATACGACCAATATTACGAAATTGAAAGTATGCCTGTTTACAAAAGTGTTTTACATGAGTATCCATATCTAGAGTAGAGTCGAGATACACCCTCAAGTGTTCTTACTTCAGAGACAGAATTAATCAAAACTTCATCAGCCACTAAGGAAACATTACGAAAGTTTCTTGAATTATGACTTGATGCAAATAGCATTACTTCACGAGGGAACCTTCTCAATCTTTGAGTCAACGTTTGACCCATATTGAGTCCAAGATGACCCAAATTTGAGTTTAATTGACCAAAAACGTTGGTCATTGTTTTACTTAAAACTTTGAGTAAATTTTCTTGTAACTCTTTTTGGGTTAAATTTGATCAAGGTGCTTTTCAGAGCGGTACATGTAGCCTGGAACTGATGGTATAGAGGCATATTTTTTGCTTCCTCATATTAGAAAAATCTTCTCAAGTTTGTTTGAGGGGTTCAGAAAATTGATGAATACAATTTTTCCCAGGCCACCATTTCAAGCTTACAAACATTAAAAATGTTCTGTCCCCTTTACCAACATCAACATGGCTTTTCCTACTTTCATGTCTTATGTTAACTGCAATGACTTGATGATTTCAGAAAAGCCAGGAAATGTTCTTAGAACGTACTTTTTTCTTGATCATGTTTGAATACATTAAGTTTCCAGGAAACGTAAGGCCCTTTAAATTCAGTCTTCGGTAATTTCTTCATTCTTATAAGAGGACAAGAGAGTAGAGATGGAGCTAGGATTTTCCCGACAGGAGGGGGCAAGCTGCCCGACGGGGGGCTCAGCAACCCTTGGTCCCGACAAGTGACGGGTTGCCAAAAGTGTGTCGAAAGCAACATTTTCGGTGAGCTTCTCGCCCCATAAATTTTGGATTTTCACTGAAAAAATGTAAAAGATTGGGTTTTTGGAAAGGAAAATTAGAAAAATTGGGGGTTTTAGTGAGAAAAATTAGAAAATATTGCGGTTCTTTTTGAAGCATTGGCCCTAATTTAAGTCAAATTCAAAAACATCGTTCGGGCGTCTAGGCGTGGTTGATGACATCATATTTTTAAGTACCCATTACGGCTCCCCGACGATATTAAAGAACTTCCCCGACGGAGGGGGGCTTCCCTACGGGGGATCATGGCCTCCCTGTCCCCCACCTGAAGCCACCACTGCAAGAGAGAAAACGAATAAAGCAATACAATACAAAATCACACAGACCGAAAGTGTTGTTCTAAATTGGGACTTTGCCTGTCTTCATGCAAGCGTCTTGCTTAAATGCCCATTGTTTCTGGGTCAATTATTACATTTCGAACGTAAAAATTATTCTTCATCTAATAATGAAATTCTGTGTTGCAGGTGTTCGTATCGTCAGTGGTCCTCGTGAGGGCCGCGTTGAGATTTACTTTGACGGCCAGTGGAGTACGGTATCCCAAGATGGGTGGACTGAAACGGACGCAGGAGTAGTCTGCAACCAACTTGGTTTCAAAGGTCCAGCTATCAAAACGACCGAGGGGCCAGCAACTCTTGCATTTGACGTACCAAAACTGTCTGTTAATTGTCCCAAAGGAGCAAAGTCACTAAGTGAGTGTGACATTGAAAAGACAGCAGGTTCGGCGTTGGATGCAAGCGCTTCTTACCTCGATGGCCAAACCTACTGGGACCACAGTCAAAGTGCTGGCGTGAAATGCGAAACTGGTAAGGCTTTTGTATGCTTGAATGAAACGTTTTAACGGGGAACTTGCCGAAGCATAACTTGACAAAATAGTGTATCACTTATTTAGTACCAGCTCATACTCCTAACTGGCCTTTGTATTGCCCAAATCTATGACATTCTGTCGGGGAATATTCTACCCCGCGGAGCAGACTCTCTTTGCTCAGCTCCTTTCAGGTTAGGGATATGACTGAACAAGGAATGTGCCGCACAGCCTGCTACGTAGGCAACGAATATTCCGAAACGAAACTTGGCAAAGCAGGTGTTTCATGTGTATAGTCCTCACGCATGTGCCTTACTGTGCCTCACTTTTGTGCAAACTGTATTAGTTTGGGGGTAACACCGTTAGATTTATGTACGAACCAGGTTAGGTAATTAACCAGAAAATGGCAAGAACACATAGGCCTTGAATACCTAGAGGTTTATGAGAGTTAAGATTTTATTTTTCTTATCTGCAATGTCAATATACTTGTATGGGAACCATTTTACCTTTACATCAAGTTGTTTGAGCCCGTAACATAAACTTAGACTTAAATGTTAGGGTTAGGATATAATCAGTACATCAATATAATAAATCAAGGATACAAAGGAAAAATCTTATGGAATTGTTATTAAAAAGCTTCACATAAGCTAATGTTTCAAGGAAGTAGAAACTAAATTATCTTATAAGCTTGAAAGGTAGTCCTGCTCCTTATATTACAATACAGAACATTTTAATCCTTGATCAACATGCAAATTACTTTTAAAACCGCAGAACTATTAGAACAATTTGTTGTGCCGATAAAGTGATACAACCACTCTCTCCACACAGTGATTTTTGTATTTACTTGACCTTTTGAGGACAATTAACTCTATTCTTTCTCTTGATCTGGCAATAGTGTGTAACTTTCTACGCACTCCATAGTTGTGGTGGGAGCTTTGCTAGCAAAGTATAAGCCAACATCTGGGAATGAAAAGAAACTTGGAGTAGCCTCCAACGAGTAATTCTTACACTTCCGCAGTCGAAAGTATTTCACTTTCACTCGTATCACTCACTGTAGAAGTTAAAAATAGCAGACCACTAGGTTGAATTATCTTTAATTTTGTAACAGAATCAACTGGTTATGTGGGATTTTCCCTTTGAACATACGAAATAGCGTTACATTGACGGGATATGGTATTTTATGGCCATGCATTAAGTTTTAAATAAGAAATTTTGTCGCTACAAGAGGAAAGAACATCTGAACAACGGACAATCTGGAAGCCATTTTGGGAAAACAATTTTTTGGTAATCTACGTACCACCTATAGTACGTGGCGCTCCGCTCATATAGTATCACAAGCACTTTCCAAGGCCACTGATCACATTTTCATCCCTCCCTACCAACTCAGTAAAACCTTGCTACAAAGGGATTTCATGAGACGTCACGCGCAATGGATTCCCAGGCACTGAAGGGCAAAACACACACCCAGTAAGCGTATTTACAGCTCACGTGCACGGCATAATCATAGATACTACTGTGACACAATGGACGCGTGCCCGTCAAAACCAAAGAGACGCGCGATCTTGCCCTTCAAAATTGCGTCTAGTTGGTTAAAGTCACGTGACTGAAATCCCTCTTTACGACTATCTTATCGTAAGTCACAAATCACTTTCCCCTAAAGCTACAGTAAAATCAAAATAAAACATGTAATTATACACATTATTACATACCCATATTACTAAAGTACCTACGACCATTGAACGTATATAAGTACCGGTATGTAGTACCTCCTACAAATAGGACGGTATACATGGCGTACTAACTCGAATGCTTGCCTCTTGTATACACCATCATAAAACTCTTATGGCTGTCATGGAGAGTACGTTTCCATTTGAAACAACAAAAAGTGGATCAAGTTCAAATGGAAGGTTTCTGACTTATACCAAGTTATACCAGGGCCCTTAATTGACACACCCATACCCATAAGGAAAAACAACTGAATATGAGAGATGATTAATTAATATTAATTTGGACTTTGCTGTGATATTGTACACACCACATTTAACAAACATGTAGGTACAGTCTTTTAACACTACCTTTCAGTGTATTAAGCTTTGATTTAATGCATGTGGATTGTTTTTGGTTAGCTCTGTGTCAGCTAATATTGGCAAAAGATCTTTGAACAAACATTGGAAGACACTTCTATGCTAGAAAAGCTTTACCAGTAACTTCTCGAAAGAAATTTTATATCTTTGAAGTCTAAAGTTCGAGTGTACTTACCTTCAGACTACTCACGTAGATGATATGTTATCCACTAAACTGGTGACGTAAATAATCATATTCATATTTAATAGGACAAGGGTAGAAAGATTAAACTTCCTTGTGTGTATAGGCCTACATAAGTTATCAGCGACTTCGATTATATTGCATTTGTTTTGACAATTTGCCAATCGTTGCGGAAGAGAGGAATACTTCAGTATCTACGGTGGTGGGGGTGGGGTGAGGGAAATGGGAGTGAGGGTGTCAAGCTAGAACTATGCTATCATTTAAAGCATAACATGTTCCAGTTGAACTGCCGCGTAACCTCATCTTCACAAAGAAGTACATGCAGGAAAACACAGGGTTTAAAGCAAATTTAGGGAGGATTTAATTTACATGGTAAATCAAGGCACATGATAAAGAAAGTTACATTTAACTTCTTTATATTTAGTGACCATGAAAAGCTTAAAGGGTACATGCAATAGCTGCAAAGTTACTTGGAAGCATTGGCAGAACTATGAAATATCTTATCCACCTCTCACGTATCTTTCGTAATGATTCACGACACAGGGTGGGCACACCTTCGTACCAGGCAAATACACAGATGGAATGTAAACTTACATGTTTACGTTACGTACGTGTTGTACCCGTACGGGTATATGGCAATAATAGGCAGGTAACGACTTGGGCTTTGTTAGATCAAGGAAGTGACACTTCTTTCTGTGAGAAAGGTCTAGCTAATGAGTTAGAATTTAAGAGCAAAACTGAAGGTTTGAGTTGACTACTGTAACTGGTACTGATAAGGAGGTACATGGATCAGAAGTTAGTCTAAATGAAGAAGGAAATTATTGTGGGGACATCATTGACTTGCCCAAGGTATGGACAGTAAGCAAAATTCCAGTGTTTGGTAGGAGCATTCCCAGACAAAGCGATGTTGCACAGTGGTCACATCTGTATGATATTGAACTGCCTGATATTGAGGAAGGGCTTGTTAGATTATTGATGGGCAGTGATGTTCCAGAGGCATCTGGGTTCTAGATGAAAGTAGGGAAAGGAAGAAGGAACTATATGCCATCCTGACACCATTGGGTTGGACTGTAATGGGACCAGTAGGTGATGTTGACAAGGGTAATAGTAAGTTATCTACTGTAAAACTTATTAGGCAGCATCCCCTTCAGGACCAACTGACAAAATTCTAATTCTGGGAACTAGATCATGGTTTACAAATGCATGAGGATTCAACGGGATACTCTGTAGAGGATAGAAGGGCCATCAAAATGATGGAGGAATCGATAGTTTATATTGATGAACACTATCATGTTGGCCTACCATGGCGTTTTGACCCTCCTTACCTACCCAATAACTACAGTCTTGTTGAAAGTAGACTTCAGAGCCTTCAGAAAAGGTTAATAAAGGATACTGATCTTCATAGGAGATACAAAGCTTGTATCGATGAATATGTTAGTAAGGGACATGCTGTGGAGGTTGATATAAGTGATAGAAATGGTGAATCTAATCATGAGTCATCAGCAGGTCGGATTTGGTACCTCACCATGGAGTGACACATCCATTAAAGCCTGAAAAACTCAGAACAGTTTTTGATTGTAGTGCACAGTTCAAGGGTGTAGCTCTAAATGATCAGCTACTTCAGGGGCCTAATTTTACAAACAAAGTAGGTTTATTGTGTGTGTCTTTTATTTGTCCAGTCATGCCTTGAAGGCTAAGGACCTTCTTTCAAGACAATTTCATAAGGTAATTTCATAAAAATATATATACATATACTTATACATAGATAAATATATACGGTTCATATATATACGCATACACACATACATACATATCTACACACATACACCTATACATATATATATATATATAAATATCGGTCAAAAATATTATTCATAGGTCTTTATAGAAAAAATATGAAGAAATATATACAGATTATACGCAAGGGACATTTTTGTTAGTAGAAGATGAAAAGTAAAGGTGGAGAGAAAGGTGCAGAAGGAGCATCCAAATTTCAACGCATTTTGTACCTATGAAACAGCCCAGTGACTATAACATGTGACATATACTGTAACAGATGGTATAATAATCGAGCTAAGTGGGGATTACTGAAAAAACAACAAAGAGAGGGACCATTTCTTACGATTGGCAGCACTTATTCCTAAGGAGAGAGACTTGACATTCCATTTCATATAAATAGCGCATTTGGTTTTGGAAGGCTTGGAATTGTAAAGCATTTCCCTGATATTTACTGGAAAAAATAAAATATTTACATAGAACAAAGGCGGTGTTTAACAAGAGAAAATGTTTATTACCATCATACAATAATAGTGTCTCGGAAGTCGATGGGTCCCTATTAATAACATTCTTTTGTTTTAACCACGAGAGGACTTCCTTCGAAAAAGCACTGGTTACTTTACAAAAGTTACATACTGGAGAGTTAATCAAATTAGCTTTGTAAAGATAAGAGTTTGTGGGAGAAATTCGGTGTAAAAATTTGAAATTAAAATTCCTGGTAATTGGAATGTCTAAACTACAATCAGTTTTCCATTTCTTTATTAACTTGTTATTACTAGCTAAATAGTAAAAGAGGATATCACATCTTTATAAAACATTTTAGCAGGCTGTTTGGAAGCCTCGAATGTATGTTTTATATCATTAAAGAGAATCTTATTGTTACTCGTTTGGTGAATAGCATTTTTCCACTCAAAAGGAATGGAATGAATGATCCCAAAGTAAGTAACAAAATCTGTATTTATATCAAACGTTTCACAAAAATTTTTAAAGTCCTTAAACGTATTGTCATTATTACAGAGATCCGAGATCGTCGTAAACCAGCTTTTCATAAACACCACTTTATGATCAATAGTTATGAAAGAATTGAACCAAATATTTTCAGTTAGATACTCACTTCTACAACTGGGTCTTCGAAATTTGTACAAAAACAATGCTTCTAAGACACTCCTGTAAAAATCATCTTGTATATTTGTTAGAACTTTATACCTATAATGAATATTGCTGTTAAAGAAATAGAAACCCCCCTTGTCGTTTTAGATTTTCTTCAGGAAAAAGCACTTATCTGAATCCGATTAAAAGCGCTTTACCTAGGATGCTTTCAAAGAGTCACATATTGTCTTAACATGAGGAATCTACAGACCACCCTCGTTGTAAAAATTGGTCAAAACATTTCTTTTAAAACGATCAGGTTTACCTTCCCTTCAAAACTAAAAAAAAAAAAAAATTGCACACAATGGAAAAAGTCCTCAGAAGGATTTGGTAAAACAGAGAAAATGTAGGTAAGCTTTGGCATAGCCAAAAGTTTCAGAATAGTAGCCTTACCCATAATTGGCAGTTTTCTAGCCTCCCAGGGTTTCAGGCAGTCAGGAATAACATCAGGCTTATTAGCAAAATTGATATTGGTGATATCGTGCATTTCATTCGGAATTTTAACACCTAAATAGCTTATAGTATCATTAGTCCATATAGCAGGTAAATTTTCACATAAAACAGTATCAAGCAATCGGTCAGGGTCCACGCGTTTAACGAAACATTTATCATAGTTGATCTTGAGTGAGGAATTAGAAGAGAATTCATCTAACACTAGTAAAATTTGTAAAGGATTCATTGCACATATCAAGAAAGAAAACAGTGTCATCCGCATATTGACATGTACGAAATTCCTGATTACAGATATTAATACCCCTAAGAGACTGGTTTCCACGAAGAGCGATAGCAAGAATTTCTGAGCAAATGATAAACAAGTAGGGTGATAGCAGGCAACCTTGCCTTACTCCGCTGGAAATATCAACATAATTGTTCCAAAAACCGTTGTTTATGACAGTACTTTTAATATTATTGTAATTTAGGTGAATCCAATTAATAACATCTGGCCCAAAGTTAAAACTTGCAAGAGCTCTGAATAAAAACCTTCTCTCGACAGAATGAAATTCTTTCTCAAAATCGGCGAAAAACAGAAGCCCGGACTGGCTATTATCTTCACAATAAGATATGTCTAGTACCTTCCTGTTACACTCACCGATATAGCGACCATGTAAGAAACTACATTGAACGTGAGAAATAATACTGGATAGCACCTTCTTGAAGCGGTTTACTAAGCAGCCGGTTAAAATTTTGTAATCTGTATTTAAAATGGAAATGGGACGCCAATTCTTAAAATACAGTGGCGATTTATCTTTTTTAGGAATGAGAGTAATAACTCCCTGTCTCATGGAAGAAGGTAGCTCTCCCAATTGAAAAGAATAGTTGAAAACCTCTAAAATAACATCGGCAAGTTCATGCCAAAACAATTTATAAAATTCCCCAGGCAAACAGTCGTTTCCATGAGTTTTGCCGTTTTTCAAACCAGACACTAAAGCAGAACATTCATATTTACTTAAAACCCCTTCACAACTAATTTTGTCGGCTTCAGATAAATGTGGAATACCGGACATAGTTAAGAACTACCTTTCAATTAAGTCATTTGATGCATTATTTGAACCATAAAGCATAGAAAAATATTTATATTCCTCTTCTAGAATCTCAGCTGGTGCAGAAATAGTCAAATCGTCAACATGTAACTTCCTAATACAACGTTCCTGGTAGTTCTTACGTTCTAAATTGAGAAAATACTTGGTACATCTCTCACCATCAAGGCACCAGCGACTTCGAGTTCTTATTATAACCCCTTTAGTTTTGATATCAAGTAATGAAGAGAATTCAGTCCTTTTAATAGTAAGATTTTCTTTAATATAAGAATCATTTGGATTCATTGAAAGTTGAAGTTCGAGGTTAGCAATTTCATCCTCTAGTTGTTGCATTGCAGAATTTCTTTTCTTACTCTCGCTCACTGAGTATTGTATTGATGCTCCTCTGATGTCACATTTAAGTAATTCCCATTTTAAATGTGGATTTAAGACGGCATACTTATCCAAGGAATGAGAAATAACATCTTCGATTGCTTGTACATAATCCGTATTGTTTAATAGCGAAATATTTAGTTTCCAATAACCAGGACTACGTCCACTAAAGCAAGATTCAAAAGACAGGGTGATTGGGTTATGGTCCGAGATGAGACCTGCAAGTATTTCACAGCTTTTAACAGTACGCACCACACTAAACGAAATCAGGAAATAGTCCAACCGGCAGTAAGTAATTGGGTCGGAATTAGATTTCCAGGTATAATGAAAATTGTTGTGGCGCAGTTCATGCCAAATGTCTTTCAGATCAAAATCAAACAAGGTAGTTGAAGTGTAAACAAGGTTAAGACAGCATGAATTTGCCTGTGTAGGGGACATTGAGGGAATGTTCCATCAAGTAATGGTCTCACCTAAGGATACAGATGCACTTCGTTTCTTATGGTGGCAGGATGGGGATCCAAGCAAGGAGTGTAAAGGAGTACAAAATAGTCTTTCATTTATTTGGGGCAAAATCCTCCCCCAGCTGTGCCGTATTATGACCCCAGAGTGGCAAACTTGAAAATGGTGAAAGATACCTTTATGCTGATGATTGTCTGGCGTCAGTGCCTACAGTTAGAGAAGGAAAAACGGTTATTCCACAGCCGTGTGAAACGTTAAGTTAAGGGAATTTTAGGTTAAGGAAATGGTTGAGAATACTGCAGGGACGAAGAAACAGGGGGTTGAGAGGTTACAACCCCCCACTTTCAAAGAACTCTCCCATTAACTTTGTGTTTTTCACACAGTAAATTTTTTGAAAGATCGTCAACCCCCCCCCCCCCCCGTTGAGAAATCTCCGCCCCTGAGCAATAGCAAAGAATTGCTTTCAATTATTCTTCTGAACGGGCAAGGCCTTTAGTAGATCTTGATCCACCGTTCCAGAGAACACTTGGTGTCATGTGGGATGTAGCCTCGGACACTATGTGATTTAAAGCAGCACCTGAAAATGCACCTCTTACCAGACGGGGAGTCCTGTCAGTCACTAGTTCTCTGTATGATCCATTAGGAATTGCAGCACCATTGACCCTCAGAGCAAAGATATTGCTGTAGGAGTTGTCATCACAGGGTCTGGGTTGGGACCAACCAGAAGGTAAGACAGAGGTACAGCAGTGTGATAGCGGGTTGTCTGAACTGCCTGGTTTAGAATGAGTCAAAAGTGACAGGTGTTTAACACCTAAAGGGTTTGAAGATACTCTCTATGATTCTCCATGTGTTTGGAGATGCTTCAGAGCATGCGTATACCGCAAGTGCCTACCTCAGAGGAATAGATGCTGAGGGGAGGATACATTGTACATTTTTATTTGGGAGGTCAAGGTTATCACCTTTAAGAATGTTAACTATTCCAAGACCAGAGCTGTCAGCGGCAGTTCTGGCCACGACTTTGAGCAAAATCATCCAAGAAGGGTTAAGATTACCATGAAGAAGTATGACATTCTGGACTAATTCTACTTCAGTGTTGATGTACATTAGAAATGAAAGCAGGCGCTTTCGTACCTTTGTTGCCAATAGGGTAGCAAAGATTCATGAATTGAGTGAGATCACCCAGTGGAGGTATGAAGACACTCACTCAAATCCAGCTGATGAAGGATCTAGATGATTATCTAGTAACAGAGTTGTTGACTCGAGTCAACGACTTGCGACTCGAGTCGACTCGAGTCCCGTTTTTTTTTACTTGTGACTTGACTTTGACTTGAAGGGAACTTGACTTGCGACTTGACTTGACTTGAGGAGTTTGAAGAATAAGTGAATCGTGACTTGACTTGACTTGCAGAGAAATGACTTGTGACTTGACTTGACTTGAACATATTTGACTCGTCGACATTGGAAATCATCATTTTTTAAGCTTTATTCATACTTAAGTTTTAAACATGTTTCAGTATTTACAGATGACTGTTTCTCAAATCTTTTGATTGGTTTTCATTCAACCTGAAAGCAAAGGTATGGAATCCATAATCCATGCAGTTACATTGTAAAAGACCTTACGCATTCTTATGCCTTTAGCCGCACTCACAGGTTAAACACTACTGTGTACAACTGTACATAGTCCCTGTTTTGTTTGTCCATCAAGCTCCCCCGAAAACAAGCTGGACCAAGTTAAACCGAGGGCTGGAACTGGGGGACATACAGCCCCCAGCAAACGAAGAGATGATATAGTCCTGACTAGGGCTTACATCGGCCACACTTACCTTACCCATGCCTATTTACTTCATGGGGACGAGAGACCATATTGTATACCCTGTGATTGTGCTGTCACCGTCAGTCACATTCTGGTTGACTGTCATGAATACTCCCATATTCGTCAGAAGTATTACGCTGTGCCAGACCTGAAAACTTTATTTGAGCGAACAGATTCTTCCCTTATTCTGGGCTTTCTCAAGGAGAGTAGACTGTACAGAAATTTTTGACATGACTCCGGCCTTTGCTTGGATTTTTTAGTGAAACCTGAAAAGTTTTTCTAGTGGAATTTGACTTTTGACCCCTTTTTGGTTCCTTGCGTTAGCAAAAGGAACCTATGTAGTCAGCTTGGCGTGTGTGTGTGTGTGTGTGCGTGTGTGGGTGTGTGCGTGTGTGTGTGTGTGTGACACTTGCTTCGGTACGCTGTATCTCAACAAGGAAAAGTTGGACCAAACTGAAACTTGGTATATGGATCTGTCGTAGTAAGAAGGTGTGCCCTATTGTTTTTGGTGGAGGTCAAAGGTCATGTGGGGTCACCAGGGGTCAAAGACCGAAAACCTTGCTTGCACGATATCTCAAGGCAGGAAGCTTGGATAAATTTCATACTTGGTATGTGGATGCATTATGGTAGGAAAATGAATGCTATAGCTTTTGGTGGAGGTCAAAGGTCATCTGGGGTCACCGGGGGTCAAACGCTGAAAACTTGTTGTTAGCACAGTATCTCAAGGTAGGAAGCTTGGATAGATATCATACTTGGTATGTGGATGACTTATGGTAAGAAGATAAATCCTGTCATTTTTGGTGGAGCTCAAAGGTCATTTGGGGTCACTGAGAGTCAAATACTGAAAACCTTCGTAACACAATATCTCAAGGAAAGAATCTTGGATAGATTTCATACTTGGTATATAGATCTACCATAGTGAGAAGCTGTACCATACAGTTTTTGGTGGAGGTGAAAGGTCGTCTGGGGTCACCAAGGGTCAAAAACTGATAACCTTGTTTTTAGCACAATATCTCAAGGTAGGAAGCTTGGATTAATTTCATACTTAGTGCGTGGATGCCTTATGGTGGGGAAAATATTTTTTTGGTGGAGACCAAAGGTCATCTGGGGTCACTGGAGGTCAAACTCTGCAAACCTTTTTAACTCTATATCTCAGTGTAGGAAGCTTGAATAGATTTATGCTTTGAGGTAATGCATTAAATCCAGCAGAAAACCCATATGAGTTTTGTCGGATGTGAGAGGTGAAATCACCAGATGCCAAAAAGCAAGTTCCCAAGAATTCCTAAAGTCAAATATAAGCACAAAGCTGTATCATTCCAGCACATTAAGATCACATTCACTTAATGACTGAAAGATGTGGGACATCTTTCAGAGATGCAAGGTATCTCAGTTTTAGTTGAAATCATAGTATCACGATTTTAATCCATAATTCTGCCATTATGAAAACCTGCATCAAATGCTGCTTTTTCATATTGCAGAAGATTCTCTGCCCACAAAGCAGAGGACTTGTGAAAGTTCACTAGACAGACATTTGTCCTTAGATTAGGACATGTGAGCTTGCAGAAATTGGAAATTGGAATTGATTAATTAAATGCTACTATGGGTTGTTAGTTTTATGAAGAGAACTAAGTTACTGATCATTTGGATCAGATACCATTGAGCGTGCATGAATTGTGATTGCTTAATTGAATCAAAAGCCATTGGCTTCCAGGCTTACGATAGTCACTATTATATATGACAGTATGAGAACTCACTCTACCAGGACGCACGCTGCAAAGTTCAAGAAGTTCCTAGCGGCAAGGAGCTGGTAATCCATCTCCCTGCTTGTAGGAACAGCCTGTAATTTGTGGAGGCATTATAGTATTATGAAAAAAGCACGAGAATACAAAGGAGTAAAGTTACCATTCATGTATTCAGATATTATGACACAGTTCGGTAACAAAGAATAGTTTCCTAGCGGAGTGGACTCTGTTAGGACCTCCAAAATGTGATATCACTGAACAAGGAATATGCTAGGAAATGTTAGATTCCATTTCAGGAAAAATGAATTTAGAGTGTGGAAGCACTGCAATATCTGCAGTGCCTTCAGTATGTAAACATTCTCGCTATGATCTCAAAATTCGAAACCAAAACATCCCATAACATACACAATAAAGGTCAGGTGCTAATATTTTTATCATTATATTGCTCTTTTAGACGTAATTGAACATTCCGACCATAAATTTTTCAGAATGTTGCAGAGATGGCTTCAATTTTAATAGATTTGGACTCAAAATTTTTGTCTCTGGTGGTCGCCGTTCGCGTCAAACAGAAGCTACGTACAAGTCATGTGACCAACTTCACGCGTGCTGAGAATAATATACCTGCTGCAGACTTACTAACAGGTTCACGTAGTGCCCTAGTGAAACCAGTACACAACTGCAAATCGTTAGCGGAATAATACATTAAGTGTCCTTTTTAAGTCTCCTAAGTTGTGTTTTCAGCAAAATTTTGAATGATTTTAACAATTTCTTCCTACCTTCCTCTAAATGATCAATTCTTTCTTGCAAAAGGGCATTGCAAGTTCCACAATGGGCACTGTCAATGGGGACACAATTTGGTGCTATTTTTTCTTTTGTCGTAGTAACATTCTTCGACATGGTGTGAAGCGAAAATCCGCGATATCTTTTGTATTTTATTGTTTGATGACGTCATAGAGCTCCAAAAGTAACATACGGCAACATAAGCTTACGATACTATCGTAAGCTAATAAAACAAATTATAACTGTATACTATCTGTGTTGATATCCCTTGAAGTGCCTGTATTTCTTCAGAGCAATTTATTTATGCTTGAATGTGTTAACACAAGATGTGCATTGTCTACAGAGCAGATTTTGTGCATCTACAGAAATACTGGTTCATTCAGTAGTTGGCTCAGTTTCATTACATTCAGCAAGGAACTACAGTGCCCATTGGGCTCTTGTTTATTTTTTGTACCCAACATTGCCCCTTTTTCTTTCTAGGTGACACTATATAACACCTGCGTGTTGGTGTGTCGTAAAACCCCATCTAACTAACTAACTAACTAACTAACTAACTAACTAACTAACTAACTAACTAACTAACTAACTAACTAACTAACTAACTAACTAACTAACTAACTAACTAACTAACTAACTAACTAACTAACTAACTAACTTGTCCATCAAGGGTAAATGTGAAGAATGCTTCCCATTAGTTGCTAAGCAAAATCCTGAGGTCAATAAACTGAATGCATAAAGCCATGGTACCAATGATAGTGCATGTGGCAGACAGGAGTTTCTTCTCATGTGCACACCTTTCTAGGAAAATTAGACTGTTGCTTCACGTTGCTATCCTTGGTAACACTTCAACCGGGGATTGGGCTGCTGTACTTCAATGTCAAGACTGTCATTCATCATGTGTGGCGCTAGCTAGTGAAAGTTATCTTGCATCATTACAAATTCATGCAATTTCACATAACGTGACTTGTGAAGGACTTGGGAAGAAATGACTTGTGACTTGACTTGACTTGAAGAAATTTGACTTGTGACTTGACTTGCAAGAAAGTGAAGTGACTTGTGACTCGACTTGACTTGACCGAAAAAAATGACTTGTGACTTGACTTGACTTGGCAATGAATGACTTGTGACTTGACTTGACTTGAAGAAAAATGACTTGTCAACAACTCTGTCTAGTAATGATCTTGCAGAGGGGTGCAAATGGTTGAAATGTCCTGAATTTTTGTGATCTGAGGAAAGGTTCTGACCACAGTTGCCTGATGTTAAATCAAAGGGTGAAAATTTTGAGATACACCTTCAAGTGGATTTGGAGGTAAAAAAGGCAAGGGCTCATTTTGTAGAGAAAAGTGAGCCACTCCAGAGATCGTTGTATAGCTACTCTTCTTGGGAAAGAATGGAGAGAGAGAGATCGCAAGGATACTAAGGTACAAGAGATTCCTGCTGTGTCGCAGTAATGGCGAATCATGTACATTTGATAGGTCTCTAACTGTTAAGGAGTTAAGAGACCCTGAAAGGGAAATATTTAAGATTGTACAGGGATGTGTTTGCCAATGAACTAAAGGCCCTTCATAGTGGAAATGATGGAATTCTTCCTAAGGATAGCAAGTTGTTGGGACTGAATCCAATATTGGTAGACAGAATTTGTCGGGTTGGTTGTAGATTTACGAATGCCCCCTTTCATACTACCTTCAGCTCATCATGTAACAAAGCTGATAACAGAGCATCACCACAAACTGGTGGGCCATCTGGGTGCTAGGTCGATATGGTCAGCAGTGAGGGTACTGGGTACTGAGAGGTGGGGTTCTAGTGCGACAAGTGATAGGGAAATGTTTCCCCTGTAAGAAAAGAAACGCATCTGTTGAACAACATAAAATGGCAGATTTACCTGTAGTTCGAGTAACCCCAGATAGAGGGTCATTTACTCATGTAGGAACAGATTTCTTTGGGCCTTTACATGTGAAGCAAGGTCAAACGAAGTCAAATCAGGAAATGTGGTTGCATTTTTACCTGTCTGGCTGTGCGAGCAGTACACATCGAGCTAGCAGATGATTTAAGTACTGATTCATTCATAAACGCATTACGGCGATTTATGTGAGGCAGGGGAGCACCAGAGACTATATTTTGTGAAAATGGGTCTGACTTTCAAGGGGGTGAACGTGAGTTAGCCAAGGCTGTTAAGGTCCTGGAATGTGAAAGGGTAGAGTCGACCCTTCACAATAGGGAAATTAGTTGGAGGTTCAACACACCCACAGCCAGTCGCATGGGTGGGGCGTGGGAAAGAATGATACGTTCAGTTCGAAGTATTTTGCGCAATTTACTTAGTGAGCAAGTTGTAATTCAGGATGCACTAGTGCCGGTTTTGACAGAGGTAGAAGGGATTTTGAATGCAAGACCTGTAACACAATTATTCATGGACCCTTTAGATAATGAACCATTAATCCCAAATCATTTACTTCTCATGAGGAATGCATCAAATGTACTTCCAGGGATTTTCTCAAAAACAGAATCTTATGGTAGATGCAGGTGGCGCCAAAGTCAATATTTAGCCTATCAGTTTTGGTTGAGATGGAAAAGGGAATATTTACCCTTGTTGCAAGCAAGGCAAAATGGAGGTGCACCAAGGGGAATTTCAAACCAGGGGATTTAGTTCTGGTGGTAGAGGACAATGTTACTTGTGGAAAATGGTCAATGGGGAGAGTGTTACTCAGGTATACCCTGACAAGGCAGGTCATGTGAGACAAGTGGATGTACGCGTTGGCACAAAGTGTTTCAGACGCCCTATTGCAAAACTTAGTTTATTAGAGGGCTAGGGATTCAGTAGTGAAATTGAAAATGATTGAATGGATTATTATACCTTCAGGTGGTTAACGTAAGGTTGTTCAAGTGGTTTATTTTGGCGTACTTGTATTTATACTGAGTAGTTTATCAAGACATAGACATTGATGTTGTTGTTCTGTTTTCTACATTATCAGTGGGATTGTGATGATTCTTGTTACATCTTTACAATGTATTCAACAGTTATGATAGTTTACTAGTACTATTACATTTAATGTGGTCTTTGTTCACGCCGCTTTGAGTGAATGTTGTAAAATGAGCAACTGATGTTGGCTCATTGGGGGTCGGGAATATAGCCGCGTGCATGCCTTGCAAAGCGCCCTCTACATTATTTGCGTACAGTAGATTGAGTGAGCAGCTGAAAGTTAAGATGCTTGCTTCACCTCAGCAGTGGTTGTTAATTACATTGTTGTATGCTTATGCGGAGTATGTGGTAAGTAGAGTTGATGGTTGGAAAATGTTGGTAAGAAGATTTATTATAATGCAAAGGGATTATTCAAATATTAACCTTCAGATTGGGCATTCAGGGGGTGACTGCTTGGGAAGAAAAAGGTTCAGTCATATTTGTATGATCTGGACTTAGTCCTAGAGGCAGGGAATGTAACATTAGGCTTAGACCTACCACTGGCTCACAAATTTTTCATCTTTATGTAGTAAGTCTAGACATAGTCCCCACTTCTTTGCAGCTAAAGGTTACGGCTGGAGTAACATATTGGACATGGCAGAATTTAGATTTCGTGGAACTCCTGTACTTGCTCAACCCATTTATTTCACGCATGGGCTGGCCGAGTCTACATACTGTATCCTTCTTTTAGATATTCCAAGCTATTATTGCATCAATGTTCATTGCCCATGTTTGCCTGTTACGTGCCAGTTCCTGGGTGTCACGGAGTGTGTTCTCACTTGAGTACTAGCAGAAGATCAGATCCGGATCTGACCCCCAGCAGGGGATCAATTTCCAAGTAGGAGCGCTCTCGTTCCCCGGATCAGATCTGGAGAGCTTGATCGCGCCTCTGGGGAGGATCAGACAGCGGGCAGGCCATCAAAAAAGCAAGATGGAACACAACGGGGATCAAGTTACCCGATATCAAGGCAAACGAATGACGTACTTCCGCAGTCAGTACTATTGTAGCACAGCTTGCCCATATTCTCATATCCCACGCCACACAACCTCGTGTAAACAAACATGACCTGCAGGCACAATTCGATGATGCAACTTTCAACCGGAAGGAGGCCATCGGATGTTTAGGAGTTTAAATGGGGAAACTCTTGCGATTGGCGACAAAATTTTCCAGTTGACTGAGCTTGGGGAATCATCGGGGGATCAAGTGGTAACATGGCCCATGGCCCATTCATGGCTCATTAAATTTAACTTGGCTGAGCTGTGATCAAATCAAGTAATACCTTCCATGCAGAACTGGATACATCTTTTTCATTGACCATGTGTAGATTAACCACTATTGCAAATTCTTTGTGAAAAGGAAAATGGACATTTATTGCATTGGAGGTAGAGGCATGTAAACACTACGGGCTTTGTCTGCTTGATGATATTATTTCTCCACTGGTTTTCTTGTCATTGACAAACCATTTTTGGCATACAACATTTGTGGATAACTTTTTAAAGTTTGTACACATCATTGCTACCATGTAACCAGATGAGTGTGTAAATATTTTTGTTCTCTTTTTCTTTTCTTCAGAGTCTAACGTGGTCCAAATCGTTATAAATGTAGTTGGAATTGTGGTTGTAATTGCTATAATCTGCGTCTTTGCAACTTTATTCTATCGCTTCAAGAAGAACCAAGTCCCTAAGGAAAGTAAACCTGAGGAGGCAAAACAAGAAACAGTGGCTATGGTGAGTTGTTAACATTTTCATCTTGCATTTCTCCCTGCAAAGAAAATATACAGGGAGGGTACCACTTGTTAAAAAAATGCTCAGCAAAATAAGTCATACTAGGCATGTGCGGTATATCAATGAAACGAAACTCTTTATCACGTTTTAGTGGGAAGGCAGGGGGGGGGGGGTTGTCTGAAGCTAAATCATGGAAGCTCTTGGATATTAACAAGGTATTATGGACATCAAAATAAATCAAATGGCATTGAGTGCAAGGAAAAAATATAGTCTTTACATGTTTTTGAATCCAGTTAACTTTTGGTAACCCAAAACGTCCTTTCTATGATTCCTTGCCGAAAGAATATAGTAGCCTTCATATCAAGTTCTTTTATTCAGCCCGGTGTGCGGAGAGGTAAAGGGCATTGTCAGGCGCACAATTTTTGTCGTAGGACAACGAGTGGAAAGTAATGACTACTATCTGCGCATACTTGATTCACTGGCGCAAAACCTGGATCTGGTTGTGAGCGACCACTGTACTGTATAGTAGTATTGGGTGTGCGTTTAAAGCAGAGCTCATGTGTACAAATAATCTCAGTGCACATTCTACATAGTGTGATGCCTATATATGCAATTTCACATTTCAGACGAGGAGGGAGGTTAGAGGGCTACTAGTAATGGAGATTAAATCATAAAATTTCAGCTTATTTGTACATGTGATCTGTTTTGCTGTTGGACGACAGTGTAAACGCTAAACACTCATGAGCTGAAAAGACTTGTATTCAAGTCGTGACAAGAGTTATATTCAGCCAACACGTACCTCACTTGAAATATTTAGACAATTATCCCCTGTTGAAATAACACAGAGACTCGAGTCAATGACTTGACTCGAGACCCTAAAGTAGCTCTAGTTGACTTGACTTGCTGAGAAAAGAGTGAATTGAATACATCTTTGCTGAAAACTTCTGAGTGAAACAAAATCAAGTACGAAAGTTGTGGTCATGTAAATGGAAAAACCATCAGGTGTTCACTTTCAAATGATGATTTGGGGAATGAAGCGGGAGGAAGGTGCTATAAGGGCAACCAAAGTAGGCCTGATATCACTCTAGCCACTCGGAGGGAACATACACCAGTGGGAGAGTTATTCACCTTTAAGTTAACCCTTAATTACCACCATGTTACGAGAGGTGAAAATAAGAGTTTTTCTTACCCCTTCACCAATTGCGTGGCAGGCTGGATGTGCCCGTATACGGCGGGCCTCGCCGAAAGTATTCATTCAATCCAGAGGACGGGACTGAAAGGATCGAGGGTGAGGGTAGGCACAACTGACACAATATTACAGCTTAAAAGACCCTAATTATAATAATAATAATAATAATAATAATAATAATAATAATAATAATAATAATAATAATAATAATAATAATAATAATAATAATAATAATAATAATAATAATAATAATAATAATAATAATAATAATAATAATAATAATAATAATAATAATAATAATAATAATAATAATAATAATAATAATAATAATAATAATAATAATAATAATAATAATAATAATAATAATAATAATAATAATAATAATAATAATAATAATAATAATAATAATAATAATAATAATAATAATAATAATAATAATAATAATAATAAGCGTGGATACTACCTTAGGGCGACAGTTACATTGACTTGTACACTAAAAATTCAAATTTTCTAACCCTAACCCTAACCCTACCCCTAACCCCACCCTAACCAAATTTGATAGACATACTTATTAGACCAAAATG